>CM075670.1:292951241-297951241 GCA_037962975.1 Clitoria ternatea
CCAATCAAGGGACAAGAGTCCATTGAAGGCTAAAGGATTCAGTTTTAAAAAGATGGGTCAGTTTTTCTGTGGTGGCAAGTCTTCTGCTACATCTTCTTCTTCTTCGGGCCGTAGTTCTGCAGGCCATTCTGGTGGTCATTCTGGTAGTCGTGCCTGTTATAATTATGGCCGAGAAGGCCATATAGCAAAACATTGTCCGGCCAGCCAAATTATTTGCTTCCAATATGGACAACCGGGGCATCTTAGGCCAGATTGCCCATAGAGGCAGCAACAAGGTGAACATAGCAGTCGAGCTAATACTTCTGTGGCCCGTGGTGCTAATTTTCAAAGAGGAGGTAGGAACAGCAGTGGTCGTGGAGGCCAACGCCCGAGGAGGACTGATGCCTAATCTAGCGGTGCTCAAAATGTTATGACTGGACGAGTGTTCGCTTTTGATGCTTCAGAGGTTGCAAGAACTGATAATTTAGTGCAGGGTAAGTGCATTATTCATGACTGTCTGGTAAATGTAATTTATGATTCGGGTGCAACACATTCTTTTATTTCTGAAAGTTGTGTGAGGAGGTTTGGGTTACCAGTGGTGTTAATGGAGAATGCCCTTAATGTCTCCACCCCTACTGGTTCTACATTCTGTGCCACCACCATGTGTGGAGGATTACCAATGCAAATTGAAGACCGTTCCTTTTGGGTAAATTTAATATGTATGCCATTGAAAGATTTAGATGTTATCCTGGGTCTTGACTGGTTGTCTGCAAACCATGTTATGGTGGATTGTTACCGCAAGACTATAGTATTCTCTCAGGAATTGGACACTAAGAATGTGGTAAGTAATGTCTCCGTAACTTATGCTATTCTATTTATTTTAGAAGGACGGTATAATCTTAATCCCAATGATATTCCCGTAGTGTGTGATTTTCCTGATGTATTTTCGAGAGAAATTCCGGGATTACCTCCCAATCGGGAGATTGACTTTGCCATTGACTTGATCCCCGGGGCCGAGCCTGTGTCCCGTGCACCTTACAGAATGTCTTCGGTGGAACTGACTGAAGTGAAGAAGCAAGTGAATGAGCTGTTAAAAAAGGGGTTTATCCGACCGAGTGCTTCACCTTGGGGCGCTCCGGTATTGTTGGTGAAAAAGAAGGATGGTAGTATGCGAATGTGTATCGATTATCGACAGCTGAATAAGTTGACAATTAAAAACAAATACCCTTTACCATGAATCGATGATCTATTGGATCAGTTGAGAGGCACTGAAGTATTTTCCAAGATTGACTTGAGGTCCGGATATCATCAAATAAGAGTGAAATCGGAAGATATTCCCAAGACGGCGTTCCGGACTCGATATGGACACTTTGAGTATGTTGTAATGCCCTTTGGAGTGACAAATGCTCCTGCTATCTTCATGGACTACATGAATAGGATCGTCCAACCTTACTTGGATCAATTTGTGGTAGTGTTCATCGATGATATATTGGTGTATTCAAAGTCCATTGAAGAGCATGCCCAACATCTTCGAATTGTTTTGCAGATATTGCGGGAGAAAAGGCTGTATGCCAAGCTGTCTAAATGTGATTTCTGGGAAGAAAGTGTGCAATTCTTGGGCCATGTAATTTCCAAGGATGGAGTATCTGTTGATCCATCCAAGATTGAAGTAGTTATGGGCTGGGAGAGATCTAAATCAGTGACGGAGATTAGGAGTTTCCTGGGATTGGCTGGTTACTATCGCCGCTTTATTGAAGGATTTTCTCGTATTGCTCTTCCTTTAACTCGATTGACAAGAAAGGATAACCCATTTGTATGGTCAGATAAGTGTGAATTGAGTTTTCAAACTCTGAAGCGGTGTTTAACCACTGCACCTGTGCTTGCACTACCAGATATGACAAAAGAATTTGTAGTATATTATGATGCATCCAAATTTGGCTTAGGATGTGTGCTGATGCAGGATGACAGGGTGATTGCCTATGCTTCAAGGCAATTGAGACCGCACGAGCAGAATTACCCTACCCATGATTTAGAACTTGCAGCAGTGGTATTTTCATTAAAAATCTGGCGTCATTATTTATATGGTTCTCGTTTTGTGGTATTTAGTGACCACAAAAGCTTGAAATACTTGTTCGATCAGAAAGAGTTAAACATGAGACAAAGGAGATGGATGGAATACCTAAAGGATTACGATTTTGAATTGAAGTACCATCTTGGAAAAGCAAATGTTGTGGCTGACGCTTTAAGTAGAAAAGTATTACATGCAGCCTTCTTGATGGGCAAAGAACAAGAATTATTAGAAGACTTTCGTGATATGAATATTGGGGTGGCTGTACAAACTCTGAATCAAATGATAATAGGAATGCTGAAGATTTCTAATGAATTCTTAGAATCCTTAGCTGTGGCTCAGGAGGAAGATGAAGAGTTACTAGAATTACTTGATACCCAAACAAGAGGAAAAGATATAGAGCTAATCAAAGGTACTGATGGAATTTGGCGGTTCAGAAACCGAGTTGTAGTGCCTGCAAAGGGTGACTTTAGACAGGCCGTGTTAGCTAAAGCACATAAGAGTTCTTTTAGCATTCATCCTGGTGTTACAAAAATGTACCATGATTTGAAAAGAGAGTTTTGGTGGCCAGGCATAAAGCAAGTAATCATAGAGTATGTAAGATCTTGTGTGATATGTCAGAAGTGTAAGGTCGAGCACCAGAGACCCCCAGGTCTACTTTAACCTCCGGAGATTCCAATGTGGAAATGGGAAAGCATTACTATGGATTTCGTATCCGGGTTACCCCGTACCCGCTCTAGTTGTAATGCAATATGGGTAATTGTGGATAGGCTGACAAAGAGTGCTCACTTCTTAGCCATGAACATGAAATGGTCATTGGACCGGTTGGCTAGATTATACATTGCAGAAATTGTAAGATTACATGGTGTACCTGCGAGTATTATTTCAGATCGTGATCCTCGGTTTACTTCCAGATTCTGGGGAAGTTTACAACAGGAAATGGGTACTGAACTGAGGTTGAGTTCTGCTTATCATCCTCAGACTGATGGCCAGTCTGAGCGTACAATCCAAACCTTGGAAGATATGCTCAGGTCTTGTGTACTGGAGCAAGGTGGCTCATGGGAGAGATACCTACCATTAGTGGAATTTGCTTATAATAACAGCTATCATAGTAGCATTGGAATGGCTCCTTATGAAGCTTTATACGGAAGACGGTGTCGTACGCCTTTGTGTTGGAATGAAGATAGAGATGCAATCCATTTGGGACCTGAGTTAATTCAGGAAATGAATGATCAGGTGATAATGATTCGTGAAAAGATGAAAATTGCACAAGACCGTCAGAAGAGTTACTATGACAATCGTCATAGGCCACTTGAGTTTCAAGTGGGAGATTGGGTGTTCCTAAAGGTTTCACCTACCAAAGGTGTAGCCCGGGTACTGAAGAGCCATAAGCTTAACCCGCGGTACATTGGACCATATCAGATTCTGGAGAGAATTGGTGATGTTGCTTACCGATTGGATCTTCCCCAATCGTTAACTAATATTCACAATGTGTTTCATGTGTCACAACTTCGAGCGTACATTCCTTGTGACTCCATGATTGTACCTGAAGATTCTATTGAGCTGAAGGAAGATTTGACTGTAGAGGTGACACCTATTTGTATTGAAGAATATCAAGCTAAACGATTGAGAAACAAAGAAGTACCATTGGTAAAAGTGAAGTGGCAGAATATAAATGGAGTAACTTATACATGGGAGTTGGAATCAGACATGAGGCGATTGTACCCCGATCTTTTTTCAATAAGGTACGTTGATTTCGGGGACGAAATCCCTTTTTAGGGGGGTGGATGTAACATCTCTAATATTTTTAGAAAAGTTTAATTGGCGAAAAAAAATATTAATAATTGCCCGACCAGATTTATTAAGACTTTGGGAATTATTATTATTAAAGATGTAATTACAAATAATTAAATGTTGTGGAAATAAATAAATCTATTTAATTGATTAACTATAAAAGGTTAAATGATGAATAATTAAAAGAAGGTAAAAATTTGAAGTTACAATGGGGTAAAAGGTGAGGGGTGAAAGGTAAAAGTAAAAAGTTTTAATTAAAACTTTTAAAAGAAAATGTAATTGAAATAGGAAATGACCAAATTGCCCTTGGGGATTAAAATCTTAATTTCACTTCTTCTTCTTCCTCACTTTCACGAGCGTGCACATCTTCTTCTTTCTCTTCACCATTGCCGTAGCTGCATGCTCCAAGAGGAAGATCATTTCGCGCCGAAACTTCGAGATAACTACGTTTTTGAGACCGTAGCTTCGAGGTGAGTCCAATGGGTCTTTTAAATTAAGCTTTCGTAGCTCTTTCGTTTTCTCCGTCAAGCCAAAAGGTCGTGCATGGAGGAATGAGTTTTCATTTCTTACTCCTCTAGTGCGTAGAAGCTTGAAAATGGCTTTTAAAGTAATGAGGGTGGTTTAACGTTGACGGGTTTTGCGTTTCGACCTCCGTAGGTAACGAAACAGTCGTCGGAGGATCGAACGGTGAAGTGGGTGTTGACTTCGAACGTAGGACGTTGGACATAGCGTTGAGAGAACGCCAATCTCATCAAGAACGAGTCGTCGGAGCTCGCAATCAAGGTAAGGGGGTGTTCGGGTTGTAATTAATTAGAATAGGTAAATGTAATTGAATTGAGTAAGTGAATTAAATACGGAACTAACGAGAATTTACAAGAAATGATAATTGTATGTGCATGAATGTAAATTGTGTGTGATTTGTGATGATTAAGAGTACAATATGAATTGAATGGTGATGAGTTGATGAGTATAGTGACATTATGATGAAGGGCTTGACAAGTAGGTCGCCCAATTGATGAGTATATGTTTTGTTGCTGGCCACTTGCGATATGATATGAGAAATATGATTATATATGTATGATTATGTGGTGTGGGACGGCCGACGGTATATACAGCCCCTCGTTTCTGGCTCCCGTGGTGTTTATGCCCAGTTGAGCTACCTAGTGGTCAAGTAGGACCCAGTGGTTGAGGTGGAGAGTCAAGTAGGACTCAGTAGACCAAGCAGGGTTCACGGGGTGTCAAGTAGGACCCCCAGTTGAAGGCCGATCCTTTTAGTATCCGGATACTAGGCGTCGAATTGATATGAGAGTCAGTTGTGTTATTCGATGCATTGTTAGCATTGTATGATGATATGAATGTGTTTCATGATAATTGTTGATTGTGATTGGCAAATTAGAGATAAAAGAATTGGAATTGAATTCTTGATTGGTAAATGGAATTTGAGGACAAGAGGTAAGATAAATGGTACAACCTAAAACTAGTCAATATGTATCTTGTTCTTGAATTTGTCATTCTATATTAATTATGATACCAAACACTCACCCTTGCTGTTGTTTCTTTAATTTAGTAACCAGTGACAGGGAAGAGGTTGAAGCCCCGGAGATGCGTCAAGCGGAGAATTGATGCCAAGGAGCTAAGGGAATTTATGAAATGAACTATGTGTGTAATGTGTGTTGTGATTTATGTATGTTAAATCTAGATGTTGTTTATGTGTGTTGAGTTAATTTGGTATGTTGTCACCATGATTATGAATGTGATGGATAATGAGTAAAATCTGAATGTTATTTGATAAGGATATAAATTCATGAGGATGAAATAATGAAGTGTTGATGGTTATGCCAGTTTCTTTGAATTGGATGTATAATGGCATGGAGCCAATATCATTATTATGGCCAGGTCTTGTTTGTATATGTGAAGAGTGAAAAATGAAAATCATAAATGTGCGTTGTTAGTAATTAGATGATGTGCCAAATGAATGATGTAGTTGGTGAATTAGAAACATGATTGAGGGGCATGTTTAGTCAGAATTAATCTCATGTGCATATTTGATTGTATGGAAATGGATGAACTAGGCTAAATGATGCATATGAATGCTTAGGTTGCTGGTTGGTATGAAAATCTCAAGTGTTTACGTATAAACTGCATAATTCGCTTGAGCTAATTGAATTTTCGCTCAAGCGAACGTGTCCTGTACTTTCCATATAGTCACTGGAGTGATTTCGCTCAAGCGGATTCAATCTCGTTTGAGCGAGAGGTAGAGTAAATGGTTACTGAGTTCATCTCGCTCCAGCAGGTAAGGTTCCCGCTCAAGCGAGAGGTATTTGAGGTATCAGAGGTAGTTACTGGAGGCTTTTCTCTCAAGCGGGTGGATCCTCGCTTGAGCGAAGGATAGAGGAATTGGTTCTGTCTCTTTTTCGCTTGGGCGAATATAAACCGCTCGAGCGAAACAGGGAAGTCTAGGTACTGGAGGAACCTCGCCCAAGCGAGGACAGTTCGCTTAAGCGAGTTATGTTGGTAAGGTCACTGGAACTGATTCGCTCAAGCGAGACAATCTCGCTCAAGCGAAGTAAGGTCTGATAGGTATGAATGTTTTCGCTCAAGCGTGAGTGTGGCTCGCCCAAGAATTGAATATGAACCTCGCTCAAGCGAGTGGATACTTCGCTCAAGCGAAAGCATCTAATCTCGCTTAAGCGAGTTGGGGCCTCGCTCAAGCGAGAGGCCCCTGATTCCATTTTTCTTCCTTTGGTCCTATTTAAATAAAATCTCTTTTCTCATTTTAATTAATTGATTTAGTTAAGGTTGTTTACTATTTTAAACATGAGTAGTGAAACATAAATATTATTTTGAATCGGGACTTAATTAATTATTATTGATCGCGAAAAATTTATTGTAAAATTTACTTGAATGAATAAAAATAAATGTAAATTGACCTAGGATGTCACAATAAGGGTGTTAGAAATTAAGTAATCGATCACGAATATTGAGTAATCGATTACATAAAGAGTAAAAAATGATTTTTAGCATTTTTCTTGAAAACTTAAGAACTCAAGGAGGATTAATAATGCCTAATTCATTTCTAATATGAAAGAATTGATCTTTTGGTAAAGGTTTGGTAAAGATATCAACTAATTGTTTTAAGGATTCTACAAATTCTAAAACACAGTCACCTTTTTGAACATGGTCTCGAAGAAAATGATGACGAATTTCTATATGTTTGATTCTAGAGTGTAGTACAAGATTTTTAGAAAGATTTATAGCACTTCTATTATCACACTTAATAGGAATATGATTTAGGGAAATGCCATAGTTTAGTAGTTGTTGTTTCATCCATAAAATTTAAGCGCAACAACTACCATTAGCGACATATTCTGCTTCAGCTGTAGATAAGGATACACTATTTTGTTTCTTGTTATGCCAGGATACTATTGCAAAGCCTATCATGTGACAAACTCTACTGGTGCTTTTTCTATTGGTTTTACATCCAACAAAATCAGAAGCAGAATAACCTATCAAACTACTGGATGATCCTCTAGGGTGTCATAATCCTAGGTTTATGGTTCCTATTAAATAAAAATTATTCTTTTTACTGCTTTAAGGTGTGATTCTTTAGGGTTGGCTTGTAAGTGAGCACATAAACATACACTAAACATAATGTCAGGTCTACTAGCTGATAAATAAAGAAGGGATCTGATCATACTTCTATATAGTTTTATATCCACGAATTAGCCAGCTTCATCCTTGTCTAAGTAGCAAGCTATGCTCATTGGTGTTGATATTTGTTTGGAATTTTCCATACTGAATCTTTTTAGGAGCTCTTTACAATCATAATTATTATATATATATATTCTAATATTATCAAATCACATAATCTTAAAAGAAAATCAAATTAATTATAAGACCATATATTAATAGTGATATTATACAAATAAATATTTTTTTAAAAGTAATTTGATTCTAATAATCAACCTATGTAATAATATTATTATTTTATTAAAAAATTTAAAACCTGTACAAAGCATGGGTCATATACTAGTTAATTATGTAAGAAATATCTCCAAGTATACATTTTTATTCTATATAATATATATAAGAAAATATTACCAAATTGATTACGCTCTAATATTGTTATTCTATATAATCAACAAATTTATTACTGATTCAAATGAATTAATTGATTACTTATTCAAATAAGTTAATGAATATTTTTATCCTCTAATTAGGTTGAATCTAATCAGGTTGAACAGATTTTATTCTTATCAAATTCAATGATTATATTTTAACACCTTTTTATTCCTATTAAAATCAAATTAACCAATTAAACACATACTACTAATTAGGCTATCAATAAATGATTTAATTATGAAATTTAAAAGTAAAAATAGATGAGAGCACATTTCATAAGGTGTTGACATGTGGCAATGCCAAAAATAAGTTTTAAAAAGTTTTACAAATGCATATGATATAGATTTGAAGAGATTTTATTTTTATCAAATCCATTTATTATATTTTAACACCTTTTATTCCTATAAAATTCAAATTAACTAATTAAACACATGTTACTAATTATGCTATCAATAAATAATTTAATTGAAGATATTTTATTCTTATCAACTCCATTTATTATATTTTAACAAATTCAAATCAACCAATTTAATGCATGTTACCAATTATGCTATTAATAAATAATTTAATCATGAAATTTGATAATGAAAATAGATAAAGACGAATTTTATAAGGTGTTGACATGTGACAAAATTTAAATGCAATGAGATTCTATAAAACTGTGTTTTAGAATATAAATAATAATATAGATGAGTAGAAAAAACAATTATTCATTATTTTTTTTGGTACCCAATTATTCATTATTCTTAAATTCATAAACCTTCTGCATCCAAAACAGCGTAACTCATTGAATTACACAGCGAAAAAAAAATTAACAGTACTTAGTCAAAATGGAAGTGAGAAGAAAAAAACACTCCCACAAAAAACACAAAAAAATTGCTCTTTTCCAAAAATCAAATGAAACAGAAAACTTTTCACCCTTGCTTTCCCTCCTTTCTTATGCCAAATTATTTTTCTTCATGAATGATACTAGCAATTTGTTTCTCGGGTTAGCATGTTTGAATAATGAAAATTTTGCTTTCAAATTGGGAGAGCCATGAGAAGCTTTTTGACTAAGAACAAGAATTGTTTGCTTTGGCTGGAACTTGACTTGGAAGTTGGAAACAAGGTGATCAAGTCAACTCCAAAACAAATTGAAGCTTGAAGTGTTATGAATGGAGAAAATCTTTAAAACGTCAAAGCCATTATTTAAGAAGACACCATATAACATGCTTATAAAAGTAGTATTTTGAACTACTGTAAATCAATGGTAAGAAATGAACTACCTGCTTCATATATAAAACAGTATTGACATTTTGCACTCATTTTTTGCTCTTGCTGTTGCTTCTGCTCACCAAGAGGGAGTGCCTATTTTCTTGCCTTTCTTAAGATATCTTCTGTTCTTCTGTTAACATTATAAGCACTTCTATACTTTGGCCAAATACCTCATACAGACAAAGATCTTCATGGTTTCACAAGACAACCAAACAATAATATGTTCCATAAAAAATCTACTATGCTTTCTCTTTTCTGGGGATAGACATAACCCTCTAGAATTATGAAATCATGTTCTTGCTTCACCTGTTAACTTGTGCAATCTACCCAACGTCGAGTTATTAACCCTACACAAGAGAGTTCTCTACAAAATTGATACATGATCATGTGTAGCTTATGTGGAAAATTCTATTGTGCCAAATTGAATGAAGCAGCATATGAAACAAATCATACTTTACAGGTTCAACATGCCAGATAAAATGTTCTTGTACCTTCTTCACCCTCTTATGCATCTCTAAGTATTTTTCTTCAGAGATGGAAAGGAGTATGTTCCTTAAGTGAGGGATATCTTTTTCTGTGACAAAGACAGCAAAAGATTCCCAGTTCAAAACCTCAAACAACGGAGGAATAAAATTGTCAGATAGGATAACTGGAATGCACTCATAGAATATAGCCTCTACCACACGCGGGCTGTTAACTTCGTGACCTCTTGCACAAATGCAGTACTTGCTGCTCTTCATGAGTTGGATGTAGTTTGCATTACCCCTGACATGTGGCAAGGGACCTGATATTTTCATGTCAGGTTCTTTGTTCTCCCAGTGCTTCAACAGAATAGGCCGAACATAACCGTGCAAACCACCTGCAAAAAAAGCCAGTATAGGCCTCTGAGAAGGAGGGTTGCCCCCTATATATTCAGCAGGATTCTCAGTTGACCTTATGTATGTTTCCGGAAGAGAAACATCCTTGCCTATCTTGAATCCTACTTCAATGTCAGCATTGCAGAGGGCTCTGATGCAATTAAGCATGCGCCCTCTTGTTTCTGCAGGAGCCTGAGAAATGGTTCTTGTTAAATACTCTTCCACTCAATTACTGGTGAAACTGCTTCAACAGAAATTAATGATTCAATCATAACAGTCTAAGCATGCCCTGTGGGAAATACTATATAGTCCATAATCAATTATTTTCTAGCCACAGGAATTACTCTTCATCACAAATTTAATATTTTCACAGGTGATGTGGGGGAGATTTCCCTGAATAAGTGAGACAGTGTTAAAGATTACAATTTAAGAAAGAGGTAGCCAGTAACACAGGCACACACAATATAAATTGCATGATAAAATCATGAATGTTGTAGCTCTAGGGAAAAGGGAAGAAAATGAAGAAAATCCATTGATGACAGTTTGCATAAAAATAAAGAATCATACCCAATCATGACAAGCAACAACAAAGTGATCTGCTCCAGAAGTTCTATTCCAGAAGGGATACTTTCCAGCAATCATGTTGACATAATTTTTCATGTACTCAATTAAGTTTGACCGTCTATGTGAATTACGTACATAGAGAGTTTGCTGTAACAATCTTGAACTGAAAGGTATGTAAAACAAATGAGCCTTCCCAGGGTCTCCAGTAACAAACTGTTTGCTTGCCTCCATTAATTTCACGAACCATCCTTCAGATGCATATATTCCATCCAGTAAGGGTTCATGAAAGATTGGTCTGTCTCCATCCTGGTATATGTAAACTTTGAGCATCTTCTCCATTAGTTCATAACTCCTGCAGACATAATTACTTGGATATTTTTAGGAAGGACATGCACTCAAGATAGGAGGCACAGAAACACACATTTAATTAAATAATATGTGAACAGAATTAACTGTAACAGTGAAATTCAGATACAGAAAAGGTACTGATATATCAGTAGTGCTATTATTGAATAAATTCCTAAAGAGAAAAGTTCATTCCTAGAAAAGGAAGAACCTGCAGGTACAGAGAAAAGAAAGGTTCTAAGAGAGAGAATACAGATTCCAGAATCAAGGCCAACTACTCTCTCCTCAATTACCCACTATATACTCACTTCCCATCCCACACATAATCATGCAAACAAGAATTGGTTATTCTCTGCCTTCTGCTTTTCCTAATTTTCCCAACCTTCCTATCCGCTGCCACCTGTCCATGAGGCATAACGGTCTCATTGTCCTCAACATTCTTTTCCATATTTTCCCTTTCATTAATTCCATTAGTAACATTAGCCTATCTAAGTTCATAATTTGTTATGCTCTACCCACATAATAACATCATGTAGTTGTAACCTAATTCCATATCTTTGTATATGTCATATTCTGTTAATTAGTGTAATCTGTTGAATATGACATGGAAAAACCCCAAGCTTGGTAGTGACATGAGGTTTTTTAAAATAAAGTGTTATTTTACATAAACCAGATGCTACCAAGTGCAAACTTCAAAAGGCTAATCATCAAAAGCAGAGATATATACAGGATAAAAACCCATTTGAAAAGGTGCACTAAAACCCGAACTATTCATTTATACTAGATACCATCAGGTCAACCAAATTTAAATGTCAGCCATTAATTTGGATCTATAAAGCTATAATTGATCTCTAATCAAACAATTAGATTTAGTTCACTCTTCAAATCAAGTAGTTGGCGAATTGGACCAATCAGATAATTCGATTGGAATTTTGGCAATTCAACCTTATTGCAGTGGCTTGGCTTAAGAGTAGAATCCATGAATTGAAAAATGATTATTGTTTCGTACCTTCTGAACCTGGCGACATTCCGGTATAAAGGTGAGTAAAGTCTTGAGTCATTCATACCAGCCGGAGCATTTAAAATCTCCGATCTTGCATGCAATATTTCCAGATCAACAGCTGAAGGCCTTGCTGGTTTCTACAAACATTAACAGGAAGAGTTAGAGATCTAGTTACATAATTCACTCTACACTTACATACGCAGGCCATTATCCAAAACATACCCTTCGCAGGGAAGAGGCCTGAATATGCTGCCACACTGAGTTCATCTCAGATATTGAAACTACTCTAGATGGCCTCTTTTTGGAATTCTTCGCAGACACTGGCTTACCATTATTGAATGTCGAGTTACTACCTTTGGAAGAACTTAACTTTCCTTCATTGCGAACCGGATCGGTTGTATTATCTGATTTTTCTGAAGTTGCAGTGGAAGAAACAGGTATAACAGGACTTTTTGAAGCAGTTTTGGAATCCAAGGATGTTTTGTTTGGCAATGGCACCATAGGTTGTGGTGCGAGTGAGGAAGATAAATCCCCTTGTGATGTAAAATTCTTCTCTTTTCCCTGAACACTACCAATCGGTGAACCATTATCTCTAGTTGTAAGATTGTTAAAAACAACATCATTCTCTGGTGCTGGGGAAATAATTGAATGTGTAACATTGTGAATGTAAACTAGTGAACTTTCTCTACCTTGATCTAGGAGAGAAGCCTGAGGACTAATTGCAATATCTTCAAAAGCATGAGTAGAGTTTGAATTAGAATGATTTAGGAGCATATTATTATCTTCCACTTTAGAATTAACCAAAGATGTATCCATTGTGAAACTAGTAATCGTGGAAGTAAGAGAAGATATGAATTTACTATTTGGAAGTTCAGTAAACTGAACCACTAAAACTAAAGCTACTATTATTCCTACCAATGAAACTAATCTCTTAGTTTCTGCCTGACACATAAATCTAAATCCACGATCCATGTGACAATCTCAGAGAGGGAAACAGAGCTTAACTGGGGGAGCCAGAGAAGGAAACTTCATTGAGCACTTGCACTCATTGCCAAATAAAATGCTTCAAAATTCTAATTTCCCAAGAACTACCGACACATTTCTGATCAAGATCCAAGCTTTGTTAGAGGGGGTGAGCATAATTGAAGATCTATTAGAAGAAAATGAAGCCAACACATTGAGATCAACATTGAAAAGGCAATAACTTATGTGAGAGTTCCCAATGGGGAGGTAAAAGTGACAGTGTTAAAATAAGGAGAGAGATTTGGTTAGAAAAACAGAGGAGTAAGGTGTAACGGAATCATATGACTAAGGGACCGACGGGGGACAAACGTGAGAAATGGGATTTGTTTCTTTTTTAAGTTAACGAAGTTGGAAGGAAGGAACAGAAGAATAGAAGATTGGAGTAAATTAAGGAACCTGCAGAGGAATAAGTCCGAGACTCGAGAAGCTTCAAACTTCAATTAACTGTAAAAAAATTACCTCGCAGATCTCAGATTTTATCAGCAATTAAGATGCATTTTTATATGGTTTTTCTTTTTTAAATCTCAGCCCAAGTTTAAGATATTTAAAATAATAATCTTTTATTGAAAATTAATATATTTATTATTTTTATTCTTAGAATTATTATCTTCATTCTGATAAAAAAAAATTACACCTCCATTTCTATTTAAGGATATGTTTAACCTAATTTATTTTAAGTTTACTTTCATTTTAATAAATGTTTTTTTTATTTTACCTGCATTTGTTAGCATTTGAATTATTTTACAGGTTTTATTCTTACCAGGAATGTCACCCTTAAAATCAATATTAATCAAATATTTTTTTAATTCTTTAAAATAGTGGTAAATGAAAAGAGAATAAATAGGTCAATTATTTTTAAGATTAACTTATTTGATTTTTTTGAAGTCTGGAAATAAGATAATATTTTCACAACAGAACTAAGGTAATTGATTTTAACGTTACAATACAATATTGATTGATATTTATAAAATGAAATACTAATTTAAAGGTTTATTCTAAATTTAGAAGTTCTAAGGTAACAATGAACAGGTGCATAACATTCTTTTAAAATTTTATACAAAGGAAAATTTTGAGAAACAGCAACTATCTCATCTATTTTCTTTGTCTCCTTCAGTCTATTCTTTAACAATTTAAATTTAAATTTAAATACATGTAGCACAAATTTAATATGCCATAAATAAAATATTTTCCGCATGTTCAAAATTGTTAATTTAATAAACCCCACGTGTTGCATGAAGTGACCCTAGAAACCAAAATGCCTTTGCTAAAGTCCAAACTGGAGGAGGAGTATAAGATAGGTACAAGGACTATAAATGATTCAAGATATAGAGAGAGAATAAATATACACATTTAATTACACCAAAAACTCCAAAAATGTACACATAAAATGACCTCATTAATTCTCAACTTGGGTCTTATTCTCTACCTTCATCTCCAAAAAATTCTTCTTTTTCTATCAATCTACTTTGGCCATCCATCAATGTCTCCAACATTATCTGTCTATCCATCTATCTAACTCTTACAGTGAAGACTCTATTGTACCAAATAGAATGAAGTATCATGTGAAATACATCATACTTAACAGGGCTCCTGTGCCAAAGGAAATGCTGCTGCACTTTTTTCACCATCATTTGCATTTCAAGGTACCTCTTTTTTGGGATGGAAAGGAGTATACTCTTCAGATTTGGAATATCCTTCTCCAAAACAATAACAGCAAATGATTCCCAATTCAGAACCTCAAAAAATGGTGGCACGAAATTGTCTGATATAATAACTGGGACACATTCATAGAATATGGCCTCCACAACTCTTGGACTATTGACTTCATAGCCCTTTGCGCAGATACAATACTTGCTGCTCTTCATGTACTGGATGTAGTTCCTGTTACCCTTAGACTTTGGTAGTATTCCAAAGATTTTCATGTCAGGGTCTTTATTTTCCCAGTGCTGCAATAGGATTGGCCTGACATAACCATGCATGCCACCAGCGAAAAATGCAAGAGTTGTCCTCTTTGAAATTGGTTTCCCACCAACATCTCTTGTGGGCCTCTGAGCGTTGCGGACATAAGTTTCAGGAAGAGACACATCCTTCCCCAAGACAAAACCTTCTTTGACATCAGCATTGCATAGGGCTCTTAAGCACTTAGCCATGTGCTGCTTTGTTTCTCTAGGGGCCTGCATATGTAGACCATCCACAGTTTTATTTTAGACGACACAATAAAAAGGACACTAATGTGATAGAGCATTTACCAATGCATGTTTTTTGTTTGCATACCACGAATGTAGTGGTAGCATGAAATATGAAATGTGAAATAAGAAACAATGACAAAACTTATATACGAATCCTCAAGTGCTTTTAGCGTTGTTCTCTAATCAGAATTGCAATTTCACCTTGATAATAAGTACTAGTAATGTTGACTTTCCTTTGCAAGTTACTAAAATGAAGCTCATATTCTATTTATAGAACAAAATCAAAAACATGCAGCAAACTGCGCCTAAGTTTTGTCCGAGAAGCATTTGACACAGAAAAGACACGCTTATTGAAGTAGGAAAGGCATGTATACCCAGTCATGGCAAGCAACAAGAAAATGATCAGCACCTCCTGTTCTGTTCCAGAATGGATGTTTCCCAGCAATCAGGTCTACATAATTATTCAGATACTGCCTCAGGTTCCTACTACTGTGTGAATCTTGAACATACAAAGTTTCCTCTAGCATCCGAGAACTGAAAGGTAAGTAAAACAAGTGGGCCTTCTTTGGATCTTTGGTAACAAATTGTTTATTAGCTTCCATCAGCCTCATGAACCATCCCTCAGAAGCATAAATTCCCAAAAGATATGGTGAATGCATTATAGGCTTAGCTCCTTCTCTATATACATACACTTTAAGAGTCTTTTCCATTAATTCATAGCTCCTGATAGCAAGACAGTCAAAGGATAATAAGAAGGTGAAACAAAAATTTAGCAGTAGTATCAATAAGAATCCTGTATCATATTCTACACTTTTAGACATATGCACACATCTGCCATTATTTTTATTTCTTTTTGTTTGATTTTGCTCCCTGAATAGTGAGCAGAATCTTCATACAGGATGTTGATGTTGATGTTTATGGGAAGGAGCATTTGCTATCACAGAAAAGAAGACCAAAAGTGATGAGTTTTACAAGTTATTGGAATGATAGCAAAATCTTTCACTGTTGATAAAAACTCTAGCTCGCATTATCATAGCAAAGGCATCCATACATTTGTAGATAACAAGAATAGAAAACAACTTCTAGGAGATACTTTTGAAACATTTTTTGCAGCAAAAAAAGTATAACCACAGTAATCAAACCATACCTTTTGAATGTAGAAATGTTTCGAAAAAGGGGAGCATAAAGATTATCAACATCATTCACAATTGGTGCATTTTCAATTTCTGATCTTGCCTGCAGTAACTCTTGATCAACAGCTGAAGACCACCTTGGCCTCTAGAAACAAGTTTGCAACATAAGAGCAGAACATAATAATACACCACAATCTTTAAGTCTTGAAATTTAAAAAAAATATATCACACACCATAGAACGATACGAGGCATGATTTTGAAGCAATGTTGTTGTCATTTCAGAGATTGTTGTTACTTTTGGAACTCGTATTTGAGTTTCTTTAGTCTGCTTTGGCACAATGTCGATAGTAGAATCCTTGCCTGGTATATTGACATCATCTCGTGATGGCCTCAACCTCTCATCCTTGGTGGAATCAGTTTCCTCAAATTCATTTGATAACACCGGAGGTCTAATATTTGGGCTCACTTCTGATGAAGGAGCTAAATATGGCGGTGTTATTGCATGAGAAGGGGAATGTGAATCAGCATATGAACTTGCAGACTTATGTTCTGATGCAGATGTGATGTTACCCTCTCTTGTCAAAGTCATACCCATAGTGTTGTTATAACCGCTCAGTTCAAGATTTCCTGCCTGCTCAGTTGTAGTTACTGAACCATTATCTGATATCCAATCACTTTCCTCAGTTTCATCAAATCCTAAGGATTCATTCGATACCCCTCTTGGTCCTAAGATGAAGCCAGTTCTTGAAATATTGTCCTCCTCCTCAGAAATCCTAGTCAAATGGACATTTTCACCAGTAGAATTTGTCACATTGTTAAATGTGTCTGACTCAGATGGTACATCTGCGGCACCTTGGAATCTAATACTATCTGATGTTGGTATCTTGTCAGCAGAGAACACAGAGGGTTGAACTTGAACATTACCACAAGGAAGTTCAAAATACTGGAATGCTAAAATCAGTGCAACCGTAATGCCAATGAGCCACAACAACCTCTTTGTTTCCAGCTGAAATAAGGACAACATTTCTTGACCCATTTCACTAAAATTAATGAACAAGCGTCACTGCCCGATTATCATCTCAACTCGGTGGATACCTAAATAACCCAAATTTGATAAGAACCAAGAAAGGTGCCATATCTTTATAACAACATTAAAGAAAACGGTACAAATTTGGGCTGTTTCACTCCTCAAATGCCACTAATCAAAATGCATATGATAGCATAAAAAAGAAAGGGCAATAGCAAGAAGGTAAGTAAACCAGACTGGTTTTGCCAAGTTCATACATATCAATGGAATAAATCATGGTGCAGAATTCCACATATGAACTCACTTCTATGAAACAATCAGTTAAGAAACAAATCCACCTTCTGCATATTTACCCATAAGTCAAATCTGGGAAACAATTGTGGTTGAAATTCATAGAAGCAAAAGGCCTAAGAAATACTGAGAAAAGGAAAAAGAGAAGAAAGGCAACACAAAAATTAACAGCCATACCAAATTTCCCCATTCTAAGGTCAGAGTTCAGAAGTTCAGAACCAGAGTAAAGGCGGTGTCCTCAAAACCCACCTTTCAATTCTAATGCTACCCTCATGCACCATGAAAAATCCAGTTCCAAACCACATCAATTCCTTCTCATACATTATTAAAAGTCATGAAAACGGTGAAGAAATCAAACAACCAAGGAAGGAAAACAACTTAAGAATTTAGAAGAAAGCATAAAGAAACTGATAGAGATAACTTTACCAAACAACAAACAAATAGCGTTCAACCCCTCTTAGGTTGCTTGTTACAGTTGCTTACACAAATAATATGAAGAGATTCCAAGGACCTACTTCATGTTCAATTAACTAGTAGGCGTGAATTGGATTCCAACATTTATTTAACTTTTTCCCATCTATCTTCTTTCAGGTAATTCAGGACCAACACGCAAAACAAGGTTGCGTCTTCAATACCATAGCAATAAATTATTTTTACAGGTTTAAGTTTTTCAAAAGATAGTCAAAATTTGATCTTTTTAATTGGGATATATGCATACATAATAAATGAAAGTAAAAGTTTTAATCTAGCACTTGTAACTTCCATGTTGGTTTTTTTTACTATTAGTTTTTTTTTTCATGTTGAAGTTGTTGAACATAGGAAAATGAAAGTACCTGGTATGTGTTCGAAGCTTCGAGTGCTGTTGTGGAACAGAGAGCTCCGTGATCCCAATGTTACGCTGAAGCCACCAACATCAGCAGCAAGCAAGCAGCCAAGTTTGACTGTTTTCGTCTCTCTCTTTGTCACTAACGGTAAACTGTAAAAACAATATTAACTCACTTTTCGAAAAACAAAATGCAATTATGCGCACCTTTACACGCTGTCATTTACAGGCGCATTGGAGAAGATCACAATATGCTCATGTGGCCTCTGTTCCAGTGCACGGCAAAAGCAAAAATCTTCATGAAGTTTTCTTTTTCTTTTTTCTTTTTCAAATCCCATTGTATAATAACCTGGTAATGAATGCAGGAAAAATCAATCTAATTAATGTGATACTTCTTTGGGTCCTTTTTCAAAAGTTTATTTTTCAATTATTTTATACAGAATAAGGAAAAAACTACAAGTTTATCAATGTATTAATTATTAATTATTTTTACCAATCTTTCAATTTTATCCATATTTGACAATAATATAAAAATAATAATTAATTTTATAATATGTTTATAAAATATTCTAAAAAACTTAAAAAAATTTAAAAGGACATTCTAAATAGGATTTGAAAGAGTAATGCAATAAATTAAATCTCTAAAGTTTATAGTAAGTATGATCCTTAAAATCTAAGTCACAAATCCCAAGTAATGTATTGGTGTAATGAAAACTAGGGTAAAATTTTTCCTCGTGAAGCAATTACCTCACGACTTAACCTAAGTTTTAAGGTTAGGTGAATACACACCTAGTTCGTCCTAGCTAACACCGGCTTAAAAATTATCACTCACGTGCTAGGCATACATCATGACATACCTTTTTACTTTCACATTTCACGTACATAGTTACTTTTGTCATTCACAAAATTGAATAACACACACACCAAGCTCTAACAAGTCTCTAAGTACATTTACATGTTTACTACAGCTTAGCAACCATTAGTCATGAAAGGCTACCCAAAATTATATACAAAACTATATATATATATATATATATATATATATATATATATATATATATATATATATATATATACATCTAACCAAATAAAGTCTATATTTCTTTGCATCACTACCCAACTCTCCAACATGTCACCAAATGGGGGAAAGTGAGATAATATATAAAATAAGTATATGAAATCACACAATGTTAAATCAAGATTTTGATAATGACAATCGTTCCCCAATAGCAAGCAAAAAAGAAGACTAAGACTCAGTCCAAAAATTAATGTAAGACTCAATCCAATATAGTATGACCTTAAAGAAATTAAAATAAAACTTCAAAACATACAAATATAAGTTGAAGTAATCAATTACAATATTAATGTAATCGATTACCTTTGAAAAACTGAAATTTTAAATTTCATGTAATCGATTACCATATTAATGTAATTGATTACACATTTGAACGTTGATAGATTTAAACTTTTAAAATTGCATGTAATCCATTACATATCGATCACTTGGAAGCCAGAACTGTGAAAAAGATGCTTATGCTCTTGTTTTCTTCGATAAAAGGCATGTCTCTTCATTTAAAATTCTAAAACAATGCATCCCTTTGAAAAGACACATTTTCATATTTTGTGGCTCATCAAAAGGCATCTTTTCATAACAAATTTTCAACTATAAATAGGGTTGAAATTCAAGCAATTAAAACACAAGAACCTTGAGTATTGAATTATTAATATCATCAATTAAAAAGGTCATACTATCATTGTGATTCATAGTTATTAGGAACTTCAAATTGTTTATTCACTCTAAAAGAGAGAGTTCATTATCAAGCTCTTTATTATTTCTTTTATAACCTTTGTAACTTGGGTGATGCATCATAAGTTGTGTTTGAACAAGAGTAAGGTATCTCTTATGGTTCAAAGACTTCACACAAGGGTGAGGCATCCCAAGGTGTTGGAAGTACTTTTTATTATGTAAAGAGTTCGATTAATGGTGCAAACCTCAAGAAATTACTTGAGAAGACTGAATGTAGACAAGTGGTTTGGTTGAACCAGTATAAATTCGAGTTTACACTCTCTTATCCTTATCTTTGTATACATCTCATTCATCATTTTAAGGGTATTTTCCATTGCATAATAAAATCAATTAAAAAGAATTAATCGATCAAAAAAAAGTTTTAAAATTTTATTCACCCCCCTCTTGAGTCATTAGAGGCTACTTGAACAACAGTATACAATTCCTAAGGTCATACAATCATGTAACTCTTGTCAACCAAGGCATTCAATTTCAAACACATGGAAGTATGTGATGCTATATGTATGTCAACCAACTTTGGTTCATTTAGATAGTACCTTATTTTAGCCAATGATGCTATGATTGATCCATTAACTAGTGGGAAATGACTGCAGTCTCAAAATTCATATAATATCTTTTACCGATACCAAATCGAATTGCACTTTTGCATCACTGTCACACATTATGACCCGGTCATAATTAAACTATGTTGTAGGTCAGCTCTAGTACACCTCGTCTAGAGCGTACAATAATCCTATCTGTAGGGACTGGGCTCATCATAGAGTTGCCCCTACCAGGCAGGCAATCAAGTGACTCCTACATCCTGAGATGCGTCCTTATGCTTATGATGCATTAACGTCTTTATGTTTTATAAGAATACATTTTCAATGTCCATACCGAGTAACACCACAATACTATAACCATCCATTTGGTACTCATAAAATGTAGTATATCAAGGCTACAACCCTGATCATAACTTATGTAAGTACATACATTTAATTCAACAACAACAATGGACATGTTAAACATTATAACAAAGCTTAGGGTTGCTAGGAAGGTATAACGTGTTACTTTGAGCTAAACAGTTAATAGGTACGTGTGAGGTATATTCACATTATTGAGAGATAGAGATAGGTTTGGGAGATGTTGAAGGTCAAAAGGGTAATGGGAAGCAAAATAGGAAAAATGCAAACAAGGCCCACTGACCTAGGCGAGTGTGGCTTGCTCAGGTGAATGAAACGAGTCTTGATAGGCTTGCCTAGATGGCTATGACTCACTCGGGTGAGTAGTCTAAATCTTGAGGCACTCGCTTAGGTGAATGTGACTCGTCTAGGCAGATTAGGTCCAAGGATTACCAATTTAAACACCTCAACGAGAGGGGTTCTCTTAGGCGGCTGGACTGATATTAGGGCCTCTTACCTAGGTGACTAGCCTCTTGCCTAGGTGACTGGGGCTCGCCTAGGTGCATGTATTAGAACAGAACAGAAACATGGCAAATTATGCAACATTCACCAACTGATACCATTAAACTACCTTACTCCTTTCATTATACACTATCACAATTAACACACACTTACATCACTACCACGAATTCAATCTAACATTCACTCTCTTCTTCAATTCATTGGAAACCCCAACACCAATCCCCATTCATTTTACCAATCGTTTCAATATTAATTCAATACCAATTCCACTTTTATTTCTCAATTAATCTATTTGCAATTCAATACCAACCCAAAACTCGTTGCACCAATAATTTCAATATCAATTAAATAACAAATTAATGTTTATTTCATCATTATTTCAATTTCATTGCAATATCCATTCCATATTCCCTTCTCGAGTGATCCAATATAATTTTAATATAGCTTTAACATTCATCAACGTTCATGCTCTTAATCTACCTTATAGGGGCCAAGTCAAATTGCCACGGTCACACCTATTTCTTTTTCACAATTACAAAACATGGCATCATCCTCACTCAATTCATTATGGCTATACTCAATTCATATTTCACTATTTCATTATTAATTGAATACATAGTTTGTCAACCAACTGACCATCAATTTAATGACCAATTCAATATGCAGTTTCCTCAATTAATCCAATGGTAATTCAATACCATCCCAACATTCAATTCAATATACAAGTTTAGTATTCAATACAATATCAACATACAATCAATTTAATAGCATCCCAATATTAGTTCAACATTTATTTCATTCATCAGTTCATTGACCCATTCATTGTAATTTCACTTCAATCGATCCAATGACAATTTAACGATCAATATAATGTATACACATATCCGTCAACCAATTTATCGTCAATTCTACTATTAAGGTCTATGTTTGTATTTCAAATGTCGAATCTACTCATTATCTACTTATTCACAATATTATCTCCCTTTCGTTACCTCGAGGAAGGTGACCAACAGGTTGGTGAACTCTGCTTGGTTTCTAGCTCGAGTCTACAACAAACATATGCATGTCACACAATTAACAAATCACCCATAAGCTCAACAATCAACTAACCTCAACTACCTCAAATAACTTAAAAACACTAGAATCAAAATAATTTGAAGAAAAATAGGTTTACAAAGGTGTCAACTTACCGAAAGTTGAATCAAGCGGTGGTTGTGTCCTTCACTACAAAACTAACAAGGAAATAACACCTAAAGTCATGAATTAATGGAAGATGAGAATTGATTCAAGGGATTAAAGAATGGTTCCCAAGAAGGGCTTCTAGTTCCATACTTAGAGCATCAAAATGGGGAGAGATATGTGAGATTACTTTTACATGTGGGAAAGAGGGATGCGAGGAAGAAATAAGTATCTCCTTACCTTATGAAGAAGATGATGGGAAGAAGTGGAGAGTGGCCATGATTTTGGTGGTTTGGAGGAGGAAGGAATGTGTATGTGATGGAGGAGAGAAACATGAAAGTGAAGTCAGTTAAGTGGAAAAATGTGAATCATTAAAGAAAGAAAGGAATTTTAAGTTTTCAATTTAACTAGGATAAGCATTTAACACCTTTAGGATATGATTAACTTTATAAAAGAGTCAAAACTAAATTCTAGATATATCTTTCTAATTAGAACTTAAAGCTCTAATTTTTCCTATTAGAATTTGAAATGAATTAAGAAACTAAACCATACATCCAAACTATTCGAGACCTAACAAAACATACCATTTAATTAAATTTTTAAAAACAAAGTTTTCATCAACTAATCTAGTATATGTAGGAATGATAGAATAGACTAGGCCTGTCAGACATGCTTATCTAAAGTAGGTCAAAGAGTGAGTTAGGACAAACTTTGTTGTCTATTAGTTCATTAGGCCCAATCCATTTAAGAGTTAGAGATATTAGACCGTTGATTCATCATATTAATAAAAATAATTTAGTAGTTATTTAATACTTTTAAAAAGAGATGTATTATTTTTAATGAGTTATAAGGAAAAATGGACACATAAAAAATCCACAAAATATATTTTTTTATATTTAAAAGAAGTTTTTAATAAAAAACTAAAAAACAAGAAAGTGAGAGGAAGTGAATTGACGTACAAACCGACACGTAAATGAACTGGAGAGAGACATGGTTATTATTATGATGTTATATAAATCATAATGAAAAATAAAAAATTATATATAAATATTAGTATATGTGAAGTAAAATATATTTCATAACAAAATTCAACATGTGAAATGGTTAAGTATGCATATATAACTAATTGAAAATAGTATTAGTTATTGGAGAATAAATAGTTTCACTTTTAAAAAATTAATAAAGACATAATCGGAAAAAAAATACTGCATAGCTTCTAACTTGTGGTTTATATGGGCTATTTCTATTAATTTATTCTATTTTTATTAACTTCAGAGTTAGGTATTATTTTTAAAAAAAATGTACAACATTCTTTAATTAAACCTCTATTAATTTATTGTATTCAAATAAACTATCGGACTTGTTTATAATGCACTACATTTGGAAGAGTTTACAAGCAGTTTATGATAATATAATTTTATGACTTTTTTATATTGTTATTAAGTCATTTCAATAGGTTTATTAATATAATTTATATTATAAACTTTTACATAAAAATAATTTATTATATAATTCTTTAAGGAAGTGATTTGTCCACACTCGATGATACTCGAAACTTTTTTTTTTTTGGTGAATATTAATGATACTCGAAACTTATATTAAGCTTTAAAGGACAATAGATTCTATTCTTGTTTTTATACTCTTTGTTGTAATGGGTAGGGTCATAATGGCCCAATATATAGAATGCAATGCAACGCAACTCTTAAATATACTAACAAAATTCACCAAAAAAAAAATATACTAACAAAATAATTGGTTAAGAAAAACCATAAAGGAGAATAAAATTAGGTGTCGCATATATAAATTTTAATTTTAATTTAATTTTTAAGAGAAAAATAAATATAGTTTTTTAAAACACTTTTTAAAAACCTCAAGCTTTTTTTTAATTGAAATACCATTTATTATTCTCTCTAAAAATCAGTATAAAAAATTGGTTGAGAAGTTAATTAATAATAAAAGAAAATGGAAATGGTTTAAAGAGGTATATTCCAATGAGTTGAAAGCTCTAAATACGCCAAAAACAGGTTCTCACCCACCCGTAGAGATGGCATCTAGTTTCAAAAAACAGACAAAAGATGGCTATTTAAAGGATTTCTTTTTTCATTTAATAATTTTGGCGATGTTTCATGTTAGTTTTATTGGTCCTTCAACAAATTAATCATCTTATTTAACCCCGATAAAACTGTGGAGATTCTATCACATTATTATATATTTTATTCATATAAAATAGACTATTAAAATAAAACAAATGATGATAAGTTGATAACTAATTTAATCATAAGTAAGGATCAAAACCTAAAATTCTTTAAGTATAAAAACTATTTCGTAAACGAATGTCAAGTGCATGAAGTAAATGATTAAAGGTAACCCCACAAGAAATTATTGATGATACTTAATTTTTTGCAATAAACTAATAGTAAATACTTTTTGTACCATATAATTATTTTATTATCAAAACGAAATTAAAAAACCCTTTAAATCAAAGAAAGGCTTGGCTATTTACATATTTATAAAATAATAGGCATGGCTTGTTTTATTCTCCTTCTCTTGTAGTTGTCGAGAACTTGATACAGCACATGTAGATTGAGGTTCCCTCTATTGTGAATATAGACTCATCAAACTACAATAATTAACCATTGTTATATATGAATATGGCCACTTCATTTAATGCATTCCCTGTGAGTTGCTCCATTCAGAAAAGACCCTCCTATGTCTCAGACAATTCCTTTAAGGTAAACATATACATGCATATTGTTATTTTGTTATTGCCTTTTCAAACTCTGACTGCAATTGAAATAATTAAACTTGTTGAATATGTGATTCATTGAAAAACCAATCAAGAAAGCTCTGCCTGAATTCAGAAAAAAGAAAACTCTTCCTGAAGTCTCTTTGCAAACTGATGCTCCCAAAACCATGAGAAATGCTGCAGCTAAATTACTTGACGCTTTTGTTGATTCTTTCTTTGAATTTATTGACCAACCATTACTTCCATCTCAGGTACCTAAACTGTGTTTTTTATTTTTCGTTTAGTTTTTAGTTGAGATTATCAAATAGAGGCCATCTAAAAATAAATTTTTGATGAATTGATTAAATAAAGTTAAAAGGAATTTTGAATAACATGTTAAATTAATAGGAACATATACATAATGTTATTGATCAAACTCTATTTCATAATTGAGTTACAACTAAGATTTTGACATTTGTTTCCACCTTAGAAGAATAAGACCATGGTTAATTAAAACATAATGCAGTAGTTAATTCTCTTTCTGTTTTTTTATCTTAATAGAGAATATACATTCTAGGACATATAAGCTGTAAATAATACAATGAGTTGTAAATAGTATAGGAATTTTCTTTCTCCCTTTTTTCTGTTATTTTTTTCCTATATAATTTGTAATCATTGTTCTAATGTAATACATAGAAATTCATGCCAATCTTTTCCTCTTATTCCTTTTGTTATTTTCTCTCTTATGTATCAAGAGCTTTTTAAAGGTTCTATGTCTACCAACTCTGATTTTGATCATGAGGAGACCCCTCCTTCACCTCCTCCCTTTATCGACACTAGCCAGCAACCTTCTAGCTCATTCCACATCCATCCTAGTGAAAGCCCAACCACCGTTTTCGTTACCCCTCCATTCATAGGGAACAACTACCAATCGTGGTCTAGATCCATTCGAATGGCCATGATATCCAAAAATAAAATGGGCTTTCTCACTGGAGCAAGTTCCATGCCGGCTAGCACTGACCCTCTAATTCCTCACTGGGAGTGTTGCAATATGCTTCTCATGTCTTGGTTGATTAACTCTGTTTCTTCTTCTATCGTCCAGAGCATCATTTTCTTCGAAAATATTGCTACCGTTTGGACCGACCTTCGTGAAAAGTTTTCTCAAGGTGATCTGTTGCGTGTTGTTGAGTCATAGGAGGAGATTTACTCTCTCAAGCAAGGCTCTGCTTTTGTCATCGATTATTACACTACACTCAAATCTATGTGGGAGGAATTAGACAATTTTCATCCCTTGACTCCTTACACTTGCTCAACAAAAATTTTCATCATCAGGATTTCATTATTCAGTTTCACAAGGGACTCGATGAACACTTTGTCATGGTCCGATCACAGATTCTACTTCTAGATCCCTTACCTTCTGCCAATAGGGTTTTCTCCATGATTATTCAACGCGAATGACAACATTCCACCAATACCTCACCGTCGCTCGATGTTAACCCGTTTGCCAATGTTGTCTCTGGTAGAAGCTGTGACATTCCGAGTCAAAGGGAGGCAAATTGTCCATTTCCACCAGCCGCAAATGTGACCATTGTGGCCGCCTTGGTCACACCAGCGATGTCTGCTATCAAAAACAAGGAAACGACGTTCCTAAGTGCAAACATTGCATGAGATACGACCATACCATGGATGTATGCTATGCCAAATTTGGATATCCACTAGGTCACCCAAAATATCCAGGTCGACCTTACCTTCCTAATAAGATTGGAACTTTTGGAGGTGGCGCCACTGTCAACAATATCATAGTTGAAGGGAAACAAACCCTACATGGAGAAGAACATAATGATGGGTCATTTACAGTACCCAGTCCCAACATCACACATGCCTAATTCTGACAACTGATGGCTCTGCTCTAGAAAACTCAAGTTAGTGGTACAAGTGAAATACCCATTAGGGCCAACCTTAGTCACTCAAGCCCAAATTTTGTTTCTGATCTGTGTGGTACCTATTTTTTTTCTATCAACACTACCCACACATCTGACACAATTAACACACCCTGAATTATAGATTCAAGGGCCACAAACCACATCACTTGTTCCTTGCATTACTTTCACACTTCTAAAAATAAAACCAGTAAAAATTAATCTGCCAAATGGACAATTTATTAAAGCCCACATTGCTGGAACAATTTATTTTTCCCTAAAATTTTCCATTCATAATGTCTTGTATGTTCCTGGTTTTACCTTTAACCTTTTGTCCTTCTCTAAATTACTTTCCAATCTTAACTATTCCATAACCTTCTCTCATGTGTTTTGTAAAATACAAGAAATGAATACATTGAAGATGATTGGTTCGGCTAAATTAAAGAGAGGATTGCATCACTTGGAAATCGAAGACAGAGGATCACCTTCACACTCACCTTTCATCATCAACAACGTAAACATTAACCATACCAATGACTCTACTCTTTGGCATTTTAGATTAGGACATTTATCTAGAACCGTCTTAATATTTTACATCAAGAGTACCTTTTCATTTCTAGCAATTTTAATGAAATTTGTGATGTTGGCCATTTAGCAAAACAAAGGAAGTTACCTTATTCTCTTAGTACTAAAGCTCTAAAATTTTTGAATTAATTCATATGGATATTTCGGGTCCTTTTTCCAAACATTCTATTCATGGTGATAAATAGTTTTTTGACTATCCTTGATGACCACAATTGTTACACTTGGGTAGTTTTGTTAAAAACAAACCAAAAGTTAAAACAGACATAGAGAATTTTGTTGTTTTGATTGAAAACCAATTTGAAATAACCATCAAGTGTATACATTCTAAAAATGGATCAAAATTTTTGCTAATTTTTTTTTAAAAAGAATAATCCATCAAACAAGTTGTGTTTACAAACCACAACAAAATAGAAGAGTTGAACGCAAACATCAACACATTCTTAATGTTGCTAGGGCTTCATGTTTCAATCTAAAATTCTTGGCAATTTCTGGTCTTTTGCCATCAAACATGCCATCTTCTTAATTAATCGTATTCCTTCTCCCGTCGTTTTACACAAGACACCTTTTGAGCTTTTGTATAAACAGAACCCTGATTTTTCTATGCTTTAGGTTTTTGGTTATCTATGTTTTACTATGAAACACACCTTACAACATAAATTTGATGCTAGATCTTAAAAGGGTGCCTTTTTGGGTTATGAAAATGGAACAAAAGGGTATGTTGTTCTTGATATAAGCAACAAAGAAATATCCTGTTTCATGAAATACAATTTCCCTTTCACAAAGATAGCCAACACACTATAACCATAAGCCCACAAATAGTTACCATACCTACACCACCCATAGCCTATGACACATTTCCCAACCTCACCACTCTCACTTAACTAGATGGATCCATTATCTCCAATGAACTAAACCCACTTCCCCTCTTTTCTCCAAATACCTACTCACTGCTACTCATACACCCAGAGACACCAAACTCCTCTCGTTCCTCTCCCTCGTTTTTTCCTTCTTCATCACTCAATTCATCACCACCTGACCCTCATCTACCTCATCGTTTAAATTGACCAAGCAAACCACCCTCTTATCTCTCCGATTACAAGTGTGATCTTCCATATCTCAAATTTGTTCAATCAACTTCAACGTGATGTTATCCTATACAATCCTTCATCACATATGATAGGATATCTCCTCCTCATTATCGGTACATCATGTCTTTGTCCTCTGAGTCTGAGTCCACCAGCTTTCATGAAGCCGCTAAACATCCGAGTTGATGAGAAGCCATGAGTCATGATATTAAGGCCTTGATGATGAACCGAACTTAGGATATTGTTCAGACTTCTCCTCATGTTCGTCCCATTAGTTGCAAATGGGTCTACAAAATCAAGAGATTACCTTATGGCAACATAGAATAGTACAAAACGTGTTTCATTGCAAAAAGGTTATCTCAAATTGAAGGTGTGGATTACTTTGAAACTTTCTCTCCTATGGTCAAAATGTCCATAATTCATGTAGTGCTTGCTCTAGCTTCAATTAGTCATTGGACCCTTCAACAATTAGCTGTAAGTAACGTATTTCTACATGGAGACTTGTCTAAATATGTTTATATGATGATACCGTTTGGACTGCCTAGATTCAGCTCCTCTTAGAGTTGCAAGCTTCACAAATCCCTTACATGGTCTGAAATAGGCAAGCTGAAAGTGGTATGAGAAATTATCCTCTATTTTCTTAACTTACGGCTATCGACATGCTCACGCTGATCACAACCTTTTCATTAAGAATCATTATTCTGAATTCACTGCCCTCATTATATATATTGATGATATTGTTTTAACTGGTAATTCTCCTGGTGAAATCAACAATATCAAGAGAATTTTGCATTCTAATTTTCACATTAAGGATCTCGACACATTGAAGTATTTTTTAGGAACCGAAGTGGCCCATTCAACACAGGGGATTTCACCATGCCAAAGAAAATATTGTCTTGACCTTCTCAAGGATTCTTGGATGCTTGGTTGCAAGCCTGCCTCTACACCTATGGATAACACTCTTCGACTCTATGCTAATGCCTTTAGCTTTCTTCCTGATTCGTTTCCATATCAGAGGTTGGTTGGTCGCTTGATTTACCTTTAGTCGCATGGTTCGTCGTTGCCATATCGGAGGTTTATTTCGAACCCCACTAAAGCTCATCACAAAGCCCCCATTAAGGTTCTCCGTTATCTTAAAAGTTGTTCTGGCAAAGGCTTGTTTTTTTTTCCAGAAAATGTAATATTACTTAACTCTGTGGTTTTAGTGATGCAAATTGGGCAACTTGTGTGGACTCTAGGCGATCCATAACTGGCTACTACTTCTTCATTGGTAATTCACTGGTTTCATGGAAGACAAAGAAACGGAATACAGTCCCACGTTCCTCTTTTGAAGCTGAATATCGCGCTCTAGCTTCCGCAACCTGTGAACTGCAATGGCTCACTTTTCCTTTTAGAGATTTGTAGGTTCTTCATTAACCTTAACCTATCCTCTACTGTGACAATCAAAGCGCTCTTTACATAGTTGCCAACCCCATTTTTCATGAATGGACGAAGCACTTAGATATTGATTGTCATCTAGTTGGAGAGAAATCCCAAATCGGTCTTATGCGGTTGCTTCCGGTTTCCTCTTCCAATCAATTGGCTGACATTTTCACCAAAACCCTTCCACCTCACCTCTTCACTATAAATTTATCCAAACTGAAGTTAGCTGGTATCTACCTACCACCAGCTTGTGGGGGGCTAAAAGAAGAAGGCCATGGTTAATTAGAACATAATGCATTAGTTAATTCTCTTTCTGTTTCTTATCTTATTAGAGGATATACATTCTAGAACATATGAGTTGTAAATAGTACTATGAGTTGAATTTATTTTCTCCCTTTCTGTTGTTCTTTTTCCTGTATAAGTTGTAATCATTGTTATGGTATAATACACAGAAATTTATACCAATCTTTTCCTCTTATTCCTTTTGTTATTTTTTCTGTTACACTTGGGTAGAGTAACTTTGCCCCGGTGGAGGAATTAGGTGATTCCATACTTGTGACTAACATCCAAGGACAAATTCCACATGATTTTCAAGAGGGTGTCTACATTAGAAATGGTGAGGATTCCTTTGAACTTTATGTTGAGGCAACATCATGATTTCTTGTTATACATGGTAATGGTACAATATACTAACTCCCTATGTCGTGACATCTTAAGAGATAAGCGTTTCTCCTTCCTTGATGATCATTATCGGTAAATAGAGGCCATTAAGTGCCAATTTCACATTGCTTTCAACGATTTGTTTTGTAATATAATTGCGGAGGAAACAGTTAGTACGACACAAACTTATGGTAATTGGATTTTTATAGCTGGTCACTTTTGTGGAAACTACATAACTTCTCCACATTTTTATGGCCTGTTGGCTTCATGAAGGAATCAATTACAAATATATTAACAATCACAATGGTTTATTGTTTTTCTATCGAATATATTTTAATTCCATTTTTTATAAATCTGTATTATTGATGAAATCTTTAAAATAGTAATAAATCTTCCTAAAATTTTGCAAAGGGGTGACCAACGAAAGCTTAAAAACAAGGTCCTGAAAAATGGACTAGAGAAAGTATCATATTTATCACTACATATTTTGCAGGGCCAAATCCACTTTTTGGAGGGTTGAAATCAACAAATTCTATCTTTGGGAGGTCAAGTCACACTTGGGTGGAAGGAGAGGGAATGCTTCATGCATTGTATTTTGAAAGGTCAAGTCATGGCTGCTGGACAGTGTTGTACAACAACAAGCACGTGGAAACAGAAACATACAAGCTTGAAAAACAACGAAGCAAACCATTGTTTCTACCTGCCATAGAAGGCGATTCACCCGCCATTTTGATTGCTTATCTGCTAAATTGGGTCAGCTTTTTAATTAATATGAAGCACATTTAGTTTCTTTTATCTTTTTTATCAACAAATGTTAATTATTAATTTTGTTGGAACTGATAACGGGAGGATTCAAACCCACGACTTTTTCTACCCTCTTCTTTTACTATTCTCTCAATTACTGGATTAGTTTTATGTATCTTTGAAACGCATTTAAAATTAAATAAGCAGCCCTTCACAATATTGCAGATTTTAAGGATCTAGTATTCAGTCCAAGAAAAAATATATGGCTAAAATTAGCAACTACACACAAAAAGCTAAATAGAATGTTGTTTCTTCTCAATATCCATGCATTTATATGACTAACAACAATATCTCATCCATTTAGTCACATCTTGTGGATTTAACAGTTCAGATCTGGCAAAGTAAATAAGTACATTAGCAACACCAATGTCTTTGAGCATTCAGGGAAGTTTTACTCAGTTGCTGAAAATCATATCCCACAAGAGATTGATATCTTAACCCTGGAAACTTTCAAAAATTGGGATGTCAATGGAGCCTGGAATCGACCATTTACCAGCCATCCAAAGGTTTTTCTTTATATCTATATTTTCAAATCAATGTTTATTGTTTTGTAGCACTATATATATTATTTGATTTATCACAAATTCTTTTGATGCATGATCACAGAAAGTTCCAGGTGCAGGAGAACTTGTTACATTAGGAGTGGCAGCAACCAAACCTTATGCTGTAGTTGGAACTATTTCTGGTATGCTTCACATTGTAAAAGAAAAACAAGTTAAACTAAAATAAGTGTATTAAATTATCAATTACCTTGTTCCAGCGATGGACAATTTGAGACTGTGAACATGCATCTTCGTTTTACTCTCATTTTCAGCCGATGGAATGAAATTGGTTCATAAAGTTGACCTCAAACTAAATAGGTGCAGTCTTTGCCATGACATAGGTGTTACACAGAGGTAGCAATGTCAACAATTGTGATGACTTGGAATTATTATTATATATATGAATCCCGCATTAAAATTAATATGTATTTTGTTGGCCTTTGTTTTGTAGGTACAATGTGATCTTGGACTTTCCACTAACCATTGATCTAAGCAGACTTGTTAGAGGAGGCAAGTGAGTGAATATCCTTTGTATGAGTGAACATGCATCCAATTTAAATTAGGATAAGGTTCTGAAAAGACAATCTTATGTGACTTAACATCTCTTGTCTACATGTAGTTTAATAAAGTATAACAAGGAGGATTATGCAAGGATTGGGGTGATGCCACGCTATGGTGATGCCAACTCAATCAAATGGTTTGAGGTGGAACCTAATTGTACATTTCACATCATCAATTCTTTTGAAGATGGACAGGAAGTAAGTTACCTAGAAGTGAGACACAAGTACAACTATAAAATTCTAAATAAATTTATCAAATATATGAACAAAAGGGTTACACTAAAATTTTGAAAATATATGTGATGTGTATCAACAGGTTGTAGTCAGGGGCTGCAGAGCTCTTGATTCACTAATTCCTGGACCTGACCCAAGTTCTAAGGAATTTGAGTGGTTATCTCGTTGTTATGAATGGCGATTGAATATGCAAACTGGAAAAGTTAAGGAGAAAGATCTCTGCGGAGACAATGTAGTTTATATGGATTTTCCTATGATCAATGGAAACTTCATAGGTATGAGGAATAGATATGCATACACACAAGTAGTTGATCCAATTGCAAGCTCTACTCAAGGTAACAATAGGAAAGATTTTTTTGTGTTACTCAAAAGTTGTAACTTTTTTTTAAGTAGCCTTTCATGTTTCCTACATAAATATATCTAATTATAACAACGCTTTGCCATTGTGTTGTTTAGACATGCCAAAATATGGAGGTTTAGCAAAGCTCTACTTTGAAGAATCACATGCAGAACCTATAAGGGTGGAATGGCATATGTTTGAGAAGAATACATTTTGTAGTGGTGCTACCTTTGTGCCTAGAGATGAGGGTGTTGAAGAAGATGATGGTTGGATCATAACTTTTGTTCACAATGAAGATACTAACACATCTCAAGTGGGTTTACCCTGTAGCTTATAATTTTTTTTAATAAAGTTAACCTGTATTTTGTATATGTTTACGACTATTTAAATTAGAAATAAGTTTTTTATTCATAGATTAAATAAAATTGGATAGTATCTCAAATAAGATGTTCAATCCTAATCATTAGATGGTGTTGTTTCAGTAACTTTGATTTCATGTTTTAGTTACCAACTGTCTGTCGATATATTACACATACAGTGACTCTTATCCACCATTTGTTTCAGGTTTATATAATTGACACAAAGAAGTTCTCTGGTGAGACGGTTTCCAGAATTACAATGCCACGGAGAGTTCCATATGGGTTTCATGGAGCGTACATGCCAATCTCATTTCACGCACAGCATAAACAAAAGTCTTGGAACCCTATGGCCATATTGCTACCCTGAACCTGAAGCTAGAAATTGTGTATATCAAGTGTGAAAACTAGAAAGTTATACAACGTACAAAATAAATAAATATATACTGTAATATTTTTCTTCACTTTTATATTATATTTATGTCCAAGATTAATATAAATAAGTTTAAAGGATCTTAATCGTTAGTCTTATATATATATATATAAAAAGTGATTTTAGTATAGGGAATGTAAAGTAAGAAGGGCAATTTTAATGAGACATTCCCTCATTTCCCCTCCATATTCATCATGAAACTTAATGGTTAAATAATTTAAGCAAAATAAAATTGTATAACATGTGAGAAGGACACTAAAAGAAATCAATAAAATGAGAATATAATAAACAGCTAAATTATAATTGTTATTGGAAATTGATGTGTCCCGTGATTATATTTTGTGAATGCTTAGGAAATAATTTAGGGGTGGGAATAAGTTATTTGTTTGTGTTTACTATCTGATTTGTTTAAGGTTTGACAAAATTTATTTTATATTATTAAAAATTTTCAAAAAAAATTTAAAAGTATAATTTTTTTTTATAAATAATGGCAATGATATATATAACTATAATTTAATTATTTGATTTGTAGGCATAAAAGTTAAACGTAAAACTTCATTCAAGTAGTTACATAGGTTAGTTGAAAAATATATGATAAAAGAAGTTAAAAAAATAAGTATAAAAATAATTAATATTGAAATATATATTATTTTTAAATTTTAATTTGAAAGCTCTAAATTTTTATTTTTAAATTCTAATTTGTAAGATTTATTTTTAAAAATTTTTGAAATTACAAAATCTTTTCTTTTTAAAATTATAATTTATAGTTCTATTTTTAAATTTCTAAACTTCCTATTTTCTATCCTAACGATCCTGGTAAAAAAATATACTCCTAACAAAATAAATTTATAGTAAATCATCTATCCTAAAAAGTTTGGATATCATCGTTATCTAAAATATAATAGTATAAATTATTTATCTTGAAGTTATTACCAATATCCTAATAAAACTTAAAACATAAAATTAAAACCACAAGATTATTTACCTTAAACTTAAAACTTAAAGTAAATTTCAATCCTCTCCAAAAACACAATACAACCAATATGAGAAAAAATAGTTTCACTACACTTCAAATAAGCAAAATGAAACTGAGATTGAGAGGAATGTTTGAAAAAAGGTTGAGAAAGAAGAGAAATGGAAGGGCACACCCACCGCACGCGCTGCATATCATTAGAAGTTATTCCGAATAAATATTAGGAGATTTTGGTATATATTTTTTAATATAAATAAAATTATATTTTTTTAATATTGTTAAATATTTTTTATTAAATATGTTCTTCTAATATATATTTTTAAGCTAATTAATTTTTTATATGTTAAATAATACTAAAATGTAGCTTAAAAAATCAAATCAAATATTTGATGATATATAATACAAAGCAAAAGAATATATATAAAAATATTACTTTCACTTCTATTTAAAATCGACCTATTTTTTCTTTAAATAATTTCACAGAAGAAACGTTATAATTAAAAACAACTAATTAAGTTTTCTATTACATCACTCCAGCGCATAAATACTATTCTAATACTTTTTTATTATTTATTATTTTAAATGTTTTGAAATGAGATGTAATATGTATATATTGGCAGAGTGAAAAAATGTTATACAAAATAATAATATAACTTTTTTAATATCTAGAATAGGATTATTGTTATTTTTGGATACATTCTAATTAAGATTATAAATATGGCGAGCTAGCTAGTGGATCATATCATTGTACGAAACTGCATTAAATTATACACACATTTGGAGCTTTTGTGAGCATGATATGCTAATTGGATGGAAGAAAAGTAAAGTAACATAAGATGCGGTGTGGCGTGAGAAAACCAGATTGAATGAAATACAAGATTTTTGTTCTCTGTGTGATTTGGTTAAAATTATAATTAGAAGTTGGTTGAGATGTCCAATTTTTTTTTTAAAATATAAGTATTTTTATTTGGAAGTAAGTTTGTTGGGGTTTATTTATAATTAAGGTTTCTTATTTATTATAATTTTAGTGTCCGTTTAGTTTTCAATTGAAGAAAGAGTTAGGGAAATAGAGAAATTTAAGGGTTGATATTGATCATTCACGTCGTTCGACACAGTCAAAACTCTGTTTGACCGTAGAATCTATTTTTGGGTTAGTTAAACCAGGGTTTCACCATAGTTTTTATTTTAAAGAAAAAAATATTTGGCCAGGAATATTCCCACCCGATGGAAAGGCAGGGACGACAGACGAAAACGTACAGCCAACTAGTTAATATAAAAATATTAACCAGCCTCAAAATATATATTCTAGCTATTGGAGTTTGATTTTTGTTATGTTTTTCACGCAAGGAAGTGAATTCATTGATCAAAAGATGAATTGCAATGTACACTGACCAAGATAATTTTTTAATATTGTCAAACTAAAAAAAATCATTTACTAGTATGAAAGATCTCACACCAATAAAGTATTAAAAATTAAACTAACATGATAAAAGAAAAGAAAACAAGTTTTAAATATGTTTTTACTCTCTATAATTTTTTTATTTTAGAAAGTAAAACTTTTACTTTATTATTTTAAAAATGTCATTCTTTTCTATATTTTGAATTTATAAACACAAGAGATATATTAAGACGTGGATTGGTTCATCACTTTCAGCCAACAGAACGGAGTTGGCCAAGGGAGAAATTTAATTCTACGATTTTAATTGTTTTAAATGACATAAAAGATTAATATCAACCTTAAATTTTTTTATTTTTCTAACTTCGTTTCTAAACAGCGAACCAAACATAGTATAAATAACAAAAACAAGTTGTGTTTAATCAAGATTCATTTTACCTCACATGTTCTCTAATTCTAAATTATACAAAACTCAAGCACAGTATCAGCATTAATAACTACTTTCGTTTTGGTATTATATTCAGTTGCACACAGTTGCAGCTATAGGTAATGGAAACACATATGGCGACTTCATACATGGTTCTTGCCACGAATTGCTCCTTTCAGAAACCACATGGTTTTAATCACTCCTTCACCTCCGTATTCAAGGTAATAAACTGTTTATATTCATTTAATTTTCTTCATGTATAATCTTTATCTTAATTTACTTAATTCTTATCTTCATTTTATGACCAGCCTATCATAAGAGCGTTGCCTCAAATTCCCATGCAAATTGATGTTTCTAGAACCATAACCAACATTAAAACTAAGTTCTTTGACACTGTTGTGGATTCATTGTTTGAGTATGTAAATCAGCCGCAGCTTCCATCTCAGGTGAAGTATACTTATTAAACTGTTAATTTCTTCTCATTTATATTTTGTATCATATATATTCTAATTTTTTTATTTGATATAAATTATTCAGATTTGAATCGAGATAAATTAATACAGTATGTTTTAATTTAGTTATTAATATGTATATTTGCAGAGTAACTTTGCACCTGTGGAGGAGATAGGGGAAGCCGTGTCTATCACTAACATTGAAGGCCAGATACCATATAACTTTCCAGAGGGTGTCTACATTAGAAATGGTCCATCATTTCTACGCTGCAACTTTAAATTTGCTTGATTAACCAAAATAAAAAAAACAGTATTAGGCATGTTTATTTGAAAAAGAAAATTCCTTCACCAATTTGAATTTTATATCACTTCTCACCTCAATTTTCTTTTAGTTTTTATATATGAATGAGTTTATCAGTAACTTTTTTGCTTAAAACCTTTCTTAAAACTAAGGATATTTTTCCGTTAAATTAAAATCTAACTTTCTTTTTGTTTGTTTGAATAGGAACCGATCTTTGATTGTAGAGCTTTACTATTGCTAATAAAGATATACATTAGTTAGACAAATTCTTCATCTCGTACTTTCCTTTTACCTTTTTCCCTACTTACCAAGAACTATGATACAGAATAAAGACATCATTATATAAACAAACAAGTCAGTTGATGACATTTTGATAAGTAATTTTTCACCCTTGTCGTTCATTTCAAAGCTGTAAATGATCATATGCACAACAAAAGTTGGTCATTCACTATGCTCAGAATTTTCCTATATAATATTCATAAACACACTTCTTGTAGTCTGGCTAGGCCAAACAGAAAAGCGTATATATTTATAAAACTATTCTTGTATTATAGTAAATTTTTTGTGTGAAAATAAATAGTGAACTGGTCTGGACCGGGGTCTAGGATCCGGTGTGGGACCAGCCACAAGGATGCAGGTGTTTTTAGGGTTTGCACACCGGAACTGTGTATATCCGATGTATTAATCCGGTCTCTCAGTGGGAGAGGCCGATCTTGTTGTCCTGGAGATCCTTTACACCAACGATTCGCGTTGTAGGGGGGCGAAAGGTGGTGCCACCTGCGAAGATTCTCCGACGCTCAAGTTAGAAGAGTGTATGAACTGAATGAATACTCAAGCGTAGTAACAGTAAAGTGTGAGATAGAATAACGATACCCTGCATGTGTGTTGAAATATGCTACTTATAGTTGTACGTGAGAAAATGAGTCGTTAAATATAGGTGGGTCCCTCAGCTCTGATAGCGTGTATATTGTGTCAATCAAAGTGGCTCGACTTTCCGAATGTGTCAGGAGGGTAGGTCAATTATCAGAGTTCAATCCTCTAGGGAAAGGAGAGGATAATCACCTTTTCCGCATAATCTGCTGACACACCCACTTACTTTCTGAAGCCATTGATGTGACGTATTTTGCTACAAATAGTGTCTTCGTTGATAAGTTATCAAAGGCTCTTCTCTTGCTATGAGGGAAAAGCTAACAATTATATTAATATCCTGTATTAATGAACATAGAACCGTTACAGCGAAAATGAATGATGCTGTCGTGGAGTGAGGGCGGATGACCAGACAACGGATATCCGGTGTGGTAACGTTGAACCTGGACACCGGTTTCCTTATATGAGATCAGTCTGACGTCACAAGGATGGGGCCGGTATCTAGACCGGATCATCTGTCCCCTAGCTTGTATGAGAGACTGTTAAGTTGCTCATATGAGCTACACAACTCTTAAGAGAAGTCTAGATGCCGGTAGTACATTCTTGTAAGTCTCTGGAAACTCGGTGGCGTCCGCTCTAGCAAACGAATGACCGCCCTTCTCGCGTTGCATACAACGGATTCAGACAACATAAAATAAGTAATGGAAATCCCAAGAGTCTTTGAAAATCGAAACCCTTGGTATTCGAAAAGTGGTTGGGAGGCATTAAATGCGCACAGCATGATTAGACAATAAATGCGTTTTTTATGCGAGAGCCATCATTGCCCAAGAGTGTAACCGTCGATTGAGCTTATTGGGCCTGGATTCAAACTGAGTGGGGGCCCATTAAGCGAAAATGTTTGCTGAAACGTTACTGTTTTCGCGCCCGTTTGTGGTGAAACGACGGAGTCGTTTCAATTTGAAAGGGTTGCGTTTTGAGGCAAGCCTTGTGACCTTCGATGAAACACTGTGTTTCTTCGTTACCTATAAAAGGAACTCTTAGCAGATTTAGGAATCCATCCTTGCTCTCAAACTTAGTGAAACTCTGCTCAAATTTCCTTGGAATTTCCTTGTCGTCTTTAACTTCTCAAAGATCCTCTTCCTTTAGGTAACCTTCCTTCCCTTCAACTCCTTGCAATTTTAATCATTCTATTTCCATCATGCGCCCTAGAGCTGGACACGCTGGTCCTTCAAATAGAGGGAGGTTTGGCTCTCGTGCCCCCCTTAGCCACCGTGGTGGGAGGATTCCAGCGAATCCTCCTGTGGCTGGGCGCCATCGCTCAGAGAGAGCCGAAGCTTCTTCCTCACGAGCGTCTTCTTCATCTCGTCGTTCTGAGGTTCCCCTTGGTTCGAGGGCTACCAGCCGCTCTGATGAGGGGTCAAGTGCTGAGGGTTATCTCTCTGACGATGTTGCTTTTTATCACAGCACCTACGCATTCCACCGCGCCTGCACAACCATGGATCTTCCAGGACGTGGAAAAACGCCGTTTCTCCGCTCTGCTGAAGGGTGTGTCAATGTTGTGGCACACCGGCTTGATTGGGAGAAACTCAACAGGGAAAAACCTTATTGCTGGGTGGAAGAGGAGTTCTTAGAGATCCCTTCGCACCATGCAAGTGAAGAGGAGCGCACGGTTTCTTTCCGCTGTAAGATATACTTGGATAAGAAGTACAAAGCGCGATACGCTGTGATGGCTCCGCATCCTTCTGAAAGAATATGCCACAACGTCCCTGACGCGAGGTCGGTCTACATGTACGACTTCGTTTTCTTAAAGCTGGGAGTACGCTTTCCCCTGACGGATTTCCAAATGGCCGTCCTACGTTTCTTAGACTGTGCCCCCTCACAATTACATCCCAACGGTTGGAGTCTTGTCCGGGCTCTGGAAGTCTTGGGGGAGCATTTTGGCTTCTCCGCCACTGTGGCCAAGCTATTTTACTATTGCCAAGTGGTCCGCCGAGCTAATAAGAAGGGCGGCCTTGGGTTCATTACACTCCGTAGTGACTCAAGGGTTGTAAATTTCAAGTCTTATATGGAATCCGTAAAGGTAGATGGGCGCTCCTTCAAGCACTACTACACGCGGGTCTGGATTCAACCAAATAAGCCGGTCTTCTGGCGAAATAAAGAGGGGTTTACCAAGTTTCCCCTTAGCTGGACGCACGAGCATTTTCTCCTTATGAGCCGTGCTTATTATACAGATGAGAGTGAACTTTCCCCTCATTCTGTTGAGGTCTTGAGCGCCCTGCAGACGGCCTCAAAGACCCTCAAAGGGTTTTCCAGCCGTCTTCTCTTGGCCGAGGAAGACATCAAAAAACCTACCTCCGTAATATTCGCTCTTATTCTCCTTGTGTTGTATGGTTATACCGTTCTAGTTATTTTCCTTCTTGTATGCTTATTCAACTCTTTTTGTTTTGCAGAACAAATTGAAAAGGCCTGCCCAGAAATGTTGTCGCTAAGGTCCATGATGGCTGACGATGACTCCTCTTCTGAAGAAAATGAAATCCAGGCGAAGAGGAACGCCACCAAAACTCCCCTCATTCCTCTGACTTCTGCAGTAGGAGATGAGGTTCCTCTCTTTGAGGAGGAGGAGACCGAAGAAGCATCTGAGGCCGCTGGAGCGGGTGGCGAAGAGGCCGTCCTAGAGAAAAAGAGGAAGAAGAGGCATCTTGTAAAGAAGTCCAATCAAGAGAAGCCCTCCTCTGATGACCCTGCGAAGAAGCGTCAGAGGACGGCCGAAGACGCTGAATTGAAGAAGGACAAGGGAAAGAAACCCGTTCCTGAGTCTTCTGCCCCTTCTTCTCATAATGCTTCGGAACCGGACTCTGGGAATGGTCCTCCTCCAGCATTCGATCCTCCACGTGACTCCTTCCTTTCTCCTTACTTGTGGTTTCAAGGATCCATGCCTCCTTCTCTCCCAAAAGCACGGTATTGCCTCCGCCCTTCCCTCGACGCTGCTGGAGTCCGAGGTGCTTGTAAGGCTGGCCGTTGGCAACTTGATGAACTGTCCGGCCTGCTTGAGTCCCTGAGCGAGAAAGCTGACTATATGGATCAGGTTGAAAAACTTGAGACCGAACTCGCAGTGAAGGAGAAATGGGCGGCCAAGCAAGCTGAAGTTCGCAGGGGAGTGGAATCGGAATTGGAAAAAACTAAAGAAACACTCCAGAGGAAAACTGAAGAGGCAAGCAAAGTTCATTTTGCGAATAAGGCCCTAGAACGGGAAGTTGCCGACCTCCAAAATAAGAACAAATCCATACCCCTCCTTGAAGAAGAATTACAACTGGAGAAGAAGAGATCGGCTAAGCTTGCTGACGATCTCAAAGTTATGGAGGATGGTCGCAACAAGGACCTTGGGGAGTGGGAGTCTATTCGGAAGGAGATGCAAGCCCAAATTGATGAACTCAAAAAGGGTGGTGCGAGTGCTGGGCCTTCAGAAGAGGATTACGCCAAGGTTCAAAGAAGGCTAGCTGCTGCAAAGGCCAAGGCTGCCAAAGCCTTGGATATATGCAAAAATGTGGCGTATGAATCTTTCGGCCTGGCCCTTCGTCAAGTCTACTATCGTAACCCTGGAATAAAGCTGAATTTGTACGGATTAGATCCGTTCTTTGAGTTCCATGGGGGAAGACTTGTAGAAGTTCAAAAGGACGGATCGCACCATGAACCCAATGCATCTCTATACGAACTGCCTCCCCTCCCAGAAGGTCAAAGTATGGAGCCTACATCGTCCACTGCTGCCTCTGGAGCTAAAGCACAAGAAGGTGCCCAAACTAGGGCGGAGGACCAAACGGAGAAGGCGGGAGTATCCACTGTGGAGGATCAAGCACCGGCCTCTTAATTTTATGCTTTCACTCATAGCCGTGTTCTGGGATCGGCTCCAGCTTTAAAACGTTTTGTAACCTGCATATTTCCTTATTTTTGAAAATAAGATTCATTATTACTTTTCCTCAACTGTTTGCATCGAATGTGTGAGTGCTGAATAACTTGGTGTTATACAAAACACTTTATTATTTCCAATGCTTTGCGAATCCGTTCTGCGTGGTTACTTAGTTACTTAAAACGTGCTCATCACACTGGATTAAGATAACAAATTGTAATGAATAAATAACAATTAAGTTAAAGCACGCCCTGTCCCCAAGTGTAAGTTCATTGGGAAGGGAGAGTTTATCTCAAAGATTACCTTTTAAATTCTCACAAGATAGAAATGCTTATCTGTCCTCGAAGATGTAGAGCGGGTACATTAGCTTTCAACCGCTCTGGGATGGATATTCCACAATTGAGGACGGATATTGCCTTTGAATTTTGTATAGCTTTGGCAAGGGTAAGCTTTATGCCTTTCTCTTGAGGTTCGGTTTGGTCCTACACCTCAAGTCTTCACACGGTGTTCGGTTCGATCCTACTAACCGTACTTGGAGTTCGGTGCAATCCTACAATCCAAGCCTTCAACACGGGGTTCGGATCAGGGCTAATCCTGAACCTACTGCGCCCGTTACTCGGGGTTCAGCGCGGTTTTCTGTGTGAACCGGCCTACTGCGCCCAAGCCTTCGCATGGGGTTCGGTTTGTGGCCTTGAAAAAGGACCAGCCCTACAACCCATGTAGTCTTCGAATGGGGTTCAGTTTGTGGCCTTGAAAAAGGACCAGCCCTACAACCCATGTAGTCTTCGAATGGGGTTCGGTTTGTGGCCTTGAAAAAGGACCAGCCCTACAACCCATTCCACCTCAAGGAATTACATCGTCTGACTTGGGGGGTCTCCCTCCGTTCTTCGAGGAATTATCTCATCAACTGCAAAATAGGTAGTTGCGTTCATCCGTCCTGAGGTGTATGCGTATTAAACCACGGCTTTAAATCATAACACATAAGAAAAGTGAGAATGATAGGGCGGTGAAAGTGTATTCTTATTAAAATTGAATATAGATTACAGAAAGAGCATCGTTGGGGCCATGCCTCGTTAAAACCTTCTTGAGAAAACCCAGTGGGAAAAAACTCAAGTAAGGAAAAAGAGTACACGCCGTCTTACCAACTAGCTGTAATACACTCGTAAATTCTGAGTGTTCCATTTGTTGCGGATTGGGGTTCCATCAAGTTCTTCCAATCGGTATGATCCCTTTCCAGTCACCTCCGAAACTCTATAAGGTCCTTCCCACGTTGGTGCTAGCTTTCCTTGGTGAGCGAACTTATTCCCCACACTGGCCTTTCTCAGAACAAGGTCTCCGGTGTTAAAAGCTCTATACTGGATACGTTTATTGTACTGGAGTGCAGCCTTTGCTTTTATTGCCTGATCTCTGACGAAAGCCTTTTCCCTCAACTCTTGGAGGACATCCAGCTCTGATGCTAAGTTGGCGTTGTTATCTTCTGCTGAAAAATACTCAACACGAGCCGATCTTGTTTGTAACTCAACTGGGATCATCGCCTCAACCCCGTACACCAACCGGTATGGGGATTCGTTAGTTGAAGAATGAGGCGTAGTGCGGTATGCCCATAGAACATGACATAACTGGTCAGTCCATCCTCCCTTCGCTTCTCCCAGACGCTTCTTTAACCCCTTTAGCACCTCTCGATTAGCTACCTCTGCTTGCCCATTGGTCTGGGGGTGTTCAACAGATGAAAATATCTGGACTATCCCCAGTCCTTCGAGTAAATCCGTGAACTTTTTGTCTGTAAACTGGGTGCCGTTGTCAGTCACAATCCGCCCTGGCACCCCGAACCGAGCAATGATATTTTCGTACATGAAACGTCTTGTACGTGCAGAAGTGATATGCACTACTGGTTCTGCCTCGATCCATTTGGTGAAGTAGTCTACCCCCACAATCAAGTATTTGATACCTCCTGGCGCAGTGGGAAACGGACCCAGAATATCAAGGCCCCATTGGTAGAACGGCCAAGGCACAGCAGATGAAGATAACTCTTGGGCCGGTGTATGGTGGAGATTGGAGAATTTTTGGCAAGCGTCGCACTTCCTCACGAAGTCTGCGGAATCCTGCTTCACAGTGGGCCACCAGTATCCAGCCCTGAGGACTTTTCTCATTAGGCTTCGGCCTCCAGCGTGGTGCCCACATTGCCCCTCGTGTACCTCAGTTAAGACCGCTTGAACTTCGTCCTCTCTTAAACATGAAAGATACGGGACAGAGAATCCCCTTCTGTAGAGAACACCATCGACCATAGTAAAATATGGCAACTCTTTCTTTACTCGTCTCCTTTCCTTCTCGTCAGTGGGAAGTTGACCATCAGCCAGATAACGAATATAGGGGATGACCCAAGAATCCTCATATGGATAGCTCACCATGACAGCATTCAGAGAAGGATACAGAGGTATACTGGGTGATGTCAAAGTGCTTTGAACCACCGTTGTTGTGCTACCAGGCTGCTTTGTACTTGCCAATCTTGACAAGATGTCCGCTCTGGTATTTTCTTCCCTGGGCACATGCTTGAACTCTAAAACTTCAAATCTGCCCTTCAACTCATTAACACAATTCAAGTACAATTGAAGTTGTGGTTCCTTCGCCTGGTACTCCCCCTGGATTTGTGAAATCACCAGCTGGAAATCACTGCAGAGTGTAACTGCTGATGCTCCGATGTCAATCGCCGCACGGAGGCCTGCCAAACATGCTTCGTATTCAGCTTGATTGTTGGAGATCTTGAAATTGAATCGGAGGGAAATTTCTAAGTGTACGCCGTCATCACTTTCTACCACCACACCTGCTCCACAACCTTTGCTGTTCGACGAACCGTCGACGTAGATGGTCCAATGCGCTCGAGGGGTGGCCGGGTCTGCCCCAGTCATTTCCACTACAAAATCAGCCAACACTTGCGCCTTGATGGCTCCTCGAGGCTCATATGAAATTTCAAATTCAGATAGCTCAATAGACCATTTTATCATCCTTCCAGCGAGGTCTGGTTTGCTGAGCACTGAACGGAGTGGCAAATCCGTTCTCACCAATACTGGGTGCGCATGGAAATAAGGCCTCAGCCGTCGTGACGCCCACACAACTGCCAGGGCGGTTTTCTCAATCTTCTGATACCTTCCTTCCGCCCCCTGAAACGTTTTACTAGTAAAGTACACCGGTCTCTGCCCTTCAGGGGTTTCTTTCACCAGGGCTACACCTAGAGCTTCGTCGGATATAGCCAAGTATAAGATTAACGTTTCGCCTGGATCAGGCTTAACAAGAATTGGTGGACTCGAGAGAACGGCCTTGAGCTGCTGGAAGGCTTGCTCTTGTTCCTCTCCCCATTCAAAACTCTTGTGTCTCTTCAACGCCTTATACAAGGGAAGGGACCTGTGTGCCATCTTAGGCATGAAACGAGCTAAAGCGGCCACTTTCCCATTCAATGACTGGACCTCCCTCAAACATTTAGGACTCTGCATGTCCAGTATTGCTTGACATTTCCCGGGGTTAGCCTCAATGCCTCGTTGAGTCAACATGAATCCCAAGAATTTTCCTGCTGGAACGGCGAAGGTGCACTTTAAAGGATTTAACCTCATGTTGTATTGCCGAAGCCTAGTGAAAACTTGGCATAGATCTTCAATGTGGTCTCCTCCAGCGGGCGTTTTGGCTATGATATCATCAATATAAACTTCGACCAGCCTTGTATGCATCCCTTCAAAGACTTTGTTAATCATGCGCTGATAGGTAGCGCCGGCGTTCTTCAGTCCAAAAGGCATGACGGTGTAGCAGAAAACACCGCGGTCGTTGATAAAGGCAGTCTTCTCCTGGTCTCCCTCCCACATCGGAATCTGGTTGTACCCCGAATAAGCATCCATGAAACTGAGATATTGGTAACCAGATGAATCATCCACCATGCGATCGATGTTGGGCAGGGGATATGGATCTTTAGGGCAGCAACGGTTAAGATCCACATAATCATTACACATTCTCCATTTGCCGTTAGCCTTCTGCACCATGACCACATTAGAAAGCCAAGATGAATAACGTATCTCCCTTATAAAACCTGCTTTCAACAACTCCTCTGTTTGTTCACAAGCCGCCCCTTGCTTCTCCGGTCCCAACCTCCTCTTCTTCTGAGCCACCGGTCTGGTTTCAGGATACACTGCAAGTTTATGACAACAGAACTCAGGATCCATCCCCGGCATATCTGCTGCTGTCCATGCGAAAAGGTCTTTGAATTCCTGCAAAAGGGTTAATAAGCGTTGCTCCATAGCAGACTCCAACTTATCGTTGATGTGCATGACCTTCTCTGGGGAATCTCCCAATACGACATCCCTGGAACCACCATCTGGTGTGGGCTTAGATGGATTGAGCGGATCAATCTTCAATTCCGCTCTGGGGTCTAGGTCAATAAGACTGACAGACCCTGCCGCTGTTCCTCCGTCGTTCAACTTCCTCTTCTTGTTGAATACATCCAACTTAACCATGTTGAGGCTCAGATTATAACAATATCGAGCCATCTCCTGATCTCCGCGGAGTGAGGACACAGCGTTGTCCTTGTCGATAAATTTGATCAAGAGATGAGGGGTGGATACAATTGCTTCCATAGCGTTCAATGTTGGACGGCCTATGATACCGTTGTACGGGGATTCCACATCAATCACCAGAATTCTTGACTTGACTGTTCTTGCACCGGGCTCCCCTTCAAAAGAAATCAAAGTGTCGAGGTATCCCTTAGTGGGTTGCTTGGCTCCGTTAAACGCTGTGAGTTCTTGTGTGTATGGTTGTAAATCTACATCACTGAAACCCATTCGTTTGAAACAATTATAAAAGATAACATCACAAGAACTTCCCTGATCGACGAGGATCCTCTTAACGTCCTTATTGGCTATGACGGCCACAATCACTACTGCATCATCACCTCCTGGAATTGTTGGGCCGAAGTCATCATCTGTAAACGACACCGTCGGGGCTGTCACTCCGTCCCTGAAAGGGCGGTTATCCCTCGGTTTACCCTGGACTGACAGAATCATCCTATGGTGGTTCTTTCGTGCTGTGATTGATGTTCCTCCTCCCGCAAATCCTCCAGCTATCATCTCAATCACTTCTCGTCTGCCCTGTCTCTGCTGCTGGGGCATATTACTTTGTTGGGCACCTTCAGCAATCACTACCCCTTTCTGCTTCTCAGCCGCAGTGAACTTCCTTACTGGGTTGCGTGTATTATTATCTTCATCATCAGGATCTCTATTCCTTTTCTCCATCCTGTGAGGCTCATCCATAGATTTCTCCTTAAACAAATACTGCTTCAGCTTTCCTTGCCGAATGAGAGTTTCCACCGTATTCTTTAACGCCTTACACTCATCAGTGTTGTGCCCTGTCTGCTCATGGAAAGTGCAGTATTTACGCGGGTTACCACCCCTCTTGGCTGGGGCTGGCTTCCTTATACCAAAGACGTTCAGAGTTGGCCAACCAACCTCCCTCATGATTTGTGAGTGCCTGGTGTTCAACGGAGCATAGTGATCGAACGATGATACGCGCCTATCTCGTGGATGCTGACGAGCATTCACAAAGTCTTCTCTAAAGGCATGCTTCTCGGGCCTCGCTCTCTCCTTTTCTCTCCGTGGCTGCTGAGCGGGTGCAGAAGGCTTTACTCTTGCTGCAGTTGCCTCTAGATGCATCTCTATGCCCACATATTTGGAAGCTTTCCTTCGAAACTCCTCGAAGGTTGTAGGTGGGCTCTTTGCCAAAGATAGGGCAAAGGCTGAACCTGGCTGAAGAGCTTCTACTACAATATGGAGTTGTATGGCCTCCGTGAGGTTAGGGACCAACGCAGCCTCCTTGTAAAACCTTTTCAGGAACTCCTTAAGAGTCTCAGTTTCTCCCTGTCTTATCTGGGCCAGGGTGTGAGAAGTTCTTGGGATATCCCTGGAGATGACGAAATGGCTTTCGAATGCAGCAGCCATTTCCTCCCAAGAGTCTATAGATCCTGAAGGCAAACTTTTAAACCAGCTGAGAGCTTCCTCCGTCAACGTCCTTGGGAACATTCTGCACATGACATCTTCGTCTGCTCCCAGATACATAGCTTCATAAACATAAGCATCCAAATGCTTAGTGGGGTCGGTCTCTCCATTATACTTCCCAATCGACAATGGCTGAGTTGTTTGCAAATGTTTTGGAATGACAATACTCATCAACCTTCTTGAGAAAGGGACACTAAGCTTGTATGTCCCTGAAGTTACCACCGCCTGCTCCCTTCTCCTGATACTAACTCTATCACCAGAGTCTTGCGTCTGCTCCCTCTCTTCATATGTGGGGATCTTCGAATACTGGAGGGTGGTAGATCTATCCCTTGCTGATGCATGGTGAGCCTCCTCTGCATGAGACACTACTCTGTCCCCAGCTCCTCCTCTCTCTCGCCTCAGCTCCATCAGCTCCTCCTTCAGTTGCCTGATAACCTCATCGCGAGGGTCAGGCGTCTGCACTTGCACCATCCTCTGGGTTTGAGTTGCAGGGGATTCGAAGACGAGTCTCCTCCCAGCCTGTTGATGGGTCATATCCTCCACGTGACCTTCCACGAAATCTCTCCCATCACCTTCCATTGTGACAACCTAACTTCTGCGAAAATGGGAATAACTCTATCGAGTCCCACTGGGCGTGCCAATGAACTGGTCTGGACCGGGGTCTAGGATCCGGTGTGGGACCAGCCACAAGGATGCAGGTGTTTTTAGGGTTTGCACACCGGAACTGTGTATATCCGATGTATTAATCCGGTCTCTCAGTGGGAGAGGCCGATCTTGTTGTCCTGGAGATCCTTTACACCAACGATTCGCGTTGTAGGGGGGCGAAAGGTGGTGCCACCTGCGAAGATTCTCCGACGCTCAAGTTAGAAGAGTGTATGAACTGAATGAATACTCAAGCGTAGTAACAGTAAAGTGTGAGATAAAATAACGATACCCTGCATGTGTGTTGAAATATGCTACTTATAGTTGTACGTGAGAAAATGAGTCGTTGAATACAGGTGGGTCCCTCAGCTCTGATAGCGTGTATATTGTGTCAATCAAAGTGGCTCGACTTTCCGAATGTGTCAGGAGGGTAGGTCAATTATCAGAGTTCAATCCTCTAGGGAAAGGAGAGGATAATCACCTTTTCCGCATAATCTGCTGACACACCCACTTACTTTCTGAAGCCATTGATGTGACGTATTTTGCTACAAATAGTGTCTTCATTGATAAGTTATCAAAGGCTCTTCTCTTGCTATGAGGGAAAAGCTAACAATTATATTAATATCCTGTATCAATGAACATAGAACCGTTACAGCGAAAATGAATGATGCTGTCGTGGAGTGAGGGCGGATGACCAGACAACGGATATCCGGTGTGGTAACGTTGAACCTGGACACCGGTTTCCTTATATGAGATCAGTCTGACGTCACAAGGATGGGGGCCGGTATCTAGACCGGATCAAATAGTATTTAGATACATTATATCAACATTTTCACGAGATGGTAAATGATATTTAGATATATAACTCAGTCATCAATATTTATAATGAAAGAGTAAGCATATTTAAGTGTTAATTAAATTGAGAGAAAAGTAACAGAAGCCTGCGAGGCATGCAGATAATAATGTATGTACGTAGGAGATGCAGGATCCAACCCACTGTTCGGAGGATTGAAATCAAGCAAGTCAATATTAGGGAGCTCAATAAGCGCTTGGGTGGAAGGAGAAGGAATGCTTCATGCTTTGTATTTCAATAAGCAAAGTGATGATGTTGTGTACTATAACAGACACGTTGAAACTGATACATATAAGCTTGAGAAACAAACTAACAGGCCTTTGTTTCTCCCTGCTGTAAAAGGACACTCATTAGCTGTTTTCTCTTCTCTTCTGCTAAACCAGGTATCAATGTACTTATTCAAATTAATGATATCTTTTTACTCACAAATTGATTTGGGGTGTGGTTCCACCAAACGTTAATCAAGTTGATTAAATGATTCAACTTGTATTTAGATACAAATTCAAATCTTACAAATCTGAATCTGAAGACTATATTGGTTGTGAACCTTTGGGTAAGGCTAGATTGAAAGGATTTCAACAATAAAAAAAATTGAATCAGTTAAAGTTAGTTTATCAAATTGACCTAAATTGTTTTATAAAATTTAATCTAAATCAGATTGGTTTGAACCCAATGATACATATCCAATTGGTTTATAACTTGTTAAAAAATTTGAAAAAGTTATAAAAAATAATAATTTGTCTTTAAATTCATGTTTGTAATTTCACACAATATTACAATAAAATGTCTGTTATAGTTTAAATAAATAGGGTTTGATCTATTACTTTTAACGAATCATAATAAAAAATAATATAAAATTAGGTTGGGTTGGGTAATTTGGTAGTTATTTATGCTCCTAAATCTAATACAAGTTATTTAAATTGGTTTGGATGCTCAGACTAAATAGATAAATTTAATTTGTGCTACACACCTCTAAGACTCACCTCATCTGAAGTTTTATTTATTAGAAAACAAAATTAATTTAGGGTGAGAGACTTATTTTGTAAACATAAATCGGCTAAACAAAAATAGAGACTAAAAAATAGTTATTTCTAACAAATTTTCATAAATTATAACTTTATCAAATTTAACTTTTTTATAAACTAAATTAAAGGTTAAGTGTTTCAAATACAATTGTGTTAAAACTTGGTTGTCAAAACTTTATCGTTCATGATAATTATAACCGAACATGTATAATAATTAGATGTAAAAATAAGGTAAATTATTTGTTAAAGATCTATGACCTAACCTGTTTAAAACCTATATAAACCCTGCTCTATTATAATATATTTTAAATACTAAAATAAAAACCTTATTCCTAGAAACTAAAGACGAACTTTAGTTTTGTCCTAAAACTTTTCTACATAAAAATAATGTTATAAATGTATAACAAGGATTGGTGTTACATGGGTATTTGTCTTGGGTACTACCATTATGTAGTTGGCTCAAAATAATAATGCATACAGATTTATTAAGAAAATAAAGTTTCTCTTTTGATTTTTCAAAAAAAAATAATGTGTAATTTATAATCTTTCCAATAATTAAATAATATTATTTAAATTTTTTGTATTTTACATTTTACAATAAATATAAATAAACTTTTCAGTCTTTAGTAAATAAACTACTAGTCTACATAGGTAAAAAAACCCATATACATATTTACAAATTTTTTTAATAAACTTATCAATCAAGCAGTTTATCAAATCTTAAAAAATACAACATGTAAATACATCAAATTTAAACCTTAAGAATTCTGATGACATAAACTCAATCTAACCTGACATATTTTTACCTTTATGAATGGGAAAAGGCCTGTTAATAACGCATAATCAACTAACTATTGGGCTAATAGAAAAATACATTAACTAACTCATAATGAATAGCAAACCTATTTATTTTTTTATTATAACTTTTATTCGCTAGCTAACGGGAAAGTAGTAGGAGGCAATTTTTTTGGGTAGGGTAAAGAAATTGCCTCTATTTATGGAATTTATTAATATTGAAATTTTTACGGAATTTAATTTTACTAAAATATAAGATGACAAAAATATTTTATATGATTAATACACCTGGTTAATGATTAAATTTGAGATTACAAAATTAAATGTTGAAATCTTATTAGTATAAAAATAAATACGTTCATTAAGTCTTTAGATATGACAATCTAAATTTTTTCATTATATTGTTTTTATTTGATGTTACAGAATACAGCATATGCATCCTTTAAGTTTTTGTTGCAGAATAGGTTAGTGGTTTGAGTGCTGAATTTCATTCTTGTGGGTTTGACAGTTGAGATTTGGAAAAAACTATAAATATTGGGCTCGTTTGTTTAAGCTTATTTTAAGAGATAAGTGCTTTTTTAATTAAAAAAAGCACTTATTTTAAATTTTAACGTGTTTGTTTAGAGTTTTAAAAATAAGCAGAAGCTGAAAATAAGCTGATTTTAGCTTATTTTAAGAAGCAACTCTGATCTGCTTATTAAAAAAGTGATTATAAAAGAATCACTTTTTTATAATCACTTTTTTAATAAGCTTAAACAAACGGGCCCATTATAGCAACACCAACGTGTTCGAGCATTCAGGCAAGTTCTACTCTGTCGCTGAAAGTCACATCCCACAAGAGATTGACATCTTCACACTCTCAACTTTAAAAGATTGGGATGTCAATGGAACCTGGAACCGTCCTTTTGGAAGTCACCCTAAGGTTTCTTTCAAACATACACACATATATATATACCTTATACCATATTATCATATCATATTCATGTATTTATATATACTTTTGCTTACAGAAAATTCCAGGTAGCGGGGAGCTAGTTATTTTTGGGGTGGAAGCTGTTAAACCTTTTCTTGAAGTTGGAATAGTTTCTGGTATGCTCTAAACATTGAATAAGTGCTGATAATTGATTTTCATATCTAATAATATTCTTAACATGCCCCTAATTTTGTTTCCAAAAACCATTTTCAGCCGATGGAAAGGAATTGGTTCATAAAGTGGATATAAAATTGGACAGGTGCTGTCTTTGCCATGAGATAGGTGTCACACTTAGGTAATTACATGACTAAAATTTTTAATTAATCACATGGAACAATGCATGAGACCTCACATGTAAATTATTTATACATGCATGCGTACTCTTTTTTAATTTGAGTTTTTCCTGTTCACAGGTACATTGGAATTTTGGATTTTCCACTGATTATAGATTTAAAAAGACTACTAAGCAGAGGCCCGTGAGTGCATACATATCCTTTCTATTAAATATATATTTTGGCCATGATAACAACAACTAACATATTAACATTTGTCGATTAAAAAAATGTTTATGATAAAGTCACTGTAAATGAATGAGCTTAATTTACATATTTTTGCATGCAGATTAATCAAATATGAGAAGGAGGAATACGCAAGGATTGGGATAATGCCACACTACGGTGATGCAGAATCAATCAAGTGGTTTGAAGTGGAACCTAATACCACATTTCATGTTATCAATTCTTTTGAGGATAGTCATGAGGTAAATTATCCAATGTAGCGTTTGAAACTGTTCAACAACTATTTCACATACCTGAACTGAGTTGGCTGCATAATTGATACAATTAAATGATTCATGATGTACAACGTAGGTTGTGTTGTGGGGTTGCGGAGCACTGGATTCAATAATCCCAGGACCTGAAGATGGTCTGAATGAATTCAAGTGGTTCTCTCGTTGTTATGAATGGCGATTGAACATGAAAACTGGGGAGGTCAAGGAAAAATATCTAACTGAACCAGAACTGTTTATGGATTTTCCTGTTATTAATCCATGTTTTGCAGGAATTAAGAATAGGTTCGGATATACCCAAGTTGTTGACCCCATCGCGAGTTGCGATGCAGGTAATAATTGTTCAAAAAGTCATTACCCTTTTTCCTGTTTGACATAGTCACTTACAACTGGACCAGATAGTCAGAATTCTATTAGCTATGTTTTAGTTATTTTAATAAGACAAAATTAATAGTTAACTTTTTAGTTTCTTTTTTAAATCACTTTATCACTAACACAGTTTTAGCATTCTATTTAACAATTATACCTTATATTTGGTGCATAAATTTCGATATGATAACTTGATTTTTCGTTTGCTTATTTAGACACTCCTAAATACGGAGCTCTAGCAAAGCTACACTTCGGAGAATCAAATTCAGAGTTCCATGTGGTAAAAGATGACATGCAATGCAAATCCATTATGCTATTACTTTTCTTTTATATATATATATATATATATATATATATATATATATATATATATATATATTTTCTCATTAGAGTACTACAACTTCAAATGTGTAAATCAGGGTGACACGGAGCGAAAAGAGACAATTGTAAGGGTGGAGTACCATCGGTTTGAAAAGAATGTATTTTGCAGTGGATCTGCCTTTGTGCCTAAAGAAGGTGGTGTTGAATAAGATGATGGTTGGATAATAACTTTTGTTCACAGTGAAGACACCGACATATCTCAAGTAGGTCAATTGTGTGACTTGTTAATGTTAATTGATCTTTGCAATACTGAGAGGTAGTTATTTAGTTACATCCTTAACTTGTGTAATGTTTGTTACAGGTTCATATAATTGACACAAACAAGTTTTGTGATGAGGCAGTTGCCAAAATTACCATGCCTTGCAGAGTTCCTTATGGATTTCACGGAGCTTTCATGCCAATCTCATTTTAGTTTGCAATTAGTCTTCATCATTGCGTTTGTGTTTACTTTTCTGTATTGAATCGCTACCCTGAATAAGGTACTGACAATCGTTGGTGTATTGCCACGTGATTACCTTCTTTCTCTGTTGTCCATTAAATTTCAAGATTATGCCAGTATCTAAGTATGTATCCATTATTATCTATAATCTATAGTTTTAATAAAATGTCCAAATAAAGTGTAAATAAGTGTCAATCAACGGTAAAATATTTTCCTGCTCTTAATTGCATTCCTATAATTCTACTGTAAAATAAGGTCATTTAGTTTTGAGCATTTTTTCTCTTTCCATGCATATACAGAGACTGTTTCTAGTTTTAGGAAAAAGAAAAGAGACAGAAACACATGATGCAGACAAAGATTAACATGGTTAACATAAATTGAAAATACATTGGTCATGTCCCATACGAGCTAGAAATTAATGTGCTTTTGACGGCTCAAATCCAGATTTGGCCCTGACCCATAAAGGCTTTGGGAGGAAGTGATGACCTTGGTATTAACCGTATGAAAAAAATATCATTTTAACTTCTAGTGAAATTGTTGGACCCAAAAAATTAAGTGAAACCAAAAACATTTTGTCTCAATCTGATACTCACATTTGACTAGCGTTGCCTCAGGCTGAATAAAAACAAAAGCCCCATTTTTTAAAAAATAAAGCTATTACAAAATTATTAATTAAAAATAAACAAAAATTTATTTTAAGATTTATCTATTAAATTTTCTATTTTTAATTAAAGATGTTAGTAATATTCATTTTCTTTTCATTTATCTTTTTACAAAATTTTATGCTTATTTATTATTTCACTTGAAAGAGTCTTGTAGACCAAATTATCTTTTCATATATTTTTTTATTATCTTTTACTCTTCTCTAACTCTCAATTCGTAATTTTTAGTTTCACACTTTCCACTAGTATTATACTCTACACTCTTGGGCCTATAATTTTAATAAAATATTTTGAATAAACCCCTGCATAAGTTCTTAATATTTTCATTGTTAGTATATCTCTAACTTGATTACTATCTCAATTTCATTACCAACAAATCATAATACCTCTGTCCTCGGTGTGGTGTAAAATAATATTACACCTACACCTATTATTGCAGCGCACTAATATAATATATTCATATTATATATATATATATATATATATATATATATATATATATATATATATATATATATACACTATATGTGTGTATGTATATATATTATAACACAAACAAAAAAATTATATATTATTATCTAATTATAAATTATTATAAAATCATAAATTTTATGATAATTATTTAAAATTCATATACAATAATCTTTTTAATTCGATGATGATTTAAAAACCTTACAAATATCTTATACCCTCAAAATCAACTCCACATGTTTTCTCATCAAGAGCTAGCAATGGACAAAACAACTACAAACAACACGTTCTTAATCTACATAGCATTTAGAAATGAATATATATACATTAACTTTATAAGAAAACACACACCAACACTATTTTTAACTTTAAAGGAAATTTAGAATTAATTTATTTTCATTAATTCAAAATAAACTTTTTCATTTTTTATTTTCCTCTATATATCTTAATGCTCACTGTCCCTAACAAAAAATTACAATTTTGTATTTACAATTAAGATTATTATGAACATTCTTACCCATTTTGTTTTAAGTTTGAAAAAAGTGAAAATGATACGTATTTCCTTTAAAAAGTGAACTCATTCAGCAATTGAGATATTCTAACTAGTATAAAATAAATTTTAAATTTTAAGGCGTGTATAAATTTTTAAATTATTTTCTTAAAAATATGATTTTTAAATAATTGTTATTAAAATTAATGATTTTATGATAATTTATGACTAGATAATAATTTACAAACTTTTTTACTTATATATTTTATCAGTGTAGTTTCATATGGGATGACACTAATAGGTGTAAGTGTCATATTAAACATTGATTTAACAACAATAAACTGATAATACAAATGTAACTAATTAACATTTAAATTTGTTTAAGGGTAAATTTGAGATATTAAGTAAGTTAGGGATGTAAATGTAATTTCAAAAACGTAGGTAGAAATTTACTCAAATATTTTGGTTATATGTATAAATAAAGAACTGCCCCTGACCTATTTAAAAAAAAATATCATCGGTGAATTAGTTAATGCATTGGATCTTAGATGTTTAAGTAATAATAGTTTTTTGGGGGGTCAATTCAAGGTAACGGTAGTTGTTAATGAATCAGTTGGCCCTATAATGCAATCGAGTTCAATGTGCTCTACCGCCACAAAAATGATATTCATCACGAGGCTATGAATACAATAAAGTCGAACTTGTTACCTCAGCTTATTTAAAAAAATTTATTTGAATTAATTTTTTTCATGAACTCAAGCTTGGTTTTTTTGAGGTTTATGAATTGTTTCATTCAGTTAACAAGTTAAGTTCTTAACTCCACAACTTATTTATTTATTTTATTTGTATTAAAAAACAAAATTAAAAGATGAATTAAAAATTATTTTTTTTACAAACTGGGACTAAAATGTAAATTTATAAAGTTAAAACTTAAAGCGGTGGACACTATTAAAAATTATTTTTTTTACAAACTGGGACTAAAATGTAAATTTATAAAGTTAAAACTTAAAGCGGTGGACACTAATGATTTCAAAAATTAATAGACTGTAAGTTTCTATAATATTTTATTTTATCTATTTATTTATTTATTGTTTCCCCCGAATCAGGAGGGACCGCATCATGCCCCCATTCTCCCTCATTTTCGTCAATCATCAAAGGATCTCCACATTCTCATGATTTCATTCAGATATCGTCATACCCTTATCTTATTGGGTCTGGATCACAGGCTTCCTTTTTTCCTCTTTCCCTTTTTACGCTTATTGTATATATGGCCTCAGAGACCCCTAGTTGTAATTCAAGTGTCACATTTTTAGAGTAATATAAACCTAATTCTCCTAGGAAAATTCTCTAGAATTTTCGTGCTTTATACTCTTATTGTGAATATTTTGGCGCCCATCATGGGGCCAGTAAAACGAGTCCTACACACAAAACCTTAATTCCAAGAAGCAGAAGAAAGCAATAGTGACCACACGCAGCAACCTTAGCCGTCAATAAGATGACAACTACCATGGACAACAGCAACAATAACAACAGGAGCAACGGCAACAACAACAGGAACCACAACCATAGCACGAAGATGACCAAGTGCAGACGTTGGCAGCGATGGTCCAAACACTACGACACACAGTGGAGGAGTTGTGTCAAGAGAATACAGAATTACACATCCACAGGCAAGAAGAAAGAGAAGATGACAATCACCATGGACAACAACAGCAACAAGAGCAACAACAACCAGGTGCGGACGTTGGCAACGATGGTCCAAACACTGCAACACATAGTAGAGGAGTTGCTTCGAGAGAATGCAAAATTGCATATCCGCAAGCAAGAAGATAGAGAAGCCTCTAGTTACCACAACACCCAAATCATGGGACGGGGAATAGACAAATCTGACCCCTCACACCCCTACTCCGCTCATCCATTCACGAAGGAGATCATGGCAGCGCCAACCCCCCAAACTACAAAGCAACGATGATGGAAAAGTATGATGGGAGATGGACCCAAAGGAGCATCTCACCATGTTTACCACCACCATGTTGATCATGGGAACGTCAAACACCCTGCTCTGTAGGAAATCCCCGATCACCCTCACTAAGTCCGCTCTACAGTGGTTTTCACACATTCCTCTAAGGAGCCTATCAAGTTTCATAGAATTGATGGAAAAGTTTTTGAACCAATTTGCATCTAGCTGGGCAGGTGCAACAAATCTCGCATAGCCTGGTGAATCTGAGACATGCCCAAGACGAGACCCTCAAATAGTTTATGACTCATTTTAACGAGCAATCCATCTAGATTCACAACCTTAGCTCGGAGGTTTCCCTGTACATAATCCAAATGGGATTATGCCCCGGTAAGTTTTCAGATTCATTGGCTAAAAACCCACCTTTGGATATGGATAATTTCAGGTAGAGAGCTGCTCAGTACATTAACATGGAGGAGCGAGAGGTCGGTTGAGTAAGCCATGCTGAGCAGAGTACAGTCAAGACAGAGTCATGAAAGAGAAGCTCGAAACTAGGCAAGGAGCAAATAGGCGGGGCCTATCCAAATCCCAAATACAACATCTTTACCCCCCTGAGCAGTAGAAGGGACCAAATAATGCATGAGGTCTATAACACATGACTGCTCAAGCTGCCTCCACCTAGAGAAGGCCTCAAGGATTCAGACAAGGCAAAGTTCTATGAGTTCCATCGCATATTTGGACACAGTACGAAAGATTGTTGTTCCCTCAGAAACCAGATTGAACACTTGATATACTAGGGGTATTTGGAAAAGTTTGTTAACTAGATGGGAGAAGCACCAAATGATACTGGTCAAAAAAGGGAATAAGAATTCCTGAGCCAGGTAGAGTTATAGCCATGGGACCGACCCCGCCATGAGCGTGAGCGCTCCCAATCCTGCAGGCCTGATGATGTAAGAAATGACGAAAAGAACTCCACACAATCTCAAGAGGTTTCCCCGGCTATAGGACTGGTTCCTAGCACAAAGTCGGCCAAATAAATTTAGTACAAAGTTATCCGAGCATGGAAATCATTGTATTTGACAATTCAAAATTCCCTAAGGGAGTCCCAAACAGGGATGAACCGATGGTAGTCACCATGGAGATTACAGAATGTATAGTTGGAAGGGTGTCGGTGGACCAAAAGAGCTCATCAGATATCTTGCATTAGAAGGCGTATAAGTAACTCCAGCTAACCCAGGCTAGCTTAAAAGGTACGACGGTGCATTGCTTAGTTTCATGGGTGATGATGTGCAAGTAATGGGTTACGTCGAGTTAAAAATAATCTTTGGCTTGAGAGACGATAAGAGGGCAGTAATTGTGAAGTACATGGTCGTTGACTTTCCTAGCTCATACAATGTCATTCTAGGGCATTCGTCCCTCAACGCACTCAGAGCGATCGTCTCAACCCTGCACCTGATGATGAAGTTTTCACTCGGAGATGAGCATATAAAAGTTGTTTGGGCCGATCCTGAGGTCGCCCAAGAGTGTTATCATGAGAGCCTGCATCCCAGGGAGATATTTATAATGGAAGAAGATGTTGAAACAGAGTTTGACCCCCACAATGACAGACACTATAAGTGTAACATCCCTATGTTTTCTATTCATAAGTTTGGATATTTAATAAAGTAAGTTTATTATAAGATATAAAATAAAAATAAAAAGAAAATTTTGATTTGGGACCTGACGCGTAGCGTCAGGGTAAATTTTGACGAGTAGCGTTAGTGGACGCGTAGCGTCCATATAAAAATTTAGACTTGACGCGTAGCGTCAGGGGGACGCGTAGCGTCAGTGTCGCGGGCAGAATAAAGACCCAAGATGACAGCCTGCAGAGCAGAAGTTAAAAACATAAGTTTTGGGGTTCTTCTTCTTCTCTCTTTTCCCTGCGACAATTAAAGGCCAACAAGAGGTTGGAATCTGAAATTAATTACGGATTAGAGGTAAGAAACTTAAGATTAACGCATGGGATCTTTCAATTTTGAATTCCATGGAGATTTTCGATCTTTATCCATTTTTGGGGAAAACAAGGGAACTTTGAATTTTAAGATTGTAAACCGGTTAAAAGTTTCCTTATAGTGTTCAAAAGAAGGATTGAGTGACGAATTTGAATTCCGCTTTATATAGGTTGCGAAAGAGCCGTTGAAAGATTAGCGGAAAAAGGGGGTTTCTCGGAGAACTTGTGGTTTCAGTTGTGGTAAACTTCTAAAGCTTTAGAAAGTAATTTTTGAGCATATTTTTGAGTTGGATTAAGGTTTGAACGGTTAAAACCTTAAACCTTTTTGTAATTTTATCTTTTAGTGGTTGCGGCGCATTAATCTTGGTAATTGAGTTGAGAGCGTCGACAGTGAGGTAAGGGGAGTATTATAATATATATTTGATTACAGATTTGTCATAATTATGTTGGAAAATAAATCTATGAAAGTATGAGATTGATATATATATATATATATATATATATATATATATATATGGGAGAATATATGATTAGCTTAGGTATGTGGCCATATATTGTATTTGACAATTATGAAAAATAGAATGGTAATAAATGAGATGTGAAATTGTGAATAAGATGGGAAATAATATATAAAGTATGCCTAGAATGTGCATAATGGAGAGTGATGAAATATTGAATTATCGTGATATAGAAGATATAAAGTTATGTTTGATTATGTGAATATTATGAATGTAAAGTATGATTATGATATTTAAAGATTATGGCTTTTATGCCGAGATGTGGCTTTGATGCCGATAGATGTGGCTTTTATGCCGAGAGATATGGTATTTATGTTGAGGTGTGGCTCTTATGCTGAGATGCGATTCTTATGTTGTGAGTTGGCTAGTATGCCAAAATCATTTAATGATTGTATAATGTATATTCATGATTTAAAATGAATAATGTGTATATGATGAGATATATTGTTATATGCTGTGTATGCATGATATGTATTGTGGACAGCCATTCGGTATAGATTACCCCTCGTTTTTGGCTCCCGTGGTCCATGTAGAGGCCCAGTTGAGCTACCCAGTGATCCAGGAAGAGATCCAGTGGTTGAGGTGGGGAGACGGTTTATGATACCGGGCTCGGTGAACCAGGATGTGTTCATGGGATGTCGGTGGACTCCCAGCTGGTGGCTAATTTGTTAGTATCCGGATACTAGGTGTCTGATGTATATGAGAGTCAGTTGTGAATTATACTCCTTGACTGATATGCAGATTATTGCATTGATATGATAATGATATGATTGAAATAATGAATTGTGAAATGAATTGATTAAGTATGGGGTGCTTATAATTAATTTATCTCAATGTTGCGAGATATTTGTGATGTTGTGAACATAATGAATTTATGATGATTATGATGGCTTATGATATGTTGGGTTCATATGAGGAGAGTTTAGTGGATCAATAACTCAGGCAGGAGAATGAGATTCTCCAGGTGATATCAACTCTGATTATGTAGTTGTATCATTCTTGTGATATATACTCACCCTTACTTTATGTTCACAGTGAACAAACCCAAGGATGTTGCGGATGCTGCGGAAACCAGTACAAAGTGAGCAAGGAATAATGCCAGAGGAGTTTGGAATGTACATCTTGTATATATTCATATGTGAATATATTATCTTGAAAACTTGCAGAAGTATATGTGGTTGTTACTTGTTTGTGATACCTAATGGCACTGAGCCATCGGTAGATATATGTGGATATGTGTGTAAATCTGTGGGAGTGAGAACTTATACATAGTATAATATGTGTGTGGTTTGAGTGATGTGATTATATAATGGCATTGAGCCATTAGATATCATGCATGTGTGATGACCAGGTACTATTGGATGATTATGGTTATGGCATAGAGTCATACTATAGTAAATCATGCATTATAGGCATGTTCTGTGAATGTATGAGTGCTAAAATGGCTACTTGAAATGATTGAATGTTGTATTGATGAAGCAAATAGATTTAGAGATTTGAACTAGCAGCCATCCTTATAATTTTAAGAAAACTGGATAGGTGAATTTGAGTTTCAGTGAGTTTCAATATCTTTGCAAGGTGTTAATAGGTTCATAAGAATATTTAAAAGTGGTATATATTGGCTTTGGATCATTTAAGAATCATTTAGGGTGTTTGGTGCAAGAGTGTTGCACATAAAGTGGTTAAGTTGTATTTCTTGCATAATTTGAGCATATGTTGGAATTTTGGCAAACGAACATCGCCAATAATTTCCGAATGGGGAAAACATATGGACCATTAAGTTTTGTGGCAATTGGACCTGAAATGAGCTAATTGGATAAGTTAGTAATTGGTCAAAAGGCCTAAAATGTGTGACAGCATCAGGTGCTGTCACTGATAAGCCCACGCGTAGCGTCATCCTGGCGCTTAGCGTCAGGGCTACAAATGTACTCTCACGCCTAGCGTGGGACTGGCGCGTAGCGTCAGACCTCTGTTTCAGGTTTTGAGATTATTTCAACTTAAATGATTTTGAGGACTATAAATTATTTATTTTAAATTATAATTTGGGAAATTTTTATAAGATGTATTTTTTTATTATTATTGTGATGTAATTTAATTTTAGAAACGTGAAAAATTTATTGTGAAAATCAATAAATTGAATAAAATAAATATTATTTGAGGAGGGATGTCACAATAAGCGGTCGTAACCAGTTGAATCTCTGAAGCTGGTACAAGTTGGATCCAGGCTGAACCAATGCACATGTATCAGTGCTGTGCTGGACCCGAGTTAGAAATGTCCTTGGTCACTCTGCTAAAAGCCAACATGGACCTTTTTACATGGAGCCCCTCGGACATGCCTAGAATTGACCTGAGTGTCATATGTCACTCACTAAATGTTAACCCAGAGGCCATGCCAGTTACACAGAAACAGTGAAAGTTATGTCCTGACAGAAGAGTAGCTGTTAAGGAAAAGACAGACAAGCTATTGGCGGCCAACTTTATACGGGAAGTGAAGTATCTGACTTAGTTATCCAATATGGTTATAGTGAAGAAAACCAATGAGAAGTGGATGATATGCGTGGACTTCACCGATTTGAATAAGATATACCCCAAAGATCACTACCCATTACCTAACATTGGCCGTTTAATGGATGGTACATCAAGTTAACAAGTACTAAGCTTTATGGACGGGTACTCAAGATATGACCAGATACGCATGGACCCGAGAGACGAAGAAAAAACAACCTTCATAACCAGAGGGGTAAATTTCTGTTACCGGGTGATGCCATTTGGGCTAAAGAACGTTGGTGCTACCTAACAGAGATTGATGGATAAGCCAAACAGATCGAGCAGAACATAGAAGTTTATGTAGACGACATGGTGGTAAGGACCAAGGAAGTAGTCAACCATACGGTGGATCTAGAGGAAACATTTACCGAGTTAAGAAAGCATAACATGTGTCTTAACCCCGAGAAATGCTCATTTTAGGTTCAAGGTGGGAAATTCTTGGGCTATATGTTAACATATAGAGGAATTGAAGCTAATTCAAACTAGTGTTAGGCCATTCTGAAAATGAGGAGACCCCAAAACATCAAGGAGGTACAATGCCTCACCGGGAGGATTGCTGCCCTCTCCTGGTTCTTGGCCAAGTTCTTGGAAAAGACGATGCCCTTCTATCGCATACTGAAGAAAGTGGAGATTTTCCAGTGGATGGAAGAATGTTAGAGGGCCTTTGAAGAACATAAAGCTTATCTAGCTTTGCATCTGATATTAACTAAGCTGACTCCTGGAGTAAAGTTAATCATCTACCTGTCGGTCGGGGAACACGCTATAAGTGCGACATTGGTATAAGAAGAAGAATCCATTCAAATATTAATGTACTTCACAAGAAAGACTCTATAGGGGGCAGAGGTGAGGTACCAAAGAGTAGAGAAATTTGTATATAGTCTGGTGGTGGTCACTTGGAAACTAAGGCTTTATTTTCATAGCCACCAAATTGTCGTAAGGAAAAACTAGTCCATCAGTAAAATCTTACAAAAGCCAAAACTAGCGGGACGGATGGTCGAATAGGTGATGGAAATTTGAGTACGGGGATTCGATATGAACCCCGAGAAGCCATCAAGGCTCAATTCCTAGTAGATTTCGTAGTAGAACTAAGAGATGATAAGGAGGAGTACAATGCTGAGCATGCCCTATGGACCCTTTTAGTGGATGGGTCCTCTAACATAAAAGATAGCAGAGCAGGATTCATACTTGAGTCACCCACAGGGCTTATTATCGAAGAGTCACTCAGATTCCTATTCAGAGCGAGTAATAATCAGGCAGAGTACGAAGCCTTCATAGCCGGACTACGGATGACACTAGATCTTGGTGCTATGTACATATAGGTAAAGACCAATTCACAGCTGGTGACAAGGAAAGTAGAAGGCGCATACCAAGCAAAGGACCCCACCCTGGCTTGGTACCTATCCCAAGTAAGAAGTTGGATGCTGGGGTTTAAACTCTTCAAAATAGTACAGTTCCCCAAGCAGAGAATGAAAGGGTAGACCTACTTTTAAAGCTAGTTAACACCAAAAAAGTTGGAAATTTGAAAATCCTCATTCAAGTAACATTAGAAAAGCCCACAATTAAAGACGTAGAACGAATAAATGAAGTTGCGATTACACCAGAGAAAAACAAATGGATGATGCTAATAAAGAATTTCTTAACCAAGGGTGACCTACCCACAGATCCCTTGGAAGCTAAGAAGATTCAGTTGCACTCGACTAATTATACCCTCCTTAATGGACAGCTCTGTAAAAAGGGATACATTTTACCACTGCTCAAATGCCTTGATGAAGAACAAACAGATTATGTAATACGAGAACTCCACTCAGGAATCTATGGACACCTGGAGGCATTCGACCGCTGGCAACACGGGTCCTCAGAGCCGAATACTTTTGGCCTACACTACGAACATACTATACGACTTTATCAAAAAATATAAGGCCTGTCAGAAAAACACCAATCAGATCCACACCCATCCTGAGCCACTACATGGGATACTCTCCCCCTGGCCCTTCAACACGTAAGGCATGGACATCCTTGGACTTTCCCCCCCTGGGAAAGGCCAAGTAAAGTTTATTTTGGTCACGAGAGATCTCTTCACAAAGTGGATTGAGGTAGAACCCTTGGCAACCATCACAACTTCCTAAGTATAAAATTTTACGTGGAGAAATATAATATACAGACATGGTCTTCCCTATACTATAATCTCAGACAATGATCGACAGTTCACGGATAAGCAATTTACAGAGTTTTGCAAAAACTTAGGCATCAAACACAGGTTCTCGTTGGTAGAGCACCCACAGACTAATGGACAGGTAGGGGCAGCTAACAAGGTAATAATGCAAGAGTTAAAGCGTAGACTGGGACAAGCAAAGGGCATATGGGAATTGAGACCTTGTGGGCCTACCATACCACTCCTCACTTGGTGACTCACAAAACCCTATTCCGACTCACATATGGGGTGGACGCTATGATCCCCGTAGAGCTTGGGGAACCTTCTCTTAGAAGATTAGCATATGACGAAAATGAGAATGATGACGGACAGAGGAAAGATCTCGATCTTAGCCTAGAAGAATAAGACGTAGATTACGTAAAAATCCAAGCTTCCAAGCATAAATCTACGTAAAAGTGGAACACTATATATGCTGAAACTAAGACCTTTTTAGAAGAGGGACTTAGTCTTGAGGGTAGCCGATAATAATCGAAGAGCAAGAGAAGAAAGAAAATTTGCAGCCAACTGGGAAGGCCTATAACGAGTAGTAGGGAAAAACGCATACCAACTAGAAGAATTACAGGGTAAATGTATTCCCTGAACTAAGAACGTCACGCATCTAAAAATGTACTATAGCTTATCTACTAAGGGTACTCTTTTTCCTACCCAGGAGGCTTTTCCCATTGAGTTTTTTCTCTTGGGAGGTTTTAACAAGGGCCACACATAACATTCAATAAAAAGAAATATTTACTATATTCCTCTTCCTTAAGTTACATCCTAAAAGCCTTGACACTCACTCGGGGTAATGACATTCTCTTCTTCAAATTACGTTAAGTCCTAAGAACCTAAGTAAGGATATGCCCACTCGGGGTAACATCATATTTCTCTTCAATAATTACATTAAGTCTTCAAAACTCGAGTGAGAGACGCTCACTCGGGGGGTAACGACATTCTTTTCTTCAAATTATGTTAAGTCCTAAAAACTCAAGTGAGGATACGCCCACTCGGGGGTAACAACATTCTCTTCTTCAAATTACGTTAAGTCCTAAAACCTAAGAAATGATACGCCCACTCAACGGTAACGACATTCTCTACTTCAAATTATGTTAAGTTCTAAAAGCGCGAGTGAGGATACACTCACTCGGGAGTAACGATATATTTCTCTTTAACAATTACATTAAGTCCTAAAAACTCGAGTGAGAGACGCTCACTCGGGGGTAACAGCATTCTTTTATTCAAATTACATTAAGTCCTAAAAATTCCAGTGGGGATATGCCTACTCGGGGGTAACAACATTCTCTTCTTCAAATTACGTTAAGTCCTAAAAATCTGAGTGCGGATACGCCCACTTGGGGGTAACAACACATTCCTTCAATAATTACATAAAGTCCTAAAAACCAGAGTGAGGATACACCCACTCAAGGGTAACGACATTCTGTTCTTCAAATTACGTTAAGTACTACAAACCCAATTGAGGATACGTCTACATAGGGGTAACGACATTTTCTTCTTCAAATTACCCTCGAAGATTAAGTTTGTATTACTTTAAAAACGTGACACTTAAATTACAAATGAGGGACCCCGAGACCATATATACAATGAACGTAAAAAGGGGAAGGGGAAAAAGGGTCTATGATTCAAGCCCAAGAAGGTGAGGGTATGATGATATCCAAATGAAATCATGAGAACGTGGAGATCTCTTGATGATTGCCGAAAATGGGGGATAGTAGGGACATGGTGGGCCCCTCCTGATCCGAGGAGAACATTTACCAAGTTAGTTAATAAATCAAACAATCATACTTCATTCAAATTCAATGTATTTAGTTCACAAACTTGATGTTGATATCAAATTCAACTTACATGGTTCATTAACCAAATCAAGTTTATCAAATTAATTAACCGATGGAATGTCGACCTTTAATAAACTTAGATTTTGACATTGACCCACCTAAATTCATGCATGTTATTTATAATGGTACGTGTAAGGTGGTCCATGAGGAACCCCACAACAATATGGTCCAATATAGCAGCCCTGAATCTGATGCATACCTGAGTCTTTAACTGTTTTGCAATTCAAGCTTATTTTCCTGATAAGTGACTCGAGAGTCTCATTTATATCTCATCTTCTGTTTGTTTTTATTGTGAATCAACATGGAATTACTTAAGAATGAATCTCCTTTCTGTTAGCACGCCAATGACGTGTGGATTGACAAACTTGTCCAACATGACTCCAATTTTCATTTCTACAATTAACGTCAATCAACAGGCCAAATAGTTTAACTAAAAATAATTTAAATTCAAGTAACCACTAGACTCTATATTATTCAGTGGTACGTTATAGCATGATACATGAAAGCACAACATAACTACATAAGGTTTGTTTCATGAGGATAGATAATAATTTTCAATTAAATAGTTCCTCAGTAGTTGGATGATTAAGTTGTGTTGTGGTTTTCAAGCTGAAGCAGATAAAATCAAAATGAGTTGATAATAATTGAAATAAAAGAACGTTTTCAGTACGTACCAAGAAAAAAATAAACAATACAAATTTAACAACTGTCAACTGGGACAATAGTTAACAGAAACCAACTATGCCAATCACATATCAGTAATAATGGCTATTATATAATGTGTCAATCATGGACAACGTTTTTTGGTCAAAGGCATAGCTCCCATCTGATGCATGGTTTTGTCTTCATTGACGATAAGATATTCTTAATTAATTGTCCAAGACAAGCACTACATAAACCAACAAAGAGATAAAGCTCACTGGGGTAGGGACTGTTATTGTAAAATAAAAAGACAAGATTGAAAGCTTTTCAACTTGTCTGCATTCATTGACATGAGATGCTAAACGCTATGCCTAATTTCCTAGCATGTACCGTACCATTCCTTTCATAAACGTTCGTTCAGGAAGGATCTAGAGAGAGCCAAAATCTGTAAATAGAATATGTGTGATATCATAAACCCCTTTAAGAACCTTTTGCCAATGTTCATCGTGGTTCTTTTTCTTTCTCTTCACTTCAATGTTCAAGCAAATCAAGCCCAAACTAGTGAAGAACAGCACCTGCCAGAAATGCCTCAAACTGCTCAACCAAGCAAGGGGGTTGTAATAGCAGTGCTCTGCATAATGTTTGTCATAGCATTTCTCATACTCTTCTACGTGAAGTTTTGTCGAGTTAGCCCTCATCAATTTCTAAGTCGAAATCCAACTCTCCAAAACTTTCACGGCCTAACTGGATCAAGGTCTAGAGTTTCAGGTATGTTTTTTTAATAGGTAAATTTTAATAGTTACTCCATGCGTTTAAGATTTTAAGTGTGTCCTTTATTTTTAATCATTTACAAAATTCAACATGTCTTTTTAATTAATTTTATTTTTTTCAATATAACCTTTATAATAAATTTCGTATTTTTAACATGTCTAATCATTGGATTCAATTCATAATTATGACCAATCAAATTAATTAAAAAGAGATTTAATTAAAGGTATATTAAGAAATCAAACAATTAAATGTAAAGTCTCTCGTCATTTTTTAATTCTGTTAATTTTTACTACTAGAAGGGGTAAACTCACTACTTCTGTTGGAGGAATCTCTAATCTACCATATAATTTTTGACCATTAGTGATTTCGATATAAAAAATGTCTTTTTATCCTTGTTATTTTTATAATCGATATAAAAAAAATCCACCAATTATTATTTTTTACACCTATTATATAAAAATAGTAAAAAAAAAAAACTTCTATTTTTTATACGGAAACCATTAATAATTCAAAACTCTATGATTAATTGTAGAATTTCCCATCTCTCCTGCCTTTGTTTTTCTTCACCACTAGACGCTTATGTCTCTTGGATTTTCAGGTGTCGACAAGAGAGTAATTGAAACACTTCCATTCTTCAAATTTTCTTCCCTCAAGGGATCCAAAGAAGGCCTAGAATGCACCGTTTGCTTATCCAAATTCGAGGACACAGAGATTCTGAGACTGCTTCCAAAGTGCAAGCACGCTTTCCACATGAATTGCATTGACCAGTGGCTTGAAAGCCATTCTACATGCCCTCTTTGCAGACAGAGAGTTGAAGCAGGGGACATCAAGAACCTCAACCATTCTTTCAGCTCAAGGTTCCTCCGAGTCCCTTCGAATCTAAATGAAGACCCAAATCTTGAAATCTTTGTCCAAAGGGAACCATCCCATCGAGGGTCATCAAGGTTTAATTTTTGGGATATGGGCAAGTGCAAGAAACAAGAATTTCTCATTGGTCTAGAAAGTGATAGCAGTGATATTACAAAGTGGAAGAAACCTTTGCACATGACAAACCATAAAATAGTTATCTCCGATGTTGTCACAAGGAGAAGGTGGAGTGATCTTAACTCTTCAGACATGCTGTCGTTGAGCTGTGACATGCTTAATGACATGAGCAGCACAAGATTCTCTTCTTTGGAATTTACCAATAGTGAAAATCTTCATGGAACTTCAGGCTTTCTCTCTGCTTCTAATGAGGAAGAGAACTCTCTCACGGCACTGAATCCTTACCCTGGTGAAAAGAGGTCCATGTCTGAGATTGCCAATGTTCAAAGGTTTGCAGAAATCAGCAAAGAAAATAGGATAAGAGAATATGTTACATGTAGTGGGGGAAGTGATAGTGAAGAGAGGTTGTGGAGTGTTTGGTTGCCGATTGCGCAAAGAACAGTACAATGGTTTGCAAAGCAAGAAAGGAATTCAGTTGAATTAGAAGATAAACATTTAGCTTCCAATGTTTGATCATTGTAATGGGTTTGAATTGTAGGTACTGTCACTACTCTGTGTGTTTGTGCAGTGAACACATTTTCACTAAATGGTTAGTTTCCAGAGAGCATATAAGGATTGCATAAGTAAAAATCAGTTTAATTTATGGTCTTATCCTTTACAATAGTGGTAAGAAGAGGATTAGTGTTAAGAAATGAGGGAACCAAGATTCGAATACAGCTCTTGAGACTCTATATTGATGTCACATATTAGAAAAAAAAAACAGTTTAGTTACTTAAAGAACTGAAAATTGACTTACATAAGAGTGTATATAATGTTTTTATTTATTTATTTTATGTATATAAGCGTTTCAAGAATGTATTCACATAATTGACTCTAAGTTGTTCAAAATATATCTTTAGGTAGATATTAACAAGTAACAATGCCAACAATATTAAACCAGCTCTGATTTTATAATAGAGATATCCTGATGTTAAATTAAGATTTATTTTGTCATATAAAATTAATTAAGTATTATTAAGTGTTAAATTAAGTTAATTAGAAAGTTTTAATAAAGTGATAAAATTAGAATAATTAATTTTGAAAGATTAATTTAAAAATTTAAAGTTGAATTAAATTGTGGTGGTAAAATATGAATTAGCATGAGGTAAAAGGTAAGTTTTAATTAAAGAAAATAAAAAAAATAGAAAAAATAATAAAATTACTTACTTGCCCTTGAACTTAAAGCAAATTTTTCCTTTCTTCCTTCTCTTCCATTTCATGCGTGAAAGGAAAGGCAAAAAACTTCTTCTCAATTCCTTCCATAGCCGTACGTTTCTAGGCTTGAGTGGGAGTTTGATTTCTTAACAAAACTCAAAATTGATCGTATATTTACAACCACGAAAGCGAGGTAAGTACATTTGTAATTTCAATTTCATATTCCATGGCACCTTATCTTAACTAAAATTTGCCTATAGTGTGGAGGTTCTTGGGTTTCTTTTGGTTTGATGTTTTTGTGTACTTGGGATATAAATTAATGAAAATAATAATTAGCGTCGAGTTCAGTGTATAGATAAAGGCTAGAATAACCTACATGTAGTAAAACCTCTTTATGTATTGTTAGAAATATATGATTGTGTTATGATAATATGTGGTGAATTAATTAATGATGGGAGTATGATTTATGTTATGAAAATATAACTTTTGAAATGCTTAGATGATGATTTAAAATTTTAGATACATAAGCATACTGAGAATTGTAATGTAGATTGTGAAATATATGCTTGAAGTACGAAAGGAATGAATTATGATTCTATTTAGAATTAATGACATGTTAATGTGGAATAATGAGGTGGATTGGTGATCGTTATTAATTAAGAACTTAGAATGTGATATGAAATGAGATAAAAGAAAAGAATATGCCTGAGTGGCTTGATTCTGGTCCAAGGGTGATAGCTATAGTGTTGGGACAGTATGTTATGAATTTATCCAAGTTATATTGAGATATATCTGTGTATGCGCATAATTGTGTGGTATGGACGGTTGACGAGCATATTTTACCCCTTATTTTGGTTCCAGAGGTTACCTAGAGGTCAAGTAGGATTTAGTGGTGAAGTGGGGAACCAAGTAGGGTTAGGTGAACCAAGCAAGGTTCACAATTGGTCAGGTAGGGCCACCAGCTGACGGTCGATCTAGTTTAGTATTCAGATACTAAGTAGTCTTGATTATATTGAGTAGCAGTCAATGGTGTATTACATTGATTTGTATATGAGTATTTGATGAATTGAGTGATATTTCTATGAATGTGATGTGTAAATCTTGGTGATTTAAATTGTTAATTAAGTATTTAGTAAAATAATTGAAGGAATGATGACAATATGGTCCCTCTCTATATTAGCTTCAGACACTTAGGTCATCGGTTTAATAAGTTGTCCATGTTAGTCCCTCACGTCCATCATCGTCAGACACATAGGTCCGTACCGTGAACAAACGTCAAACGTTCGTTAGAGTCGAGTGACGTATGTCGTTAAGTGACATGTATACTACATGGACATCAGAACGACACTTGCTTGTCAAAAAATTAAAACTTGAAAACAGAAGAAACGCAGGGTAGAGGAAGAACACGGAAAGTTTATCTGCAGTAATAGAATCCTATTTCTATATTTGTCATGAGGAAGAAACGCATGAAGTAATAGAATCCATTGTATCAATATCAATCGTAGTACTTTCCGAATGAACCTTTATCTGCAGTGATAAAAGACTAGAATCACGCCAATCTATTTACTCTCATTGCAAATTCGCAGGCCATGAGATTTATTGCCACTCTTCTATATTCTTGGGTTGTCTTCTACCTCTGTTATCTTTGTTTTCTTTTTGTTTTTTGCTTTTATTTTTTTACCTTATTTCCTCTCAATTTTTCAGCTTTTGTCAATTTCGTAAAAGCACAAAACCGACCCATTCCCTTTACCAAACTTCCCAACACGATTCACGTAGAAAAGTTCGCAACTTTTTTTTTGGTGTAATTCCGGTACTACTTAAGAAAATAATCTTCAAACTACAAAACCAACCCACAACCAAAAGTAATAAAAAAACTGGGAAATCACTGATTAATTCTTTAAAAAATGTACATGGCTTACTATTTCACAAAGAGATTCTATGTGTATTATGAGCAACTATTTCAGCAGGTATTACCGAGGAGGAGCAAGGCCACGTACGAAGAAAGAAATTGTATATCTGAGTATCACAGTTTTCCCAAGAGCAAGGCCATAATAATCTTTTGAATCTTGCATCCGGAAATTTGATTGTTCAATATATAAAAGTTTTCAACTTTGATGTTCCAACACTATTTAACCATATTGGGCTGGCATTGGTTTTCTCTTTCAGGTACTGTAAAATTTCAATCCAAAATGCCAGGGCCAGGGGACGATCCTCTTTCAGGTACTCTAAGAGCGGGAGTTATATGAGAGAGGAGAAAGAAGAAAGTAGAAAAAAATAGGGGAAACAAAAAATGTTACGGTTTTCTGTCAAATGGCATCGTTTTGATGTTTATGTGGTATAACACATGCCACTTAACGACATATCACCCAACTCTAACGGACGTTTGACGTTTGTTCATGGTAAGGACCTATGTGTCTGACGATGATGGACGTGGAAGACTAACAGGGGCAACTTACTAAACTAAGGACCTAAATTTCTGAAGCTACTGTGGATAGGGACCAACTGAGGGGTTTAGTCATTTATTATTGTCAGTCACTCACTTTTACTTGTTGATATAATGACTAAAGACAGAGATCCTACCGATACCATAGAGGCCAGTACCAGATGAATTATGTGGAGCAATGTCAAAGAGAAGAGTGATAATGATGTGTATATACTTATGTTTTAAGAATTTAGTATTGTATGATATTTAGTGTGTATGTATATAACTTATGTTTATGATGAGCCATGGTTGATGATGATCGATATTTTGAGACTTGATAAGTACTGGGGATGATGCTTGATGAATTTTTATTGTCAATATGGTAGATAGATACAAGTGGATATGTTTAGCATGAACGATGTTATGCTTATTAATGTTGACTTGTATATATATGACCAGGGGTTGTGAATTTATATATTGTGAAATGGTAGTGAGCCAATGCATGGTTGAATTGCATGATTATGGGCAGGTCATTGTTGTTATGTGTGTATTTATTGACCCATGATGAATTGCACTTGATGATTGTGGTAGTATAGTGTATAAGGTATTGTTAATTGAATGAGTTAGGTGCTAAAATGAATTGCACAGTGAAACACTTATGATAGACCTCAAGTTTGGTTGGTAGATATGATTAGCAGTGAAATAGTGAGATAAGGAGGTGGGTTATGGTTTAGAATAGGAAATTGATAGATCCAATGGTTGAAGGTTATGTTCTGGAAACGAAAATGGCTAATTAAGCCAACTGAACAAGTGATTTTAAGTTTTAATGGGATTCGGAGTCCCCAGAAGGCGTCAATAATGTGAACACCTATTTCGGTCCGGTCAATTTTTACCAAAAGTGGGGAATTTTCGATTGATATCCACAAGTAAAAAAAAATCTGACTCGGAAATGATCATTTCCGAGTGAAAGGACTCGGAATGATCATTTCCGAGTAAGGGACATCCGAGTGGGACATGGTCGAGTAGTATGTCTCCAGGTAGGACATTTTCGAATGGGCTTCAAGTGTGGGGAATGTTTTCAAGCCAGTCTGAGTAAAAAAGGAACTGGATTTGCATAAATACCGTCCCAAAGAGTTTGTTCGAGCAAAGGAAGCCTCTGAATGAACAATTATTGAATAAGGAGGGCTCTGAGTGGTTTTGTCTCAGAGGAGATGGCATTCCGAGCAAAGAGACACCTCGGTTTCAAAGGATTAGCTTTCACTTTGAGGCTGTATTGAAGCAATTCTAAGTGAAAGCAAGGCCGGCTCCGAGTGAATATATCTGAGGGATTGATTGACGAGTGGAACCATTCCAAAGTCCGATTCCCGAGTGAGTAAATCCGAAGGGGTGATTGACAATTGAAGCTGTTCTGAGTAAAAACAAGACCGACTTCTGAATGAGCACATCCAAGGGCTGATTGTCGAGAAGGCCGGTTTCTGAGTGAATGCACCAAGTTGTCAGATTGTCAAATTCGAAATTCCGAATGAAAAGTAAGGCTGGTTCCCGAGTGATTGCACCCGAAGAATTGTTGGAGCTGAGTTCCAAGTTCTGAGTGGAAAATAAAGCTGACTCCCGAGCAAGTGCATCCAAACTGTTGTTGACGAGTGAAACCATTCCGATTGAAATGAAGGATCGGTCTCCGGATGAATACACCGCCGAGCAGAAGAAGCCCTGATTGGACACTTGTTAAATGAAGAAGTCTCCGAGTGTTTTTGTTTCAAAAAAATGGCTTTTCAAGCAAAAAATAAGAAAATTTCCGAGTGAAAAGAGTCCGACTCCGAATGAATCTGAAGGGTTGATTGTCAATCCAAATTCTGATTGAAACAAGTGCCGGCTCCGGGTGAATGCACCCGAAGAATTATTGGAGCTGAGTTCCAAGTTCTGAGTGGAAAATAAAGCTGACTCCCGAGCAAGTGCATCCAAACTGTTGTTGACGAGTGAAACCATTCCGATTGAAATAAAGGATCGGTCTCCGGATGAATACCGAGTGGTCAGATTGTACATCCTGAGCTGAGTTCAAAGTTCCATTCTGATTGAAGAAACAAGGACGACTCCCAATTGTACATCCGAGCGGGTTGATGCACAAACGAAACAATTATGAGTGAAAGGCAAGGATGATGAATGCGTCCGATTGAATCACTCCCGAGCCATGTATCCGACCAAAATTTTCTCCGAGTGATACAATCTAAGTGATGTGTTTCCGAGTGAAATTTACTTCACGATTGAATCAGTCTTAAGTCAAAGAAAGAATGGTGTTGAGATGCCGAGTAAAATATTCCGAGATGCCGACTGAATCAAGCAGAGGGGCCGAATGAATGCTTCAAGCAGAAGCACTGCCGAGCAAAACTCCTCCAATTGAAGCAACTCCGATTGAGTACTTCAAACCGTGATACTACCAAGCAAATTCGAGCAAGGTTTCTCCGAGTGGTCCATTTCCAGAGACAGGGCCGAGTGAAACATTGTGAGAGGTTCCGATTGAGTCATTTACTTCCCAATCCTGAGTGGGTCATATGAGAAAGAAGGAGGGCATGAACTTGTGCCGAGTGAGCCACTCTTCAGTCAGCACCGAGTGAGTCACCCTTCAGGCGGTTCTGAGTCCTCTTCAGTCAGCACTGAGTGAATCCTCTTCAGTCAGCACCGACTGAATCTTCTTCAGTCAACACCGAGTCACTCACTCTTCAGTCAGCACCGAGTGAATACTCTTCAGTCAGCACCGAGTCACTCTTCAGTCAGCACCGAGTGAGTCACCCTTCAGCCAGTTCCGAGCCACCTTTCAGCCAGTTCCGAGCCGCCCTTCAGTCAGTTCCGAGTCACTTTTCACTCGGTTCCGACTGAGTTTTCCAATTAGAATTGCCTTTGCTCGTCCAGCTCCTCACAGCAACCCAACACCGACCAACAAAGCAACACCGAGCAAAGCTTTCACTCGGTCTTTTGTGTATAAATAACACCTTTTCCACTCGGATTATTTCCCACTATGGGTATATACCGACCGAGGCACTAAATCCGAGTCAGAAGGAGAAATCCGACTCCCTATTTCCACCAATTGCGCATGCTGACATGGATTTCCACTATCCAAGTGGATCCTTGAATTAAGGGGGGCGGCTCACAACAAGACAAAGGAAGAAAATAATAAAGAATTCCCACCAGCCTCCATTCCCTACGATTGTCAAGATCCAGGCTGTTTCTTCAACACACCATCCAAGTTGATTTGCTAATTTTGTGGGGCGGCTGATAACAAACAAAATTAAAATAATAAGTTACTCATTAGCTGGTGGCCAGGCTGTTAAAACAATCAGTGCACACCTCCTATAAATACCCCAATGAAAGAGAGGAAAAAGGATCCTAAAGCCTTCATTTTTGAGAGAACTCTAAAGCTTTTGAGAGAAGAAACACTGTCCCTCTCTTAAACCAAAAACCAGTCCATCTCTTCACTCCGTCCAGCCCCCTCAAACCCTCTCAACATCGTCCCTCATCCTCTCCACACCGTACTGCCCTCCCTTCTCCTCACCACACTGTCCGTCCTTCTCCTCACCACACTATCCGTCATTCTCCTTTGAATCCCACACCGACCAACTCCTCACCAACACCGACCAACTCATCCCTCACCACACTGTCCGTTCTTCTCCTCTGAATCCTACACCAACCAACTCCTCACCAACACCGACCAACTCACCCAACACCGTACTGCCCTTCCTCCCCTCACCACACTGTCCGTCCTTCTCCTCTGAATCCCACACCGTCTAACTCCTCACCCAACACCGTACTGCCCTTCCTCCCCACACCCAGACTGTCTGTCTCTCTTCCTCCTCACCAACACTGACCAACTCACCCAAAACCGTACTGCCCTTCCTTCCCTCACCCACACGATCCGTCTCCCTCTCTCCTTCTCCACACCGTTCCCTTCTCCACCCAACACTGTACAACCCCCTAAGCCTCACCAACACTATCCCTCCTTCCCACACCAACACCGTCTCTCACTCCTCACCACACCGTCCCAGCTCTTCCTAACCGTTCCAATACCGTCCCTTCCTTAGACCCAACACTATACCGTCCTCTTTCCACCGTACAGCCCCTCCAACTCCATAACTGTCCTCTCTCCCACCAACACCGTGCAGCCCTCCAACTCCATAACTGTCCTCTCTCCAACCAACACCATACAGCCCCTCCAACTCTACACCATCCTCCCTCAAATCTTCACTAACACCGTCCCTTCACATCGTCCTTCACCTCTCTTCCACCCACACCAACCGTCCTCCTCAAAACCCACACCGTTCTCTCTCCTAACCCACACAGTCCTTCCTTCTCCTCTAAACCCATACCGTCCAAGCTCCTCCTAAATCCTCACCACACCATCCAGCCCCATAATTTAGCAGAAGCTCCAATACCAACGCTCTTTCTCTCTCTCTCGTCACACGGGTCCCAATCTGTCCCTCATTTTTTTAATGTTTGTATTATTTATTTATTTTTATTTTTTTTGTTAAAATTAATTGTTGTTTGATGGAACTGTTTCCTTTCCAATAAGTAATTAATTTTCGTTGATCGGATTAGTCCCTCATCAAAAATATGTTCCTCATTATCAGTATTTGTTATTATTTATTTTTCTGTCAAAATTAATTAACTGTTAATTGATGAATCCATTTCCTTTTCAATTATTAATTAATTTTTAATAATTAAATTAATTCCCACCAAGATTCATATTAAATATTAATAAGAATGAGTGCTTCATACATTTTATTTATTTTCTTAAAAAGGTAGAGCGAGATTAATTTGGACGAGACGTCCTGTTAATCTCATTTTTTCTTGAAAAAGAGGTGGAGCGAGTTTAATTTAGACGAGACGTCCTGTTAATCTCATGTAAAAATTCTGTGTTTTTTTTCGTTTTTTTTGTTGTATATTTCGTCATTTTGTGTACTTTCTTTTCGTGAAGAAGTTAAAATAATTTTTGGGTTAATTATAGTACGCGCTATCATGTTGAGGTAACCGTTTTTATAACGGACAGTTGTGAGGTGCTAATACCTTCCTCACCTGTAATCAGACTCCCGAATTTGGAATTTTATTTTTTGACCAATGCTTTAATAAAAGGTTTTTCCGGTATTTTATCCTAAAAAATATTGGTTGCGACTCCCTGTTTTTCTTTTCGAACGAAAATCATTTTGAGGGTCAGCCGTGCCGTCGCGATCCCGGTCGCGATAGATGGCGACTCTGCTGGGGACTTAGAGAGTCAAGCCAGTCAATTTGATAGCGTATGTTTTAATTAGCATATTAATTATTTAACTTCTTCCTTTATTTTATTTTTCTATTAATGTTTGTATATGGTTTCTGTTTTATTTGTATTCTATCATTTATGTTCTGTAAATGTTTGTGTGATTGTTGAACCCTAGGGTAGACAACTTCATTTGTTGCTCTGTGTTTGTTCTATGTGCAGGATGAGTAAGGTACAGGTATTGAATGCCTCTTTCACACACTACACTCATAATTTGCACACATTTTAGAGTGGGACCCTATACACGGACCCAAATAAAACTTAAGATTAGGGGAGGTTGATAGCGAAGCCATTTGGGATGTACTTCCTGTCTGGTTACCATGAGAATCTCAGCTAGAGTTCGACTTATTCATGGTGCCCACACCTAGTAGACTTCCTACTGTTGTGGTTAACATCATGAGTAAGATCTTGGCTCTAGTGACCTTTAGAAATTTTAGAATAAGCCACCTAATGCAAGGTATCACTGATAGACAAACCTTAGAACCATTAGGAGACCTCCAAAAAAACCTGACTTAAGGCACAAAGGGGCAAACCTTACTTCTACCTTTTCTCATTCTCACATTCTCTTCTGATCCAAATTAGTAGGACCACTTGCCCGTTTAGTGGATTACTTTTTTCTGAAAATGACATACTTTTAATTAATGATCCTTTAACGGGCAAGTAGTCTTTTCCTTTTATGCATATTTGTTTAAATATTTAGGCCTTGAGTTACGGACCTTTCGAATCATCAAAAAAAAAAAGAGAAGAAGAAACAGAAAATAGAAAAATACAAAATACAAAAAAAAAATCAGTTCTTTTTGTATTGATGATGATCAGAAAATCCGTAGCTCACATGACCTCTGATTTGGCACAAGTTTTGTCAAATCGTAACTTCCTTAAATATAAAAATGTTTTCAAGAAAGTTACTGGGGAAGTATCGATTTGTAAAACACGTCAATTCCTGATAGCTCTTTCTCTATATTCTCGTCGGAAGTTATTCAGAGCTTAACGAATACCCTTTGAGTAGACACAGAAATTGACATGGGATTAAACTTATAGGGTGAGAGCCATGGTTGCATGAGCCAGAGATGTTTGAGCTCAAGGCTCTTACCTTAGAATGAAGGATTCTTTTGTCTTCACAACTATCCCGTATTAATTTCCATGTTTGCTATACTTAGTACTTTTGTATGATACGTTCTAAGGAACGGTTAAGGGATGCTTGTCAAGGTCTGTGATTGCTTCCCACGACATTCTCCTTCCTTCTGTTTTCACCTGACATTTCTTGTTTTTCTTTCAAAGACACTGAAAGACACTCTTACTAGACTTTCAAAGGAGACTCATGGCTGAAAGAGAGCAAGAAATTGAAAACCTCAAGAGTGAAGTTAACCAGCTAAAGGAGCAAGTGGGAGAGATGACCAGACTTTTAGAAAAGAAGATTATAGAAGGGGAACCCTCTGCGGGTATTAAGAATGATCAACATTTACCAACCACCTTACTCCATCCTCATGGACTGACGAAAATGCAAATTCCCTCTTCCATGACACCTCCCATCACTATCAATAGGACCGACCCCATCATTGACCCTCGACCAACCTATGTCATGTCTTATGCACCACAACACTTCATGGGCTCAGACAACAACCTGCTTTATGCAGTACCCTCAGGATACTCTCCCCCGTTCCATAACCAACAAGAGGATCATGATTTGCAAACAATGGACCCCCATATTTCACAATCCTCCCAGTCGCCTGAGGCACCTATCACAAGAATGTCTGCATCGGGAGATAAAAGGAAAAGAAAAGGAGATGTTAATTCTACTTCCTATAACCAAAAAAGGGCCCAACCCAGGCTAATGACTCATACTCCCTTTCAACCTGCCATTTCCCCTACACCTTACATGGCCACCATCACCCCTGAGTAGGACTCCAATCTTTTCCCATACCAACTCTACTTTCGACCATGTATCCCTCAAACATCTTCCCATTCTCATTCACCTGCTATTAAGCCCTTTTTTCCACAACCTTACTGTTCCCCACTAGGGCAGACTCAGCCACCTAATCCAGACCGAAGCATAATAAAACCCACTGATAGTCGAACACCGGTCCGGTTCGACCCCATTCCCATAACCTATACAGAACTTTTGCCTCACCTTATCCGTAGTTCCCTTGCGGTACCCTGTCCATTGAAACCAATGTTTCCTCCTTACCCCAAGGGTTATAATCCTAATACCCGATGTGATTACCATGCTGGAGCCCCAGGGCACTCTACTGAGGATTGTTATGCCTTAAAATTCAAAGTAAAGGATCTGATTAAAGCCAAGTGGCTAGATTTCCAGGAAGAGAGTCCCAATATAATCATAAACCCCAGGTCTAATCATGAGAATTCTGGGATCAGTATGATAAGGAGGGACTGAAGGCATGGAGGGGATGCAAGTTCTGTGATTTGCACGCCAAGTGGAGAAGTTCATGACCAGGAGACTACCTAGCTCTTTACGACTTTAAATTTTTATGACTTTTCAACTCAAACGTTATGCCTAAGGCATTGGGATATTTTATGTAATAAGGGAAAAAGCATATTTTTATCATTTCAGGGTTTTCTCAATAAATGCGTATCAAATTTCAAAATGTTTCCCTTTGCTTCCCTTATTTGTTTTGACATTCCCTTTATTCGTTGGTTCTCTTTTATCTTCCTCTTTCTCTTTGCCATCATACACTAAAAAAACATTCATCCAAAAAGGATCTTTCTGAGAACAATGAGATCGCAATCCTATGTCATGACTCTGACCGCTTGTTTGATCATGCTGACGAAGAGGGTAGCAAAGACAAAAGTTCCTTGGCCGAATTAACCAGGATGTTTCTAGTTTTATCCCGAAGCGCTCAGCAAGGTCAACACACGGAGTGAAAAGGATTCATAAACAACTGAAAAATCAATTGAGTAGCCTTAGAAGATGTTATAGTATGATGGTAGTGACATACAGTCTACATGAATAAAGATAATGCCAGACCTCTTAATGGCATATTTACCCTTCAAAGGAATGTTAGTATTGACCAACATGGATGACAAAGGCTTGCTAAGACCCATAAATGTAAACATGGTCAAGAAATACTCTGCCAAAAACCAAAAAAAGATAGTCAAGGTTGGTGCCCTACGCATATACTAATTGGGGTGAGTTGATTCATAGATCAAACTATCACTTTTCCACATGGGGGCGTAAATGTTATCAAGCTAAGAACGCGACAAAAAACAATGTTTCATCTTTGTCGCAATCAACATCCCAACCTTAAGGGAGTATAACTATTCCCATATCAGTGTAACCAAGGAAGTGGTCTACTGTGATACCATTGATATCATAATTCTTTGCCACATTGGCTAAGAGTAAATAAAACAGCTAGACCATAACGAAGGTACCAATGGGGTCATTCAAAAAAAAAAACAACAACAAAAAAAACACAAAAAAGAGAAAAAATGAAGAAGAAGAAAACAATAACAAAAAGAGATGAAAGAATAAACAAAAAGACAGACTTGGAACAAGCCCCTTCATTGGTGCCGAAAAAGGGCTCGCCCCTGTTTCCTTGGATACATGGTGTTGGAGAAAACTTTCCTATTTGAAATAACATTTATTCCCCCACAGGATGAGACTAAATCAAAAAACCAAATAAGCTCATTGTCAATCAGCTTAAACCTTTGTTGTGAAGGACGCAACCTTAAAAAAAAGAGAAGGCGAAAGATGTCACAAAGAGGAAAAAGCTCGCTAGGCTGAAAACCTGAAAAGGCAGCCTAGGCAAAAGTTAGAGCAACATGGTAAGCTGAAAACCTGAATAGGCAGCTCAGGCAATAAATTGGGATCAAGATTTTGGCAGAGTAACTTAAAGATTCTCATGTGAATGGTCTGATTTCAAGTTAAGGTATAAGGATCGTAGTCCGGCTACCTTTTCAAAGGCAGGGTCAAATGGTGAATTCAAAGTCACAATGTGGGATTGAGATGCACCTTGTTCTCAGCAGTTCATTGGAGGATTTGTGAAATCATTCCTATTCTACCCAATTATCAATATTTCCTATGTGACTCCACTTGCTTCTTTGGCCACCCTTTTCCCACCCCCCGCTCAACTGGTAAATACAATCTCACCTCTTTGATACGTGTTCGTATTGAGATTTTCCCTGATTTGTAAGACATATGTTTTCCCTTAATATATAAGATTGAAAAGGTAATGAAAGTTTAAAGTCGTGAGGACAAGATATTCCTGTTACTTGATCTCGCCTCAAGCAATCGTTATGACGACTGGGCCTGACACATTTCCAAAGCTTGGGTTGCTTTATCTACTCTATTTCGGTCATGGGTCACTTTGAATCTCTAAGGATTGTGGCTTTGCAGGAGGTCTCTTTAAGTTCCAATTTGTTTTGCACCACTAACCTTTCTTGCAGGACGTCATGACAAGTAGATGTGTCAAGTCTCAACCGCCAAGACTAGCACTTTCCGAGGTTTATCCATTAGTCTCTAAGGCTCACTCTCATCTTTTCTCATTGAAACCGACTCTCCTCGGGTTTCCTTCTTATAACTCACCCAAATCATTGGACAAGGCACCTTCCTGTGGCCGAACATGATGCCTTTCTAAGTTTCCATTGTGCTTTGAGGTTTCCATCAATGCCTCATAGTCAGAGCCGACATCTTCTCAAAGTTTCTGTCTCGTTCATGAGGCATGTTAGGGGTTGCATTTCCAAAAATCAACCTGGTATATCCCAACAGTCAAGGGTATCCTGTTCCCTGACAACAATGTTAAGCACGGGTTAATTCGAACGAGATATCCTGTTAACCCCCAAATCTTTCAAACCTGGGATTTTACCCCCAAGTCTATCATTCCTCTTCAAACTAGAGCATCACTTCCCAGCCTTCTGTCGGCCAAGGGGAAACGCCCTGAATTTCAAGAAGGAGGGGGTTCCAACTGGGGCATCACCCCAGATCTTCCTCTCAGCTTAGGGGTAGTACCCCTAAATCTTCTAATCTTTCCAATAACTGGGACATCACCCCAGATCCTTCTCTCAACTTAGGGGTAGTACCCCTCAATCTCCCAATCTTTCCAATAACTGGGACATCACCCCAGATCCTTCTCTCAGCCAAGGGGTAGTACCCCTCAATCTCCCAATCTTTCTAATAACTGGGGCATCACCCCAGATCCTTCTCCCAACCTAGGGGTAGTACCCCTAAATCTCCCAATCTTTCCAATAACTGGGACATCACCCCAGATCTTTCTCCCAACCTAGGGGTAGTACCCCTAAATCTTCCTAATCTTTCCAATGACTGGGGCATCACCCCAGATCCTTCTCTCAGCCAAGAGGTAGTACCCCTCAATCTTCCAATCTTTCCAATGACTGGGGCATCACCCCAAATCCTTTTCTCAGCCAAGGAGCGGTACCCCTCAATCTTCCAATCTTTCCAATAACTGAGGCATCACCCCAGATCCTTCTCCTAGCCTAGGGGTAGTACCCCTAAATCTTCCAATCTTTCCAATGACTGGGGCATCACCCCAGATCTTTCCCTCAGCCAAGGGGTGTTACCCCTGAACCTTTCAATCTTTCTAAAAAAACTGGGGCATCACCCCAAATCCATTCCCAATCAAGGGGCTGAATCACCAAATCCTTCCCCAGTGAACTACACTTCCCAGGCAACTCAAACTAGGGCACCCCCACCCATATTCCACTCTTTCGGTAAGTCCGCCATACATCGCTGATGGACCACAGATCTCTCTCCTAACCAACGGGCAATACCCCGAATTTTTGAAACAGCTTGAACTGGGACATCTCCCTAGATTTCTCTTCCAATCAGAGGACAGTACCATGAATTTCAAAATAGCTCAAACTGGGGCATCTCCCCAGATTTCTGTTTCAGTCAAGGGACAGTACTCTTAAGACTTTCAGTCTTTCCGTATTGGGGCATCTCCTCGGATTTCTCTTCCAGTCTAGGGACAGTATCCTAAAATTCAGTCATGTCAAACTAGGACATCACCCCAGATCTGCTCTCTCGATCAAGGGGTGGTACCTCAAGGTTCTTTCAATCATATTCTAACTGGAGCATCTCCCCAGATTTCTTTTTTAGTCAAGGGGTAGTCCACCAACCTTTAATCATCTCAAACTGGGGCATAACCCCAAGTGTCTCCTCTTCCAATCAACGGGCAGTTCCCCAAAATCCTTTCAGTCTTCCCAGACTGGGGCATCATCTGTTTCTTTTCTCCCAATCAAGGGATACCCCTAAAATCTTTTGATCTTGTTCAAACTTGGGCATGCACCTTTGAAGTTTCCTCCCCAAACCGCCAAAGCTGGCACTTCCCAAGTTCTTCCCAGTAAAACCATAATCGCCAAAGCTGGCACTTCCCAAGTCCTCTTCCCCAGTGGAACCATAATCGCCAAAGCTGGCACTTCTCAAGTTCTCTTCCCCAGTGGAACCATAATCGTCAAAGCTGGCACTTCCCAAGTTCTCTTCCCCAGTGGAACCAACCGCCAAAAGCTGGCACTTTAAGAAGATTCTTCCTTAATCGCCAAAGCTGGCATCTTTCAGGGTTTTCTTCCCCGATTACCAAAGATGGCACCCTTTACCTTTCAGTCAACCGGGAGGCAACACCCTCACCCTTTATCTTCCTGTCGCCGATCAAATGGCACCTTTTATCTTCCTGTCGCTGATCAAATGGCACCCTTTATCACCCTGTCGCTGATCAAATGACATATTTTATCTTCCTGTTGCCGATCAAATGGCACCCTTTATCTTCCTGTCGCCGATCAAATGGCACCCTATCTTCCTGTCGCCGATCAAATGGCACCCTTTATCTCCCTGTCACCGATTAAATGGCACCCTTTATCACCCTATCGCCGATCAAATGGCACCCTTTATCTTCCTGTTGCCGATCAAATGGCACCCTGTCGCCGATCAAATGACACCCTTTACCTTTCAGTCAACCGGGAGGCAACACCCTCATCCTTTATCTTCCTGTCGCCGATCAAATGGCACCCTTTACCTTCCTGTCGCCGATCAAATGGCACCCTTTATCTTCCTGTCGCCGATCAAATGGCACCCTTTATCTTCCTGTCGCCGATCAAATGGCACCCTTTATCTTCCTGTCGTCGATCAAATGGCACCCTTTATCACCCTGTCGCCGATCAAATGGCACCCTTTACCTTCTTGTCGCCGAACAAATGGCACCCTTTACCTTTCAGTCACCCGGGAGGCAACACCCTTACCTTTACTTTCCTGTCGCCAAACAAATGGCATCCTTTTACCTTTCAGTCGCCTAAGAAGGCATCCTTTTTCTTCCGGTCACCGAACGAGGCACCCTTCATCTTCAATCGATTGAGAATAGACACTCAATCCTCTCGCCTCTTGTTAACTGAAAGACAATCCTTCCGCTTCATGTCATTCAAAGGGTGATTCCCAGTTAACCACTTCTTGCTAAAAATTGGAGCACTGTCCCACTTCTTTTTTCCAGATTTAGGACTCATTCAAAAAAAAATATAGAAAAAAGAAAAAAATAGAGAGAATAAAAATAGAGAGAAAGCAAGAATTTCAAATGCCAAATCCTAGGTTTCCACGCCTTGCTTCATTTTTCAATGGAACGTTACTGACTTTCTTGGTTATTGAATTCTACAAGACTTCAACGATGGTGTTCACTTCTTTACTCCCTTTCCATTTCAAAAGCAAGAAGAAACTTCATGCTTTTCTCATGAAAAAGAAGTAAAGAGGGGCATCTGTGAACACCTATTTCGGTCCGGTCAATTTTTACTAAAAGTGGAGAATTTTCGATTGATATCCACAAGTAAAAAAAAAATCTGACTCGGAAATGATCATTTCCGAGTGAAAGGACTTGGAATGATCATTTTCGAGTAAGGGACATCCGAGTGGGACATGGCCGAGTAGTATGTCTCCAGGTAGGATATTTTCGAATGGGCTTCAAGTGTGGGGAATGTTTTCAAGCCAGTCCGAGTAAAAAAAGAACTAGATTTGCATAAATACCGTCCCAAAGAGTTTGTCCGAGCAGAGGAAGCCTCTGAATGAACAATTATTGAATAAGGAGGGCTCTGAGTGGTTTTGTCTCAGAGGAGATGGCATTCCGAGCAAAGAGACACCTCGGTTTCAAAGGATTAGCTTTCACTTTGAGGCTGTATTAAAGCAATTCTGAGTGAAAGCAAGGCCGGCTCCGAGTGAATATATCTGAGGGATTGATTGACGAGTGGAACCATTCCAAAGTTCGATTCCCGAGTGAGTAAATCCGAAGGGGTGATTGACAATTGAAGCTGTTCTGAGTAAAAACAAGACCGACTTCTGAATGAGCATATCCAAGGGCTGATTGTCGAGAAGGCCGGTTTCTGAGTGAATGCACCAAGTTGTCAGATTGTCAAATTCGAAATTCTGAATGAAAAGTAAGGCTGGTTCCCGAGTGATTACACCCGAAGAATTGTTGGAGCTGAGTTCCAAGTTCTGAGTGGAAAATAAAGCTGACTCCCGAGCAAGTGCATCCAAACTGTTGTTGACGAGTGAAACCATTCCGATTGAAATAAAGGATCGGTCTCTGGATGAATACACCGCCGAGCAGAAGAAGCCCTGATTGGACACTTGTTAAATGAAGAAGTCTCCGAGTGTTTTTGTTTCGAAAAAATGGCATTTCAAGCAAAGAATAAGAAAATTTCCGAGTGAAAAGAGTTCGACTCCGAATGAATCTGAAGGGTTGATTGTCAATCTAAATTCTGATTGAAACAAGGGCCGGCTCCGGGTGAATGCACCCGAAGAATTATTGGAGCTGAGTTCCAAGTTCTGAGTGGAAAATAAAGCTGACTCCCGAGCAAGTACATCCAAACTGTTGTTGATGAGTGAAACCATTCCGATTGAAATGAAGGATCGGTCTCCGGATGAATACACTAAGTGGTCAGATTGTACATCCCGAGCTGAGTTCAAAGTTCCATTCTGATTGAAGAAACAAGGACGACTCCCGATTGTACATCCGAGCGGGTTGATGCACAAACGAAACAATTCTGAGTGAAAGGCAAGGATGATGAATGCGTCCGATTGAATCACTCCAAAGCCATGTATCCGACCAAAATTTTCTCCGAGTGATTGAATCCAAGTGATGTGTTTCCGAGTGAAATTTACTTCACGATTGAATCAGTCTTAAGTCAAAGAAAGAATGGTGCTGAGATGCCGAGTAAAATATTCTGAGATGCCGACTAAATCAAGCAGAGGGGCCGAATGAATGCTTCAAGCAGAAGCACTGCCGAGCAAAACTCCTCTAATTGAAGCAACTCCGATTGAGTACTTCAAACCGTGATACTACCAAGCAAATCCGAGCAAGGTTTCTCCAAGTGGTCCATTTCTAGAGACAGGGCCGAGTGAAACATTGTGAGAGGTTCCGATTAAGTCATTTACTTCCCAATCCTGAGTGGGTCATATGGGAAAGAAGGAGGGCATGAACTTGTGCCGAGTGAGCCACTCTTCAGTCAGCACCGAGTGAGTCACCCTTCAGGCGGTTTCGAGTCCTCTTCAGTCAGCACCAAGTGAATCCTCTTCAGTCAGCACCGAGTGAATCTTCTTCAGTCAGCACCGAGTCACTTACTCTTTAGTCAGCACCGAGTGAATACTCTTCAGTCAGCACCGAGTCACTCTTTAGTCAGCACCGAGTCACTCTTCAGTCAGCACCGAGTGAGTCACCCTTCAGCCAGTTCCGAGCCACCTTTCAGCCAGTTCCGAGCCGCCCTTCAGTCAGTTCCGAGTCACTTTTCACTCGGTTCCGACTGAGTTTTCCAAATAGAATTGCCTTTGCTCGTCAGCTCCTCACAGCAACCCAACACCGACCAACAAAGCAACACCGAGCAAAGCTTTCACTCGGTCTTTTGTGTATAAATAACACATTTTCCACTCGGATTATTTCCCACTATGGGTGTATACCGACCGAGGCACTAAATCCGAGTCAGAAGGAGAAATCTGACTCCCTATTTCCACCAATTGTGCATGCTGACATGGATTTCCACTATCCAAGTGGATCCTTAAATTAAGGGGGTGGCTCACAACAAGACAAAGGAAGAAAATAATAAAGAATTCCCACCAGCCTCCATTCCCTACGATTGTCAAGATCCAGGCTGTTTCTTCAACACACCATCCAAGTTGATTTGCTAATTTTGTGGGGCGGCTGATAACAAACAAAATTAAAATAATAAGTTATTCATTAGCTGGTGGCCAGGCTGTTAAAACAATCAGTGCACACCTCCTATAAATACCCCAACAAAAGAGAGGAAAAAGGATCCTGAAGCCTTTATTTTTGAGAGAACTCTAAAGCTTTTGAGAGAAGAAACACTGTCCCTCTCTTAAACCAAAAACCAATCCCTCTCTTCACTTCGTCCAGCCCCCTCAAACCCTCTCAACATCGTCCCTCATCCTCTCCACACCGTACTGCCCTTCCTTCTCCTCACCACACTGTCCGTCCTTCTCCTCTGAATCCCACACCGACCAACTCCCCACCAACACCGACCAACTCACCCCTCACCATACTATCCGTCCTTCTCCTCTGAATCCCACACCGACCAACTCCTCACCAACACCGACCAACTCACCCAACACCGTACTGCCCTTCCTCCCCTCACCACACTATCCATCCTTCTCCTCTGAATCCCACACCAACTAACTCCTCACCCAACACCGTACTGCCCTTTCTCCCCTCACCCACACTGTCCGTCTCTCTTCCTCCTCACCAACACTGACCAACTCACCCAAAACCGTACTGCCCTTCCTTCCCTCACCCATACTGTCCGTCTCCCTCTCTCCTTCTCCACCCAACACCATACAGCCCCCTAAGCCTCACCAACACCATCCCTCCTTCCCACACCAACATCGTCTCTTACTCCTCACCATACCGTCCCATCTCTTCCTAACCGTTCCAATATCGTCCCTTCCTTAGACCCAACATTATACCGTCCTCTCTCCACCGTACAGCCCCTCCAACTCCATAACTGTCCTCTCTCCTCACCAACACCGTGCAGCCCTCCAACTCCATAACTGTCCTCTCTCCAACCAACACCATACAACCCCTCCAACTCCACACCGTCATCCCTCAAATCTTCACCAACACCGTCCCTTCACACCGTCCTTCACCTCTCCTCCACCCACACCAACCGTCCTCCTCAAAACCCACATCGTTCTCTCTCTTAACCCACACGGTCCTTCCTTCTCCCCTAAACCCATACCGTCCAAGCTCCTCCTAAATCCTCACCATACCATCCAGCCCCATAATTCAACAGAAGCTCCAATACCAACGCTCTTTCTCTCTTTCTCGTCACACGGGTCCCAATCTGTCCCTCATTTTTTTAATGTTTGTATTATTTTTTTTTTGTTAAAATTAATTGTTGTTTGATGGAACTGTTTCCTTCCCAATAAGTAATTAATTTTCGTTGATCGGATTAGTCCCTCATCAAAAATCTGTTCCTCATTATCAGTATTTGTTATTATTTATTTTTCTGTCAAAATTAATTAACTGTTAATTGATGAATCCATTTCCTTGTGAATTATTAATTAATTTTTAATAATTAAATTAATTCCCACCAAGATTCATATTAAATATTAATAAGAATGAGTGCTTCATACATTTTATTTATTTTCTTAAAAAGGTGGAGCAAAATTAATTTGGATGAGACGTCCTGTTAATCTCATTTTTTTCTTGAAAAAGAGGTGGAGCGAGTTTAATTTGGACGAGACGTCCTGTTAATCTCATGTAAAAATTCTGTGTTTATTTTTGTTTTTTTGTTGTATATTTCGTCATTTTGTGTACTTTCTTTTCGTGAAGAAGTTAAAATAATTTCTGGGTTAATTATAGTGTGCGCTATCATGTTGAGGTAACCGTTTTTATAACGGACAGTTGTAAGGTGCTAATACCTTCTTCACCTGTAATCAGACTCCCGAATTTGGAATTTCATTTTTTGACCAATGCTTTAATAAAAGGTTTTTCCGGTATTTTATCCTAAAAAATATTGGTGGCGACTCCCTGTTTTTCTTTTCGAACGAAAATCATTTTGAGGGTCGGCCGTGCCACCGCGATCCCGGTCGCGACAAATAAAACCCTAATGATATTTGAAACTTGTGTGCATTGAAGTTGTCAATTGAGTGACGTTTAATATGGTTTTGGTATAAAGGTTGCATATAATTGACCATAATACATTTTTCTGCATAACTTCACGATCTAGAAGAATTTTTGAGCATAGACTACGACAACAGTTCCGAAATGAGTCATAGATAGTACTTGTAAAGTCTCGTACCATTCAAAGGTCAAACAGGCAAGTTAGGAGTTGCGAAAGTTAGCTCGTAGGTTAGGAGTTATTACAGGACCTCTGTAATCGATTACCCACGAACAGAAATGAATTACTGCACAGGTTGCTCTCTAATAATCGATTACAAGAAATCTAGTAATTGATTACCAGCTTGTTTTCAAAAATGCATCTGATCTAGACCGAATTAGCTCTTGCATCCTTCACAAAAGTTATAGATAATTGAGTTATAGACATTTTCCTATTGAATTCACCTTAAAAGGAGATTTGTAGCTTAAGTTATGTATAAAATACTACAAGGTGTTAATGTTGAAATTATATGCAGAACAATTTTACATTTTCAGGAATTGGGTAGTTATAGGGGCATAATTGGTCTTCAACCCTTTCATAACATTTGGATATTTGAGTTGCAGAAGTGTACCAATTAAATTTACCTCAACCAGAGTTTTATAGCTTCCGTTAGACGTAAAATACTAAACAATATGCAAAAAAAGTGCATCCTAAATTTTTTTCTAAAAACTTCTTCATGTTATTGTTTAAATTTTTTATGTATGTTATATTATTTAAAGTAAAATCCATTTAAATTAAGGTTTAAACCTCTAATTAAATTAAGTAAATATAGTGAGATGTCACATAATGACTCAAATTTGGTTTCATATATTATTAATTTAGTGGCTTTCACACACTATGTATTTGATGGATTTCCCACATTATGTATTTGGAGGTTTTCATACATCGTATAATTTGTGGCTTTCACATAGTATGTCTTCATATTATATTCCATTCCATTTGTCTATCAAAAGCCACGAAGATGATGACATTCTTTGCATCTGAGACTCTTAATTAGTATCCAATTCTCTTAGGGAAAATTACGAATTTCTTTGTATGAGTTTCATATACTGTTGTTTCATCTGAGAGTATTTGTGAGATAGAAAATTTGAGAGATAATTTTATTATTTGCCCTCACAATTTTATAGGGATTGTTGTCTTTTTATTCTTATTACTTTAGAGAACTTATTGTGCTCACCTTTTTACATAATAAAACTACTTTGCTCATGACTACTTGTGATTTTTTTCCGATTTTTAAAGTTTTCTATATAAATTTTGTGTGTTTATTTTTCTTACCTGTACTTATTTCTCTTTATCTTTTACTGAAGTGACTTGATGCTTCCGAATTTCTACATTTTCCTTAACAATATATAAAATATAGACTATAGAATAAAGGTGAGAAGATGAAGGATGTACTAAAAGGCTTAATGTTGGTTTGATCGAAAGATATATACACGGTCCTTTATACAGAGGTTATTGGTAGGAAAGCTAAGAAAAGGTAACAAGGTATAAAGAAATTACAATATTTTGTTTTTGCCGAAAATCCAAATATATTTACTAACAAAAAGTTAAGGATTAATTCCTTCAAAATATAGATAGTTAATTGGACATTCTCTCTCACAATTAAACATTTTCTATATATATATATATATATATATATATATATATATATATATATATATATATATATGATAAGATTAAAATATACAAAAAAAATAAATAAAGATAAGCGTGAATAAATACGAATGATATATATTAAATTTAGATATTAAGTCTAACTTAATTTAAAAAACTAATTCTTAAAATAAGAATTACCCTCATTTTATATAATTTAATTAGTTATATCACTAGTCAACTTTGATTCCTTCCAATAATCTCACATACCCTTGTTATTTGTAATGTGTAACGTATAAGAGATTGTATGATTCTCATATTATACTGGCACCATGTAATTTATTATCTACGGGTTGACCATGTATCCACATTTTTATGTTATTTTGCGTCTAAAAAGGTTTGATTAGCTTAAACTTATAGTACGTGGATTTATTGAAGTTATGGAAATGAAGTTGTAAAAATAAAAAAAAAATTAATGGTTAATATTAATTCTAAACATCATTTAAAATAATTAGATTTTTATTGAGTAAACAATTTTTTTCTATTAACTAAACACGATCCAAAACAAGAAAAGAATCCGTCTTCAAGTTAAGTTGGTAAAAATTATAGACTTACAATTCAAACCACGTTTCAATATTTAAAACAGTTAATAATAGTTACATTTATATTAGATATTATAGATTTAAATTATATAGAAAAAATAGATAAGTTAAATTATTATTAATTTTTAATTTTTTTGCTACTTATACAAAATTTTAAAAAATAAAAATAAATTTTCTATACGGGTCAGGTCGTGACGTATGAAGTTCAATAAATATTAGGTCAATTTTGTAATACTTTAATGAGATAGTTTGACATATTATTAATTACATGTCTGAAAACCAAAATCAAATGGGACCAAAAATAAATACATTTAAAAAGCTATTAATTTTTAGTTGTTTTGAAACAACATATTCATGTTTTGTCAATCATATAGGTGAAAACAAAACATCTACTTTGATTTTGTAAGTAAAATTTTCATCCGAGGAAGTGAATTTGTATGGTCCATATCATGCAACAAATTGAAACTCGCCAGTACGTGATGCAAAAGCTAGTTTTGCATTTTTTTTATAAAGAGACTTAGTGTCGATTTGATTTCCAGTTGGGGAAACCGAGTTATAAAAATGGAAGAATTTAAAATTTGATATTAATATTTAACGCCGTTTGAAACGATCAAAATTCCATTTGACCATAAAATCTATTTTTAGAGTTGGTCAAGCCGGGGTTTGATCAGATAAAAAAATCAAACACTCGTTATATTGTTTAATGTACCGCTATTTTTATTGGTGCTCCCCGCATCAAATGCAGCCAACTGCTTCCATAACCACAGTTGCAACTGAACCACCCAACTCCCAGTAGAATTTAGTAACAGACCCTGCCCTCTAACTGTTTCTTACTGTTTTTGGCTCACTAGAGTTCCTTTTACAACACGATATATAATAATGATTATAACAACTCTTGCAACTTTCAAGTTATAAATATTAACTAATCAGTCATTTATGAAACAATGGTGACCTTCTTTATCCTTTAATCATATCATGTATGTTAAATTAATACACACATTATATATTTGATGGCTTTCATACAATATTTTATCTGCAACTAATCCATGTCGAGTTCCTTCCACAGACAAACTCCATAAACCCTTTTGCGGCTTTTAACTAATTTTCCTGTGACATGTAATGTATTCCAATTTCCCAGTGAGGTAACTTCAAGTTACAGCAATCACTTCAACGTGGACTTGGAGGGATATTAGGTAACCAATAAATCTAGAAAATTGAATAGTGAACATTAAATTATTCTACCAGCCATATTAATAGAAATTAGAAAGCTCTTCTTGTTGAAGTTGGGCCGCTTGATGATAATGATCAGAACCACCCCATTCATATACTCAGTTTGTCCTACCTTCGCCCATTCCAAACCAGTCTTAAATAATCATAAATTGTAATTATTTTTATAAATACAATCCTAAATTGTATATTAATCCCTTATTATACTTCATGCGGTTTCAAAGATAAGAAATAAATAACTAATTTACATTAATCAAAAAGATTAATTGATCTCATTTAATCTTATTAACAAATGAGTTATAATTTTTAAATTATCTTTATATCATTAGTTACTAAACAATAATTTTAATGTCTATTTTAAAAGCCATTCATTATCTTTGTTCATTAATATAAAAATTATTTTGGAAACTATATCATTAAATAGAATTTAGTTAATTGAAATTTACTTATATTTTTAAACTAAAATATTTCAAATTTTGGTGGATTAATGGAAAAAATATGAAATATGAAGAACTTACTTCATTCAAGAAAATGTTAAGTTTTTTACTTATATTGGTGTATTTAACAGATCAGACTGGAGTTTTAGAAGAAAAATAAGAGGGACAGTAATTTTTTATTTTTAAAGATAAAAGGTCGTTTATATTTTTATAAATAAACGAAGTATTGGGTTATAATGATCTATAAGTTATTTTTTTAAAAAAATATTAAATTAGAGTATTCTTTCCTTTCACTTGTGATTAAGCTTCAACTCCGAGACATTATCTTACAAAAAAAAAAAAGAAACTCCCGTTTCTGTAAATTATTACTTAATACTACATCTATTAATAAAAACAAAATCTTTCTTCAAGTAAATAACATCTCTAATTTTCTTACCCCCTCTTTTTCTTTTATCTCATTTTATCTGTTTTTACTTTTATCTTTTTCTTCCTTAAATATCATACACTTACATACCACATTAATAGAACAACTCATACAAACAAATTTACATAATTATTAGTATCTCTAAATTTTTTAAATCCATAAATTTGCACCTTTATTTTTAAATATTAAAATTTGAATGATCTAATTTTAATAATTAGAGCATGAATCCAATTTTCATGATTAAAAACTTTCTTTTAAAATTTTAAAACCAAACTATTAGCCACTAATATTGTTAAAAATAAGTTTTAAGTCAACACAATTCTTCTTATAAAACTCATGGCAAACCCTTATGGCATAATTAACTTTTGGTTAAGTTTCACCGTATATTTTTTAATAGATATCTCTTGTTACCTATTTCTACCTTTTTATTTTCTTTTTATCTCTCTCTTTTTCTGTATATTCTCAGCCGAAAATACTCATTCTCTGTTTTCTATCTCTCTTCTTCTGCATATTCTCAGCCAAAAATGGGATTATTCTTTAACACAGTAAGATATGGTACAGCCCTTTTTCTGTCTGTCTCATAGTAGAATAAAAAGCTAAGCCAAAAATTGGACAGTGGTTTTCTAACCTTGTAGATTGGAGCAGGACAATTTGGGAAGACACAATATCATGACTGTAGCACAGTTGAGAAACATAGATACCTTTAATAAATAGACCACCCATATATCGTCCAAACCCTTATTAACTTGTTTATAGCCCAACGGCCAATGATAATTGTAAAACCAATAACTAGTTTTCCTTAATTTTAAGCACCTATTATTCTTCCCCCATGTCATGGAATTCTATGGCAAGAGAACCCTCCTCAGCTTAATGGACACCACAGAAAAGCCAGAACCACCACCACAATCCCCTCTTCACCTCCGTGTCCAAACCCACCGAGAAATAAGTGAACAAGATGTTCAGTTCAGTCCTCCAAGACCCTCAAGCTCCGATGGCACAATGTTCTCAATGATGCCACAAACCCCTTGCCCTGACTCACCTTGGACTCTCTCCCCTCTCCCTACCCCTTCCCCTTCTCTCCTTTACCATTGCATCGCCTCCCTCCACCGCCACGAAGGCAACATCTACGCTATCGCCGCCTCGAAAGGATTAGTCTTCACCGGCTCCAACAGTAGCCGGATCCGCGTTTGGAAGCAGCCAGACTGCATGGATAGAGGGTACCTCAAGGCCAGTTCCGGCGAGGTAAGAGCCATTTTAGCTTATAGTAACATGCTTTTTTCCACCCACAAGGACCACAAGATTAGGATATGGACCTTCACCGTTTCAGATAACTTCAAGTCCAAGAAAGTTGGAACTCTTCCTAGAAAAACCTCAATTCTCATGTTTCCTTACTCAAGAGGCAAGAACACGCCGAAACACAAAGACTCTGTGTCTTGCATGGCTTATTACCACTCCGAAGGGTTGTTATACACTGGCTCTCATGACAGAACAGTGAAGGCTTGGCGTGTCTCGGACAGAAAATGTGTGGACTCGTTTGTTGCACATGAGGATAACGTTAATGCCATCTTGGTGAACCAAGATGATGGTTGTCTTTTCAGCGGTTCCTCTGATGGGTCGGTGAAAATATGGAGAAGGGTGTACACTGAAGACTCGCACACTCTCACAATGACCCTCAAGTTTCAACCTTCCCCTGTTAATGCTCTGGCGCTGAGTTGCTCATTCAACCATTGTTTCCTTTATTCAGGGTCATCCGATGGGATGATAAATTTCTGGGAGAAGGAGAGGTTGTGTTATAGGTTCAACCATGGAGGGTTCTTACAGGGTCATCGTTTTGCGGTTCTGTGTTTAGCGACGGTTGGGAACATGATTTTTAGCGGTTCAGAGGACACGACAATAAGGGTGTGGAGAAGGGAAGAAGGGAGCTGCTACCATGAGTGTTTGACGGTTTTGGATGGGCATAGAGGGCCAGTGAGGTGCTTGGCTGCGTGCCTTGAGATGGAGAAAGTTGTGATGGGGTTCTTGGTTTATAGTGCTAGTTTGGATCAAACGTTTAAGGTTTGGAGGATTAAGGTTTTGCCTGATGAGAAGATGTGTATGGACTACAGTGATCAGTGTGAAAGCAGAGTCAGCAAGATTAGGGACTATGATATGAGCCCGGTTCTGTCGCCTTCTTGGGTAGAGAAGAAACTTCAAGGTAGTTACTTTCAATAGTGTTGGAACATTATTGTAACCAATCAATAATAATCATTAACATTTAAGGAGTAGAAGGATATATACACAGATGCACCTATGTCTCATTTCTGTTTTTCTAACATTTTCTTCTTCTTTTCTTGTACTTAATTAGATATAGGACTACATAATACGAAATTTTCCAGTTAGTTTATAGTTATATATATAAATTCATGTTGGCCTAATAATATAATGACTATGAAGGATAACTTTAACATAGGGAATTCAGATTCAGATTCAACATCACGTGCTAATGATCAACCTATATCACTCATCGTGCTCCTCCTCTTTATCATCTTCTTTTCTCTCACTTACAAATATTTCTCATCATTTGAAGATTTAGTAGATCTAGCAGGAAGAATTTAATGGTATTCTGGAGGTTGGTAATTATGGATATTAAAATGATGGTTGGTAAAAGAAAAATTAATAGTGCTAATGAAGTTAAAAGAAAAGAAAATTTTTGCTGAAAACATTAATAACTAAATTAACTTATATATATAGTCATTTCAATATCCATAATTAGGAAAAAAAAATGCATGAAAAGCCAAAAATATATTTCTTTTCTATAAATAGTCACGTAACCCTGGTTAATGGGAAAACTAATAGATCGTTAAGCATTATTTTCTGGAGAATCAACTAATGAGGATTATCAAATAGTAACAATAAAAGAAGATCCTTCATGGTCCAAGTACCAACATGTGAATGTCCCTATTGTGAGTGTATTTTGTAAACTAGAGAAATGTAATGACAGCATTGCTGAGAGAAAAAAGAGAGCTATCTGGTTGTGAAGGTCATCTCCTCTTTATTTGTTGTGGGTTTACTTCTCACATTAGATGTGAGATTTCTTTATTTTGATTTTCAGTTGTTTCTTTTTTTTCATTTTGTTTATTTTTCACCCTTTCTATCACCCTTTGTTTATTTTTTCTTCCCCTCATTTCATTGTTGTCTCCAACAATGCCTCTTCCTTCTGAGGCCACCATCTGCTCTTACCTTTCACTTTATACTCAGGCTTTGGCATTGTTCCATCCATGATATTACTCACTGCTTAAAAAAAAAAACAACAATCTTATATCCCACTTTTCATTTTATACTTTAGAGGAGTATCCAAGTAATTATTATTAACATAGAATTAATGCATGGTACCAATCTCTAACAACGTTAATCAATTTTTTTGCTAACTGATCAATATCCTTGGCCAATTTTCATGCCAATTGACCATTTCAAAAATATTAACCAAGTTTTTCATTACAAAAATTGCTATCAATACTAATACTAATCACAAAACAAATCGATCAATGACCATAAATCGTTAGACACAAATTCCACATCCCTAGATAAAGTGAAGGAGTATAATTAATTACTTATTACCTTGAATTTTGTAAAATATTTTCTTTTAGTCTATGATCAATTGATCATCATTTATTTTAAAAAATATTACTGTTTAATTAAAGTATTATTGGTAATTATTTTAAAACACCTAGCATAGTACATTATCCTAACCTGCATGGGGAGAAATTAGGATCATTAATAATAATACATAAGAAGAGAACTTTTAAGAAACATACATACACGCAGAAAAGAAAGAAGACTAGATGAATTAGTTTAGGAAATTAAATACACATGATAGATTTCTTATTAAGCTGGCAAAGTGAATGGAGTGTGAAAGCACAAGCCTAATGCTAATTACTAATTAGCTTTCTTCATCACGAGGAAGTGGCACATGAGATCGGTCAATGAAGAAAGTCTCATAGATGTAACCAGCAAGGCCACCACCAATGAGAGGCCCAACCCAATAAACCCAATGATCAGTCCAGTTGCCAGTAACCAAAGCAGGCCCAAAAGATCTTGCTGGGTTCATAGAAGCAGCAGAGTAGGCCCCACCAGCCAGAATGTTGACAAACCCAACTAACGTAGGACCAATCCCAGCCAGTGCCCCTTTCTTCGGATCCACCATCGTTGCATACACAGTAAACAACAATGAAAATGTCAACACAATTTCCCAAACTACCCCTTGAACGTACCCCACTCCCTTCGCCAGAGTATGAACCGGTGTTGTCTGTAAACAAATACAAAATTATTCATTAAAGTTGGTTTTCTTAATCATAGGACTAATGTAACATCAATAAAACTAACTAGTAATTATTACCTGTCCTCCGGAGAGGTAGTAAAGTAGATAAGAAGCGGCGGCAGAGGCTAGTAATTGATCGATCCAGTAAAGGATGGAACGGAAGACGGTGATGTGACCACCGGCGAGGAGGCCAAGGGTGACGGAAGGGTTGAGGTGGCCACCGGAAATGTGGGCGGCGGAGATCATTACAGCCACCACAAGTGCGTGTGCCACGGCCACAGCAAACAAGCCAACTAGTGCATCCCCGCCTAGTTTGTCTATGTGACAAATCACATGGTAAGTCATTGTTAGATAAAAAAGAATGGTTGGTGATGCAATTAGTTGTTACCTACGACCATGGAAGAACCAACACCAACAAAGACAAAGAGGAAGGTGGCGATGAATTCAACGACCAAGGCCTGAATGCAATCTGGGTGAGTGGCCTCTCGGGTGGTTCCAAGAGCGATTTTGGCCATGGCTATGGCTTCTCACTTATCATGTATCATACAAACGCTAGGTGCCAATTATATAACCAACCAAACAAAAGCATTTTAATAATTATTTTCAACTTTTCACTGCAAATGCTAGAATGCTATCACTTCCCTCCTTTGACAAATTCCTAATTACTATTGTTATTATACTTGACTTAAAAATTTTAGAAAAAAATTTACAAATTGATGATATTATATTTGGATTTCAACCTACTAAAGATCGAAAATTATTACTGATAGTACGGACACAATTTAGATCACCTATTCAGACTAAACTTGTTTAGTGAAAATATTAAACTTAACTATTTTAAAAGTCTATTTAATTAAATTGGTTAAGTCTATATCAAGTTTTAGTTTGTTTAGTTGTTATGTTATATATATATATATATATATATATATATATATATATATATATATATAAAATGTATTATAATATAATAATATATAGTTATAATACTTTTAAATAATATATTTATAAAAAAATTAATTTATTATAAAACATAACTAAAAAAAATTATATATATACACTTGGTTAGATAATTATTAGTTTTATATTAATGCATTAATATTGAATAATTTGTGACCTAAGACTTTCTAAATTTTTAAATATTATTGCTTAGAATTTAGTATTTTTTTCATTTTACAAGTTTTAAAAATAGTTTTTTTCCTTCTTTAGGCTAATACTTAATAGGTCATCAGCCTACTTAAATTAACAGACTCATTGATTAGTTTACAAAATTTCTTAACAAACAAGTTTTAAAAAGATTATCAAATCAGATCTATTATTGAATCATATCAAGTTAATACCTAAAAGAGGTCTGTTACATGTAATTAGGTCAGATTCATACCTTAAAATTTTTAGTTGGCTAGACTCAAGTCTAACAAAGTCCAACTGAGTCTAACCTATTTTCACCTATTCAAGTGGTAAAAATATATATTAAATGTTAATATTTTAGTCAAATGTTTTGACTCGAGATTAGTACTTAAATTAAATTAAAGTGAATTGTCAAATTTTGTTACATACATGGTTGTAATAACGTTATATGTAACGTCCCGGCCGCTCTTCAGGAATGAACGACGTGCCCGGGATGCCACATTCCCCGCTGGAAGCCTGCCAGGAGCCGCTCCTTGTCCGTGCCCATGCACCGGCGATCACTCCCCGCCCTCAATAGCACCAGGATGTCACATGCCCACCAGCTTCCGCCTGGTTCGTCCCCGAACCATACCGTACTAGGAGAGGCTAGGCTCTGATAGCACTGTAACGCCCCGGCCGCTCTTCAGGAATGAACGACTCGCCCCACAGACCAACACGAGACCTTTCCAATGTGCTTTTGTCCTCACTCACACATTTCCTGAGAACTTCCCAGGAGGTCACCCATCCCAGAATTACTCCAAGTTAAGCACGCTTAACTTTGGAGTTCTTAAGTGATAGGCTACCGAAAAGGCTAATGCATTTGTTGGTATAGGTAGTACGAATTCATTCCTTTAGGCTATCCTCGACTGTATAGTCTCATACCTATACAGTCTTTGAATCCCTCTCATTCTGGTATGTATTCAGTTCGTTCATGTGTCCCTCCCACTGGAAGCCTGCCAGGAGCCGCTCCTTATCCGTGCCCATGCGGCGATCACTCTCCGCCCTCAACAACACCAGGATGTCACATTATATATACACATTCAATTATTACAGAACTCTAAACAGCTTTATTTATTTGTTTAACTATGAAATTCATTAATCTCATGATAATATATACTGTATACTAGTTGCTCAAAATCAATTTCATGTGTTATATATTAATAGTTTGAGTAAGGATAGGGATTAGAGTTGTTGACATATCATATGTCATGTTATATGCAATTATAACGAAAGAGCCATCCTTTTTTTAATTTCATTGTCGCTTCCTTTCTCTCATTACTCATCTCACTTTGAAAGTCTTTCTCATATGATACATCGTATCTATATACAATGTATTTCCTTTTGGTTAAATGAAAAATAATAAGAAGAAAATACAATTAACTTTTATAAAATTTCTCTCAACCCATTTTCTCTTCAATTCAATTTTTAAATTTTTTCTCTGCCTATTTTCTTTTCCCTCATTCAAATTGTATACTAACGGCGGGGTTAATTACAAAAATATGAAATTATTCATGGACCTAAAATTTAATTAATTCAAGATCTTATTATAAAGTTTAATACTTAATTTCAATACATCTCAACTCATAAATATTATATATATGAAATCGTCTTAATTACTTCAGGATAGCTATCACAAAATTACTTCATTTAATAACTAAATTATTAAAGAAGGTAAAATTAACAAGTTTACCTATTGAATGCAATATTATTATAATATGATCATCATACTTGTTAAATTTTAAATGAATTGAATATTATCACATTAATAAATTCATGGGCCACGTGAAGGAACGTCATTGCGTTCAGTGACTCTACTTATGTTTCTTTATTGTACCATGATTTTTTTAAAAGACATATATCTTTATTTTTAAAGTAATTTTGTTAGAAAATTAATGATAGTTAAAACTATTTATAAAGTGTTTAATAAAAATCAAAGTTAAAAATTTTATCACAATTTCAACCTTTGTAGCGACAGCCGATTAGTTTATTTGTCACATGATAAAAGTGATGCAATGGCGGTTACTGTAGCTGCATCAACTTTAAAATGTTAGAATTTCCGGAACACACCCATATGTCCGCTTATACGATACAGTTAAAAAAAAGTTAAAAAAAATTAAAAATTGGTATTAATTATTTACATTATTTAAGACAGTAAAAATTTTGTTTAATTATAGATTTGACTAACCCTAACAAAAAAACCAAATACCTACCAAAAAAGACAATTTCACTGGTTCTAATTAAAGAGAAACGTTTCACCATTCATAATTAATAATAGTGACTTAAAAAATTATTAATAAACTCACCAATTCGCTTGGCCGTCTGGAATTAATTACAATAGAGACTACTCTATTTGATTATAAGTTTTTGAATGTTTTTATTTAACTTAATTGAATATAAAATTGAAAATATTCTTTTAGAGTTGTCCTACAATGCCGATTTTCTCATTTAATTACAATTTTATTTTTAAAAAGTTTTGTATGTCATTTAAATTGAACACAAATTGAGCACCTAATGTTCTGATACCATTAAAAAAATATGTCATGCCCTATAGTTCTGATATTATTAAAGTTTGTAACACCCTGTTTAATAAAAGTACAGGGAAAATTTCTTCCGATTTTAGCGATCAGATCTGATCACGTGGAAGTCTCAGCTGAAGGTTGATTCAGATACTAGGGTGTCATAATAAAAGTAAGACCCCCAGCTGAAGGTCAATCCTTTTAGTATCCAGATACTAGGGTGTCATAATATTTGTCTGATAGTCAATTATGTTTTGCATGTCTTGACTTAAGATGATGCTTATACTGGCATTTATGTGATAGTAGATGATGTTTATCATGACGTTGTGTGATGGTTAGAAATATTGAAAAGAATTGGACTTCATATTGGTGTATAATATAACTGATTTTATGATTGGCGAGACATATATATATATATATATATATATATATATATATATATACATATATATAGTATTATGCATTAATGGCGTGTATTAGATCGTTTTAGAGCTTGGTGAGCTTGTATGACATTAAAAAATGAGTAATTGATAACCATTAGAGTACATTACCGTTTTGTATTGATTACGATTTCCAAACACTCATCCTTGCCTTTCTTTTTAGTAACCAATGATAGGGAAAAAGCAGATGCCCGGAGGAAGTGCTAAGTGAGAGGCAGATGTCAAGGAAGAAAACAAAGAATATGTAACATGTGGTTGTTGCGAAACTTAATGAGTTTGATGATTTAGAATGTGATGTGTTAGGTATTGAGTTTTGAATTATGTTGGTATATTTAGTTTAATATGCAACATCGATGTTTTATATTTATGTGGGTGAAAATTTAAGCTAGTGAATTAGAACTTAGAATATGATGATGTGGTGTGATGTTTAGTATTATTGATTGCGGTTGCAATTTAATGTTGTGAAGTGTGCAATTAGACATGAAAGACATTGTGCCTTAATGCAAATTAATGTGTTTAGGTGTTGAAATTGAATTTAACATGCTTGAATGGTAGCAAATGATGATGGGCTGGTACGTGTGTGTATATATGAGATGTATTATTATGTAAATGTGCAATTGTGTGAAGCAAATGATGATGGACACGTACATGTGTGTGTGATGTATTATTATGTAAATGTGTAATTGTGTGAAGAATAATGTTGCGATTGGTGAGTTATGATTGATGAAGTTTTATACTGCAATTTATGCAAAAATAAGCTAAATTAGGAACTAGAGAGGTGATTTTGTGATTCAATGGGTTTTAGGAGCCCTAGAAGGGACCAATAAGTTTCCTACCTTATTTATAACTTATGCATATAGGTCTTACCAAGTTTGGAGTCCATTTGATAGGTTTTATGCATTGGTTTGTATTGCTTTTGGTTTAATTGCATTTTACGCATATCTTACACATACAATGAAATTTTGGCAAACGGACTACGCTGACAGTTCCAGAATGAGTAAATCATGGGGCTCGTAAAGTTTTGTAGTAATCAGAGCTAAAACAAGAGTTTTAGGTAGGCCGGAAGTTGGCCAAAATGTAAAAATCTACATAATTGTTGTTGTTGTTGTTGTTATGTTGGTAATCGATTACCAACTATTAGAAATGGGAAATTTGTATTTTTACGTTGGTAATCGATTACCACTTGTAATCGATTATTAGAGCCTAAAATTAGGATTTTTGAATTGTTTTGAAGGGTGTGACCATTAGGGTCCTATTATTTATTGCCGGGAACATTGAACGTAAAAAATTTACTTTGTTTTTAAACAGATCCCAAGATAAATTCTAGGAACCTTTAAGGGGACAAAAAAAAGTGAAGTTAGAAGACAATGCTAAAATTAATATATATAGCATAACATTCAATATATTTATAAATGTTTTATCTATAATATAATATATAGTTAATAATATAGTGATTAAATATATTCTTTATAATATTTATATTTAAATAACAAAATTTAAAATACATTAAATAGTAAATTTAAATACTAATTTTAAAATATATTATTATTATTTTAAATAACTATATATTTTAAAATTGATTTAATAATAATATAGGTAAATAATAATTTTTAAAATATAATATTTAATATATATTTTAAAATTTATTATTTGAATATGTTAATAGTAATATTATTAATAAACATATAAATGTATTATTTGAATATATTAGTAAACCATATATTGGCATTAAATAAATTTAAAATGTATTATGTATTTAAAATAATTATATATTTTTAAAATAATTTTTCAATTCAAGATATTTAATAAAAATTTAAACATTAAGAACACTATTAAATAATATATTAAATTTATTTAAAAATAATAAAAATTATTAATAACGTATTTAATAATTACTTTTATTAATATATTTAAAATCACACCTCATAATAGTTATATATAGTAATATATTTCATTTTTAGTAACAAAAATAATATATTTAAAAATATATTTAATAATTTATTTGTAATAATAATATATTTAAGAAAATATTAATATTATATTTAGTAATATATTTTAATATATAATTTGATAATAATTATTATTAAATAAATGTAAAATATATTATTTAATATATTTAATTGTGTTGATAGTGTTTAACATATTATTAAATGTATTTATTAGAAATATATTTTTTAAAATATATAGTTATTTCATAAAATTTATTATTTAAACATTAAAAATATATTTAATTATTATATTGTTAACCATATATTATATTATAATTGATAATTTGAACAAAAAATAAGTAAATGGACTAATTTGTTCTGTTTGATAAAATAAAATTATCAGAAAAATCATTACTTAAATTTAGCAGTTCGCATTTTATATTTTCATTCTAAAAAAATTATTGTTACATAAATTATTTGAATTTCGAAATGGATTTGATTTGAATTTAGACGTACCTTGTCAGTATTAATTAGACATAAAGATAATTAATTAGAAAACGTAATATCTTGGTCAATTTCAGAAGTGACCTTATATATACACCAATTTTGAAATTTTATTTAAAGTTAAATGGAAACAAAAACCTCATGGAATGTATGAAAATTTTACTATGGTTTTCATTAATTGCCATGTACCTTCTTTTAAAAAAAAATAATCAAAAGTGTCTATCAATTGAAAGTTAAAGACTCCTTAATGTATGATATATAGAGATTCCTGAAGTGAACTTTATCTCTTCCAGTAAAACATATATTTTTATAATTAAATTCAAATTAAATATTTTCTAAACATATAAAATGATTACTTCTGTTGTATATTATATAAATTTTTGTATTTTTTTATCTTATCAATTTTAATTAATTGAGTTAAAAGTTTTTCTTTAAAATTGACACACCATGATATATTCGTATGTATCCTAATTGAAATAATTTATTTCCATGATTGATTCTTCGTTGTTTAATTTGTTCCTATCTTATAAAATAGAATCCACGTTATATATGAATAACAATGATAATATTTCCAACTGTACTATTTTTTTGTTAAATAAATAAATTTGTAGGAGTATTTAACAACATTGATATTTTTATCAGTTATATGTTTTTATTTTATTTTAAAATTTCACTCAAATTAATAAATCACATTTTGTACAAGAATCTTGATGATATCTCTACATATATAGATATATGGAAGCTAGCAATATTATCTAGTTCCAATAGCAACATCTTTTATATATATGGATATAGATTTTGATATCAATAACAACTGAATATAGATTCTAAGCAAAGCTAAAACTCTTCTCCTATTTGTCGAACTCCATCTTCAAGTTGGTTCTTCTAATCACTTGAAATTATTTTCATCATCACCAATCCCAAACCAATTTCGTTCTTATTTTAATCATGTCGTCGATGCCATTTATTTTCTCTTGGGAAGTGTTATGTGCCCCAATAGATGAAGCCCAATTAGAAAATTACAATGCCCTTCAACAAGAACATTCGGGAGACTATCTTAATGTTAAGGTAAATGTCAAACATCAACTATTCTTTGTTCAGTCATATCCACAGCAATCTCCTTCCCTAATACCCTTTGATAGGTTTTCATTTCATAGTTCCATGTTTTTACCTAGTCAAGAATTCCTAGAAAATGGTCCATCTTACATGCAAATGCATTTTCCAAACCCTGTCATTCCCAATGAGTTGATTCCCTCAATGATGGAAGATGTGGTAGCTTATGCCAATGTTGTGATTCAAAATGGTGGACTTGCCCTCCATTACCAAAGTCCCAACAATTTTCGGATGTTCAATTTGGTTTTGGATATTTTTATCCAAAAGTTATATGATGAGCGTGACAATGACATGAGGGACATGATCATGAGGGAATCCATGAGAGAAGTTGAGATGGTTCCCGCATCAAGCATTGCCATTGAAACCCTAAAAAAGGTGAAGCTAGAAGACAATGCTACAATGGAAAAGTGTAGTATTTGTCTAATTGAGTTTGGTAAAGACATGGAGGTTTCATTGATGCCATGTAGCCACATCTATCATGAACAATGTCTCATCCAATGGTTGCAAAGGAGTCATATGTGTCCTATGTGTCGCTATCCCATGCCCACTTCATGTTGACCATATTCTATATTGTTTCACTTAGATATGTTACATTATTGTATTGTTCTACTTAAAAGTTTTTTTGATCTTTATCATATAGTACTCGTTATATTTTAATTTTGATTTTTTTTCCAATTGAGTAACAACTCTATGTAAATTAAGGAGACTACATGTTGAAACACATGATTATCAATCTTCACGTTCTCCTCTTGCAAAGGCTTCTAGCCAAGCTAGCCCACATGCAAAGTAAAAAATGTTGAAAAGAAGTTAAGAGAAAATAGCGAGCTTTGAGACATTTCATGACAGAATTATGTATATATATTGAAGATTATTTTTCCAGATCAGTAAGTTCTCATAAACAAGAAATTCACTAACAAAATCTTCTAAAGTGAACCTGGTTGATAAAATATCAAAGAAACAATTTCAGAGCTAAACAGGAAGAAGATGAGCTAGGGAGAAGAATAGAGTGCGTACATGAAGAGGAATGGTAATTAATTAATTTGTGATATAACTTATATTGACCTGATGGATGAAATTAAAAGATTAATTTGTGATTTCATAATAAAATTATTTTTATTGTTTCTCATTTCTGAAACTTGTCCTATTAATTTAAAATTTTTAAAATCGTCTAAACTATCCAACTATCGGCCACATATTTTAAAAAGTTTAAGAACTTTGAGAAATTATTTTTTTTTTAAAATAGTCTATTAACATCATGAGTTTATATTTTAGTTTTGGAATTTTTTATTATGAACTAAAGCAATTATATATTAAGTTAAAGGTCAGTCGAGAATTTTATCGTTGATAATTATATTTCTTAATTTAAAACCGAATGAAACAAAAAACAGCAATTTGTTACGTTAAAAAAGAAGAAATTTACATTATTGAGGACTACGAATCGATCATGTCATGTTCCTACAATTATTTGTTATTTTCACTATTTTGGTGCTAACAAACCTCTTAATTCATAAGAGTATTTCACAATCTCACGTTATAGGAAGAGACAACATTGGTAGCGTTAGTAGATTGCAAGTGAGTTGTTATTATTATTATTATTAATATTATCTTTTTCATTAGCATTTTAATTAGTGAAAAGATTGGTCGAATTCATTTTTGACATCATTTTTAGTAACTGCTTTACACAATACTATGATGATTGTACATGTACATTATCATGTGCTTTCTTAGGTATGATATTTGGTGGGACACATGTTACCTACCAAATTCAAGGTAGCCATACACGAAGCCCAATTCCATGGAAGCATGAAAATTTTAGTGGGCAAATAGTCCAATCTCTAATATGGACCAAGAAAAAGTCCAATCCAATGAAAGCCAGTAAATTATGGCCATTACCATTACACGGCTACACAAGCAACTTGGATTTGGATATAGCAATAGCCAATAGGAATATAGTATACCATATTACAACTATCACTTAATTTGCATAGCAATGGCTTCATGGTTAATGTTACCAACTGTTGCAGTGCTGAAACCTTGCACATTATCATCCTCATGTGCTTCACGAAGACTTGCTCTCTTTCACATTGTCACAACTGGTGGAGTGGGTAATCCATTTACCTTTCTTCATTCCACTCATTAAGCCTTAATAGTTTTTCTCATTGTAGCTTGGTTCTTTGCTACTTCATTTGGTTATTTAATTTCAGCTCTGCCACAATCTCAGTTATTTGGTGCAAAAGGCTCAGAATTGTTTAAAGTAGCGGAGGCTAGTGCAGCAGAAAAGCTAGCACAATCAGAGCAAAATTTGTTTGCCTGGGTAAAAAATGATAACAGAAGATTTCTCCATGTTGTGTACCGTGTTGGAGACTTGGAGAAGACTATCAAGTATGTTATATTCGGGGTCTTGAATTTTCCCAATTGGGGTTTGTCATGAGCAAATTTTTAATTAATGGTCAAACAAAATTTAAAAGTATCTCGAATAGCCTATCAGATTAATATTAACCATTAAATGATTTAGTTGACCAAACTTAATTTTCGTAACTGGATAGCAAACAAACTTGATGTGTGTGTGAAATTTGATTCAGTGATGTAATTTGGTTACATTGTTGGAATGCAGATTCTACACTGAATGCCTTGGCATGAAGCTATTGAGAAAACGTGATATACCTGAAGAGAGATATAGTAATGCTTTTCTTGGATATGGGCCTGAAGATTCCAATTTTACAGTTGAACTTACTTACAGTGAGTTGAGATTTGAATTCCACTCTTTTCTGCATAATTAACGTTATGCATATGCATGCAACTTACAACAAAATAGCTTCTCATCATTCTTACTATTTCATGGAGATTGCAGATTACGGAGTGGATAAGTATGACATTGGAACTGGTTTTGGTCATTTTGGTGTTGTAGTTGAAGATGTAAGCTGTTTTTAGAAAAGAAAATATAGCATTGTTATTGTTACAAATTAAGAGTGTATTTGGTCAAAAATGAATCTCCATTTCTTGGAGCTCTGTGTTCCTTTATGCTGTATTAGTTTTCTATGACTTGATTATTATGCTTTTTACTGCAATTATGTAGGTTAACAAGACCATAGATCTTATAAAAGCAAAAAGGGGAAAGGTCATAAGGGAACCAGGGCTTGTTAAAGGTGGTAATACAGTAATTGCTTTTATTGAAGATCCTGATGGTTATAGGTTTGAACTTTTGGAGAAAAGACCTACTCCTGAACCCCTATGCCAAGTGATGCTTAGAGTAGGTGATCTTGATAGTGCTATAGCCTTCTATCAAAAGGTGACTGGCTTTTACTTCCTCTTATTGTGAACTTCCCTTCATGAAGAGGATTTCAGCTTGTTTATATGTAACTAAACTTACAAGTGGCTTGATGTTTTATCTTGTCTTTGTTTGATTTCAAAGGCTGTTGGTATGAAGCTTCTCAGCAAGAGGGACAACCCTGAGCAGAAGGTAACTTTTACTTGCAACTATTTATCAAATACATAGCTATTTGTGTTCCTGACACCACTCTTTTTGATTTATGTTTACAATTTAAGATTAGTACTATTAATAAATACTAACAAATTAACATTTGTCCATATATATATAAAAAAAGATTACTACTGTTAAGCAGGCCATCTTGGGTGGTCACAGAATGTATTTGGTAAGAGTAGGTTTGAAAACTATTTACTACTTTGGAAGATGTTAATGATTGTTGACTATTCACTTTAGAATCTTGAAATATGATATCTTTATCTTTATTGTTTCAGTTCATTGACTAAGTTCCTTACTTGATTTAGGAGAAAGTTTGTATATTTTGTTTTAGATTTCTGATGTTTATTCCTAGTAGTATAAATGTAAATATTGGCTAATGAATAAACTTGAATTCCTAGAATCTTTATCTCTTCGGTTCTTAATTTTTCTACTAAAAACCAGCAATAGTTTCCTTTCAAATGAAATCTAATAGTGTCAGAAATTTAATGCCTGTTATGACTAGTTTATGCTAATTCTAGTATTGGAATATTGTTGTGTAAAAATGCTTCTCTGATTACTCTCTGCCATGCTTTCCTTTTCATGACAATTGACTATCTATGGCCGGGCTGTTTTTATCATTTTTTCGCAGTACACAGTGGCCATAATGGGCTATGGTCCTGAAGATAAGAATACTGTTCTAGAACTGACATACAACTATGGCGTCACTACTTATGACAAAGGAAATGGTTATGCACAGGTAGGTTCTATTCTTTTCTACTTTCAAAAGTGTAATTTTATTATTTTTAGTATGGCCTTCATGAATGTTTGCTGCATGTAATTGTAAGAATGTAACTTATTTTGTGTTAGGACAGATTGCACTAGGCACAAATGATGTCTATAAGACCGCAGAAGCAATCGAATTCTTTGGAGGGAAGATTATCCGTGAACCTGGGCCATTACCAGGTATCAACACCAAGATTGTAGTTTGCTTGGACCCTGATGGCTGGAAATTGGTATGACTTCAAATCTGTTTGCTTGGATGAGTTTTATCATATGCTTTAAGACTGCAACCTTGTCACTAATAAATTTGGCCTACATGCACATAGTAAAGTCATACGCCTTTAATTGATGAGTTGGTGGGTGTGTAATGAGAGAAATTAATGATTAGGATTTTTGGACAAAACCAAACTGAAAAGGCATGGGGAAATTGTTTTTTTGGTTTCAGAATATTTTTTTTCGTTTTCATTTTTAATTATAAAACTGTCAATTTATATTTTCTATTTTTCAAAGTTTGTACATAAAATAGTACAAACAGAAAAAATTATTTTTAGTATTTTTTATACAAATTTTTAGAAATAGAAAACAATATGACAGTTTCATAATTAAAAATGAACATAAAAAATAAAAATAGAAAATGTTTTTGGAAATCAAATGACCCCTTAAGTACTTGCGCTGCAAATGTTTCTTAAATTGCTAACCAGTAACCACACACTTTTCCAGTTTTTAGTACTTGTCACCAAAGTTCTCTAATCATTTACCTAAAAATACTTTTTTGTGTAGCATAATTCTCCAATGGAAGCCTTCTTATTATGCTGAAATTTGCATGCCACACCTCAATTTATTTCATAACTTTACTTGTTTATGTTACTTCATGCAGGTATTTGTTGATAATGTTGATTTTCTGAAGGAATTAGAATGAAATGACATGGTTCTAGATCCTACGGATCTGCACTGAAATCATGGAAGTCTTAACAATTTTGTTAGTGAGATCTTACATCAGTACTGTCAAAATCTACACCGTTATAAAGTAACCCTCCAATCAGTGTGAGAGGGAAAAGGAAAGAAAAATAAAAGCATATATACAGCAATCCCAATGTCAACCTTATTATTTATTATGCTATTTTGGCACGGCAATTCAGCATATACTGGATCCCCTCAAGCCAGAACTGTTTCTCTCCTTTATTTTCACATTCAAATTCTATTGTTCTTTCTGTTGTTTTTATTCCAAAATATGCCCTCTTTTCATTGATGTCTTCCTTCCCCCTTCCTTGCCAAGCAGGGATATCACTGCAAACTCCAGTAACTATATCTGCCATTTTACGTTAACATTGTTGAGAGTGTGGCAAGAATAAAATAAGTAAGTGCTGCGTAAGAAACTTTGCTTACATTTCTTCTTTTTGGTGAATGTTCCTGCCATATGCTTGCTTTTCATTTTGACTACCACCTGTTGTCATTTTGTGTTGAATAGGTAGTCCAAATAACTATTAAATGGATGTAGCAATACAACCAAACACCAATAATTACAATTCTCTCTAATCAATGAAGTGATTTTCAGAGTTTTTAGTTTTATACTCGGTAAATGTATATCAAACTAATTTTATATACATTATTACATAATTACCATAATTTTATTTCTGATTTCTCATTAGGCACCCCCAATGAGGTTCAGATAAATTAGTCTTACCCTGTGAGCTGAGACGCTATTTGGGCAGCTGTATTTTCAAATATATTTCATCAAATAACAAGAAGAAGCTTATGTATAAGACGAAATATTTAATACACATCTGAGCTCATCCTTCCATGGAGAAATTTACAAAAGTCTAAAAAAAATATTTGACCAATTGACATCTTGAATTTTACTACTAAAATTGTGCTTAGACTTGAAACAATGAGTCATTGATATGATGAAATTATAGTAAGACATCCATACTTAGTTTCTATGTGTTACTTCCAATTACAATTTTTTGGTGATTTACTTCTAATTATATTTTTAAGCTGCTACTGCATTCTTTTCTGTACATTTCTAATAATTTTTTCAAAATTAGTAAAATTTTCTGGTTAGCTATGTTCTTGCATCTAACTTGGAAATTATTGAAACTAATGCCTATTAATTGTTAATGGACATATATGACATGTCTTCTAACAATTACCTGCAAATTTGAATTTATATTGAAAGACACTTGCTTCCAGTGCAGAGCTCCTGATATTGACAGTTAACATAAAATGGTTACTTAAAATGTAAATTGCTTTAACATTTGTGATTTTTCTCTAGTACTTTTCGATTTGAATGAAGCCATTATTGCAAACATGTTGGTAAACATACCTTTTCTTGTACGTTTGAGAAGTTCTCCTCCTCTAAAGACATAGTCCAGTGCTGTCAAGACATTTGCTTCTTTGCCTTCATCACACTTTTCCTCAACTAGAGGAATTGTAGCAGCTCCAATCCCTTTTTGCAGCCTCGCCTTTAGAGTTGCAGCACCTCGCAAGGCTACCAAGTACCAACCAAGCATTAGTTCATTAGATTTTCTCTTATTTCTTGCTACTATTTGACAATATCTATGTGAAATTAACTTATAGTTTACAGGTTTTAGCCTATCTTTTCTTACCATTATGTTTCTCACTAAATATATTTATTTCCTTTCATTTGTTTTTCAATAATTTATCTCGCAAGATGACTTGACAAAAATGCAGAGCAAGCAATCCACCTGAAGATTAAAACTGATTTGGTGTATGCAATTAAGATGGATTCTACTAGTATCAAAATACGTGAAGCTGTTTAGAAACAGTGCATTTTGGTATGTGATTAAGAAAAGTAATAAAATCTGATACCTGTGGCTGCTCCGGCTGTAAGAGTCATTATATCTCCATTGGTTTTAGCATTAATGGCAGAGTTAACTACTGCTAAAATTTGGTCATGTTCAGCTCCCATATCTTCTGCAATCTCAATGCAGTGGGAGGCTACTAAGGCTGCTGCTGATGCAATTGCAGCAGAAGCCATAGGAAGGTTCTTTTGGTTGGCATATTCAGGTGATGCTGTTGAAGCTGCAACTGCTGCAATAGCTGCAGCAACACCAACCACAGATACAGCAGCATGCAACTGAGCATTATGGCTCCTAATTTCCTGCTTTTTCCTCTCCTTCTGATCTTTCAACCACCTACCCATTGTCCTCCCTCTTAGCAAGCTCCTGTAAAGCTGTTGAGCAAAAATTTGCACAAAAGAATTTTTAAAAAAGAGTTAAAGAACTTTGTGGTAACAGATTGAGGTGATATTCAAGTATAATTGATGAAAATAGTCATGAGGTTGATTTCATTGCAGGATACCCCATTTCTGAGCAAATTTTGACTGACAATGAATTCTGGATTGAGTGCTTGATGGAGTAAAAGCAAATCCTGTACATGACGGATCACTATGTTATTAATGCATGCATACTTAAATATTGACTTGCTGTGCAAAACAAGGCTTTGTAATTGTAGTTGTGGCCTGTGAGTGTTTGTAATTGATGGTTTGCAGCTAGCTATTGACAAGAGGAAACTATAGAAACTACACTTTATGATTGACTTCACTGAATTTCCCAGATGATTTTAATGTGAAAAGTAAAGTTTATTTAGCTGACAACAAAAAGCAGTTAGTTATGAAAGCATGCTAAGTGCTAACACCAAGTTAGTTATGTAGGCTTCCAATTCTTATTTGAAACTGTAACAATGGGCTGAATCGTTTCTTGTTAAGTTATGAATTCACAATAATATTTATAAACATATCAGTTAGCATGAACTATTAAATTACCTTCTTTTCATCAATGTCTTTTGGTGAAATTGGAGGGAAACACCTGTTAGATAACTGCTCAAAAAACTTGCTTAAGAAGTTCAGAACCCAATAATAACAGCAGAGACACACACTCGACAGTGACATGACAATTTTAGATACTTCTGACATTGAAAAATCCTAGGACAAGGGAAAAAAGTCTGTTATAGAAATTTTCTTTTTGAATTCCCTTTTTGGAGGGCTTAGAATCTCTCTTTTCCTTCTCTTTGTGTGTTTGTGTGTGAGCCATAGAAATAGAATATATTTGTTAAGAGAGCTAACATAGCTTTTGCAAGATTGTCAATTTACATGCTGTATTGCCAACATAAAAGGAAGTACCTAAAAGTAGTTAATTTAAATAAGTCAATTAAAGCAAATGGTCTTACAGAATCCTTTGAAGCAGTGGAACTCTTGGTATCAAATTGGTTGCCAGAAGAGCATGAAAGTGGCATCTCAACACTGGTGCAGGTAGTAATATTTGTTTTATGCAGTGCTTTGGAGAGTTCCGTGGCTGAAAGACTCCATGATCTAGCAAGGAACTCCATTGATTCAGTTGGAGTCTCGGGCGGGGGACAAGATGATACAGGTGGCCAACCTGAAGGAGCATTCTCATCTATGTTCTCCAGCGGATGAGCTGAGCATTTAGAGTTAGAACTGCTTGAGCTCACTGACATTGAAAATGAGTTTAGTTCTTTCATCAAAATGGAGCTTAATCATAAGATTTAAAAGAAGTATGAACTCTTTTTGTGTGAAGCATGTGCATGATTAATATATACTACTATGATAACTTTTAGTGCCTGAAGAAGAAAATTCAATAGTTGTCTTGAAAAAAAAAAAGTTTCTTCATTTACCAAACAACCAATGTTATACCACTCACTTGTTAAGATTAATATCCTGAGGCCTCAATCACTCAAGACTCACGAGCAAGGGAATGATGATGATATTGGAAAGTCTCATGGCACGGGTGAGAATTGAGAAAGTGAGAACAAGATGATGAGAGGAATGATGAGCCACAGTGAGATATTTAACAAGAAAATGCAAAGTTGTTTCCAAGCATTCTTTATTGAGGAAAATAAAAACAATGTAAAAGATTATTAGTGCTGAACAAAAGGACCCGATTTAAAGGTCACTCTTTCTTGTCTCCAACTTAAGTTGGTGCTTTTGATTTCCACCTCTTAATGGTTTATGCATAAAAGAGTTAAAGACCTGTTTTAATGGCAGCAGAGTTCATCATTACACGGATTCTCCTTTGTCACCACTATCACTATCTAAAGTAAGACTAGGGCCCCATTTGTACGCTGTTTCTTTATTCTGATAAATTAATAAATGTCTGTTTTCGCTGCCAATTGGTTCCAGGTAACAAGTTTATCATACGCATAGTCTTTGTTCGCTGTTTTCACAGTTTCTCTTGCCATGGAGATGATGGCATTCTTTTGGTAACAGTGTTCCCGCGTGCTTCTTTTGTCTTTTAATCAATTAAAGCAAACAACAAAGGGTGCTTTTCCTTCCTTCTTTACTACATTTTTTCTTTCATCTTGTTGCTGATTACTGATAAATATTCAGTTGTCAGATTATATAAATTTGGCATTCTGACATATCACTTGGAAACTTAACACCAATTCAACAAGAAATAGATAAACAGATCCATTTTAGTTTCAATAAACTATGAACTGGAAGCAAATTTTGGATACTCAAAAAGTACAAACTCAATTGCAATTATCTTTCCTTTTTACCAATTTCCTTCTAATTTTACTTTTAAAATAATTTAAGCTATGAAAAAAAAGCATCCATACTTGGTGTCTAGCTTTTAAAGGAAGCGGATACATATTGTAGTAGTACTGAAAATTTTTCATGAATTGGACTAACTTTGAATAATTCAATTGGGGTTGGGGTACAAATGTGATTATATTCATATGCTAACAAAACTAGCTGTACAAAGAAAGGAATGGGTGACCAAATTTGTGTAATGAATACTAGAAAGAAAAACAAAAGATGAATAGTTCAAGACCAGGACAATAAGGAAGCATTGTGACTTCCCCTGATCCATACATCTTTGACTAGTCATGGTCAGAAAAAAGTGTAACCCCGCTAAACTCCCTCATTGCCGAGCCTCTCATGTGGTCATCCACCAGCATACCTTGTTCTTCAACCTGTTCAAACTATGTTACTTTCCCTCTTTCCAATTCTTAAAATGAGGGCATCTAAAACATTTGGTACGATGTATCCACCAATACATTTGGTAAATTAGTGTCATGTGCAGGAAGCTTGTCCTGTCATTGTATCTTCTTTATCATTACAGTCTATTGTTCCTCTGGTGAAGTGAGGACATGAGCTACATTGAAAAAAACCAATTCAGTGGCTCAGCCAAATATTCTACCTTTGTGCTATAGAATGTTGTGATGGTAAAATATACATCAAGCAGTAATTAAGAAAAGCATGCCTGATATTTTTATATAGACAGTTCAACTTCCATATTATAGATAAGTGATTTTCTTACCTTCTACTTGGTTGACGAAATTCGGCGTAGTGAAGGAATCCAGCCACTCGAAACACGGGAATTAGTCCCAAATACACGACCAAGGTTTGAGGTTCCCATTTGCCTTTCCGGTTTTAGAACATTTTCTGTAGAGGATTTTGGTATGGGAGGTGAAGTAGAGGATTTTGGTATGGCAGATGAAGTGGATGGACTATTGTTCACACTCTGCAAAAATGTATCTCAATCAGATGAATTTCTTCTACCAAAATAAATTCAAAAATAAAGATCAGTATGAAGAAAGTATGATTGAACTAACTACTCTAACAAGCAGAGAGTAGGGAGGCCACCACCAGTTTGGAATTCAGAGGGGATTTCTTATATTTATAGAAAGAGACAATAGAGGCTAGAAAGCTAGCGTTCATTGAGGTGACTCACATGTTTCTCGGTCTGATTCTTGGCATCAATATTCCGAACATTAGATGGCTTAGGCTGCACACGCGCACTTGGGCGTTCGAGATTGGCTAACTTTTTTGTAACAGAAACTTGAGCTGAATCATTGACTCCTGAAAGGGAATGTAAGGCATACGCATGAGGATGTGATCTATGGTGTATTACTCCACAGTAGCACAAAATTTGTAAGGTTACGCTTACATCAGTTGAACACTATAACAGCAAGCAAAAACTCAATATCTTAACCACTATTATTACTACTACTACTGGTCTACTACAACTACAACAACAACAACAATAATAAGAATAATAATAACAACAGCAATAGAAACAGTTAATTGGGAAATATCTATCCATATTGAATATTGACCACCATCCTTCCATAGCAGAATCTATCATGCTTTGCTTTCTGAGGCAATAGAGTTCCATGAGAAAGGAATAACCCACATAAAGATAAACATCAATTATCTCCTTTCTTTCTAAAAATACATATTAAAAATGTTATTTTAAAATTTTCCTCATTCTAAAAGAAAATACAAATTAAAACATTTAATCATAAACTTGGTAGAATACTACTTTTGTTGTGAAAAAATCTCTATAGTAAAGCAGAATTCCTTAGTTCAACCACATAATACAATATTGAAGTTACCTTTATGCTTTTCAACAACTATCGGTTGTAAACTGCTAGGCACCGTAGTTGAAGGCTGCAAATTGTCATATGCTAAAGTTAGAAAGAGAATAATATCAGGATAATTTAAGGATAGTTTAATTTCTAAGATATTTAGAAAATCCATTTAACATTTATTCATTCCAGTAATAAAAAAAGAATGTATTGAAGAGTTGACAAAAAGACTTGGGGGAGGGAGAGGGGGAGAGGAAGTTAGAACAGCTTTAATTTAGTAAGCAATATTTTCAAAAATCAGTAATAGTCCAAGTAAGTACTAACGGTTGATTGATTTTGCATCTTTGTCTGTTGCATATGCTGATGTTTTAGGATGGTCCAGTCGAATATGAGGTCAGAATCATATCCTGCTCATTCAATGCAGCCAAATAAAAATTGTTATATCAATAGAGAAGACAAAGAGAAGAAACACAATAATGAAACTTTGAAACCCTAAGATTGGCAATACAACAGAAAAATCTGTTTACTCTTAAGCTTGAATCTTTGCTTTTGTAGAAAGAATAAATGATGAAAATAATAAAACCATTAAATTAAATATTAGATAAATGGCTTTGAACTCAATGAAGAATAATTCTGTGGCAAAATATTGATGCTTCTAACACAAAATCAAGTATAACTAGAGGAAAGGGGAAGAAGAGTTAGAACATTTGGTGGCATTCATTTAAAATATCATACCTCAATGGTAAAGAATTCAAAGCAATTAGCCAATAAAAGAATTGTCATCTTTAAGAAACAATGGGATACATTTCCAACTAAAGAAAATTATTTAAACAGCCGGTACCTTCTCGAATGAACAAATCATGAAACAGACCCTTCAAGAATCCATAATTTGGGTGTTGATCAAATTTCAAAGATCGGCAATAATGAAAGTATGAAGCAAATTCCGTGGGATATGACTTGCAAAGCATCTAATAAGAAGAAATCTGGAATCAGGAAACTTCTGAGTGACAAACAACTTCAATAAGAAAATATTCCAGGAGAGATGAACTACAATTTGATTAATCTAATAATAGCAATCCTTCAAAGCTCTTAATTTAATTGTTCAGTTGGACACAAGTATTCAAACTTCAGTTTAAGATAGTAGATGAAAAGAAAACTGAAAATTTTACATACCTCAATGGGAGTTGATAATTTCTTCTCACAAATATTGTCATACTTTTCCTTTTTGGTGAGAGCTTTCAGGCCCTGCCAAGGAAGGCTAGAATGCAAGAACCAAATAGTCAAGCCTATATTTAGCTGGAATATCTCTGCATTTGATGCTCACATGCTCATTTTGTTTATAAATCTAGATGCCAGGAAACTTCCAATGAATAGGTGGAAACATACCTTCCTCTTAAAAAGTACATAAGAACATAGCCAAGAGACTCCAAATCATCACGGCGACTTTGTTCTGACAAGATAAAAACCAAATTTTTGAGCAATTTGTATGTTACAAGCTATAACTGTATAGAAGAAAATTTCTTTATGCTCACCAAGTCCCATGTGAGTGTTGCAACTTGCATAACGTGCAGTCCCTGTTAAGTTTTTATTCTCTCTGGATAAATTTATCAAGGTTAAACAAATGTTAGGTAACAACTTTGGCAATTAAACTAAAATTGGTAAAGCACAAGTAATAACTCTAAGATTGAGTTGATGAGAAGAATTCAGGAAAAAAAATATGAGATTCCACAGATCACTAGTTCGAAGAATCCCATTGATAATAACAATGTATTACTTTAGAAAACAAAGGAATATCTATTTTAACAAAGTTCGATTCATGTTTATAAAATAACACACAGGACACTGCCAGAACTAGTAAAAAATACCTGTAAGGAATGTGTTTGTTTGTGTTAGGGTCCCTATATCTTTTTGCCAGTCCAAAATCAATCATATAGACCTGTGAACATAAAAATAGCATACAACATATAAGAAACTGTAAGCATAAAACAAATTACCAGATAGGAAAACTATCCACCTAGGTTAGCCATTAAAGAGAATGAGTATTGCATATTGATGATGTTACCTGATTTGATTTCCTCCCAAGACCCACAAGGAAGTTATCTGGCTTGATGTCTCTATGCAAAAATCCCTTGGAATGCAAGTACTCTATTCTTGTCAGCTGTAATCAAATTAATAAAACAGTTAATCTTCTACTATTGTGCTTTCATTAAAAAACTCCCCTAGATGCAAGCATTAACTAAGAGGTCAATTTTAAAGACAAAAATGATGCAGTAACTTGCAGCAGGAAACATGACAATATCCAAAGCGAAAATAAAGAAAATCAAGAAGAAACGAATGCTGCTTCCTTGAAAACTAAAGCAAGCAATCCTGCCATGAATTAATGTTTACCATTTGATCAGCCAACATCAAGACTGTTTTCAACGAAAACTTCCTCCCACAATAGACAAAGAGATCCTCAAGACTTCGTCCCAGAAGATCAATAACTAGAACATTGTTGTCTCCATCAGTTCCAACCCACTTCAGACTTGGAATACCACCTAAAATCCAAAGAGTAGGTAAAAAGGATTACCATTACCCTTAAAGAAACATTCATAGAGAATTTATATCATTGAGGTGCTTCTTTTAAACTTACTGACTCCTTGAAGAATACTATATAACTTGGCCTCATACAATAGCTGTGGGTGCTTGGTCTTCTTGTTTTCCTTTAACATAGAAACACAGCTGCTTTAAAACACAATTGGACCATATGCATAGTTCTTGAATAATTGAATATGAAGATATGCCATAAGAGGGGCACTAACATTATTTGGCAAGTATAGTTCCGTTCATTGAAATGTGACCTATGTTTTTATTTAAAATATGGGAAATGGTAACCAAGCACTGATTAAGAATTCAAGGAAGGAAAGATTTTATTAAAAACTATCTCCCATGATGATTTCCAATGCATCATAAGATAATTTCCAACAAAAATTTCCTATTCTTATTCATTAACCAGTGTCCTAACCAGTGTCCTTGTCCTACGAAACAAAGCCCTATGAATGTTTACCCTCTAGAGATTATCCCTATTCAATACTTATCCCTATAAAACATAGGAATCGTATGCAGATTGCAGGAGAAACCATTTGGTTTGACAAAATGATATTTGTATAGAAACATGATTATTTTCATTGTTTTTATATGCAAATCTTTTAAAAAAACATTAAAATAAAAAATTACGATCACATTGTTCCAATAATTTGAGTAAAAACAAAGAACATATTCTCCAATGAACGCAATCAAGATTTGAGTGACATGAACAAGGGGCAAGAACTCATAAATGAAAGAACACTGACCATCTTGACAGCGACAATCTCAGAGGTTTCGATATTCGAGGCTGAAAAAAGAAAGAAAAAGCAATAATCATACACGTAGAAGAAGATATATAAAGAAGAAGAAGAAGAAGAAGAAGCTTAAGAATAAAAACAAAACATAAAGAAAAGGTGTTTTACCAATATAAATTTCACCGAAGGATCCGCTTCCGATTTTGCGACCAATCTTGAACTTTCCACCGACGATCCTCTCCATGTTTGCGGAAGCCGAAAACGGAGAACAACGGATTCGACGATTACGAGGTTGTTGTCGGCAACAGCAAATGGATTTATTTGGCGGAGACAGAACAACAACAACAACAGAAGAAGAAGAAGAAATGAAGGGGAATGAATGAATGATTTAAGGTTAATGTTGGGAATTTAGGGTTTTGTTTTTGAAGAGTTGGTTGATGACCTGGCAAATACAAACCTAACCTAATAATCAATGATCAAATTTCCTAGTAACAGTAGCAGCCATGTGGAAGTTGAAAAACACGGTATGTTTTGTTTCTGCGATGGAACATCCAAGTATATATTATTACTTTTTTTCCTCCGACCTTTATTTGGATTGGATAAGCATAATCTGAGTCAGCACGATTTGATAATTCAATTCTTTTCATTAATGTGTCCGTTGCGAAATTCTCTCTTTGATTTTGATGGATATAAACTAATTAATTAATATTTGATGCGTTGCGTGTTTGTTGCTGTCACAGAATCCTCGTTTGTAATGTCTCAGGAAGAATGAATTCAACTCTGGATAAGGCTGTCAATGACCAGGTGCTCCAATTTCACCGTGTGAATATTGACTTTTTCTGTTTTTTTAAAACATGACAAGAAAAATAGAAAGAGATTGTCCAATGCAAATAACGTTTCAATAAAATAAATAAGTAAAAGAACACACACGCCTCGTGACTACGCAAAAGGAAAACAAAAGGTACTACTTTTAAATTCATTAACACACGATTATTGTCATCATTATAGTATAGATATAATAATCAAAATCTTTGATTTATCATTATATTACTAATAATTTATTCATGCTCTTTAATATTTGATTCTTTATCATTATTTTTAAATTTTTTATTTATAGTTTCTAATTTTTAAAGTTTTTCTGTTATACTAAATTCATATTTCTTAAGAAAATAAATTCCAAATTCCTCTCACCTTACTTTAGAAAAAATGTGATTTTTTTTTCTCGGCTTGACTAAATTGTACCTTGGAATAAATAAATATTTGGAAAAAAATTCAACCTCTTAAAAAATAAGAAAAAAAATAGAAAAAGTATCTTTTCAATATTATGATATGAATTTAATTTGAATACAAAAACACTATGGTCTCCGGGTCGTTAATTGCTAAATCATTAACAATCATTATCGTTATGTTTTACAATATTTCAATTAGTTAGGAATTTAATTCGACTTTTTAAATTTTGGAGGTTTTAGGTGAGAAAATAAATAAAGATTCTTTAGTATTCTTTAATTAAAAATAAAATTTATTAAATAATCAAAACAACATTAACAAAGTTATTATAAATTTTAAATACTTAAATCAGGTATGTCATCTTACATAGTATAATAACAAGTCATAAAATAATGAACACACCCATTTCTTCAAAAACTCACTCATTCTTCTTAGACCAAAACACACCTATCATAAAAATGGTTTCTTTTAATATTTTTAGATACAAAATCATCAATGAGAAGCTGAGGTTGAATACTCGTTCAAAACTTTACATGTATATGCTAATTTCAATAACTAAGTTTAAACATTATAAGCATAAAATTAACAAATTAATATAAAAATTGAAATAATCAACCAATTAGTAATAAGTATGAAAAATTAAAAAATTAAACATTTTTAACATTAAAATAATAAAAATATAAAATATAATTAAACAATTTACAATGACTATAAAAAATAAAAATTAAGACCCTATAAACATAAAAATGAACAAAATACTTATATCAACATGAATAAAGTTCCTAAATAATTTAAATAATAAAATAAATTACAACTTAATTAATAAGTGATTTGGAAAGTGAAACACGTACCAATTTTACGATTTTCAATGTAATTGTCGTAAGATTGAGAGGGGTCAAAGTGAAAAAAGTTGTAGAAAAAAAGAGAAAATAAAAGATAATAGAACAAGAAAATTTCAGTAGAAAAAGTAATTTTTTTATTTTTATATAAAAAATTTCAATCCATTACAAAAATTTGTAACGTTACTACTGTAACACCCCTATTTTTATTTTTATATTAAAATTTTGAAGGAATTAAATTATGGTTCTTTAGAACTTTTTAATTTACGTATTATTTATAATTTTTTGAAATTTTTTGGAATTTTTGAATTATTTTAATAAAATAATATATTTTAAATAATTTTAAATTCATATAAAGTGACTTAAAATTAAAAATATTTATAAGAAAGTGAATTTAAATTATAAGAAAATTTTCTAAAATCTATTTTAAGTAGACTTATCTAAAAATTATCGGTTTGAAAAAAATTTTAATTTTTTCCAATCGTTAAAAAACTAAGAACGTATTAATAAATTTTTATTAACAGAAAATTTTAGATTTTAAAATTTAAATTTTATATTACTTATTATAAAATTAGTGAGGACTGATATAATATTGCTAAATTTCAAAAAGGACTGATTTTGAATATTTAAAATATACCGAGTAAAAGATTACTATTTGGCTTAATAATTCAACCGACATTTACTATACAAAACACTGTACATGTACGAAATTTTCAAAAGGTGCACAGTAACCAGGAATAAATTTTCAAAAAATGCACAATACTTTTATATTAAAATAATAGAATGCATAGTAATTTTCCTTCCTATAAATACCGAAGGAATTCTTTTTTAGAATTCACAATTTCAGATTATGTTTTCTTAATATAGTAGTGCTAGTGAGATAGTGGTGGAAGTAAGAGAGAGAAATAAATTTTTTTGAAAGAAGGTTCTGCTAAAATCCTAAGGTAAGAATACATCTCTTTTATATTTTTTAGGGTTATTTTCATATCGTTTTTAGAAATCTGTTATTATACTGGAAATAATATTATTTTAAGTTACTATTCTGAATAGTAAAATACTATTTCAATAGTAAAATACTATTTCAATAGTAAATTACTATTTACTATTATTATTTATCTTTACTATTCACGTTTTACTATTTACCGTTACTATTTATGATTTACTATTTATTGTTACTATTCATGATTTACTATTTACCATTACTATTCATATTTTACTATTTACTGTTACTATTCATAATTTACTATTTACTATTTACTATTTACTATTTACTATTTACTATTCACTATTCAAAATTTACCATTTTTACTTTAAGTAGTAATCTTAATTTTTATCTTGTAACTATATTAAAATGAAATTGGTATGTTTTAGAACTCAGAGATGAGGCGCGCACGGATTTTCAATAACGAATCAGTATACAAGAGGTAAGGGGGAGTGAGATAAGAGTATAATATAAAAAGACATAAGAATAATGGGAGGAGTCCCTTACTCCTTTTAAATTTGATAATATTATTATTTTAAATATTAACATTTTAACTTAAAATTTTTAATAATTTTTAAATTAAATATCTGGTGTAACTAACTCTGACAAACCTATGCAAGGACTTAGACTATTATGACCTATACGGACTGAATTAAACCTATGCAAGGACTTGGACTATTATTGACTGAACTAAACCTATACAAGGAATGGATGATAAGGACTCAAATTGACTATATTAATAACCATTAGACTTTGAATTATAATATTTATAAATGATGCTTTATTGACTTGATTTTGATTGATTATTTTTGTGATTGTTAATTATTTATAATTGTTAACTGTGATGGATGATCTTGTGATGTGGAGTTTTAGCATATAGCAAGCATGACGGAAAACTAAAACTCAATAAGAATTTTCTTACCTTACTCTTTAAATTTTTATTCTAAGAAAAAGTATTATTTTATTTTTTTAGTCTTTTATTTCTTCTTAGAAATTATTTTCATTGATTTTACTTTTAATCTTTAAAAATCTAGTATTTATTTCAAAAGAAGCCATTTTATGAAAATTAATTTACAAAAATCTTGAATTAATTAATTTTTGAATTAAAGAAAAATTTTATAATTTTAAGTATTTTTTTAAAAAATTAAGAATTATTATATTTAAGTAAAATAAAATTCTTAAAAGTAAATTATTTTGTTCCAACCTAATAACTAAAGATATTTGGAAATAATTGAGATTTCTAAATTCGATATTGTTAAGATTCTATTTGAGAAAAAAATATGTAAAGTTTTCTATGATAAGTTTTGAGTTATTAAGGCTTGGAAACTCAATTTTGGTGAGAATTAAAAATTGTACCAAATTTATTTCTGTATAATAGAAATTCAAAGAATTGAGAAAATGTACAGTTTATTAAGATAATGTTACCTTTAAGGTATTTAATAATTGAGTTTCTAAAAGCCTTAACCAACTAAATACGCGAGCAGCTTATGCATCATGAATCATTAAAGTGAAATAAAATGATATTGTCTGAGGACGGATTATAGAAACCGAGGATACATTAAAGGAGACTTAATTACGAGCCTTGGGATGAGAGGGTGTGGAAGGGTGCTTCAGGGGACCTGGGGTAGCTCCCTAGTGTCGGGTATTTTCACAATAAAAACCTTCTCAATCTGACTAGTCTCTAAGTGTTTCCATACCAGTTGAGCTGTTCATATTATTATTATCCGGACTTATGGAACAATGTAAACTCCTGGTTGGCTCAATGCAAATTAAAATTTAAGGGCCCACATATATAGGTAAGTTATGATGAAGATATTGCATAGCATTCATGCATTAATAATTGATTGTGTATGTGATTGTGATTAATATTATTATGTATTGGTTTGTGAAAACCCTTTGTTGCTTATGTCTTATTCGAGAATATTATATTCTGTTTCTCACTCATTTCTCCGTGTTTTTGTTTCATATGTTTTAAATTGATAGTTCAGAGGGAAGGATCGAAGAATCTCGGCAGTGAATATAGCACGTTCTAGAAAGGGAGCTCGGTATGAATACCATGGTCCAATGAAAAAATAAAGTTATTAAGTAACTGTTTATAGGCCATGGAGTTTCCTCTCTTTCTTATAAGTTTAATATTTATTTTCTTCGAATGAATATAAAAAATTACTTTATAAAGTTTTAATAATATTTACGAGGTATTTCAGAAATGATGTATGTAATTTATTCCGATAGTTTTTTTTTAATAATCATATCTTTAGTAAAAAAAATTACGTATTTTTATAGAATTTATTAAAGTGTAACAGAGGGCGTTACAAAGTGGTATCAGAACAGTTAATCTAATAGGCCTGGGGAAAAGGTCTATCTTGCTTTATTTGTAAACTCTGTATAAGTGATAGAGAATAGAATATCTGACTTGGTAGTAACTGTGATTGATGTGACAAATCTCAGTTACTGTGAAACAGGAAACTAATGGCTGGAAACGATCTTGCTGGAGTTGTAGAACGCTTAATCAATGCAATGGGAGCACGTGAAGGTCAAGGTAATGATGCCTTGAGAAGGCTGGACCTATTCAAAAAGCGTAATCCACCTCGTTTTAAGGGAGGATATAACCCTAATGGAGCACAAACCTGGATTTGAGAGATAGAGAAGATATTTCGAGCATTGCAATAGCATTGCAATGTAATGAAACTGATAAGGTAGTCTTCGCTACTTATACCTTATCTGAGGATACCGAACATTAGTGGGATAGCATGCGTAGACAATTCGAAGTCAACGACATGGAGATCACTTGGGATTATTTCAAGGTTATGTTCTTGGAAAAATATTTTCCAGCTGATGTTAAAGAGAAAAGACAATTCGAATTCCTATCGCTGACCCAAGGAAACATGACCGTAAGAGAGTATGCATCCAGGTTTGAAGAGCTATCTCGTTTTCATTCTCATTATAATGATGCTACTAACGAAGTTGATCAGTGTGTAAAGTTTGTAAATGAATTACGACTAGAAATTAAAGAAGCTATACGAATGCAGGAAATCTGTGAATTTTCTGTGTTGGTAAATCGGTGCAGGATCTTTGAAGAGGATCATAAGGATAGAATGACCAAAAGTCGTGAGCCCATTCACAAGGCGGGAGAAATGATAAGTGGAGGACCTCACCATCACCAAAGAAGAGACTTCAGGAGAAATAAGCCTTATCAAGCACCATTTCGCCGGTTTGGAGCAGCATCTATTCCTAATAGACCCCAAGCTTCAACTGGAAGCTATTACCCGACATCTACACCAAATTTTAAATGTTTTATCTGTGGAAGACCCCATTTGAAAAGGGATTGTCCTAAAAAACTTATGTTTGTTTTAAGTGTAACAAACCAGGTCATCACATCAAGGATTGCCCAGAGATGAAGAGGGAAAACCCTGAAGGTGCAAGTACAAGCATAAATACTCAGGGAGGCGTACACAGTACAGTCAGAAGGCCGAAGACGAAAGGAAAGATTTTTGCAATCACTGGAGAAGAAGCATCTCATTCTGATTTCATGGTGGAAGGTAAGTGTTATTAATAAGATTCCTTTAACTGTTATGTATGACTCAGGTGCATCGCATTCCTTTATTGTCAATGACTGTGTAGAAAAACTAAAATTACCTGTGATAGAACTGCCATTTGACTTATCTGCACATACTCTTAGAAACAATCTCATCGCCACTTCTAAAGCCTGTTGGAAATGCCCTATTGTCATAGATGGTAGGGACTTTAAGGATAATCTTTTCTGTTTACCCCTTTCTGGCTTAGAAGTTATTATTGGGCTAGATTGGTTGTCTGACAATCATGTTCTAATAGATTGTCATAATAAAACCATAATGTTTAAAGAACCAGTGAATTTGAATCTAGAGAATTCGAGATTTCTAACCGCCAACCAAGTGAGTGCCTCTTTAAAAGGAGGGGCTCAAGGATTTATGCTATTGCTTTCAACGAAAGGAGAGCAAGAATCAAAAATAAAAAATATGCCTGTTGTGTGTGAATTTCCTGACGTTTTTCCAGAAGATATCCCTGGTTTACCCCCAGAAAGAGATGTGGAATTCGCCATTGATCTAGTACCTGGAGTTGGACCCATTTCAATTGCACCATACCGAATGTCACTTTTAGAATTAGTAGAGTTGAAGAAACAACTTGAAGAGATGATAGAGAAGTAGTTTATACGACCCAGTGTATCCCCCTGGGGTGCACCAGTGTTATTGGTTAAGAAAAAGGATGGTAGCATGAGGTTATGTGTAGATTATCGGCAACTGAACAAGGTGACGATCAAGAATAAATATCCTCTGCCAAGGATTGACGACTTGATGGATCAGCTGCGTGGTGCCACGGTGTTCTCCAAAATTGATTTGAGGTCTGGATACCATCAAATAAGGGTAAAGAAAGAAGATGTACCAAAAACTGCTTTTATAACACGCTATGACCATTACGAATATCTAGTAATACCTTTTGGTGTAACTAATGCACCAGCCGTATTCATGGATTACATGAATAGGATTTTTCATCCATATCTAGATAAATTTATAGTGGTGTTCATTGATGATATATTAGTGTACTCTAAAAGCAGAAAAGAACATGTTGAACACTTGAAGATTGTGTTGGAAATCCTGAAAAAGAAACAACTGTATGTAAAGCTGTCGAAGTGTGAATTCTGGTTGGAAGAAGTGAACTTTTTAGGACATGTAATTAGTCAAGGAGGAATAGCTGTAGACCCTTCCAAGGTGGAGGCAGTTCTAAAATGGGAGAGACCAACCACGATCACTAAGATTAGAAGTTTCTTGGGCTTGGCTGGATACTATAGGAGATTCATTGAAGGATTTTCAAAGCTAGGATACCCACTGACCAAGTTAACACGGAAAAGACAACCTTTTATGTGGATGACATAATGCGAGAATAGTTTTCAAGAGCTGAAAGATCGACTTACTTCTGTATCAGTGTTAGTACTCCTCGATCCACATCGAAGTTTTGAAGTTTACTATGGTGCGTCTAAACAAAGACTAGGAAGTGTACTCATGCAAGACAAGAAGGTTGTAGCCTATGCGTCGCGCCAATTAAGGCAACATGAGATTAACTACCCTACCCATGACTTAGAGTTAGTCGCTGTAGTTTTTGCCTTAAAGATTTGGAGGCATTATCTATACGGTGCAACATTCGATGTGTTTAGCGATCATAAGAGTCTCAAGTATTTATTCGACCAAAAGGAGTTAAACATGAGGCAACGGAGATGGATGGAATTGTTAAAGGACTACGACTTTGAGTTGCAATACCATCCCAGAAAAGCGAACGTAGTAGCTGATGATTTGAGTCGAAAGTCTCTACATGCGTCCACAATGATGATTAAAGAGCTGGAATTGATAGAGAACTTCAGAGATCTTAACCTAGCAGTAAAGGTTAATGCTAACAGCTACAAATTAGGAGCGTTGCAAGTGACAAGTAAATTCCTGAGGCAAGTTTTAGAGGCTCAACGAGAGGATAAATTCCTGCAAGAGAAGAAAGAACTCTTGAAACAAGGAAAAGAAGTCGAGTTCAATGTAAGAAATGACCAATTGCTGAGGTATAAGGATCGAGTGTGTATCCTTGATCAGGAGGAGTTGAGGAAAGCAATTCTAGAAGAAGGCCAAAAAAGTTATATGAGGATTCATCTTAGAGCTACTAAAAAGTATCAAGATTTGAAGAAGTTATTTTGGTGGCCTGGAATGAAGAAAGCAGTGGCAGAGTACGTGGCTGCATGTCTAATTTTCTAGAAGGTTAAAGTGGGACATCAAAAACCCCCTGGAATGCTACAAACAATGGAAATACCAGAATGGAAATGGGATAGCATTACCATGGATTTTATGACTTCTTTACCCAAAACTCCATTAGAACATGATTCAATATGGGTAATAGTTGATAAACTAACAAAGTCTACCCACTTTATTCCCATCAATATTCGTTACTCTATGGAGAAGCTGGCGAAATTATACATCGAGAAGATTGTGAGATTGCATGGAATTCCTTCAAGTATCATTTCTGATCGGGACCCTTGTTTTACATCACAATTCTGGAAGAGCTTGCACAAGGCTTTGGGAACAAGACTACGTCTGAGTTCAGCGTATCATCCTCAGACAGATGGACAATCAGAAAGAACAATTCAATCTCTAAAGGATTTGTTACGAGCTTGTGTGTTAGAGCATAAAGGAAGTTGGAATCAATTCTTACCATATGCGGAGTTTACCTATATAACGTTCTTATTTTTAAAATAAAATTTCAATAATCCAAATAAATTTTTCACAAATAATTTAAATTTCAAAACAAGATTCAGATTAAACAATAACAATATCAGTTTTACATCAACCGACCGGCTCATTTAAGTATACAAATAATTATAAATACTCGGTATGCACAGGAGCCGGCCAAGGCTACTACAAACAACTATGTGCACTATGTACAATACATATAATACATAATGCTCCGAGCGGCTGAGTGACTTTACATGTCATTGCTTTACACTATATCCACTGTAAAAATAACAACAAATAGGGGGTGAGCATAAACATATCAAATGATAGTTATTGAATCGGATTAAAGGTCCAATTCATAACTATATATAAAACATAACCGGATCACACAATCTCATATCATCAATGATCATATCATCATGTTATTCTCAATAACATATATATATATATATATATATATATATATATCAGTGCATACACATGCTCAATCAAATGGATCCTGATCCGGTCTCAATACCGGTATCCGATCTGCTATACATATTTCAACGTCTTTGATAAGACATCTACGTGTAACCGGTGTCATCGGTATACATCCAGACTGTAATTCCGTATCAGGCGTTCTCCCTATACCGGTTGTTCAGGATAACACCATGACATCGGATATGATCCGGTCTAGATACCGGCCCCATACTTGTGACGTCAGACTGATCTCATATAAGGAAAACCGGTGTCCAGGTTCAACGTTACCACACCGGATATCCGTTGTCTGGTCATCCGCCCTCACTCCATGACAGCATCATTCATTTTCGCTGTAACGGTTCTGTGTTCATTGATACAGGATATTTATATAATTGTTAGCTTTTCCCTCATAGCAAGAGAAGAGCCTTTTGATAACTTATCAACGAAGACACTGTTTGTAGCAAAATACGTCACATCAATGGCTTCAGAAAGTAAGTGGGCGTGTCAACAGATTATGCGGAAAAGGTGATTATCCTCTCCTCTCTCTAGAGGATTGTACTCTGATAATTGACCTACCCTCCTGACACATTCTGAAAGTCGAGCCACTTTGATTGACACAATATACACGCAATCAGAGATAAGGGACCCACCTGCATCCAACGTCTCATTTTTTCTCTTACGTTCAACTATAAGAAGCCATATCAACACACATGCATGGTATCGTTATTCTATCTCACACTTTACTGTTACTACGCTTGAGTATTCATTCAGTTCATACACTCTTCTAACTTGAGCGTCGGAGAATCTTCGCAGGTGGCACCACCTTTCGCCCCCCTACAACGCGAATCGTTGGTGTAAAGGATCTCCAGGACAACAAGATCGGCCTCTCCCACTGAGAGACCGGATTAATACATCGGATATACACAGTTCCGGTGTGCAAACCCTAAAAACACCTGCATCCTTGTGGCTGGTCCCACACCGGATCCTAGACCCCGGTCCAGACCAGTTCATTGGCACGCCCAGTGGGACTCGATAGAGTTATTCCCATTTTCGCAGAAGTTAGGTTGTCACAATGGAAGGTGATGGGAGAGATTTCGTGGAAGGTCACGTGGAGGATATGACCCATCAACAGGCTGGGAGGAGACTCGTCTTCGAATCCCCTGCAACTCAAACCCGGAGGATGGTGCAAGTGCAGACGCCTGACCCTCGCGATGAGGTTATCAGGCAACTGAAGGAGGAGCTGATGGAGCTGAGGCGAGAGAGAGGAGGAGCTGGGGACAGAGTAGTGTCTCATGCAGAGGAGGCTCACCATGCATCAGCGAGGGATAAATCTACCACCCTCCAGTATTCGAGGATCCCCACATATGAAGAGAGGGAGCAGACGCAGGACTCTGGTGATAGAGTTAGTATCAGGAGAAGGGAGCAGGCGGTGGTAACTTCAGGGACATACAAGCTTAGTGTCCCTTTCTCAAGAAGGTTGATGAGTATTGTCATTCCAAAACATTTGCAAACAACTCAGCCATTGTCGATTGGGAAGTATAATGGAGAGACCGACCCCACTAAGCATTTGGATGCTTATGTTTATGAAGCTATGTATCTGGGAGCAGACGAAGATGTCATGTGCAGAATGTTCCCAAGGACGTTGACGGAGGAAGCTCTCAGCTGGTTTAAAAGTTTGCCTTCAGGATCTATAGACTCTTGGGAGGAAATGGCTGCTGCATTCGAAAGCCATTTCGTCATCTCCAGGGATATCCCAAGAACTTCTCACACCCTGGCCCAGATAAGACAGGGAGAAACTGAGACTCTTAAGGAGTTCCTGAAAAGGTTTTACAAGGAGGCTGCGTTGGTCCCTAACCTCACGGAGGCCATACAACTCCATATTGTAGTGGAAGCTCTTCAGCCAGGTTCAGCCTTTGCCCTATCTTTGGCAAAGAGCCCACCTACAACCTTCGAGGAGTTTCGAAGGAAAGCTTCCAAATATGTGGGCATAGAGATGCATCTAGAGGCAACTGCAGCAAGAGTACAGCCTTCTGTACCCGCTCAGCAGCCACGGAGAGAAAAGGAGAGAGCGAGGCCCGAGAAGTATGCCTTTAGAGAAGACTTTGTGAATGCTCGTCAGCATCCACGAGATAGGCGCGTATCATCTTTCGATCACTATGCTCCGTTGAACACCAGGCACTCACAAATCATGAGGGAGGTTGGTTGGCCAACTCTGAACGTCTTTGGTATAAGGAAGCCAGCCCCAGCCAAGAGGGGTGGTAACCCGCGTAAATACTGCACTTTCCATGAGCAGACAGGGCACAACACTGATGAGTGTAAGGCGTTAAAGAATACGGTGGAAACTCTCATTCGGGAAGGAAAGCTGAAGCAGTATTTGTTTAAGGAGAAATCTATGGATGAGCCTCACAGGATGGAGAAAAGGAATAGAGATCCTGATGATGAAGATGATAATACACGCAACCCAGTAAGGAAGTTCACTGCGGCTGAGAAGCAGAAAGGGGTAGTGATTGCTGAAGGTGCCCAACAAAGTAATATGCCCCAGCAGCAGAGACAGGGCAGACGAGAGGTGATTGAGATGATAGCTGGAGGATTTGCGGGAGGAGGAACATCAATCACAGCACGAAAGAACCACCATAGGATGATTCTGTCAGTCCAGGGTAAACCGAGGGATAACCGCCCTTTCAGGGACGGAGTGACAGCCCCGACGGTGTCGTTTACAGATGATGACTTCGGCCCAACAATTCTAGGAGGTGATGATGCAGTAGTGATTGTGGCCGTCATAGCCAATAAGGACGTCAAGAGGATCCTCGTCGATCAGGGAAGTTCTTGTGATGTTATCTTTTATAATTGTTTCAAACGAATGGGTTTCAGTGATGCAGATTTACAACCATACACACAAGAACTCACAGCGTTTAACGGAGCCAAGCAACCCACCAAGGGATACCTCGACACTTTGATTTCTTTTGAAGGGGAGCCCGGTGCAAGAACAGTCAAGTCAAGAATTCTGGTGATTGATGTGGAATCCCCGTACAACGGTATCATAGGCCGTCCAACATTGAACGCTATGGAAGCAATTGTATCCACCCCTCATCTCTTGATCAAATTTATCGACAAGGACAACGCTGTGTCCTCACTCCGTGGAGATCAGGAGATGGCTCGATATTGTTATAATCTGAGCCTCAACATGGTTAAGTTGGATGTATTCAACAAGAAGAGGAAGTTGAACGACGGAGGAACAGCGGCAGGGTCTGTCAGTCTTATTGACCTAGACCCCAGAGCGGAATTGAAGATTGATCCACTCAATCCATCTAAGCCCACACCAGATGGTGGTTCCAGGGATGTCGTATTGGGAGATTCCCCAGAGAAGGTCACGCACATCAACGATAAGTTGGGGTCTGCTATGGAGCAACGCTTATTAACCCTTTTGCAGGAATTCAAAGACCTTTTCGCATGGACAGCAGCAGACATGCCGGGGATGGATCCTGATTTCTATTGTCACAAACTTGCAGTGTATCCTGAAACCAGACCGGTGGCTCAGAAGAAGAGGAGGTTGGGACCGGAGAAGCAGAGGGCAGCTTGTGAGCAAACAGAGGAGTTGTTGAAAGCAGGTTTTATAAGGGAGATACGTTATTCATCTTGGCTTTCTAATGTAGTCATGGTGCGGAAAGCTAACGGCAAATGGAGGATGTGTACAGATTATGTGGATCTTAACCGTTGCTGCCCTAAAGATCCATATCCCCTGCCCAACATCGATCGCATGGTGGATGATTCATCTGGTTACCAATATCTCAGTTTCATGGACGCCTATTCGGGGTACAACCAGATTCCGATGTGGGAGGGAGACCAGGAGAAAACTGCCTTTATTAATGACCGCGGTGTTTTCTGTTACACCGTCATGCCTTTTGGACTAAAGAACGCCGGCGCTACCTACCAGCGCATGATTAACAAAGTCTTTGAAGGGATGCATACAAGGCTGGTTGAAGTTTATATTGATGATATCATAGCCAAAACGCCCGCCGGAGGAGACCACATTGAAGATCTACGCCAAGTTTTCACTAGGCTTCGGCAATACAACATGAGGTTAAATCCTTTAAAGTGCACCTTCGCCGTTCCAGCAGGAAAATTCTTGGGATTCATGTTGACTCAACGAGGCATTGAGGCTAACCCCGGGAAATGTCAAGCAATACTGGACATGCAGAGTCCTAAATGTTTGAGGGAGGTCCAGTCATTGAATGGGAAAGTGGCCGCTTTAGCTCGTTTCATGCCTAAGATGGCACACAGGTCCCTTCCCTTGTATAAAGCGTTGAAGAAACACAAGAGTTTTGAATGGGGAGAGGAACAAGAGCAAGCCTTCCAGCAGCTCAAGTCCGTTCTCTCGAGTCCACCAATTCTTGTTAAGCCTGATCCAGGCGAAACGTTAATCTTATACTTGGCAATATCCGACGAAGCTCTAGGTGTAGCCCTGGTGAAAGAAACCCCTGAAGGGCAGAGACCGGTGTACTTTACTAGTAAAACGTTTCAGGGGGCGGAAGGAAGGTATCAGAAGATTGAGAAAGCCGCCCTGGCAGTTGTGTGGGCGTCACGACGGCTGAGGCCTTATTTCCATGCGCACCCAGTATTGGTGAGAACGGACTTGCCACTCCGTTCAGTGCTCAGCAAACCGGACCTCGCTGGAAGGATGATAAAATGGTCTATTGAGCTATCTGAATTTGAAATTTCATATGAGCCTCGAGGAGCCATCAAGGCGCAAGTGCTGGCTGATTTTGTAGTGGAAATGACTGGGGCAGACCCGGCCACCCCTCGAGCGCATTGGACCATCTACGTCGACGGTTCGTCGAACAGCAAAGGTTGTGGAGCAGGTGTGGTGGTAGAAAGTGATGACGGCGTACACTTAGAAATTTCCCTCCGATTCAATTTCAAGACCTCCAACAATCAAGCTGAATACGAAGCATGTTTGGCAGGCCTCCGTGCGGCGATTGACATCGGAGCATCAGCAGTTACACTCTGCAGTGATTCCCAGCTGGTGATTTCGCAAATCCAGGGGGAGTACCAGGCGAAGGAACCACAACTTCAATTGTACTTGAATTGTGTTAATGAATTGAAGGGTAGATTTAAAGTTTTAGAGTTCAAGCATGTGCCCAGGGAAGAAAATACCAGAGCGGACATCTTGTCAAGATTGGCAAGTACAAAGCAGCCTGGTAGCACAACAACGGTGGTTCAAAGCACTTTGACATCACCCAGTATACCTCTGTATCCTTCTCTGAATGCTGTCATGGTGAGCTATCCATATGAGGATTCTTGGGTCATCCCCTATATTCGTTATCTGGCTGATGGTTAACTTCCCACTGACGAGAAGGAAAGGAGACGAGTAAAGAAGGAGTTGCCATATTTTACTATGGTCGATGGTGTTCTCTACAGAAGGGGATTCTCTGTCCCGTATCTTTCATGTTTAAGAGAGGACGAAGTTCAAGCGGTCTTAACTGAGGTACACGAGGGGCAATGTGGGCACCACGCTGGAGGCCGAAGCCTAATGAGAAAAGTCCTCAGGGCTGGATACTGGTGGCCCACTGTGAAGCAGGATTCCGCAGACTTCGTGAGGAAGTGCGACGCTTGCCAAAAATTCTCCAATCTCCACCATACACCGGCCCAAGAGTTATCTTCATCTGCTGTGCCTTGGCCGTTCTACCAATGGGGCCTTGATATTCTGGGTCCGTTTCCCACTGCGCCAGGAGGTATCAAATACTTGATTGTGGGGGTAGACTACTTCACCAAATGGATCGAGGCAGAACCAGTAGTGCATATCACTTCTGCACGTACAAGACGTTTCATGTACGAAAATATCATTGCTCGGTTCGGGGTGCCAGGGCGGATTGTGACTGACAACGGCACACAGTTTACAGACAAAAAGTTCACGGATTTACTTGAAGGACTGGGGATAGTCCAGATATTTTCATCTGTTGAACACCCCCAGACCAATGGGCAAGCAGAGGTAGCTAATCGAGAGGTGCTAAAGGGGTTAAAGAAGCGTCTGGGAGAAGCGAAAGGAGGATGGACTGACCAGTTATGTCATGTTCTATGGGCATACCGCACTACGCCTCATTCTTCAACTAACGAATCCCCATACCGGTTGGTGTACGGGGTTGAGGCGATGATCCCAGTTGAGTTACAAACAAGATCGGCTCGTGTTGAGTATTTTTCAGCAGAAGATAACAACGCCAACTTAGCATCAGAGCTGGACGTCCTCCAAGAGTTGAGGGAAAAGGCTTTCGTCAGAGATCAGGCGATAAAAGCAAAGGCTGCACTCCGGTACAATAAACGTGTCCAGTACAGAGCTTTTAACACCGGAGACCTTGTTCTGAGAAAGGCCAGTGTGGGGAATAAGTTCGCTTACCAAGGAAAGCTAGCACCAACGTGGGAAGGACCTTATAGAGTTTCGGAGGTGACTGGAAAGGGATCATACCGATTGGAAGAACTTGATGGAACCCCAATCCACAACAAATGGAACACTCAGAATTTACGAGTGTATTACAGCTAGTTGGTAAGACGGCGTGTACTCTTTTTCCTTACTTGAGTTTTTTCCCACTGGGTTTTCTCAAGAAGGTTTTAACGAGGCATAGCCCCAACGATGCTCTTTGTGTAATCTATATTCAGTTTTAATAAGAATACACTTTCACCGCCCTATCATTCTCACTTTTCTTATGTGTTATGATTTAAAGTCGTGGTTTAATACGCATACACCTCAGGACGGATGAACGCAACTACTTATTTTGTAGTTGATGTGATAATTCCTCGAAGAACGGAGGGAGACCCCCCAAGTCAGACGATGTAATTCCTTGAGGTGGAATGGGTTGTAGGGCTGGTCCTTTCTCAAGGCCACAAACCGAACCCCATTCGAAGACTACATGGGTTGTAGGGCTGGTCCTTTCTCAAGGCCACAAACCGAACCCCATTCGAAGACTACATGGGTTGTAGGGCTGGTCCTTTCTCAAGGCCACAAACCGAACCCCATTCGAAGACTACATGGGTTGTAGGGCTGGTCCTTTCTCAAGGCCACAAACCGAACCCCATTTGAAGAATACATGGGTTGTAGGGCTGGTCCTTTCTCAAGGCCACAAACCGAACCCCATTCGAAGACAACATGGGTTGTAGGGCTGGTCCTTTTTCAAGGCCACAAACCGAACCCCATGCGAAGGCTTGGGCGCAGTAGGCCGGTTCACAGAGAAAACCGCGCTGAACCCCGAGTAACGGGCGCAGTAGGTTCAGGATTAGCCCTGATCCGAACCCCGTGTTGAAGGCTTGGATTGTAGGATTGCACCGAACTCCAAGTACGGTTAGTAGGATCGAACCGAACACCGTGTGAAGACTTGAGGTGTAGGACCAAACCGAACCTCAAGAGAAAGGCATAAAGCTTACCCTTGCCAAAGCTATACAAAATTCAAAGGCAATATCCGTCCTCAATTGTGGAATATCCATCCCAGAGCGGTTGAAAGCTAATGTACCCGCTCTACATCTTCGAGGACAGATAAGCATTTCTATCTTTTGAGAATTTAAAAGGTAATCTTTGAGATAAACTCTCCCTTCCCAATGAACTTACACTTGGGGACAGGGCGTGCTTTAACTTAATTGTTATTTATTCATTACAATTTGTTATCTTAATCCAGTGTGATGAGCACGCTTTAAGTAACTAAGTAACCACGCAGAACGGATTCGCAAAGCATTGGAAATAATAAAGTGTTTTGTATAACACCAAGTTATTCAGCACTCACACATTCGATGCAAACAGTTGAGGAAAAGTAATAATGAATCTTATTTTCAAAAATAAGGAAATATGCAGGTTACAAAATGTTTTAAAGCTGGAGCCGATCCCAGAACACGGCTATGAGTGAAAGCATAAAATTAAGAGGCCGGTGCTTGATCCTCCACAGTGGATACTCCCGCCTTCTCCGTTTGGTCCTCCGCCCCAGTTTGGGCACCTTCTTGTGCTTTAGCTCCAGAGGCAGCGGTGGACGATGTAGGCTCCATACTTTGACCTTCTGGGAGGGGAGGCAGTTCGTATAGAGATGCATTGGGTTCATGGTGCGATCCGTCCTTGTGAACTTCTACAAGTCTTCCCCCATGGAACTCAAAGAACGGATCTAATCCGTACAAATTCAGCTTTATTCCAGGGTTACGATAGTAGACTTGACGAAGGGCCAGGCCGAAAGATTCATACGCCACAATTTTGCATATATCCAAGGCTTTGGCAGCCTTGGCCTTTGCAGCAGCTAGCCTTCTTTGAACCTTGGCGTAATCCTCTTCTGAAGGCCCAGCACTCGCACCACCCTTTTTGAGTTCATCAATTTGGGCTTGCATCTCCTTCCGAATAGACTCCCACTCCCCAAGGTCCTTGTTGCGACCATCCTCCATAACTTTGAGATCGTCAGCAAGCTTAGCCGATCTCTTCTTCTCCAGTTGTAATTCTTCTTCGAGGAGGGGTATGGATTTGTTCTTATTTTGGAGGTCGGCAACTTCCCGTTCTAGGGCCTTATTCGCAAAATGAACTTTGCTTGCCTCTTCAGTTTTCCTCTGGAGTGTTTCTTTAGTTTTTTCCAATTCCGATTCCACTCCCCTGCGAACTTCAGCTTGCTTGGCTGCCCATTTCTCCTTCACTGCGAGTTCGGTCTCAAGTTTTTTAACCTGATCCATATAGTCAGCTTTCTCGCTCAGGGACTCAAGCAGGCCAGACAGTTCATCAAGTTGCCAACGGCCAGCCTTACAAGCACCTCGGACTCCAGCAGCGTCGAGGGAAGGGCGGAGGCAATACCGTGCTTTTGGGAGAGTAGGAGGCATGGATCCTTGAAACCACAAGTAAGGAGAAAGGAAGGAGTCACGTGGAGGATCGAATGCTGGAGGAGGACCATTCCCAGAGTCCGGTTCCGAAGCATTATGAGAAGAAGGGGCAGAAGACTCAGGAACGGGTTTCTTTCCCTTGTCCTTCTTCAATTCAGCGTCTTCGGCCGTCCTCTGACGCTTCTTCGCAGGGTCATCAGAGGAGGGCTTCTCTTGATTGGCCTTCTTTACAAGATGCCTCTTCTTCTTCTTTTTCTCTGGGACAGCCTCTTCGCCACCCGCTCCAGCGACCTCAGATGTTTCTTCGGTCTCCTCCTCCTCGAAGAGAGGAACCTCGTCTCCTACTGCAGAAGTCAGAGGAATGACGGGAGTTTTGGTGGCGTTCCTCTTCGCCTGGATTTCATTTTCTTCAGAAGAGGAGTCATCGTCAGCCATCATGGACCTTAGCGACAACATTTCTGGGCAGGCCTTTTCAATTTGTTCTGCAAAACAAAAAGAGTTGAATAAGCATACAAGAAGGAAAATAACTAGAACGGTATAACCATACAACACAAGGAGAATAAGAGCGAATATTACGGAGGTAGGTGTTTTTGATGTCTTCCTCGGCCAAGAGAAGACGGCTGGAAAACCCTTTGAGGGTCTTTGAGGCCGTCTGCAGGGCGCTCAAGACCTCAACAGAATGAGGGGAAAGTTCACTCTCATCTGTATAATAAGCACGGCTCATAAGGAGAAAATGCTCGTGCGTCCAGCTAAGGGGAAACTTGGTAAACCCCTCTTTATTTCGCCAGAAGACCGGCTTATTTGGTTGAATCCGGACCCGCGTGTAGTAGTGCTTGAAGGAGCGCCCATCTACCTTTGCGGATTCCGTATAAGACTTGAAATTTACAACCCTTGAGTCACTACGGAGTGTAATGAACCCAAGGCCGCCCTTCTTATTAGCTCGGCGGACCACTTGGCAATAGTAAAATAGCTTGGCCACAGTGGCGGAGAAGCCAAAATGCTCCCCCAAGACTTCCAGAGCCCGGACAAGACTCCAACCGTTGGGATGTAATTGTGAGGGGGCACAGTCTAAGAAACGCAGGACGGCCATCTGGAAATCCGTCAGTGGAAAGCGCACCCCCAGCTTTAAGAAAACGAAGTCGTACATGTAGACCGACCGCGCGTCAGGGACGTTGTGGCATATTCTTTCAGAAGGATGCGGAGCCATCACAGCGTATCGTGCTTTGTACTTCTTATCCGAGTATATCTTACAGCGGAAAGAAACCGTGCGCTCCTCCTCGCTTGCATGGTGCGAAGGGATCTCTAAGAACTCCTCTTCCACCCAGCAGTAAGGTTTTTCCCTGTTAAGTTTCTCCCAATCAAGCCGGTGTGCCACAACATTGACACACCCTTCAGCAGAGCGGAGAAACGGCGTTTTTCCACGTCCTGGAAGATCCATGGTTGTGCAGGCGCGGTGGAATGCGTAGGTGCTGTGATAAAAAGCAACATCGTCAGAGAGATAACCCTCAGCACTTGACCCCTCATCAGAGCGGCTGGTAGCCCTCGAACCAAGGGGAACCTCAGAGCGACGAGATGAAGAAGACGCTCGTGAGGAAGAAGCTTCGGCTCTCTCTGAGCGATGGCGCCCAGCCACAGGAGGATTCGCTGGAATCCTCCCACCACGGTGGCTAAGGGGGGCACGAGAGCCAAACCTCCCTCTATTTGAAGGACCAGCGTGTCCAGCTCTAGGGCGCATGATGGAAATAGAATGATTAAAATTGCAAGGAGTTGAAGTGAAGGAAGGTTACCTAAAGAAAGAGGATCTTTGAGAAGTTGAAGACGATAAGGAAATTCCAAGGAAATTTGAGCAGAGTTTCACTAAGTTTGAGAGTAAGGGTGGATTCCTAAATCTGCTAAGAGTTCCTTTTATAGGTAACGAAGAAACACAGTGTTTCATCGAAGGTCACAAGGCTTGCCTCAAAACGCAACCCTTTCAAATTGAAACGACTCCGTCGTTTCACCACAAACGGGCGCGAAAACAGTAACGTTTCAGCAAACATTTTCGCTTAATAGGCCCCCACTCAGTTTGAATCCAGGCCCAATAAGCTCAATCGACGGTTACACTCTTGGGCAATGATGGCTCTTGCATAAAAAACGCATTTATTGTCTAATCATGTTGTGCGCATTTAATGCCTACCAACCACTTTTCGAATACCAAGAGTTTCGATTTTCAAAAACTCTTGGGATTTCCGCTGCTTATTTTTATGCTGTCTAAATCCGTTGTACGCAACGCGAGAAGGGTGGTCACTCGTTTACTAGAGCGGACGCCACCGAGCTCCCAGAGACTTACAAGAATATACTACCGGCATCTAGACTTCTCTCAAGAGTTGTGTAGCTCATATGAGCAACTTAACAGTCCCTCATACAAGCTAGGGGACAGATGATCCGGTCTAGATACCGGCCCCATACTTGTGACGTCAGACTGATCTTATATAAGGAAAATCGGTGTCCAGGTTCAACGTTACCACACCGGATATCCGTTGTCTGGTCATCCGCCCTCACTCTATGACAGCATCATTCATTTTCGCTGTAACGGTTCTGTGTTCATTGATACAGGATATTTATATAATTGTTAGCTTTTCCCTCATAGCAAGAGAAGAGCCTTTTGATAACTTATCAACGAAGACACTGTTTGTAGCAAAATACGTCACATCAATGGCTTCAGAAAGTAAGTGGGCGTGTCAGCAGATTATGCGAAAAAGGTGATTATCCTCTCCTCTCTCTAGAGGATTGTACTCTGATAATTGACCTACCCTCCTGACACATTCTGAAAGTCGAGCCACTTTGATTGACACAATATACACGCAATCAGAGATAAGGGACCCACCTGCATCCAACGTCTCATTTTTTCTCTTACGTTCAACTATAAGAAGCCATATCAACACACATGCATGGTATCGTTATTCTATCTCACACTTTACTGTTACTACGCTTGAGTATTCATTCAGTTCATACACTCTTCTAACTTGAGCGTCGGAGAATCTTCGCAGGTGGCACCACCTTTCGCCCCCCTACAACGCGAATCGTTGGTGTAAAGGATCTCCAGGACAACAAGATCGGCCTCTCCCACTGAGAGACCAGATTAATACATCGGATATACACAGTTCCGGTGTGCAAACCCTAAAAACACCTGCATCCTTGTGGCTGGTCCCACACCGGATCCTAGACCCCGGTCCAGACCAGTTCAGGATAATACACACGTCACTGTGCAAAAGACAAGGATTGTTGCTACAGGGATCGATCAATAATTCCCTGCACTACGAGCCAAATTCTGCTCACGGGAATGGTCAACTTGTTCCCTAATCCTAGTCTACATTCTCTATGCTCAATATAAAATAGCCACTTGACCCAATCATGCAGGTAAGTGCGCAATATAATAATGCTAATGGGAGTTGGTGGTTCCCCACCAACGTGTCCTCGTTAATCGAGCCAATCAGGTATATGAACTCACTTCATGATTGAAGTGGGGGATCTTCCTCAGCTCCTTTATGACTGATTATTCTCTGAATACATTCCTTACTTGGAATATAATCACTGACTTGAGCGTCGGAGAATCTTTGCAGGTGACACCACCATTCGCCCACTTCAACGCGTTAGGTCGGTGTGAAGGATCTCCAGGACGCCCAATCCGCTCTCCTTATTCAAGGACAACGGATACATACATCGGATACACATACATTCGGTCTATTAGACGGTATTGACATACTATTCGTGACTGACTTGAGATCGGATCTCTTGACCCCGGTCCAGGACTGATCATTGGCACGCCCGGTGGGACTCGATAAAGTTATTCCCATATCCTTTGACAGAGCAGGTAATCCACAATGGAAGGCGAAGCGCATGAATTCATGGAGAATCAAGCTGAAGGCAGAACCAATCCTAACGCCTTCAGAAAACTCAACTTCGATTCTCATGGGGGCAGCTCAAAGAAGATAGTAACTGTGTCTGATCCTGATCCTCGCGATGAGTTGATCAAACAACTTCAGAGGGAACTCACTGAATTGCGAAGAGAAAAAAGGCAAAGCGAGGATAAAGAATCATCTCGCACGCGAAACACTCCCCACACAACTGATGGTGAAAAGTCCACCACTCTTCAGTATTCAAATATCCCAACGTTTGAGGGGGGAGAACAGACTCGCGATTCTGAGGATGCAGCTTCCCGAAGGAAGAGAGATTCAACAACAGTACCCCCATTGTCTTACAATCTGAAAGTTCCTTTTTCAAGGAGACTTATGGGCATCAGCATCCCCAAGCACCTTCAAACCACTCAACCACTTTCCATCAGAAAGTATAATGGTGAAACTGATCCAACTAAGCACCTTGATGCTTATGTGTTTGAAGCCATGTACTTGGGGGCTGATGAAGACGTGATGTGCCGAATGTTCCCTCGAACATTGTCTGAGGAGGCCCTCGGGTGGTTTAAAGGCTTGCCTTCTGGATCCATAGATTCTTGGACGGAAATGGCAGCTGCCTTTGAAACCCACTTTGTCATCTCCAGAGACGTACCCAAGACGTCTCATACCTTGGCTCAGATTAAGCAAGGTGAAACAGAGGGCTTAAAAGATTTTTTGAAGAGGTTTTATAAGGAGGCAGCCCTGGTTCCTAACCTCACAGAATCTATCAAGCTGCATATCGTTATTGAGGCATTGCAGCCCAGTTCAGCTTTCGCTCTTTCATTAGCAAAGAGCCCTCCAGCAACTTTTGAGGAGTTCAGAAAGAAAGCCTCAAAATACGTGAGTATAGAGATGCATTTGGAGGCAATAGCTACAAAGAAAAAACCCCCAACACATTCTCCCCAAACCCAGAAGGGTAAGGAGAAGACGAGGTCAGAACGCATGGAGAGGCCATTCACCAGTCCTAAGGTGGATAACCACCCTCCTCGACCTCGAGAAAGGCACGTCAATTCCTTCAGCCATTATGCACAATTGTCTGCCAGGCTGTCTCAGATTTTAAGAGAGGTCGGATGGCCAATGCTCAGCACATATGGCATCAGAAGACCAGCCCCTATGAAAAGACCAGGAAATTCACGTAAGTACTGTGATTTTCATGAACAAAATGGTCATTCAACTGATGAATGCCAAGCTCTAAAGAACGCGGTTGAGACGCTAATTAGAGAAGGCAAGTTGAAGCAATACCTGTTCAAAGAAAAATCCTTTGACAGGGCAGAACGGAATGAGAAAAGAGAAAGAGATCCAGACGATGGGGATGACAATAACCCCAGTCCGGTTCGAAAGTTCTCTGCTGCAGAGAAGCAAAAAGGTGTGATGACTGATAATGCAGCACAGAAAGACAGCATGCCCCAGCAACAACGTCAGGGCCGACGTGAAGTTATTGACATGATTGCTGGAGGGTTCGCTGGAGGAGGAGCTTCAATTACAGCCCGTAAGAATCATCACAGAATGATTCTATCTGTGCAAGGGAAAGTCAAAGACAATCGCCCTTACAGAGGTGGGATTGAAGCTCCCACAATCTCTTTCTCTGACGAAGATTTTGGCCCAACCATTCCTGGTGGTGACGATGCTATAGTCATCACTGCTGTGATCGCCAACAAGGACGTCCGAAGAATCCTTGTTGACCAGGGAAGTTCCTGCGATGTTATTTTCTATAATTGCTTTGAAAGAATGGGTTTTAAAGACTCAGACTTACAGCCTTACACGCAGGAACTAACAGCTTTCAATGGCGCAAAGCAACTAACTAAAGGGTATCTTGATACCCTTATCTCGTTTGAAGGCGAGCCAGGAGCCAGGACGGTTAGGTCTCGGGTGCTAATGATTGATGTCAAATCACCATTTAATGGCATCATAGGCCGTCCTACTCTGAATGCAATGGAGGCAGTTGTATCAACCCCACATCTCCTTATCAAGTTCATTGACAAGGATAATGCTGTGTCATCTATCCGGGGTGATCAAGAGATGGCTAGGTACTGCTACAACCTTAGCCTCAACATGACAAAGCTGGACGCCTCCAATAAAAAGAGGAAACTTAATGATACTGGAACATCGGCTGGATCTGTAAGCCTTATCGACCTGGACCCTAGAGCGGATTTGAACATTGATCCGTTCAACCCATCAAAGCCCACACCGGATGGAAGTTCTAGGGACATCGTCTTGGGAGATTCTTCAGAAAAGATCACCCATATCAATGACAAGCTAGATACTGAAATAGAGCAGTGACTGCTGGCTCTCTTGCAAGAGTTTAAAGACCTCTTTGCATGGACTGCAGCCGATATGCCAGGCATAGACCCTGAATTCTGCTGTCATAAACTATCCGTCTACCCAGAGACGAAACCTGTGGCCCAAAAGAAAAGATGATTGGGACCAGAGAAACAGAAGGCAGCTTGCCAGCAAACTGAGGAGTTGCTGAAGGCCGGATTTATCAGGGAAATCCGATATTCCTCTTGGCTTTCGAATGTGGTGATGGTCCCTAAATCCAATGGTAAATGGAGAATGTGCATTGACTACGTGGACCTCAACCGCTGCTGTCCAAAAGATCCTTATCCTCTTCCTAATATAGATCGGATGGTGGATGATTCCTCTGGTTATCAATACCTGAGTTTCATGGACGCATACTCTGGTTATAACCAAATTCCGATGTGCGAAGAGGATCAAGAGAAGACAGCTTTCATAAATGATCGTGGTGTCTTTTGCTATACAGTCATGCCCTTTGGCCTGAAAAACGCTGGGGCGACATATCAGCGCATGATCAACAAGGTTTTCGAAGGTATGCACACCAAACTTGTTGAAGTATATATTGACGACATAATAGCAAAGACACCGGTTGGTGGCGATCATATTGAGGACCTACGCCAAATATTCACCCGTTTGAGACAATTTAACATGAGGCTGAACCCAATGAAGTGCACATTTGCTGTCCCTGCTGGGAAGTTTTTGGGTTTCATGTTAACTCAACGTGGAATTGAAGCCAATCCAGGGAAGTGCCAAACGATTCTAGACATGCAGAGTCCTAAGAATCTCAAAGAAGTCCAATCCCTGAACGGCAAGGTAGCAGCTTTGGCACGATTCATGCCAAAGATGGCTCACAGGTCGCTCCCCCTGTACAAAATACTGAAAAAGTCCAAGAAATTCGAGTGGGGACAGGAACAAGAAAAAGCTTTCCAAGAGCTTAAGGAGGTGTTGTCCAAACCTCCCATTCTCACAAAGCCTGACCCCGAAGACACACTCATTCTGTACTTGGCTATTTCAGATGAAGCTTTGGGCGTTGCCTTGATAAAAGAAACTCCTGATGGACAAAGACCGGTCTATTTCACTAGCAAGACCTTGCAAGGTACTGAGATCCGGTATCAGAAAATTGAAAAGGCCGCCCTCGCTGTTGTATGGGCCTCACGACGGTTACGTCCGTATTTTCACGCCCATCCAATCATAGTGAGAACGGATTTGCCACTCCGTTCTGTCTTAATCAAGCCCGATCTCACTGGGAGGATGATCAAATGGTCTATTGAACTCTCTGAGTTTGATATATCCTACGAACCCCGCAGCGCTATTAAAGCTCAAGTCCTGGCTGACTTTATTGTGGAAATGACAGGGACTGATCCAGATTACCCTCGAGTCCATTGGACCATTTACGTTGATGGTTCATCAAACCAAAGAGGCTCTGGAGCAGGTGTAGTTCTAGAAAGTGATGACGGAGTACACCTGGAGATCTCCCTTCGTTTCAATTTCAAAATATCCAACAACCAAGCTGAGTACGAAGCTTGCTTGGCCGGGCTAAGAGCTACAATTGACATCGGAGCTTCTGAGGCGACACTCTGCAGCGATTCACAGCTGGTGATTTCGCAGATCTTAGGAGATTATCAAGCTCGCGAACCTCAACTCCAATTATACTTGAACTGTGTCAAGGAGTTGACTGAGAAATTCTCAAAGGTGGAATTCAAGCATGTTCCACGTGAAGAGAATACGAGAGCGGATATACTCTCCAGGTTAGCAAGCACTAAACGACCAGGTAGCACCACTACGTTGGTTCAAAGCACGCTAACGTCGCCCAGCATTCCTCTTTTCCCTTCTCTAAACGCCATAATGACTAACTCCCTTTATGGAGATACATGGATGGCTCCTTACATCCGTTATTTGGCTGATGGACAACTACCCACAGATGAGAAGGAAAAGACGAGGTTAAGGAGAGAATTACTGTATTTCACTATGATTGATGGTAATCTCTACAGAAGGGCACTCTCTGTGCCCTATTTGATCTGTCTCAAAGAAGATGAAGTGCAAGCTGTCATGGAGGAAGTGCATGGAGGACAATGTGGACACCACGCCGGAGGAAGAAGCTTAATGCGAAAAATCCTCAGGGCTGGATACTGGTGGCCCACGATGAAGCAAGACTCCATTGACTTCGTTAAAAAATGCGATGCTTGCCAAAAATTCTCTAACCTTCACCACACACCGGCGGAAGAACTCTTCACATCTGCTGTTCCATGGCCCTTCTACCAATGGGGTTTGGATATTCTGGGCCCCTTTCCAACTGCTCCTGGGGGTATCAAATATCTCATTGTAGGGGTCGATTATTTCACCAAGTGGATAGAAGCAGAGCCGGTGGTGCATATTACTTCAGCCCGAACTCGTCGTTTCATGTATGAAAACATCATAACACGGTTCGGGGTCCCAGCACGGATTGTCACAGACAATGGCACCCAGTTCACGGATAGAAAATTCACAGATTTGCTTGAAGGGTTAGGAATAACCCAAATATTCTCATCCGTCGAACATCCCCAAACTAATGGTCAAGCTGAAGTGGCCAACAGGGAGGTGCTGAAGGGACTAAAGAAACGCCTTGGTGAAGCCAAGGGCGGATGGACAGACCAGCTGTGTCATGTCCTATGGGCATATCGGACAACGCCTCATTCATCCACCAATGAATCCCCATATCGCCTAACGTACGGGGTCGAGGCAATGATACCTGTGGAACTGCAAATTGCTTCCACAAGAGTTAAGTACTTCTCTGAAGAAACCAACAATGCTAACTTGGCATCCGAAATGGATATCATACAAGAACTCAGAGAAGACGCTTTCATCAGAGATCAAGCCATCAAAGCCAAAGTTGCTCTCCGGTACAACAAACGAGTCCAATCAAGGACTTTCAACGTTGGAGATTTGGTTTTGAGGAAAGCAAGTATAGGGAACAAATTCGCTCATCAAGGCAAATTAGCCCCGAACTGGGAAGGCCCATACAGGGTATCCGAGGTCACTGGCAAAGGCTCTTACCGCCTTGAAAACCTTGATGGCACTCCAATCCGAAATAAATGGAACACCCAAAACTTGCGCATCTACTATAGCTAGCTGTTGGAACCATCTACACTCTCCTATCCTTATTTTGGATTGAATACTGGAGAATTTATTTTCACAGCTACGCTCTCATTGTAATTCTTATTTTTGATTTAATAAGAATCTCTCACAACAATTTAACTCTTTCGAGTTTTTCTTGTGCTGTGATTTTCAGCTTATCCGGTGTATAAGCATATTCAGGACGGATGATCTTAGCTACTTATTCTGTAGTTGACGATGTAACTCCTCGAATATGCGCAACGCACAAGAACATACTCAGGACGGATGATCTCAATTACCCATTCTGTAATTGACGATGTAACTCCTCGAGTGTGTCTAAGTATTGAAGGCCCAGATTGTAGGATTAAACCGAACTCTGGGTACGGTTAGTAAGTTTGGCTGAACACCGGTGAAGGCTCGGATTGTAGGATTAAACCGAACTCTGAGTACGACTAGTAGGATTAACCGAACGTCGGTGAAGACCTGAGTTGTAGGATTAAACCGAACCTCAGGGCATGGGTTGTAGGGCTGGTCCTTCTTCAAGGCCACAAACCGAACCCCATTCGAAGACTACATGGGTTGTAGGGCTGGTCCTTCTTTAAGGCCACAAACCGAACCCCATGCGAAGGCTTGGGCGCAGTAAGCTGATTCTTCTTCAAGACCACGCTGAACCCCAAGTGACGGGCGCAGTAGGTTCAGGATTAGCCCTGATCTGAACCCCGTATCGAAGGCTCGGATTGTAGGATTAAACCGAACTCTGAGTACGACTAGTAGGATTAACCGAACGTCGGTGAAGAATTGTCATTGGATAAAACCAAAGACCAATTGAAGAACGGCTAGTAGGATTAAACCGAAGGCTAAAAATGACATGGACTGTAGGATCAAACCGAACTCCAAACACAACAAGTAAGTTATACTGAACTCCAAATTAATACTCTCATGAAGTTCTTTATTTGGAAGTTTTATAGCTTATAATTCTGAGTCATCAATTCTTCAATTTAGACCTGACTCACAAACTTCGACCCAAACAATTCACTCGGGTACGCCACAATCTAAGGCATTTTCACCCGAAATCCCTCAGTCGGAAATATTTGAAGAGGAATTTCTATTTTAAATCCTCACTCTTAAAAGCTCTCACGAGAAAATCTCACTCAGAGTTTATTCAAAGTGATAATCACCCAATGATACTGGGGGACAACATCAACGGTTTAACGAATATCTTGAGGAATGAACTCTCGTCTAAACGATCACACAATCATTCCCCTTAAGCCGTTCTTGAGGCGATGATGTGTTCCCTCACAAGCGGTGGTTTTGTTATGAAATTCATTTTGCATATATATGTCTGGTATGGAGATTTTGTTTTACAATCCGATCTTCATTACTTAAATCTGGAATAACACAATACACATGCAGTCCCTCTATTAAAGTTATTTTTCACTAAACAAGAATGGAGGTAAAAAACTCTTTTATTGATTAAATGAGAATTACAATTCGTGTAATAATCCGGAGCTGATCCCGGAACACAGCGAATTAGAATCAATAAAATGAAAAAGGAAACAGGGAAAGCGCTACTTTCTCTGGCTTGAATCTCCTTCTTTCCCTTTGCCTTTGCCTCCGGTCTTGCCTTCTTCATTGCGAGAGCTTGTTCCTGTACTTATGGGCTTCAGGAGTGAAGGTCCCATTGATTGGCCTGCAGGTAAAGGAGCGAGCTTATAAGGACTGTTAGGCGGACTTTCCAGACGCTTATCAACTACGGCCACCAGTTTCCCTTGATGAAACTCATAGAACGGATCAATACCATTCAGATTAAGTTTCACCTTGGGATTCCGGTATTGAATTTGACGAACAGCCAACCCAAAGGATTCCTTGTGTGCTTGATCGCACATATCCACAGCCTCGTCAAATTCTGCTTTTGTGTCCACCAACTTTGAGAGCAGCTCCTTCTCCTTACGCGACCAATCTTCGGTTCCTCGAGCATAAACAACTTTGACTTCCTTAAGCTCCTCTTCCAGCTTTGAAGAGCGTTCCTTCTCCGCACAAAGACCGGAGTGGAGGTCGGAATTGATTTTCTTTTGGTCAGCTACTTGGGCCTCCAACTCCTTGGCAAGATGTTTTAGCCTGACAATTTCTTCATCCTTCTTATATCCTTCCTCTTTGGAAGCTTCTAATTTACTTTCTAGACGAAGGATGGTTGCCTTGTCCTTAGCAGCAGCAACGCTAAGGTCATTAACCTTGCCAACCAACAAGCTCAGCCTCTCATTCTCTTCTGGAAGCTTGCGAACCGATCTTAAGAGCCCGGATAATTCTGCCAGGTGCTTCTGTCCGGCATCGCAAGCTTTGGCTACTTCATCGCTCATCAATGAGGGCTTCAGCTTGTACGGAGTCTCAGGAACGCCCTCAGGAACAGAACCCTCGCATACCAGATATTGTGCAAGACCGGAGCTACTTTGAAGGGGGCGAGTAACTTTTGGTGCAAAGTAGGTCGTTATTGGCTTTGCACCATAAGTGATCCCGTCGCCGGGAGCATCCGGAGTGGATCCTGCATCCAGAGCGGATCTTTCCACTTTCTTTCCCTTTGAAGGCTCCGGATCAGCACTCTCACTTGATATTTTTTGTTTTTTCAGAGAGGGTTGACGATCCGAGGTCCTTGAGGAACCGCGTTTTATAGTTTTCTTCTTCTCTCCGACCTTCTCAGCAGCAACCCTCTCAGATCCGCCCTCCAGTAAGGGAATATCGTCACCAGCAGATGAGGTTAAAATGATGGTCTCCGCTGTAGCTTTCTTCGAATTCCATTTCGCCTGAATGTCATTTTCAGCTGCCACGGAATTCGCTCCAGCTTTGAGCCCCTTCAGTTTTTCCATCTCTGGAGACGCAGCTTCAATTTCAACTGCAAAACCAAGCAACACGGTTAGAAATCAAATACTTCAAGGCATGATACGATAAAATATGAATATTAGCAGGAAAATTACGCAGATATTCCTCGCGGGTAGACCACGATCCTAACAAACGCCTGCAAGAGAAAAATTGATGCGAGGCGGTGTAGGATTGAAGGGCGGAAAGAACGGAAACTGAAGACGGGCTTAGTTCATCCTCCTTAGTGTAGTATGTAACACCCCCTTATATACACGAGATAAAAAAAAACTTTTAGAAAGATATACATATTTATCACTCTTTATCTCGTGTATACAAGGACGTATATACATCTGATTTCCTTTGAATATTGAAAGTAAAAAAAATTGTCTTTCAATATTTATCCATAATGACAAAATAATTTATAGAAATCATAAGTGATAAATCATTACAATATTATATCCGAATGAAAGAGTTTATCAAAGTTTAACCTTTACCTTGTTACAATTATCTACTTGATATTGTAATAAGGTAAAATAAAACTAAACTATACCTCTACTACAAATGTGAACAAACATTTCCTAGTCCTTGAACCATCGAGTTTTTGAATCCTACTCTTGTCATATCTCTTCATCTAATCGATTGAGGTTGAGACCACTTTATCCTCTTGTAATTACATATCCTTCCATCTTGGACTGCTAGCTATATATCATATAACATATATTTTGGACACAAAAATTCAAACAAGAAGGAGTGAGAAACAAAATATAATATATTACAGATAAGACATAAGCATAAGGGTTTTCACAAACTAATATAGTAATATCAGTCATAATCTCATATACAATCAATTATGAATATAGGGTTTCCACATACATAACACTTATATTTTCATTCATAACCATCCATATAGAATGTCACAATCACATGAATGTTATGTAATGCTTATGCTACTATCTCATTCAGTTTATGCATGTGGGCCCTTAAAGTTTTAGTTTGTACTGGGCCAACCAGGAGTTTACACTGTTTCATAAATTCTGGATAATAATAACATAAATGCCTTCATGGCATATGAACAGCTCAACTGGCGTGGAAACACTTAGAGACTAGTCAGACTGAGAAAGTTTTTATTGTGAAAGTACCCGACACCAGGGAGCGACCCCAGGTCACCTGAAGCACCCTTTCACACTCTCTCATCCCAAGGCTCGCAATTAAGCCTCCTCTAATGTATCCTCGGTTTCTATAATCCGTCCCCAGGCAATATCACATCTCATTTCTCTTTAATGATTCATGATGCATGAACTACTCGTATATTTAGTTGGTTAAGGCTTTTAGAAACTCAATTATTAAATACCATAAAGGTTCACAAAATCATCACAATAAACTGTACATTTCCATAAGTTCTTCTTTGAACTTCTGTTATACTGAAATAATTTAGTACAGTCTTCAAATTCAGATCTTACCAAAATTGAGTTTCCAAACCTTAAATATCTCAAAGCTTTCTCTTAAAAATCTTCATATATTTACATAATCTTTCTCAATTTGAATCTTAACTAGATTGAGTTTTTGAAATCTCCACAAAATATTCTTTAGTTATTTCATTGGGGAAAACCAAAATAATTTACTTTAAACTTCTAATTTCTAAAGAAAATAATTTAAAATCATTAACTAAGAATACTTAAAACTATAAAAATTTTCTTTAATTCAAGGATTAATTATCTCAACCTCTGATTTTCATAAAATAGCTTCTTTCTAATACTAGATTTTATTATAGAGATTAAAAATAAAGTTAATAAAAATTATTTATAAGAAGAAATAAAAGACTAGAATAATTACAAAATACTTTCTCTTGGAATAAAAATTTAAAGAGTAAGGTAAGAAAATTCTTACTGAGTTTTAACTTTCCGTCATGCTTGCTATATGCTCAAACTTCATATCACAAGATCATCAATCATTCATCAACCACAATCAAGTATAGTAATCTCATCAATCACAATCAAATATCATCAATCATAATTGCATATTATTAATCACAGTCTAATATTATAAATCACAATATCATTAATCGAAATCAAATATAATTAATTATAATCAAGTCAAATCAACTAAATATCGCTTATAAATATAATTCAAATTTTTAATGGTTATTTAAATTAGTAGATTTGATTTTGAGTCCTTATAGTCCATTCCTCGCACAGGTCTATATAAGTCCATATATCCAGTCTTCGCATAGGTATAGTTCAGTCTAGACAGGTCATAATAGTCCAAGTCCTTGCATAGGTTTAGTTCGATCCATATAGGATATAAAAATCCAAGTCCTTGCATAGGTTTAGTTCAGTCCGTATAAGTTATAATAATTCAGATCTATGTATAGATATTTCAGAATAAGTTACACAATATATTAAATTTATTATAAATTTTAAGTTAAGAAGTTATTACTTTAAAATAATAATATTATTAACTTTAAAAGGAGTAGGGGACTCCTCCCTTTATTCTTATGTCTTTCATATTATATTCTTATCTCACTCCCCCTTACCTCTTGTATACCGATTCGTTATTGAAAATCCATGCGCGCCTCGTCTCCGAGTTCTAAAATATACCAATTTCATTTTAATATAATTACAAGATGAAAATTAAGATTACAACTTAAAATAAAAAATGGTAAATTTTGAATAGTGAACAGTGAATAGTGAATAGTGAATAGTGAATAGTAAATCGTGAATAGTAACAGTAAATAGTAAAACGTGAATAGTAACAGTAAATAGTAAATCGTGAATAGTAATGGTAAATAGTAACAGTAAATAGTAATTTACTATTTGAATAGTAGTTTACTATTGAAATAGTGTTTACTATGCAGAATAGTAACTTAAAATAATATTATTTCCAGTATAATAACAGATTTTTAAAAACGATATAAAAATAACCCAAAAAATATAAAAGAGAAGTATTCTTACCTTAGGATTTTGGCAGAACCTTCTCTCCAAAAACTTTTCTTCTCTCTCTCACTTCCACCACTATCTCACTAGCACTACTATATTAAGAAAACTTAATCTGAAATTGTGAATTCTAAAGAAGAAATCCTTCGGTATTTATAGGAAAAAATTTTACTATGCATTCCATTATTTTAATATAAAAGTACTATGCATTTTTGAATTTTTTATTCCAGGTTACTGTGCATCTTTTGAAAATTTCATACATGCACAGTGATTTGCATAGTAATTGTCGGCAAAATTATTAAGTCAAATAGTAATCCTTCACTCGGTATATTTTAAATATTCAAAATGAGTCCTTTTTGAAATTTAGCGATATTATATCAGTCCTCACTAATTTTATAATAAGTAATATAAAGCTGAAATTTTAAAAATCTAAAATTTTCTGTTAATAAAAATTTATTGATACGTTTCTAATTTTTTAACGATTAGAAAAAATCAAGATTTTTCTCAAACCGATAATTTTTAGATAAGTCTACTTGAAATGGATTTTAGAAAATTTTCTTATAATTTAACTTTACATTCTTGTAAATATTTTTAATTTTAAGCAACTTTATATGAATTTAAAATTATTTAAAATATATTATTTTATTAAAATAATTCAAAATTTTCAAAAAATTCCAAAAAATCATAAATATTATGTAGATCAAAAAGTTCAAAAGAACCATAGTCTAATTCCTTCAAAATTTTATTTTAAAATTCTAATAAGAGTTAAATCTTGAATATGTAAAAAAACAAAAATATAACAACATAAAATAAAAATAGTGAATAATAAGGATATTAAAAATTCTTAATATAATTTTCTTAATTAGTGAATATTAATTAAGTCACTTTAGAATTCTCATTCAGAAATATTTTCATTTTTTTATTATTATTATTTTAAAAAAACAAATAATAAAAATATAAATACCAAAATTTCAAAAAAAAAAAATAATAATAAACTAACTTATAGTAAGTATTTTTCAAGAAATATATATTAATATCTATTTCCTATTTGTGATGAAAATAGGATGTTACAACTCTACTCTCCTAAAAGAAATTTCGTCCTCGAAATTTAATATTGTTAATAAATCTTACCATAGATAAACTAACTGAACTGTTCTAAAATATATTTCTAGTTTGCTTGACAATTGTGTACATTTTCCTTAACATTGCCATTTATCTCTTTTTTTTTTAATCTTATCAGTATTTTTTTTTCTTAACTCAAAAATATTACTCGTCTTAATTTTTGTCAACCATGCTCATCATAAATTGATGGTTAACTCTAAACACTTCAATAATTACGTTTCTCAATCTATTAAAATCTTACTTAACCTAATCCATAACATCTATTAATTAAAATTCCTACTAATAACATAGTAAAATGGACTGCTGAGAATTAATTACTGGACAACTAGCCGTTAGCAACTAGCCGTTGGACTAGCCGTTGGACTAGCCGTTTATGACCGTTGCAACTCTCCCTCCCTTGCTTGCTTATAAATTCTCATTCCATTCTTACTTCCTATCACAACTTCAAGATTTCTTAGTTTCTCTCTTCTATCTAATTTCTTCAATCTTTTTCTCAAGTACTATCATACTATTCGATGGCCAACCTTCCTAGAAGTAAGGAAGAACGAAGTCGGGATGGACTACAGGTTGTGGTAACAAGTGCCTCACTTCTTATAATCGTTATGATTATTTCTCTAGTTTGGATAATTTTTGTATTGCCAAGACTCTTAGACCTCTATCTATGATATACTAGATGTTCTATTTTATTTTCCTTAATGTAATCGTGTATAATAAATTATCCTAGTGAGAAAGGATAAATATGTCTTAGTCCATGTTGTACTTGTTTATCTAATTAAATCCTTGTGGTCTTTGCTTCATGATAATCCAGGGTATGTAATCATTTCTTATTGTCTTCTATAATGAATTAAATATTCCTTAACTAAGTGATTGCACATTCCATTATAATTGACTACAACCATTACATATATTTGATAAATTCTCCAATCTTAAATGATCACAAATCACTACGTTGACTTAGAAATACTCACTTGAAATTTTTTTTTATGGGTAACTAAGACTTATGTAATTCTCTTTATAGGAAAATCAATGAGTAAAGGTTCATATATACTTCCTCATGGTTTACTAACACACTTCTTTATTTTAAATCTGCAATGGTCATTACATAACAATGATTTATATCAGGTATGTATATTCGTCGAACAAAATCGATGACTAAAAGAAAATAACTTGATAAACATGTATCATATTGTTAGGAATCACAAAAATATTTTATGTCACAATTTCTAAATATTAAACCAATATCAATGTCTTCCAAAGATCTATAATGCTTATTTTAGGTCATTCATTGATATATTTATCACAATAAATCAATTTTAAAAAATTCAAAAATATATGGTTAATTACATTCGATGTCACAATCATAAAAGTTTCATTAATTCATATATTTACACACATAACCATCATATATATTATTCAATCGTAGACATCATAAATGAAAACTTCATCAAATCAAACAATAATTAACATATTTTATATGTCATACAAAAGAAGAATCAATACAAATAGCCAGAGATACAATTCCTAATATGATTATTTGTTATATCAAACAAGTTATAAATTATCATATTTCTTTCATGAAGCATACATCCACACATTTTTCTTTTCAAAATATATCACCAAAGGACAAAACTATGATTCTATCTTAAACAATTTGTTATACTAGTTTGGGATTACAACAGTTATCTACCCATTGGAATTCTAATTCACACAAGTATCTCTTACAACTTCAAGGACATGGTAAGGAATATCCTAATAGAATTTATTGAGTTTATCTCCATTTCTCCATATACCACATTAACCCAAGGTTAAATTCGTTGATCTTAACATCCTTCTTTTGACATGTCTTTCACTACTTAGTGCAAATCATTCGGGGTGATCAGTCCCGATAGTTTATAACTAAGTAGTCAAAGTCACGACAGCTCCAGTCTAGAATTCATACCAAAATATTTCTAAGAATTTTCTATTGTCTTATCTCCCTTGTTGTCTCATACCATATTGTAAAACAGGAAAATGTTAGAATATTTCACTATCACATATTAATCAGAGAATCAAACACCATACAATACATTTGGAATAAAAGGAAATAACTGCATTAGTTAATTTACCTTATCATTCCACCATACATTAAGGCCCGTACTTAAACAATGTCAAGAAAGACTTCAGAATGGCCAGTTTCTGATAATCCCTGCAATAACATTTTTCAAGTAACAGGCTATAAAGTTCTAACTTATACTTCTTATGAACTTAAAATTAGTTCCTTCTTTCTATACTCCTTATTTTTCTTCACTTACTTCTTACCATTTACTCTAATAAAATTTCCTCTTTTCTCAACCATAAAATCTCTTGTCAAACTCAACCATCAGAGTACACTAACACGCTAGTAAGACCATACCACAAGCCAGTTTGGATTGAACTGCTCTGATACCACTTTGTAACACCCCCTTATATACACGAGATAAAAAAAAAACTTTTAGAAAGATATACATATTTATCACTCTTTATCTCGTGTATACAAGGACGTATATACATCTAATTTCCTTTGAATATTGAAAGTAAAAAAAATTGTCTTTCAATATTTATCCATAATGACAAAATAATTTATAGAAATCATAAGTGATAAATCATTACAATATTATATCCGAATGAAAGAGTTTATCAAAGTTTAACCTTTACCTTGTTACAATTATCTACTTGATATTGTAATAAGGTAAAATAAAACTAAACTATACCTCTACTACAAATGTGAACAAACATTTCCTAGTCCTTGAACCATCGAGTTTTTGAATCCTACTCTTGTCATATCTCTTCATCTAATCGATTGAGGTTGAGACCACTTTATCCTCTTGTAATTACATATCCTTCCATCTTGGACTGCTAGCTATATATCATATAACATATATTTTGGACACAAAAATTCAAACAAGAAGGAGTGAGAAACAAAATATAATATATTACAGATAAGACATAAGCATAAGGGTTTTCACAAACTAATATAGTAATATCAGTCATAATCTCATATACAATCAATTATGAATATAGGGTTTCCACATACATAACACTTATATTTTCATTCATAACCATCCATATAGAATGTCACAATCACATGAATGTTATGTAATGCTTATGCTACTATCTCATTCAGTTTATGCATGTGGGCCCTTAAAGTTTTAGTTTGTACTGGGCCAACCAGGAGTTTACACTGTTTCATAAATTCTGGATAATAATAACATAAATGCCTTCATGGCATATGAACAGCTCAACTGGCGTGGAAACACTTAGAGACTAGTCAGACTGAGAAAGTTTTTATTGTGAAAGTACCCGACACCAGGGAGCGACCCCAGGTCACCTGAAGCACCCTTTCACACTCTCTCATCCCAAGGCTCGCAATTAAGCCTCCTCTAATGTATCCTCGGTTTCTATAATCCGTCCCCAGGCAATATCACATCTCATTTCTCTTTAATGATTCATGATGCATGAACTACTCGTATATTTAGTTGGTTAAGGCTTTTAGAAACTCAATTATTAAATACCATAAAGGTTCACAAAATCATCACAATAAACTGTACATTTCCATAAGTTCTTCTTTGAACTTCTGTTATACTGAAATAATTTAGTACAGTCTTCAAATTCAGATCTTACCAAAATTGAGTTTCCAAACCTTAAATATCTCAAAGCTTTCTCTTAAAAATCTTCATATATTTACATAATCTTTCTCAATTTGAATCTTAACTAGATTGAGTTTTTGAAATCTCCACAAAATATTCTTTAGTTATTTCATTGGGGAAAACCAAAATAATTTACTTTAAACTTCTAATTTCTAAAGAAAATAATTTAAAATCATTAACTAAGAATACTTAAAACTATAAAAATTTTCTTTAATTCAAGGATTAATTATCTCAACCTCTGATTTTCATAAAATAGCTTCTTTCTAATACTAGATTTTATTATAGAGATTAAAAATAAAGTTAATAAAAATTATTTATAAGAAGAAATAAAAGACTAGAATAATTACAAAATACTTTCTCTTGGAATAAAAATTTAAAGAGTAAGGTAAGAAAATTCTTACTGAGTTTTAACTTTCCGTCATGCTTGCTATATGCTCAAACTTCATATCACAAGATCATCAATCATTCATCAACCACAATCAAGTATAGTAATCTCATCAATCACAATCAAATATCATCAATCATAATTGCATATTATTAATCACAGTCTAATATTATAAATCACAATATCATTAATCGAAATCAAATATAATTAATTATAATCAAGTCAAATCAACTAAATATCGCTTATAAATATAATTCAAATTTTTAATGGTTATTTAAATTAGTAGATTTGATTTTGAGTCCTTATAGTCCATTCCTCGCACAGGTCTATATAAGTCCATATATCCAGTCTTCGCATAGGTATAGTTCAGTCTAGACAGGTCATAATAGTCCAAGTCCTTGCATAGGTTTAGTTCGATCCATATAGGATATAAAAATCCAAGTCCTTGCATAGGTTTAGTTCAGTCCGTATAAGTTATAATAATTCAGATCTATGTATAGATATTTCAGAATAAGTTACACAATATATTAAATTTATTATAAATTTTAAGTTAAGAAGTTATTACTTTAAAATAATAATATTATTAACTTTAAAAGGAGTAGGGGACTCCTCCCTTTATTCTTATGTCTTTCATATTATATTCTTATCTCACTCCCCCTTACCTCTTGTATACCGATTCGTTATTGAAAATCCATGCGCGCCTCGTCTCCGAGTTCTAAAATATACCAATTTCATTTTAATATAATTACAAGATGAAAATTAAGATTACAACTTAAAATAAAAAATGGTAAATTTTGAATAGTGAACAGTGAATAGTGAATAGTGAATAGTGAATAGTAAATCGTGAATAGTAACAGTAAATAGTAAAACGTGAATAGTAACAGTAAATAGTAAATCGTGAATAGTAATGGTAAATAGTAACAGTAAATAGTAATTTACTATTTGAATAGTAGTTTACTATTGAAATAGTGTTTACTATGCAGAATAGTAACTTAAAATAATATTATTTCCAGTATAATAACAGATTTTTAAAAACGATATAAAAATAACCCAAAAAATATAAAAGAGAAGTATTCTTACCTTAGGATTTTGGCAGAACCTTCTCTCCAAAAACTTTTCTTCTCTCTCTCACTTCCACCACTATCTCACTAGCACTACTATATTAAGAAAACTTAATCTGAAATTGTGAATTCTAAAGAAGAAATCCTTCGGTATTTATAGGAAAAATTTTTACTATGCATTCCATTATTTTAATATAAAAGTACTATGCATTTTTGAATTTTTTATTCCAGGTTACTGTGCATCTTTTGAAAATTTCATACATGCACAGTGATTTGCATAGTAATTGTCGGCAAAATTATTAAGTCAAATAGTAATCCTTCACTCGGTATATTTTAAATATTCAAAATGAGTCCTTTTTGAAATTTAGCGATATTATATCAGTCCTCACTAATTTTATAATAAGTAATATAAAGCTGAAATTTTAAAAATCTAAAATTTTCTGTTAATAAAAATTTATTGATACGTTTCTAATTTTTTAACGATTAGAAAAAATCAAGATTTTTCTCAAACCGATAATTTTTAGATAAGTCTACTTGAAATGGATTTTAGAAAATTTTCTTATAATTTAACTTTACATTCTTGTAAATATTTTTAATTTTAAGCAACTTTATATGAATTTAAAATTATTTAAAATATATTATTTTATTAAAATAATTCAAAATTTTCAAAAAATTCCAAAAAATCATAAATATTATGTAGATCAAAAAGTTCAAAAGAACCATAGTCTAATTCCTTCAAAATTTTATTTTAAAATTCTAATAAGAGTTAAATCTTGAATATGTAAAAAAACAAAAATATAACAACATAAAATAAAAATGGTGAATAATAAGGATATTAAAAATTCTTAATATAATTTTCTTAATTAGTGAATATTAATTAAGTCACTTTAGAATTCTCATTCAGAAATATTTTCATTTTTTTATTATTATTATTTTAAAAAAACAAATAATAAAAATATAAATACCAAAATTTCAAAAAAAAAATAATAATAAACTAACTTATAGTAAGTATTTTTCAAGAAATATATATTAATATCTATTTCCTATTTGTGATGAAAATAGGATGTTACATAGTACGCCTGGGAGGTCAGCAAAAAGTGTTCATGCGTCCAAGCCACTGGGAACTTCGGAATCCCATCTTCAGTTAACCAAAAAACTGACTCATCAGGGTGAACGCTAATCTTTGTGAAATAGGACTTGAATGAATGTCCATCAACTTTGGCGGAGTCAGTGTACGCCTCAAAGTTGATAACCTTGGAGAGAGTCCGGAGGGATATCAAGCTCACTCTCCCCTTCTCTTTATTTGCACGACGGACCACTTGGGCAAAATAGAAGAGCATGGCCACCGTCGGCTTGAAGTTGAAGTGCTCCCCAAGCACTTCAAGAGAACGGACTAATCCCCATCCATTGGGGTGAAGCTGCGAAGGAGCACAGTCCAGGAATCTCAGAACCCCCATCTGAAACTTTGAAAGGGGAAACCGCACACCCAGGTTCAAAAATAAAAAGTCATACATATACAAGGACCTTTCGTCCGGAGTATGACAAATTCGATCGGATGGCAACGGAGCTATCACCATGAAGCACTTCTTGTATTTGTCCTTCTTGAAGACCGTGAAACGCGGCTCCAACTCCGCTCCCCCCTCTCGGGCGTGAACTGATGCTATTTCACGAAACTCCTCAGCCACCCAGCTGAATGGGCGTTTTTGTTGGAATTTCACCCAGTCGATCCGGTGTGCAACCACATTGCATAGGCCGGATTGGGTCTTCAAGATGTACTTCTCAGAGGGAGATTCCCCTTCAGACGATTTCCTCCCAGTAGCTTTCTTTGTCACCATTGTGAAAGCTTTGATGCTGCGATAAAATTTCACATCATCAGAGAGATATAAATCCCCACTCTCGACACTCTCACTGGAGGAGGAAGACTCTGAAGAGGGTATAATCACCCTTCGCCTTTGATATTGCGACTCCTCCCTCTCTGTATTCCGTGGCCTCGACTGAAGGATCACTGGGATCCTCCCACCACGAACGCTAGGGTTTTGGGTCAAAGCCCTTCCTCCTCTTCCTCTAGGGCCAACGCCACTGAAGCTAACACCCTTCCTAGGCATTCTCAAATATTGAAAAGAGAAACTAAAAACGAAGGGAAAGTGGTTACCTAAGGATAGTGAATTGAAATTCACAGAGGCGGACACGAAGAACTTCTTGGAACTTTTGCAGAGGTTCGTCAAAGAAGCAAGAAGAAATGGTAACTGAGATTGCCAGATATGCCTCCTTCGAGGCACGAAAATTTTTCAAATACCCACTAAACACAACCTGTCGTTTACCCCCAAACGACTCCCCGTTTAGTGGACCAAAATTGTCGTTTAGTACCTCAAGGCGCGAAAATGCCATCGTTTTGTCACAGAGCCATCAAAATGGGCCTATTAAAACCAAATACTAGGCCCAACAATACTATACGTGACAGTTACTAAGACATGCGCACTCAACGCAATAATGGCGCGCCCACGTGAATTAAGGCATTAAATGTCCAATCATTAGAAACGTGGCCACCATTACTCGAATACCAAGGGTTGCGAAATTCGATAAACTTCTGATATTCCCATTGTCGAATCCGCCCTTAAAATTTCATCACTACGGAACATGGTTCCCAGAGCGGATATTTACACTTCGGTGCAATTCCGAAATCCAAACGTGCTATGGTCAATATAGCTCATATGAGCAAGACAACTGCTTCCTCACATCAGCTAGGGGGGTAATACTCGGATTTCGGATGGATGCGAGAATTGCCTAATCCGTACTCCCATGATTGGAAAAAATTCACCAGGACGGATGATCTCAATCACTGAATAAGTGATCGGATTTCGGATGGATGCGAGAATTGCCTAATCCGCACTCCCATGATTGGAAAAAATTCACCAGGACGGATGATCTCAATCACTTATTCAGTGATTCGATGATGTAACTCCTGGTACGAAGAACTCCAATAATCATTCCAGGACGGATGATCTCAATCACTTATTCAGTGATTCGATGATGTAACTCCTGGTACGAAGAACTCCAATAATCATTCCAGGACGGATGATCTCAATCACCTATAAAGTGATTCGACGATGTAACTCCTGGTATGAACAATTCTCATCATCATTCTGAGAAGTATTCACTAAATCCGTACCCCTACGATTGAAAAATGTCTCCAGGACGGATTATCTAAATCACCTAACCTGTGATCTGACGATGCAACTCTTGGTGTTGTGTACTTTTCCAGAACAGACAATCTCAATCACCCATTATGTGATCTGACGATGTAACTCCTTGACATGGTGTACCTGCCCAGGACGGATGATCTCGATCACCTATTCTGTGATATGACGATGTAACTCCTGGCGCCATACACACCACAAGGACGGATGATCTCAATCACCTGTTATGTGATCCGATGTTATAACTTCTGGTGCTGTACACATCCCCAAGACGGATAATCTCAATCACTTATGAAGTGATTTGATGATAAAACACCTGGCATGATCAATTCCCACAATCATCTTTATGATGGAAAATTCCGAAAGTCAGTCCGCACTTTCGCTTTCAAAGTGGTATTCTCCCAGGACGGATACTCTTTATCACCTATTCTGTGATACAACGACGTAACTCCTGGCGTAGAAAAAACTCCCATCATCATCCTTATGATAAAGGACTCAAACACCACTTCCTTGCAGTTCCCTAAGCTTGGAACAATATTGTAATCTCCTTTGAGAGCATTACGGATTAAGAGCAGTCATCCGTTCTGTTACACTACTAAACAGCGGATCGACCCTTCTTTCCCCAAAAGAATTAAGAAAATTAAGGATCATGCCCCAAAGACAGGCACCCTTTTTCTTAATACACACTTGGGGACATGTATATATTTATCCGTTCTAAATTTTACTTATTGTTTAATTTTCTGAGGCTGTTATTTCAATCCGGCCTTAAGATTAATTATACTGAACGGATTAGTAACGATTTATATATACATGAAACGACGAAAACAAATTTCTTCAATCAAAATTCATTCATTGAAATGAAATTACATACAATAGTTCAAAATCCGGAGTTGATCCCGGTACACAACTATACATGTAAATGAAAACAAAACTACGGAGGAGGAATCTGTTCTTCAGTTTTTTTGCGCCTCCTCAGCACCAGGCCCTTGTCCCCCTTCCTTTGGAACCTCCGCAGGAGTCTCACCTCCAGGAGCCTCAGCCCTTTCTTCAGAAGAGGGAACCTCGGACACAGGAAAGACGTAATCAGGTCCCATGGATTGACCCTCAGGAAGAGGAGCCAAACCATACAAGGACGTCGGTGGATTCTCGTGACGACCATCCACCACTGCGACTAACTTTCCCCCATGGAATTCATAGTACGGATCCATTCCATAAAGGTTAAGTTTCGCAGTGGGGTTGCGGTAGAAGACTTGGCGTATGGCTAGGCCGAAGGACTCTTCAACAGCCCGGCTGCATATGTCAACAGCTTCTTCTCTCTCAGCTTTCGCTGTAGCCAATTCTCCCCGTAACTTGGACAGCTCCTCACTAGACACCTCGGACTCCGCTTTCCTAGCCTTCAGTCCCTCTATCTCAAGAAGGAGCTTCTTCTCCCTTTGAGACCACTCCTCAGCGTCAGCCTTATTTTTATCCTGGCTGCTACGGAGTTCTTCCTCCTTCTCTGCCATTTTGCCTTCCAAGTTTTTAAGATCGCCTTTGAGCTTGAGATTCTCTTTAGTTATGAGATCCCTAAACTCCTTAGACTTGTTAAGACGATCTTCCATTAACTTCACGGCGGCTTTGTCCTTTTCCGAGGAAAGCTTGAGTTCTTTCAATTCGTCACTCAATTCCTCAACTTTATCGGTGTTGCTAGCCAACTCGCTGACTGAAGAAAGCATTCCAGCAAGTTCGGCTAACTGCCACCTTCCGGCCTCACACGCTTCCGTAATTTCTTTAGGACTGAGTGTAGGCCGGAGTTTGTACATCGGAGGAGGAAGAGTGGCTGGAGTAGAACCTTCATAGGAGAGGAAGGGGGTGAGAAACGAGGTAGTTGGGAAGGCGGTCGGCTCTGATCCAGAAACCCCAGTAGTAGGATCCTCCGAAACCCTTTGCTTCTTGGACTGACGCCTTGCAGGATCATTCTGGATCTTTCTTCTCCTCTCAGTACCTGGAGGCTGACCCGAGGCTGCGCCAACATCGGACGTACCGCCCTCAACCAGTGGGATGTCCCCTTCAGCATCCGAGGTCAAGATGATTACCTCAGGACGATCCTTAGTTGAGGGCCTGGGCTTTACTTCATTTTCATGAGCAACGGATTTACCAGCCGCCTTGAATTTCTTCAGTTTATCCATTTTTGGAGTTTCCTGTTCTATTTCACCTACATGAACAAACACAAGATGTCAGCAACTACAAATATTCTATATATATTTGATAAAGGAGAAAAGATGAAATAAAACGAGAAGTACGCAAATATTCCTCCCGGACTCCGCTTGAGCTACTTAGCAGACGCCTACATGAAAAGACGTGACGACCTGTAGTGTGCGATTCAAGTGCGAACAACACTCTCGACGTCTCACGAGACAGATCGGATTGATCAGTGTAGTACGCGTGTGAGCTCAAGAGGAAATGTTTGTGTGTCCAACTCAGGGGAAATTTGTCAACGTCCTCTTCATCCTTCCAAAATTTTGGTTTGCCCTTCTTAATGGAGATGCGAGTGAAGTAAGTCTTGAAGGACTTCCCGTCAACCTTGGCAGAATCTGTATAAGACTCAAAGTTCACAAAGGAACAGAGAGTCCGGAGAGTCACCAGACCAACTCCACCTTGCTTGTTTGCTCTTCGAACTACCTGAGTGTAGTAGAACAGCATCGCTACAGTTGGCGTGAAATTGAAATGTTCACCAAGGACCTCCAGAGCCCGGATGAGGCCCCAACCATTGGGATGAAGTTGGGAGGGTGCACAGTTCAGGAACTTCAGGACGCCCATCTGGAGTTCGGTTAGAGGAAAACGAACTCCCAGATTATGGAAAATAAAGTCATACATGTATACAGAGCGGTCATTAGGGACGACGTGGCATATCCGCTCTGTTAGAAGTGGTACGTAAACCCTATACCACTTTTTTGTCTCTTCATCCGTACTCAAAGTAAACCTCGGCTGGATCCGGGATCCCTCCTCATCCGCATGTCGGGAGGCCAAGTCCTTAAACTCACTGGACACCCAGCAGAAAGGCCATTTAGCCTGAACCTCCTCCCAATTTAGCCTTGAAGCAACTACGCTATAGAGACCTTCAGTTGTCTTCGAAATAGCGCTATTTCCAGAGGTTCCCTCTCCAGTGGCCATTTGGATTATCTAAATCAAACTCCTTAATCTACGATAAGAAATGAAATGTCGTCAGAAAGTTGCAATCATTACTCACTGCATTTTAAAAACAATTACAATCAGAGGGCGACTCTGAGAAGGGAAAGGTCACTTCCCGCAGTGAGTAAGATCCCCTTTCTGAGCAACGTGATTCAGTCTTAGGAAGAATTATAAGAATTCTTCCCCACGACTATTAGGGTTGCGGGAAACTGATTCCCCCCCCCCCAGATGAAGCCTACTTCCTCTAACTAAGAAGTAGCAAAACAAAACAAGACCAGAGCAACAAGGAAGGAATAGTTACCTCAGATGACAATGATGAATTTGAGGAACGAAGAAACCCTCGCAGTACAGGCAATAAACTTCCTTGTAATATTTCTGCAGAGTTTTGTTGAATAAACAAAAGCAAGTGGAACCCAGAATCCATTAAGTGTTCATTTTATAGGAAACGAAGAGGTTCGGTTACCCCTTCTCGAAGTTGTGTCGTTCTCGATAAAACGCATTCGTTCACAAACGAAACGACACAACCGTTCCAAATTCTTGGGCGCCAAAACGATAGCGACTCAGTGAAGGGCTATCCACTAGGCCCACAAGTTTCGAAAACTTCAGGCCCATTAAGCCCAATACGACGGTTAATGAGATTTTCATCTCAGACGCAATAATTGCTTGCCCACGTGATTAAAAGCATTAATGTCTAATCATGCAACGCAATTCACGCTTTACAGCCGTTACACGAACTTCAAGAGCTTTCAATTCCAATAAACTCTTGAAATTCTCACACAACGAATCTTTGTCTGAATCCGTTGTGACCGTACCGAAAGGTCGTTTCTATTAAATTTAGAACGGTTCTTTACGAATGACAGCAGATGCTAAGGAACTGTTACACACGAAAGCTTACCGATATTAAGACCTCTCGCAGGTTGAGTAGCTTATGTGAACAACTATTCAGTCCCTCACACAAGCTAGGGGACATATGATCCGGTCTCAATACCGGTATCCGATCTGCTATACATATTTCAACGTCTTTGATAAGACATCTACGTGTAACCGGTGTCATCGGTATACATCCGGACTGTAATTCCGTATCAGGCGTTCTCCCTATACCGGTTGTTCAGGATAACACCATGACATCGGATAATACACACGTCACTGTGCAAAAGACAAGGATTGTTGCTACAGGGATCGATCAATAATTCCCTGCACTACGAGCCAAATTCTGCTCACGGGAATGGTCAACTTGTTCCCTAATCCTAGTCTACATTCTCTATGCTCAATATAAAATAGCCACTTGACCCAATCATGCAGGTAAGTGCGCAATATAATAATGCTAATGGGAGTTGGTGGTTCCCCACCAACGTGTCCTCGTTAATCGAGCCAATCAGGTATATGAACTCACTTCATGATTGAAGTGGGGGATCTTCCTCAGCTCCTTTATGACTGATTATTCTCTGAATACATTCCTTACTTGGAATATAATCACTGACTTGAGCGTCGAAGAATCTTTGTAGGTGACACCACCATTCACCCACTTCAACGCGTTAGGTCGGTGTGAAGGATCTCCAGGACGCCCAATCCGCTCTCCTCATTCAAGGACAACGGATACATACATCGGATACACATACATTCGGTCTATTAGACGGTATTGACATACTATTCGTGACTGACTTGAGATCGGATCTCTTGACCCCGGTCCAGGACTGATCAGATCCATTATTAAGTCTTTTAATTTGTGTTGCAACACTGGCTCCCAGCCATAACTCAGCTCTCAGCTGATCTGGCCGTTTTACTGGTACCAAACCGTTTGTACCCTCATGTGACACAATCGCTCCCAGCGACAACGGTAGTGCCACGGGCTAAACCCCGAGCCCCGCTCAAGAGGTTTGCCTTGAGTCCCACCCAAGGTCTTTTGTGGAATCCTCGAAACCACAATAATATTTCATATTTGTTCAGTACACAAGCATCCCATGCTTATCAAATGCATCCCATGCATTCATACATCATGAAAACTTCATGAATAACATTCATAACATCATCAATCATATATCAACATCATATTTCCTACTGCATCTCATGCATAGGAATAATCATAAATTCACACATACAATTCATTTTTCATACCAAATTCAATATCTCAACATCAATATCACATGAACGAAAATATCATAATCATCACAAATATGTCACACATAACATATATATACATATATATATATATATATATATATTCAGGATTTATCATTAAATACAACAATATTATCCTGAATCCATTCATAAACTATACATTTAAAATGTAACGCTCCCCCTACCTGGAAATAAAGAGTTCCAACAACTTTTTAAGCTATATCCAAGTCACTGCTCACGAATTCTGACTGGAATTGCAGTTCTGAACCAGTCCAAAGCTTTCTTACTTATGAAATCCAAGCTTCTATGTGAAGGAAATGAAATAAAGATTGATTTCTTCTCCGTTTGATGGTTTCCAGTAAAGACAGGAAAGAAAAAGATTATAGATGATGTTTTTCACTTTCAAAGTTTTTTAAACTGATTCAACAGTAGAAGCTGATATATATATCATTCATGCAAAAGAGACGTGAACGATAGAAAGAAGTCTGACACACGTATCTTAAATGATAAGGACGAAATAAGATATTTAATGAAAAGGGGACAGAACATCAGAGAGGGTCCCATACTTAGAAAATATAAAAAAAGTGAATCTACTAGAATGTAGAAGAACAGAGTGACGTGGAAAGCTTCAATAATTAAAATAATTATTAATTCCGACTCGGTTTCAGTATTCTGGGTATATCTTTCCGAGAAGATTCATCACAGCCTTTGTCCGTTCAGAATTCCTTCATTCAGAGAGAATTCACTCGGAGAGGTTTCATCCCATGAAACATTTAGCTTTCCTTCCTCGGAAATAACCACACGAAAATATCTCTTTCAGACATCTTACTCAGATATATTTCTGTCCAAGTCAAGTCTTCACTTGCGTCACTCGGAAATCTTCCATCTGAAAAGATCACTCAGAGTTTGAAGACAATCCTCTCTCAGAAATCTTTCCACTCGAAAGGATCACTCGGGGTCGAAAACAATCTCAAAGACGAATCCGAGCACAAACTCTCAGCAACTCTGAATATGGACCCGAGCATGAATTAAATGAATTCACCACTCGGATATTTACTTCCCTTGGAACCATTCACTCGGAATATACTCATTCGAAGTTGAAGTCTTTCTCTGTCCAGAAGTACTCTCCCTGAAAAAGTCTTACTCGGCATATCCCAATCGGTGCCACACCACTCGGAAGTCGGGAATATCTCACTTGACGCTATTCCACTTTTAAACATCTCACTCGGTGCTATCCCTCTCGGAAGTATCACACTTAGAGACATTTCACTCGAAATGTCACACAACTCGGAGATACTCTACTCGGTCACTATTCAAAAATATCTCAGCCTAAGAAGTACTTATTCAAATTCAAAGCTTCTCTTTATTCGGAAGTACTTCTCTCGGAACAACCCATTCGGAAACATTTCACTCAGAGACGTTTCACTCGGATTTTGCCTCACTCAAAAGTGTCTCATTCAGACACAGTTTTTCTTAACTCAAAAATGATTCTCTTAATGATGTTTCACTCGGAAACATTTTAACTTCACTTGGAAGTAGTTTTCTCGGTATTACTTCACTCGGAATCATATCCATTTTCACTCGGATTGTCTTATCTCAGACAGTATTCACTCGGAATTTCATTCGGAAATTCTCCATTAATCATTAATAAATTATTTTTCTAAGAATCATAAATTTTGGGATGTTACAACCTACAACAACAGTTTTCATGCTAGCATTAGCATGGCACCTTTTGAAGCGTTATATGGAAGAAAATGTAGGACTCTGCTATGTTGGTTTGAGACTGGTGAAAACTTGATGCTAGGACCAGAGTTGGTACAACAAACCACGGATAAAATCAAAATGGTTCAGGAAAAGATGAAGGCAACATAGAGCAGGTAGAAAAGTTATTATGACAAAAGAAGAAAGCCGCTCGAATTTCAAGAAGGTGATCATGTATTCTTGAAAGTCACACCTACGATTGGGGTCGGTCGGGCAATGAAATCTTGAAAAACTAACTCCTAGATTTATTGGTCCATATCAAACAAATCATAAAGTTAGTCCTCTTGCCTACCAAATAGCATTACCACCTTTTCTTTCTAATATCCATAACGTTTTTCATGTGTCAAACTTACGAAAGTATATATTTGATCCCACACATGTTATTGAACCTGATGTCATACAAGTTAAAGATACTTTTACATATGATGCACCACCTGTCAGAATAGGTGACAGAAGAATAAAAAAGTTAAGATACAAGACAATTCTGCTTGTAAAGGTCATTTGGAGTGAAACGAGAGGAGAAGATGCTACAAGGGAACTAGAAACTGAGATGAAAGAGTCTCATCCTCATTTGTTTTACTGAATAATGTAAATTTCGACGACGAAATTTTCTAAGGGAAGTAGAGTTGTAACACCCCTATTTTTATTTTTATATTAAAATTTTGAAGGAATTAAATTATGATTCTTTAAAACATTTTAATCTACATATTATTTATGATTTTTTGGAATTTTTTGGAATTTTTGAATTATTTTAATAAAATAATATATTTTAAATAATTTTAAATTCATATAAAGTGACTTAAAATTAAAAATATTTATAAGAAAGTGAATTTAAATTATAAGAAAATTTTTTAAAATCCATTTCAAGTAGACTTATTTAAAAATTATCGGTTTGAGAAAAATTTTGATTTTTTCCAATCGTTAAAAAATTAGGAACGTATCAATAAATTTTATTAACAGAATATTTTAGATTTTTAAAATTTAAACTTTATATTACTTATTATAAAATTAGTGAGGACTGATGTAATATCGCTAAATTTCAAAAAGAACTGATTTTGAATATTTAAAATATACCGAGTGAAAGATTACTATTTGGCTTAATAATTCAGCCGACATTTACTATGCAAAACACTGTACATGTACGAAATTTTCAAAAGGTGCATAGTAACCAGGAATAAATTTTCAAAAAATGTACAGTATTTTATATTAAAATAATGGAATGCATAGTAATTTTCCTTCCTATAAATACCGAAGGAATTTTTCTTTAGAATTCACAATTTCAGATTAAGTTTTCTTAATATAGTAGTGCTAGTGAGATAGTGGTGGAAGTAAGAGAGAGAAATAAATTTTTTTGGAAGAAGGTTCTGCTAAAATCCTAAGGTAAGAATACCTCTCTTTTATATTTTTTAGGGTTATTTTCATATCGTTTTTAGAAATCTATTATTATACTAGAAATAATATTATTTTAAGTTACTATTCTGAATAGTAAAATACTATTTCAATAGTAAATTACTATTTTAATAGTAAATTACTATTTACTGTTACTATTTACCTTTACTATTCATGTTTTACTATTTACCATTACTATTCACGATTTACTATTTACCATTACTATTCATATTTTACTATTTACTGTTACTATTTATGATTTACTATTTACTATTCACTATTTACTGTTTACTATTCACTATTCACTATTCAAAATTTACCATTTCTGCTTTAAGTAGTAATCTTAATTTTCATCTTGTAACTATATTAAAATGAAATTGGTATGTTTTAGAACTCGGAGACGAGGCGCGCATGGATTTTCAATAATGAATCAGTATACAAGAGATAAGGGGGAGTGAGATAAGAGTATAATATGAAAAGACATAAGAATAATGGGAGGAGTTCCATACTCCTTTTAAATTTGATAATATTATTATTTTAAATATTAACATTTTAACTTAAAATTTTTAATACTTTTTAAATTAAATATCTGGTGTAACTAACTCTGACAAACCTATGCAAGGACTTGGACTATTATGACCTATACGGATTGAATTAAGCCTATGCAAGGACTTGGACTATGATTGACTGAACTAAACCTATGCAAGGAATGGATGATAAGGACTCAAATTGACTATATTAATAACCATTAGACTTTGAATTATAATATTTATAAATGATGCTTTATTGACTTGATTTTGATTGATTATTTTTGTGATTGTTAATTATTTATGATTGTTAATTGTGATGGATGATCTTGTGATGTGGAGTTTGAGCATATAGCAAGCATGACAGAAAGCTAAAACTCAGTAAAAATTTTCTTACCTTACTTTTTAAATTTTTATTCTAAGAAAAAGTATTATTTTATTTTTTTAGTCTTTTATTTCTTCTTAGAAATTATTTTCATTGATTTTACTTTTAATCTTTAAAAATCTAGTATTTATTTCAAAAGAAGTCATTTTATGAAAATTAATTTACAAAAATCTTGAATTAATTAATTCTTGAATTAAAGAAAATTTTTATAATTTTAAGTAGTTTTTAAAAAATTAAGAATTATTATCTTTAAGTAAAATAAAATTTTCAAAAGTAAATTATTTTGTTCTAACCTAATAACTAAAGATATTTGGAAATAATTGAGATTTCTAAATTCGATATTGTTAAGATTCTATTTGAGAAAAAATATGTAAAGTTTTCTATGATAAGTTTTGAGATATTTAAGGCTTGGAAGCTTAATTTTGGTGAGAATTGAAAACTGTACCAAATTTATTTTTGTATAATAGAAATTCAGAGAATTGAGGAAATGTACAGTTTATTAAGATAATGTTACCTTTAAGGTATTTAATAATTGAGTTTCTAAAAGCCTTAACCAACTAAATACGCGAGCAGTTCATGCATCATGAATCATTAAAGTGAAATAAAATGATATTGTTTGGGGACAGATTATAGAAACCGAGGATACATTAGAGGAGGCTTAATTACGAGCCTTGGGATGAGAGGGTGTGGAGGGGTGCTTCAGGGGACCTGGGGTAGCTCCCTAGTGTCAGGTACTTTCACAATAAAAACCTTCTCAATCTGACTAGTCTCTAAGTGTTTCCATACTAGTTGAGGTGTTCATATTATTATTATTCGGACTTATGGAACAGTGTAAACTCCTGGTTGGCTCAGTGCAAATTAAAATTTAAGGGCCCATATATATAGGTAAGTTTTGATGAAGATATTGCATAACATTCATGTATTCATAATTGATTGTGTATATTGTGATTGGTATTATTATGTATTGGTTTGTGAAAACTCTTTGTTGCTTATGTCTTATTCGAGAATATTATATTCTGTTTCTCACTCCTTTCTCCGTGTTTTTGTTTCATATGTTTTAAATTGATGGTTCAGAGGGAAAGATCGAAGAATCTCGGCAGTGAATATAGCACGTTCTAGAAAGGGAGCTCGGTATGAATACCGTGGTCCAATGAAAAAATAAAGTTATTAAGTAACTGCTTCCGGGCCATGGAGTTTCCTCTCTTTCTTATAAGTTTAATATTTATTTTCTTTGAATGAATGTAAAAAATTACTTTATAAAGTTTTAATAATATTTACGAGGTATTTCAGAAATGATGTATGTAATTTATTCCGATAGTTTCTTTTAATAATCATATCTTTAGTAAAAAAAATTTACGTATTTTTATAGAATTTATGAAAGTATAACATAGGGCGTTACAACTACACTTACGTGATTCAATGAATTTTTGGTATTGTACTTAAATACCAGTGATAAAGCTGATAAAGCCCTGCCTGTTTAGGCCCACCTGCCCGAATTACCAATTATACTCATGAACCTTACCTGGTCCATCGAGTCCTGCTTGGCTCCCTACCTCATCAATGGGTCCTATCTGACCACTGGGTAGCTCAATTAAACCACACTCGACCACTAGAGTAAAAAATGATGGGTAATCTATACTGATCGGTTACCCACACCACACAACATGTAAATATAGCATTTATAAGTCATCAACTTTTCAATTAAATCAACATTCTTCATCATCATTTAAATAATTCATCATAATCCAGTCCCGACATTATAGCCATCGCCCTAGGACAGTCACATAAGCCATTCAGGTAATCATTTCACCAATAACTTCATTATACTTCTCAATTCATCATCACATCATCTCTTAATTTCTTAGACCTCATAATTCTTCATATTTTTTCATCATCACAGCTCAACATGCAATCATCATTACACAACACGTGCTCATTGTATCTTATCATAATGACAACATAATCATCACCATGCAATACATTTATATATCACTAACATCATACCACTACTTTCAATGTTATCGCATATTTAAGATTTTCCATTATTGCTCACATTATTCTAACTCGCTTTATCATGCAATAACTAGTTACATTTAAGTCATTTAATCACTCGTTTATCATCAATATTAATCCACCAAGTACAACAATCACACACACAATTTATATATACTTATGCAATTATGTGAAACTAGATATTCCTCGTTTATCCTACCCTTTTCCCAAACTGCTGGAATTGGCTTTCATTATCATTTCCATTAATCTATACACAAAGTACATCTCCTTACCTCAATTTTGCGCTTTCAAAGCTTCAAATCAACCGTCGACTTCCCCAAATTCACTAAAAATCTAAATTCAAGAAAATTATGAACCAATTTAACATGTCGACCTTCAGAATTAAAACCCATTATATTCAAATGACACTAAAACACATATTTAAAGTTTCCGAAACTCATCTTTGTCACTTCCGACCTTCGTTTTCAAGTTTCGCCTCGTTTAACAATTCTCCAACCTTTAGTTCAAAACCTAGCAATGTCAAAACCATCACCCATTAGTCATTTATGATCACTCACTACACCTTGAGTCATTGCTAAACGTCAAAATGCCATAAAAGAGAAAATCAAAACCCCCCATAGCTTTGCCATTTCGGTTTTAGAGAGAATAAGGAAGAACACAAAATTGGAGCCACCCATCGACTCACCTCACCCCTTGATTGCAATGGTGCTCTTAATTTTAAGTTCTGGCAAGAATTTAGACGCTAATTGGACCTTGCTATCACACCGCCATGGGGTTTCACATTGTTGTTTCTCTTTCTCGTGTAAATGAGGAAGACAATGAAAGATAGATGTGATTTTCACTTAAGGGCGAATAGTCATTTTACCTCCTTTAATTTTTTATTTCTTCTATTTTCTAAATTCAATTTCTTTCTCTTTTCTAATTCTATTTTCCTTTCTCTTTTATTTTTTTAAAATAAAACTCATCATTCATAATTTAATTTCAAAACCAACCTCCTAATTAATCACTCTTTAATTACTTAATAAAGTTGATTTCATTCTAATTAAATTTCCTAATTATTTAATTTAATTTACAATATATTCAAATAATTAATCCTCGATAGCGCCATTAATTAAATTTAATAATCGGGATGTTACAGGGAACCTTGCCTCAGATTGCAAATATCTAGCTGCAACTCTGATATGCGAATAAGATCCCTTTGCAAAATCCTTTCGCGAAAACCATTCCACACTTTGGAAGCAAGATCTATGTAGACTACACTTTGAGTAATGGAATCAGAAACTAAATGAATGATCCAAGAATGAACTGGATTGTTGCATCTTCCTAGAGATTGAACATCATATTAAATCTCCATGGCATACCGATTGATCCATCAATAAACTTGAACTTGTTCTTTGAAATTAAGGTTCTACATATCAAACGAGACAAGGAATGATAATTTGTTCCCTGTGAAAAGTAGAGTTACCAAGGCAATCGATGGATTCTTGCCGGGATGAATATAAAAGGGAGAAGCAAGATTCTGAGATGGATCATTGCTCATTGAAGTTCCAACTCCGACGTCGACTTTGAAACCACCACCATGCACCTTTGAAGAAGAGAGAAATGAAGCTCTGCTCCGTAAGAGCTTTGATACCATAATGAAACATAAAGAGAGCATGTTGAAGAGAAAAGAGTTATGAACTGAATTCTGAATTCTCATTAATTCCAATTATTGCAATTACAAAGTATTTAAAGAAAGGGAGAGAGTACATAATCATTTCCTATGGACTGCAGTGTATCCTAATAAGACTCATAATAGAAAAACTAACACAACTACACATATCACATGTCACAACAACATTTCTAATAAGTACATAACGAAGATGGTGAATAATAAGATGCTTAATTATTTGTAAAAGAAATGTAAAGGTGGAGAAATGAAGGCTCAGAGACAAAGAGAATGAATTCTGTATATTCATTGAACGATGAAAAGATGTATGTGATAACTCAGATCAGATTGTATAGAGCTCAAAAGAATAGAAAGATGACTCAGTGCGTCTTATTCCACAAATGAAAAACAGCCAAGTTTATAGACTTAGCTCAACAACTGAATTCCTAGAAAATAGCAAAGTACCCCACGTTATATTTTTACTTGTGGGAAAACAGAATAACTGAACAGATAAAAACAGAATCATAAAATTTCAAATAGATTTCCTAAACTAAAAATCTTTGACTCAATCAATAATTCCTCCCTTAAACTGCATGCTCCTTGCAGCAGTTTATTTCAGAATCTTCAAGCATGCCTAGAGCACTTCGTAAGCACCAGAAATCTTTAACCTTAAGAGGCTTTGTCATGATATCTGCTAACTGATTTTTTGTACTGCAGAAATTCAACTCAATAACACCATCATTGCATAAATTTCTCAAGAAATGAAATCTAACATCAATATGTTTACTTCTTCCATGCAAAACTGGGTTTTTGGATAATTTAATTGTAGAAACATTATCACAAAACATCACAGTAGCTCCAACCTGATAGTGATCAAGATGCTCCAAAATTCTTCTCAGCCAAACACATTGACAGGCATATAATGCAGCTGCTATAAATTCTGCTTCTGTTGTAGATAGGCTAACCACAGGTTGTTTCTTTGAAACCCATGAAATCACACCACCAGCCAAAAGGAAAGCATAACCAGATGTGTTTTTCCTATCTTCAAGATCTCCTGCATAATCACTATCAGTGTAAGCAAATAATTCTTCATTTATTCTAGCCTTGTAGAAAATTCCCAGATTCTGAGTGCCTTGTAAATATCTCAAAATCCGCTTTGCTACTAGGAAGTGACTATCCTTTGGATGCTCCATAAAGCGACTAATCAAACTAACAGAATATGCAATATCCGGCCTTGTAGCTGTAAGATACATAAGGCTTCCTACAAGTTGTTTATATAGAGTACTGTCAACCTCTGTTCCTTTATCTTCTTTCAGCAATCTAGTTCCTGGAGCAATAGGATTCTTCACTGAATTGCAATCAGACATATCAAATCTGTTCAACATATCCTTAATGTATTTTTTTTGCCCAATGTAAATTCCAGTACACCTCTGCAAAACTTCAATGCCTAGAAAATATCTCATCTTGCCTAAATCAGTCATTGCAAATTCATTCATCATTATAGTCTTAAACTCTTGAAACATTGACTCATCACTACCAGTATATATAAGATCATCTACATAAACACACACAATTAAAATTTCACTTCTCTCTTTCTTCAAAAATAAAGTGTGCTCATGAGGACATTTCAAAAAACCATTAGTTATAAGATGAGACTCCAACTTACTGTACCAGGCTCTTGGAGCCTGTTTAAGTCCATACAAGGCCTTTTTGAGCTTGTATACTTGATGTTCACGTCCTTGACATACATACCCCGGTGGTTGCTCTAGATAGACATCTTCATTGATTGGTCCATGCAAGAAAGCTGATTTAATATCAAGCTGATAAATACTCCATCTATTTGCTGCTGCAATCGCAATAACAGTCCTGACAGTTTCAAGGCGAGCTATCGGTGCAAAAATCTCTCCGTAATCTATGCCTTCCTCTTGAGTGTAGCCTTTTGCTACAAGTCTAGCCTTGAATTTATCAATTTCCCCTGTTTCCTTCAATTTAGTTTTGAAAATCCACTTGACACCTATGACTTTGCAATTTGGTGGTGGATCAACCAGCTGCCAAGTATCATTTCTTTGAATAGCTTGGATTTCAGCATTCATAGTATTCCTCCAATGCTGACTTTTTGATGCTTGATTGTATGTTACTAGATCTGCACCTGTAAACATGGCAAAATTCATGGCATCTTCCTCAGTTAGAGCATCACCTGTGACATAATCTCTCATCCATGCTGGTGGTCTTCTAGTCCTCCCTTGATCATGAGATTCTAAAGCTGCTGGAACAGAATAATCAAGCTCATTTGAGGATGAGTTTGGTGTTGCTGCACTGGAAGTCGCAACTACATCATTAGATTTGTCTTGAGTTTTCTCCCCAGCTCCTTGTGAAAGCTCTTCCAAAGGATTCAACTCACCCGTATCAAGTATACTATTGTTTTTTGCTTCACTCCAATCCCAAGCAGCATCTTCCTGAAATTTAACATCTCTACTAATCAAAATTTTCTTCTTGACAGGATCATAAAGCTTGTAGGCCTTAGATTCCCCACTTACACCCAACAACACACATTTGGTACTTTTGTCATCAAGTTTGCTCCTTTGCTGGTTATGTACATAAACATATCCAATATAGCTAAAGATTCTGAAGTAAGACACAGACGGTTTGATTCCGCTCCATGCCTCCTCGGGTGTGATGTCTTTTACAGCAAGCGTGGGGCTTCTATTCAGAACATGGACTGCCCACATTACAGCTTCTGGCCAAAAAGCTTTTGGAACTCCTTTTTCTCCCAAAACACTCCGAACCATATTAATAATGGTTTGATTTTTCCTTTCCGCTACACCGTTCTGTTGTGGTGTATATGAAGCTGTGAGTTGTCTTTGAATACCCTGTTCATTACAAAATTCAACAAACTCCTTGGAGAGGTACTCTCCCCCTCTGTCAGTTCGTAACATTTGAATAGGAACACTAGCTTGTTTTTCAACTAGTGCTTTAAACTTCTTAAATACACCAAATGTTTCACTTTTCTCAAAAAGAAAATATACCCAAACTTTTCTGCTTAAATCATCAATGAAAGTGAGTATGTACCTTTTAGTTCCATTAGAGGTAGGACTAATGGGACCACAAATGTCAGAGTGAATTAACTGCAATAGTTGAGAAGCGCGCCATTTACTCTGTCGTGGAAAAGGGTTTCTTTGATGTTTTCCTTTGAGACAATGTTCACAAAGATGAGTTGGTGGCGTTAAGGAGGGCAATCCTTTCACCATATTAAACTCCAGTAAAGTTTTCAACCCGCTGTAGCTCAAGTGCCCATAGCGAGAGTGCCAAACTTTTGCAGGTAGCACTGAACTAGCCTGAAAACAAGGCTGAGAAACTCCATATTTAACATGGACAACAAACATGCGATTGGTAGTCATAGAGGTTTCAAAAATAATCTTTTTTTCTTGAAACACTCTACACTTATTTAGCTTCATCTCAACAGTTAATCCTTTCTCTTGAAGTTGCCCCACACTGAATAAATTATTTTTCAGTTCAGGCACATAAAATACATCACTGACTAAATGCACAACTCCATTAACTAAAAGTCTCACAGTACCCTTCCCAGCCACCTTTAGAGAATAATTATTCCCTAATTTCACTTCATCAGAAAAAGAAAAATCAAAGGAAGAGAACCAATCCTTTTACCTGTCATGTGGTTACTACAACCTGAGTCAATAAACCACATGTCTTGTGGATTTGATTTTCCATCTGATGAAAGTTATGCCATAAGTAACACTGCTTCCTCGTCGACCTCAACATAATTTGCTTTGCTGTCTTGTGATTTCTTCGGGCATTCATATTGAAAGTGTCCAAAATCATGGCAGTGATAGCACTCTATCGTAGTCTTGTCCACTTGTTTGCCTCCTCTGCCTCTACCTCTTCCTTGAACATTTCCACCTCGAAAAACTCCTCTTCCATGTCCACGTCTAGCACCTGTCTCATCTTGCGCAACCTTTAGCACTTGCTCGTCTTACACATTGTGGCCATTCATCCGCTGCTCGTGAACTAACAAGCTGCTTTGGAGTTCATCTACAGTCATGGTGTCCAAATCATGAGATTCTTCAATAGAACACACTACATAATCGTACCTTGAGGTCATTGAGCGGAGAATCTTCTTAATGATATTAAGATCAGACACCTGTTCACCATACATCCTCATCTTATTTGCAATTGTGAGAGTTCGAGCAAAATAGTCATTAACTGATTCTCCGTTCTTCATCTGCAGAATCTCCCATTCACGTCGGAGGGCTTGAAGTTGTGCTCGCTTTACTCTAGCAGTGCCCTAGTATTTTTGTTTTAAAGAATCCCAAATCTCCTTCGACGTCTCCTTCTTCAAGATCGTTTCAAGCACAGCTCGATCAATTGCTTGAAATAAATAATTTTTACTTTTAGATCTTTCAACTTGAGCTCCTCCAAAGTCTTCTTCTCGCTCTCTGTTAATACAGCTTCTGCTGCATGTTTGGGAATCCCTGGATCTATAAGATTCCAATATTCTTTTGACCTTAAGAAGTTCTCCATGAGCATTGCCCAATGATCATAATGCTCATTCAATTTTGGAATTGCAGGTTGCACAAAATTGCCATCCATAGCCATGAGTGAAGTCTGCTGCTTCTTGCTACAGTGAACCGAGCTCTGATACCAGTTGATAACTCAGATCAGATTGTATAGAGCTCAAAAGAATAGAAAGATGACTCAGTGCGTCTTATTCCACAAATGAAAAACAGCCAAGTTTATAGACTTAGCTCAACAACTGAATTCCTAGAAAATAGCAAAGTACCCCACGTTATATTCTTAGTTGTGGGAAAACAGAATAACTGAACAGATAAAAACAGAATTATAAAATTTCAAATAGATTTCCTAAACTAAAAATCTTTGACTGAATCAACAGTATGTACACAACTTGTGCACCCTAAAGGAAGAAAAAATGACAAAAAGAATAACAAAAAAGATACGTGCAACACAACACCTGTACACCCTAAAGGAACTATTGAAAAGTTACAGCATAGCAAATTCTAACAACAGAATGCATTAGTGAATATGATAAAATAAGGAAAAGAACAACTATTGTATAACGTATAACTGTACAATGTACAATCAAATTTGATAATCTTCCTTTATTTATGTTAATTGTGCTATGCTTCTTCTTTCAATTTGGGAAAAACAAGAGCATCGATGAGGGTTGTAATCAGATGTTGGCGTGGAGTGACAAGAGCTTAACGAACTCAACAACCACAGTGACAGAGTTACTGCTAGCGAGTGATAGGAAAAGGTCAGGGTGATCAGTCTCAGTAGAACCTCCGCCAGCCAATTCAAAGAGAGACCTTATAATGATGAAGGGTACCCTTTGTTGTAGGCATACAAGTGCCACCGAAGCACTTTCCATGTCCACTGAGCTCGCTTTGAATTTCTTGTACAAGAAACTCGTGTATGCTGCGTTGTCTAGGTATAGGCTGTGGCTTATTCCTGTAGGCACCAACCACACTTTAGGTGTTACCGACAAACATGTGGTCGTGTTTATGCACCTGTTTAGCTCCACATCCTGGACCAAATTAATGGAGGATGGATTTACATCCATAATTTATCTAAAAGTTTATTCAATAAAAACGAGAGTTTATACTGGAAATTTGATAGGAAAATTTATTGGAATAAATTAACAATAATTTATTTTGATATGTCATATCAAATATCTTGTTAAAATAAATCAAAAACAATTTATTAAAATTATATACTATTTTCAAAAGTTATTTCATAGCCTCTTCCAAACTCATATTTAACCAATATTATTCATTAATTGTCATGACGCAAGCCTAATTCTCTTGACTCTAGCTTTTTTGAATACATGATCCCTTAATTAATAGTTTAATAGTATAAAGCAAAATCTACAAAAATATAAAAAAAAATTGATCAGGTTGATAGATTAATCGTCTATTTTGAAGATGGAATTAGTTGAAAGGAGTGTATCAAATAAGAGAAAATATAAGAAACTACTATATAATTTTTTAAAAAACTTTTTAACTGAAGCATCTTGATCAATTATTTAACCAGCCATGTTTTTAAAAATATTTTGACAGTGACAAATTTAATTATTGCATTCGCCTAATGTAATGGCTGAGTTTTTTTTTTAATTTATTGTGAATGTTATATTCATAATAATTATAAATTATAAAAAAGTAAATTACACTTATAGCACTATTAATTTGATGTTTGTGATATTCAGCACGTTTGGGGGAGCCTTCCAACGGAGAAAACCTCCTTGATTCAAAGGAGATTTTTTATCTACGGAGTTTTGATTGTCTCCTATACGGATCAACCTTTAAATTTTTTACTTCAACTCAATTACGTTTCACTGACTGCAAACCAAACACCCTCGTTATACTTCACCTCAAAGTACCTTGCGGTTTTTTTATATGATTTTTTTTGGTAGGTTTTAAGGTTAAATGTAAATTTACCTGGAGTTTTTTGGCAATATGGTAGTATTTGGAATGAACAGGAACCCAAAAGGCATGTTGCCTTTTTTCCGGAATGCCATAAGTGGGAAAAATTTCTTCAGGTTGAAACCAGATATTGTTGAGTTGATTATCTGCTTCACTGTCAGCACTTACATTTGAGGTGAAATCTGCAAACTTTAAGTGCCCTATTTCTCTGCTGAAATCTCCTTGCTCTTCTAAGGGCAACATATCATCAGGCCCTTCTCCGTACCTCTGCAACACAACATACCCAAATTTCTTTGGTTATTCTTCTATTTTATCCTTATCAATTTACAAATAATTAATTATATTTTAGAGGTATTTATTCCAAACATATAGAAAGTGTTACTGATAGAAAATTGGGAAAGAACTTGTCCCTTACGTTTCATTCTCTTTCTAATAAAATTCAACAATATTTATCTTGTCCCTTACGTTTCTTTCTCTCTAAGAGGAAGGTAATAAAATTTGAGAATGGAGACCTGCCAGCTCCAAAGTGTGAGATGAGCCCAGAATTGGGGAATGACTACGTCTCCAATATGCAAGGACGGGTTTGCATTTCCAGCAGTACCGTAATGCACCACTCCTTCTATGTTGAAAAAGCTTAACAGAAGCTGACTAGTTATACCTGCATTTATCTACAAAACAAATTTCAATTAATTTATAATTCTCAAGTCTCAATAAAGGGGAAAAAGAACTAAAAGAGGAAATAATAAATAAAACCATACCAAGCTCAATCCTGTCATGACCAGTATAACAGGCTTGTCGCAGATGGCTCCAAAACGGAATCTCTTTCCTTAATTCATATATTGATTAGACACAAAATTAAATAATAAGCTTAGTTAATAATTTCATGCAAAATTTCACGAGTAAAGAATTTTATATATCAACCTGCAAAATCTATGATGGTGTCACTGGGGATGTAGCTAGGATTGTGAAGAAGAGGGTTGATTTCAAAGTTATTTGGTACGATTATACCTATATAAGGTCCCTCTTCGTTGATTTTAGCAATTTTGCTTTGCAACTCTGTGGGCAAAGCACAACTTACAAATGCAATTACAAATGCCGCCAGAAACACGTATAAGACCATCCTAGCACCACCCATATTTCATCCACGGGAGAGCTTGTGAAATGAAAAAGACTTAACGTTGGTTTTTATAGAGCTCTCTTTCTCCTTTTAAACGTGATATTTTTACATGCTTGTTAGTGTTGTGGATACTTTATTCAGGATTATTTCAGCCACGTAAAGTATATTTATTAAAAAATAAAAAAAAATTACAAGATACAAGGCTAAAATCTCTAACCTCGTACCCAGAATAATTTAACTAACCAACCTAGTACTCAGAATAATTTAAGTAACTAACAAGACAACTCATTTAAATGGTTAATAATTAGAATGTTTTATATTTTATATAAAGATTTATATTATTAATTTGATAATTTTAAATTGTTTTTATATGTAATAAAAAATTATACTTTAAAATTATTCATTATTTTTAAATTATTATTGTTATTTCTTCTTTTTAATTCTCATAAAATCTTAGTTAAAATTGATTATTTAAATGAATAAAGTTGTGTAAGAGATTTTACTAAATATAAACATAATTCTACCAAAAAAATACCATTGAATAATAATATATTTTTTTATCAATAATATGTTTTCAATTATCGAAGTAGATAAAAAAAGATAATTTGAATTCAACAACAAAGCAAAATAATATTATAATAATCAACTAGGGATGCCTCCAAATATGATATTTTTCTTTGAAATATTGACCATAGGAAACTTAATTATAAGACTTTTAAAGAAAATTGATAACTAAGAAAACATAATAAATTTGACATCATTATTCAACCAAGAATGAATATTGCAATTGCAAGTCATTTGTTACATATATAGTGCAATAATAAAAAATATGATATAGATAACTGTTAGCGCTTCTATTTCTTTTACAAATATGACAACATACATTATATTTTATAATATTACTTCTATTTCTTTTACTATAACACTATTATATAATAATTATTATAAGTATAATTATGTTATTATTTTATATTAGTTACAATAAGATAAAATTTATCATTACATTATTTTATTTACTATATATAAAACTTTAAATATTACTAAAATCATCATTTTAGCCTTGAAAGATTATGTTCCATGTGCATTAGATCTTGTACATGGGGTTCTGGGGGCTTGGACGTTGGTTCGAGTCCATGGAAACGTCTAAGATTATAAAAGTGAGAATATATTTAACATGTCCCATCGAACGTGTTAATGTTTTATCTGGTACATGGGAACAAACTTTGGTATGAATATCGGTCATTTAAATTCTCACATATTACACTAAATCAACAGGAATTTGGTGGGGATCTCAAGGTCTCGATGTGATAATAAGTACAACAACCACTAGTATTTCATGTTGAGGGGCGAAATAGGATGTCACCTATAAAGATACTCCTACGCTTAAGTCAATATTCAGTAAATAATTCAAATGATGGGTTGGTATACGCCCCTTACCTGTAGTAAATAAATGATATTTATAGGATGTAAGATGAAGGTGGTCTTGGTCGTAGTGTGTGTTACTTTTCTGTAACAGATAAGGAAAGCTAACATAAGTACATTCCTGACATCCTTGCAAGTCTTTTAACTGGTATGTCCCCTGCTTGCCATAAGCCTCTGTTACAATATACCAGACCACATATTGGTGGCGTTTAGCTATACCAGATGTGTGCATGTCGCGTTTCAATATACTTTTCAAGAATTTGGGCTGGTATCAGGCCTAGATTTTACCTTATAGGCATATCTTTTGTTCCCTTTTAATTCATGCAAAACAATCGGTTAATAGCTAATCAGGCTTACGAATTCAATTATTGGTTGGAAACGTAAGCGATTGTACCAAACACCTATAACTACTCTTTTAACGTTTGATTTTATTATTAAATCTTCTAATTAGTAAAAGATAGGTCATTATAATTCTAATTGATTTGTTAAATTAAGAAGTGATCAATTTCCTAATTTAGGTAAGTTCAAAAAATAAAAACACTTATTTATAACAAAAAAAACCTAATTAAGTCCTACTTATTGATAAATCTAAAAAATGTTTAAAATATTACCCAAGCTCTTAAAATAAGGGGTTCAATTGTACATATTCATATAACATATATCTTAATTGTATATATGTTATTTAAAACGAAAGATGAACTCTTATAAAAAAAACTCTTATGTCTTTATATTTTTTTTAATATATAACGCTATTTAAACAATATTTAAGATTATTTATGTTCCAAACAAAAAGTAACTACCGATATATGTTCCAACTTTATTCTAAAATATTAAAATAACACATGCCTATTTTGTTTTTTACATTTTAATTCATGTATCTATGTTTTAGTTTATCATCATAGATTTTTTTTTTTATATTTCGAACATTCCTAGAGGGATATAAAATAAATGATGATATAACTTGATCAGGGAATGTTTGTGGATCTCTTACGGAAGTTTGCTTCCGTCGCTTCCTTGTGTTCTTTGAATCTTTGTCGATATCTTACGAAAGTTTCCTTCCAGCCAGAATTAATGGTCCATGATTGCTCTAAAATGCGACCCCATATTCTCACTACTACAAAAAAAGCCTTTGTCAGCGGTTCCATCATAGCTATTGTCAGCGGTACAAGCGCAGACAATAATGGCGCTATTAATAGCACTAAAAACAATGTCAGCGCTTAAACCGCTGACATTAGTTATGTATTGTCAGCGGTTGTAACGCGGAACCGCTGACAATAGTCAAACAATGTCTGCGGTTAAGATGCAGAACCGCTGACAATAGTCAAACAATGTCTGCGGTTGTAGTATAGAACCGCTGACAATAGTCAAACAATGTCTGCGGTTATAGTGTGGAACCGCTGACAATAGTTTAGGGCAACTTTATGGATCATTCTTATTTCTTGAAACATCCAGGGAGGAGGTTTTAGTTTACCCTTTTTATTTTATTTTTGGCAGAAGTTTCAATATTGAACATAAGAGTAAATTATGTTATTATCACTTTGACGGCTATGCAATGTTACAGATCCCAGTAACAGAAACTTTCAAATTACTACAATATTAAAATACTTTATTTTGTTTGCATCGTACACTATCAACAAATAAGCGATGTTTACCCACTGCCCTACATCAGTCTTGTACAAACAAGAAATATGTACCCGCGCATATGAACAAAAATACTGCAATAAATTTATATGATTTTGTATTTCCCTAAACACAGAACCATCGAATAGGGGAAAATATTGAACCTTTACAACTTGGTAAACAAGAAAAGTCTATCTAATTAAAATCATCAGCAACAAGCCAGTCACTGGACTCATCTTCTGAATCCTTACCCTTTGAAGGGTTAACTTTCTGGTGGCGACCTTTGTCAAAACCTTCATGCAGCTGAACCAAATAAATTAAGGGTTATGAAAGCAAAATTTAGAAAACATCCCTCAATCAATAAATTTAAGTCAATATGGCTAATGGAGACACAATTACCTGGTTGGTTGATGCTGATCCATTTAACCGCAGTGGCCTAGTATTAAGATCAATTAATTTTTTATCCATTTTTACATGACCATTTATGCAATTTTCCTGCCTTGGAATAGGTGAGACACTTTGATTCTGCTGGTAATCTTTAGATTTTAGCTTGAGTGAGTGACTTCCATCCTTCCTCAATTCATTTTGATCCAGTGGTTGCAGCCCTAACTCTTCCATCTGGGTAGGTTTGTCACCTGGAAACTGCCAAAAAAAATAATGCCCAAATAAGATGAATAAACTTCAACATACTATTTAGAAGCTCGATAGCTTGAAATTTTTTACCGTAGAAAGAACACATACCTCAACTCTTTGCCTCAATAGTAGATATCTTTCATGAGTTCTTTTACCACCAACCAACATGTACAATCATATCACATTGCAGACACAATGAACTACCATTTATCTCACAGTAAAAGAAAGCTACATATACAAATTTCCATGACAATGGAGAAAGATTCAACTCTAATTTTTGGTTAGGTAAATCAGACCCTGGTAATCAACTTCTCAAATTTTTGTCCCCTAGATTTAGATTTGTATAACTATACATTCAAAGTTGCCTTGCTACCAAAAGTTTACACAATAATGCAAAAACAATTTCTATGTGCAATTTACGATTTCATATCGGTAAACTCAACATCAAAAGTCATTAAAAGTCATAATCAGCAGTATATAAAAATAACCACTGGTTAGTACCTAACTTGAATTTACTAGTTATTTTATGACATTATCCAAAGATTGAATTTGCTAAAATTCTTTGATAGATACATGTCAGTTTAATGCTCATAATATGTATATAAAAAGCATGGTAACTAATGTTGTTTTAGGTTGCATGTGATTACCTTCAAAGCAAACATTCCAAACAAAGATGATGTTGTAAGGGCACGGTCTCCAATAGGTGGCACATCAGGAGATACATTGGTTATAAACAATCCATATAAGCCCATTCCAAAAATCAACATAACTGTACCAGCTAGATAAACATCTGCAACAGCGAGAGATTCATCAATTTTATTGGATGGAAAAGAAAAACAGGCTAAATGCAGGAAGTAAGCATAATCTTTGCAGAAATAGAGACCAAGGGAAGTAAAGAAAGAATTACTTTCTTAGAGTAACTTAGATGGGCTATATCTAATTCTTTTATAAGATCCAACTATTTACACAATTTAAAAAATCTAATTATTTCAATTAAATGTATTAAATTTATTAATTATTTTTCTTATACTTTTAAAATTACATTGATAAAGGGTATATAGGGTAAAAGAAAACAATAAATACAATCATAAATTGAAAATGGTTGTATAAAAAGTATTAAGTTTAGATGTATTGGGTCTTTAGACTTACTGGGTAAGGACATGCCTCAAGACTCAATAAATATTTATAAAGGTATTTACATATTACTCAACAAGATTTTTGATGGGATTTGAACCCATGATTTTATGGTCACAAGTTTAGTCAACCAACTTTTGTTGCTATGGTCTAAGTAGACTAAATACAAAAGAAAGTTTTGACAATTCAGAAAACTACAGTGCAAAGTAATAATAATAATTGATAAATTACCTATTGCTTCGACCAGCCGCAGAACCATCTGTCCAGTGTGAACTCCTTTGACACAGCTTGACCAATATACTTTGTATGCATCAATAATATAAAAGTTCCTCCTCATCACCAGGAAGCATGGGTCCAATTGCATGAGTATCACCATCTTCAAGTGAATCATTGCCCTCTGCATCTTGATGAAGCTTCTTAAATCCAGATGAGATGTCATCAACAGATTGATAACCATTTGTAGTTTCATTTAAGTTCACTGCAGGTGTGAAGGTTAGTAAAACCAGATCAAGATATTCTATATATAATGGAGTACACAAATGACAGAACTGTTAGAAAATAACCATCACATACATTTTTCATGTGGGAGAACAGGTAATGAGCTAGAAAAGAGGCTAGCATCAGATGAAGCATGGTAGGAATCAGATCCAGATAAAGCCTCCCATGCACCTTGCCCCAACTTTCCAGGTATATTTATTGATGGAATCGTGATAAAAAGTTTATAGTTAATTCAACATAGTAACTCAATATGTAAGTTAATAATGAAAAAAGAATAGAAAATTACCCCAAGGTGAAGGATCAAAAGACTGCTTCATTGCATCACCCTTTGCCTCATTCATAAAACAGTAAGATATTGAGTTTTTCTGCTTTTGCCACAGCAAATAAATTTTAAAAACATTCAAAAGAAATGCCAATCATCATAAAACTTAGAAAAATGCTAATTACACATGAATTGAGAATAGATGCCAAAAAATATAATGTACATTCATAGGAGCAGAATTCCATTTGTTTTAATATGTTCTCCATTTTTTCCCAATGGAAACATATAAAAGCTTCATACATGACAACCTCCCCCCCACCAAGAAGATAACAGCTACTAAACTACACACTAAACAAGAAAATGTAGCCCAAATCACCCACAACTTAGGAGGAGAACTTGGAAGTTAAAACTGATAGAATGCAAATACTTCCATATCAAATAGTGAATAGTGAATACACCAAAAGTTAATTCACTAACAGTTCATCTTCTCAACACTGCTTTTCCTTAACTAAACTTCTAGCATAACCATCCTACTTACATTTAGCATACAAGAAGAATGATGTTTTAAACAAACGAACAAAAAAAATGAAAATTTTTAAACCAACCTCGATATAAGATGCAGCAATCTTTGAGTGTTTCTCGTTGGTTCTGGCAATAAATATGTCCCAGAAAACCAACCACCACTCGAACAGAAATCCACTAGGAGCATCAATAGTTGCAATCCCACATTACAATTTAGAAAAACAGATAAAACAGAAACATTGAATCCAAGTATCCAACCAATTCATTGGTATGAAACTCACCAACAGGGTCTGATGACACTTTCCCTTCAGCTTGAAATGCCTGAGCAGAAGCCTTCAAATCCCTCTTCACTAAGTAATCATGGATATAAACTTCTAACCTGAAATCTCACAGTATGCAAACATAGGACCAACCGTGAGAACTAAAGTTAAAATCTTTATATCAAGCACATCACCACAAAACAGGTGACAAAAAACCCACATCACAATAACTATCAGCACACCAAAATGCACTTCAATATTCAATGTAATCAAACCCTTTATACTAACAAACTAAGTTTCGTGTATTAAAAAATAATCAAATAATTGAGCAAAACCCTAAATATGAGACCTCAATTTTGTCCATGGAGCGGTTGATGTCGTGTTCATCATAGAGCATATCTTCGACAGAGACCTTACTGACTTTGACGAAATCGGACAAGAACAGCTTGTAAATGGCTTTGGTGGCGTAGGTCATGAAGACGCGGCCTCTGAAGGTGGTTTTTTCGAGGAAGTAGGGCAAAGAAGCGGCGTGGTCAAGGTGAAAGTGAGTGATGAGGAGGACGTCGGCGGTGGAAGGGACGATTTCATCGAAGTAGGGTAAAGAAGTCAATGGCGTCACTATTAGTTGCTTTTCCTCTCTTAAGAAAATGAAACATCAAGCTCGGAGAGAGAAAGGATAAAAAGCAACTATTGTATATTATTTGCAAAAATTCACTTCTCTTTAGTTATTAAATATATATTATATATGCGAAAGTTGCCAAACCGCGCGCGATTGGAAAATTTGGATCACTATAGTCTGCGGTTATTATGTATAACCGCAGATAATATTATTGTCTGCGTTTAATTCCTTACCCGCATAAAATACTTCCTTTTGAGCATCAATGTCTGCGGTTCCGCCCAACCGCAGACAATATTAGCGTTACCTTTTGCAATTTTTGTTGTAGTGTCTACCAATATAATTTGTGGGGCCTTAATGCATAATTGCAAATCCAATGGAACGTGTCATTAACAAGTAACAAACACATTACATATATCCTATATAATGAATGCTTATGCATTAATTATTGCATACTTTTTCCTATACTTAACTTTACATTGTACATTTTTTCCTATTATTAGATACCTTTGATTAAATTTATGGCTATTGATTTAAATGATAATAGATTGTTATTATTGTTAATATATATATATATATATATATATATATATATTGAATGTTCTCTAACTTTTTTTATAATTTTTTTTATAGAACTACATATATTGAATATTATTAATCTTAGCAAACACTGTTGATGAGCTCCATGGATGAGTTTAAATTTTATATTTTTGATCTTTTTTATTTGTACATTCTTAGGTGTAGCTGTAACACCCCCTTATATACACGAGATAAAAAAAAACTTTTAGAAAGATATACATATTTATCACTCTTTATCTCGTGTATACAAGGACGTATATACATCTGATTTCCTTTGAATATTGAAAGTAAAAAAAATTGTCTTTCAATATTTATCCATAATGACAAAATAATTTATAGAAATCATAAGTGATAAATCATTACAATATTATATCCGAATGAAAGAGTTTATCAAAGTTTAACCTTTACCTTGTTACAATTATCTACTTGATATTGTAATAAGGTAAAATAAAACTAAACTATACCTCTACTACAAATGTGAACAAACATTTCCTAGTCCTTGAACCATCGAGTTTTTGAATCCTACTCTTGTCATATCTCTTCATCTAATCGATTGAGGTTGAGACCACTTTATCCTCTTGTAATTACATATCCTTCCATCTTGGACTGCTAGCTATATATCATATAACATATATTTTGGACACAAAAATTCAAACAAGAAGGAGTGAGAAACAAAATATAATATATTACAGATAAGACATAAGCATAAGGGTTTTCACAAACTAATATAGTAATATCAGTCATAATCTCATATACAATCAATTATGAATATAGGGTTTCCACATACATAACACTTATATTTTCATTCATAACCATCCATATAGAATGTCACAATCACATGAATGTTATGTAATGCTTATGCTACTATCTCATTCAGTTTATGCATGTGGGCCCTTAAAGTTTTAGTTTGTACTGGGCCAACCAGGAGTTTACACTGTTTCATAAATTCTGGATAATAATAACATAAATGCCTTCATGGCATATGAACAGCTCAACTGGCGTGGAAACACTTAGAGACTAGTCAGACTGAGAAAGTTTTTATTGTGAAAGTACCCGACACCAGGGAGCGACCCCAGGTCACCTGAAGCACCCTTTCACACTCTCTCATCCCAAGGCTCGCAATTAAGCCTCCTCTAATGTATCCTCGGTTTCTATAATCCGTCCCCAGGCAATATCACATCTCATTTCTCTTTAATGATTCATGATGCATGAACTACTCGTATATTTAGTTGGTTAAGGCTTTTAGAAACTCAATTATTAAATACCATAAAGGTTCACAAAATCATCACAATAAACTGTACATTTCCATAAGTTCTTCTTTGAACTTCTGTTATACTGAAATAATTTAGTACAGTCTTCAAATTCAGATCTTACCAAAATTGAGTTTCCAAGCCTTAAATATCTCAAAGCTTTCTCTTAAAAATCTTCATATATTTACATAATCTTTCTCAATTTGAATCTTAACTAGATTGAGTTTTTGAAATCTCCACAAAATATTCTTTAGTTATTTCATTGGGGAAAACCAAAATAATTTACTTTAAACTTCTAATTTCTAAAGAAAATAATTTAAAATCATTAACTAAGAATACTTAAAACTATAAAAATTTTCTTTAATTCAAGGATTAATTATCTCAACCTCTGATTTTCATAAAATAGCTTCTTTCTAATACTAGATTTTATTATAGAGATTAAAAATAAAGTTAATAAAAATTATTTATAAGAAGAAATAAAAGACTAGAATAATTACAAAATACTTTCTCTTGGAATAAAAATTTAAAGAGTAAGGTAAGAAAATTCTTACTGAGTTTTAACTTTCCGTCATGCTTGCTATATGCTCAAACTTCATATCACAAGATCATCAATCATTCATCAACCACAATCAAGTATAGTAATCTCATCAATCACAATCAAATATCATCAATCATAATTGCATATTATTAATCACAATCTAATATTATAAATCACAATATCATTAATCGAAATCAAATATAATTAATTATAATCAAGTCAAATCAACTAAATATCGCTTATAAATATAATTCAAATTTTTAATGGTTATTTAAATTAGTAGATTTGATTTTGAGTCCTTATAGTCCATTCCTCGCACAGGTCTATATAAGTCCATATATCCAGTCTTCGCATAGGTATAGTTCAGTCTAGACAGGTCATAATAGTCCAAGTCCTTGCATAGGTTTAGTTCGATCCATATAGGATATAAAAATCCAAGTCCTTGCATAGGTTTAGTTCAGTCCGTATAAGTTATAATAATTCAGATCTATGTATAGATATTTCAGAATAAGTTACACAATATATTAAATTTATTATAAATTTTAAGTTAAGAATTTATTACTTTAAAATAATAATATTATTAACTTTAAAAGGAGTAGGGGACTCCTCCCTTTATTCTTATGTCTTTCATATTATATTCTTATCTCACTCCCCCTTACCTCTTGTATACCGATTCGTTATTGAAAATCCATGCGCGCCTCGTCTCCGAGTTCTAAAACATACCAATTTCATTTTAATATAATTACAAGATGAAAATTAAGATTACAACTTAAAATAAAAAATGGTAAATTTTGAATAGTGAATAGTGAATAATGAATAGTGAATAGTAAATCGTGAATAGTAACAGTAAATAGTAAAACATGAATAGTAACAGTAAATAGTAAATCGTGAATAGTAATGGTAAATAGTAACAGTAAATAGTAATTTACTATTTGAATAGTAGTTTACTATTGAAATAGTGTTTACTATGCAGAATAGTAACTTAAAATAATATTATTTCCAGTATAATAACAGATTTTTAAAAACGATATAAAAATAACCCAAAAATATAAAAGAGAAGTATTCTTACCTTAGGATTTTGGCAGAACCTTCTCTCCAAAAACTTTTCTTCTCTCTCTCACTTCCACCACTATCTCACTAGCACTACTATATTAAGAAAACTTAATCTGAAATTGTGAATTCTAAAGAAGAAATCCTTCGGTATTTATAGGAAAAAATTTTACTATGCATTCCATTATTTTAATATAAAAGTACTATGCATTTTTGAATTTTTTATTCCAGGTTACTGTGCATCTTTTGAAAATTTCATACATGCACAGTGATTTGCATAGTAATTGTCGGCAAAATTATTAAGTCAAATAGTAATCCTTCACTCGGTATATTTTAAATATTCAAAATGAGTCCTTTTTGAAATTTAGCGATATTATATCAGTCCTCACTAATTTTATAATAAGTAATATAAAGCTGAAATTTTAAAAATCTAAAATTTTCTGTTAATAAAAATTTATTGATACGTTTCTAATTTTTTAACGATTAGAAAAAATCAAGATTTTTCTCAAACCGATAATTTTTAGATAAGTCTACTTGAAATGGATTTTAGAAAATTTTCTTATAATTTAACTTTACATTCTTGTAAATATTTTTAATTTTAAGCAACTTTATATGAATTTAAAATTATTTAAAATATATTATTTTATTAAAATAATTCAAAATTTTCAAAAAATTCCAAAAAATCATAAATATTATGTAGATCAAAAAGTTCAAAAGAACCATAGTCTAATTCCTTCAAAATTTTATTTTAAAATTCTAATAAGAGTTAAATCTTGAATATGTAAAAAAAACAAAAATATAACAACATAAAATAAAAATGGTGAATAATAAGGATATTAAAAATTCTTAATATAATTTTCTTAATTAGTGAATATTAATTAAGTCACTTTAGAATTCTCATTCAGAAATATTTTCATTTTTTTATTATTATTATTTTAAAAAAACAAATAATAAAAATATAAATACCAAAATTTCAAAAAAAAATAATAATAAACTAACTTATAGTAAGTATTTTTCAAGAAATATATATTAATATCTATTTCCTATTTGTGATGAAAATAGGATGTTACAACTCTACTCCCCTAAAAGAAATTTCGTCCTCGAAATTTAATATTGTTAATAAATCTTACCATAGATAAACTAACTGAACTGTTCTAAAATATATTTCTAGTTTCCTTGACAATTGTGTACATTTTCCTTAACATTGCCATTTATCTCTTTTTTTTTAATCTTATCAGTATTTTTTTTTTAACTCAAAAATATTACTCGTCTTAATTTTTGTCAACCATGCTCATCATAAATTGATGGTTAACTCTAAACACTTCAATAATTACGTTTCTCAATCTATTAAAATCTTACTTAACCTAATCCATAACATCTATTAATTAAAATTCCTACTAATAACATAGTAAAATGGACTGCTGAGAATTAATTACTGGACAACTAGCCGTTAGCAACTAGCCGTTGGACTAGCCGTTGGACTAGCCGTTTATGACCGTTGCAACTCTCCCTCCCTTGCTTGCTTATAAATTCTCATTCCATTCTTACTTCCTATCACAACTTCAAGATTTCTTAGTTTCTCTCTTCTATCTAATTTCTTCAATCTTTTTCTCAAGTACTATCATACTATTCGATGGCCAACCTTCCTAGAAGTAAGGAAGAACGAAGTCGGGATGGACTACAGGTTGTGGTAACAAGTGCCTCACTTCTTATAATCGTTATGATTATTTCTCTAGTTTGGATAATTTTTGTATTGCCAAGACTCTTAGACCTCTATCTATGATATACTAGATGTTCTATTTTATTTTCCTTAATGTAATCGTGTATAATAAATTATCCTAGTGAGAAAGGATAAATATGTCTTAGTCCATGTTGTACTTGTTTATCTAATTAAATCCTTGTGGTCTTTGCTTCATGATAATCCAGGGTATGTAATCATTTCTTATTGTCTTCTATAATGAATTAAATATTCCTTAACTAAGTGATTGCACATTCCATTATAATTGACTACAACCATTACATATATTTGATAAATTCTCCAATCTTAAATGATCACAAATCACTACGTTGACTTAGAAATACTCACTTGAAATTTTTTTTTTATGGGTAACTAAGACTTATGTAATTCTCTTTATAGGAAAATCAATGAGTAAAGGTTCATATATACTTCCTCATGGTTTACTAACACACTTCTTTATTTTAAATCTGCAATGGTCATTACATAACAATGATTTATATCAGGTATGTATATTCGTCGAACAAAATCGATGACTAAAAGAAAATAACTTGCACTAGTGGAAAAAAAGGTTTTAAGCACGGTTCTGGGGGACTTTTAAGCACGGTTCCAGAACCGTCTTTGTTCCCGCCGTCCTTGTAGATGGGGACTTTTAAGGACGGTTATTGAACCGTGCTTGTAAGTACCTTTTAAGCACGGTTTTCTTTAACCGTCTTCGTAGGGGGAACTTTTAAGCACGGTTCCGAGAACAACCGTCTTGGTAGGAGGGACTTTTAAGCACGGTTATTGGAACAACCGTCTTCGTATGTGTGTTTTAAGGACGGTTATGTGATAACCGTCTTCGTAGATTGCTTTTAAGGACGGTTCTACGAATAACCGTCTTCGTAGGTGGACTTTTAAGGACGGTTATTGGAACAACCGTCTTCGTATGTGTGTTTTAAGGACGGTTATGTGATAACCGTCTTCGTAGATTGCTTTTAAGGACGGTTCTACGAATAACCGTCTTCGTAGGTGGATTTTTAAGGACGGTTATTTGTGGAACCGTCTTCGTAGGTGGTTTTTAAGGACGTTTCTCTCACAACCGTCTTTGTAGGGTGTTACTTTTAAGGACGGTTGTCACCATAACCGTGCTTAAAAACGTGACTTTTAAAGACGGTTTTCACTATAACCGTGCTTAAAACACACTTTTTTTTTAAAATTTTTTTTTGTTTTTTATTCTTTCTCAGAACCTGCAAGCAGTAACCAGACAGCCCAATGATGATCAATAATAGAAATGAATAGATTTCAATCAAACTATCTAAACATCAAATATGGTGCATAAAATGCATAATAATTAATTAAGCTACACTAATGGTATATAAACTACACAATAATGATATAATAAATGACAGAATTCTATTGGAGTTGTTCCTTGAGTTGAAGAAGGCTGGTGGCCCATTGGTTTCTGATTTCGTCCACGAATCCTTCAGGGAACATTGAGGAGGAGTCTCGAAAGTGCTGCAAAGACATAATCATTAATAGGTGAGCAAAAATTATAATAGTAATATGTAAAAACCAATTAAATAAAAGTAGGCAGCAAAAAACTTACAGTTGTCCATCCATCTACTCTACCAGATTGGACAATGGTGAGCATCATCTTCATCACAAAATACCCACACTCAAAGGTGCCATCCTGCCGAAAAGACTACAAGGTACATTGATTTCACAATTGGTTATTGTTTTTGTTACTAATTGAGGTAACTTTAAAAGTAATGCTTATTAATTGAAGTACTTACTTTTGGGAAGACCCACTCTAGTCTTTTCTTGGTCACTTTGCCGCGTAGTAGATGGTACCCAATTAAAGCCCTGTAAGAGAATAAAACACCAGTTTAGTTAATAGAATGACCTAGTCAAATATGTAAACTTGTTTTATTTATAAAAATCAACTTACCCGTCGAGTATTTTCATGTAGTCCGCACCAGGACTCCCATGCAACGAACAGAAGCATGCACCAATGCCGTCCTTCGGGCAAATGACCAACAGTTGCCAATGAAGGCTGCAATGTACCGTTGAATAGTAACAACACAATCCATTATTAAATTAACAACAATAGTAACTAAATATTTATTAGACTCTTACTCTCTATGAAGTGGCGCAAGGTACACAGTCTTGTTCGAGGCATGCATCCAATTCTGGATGTATGCCTGAATCTCCTCCTTGCTGTTCCCACGAAGTTGTATTAGAGAGGGCTCCAGGAAACCATAAGTGTCATCGACACCTCTCTCTATGCAAAGTCTATGTAAAAACCTAATCAAATTAAAAACATTTAGTGTTGTAAAAATTAACAATTTAATTGATACTACAATTGAACGAAAAACATTATACTTACAGCTCCCAACACTGAATCACAGAAATGTTCAACATCGTGTTCCCCATTAGGACCTCACACAAGTCAGGTCGTGCAATGTACACTGGCAACTCACTCGGGACACCAAAAACGGATTCTTCCCATGGGACCGGGATAGTACAATTGCGTAGCCCAGCCGATATGTCCCATAGTCGTTCAATCGGATCAAGGGGGGGCTCTGGCTTCTTTGATGGCTAAATTACATAAAAAAATTAGAAGCAATTTTTGATTATTGAAACCATAACTTAATATATAATTGATGCTTGGGTATACAGCATACCTGGGGTCCAGATTCTAACACAAGCCTGGTCGGCCACATAAGGAAATGTCCTACAGCCTGGCCGACGAGTCGTACCTCGGAAGTTGGAATGGGAACAACTGAATCTGCCGAGAGGACCTGTACAACCGAAATCCTTGACACACCATCAGGTAATTTCTGATGGTGAACCAAAGGGCCTAGGTTATACACTGAACCAATGGCAACTGGCTCTTCCACTCCATCCACAAATAGGTCACACTGACGGTAGTCTCCAAGATTTACGTCGTCATCATCACCGTCAGGTGCAGCACATGACCCTTTTGTGCTGACCCGCCTAGTCTGCATAGTTACACAACATCTTGAAGTAATTCAACAACTAATGATAACGAATTATAGGTAATTGTTGGATTAAATAATGTACAATGTAACCTGTGGGTCCACCACCGGTGGCGGCGTAGGTTGACATTGTTGACTGAATGATGCCATCATCTCACTCCGAAACCGTGCCATCTCCTCCTGAAGCAGCCTCTGCATTTCCTCCTTTGCCTCTGCTTTCACTGCGGCAACCTTATCCTCAAAGGTCTTCTCCAAATCAGATATGGATTGCGAAGGGGTGGCGGGACGACCAAAATAGGTTCTAAGGCCTACAGAGAGAGAATAATTAGAAATAAAAATGCTATCATACATAATCCAAGACTATTAATGTAAACATACCATGACCTCGACCAGCTGCACGTACTCGTCCAGGGTGCTCTGGTCGGCCGATGGCGGCGGTCAATATATCATCCCTACCATGTGACACAAATGACCCTTGGGTCGACTGCTCAACCAAAGAATCCTGCAACCACAACTCAGTGATTAGTTTTGTTAGGGTTTGATGGACAATTAACGTTTCATAAAAAGTATTGAGAAGCTTTGTACTTACAATCCTTGAGACAACCTCCTCAACATGTGATGAAGTGTACTGACCACTCTTCTTCGTCCTGGCACGCTTCCATTTTTCATGGCGTGCGGGTGGGGAGGGGGGATCCACAATAGTAGCGTCAGGTTGGCTACCCTGACGTTGCCTAGATTTCTCCTCCACTATCCGCTCCTCCAATAATTGGTAACCCCCACGTGACAACCTGTGAGGGCAGTCATTTTTCCCCTGAATTTCCTGTGCTTTCATGCGTTTGGCCTGCATCAAACATAATTAAAAGACACATAGGGGTTATACATTCTTTGTGCCTGGATGCCTGTATGCCTGGATACATAATCAGTAAAAGATACATACAATAAAGTCATCTGTGTGCCTGGATGCCACAAATGCATCCCAGGTCTGTCGATCTATGGATGTGTATTTATCTCCAGGGAACTCACCCTGCTTCTTCCCGTAGACATACCTAGCATTTAAAATATTTGAATTAAGTACACGATAACGTAAAACATGATGATTTTAAACTAACTTTATATTTTAAAATTAAAATATACGTGGTGGTCAGGTTGCTCTTGAATGTCCTCCATCGGTCAGCAATCTCAGACATAATCTTCCTACGTAGTGTATCAACTGCAGGAATATCCCAAGCATCCTACAAGTGCCAAATAAACATTTTTCAAATTATTACGCATATAAAATTACAATACGAGTAAATAAATGTACAGATAAATGTACTTACAACAATATCAACCCAAATTGCATTCTTCACGACCTCCTCAACACTATCCCAATCAGGGATAATGATGGACACCTTCGTCCGTGCCAAGACACCTAAGTAACTCTGAAACTTGGCGGCGTTGGGTCCTGAAGTCCTCCCGGTGCAAATATCAATGTCAATATGGGTCCGCTGACCCTGATGGCGCCTAAGTGCAACACTGGTCATCCGGGTAACACCTCTCCTCCTAGCTGAGGAATCGGTGCTCTGGGAGTCAGATCTCGCATGCAAATCCTGATCATCCATAGGTATCTGTTCAAAAAAACAAAAATATAACTGGTGAGTATAAAAAACCAGCTTTAGCAAACAAGAATCAATTTCTAAACATGATGAATAATATCCCAACCGTACCCTATGTTTCCCATAGACCCTCCTGGTGGTCATTACGAGTCGCAACTATATCATCTATGAGATCTTCCACAACGTCGGTTGGTGTGCGTGTTGTAAGAGAAGGTATGTCTAGGACATCAAGACATGGATCCTCAATGTTGTGTCTACCTTGGAGAACAAGTGACCATCGTTTATCTGATGGGTCAACAACGTAGAAAACTTGTTTTACTTGAGCTGCCATAATGAAAGGCTCCTCCTTATGACCAACCTTGTTTAAGTCCACTAACGTAAAACCAAAGTCATCTATTCTGACACCATTTTTGCTATCAACCCATTTACATTTAAAAACAGGAACTGTGAAACGACCATAATCAACTTCCCATATATCTTCAATGACACCAAAATAACATAACTCAGCCATGACAGGGTTTTTATCCTTTGAAGTGGAAAAATGCATTGATTCGGCCACAACCATAACTCCAGAGTTCTGCACCGTACTCTTGTCATCTTGAATCCTTGTATAGAAAGAATAATTATTTATGTCATAGCCACAATAAGTGATTACATCAAAGTTAGGTCCTAGTGCCAGTCGATGCAACGTCTCTGAAGCAGATGTATCTTTAAGAAGGGTCATTTTGAACCACTGCATGAACGTTTTGTTGTGTTCGTTCAACACCCACTTTTCAGCCATTCTAGGGTTGTTTCTTTTGACTATGTCTTTATGTGCAGCTAAATAAGGGAGCACAGCGTCTGTGTTGTTCAAAATATAAAAGTGTGCTTGGAGTAGTTCATCACGTGACATGCTTTTAATTTTTTTCCCAATGGTACCTTTCCCATCCAATCGCCCTTCGTGACGAGTCTTCGGAATACCAATGCTTTCAGCCTGTGACATATAATCTGTGCAGAACTCAATTGCTTCCTCTGCAATGTACCTTTCTATTATCGATGCTTCGGGACGGCGTGGGTTCTTCATATAACCTTTCAAAATTTTCATGTATCGCTCAACAGGATACATCCACCTCAAGAACACTGGCCCACACAAACGGACCTCCCTCACTAAATGGATGATTAAATGTACCATTATGTCAAAGAATGAAGGAGGGAAATACATTTCTAACTGGGATAGTATAAGAAACCCTTCCTGTTCCAACGCTCCCAACTCATCGTGGGCGATTACTTTGGCACATATGGCATTGAAAAATAAACACACCCTTGTTATCACATGTCTGACATTTTGAGGGAGAATGCCACGAATGGCAATGGGTAGAAATTGTTGCATCAGCATATGACAATCATGTGACTTCAAACCAACTAACTTCAGATCCTTCAAGGAAACACAAGTGTTGATATTGGAACCGTACCCAGATGGAACTTTGACACTACGCAACGATTCACATAAACTTTGCTTCTCTTTTCTAGACAAGGTATGACATGCTGGTGGTAAATATGTTCGTTTGCCCTTTACTTGTGGGTGCAACTCCTCACGTATACCCAACAACTCCAAGTCCAGACGCGAATTCAGGCCATCCTTCGTTTTTCCAGGTATGTTTAACAGGGTTCCAACCAAACTATCACATACGTTTTTCTCCACATGCATCACATCAATACAGTGCCTCACATCAAGCTCTTTCCAATATGGCAGATCGAAAAATATTGACCTTTTCTTCCATGTGTTTTTTGAGATAGACTGCTTCTCAGACTTACCAAGAACCACATTCACTTCTTTCACCTTTTCATATACTTGTCGACCAGACAACGGCTGGGGAGGCATTTCAAACTCTTGTGCACCATTGAACGACTTCTTCAACCTACGAAGTGGATGATTAGGTGTGAGAAACCTACGGTGTCGAAGATAAACATTTTTCCTTCCATGATGTAGTCGATCAGAACTAGTTCCCTCCTCACATACAGGACAAGCTTTATGTCCTTTGACGCTATAGCCCGAGAGGTTACCATACGCTGGAAAATCATTGATCGTACAGAATAACATGGCCCTCAAATTGAATGATTGTCCTGTTAGCCCGTCAAACACATCGACCCCCTCTACCCACAACATTTTCAGGTCTTCAACTAACGGAGATAAGTATACATCAATGTCGTTCCCTGGTTGTCGTGGACCAGAAATCATCATTGATAACATAACGTACTTCCGCTTCATGCACAACCACGGCGGCAAGTTGTAAACAAACAACAAAACAGGCCAAGAACTGTGGTTTGTGCTTTGGTTCCCATATGGGTTCATACCGTCTGTGGCTAGTGCAAGCCTAACATTTCTTGGGTCACGGGCAAAATCTGGAAACATCGTATCCATTTTCTTCCACTGTAATCCATCTGCCGGATGCCTAACTAATCCGTCAACAACTCTTTCATCAACGTGCCATCTCATAAGCTTCGCATCATCTACATTGGCAAATAGACGCTTTAGTCGTGGAACTATAGGGAGATACCACAACACCTTCGCAGGAGACCCTTTTTTGCAGAAATCATCAGAATCAACCTCTTTCTTCTTATACCGTGACACCCCACACCTAGGACATCGATGCAGCATTTCGTACTCACCACGGTATAATACACAATCATTTGGGCATGCATGTATCTTCGTATACTCCAAGCCCATAGGACACAACACCTTTTTAGCCTCATAGTTACGATTTGGCAAAGTGTTACCAACTGGGAGCATTTCTTTCAATAACTTAAGCAAGTCAGTGAAGCTTTTATCTGTCCACCCATTTAGCGCTTTCAAATTAAATAATCGTAAAACTGCTGACAACCTCGTGAAATTAGAGCAATTCGGATATAACGGCTTTTCAGAATCCTCACATAGACTTGCATATACGTGAGCTCTCTTAAAACTTTCTACCCCTACATCACGGATCATATCCTCAAGTCGGTCATCCATGTCATCATCAACCTCATGAGCAAAGCTTTGGTCTTTTGTTTGAAAACTAGTACTTGGCACCTCAACATGTTCACCATGCCATATCCATCGCGTATAACTCTGAAGAAATCCATCACACAACAGATGTTCTCGAACAACTGTCAATTCTAGCCGGCGCATGTTTAAGCATTTAACACAAGGGCAAAAATACGTTCCATTCACCTCTTCAGCATTTCGTATCACGTACTCTATGAATGTTTCGACTCCACCCTCATATTGTGGACTTATACGTGATGCTGTTATCCATGTTCGATCCATACTCACTGTTTACAATACCAGTAAATTTAATGGTGCTATGAATCTTACTTTCTTCACATAGGTGGTGGTCCTACCCATTCAGAATGAACATTTTTCTATACATCATAACTACATACCACCTAGGAGTTATTTCAAAATTTGATAAAATTTCAGCAGCATTTCGCATTGGTCTCTAAGTACACAAAATGAAAGTGGTGACATCAAATTCAACCACAATCAAATATGCACCCAGAGAACAATACAAAATTGTGCAAACCAAAACTTTATCAAATTTTAAAATTACTCCTAACTTGTACATAACAATAATGTATAAAAATTTATTCATCCCAAACTGTCTAAACAGACAATTCAAGATTCAACACAAATGATGAAATCAATTAATTTAATTACCATTTGTGTCGAATCTCAAACGGGAAACTATGGTTCACTCATTTACAATTTAAAAAAATCACAAACTCATTTAAACGGACTAAATAAACTTATCACACCATAAACATATACACAAATCAAAATTACCATACAAAATTAACAAAACAATAATCTATAGCTAACAACATTAATCTATACCTAACAATATTAATTGTGTAATTTTGTTACAATGTTCATGTTTAATACAATCTATATTATTTTCTCTTGACAAGTAACTTTTTATTTACTTGGAAATATCAATTTTTTATGTATTTCATTTTTTACTAATGTAAGGCATAATAGTAATCTTCATATATTTATTTAGTGGAAATATCAACATTTTTTACTTTAATATCAATTGTAATTACTAAAACTAAAAACAGAGAATACAAAATAATATCATTCTCATTTTAAATTTTCCTAACCATTCCTAATCTAAAACTAACAATATTCTAATTTCCCTAATCACATTTTTAAAATTTATAATTAATAGCATAACATCCAAATTATACTACTAATCAAAGACTAAGCCTAACATGCCAAACATCTATAACCAACATTGCATAACCATAAGGGGAAAAATGAGCTTAGGGAAGAACCTGTTGCACGTCGTGTGAGAGAAGAGGGAGAACACCCTTTGACTATGTAGAAAGAAGAAGAAGACTTGGAAGAAATGGAAAGAATGTTCGTCGTTTGGAAGAGGTGAATGAGAAATGAGAAAAGGAGAAGACGGTGAACACGAAGGGAAGGGAAGACAGTGAACACGAAGGGAATGTTCGTCGTTTGGAAGACTTGGAAGAGGGAAGACGGTGAACACGAAGGGAAGGAGAATGAGAATGAGAAAAGGAGGTAAGGAGGGAAGACAAAAATGTGGCACGGGTTCCGACGAAAAGAAAAGGAGGTAAGGAGGGAAGATGACTCGTCAAAGAGAAATGGAGGGAAGAGAAACAGATGGGCACGGATGCAAAGGAAAAGAAGTTTAAAAAATACAACTTATAAGCACGGTTGAGAGCTAACCGTGTTTAAATCCGACCTTTAAACACGGTTCCAAGTCACCCGTCTTCGTATATCAGACTTTTAAAGACGGTTATGCTCCCAACCGTCTTCGTATATCCTGTTAAAAATTTTAAAAAAAATTAAAATTAGCTTTCAGCACGGTTCTATAGACCCGTCTTCGTATGTGTTAAATTAAAAAATTAAAAAATTAATCATCAAACCCTTTAAGGACGGTTCCAACTGAACCGTCTTCGTATATCAGACTTTTAAAGACGGTTCTGATCCCACCCGTCTTCATATCTCCTATTAAAATTTTTAAAAAAAATAAAATAGGCTTTAAGCACGGTTTTAAAGAACCGTCTTCGTATGTGTTAAAATAAGAAATTTTTAAAAAATAATTATAAAAGCCTTTAAGGACGGTTCCAATTGAACCGTGTTTATATATCACTTTTAAGCACGGCTAAATGGTTAACCGTGTTAGTAGATACGTTTTAAAATTTTTAAAGGGTCCCTGGTATTTACAAAACTGCCACCGCACCCTTTTTTAACACGTTTAGCCATCAACCGTCTTCGTATCCCCGTCCTTATATCTCTGTTTTGCACTAGTGTTGATAAACATGTATCATATTGTTAGGAATCACAAAAATATTTTATGTCACAATTTCTAAATATTAAACCAATATCAATGTCTTCCAAAGATCTATAATGCTTATTTTAGGTCATTCATTGATATATTTATCACAATAAATCAATTTTAAAAAATTCAAAAATATATGGTTAATTACATTCGATGTCACAATCATAAAAGTTTCATTAATTCATATATTTACACACATAACCATCATATATATTATTCAATCGTAGACATCATAAATGAAAACTTCATCAAATCAAACAATAATTAACATATTTTATATGTCATACAAAAGAAGAATCAATACAAATAGCCAGAGATACAATTCCTAATATGATTATTTGTTATATCAAACAAGTTATAAATTATCATATTTCTTTCATGAAGCATACATCCACACATTTTTCTTTTCAAAATATATCACCAAAGGACAAAACTATGATTCTATCTTAAACAATTTGTTATACTAGTTTGGGATTACAACAGTTATCTACCCATTGGAATTCTAATTCACACAAGTATCTCTTACAACTTCAAGGACATGGTAAGGAATATCCTAATAGAATTTATTGAGTTTATCTCCATTTCTCCATATACCACATTAACCCAAGGTTAAATTCGTTGATCTTAACATCCTTCTTTTGACATGTCTTTCACTACTTAGTGCAAATCATTCGGGGTGATCAGTCCCGATAGTTTATAACTAAGTAGTCAAAGTCACGACAGCTCCAGTCTAGAATTCATACCAAAATATTTCTAAGAATTTTCTATTGTCTTATCTCCCTTGTTGTCTCATACCATATTGTAAAACAGGAAAATGTTAGAATATTTCACTATCACATATTAATCAGAGAATCAAACACCATACAATACATTTGGAATAAAAGGAAATAACTGCATTAGTTAATTTACCTTATCATTCCACCATACATTAAGGCCCGTACTTAAACAATGTCAAGAAAGACTTCAGAATGGCCAGTTTCTGATAATCCCTGCAATAACATTTTTCAAGTAACAGGCTATAAAGTTCTAACTTATACTTCTTATGAACTTAAAATTAGTTCCTTCTTTCTATACTCCTAATTTTTCTTCACTTACTTCTTACCATTTACTCTAATAAAATTTCCTCTTTTCTCAACCATAAAATCTCTTGTCAAACTCAACCATCAGAGTACACTAACACGCTAGTAAGACCATACCACATGCCAGTTTGGATTGAACTGCTCTGATACCACTTTGTAACACCCCCTTATATACACGAGATAAAAAAAAACTTTTAGAAAGATATACATATTTATCACTCTTTATCTCGTGTCTACAAGGACGTATATACATCTGATTTCCTTTGAATATTGAAAGTAAAAAAAATTGTCTTTCAATATTTATCCATAATGACAAAATAATTTATAGATATCATAAGTGATAAATCATTACAATATTATATCCGAATGAAAGAGTTTATCAAAGTTTAACCTTTACCTTGTTACAATTATCTACTTGATATTGTAATAAGGTAAAATAAAACTAAACTATACCTCTACTACAAATGTGAACAAACATTTCCTAGTCCTTGAACCATCGAGTTTTTGAATCCTACTCTTGTCATATCTCTTCATCTAATCGATTGAGGTTGAGACCACTTTATCCTCTTGTAATTACATATCCTTCCATCTTGGACTGCTAGCTATATATCATATAACATATATTTTGGACACAAAAATTCAAACAAGAAGGAGTGAGAAACAAAATATAATATATTACAGATAAGACATAAGCATAAGGGTTTTCACAAACTAATATAGTAATATCAGTCATAATCTCATATACAATCAATTATGAATATAGGGTTTCCACATACATAACACTTATATTTTCATTCATAACCATCCATATAGAATGTCACAATCACATGAATGTTATGTAATGCTTATGCTACTATCTCATTCAGTTTATGCATGTGGGCCCTTAAAGTTTTAGTTTGTACTGGGCCAACCAGGAGTTTACACTGTTTCATAAATTCTGGATAATAATAACATAAATGCCTTCATGGCATATGAACAGCTCAACTGGCGTGGAAACACTTAGAGACTAGTCAGACTGAGAAAGTTTTTATTGTGAAAGTACCCGACACCAGGGAGCGACCCCAGGTCACCTGAAGCACCCTTTCACACTCTCTCATCCCAAGGCTCGCAATTAAGCCTCCTCTAATGTATCCTCGGTTTCTATAATCCGTCCCCAGGCAATATCACATCTCATTTCTCTTTAATGATTCATGATGCATGAACTACTCGTATATTTAGTTGGTTAAGGCTTTTAGAAACTCAATTATTAAATACCATAAAGGTTCACAAAATCATCACAATAAACTGTACATTTCCATAAGTTCTTCTTTGAACTTCTGTTATACTGAAATAATTTAGTACAGTCTTCAAATTCAGATCTTACCAAAATTGAGTTTCCAAGCCTTAAATATCTCAAAGCTTTCTCTTAAAAATCTTCATATATTTACATAATCTTTCTCAATTTGAATCTTAACTAGATTGAGTTTTTGAAATCTCCACAAAATATTCTTTAGTTATTTCATTGGGGAAAACCAAAATAATTTACTTTAAACTTCTAATTTCTAAAGAAAATAATTTAAAATCATTAACTAAGAATACTTAAAACTATAAAAATTTTCTTTAATTCAAGGATTAATTATCTCAACCTCTGATTTTCATAAAATAGCTTCTTTCTAATACTAGATTTTATTATAGAGATTAAAAATAAAGTTAATAAAAATTATTTATAAGAAGAAATAAAAGACTAGAATAATTACAAAATACTTTCTCTTGGAATAAAAATTTAAAGAGTAAGGTAAGAAAATTCTTACTGAGTTTTAACTTTCCGTCATGCTTGCTATATGCTCAAACTTCATATCACAAGATCATCAATCATTCATCAACCACAATCAAGTATAGTAATCTCATCAATCACAATCAAATATCATCAATCATAATTGCATATTATTAATCACAATCTAATATTATAAATCACAATATCATTAATCGAAATCAAATATAATTAATTATAATCAAGTCAAATCAACTAAATATCGCTTATAAATATAATTCAAATTTTTAATGGTTATTTAAATTAGTAGATTTGATTTTGAGTCCTTATAGTCCATTCCTCGCACAGGTCTATATAAGTCCATATATCCAGTCTTCGCATAGGTATAGTTCAGTCTAGACAGGTCATAATAGTCCAAGTCCTTGCATAGGTTTAGTTCGATCCATATAGGATATAAAAATCCAAGTCCTTGCATAGGTTTAGTTCAGTCCGTATAAGTTATAATAATTCAGATCTATGTATAGATATTTCAGAATAAGTTACACAATATATTAAATTTATTATAAATTTTAAGTTAAGAAGTTATTACTTTAAAATAATAATATTATTAACTTTAAAAGGAGTAGGGGACTCCTCCCTTTATTCTTATGTCTTTCATATTATATTCTTATCTCACTCCCCCTTACCTCTTGTATACCGATTCGTTATTGAAAATCCATGCGCGCCTCGTCTCCGAGTTCTAAAACATACCAATTTCATTTTAATATAATTACAAGATGAAAATTAAGATTACAACTTAAAATAAAAAATGGTAAATTTTGAATAGTGAATAGTGAATAATGAATAGTGAATAGTGAATAGTAAATCGTGAATAGTAACAGTAAATAGTAAAACGTGAATAGTAACAGTAAATAGTAAATCGTGAATAGTAATGGTAAATAGTAACAGTAAATAGTAATTTACTATTTGAATAGTAGTTTACTATTGAAATAGTGTTTACTATGCAGAATAGTAACTTAAAATAATATTATTTCCAGTATAATAACAGATTTTTAAAAACGATATAAAAATAACCCAAAAATATAAAAGAGAAGTATTCTTACCTTAGGATTTTGGCAGAACCTTCTCTCCAAAAACTTTTCTTCTCTCTCTCACTTCCACCACTATCTCACTAGCACTACTATATTAAGAAAACTTAATCTGAAATTGTGAATTCTAAAGAAGAAATCCTTCGGTATTTATAGGAAAAAATTTTACTATGCATTCCATTATTTTAATATAAAAGTACTATGCATTTTTGAATTTTTTATTCCAGGTTACTGTGCATCTTTTGAAAATTTCATACATGCACAGTGATTTGCATAGTAATTGTCGGCAAAATTATTAAGTCAAATAGTAATCCTTCACTCGGTATATTTTAAATATTCAAAATGAGTCCTTTTTGAAATTTAGCGATATTATATCAGTCCTCACTAATTTTATAATAAGTAATATAAAGCTGAAATTTTAAAAATCTAAAATTTTCTGTTAATAAAAATTTATTGATACGTTTCTAATTTTTTAACGATTAGAAAAAATCAAGATTTTTCTCAAACCGATAATTTTTAGATAAGTCTACTTGAAATGGATTTTAGAAAATTTTCTTATAATTTAACTTTACATTCTTGTAAATATTTTTAATTTTAAGCAACTTTATATGAATTTAAAATTATTTAAAATATATTATTTTATTAAAATAATTCAAAATTTTCAAAAAATTCCAAAAAATCATAAATATTATGTAGATCAAAAAGTTCAAAAGAACCATAGTCTAATTCCTTCAAAATTTTATTTTAAAATTCTAATAAGAGTTAAATCTTGAATATGTAAAAAAAACAAAAATATAACAACATAAAATAAAAATGGTGAATAATAAGGATATTAAAAATTCTTAATATAATTTTCTTAATTAGTGAATATTAATTAAGTCACTTTAGAATTCTCATTCAGAAATATTTTCATTTTTTTATTATTATTATTTTAAAAAAACAAATAATAAAAATATAAATACCAAAATTTCAAAAAAAAATAATAATAAACTAACTTATAGTAAGTATTTTTCAAGAAATATATATTAATATCTATTTCCTATTTGTGATGAAAATAGGATGTTACAGTAGCTCAATGGGCTTTTGAATTCATTGTATCTCATTATCATTAGAAGCTTATTAGTAGTTAGATTTGAGCCTTGCATCACCATATTTTTTTTATTATTGGTCACTTTTAAGCCTTGTATGGTCATATATTTGTTTTGGGCCACATATAGTGAGCCTTGAGTGAAACTTTAACAAACCCACCAAATTCAAATTTGAAAATTACTCTTAGACTAGAGATGATATCTATATAAACCTCTTTATTGTCGACCTAGGTTTATCTCTCTCTAAAAGAATGACACATTTCACCTTTCCTTTCCTAAAGCTTTCTATAGCTCTACTTCTCTTTTCATTTTCAGTTCTCTTTTGCAAATTTTCACTTTCCACATCACAATTTCTCTTCCAACCCATATCTTGAGGAGGAAAAGATGATTTCATGCTTGTAAGGTTGAGAAGATCAAAGCAAGCTTCTATATCTAGATCCATTCATGAAGAAATTCCTACATCAACTATTTATAATGGACACTAGATGTTAAAATTCATTTAGATGTAAAAAGCCTTAGAGAGACAATTAAAGATGGAAATAATACATCTAGTCAAAACAAGGCTAAAGTCATGATCTTTTTACGTTACCATATCCATAAAGGATTAAAGAATAAAGACCCTTTTGTTTTTTGGAAGAATTTAAAAGAAAGATATGACCATTAGAAATATATAATTGTTCCAAAAGCTCGTTATGAATATATGCATTTGCACCTTCAAGATTTTAAAATTATGAATAAATATAACTCTACACTATTTAGAATCACTTCTAAATTAAAATTATGCAGAGAAAAAATAACTAAAAGTGACATGGTAGAGAAGACATTCTCTACTTTTCATGCATCTAATATGCTCTTATGATAATATTGTGAAAAAGGTTTCACGAAATACTCTGAATTGATTACTTGTCTTCTTGTGATTAAACAAAATAATGAGCTTCTTATTCAAAATTAAGAATCCAACCCAGAATGTTATGGATGGTCTACACTTCAAGGTAGTTGAATGGTTTGCCTCGCTCCACTGCAACCTATGCAAATGCTAAATACAAGACCGAAGGTGGGTTGATCATGTAAGGCACCTATGATCCTTAAGTCAATAAAGGGATCTCCATAATAGATAAAATAGGGAATCTTCAATAATTGAGTAATAAATGTATCCTTTTCACTGTTCATGAGGTAGGGAACTGATGTATGACATGATGATGACTCTGTCAAGCCCTCTATAGGTTTTGTAGGTGACGTGATAGTTGACACAATTGTCCTTATGGATGGGTCCTTTCAGGGTCCTAGATCTCGTTCTCAAAGGGATGAGCTTTTCTAGATAATGTTGAAAACTGGTATGTCATCTTTGGTGTATGGACACCCTGGTCACGGGTCCAAATCAATTTTTAGTAAAAAAAATTTAAAGACACTAATTAACTTGACATTAATTAAAAATATGTGATTAGCTAGGGGATGGCTCATTTCATAGTAATGATCACAGGTGCTCTGCCCGAGTTCAGTTGTCTGATTTTATTTTTTTCAACATTTCTATATTAATTATTTTTAAAAATAATATAAAAATACTTTTCATATCAATTTTAAGAAAATTAGTTATATTATTGTTTTTTACATTGGTTAACCCTATTATAAATGTTAAATATAAAATGAAATAAAAGATAAGATATATTTTATTTTAAAATAGATAAAAGTATTTTTTAAAAATATCGGTGAAAATCAAAGTGTAACCATTTGTTCATTTTTTAACTAATTTTAAATTTTCTATTACAATGAAAAAGATATCTATTTTTAGATAAATTTACAAAATAAGCTTAAACTTAAATACTACTTCATGTAGTTTTTCAAAAAACACTACAAGCTACTAATTAAGCTCTTTTATCAAACATGGCTAATTGATTTAACAAATTTTAAGCTAGTAAAATATGCTACACATTTTTTGGCATTCCCCTTTCAAAACACCTACATTCCACTCAAAAAATATCTTTTTTTTTCTCTCACACACTCCAAATAATTAATGATCTGTTTGGTACGAGGATAGAACTTCTAGTATGGATATTGGGTCTCTCTATGTTATTTGTTGCACCTGTCTAGTGAAGATCTAGTAATATCTCCCTCGGTCTAGTGGGGATCCAAGAGTCTTGTCTTGATTTTGTCCAGCTAACACACCAGTATCTCACGTTGTAAGGCGAAATAAGGTGCCACCTGTAAAGATACTGTGGCGCTCAATTCAATATCGGGTAAATCAATATCAAAGCTTAAGAGTTGTTGGTGAACCTATCTTAATGATGCATTAATGCTTGGTATTTATAGACTCAGGCAGTGAGAATGTCCTATGTGACATGTACAGATTCTGGAAAAGACAAATAAGGCTGACACGATTACAGATATTCTCTACACCCTCTGTAAGTATGTGGCCAATATACGCCCAATGCCTCCCTAGGCTCTTCCTGACTTCGGTTATTACTGACTCCGACTAGAGAGATCTGCCATAGGGAATCCACATGTGGGAAATTCGATGATGTAGGTTATTCATGGGAGGTGTCCCACACCGAAGAACATCATCCCAAACAAGTATTGTCTGGGCTAATATCATGCCCAAATCAATCAACAAATATAAAAACAATATCAAAAACTTAAAAAATAAAAATTGACGAAGATCAACTATAAGAAATCATGTATTTACCATGAAAATATTATGTCAGGACATGAATATGATGTAACATTATATCAAATTTTAACATTAGCCTATACTATCCTAAGAAGCAAAAGAAACTAAGAGGTAAAGAAACTAAAACTCATGCATTATTTGGTCTCTCCCTTAAAATCCAAAACTCTTCGTAACAATCTTTTACGACTCTCTTTCCTGTCTAGCTATCATTAATTTGCATTGCATTATCTACAATGCAAGCTGCGCAACAAAGATCATTCATTAGCTTTGTTTGATTCATTGTTAAATGCTTTACCTTTTATTTTAATCTTCATTCTCTTAGATATTTTTAATATATGGGACCCTCCAAACCCTAACCCACACACAGATATTAAAGTGATTTTGTAATGATAAAAGTCATTTAGGGATTTATATTTTGGGATGGAATTAATAATGTATAGATACCATAAGTCTTGTTTCTAATTCTATTGATGGAGCAAATTAAAAGTAAGAACAAATTAATCGTTACTCTTTTTATGAAAGAGTATATGGTTCCAAAAGACACAATCTTTTGCATGAAAGGTTATAAAGATATAACTTTCTATGAAATGATACATATGATGCTCAGATACGATAATGTAGAATACGTATCTAAATATACATAAAACATAATACATTTAAAGTTGCTATTATAGAAATCTCAATTAAAAACATGATTTATGGACATAATTAAAACAAAACCTGAATATTGAATGATTATCTTTGTAATTGTTTGTATATTTCTTACACTAGAATTTGATATTATTTTTAAGAACTTAAATACTTAATAGAAAAATATCAGCGAAATATACAAGAGTATCAAATAGTAAATACAACATGTATCAAATACGAATACGTGAAGTTGATGAAAGTATCAGTATTTCATAGAATGATACACAACCTTTTATGAATGGTTGTAGGGATCTAATGATACAATGGTCCCTAGGTTAGATGTACAATTTTTTTAACACTCATTGTTAGATAAGAATCCAAAGACTTATGCCTCAATTAGAAAACCAATAAACCAATTGTTACTTCTTAAGTCTTCATCTATGACTTTGGTTATCATTCCGCACCAAGATATTCCGGATGAATATATATATATATATATATATATATATATATATATATATATATATATATGCAGACGCTTCCAATTTATTTTTTATATTTTTCTTATGATTTGACATAAAGGAATTTTATTTTCTCAAATCAATTTTCCAATATTTTCATCCAAAATTTAAGTGATCATCGATCCTCTCTTTTCTTTGGATTCCTAAATTTAAGGCTTCTTTTTCGCTAGAAAATTTATTCGTCGAATGGACGTGGATATTTGTCTTTGTAGACTTCCATTTTTAATCTCATATTAGTGCTCACTTCGCTGTGCAAATTCTAGTATATAAATTCTTGTCTTATTATTGTCCAAAAAAAAAATTCTTGTCTTATTTGTCACCCACGCTTTGGATCATTGGTTGGTATAAATGCCTGTATTTTTGTGATCCTAATGATGTGTTTAGTTCATAAGTTTTTTTACAAAAATAGAAAATTATTCTTAGAAAAATTTAAAAAATAGAAAAACTGTTTATTTATAAATTATTTAAAATTTTTTATAGAAAAATAGAAAACTGATTTTCTATTTTTTAAGAAAATTAGAAAACTCTTTTAAAAGGTTTTCTAAGAAAAGTAAAAAAAGAGAAAATGCGGTAACTGAATTATAAGATAAGATAATTGAATTACAAGATAAGGTAACTGAATTACAAGATAAAGACTGTTGTAACCAAATGAGAATATGAAACAAACAGCTACTAATTCGAAAAGTTCTTCTGCTATTATTTTGAAATATATTTAAATACAAACTCATTTACTCTTATTTTAATATAATTTTAAATTTTAGTCACAATTTTTATGTGATGCATATACTATACAACATTGTAATAAATAATATACATATATATAAGACATATCTCAATTAATTTGAATTAAAGAATGTTTGAAAAAAATTTGGAAAACTGAGTGCACTTGAATAACTTTTTTAGTTTTCTAGTTTTCCAAATTGAAAAACTGTCACATTATCTAAACAAGTTTTTGAAAATTTTCTAGCTATTCTAAGAAATAAAAATTTTGGAAAACAAGCAGAAAACTTTTCCCAGAAAATTAGAATAATTTTCTGTAACTAAACACAGCCTAAGTGATTATATAATTATATTAAATAAATACACTTGTTAGATAATTTGTTTATGTAGCCATTCCTATCTAATATTTAGTGGAAAAGACTTTGATTGTTGGTTTGGATACTCAGTTTTGTTTTGTGTTATTTAAAAGTCTATTTTAAAATGTTATGTTTTTTTAAAAAAAGATTAGCAATAGGGATGGTAATTTGAGTTTGACCAGTAGCCAACCCGTTAAAAATCGAGTCGGGTCTAAGATTTGAACTTGTTTTCTTGAATAAGCTCGGTCTATTTTATCCCGTCAAAAATGGGTTTTGATGGGCCTGACCGGCTCGTCGGGTTGATAATAAAATATTATATATATATATATATATATATATATATATATATATTATGTTAAAGAAATGCATATGATTTGATAACTTATGGACTTTATTATTGTTATATATGTTATTAACTTATTATGAAGTAATGAAGTATGGACTTTATTTGATGTTATTTATTAGGGATTTTTATTATTTAGGTTTTTAGTATTATGGACTTTATTATTTGATGTTATTATTATTATATATAATTATATTATGTTATATTGTTATTGTGTTTGTGTGTTTGATTTTTGTTTTAAATATTAGTTGATTATTTGATTTAGATTTTTGATGATATATTATAATAATATAATATTATAAAATGTAAATAATAAAATTTTTTCTCATTAATACAAATGTAATTTATTTAAACTTTTAATAAAATAAATTAAGTTGATTATAAAAAAATTAGTTTTAAAAAAGGTAAAATTTGATTTTTATATCTAATTTATTTTATAAAAAAGTCTTAGAAACAGTATAAATTTAGAATAAAAATGACATGCATAAAAAAAAGTAAACTAATCCATAGACCACATAAAATACGGGTTGGACCAGTATTTCTCACCTTTTTTTTTCGCTCGATCTGCATTAGACAGACTTAAATGAGTCTTAACCCGGCCCATATTGCCACTCCTAGTCGGCAATGGTTCTGTTTATGATAAAATTAATATTAAGCTGCGAAAGCATTGTCTTAAATAATTTGTTAATGCTAGATTAATTGCGCATGCTAGGCCTTGGATTCATTGTAAGAAGCGTACGCGTACTTGATTTTGGCTAACAGAGAAACTGTCTGTTCATTTTTCTCCGTTTCTGCAGATTATAGCTAATATCGTATTGGTGCAAATTACTGGTGATAATATTCTGACATGATCTTGATATTTATTGTGACTTGTGAGAATGCAATGAGCATGAGAGTCTCATAATTGATAAGGGGATCTTTATTCATTCACAAGCGTCCAATTTTTCAAAACCATTGCTATATATCGCCTATCAATTATGAGATTCAAATTGCATACTACACAAATTTTGTCCAAAGGTTAGACTTTTATTTAAAGTGTTGAGCATAACACTCAACATGTGACAAAGAGGGAACATCATAGTGGATGAAGAAGTTCTTCAGAGAGAAAACCAAGTTTGTTTTGTATCAAAACACTGCAAATTAACGACTCCAATCAAATTGTTTAACAATGGTAGACTTGTAGTCAATCCCAATGACTTTGTCCACGCTGGGAAGGCACGATTTTGCAACTTCAGCATGGGCAGGATGGGCCATAAACTCTGCAACACCTTCAGTGCTCTCAAAGGTTGATTCAAAGACATGAGTGAAACCTTGATTCAAGTTTTCAGTACTTACATCCTTGCCCCTACAATTCATTATTCATATAATATGATCACCACTATACATCGCGTTCAAATGGGCAACAGAAGGGGTTCAAGTGGAAATTAATGTTCAGAAAGTATGATGCAATGCAATGCAATAGTTGAAGTTGAACTACATTTCTCAACCACCTATTAAAGTTCCATCTTTTTCTAGTAGTATCATATAAATGACCTTAATAAAGATTAAATTGTTCTGGTCTAACGGGTCCAATTTTGAAAAGTGCGGAAAAAAGTAGATGTATACTATACATGGCCCTGATTTAAAATTACTAGCTACAAGAAAACATATTTTTTGTAACAAAAGAGAATTATGACCAGAATGACAGATTTTGATGTTATAATTATGTTAGTGTTTGTTGAATTGCAAGATTGAGGAAGATATATACCAACGGAATGATTTCATGGATGGAACGAGATTGACGAGATTTGCATAAGTCTTGATGATCTCTTGAATCCGCTCTGGAGTGGTATCGTCCTTGAACTTTGTCAATACTAAGTGTATCACTTCTCCTTCTTCTTCCGAGTTGAATTTTTCAAAGTTGGTGGCGAAGCATGCAGTGGCCAAGAGTATGATGATGCTAAGGGGGAGCGAGACCCTGAAGTTCTTAGCCATTATCATTAATAATTCAAGCAAGGAGTTGCTAATGCTGAGAAAGTCATGAGCAACATTTTTTCGAGGTATAATTTTATTTAAACAATAATCTAATAATCGAGGACAATGTAGAGATTCCTGTGTCAGGTGGCAACGCTGCATGCCACCATGTGTGGCTGGCCATGAGAGGCATCATGAACATGTAAAATTGCGTGCATTCTGTAATTTATGACTCCAAAACTCCACGCCCTTCTTTCTTTCTCCACCAATTTTAGGTCAAGGTGTTCTTTCATTTACGTGCCACCTAGTACAATATCAAACTTTATTCGATGTGTCATCAACTGGTCACGGTTTCCTTAGTCAATTCTTTAATTAACTATATCATGCATTGTAACTTGTTGCGGCAGAATATTTCATGTAGTTTTATATACTATTCCCTCGCAAATAACGCACATCATAATATCAACCAATAATTTTAATAATCTATCACTATTTGTTAGTATCCGATGAGAGTCCGCAATTTATGTCTTGACCTGTTTTTCAGAATAAGCACACTATTCTGATTCCATACGTATAACTTTCAATAGGGCAACAGTTTTTTAAGTCTTTTTTTTTTAGTTTGATTGCATTCAAAATATTAGCAACAAATTGATCATCACAGAAAAGAATAAGTTTTCTGCAGATTCTTCTTCAACCATTAATCAATTAATTCACTATAGAAGACAGACATCTATCATACTATGTACTAAGCACCATCCATTGCAAACCTTTCAAAAAGGTAAAACAAATTTCTGAGGTCTGCATTTCTATATTGTGATTTCTAGATCCCTATTATGAATCACCTTGAAATGTAAATCCTCCAAACCCGTGAAACAAATAGCTGCAATAAGTGAAGAAACAGAACAACTTTGAAGAGCTATATGTCAGCACTCAGCAGCACTCAAAAAGTAACTTCATCCCAGATTGTATTAAGAAGACAGTTGTGCATGATCAGAGAATAACAATAGATAGCAAGGGTACCATTTACACCTCAGATTTTAGGAATGTTTCACACACACTATATCATCGAATTTATTGCCATCCAATTTATATAGAGATACCCCTTGCATCTGCTTATACTGATCCTGTGCTTCTTTCCTCAAACTCTCAAAAGGCATGACTTCCCATTTACTATAATTCGAATACTTCCTGACGTCGCTCATGTCTGGTGATCCTGAGATAGGTCCACTTTTGTCTGGATCCACATTGCCCCACACCTTACAACTGCCAAACTGCCCTAAATCAGCAGCCGCATGTGCTTGGCTTATCATTTCTTTACTTGGTACATCTGACCAGTCTTGAATCCTCTTAGATCTCATTGGGCAGTGAATCCTGATTACCCCAAGGCATTCTAGAAGTTGGTAGTATTGTGTCCCTTCTTAGGAGCAGAGAAGTACCTTGTCCATTCAGTGTATCCTGGATCAACAGTGAAACCATATATGTCAATAACATCACACATGGAAAGTGCTAGCTCAATAGACTTCATTCCAGTTCCTTTGGCACCACGGCATAGTACAATACCATGGAAGAGATAGACTGGATTTAATGAAGTCTTATCGAATGAAAATGAGAACTGTTCATTTACACTAAAACAAATGAGCTAATCCATTATCTCCTGTTCAAATCAAAGTCTAACCACATAATCAATCTAAATAATTACAACATCAACAATAACAACTAATACTAGACCAAAAAAAAAAAACAATAACAACTAATAAAGTTTTATCTCACTAAATGAGATTGGCTATACAGATTGTGCCCTCACATGTACCAAATGCTTTTGAGGGGAGTTAAACCCATGATAGGTCACATAATCTATAATTATCAATTATATTATTGTTTATATTATATAATTAATCCACAAAATTTAAAATTATTAATTATAAAATATGTAACGTTCTTGCATTTAAATGTATATAAAAATACCATAATAACAAAGTATTAATTATCAACGTAAAAATAATAAGCTCTCAATACTATATATAAATTACATCTGATAGGAATAAATATCGTACATCATAATAACTTATATTTCAATCACAATATGAATAAAGGAAATGTAAATAATATTTCCACAAAAGTCTAACCATCTCACAATGCTATAAGAGACATGTCAATAAAAGTGACATCCACAAAACAAAATATCTCATAGATAAACTAGATAATAATGTGAATAAGCAGATACACAAAATAAAACTCTCACTAACCTAAAATATCAAAAGACTTCATTAAACCTATATGAACTACATGATTTCGAAAAAGCTCCAACAGTCAAACACTTGGTTAGTGGATATGTCAGCATGCTAATGTATTTAATATGAGTCTGAAACTTGAGTACTTTCTCTCTAACAAACAAGTACTTTATGTCAAAGTGCTTCAAACGAGTAGAACTCCTAGCATTATGAGAGAGAAGTAAACAACCGTCGCATAATAAATCACAAGAGGCCCTAGATATACTTTTAACAATGCGAAAACTCGAAATCAAATTCTTTAGGCATATAGCTTGACAAGTAGCCTTATAACAAGCGACGTATTCCGCCTTCATAGTAGAAGTAATTGTAAGTGTTTGTCTGACACTCTTCTAGGAAACAATTCCTTCCATCATAAAATTAGAGCCTGAAGTACATTTATGGCCATTAGGTATTCGGTAAAATTAGAATAGGTCAACATATAATCTTTGATTCCTTGTAAATATCTCAAGACCTTATTCACGACTTTCCAATGACTCATACTTGGGTTACTCAAGTATCTACCCAAAACATTAACAACATAAGCAATGTTGCAATGAGTACAAACTTAAGCATACATCAGACTCCTAATAACGGAAGCATATGGAACTTTCTCCATTTCAAGTAACTATTTATCATCATGAGAACACTGAGAATTTTAGAGTTCCCCACCTTTCTGAACAGGCGCGACACATGGGGAAAAATTACATATTAAACTTCTTCAGAATTTTATCAATGTACATTTTCTGGGATAATCCAAGAATACCACGAGACCTATCACGAGAAATCTAGATGCCTAAAACAACAGAAGCATCACCAAGGTCTTTCATATCAAAGTGGCTACTCAACATAATCTTTGTTTCACTCAAAAGTTTAATATAGTTGTTAGCAAGAAGAATATCATCAACATATAAAACAATGATAAGATTACCCGTACTCACCTTTAGGTAAATGTATTGATTTGAAGCATTTTCCTTGAAGCCAAAAGAAATAACCACTTGATCAAACTTCAAGTACCATTGTCTAGAGGCCTGTTTCAATCCATAAATGGATTTCTTCAACCTACAAACTAAATGTTCTTTGTCATTTTCAACAAAATCATCAGGAACCATATAAACATCTTTAACTAGATCACCATTAAAACTTGGATCCGTTTCACTAGAAAAATATATTTATTTTGTTCATTTAAATGGGCTTGGATGCATAGTTTTGTTGGAGTATAAGTGTTGTACATTGAAGAGCAGAATCAGCTGAACATTATTTGGGGGGCGTTTTTTTTATAGTAGCATAGCCATCACTTTCATTATTATTTGTAATTGTTACTAGTTTATTTTCAAAACCAAATGTATACTTTTTATGCATTCTAGATCTTTTTGTTATTTATATATATGATTGCATGCTTTCAGTAATCTGAATTCTATTTTTTTGTTAAATTAATGATTTGATTATTATATTTTTAATTAATTAAATTTTATACTAAAAAAACTCTATATTTCGATTCTTATATGTAACTAATTTAAAAATTAATTTTCCTTATTTGTTTTCTTTTAACATGCACAATAGTATACTTCATCACTACGCGCTCTTTTACAATTTGATAAAATTTTGACAGTATTTTGCATTGGTCTTTAAATACACGAAATGAAGGGGGTGACATCAAATTCAACCAGAATCAAATATATGCACCCACAGAACAATACAAAATATAAGTAACCAAACTTGATCAAATTTTAAAATAAGTCCTAACTTGTACATAACAATGACGTATAAAAAACTTATTCACCCCAAACTATCCAAACGGACAATTCAAGATTCAATATGATGAAATTAATTAATTTAATTACCATTTGTGTCAAATCTCAAATGGGAAACTATGGTTCACTCATAACATATAAATTTTAAACTTTGCAGCAATTAAATCAATTAAATCACGCTAGGGTTTAGGAGATATAATTGTTTCATGTTTGTAGATTGTGAGGTAGTTGACAAAAAGAAGTGTTGTGAGAGAATAGAAGAAGTAACATTTATTCACTTTCAACATCCAATTCATGGTTTCATTTTGAGACAGATCCAAAGAAGGGTTGTTGTTGTTGTTGGGGTAGTGTAGTAGTAGTACTTTTCTTCTTGTTCTTTGTCTTCTATCACTTCTTGTTCCTAACCATAAACCCTAAATTAGGGTTTAAAGTTTAGGGTTTGAGATATCAATGTAATGAGGCAACAAGTACCAGGTCTTGGGTTATGGTTAGTGAAGATTTTATTTTCCAAAACGCATCTAACACGTAGTGTTGTGACCAAAGCTAAGAGTCCATAACACGTAGTGTTAAAAGAGTTTTAGGAAGATGGCCATTAAAATTGGTAACTACAATTTAAAAATATTTTTACATAAATTATTTTATAAATCAATTGACTTATGTGACAAAGAAGTGATAGCATTGGTCCATATCCATTAGTTAAAAATAAATTTGTATTTATACGATATAAGTTCTCATGTATAATATATATATATATATATATATATATATATAATGACAAAGAAAAAATTAAACAAATGAATTGGAAGAATGTGTACATGTTAAATGTATAATACCAAAAAAACAAACATGTGTATATCACCAACGACTAACACAATGAGCCTCATTATAACATCCTTATTTTTAAAATTAAATTTCTAAAATCCAAATAAATTTTTCACAAATAATTTAAATTTTAGAAACAGGATTGGGATTAACATAATAACATTGTTATTATTACATCAACCTGCCCAATTATATATACAAAATTTTACAAAACCGATATACACAGGAGCCGACCAAGGCTACTACAAAACAACTATGTGCATCATGTATTATACATATAAATACATAATGCTCCGAGCAGGCTGAGTGACTTCATATATCACCGCTGCGTCCTGAATCCACTGTAAAAATAACCACAAATAGGGGGTGAGCATAAACATGTCAAATGATAGTTATTGAATCGGATTAAGTGTCCAATTCATAACTACGTATAAATCATAATCATATCATACAATCTCATCATATATCATTCATTCTCATATCATCAAGTGATCATATCATCATGTTATTCTCAATAACATAAATCAATGCATATGCATGCGGATCCGACTCTAATGATGGGATTTACACAACATAATATCTCAGCTCTCAGCTGATTCGGCCGTTTTACAGGTACCAAACCGCGCGCCCATAATGTAACACCAGTCACTCTCAGTGACAGCGGTAACAACTCGATGTTACGGGTCAGCCTTGAGTCCAACTCGAAGGCGTCTGTGGAATCCAAAGAAACCACCACAGGGTCTGTGCCTTATCATCAGGCCGCCCTCCCATCTGGGCCGGCATCACAGGCCTCCTACAGTCCTGTGTGCGTCTGAATGCACATGCTATGCCAAATAATGATCAATCATCAACAGACCACCTGATTACCATCATCAGGGGCTACCACTCGGTTACCATCACCAAGGGTCTCAACTCAATATAACAATAAGCATAGCATACAGTAGTCAATCAAAACCACATAATATTTCATGTTTGTCCATCACATAAGCATCTCATACTTTATCAATATGCATCACATGCATTTATATATCATGATAAATTTCATGAATATTATTCATATCATCATCATCAATCACATATCAATATCATATTTCCTACTGCATCTCATGCATAGAAATCATCACAAATACATACATCACATATATAATTTATATCTTATATAAATTTAATATCAATACCACTCACCTATGAACGGAAAATACCATATTTCATAATATATCACACATAGCACATATATTCGGGATTTCTCATTGAAGGTAACAATATTATCCCGATTCCGTTCATAAACTACATATTTAAAATGTAACGCTCCCCCTACCTGGAATAAAGAGTTCCAGCAGCTCTTCAGGATATTTCTAATTACAGCTCACAAATTCCAACTGGAATTTCCAGCTCTGAACCAGTCCAAAGTTTCTTCGTGAAAGAGAAAAAGTGAAGATTGATTTTCTTCTTTGATCGTTAATTTCCAGTAAAGATTGGAAAAGAAAAGGATAGAAGTGATGTTTTACACTTTCCAAAATTCAAGCTGATCCAACAGTAGAAGTTGATATATATATCGTTCATGCAAAAGAGATGTGAACGAAATGAAGAAGTCTGATACACGTATCTTTAAATGATAAGGAAGAAACAAGATATTTAAAGAAAAGAAGATAGGACAACAGAGTGGGTCCCATACTTAGAAAATATCAGAAAAGAGAATCTGCTAGAATTTAGAAGAATAGAGTGACGTGGAAGAGCTTCAATGATTGAAGTAATTATCAATTCCGACTCGGTTCTGGTATTTTGAGCATATACCTCTTTCCGAGAAAGATTCATCAGAGCCTCTTTCCATTCAGAATTATTTCACTCGGAGGAAATTCACTCGGAAAGGTTTCTACATGAAACACTCAATCATAACTTTCCTTTCTCAGAAATGATCCACTCAGGAATCTCTCACCCGGAAATACCCCATTCAGACATATCTCACTCGGATATATCTCTGCCCGAGTCAAAGCCTTCACTTGCGTCACTCGGAAGTCTTTCAACCGAAAAGATCACTCGGAATCGAAGTTCAGTTCCCTCTCAGAAATCTTTCCACTCGAAAGGATCATTTAAGGTCGAGGACAATCTCGAATACGAATCCGAGCACAAGCTCTCGGCAACTATAAAACACCCGAGCACGAATTGAATGAAAGGGGTTCACTACTCGGATATTTACTTCCCTCGGGAACTATTCACTCAGAAACGTACTCGTTCGAAGTTAAAGTCTTTCTCTGTCTAAAAGTACTCTTCCTGGAAAAGACTCACTCGGTATGTCCCATTCGGTGCAATACCACACAGAAATTGGAAATATCTCACTTGACGTTATTCCATTTGGAAACGTCTCACTCGGTGCCATCCCACTCGGAATGTTGCACTCAACTCGGAGATTCCCCACTTGGTCACTATCCAAAAATATCTCAGCCTGAGAAGTACTCATTCGAAATCAAAGCTTCTCTTCATTCGGAAGTACTTCTCTCGGAAACGATCCATTCGGAAACGTTTCACTCGGAGACGTTTCACTCGGATTTGCCTCACGCAAAAGTGTCATTCGGACACAGTTTTTTCTTTTCTCAGGTGATTCTTGTAACACCCTTAATTTCGTTATTTCTTATTTAAAATAAAATTTCAAATGAATTTGATTATAGTTCTTTAGAACTTTTTGATTGTTATATAATTTATAATTTTTTAGAATTTTTATATTTTTTTCATTTTTTTTGAGAATGACAAAAATACCCTTAACCTTTCATCTAATAACCAAAATGCCACTGTCGACATCATCGCTTACATCATCGCTTACATCATCGGTGGGTAAATGTTTATATCATGAATAGTAAAATAAATAATTAAATAATCTTAAATAGTAAAATTTTCTTCCTATAAATAGATGGCTCATTTACAACATTTCTACACCAAAAATTAGAGAGAGAATCTAGAGAGATAGTGCGTAAGAAATTAGTGGGGAGTAAATTCTTTTGGTAAAAAGAAGTTCTACCGGAGGTGTAAGGTAATAACTTTCTTCTACATTCTTTTTATAATTTTAGTTTATTTTTTTAGCACTCTTAAACCATTAATATACTAATACTATTATGAATAAGTTACTATAGTAAAAATAAATTACCACTGTGTTATTTTTACTATTTACCGTTACTATTCAAAATTTACTATTTATTGTCACTATTCACAATTTACCATCTATTGTTATTATTCAAATTTATCATTTACCGTTATTATTCAAAATTTATTAGTTGTTGTTACTATTCAAAAATTTACTATTTACCGTTACTATTCAAAATTTACTATTTACCGTTACTATTCAAAATTTACTATTTACTGTTATTGTTCATGATTTACCATTTACCACTACTATTCAAAATTTACTATTCACGATTTACTATTTACTATTACTATTCAAAAAATTACTATTTACTGTTACTATTGATGACTTACCATTTACCGTTACTATTTATTATTACTATGCATATTTACTATTTATCATTCTGATAGCAATCTTAATTTTCATCTTAAGCTTATACTGAAATAAATTAGTATTAATATTTTGTTAGAACTTGGAGGCGTAGAGAGAATTCACTTTTGGTAGCAAATCAAGGTAAGGGGGGTGAGATTAAGGATATAATATGAAAATACATAAGAATATTGGGAGGAGTCCCCTACTCCTTTTAAACATAACAATATTATTATTTTCAAACAATAACTTTTAACTTAAAATTTATAATAATTGTTATTAATAAATTAAGCACCTTGTGTAACTTAATATCTGAAATAATTATTTAAGAACTTAAACTATTATGACCTATGTGGACTGGATTGAACCTATGCAAGGACTTGAACTATTATGAACTTGACTGAACCTATGCAAGGATTTGGACTGTTATGACATATATGGGCTGAACTAGACCTATGCAAGGATTGGACTATCTTGGATTTACATAGACCTATGCGAGGAATTGACCATAGAACTTAAAACAAAATTTATTAATTTAAATAATCATTGAATTTTAAATTATCATATTTATAACTGATGTTTAATTATTTGATTTGATTATGATTGTTAATATTTATTTATGCTTTATGATGTTTGATTGTGATTGACAATGTTTGATTATGATTAATAATCTTGTACTATGGAGTTTGAGCATATAGCAAGCATGATGGAAAGCTAAAATTCAGTAAGAATTTACTTATCTCCTACTTCTTTATTTACTTATTCACCTTTATTCAAATTACTTTTAAAAAATTTCTTAGATTTCAATAAAACTACATAAGTTTTTAGAAATCTCTTTTTATCTTTTAACATATATATCTTTACTAAAATTTAAATTTTTAGTTAGTGATCCGGCCTAGATACCGGCCCCCATACTTGTGACGTCAGACTGACCTCATATAAGGATAACCGGTGTCCTGGTTCAATGTTGCCACACCGGATATCCGTTGTCTGGCCGTCCGCCCTCACTCCACGACAACATCATTCATTTTCTCCATAGCGGTTCTAAGTTCATCTTTACAGGGTGTTTATATAATTGTTGGCTTTTCAGTCACAGTAAGAGAAGAGTCCCTGATAACTTATCAACGAAGACACTGTTTGTAGCAAAATACGTCACATCAATGGCTTCAGGAAGTAAGTGGGCGTGTCAGCAGATTATGCGGAAAAGGTGATTATCCTCTCTTCTCCCAAGAGGATTGTACTCTGATAATTGACCTACCCCCCTGACACATTCTGAAAGTCGAGCCACTTTGATTGACACAATATACACGCAATCAGAGCTAAGGGACCCACCTGCATCCAACGACTCATTTTTCTTACGTTCAACTATAAGAAGCCCATATCAACACACATGCATGGTATCGTTGTTCTATCTCACGCCTTACTGTTACTACGCTTGATTATTCATTGAGTTCATACACTTTTCTAACTTGAGCGTCGGAGAATCTTCGCAGGTGGCACCACCTTTCGCCCCTCTACAACGCGAAACGTTGGTGTGAAGGATCTCCAGGACAACAAGACCGGCCTCTCCCACTGAGAGACCGGATTCATACATCGGTTACTCATAGTTCCGGTGTGCGAACCCTAAAAACACCTGTACTCTTGTGGCTGGTCTCACACCGGATCCTAGACCCTGGTCCAGACCAGTTCATTGGCACGCCCGGTGGGACTCGATAGAGTTATTCCCATTTTCGCAGAAGTTAGGTTGTCACAATGGAAGGTGATGGGAGAGATTTCGTGGAAGGTCACGTGGAGGATGTGACCCATCAACAGGCTGGGAGGAGACTCGTCTTCGAATCCCCTGCAACTCAAACCCAGAGGATGGTGCAAGTGCAGACGCCTGACCCTCGCGATGAGGTTATCAGGCAACTGAAGGAGGAGCTGATGGAGTTGAGGCGAGAGAGAGGAGGAGCTGGGGACAGAGTAGTGTCTCATGCAGAGGATGCTCACCATGCATCAGCGAGGGATAGATCTACCACCCTCCAGTATTCGAAGATCCCCACATATGAAGAGAGGGAGCAAACGCAGGACTCTGGTGATAGAGTCAGTATCAGGAGAAGGGAGCAGGCGGTGGTAACTTCAGGGACATACAAGCTCAGTGTCCCTTTTTCAAGAAGGCTGATGAATATTGTCATCCCAAAACACTTGCAAACAACTCAGCCACTGTCGATTGGGAAGTATAATGGAGAGACCGACCCCACTAAACATTTGGATGCTTATGTTTATGAAGCTATGTATCTGGGAGCAGACGAAGATGTCATGTGCAGAATGTTCCCAAGGACGTTGACGGAGGAAGCTCTCAGCTGGTTTAAAAGTTTGCCTTCAGGATCTATAGACTCTTGGGAGGAAATGGCTGCTGCATTCGAAAGCCATTTCGTCATCTCCAGGGATATCCCAAGAACTTCTCACACCCTGGCCCAGATAAGGCAGGGAGAAACTGAGACTCTTAAGGAGTTCCTGAAAAGGTTTTACAAGGAGGCTGCGTTGGTCCCTAACCTCACGGAGGCCATACAACTCCATATTATAGTGGAAGCTCTTCAGCCAGGTTCAGCTTTTGCCCTATCTTTGGCAAAGAGCCCACCTACAACCTTCGAGGAGTTTCGAAGGAAAGCTTCCAAATATGTGGGCATAGAGATGCATCTAGAGGCAACTGCAACAAGAGTAAAGCCTTTTGCACCCGCTCAGCAGCCACGGAGAGAAAAGGAGAGAGTGAGGCCTGAGAAGCATGCCTTTAGAGAAGACTTTGTGAACGCTCGTCAGCATCCACGAGATGGGCGCGTATCATCGTTCGATCACTATGCTCCGTTGAACACCAGGCACTCACAAATCATGAGGGAGGTTGGTTGGCCAACTCTGAACGTCTTTGGTATAAGGAAGCCAGCCCCAGCCAAGAGGGGTGGTAACCCACGTAAATACTGCACTTTCCATGAGCAGACAGGGCACAACACTGATGAGTGTAAGGCGTTAAAGAATACGGTGGAAACTCTCATTCGGGAAGGAAAGCTGAAGCAGTATTTGTTTAAGGAGAAATCTATGGATGAGCCTCACAGGATGGAGAAAAGGAATAGAGATCCTGATGATGAAGATGATAATACACGCAACCCAGCAAGGAAGTTCACTGCGGCTGAGAAGCAGAAAGGGGTAGTGATTGCTGAAGGTGCCCAACAAAGTAATATGCCCCAGCAGCAGAGACAGGGCAGACGAGAAGTGATTGAGATGATAGCTGGAGGATTTGCGGGAGGAGGAACATCAATCACAGCACGAAAGAACCACCATAGGATGATTCTGTCAGTCCAGGGTAAACCGAGGGTAACCGCCCTTTCAGGGACGGAGTGACAGCCCCGACGGTGTCATTTACAGATGATGACTTCGGCCCAACAATTCCAGGAGGTGATGATGCAGTAGTGATTGTGGCCGTCATAGCCAATAAGGACGTCAAGAGGATCCTCGTCGATCAGGGAAGTTCTTGTGATGTTATCTTTTATAATTGTTTCAAACGAATGGGTTTCAGTGATGCAGATTTACAACCATACACACAAGAACTCACAGCGTTTAACGGAGCCAAGCAACCCACTAAGGGATACCTCGACACTTTGATTTCTTTTGAAGGGGAGCCCGGTGCAAGAACGGTCAAGTCAAGAATTCTGGTGATTGATGTGGAATCCCCGTACAACAGTATCATAGGCCGTCCAACATTGAACGCTATGGAAGCAATTGTATCCACCCCTCATCTCTTGATCAAATTTATCGACAAGGACAACGGTGTGTCCTCACTCCACGGAGATCAGGAGATGGCTCGATATTGTTATAATCTGAGCCTCAACATGGTTAAGTTGGATGCATTCAACAAGAAGAGGAAGTTGAACGATGGAGGAACAGCGGCAGGGTCTGTCAGTCTTATTGACCTAGACCCCAGAGCGGAATTGAAGATTGATCCACTCAATCCATCTAAGCCCACACCAGATGGTGGCTCCAGGGATGTCGTATTGGGAGATTCCCCAGAGAAGGTCACGCACATCAACGATAAGCTGGAGTCTACTATGGAGCAACGCTTATTAGCCCTTTTGCAGGAATTCAAAGACCTTTTCGCATGGACAGCAGCAGACATGCCGGGGATGGATCCTGATTTCTGTTGCCATAAGCTTGCAGTGTACCCTGAAACAAGACCGGTGGCTTAGAAGAAAAGGAGATTGGGACCGGAGAAGCAGAGGGCGGCCTGTGAGCAGACAGAGGAGTTATTGAGAGCAGATTTTATAAGGGAGATACGCTATTCATCTTGGCTTTCTAATGTGGTCATGGTGCAGAAGGCTAACGGCAAATGGAGGATGTGTACTGATTATGTGGATCTTAACCGTTGCTGCCCTAAAGATCCATATCCCCTGCCCAACATCGATCGCATGGTGGATGATTCATCTGGTTACCAATATCTCAGTTTCATGGATGCCTATTCGGGGTACAACCAGATTCCGATGTGGGAGGGAGACCAGGAGAAAACTGCCTTTATCAATGACCGCGGTGTTTTCTGCTACACCGTCATGCCTTTTGGACTAAAGAACGCCGGCGCTACCTACCAGCGCATGATTAACAAAGTCTTTGAAGGGATGCATACAAGGCTGGTCGAAGTTTATATTGATGATATCATAGCCAAAACGCCCGCTGGAGGAGACCACATTGAAGATCTACGCCAAGTTTTTACTAGGCTTCGGCAATACAACATGAGGTTAAATCCTTTAAAGTGCACCTTCGCCGTTCCAGCAGGAAAATTCTTGGGATTCATGTTGACTCAACGAGGCATTGAGGCTAACCCCGGGAAATGTCAAGTAATCCTGGACATGCAGAGTCCCAAATGTTTGAGGGAGGTCCAGTCATTGAATGGGAAAGTGGCCGCTTTAGCTCGTTTCATGCCTAAGATGGCACACAGGTCCCTCCCCTTGTATAAGGCGTTGAAGAAACATAAGAGTTTTGAATGGGGAGAGGAACAAGAGCAAGCCTTCCAGCAACTCAAGGCCGTTCTCTCGAGTCCACCAATTCTGGTTAAGCCTGACCCGGGCGAAACGTTAATCTTATACTTGGCAATATCCGACGAAGCTCTAGGTGTAGCCCTGGTGAAAGAAACCCCTGAAGGGCAGAGACCGGTGTATTTTACTAGTAAAACATTTCAGGGGGCGGAAGGAAGATATCAGAAGATTGAGAAAGCCGCCCTGGCAGTTGTGTGGGCGTCACGACGGCTGAGGCCTTATTTCCATGCGCACCCAGTATTGGTAAGAACGGATTTGCCACTCCGTTCAGTGCTCAGCAAGCCAGACCTCGCCGGAAGGATGATAAAGTGGTCTATCGAGCTGTCTGAATTTGAAATTTCATATGAGCCTCGAGGAGCCATCAAAGCGCAAGTGTTGGCCGATTTTGTAGTAGAAATGACTGGGGCGGACCCGACCACCCCTCGAGCGCATTGGACCATCTACGTCGATGGCTCGTCGAACAGCAAAGGTTGTGGAGCAGGTGTGGTGGTAGAAAGTGATGACGGTGTGCACTTAGAAATTTCCCTCCGATTCAATTTCAAGACCTCCAACAATCAAGCTGAATACGAAGCATGCTTGGCCAGCCTCCGTGCGGCGATTGACATCGGAGCATCAGCAGTTACACTCTGCAGTGATTCCCAGCTGGTGATTTCGCAAATCCAGGGGGAGTACCAGGCGAAGGAACCACAACTTCAATTGTACTTGAATTGTGTTAATGAGTTGAAGGGAAGATTTGAAGTTTTAGAGTTCAAGCATGTGCCCAGAGAAGAAAATACCAGAGCGGACATCTTGTCAAGATTGGCAAGTACAAAGCAGCCTGGTAGCACAACAACGATGGTTCAAAGCACTTTGACATCACCCAGTATACCTCTGTATCCTTCTCTGAATGCTGTCATGGTGAGTTATCCATATGAGGATTCTTGGGTCATTCCCTATATTCGTTATCTGGCTGATGGTCAACTTCCCACTGACGAGAAGGAAAGGAGACGAGTCAAGAGGGAGCTGCCATATTTTACTATGGTCGATGGTGTTCTCTACAGAAGGGGATTCTCTGTCCCATATCTTTCATGTTTAAGAGAAGATGAAGTTCAGGCGGTCTTAACTGAGGTACACGAGGGGCAATGCGGGCACCACGCTGGAGGCCGAAGCCTAATGAGAAAAGTCCTCAGGGCTGGATACTGATGGCCCACTGTGAAGCAGGATTCCGCAGACTTCGTGAGGAAGTGTGACGCTTGCCAAAAATTCTCCAATCTCCACCATACACCGGCCCAAGAGTTATCTTCATCTGCCGTGCCTTGGCCGTTCTACCAATGGGGCCTTGATATTTTGGGTCCGTTTCCCACTGCACCAGGAGGAATTAAATACTTGATCGTGGGAGTAGACTATTTCACCAAATGGATCGAGGCAGAACCCGTAGTGCATATCACCTCTGCACGTACAAGACGTTTTGTGTACGAGAATATCATTACTCGGTTCGGGGTCCCAGGGCGGATTGTGACTGACAACGGCACCCAGTTTACAGACAAAAAGTTCACGGATTTACTTGAAGGACTGGGGATAATCCAGATATTTTCATCTGTTGAACATCCCCAAACCAATGGGCAAGCAGAGGTAGCTAACCGAGAGGTGCTAAAGGGGTTAAAGAAGCATCTGGGAGAAGCGAAGGGAGGATAGACTGACCAGTTATGTCATGTTCTATGGGCATACCGCACTACGCCTCATTCTTCAACTAACGAATCCCCATACCGGTTGGTGTACGGGGTTGAGGCGATGATCCCAGTTGAGTTACAAACAAGATCGGCTCGTGTGGAGTATTTTTCAGCAGAAGATAACAACGCCAACTTAGCATCAGAGCTGGATGTCCTCCAAGAGTTAAGGGAAAAGGCTTTCATCAGAGATCAGGCAATAAAAGCAAAGGCTGCACTCCGGTACAATAAACGTGTCCAGTACAGAGCTTTTAACACCGGAGACCTCGTTCTGAGAAAGGCCAGTGTGGGGAATAAGTTCGCTCACCAAGGAAAGCTAGCTCCGACGTGGGAAGGACCTTATAGAGTTTCGGAGGTGACTGGAAAGGGATCATACCGGTTGGAAGAACTTGATGGAACCCCAATTCGCAACAAATGGAACACTCAGAATTTACGAGTGTATTATAGCTAGTTGGTAAGACGGCGTGTACTCTTTTTCCTTACTTGAGTTTTTTCCCATTGGGTTTTCTCAAGAAGGTTTTAACGAGGCATGGCCCCAACGATGCTCTTTGTGTAATCTATTTTCAATTTTAATAAGAATACAATTTCACCGCCCTATCATCCTCACTTTTCTTATGTGTTATGATTTAAAGCCGTAGTTTAATACGCATACACCTCAGGACGGATGAACGCAACTATCTATTCTGTAGTTGATGAGATAATTCCTCGAAGAACGGAGGAAGACCCCTCAAGACGGACGATGTAATTCCTTGAGGTGGAATGGGTTGTAGGGCTGGTCCTTTTTCAAGGCCACAAACCGAACCCCATTCGAAGACTACATGGGTTGTAGGGCTGGTCCTTTTTCAAGGCCACAAACCGAACCCCATTCGAAGACTACATGGGTTGTAGGGCTGGTCCTTTCTCAAGGCCACAAACCGAACCCCATTCGAAGACTACATGGGTTGTAGGGCTGGTCCTTTTTCAAGGCCACAAACCGAACCCCATGCGAAGACTACATGGGTTGTAGGGCTGGTCCTTTCTCAAGGCCACAAACCGAACCCCATGCGAAGGCTTGGGCGCAGTAGGCCGGTTCACACAGAAAACCGCGCTGAACCCCGAGTAACGGGCGCAGTAGGTTCAGGATTAGCCCTGATCCGAACCCCGTGTTGAAGGCTTGGATTGTAGGATTGCACCGAACTCCAAGTACGGTTAGTAGGATCGAACCGAATACCGTGTGAAGACTTGAGGTGTAGGACCAAACCGAAACTCAAGAGAAAGGTATAAAGCTTACCCTTGCCAAAGCTATACAAAATTCAAAGGCAATATCCGTCCTCAATTGTGGAATATCCATCCCAGAGCGGTTGAACGCTAATGTACCCGCTCTACATCTTCGAGGACAGATAAGCATTTCTATCTTTTTAAGAAGTTAAAAGGTAATCCTTGAGATAAAATTTCCCTTCCCAATGTACTTACACTTGGGGACAGGGCATGCTTTAACTTAATTATCACTTCTTTGTTACAATTTGTTATCTTAACCCAGTGTGATAAGTACGCTTTGAGTAACTAGGTAACCACGCAGAACGGATTCGCAAAGCATTGGAAATAATAAAGTGTTTTGTATAACACCAAGTTATTCAGCACTCACACTTTCGATGCAAACAGTTGAGGAAAAGTAATAATGAATCTTATTTTCAAAAATGAGGAAATATGCAGGTTACAAAGTGTTTTAAAGCTGGAGCCGATCCCAGAACACGGCTATGAATGAAAGCATAAAATTAAGAGGCCGGTGCTTGATCCTCCACAGTGGGCACTCCTGCCTTCTCCGTCTTGTCCTCCACCCTAGTTTGGGCACCTTCTTGTGTTTCAGCTTCAGGGGCAGCAGTGGATGTTGTAGGCTCCATACTTTGACCTTCTGGGAGGGGAGGCAGTTCGTACAGAGATGCATGTGGTTCATGGTGCGATCCGTCCTTATGGACTTCTACAAGTCTTCCCCCATGGAACTCGAAGAACGGATCTAATCCGTATAAATTCAGCTTTACTCCAGGGTTACGATAGTAGACTTGACGAAGGGCCAGGCCGAAAGATTCATACGCCACATTTTTGCATATATCCAAAGCTTTGGCAGCCTTGGCCTTTGCAGCAGCTAGTCTTCTTTGAACCTTGGCATAATCCTCTTCCGAAGGCCCAGCACTCGCACCACCCTTTTTGAGTTCATCAATTTGGGCTTACATCTCCTTCCGAATAGACTCCCACTCCCCAAGGTCCTTGTTGCGACCCTCCTCCATTACTTTGAGATCGTCAGCAAGCTTGGCCGATCTCTTCTTCTCCAGTTGTAATTCTTCTTCAAGGAGGGATATGGACTTGTTCTATTCTGGAGGTCGGCAACTTCCCGCTCTAGGGCCTTGTTCGTGAAATGAACTTGGCTTGCCTCTTCAGTCTTCCTCTGGAGCGTTTCTTTAGCTTTCTTCAATTCCGATTCCACCCCTCTGTGAACTTCAGCTTGCTTGGCCGCGAATTTCTCCTTCACCGCGAGTTCGGTCTCAAGTTTTTCAACCTGATCCATATAGTCAGCTTTCTCGCTCAGGGATTCAAGCAGGCCTGACAGTTCATCAAGTTGCCAACGCCCAGCCTTGCAAGCACCTCGGACCCCAGCAGCGTCGAGGGAAGGGCGGAGGCAATACCGTGCCTTTGGGAGAGTAGGAGGCATGGATCCTTGAAACCACAAATAAGGAGAAAGGAAGGAGTCACGCGGAGGATCGAACGCCGGAGGAGGACCGTTCCCAGAATTCGGTTCTGAAGCATTTTGAGAAGAAGGTGCAGAGAACTCAGGAACGGGTTCCTTTCCCTTGTCCTTCTTTAATTCAGTTTCTTCGGCCGTCCTCTGACGCTTCTTCACAGGGTCATCAGAGGAGGGCTTCTCTTGATCAGCCTTCTTTACAAGATGCCTCTTCTTCTTCTTTTTCTCTGGGACGGCCTCCTCGCCACCCGCTCCAGCGGCCTCAGTTGCTTCCTTGGTTTCCTCCTCGTCGAAGAGAGGAACCTCATCTCCTACCGCAGAAGTCAGAGGAATGAGGGGAGTTTTAGTGGCGTTCCTCTTCGCTTGGATTTCATTTTCTTCAGAAGAGGAGTCATCGTCAGCCATCATGGTCCTTAACGACAACATCTCTGGGCAGGCTTTTTCAATTTGTTCTGTAAAACAAGAAAAGTTGAATAAGCATACAAGGAGAAAAATAACTAGAGCGGAATAACCATACAACACAAGGAGAATAAGAGCGGATGTTACGGAGGTAGGTGTTTTTGATGCCATCCTCGGCCAAGAGAAGACGGCTGGAAAACCCTTTGAGGGTCTTTGAGGCCGTCTGCAGGGCGCTCAACACCTCAACAGAATGAGGGGAAAGTTCGCTCTCATCTGTATAATAAGCACGGCTCATAAGAAGAAAATGCTCGTGCGTCCAGCTAAGGGGAAACTTGGTAAACCCCTCTTTATTCCGCCAGAAGACCGGCTTATTTGGTTGGATCTGGACCCGCGTGTAGTAGTGTTTGAAGGAGCGCCCGTCTACCTTTGCGGATTCCGTATAAGACTTGAAATTTACAACCCTTGAGTCACTACGGAGAGTAATGAACCCAAGGCCGCCCTTCTTATTAGCTCGGCGGACCACTTGGCAATAGTAAAATAGCTTGGCCACAGTGGCGGAGAAGCCAAAATGCTCCCCCAAGACTTCCAGAGCCCGGACAAGACTCCAACCGTTGGGATGTAGTTGTGAGGGGGCACAGTCTAAGAAACACAGGACGGCCATCTGGAAATTCGTCAGTGGAAAGCGTACCCCCAACTTTAAGAAAACAAAGTCGTACATGTAGACCGACCTCGCGTCAGGGACGCTGTGGCATATTCTTTCAGAAGGATGCGGAGCCATCACAGCGTATCGCGCTTTGTACTTCTTATCCGAATATATCTTACAGCGGAAAGAAACCGTGCGCTCCTCCTCACTTGCATGGTGCGAAGGGATCTCTAGGAATTCCTCTTCTACCCAGCAATAAGGTTTTTCCCTGTTGAGTTTCTCCCAATCAAGCCGGTGTGCCACAACATTGACACACCCTTCAGCAGAGCGGAGAAACGGTGTTTTTCCACGTCCTGGGAGATCCATGGTTGTGCAGGCGCGGTGGAATGCGTAGGTGCTGTGATAAAAAGCAACATCGTCAGAGAGATAACCTTCAGCACTTGACCCCTCATCAGAGCGGCTGGTAGCCCTCGAACCAAGGGGAACCTCAGAGCGACAAGAGGAAGAAGACGCTCGTGAGGAAGAAGCTTCGGCTCTCTCTGAGCGATGGCGCCCAGCCACAGGAGGATCCCCTGGAATCCTCCCACCACGGTGGCTAAGGGGGGCACGAGAGCCAAACCTCCCTCTATTTGAAGGACCAGCGTGGCCTGCTCTAGGGCGCATGATGGAAATAGAATGATTAAAATTGCAAGGAGTTGAAGGGAAGGAAGGTTACCTAAAGGAAGAGGATCTTTGAGAAGTTAAAGACGACAAGGAAATTCCAAGGAAATTTGAGCAGAGTTTCACTAAGTTTGAGAGCAAGGATGGATTCCTAAATCTGCTAAGAGTTCCTTTTATAGGTAACGAAGAAACACAGTGTTTCATCGAAGGTCACAAGGTTTGCCTCAAAACGCAACCCTTTCAAATTGAAACGACTCCGTCGTTTCACCACAAACGGGCGCGAAAACAGTAACGTTTCAGTAAACATTTTGGCAAAATGGGCCCCCATTCAGTTTGAATCCAGGCCCAAAAAGCCCAATCGACGGTTACACTCTTGGGCAATGATGGCTCTCGCATAAAAAACGCATTTATTGTCTAATCATGTTGTGCGCATTTAATGCCTCCCAACCACTTTTCGAATACCAAGGGTTTCGATTTTCAAAGACTCTTGGGATTTCCGTTACTTAGTTTATGCTGTCTGAATCCGTTGTACGCAACGCGAGAAGGGCGGTCACTCGTTTATTAGAGCGGACGCCACCGAGCTCATAGAGACTTGCAAGAATGTACTACCGGCATCCAGACTTCTCTTAAGAGTTGTGTAGCTCATATGAGCAACTTAACAGTCCCTCATACAAGCTAGGGGACAGATGATCCGGCCTAGATACCGGCCCCCATACTTGTGACGTCAGACTGACCTCATATAAGGATAACCGGTGTCCTGGTTCAATGTTGCCACACCGGATATCCGTTGTCTGGCCGTCCGCCCTCACTCCACGACAACATCATTCATTTTCTCCATAGCGGTTCTAAGTTCATCTTTACAGGGTGTTTATATAATTGTTGGCTTTTCAGTCACAGTAAGAGAAGAGTCCCTGATAACTTATCAACGAAGACACTGTTTGTAGCAAAATACGTCACATCAATGGCTTCAGGAAGTAAGTGGACGTGTCAGCAGATTATGCGGAAAAGGTGATTATCCTCTCTTCTCCCTAGAGGATTGTACTCTGATAATTGACCTACCCCCCTGACACATTCTGAAAGTCGAGCCACTTTGATTGACACAATATACACGCAATCAGAGCTAAGGGACCCACCTGCATCCAACGACTCATTTTTCTTACGTTCAACTATAAGAAGCCCATATCAACACACATGCATGGTATTGTTGTTCTATCTCACGCCTTACTGTTACTACGCTTGATTATTCATTGAGTTCATACACTTTTCTAACTTGAGCGTTGGAGAATCTTCGCAGGTGGCACCACCTTTCGCCCCTCTACAACGCGAAACGTTAGTGTGAAGGATCTCCAGGACAACAAGACCGGCCTCTCCCACTGAGAGACCGGATTCATACATCGGTTACTCATAGTTCCGGTGTGCGAACCCTAAAAACACCTGTACTCTTGTGGCTGGTCTCACACCGGATCCTAGACCCCGGTCCAGACCAGTTCAGTTAGTTTATCAGAAAGAAAAAGAAAGAGAATTATTTTATAAAAAGAAATATTTACTAATATTTTAATATATATATATATATACATATTATTTTCAAAATGTATAAAAATATTATACAAAATTTTCAAGTACTAAGGTTTTAAAGATTGATAGTTCCGAATTCGAGTTTTTAGTAATTAATTTTAAATTAACTTATATACTTTCTAAAGAAGGTTGTGAAATATATTTAAGGCTTTGAAACTCAAATTATAAGGAGATTTAATTTGTAATTTGAAAAGGAACTGTACTAAAATTCTATGTGTGTATTTGAGAAGTTGAAAAAGTACAGTTTACTGGGGTGGCTATGTCGCGATTCGTAGGCCATGATAATATAATTGAGTTTCTAAAAGCCTTAACCAATTAAATACGCGAGTAGTTCATGCATCATGAATCATCAAAGAGAAACAAAAGGATATTGTCTGGGGACGGATTATAGAAACCGAGGATACATTAGAGGAGGCTTAATTGTGAGCCTTGGGATGAGAGGGTGTGAAAGGGTGCTTCAGGGGACCTGGGGTAGCTTCCTAGTGTCGGGTACTTTCACAATAAAAACCTTCTCAATCTGACTAGTCTCTAAGTGTTTCCATGCCAGTTGAGCTGTTCATGTTATTATTATCTGGAATTATGGAACAGTGTAAACTCCTGGTTGGCCCAGTGCAAATTAAAATTTAAGGGGCCCATATATATAGATAAGTTATGATGAAGATATGGCATATCATTCATACATTCATAAGTTGATTGTGTATGTGATTGTGATTGATATTATTATACTAGTTTGTGAAAACCCTTTATTGCTTATGTCCTATTTGGGAATATTATATTCTGTTTCTCACTCCTTTCTCTATGTTTTTGTTTCATATGTTTTAAATTAATGGTTCGTATAGAGGGAAGGATCGAAGAACATTGACAGTATATATAGCACGTTCTAGAAAGGGAGCTCGGTATGAATACCGTGGTCCAATGAATAAATAATGTCACTAGGCAACTGCTCTTAGGCCATGGATTTTCCTCTCTTTCTAATGATGTTTAATATCTATTTTATTTGGATAAATGTAAAATTACTTTATAAGTTTTAATGATAATTCATGAGGTATTTCAGAAATATTGTATGTAATTTTACTCTGATAGTTTCTTTTAGCGATTATATTTTTAGTAAAAAAAAATATTTCATGAATTTTTTAGAAATTATTGAGATGTATCAAAGGGTGTTACAAAATGGTATCAGAGCAGTTAATCCCGTAGGCCTGGGGAAAGGTCTATCTTGCTTTGTCTGTAAACTCTGTGTAGGTGATAGAAAATAGAATATCTGACTTGGTAGTAACTGTGATTGATATGACAAGTCTCAGTTACTGTGAAACAGGAAAAGAATGGCCGGAAACGATCTTGCTGGAGTTATAGAACGCTTAATCAATGCAATGGGAGCACGCGAAGGTCAAGGTAATGATGCCTTGAGAAGGTTAGACCTGTTCGAAAAACGTAATCCACCTCGTTTCAAGGGAGGATACAACCCTGATGGAGCACAAATATGGATTCGAGAGATAGAGAAGATCTTTCGAGCACTGCAATGTACTGAAGGTGATAAAGTAGTCTTCGCTACTTATGTCTTATCTGAGGATGCTGAACATTGGTGGGATAGTATGCGTAGGCAGTTCGAAGTTAACCAAGTGGAGATCACTTGGAATTATTTCAAGGATATGTTTCTGGAGAAATACTTTCCAGCTGATATTAAAGAGAAAAAACAATTTGAATTTCTGTCACTGACCCAAGGAAATATGAGCGTTGGAGAGTATGCATCCAGGTTTGAAGAGCTATCTCGTTTTCATTCTCATTATAATGATGCTACTAATGAAGGTGATCGGTGTGCAAAGTTTATAAATGGATTGCGGCCAGAAATCAAAGAAGCTATACAAATACAGGAAATCCGTGAATTTTCTGTATTGGTAAATCGCTGTAGGATCTTCGAAGAGGATCACAAGGACAGAATGACCAAAAGCTGTGAATCCATTCACAAGGCGGGAGAAATGAGAAGTGGAGGACCTCACCATCACCAAAGAAGAGACTTTAGGAGAAAAAGGCCTTACTAAGCGCCATTTCGTCGGTTTGGAACAGCACCGGTTCCTAACAAACCCCAAGCTTCATCTGGAAGCTATTATCCAACACCTGCACTAGAATTTAAATGCTTTATCTGTGGAGGACCCCATTTGAAAAGGGATTGTCCCAAAAACACTTATATTTGCTTTAAGTGTAACAAACCGGGTCATCACATCAAGGATTGCCCAGAGATTAAGAGGGAGAACCCTGAAGGTGCAAGTACATCCATAAATACTCAAGGTGGCGTACACAGTGCAGTCGGAAGGCCAAAGGCGAAAGGAAAGGTTTTTGTAATCACTGGGGAAGAAGCATCCCATTCTGACTCCATGGTGGAAGGTAAGTGTATCATTAATAAGATTCCTTTAACTATTATGTATGACTCAGGTGCATCACATTCCTTTATTTCCAATGACTGTGTAGAAAAATTAAAATTACCCGTGATAGAATTGCCATTTGATTTATCTGTTCATACTCCTGGGAATAATCCCATTGTCACTTCCAAAGCCTGTTGGGAATGCCCTATTGTCATAGATGGTAGGGACTTTAAGGCTAATCTCTTTTGCTTACCCCTTTCTGGCTTAGAAGCTATTATTGGGCTAGATTGGTTGTCTGACAATCATGTTCTAATAGATTGTCATAACAAAACCATAATGTTTAAAGAACCTGTAAATTTGAATCCAGAGGATTCGAGATTTCTAACCGCCAACCAAGTGAGTGCCTCTTTAAAAGGAGGGGCTCAAGGATTCATGCTATTGCTTTCAATGAAAGGAGAGAAAGAACCGAAAATCAAAAATCTTCCAGTCGTGTGTGAATTTCCTGATGTTTTTCCAGAAGATATCCCTGGTTTACCCCCAGAAAGAGATGCGGAATTTGCCATTGATCTAGTACCTGGAGTTGGACCAATTTCAATTGCACCATACCGAATGTCACCTCTAGAATTAGCAGAGTTGAAGAAACAACTTGAAGAGATGATAGAGAAGCAGTTCATACGACCAGTGTATCCCCCTGGGGTGCACCAGTGTTATTGGTTAAGAAAAAGGATGGTAGCATGAGGTTGTGTGTAGATTATCGGCAACTGAACAAGGTAACGATCAAGAACACATATCCTCTGCCAAGGATTGACGACCTGATGGATCAACTGCGTGGTGCCACAGTGTTCTCCAAGATTGATTTGAGGTCTGGATACCATCAAATAAGGGTGAAGAAAGAAGATGTACCGAAAACTGCTTTTAGAACACGCTATGGCCATTACGAATATCTAGTGATGCCTTTTGGTGTAACTAATGCACCAGTCGTATTCATGGATTACATGAATCAGATTTTTCATCCATATCTAGATAAATTTGTAGTAGTTTTCATTGATGATATACTAGTGTACTCTAAAAGTAGAGAAGAACATGTTGAACACTTGAAGGTTGTGTTGGAAATCCTGAAAAAGAAACAATTGTATGCAAAGCTGTCGAAGTGTGAATTCTGGTTGGAAGAGGTGAACTTTTTAGGACATATAATTAGTCAAGGAGGAATAGCCGTAGACCCTTCTAAAGTGGAAGTAGTTTTGAAATGGGAGAGACCAACCACAATCACTGAGATCAGAAGTTTCTTGGGCTTGGCTGGATACTATAGGAGATTCATCGAAGGATTTTCAAAGTTAGCATACCCACTGACCAAGCTAACACGGAAAGGACAACCTTTTATGTGGACGACACAATGTGAGAATAGTTTCCAAGAGCTGAAAGATCAACTTACTTCTTCGCCGGTGTTAGTACTCCCTGATCCACATCGAAGTTTTGAAGTTTACTGTGATGCGTCTAAACAAGGACTAGGAAGTGTACTCATGCAAGACAAGAAGGTTGTAGCCTATGTGTCGCGCCAATTAAGGCAACATGAGATTAACTATCCTACCCATGACTTAGAATTAGCTGCTGTAGTTTTTGCCTTAAAGATTTGGAGGCATTATCTATACGGTGCAACATTCGATGTGTTTAGCGATCATAAGAGTCTCAAGTATTTATTCGACCAAAAGGAATTAAACATGAGGCAACAGAGATGGATGGAGTTCTTAAAGGACTATGACTTTGAGTTGCAATATCATCCTGGAAAAGCGAACGTAGTAGCTGATGCTTTAAGTCGAAAGTCTCTGCATGCGTCCACAATGATGATTAAAGAGCTGGAATTGATAGAGAACTTCAGAGATCTTAACCTAGCAGTAAAGGTTAATGCTAACAGCTACAGATTAGGAGCGTTGCAAGTGACAAGTGAATTCCTAAAGCAAGTTTTAGAGGCTCAAAGAAAGGATGAATTCCTACAAGAGAAGAAAGAACTCTTAAAACAAGGAAAAGAAGTTGAGTTCAACGTGGGAAACAACCAATTGCTGAGGTATAAGGATCGAGTGTGTATCCCTGACCAAGAGGAATTGAGGAAAGTAATTCTGGAAGAAGGCCATAAAAGTTATATGAACATTCATCCCGGAGCTACTAAAATGTATCAAGATTTGAAGAAGTTGTTTTGGTGGCCTGGAATGAAGAAAGCGGTGGCGGAGTACGTGGCTGCATTTCTAATTTGCCAGAAGGTTAAAGTAGAACATCAAAAATCCCCTGGAATGCTACAATCAATGGAAATACCAGAATGGAAATGGGATAGCATTACCATGGATTTTGTGACTTCTTTACCTAAAACTCCATTAGGACATGATTCAATATGGGTAATAGTTGATAGATTAACCAAGTCTGCCCACTTTATTCCCATTAATATTCGTTACCCTATGGATAAGCTGGCAAAATTATATATCGAGGAGATTGTGAGATTACATGGAATTCCTTCAAGTATCATTTCTGATCGGGACCCTCGTTTTACATCGCAATTCTGGAAGAGCTTACACAAGGCTTTGGGAACAAGACTACGTCTGAGTTCAGCATATCATCCTCAGACAGATGGACAATCAGAAAGAACAATCCAATCTCTAGAGGACTTGTTACGAGCTTGTGTGTTAGAGCATAAAGGAAGTTGGAATCAATTCTTACCATATGTGGAGTTCATCTACAACAACAGTTTCCATGCTAGAATTAACATGGCACCTTTTGAAGCATTATATGGAAGAAAATGTAGGACTCCGCTATGTTGGTTTGAGACTGGTGAAAACTTGATGTTAGGACCAGAGTTGGTACAACAAACCACGGATAAAATCAAAATGGTTCAGGAAAAGATGAAGGCAGCACAAAGCAGGCAGAAAAGTTACTATGACAAAAGAAGAAAGCCGCTCGAATTTCAAGAAGGTGATCATGTATTCTTGAAAGTCACACCTACGACTGGGGTCGGTCGGGCAATGAAATCTCGAAAACTAACTCCTAGATTTATTGGTCCATATCAAATAGTTCAGAAAGTTAGTCCTCTTGCTTACCAAAAAGCATTACCACCTTTTCTTTCTAATATCCATAATGTTTTTCATGTGTCAAATTTACGTAAGTATATATCTGACCCTACACACATTATTGAACCAGATGTCATACAAGTTAAAGATAATCTTACATATGATGCACCACCTGTCAGAATAGCTGACAGAAGAATAAAAAAGCTAAGGGACAAGGAAATTCCACTCGTGAAGCTCATTTGGAGTGAAACGAGAGGGGAAGATGCTACATGGGAACTAGAAAATGAGATGAAAGAGTCTCATCCCAATTGTTTTACTAAAAAGTGTAAATTTCGAGGACGAAATTTTTTTTAGGGGAGTAGAGTTGTAACACCCCTAATTTCGTTATTTCTTATTTAAAATAAAATTTCAAATGAATTTGATTATAGTTCTTTAGAACTTTTTGATTGTTATATAATTTATAATTTTTTGGAATTTTTATATTTTTTCATTTTTTTGAGAATGACAAAAATACCCTTAACCTTTCATCTAATAACCAAAATGCCACTGTCGACATCATCGCTTACATCATCGCTTACATCATTGCTTACATCATCGGTGGGTAAATGTTTATATCATGAATAGTAAAATAAATAATTAAATAATCTTAAATAGTAAAATTTTCTTCCTATAAATAGATGGCTCATTTACAACATTTCCACACCAAAAATTAGAGAGAGAATCTAGAGAGATAGTGCGTAAGAAATTAGTGGGGAGTAAATTCTTTTGGTAAAAAGAAGTTCTGCCGGAGGTGTAAGGTAATAACTTTCTTCTATATTCTTTTTATAATTTTAGTTTATTTTTTTAGCACTCTTAAACCATTAATATACTAGTACTATTATGAATAAGTTACTATAGTAAAAATAAATTACCATTGTGTTATTTTTACTATTTACCATTACTATTCAAAATTTACTATTTATTGTCACTATTCACAATTTACCATCTATTGTTATTATTCAAATTTATCATTTACCGTTATTATTCAAAATTTATTAGTTGTTGTTACTATTTAAAAATTTACTATTTACCGTTACTATTCAAAATTTACTATTTACCGTTACTATTCAAAATTTACTATTTACTGTTATTGTTCATGATTTACCATTTACCACTACTATTCAAAATTTACTATTCACGATTTACTATTTACTATTACTATTCAAAAAATTACTATTTACTGTTACTATTGATGACTTACCATTTACCGTTACTATTTATTATTACTATGCATATTTACTATTTATCATTCTGATAGCAATCTTAATTTTCATCTTAAGCTTATACTGAAATAAATTAGTATTAATATTTTGTTAGAACTTGGAGGCGTAGAGAGAATTCACTTTTGGTAGCAAATCAAGGTAAGGGGGGTGAGATTAAGGATATAATATGAAAATACATAAGAATATTGGGAGGAGTCCCCTACTCCTTTTAAACATAACAATATTATTATTTTCAAACAATAACTTTTAACTTAAAATTTATAATAATTGTTATTAATAAATTAAGCACCTTGTGTAACTTAATATCTGAAATAATTATTTAAGAACTTAAACTATTATGACCTATGTGGACTGGATTGAACCTATGCAAGGACTTGAACTATTATGAACTTGACTGAACCTATGCAAGGATTTGGACTGTTATGACATATATGGGCTGAACTAGACCTATGCAAGGATTGGACTATCTTGGATTTACATAGACCTATGCGAGGAATTGACCATAGAACTTAAAACAAAATTTATTAATTTAAATAATCATTGAATTTTAAATTATCATATTTATAACTGATGTTTAATTATTTGATTTGATTATGATTGTTAATATTTATTTATGCTTTATGATGTTTGATTGTGATTGACAATGTTTGATTATGATTAATAATCTTGTACTATGGAGTTTGAGCATATAGCAAGCATGATGGAAAGCTAAAATTCAGTAAGAATTTACTTATCTCCTACTTCTTTATTTACTTATTCACCTTTATTCAAATTACTTTTAAAAAATTTCTTAGATTTCAATAAAACTACATAAGTTTTTAGAAATCTCTTTTTATCTTTTAACATATATATCTTTACTAAAATTTAAATTTTTAGTTAGTTTATCAGAAAGAAAAAGAAAGAGAATTATTTTATAAAAAGAAATATTTACTAATATTTTAATATATATATATACATATTATTTTCAAAATGTATAAAAATATTATACAAAATTTTCAAGTACTAAGGTTTTAAAGATTGATAGTTCCGAATTCGAGTTTTTAGTAATTAATTTTAAATTAACCTATATACTTTCTAAAGAAGGTTGTGAAATATATTTAAGGCTTTGAAACTCAAATTATAAGGAGATTTAATTTGTAATTTGAAAAGGAACTGTACTAAAATTCTATGTGTGTATTTGAGAAGTTGAAAAAGTACAGTTTACTGGGGTGGCTATGTCGCGATTCGTAGGCCCTGATAATATAATTGAGTTTCTAAAAGCCTTAACCAATTAAATACGCGAGTAGTTCATCCATCATGAATCATCAAAGAGAAACAAAAGGATATTGTCTGGGGACGGATTATAGAAACCGAGGATACATTAGAGGAGGCTTAATTGTGAGCCTTGGGATGAGAGGGTGTGAAAGGGTGCTTCAGGGGACCTGGGGTAGCTTCCTAGTGTCGGGTATTTTCACAATAAAAACCTTCTCAATCTGACTAGTCTCTAAGTGTTTCCATGCCAGTTGAGCTGTTCATGTTATTATTATCCGGAATTATGAAACAGTGTAAACTCCTGGTTGGCCCAGTGCAAATTAAAATTTAAGGGGCCCACATATATAGATAAGTTATGATGAAGATATGGCATATCATTCATACATTCATAAGTTGATTGTGCATGTGATTGTGATTGATATTATTATACTAGTTTGTGAAAACCCTTTATTGCTTATGTCCCATTTAGGAATATTATATTCTGTTTCTCACTCCTTTCTCTATGTTTTTGTTTCATATGTTTTAAATTAATGGTTCGTACAGAGGGAAGGATCGAAGAACATTGACAGTATATATAGCACGTTCTAGAAAGGGAGCTCGGTATGAATACCGTGGTCCAATGAATAAATAATATCACTAGGCAACTGTTCTTGGGCCATGGAGTTTCCTCTCTTTCTAATGATGTTTAATATCTATTTTATTTGGATGAATATAAAATTACTTTATAAGTTTTAATGATAATTCATGAGGTATTTCAGAAATATTGTATGTAATTTTACTCTGATAGTTTCTTTTAGCGATTATATTTTTAGTAAAAAAAAATATTTCATGAATTTTTTAGAAATTATTGAGATGTAACAGAGGGTGTTACAATTCTCTCAATCATGCTCCACTCGGAAACATGTTAACCTTCCTTCACTCAGAATCATATCCATTTTTCACTCGGAATTTCTTGTCTCAGACATATTTCACTCGGAATTTCTCCATTGATCAGACATTTTTCACTCGGAAATTCTCCACTGATCCTTAATGAATTATTTTTCTAAAATTCTAAATTTTGGGATGTTACACTCATCATCTATGTATGCTACTGAAGGGAAATCAGAAATTGTAATGAAAATGTTAGGGGCAACTAAATAAAAAGTCCAAAATCAACTCAAAGATGTGACAATGTGTTAAGAGAGGTATTAGTCATACTTTTAAAATTATGATTCGGAATAAACGTTCATGAAATTTCAAAACTTCTAAGGACAATGACAATCTCATTCCTACATGTTTGACTTGTTGGTTTGTTTGTAGAGTAATAAGAACAAGAAATCTTCACAGTTCTAAACATATATTGAAACTATTATATGGATAATTAATCCCTTTTTACATTATTGTAGGAGTGGAAACAACAAATAAGTTTGAAGGGTGATAAACTAAAAGCAACCATCCTTATATATATACATCTCGGTGGCCAATTCCAAATATTAAAAGGCAGGGACATAATTAATAAGTCAATTAAATGGATAACCTTGTTAAATAAACGATGTGTGATGGTTAAGGGCTCAAACCGTGGGCAAAAAAAGTTTTGGGGAGGGGAACTTAGTAAAAATGTTATAATTATCGAATGGTGCTTTTAATTCTTTAGCTCGGAAAATAATGAAGAAGGCTGGTATTGTAACCTCCCATAAATTTAATTTAATTATTGACAATTAGCGTAGATTAATAAATAAATTATTTAAAATTAAGTTGAGATTTTTAGAAAGTATTATAAATTATTATAAATTAAATCACAACTAATTAAAGTGATGGAATTTAACTATGATTTCCAAACACTCATCCTTGCTTTTCTTTTTAGTAATCAATGATAGGGAAGTGGCAGATGCATCGAAAGGAAGTGCTAAGTGATTTGTGGATGCCAAGGAAGATTTGGAAATTATGCAAGTGTTATAAGTGGAGTGAAGTTAATTTGATTATGTAGTGTAGCTTAATTTAATGGTTGTGGTATTGTAAACCAAGTTTAAACTGAATCTATGGTGTGATACTTAGTATGTATTGATTCTGTTGTGACTTAATGTTGTGAAGCGTGTGATTAGACATGAAATATGCGTATGGGATTGGATGTAAAAAGACATTGAGCCTTATTACAGCTAAATGTGTTTGTGTTAAAATTGAACTTAGTGTGCTTGAATGGTAACAAATGATTATGGGAAGGTATTGTGTAAACATATACTTGAAGTGTTATTTAGTAATTATGAAATATCTATAAGAACTAGGAATGAAACTGATGAGTTACGATTAACAAGGTTTTATGTTTGCATTTTAGGTGAAATCATGTTAAATTAGGAATTGGAAGGGTGAAATAGAGATCCAGTGGGAATCTAGATCCCCGGAGGAGATCAATAGGTTCCCCACATCATTTAGGACTTGTGCATATAGGCCTTAGGTGATTTGGAACCCATTTGAATAGTTTAATGCATGGTATTTGCTAGAAATTGGATTTTATACATTTCTATGAAAATCCTATTCATATGATGAAATTTGACAAATGGACTGCGCTAACAGTTTCAAAATGAGGAAAATATGGTGCCTGTGAAGTTTTGTAGCAATTGGAGTTAAAATGGACGAGTTAGGGAGGCCGTAAGTTAACAAAAATTTAAAATTTTGTATAATTCTGGTTGTTGTCATGATAATAATCGATTACAGCATATCTGTAATAGATTACCAGGTGTTAAAAATCGGGAATATGTGTTATGTACGCCGGTAATCGATTACCACTTGGTGTAATCGATTACCAGAGCCAAAATTTGAGTTTTGAGTGGCATGGCCCTTAGGGTTATTATTTATTATCAGGAACGTTAAACGTGAAAAATTTACTCTGATTTTAAGTAGATCCTGGGATAAATCTTAGAAATCATTAAAGAGATGTGACAGGTATGTTCCAAATAATTTGGACTCAAATATTGTGAGCGCTAAATAGAGGAGAAAAGTGAAATTATCTAGAAATGGGGACACTAGGTTAGCCACCTTTACTTGTTTACTACAGCTACGGCCTCACCTTCATTAGAAAATAACAAAGCCATTTAGATTTGTAAAAGTTTGGTTAACTTATAAAAGCTTGATTTTATACTCGGAAGAATAATTTTGGTTCCAGAAGTCAAGAGGCCAATGTCTGAGTAAAGGAGATAAAATAACTTTCAATGCTTTTCGCTCAATATTTTCACAAATCAAACATACTTTAAAAAAAGTAAAAGCAACAAACTTCAATGGTAGACTACATTATGAACAGAACAACATTACGAAAAACAACATTATGAACAGAAAAACATTATGAATAGAACAACATTATGAATAGAAGTGAGAACCATTACTTACTTGGTGGAGTGGCAATGGCGTGGTGGCACGGTTGTGACAGTGACATACGCGATGGGAATAGGTAAAGTAGAAAGGGGAAGGTTATAGTGGAAGACACTAAAATGAGGTAACCCTTTAACTAAGGCGCGACGTGTTGAAATATGATAAACAAAAAGGTTTTATAAGCACGGTTAATCCTGCAATCGTGTTTATATAACACATATAAACACGGTTACAACAGTAACCGTGTTTAAATATTTATAATGTAAACTCTATAACCACGGTTAACCCTATAACCATGTGTATATATGTAAGGATACAAACACGGTTATAGGGGTAACCGTGGTTATATATTAATAAACCCTAAACTCTAAACAATATAAACATGGTTGTCCATGTAACCGTGGTTGTATCGTATTTTAACCATGGTTACCTTTTAACCGTGTTTATATTATTTTCCTTAAAATTTCAAAATTGCCACCACATATTTTATTAGTTTTGTTACCTTTTAACCGTGCTTATACTCAGTGCTTATATCTACATTTTACACTAGTGTAATATCATTCCCAATTCTCATTAAACACTAGGCTTCCATTTCCAAATAATACTTCACTCCACAAATGATAGCTATATTTATATTTGGTGAAAATTAATATTTATCAAGCATCAATATTTAAAATCAACTTTTTAATTTTAAAACCTGCCCTGGAATTAAAATTACTATTCGCTACTCAAATTGTACTATCTGGCTTTCTGAACAAAGTGTCAATTTTTTATTTAGCTTCAAATGCCAATATCCTTTGTTCAAAATTAATTAAAATTACCCTCGTAAATTATGAATCATTAAAACACTAAAATCAAGGCCAGAAAGCTAAAACAATGAAGTTTCGATAATGATCTCACTTACCAAGGGTTCTAAAACTTGTCAACGAGGAGTTGAAACTACCCCAGAGCTCCAAATTCCTACCGAAGCCTCTTGAACACACACCATAACCACTGAGGCTTCGAGAAACAGAGTTTTCAAGAGTCGGTCTTCTCCCTACCTTCAAAGGAGCACAAGATCAAGATGACAAAGAGAAGGAGAAAATCAAGGTCATCGCATGCAAAGGGAACGAGCGATGGAACCATGCATGCGAGGGTAACGAAGTTATGCATGTTGGATCGGGTTGTATGCAAGCCAAGAAAATGGAAATTAAGGACATGCAATCAAGAGACAAGAAGATGGAGATGGAAGAAGGTGCATGCATGTGTACATACCTTTGCACAGAGCAAGATCAAGAATTGCGGAGGAACAATGGAAGAGGCACACGACTTGGAGGAAGAGAGGATGACGTAGTTTTTATGACAATAAGGAAGAAATAGATGATGGCTTGGAGGGGGAAAAGGTCGCAACTTAGAAGTGATGAAGGAAGGGAAATGATGATGGTGGAAGAAGGGTGGTTACGACAAGGTGGTGGTGAGGAGAATAGAAAATGGTGTTGGCTTACAAAGAGAAGCATGTGAGAAAGGGATTAAGGAAAAGGGTGGCATGGTGCGAGGAAAGAAATGGGGATGATGATGAAGGAAGTGAGGATGCACGGGTTGGTGTGATGTTATAGAGGAAAAGAAAAAAATAAGTGTGGCTTAGAGGGAGAAAGTGGACATGAGGTGGATGAAGAAAGAAGAGAAAATGACACTAAGGATGAAGGTGGAGAGTAAATTAGTGGGTGAGTTGAAGAGAGAGTGAAAGTGGTGGCTTGGTGAGGAAGAAAGAAAATGAGAGTGAATGAGTGAGAGGAAGAAAAAGGAAAAGGAATTAATTTAAGTTGATCAATGGTAGCTCGATCCTTCAACCTCTTTGATCAACACCTGTAACTCACCGTTCTTTTGATTAGTCCCTAAAGATTATCAAATTAATTTTTAGTTTAGTGGGTCACTCTCTTAAATTTTAATTTATCGACCCTCAGTTAATTAGTTAATTATGAACCAACAAACTTAAATCATATGCCCCATTTATTCATCCATCTATCTATCTATGGAAAACTAATAAAATTTTCATATTAACGTAGCTACAAGTTCAATCACCAACATTACCGATCTTTTTAAGGTATTTTTGCCTTCTTAAAACTAAGATGCTTATAGAAATATTATGGTCAAGAATTAAAATGGCATGCGAAAAACTAAATCGAAGGACATTAATTTGTGGTTAATAAGTATAAGTATGACTTAAAATTACTTAACATATTTAAGCGAGAGTATTTTTGAGGAATTGATTAAGGAGGTTAAAAAAATGAAATTAACACGGAAAAAATAAGTAATGTTAAAATTATAAAAATAACACCAATTTAAATAAAATCCGGTGGTAATAATAATTTTAACACCCATTATTTTTATAATTACTTATGTCTAGAAATATTACGATGAATTCAATTAGAGTAGAACGCGACAAACTAAATTTAAAGTACATTACTTTGTGGTTAATCAAGCATGACTTAAAGTTCCGTATCTTCTCTCGGGTCTCTGATTATGTCCATTATACCATTACACTATTAAATCGACAATCACCTAATAAAAAAAAACTTTCAACATTACACAAATTAAATTTGTCCAAAGAGATAACACAATTTTATTTAAAGAGTGAGCATCATAGTAGATGAAGTTGTTCAGAGAGAAAACCAAGTTTATTATTTTGTATCAAAACATTGGAAATCAACGGCTCCAATCAAATTGTGTAGCAATGGTAGGCTTGTAGTCAATCCCAATGACTTTCTCCACGAAGGGAAGACATGATTTTGCAACTTCATGATGGGCAGGATGAACCAGAAACTCTGCAATACCTTCAGTGCTCTCAAAGGTCGATTCATAGACATGAGTGAAACCTTGATTCAGGTTTTCAGTACTTATATCCTTGCCCCTGAAAATCATTATTCATATAATATAATCACTAGACGTTGAAATGGGCTACTAAAAGGGGTTCAAGTGAAGATTAATATTCACAAAGCATGCAATACAACAATTGAACTTCAACTACATATTTCTCAATCACCTATTGAAGTTTCATCTTTTCTAGAATGGTATCAAACAAACTTGTTTGATGTTAATCAACAATATCCTTTTTTAAAACAATCATTATTAGAGCTAAATCATAATACGAATCCTTCCACTTTTCAATAAGTATGTTTAATAAAGTTTGAACTTAAAACCCTGTCCACAATTTCAATCTACCGACATAAGTTACAACTTGCAACTTATTAGCGATTTCATATAAAATTGTGAATACAACCTGAATTGTAATCCCATTATGTCTTACCCTGAGCAATTAAAATTACAAAATTACCAACACCCTTGAGAAACTTCAGCATTTACTTGAGTATACCTCAGAACGACGAGGCATGCCAGATCTAAAGCTAGCACAAGGCTGGTTGCCATATACAACAATAGATATGACAAATTTTCAGATTTGAGATCATGGAAGCAAATACCATCATAATTCACCACAAACAAATCACATCTTAAATTTAGGGATCGATAATTACTTTTTTTTTTTTTTATAAAAAAAATTACCAGAATTCAGAGAGGTAAAAAGCATGCTATTATTTCTCCACAATAACTTGACGAAACACCGTATAGTACTAATATCATACTAACTGGCCCCTAAATGCAGAAAAGCATAGATCTGGTTCTGAAAATTCTGCAATTTCACTCATGGAGTTTGAATAATCTGAGCAAAAATAAACCAGTAACAATTATGAATACCGCAAGAACAATATCCAGTGGATCAAAGTGATGGCTATGTTATCAACAACATTGAGAAAAAAAAAACCAATTAATGTTCAGCTAATTCTGTTCTTCAGTACACAGAACTTATACACCAAGTCAACAAACTAAACCACACAGCTAAGCCCATTTAGATGAACTTAAGAAAAATTAAAAATTTCTGGTCAAACGGGTTCAAATTTTGAAATCGATGTTTTGATTTTGGGGAAATTAGATGTATGTTGACCCTGATCTAAAATCATTAGCTACAAGAAAATATATTTTTTCTAATAAAAGGAAATTATGACAACGATGATATAGATTCTGATGTTATAATTATATTAGTGTTTGTTGAATTGCAAGATTGAGGAAGATACCAACGGACTGATTTCATTGATGGAACGAGATTGACGAGATTTGCATAAGCCTTGATGCACTCCTGAATCCGCTCTGGAGTGGTATCGTCCTTGAACTTTGTCAACACTAAGTGTTTCACTACTCCTTCTTCTTCCGAGTTGAATTTTTCAAAGTTGGTGGCGAAGCATGCAGTGGCCAAGAGTATGATGCCAAGGGGGAGAGAGACCCTCAAGTTCCTACCCATTATCATAATAATTCAAGCAAGGAATTGCTAATGCTGAGAAAGTCATCATCAACATTTTCCTTCCTTTTTTATACACTTGTACTTCATGCCTGTTCAGAACCTATTTTTGTCCTACGTCAGATTTTAGAAAAGAAAAAAAAAATAAAGCTATATCTAACATGTGATCAGTATTTTCAAAACCGGACCGTTCATTGAACCGGTGAAGGCAACTTGCTAAAACTGTAGTTGTGTCGGTAATATTAAAGAATTGACCTGCATCGGTCACCTAAGCAGTTTAAGGTTCAACCGGTTGGACCGGCCGAACCGGTTCGATTTGGATAACAATGATAAAGAGAGATGAATAAATTATTTTTTAAATTTTTAAAATATCATTGATACTACTCATATAAATTTCTAACAAATCTTCAATAAGATAATTATATTTTTTATCTCTTACTATGGAAAGTTACATAAATTGACAAATCCATACTAAAAAAGTATGCGAGTTGGTGAAATTTTTTAAAATATTGCTCATTTGTTAGATGGCTGCAATCCAAAATAATGACATATAAATAATTATCCCACGTGACCCTCGTTACAAATTAAAATATCTCTTAATTCTTTATTATATTTTTCTTAAGCGTGACCCTCGGTAAGAGATTAACAATTCTCGTAAACCATTATTGATTTGTGGGGGCATTTGCACCCACCCACCTTAAAATAGAGAATATGGGATTATATATAACATGATCAATACATAAAAGTTGTTAGTCAACGTATTTGCAATCGATTGTTCAACATGTTTAAATTAGTACAAATTATTTGCAATAGATTGCTGAAAACAGAAGTTATTCATACAATAAGGATAGTTGGTAGATAAGTTGCACCAAACAATACAATTAATTCATAATGAATTGTATTATTTTATTTTATCTTGCCATGCCTAATATAATACGGCATGTGAATCCAGTTCTTTGGTTATTCATTAATTATATTTTGTCTTCATTCTAAATAATACAACACTATATACTAAGTCTAGGTGTTTGATTCTCAAAAAGTTTAACTTTGAAAATGATGTTTTTTTTTTATGTTTGGTATTTTTTTTACAAATTATTCCTAGAAATTTTTTTAAAAAAATTATTAGTTAAAATTTCCCAACAAAATTTTTTCAAGAAATTAAAAACTCTCTACATATCAAATGTCTCCTTAAAAAGAACCTAACCACTCATATAAAATAGGGGTATTGGTGAATTGGATTAGATTGATTTTAAAGTGAAAAGTCATCCAATTTGATTATAAAATTACACTACAATTTGGATTGGATTGAATTGACTTTTATATTTTTATATTTTATTTAATTAAAAGGTAATAAATAAATTTCATTTCATTGTGTAAATTTTAAATAATAAAGTAAGAAATGAGACATAAAATTAAGTTTAAGTTGAAACTATAAATAATAAACTTATAAATACATCAAAATATTAACACATATGTAGAAGTTGGTTAAAGAGTTTGGTATTTTTCCTATTCCATTTCTTTCCTTTCTTATAGTATTTGTAATTAACCAAATATGACTTAAATTTCTTATTCATACCAATTGTCTCTAATTATGCCTACCATAGGAAATTATTATACAATCTTGGACCACCACGTCAATTTATAGTTCAGCCAATAAATATTTACTATGTGCCTGATATCAACAAATGAGTAATTTATATTTTAAAATATTTTTACATAGTTGTTTTAATAACTAGTAGAATAAAAAAATATTAACACTGATTATTTTAATAACCAACGTAAAAAGTTTTTTTACAGAGGTTATTGAAATAATCAATATAAAAAATATTTTAAAAATTAATATTTCACACTAGTTGTTTTAATAATTAATATAAAATTATTTTTTATAGTGACTATTGAAATTACCAACATAAAACAAATAATTTGTGAAAAATATTTTTTACGTTAGTTATTTCAATAACCAAGGTTTAAATTAACATTGATACGATGCTACAGGAATGTTGAATAATTTCTTGTCCATAACACTACCAAATCGATAATCCCCTAAGAGGATTTGAAAAAAAAAGCTATAACATTACACAGGCTGAGAGAAACCTTCACCGGGTTCAACCCCTGGGATCAAAGAGAACATGAGTGACCCTAAATGGTAGAGTCCTTGAAGTTGGTACAAATCGGAAAAGGCATTAGCGAGTGCACCTGGCTCAGTGCCAGCTAGACCTAGAACTAGAAGAAGTTCTAGTCAACCTTCTAAAGGCCAACGCTAACCTATTCGCATGGACCCCATCAGACATGCCTAGGATTGACCCGAAGGGCATATGCCACTCCCTAGACGTTGACAAAGACGCCAAGCCAATGTCACAAAAGCAACACAAACTAGGGCTAGACATAAGGGAAACCATGAATGAAGAAACAAACAAACTTCTGGTAGCCAACTTCATCCGAGAAGTCTGGTACCCAACTTCATCCGAGAAGTCTGGTACCCAACCTGGCTCTCAAACGTAGTGATGGTAAAGAAACAAATGACAAATAGAGGATGTGCATAGACGTCGCTGACCTTAATAAGGTGTGTCTCAAAGACCTTTATCCTTTACCTAATATTAATCGTTTGGTAGATGACATCTCATAATACTGGGTCCTAAGCTTTGTGGAGGGATATTTCGGATACAACGAAGTACAAATGGACCCAAGGGGTGAAGAGAAGACTGCCTTCACCACAGGAAAAGCAAATTACTGCAACCGAGTGATGCCTTTTGGGGTTAAAGAACGCAAGGCCCATGTATAAAAGCTTAGTAGATAAAATCTTTACTAATTAGATTGGCAGAAACATGGAGGTGTATGTGAACGACATGGTGGTAAAAACCAAAGAAGCGAGGAACCACGTCAAAGATCTAAAAGAGACATTTGCAGAGCTAAGGAGCCATAGTATGCGTCTCAACCCAGACAAATGTTCCTTTAGAGTACGAAGTAGTAAATTCCAAGGATACATGTTAACCCATAGGGGTATAGAAGCCAATCTAGATCAATGTCGAGCTATCCTAGAAACGCAAAGACCATAAAATACCAAGGAGGTACAACGTCTCACTAGGAGGATTGCAACCTTCTCCCGATTCTTCTCCAAGTTTGCAGAAAGATCCATGCCCTTCTATCAAGTGTTAAAAAATTAGACATTTTCCAGTAGACTAAGGAATATGAAAAAGCCTTTAAAGACTTGAAAGCATGCCTAGCCTCTCATTCGATCCTTACAAAGCCAGACCTAGGGGATGAACTTATTGTTTACCTCTCAGTCAGGGAAGATGCCATCGGTACTATGTTAATACAAGAAAAATGGATAATCCAATGACCTGTATACTTTACTAGCAAAACCTTACAGGGAGTCAAGACGCGATGCCAAAGAGTAGAGAAGTTTTCATATAGCCTTGTGGTCACAACCTAGAAGCTATGACCATACTTCCACAGTCACTAAGATCTGCTAGAAGTAGAACAATAAAGAAAGTCTTTGCTTTTAAGACAAAAGCTTTGGAGAGATTTCTTGTAGAATGATGCTTTCACCTGTAATAGAATCTCTCTTCTTTGAGTATAAGACTCTCTTTATATTTTTAGGCCAATGGAGATAGTCATTGATGATCTGTTGAAGAGATGTAGTTGTTGAGGCAATCAGACTCTGGATAAAAAGAAGACAAAAAGATTGAAATAAGGTTCTTCAAAACCAACACTGAAATGGAGTTCCTCGATTAAAACATGATGAAAGTCCTTTTATAGCCTTTCTTATATCAAGAACTCATGTTAAAGATGCATGGTTAACCTTCTAATGCTTTCTGACACAAGTACTAAACTTTATTAGGTTTTCTGATTTGCGCAGAGTAGCGTCCTTGATCTCTTCTCTATGCGAACATCAGTTCATGCACTAGCTTGCCTTCTTTCCCTTATCAGTGATAAATGTGATCTATCTAGAAAAGGATGTGATGTTCTCATATTATTTACCTTTATTTTTAATTATTTAATTAAAATTCTAATTAAAATTTTTGCAAAATAATTAATTAACTAGTGGTTAATCCTCAAAATAGTTGTTTCACCCTAAAGATCTGAAAAATCATTTCCCTATAGCATTTACAAAGCCTATCCTCCAGCTACAATGTATAAAAACAAGTTTAGGGGAAACAAGGGCCTGGCGCTACGCGCCAACCTCACTCTACGCATGAGCCCAACGTTGCTTTTGACCGGCGCTACGCGCCAGTGTGACAGTAGCAGCATTGTTTCTGTCATGGCATTTGAGGTCATTTTGCCAACTTCTAAGTGTCCTAAATTGTCCGATTCAAGTCCAAACCTCATCGAACTACAAAGGCATCATATTACCCCCATTCCGGAACTGCTGGCACAGTCCGTTCACCAAAATTCCCTCATATGTGTAAGTTATGTGCAAAAATGCATTTAATTTAATTATATGCAAAACCTATGCACCAAACTATCCAAATGAGGTCCAAAACACATAAGACCTGTATGCACAACTTCTAAATGTTGTAAGGAACCTATTAGTCCCTTCCGGGGGTCCTTAAACCCACTAGATCACAAAATCACCCGTTGAGTTTCTAATTTCACATATTTTTCTTATTTTTGTTTTATGCATAATATGCATTAAATCACCATCACATTAACCATTTCATCCATATTATACCATCACATAGTTTTCATTCCAAATCATTTAAACATACAATATAGAACCAGCCCATTTCAAGCAATCACACAATGGCTCTGTGCCATAATTACACATTTCAACACTAACATCATAACATCAATAATGTATTCCATTCCTTAATTTACCACACATGTCCATATGATCATCATCAAGCAAATATCAAGTGTCATCATCACACCAAGTTAATCCAAGCAATATTAAATCTCAAAAGGCATAAACATAGTCATCATACATCATAACACTCATCAACGAACATTAAACCAATTCATCACTAAGCTATTACATAATCTCTATTTCCACAGCTTCCTTGGCATCCCTCGCTACTTGGCACTCTCCTCTGGGGCATCAACGTCTTCCCTGTCATTGGTTACTAAAAGAAAGAAACCACAATAAGGGTAAGTGTTTGGAAAATCATAATTAATCTAGAATGGTAGATATAACAAAAATAACCATTTTGACCACTTAATATAATTAGTACATAACTTACCACTTCTAATATGATAATATAAACATATCTTTTATTTGACAACAATCCATTATCACCTAATACATGACTTATTCTCAATAAAAACTAAATGACATACTTATCATCCACGTCATTCATGTCATAATTATCATCAACCATTAATTTCAATTATAAAACGTCATGCTCATCAAATGAAATACATCACAATTGACTCTCATATACCATATGACGCTTAGTATCTAGATACTAAAAGGATCGGCCTTCAGCTGGGGGTCCTACTGGACATCCCGTGAACCCTGCTTGGTCCACCTAGCCCTACTTAGCTCTCCACCTTAACAACTGGGTCCTACTTGACAGTTGGGTAGCTCAACTGGATCACAAAGGATCACGAGAGCCAAAAACGAGGGGCGAATCATACCTTCGGCCATCCCACACCACATAATCATAGATACATAGCACAAATCCACATGCTCTATCATCAATAAATCATAATTACCAATCACCTAGGATGGCCACATAGACCCAACCCTTAAACCTTTCACCATAATATTTCAAATCACCATTAATTCATCAAATACAACATGTTATTCATAACCATAATTACATATACATCACGAAACATCATCATTATCCATTTTAATTTATGATTCACAACATATATATAACTCACATAACTCCGTTCATCCATTTCTTATCAAATAATCAATCAGTTCATCACACTTTTATAACATACATTCTCCTTTTGTGTTATTAAATATTAAAGCATTCATTTAATGATACATACGTATATATATATATATATAATTTTCATCTACCCAATTTCCTAAATTTCTCGCAACCTATTATTATTCTATACTCCCTCCGAACCTAAGATACATAACCAATTCTAATTAATTACGACTTGAACACCCCCTTACCTCGGTTCCACGCTTTTTCTAGTTGCTCACGGTGTCGGTCACGTCCCACGGTCACTTGGTTCGCTTCCCTGCTTCTGAATCCAATACCCACTTCACCACTCGGTCCTCCGGCACTCATTCCGGCACTTACTAACACCGAAACACAAAACCCATTAGTTTTTCATGGTACCCAATGCCTTAGAAGTTATGTCCAAGCTTCACATTGTCATAAAACACAAAATAACCACCCCCATTACACATGCACCCCACGGGTAGAGAGAGGAAGAGAATAGGGGAGAAGGAAAACTTGAAATGAAGGTTCCCATTGGTCTACCTTGGTTCTCCTAAGTCCAAAACATGATTAAGCTTGAGCTTCCACTAAAAACTAGCTTGAATTTGGGTTTGTAGTGCTTGAGAGTGAGAAAAGCGAGAAAGGAACCTTAGAAATTACATGCATTCTGTTTCTATCCCTGTAATGTTTTAAAACTGTCTGTGACACTGACGTTGCACGTTAGATCTTAATTTTCAACCTGACGCTACACCTCAGACAGAATCCTCCGTTTCCTATTTAAATTCATTTTAAACTCACACATTTGTCTCATATCCTCATATTATCATATTTTTAAGCTTAATTTCACATTTATACATTCTTTTAAATATAAAACATCTGGGATGTTACAAAGGATCCATCTCTGAGCATCTTCAAAAATATCCTCGTGTTGGTCGATGAAAAAAATCAGAATAACGTTATTAAGCTTCAAAAGTATGAGGTCTGATAACTTGAAGAGAGTGTGTGTGCTGAGTTTTAAATAAGAATATGTATGAGGGGCATAACTCAACCGTCCAAAGGTCTGGAAGTGCACTTGAATTAGACTCTTCTTTGGACGATGTTTCGTATCATACTTTTCTTGAACAGACTTGTTTGATAATTAATTAAGTCCCACGTAGACTTTTTATGGCGGACCCCTCTTTTTATTTATAACATCTTCAGACTTGTAACCTCAAAAACTCAATTGAACAAGTTAGATAACACATAGACAGACTTTATTTAATTAAATCTCTTGATGTGTATTATTAACAAATCTTGGGGCTGGTAAATAATAACCAATATTTCCAAAGTTCTTTACAAACCAGATTTGGTTCTAACAGTATTAATAGATCTGTTTATAATAAAAAGCCTATTTAAAGTGATAGGCATGTTAGCCTATGTAATTTGATAGGCTTTTTAGGTGGTTTTTGACTTTTTGAAAACCTAATTGTAAACAAGTCATTTAAATAGACTTTTAAATGAGTTAGGTCTTCAAACAGACTAGGTTAGGCTTTAAAAAAAAGCCTATAACGGGATAATAAGTTAGACACAAGCCTTGACAATTGGAAGTAGGTTAGGCTCAGACCTTTCAAAGCCTAGCCTAGCCTGACCTATTTCCATTACTAATCAAGATACAAGCCTCTACACAGAAGTCAACTCAAAAAATGGAACACCCTACTCATACCGTAACCTTTTCGAAGAAGAGATATAGTTCTAAAAGTAGCTAATAACAATGGAAGAGTTAAAGAATGGGGGAACTAGTAGCCAACTAGGAAGGTCCATACTGGTTCAAGAAGTAGTTGATAAAAGGGCGTACTGACTTAAGGAATTATAACGAAGAAGCATCCTACACACTTAAAGATATACGTACTACAACTAACACCATGTAATCATTCATGGGGGCACTCTTTTTCCTACTCGAGGGGTTTTTCTCCGACTGGGTTACCCCCTGAGAGGTTTTAACAAGCTTCGACGAAACAACAATAACAAAAGCATTGTATAGCGCATCTTGAGTATTATCTGATGTCAAGTCTTAAAATCCTGACCGATAGAGTAATGACAAAATTCTCTTACGTTAAGTCCTAAAATCCTGATTACGGAAGTAACAACAAAATTCTCTTACCTTAAGTCCTAAAATCCTAACTGACGGAGTAATGACAAAATTCAATTACGTTAAGTCCTAACATCCCGACCTAGGGAGTAATGACAAAATTCAATTGCGTTAAGTCCTAAAATCTTGACTGAAGGAGTAACAACAAAAATAAATTACATTAAGTTTTAAAATCTTGACCGAGGGAGTAACAATAAATTCCATTTCCAATCAACAAAAACCCTATTACATCAAGTCCTAAAATGACAAATTTCTAAGTTCAAATGTCGAATAGTAAAAGCCCAAATACGTCAAGTCCCAAAATGGCAAATTTCTTATTTTCTAAGTTCAAATTCCAAATGGAAAAATTCCAATTACGTCCTAAAATGAAAAATGTCTAAGTTCCAAGCATAAAATTTCAACCAAAGGGATGATACAACTAGAAATCATAGGCACAACCATATCATGCAAATAAATAACAAAAAGAAAAATTGAGTTTATACATCAAAGTAAAAGAAGTACATATGGGTGAACCATTATTGATTTATGGGGGAATTTGCACCCACCTTGAAATATATTTTAATGTTCATGTCTTCTGACCATGTTTAGATTCCACACCAAAAAGATTGTATAGTGGTTTATATTTTTTTAGAGGATTATAATAGGCAGCCATGGTCACACATTTTTGTGATCATTGATGATTAGACTTAGTTAAGGATCTTGTCCGTTCATTTTGAAATTAAAGTATACTGTAATTTTTACAGTATCCCTCCGTTAAAAAATAGTCTTTAGTCTTGTCTCAAATCAACGAATCATTATTTCTCTCTTTGTTAAATCGTTGATTCGACATTTTGGTAACGACTATTTTTTTTAACTAAGAGACATTGTGGAGTCACGGTATACTTTTAATTTTAAAATAAACAAACAAGATCACCAACTAAATACAATGACTATCAATGGTCCCAATAAAGGGAATTCATGGAGTATGAAAAAAATATGATTATTGTATAAAAGTTGTTAGCGTTATACTTTCAACTATTTTTTTAATAACTTTTGTTTAAAATAAGTTGAACATGCTTAAATTGGTATGAATTTTTTTTTGTAATAGATTGTTGAAGACAAAATAAAAACACGAAAGTTATTCATAAAACAAGAACATGCTTAAAATAAGTTTTGAACAAACTTTAATTTATATGGGTAGCTTATCTTAAACAGTGCCAGTAAGCATATTAGGAAATCTTTTTTTGGCTGGTAAATTTTAAGAATTTTTTATATAAAAAAATTAAAAATTGTAGTAACTTAGGGACTATTTAAGTTATTGATTGGCATAAGAGATATTTGGTAGAGAAGTTTAATTTCAATATAATTTCATAATAAGTTGTAAGTTTAGTTTTTTTCGGTTTTAAACAGAAACTAAACACGTATTATAATTTATGACAAATTATACACTTTACTCAATTAATTAAATTAGTCTCATTAACATTAGTATAGATTGTCTTACCATATCTTATACTGCATGTTAAACAAGTTCTTTAGTAGTTCATAATTATATTTTATCTTCATTCTAAATAATACAATACTATTTTTGTTTTAAAAAACTTAACCGCTAATAAAAAGCAATAAAACATAAGAATAGGTCTTGTCAATAAAGGTTGGTTCAATTGGTTCACAATTGAACTTGTGTCCATGAAAATCTAGATTTAAATATCTCTCTTTTGTTAACTTAAAATCATAAAATATTGATATAACTAACATTGATGTTACCATAAATTCCAAGAGCATGTCCAGGTGACATTGATGTTACCATAAAAGGACCAAAGAAAAAACTAATATTTTTACGACAACCAAAAATAAAACTCTTATATTTTATTAGGACCAAAAAGCAAACTCATCTTTATACAATATTGTAGCTAAGTAATATTAACATGCTTATCTCAATTTGTGTCATCTCTAGAGTTTAAATTGAAGTTACCATTACGGTATTCTAAAACTAGCAAGATTTTAAATAGAATCATATTCGTATTGAATATTGATATTAAATAACCATGGTGCTACACTATCAAATCAATTATCGCCCAAGAAGATAAAAATGACTGTGACATTACACAAATTTTATCTAAAGTGATTAGACTTTTATTTAATGGGTTGAGCATAACACTCAACATGTGACAAGGAGTATCATCACAGTGGATGAAGTTGTTTAGAGAAAGAAAAAACAAGCTTACTTTGTTTCAAAACATTGAGAATCAACGACTGGAATCAAATTGTTTAACAATGGTAGGCTTGTAGTCCATCTCAATGAATTTCTCCACGTAGGGAAGGATCGATTTTACAGCTTCAGCATGGGCAGGATGAGCCCTAAACTCGGCAATACCTTGAGTGCTCTCAAAGGTCGCTTCAAAGACAAGAGTGAAACCTTGATTCAGGTTTTCAGTACTTACATCCTTGCCCCTACGATTCATAATTCATATAATTAATATGATCACTAGATACAAATGTCTCAATAGAAGGGGTTCAAGTGCACATCTTCACAAACTGTGATGCAATGCAATAGTTGAACTTGAACTACATTTCTCAATCACCTATTTCGTTTCATCTTTTCTAGATTTGAGATGATGGAAGCAAATAATATCATAATTCACCACAAACAAATCACATCTTAATAATTATTTATTTTTTGTATAATAAACAATAATTACTTAAAGTTATGACAAGGATGATAGATTTTGATGTTATAATTATATTAGTGTTTGTTGAATTGCAAGATTGAGGAAGATATATACCAACGGAATGATTTCATGGATGGAACGAGATTGACGAGATTTGCATAAGTCTTGATGATCTCCTGAATCCGCTCTGGAGTGGTATCGTCCTTGAACTTTGTCAATATTAAGTGTATCACTACTCCTTCTTCTTCCGAGTTGAATTTTTCAAAGTTGGTGGCGAAGCATGCAGTGGCCAAGAGTACTATGATGCCAAGGGGGAGAGAGACCCTCAAGTTCTTAGCCATTATCATTAATAATTCAACCAAGGAGTTGCTAATGCTGAGAAAGTCATGACCAACATTTTCCTTCCTTTTTTTATACACTTGTACTTCATGCCTGTTCAGAACCTATTTTTGTCCTACGTGAGATTTTAGAAAAGAAAAAATAAATAAAGCTATATGTAACATGTGAATGTTTATATAAAAAAAAGTTTTTATTTAAAAACATCATTAATACCTCTAATATAAAATTCTAACCAACTTTTATAAAAGATTTTAATATCTTACGATTAGACAAGTTGGTGAAATTTTAAAAAAAAAATTTGAGGATTTTATTTCTCATTTCTTAGATGCCTGCGATCCAAAATAATCATATAAATAATTATCCCATGTGACCCTCGTTACAAATTTAAGTATCTCTTAATTCTTTATCGTATTTTCCCTCAATCCTCGTAACTAACCCGGCTTGTGATGCGTTTTTGGGAATCGATAATAGAAAAAGAGTATGAGTAAATCATTACCCACCTTCAAATATATTTTAACGTTTGAAATCCACACCAGAAATAAAGCATATGGGATTATATTTTTTGAAGGATTATATATAACATGCTCAATTGTTAGTGTTACTTTCAACGTCTTTGCAATCGATTGTTGAGCATGTTAAAATTGGTATATTTGCAATCGATTGCTGAAGACAGGATAGAAAACCATAAGCTATTTTTTATTATGAAAAAACAGAAGTTATTCATAAAATAAGAGATATTGATGCAAAAGAGATATTTGGTAGACAAGTTGCACCAAACCATACAATTAATTCATAATGCATTGTATTATTTTATTTTATCTTACCATGCCTAATATAATACGGCATGTGAATCGAGTTCTTTAGTTATTCATTAATTATATCTTGTCTTTATTCTAAATAATAAAACACTATATATTAAGTATAGGTGTTTGGTATATATATTTTTATTTTCTCAAGAAGTTTAACTTAGAAAATTATGTTTTTCTTATGTTTGGTATTTTTTTACAAAATATTCCTAGAAAAATATATAAGTTTTAAAAAAATTTATTAGTTATATTTTACAAAAATTTTCCAACAAAATTTTTTCAAGAAATTAAAAACTTTCTATATACTAAATGCCTCCTTAAAAAGAACCTAACCACTCATACAAAGTAGAGGTACAAAGTAGAGGTATTCATGAATTGGATTAAATTGATTTTAGAACAAAAAATCATTTGATTTAATCATTAAATTACACTACAATTTGGATTGGATTGAATTGACTTTTATATTTTATGTTATTTAATTAAAAGGTAATAAATAAATTTTATTTCATTGGTATCATTAATAATATAAAATGTAAAACTTAAATAATAAAGTAAGAAATGAGACATAAAATTAAATTTAAATTGAAATTATAAACAATAAATTTGTAAATACATCAAAATATTAAAACATATATTTCATGAAAAATAATAAAAGGATACAATTTAAAAATAAATTTGAACAATAATTGAGTAATACTACAATCTTATAAATATATAAATACATAAATATAAATATCAAGTTTATTTTATAAATAAAATTATATATGTATATATATAAGTTCAATTTAGATTACATTGATTTTTAAAAAATCAAAATTTGATCCAATCAAATAAAAAATCAATTTTGTTGATTTTTGGTTAGATGATTCTATTTTTTATGTCAGTTTTTTTCAATTGGTTTTGTATGCTACATTAGATATTGAATCAGTTTAGGATGCTAGTGGGCTTTTTTTATTAATAGGGTCTTTCAAAAAATATTATTTATGAAGGTGGGATTGTCTTAAAAAAATTATATGTCTGAGCCTTTTGTGTCATAATAGTAAAAGAAATATTTTTTACACTCATTGTTTGAATAATTGGTGTAAAAAATATTTTTATATCGATTATTAAAATTATCAGTATAAAAAGTACTTTAAAAAATTAATATTTTTTATCAATTATTTTAACAATTAATGTAAATATATTTTTTACGGTGATTATTAAATTTACCTGCATAAAACAAATAATTTGTGAAAAATATTTTTATGTTAGTTATTACAATAACCGAGGTTTAAATTAACATTGATACGATGGTAAAGGAGCGTTGAATAGTTTCTTGTCCACAACACTATCAAATCTAACATTACACAAATTTACTCCAAAGAGATTGATTAGACTTTTATTTAAAGTGTTGAGTATAACACTCAACATGTGACAAAGAGAGAGCATCATAGTGATGGAGTTGTTCAGAGAAAACCAAGTCTATTTTGTATCAAAACACTGGTCAACGACCCCAATCAAATTGTGTGCCAATGGTAGGCTTGTAAACAATCCCAATAACTTCTTTCACGAAGGGATGGATCAATTTTCCAATTTTAACATGGGCAGGATGAGCTATAAACTCTTCAACACCTTCAATGCTCTCAAAGGTTGTTTCAAAGACATGAGTGAAACCTTGATTGAGGTTTTCAGTACTTACATCCTTGCCCCTACAATTCATATAGTCATATAAGATTATCACTAGATACATTGCTTTGAAATGTGACACTAGAAGGGATTCAAGTGCAAATTAATGTTCACAAGGTATGATGCAATATAATATTGAACTTTTTCTCAATCACCTATTTTTTATACTTTTTGAATCTACTAAAACCGGCCTAAAAAGTTAGAAAGGACATATGTAAAAAAACCTTTCTTACATTAGGGGTTCCATCTTTTCTACACTATAATATCATATAAAATTTTGAATACAATCCAAATTCTAATTCCATTAGGTCTTCCCTGATCAATTAAAATTGTAAAATTATACCAACACCCTTGGTCTTACCTTAAATGTAATTGATATATATATACCTCAGAACGAGGAGGCATGCCAGATCTAAAGCTAGCACAGATATGACAAATCTCCAGATTTGACATCATGGAAGCACTTAGCATCACGATTTCACCACAAACAAATCACATCTTAAATTTAGGAAACAAAATAATTACTTATTTTTATATATAAAACACAGTATCCAAATTCAGAAAACTGAAAGCATACTGATATTTCTCCACAATAACTTGACCAAAACACGTACAGTACTAATAACAGACTAACGGGTATAAGTAACAAAAAGCGTAGATCTGGTTCTGAAAACCCTGCAATTTGACTTATGGAGTTTAATTATGAATACTGCAAGAACAGTATCCAGTGGATCAAAGTGATGGCTGTGCCTGTGCTATGCTATCAATAACATTGTAAAAAAAAATTAAATTTTGTGAAGGAACAGCGAGTGACTTGAAAACTAATGACAATAAATAAAGAATTATCTTTTATCACAAAAAAATACATTTTGTTGCTGTGACAGTGATGAGTTGTGAATGACAAGATGAGAGAAAAGAGATGGATAGAGGTACCAACGGAATGACTTAACGGATGGAACAAGATTGACGAGATCGGCATAAGCTTTGAGGAGCTCCTGAATCCGCTCTGGAGTCATACCATCTTTGAACTTTGCCAAGTGTTAGCGTTTCACTACTCCTTCTTCCGATTCGATGAACTTGTCCAAGTTGGTGGCGAAGCATGCAGTCGCCAGTAGTAGGATGCTAAATGGGAGAGAGAGCGTGAAGTGCTTAGCCATTATTATTAGTTAATTAGCTACGGATTAATAATTGAAGGAGTTGGCGATGCTAGCTGATAAGGCATGGTGATTATTTATAGACAAGTTAGGAATATGTACGTTACGATATAATTAATTCTCCCAGTGAAATCTGTAAAACTCAAACCGAGATGTTACTTTAATGGTATTAAATATATACTACCTGAACTGATTATTCATTAGTTTGTTAGTAATGGTATGAATGTGTATAAACAAAAAAAAATATATGCTTAAATTTAAAGTAATTAAATGGTATGATAAAATTTTACTATGGGAAAATATAATATTTGATCTAATAGCAATATTGATCTAATATCAATATAATATTTGATCTAATAAACATGTTAAGGTAAAAGTAAAAAACACAGATCCAACAAATTCAAGCTACCTAACCGGTTTTCAATATGACCCGTATGATTAAGATAGATTGTGTGGATACCGATCAAAAGCTTGTAAGCAGGTCAGAGTCTGAACATGGCTGCAACTTGACCATAAGTTGTAACGCCCCAGTCGCTTTTCAGGAATGAACGACTGGCCCTACAGACCAACGTGAGACCTTTCCAATGTGCTTTTGTCCTCACTCACACATTTCCTAAGAACTTCGCAGGAGGTCACCCATCCCAGAATTACTCCAAGTTAAGCATGCTTAACTTTGGAGTTCTTATGTGATAGGCTACCGAAAAGGCTAATGCATTTGTTGGTATAGGTAGTACAAATTCATTTCTTTAAGCTATCCTCGACTGTATAGTCCCATACCTATACAGTCTTTGGATCCCTCTCATTCTGGTATGTATTCGGTTCGTTCATGTGTCCCTCCCACTGGAAGCCTGCCAGGAGCCGCTCCTTGTCTGTGCCTATGCACCGGCGATCACTCCCCACCCTCAACAGTGCCCAGGATGCCACATTCCCCGCTAGAAGCCTGCCAGGAGCCGCTCCTTGTCCGTGCCCATGCACCGGCGATCACTCCCCGCCCTTAACAACGCCAGGATGTCACTTAAAGATATAAAAATAATTCCACAGACATAACTACATATCTCTAAAATACTCTGCTATATAGACATTTTTATAGATATTTATATAACTGTACATGATTTTGATTTTTAATTACAAAATATAGTTTCAGATTAGCGGTAACCCTAAGAGTCAGACGCTAGCTAATGACAAAAAGAAACTCCAGAACATGTGAATAGCTAAATAGTATACACAAAGACTACTCAACCCTTAAGTATAGCTGGAGTCATCAAACTACCCATAGCGTCCTACTGGGTTAACTATAGGTAACTAGGCGTCCTCTATAGTGGAGTCACTTCCAGATGAAGCTCCCTCCATATCTTCTTCATCAGCTGGTGGGGGTGGGGGCAGTGGGATAATAGGGAAGAAGGGGTCCACATCACGAAGATCCAATACAAACCTAGCTCTAAAGGTAATAGTGAGAGCTCCTACGGGGTCAGGTACTCCTAAAATAGCCCGCGACAGTCGCACTGTGACAATCCCATGGTATACATGAACGTGACCCATCCAGTAATGTCTCCAATGACCTGGGTCCGGCTGTCTTGGCCTTATTCTAATATCCGCAATGTGGGGCTAGTTATCATCGCCCATAGTGGCTCTCTGATCGGTTCATATCCCATTTAATGTAAACAAGGAAGAAAAAGGGTGAGAAACAGAACATACCAATATTTTACAAGACACATATAAATAATAGATTTTTATTATTTTTTTTTTCAAACAGTAAAGTTTCAATAAGAACTTCTTCATACATGTTATTTTCCAACATGAAATAGAAATGTAAAGACGACTAATAGTTCTTATTTTAAATTAATGAATATTTTATCAATTCTTTTATGAACAATGAAAGATGCAATGCATGTGGGCCCTTAAATCTTCTTTTATTGGGAGCAGTCAGGACACAACTAAAAAAACCCTGAACAGCTACCTCAAATTAGCGACCACAGTATCCCGTCGCTAATTAGCGACCGTATTAGCGACCGTAGTGCACGAAAAGGGACCAAGAAGATGTTAGCGACTCATGTAGCGACCGATAGCGGACTCGGTCGCTAACAATTGTAAACACCGTCGCTAGTAGCGTCGCTATTTTGTAGCTCCACCTTGTTTTCCTTTCCCGCCAGGGTTTTCTGTTGGCGCCAAATCGTAGCGACGGCGAATACCCGTCGCTAACACTCCCCTAACTATAGCGACGGAATTAATGCGTCGCTATAGTTTGTTCTAGTGACGGAATTACTGAACCGTCGCTATGATTTTGGCATTCCCTCCAAATTTTTTGTTTTAATAATGGACGGTAGCGACGGTATCAGCTTATCGTCGCCACGGTTCAGTATTTTAGTGACGGTGGATCGTGTCGTCGCTATCGTTTATGGTCTTCCCTCCATAATTTTGCTTTTTAAAAAGGAAAGTAGTGACGGTGTGGATGATACCGTCGCTAATAAGTTTAGGATTAGGGACGGAGCGGTTTGCCGTCGCTAATACTCGGGGATAGTGACGGAGGTTTTGTGCCGTCGCTAATATTGAGGGGTTTAGGGACGGAACTTGTTACCGTCGCTAAATGTCAGTAATACTCGTCCAACACCTCCCCCCAAATCAGTTGCCCTAACTCTCCCTCCCCAAATCCGTCACCCTCTGTCTCTGTCTCTCCTCTCCTCCGTCGTTCCCTCCCTCTCCTCTGTCGTTCGTCGGCACCCTTCCCTCCGTTCCTTCCCGAAACCGTCCCTCCCTCCCTCCCTCCCTTCCCCGGCTCATTCCCTCCGTTCCTCTGTCTCTCCTCCGTCATTCCCTCCCTCCCTCCCTGTGTCTCCTCCGTCATTCCCTCCGTCCCTCCCTCTGTTGGCACCCATTCCCTGGTTCACCGGTGGCTACGCTCCCCTCTACCCTTCGTGGACAGGTTAGTTCATTGGGAGGCCCTTGGCCGTGACCATGGCATGCTTTCCTTTACCTTGTTTCCTTTAAGTTAAGAGATTTGTATGTTGTTTGGTCTTGTTAAAAATTTTGATGCTTGGAACTCTTTCTGACCATGGACATGTATGTGTATTCTTCTTGATATTGAAAGAAAATTTACTAGTCACACTTGTAGAAATCTACGATATATAGATGCCTATATGAATTTTGACAGCTTGAAAATAACATTGTTTTCAGCAATTGCATCAAACTGGATAATAGAATTGTATTTATGCCTTTAATTGTTTACATTCTATGTGAGTTTTCTCATGTTGGATATGGTTGAGATACTCTTTAAACTAATCTACGGAAAATTAACCAGAGGACCTTCATGCGCACAACCAGTTGGGTTTGGGTTAGCATTCTCAGCTTAATATTCTTGGGAAGACATTTTCATGTCTCAAAGGCTAATGTTGCCTGTATATCTCACTGCATTAGTAGTTGTCAGTTGTCACTAATGGCATATAGTAGTACTATCCTGGTGGAGTGGCACAGAGCATGCCTTAGCTGCTTCTAAAAGCTAGATGCATTGCTTGCAATTGTGGGGCTGGCTGTACTGGCTGCTATGTTGCAGCTTCACAGCCTGGATAGGAGGGGCTGCTTCTATTCTTTAGACATTGATATCTTTGCTTTGTGCCACCCGCCCCCCAACAATGTTGATGATGCAAAATACCGCATGCATCTTTAATCTAGTATTATGATTATTGTTTCTTGATGACTGGTGTTATTACTATCATTCACATTTGTATGTTTCAACATGTAAAATGAGTGTTAAGTTTGATATAATATAACTATAAGAACAGTAGTTGAATATTTCTTGATGATGGTTTATTATCAACTTTCACAGCATGACCATAATGCCAAGTTCCATATCTTTTTTTTTTGTCTTCTATCAATGTGTAGTTTGAATTCGCATTTAATTGCATCCATATTTGAATTAATGATGTATGGCATGCAGTCTGAAACAGAAAAACCCCTCATTCATTCCTAGATGTCATGAAACTAAGAAGAGAATAAAGACATCTGCTATTGTCTGCAGTATCATGCAACTCATAATCACATATTGTTGCTTATGGTTTAATTCCTAGGATGTACTTACAAAATACTGTATGGTTGGCTCGATGTCTTGCTTACTAAATTGGCTGTATCTCGAGTCAAGGACATGGTCTTCATTTACATGAATGTGTGATTTGCAGATTGAGTTCTGAAACTTGTTCTTATCTGTTTTGGCATTGCTCAGCAGTTTAATATTTCCTTTTTGAATATTAGTATTAATATATTATATTTAATATATTGATGGATCTGGTTTCCTCCAGTTATACTTTCTCTGTAAAAGTTTGAGGATTTGGTATTTGAAAATACCAGTGGGAATCCACCCACTTTGCCTGCTGTTCTTAGATCTAACATTAGCAGGGGATCCGCATTTGATTGTCATTGTTTTGAAGATTCAGCATTGTAAATATGCGTTCAATTTTCTTATTGAATTTCATTTATTTTAGCTGATAAGTCTTTTGGTTTTCTTGTTGCAATTGATGAATATGCAGTGCATGGCATTGAAGGCCCAATTTCGGGAATTCCGCTGACATCTGACTTAGGAAGGAAAAAAATCCTTCTTCTGAAAGGAAAACAGCGGGAAATTCCCAGTGTAGGTTTTTCTTTGCCCATAAAGGTTTCATTTCTTTTTAATGATACTTTGCACATCTCCATTTTGCTTGCTTTTGTTAATCATATTGATATTGATGTATCTTATTTCCTTCCAATAATATAGATTATGCAACCAAAATATAAATTTTTGGTTCTTTGAAGTTTAAGGCTAGTAACTATTTTGGTTCTTTGAATTTTATGTACCAACATTCTGTAAGATAATTGTAAGAGCTTTTAAAACAAATGATTTATAGTATTATGTTTAAAAAGAATATTGATATTTAAATTTATGATAAATGATTTATTTGAAGTTGATTTCACATTTGGGATTGTTAATATAGGAATTTAGAATTTAGGACTTTAGAAATTTTAAAATAAAACTTAGAAAATAAAAAAGTTTATAATCTCAATATATATCGATGAAACAGATGTGTAAACATCTCAATAGCCTGCAAAGATTGAAAGGAACCTTCCATCTATGGGCTTCTTTTCAACTACTTGCTAATTATTTAAACAAACAAAGACCATGCACACGTATTTGTTAGGCTGTAGTCAAACTAAAAATCTGAGTGGTTTGGGATTGCTGGTGGTGTTTCAGATACTCAAATACTATAATGCTATATAAGCTACTCTAACCATTGTTAATTGATTTTGGGATTGAACCTTTAACATGGTATATAAGTTACCCAATCCGCAAATAAGAAAATTCACTAAACATGTAGACCTTAATCCATATTTTGTTAGACAAGGTCATTGCTAAACAACTACAAGTCCTTTACATCCCTTCCTCAAATCTTCTAATATTCTTAGCAAACCATTTTCCCTACACGTTTTAATCCTGCAAATTCAAATCCAAGGTTCTACCTAAGACATCTTGAGTTAGTGAAGTTAGAGTTGATGGGATCACTTAGTTATAAGTCATTTAGTTCACAAAGTTAATTAGCAATGTGTTAGTTGTTATTAGTAAGTCTATATATGTCTTGTATCAATGAAATTTAGCAATACAATCGCTAGAATACATTCAGCTTCCTCTATGCATGTAAGTAACAATTTATCTTTAAAAAGGGAAAAGTGCCTAAAGTCATGCATTAAGAAAGTTAAAATGAAATTTTTTATATTAAAAATATTAATAAAACTCAACCATCTTAATTTCTAAGCGATATTTATATAATTTTCCAATAAGAAACATCTTCTTTTGCTTCCTTAAACAACACTTTTAGGGCATTTGTTAAAAGGGTCCTTAAAAAAATTACTCCAACAATTCTTTTTATTTGTCATGCAGACCGACACACTTTACGCGTGGTCTGTTTTCGGCTCTCATCAGCTTTGTCTCCATCGCTATCTCTCCTTCGACGGTAATCCCCTAACGCTAACTTTCTGGCTATGTGTGTTGTATGTTTTGAAGTGTATGTATGTTGAACATTGTTTGTTAGTGGAGAGCAGAGCTCATTAGGCAGTGATTTTGTGTGCTGATAACATGATTTTTTATGCATGTGTAATGTTGTTTGTTAGTGGAGAGCAGAGCTCATTAGGCACTGGTTTTGTGTGCTGATAACATGATTTACGATGCATGTGTAATGTTGTTTGTTAGTAGAGAGTACATCTCATTAGGCATTGATTTTATATATTGATAACATGATTTGGTGTTCATAACTCTGAATATCATATATAATGCGTATCATATGTTTATTTATCTATACTGGGAAGTTTTCTATATGTAACAGGCCGTTTGTAAATTTAGGAAATGTCTAGTTTACAGGGGAGACTCTGCCAAAATTTTGGTAAACTCCCTGTCTTAGGGAACTTAAAAAATGAAACTCAACTTTAATAATGTAGGGTTTAGTCGTGTGTGTACCCATTAGATTCCCGTTCAAGTTTCAAAACAACCGGTTGATGTACCGTGTTGTGTTGGATCTTGAATTGTCCCGGTTGGACAGTTTGGTATGAATTTGTAACCTGTAAGGCGTAACCCATCAATGTTGTATGTGGTCTATCTTGAGAAGTTGAATGAATGTTCATTTGAAATTTCAGTTATGGTGTTTCGTATTGTTCCCAGGGTGCATGTCTGCGTGTGGTGTTTCATACCGTACGTATCTCTGTGTACTCAGGGACCAATGCGAAATGCTGCCGAAATTTCAAATGAACATTCGTTCAACTCAAGATAGACCACATATAATTATGGGATGGGTTACAGATGGTTGCATATTCATCCCGAATGGGATAGGGCCCCACCAATTTGCAACATCAAAGAGATAGAGTCATTCACAACCGATAGTTAAATAAAAATTTAAACGTGTAACGTAACAGAAATCGTGCGTGTTAGATATTATAAATGGAGGTATCGGCAAATCGACGATGGATGTACAACCGACTAGATCACAATCGGTGAGTGACTGAGGAGTTTATGACGGGGCTATTGGAGTTCATTCCGTTCGCTACGGCAAACACGCCTGGATTTGAAGTGACTCAGAAGATCCGTTGTCCGTGCTCAAGGTGCAAATGCATGAGTTTTGAATACGCGGATGATGTCATGTGCCACCTAACTGAGAAAGGGTTCATGGAAACATACCACTGTTGGTACAACCATGGTGAGCAGTTATCGCGTAGACCATCAGACGTAACCGTGCAACAGTCTTACTACGAGGTTGGAGGAAACAGGGATACGTACAACAACATAGAACAAATGGTGATGGATCATGTTGGACCCTCCACCGGGCGTATGCTGGAACATAATGACCAAGCAGGTCATGGGGACTCTGACAATGTTGAGGAGGATCCTAATCCGGAGGTGAAGAGATTTTATGATTTGTTGGCGGCGGCTCAGACTCCATTGTGGGACGGGTGCAACAGTCACACTGAGTTATCCGCCTCCCTAGCTGCTTTAAGCCTAAAGGCAGATTATAATCTTTCTGGAGGTTGTTTTGATAGGATGGTCAATCTGATGGGTTCCACCATGCCTAGTAATCACAGAATGCCAGCAAACCTGTACCGTGCTAAGAAACAAGTGGCAAAGTTGGGGTTGGGTTGTGTGAAGATAGAGTGTTGTGTTGGTGGATGTATGCTGTTCAGAAATGAGTTTGCAGACAAGAGTATCACAAAATGTCTGCATTGTAATGAAGAACGCTACAAGACTGTTAAAAGGAGAGGGAAGGTAACCCGGACGGCCAGGAAGAAAATGTGGTACTTCCCTATAACACCGCATCTTCAACGCCTGTATGCCTCATTGTCCACGGAAAAACACATGCGTTGGCATGCTCTGAACTGAACACAAGAGGGGTTTCTTTACCATCCTTCCGATGGGAAAGCATGGAAGTGTTTGGATGAGCTATATCCGGACTTTTCAGGCGAGCCGTGCAATGTAAGACTTGGCTTATGTACTGATGGGTTTAACCCGTTCGGTCAATACGGAAGAGCTTACTCTTGTTGGCCAGTCATCCTGACCCCATACAATCTGCCTCCTGATATGTGTATGAAGAGGGAGGTCATGTTTCTATCTATACTGGTTCCAGGACCCAAAAATCCAAAGGCGAACATAGACGTGTTTTTGCAACCGTTGGTTGAAGAGTTATCACACTTATGGGATGTCGGAGTAATGACATACGATGCGTCTTTGAAGAACAACTTTATGATGCGTGCTGTTTTGATGTGGACTATTAACGACTTCCCGGCCTATGGTATGCTTTCTGGATGGTCCACGTTTGGGAAGCTTGCTTGCCCTGTATGCATGGAACATACCGGGGGGGAATCACTCCCTGTTAGTGGCAAGACAAGTTTCTTTGACTGTCATAGAAAGTTTCTACCGTTGGATCACCCGTTTAGGTGAAACAAAACCGCTTTTAAGAAGAACAAGGTTGTTAATGAACCTCCACCCCGTAGGTTATCTGGTGCACGCGTTTGGCAGAGGGTCGAAGAGTATCCTTACATCTGGGACAAGAGTGTTAAGGAGTTTGCGGGTTACGGTAAGGAACACCACTGGGTGAAGCAGAGTGTCCTGTGGGATTTGCCATATTGGAAAGACTTGTTGTTAAGACACGACATTGATGTCATGCACACTGAACGTAATGTTTTCATGAATATTTTTGACACGGTTATGGACATCAAAGGGAGAACAAAGGACAACGAGAAGAGTCGTCTAGACCTTCTGATTTGGTGTTCCAGGAAGGAGTTGGAGTTGAGGGATGCGGGACGTGGAAGAATGTTTAAACCCCATGCAAAATATGCTTTAACTAGACCACAACAGATTGCTGTGTGTATTTGGATGAATGGGTTGACCCTGCCTGACAGATTCGCTTCTAACTTGAGTAGATGTGTCGACGTGAAGGAGGGCAGGGTGTTTGGCATGAAAAGTCATGATTGCCATGTGTTTATGCAACAACTACTCCCGTACGCGTTTCATGCCCTACCCAAGCCTATTTGGAAACCGTTAGTGGAGTTGAGTCACTTCCTTAAGGAGTTGACGGCTACTTCGTTGACTGTGGAGAAACTTGTGAAGATGGAAGAAACTATCCCGGTATTGATTTGTAAGTTGGAGCAGATTTTCCCACCAAGTTTTTTTGACTCCATGGAGCATTTGCCTATCCATCTACCGTACGAGGCCTTGGTTGGTGGCCCAGTGCAGTATCGTTAGATGTATCCATTCGAAAGGTGAATGCTTGGTGAACTCTTTAATTTCCTTGCAAATTGTGCTTATAATAGTATTTTCTAACTTAACACTATCTTGTTAATGATGTTGACGATTCTTACGCTCTTTAAAAGATAAAGTGTCGAACAAAGCCTGCGTTGAAGCATCAATTTGTGAGGCATACTTAGTCGAAGAAATGACAACCTTTGCTTCTTTCTATTTTCCGACGGAGATAGAAACTAGAATGAGTAGAATTCCCCGCAATCTTGGGGTAGCCAGCCGCACAGGGTTTGATGAACAAACATCGATTTTCAACTATCCTGGTCACCCGGGGGGCAGGCTCACAAAATGTTACATTGATGAGAAAGATCGAAAGGCTGCTCACTTGTACATTCTTCTAAATTGCCCAGAAGTGGAACCCTTTATTGAGTAAGTCATAGAAGTTATATTATACATTGTTAACGTAGCTTTTATAGTATCTAAATTTGTTTTCTTTGAATAGCTTATACACAGATATGCTAAAACTTGAGCAAAATGATTTAACTGATGACCAAATTCATAGTGAGGTGTCATCCAAGTTCGTTGGTTGGTTCGCGCAACACGTAAGACCCGTATACCAAGTGTTTTTAACCCTATTTGCTTCTAACTCCCGTTATCTAACGATGACCTACTTTTTATGTTGTACATAGATACAAGACCCTAACAACCATATTGAAGATTCTTTACTCCAAGCCCTCTCTTGGGGGCCGGTGAAAACTGTTAAAAAATGGCCTATTTACTACGTAAATGGCTACAAGTTTAATATTCTTCAATGGAGTGAAGGGATGCGCACCCATAACTACGGGGTTTGTGTTAAAGGCACCGCCGGACAGTTGGAAGAAGACTTTTATGGAGTGCTGATGGAGATTGTTGAAGTTTCGTCCTCTGGATGACTAAGAAGAGATATTGTTCTATTCAAATGTGATTGGTTCGACAACACAATCGGTGTTGGAACAAAGGTTGACAACAACTACGGCTTAGTTGAGGTCAAGAAGAATGGTAGATATAAAGGGTTTGATCCCTTCATTTTTGCCCAACAAGCTGAGCAGGTTTATTACACCGACTTCCCGGGAGGACATCGGGACTGGTATGCAGTAATCAAGGCCAAGGCCCGAAGTCAGATCACTGACAATGTCTCCGAGGAGGTCGATGACGCTTATCAGCTTGCACCACACGAGCTCAACGATGCCAATTTGTTGTTCAACATTGATCCAGTCATAATGGATGAGACACTCGCCACTACGGGGGGTGAACACATTCACAAAGACCTTGTCTCTCGATCAAAACGGTCTAGGGCTGTAACATCCCTGATGTTTTAATGAGAATTATAAGAAATGGGAAATGATTAGTAAATGTTTTAGAAGTTTTATTTAATATTTGTTCTGTCTGAGCCAGAGATAAGAAAGTCGGTGTCGAGATCGGTCTCAGAATCGCGAGCAGGCGGAGTTGAAGATCGGGAGTGTAAGAGAAGAGCGGGCAGGGTTAGGTGGTCTGGTCCAACCGTTGTGAGAAGAGCGCCTCACACTGGGTCATAGCCCGGATTAACCTCATAATGACTGAAACAACGGATGTAGGTAACCAAGAGGTGAGCACGGATGAGATATCCGACCTCTCAGGTTGTAGCTCGGATTTCCGAGGTATAAACACTAAGATAGGACACCGGGGGGCCGATATTTATATTGGGCCTATACTCTTGCGAAGTATTAGAGAATTGTGAATAATTAAACGTTGAGGGAATAAATAAGTGTAATTGATTTGATAACTATGCAATAGTTTAATATAGTGAAATTGATTAAATTTAGTAAGAATACAAATAAAATAAAGGAAAAGACGATCTTGCCCATGAGCCATATATATATAAGAAGATTCTTTTCCTTCCCTCTTCATTATTTACAAGTTACCTTTGTTGTTGGTCTGTTCCTTCTCTTTCGTTTTTCTCCTCTCTTAACGCTGAGTTGCATGCGCTGGAGAGGGACTCCATTTGTGTCCAAACTTCAATTTATTCCCATTCCTGTGATCGAGGCTTCAAGGTGAGTCTACTGATCCATTCCAATTGTGATTCCCTTATCCCTTTTATTCTTTGGCGATTTAGAGCCATGCATGGCCATATTCGTGGCTGTTCTCCACTCCTCCGGTGAGTGTGAGCCCAAATGCAGTCCATGAACTAAAGGCGTTGAAGTGACGAGCTGTACTTTATGATCCGTAGGTAGTAGGTTAAGCAACAGAAGGCTGAGTAACGGAGTTGAGACTGCGAAACCAGTGCTCAGAGGAAGGAATCGACACAGAGAGCAGATCATCGAAGCGTGGAACCAAAGTAAGGGGGGTGTTTGGGTTATAATTAATTAGAATAGGACTCGCTTCTTATTCAGGTCATTGAGGTAATGTAAACAGGTTAAGGAAAATGTTGCTAAACGTAGTTATGTGTTTATGCTTGTGCATGTGTGACTGGGTTCATTAATTAGTGGAAGATCGGGTGTGGTTGAGTTTATCATGTTATGATCTTGTGATATCTAATGTTGAAATGATCAGCGTTATGTGACGTCGGGTTAGCAAGCAGGCTACCCGAGTGATGAAGAATTGATATTATTATGTAAAAGGTAAATTGTTGAATGATTATGTGGTATGGGATGGCCGACGGTATATGATAACCCCTCATTTCCGGTTCCCGTGGTTTTCGTGCCCAGTTGAGCTACCCAGTAGTCAAGTAGGACCCAGTGGTCGAGGTGGAGAGTCAAGCAGGACTCGGTGAACCAAGCAGGGTTCACGGGGTGTCAAGTAGGACCCCCAGCTGAAGGCCAATCCTTTAGTATCCGGATACTAGGAGTCAGATTGTATGAGAGTCAGTTGTGATTGTGATGAATGTGATGGAATTGTGTAGTTGGTTTAATATAGTTACTGTATGTAATACACTATGTTTCGGTATGCTTACTTACAAGTGATGCTTGATGTGTATGTATAAATATGCATGTATATTTGTTAAGTTCCATTCTATATTAATTATAATGCCAAACACTCACCCTTGCCTTTTTTTTTAGTAACTAGAGACAGGGAGGGGGAAGGAGCCATGGAGTCGCGCCAAGGGGGAGAACGGTGCCAGGGTCCGAGTGACTTTGAGTGACTCTCTATAGGGATATATATATGTATGAGAACTTCCAAGTATTACTAATTAGTTGTGTTTAATCAAGACCGGACGAATGCAAATCTACATTTTAAAATACATTACTGTCATTTACATATGTTGTTGTGGTAGCTATGATAAACCTTTGATTAACTGAATCATTTTTAGGGTGAGACTTGCGGGAGTCCGTCTACATGTCTTGTCTAATCCGGTGTGTGAAAGGTATTCGCTCAAGCGAATAGAAACCTCGTTTAAGTGAGAGTCCGGAATCTCGCTTAGACGAGTAGGGGCCTCGCTCAAGCGAGAAGCCCTGATTCCCTTTCTCCCATCCGTTGTGCTTAAATTAACTTGCTTTTCTTTTCTAGACCACATTTAATTAATCTAACTGTGACTGCTGTCACTTGAATAAGTCAGTAAAAATAAATGCTTTTTCACTAAATATCGATTAATTTTCAAGAAAAGGAAAAATTTATCGTGAGATGTAATCGTTTGAATAAAAATAAATGCAAAAATAACCTAGGACGTTACACTTGGTATCAGAGCGGTTCTTTCTAGAGCCAGTGTATAGGCCGATCTAGTGATTGTGATAGTCTTATGAATATTGATTGTATTTCGTTGTATTGAGATTGTGTGTGGCCTGGCATCGTTCCCTTGGCACTCCACTGGCGTAGTATTCTATGAATATAAGGTAAATTTACGATCCCCTGACTGATCTTGGTTATTAATGGTGATGTGTTTGCTCATTGTAGAATTACTAAATGGCCGGAGAGACTAGTTCTGGGGGAAGAGATGATTTCTTCTCTAGATTTACTCAGCTGATGAGTAGGACCGAGTCCGGTCCCACTCTGGATAAATTCCTGAAAAGGAATCCTCTGACTTACAAAGGGGGACATGACTATGACGGGGCATACATCTGGATCAGGGATATCGAGCAGGTTTTTGAATATTTTGAGTGCTCTGAAGAGCAAAAGGTTTTATTTGCTACTTACCAACTAAAAGAAGAGGCTAGAGTATGGTGGTCCCGAGTGAAGGTGCAGATGAACGCAGCCAATGAGCCATTGGTATGGGTGAATTTCCGAAGGAGGTTCCTTGTTAAATACTTTCCGGACAACTACAAAATCTGGAAAGAAATGGAATTCCTGAAGTTGGAGCAAGACCGGATGTCTGTAGCTGAGTACACCAGCAAGTTTGACGAGCTGTGTGATTTTTACCACCCTTTCTCGTTAGAAGGGACTGAAGGTAGTAAGTGCGCCAAATACGAAGCTGGACTACGGATTGAGCTCCGTAGTGTAATTGTACCAATGGAGATTAGGGACTACCCAACCCTGGTGAACAAAGCAAGACTGACTGAAGAGGTGCAGTTACAAAGGACGTCCCAGCCGAGAGATAAAAAGCCACTGAAGGCAAAAGGATTCAACTTCAAGAGGATGAGTCAATTCTTCCGGGGTGGCAAGTCTTCTGCTACCTCCTCATCCTCTTCCGGTCGGGGTTCCACTGGTCGATCGGGTAATCCTTCTGGTAATCGTACATGCTACAATTGTGGTCAGGAAGGTCACATTGCCAAACATTGCCAAGCCAATCAGATTGTGTGCTTCCAGTGCAGACAACCAGGGCACCTCAGGCCCGATTTCCCTCAGAGGCAGCAGCAGGGCAGGACAGACAACCGAACTAACTCTTCTGGGACCCGGGGTTCCAACTTTTCGAGGAGAGGCCGGAATGGAACTGGTAGAGGGAACCAACAATCGGGAAGATATGATGCCCAATCTAGCGATGCCCAGAACGCCATGACCGGGCGTGTATTTGCGTTTGATGCTTCAGAAGCTACAAGGAATGACAATTTGGTACAGGGTAAGTGCCTCATCTGTGGTTATCTGGTTGATGTAATTTATGATTCAGGTGCCACCCATTCCTTTATTTCGGAAAGTTGTGTGCGACGGCTTGGTCTGCCAATCGGTTTAATGGAGAACGCTCTTATTGTTTCCACTCCAACTGGTTCCACTTTCCGTGCAACTACAGTGTGTAGAGAACTGCCGATGCAAATCGAAGCCCGTACTTTTCGAGTAAATTTTATCTGTATGCCATTGAAGAACTTAGATGTTATTCTGGGTCTCGATTGGCTTGCTGCTAATCATGTGTTGGTCGACTGTTATCGGAAGAATATTGTTTTCTCTCAGGAACTTGACATGAAGAATGGGGTGAGCGATGTCCTAACCACGTATGTTGTTTTATTCGCTTCGGAGGGTCGGCATAACCTCCTGCTAAGTGATATTTCGATTGTTTGCGAATTTCCTGACGTTTTTTCGGAAGAAATTCCGGAGCTACCTCCCAGTCGGGAGATTGATTTCTCTATTGACTTGATTTCCGGGGCAGAACCTGTGTCCCGAGCGCCATATAGAATGTCTTCGGTGGAATTAACCGAAGTGAAGAAACAAGTAAACGAATTACTAGAAAAGGGCTTTATCCGACCCAGTGCCTCACCCTGGGGCGCTCCGGTGTTATTGGTAAAGAAGAAGGACGGTAGTATGCGAATGTGCATTGATTACCGACAGCTGAACAAACTGACAATCAAAAATAAATATCCACTACCTCGGATTGACGATTTACTGGACCAGTTGCGAGGCGCCGTTGTGTTCTCTAAGATCGACCTCAGGTCGGGATACCACCAGATCCGAGTGAGGTCGGAGGATATCCAAAGACAACATTTCGGACTCGATATGGGCACTTCGAGTACGTAGTAATGCCCTTTGGAGTAACGAACGCTCCTGCCATTTTTATGGACTATATGAATCGGACTTTTCAACCGTACTTGGACCAGTTTGTGGTAGTATTCATTGATGATATTTTGGTATATTCGAGGTCGGACGAGGAGCATGCTCAACATCTTCGACTTGTTTTACAAGTACTTCAGGAGAAGAAGTTGTACGCTAAACTATCTAAGTGTGATTTCTGGGGGAGCAGTGTACAATTCTTGGGGCATATAATTTCCCAAGAGGGAATCTCAGTTGATCCGACAAAAATTGAGGCGGTTATGGCTTGGGAGAGGCCGAAGTCCATAACTGAAATCAGGAGTTTCCTCGGATTAGCTGGATACTATCGACGCTTCATTGAGGGGTTCTCTCGGATAGCGCTTCCTCTGACTCGGTTAACAAGGAAAGGAAACCCCTTCGTGTGGTCGGAAAAGTGTGAATTAAGCTTCCAAACTCTTAAGCGATGTTTAACGACTGCCCCTGTGCTTGCACTGCCCGATGTAACACAGGAATTTGAAGTATATTGTGATGCATTTAAATTTGGATTGGGGTGTGTGTTGATGCAAGCTGATCGGGCAATTGCTTATGCTTCAAGACAATTGAGGCCACATGAGGAGAGTTACCCGACTCATGATCTGGAACTTGCAGCAGTGGTGTACGCACTGAAGATTTGGCGTCATTATCTGTATGGGGCTCGCTTTGTAGTATTCAGTGATCACAAGAGCCTAAAATACTTGTTTGATCAAAAGGAGCTAAATATGAGACAGAGGCGATGGGTGGAGTATTTAAAGGATTACGACTTCGATTTAAAGTATCACCCGGGTAAAGCGAATGTTGTAGCAGATGCACTAAGCAGGAAGGTATTACACGTGGCTTACCTAATGGGTAGAGAACAGGAATTGCTGGAAAGCTTTAGAGATATGAATGTTGGAATTGTTATGGACGCACCAAATCGAATGATAATCGGAATGTTAAAAATCTCCAACGAATTTCTGGAGTCGATGGTAGTTGCACAGAAAGACGATAAAGAGTTACTAAGGCTGATTGATACTCAGACCCAAGGCAAAAATGTGGAGATAACTAGGGGTAACGATGGTATATGGAGATTCAGGAACCGAGTGGTGGTGCCTGCACATGGAGGCTTCAGACAGGCGGTGCTATCAGAAGCACACAAGAGCTCTTTGAGTATACATCCGGGAGTGACAAAAATGTATCATAACATAAAAAAGGAATTCTGGTGGCCAAGCATGAAGAAGGCAATAATCGAGTATGTGAAATCCTGTGTGATATGCCAGAAGTGCAAAGTTGAGCACCAACGACCTCCAGGTTTGCTTCGACCTCCAGAAATTCCGATCTGGAAGTGGGAAGGTATCACCATGGACTTCGTGTCTGGACTACCCCGCACTCAAACCGGATACAACGCGATTTGGGTGATTGTTGATCGACTAACCAAAAGTGCGCATTTCCTGGCAATAAACATGAAGTGGTCGTTAGATCGATTAGCTAAGTTGTACATTGCTGAGGTCGTACGACTACATGGTGTGCCCTCAAGCATTATCTCCGATCGGGATCCCCGATTCACTTCAAGGTTTTGGGGGAGTTTGCAACAACAACTGGGTACTGAGCTCAAATTGAGCTCAGCCTACCATCCCCAGACCGATGGCCAATCAGAACGGACTATACAGACTCTTGAAGATATGTTAAGGGCATGTGTACTGGAACAGGGCGGATCATGGGAGAAATACTTGCCCTTGGTAGAGTTTGCATATAATAACAGTTACCATAGCAGCATTGGGATGGCTCCATATGAAGCTCTTTATGGTCGAAAATGTCGTACTCCATTATGTTGGAATGAGAACGGCGATGCCCTTCATCTGGGGCCTGAGATGATTCAAGAGATGAATGAGCAAATCGCTTTAATCCGAGAGAAGATAAAAATTGCTCAAGACCGGCAAAAGAGTTATTATGACAATCGGCATAGACCCCTTGAATTCCAAGTGGGTGATTGGGTGTTCCTAAGGATTTCACCGACTAAGGGTGTAGGTCGAATTTTGAAGAGCCAAAAGCTTAATCCGAAGTATATTGGACCATACCAAATACTAGAACGGATTGGTGAAGTCGCCTATCGACTGGATCTTCCCCAATCGTTGACTAACATTCACAACGTGTTCCACGTATCGCAACTTCGAGCCTACATTCCGTGTGATACCATAATTGTACCGAGTGACTCCATTGAAGTGAAGGAGAACCTGACGGTGGAGGCGGTACCAATCGGCATTGAAGAGCATCAAACCAAACGGTTAAGGAACAAGGAGGTACCGCTGGTGAAGGTGAAGTTGCAGAATTTACATTGGATAAACTACACTTGGGAGTTAGAATCCGATATGAGACGAATGTACCATCATCTTTTTCAACCGGAACACTGATTTCGGGGACGAAATCTCCTTTTAGGGGGGTGGATGTAACATCCCTGATGTTTTAATGAGAATTATAAGAAATGGGAAATGATTAGTAAATGTTTTAGAAGTTTTATTTAATATTTGTTCTGTCTGAGCCAGAGATAAGAAAGCCAGTGTCGAGATCGGTCTCAGAATCGCGAGCAGGCGGAGTTGAAGATCAGGAGTGTAAGAGAAGAGCGGGCAGGGTTAGGTGGTTTGGTCCAACCGTTGTGAGGAGAGCGCCTCACATTGGGTCATAGCCCGGATTAACCTCATAATGACTGAAACAACAGATGTAGGTAACCAAGAGGTGAGCACGGATGAGATATCCGACCTCTCAGGTTGTAGCTCGGATTTCCGAGGTATGAACACTAAGATAGGACACCGGGGGGCCGATATTTATATTGGGCCTATACTCTTACGAAGTATTAGAGAATTGTGAATAATTAAACGTTGAGGGAATAAATAAGTGTAATTGATTTGATAACTATGCAATAGTTTAATATAGTGAAATTGATTAAATTTAGTAAGAATACAAATAAAATAAAGGAAAAGACGATCTTGCCCATGAGCCATATATATATAAGGAGATTCTTTTCCTTCCCTCTTCATTATTTACAAGTTACCTTTGCTGTTGGTCTGTTCCTTCTCTTTCGTTTTTCTCCTCTCTTAACGCTGAGTTGCATGCGCTGGAGAGGGACTCCATTTGTGTCCAAACTTCAATTTATTCCCATTCCTGTGATCGAGGCTTTAAGGTGAGTCTACTGATCCATTCCAATTGTGATTCCCTTATCCCTTTTATTCTTTGGCGATTTAGAGCCATGCATGGCTATATTCGTGGCTGTTCTCCACTCCTCCGGTGAGTGTGAGCCCAAATGCAGTCCATGAACTAAAGGCGTTGAAGTGACGAGCTGTACTTTATGATCCGTAGGTAGTAGGTCAAGCAACAGAAGGCTGGGTGACGGAGTTGAGACTGCGAAACCAGTGCTCAGAGGAAGGAATCGACACAGAGAGCAGATCATCGAAGCGTGGAACCAAAGTAAGGGGGTGTTCGGGTTATAATTAATTAGAATAGGACTCGCTTCTTATTCAGGTCATTGAGGTAATGTAAATAGGTTAAGGAAAATGTTGCTAAACGTAGTTATGTGTTTATGCTTGTGCATGTGTGACTGGGTTCATTAATTAGTGGAAGATCGGGTGTGGTTGAGTTTATCATGTTATGATCTTGTGATATCTAATGTTGAAATGATCAGCATTATGTGACGTCGGGTTAGCAAGCAGGCTACCCGAGTGATGAGGAATTGATATTATTATGTAAAAGGTAAACTGTTGAATGATTATGTGGTATGGGATGGCCGACGGTATATGATAGCCCCTCATTTCCGGCTCCCGTGGTTTTCGTGCCCAGTTGAGCTACCCAGTGGTCAAGTAGGACCCAGTGGTCGAGGTGGAGAGTCAAGCAGGACTCAGTGAACCAAGCAGGGTTCACGGGGTGTCAAGTAGGACCCCCAGCTGAAGGCCAATCCTTTAGTATCCGGATACTAGGAGTCAGATTGTATGAGAGTCAGTTGTGATCGTGATGAATGTGATGGAATTGTGTAGTTGGTTTAATATAGTTACTGTATGTAATACACTATGTTTCGGTATGCTTACTTATAAGTGATGCTTGATGTGTATGTATAAATATGCATGTATATTTGTTAAGTTCCATTCTATATTAATTACAATGCCAAACACTCACCCTTGCCTTTTTTTTTAGTAACCAGAGACAGGGAGGGGGAAGGAGCCATGGAGTCGCGCCAAGGGGGAGAACGGTGCCAGGGTCCGAGTGACTTTGAGTGACTCTCTATAGGGTTATATATATGTATGAGAACTTCCAAGTATTACTAATTAGTTGTGTTTAATCAAGACCAGATGAATGCAAATCTACATTTTAAAATACATTACTGTCATTTACATATGTTGTTGTGGTAGCTATGACAAACCTTTGATTAACAGAATCATTTTTAGGGTGAGACTTGCGGGAGTCCATCTGCATGTCTTGTCTAATCCGGTGTGTGAAAGGTATTCGCTCAAGCGAATAGAAACCTCGTTTAAGTGAGAGTCCGGAATCTCGCTTAGACGAGTAGGGGCCTCGCTCAAGCGAGAAGCCCTGATTCCCTTTCTCCCATCCGTTGTGCTTAAATTAACTTGCTTTTCTTTTCTAGACCACATTTAATTAATCTAACTGTGACTGCTGTCACTTGAATAAGTCAGTAAAAATAAATGCTTTTTCACTAAATATCGATTAATTTTCAAGAAAAGGAAAAATTTATCGTGAGATGTAATCGTTTGAATAAAAATAAATGTAAAAATAACCTAGGACGTTACAAGGGCTGATTTGGATACTTATGAACTTGTTCAAACAGATAACGATAGTGACACTGAAACTGAGGGGGAATTTAAAACTGAAACAGACACAGAGTATGTAGTCGTTAAACAAAATGTTACATAGGTTTATATATATCCTGAGACTAACCTTTCTTTTCATGATTTTATCCACAGATGACGGGACGTCGACTGCCCTTCAGTAGGGGTGGTGGGTCCAGGACCCCGACATCCCGGTAGGGGACTCCCACCCCAGGACAGGAGACCACTCCATCACCAGTACAGCAGAGCACTCCATCACCACCACCACCACCACCACAGCAGACCACTCCACCACCACCACCACAGCAGAGCACCCCATCACCCCGACTGACCACCGCAGAGCAGAGTCCTGGAGTTGGTGGCTTGGAGGACCATGGCCATGAGGCCACCCCACCTCCGGCATCCCCTCTGCCCATGTTAGTGCCTGTGCCGGCCGGAGACGAGTAAGTGACTAAACCTCAAATACTTTTATGTTATTTGTATGATACTTTATATTAAACTTTAGTGAAAAGACTTGTTGGTTTATTGGATGTTACTTTAATTAGTACTTGTATAGATTGAATTGTACTGGGCACTCTTCTGTTTGTAACAGGGTAACTATTTAAACTTAGAAATGTTACATTTACAGGGGAGACTCTGCCAAAAATTTGGGAGTCTCCCTAGATTGTGTGTTGTTTTACTCCTAACATAATTGTTGTCATTACAGCTTTGTTGATAGTAGTCGCACTACCAAAGCGATTACTAAGGTTTTGAAGGCCCAGTAGGATGGTCCATATATATCTTGGATAGATGCTGGGAAGGTTGTGCAAGATAGGTGGTTTGACACCTTCTCGGTAAGTTCCTAGCTCATTTGTTGTGACTTGATTTGTAAAATAGACCTGTTATTAATTTTGATTTCTCATTTCATTTTACAGCGAGATTACCAGTGGGCGGAGGGTATGATTGATGAGATTAGGAAGGTCTTTGCCACAAAGACCTCCAAAATCATCAAGAGTACCCTTTGGAAGGTGAGGGACAAGGGTGAGCGCCCTCGTTGGATCCCGGAGGACCATTGGGACGGGATGGTCCAGAAGTGGGGCGGGGTCCCGTTCCAGCAGGCGAGTGCTCGGAACAGGGCCAACAGAGCCTCCGATGCTGCAGCCTCGGTTTACACTGGGGGTAGCATTTCAACCCTCGAGCACAAGAAAAGATTTGTAAGTATATTTATGTTAAACATTTCTATTATGATTCATCTTACATGTTTACAAATAATAATCTCAATGTTTTTTGTCCACCACAGGAGCTGAGGGAGCACCGGGAGCCTTCTTTGTTTGAGGTCATGCAAATGACCAAGAAGAACAAAGCCGGTGCATGGGTAAACCAGAAGACTACGGATCTAGCGGTATTTACTTTTAACTGACACATGCTTATAATTTACAAATCAGCTTACTAATCCTATCATTGTTTTTGAATTTACAGGAGGCGTATCAGGCCAGGAGGGCCGAGAAGGAGGCGGACCTGGTGGCTTCCACTCCTGAAGGGGAGGTTCCTCCCACCCTATCTTGTTCTGACGACAACGCCATCTATATGGAGGCTGTTGGCGGTGTGAACAAGAAAGGGAGGGTATTTGGATTGGGTGGCGTCGGCACGCAGCTGGCGAAAAAGGGGAAGACCCCTTCCTCTTCGTCTTCCTCTGGTCTTCCGACTGAGGTCGTTCAGGTAATTCAAAACCTGAACGATGAGCTACAGGAGGAGCGACGTCAGAGGCAGTTGTTGTTGGAGCGGGCCGAGGCGGACCGACAGCGGGCCGAGGAGCAGCACGCCGAGACTCGTCGGCAACTTGCTCAGCAGCAGGAGCTACTGATGCAGTTGATGGCGAGGCTACCTCCCCCCACTTCCCAGGCGCCCCCACCACCACCCCAGGATCCCCCACCACCATGATTGTATTTTTATTATTTATACACATTGTATATTTGATTTTTAGTTTTTATCCAAAATTTCATTCAGTATTTATTTTGTCATTCTTTATTTATTATGTCAATATTTATTGGTAATTACATTCAAATCAAAAAGCCTTATTGTACCTATCATTAATAATTCAACCTATTTGATAAATTAATTTAATCTATTATTTTGTTTTTAATAATAATTTAATATTTTAAAAAAATTATTTAAATTTAATTATAAAATTTTATCAGCCAATACAAAATACAAAATATTTAACAAAACCTATATAAATATTAAAACCAATTTTCTAAAAAAGAAGTTTCCAATTAGCGACGGAAACGGATAGTCGCTGTATTGTTAAAAACAGCGACGGATTAGGGTGGTCGCTGTATTGTAAGAAACAGCGACGGAATATAGTGGTCGCTGTATTGTTAAAAACAGCGACGGAATACAGTGGTCGCTGTATTGTAAGAAACAGCGACGGAATATCGTGGTCGCTGTATTGTTAAAAACAGCGACGGACCTCAGTGGTCGCTGTATTGTTAAAAACAGCGACGGACCTCAGTGGTCGCTGTATTGTAAGAAACAGCGACGGGATAGCGTCGTCGCTGTATGGCTTCCTACAGCGACGGATCACGTGGTCGCTACATGAGTACCCATAGCGACGGCGTATGGTGGTCGCTGGTGGCTGCTAGTAGCGACGGGGTTTTGAGGTCGCTGTATGGCAACACTTAGCAACGGCTGGAGTTATTGGGGCAGAGACGATGTTAGCGACGGCCTTACGCCGTCAATATGGTAGCGACGACATGTATGTGGTCGCTGATGTGTTTTCGACGAGGGTTTTAGCGACGTCATCTGTCCCGTCTGAGATGCCGTCGCTAATGGTTTTAGCGACGGTCATGGCATGGATTAGCGACCAATTCCTTCCGTCGCTAACAGGTGTTTTTTTAGTGGTGGGAGTTGATACTGTTTCATGATAATTTGCTAATATGGCTAAGGAACAGCTCCACTGACCATAATATGCACTTAGGGCCTAGTCAGATTGGCAAGAGCTTGTTGTGAATTTACCCGACATTAGGGAGCGACCCTAGGTCTCCTAGGCCTCTCTTCACACCCTCCCATCCCAAGGTTCGCTATTGAACCATCCCTAATGCATTTCTCGGATTATAACCGTATCTCCCAAACATTCTTGTCTTTCACTTGTTATATGATGCATGTCACATACTTAATTAACTCAAACTTTTAGCAAATACCTTCCATTCTTGTTCATAAAATTTGTCAAAATTTTGACAGAGTTTCCTCTGTAAATTGAGTATTTCCAAAATTTGTCTTTGATCTGTTACACTCAGAAAATTCTCAGACAGTACGATATAATCATATTGCATGTGTGTTTTTGATCCAAACATCAAACTTAACATAGTCTATCAATTATAAATTCTCATTATATGAATATGCAAATAGTAGGGTATGATATATAATAATAATTGTACATAAGTAAAGACATAAAAATAATAGATGAAATAAATATTGAGAGGGTTAGGGAGTCCCTTCTATTATTTAACCTGTCTTATATTTAGTAAATTCTTATCTCACCCTTCCTTTACCTGCGAAACTAGCTTCCAAGTGAATCTTCTGAAGTTAACCTAAACACATAGGTTCTTATTGTTAGTGTTTAATTCATCTTATTTGGTTATACTTTTATTTTATTTGGCACTTAATACAACGGTATTAATAAAGAGAATTTTTTTTATATAGTTACATATTCATTATATGAATACAATAATATTCAAAATGATATTGTCATAAATTTTAAAAGTGCATAATAAGAATTAAACATCCATTAAATATTATATATATAAAAAATAACTATTAAATACATGATTAAGAAATAAAGTAAATAACTGAATAAATGATAGATAAATAAAAATTATAACTTAATAAATAATAAATGTATGACAACAGAAATAGTACAATTAAGTAAGTAAGTAAGTAAAATGTAAATAAATGAATTGATAATTAATAGATAACTATAAACTAACTATTTAGAATAATGAGTAAAATAATAAACTAACAAAATAAATAAATAAATAACAAATTTAAATTATAGATGAACAATAATAATAGAATTAAATAAGACAAATAAATAAATTGATATTTAAATAAGTCAATATATGAATCAACAAATAAATAAATAAGCAAATAAATAAATAAATAATCAATTAAACAATTAAATAAATGGCTAAACAATTGAGTTATTAATTAAGACATTAACTAAACTAAAAAATAAATGATTAAATAATTAACTAAACAATTAAATAAATAACTAAACAATAAAATAAATAAACAATTAAATAAATAATTAAACAATAAAATAAATAAATAAACAATTAAATAAATAATTAAACAATAAAATAAATAAACAAATAAATAAATAATTAAACAATAAAATAAATAAGTAAACAATTAAATAATTAATTAAACAATAAAATAAATAAATAAACAATTAAATAATCAAATAAATAATTAAATAAATAAACAGTAAAATAAATAAATAATTAAATAAATGATTAAACAAATAATAATTAATTAAGAAATTAACTAAACAAACAAATAAATAAATAAACAATTAAATAAATAATTAAACAATTAAGTATTTAATTAAGAAATTAAATTAAATAAACAAATAATTAAACATTTTAAATAAATAAATAAACAATTAATTAATTAAACAACTAAATAAGTAATTAAATACATAATTAAACAATTAAATAACTAAACCATTAAATAATTAAATAAATAAATAAATAACAATTAAATAAATATATAAATATATAACAAATAAATAAACTAAAAATATAAATATATATAGGTTAACGTTTAGTTAAGTAAACGTTTAACATAATATATATATATATATATATATATATATATATATATATATAAAGTAAGAAAAGTAGCATAATGAAAAGGAGAGTACCTCTGCAGCACTGAGAAGGTTTTGTGTGTGAAAATGAAAGCCCATGTACGTCTATTTATAGGCGTAAGCTTATTTTTATTTTTTTATTATTTTTTTTCATAATTATCTATAACTATACTACGGTATTTTTATGAGATAAATTTTATACTTAAAATTTTGTTATGAATACTCAAAATGTATTCAATAAAATAAATGTAACTTTTTAACAAATTTCTTTTACACTAAATATCTCAATTACTAAATGTTAAAATACCCGTTTTTATAAGTTCATCGGTTTACTTTTCTAACCAAACGATCTCTAAACTTTATGAAATTTTAAACTTAAGCTCACATTCACGAATCTAAACTCCCTATCAAGTTTCATAATTTTTTTTATAACATTTTCTGTACTGGTTTAGATCCAACCGGCTCTATTTTGGACTATTTTTACTTATCTCTAAAAGTATCCAAAAAATTTCCATAAAATCGTATAAATTACAATGATCAATCAGTTCTAAAGAACCTTAAGCTAATTTTGCCAAAATTTTAAATTATAATTTTCTTTAAAATTTTGTCCTTTTATAAAAAAATAATAAAAAATTATAGGATGTTACATAAGTAGCTTAGTTATGTGACACGTGTCAAATCATAAGTTGGACCTCCATAAAGGCTATAAATACTATCATTTATGATAATAAAAGTAAGTCATTTACAACTCTGAATACTCCGGCATTGATAGTAGTACTGACTTAAGCTTTGGAAAATCTTTACAGATACCACCACCACCTGTTCCTAGACAAGGGAAAAATGGATACCGAACACCGAGATTGAAGGCATTACGTTCTCACTAAGTGCATTATAATACTGGAACCCCACTGGACCAGCATAATAAATAAGTGATAGACATATTCAATACCGGTTGTGTGAGCAGTCCAGCTACCCCCTGTATACTAGACATTTCATTGGCACGTCCAATGAGACATATAAGTTAAGTCTCATACCACGCATTATAAAAACAAGAAGTCAAGAATGGATCCATCTAGGCGACCTACCATACCAAAGGGACACATGCAAGATTTAACATGTATAGAACCTCGGCTTCTCAATTACAATACCGACATTGTAGAGACTGTAACATCCTGGTAATTTATTTTAATAATTATGGGGACGTAATTGAATTTATGCAAAATTATTTAGTTATTTGCATTAAAATTAATTTTTAGTGAATAACTAAATGAAAGTAATTGCTAAATTAAATATTGGCGGTGATAAATAATTAATTATTAAGTAAAAGTAAGTAAATTAATTAGAAGTAAAAGTGAGTTTAATTAAGTTGCTTAGAGAATTAAAAAGAAAATGATAATGAAACTTAAAAATAAAATAAAATAGAAAATGACCTTTTTGTCCCTCGTCATTAATGGATAAAACAATTGCCACACATTTCCTTCTTCACGTGTGAAACATAGAAAGAAACAGGGAGCTTTGCATGAGCCAAAACCGTGAGCTTGAGAGCTTCAATTGGAAGTCCATTTGTTGGCGGATTTCAAAATTGATTGCATATTCGGAACCCCGGAAGCGTAGGCAACAAGTAGGTATCTTTAATTTTGCCTTTCATCTTCTCTTCTTTTGTCTCCAATCTGTAACCGTGTATGGGTTTTTCAAGGTACTATGTTTCTTCGCATTTTCATGATAATTGAAGCTCGTGATTGGTTCTAGAGGTGATGGGTATTTCCGAAATGACAATTTGGGGTTTTGTTTTGTTGATGGTAGGTTGCAGAACGAAGGCCAAGGGATCAAAAATAAGGAAGTTGAAACCAAAGAGTGGAAGTGATATCGGTGAGTTACGATAACCTTAAGTTGAAGAATGGAAGTGGTAAAGAGGAATAGGTTACAGTTTGAAGATGATGGCTTTAATTTTAATTCTTGGTGTCTTCTAATTTTAGAGTGTTGGTGCGTTTGGAAGAAATTGACGATCGAATCAAGGTTCCGAACGCCCAGAGTTGAGGCAAGGGGAGTGTTCGTGGTATATAAGTTAATGTGAATATATTTCTTTATCGCCCTTTAAAATGTATAAGCAAAAATGTAGGATTTTTATAGAAATAGCGTGGAGAGCAAATTGTTAGGTAAGTATGTTATGAAATGAAATAATTGTGAGATTTGGTTTTATTTGTGTTAGATCATTTAAAATTTGTATGATGATATTTATGGTTGTAAACTATGTTTATGATGTATGGATACGAAAATTTGTGAAACTATGAATTAAAAATGAAATTGACTGATGCCAGTGTGGCTTATTGTTAAATGAAATGAAAATGATGCATTATGTTGAATGTTTTATATATCCCAAGGAGATGGCCTTTATGCCAGGGATAATTGATGATGATGATTGGATGATTAAATGCCATTTATATATGTGGTGATACATGTTGTGGGCTGCGGATAGTCATTCGGTATAATTTACCCCTTGTTTTTGGGTCCCGTGGCCGTTAATGGCCTAGTTGAGCTACCTCATGGTCAAGTAGGACCCAATGGGGAGCCAGTGGGATCAGTGGACCAGGTGGTTCACGGGATGTCAGACAGACTCCTAACTGATGGTTGATCCTTTTAATATTTGGATACTAGAGTGTCTTATGCTATGCTTAATTGAGAGTCAATTTTGAGAATGTATTTGATGATGATTGTGATGCTACGATGAATATATTGATATTGATTATGATAAGTAGAAGTTAACGATGATGATATTATGGATTGTAAATTTATAACTGATTTACTTTGTATTCGTTATTGAAGTTATTTGCATTGAATTATATGTCAGTCACTCACCCTTACAATTGTTTCAGTGACTGGAGACAGGGAGGTTGTAAAGGTTTCAGATACCAGTGTAAAGTGATTGGGAAGCAATGCCAAGATAATGCATGGATGGATATTTTTATATATAGTATATTTATATATGTGTGTATGTGTGATGACCAATGTTGTTTACTAAAACATTTTGGTGATGATTATGATGTTGGTTGATGATTCATGAGTATGGCTGCTAATGATGGTTCACTTGAATCGTTTGATATGGTGATAGACTTAGGGGATGGGATTAATTATGATGATGTTAGTGATGAAATATTACATTGCAAGCTTACTTATATATATAAATGCTCATGATGATTATGCCATAATATTGAATTTGATGGAATTGATGAAGAAGAGTAATATGAAATGATGTTTAATTAAATGAGGTATGATGATGTTAAAAGTTAATAAGGATGAACTTGATAAAATTATAGGTGATGGTGTTAATGATTGAAATTGGTGAGGTATGATTGTGTATTGTAAACAATGTCCAGGAAATGTGTTTATGATGAATGTAGGCATTGAGCCATGATTGAAATAGCTTTATGAATTGCAATGGGTAGGTTGTTAAAAATTGAGTTTGATGTTGAATTGTTTGATATGCATAATCTTAATGATAAGTTATTGTGTGGATATAGGCATATAAGCAATTTCTAAATCTTGAAGGAACTGAATAGGTCATATTTGGCATTTGTGGGAATCGAACTCCCCGGATAGCTTCTATAGGTCATATTAAGTTTGTTTGCATACTTGGAATGGAATAGAGAGTGTATTTCCTTGGTTTGGTGTCTTGTGTTGTGTGTTAAGTGGAATAACTTCCTCATATGATGGAATTTTGGCAAACAGACTGCGCTATCATGTCTAAAATGGGGAAAATATAGTGCCTATAAAGTTTCATAGCAATCAAGTTGAAACAGGCAAAATAAGTAGGTCAAAAGTTGACTTTGAGGTGTAAGAGTTGTTATTTTCGCTCAAGCAAGTCAGTTCTTGCTTGAGCGAGCCTAGGTATGATTTTGGGGGTGTATTTTGTCAAATTCTTGCTCAAGCGAGTGTCAAATGGATGGTCTCTGCCAAATTTCAACTCAAGCAAGCTGGTCAAGTACTGTTTCTGTCAAATTCTCGTTTAAGCGAGAGCTTGAGCGAAAATCTCGCTCAAGCAAGCTAATTTTCGCTCAAGCGAGAATTGTTTTAGTTTTTTCTTTCTTTACAAAAGTTGTAGATAATTTTGCCACGGTCGTTTTGCCTCCAGAATCGAGTCAATCGGAGGTCAGTAGCCCGAGGTATGCTCAAAATACTACAGGGTGTTCAGGCTGAAAATTTCAGTTGAGCCGATTCTACAATTTCATGAATTAGGTAGTCTGAGAGGCATAATTGACCCTTGACTTCTGCATAACAGTTGTAGATATTTATGTTGCGAAAGTGTACCAAGTGGATCCATCTCCATTGGAGTTGTGTAACTCTGATTTGACATAAATTACCGAGTAGTGCGCAAGTAGTAAATATGCTGAAAATTTTTTCTTTAAACTTTTTCTTAACATGGGTTGGACTTTTTATATCTACCATATTATTTAATGTGATATAACTAGTTTTACCAAACACTTTCGATAAATTAACTAACTTCTAAGCTTTTAACTTTTAGTGATTTTTCAAATTTTAACCAGTTTTATCAAACATGTAAACAATATAAAATAGTACAAATTAAAAGTTACAATAGTTATTTCATATAAAGTATTATAAAAATGTAAAAATTAGAACTACATTCTCTAATGAGAATTAATATTTAGGGAAGTAGTAAGAATTGTTGCAATTGAACTCGATTAACCTTGGATTAGTGATAAAGTGCACTGATTACAATTGATATTGTATGAGTGTGTATCTTCTTTCTTCATCACTTAAAGATGACATTCAAAAAATTATTAATTCTTTTTGGTGGGTTAAAAATGGTGTAGCTTAAATTGGTGGAGAAATTGACTATGAAGAAATAATTTGATGGAACGGCCTTTAGATGTCTCCATGGTTTCAATTTGTCCATGTCAAGAATATAATTGTCGATTCATGACGACGAGGGACGAGTAGCAGACTATATAAGGCTAACATCAAAAAGTCTTCTACTTGTTATTTCAAACTTCAAATTTAAAGTCTTAACCCAGTCCTATATAAGTTATAGGTTATGCGAATAACATAGATTTTTTTAACTTTCATAAAGTACTTATTTGTAAAAAATTACTTATAGCAAAAAGAGAAGGCTTAAGCCTTTAGGATTAGAGACAAAAGCTTAAAATTTAACTAATATCACTAACTAGGCGAAAATTAGAAATATGCATGTTCGCATGTTATGTTTTCCTCCTTACACCGACAATATAATGTCATCTCAATAACATACATATCACACACGCTCACCCTAAATTTATAAGGGTTTTTCTAGGTTCAAACTAAAAAGATTAGTTTTATTTAAGCTTATAATTTTAGAATGCAAACACTTCATTTTTATGAGTATATTCAACCCTACAAATCAATCCATTTTGACATCTCCATTAAAAAAACATGGTTGAATTCTTAGTGCTAACAAAGACGTTATTGCTAAATAGATCAAGGTAAATATTTTCATAATAGAGGATTATTGGATTATTAGTTAGGGTATAACCTAAGCTATGCGCATATTTGCTTCACAGGTATTGGTTTGAGGAGGAATGAGATGGGGAATTGGTGATGAACAATCCATCAATATTTGGATACAACCTTGGATAAAAAATAAAATAAATCCTTGTGTAAAATCCCTCCCTCTTCATGGTCTCAAGCAACTCATCAAAGTAAGTTCACTCATAAACCATACACAACAATGCTGACGAGTTGACATCCCTGGGAAAACTTTCACCACAGATGATTGCATTACCTTTCACACAAACCTCCTCAGGTTCTAACCAAATTATTTGGAGTTTGACTGATTCATGGAGCATGTCATCCGCACTGGACATTTGAAGGTGGAAGGAGACTGATGACTTGTATGGGATATGCAGGTTCCACCTAAGATCAAACATTTCTTATGGTGCGTTCTCATGAATTGTCTTTCAACATGATAGTTATTATGAGCAATCATTTGGAAAACGCTAGAATTTTGAATTTGAGAGCAAATCACATGAAGGAAGTAGGATCAGCACATGCTCTGATCTTCTAAATTTTATAGTTGCTACCAGCTCCACACAGCACTGAAGGTAAAAATATTGATTATTGCGTCTCTTTATCTTTAACTATGCAATTTTTCAGTTGCAATATGCTTGAAGATATACTTAATAATAACGAAATGTATCACATTGGATGATCAATCTCACAACTTTTGGAGAAACCACCTCAAGGAACTTTGAAATGAAATGTTGGTGTGGCTATTTTCAAGGATAAAAAATGCTTTTGGGTGATGATGTGCTTCATATGTGACATGGACTATTTTCTACAAGCAAAGACAATAAAATCTCGTGGACTTTCTAACCCAAGAGTATCAGAAGCATGGGGTTTTGTCCAAGCATTACATTGGGCAGCAAAATTCTAAAAGACCAGTATTCTCTTTGAATTGGACTACAAATCAGTAGCTGATACTTGATACTCTAAATTCCAACACAAAGGGCAATCCTCAATTTCATTTGATTGTTGTTAAATATAAACAATGTCTTACGTACATTTCCAAACCCAATGGTAAACTATATTAGGAGGCAAACAAACTAAGTAGCTTATTTCTTAGCAGGAGTTTCAAGAAATTATAGTAGCACCAAAGTTTTTGAGCGTATGAATCTAAGTAAATGTTCCCCTAATGAATGAAACGAGATAACCTAGTTTTTGTTTCTTTTAATGTAAGGATATCTATTATAAACTTTCTACGTTGTTAAAATTTCAAATGTTGAGTTACTAACCAATAATTATTATTATACATTGTCTTTTAAAGTGTAATTAGTGCACTTTAGAATACTGTCAAAATCAACTATCTAATTGGTCAATTTAGTCCAAATTTTGTCAGTTTGGACAAAAAAAAAAACTCTTATTTTCAGGCTTGAACAAGAATGTTCAAACCCAACCAAAGTTCATGAAGCCGGTTTTTGGTTGTCGCACTTTTAAGCCAGGTTTACAAGCTTGTTGGAGTTAAATTCTGAAAAGAATTCAAGGTCTTCACCAAAAAAAAAAAGAATTCAAGGTTACGCTTTCTTTCTCAAAGCCGGCCTATTTTCCCAGTATAGTCCAACTGGCTCATTAGACTCAATTCATTTCAATATATTTAAAATGAGATTGGTTATTGAATTGGAGAAAATTTTGATTCAAACAAGTAATGGTTAAATCAAGAACTAAATTGTGGTCAAATCAACAACATTAAAGAATTGACCAATATTGGTTACTTAATTGGTTTATAATTCAACTGTTCAGACCGACCATTTCAGTTTGATTTTAATAACAATAACTCATTTTGATAGTTTTACTTTAAGGTCACCTCTACTTTAAAGGAGTTAAATCTTTATTTTTTTAACTAAGACTCGAACATATATCAAAAGGCTCACAATTACTCACATGTCCTTTTGAAAATAAATAATTATTATTGTGGAATTGTATTTAAAAAATGTACTTATAGTCTTTCCTACTTGTTAAAAGAATATTTTTAAAATTTGGTTTATAAAACCCTTTTAATATTCCAATTTATATATGTGTAATTTTCATTAACTTAAAACTGTTCTAATTTACCATAAATTACTAATGTAAATGATTCAAATGGTATATAATTTGAAAATTAAAAAAAAAACATAGTTTTAATTGAAAATTATTTGGATCTGTCTTCATATACATATACAAAATAAATCGACTAATTAAAAATACAACGTATGTAACCCTATTTATAAAAGTCCAAAACCGACCCTTTAAAAAATAATTTGTGGTTTTGACTTATTGTTACTGTAAAAACATATTTTATATTCAACCTTTAACTATCCGTGAAACAAAATTGATTCAAAATTTACACACAAACAATTGAAGGAAATCACTAGTAATTACACTTGAGCTAATTAGAAAATCGAGTAGGAAGTATTGTTATAAATTAAACTTTTTTCCATATTTATATTTGACTTATTTTTTTCTTTATCCTCACAAACACTCTCACTTAATATATAATAAAAGTCCTATTCAATCTTTGATATTATATAAAATCTTGGTATCATATAAATTTTATTAGATTGTTCTTGGTGGGTGTTATAAAAACAAAAACTATAAGGGAGTACAAAAAAATGTAGAAAGTAAATGATTAAAGATAAGATTTGCGCTCATTAATTAACATTACCATATTTCCAATTATTTCCCACTTTGACACTTTTTGTTTGTGGGGGTTTAGTTAGCTCCAAAGTTTCAACCTTTGAAAGTTTGAAAGTGTGTATTTCCCACTTTGACACTTTTTGTTTGTGGAGGTTTAGTTAGCTCCAAAGTTTCAACCTTTGAAAGTTTGAAAGTGTGAATTTGGGGTAAAATATACACATTTTATCCAAAGTCTTAATTTGGTCCCATATGTTTTTTTTGTTCCAGTTTGGTCCTATACGTTTATAAAACACATCAAACTTAACACCGTTAGAAATTTGGACGGAAATGCTGAGTGTAGGTTGAAAATTAAAAACATTTTGCCTTCTATGGGACTTGAACTTGGCACCTTTAAGTGACAAAAAAAGTTACTTTACCACTAGGCCAAGGTGTACCTTTGTAATAAAATAATGGTTTTTTATTTATAAAACATACACTTAAGTTAATTATATGTTAAAAATGTATTATTAAATATATTATTGATAATATACTTATGAAATTATAAAATTCTAATTTAATTTAATTTAATTTTTTAAAATATATTTTTAAAAAATATATTTAAAATATTTATCAATAACTATTAACGTATTACTAATATATTTTTAAATAAATGATATAATATATTAATATTATTTATTATTAATATAAGTTATTGTAAATATAATTTTTAATGATATATTAAAATATATATTTTAGATAATACTTATTATTATTAAATAATTTTAAAATGTATTATAAAATAATATATTTAAATATTATTAAATATTATGTTAATAATAATTTATATTAATACTATATATAGTATAATTTATTTAATAATACATTTTTAATAATAAATATTATTAAATATTTAAAAATTTATTTTTAAAATGTTAGATTAATATTTAATAATATTTTGAGAAGGATTTTATTAATAATATATTTAATAAATTTATTTATTATAACTAATAATATTATACATATAATTAACTTAAGTGTATGTTTTATAAATAAAAAACGATCATATTATTACAAAAGTATGTTTTGGCCTAGTGGTAAAGCAATTTCTTTTGTCACTGAAAGGTGCTAAATTCGAGTCCCATAGAATGTTTTTAATTTTCAACCTAAACTACTCAGCCCATCAGATTGTGACACATGCGTATATTTTACCCTGTGAATTTGACAAAAACTCACCCTTTTCACTGCTTCACTAGTTCTCTCTATTTGCTATCTCCCTCACTCGTTCACTGCATTATATATATATATATTTTTGGATAAACTGCATTATATATTTTTCTTGGTCAAAAAGTGCATTTTTTTTTTTGGTGAAGCATTATATGTTTTTGTTTTTGGACAATGAAGCATTGTATGGTTTTTTTTTTGTGACTGAAGCATTGTGTGTTGAAAACCCAAAGGAACCAATAGGCCGAAATGGGCCGTAATTCTTTGACCAAAAAAAAAGCGTATGAACACTCTTATTTCCTAACCCTCACTCCAATCCTGAAGCCGCCAGAGAGAGAGAAAGAGAGAGAGAAACCCTAGCGCCTCCTTTCACGATGCAGATTTTCGTTAAAACCCTAACGGGGAAGACAATCACCCTCGAGGTGGAGTCTTCCGACACCATCGACAACGTCAAAGCCAAGATCCAGGACAAGGAAGGAATCCCCCCGGACCAGCAGCGTCTCATCTTCGCCGGCAAGCAGCTCGAGGACGGCCGCACCCTCGCCGACTACAACATCCAGAAGGAATCCACCCTCCACCTCGTCCTCCGCCTCCGCGGTGGCGCCAAGAAGCGCAAGAAGAAGACCTACACCAAGCCCAAGAAGATCAAGCATAAGCACAAGAAGGTCAAACTCGCCCTCCTCCAGTTCTACAAGGTCGATGACTCCGGCAAGGTGCAGAAGCTTCGCAAGGAGTGCCCCAACCCTGAGTGCGGCGCTGGAACCTTCATGGCCAACCACTTTGACCGTCACTACTGCGGCAAGTGTGGCTTGACCTATGTTTACCAGCCTGGTGCTTAATTTACTAGGTTTTTTTGTTCACCCTGTTTCGAATTTCGCTGTTTTTTAGCATAAAGTTTTGATTTTTGTTTTATGAAATTATTCGGGTAGACCTTGGCTTCCTATGATTGCTTTTATGTCTTGGTATTTTAATAGTTTGGATCATGAGATACTATCTCTCGTTGGTTTATTTATGATTTTGGTTATTATATTATTTGTTCTGTTTAAACTAGTGCACCGATTGTGGTTGGTGTTTGAAAACAATTTAATTAGGTTTTAAAACAATGTTATAGCTTATAGCAAGGGTGTGGATGACAGAACCAGCGTTATAGCAATGTTATAAAGACTTGAGACAGCAAAAGAACTTTTTCAAAATCTTTTTAGAGGCCACCCTTTAAATCTATGGGCTTATACTGTGATGATCAATGGGTTTTGTAAAGAAGGCTTGTTTGATGAAGCATTGGCCTTGCTTTCTAAAATGGATGATGATGGTTGCATCCCTAATGCTGTAACTTTCGAAACAATTATTCATGGTCTATTTGAAAAGGATAAGAATGATAAGGCAGAGAAATTGCTTTGTGAAATGATCTCCAGAGGCCTATTGTAAGTGTGAAAGCAGGTGAGATATATTTTCCTTTGATGTCATTGCTGTATAATTTTTGTGCCTTTACTATGGTTTATATTGATGGTCATTATAATACTGAACATTTCAATATATAGAAAATTCAATGCATATAAAACAAAAAAGAAATGTCCACCTAACTATATACAAAACAATGCTTTATAAAATCGTCTTTTATTTTTTATTTCAAATCTTAGTTTTAATAATCTTCGTCTCATTAAATGAATGTTTTGCCGTTGTTATAAAAACAAGTAGAGTCAACACACATTTTATCAATATGTAGAAAAATGACTTTTATTTACCCTAACCACAAGTACAATTTTAAAGTCCCACATGATATGTGAAATTATTTATTTTTATGTATCTCATAATAAAAATGACATAATTGCTCCTAATATTTATTTGTCAACTTTTGTAATTAATGGACTAATTATATGTTTTTTCATATAGATGATACTATTGGTCACTTATTATTAAATTTCTTTCAATTAATCTAACATGGCTCTACCACTGTAATAATCTTTTATCAATCCAAATGTTTTGATGGAAATAAAAACCTAATGATGCTAAAAAGTCAACGATCACGTTAGTTGATTCTCTTAACATGAGTGAAAGATAATGTATTATTGTCAGAGATGCCTACGATCCAAAATAATGCCATATAGTAATATAAATAATTAAGAATCATGTTTACACTAGTAATGCCTACGATTTAAAACGAAATCAGATTCCATGTGACCCTTTTTACATAGTACTATCTCTTTTTTATTATGTTATTCTGTTTGAAGATTAAAAATTTTCATGACTAACCCAGCTTGTGATGCCTTGCCAATTGACAATTTCTTGGAGAATATATATATATATATATATATATATATATATATATATATATAGAGAGAGAGAGAGAGAGAGAGAGAGAGAGAGAGAGAGAGAGAGAGAAAGTATGAGTGAACTACTATTGTTCAAATATATTTTAACGTTGATGTCATCTGACCATGTTTGGATTCCACACCAAAAAGATTGTATGGTGGCTTATATTTTTTGGAGGAGTACAATGGAGGCTCTTGGTAACATATTAATGGTAATTAAAATTAGTTAGTAATTTCATCTATTCATTTTGAAATTAAAATATATTATAATTTAGAGTGTTTCTCAATTAAAAAATAATTTTTATTTTTGTCTCAAATCAACTAATCATTATTTCTCTCTTTTTGTTAAATGGTTGATTCAACATTAGACAATAACTGTTTTTTTAATTAAGGAACATTGTGGAATCACACTATACTCTAATTTCAAAATAAATGAAGGAGATCACCAACTGCATGTAATGATCATCAATGGTTCTAATAAAAAACGTCCATGAAATGTAATCAATTAATACTTCTTTTCTTTTGAAAAAAAAAATTATGATCGATACATAAAAATTGATAGTGTTACACTTTCAACTTTTTTTCTAATAAGTTTTGTTTAAGATAAGTTGAACATGTTTAAATTTGTACGAATTATCTTGTAATCGATTGTTGAAGACAAAATAGAAACACGGAAGTTATTCATAAACATGTTTTTTTTTGTGAAAAAATATGCTTAAAAGTGTCAGTAACGTATATTGGGAAATCCTTTTTTGTCGATATATTTTAAGAATTGTTTATATAAAAAAATTTAAAAATTGTAGTAACTTAGTTAGACTATTTAAGTTATTGATGGGCATAAGAGATATTTGGTAGAGAAGTTTAATTTCAATATAATTTTAAAATAAGTTGAATTGGTTTAGTTTTTTTTTTCGGTTTTAAACAGAAATTAAAGATGTATTATGATTTATGATACATTATACTCAACTAACTAATTAGTCTAGTCTGTCTTACCATACCGTATACCACATGCAAGTTCTTTAATAGTTTTTTTTTTGGTCGAAGTTCTTTAATAGTTTATTAATTATATTTTTATCTTCATTCTAGACAGTACAATACTGCTTTTTGTTTTAAAAAAAAAACCTACCCACTAATAGAAAGCAATAAAACATAAGAATAGGTCTTGCCAACAACAGTTGATTCAATTGGTTAACGATAAAACTGTATATATAAATTCATATCAACATGTACACGTAACACTGTCGTCACCATATATGGACCAAAGACAAAACTAACATAAGTTTACAAGAACCAAAAACAAAACTCTTATATTTTACTAGGACCAAAAAGCAAACTCATATACAATTGTAGCTATATAACATCAACATGCTTATCTCAATTTGTGTCATCTCTAGAGTTTAAATTGAAGTTCCTTTACTGCAGCTGGAGTATAACTTCCATTACGGTATTCTAAAACCAGCAAGATTTTAAATAGAATCATATTCGTATTGAATATTGATGAAATTAAATAACCAAGTTCGATCCTACTAGTGGCAGGAATCAGTTTATATTCATTCTAGTAAAATAATCAGACAATTCTTTTCATCTGATCTTTCTATATCAGGATACATTGTGCTTTTCTAATGAAGAATCCCTTTCTAAAATTTGTCCTTATGTTCAAACTCTGATTTCATGCGCACTGAGAAAGTTAATAAACACTTCAAATCATGCGGCACACTTAGATATAAAATAAGGACTTTGTTAATCTCAATTCTAAAGATTGAGTTTAAGACACTAAAAGTAGTAACTTTTATTTTCACAATAAACTAATTGCATTGGTCTCAATTAAAAGTTACTATTCTTAATGGCTTAAATTCAGTCACACTGAGATTAACAGAATCCTTAAAACAAAATAGGAAGATACTAAACCAATTGAGTGACTACAGGCCAGGTGGTTTAAATAGAGGAATGAAATTATAAATGCCTTCAACGTCTATGGGCAATTGAAGGGCCCGAGTGAGAACTTCTGGAGCTGCTGTCTTGCCTTTCCAAGTGTTGAACCATGGACCTCCTCCGACTTCTACAGCTGCCATGTTACTTGAAACCTCCAATATAATCTGCCATTGAACAAAGTTCTGTGAGAATGTTCCATCAACATTAGACACGAAATCTGAAAACAATTCATATATGTCAATAAGAAGACACCTTTCCCTTGCTGCCATCATATCTTCGTTCCCACATCTGTACTTTTAGATTTCCAAAGCATGAATCTTTGCAAGCTGTGGAAAGGCCGGATTCTGATGTTGGAGCACGCAATGGAGTACCTGGATCCTCTGTTGTTGCTTCTAATTCAACCTGGCAAAATAATTTAGAGTCTGTCATTGGCAAAAAGATTGCACATCTGGGTAATTCTTTTCCCAAAGCAATTCCCACTTCCTAGTGTTAATTGTATAATCATTGACATGTTACAGCTTATTCAACTGTTTACCCATTTTTCATAAGCAAATCACAAGCCTAGATTTAGATTTCTTGTTTACAGATCTCAGTAAATGGATATAAGAGGTGCAAAGTTATATATCAACTACAGCGTGGTCTGTGTAACAATTCCCTTGACCACCAACCAAATGTAATTAGAAAGATATAATTACCACATAGCTGCCGTTGTCTGCAGACATAAACCAATGACCCCAAATAGCAATTTCCCAGTTAACAATACCGTTCCATGGTGCAAACTCATAGAATTTTCCACCATAATGAATTCCAATCTGCAACAATTTGCAACATAGAAAACATTATTAATTAACAATAACATCCATATCTACATAATAATAAAAATAAAAGATTAGTTGCACATAGTGACCAAAAGAAGATGGCAAGCTTTTCTGCTATTTTTACCATAACTTGAAATATTTGCTATACAAATTAGATATGCTAATTAGAACGTTCCCAAAGAAGTATCAACGTAATTAAATCACTTCATCGTGAAATATTAACAGTAATTCCATCACCCATCATTGTAAGCATAGGATAGGACAAATGATTACATGAAGTGTCAGTAATGCATTTAATGCTTTCAAAGCACTCTGTTTTCATCCTCACACAAGAGTGACATGACCACAGGATGTTATTTTGATGGAAACAAGTACAACAATCAAATTAGCTATACATTCTTGTCCTTTGTCAGTCCCATACTCCCATTACTGCCACCATCTATTTAATAGGTAATCTTGATATTACATTGACGTCAGTAAAACAGGATTATGAAATGAGCCAAATTGATAGCAAAGTGCTGCATAAAGTTACCAATGCAGCATTTTCAAAGGTCTCAGTTGCTCCAGGAATTTGCCTCAATCCACCAGCTGCTGTTAGTGCAATTTCTCCATCACCACCTTCAAAAACATTACATTGAACCTGCACGAGACATTGACAATTTGAGGTGTATAAAAATATACAAACATTTAATTCTAGTACTGGTGAGACCATGTGAATAATTGAATATTAATATAACAGAAAAGCATATCTAATCTACAATGCTAGCAACAAAAAAGTAAGTGCATCATAAATATCCCTTTAAGAAAATTATATTTTGTGTAGTTATACTTCATGATGCACAAGTGATAAAAGGATCCTGTCTCCTGTAGTCTTCAGGTCCTTGATGAATAACATTTCCTGTTCTTGCATCTAATGCTTGTTAAGTAAGTAAACAGTTCATTACTCTAAAAATGGAAAAATATAAAATGAAGAAACAAACATTTCTAACCATAGCTTACAGAAGTCGTGAGATTTGCAATTGATTACATACAACCAGCTATAGCTAAAGTTTCATAGCAAGCCATGGAATTGATGAACACTGCAAGATATACAATTATACATTGATGAAGAAGACAAAATTTACCCAAAACCATTTTCTTGGGAATGCTCCACCCCAATTTTTTTCTGAATAAGATGGGGCATTTTCAAACTCGATCCTCTCACCATCCCACTCTATCCAGCCTGAGATCAATATTTATACAAGGAAAATGAAAGAGGTCATAAATTTCATATCACAACCAAGACTGATTAACTTTTAAAGAACACATGCATTTCACAAACTGGTTATCAAACAGAATCCTAAAAGCCAGTTTAAAACAAACATTGACCAAGTAAATGTGAATAATATCACAAACACATGCTTACACACTCTTCTTTTTCCAAGTCATATCATGGCTCTAGAAACAATTATATCTTTCAGCATTGCAATCTTCTTGATGCATAATATTTTGTAAGTGACTAAATGTCAATTCCTATGGTAAATTACATCAGTACTTCACTGTCAAAATAGATTCATATCAATTGTCCAAATGCAATTATCATGTTTCAGTCCAGACTGCAGACATGAAACCAAAAAAAAAATTGAATAGCCAATAGCTGAACAAGAAGTGCATGCCTGTTGACAGTCCACCAGCCATGCATATTTGCCAATGTGGTTCAAAAACAGGAAAAGCTGCAAGCCAGCCAGCAGTAGACTTCTGCGTAGACCCAACATCACCCCAACCATATAGAGGCCGCGTACTATACTCCCAACGAGCTGTCTTCACTGTTTCTACATAATCTGACCTATAATTAAAATTTGAGTCAAGCACAAATGCAACCAGAGATAGCAATACTTAAAAAGTGCAATCTAACTCTCCCACCTTCCATCATCGCGAATAAAACCTTGATGCCAAAGAGGTGTGACTTGAAATCCTTCCAACACTCTACTATCAAATTCCTACACAAACGACCAAATACATAGCTCTGTAATATGCAAAAAAATAAAGAAAAACCTTGTTGCTGGAAGCCTACTACTCCTATGATTATAACATAACATAAACCATTTTCTTGTTTAGTTTAAAATTGTTTCAAGGACTATCGACCACAAACTAAGAAAAACTAAAAGTCCAAGAAATAAACAAAAATGAAATCATAGAAAAAGAATCACCTAAAACTCAACATATATAACAAAAACCGCGAGCTTGACAACAGTTGAAGAGCCATGTCTTGAAAATTACAAATATGCACGATAACAGGACAAGTTGGATTAACCTGAGGTGGAACCTCCTTATTGGGAGGTCTAGAATTTGGTTTGGGCAGGAAAGTGTTCCCCAACATTAGTTCATGCCTGTCTATGCATTTAAAACATCAACTTGTTAGTTAAGAATCCATGTCGAGTCATTTTATAATTTGCATAGAGTAAATTCTCACATTAGTCCTTAATATTATGTGGCCCTACACTTTAGTCCCTAATATTTTCCACTTTATTTTTCACTGTTATTTTATAATGGACTAAATTAAAGTGGTTTTGTGATGCCAGAGACTAGATTAAAAAAATTAAAATCTTAATATTCATGACTCATACAATCTCAAGATGAATTTATTCAATTTAATAAAGATAAGAAAAAAGATTCCAATATGAACAAGGAGCAAAAGCAGAGCAGAGTGCAAGATCTTACCTCCCCAGAAGTAGTTAGATTCAGGAGAGTATTGACAAATGTATTTGTCATCAGCACCAAGAATTTGGGCCCCAACGCCGGTGAACCTGGGCCCATATTGGGCCAATTCCAACGGCGTCAAGGGCTTGCGAAAAGAAGGACTCTCCACGGAGTACATAAAGCAAAAACTCTGCCTCAGTTGGGGAATTGAGACTTTGAAATACCAACCCTCGAAGAATTTGCGTGCAGTGCCATCAAAATGGTACCTATTAATTAATTAATTAAGTAATAATTAGCTGATGAAATGGAAACGTAATGTAAATGCAAATGAAATAAATAAATAAATAGCTGAGTTGATTCAGACGACTACTAGCTTCATACGTGTTCGATTCCTGATTCCTAGATTCACATGTGTTCGAAAACAAAAAGGAAATAAAGTACCCGCTGTGAGGGGTTCGAAGGTGTCGATTTGCAGGAGTGGGGGAATAAGCTGGTTTCACTTTAACAGCAGGCTGAGGTTGTTCGTTGTTATGAATTGAAAGGGAAGAGTGACATAGGAAGCGCGTGGTTCTGGTTTTTGATGATGGAAAGAAGGCATTGGTATGAGGAAGAGACAAGGTGGGAGAAAAAAGAGCCTCCATCGATGATTGAAGAACAAACTGAAGCAGATGAAGAGAGATATCGAAGGCAGAACATGCGTAGTGTGCTAACTCATAAGTGCCGCTCAATTCCGACACCTTGAAAACAAGCTTACCTGTTTCAATTTCGTCCTTTAGAGATTACAACCATAATAATGTCACATGTTTAGGTTTTAATTTTCACAAAAAAATTATCACTTTAATTATTTATCATGTGCTCTTCAAAACTATTTTTGCTTTAGTTTTTTTTTAAAAAAACTATTATTATTTTTACAAATTTAAGATATAATTTATATTTTTTAAATATATTTTTTATAATTAATGTATTTCTTTATTATCATTCTTCATTTCATTAATGAATAATCTCTTTCTTATCATATTTCATTTGATTAATGAATAAGATTTATAAAGTTGAGATAATAAAATTAAACGAAATTATCTTATTTCATATTAGCTAAAATAATCACACATTTAATGATGTTTAATTTGTATAAAAAAGTTAAAGCCACAATAAAAATATATCTTTTAATTTTTTTAAAATTATCATTTCTGTGTTATTAGCTAATTGCATCTTAAATCGATTGACAATCCTAGGATTAAAGAATGGTTTTTGAAATACCAATTTTAACTTTTAAGGACCGATAATGTAGGATTTCCATCTAAAGTAAGATGATTTTTAAAGAGCACGTTTGGTGGTCTTCCTCCAACGGAGAAAACATTGTTGAGTGGAGGAAGATTTTTGATCCTACGGTTCAACGGAGATTTGATTGTCTTGAACGACGTAAAGATTCAATATCAATCTTTAAATTTTTCATTTCAACTCAACTCCGTTTCTACAACTACAACCCAAACACCCCAAAACTTATGAAACTATAGGTTTTTTTTATAAATGTTTCTTAATCAAGTCATAGCTTTCCAAACTAAGGGTCTTTGACCCAAAAAAAAATAACAAACTAAGGGTCACCAATTTTATTTTTTTTTTGTCAATAAGGGTCACCAATTTAAAAGCAAGGATTTACCTTAATACTTTTAAGCCCCGCATCATCCCAATATTTTAAGGAAGAAAATTACTATATTTCGATTTTAGTCTTGTTAAACAGTAATTTTAGAGCTTGTTTTGTATTAAATGATTTTGTGTCTTATCTTAACATTTGTTCCTATGAGGACCGTTGACCCTAATAACATTCTTTCCAATTCGCTAACGTTTAATCGGTGTCATTACATAAACGTGATACAGCCGGTATAGGTATAGGAGTACCGGCTACGGTTTATATACTTTGTTTCTCCTATAATACTAGCTTAGTAGCGATTTGGTATATAAAAAAACAAAAACTCAAACAAATCAATAACCGAAAAATCAAAAACCAAAATAAGCCACAATTTTATATAGTTCAAATCAAATTTTGAATTCTATATTCAAAATTGAATTCAACAGATTCAAATTACAAACACTACTAAATTTATATTAATTTTTTAAGTCTTTTCTTATAGAATAAGCTTTTATCTACCTAATGCATTGTATTGCATTAATAAAATATCATAAACAACATCAAATAGTTATTTAAATAATATCATATTATAATAGTATCAACTAAAACAATATAAATAATAATTTTTTATAATATGTTGAACAATATCTAGTAAAATTTTGAAGTTATAAAATACTTTTTGTTTCAGTTAATGAAATTTAATTTTTCTGAAATAAAAATAAAAGAATAATGTATTTTTAAAAATAAAATAAAAACCAAGATAATTAATCTAATTTAAATCACATTTGATTAGGTTGGATTAAATTAGATTGGATGACATGTTACTTTTCAACTAAACCAAATCGAACCACGCACTAATAATTTGATCAAATTGAATGATATTTTGTTTTAAAACCAATCCAATCCAGACCTTGAAACACCCCTAGTTTAACGGGGGAAAAGAGAGCTTAATGCAAATTCCAATATGGTGTCCTCTATAGGCGCAAATTGTAGTGTCACATGTAAGCGCACTCTGATGCTTAAGTTAACAAAATGTATAGTTCAACCATATAAAATTAGAATTAGTGTATCTTATGTGTAATGAATTCATAATATTTATAAAAGTTAAAAGGCAAACCTTATAATAATGATGGTGTCAATACATTTTCCATACTTTACGAAAAAACCTGGTGGTAGCGTAATAATTCCTGACATATTTGTAGGTCTTTTCCAATGATGCCTCCAATATAGGCCAATGACTCTCTACTATAACGATGTAGCTTTAACTAATAGCTATTGGTAAAGGGTCTTCCCTGTCATGACACCATAAATGCTAATTAGTGATATTAGACTCAACACATTATATACCAATGTAGACATGATGGTACTGATATTGGTATCATGCTCAAATCAAAACCTATAATTTATCTATGTTATGATTGATACCCTTGGTTTCAACCTTAACTTATTATTAGGAATTAAGTAACACTTAGTATTGTTAAAGAATTCAATTTGTAAACATTTTTTTGTTTGTTTTTTACATTAAAGATCATAGTCATAGATGAAGAGGCTTGGAACCCAAATACAAGGGTCATCATAAACCTTACAACTTAACAACAATACACATGACTTACGTAGAAAACCATATTTATCAGGTCCGCTTGTTGTAAAAACCTACATCTAAGCTAGATAGCACATTGAAACATAAAGAAAGCATAAAAAACAAGTCTACACAACCAAAAAGCCCTAAAAGATCACCTTAATCTAAACCAAATCCATGAAATAAATATTTTATAAACGTTTTTTTAAAGTTGCTTCATCTTTAAAAATGGTTGAACTAACTATATCGATTTTGCGGTCAAAACTCAACTGCGGTCTACAAACCTCAAGATCTCATATCTTGGATCTATTCATGTTAAACAAACTATTTAGATAAGTTAAAATTATCAAAGCTAAACAGTTGAGACAAATTAGAACAAGGAAGATTGAAACAAAAAAAGGACCGGTGGTAAGCTAGGGCAGTGGCTAGATGTGGTAACAGTGATTAGAGAATGTGGTGGTGGCGGTCCAAAAGAAAGGTGGTAATGGCAGGGAAAGGAACAATAACTGGTGAAAATGGAAATGGTGGACAAAGAAGGTGGTGGTGAATGAACAGGAAAGAAGAAGAAAGGAAAAGATAAAAAGTTGAAGAAGAAGACAGGCACAACAACTAAAACCACAAACCAAAAATCTCACCAAGTGTGAGGCAAAATAAATCTTGCATGATAGTTGGAGGAAGGAGAAGAACCTCCCAAAAGGAAAGCCTCCTTACAACAATGACATTTAGCGCTCCCTTTTGTTCTCTTTGGTTTGTGTTGTTCTCCTAGGTTTTTCAAAAGGAAGAGACACAACTTAATTAGGTAATTCAATTATAAACTATTATCTCTTGATTTGTATATCTTCTTTTGGGTAGAGTGAGGTATTCAAACTTAAACACTTTTTTTCATTCCTTAAAATCTAAGAGAATCTCAACATCATATTCCCTATACATTCTTAATGATCCCTATCATCACCAATAATCTAATATGTAAACTTGTAAATTTTAACTACATTCTCTTTATTGTTCACAACACATAATTATATGCTTTTGTTATTTTCAACATCTTATAGACATTCCAAATTTATGAAGAATTTATTTTTGCTTGAATTATCTCCTCTCTACTCCCTAAACAATAGGAATGATTCCTAAGTAAGTATACAAGACATTCTTGATTTGTAATAGATCTGTGAGTCTACAACCCAAGACACATCCATAACTATCACTGGATGAGATGTGCCATAGTTTCATCTATTAATTGATTTTTAAAACTTAAAGTTGTTCACCATTTTGATAAAACTAAAGTGAAAATTAGTGTGAAGTATAGAATGAAAAATTTTAATCCAAATCAATTTGCTTCCTAAATAATTGTTTGGTAAATTATAATTTTTGTTTATACTATTTTTAAGTCACTTTTTCAACTTTACACATTACTGAATTTTTAAAGAGTTTATTTTGATGCATAATGATTATTAAATCTAAACTATCAATCAATTAGAAATAATCTTAATATAACTTTTACCATAACTATTGCAACAATTAATGGTCTTCACTTTTCACTCATTGACAAATCATAATTAGATGTTAATAGAGATCTCCAAAACATTCATACCCACCAATATAATATCATATGTAACTCGTGACAAAGGAATACCGATTAACAATTTAATACTCTCCTAGTGAATACTGATTAATTATAATTTCTTTTAATACGCATATGCTAAGACCTTTTATTGGTTTTAGATGAGAAAAAAATTTATTCCATATTATGTCATGAAATTTTCTAAAAATAAAACACATAACAAAAGTATATGATGTTAACAAAATATGGTTTTGTAAAACATTATAAAATATTATTTATTTTCTTTATTAATGTTTGAATTTATAAATATCTACTATTTATAAATTATTCATTAATCTTAATTAAAATGGACAATAAAGAGGTATTATGTGCACTCGCCTCCTGCTCTCATCTTACTGACATCCCTTTGTTCGCATAAAAAGTTTTAGACACAAATTTCCATCATCTCCTCGACATCCATAAACTTGTAGTGATGCACCCTAATTTGATGGTTATGAGCTCTTAAAGAATCCAAGTGTGATATAGTCACACGTCAAGTAAATATGAGTAAATTAAGAGATTTATAGGTGTAAGGACTCATACACCTATCGTGTTAAGGTTGAGTTGTATTGTGGTATCCAACACTTATGTGCTTACTCTCTTCAATGTTTCCATGTTGTCATGACTCATGGACATCCCTTATTTGCTTTCAAGATGGTATCATAGCCTCAAACTAATCATTTTAAATATATTTAGGTGAAATTAAAGAAATTACAGGTAACTGATTATTAATTTTAAATAGTGATTTAACAATACATGGTCCTATCTATAAGGTTAACAGACTACTCAATCAAACTATCAGAGAGTAACACTCAACATGTGACAAGAGGGAGTAATAGCATTGTAGTGTATAAAGAAGCTGAGAGAGAAGACCAAGTTTATTTTGCATCAAAAACACTGAAAGTCAACGACTCCAATCAAAGTTTAACAATGGTAGGCTTATAATCAATCACAATGACTTTCTCCAAGTAGGGAAGGAGCAAATTTGCAAATTCAACATGGACAGGATGAGCTACATACTCTGCAACACCTTCAGTGCTCTCAAAGGTTGATTCAAAGACATGAGTGAAACCTTGATGCAGGTTTTCAGCACTTACATCCGTGCCCCTACAATTCATAATTCATATAATATGATCACTAGATACATTGCTTTGAAATGTGCCACTAGAAGGGGTTCAAATGCAAATGTTCACAAAGTATGATGCAATGCAAAAGTTGAACTTGAACTACACTTCTCAATCACCTATTCGAGTTCCATCTTTTCTAGAATAATATCATCTAGAATTTTCAATACAATCCAAATTCTAATCCCATTAGGTCTTACCTGAGCAATTAAAATTGCAAAATTACCAAGAACCATGGTCTTGGCCATGAGAAACTGTAGCATTTAATTGAGGTATACAACGAGACATGCAGATCAAAAGCTAGCACCTAAGACTACAACGATAGATATGACAAAATTCATATTTGAGATCATAGAAGTAAATACCATCATAATTCACCCGAAAAAATTACATCTTAAATTTAGGATGAAATGATTACTTGTTTAAAAAAATATCAGAAAACTAGAAGCCTGCTACTATCTTTCCAAAATAACTTGACCAAACGCATTTATAGTACTAATATCATACTAACTCGTATAAATAACAAATTAACAGAATATGTATGTTAGCCATTGTCTTAAGGATATTGTTTAAATAATCAATAATGACATTTCTTATTGAAAATTGTATTTTGAATTCTTAGAAATCAAGGTGTTGTTAGCATTTTCCATAACAAAAAACCAAGAATGCACAAAAAAGCATAGATCTCGCTCTGAAAACCCTGCAATTTCACTTATGGAGTTTAAAACTTCAAAGAATCTGAGCAAAAAAGTAAACCGGTAACAATTATGATGAATACTACAAGAACATCATCATCCAGTGGATAAAAGTGATGGCTATGCTATCAATAACATTGTAAACAAACCCAATTAATGTTCAACATGTTCTGCTCTTCAGTACACATATTCACCAGCTAAGCTGCGCAACCCCATTTAATAAAAATTAAAATTTTCTGGTCAAACGGGTCCAATTTTCGCAATTGCTCTTTAATTTTAGGAACAAGTACATGTATATGAGCCTGATCTAAATGGGTTGTTGAGTTGCAAGATTGAGAGAGAAAAGAAGTAAAGAGGGTACCAATGGAATGATTTCATGGGTGGAACGAGATTGACGAGATTTGCATAACCCTTGATCAGTTCCTCAATCCGCTCTGGAGTGATTTCGTCCTTGAACTTTGCCAAGAGTACGTGTTTCACCACTCCCTTGGCTTCCTCCATTTCTCCTTTCACACTTATCTTTTCTCGCTATTCCTCCACTCCCCACTCCGTCTTTTATACAGCCATGTCATGTGATCAAAGTCTAAACTAGAAAAATTTGTTATAAAAATTTAAGGGACTATTGTATATTTTTCATTAGCGTACGTTTTAACTCTTTTTTTTTTTTTTTTTCTCAATTTTTACATTTTAATTTAGTAGGTCCTACTGGGAGTTGAACCAAGGTCGCTGGATTCAAGGTCCAGAGTGCTAACCACTACACCATAGAACCACTTGAATTTTTTTTCTTTTTTGTTAATTTACCATATTATTTATTATATATTTTTTTAAAATTTTTCCATCTCTTTTCAAACATTTTGAGGGGGAAAGAAGAAGAAAAGTAGTGCATGTAACATTTTTCTTCCTTTTTTACATACTTCATGGCTATAGACTAAAATAAAATGATGCCAGTGGGTGAAATTAAGAAAAATCAGGATTTTATTGCTTGTGAAATGAAACATGTTTATGACCAAAACATAGAAAATAAACAATGAAATTATACTCATTAAAAAATTAGTAATTTATATTAATCTTGCGGTCAAAACTCAACTGCAGTCTACAAACCTCAAGATCTTAGATCTTGGATCCATTCATGTTGAACAAAGTATTTAGATAAGTTAAAATTATCATAGCTAAATAGTTAAGAAAAACTAGAATAAGGAAGATTGAAATAGAAAAAAGGGCTGATGGTAGACTTGGGCAGTGGTTGGATGTGGTAAAGGTGGTCAGAGAATATGGTGGTGGCGCGGTCCAAAAGAAAGGTGGAAAAGTTGGTGGCAGTAGGGAAAGGAACAATAGCTGGTGAAAATGGAAATGGTGGACAAAGAAGGTGGTGATGGTGGTGAACGAACAAGAGAGAAAAAGAAAGGAAAAGATAAAAAGTTGAAGAAGAGAAGAAGAAAAGCACAATAGCTACAACCACAAACCAAAAAACTCACCAAGTGTGAGGAAAAATAGACCTCGCATGAACGGAAGAGGAATGAGAAGAACCTCCCAAAAGGAAGGCCTCCTCACAAAAACGACATTTGGCGCTCCCTTCTATTCTCTTTGGTTTGCATCGTTCTCCTAGGTTTTCCAAAAGGAAAAGACACAACTTAATTAGGTAATTCGATTGTAAACTATTATCTCTTGATTTGTATATCTTCTTTTGGGTAGAGTGAGGTATTCGAACTTAAACACTTTTTTTCATTCCTTAAAATCTAGGAAAATCTCAACATCATATTCTCCATACATTCTTAATGATCCCCATCATCACCAATAATCTAATATGCAAACTTGTAAATTTTAACTACATTCTCTTTATTGTTCATAACACATCACTATATGCTTTTGTTATTTTCAACATCTTATAGGCATTCCAAATTTATGAAGAATTTATTTATGATTGAATTATATCCTCTCTACTCCCTAAACAATAGGAATGATCCCTAAGTATATAATCTCTTTAACATTCTTGATTTGTAGTAGATCCGTAAGTGTACAACCTAAGACACATCCATAACTATCACTGGATGAGATGCATCATAGTTTCATCTATTAATTGCTTTTTAAAACTTAAAGTTGTTCACCATTTTGATAAACTAAAGTGAAGATTAGTGTCAAGTATAGAATGAAAAAATTTAATTTAACCTTTATAAAGGACCAAATTTGCTTCCTAAATAATTGTTTAGTAATTATGATTTTTGTTTATAGTATTTTTAACTCACTTTTTCAATTTTACCACATTAATGAATTTTTAAAGAGTTTATTTTGATGCATAATGCGTTAGTAAATCTAAACTATCAATCAATTAAAAATAATCTTAATATAACTTTTACCATAACTATTGCAAGAATTAATGATTTTCACTTTTTACTCATTGACAAAACATATTTATATGTTAATAGAGATGACCAAAATATTCATACCCACCAATATAATATCATACATATAGGTAACTCTGACAAAGGATATGAGAACCAAAGGGTGAATATTAACAATTTAATACTCTTTTAGCTAATACTGATTAATTATAATTTATTTATTTATTTTGTTGAATGTTACATTTTAATTTCCCAGGCCCATTGTCTAAAAAGTAACCACTAAAATCAGATAAAGAGAGGTAACCGTCACATATGATTAGAAATTAAAGGTGCATGATTGGCGCAACCCACTACGCATGATGTAACATCCCAAAAATTGCAATCTCATGTGTAATTATTTTTAATCTAGGTCATTATTAATATTATCCATTTTATCTCAATTTTCTATAAAAAATTTTTGGTTAGGACAACATCTTCAATTTAACCTTTTACCATGGTAAATAATTTTAACTTTATACCTTAGGTAAAAGTTAATCAAGTAACTTATTACCTATTTCCTTAGTTATTAATTCCTTTGGTTTTTCCAATTCCTCTCATCAAATTACCACATACTCTACTCAAATTGCGTCATCTTGTATACATTTTAATTATTAGTTAGACTCTGAATTTGGAAATATGATCAACTAAAAAGTTGTTCCTCGTTGTCTTAGCTTTCTAACAAGACCAAATTTGTTAAAATCCATTAAGATATGAGAGAGATATACCCAAAATACCAAAACAGTATCAGAATTGGTATTTTACTTCAATCATATCATCTTATACATATTTTAACTCCTAGTTAAAATCCGAATCTGAAAAAGTGATAAACTACAAAGTTGTTCCTCGTTGTCTTAGCTTTCCAACAAGACCACATTTATTAAAATCCATTAAGATATGAGAGAGATATGCCCAAAATACTAAAACAGTGTTAGATTTGTTGTTTACTTCAATCATACAAGCTCCATTATGTAGGCTGCGGAAATGGTCAACAATACAGCTCATTTTTCTTACCTAAAACCTCCATTATCACCACAATAATGTACCTAACATCCCACTACAATCCCATTATGAAAAGCTTGTCCCCCACTTGTCATTTGCATCATTAAATCAACACTACATCTTGTTCCCAAGTCTGAATTCTTAAAACAAGCTAAAGTTAGTGAAGTCTCTCTCTCATTTCCTTTCATTTTCTCCATCAAAGTCACCCTTGATCTGAAGCTAGGACAATAAGTGAACATTTTCAACCACTCTAGGATCCTCCATCAAGGTAAGAGGGGATAGGGTTGTGAATAATTATGAAATGGGTAGAATTGTATGCTGTCCTAGGATTCCAGTTTTATTTTCGTATATTGTTACTCAGTTTTGAGATTGAAAACATGTGATTTTGATTCTGACTTCTTCATGAAAGTTGTATATCTTTTTGTTATCTGAATTTTGAGACCTGAATCAATTAATTTGAATATGTATAGCAAAAGTTATAGCCAAAATACTACAGCATGTCCGAGTGGAATATTTATCCTATGTTTTGTGTATATATTAAAATTCTGGGACTTAAATATGCATAATCAGCCTTTGATGTCTTCATGAAAGTTGTAGATATTTGTGTTATGGATCTGTAGAAAGTGGTTTCAAGTCAAAATGATTTTTGTAGCTCGAGTTATGCCTAAAATACTAAAGTATGTTCAAGCAGTAAATCTGTTAACTTAAGATACATATTTTATTTTTAAAACTGGGAACTTTGTGGTGAGAATTAGTGATTTGTGTCTTCATCAAAGTTGTAGATATTCTTGTTATATGAATTTTGAGACCTGAACCGACTGAATTGGATATGTATAGCATGCGTTATGATCAAAATACTACAGTATGTCCGATTGAAATACTTATCTTGTGTTTTGTGCATATATGAATATTCTGGGAATTATACATACGTTTTTAGACCTTGATGTCTTCATGAAAGTTGTATATATTTATGTTATGGAACTATAGAAAATGGTTTCAAGTTAAAAGGATGTTTGTAGCTCTAGTTATGCCTAAAATACTGAAGTATGCTCAAACTAAAAATCTGTTAACAATGAAATGATATGTATAGCATGAGTTATAGCCAAAATACTACAACATGTCCGATTGAAATACTTGTCTTATGTTTTGTGCATATATTAATATTCTGGGAATTATACATACATTTTTAGACTATGATGTCTTCATGAAAGTTGTAGATATTTATGTTATGGATCTATAGAAAGTGGTTTCAAGTTAAAAGGATGTCTTTAGCTCTCGTTATACCTAAAATACTAAAGTATGCTCAAACTGAAAACCTGTTAACTATGAAATCCAAATCTTATTTTTAAAACTGGGAATTTTGTGGTGAGAATTAGTGGTTGGTGCCTTCATGAAAGTTGTAGATATTTGTGTTAAGAATAATTTAGAACTGGTTTCATGCCAAAATTGTTTTTGTAGCTCCAGAAACGTTGAAAATACTAACCTGTGTACGTTTTAAAAATCCTCTTTGAGGCAGTTTTGTATTCTGTGAATAAGTGATGTTTTTGTTTAGAATTTGAATTTATGGTCTTCATGAAAGTTGTATATATTTATGTTATTGAGCTATAGAAAGTGGAATCACATGAAAAGGATTTGATTTGCTCATGTTTTGACTGTTTTACTAACGTATGTTGCTGTTGGAAATGCTGAAATTTGCTTATAATGGTTATTATGGATAAAAATGATATTTTCCTTATGGGTAACAAATTATTATTGAATTCTTGAGTGATTATGAAGTATTATGAATGTTTATGAGTGTCTAATAAGCATCATTCAGTTTGTGTATTTTGGTGATGAATAATTATGAATGACTAAATTAATATATATATACATGAATGCCTTACGGTTATTGATATATGTGGTTGAAACTGTAAATCCATGATTCTGAAAATTATTATATATGATGTGTCCTTTAAGGACTTGTGGTTTTCCAAGTGGTCTTGGAAATTGATATATCATGGTATGTTAAATGATAAAGAGAATTAAAGGCATTCATGCATCATAAGCATTTGGACGCACCATGGAATTTAGGGGTTTCATGATTGCCTACCCTGGTGGGGGGTTACTCTATGATGAGTTAAAGCCCTATTTTTGCGATGTATTGGTCATGGGGCTGTAGGGATCCATGACTGTATAAATTCCTACCGATGTGTTGGTCATGGGGCTGTAGGGATCCATGACTGTATAAATTCCTACCGATGTGTTGGTCATGGGGCTGTAGGGATCCATGACTGTATTAATTCCTACTGATGTCTCTATGAGACCTTTTACTGCAGTATTCCCACCAAACCAAATGGATCCAGCATGACATCATTGGACTAAATTAAAGATTTATTAAATATAAATAAACTTGTTTGGCATATTCATCATATCATTATAGTTTGTTGATTGTGTTTGTGCAATTTTATTTATTTTATATTTATTCTATATTCTGTCTCACTCTTACATTAATTTTTACAGTGAATGCCACCCAGAATGAAGAGTGATGCTATGGTTGATGCCTATGTGAATTATTGCTTGGATTTCTAATTTATTCTAATTTTATGATTTGTAATAAATACAACGTGTTATGTACTGTTATTTTTAAAATCGTTTCCGCTATGTAATTATTCCTTGAATTTTATTATTCACGACTAGTATGCATAATAATATTCCGTTATTATCGACCTTTATGTGAACTCTGATTTTAATTTATGAATTTTAAAATGATCTTTTAAAAACGCGAAAAATTTATTCGGAAAATTACATGGGACGTCACACATGAAACGTCAAGTTTTGTAAGAATAATAAATGCGATACAGCTGTGAGTACAGAGTAAGTTGACAAAAATTTTCTAAGTTACAAACGGCCTCAAAGTTAACCACATCCATAAAAGGTATCCCGGTCAAGAGTTTATAGCTCATGGAAGCAACCAACATGATCACTTCAACAAGCTAATGGGCAAATGATCCAGTCCTGAGATCAACCCCTGGACTTAAAGGTAATTTGAATAAAATTCATCCTCTAGAATAGATATGATGTGTTGACCGGTGTGAGTTACTATCTCAACACCGGCGTGTCACGTAATGAAATGATTTAAATGCCGAAATTTGTTATCACGTGAAAGGTCCCTTAACTGACCCTGTTATGAGTTGTTCACTCAATACCGAAGGGTTAGAGTTGACTAAAGGCATTAAAATAGGTTGCAACCCGTGAGCCAACCCGACTCGAGGTGGATTTTAGGTGAGTTGGATTGGAAAAAAAAGATCATTTTTAAGGCAAACCTTTTTCTGGCTCGGGCCATTGAACTCGGCTCACAGTGGGCTAAACCTGTGGTGAGTCAGGTTAGCCACAGGTTGGTGAGTAAAAAAAAAGGCATGCAGGAGCACGAGGCACATTCGCATGACACAGACTGAGAGAGACACAGGGGTACACTATTTTTTCAACATTCACACAATTCTCACAATAAGCCAGCCCTAATTTTTCAACTTCCTTCCTTCCTTTCACTTTCTCGGTTCTCTCTCATTCTCATCTCACCTCACCACACGACTTTGTCTTGTCTTCCACTTTCTCTCATTCTCATCTCACCTATGATATAACTTACACTAAAATCAAATGCAAGTTGGATAACATGTTTTAAAGCTGTTATGAGTGCCTTATCATGTCTTTCACTTTAAATGTTGAATAAAAAAAAAGAAAAGAAAAACCATTAGCATATAATCTAATCTAGAGAAGAAGTAACGAATATTACTCCCAATAAAACAAATCTGGTAGAAATGAATATTTCCTATGCAGCTAATAAAGAATGATCTCGCAGTAATTTGGTATTAGAATGTGAGGAAAATATTTTTTTTGGTATTTTCCTATTTTTATTTTTTTAAAAGGAGGGCTAACCCGTAAGCTACCCAATGGGTTGGTGGGTTAGGTCGGGGTTAAGAAAATTGGCTCACTCAAGAAAGTGAGCCGGGTTAGGTTGGGTTACAAAAATTTTCAACTTATGGTGGGCCAACGTATATGAGCTGGGTTGGCCTGTTTTGACAGCTCTAGAGTTGACATATGCCTTAGTGTGCTAAACATGTAGCCTATAAAGTGATTGATATGTAAGTAGAGCCGTTACAAAGCGTCTCCATCACTAGTCAGCTTTACTGCAGAAGAGCAGAGAAAGTACTGACACCATGTACGGAAAGCTTGGTGAACAATGAGACGTTTCCACTACTTCCAGGTATAAATACTCATGCATCAATGTAACATGGAATAAAATTCTCTCTAATCTTATGCTTGAGCTCTGAAATTCCTTTGAACTTTTACTGACTTGAACATTGGAGTGTCCTTACAAGTGACACCCCTTTTTGTCCCACAACGCGTAAGACTGGTGATTTGGTACGAGGAATCACTCCAAAACTTTTATTCCCTACTGGAATCGAGGATATAATATTGGATCCCCACTAGACTGGTATAATATTAAAGAGTGAACGAGAGATTTAAGGACTGTCGCGAGGCTTGGACCCCGTTCCAAACCAGTTCATTAGCATGTCTGGTAGGACCTGCAAATTTTTAGTCCCACGATCGCAGAAAAAGTTAAGTCATCATCGAGGAAAAAGTTCCTGATGGGCACGTAAAGGACCTGACATTCTTAAAGTCAAAGCGTTTGGCTTTTGGCACCTCCAATGCTTTGGCTAGGAAGGTGGTCCCTATGGTTACTCTTAACCCAAGGGATGAGATCATTAGGCAGCTTAGGGAGGAGCTTGCTAAGTTAAGATGTGAATGATCTGCCCATGCAGAGAGAGTGAGCCCAAACAAGGCTCAACAAGGTAGCCTGAAGTTTCTAGGCAAGAGATGTCACGTACGTTGTCCTATTCCAGGATCCCTACGTACGAGGAGGAGCAGAAGACTCAATCCCATGCAAATCAACCAAACCCTAGGCGTAAGGGTATTTTCCAGCTCTCCTACATCTGGATACAAGCTGAGTATCCTTTTTTATAAGAGGCTCATGAGTGTACCTATCCTCAGGAACCTTCAAACCACCCAGCCTCTTTCTATTGGCAAGTAAACGGGTGAGACAGATCCATGCAAGGATCTCGATGCTTATGTTTATGAAGCAATGTTTTTAGGGGCTAAAGTTGATGTCATGTGTTGCATGTTCCTACATACATTAACGGCTGAAGCCCTAGCATGGTTCAAGGGTTTGCCCTTAAAATCTATCGATTTATAGGAGAAGATGGTTGAGGTGTTTGGACAATATTTCGTTATCTCTAGAGACGTACCTAGGACGTCTCACACCTTGGCTCAGATCAAGCAAGATGAAGCTAAATCTCTTAAGGATTTTTTGAAGAGATTTTATATAGAAGCAGCTATGGTTCCAAATCTGATTGAAGGTATCTAACTTCACATTATCATTTATGCTTTGTAACCAAAGTCTCCATTTTCAATGTCTTTGACAAAAGGCCCATCCACCATCCTGGAGGAGTTCAGACGCAAGGTGTCTAAATACATGGGTATTAAGATGCACCTAAAGGCTACCACAACTAGGAGCAAGTCACCAACCCTTGCACCATGTATGGAAAAAGAGAAGGAAAGACACAAGTTTGAGAGGACACCTCAAAAGGATCAGGGTGAAGTTCAACAGCCACGACAGCAAGAGAAGCGCGTTGTTGCGTTTTCTCATTATGCTCCTCTTAACACCAACCCACCTTAGATCCTAAGAGAAGTGGGTTGTTTAGATCCTAAGAAAAGTGGGTTGTTCATCTTTTAACATGTACAAGGTGGGAAACTTATGCTAGTCAAAAGGCCAGGAAACCCTAGGAAGGACTGTGACTTCCATGAGCAGACGGGGCATTCTACCGATGAGTGTAGGCAGCTAAAGGATGTCATTGAAGTCCTCATCTGTGAGGGGAAGCTGAAGCAGTATCTTTTCAGGCAGAAGTCACTGGATGAGCCTGGTCGAATAGAGAAGAGACAGAGGGACCGCTCTCTAAATCCTAATGATACCCGAGGTCCCAAGCGATTCACTATGGCTAAGAAGTAGATGGGTCTCGTGGTGAAAGTTGTGCAAGAGGCAGAACGGATGTCCACCCTACTTCAACAAGGCCGCAAAGTGACAAATATGATTGTTGGGAGGTTTTCTAGAAGAGGTACCTCGATTACAGCATAGAAAAACCACCATCGTATAATCTTATCTATTCAAGGAAAGAAGCAAGATAACAGACCCTTTAGAGACAGTGTACAGACACCCCCAGTCTCTTTTTTTGATAACGATGTTGGCCCAAGCATACTGGGGGTCGATGACGTGGTGGTAATTATGGTCATCATCGTAAATATGGATGTGAAGAGAATCTTGGTGGACCAAGGCAGTTCCTGTGATGTCATCTTTTACAATTGCTTCAAGAGGATAGGCCTTACTGGTGTGGATTTACAGCCGTATACGCAGGATTTAACTCTTTTTAATGGTGTAAAGCACCCATCAAGGGTTACTTAGACACTTGTATCACATTTGATAGGGAGCCCGAGCAAGGACGGTGAAGACCAGGATTCTGGTCATCGATGTGCAATCTCCTTACAATGGCATCATAGGTCATCCCACGTTGAATGCAATGAAGGCTATTGTCTCAACTCCATATCTCCTTATCAAGTTTATTGAAAAGGACAACAAGGTATCCCCTGTGTGGGATGACCAGGAGATGGCTAGGTATTGTTACAACCTTAACCTCAACATGGTGAAGTTGGAGGCTATTAACAAGAAGCAGAAGCTGAATGATAGGAGCATGGTGGCAGCATATGTTAATCTAGTGGATCTGGACCCTAGAGCTGAATTGAAGATAGACCCCTTTAACCCCTCCAAGCCAACCTTAGATGGAGGTTCAAAAGTGATTGTTTTGGGTTATACTCCATATATAGTGTCTCAAATCAATGAGAAGTTGGAACCCGACATGGAGGGGCATTTGGTTGCACTCTTGAGGGAGTTTAAGGAGTTGTTTGCCTGGACAGTGGTTGATATGTCGGGCATGGATCCAAACTTTTGTTGCCACAAGTTAGCTGTCTACCCAGAGACAAGGCCAGTGACATAAAAGAAGAGACGATTGGGTCCCAAAAAGCAGAAAACTACTTGTGAACAGACTGTGGAGTTATTGAAGGATGGCTTTATTAAAGAAATAAGGTATTCCTCTTGGTTGTCTAACATAGTCACGGTGTAGAAATCTAATGGCAAATGGTGTATATGCACGGATTATGTGAACTTGAACAAATATTGCCCTAAAGACCCCTACCCTCTCCCTAATATTGATCGAATGGTGGATGATTCTTTTGGGTACCAGTTTTTATCCTTTATGGATGCTTATTCTGGGCACAATTAGATTCGATGTGGGAAGAGGACTAAGAGAATATCATTTTTGTTAATAATAAGGGTGTATTCGGCTACACTATCATGTCTTTCGGTCTGAAGAATGTGGGAGCCACAAATCAACGTATGATCAACAAGGTGTTCAAGGGCATGCACACGAAGTTGGTTGATGTGTACATCGACAATATCATTGCCAAGACACTAGCTAGAAGTGATCAAGTTAAAGACCTCCAAAAAAATTTTCAAGTTGCGCCAATACAACATATGCCTAAACCCATTAAAGTGCGCCTTTGCTGGTCCTGGTGGTAGATTTTTGGATTTTATGTTGACCCAGCGCGGTATTGAGGTGAACTCAGACAAGTGCAAAGTGATTCAGGAGTTGCACGGTCCTAAAAACTTATGAGAGGTGAAGTCTCTAAATGGAAAGATTGCAGCATAAGCGCAGTTCATGCCCAAGATCTTAAAGAAGAGCAAAGAGATCGAGTAGGGGCCAGAGCAGGAGGTGATATTCCAAGACCTGAAGGAAGTCTTATCTAGACCTCTTATACTGGTAAAGCCTGATCCCGGTGTATAACTAATACTTTATTTATCTGTTTTAGATGAAACATTAGGTGTGGCTCTGGTTAAAGAGACTCTAGAAGGGCAAAGATCGGTGTATTTCATCGGTAAGACGTTGTAGAGGGCTGAATGCAAGTACCAGAAGATTGAGAAAGTTTCCCTAACTATCATATGGGCATTCTGACGTCTGTAACCTATTTTCATGCACACCCTATTGGTAAGGATGGATCTGCCACTTCACACCATTCTCTTCAAGCCTGACTTGGCAGGCAGAATGATCAAATAGGCAGTTGAATTGTTTGAGTTCGATATGACCTATGAGCCACATAGTGAAATCAAGGGCTAGATATTGGTAAATTTTATTGTAGAGCTCTCAGGGCTAGATCCAAAGGCATCCTGTTCACATTGGACAATATATATAGATGGCTCCTCCAATAGTAAGGGGTGTGGAAATGGAATTGTGGTTGAGAGTAATGATGGTGTGCACCTTGAGAATTCTCTCCAGTTTAACTTCACTACCTCTAATAATCAAGCAGAATACAAGGCTTGTCTTGCGGTTTTGAGAGCGGCCATCAATATCAGTGCTAAGACTATCACCTTGTTCAATGACTCACAGCTGGTGATATCGTAAATCCTTGGCAAATACCAGGCAAAGGAACCCCTACTTCAACAATGCTTGGCTTGCGTTCATAAGCTAAAAGAGCGGTTTCAATTCATTACCTTCAAGCATGTCACAAGAGAAGAGAATATCAAGACCGACATCTTTTCACGGTTGGCTAGTACGAAAAAGGCAGGGAGTACTACATTGGTAGTGCAAAACATCCTGGTAGAGCCCAGTATCACTAACAACCCTTCTATTAATGCCATTCTATTGATTGGATTTTCTGAAGACTTTTGAATGGTGCCTTATGTTCGATATATGGTGAATGGTCAACTCCCTACAAATGAGACTAAATGAAGGAAAATCAAGGAGGAGTTACCCTTCTTCACTATAGTAGATGGAAAGCTGTTTCGACAGGGTTTCTCTGTCCCTTATCTTTTATGTTTACAAGAGAATGACGCTCATACGGTGATGGCTAAAGTGCACGAGGGGCAGTGTAGGCACCACTCTGGTTTAAGAAGTCTCATGAGGAAAATCCTCTGAGCAAGTTTTTGGTGGCCTACGATGAAGAAGGATACAACAGAGTATGTTCAGAAGTGTGATCCTTGTCAAATGTTTGCCAATTTACACCACACCTCTGTAGAGGAGTTGTTAACATCCCCGGTCCCTTGGCCATTTCATCAATGAGGTTTGGATATTTTAGGTTTATTCCCTACAGCCCCTGGGGGCGTTAAGTATCTGATCGTAGGGGTGGACTACTTCACCAAATGGGTTGAAGTCAAACTGCTAGTCCAAATCACCTCTGCTAGAACAAGACGTTTTCTCTACAAAAACATCGTTGCTCACTACGAGGTCCTTAGGCAAATTGTCATAGATAACGACACAGTTTATAGATCACAAGTTCACTGAGCTGCTTGAAGGATTAAATATTGTGCAAGTCTTTTCATCTATTAAGCATTCTCAAACCAACGACCAAGCCGAGGTGGAAAATCGTGAAGTTCTCAATGGTCTCAAGAAGCGGTTGGGAGAAGCAAAGGGAGATTAGACCAACCAGCTTTGCCATATATTATGGGCATACTAGACCACACCATATTCTTCTACCAACGAATCCTCATTCCGGCTAACCAATGGGCTAGAGGCTATGATCCTAATTAAACTTCAAACATCATCTGCCAAGGTCCAACATTTCCATGAAGAGAGCAATGGAGAAAACTTATCAAATGAGCTGGATGTAATCAGAGATATCAGAGAAGAAGCATTTGTTCGGGATCAAGCAGTAAAAGCCAAGGTCGCACTCCGTTATAATAAGCGAGTGTCACAAAGATGTTTTGAGGTTAGTGATTTGGTGGTACGTTGCGCAAGCATAGGCAATAAATTTGCATACCAAGGTAAGCTTGCGCCATCCTGGGAAGGTCCATACTGCGTCTCAAAGGTCTTAGGTAAAGGTACATACTGCCTCAAATGCTTGGATGGAACACCAATCAGGAACAAGTGGAATATTTCAAATTTACGCATTTATTATAGCTAACTGGACCCTACGGCATGTACTTTTTTTCCTAACTTCAAGTTTTTTCCCATTGGGTTTCCCTTAAGAAGGTATTAACAAGGCATGTCTGAGTTTAGCTCCGATGTACATTCAGTGGATAATAAAATTTTCATTTATGAATTCTTTACTTTACTTATTAAAATATTTACCTTGTGCATAAAAACTTTTTTTGCCCCAACGAGTGGTGAGGATTAGACCTCTTGGAGGCCTACCGGACCCTAACAAGTGACACCCCAATCCCTTAAACAATATTAGCTACTTGGCCCTAATGAGTGGTGAGGATCGGACCTCTTTGAGGTCGTACCGGACCCCCAATTAGCAGTGCAAGTAGAAACAATGAGGCCCCAATGAGTGGCAAGGGTTATAATTCTTTGAGGCCATACTAGACCTCAATGAGTGGCATCCCAACCAACGGTTGGTTACTTGACCCCGACGAGTGGCAAAGATAAGTTATTATTAAAACCATACTGAGTCCCAACAAGTGGTGCAAGTAAATTAATTAGGTTTTTTACCTAAGTCCTTTTCATGTAAAACAATTTATGCAAGTTGCTTCACAACAGATAATACATACTTTATACAACGTCCTATGTGACTCAGAAAATTATGTTCAAGGTCACTAACAAAAGTAAAGATAAAGGGGCCAGCCCGTGGTTCTCTTTTTTTAACCCATAACCTGTGTAAGAGTGGGTTAAAAGGGTCAGCCTGTGGGCCCATGCCTGTATACCCAACTCTACATGAAGGCCCAGAAAGAGGCTGAGTTACTGGCCCAAACACTTGATGAGGAGGTACCTCTCACCCTTTCTTCTACCGATGATAACGCCATCTATTTGGAGGCTGTCGGCAGCGTGAACAAGAAAGGAAGGGTGTTTGGCTTGGGAGGGATCAGCACATAAATTGCCAAGAAGGAAAAGACCTCTTCCTCTTCCTCTGGGCTTCCGGCAGATGTTGTTCAGGTTATTCAGAACCTGAACACTGAGCTAGCGTTGGTAGAGGCAACTTTTAGAGGAGCAAGCTATCGAGGACCGACAACGGGCCGAGAAGGACCAATGATAAAAGCAGCTTTTGGAGGAGCAAGTTACAGAGGACTGACGATGAGCTAAGGAGGATTGACGAAGGGCCGAGAAGAACCGACTGGAGACTCATCGACAACTGGTGATGCAACAGGAGATAATCAGTCGGATAATGGCGATGCTTGGCCCTATCTTCTCCTCTTCTACTTCCCAGCCGCCCCTACCACCACCATAGGATCCCCTTCCATAGTAATCATGCTACCTATCTTTTAACATTTATTTTTATTATACAATTGTATAGAATTTTAGAAAAAATTTGTTTGCACTTTATGTCATTTTATATAATTTTCAGTATCTACTTTATGTCTTTTTTCATGTGAATTCACCAATTTAATATTATTAATGTATTACTGAATATTCAACAAAGGAAAACCCTAAATTACAACATAAAATCACTTTAATAATAGGCAATATAATTTAATATAAAAATATTTAATATGTAACTAATATAATTAAAAATAAATTATTTAAAAAAATATAATCATCTTTCCAAAAAAAGTCCACCTAGACATTAGCGACAGACTCGTACGATCGCTAATATGTAGCCACGTAGCGACGATAATGGTTGTAGTCGCTAATATGTTCTCAAGCAACGACGACAACAGTGGTCGCTAATATGTTGTCACGTAGCGACGGCAGTGGTGGTCGCTAATATATTGTCACTTAGTGAAGGTGTCAATAGAGGTCACTAATATGTTGTCAAGTAGCGATGGTAGGGTGTCGTCGTTAAAAAGCTTATCCTATTTAGCAACGGTGTCTCTTGGTCGCTAATTTGTCATCGCCAGCGATGGACAGGGTGACCACTTATAGGACCAACTCAGCGACGAATGTAATTTAGAGACTCCGTCGAAAACATTGTGATGCGATGTTGTTGTCGTTGCTGATCAATCAACAATGAGCTATTTAGCGGCAGTGTGTGTCCCGTCAAAAATATCATCCTTAATGTAGTTAGCGACGGGTTTGTTTCATCGCTGTTTGATATTTTTTTAGTAGTGAAGATGCAAAAGTGGTTTTTTGAGTGCCTTTGAGTTCCCTCTTATAGACGTGGCTTGGGGCAACTAGTACGACATCGTTTCGCATATTTCACACATCTTAAATTTTTGGGCCGGGTCGTTTCGATTTCCAAGGCCCATTATCCAAAAAGTAACCTCCAAAATCAAATAGAGGTAACCATCACACATGATTAGAAATTAAAGGTGCATGATTGGCACAGTCCACTATGCATGAAACATCACATTTTACAAGAATAATAAATGCGATACAGCTGCGAGTATAGAGAAAGTTGGCAAAAAATTTCTAAGTAACAAACAATCTCAAAGTTACCCACATCTACAAGAGGTACCTCGGTGAATACTTTATAGCTCATTGAAGCAACCGCCATGATCACTTCAACAATCTAGGGGAAAATGATCCGATCCTCAGACCAGCCCCAGGACTTAAAGGTAATCTGAATAAAATCCATCCTCTAGAACCGGTATGACGTGTTGACTAATGTGAGTTATTCTCTCAACGTTGATGTCTCACATAATGAAATGATTTAAGAATTCGTTATTACACAAAAGTTCCCTTAACTAGCCCCGTTACGAGTTGTTCACTCAATACCGGAGGGTCAGAGTTGACCTATGCCTTAGCGCTCTAAACAAGCAGCCTACAAAGTGACTGAATCATAGATAGAGCCGCTGCGAAGTGTCTCCATCACCAGTCAACTTTACTGCAGAAGAGCAAAGCAAGTACTGACACCATGTACGGAAAGTTTGGTGAACAACGAGACGTTTTCACTATTTCTAGGTATAAATACTCATGCATCAACGTAGCATGGAAGAACATTCTCTCTAACCTTACACTTGAGCTCTGAAATTCCTTTAAACTTTTACTGACTTGAGCGTTGGAGTGTCCTTGCAGGTTACACCCACTTTGCCCTACAACGTGTAAGGTTGGTGATTTGGTTAGAGGAATCACTCTAAGACCTTTATTCCCCACTAGACCAATATAATATTAAGGAATGAACGAGAGATTTAAAGACTATCACGAGGTCGAATATTGGACCCCATCCCAAACCAATTTAATAATTATATTAATAATTTTAACTCAAACATTAATTAAAGGAATATGCTAAAATGAAATAATCACATTCCTCATAATAAATTAACGATAATAAATAAGGATTAAACATTTAAGTTTCCATTAATATTCAATAATAAAAAGTTCAATATTTATCCAAAATAAATAATCAACCAAAATCAATAATTAAACTAGTCAAGTTCAATTTCTAAAATAGGTGATTAAAGTTATCAAACTACCACTAATACCAAAAATCAAATTAGTAAAATGCATTCTCCAAAATAGGTGATTAAAGTATCAAACCATCACTAACACCAAGAATCAAAGTAGATAATCAAACTAGTAAAGTGCATTCTCCAAAATAGGTAATTAGAATTTTTTTATAAAATATTATATGATCTGTCGAGTCAACCTACCCTGTCCCGCCAAAAACCCACAAAAATACGAAGCGGAGCGGGCCAATTTTCAACCCACCACGGAATAAATTTGGTCAACTCACCCTGCCCCGCCTATTTCAGGTGGATTGGCGAGCCGACCTGACGGACTCAACCCACTTTGACACTCCTATCCTCAACACCCATAAACATGTAGTGATGCACCCTAAATTCATTGTCATGAGATCTTAAAGAATCCAAGTGTGACATAGTCGTACGTCAAGTAAACGTGAGTAAATTAAGAGAATTATAAGTGTAAGGACTTATATGCCTATCACCTTAAGGTTTTGAATTGTATTATGGTATCCAACACTTATGTGTTTACTCTCTTCAATGTTTCCATGTTGTCATGAACATCCCTTATTCGCTTTCAATATGGTATCATAGTCTCAAACTAATCATTTTAAACATATTTAGGTGAAATTATAGAAATTACAGGTAACTGATTATTAATTTTAAATAGTGATTTAACAATACATGGTCCTATCAATAAGGTCTCAATCAAACTATCAAAAAATAACACTTAACATGTGACAAAGAGGGAGTAATAGCATTGTAGTGTATAAAGAAGTTGAGAGAGGAGACCAAGTTTAGTTTACATCAAAACGTTGAAAGTCAACAGCTCCAATCAAAGTTTAACAATGGTAGGCTTATAATCAATCACAATGACTTTTTCCAAGCAGGGAAGGAGCAAATTTGCAAATTCGACATGGACAGGATGAGCTACATACTCTGCAACACCTTCACTACTCTCAAAGGTTGATTCAAAGACATGAGTGAAACCTTGATGTAGGTTTTCAACACTTACATCCGTGCCCCTACAATTCATAATTCATATAATAAGATCACTAGATACATTGCTTTGAAATGTGCCACTAGAAAGGGTTCAAATGCAAATATTCAAAAAGTATGATGCAATGTAATACTTGAACTTGAACTACACTTCCCAATCACCTATTTGAGTTCCCTCTTTTCTAGAATAATATCATCTAAAATTTTGAATACAATCCAAATTCTAATCCCATTAGGTCTTACCTAAGCAATTAAAACTGCAAAATTACCAAGACCCATGGTCTTGTCCATGAGAAACTTTAGCATTTAATTAAGGTATACAACGAGATATGCAGATCAAAAGCTTAGCACCTAAGACTACAACAATAGATATGACAAAATTCATATTTAAGATCATAGAAGCAAATACGATCATAATTCACCCCAAAAAATTACATCTTAAATTTAGGATGAAATGATTACTTGTTAAAAAAAATATCAGAAAACTAAAAGCATGCTACTATTTTTCCAAAATAATTTGACCAAATGCATACATAGTACTAATATCATACTAACTCCTATAAATAACAAATTAACAGAATATGTATCCTTAACCATTGTCTTAAGGATTGATCCGGTCTGGATACCAGTCCCCAAAGATATGACGTCAGAGTGACCTCTTAGAGCAAAAACTGGTGTAATAGGGAGACATTGCTACATCGGTTATCCGTTGTCACCTCATCCGCTCTCACCTCATCGAATGCTTCATCCGTCCTCGCCACGATGGATGCTTCATCCGTTCTCGTTTCCACGATGTGTATAACCGTTTGCCTCAGGGTCATTATGAGATAAAAGTTCATTATAACTTATCAGCGAAGATACCCTGCATAGTGGAATGTGTCTATGTCAATTATTTCTGAGAGTAAGTACAATTGCCAGTGAAATATACGGAAAGGTGATTATCCTCCATCCCTATCACAGGATCGTACTCTGATAATTGACCTACACCTCTGACACACTCTGAGTACTGAGTCATATTGATTGACACACTCTACACGCTATCAGAACCAAGGGGCCCACTTGCATCCAACGATTCATTTCCTACGTTCAACTATAAATAGCTTATTCCAACACATCTTTACTATTGCATTGCTTGAATACTCACTGAGTTTTATACACTCTTCTAATTTGAGCGTCGGAGAATCTTCGCAGGTGGCACCACCTTTCACCCCCTCTCAACGCGAAACTCTGGTGTGAAGGATCTCTAAGACAACAAGACCGGTTTCTCCCATTGAGAGGCTGGATAACAATATGGGATACCCACTGTACCGGTGTACAAACCCTAAAACACCTGCACTCTTGTGGCTGGTCCTACACCGGATCCTAGACCCCGGTTCAGACCAGTTCATTATTTAAATAATCAATAATGACGTTTCTTATTGAAAATTGTATTTTGAATTCTTAGAAATCATGTTGTTAGCATTTTCCATAACAAAAAACCAAGAATGCACAAAAAGCATACATCTAGCTCTGAAAACCCTGTAATTTCACTTATAGAGTTTAAAACTTCAAAGAATCTGAGCAAACAAATAAACCGGTAACAATTATGATGAAACTACAAGAACATCATCATCCAGTGGATCAAAGTGATGGCTATGCTATCAATAACATGGTAAACAAACCCAATTAATGTTCAACATATTCTGCTCTTCAGTACACAGGTTCATCAGCTAAACAGCGCAACCCCATTTAATAAAAATTAAAATTTTCTGGTCAAACGGGTCCAATTTTTGCAATTGCTGTTCAATTTTAGGAACAAGTACATGTATATGAGCCTGATCTAAATGGGTTGCCGAATTGCAAGATTGAGAGATAAAAGAAGTAAAGAGGGTACCAATGGAATGATTTCATGGGTGGAATGAGATTGACGAGATTTGCAAAACCCTTGATCAGTTCCTCTATCCGCTCTGGAGTGATTTCGTCCTTGAACTTTGCAAAGACTACGTGTTTCACCACTCCTTTGGCTTCCTCCATTTCTCCTTCCTTTCACCCTTATCTTTTCTCATTCCTCCACTCCCCATTCCGTCTTTTATACAGCCATGTCATGTGAACAAAATCCAAACTAGAAAATACTAGTATTTTAAAAAGTTTTATTTGTTATTGTTTAAAAAATTAAGCGACTATTATATACTTTTCATAAATTCATTCAATAAATAAAGTTAATTTAAAGCTGGTAAACATAACTCAAACAAGATTTCCTTGACCGGATGATACTATCTCCTTAAACGAAAAAAATATATTTAGTAAAACATATAGGTGTTATGAAATTAGAGAGAAAAATTAGAGAAGAAAATGGACTTAAAATGAAGGAAGGAGAATGAAGAGAGTAGTGAAATTGAAGAGAAAGTAATTGAGAGTTAGAGAGAAGAAGTCTATCATTATGCATTGCTATGAGTTCTATTTATAGAACTCAAAATAGGACATCCAAAATAAAATATATATATATATATATATATATATAATACTCTCCCTTGGATGTCCATATTTTAGAATATGTCTCGTTAAAACCTTATTAGGAAAAACCTAGTGGGATAAAAACCTAGTGAAGGAAAAAGAGTACAATATTCTTTACAAAGTATATTTATGAAAAATAATTAAATTACAAATATTTAATTCTCCCCCTCATCAGAACACTTATGTAAGCGCCAAAGACCAATCTTCTGTACTAGTTGCTCGAAGACTTTGGTTGGTAATGATTTTGTAAAGATATCTGCTAGATTCTCACATGATCGGACTTGCTGGACATTTATTTCACCATTCTCTATAAGATCATGAGTAAAGAAAAATTTTGGTGAAATATATTTTGTCCTATCTCCTTTAATATAACCCTCTTTTAACTGGGAGATACAAGTTGTATTATCTTCATATAAGATTGTTGGTGGTAATTTTTCAGCATGCAAGCCACAAGTTTCTTGAATATTTTGAATCATAGATCTCAACCAAACACATTCTTGACTTGCTTCATGTACTGCTAGAATTTCAGCATGATTAGATGATGTTGTTGTAATTGTTTGCTTTATGGATCTCCATGAAATTATTGTACAACCACATGTGAACAAATATCCTGTTTGTGATCGACCATTATGAGGATCAGACAAATACCCCGTATCTGCATAACCAATTAGGTTTGCCTTAGATACATATGGAAAAATAAACTCATGTTTATTGTACCTCTAAGGTATCGGAATATGTGTTTAATCTCATTCCAATGCCTTTTGTGGGTAAAGAACTATGTCTTGCTAATAAATTGACAGCAAATGATATATCAGGTCGTGTATGACTAGCAAGATACATCAGTGCACCAATTGCACTGAGATATGGTACTTCAGGACCAAGTAGTTGAAAAGGATCTTTGCTTACTTCGAGTGACCTTACAACCATTGGACTGCTCAATTGGTGTGATTTGTCCATATAGAATCACTTTAGCACCTTTTCAGTATAAGTCTTCTAGTGCATTAAGATTCCTTCCTTTAAATATTCTAATTGTAATCCGAGACAAAACTTTGTTTTTCTCAAGTCTTTCATCTTGAATTCCTTTTTTAAGCAATTTACAGCCTTTGAGAGCTCTTCAGGAGTTCCGATGATGTTTAAATTATCTACATAAATTGCAATTATAACAAACTCTTTTCCCAATCTTTTCATAAAAACACATGGACAAATCGGGTCATTTTTATACCCTTCTTTCAACAAATATTCACTAAGATAATTATACCACATACGTCCAGATTGTTTCAGTCCGTAAAGAGATTTATTCAATTTGATTGAATAATTTTCTCGAGGATTTGTTTTATATGCTTCAGGTAAATGAAATCCTTCAGGGAGTTTCATATAGATGTCATTTTAAAGTGAGCCATATAAATATGCTGCTACAACATCCATGAGACGTAAATCAAGTCTTTCACGAATTGCCAAACTTATTAAGTATCAAAAGGTAGTTGCATCCATCACTGGTGAATATGTTTCTTCAAAATCAATACTAGGTCTTTGTGAGAATCCTTGTGCAACAAGTCTTGCTTTATATCGCACAATTTCACCATTTTCATTTCTTTTTCTCGTAAAGACCCATTTGAACCCAACTGGTTTTACACCTTTGGGTGTTTGGACTACAGGTCCAAAAACTTTCCGTTTTGTAAGTGAGTTTAACTCTTCTTGCATTGCATCTTTCCATTTTGGCCAATCATTTCTTTGTGCATATTTCTTAACAGATTTTGACTTATAATTCTTATCATCATTTATAATATCAAGAGCTACTTTGAATGTAAAAATTTTATTAACATCGACTTCATGTCGATTCCATTGTATTCCATCCATGACATAATTTATAGAGATCTCTTTATTCTTATCAATTTTAGGTACCTTGGTTTCTTCTGGATTTGAAACTTTGATTATGTCAGGAGACTCTACCGGAGTCTTTATATCCTCGATTCGACCATCCTCTTTATTTACTTTTCTTTTCCAAGGATTTTTATCTTTAGAACCAACAGGTCTGCTACATTTTATTTTAGCTTCAGACTCATTTGTAAATTTAGATTGTCCTTCAGGGATATTAATCTTTATTGGAGTATTAACAGCTGGTATGTGTGACTTAGTCACTCTTTTTTGGATCAACAAATGCATTAGGTAATTGGTTTGCTAAATTTTGCAAACTAATTATTTTCTAAACTTCTTGTTCAGATTGCTTTGTTCGAGGATCAAGATGTGATAGAAATATCTCATTTCAGCTAATCCTTTTATCCAACTGTTTATTTTCTCCCCCTAATGGTGGGAAAACATATTCATCAAAATGACAATCAGCAAAACGAGCTGTAAATAAATCACCTATTAAAGGTTTAAGATATTTTATTATGGATGGACTTTCATATCCAACATATATTCCCAACCTTCTTTGAGGTCTCATCTTCGTGTGTTGCGGAGGAGAGATAGGAACATATACTGCACTTCCAAAGATTCTTAGATGGGAAATATTTGGTTCTTTACCATGAACCAATTGTAAAGGGGAATCTTCATGATTACTTGTAGGCCTGATACGAATAAGTGTTGTCGCATGCAAAATTACATGTCCCCAAGTTGAAATGGGAGTTTTGATCTCATTAACAATGGTCTTGCTATCAATTTCAAACGTTTAATCAATGATTCAGCAAGTCCATTTTGTGTATGAACATATGCTACAGGATGTTCAACATCAATTCCAATGGACATACAATAATCATTAAATGATTGAGATGTGAATTCACCAGCGTTATCAAGGCGTATTTTCTTAATTGGATAATCAGGAAAATGAGCTCTTAAACGAATTAATTGAGCTAGTAATCTCACAAACGCCTGGTTGCGAGTTGATAATAAGCAAACATGTGACCATCTAGTTGATGCATCAATTAAAACCATAAAATATCTAAATGGTCCACATGAAGGGTGTATTGGTCCACAAATATTACCTTGTATACGCTCTAAAAATGTGAGTGATTCATTCCCAATTTTCATTGGTGATGGCCGAATGATCAATTTTCCTTGAGAACAAGCAACACATGAGAAATTCTTAGTTTGTATAATTTATCTGCTAGACAAACAATGACCATTTGAATTCTCAACTATTTTTCACATCATAATTGATCCAGGATGGCCTAATCGTTCATACCAGATAACAAAGTCATTCTTATTTGTAAACTTCTGGTTTACAATAACATTTGTTTCAACTGTACAAATATAAGTATAGTACAAACCGGAGGAAAATGAAGGTAAGTTTTTCAATATACATTTCTTATCAAAAATTAACTTTGTGATGTAAAGATATTCATCTTTTCCTTCATTTGTGGTCTCAATATGATATCCATTTATGCGGATATCCTTAAAACTCAACAAATTTCACTTTTAATGTGCAATTTTGTTCCTCCAGGTAACAAAATACTGGCTCTATCGGAGCCTTCAATTATATTTATACTACCAGATATAGTATTAACATTGGCTTCTTGTTTTACTATGTGGTAAAAATATTTCTCATTCTTGAGAATGGTATGAGTTGTTGCACTGTCTGCGAGACATATATCTTCGTCATTCACATGAGCATTCATTCTTCATTAAATAAATAAAAATAAATCATGAGTAAAAATATAATTAACAATAATATTTAACAAAATTTTATTGATAAAGAAAAAATTTACAACAAAACATGAAACATTAAAATAATTTATTTAGGGGCACTCCCTTCTCCAACCGAGTGGTCAATGTCTTTTTCAGGAAGAGTAAGAAAATCATCAACACTAAAATCAGAGAAATCATCATCTATACCAGTAAAATTTGTCTCTATTATTTTCCCTTTATTTTTAAGGGATTTTTGGTATAGATCTACGAGATGCCTTGGTGTGACAAACTCAAGACCAGTGTCCCTTGCTACCACAACGATAGTAGATATTTTTAGTTTGTTCACTATTTTGAGCATCTGCCCTTTTTTTCATATGTTCTTTATTTTTCTATGTGAATGATGATCTCTTATCACTTCGACCATGACCACGGCCATAACCATATCCACGACTACGACCAATACCATGTCTCCGAGCATTACCTCGTCCACGACTGCGACTACGACCACAACCACGACCATGAGTATGATGATTGTGTGTTGCTACATTCACTTCTGGGAATGGAGCAGTTCCAGTTGGACGAGATTCATGATTTTGCATAAGCAATTCATTATTTTGCTCAGCCACAAGGAGACAAGTAATTAATTCAGAATATTTTGTAAAGCCCTTTTGGCGATATTGCTGCTACAGGAGCATACTGGATGCATGAAAAGTGGAGAATGTTTTCTCTAACATATCACTTTCAGTGATCTTTTCTCCACATAACTCCAATTTTGAAGTAATTCTAAATAGCGTAGAATTATATTCATTTACAGTTTTAAAATTTTGAAAGCGCAAATGCATCCATTCATAACGGGCTTTTGGAAGAATTATATCCTTTTGATGGTCATATCTCTCTTTTAGATTATTCCACAAAATGAGAGGGTCTTTAACTGTTAAGTACTCATTTTTTAAACCCTCATGGATATGGTGACGTAAAAATATCATGGCTTTAGCCTTGTTTTGACTGGATGCCTGATTTTCATTTTTAATCGTGTCTCCAAGACCTTTTGCATCTAAATGGATCTCAGCATCTAGTGTGCATGATAGATAATTTTTTCCAGATATGTCAAGAGCCGCGAACTCAAAGTTGGTAATATTTGACATAATTATATCTATGCAAAAGATTATAAATAAGTTAGTAGTAAAACAAGTTAATAATGATTAAAAGATATATGTATATATATATTATTCTTATTTTTGTTAAAAAAAGGTAGAGTAACTTAACTTATAAATTCAATAAATGATCCGGTAATAAAAATTTAATATTTTCATAAAATGCCATTTCGATACTAATGGTCTAATGGTAGATTGATAACTTATCATGTTATAAGTCCCGAGTTCGAATCCTTATAAATACTATCTTATTTATTAACCCATTTATTTATATAAAATATATTATTTATACATACTAATTATGTATAGTAAATATTAAAATTCTATGTTACCTTAAATCTCAGTTGGTCAGAACCTGGTGCTGTGTAGTGTAATTGAGAGTTAGAGAGAAGAAGTCTATCATTATGCATTGCTATGAGTTCTATTTATAGAACTCAAAAGGGGACATCTAAAATAAAATATATATATATATAGGCTCATTTTTAATAGTTATTTTTCTTTCACTTAACTTTTTATTTTTAATTTAATGGGTTCTACCGGGAGTTGAACCCAGGTCACTGGATTCAAAGTCCAGAGTGCTAACCACTACACCATAGAACCACTTGTTTTGTTATAGGAACAAAGTCAAAACTAGAAAATAATATTAGTTTAAAAGTTTATTTATTATGTTAAAAAAATTTAAGGGATATTATATATTTTTCATAAGCAATAGTGTGCACCCATCCTTTGTTAAAAAAATTATTGGGAACTTAGGAGGGAACTCAAAATTTATTAGGGTTTAGGCCTATGCTAGTGATTAATGTTTATTCATTTTAATTTTCAATTGTAGTACAAAAACAAACATATTTTTTACAAGAAAAGTTATTGATTTTATAAAATTATTTGTGTAGCAACAGTTAATTGATTTCAATAGCATAAAATTTACAAATGTAGTTTTAAAAAAATTCTCGTCTAATCAAGTCCGCGATGGGCCTCTATTTTTTGGCCTCATTAGTTTAAAATAATTATGTGATATTCCAAGTCAATTTACCATTTAATACAATCGTTTAATCATTTTCGAAACAATTTTTCGCATAAAAAAATCAACTAGGCCTTATTATGAATTATTATTTACTTTTCTTAAATACGTTCAGAATAAATAAAGCATTCTTGAAATACCAATATCCGATTGGAAATAAACATATTAATAGAATAGGATTGATTAGAAACAACGGAGAGAAACGAAGGCAGGAGGGTCATTCGCCTGAGCGAGACCCTGATGCACCTAGGCGAAATCCGAGGAAGTCGCTTAAGTGAGTTCCGACTCACTTGAGTGAATGCTACTTGGCGAACCAGACTTACCAGGAAAGCTTACAAGTCGGGGTTTCACTCGGCAAAAGGGTCCCCTCGGTCAATTCTCTCTCGGGAACAGCTTACCTATACAGCACTCAGAAAAGGTTCATTCAATTTTATTTCACTCGGAAGACACCCCAACTCCACTTCACTCGGAAGAGACTCTCTCGGCCATAACTCACTCGGAAATCTTCTCACCTTCACTCGGAAGCACTCTAATTTTCACTCGGATACATTCCACTCTTTCTTCACTCGGAATTATTCTGCTCTTCCTTCACTTAGAAGGATTGAGGGATACACACGAACGAACAAACATCAAACCAACTGGCCCTCACTCGGACAAGGATAAGTTCAATTCGCTCGGGAAATATTCACCCGGGAATCGATTTAGCTGCAACACACACGTGAAAGTAAATACCAATAATATAATATAAATTCACATCAGATTTAATTTAATTCAGCACACAGCATTTAACATCACACACTCGAAAAACTCATTATACACATATGTATATATTACACAATTCATTCAAAGTCACTCGGGCCTTGGCATCGATTCTCCGCTTGGCGCACCTCCAGGGCTCCGACCCCTTCCTTGTCACTGGTTACTAAATTGAAAACAACAGCAAGGGTGAGTGTTTGACATCATAATTAATCTAGAACAGAATTTAAATAACAAAAGGAGTATAAACTCCGTCCGATTGCTTTATCTTCAGAATACAAGTCACACACGACAGTTAACTCACACTCGTCAAATATAACAATTTACACTCGGTAAATTTAACAAATTGCACTTAGCAATATAACCAATCACGCTCAGTATATATAACAATTCTCATTCGGCAATTTTAGCAAATTACTCAGCAAATACATCAATTGCATTCTGTAAAGGTATCAATTCATACTCATTGAATATATCAAATTTCACTCGGAAAACATAGCAATTGCACTCGGTAAATATAATTAATCACACACATATCATAACTAAATAATTTAATTGTCACCACTGACTCTCATACAAACTGATACCTAGTATCCGGATACTAAAGGATCGGCCTTCAGCTGGGGGTCCTACTTGACACCCCGTGAACCCTACTTGGTTCACCGAGTCCTGCTTGACTCTCCACCTCGACCACTGGGTCCTACTTAACCACTGGGTAGCTCAACTGGGCACAAAAACCACAGGAGCCGGAAATGAGGGGCTAAACATACCGTCGTCCGTTCCACACCACATAATCATACATACAATTCACATTTCTCATGTTATAAGTGGCCATCAACAATAAACACTCATCACTCGGGCGACCTGCTCGTCAAGCCCGGCTTCATATTTCCACTACACTGATTGTCACAGCATCAACCATTCCAAAATCATTCTCATAAGTCACACACACACCCGATCCTCAACCGATCGGTGTCCTTACTCACACATGCACAAACATACACACAACTTTCATTCAATAACATTTTCTCACCATGTTCACACAGTTCAACGACTCGGACACGGAGCATGTCCTATTCTAATTAATCATAACCCGAACACCCCCCTTACCTCGGTTCCAAGCTTTGATAATCTGCTCCTGATGCCGATTACGTCCCCTGAGCACTGGGTTCATTGTCTCACTTCCGAATACAGCACCAGCTCCGTCACTCAGCCTTTCGGTGTTCGATCTGCTACCTACGGGTCGGAAGACAAAACTCATTAGCTTTATACCATCCTCAACTCTAAGGACCACCTTCGAGCTCACACTCACCAGAGGAGTGGAGAACAGACCCACACACAGCCATGCATGGCCACTCGGTTAACAGAGAAATGAAAGGGGACAGGGAAACACAAATGCAAACAGATCAGTGGGCTCACCTTGAGACCACGGTCACGGAAATGGGCTTATCACTCGGTTTTGATTTGAACAAAGCCCTCCTCTGGAGCATGCAACTCACAGCAATGGAGGAAAGAGAAGACGAAGGAGGAAGAAGAGAGAAACAGATGAAGGAGAAGAGAGAGAACAGTGGCTCGCGTGAATGCTGAATGAAAGAGAGAGGGAAAAGAAACCTTTTATTTAAAGCCAGGGGCAACCGGTAACCTCCCTAGCCGGTTACCTCCCCATTTCCTTTACAATTTCATTAAAGGTTTTAATTAAACTTCTCTTCTTCTAATCACACCTTTTATAATTAACCAATAATTCATAAAAATATCAAATAAATCCTTAAATCAATTTTTAATATTTTCCACTTCACAATAATTTTAATTTAATAGGTCCTACCGGGAGTTGAACCCAGGTCGCTGGATTCAAAGTCCAGAGTGCTAACCACTACACCATAGAACCACTTGGTTTTCTATGTGAACAATGTCAAAACTAGAAAATAATATTAGTTTAAAAGTTTATTTATTATGTTAAAAAAATTTAAGGGACTATTATATATTTTTCATAAGCGTAGTGCACAAACCTTAAAACTAAATTCAAATTTAATAATTGAAAAAAGGCTCAATAACAAAAAAGCAAAAAAAATAAGTTGAATACAAGCCGGCCCAAGGCCTTTGTTAAAAAAATTGTTGAAAAATTGGGAGGGAACTCAAAATTTTATTAGGGGTTAGGTCTATGCTAGTAACTAATATCTCATTCATTTCAATGTTAAATTATAGTATAAAAACAAACATATTTTTATCACCCGCAGCAGGCCTCTATTTTAAGACTCGAATTTATGCGGGCTTTATTGACTCGGCCCTAAATACTAACCATTATGCCATAGAACCACTTGATTTTTTTATTCTTTTTTGTTAATTTACCATATTATTTATTATATTTTTTTTAATTTTTTTATCTTTTTTCAAACATTTCAAGGGGTAAAAGAAGAAGAAAGTAGTGCATGTAACATTTTTCTTCCTTTCTTACATACTATAGACTTAAATAAAATGATGTCAGTCGGTGAAATTAAGAAAAATCTGGATTTTATTGTTTGTGAAATGAAACATGTTTATGACCAAAACATAGAAAATAAACAATGAAATCATACTCATTAAAAAATTAACAGTTTATATTTATTAATTTCATAATCTATTTTATAATAATCTCAATTCTTAAAGTTTTTATTTTATCCTTTTTTTTCTCTTTTGATTTGTTTATAATTAAGGACTTAATAATGCAATAGTTGGGTTTAAAGGAATATCTATTAAATGCACCTATGTAATGCATATAGAAAAAAAAATATAATTTTTGTTGAAGAAAAGTCTGGTATGAAAAGGAACAATAGATCATTATTAGACCAGACCCCAGATTATGTTGTTATCTTCAAACCTTGGATTTATTAATAACATACATCAAGAGACTGAAAGTAAATGAATTCTATAAATGTGGAAGTTAATATGTGTATTCAAGTGTTTCAATACTTATAATGCACAAGCTATAAGACAAAGGAGGAGTCCATAAAGATAAAGTCTGAATCTTAACACTTGGTTGGTGACCAAAAGTATATGAGAAGAAGCCCCAGTCACACAATTAGACTTCAGACTTATAGGCATCAAAAGTAGAATGTTATTCAGAAACTCAAACACAACGTTCTGAAATCTATTTGTGTGATGCCTTGGAACTCTTGCTCTTATCAAATATATATACTTATCACTAAAAAGAACAAGAGACAAATAAGCTGAGCAGCCAAATTCAATATCTTGATTTCTTCATAATATCAACACTGCACAAAGTCAGAAAAAGTTGAACCAAGTTAGCATGTGTGTCAGCTACATTCAAAAGGATTTCAACATTGACTTTTACTCATATACTTAATCAGATAAGGCCAACAAATAACTTTATTTGTTAAGGATGCATAGAATACATGTTTCATGCAAGAACAGAAGTGCCTAACTACCAGACTCTTGAACATCCTTCATAATTAACAAAGGTCTGGTACTCGAAGCTCAAAGCAAACTCCTTCATAGGATTTTCAACGTCCATATCTCTTTTCAAGAACCAAAAACGGTCACATTTAAACATTTATTTATACTGAAGAAGATTGACTCGAAACATGTAGAGAGAACTCTTAAGAAAAATCAATTTTTACTCTATACTGTAGTCAATCTTTCCTTTCAGTTCTTCAAAGACAGAGACCTTTTTTGTTCGTTCTACTTCTAGCAGACCTTAGCCTCTTGTCTTTCATAACTTAGTGTATACATTCTTCATTATATATTCTTATACACTAGGTTTTGTAAGATTCTTTACATTCTCTCCAAACAACTATATTGTGTAAAGCCTGGTGTGTTACCAACCTTAGTTTGTGTGGGAAACATTGTTGGCCTGAAGAGGCTTTCAAAAGAATACTTAGGTTGTTAAGCCAGGAGTGGCTTGTTGTTAAAGAATACTTGGATTTAAGTTAGAAGTGGGTGGAGTCAAGAATATTTGTGGTACTGTTATTGTAAATGACATAACTTCTGTGTTAGAAGTGAACCACTGTAAATCCTTGGTGTTGCTTTCTTTTCTTGCTCTAGTCTGCGTTATAAAGTCTGTTTACTTGCTTTACATTGGTTCATTATTTCACAAAAAGAGTCTGAGACTTATTCAACCTCTCTTCTAAGTCTGACTCTGAACTATCAATTTTAATCTAATGTTTTCATTTAAAACACACTGAAAAGGGTAAGCAATTAAACGTTAAAAAAAGTAATTTTCAAAATTCACTAAAAAAATAAGTAATTTTCAAAAAAAATGTAATCAATTTACATAAATATTACACACTCGTTTCTTTTTTATCTAATGTAATTTTAAAAAACACACAAATTAAGAAATTTATTAAATAGTCTTGAATCACATAATTTTATCATCTAATTTCTTAGTTCATCATCGGACTCCTCTCTCTCTTTCTCCTTATTTATTTTGCATATTGATTGTAGTCATTTATTTAAAAAGTAAAGGATAAAAAAAAGTAATAAATTTTTAAAAAAAACTAGTAATAATATTTTTTTAATTACACCAGATAAAAATAAGTAATATGAAAATTTTTAATCATTAAATAAAATATTAATGAATTTGACATGATGATGTTCAATGGTATACATTTTTCTTAAATCAAATAATATCCATAGGTGCAAGTATGCAACCATGCTCAATCCTACCTAGTGGCAGGAATAAGTTCTAGACACTCTAATATAGTAAACCGAATATTCTTTTCATTTCGATATTTCTAAGGATTGAACCCATTGTTGTGCTTTTCAAATCAGGAATATCCCCTTCTAAATTCTGTCCCTTATGATCAAACTATGAAAATTTTCTTGCACTATGACAAAGTGTACAACAACATCAAAACATATTCAACTTTTCAATTGAAAACAAAAAAAATTCTTTTTTTAATTTCTTATCATGTATAAATTTACATAGATTAAATACATTCTTATATTTATAAGGTGATTTCACTTGAATCTAAGTGTAAGACCAAACATGGCATTAATATTGGGAGATGCTAAAGCAATTGACTACAAGCCAGGTGGTTTAAACAGAGGAACCAAACTATAAATGGCTTCAATGTCTACAGGCAATTGAAGGGCACGCCTAAGAACTTCTGGAGTTGATGTCTTGCCTTTCCAAGTGTTGAACCATGGACCTCCTCCAACTTCTACAGCTGCCATGTTACTTGAAACCTCCAAAAGGATCTGTGACATTCACTAAACCTCATGGGAATGTTCCATTAAACACCAAATTTATTAACAATTTATGTGTGAATATGAAGTTACCTTCCCCTTGCGACCATCATGTCCTCGTTCCCACATTTGTAATTTTAGAGTTCCAGAGCATGTGTCTTTACAAACTGGGGAAAGGCCAGCTTCTAGTGTTGGAGCCCGCAATGGAATACCTGAATCCTCTGCTGTTGCTTCTAATTCAACCTAACAAAATATATAGTAATATACTGAGTATGTAATGAGAAATGATATTTGCACAATGTTCTATGACAAAACAGATAGATAGAGAAAGACAGAAATGAGATAAGATGAATGATGTGATGGAAAGAGGTAAAAAGAAAAAATTGTTGTTATGAATATTTGTTGTATGAATAACAATCGCGTATGTAATTACTCGAAATAGGCCCATCCGGTTACTTTGCTTCATAGTATTAAGAAATAATCATTAAAATGTTCAGCTTATTCAACTGTTCGCTTACCTTCTTTCGGTAGGCAAATTGCATACACGGATTTAGATTCCATAGTTCTTAGATCTCATTAAACGGCAATGAGTTACAAAATTTCAATACCAACTCAAATTAGTGTGTTCTGTGTAACAATTAACAATGAACAAAAACTAAAATGTGATTAGAAAGATAATATACCACATATTTGCCATTGTCCGCAGACATAAACCAATAACCCCAAGGAGCAACTTCCCAGTTAAGAACACCATTCCATGGCACAAATTCATAAAAGTTTCCACCATAATGAATTCCAATCTGCAGCAGTTTGCGACATAGAAAATATTTAAAATATTAAGAAAATTGATAATTAATAATAATAAAATAAATAGATTAAATTTTCATAGTGACCAAAAGTAAGCTTAATGTTACTTAAACCCAGTGAATAGAATTATGAAATGCGCCAAACTGATAGCCAAATGCTGTATAAAGTTACCAATGCAGCATTTTCAAAGGTCTCCGTTATTCCAGGAATTTGCCTCAATCCACCAGCTGCTGTAAGTGCAATTTCTCCATTGGCACCGTCAAAAACGTTACACTGAATCTGCTTGGGACGTCAACAATTTGAGATGCATAAAACCAAACAAACACTAATCCGAATATTGATGAGAATAACTGAATATCAATATAACAACACAAAAGCATATTAACCTACAACACCTGCTGCAAAATTTCAACCACACATATAATGAATCATGATAAAGATACTCCTTAAATCAAATTATATTGTGCAGTTATGCTTCATTATGCACAAGTAACAACAGGACTCCATATTCTGCAGTCTTCCGCCCCCTAATTAGGGATGTCAATGGGGCGGGGCGGGTGCGGGTAACATGTTCCCGTTATCCGTATCCACGAGTTTTAGGCGGGTAACGGGTATTCACGGGTCTGGTAACCTGGTACCCACGGAGATATATATGAATATTTATTATTTTTATAAAATAATACTAAAGAAGAAAATATGATATAATGTACTAAATATAATATTATTTTAGTATAATATAATTTAAATTAATATTGTATCATACATTACAACTTCATAAATTAAAAGTATTATTATTGAAAAATATTAAATTTTGTTTATCTCATTATAAAATAATAAAAAAACTTAGATATTTAAATATATTTAATAAAAAAATAAATATTAATAATTAAACGGGTACCCGCAGGTTGGGTAGTGTGATACCGCTACCCACCCGTTTAGTAAATATGCGGATATCCTTTGTGGGTAACCCGCGGATTACTCACGGGCGCGGGTTTTTTGTCATCCCTACCCCTAATGAATAATGACTACGTTCTAGCGCTTATTAAGTAAATCGACAATTGATTATTCTAAAAAAAAAAAAGAAACAAAGCATTCTGACCATAATATCAAAATAAAAAAAGGTTTTTAATCAATTATATACAACAAGCTATAGCTGAAATTTCATAGCAGGCCATGGAATTCATGTGATGATGAATTCTACAAGATATACTTGGATGAAGAAGAAAACATTTACCCAAAACCATTTTCTAGGGAATGCTCCACCCCAGTTCTTTTCTGAGTAAGATGGGGCATTTTCAAACTCAATCCTCTCGCCATCCCACTCTATCCAACCTGAGATTCGTTATTGATAGAAGGAAATTGAAAGAGGACATAAGTATCATATCACACACGAGTGATTAGTCTAAAAATCAGATGTACTTGACTAACTGGTTACCAATATGGATCCTTAAACCCTACTCTTAAAACAAACATACATTGACCTTGTAAATGTGAATAACAACATTACCCCCTTTCATTCTGTCCCTCTGCTTTTCTCAAGTCACATATCCTTTCAGTATTACGATCTTCTTAATGTTTATTATTTTTTAGATCACAACACAAATAATAATATCAGATAGTCAAGTTAGTCTTTCAGAGATAAGATGACCACCAATTAAGTCCCTCAAATATGATAGTTACTAAATAAGTATTCAAAAAATTGATTTAATCATCATAGTTTTCTTAGTAATTAAACAATTGAAACCATTAAGAAGGAGTTATTTTAACGGCTAATAAAGAGTCTAAGAACTAATATGGTGGACAAATCAATCTTTAAAAAATTTATTTTGTGATCATCATCTTTGAGAAACCTAATTAGTTATCAATTTATTTTTTAAGAATCAATTTGACTATTTAACTAAAAAGACTGAAAAACCAATAGCTGAACAAGTAGTGCATGCCTGTTGACAGTCCACTAGCCATGCATATTTGCCAATGTGGTTCAAAAACAGGAAAAGCTGCAAGCCAGCCAGCAGTAGACTTCTGTGTAGACCCAACATCACCCCAACCATATACAGGCCGCGTGCTATACTCCCAACGTGCCGTCTTCACTGTTTCTACATAATCTGACCTATAATCAAAAGGAGAAAATTTAGCTTCAGTTCTTCAATCAAAATAGAGTTTCACCTTGGTAATTATTGCCAACCTTAAATGCTGACCTCCATTATGTGGATTACTAGGGTGAAACTTTAATTTTGATTGGAGAACATCATTAAAAGCACTAAAGGAACTACATTTATGTTGTCTTAATCAGAAATTTTGTGTCAAGTATAAATATAATCAGAAAGATCATAAAGCAACACTTAAAAAGCAATCTAACTCCCACCTTCCATCATCACGAATAAAACCTTGATTCCAAAGAGGACTGACTTGAAAACCTTCCAACACTCTACCATTAAATTCCTACCAAAATTGACCATATACAAAACCCATTAATAAGCGGAAATAAAGAAAAGATTAGTTTCTGGAAGCCTATTCTTATGACTATGAGAGAATATAAACCATTTTCCTGGTTAGTATAAAATTGTTTGAAGACAGTCATCATCAAGGGAAACAAACTAAGAAAAATTTAAGTCCAGGAAATAAACAAAAATGTCGCCACTGAAAAAAAAAAAATCACCTAACATACTCAACAAACATATAGTATAAACAGTGAACTTAACAGTTAAGCAGCTTAAGAAGAAAACATAATTACATAACATGGAACAGTCATGTCAGGTCTAGAAAATTATATAGATAAATACGTATATGCATGATCCATGATCCTGTGAAAACCAAATGATTCTAGAAGTAACAAATATTTGCATGTTGATTGTGTGGCACAGAAACAGTTACATTGAAACATGGAATACAAACCTGAGGTGGAACCTCCTTATTGGGAGGTCTAGAATTTGGTTTGGGCAGGAAAGTGTTCCCCAACATTAGTTCATGCCTGTCTATGCATTTAAAATTAAAACACTAATAACTTGTGATTTAAAAATCCAAATAATATATATATTCAGTCATTTTAAAATTCACAGAAAAAAAATTTGAATTTAAGGAGCTGGGCAAAGTGCAAATATTTACTTCCCCAAAAGTGTTGTGATTGTGGCGAATATTGACAAATATACTTGTCATCCGCACCAAGAATTTGGGCCCCAACACCAGTAAACCTGGGCCCATATTGCGCCGATTCGAGTGGCGTCAATGGCTTGCGAAACACGGGACTCTCCACAGTGTACATAAAACAAAAGTTTTGCCTCCGTTCCGGAATAGACACTTTGAAATACCAACCCTCAAAGAATTTCCGCGTAGTGCCATCAAAATGATACCTATCAGTTGATTGATTCACTAACAGGCTTATCTTTTAATATTTAATAAGAAACAGTAGGTTTGAGATATAAACAGTTTTACAACAAAGTTTAACAATTTAATAAAATTTATAGAATAGGTCAGGAATTAGAAGTTGACCCAAATATGTCATCAATCCATTAAAGAACAGAGTTTAGCAATCTTCAAACAATGTTAAAGATTTATTATTAACTATTGAAATTACTCTGTTTTTATAAATTCATAACAACTAGTTACTAAAGGAGGGACTTACTTCATTCACTGGGGATGTGATGTGACCCTACTCCTAATTCAAACACCTTTGTGATATAATTAAAGATAATTGAAAAATAGAATAGGAATATTAAATTCATAATTGATCGATGAAAATAAAGTAGGAAAACGCAAAAGTAACAAAGTACCCGCTGTGAGGGGTTCGAAGGTGTCGATTTGCAGGAGTGGTGGGGGAATAAGTTGGTTTCACTTTAACAGTAGGCTGAGGTTGTTCCTTATTATGAACGAGTTCAGCATCTGAGACGGAGTTGTGAACTACGAGGCGCTTTGTTGTTGATGGAAAGAATGCATGGCGTTGTCGGTGAGGAAGAAAGGGATGTGTGGCTAAGGCTTCCATCATTAATCTGCTCCAAATTAAATTAACAGAGAAAAACGCTCCAAACCAAGGACAAATACTGAAAGTCCAAATACTGCTATATTCAACTCCATCTTCCTTCACTTTTGAATTTTATATACTTCATATCTTTTATTTTAATAAAAATAATATTATTTTATTTTATAAATCCCTAAAAATAATTTTAAACAAATTTATTATATTTTTCTATTTTACCCTTAAACATTAAATATTTTTACATCTATGCAATTAATAAAAAATAGTAAAATTTAACTTTATATGAGAAAAAATTTAAAACGGTAAAATGTTTTTTTTTCAAGATCTCTCCTAAAATTATATACCCTTGTGAAAGAGTTTATAATATGAAATGAATAAAATATTCAATGGATATTTTTTAATATTGAAATTAAAATTCATAAAAATCTTAGTCAGATACTAGCCAATAATAATAATAGCCTAATAGATATATTCATAAAATCAGTGAAAATTGTTATGCGTTTTGACATTCAAAATTTCTCATAATTTTACAGGAGGAATATTGTTTAATTGTAACAAGAAGATAGAAACATTTCTGCCTCTGCTACAAAATTCAAGAGGTGCCACAAATGTGGAGCGTGTACTACTCATAGCAACTGTTTGATTATAATGTACAAGCTGTTAGAGGGGGCAAATGCAATATTAATTTAACGGGCCTGTAGGACACTTTCACAAAGTTACGAGTGTGTCCTCACGTGATGAAGTGGTAGTCAGTGACCCTGGCAAGCGGCCTCCAATTTTTTGTAATCTTCCCTGCAATGCAGAATGTTGCAAACTTGAAATGAATTTTAAATCAAAACACATTAGGGAGATGGGGTGGGGAGAGTTTGAATTTAATACAAGAAATACATGAATGTACTATTCTGGATTTGTCACATTTGACCACAGATTCAAAACATAACTCTCTATACACCATTCAAATTATACATGTTACAATTATAGGAAGTCAGAAACAGGTAGAGTTCAAGTAATTTCTGCTACATAATTACATTATTGCATCCAGGAATACCTTACAAGTTTTTTGGACAAGAGAAAAGACTCTAGTGAATTTCCCTATTTAATTATGATCCAAAATCTAGTCTAGTATTAGTATAAATAGAGGTGTTTGACTTTAGGATCACGCTGTGTCTATCAACAATACTTTCAGTTTATTAGTTTGAGCCATCTTTCTCTCATTTTCTTCTACTATTGTTAACAACAGCTTTTACAAAAGCAGGTAGAGTTCAAGCATTTCAGCCACAAGTCCATAGCAGTTGATTTAGGTTTTTTCAATTCAAAAAGAATAGAGGAAACAAACCGGTGGTTTTATCCAAAAGACAGGTTGCTTGATATTTGCAGGAATAGCACATCTTCCTACTTTCTTAAATGAAGATTTGATTTCAACAATCAACTCTTTTACTAAAAATTTAACATCATTTCAAACATCTAAATAAAACATGAAATATATACTGGAGCACAGAACTTCATCTAAAACAAATCGGAATTGGGTATAGGAGTGTTAGAGATTAAAGATTTGGCTTACAACCATGATGAAAATTTACTGCTCTCGACTTCTGCATCAAGACTTCACACAAGTGGAAGATGAAAAATTGCATCTAGGTTGTTCTTTACAATCCATTTATGAGGATAGAACAAAAAAGATGATTCAAGATCAATATGCCAGACCATGACTCTGGAGCAGTTGTTCATTAAGCCTTCCATTTGACTTTCATCTTCAACCACTTGCTCAATCAATGTGCTAACCTGCATATAGAAAAGCAAATTCACAATCTATCAGCACATAACTTCAGATTGAATGGTTCTGTATGGTACATATTCCTCCATTCCAAATCCTTGTTATATTGAAAGAGAACCAGTGGAAGAGAGCCATAACATGAGGGCATAGAACAATGCATAACCACACATTGTTAATGTTACCTAATCTGATTAAATACATTTTTCACAGCTTGGGTTTGGTACAGAAAATGATATATTGCAAAATTGATAAAATCACGAGAAAAAGATATACTAAGTTTTACCCACAAACTCTCCTTGACTGAGTCAAGTTGCCTGATAGGTTCTAGAGTGGGGCGGTGCCACCTCTTTGGATCCCAGAGTATGGTACTGTTGAAGGCAAAACCTGGCATTTCAGCATGAAATCTTTTACACTCCCCATTTGATTCATCTATGTGCCATCCAATTACTCGACATCCATTACAAATGGGCCCTTTCAAGACAACACTACTTCTATCCCCTGATAGTCTTGCTACAGTCCATGTTCCAAATCGCCTGTAAATCAGTATGAGGATATATCTTCCAACTAATAAATGAAAAAAACCGTTGAAAAATTTTATATATATATATATATATATATATATATATATATATTGCAAGAAAGAAGAATATGCCGCATCACTTTGCATGACCCAATTTGATTGAAGAATGAGAGTTGAATAACAGATAGATTATTACACATAGCTAAAGAGCGTTTTACATTTCACACATGCATGCACAAACATCAAATTAATTTTCAAAGTGTTTTGAAATTTGAAATAACCTCTTTTAAACAATACTTCTCTACTTTGTAAGATAAAGTGTGTATTTTAAAGGCACCAAAGTTTATGTTTTCCATGATTATCCCACCCGTTTCTTAGGGCCAGTACTAATTACACTGCCTGCAAGCTAGACAGCTGCAACACATTCCTTGTATATGCAATGATCATCTCTCCTTCCCTTTTATTAAGAACCAAACTTCCTCAATGGCCAGCCTAAATACTCTGTTGTCCAAATTCCATTGTTTTCAACAATGACAAACGAATTTCATATGTGCAATTGTACACCAAAAGAGGTGTCGGGAAGGAGTTTCCTATCATCATGGAATTCTATGAAAGTATAGGCAAACATGATTGGTAAAATTTGATTGCTAAGGTTATGTCAAAAGAAGTGAAACTCTCCCATTCTGACATGACATCACTTTACACTATACAGAAGATCTTTTCAGATGCAACATATGTATGTAGTCAAGGGGTCTAGCTCAGTTGGTTAAACAGGGTATGTGAGTTGTCATAAATCCCGTGACACTGTCTTAGATTCCTATTAAAACTAAAAAAAATGTATGTAAACTCTATCTCAGAAATTTGCAGAAGATTAAAATATGACACTAGTCAACCAAAAATGCTTATAATACCCCTCCTTCAATACGTTAACTCCTTCAATACGTTAGATTAAGCAGGCAAATTTTAAATTAGAGCCCTATCCTTGTAGAAGTGACGGTTAGAAATTCATGATAAGTTAAATGCAGGTATAATTGCTGTTGCTATTACCTTACCCATATTGCCTCAATATGCTACATATTGGAAATATTTTACTAAGACTTGCGCCAGAGTAGCTATAGTGAAAGAGGAGAAAGATGCAAATAAGATTAATATCAAGGAAACTTGAAAGACCTTATTTCTCTCATGTGCTGAAAGAGCTCCACTGAGTAGATGTTATCATCATCTGCAAAGTACACAATTCCATCAAGGCGATGAGTTTCAATGTGAGCTATTGCAATATTCCTTTGAAGAATGCTCCTATGCCATGGATTGGTTATATTCGTTCTGCAAACAAGGTGCCTGTACATAATCCCACTACTCCTCAAGATCTCAGCAGTTTCTTCAGATTGGGAAGTCATCTCAACAACAATCCACAACAAGGGCGGTGGGACTAATTTTAAAGTCTGTGACAAGCGATGCAAATAATATGCTTGAAATACATGATTATATGTCGGTGTCACAATTATTAGAAGCTTCTGAGACTGAGACTCCAAATATGAATATTCACTGATATGGCTATTAGAGATACTATATGCCATCCCATTTTTTAGTTCCTGTGCTTTTTCTGCTGATTCTGAAGTATCATTAAAATTCACAGCCTCATCAACTGATGGTGTCACATTTATCTTCACATTTTCAAATGGCTTGAAATTTCCAACTGCAGATATCACCTCAAAAGAGAAGGCTTGATGCTTCGGCATGAGATTCATGGACAAGTTTGTTGATGCAAGTGGGATGAATCCAATAGAAACACCAACCATGAAACAAATGAAAAAATGGAAAAGCGCCTTCCTCCAAAGCTGGCCCCTTGGCTTTGATCTCTCAAATGCCCTGAAAGATCTTGGAGAGAAAACACCAAACACAAAAGCACGGTAGTCCAATCCAACTGACGGTAAGCAGTGCTGAGGACTTGATGAGGACTTAGACAACGGAGAAGCTACCGAACAGACTTCTACATTTGCTACAGTTCCAGCTCTAGGCACTGGAGACAAGGTTCTTCTAATAGATGCCATCAATATAAATCCAAACCAATGTTTAGTAACTCCCAACAAGCACTGAAAAATATAATTATGATGGAACCTATCCAAAGAAATCACACACTTCTTGTATTTTGCAGCCTAAAATACAGCAATTGTCATGACCTATTCTTATTCAACATGAGCTTCTGGCTGACCATGTTACAGAGCCAAAGGTGAAAACTAAAGCTGCAATAATAAAACATAGCAAAGGGAAAACCGTAAGTCCAACTCTCCCTAGAAAGAAAATCTTATCAGGATAAGCACTTAACTTACACGACCATTATATTCATACACCAATCACATCAGACACCATTCTACACCCTTTTCTCTATTGTTTTCGTCAAACACCAAAATACACCAAAAATTTTGGTCTACAACTAACATTATTTTCACTCAAACAACATACACATTAAACAGTCCTTTCAAGGACATACCAAGATGCAAGAGCAAACCCTCTCAGAATCTTCAAAGCACATTTCATAATGTGACTTCGTAGGCATAAATAGAAACATCTCAAGAGGCATAAATAGAAACATCTCAAGGGTCTATAACACCAAAATGAGTTATTAATCAATAACAACGGTGGGGGGGCAACATTAGAAACTGTGAAAATGCACAGACCAAATATGGTGATGTTAAATATTCAAGATAGCATTTTTAGCAAATTAACAAGTAAGGATGGAACAAGTTTAGTTACCCAAGAGACAGTGAAGCATAATGGAGCAGCATGATTGTTCCAAACAAGTGGGGGCACTGAAAGAGTGGCTGGGTCGTGCCCTTCTGCGGGAAATGGGTCTATGGTCTGTGAATGAGTCAACCTAAAAGGAATCTGTGCTTTTTCTGAGATCTAAATAAAAGGAAGAAACTTCAAAAGAGAAGTAGAAAACAAAACAAACCCCTCGAAAAGAATAAGGAAAAGGAAAATATAAAAGACAGAGACAGTGATATGTTTCTTTTTCTTCTCTGTCACAAACGGGCAGACGTGGGAACATTATTAACCTTGTCACGTGAGAACATTATCAACGAGGGGCGGGAAAGATGGATAAAGATAATTATTAAATAAAAATTAAAAGATAAAATTATAAAAAGAATCTTACAAGGATTTGCTTTATATATTTAAAAAACCTCGTCGGCGTAAACCGTAAAGTGTATATATTTTTAAGGCTAAAATAAAATACATTTTCCATCGTATTGAAATGAATAAAAAGTCTTTAAAAAAATATTTGATTTTATACTTTGTAATTTTTAGGGTTGATAAAAAATTATATATTATTAATATTTTCAATGATTAATGTTTGTATTATCTCAACAATAACACGTCATCATCACGTGTCAGTTAATTAAAAAATAAATATCATAATTTACAATTTAAAATTTTAATTGCAAATAACAAGCAAACCTCTCACCTCAATCAAATCCCTCATTCATTCTCACATTGTCCTTTGTTCTCTCATTCTTAATCTTCTTCCTTTAACCCAACCAAACCCCCAATATCCTTCTCACCCTAACCAACCCTCTCATTACCCATTAACCTTAATCAATGCCTATTACAACCCATACCCTAATCTTCACCCTCACCTCTTACTCATGTTCTCTCCCCTCCAAAATCAACACACTCCACCACCCCGCACATCTCTCCAATCATGACTCCCTTCCATCATTGCCTCTCTAACTCTGCCCTCGTCTTTTCCGTCCTAGCCAACTATTCCCTCTACCACCATGCCTTATTTCTTCTTTTAAACCTCAGCCTCAATGACGACAATAAGGCCAACCTCAATGTATGTCTAGGTTCGTGATGCGGTTGGGGTTTGATGGGTTTGTTAGTTTGATGGGTGGTGGTTCAATTATGTGGTATAAGATTCAATTTGTGATGAGGTGAGGTGGTCTTTGTGTGATTAAGGATAATGGTGGATTTACTTGAGGTTTGGGTGGAGAAAAGGGTAAGTGGTATTGGTCCAATTAAGGTTGATGAAAGTTTTGATCTTGGTTGAGATTGATTTAGGTGTGATGGTGAAGTTGTTGAGGTCCGGTGGCTTTAGTGGTTTGATGGGTGGTAGCACAATAAAGTGGTGTGTGATGGTGGTTTAAGCGGTTTAGTTTGTTGGGGGTTGTGGTGGTGGTTATAAGTGGAAATGGGATTGACTGTGGGTGGTTTAGTTTAGGATTGTTTTGGGGGGTGTTGGTGGTTGTTGGTTTTGGAGTGGTTGATTTAGAGGGATAATGTGGTAATGTGGTTGATAAGTGGTTGTTTAAGCAATGAAGAGAAGCTTTATCCTCTTCATTCTTTTATTTTTTAATTATTTCTTCATTTTTGTAACACTTTTTTTACTTGTGTAATTAAATCCCTTATTGATTTCGTTGTGGTGATGGTGATGTATAGTTTAATGGTTAATTGAGAATGCATAGGTTGTCATGATTGTGAGATTAAAAAAATCAAAGTTCATGTCGTGATGTGTGGTGTATTGTGCACTGGAAAGGGAATGATAGTGAAATGATTGAGTAGAAGATGTTTGAGTCAATGTCTTAGAGAATACGCCGGAGTACTGTCAACAGTTAAAATTTTGAACCACAGACAATGCTTTAACCACCATTCACTTTTATTATACAGATTATTGTTAGCAATTTAGAATTTTAACCATTAACAATTAGTATTTTTTTTTACACGCTAATCACCTTAACCGTTAACAGAAAATACTAATAGAATATCATTTTTTTTCAACCCTAAATATTATAAGAGAGATTTTTTCTTTTGTCCTAAATTTTAAAAGAGTCGAGTGTATTTTAACATATTTTTAATTATGTTTATAGTTTAAAACAACATAGAAATAAAAACAAAGTATAATTTTATTTATGTTTGCAGTTCTTATTATAATGAAATTATGTTTATAATTTGACAGGATAATGAAACAAAACCGTGAAGGTAATTATAAAAATAAATAAATAAAGTTTGCTCTATATTTAACATGTACTGATGAGAATAGAACACAACTATAAGTTACTTATACATTTTTATCCTTTTTTTGTTTTATTTTAGTTATCAATGCTTATACTCTTGTTTTATTTAATGGTTAGTTAAGTTTTTAAAATAATAATAATACTAACTAATAATAACATGTAATATGTATAATATATAAAAATTATAACATATTTAAAATTACAGTACTATCATAATTAATAAAATTGGGTAAATTATAGTAATATTATTATTGTGGTTGTTGTTAATTTAATTAACCGTATAATATAAAAAAAACATAGTCAAAATAAGTTTCTAGATATGATTAAATTATTAATTCAGTCTATAATTGATAACAAACTATTTAAACATTTATTATCAAAATTATAATGAAAATATACATATAAAATAGCAAGATTTATTTGGTCTATAATTGTTGATTAACTAATTTGGTTGGGTTTTCCAAATAACAAATTTTACAAATGCTAGATAGCACTAGGTATTATTTTGCACATACTTACTAACCTTTTCTTGAGACCTATGACTGAATGTCTCTATTCTTCTTATGATGGACTAGTGCATATTTTTTTTAAAATGATGATTTGTACCTTAATTGGTACTTTTTCATCTTCTATTGATCATACTTGTGTTTTTAACAACTTATACAATTTGGCAATAAAAGTGTTTCTACACATTCTTAATTCCAAAAATGCAATCAGTATTCTATATCCCCCAGTTTTGTTTGTGTATTCATATGTGACGTAAAAAAATAATGGAGGAAATGGACGTACCATAACAAAATCTTACTAATGGCTGCTCAATAGAATGAAACCTTCTTGAAAAATTAATGCAAAAAAAAGAAATTTGATGAAAACAAAAAGTTGAACGTGGAAGCAAACAGTGATGAATCCCTTATATAAAGGTATTTGATTGAAACTATTATGTTCTATTCAGTTGCAGGATTGTTCTTGTAACATCCCAATTTTTATGATTTTTAGAAAAATAAATTAAAAAGGATTAAAGAAGAATTTGTGAATGAAATTCCGAGTGAAAAATGTCACAGACAAGATTTTCCGAGTAAAATGAATATGATTCCGAGTGAAATCAGACTGAGAAGACCTTCTCGGTGAAGTTAAGATGTTTCCGAGTGAAACATCCTTAAGAGAATTATTTCTGAACCAAGTACCGCTGTGTCCGATTGAGACACGTTCGAGTGAGGTAAAATTCGAGTGAAACGAAAACATCTCCGAGTGGAATGATTCCGAATGGGTTGTTTCCGAGAGAAGTGGAAGTACTTCTCGGGCCGATATTCTGATTAGTAAACTCCCGAGTGGAGTATATCTGGGAGGATGGTTTGCCGAGTGAAGTGTCTTTGTGATACTTCCGAGTGAGACATTCCGAGTGAGTCTTTCCAGGAAGAGTGTTTCTGGACAAAGAGAGACTTCAACTCCAAGTATGTTTTCTGAGTAAATAATTCCGAGGAGAATAAATATCCGAGTAATCCTTTCAAGAGGAATGATTTCCGAGAAAGGAAGCGGACTCCGAACTCCGAACTCCGAGTGACCTTTCAGTGGAGAAACTTCCGAATGACGAAAGAGTAAGACTCTGACTCGAAAAAAGGTATAACCGAGTGAGATGTCTGATTAATATATTCCCAAATGAAGGAATTCTTAGAGGAAAGAAGCTCTGATAAGTCCTCTCGAAAAGAGATACTCAGAATGTGGAAATGAGTCGGAATAAGCTGGAACCGAGTCAGAAATTAATAAATATTTTACTATGGATGTTTTCCACGTCAACCTGTTCTTCTACGTTCTAGCAAGATCCTTTTCAAGATATTTTCTAAGTATGGGACCCTTTTTAATGTGTTGTCCCATTTTCCTTAAATATCTTAATCTTTCATTATCATGAAAGAGACGTATGTCAGAATGCTTCTATTCATTCACGTCTCTTCTGCATGAATCATATATATAAATACTTCCATTGCTGGATTAATGGAAGAACTTTTGAAAGTGAGATTACTATCTAAAATTCTCTTATTTCCAAACTTTACTGGAAATTAATGAGCAAGAAGAAAGTTAAGTCTTCATTTCCTTCTCTTTACAAGGAAAGCTTGGGACTGGTGCAATACTGCAATTCCAGTCGGAATTCTGGAGCAGTAACTTGGTTATAGCTTTTAAAGCTGCTGGAACTCTTTAATTCTATGAATGAATTTGGGGTGTTGTTGATATGATATATGTGAGATATGTATGAAATGTTATTGAGACCCCAATTAAATAACATACTTTATGTTAATTATTTTCCATTCATATTGAGTTATATGTGATGTTGTTGTCCATGATACTGAGTTCTTATGAGATTGATGAAGGTGAAATGGTATGAATTATAGGCATGAAATTATTATGTATTATGCCTATTGTATTACCGAGTGGAATGATATAATGATTATGTTGATGTGTGATTGATATTTGTTTGATATATCAACTGTATTGAGACGCACACAGGACTGCAGGGGGCCTGTGTTGCCGGTCCAGTTGTGGACGACCTGATAAAGGCATAGACCCTGTGGTGGTTCCTTTTATACCACGGACACCTTTGAGTGTGACTCAAGGTCGGCCCGTAGCACTGAGTAGAGGACCGCTATCACTCTGGGAGTGGTACTCGGTGTTACATTATGGGCGCAGAGCGGTTTGGTACCTGTAAAACGGCCGGATCAGCGAGGAGCTGAGTGATGGCTCGGGGAGCCAGTGTTGCAACACAAACAGTATAATGATCCCATTTTGGTTGGTCATGTATACTGATGTTGATACATATTAATGGATCCATTTGATTGAGCATGTGCATACACTAATTTATGTGTTATTGAGAGTAACATGCTGATTTATGATGAATATATATGTCTCAGTTTTGAGAATGAACGATTTGTGATGTTTGCCGAATATGAATTATTATACTTGCTGAGTAAGATGTCATATTTTCCAAGTAAGAATTGATGAGTATGATATTGTATTTGCCGAGGGCAATTTATTGTATTTGACGAGTGTGAATTGATATAAATACCGAGTGTGGTTGACTAGAATTGCCGAGTGTGAGTTAGAATTGCCGAGTTTGAATTTTTGGCCGAGTGTGATCGGTTTTGTTTATAGTTATTAATTGGACTTTTATCCAATTCAATAACTGTTATTTGATATGTTTATGCTCACCCCCTACAGTTGTCATTTTTCAGTGGATGAAGGGCCCAACCATGATATGTGAAGACACTCAAGCTGCTCGGAGTATATTTGGCTAGAAGCCTTGGCCGGCTCCTGAATACCGAGTGCTTTTATTTTTTTATTGTAAACTTAAAAGAGCCGGTCGGCTTTTGTAAAATTGATTTTGTAATTGTTTAATTCAAATTCTGTTTTGGAAATTTGAATTATTTACGAAATTTTATTTGATTTATTGAAATTTATTTTAAAAATTAAGGATGTTATAGTTTTCACAATTAGTCTGTTTAAAAAATCAATACACATGACACAATTTAGTTGAAATGTGTCACTATTTAATTAGTTTAGCTGTTAACTTGAAAAATTAAAAAATTTAAATCTCTTCATAGTCAAACTTAGATGAAAGGAAGATGATTTTACCATTGGACCAAAGCACACTTTGGTGATTGCAAAGCATATACCAAACTTAATTATATATATAATATTAAATATATTATTAATAGCATCCTTGTTATAATAACTATTAAATACTATTCTAACATTTTTATAATAAATTTTAAAATATTTAATAATATTTATTGTTAAAAATTTATCATTAAATAAATTATATTATATACAATACTAATGTATATTATTATTAATATAATATTTAAATATATTATTTTATAGTATATTTTAAATTTATTAATAATAAATATTATAAAATTATATTTTAATAAAATATTTAATATTTAAGTATATTATAAAGTAATATATTTAGTATTATTAAAAAAATTCATTTAATAATACATTTTAAAATTATTTAATAATAATAACTATTATTTAAAATATATTTAAATATATCATTAAAGATTATATTAAAAATAATATAATATTAATAATATATTATAGTAATATATAATATCATTTATTTAAAAATATATTTAGAATACATTATTAATAATAATTATTATTAAATATTTTAAATATATTTTATTTAAAATATATTATAAAAAATTTAAAATAATACTTTATAATTTAATAATAAGTATATTATGAATAATATATTTAATATATACATTTTTAACAAAAATAGTATAAAATATTTTAAATTTATCATTAAAAATGTTAAATTAATATTTTATAATTTTATAATAAGTATATATTATTAATAATACATTTATTATAACTAATAATACTATACATAAAATTAAGTCGCATTTATGTTTTATAAATAAATAATCTCCTTTTTATCACCAAAGTATGTTTTGATCTAATAGTAAGACAACCTTTATTTCACTAACTTCGGTCTGGTTTGAATCCCAATAGGTTTAAAATTTTTTAATTTTAACATCTCAACCAATCAAATATTTGTAATATATGTCAACCTCATCTTACTCTCTATCATACACATTTGTCCTAAAAGTTGATAGACTATAACAATTGCAATGTCATTTATGCAACTTAGTACCTCGTAAATTTTTTAAGGACAGATTTATATACATTTCTAATTTATTTTATTAAAATATATAATTTTATTATTAATTAAAAACTATCATACATTAAATTTGTATATTTATTTTTTAAATAACTATTTATACAAATTTTTGTTTTCATTTTGTTCTCAAATATTTATTTCTTAAAATTAATTTGCCTCAATTTTTTAATTATTATAACCTACACATACATATTGAATTTATGTTAAAGTTGAAAGTTACGTTCTCAAAGAATACTCTCTCCCGTGTGAAAGACTATATGAGCACCTTATACTTGGGATTCCCTGGGTCTCATCTTTTGCTAAATATATTGGCGTTCCTTTGTTGTCAACGCATAACAAATTGAGTTTTGATTTCTCGATCGACAAACTAAAGGGTAAGTTAGCTTCCTGGAAAGCTTCTTCATTATATATGGTAGGACGTGTGTCACTTCAGCTCAATCGACCATCTTTGTCATACCTAACTATGTCATGCAATTGAAGTTGAAAGATCACGTCGTAACTTCGTCTAGGATTGAATGGTGACTATCAGAGACTCCACCTTATCTCTTGGAAGGATTTTTCAACCCCAAAGATAAAGGTAGTGTAGGTTTTGACTAAACGAGTACTGTATGGCTAGGTTGGGTTGCGGTCTCATGCATCATCAACAAGCTTTATGGGTTCAAATCTTAAGGGATAAATATAAGTATGGTCATTTTTTTAATTCCATATATGAAAACTCCTCAACGAGCTTCTTGTACTTAGCGTGGTATTGTTGTGCATGGCAGTACATGGAGGTGGGTTTCATTTGGAACGTGGAGAATGATCATGAAGTTAAGTTTTGTTCAGGGCTAAATTCTCTTGAATCCCATGCTTCCAATCCTATTTTGGGTTTGCAGTTGAACCTTTCAGTCGCTTTGTTCACCACTGATAACTTGTGGAATAAAGTTCTCTTTAAAGACTTACTCCCATCAACCATATAATAGAGTTGTATTGTATCCCCCATGATCCTTCAAGTTACCGAGGACGATGATGTTATTAGCTAGACTCTTGAGTATAGTGGTGAGTTCTCCATCCAATCTATCAACTACATGGTATTTGAGAAGGATCTAATATGGCGTAGGAAACTCCCCTTAAAATCAAATTATTTACATGGAAACTTCATCATGGTAAATTACCAACATGCGTTGAGTTGAAGCATAGAGGAACAAATATGGATACCAACTTTAGAGATGCGATGGTGGCGAGGAAACTAATATGTATACTATCTGCGATTGTATTCATGCTCGCGTAGTTTGGGATTTTCTTCAGTGAAGAAAGGACTTGTGTTTCTTACTCGTGGGTCTCATAACTGTATTCATAAATGCCTTTTAAGGAGGTTGAAGTTTTTGTTGAATGAAGATACCTTGGTCTATTTTATTCCTTTGCAGTTTGGTGTTTATGGATGCATAGGAATTGTTTCACGTTTAATAGAAGTGACCTGGACTCTTCAGCTCTAATTGATCCAATTATTGTTACGACAAATATTATTGTTGAAGGTAATAGATCCTTTATTTCTCAACTCTTAACTAGAAAGACACCTCATGATGTAGGTTGGATCCCTCCTCCAATAAGTAGTTATACGTTGAATGTAGATCGTTCCATTCTCCATGATTCCATGCATATTACATGTCGTGGGTTAGTTCAGGATGTTACTGGAGATTTTGTTCGTGGATTCTCTATGAATATTGGTGCAGGATCCATTATCAAGGCTAAACCAACGGGTGTTTTCCAATGTTTGAAGATGTTTAGGGACATGCAGCTTCATCATGTTCGTGTGGAAGTAGATTCTCGTTAGCAGTGGACCTCATCAACAAAGGGTGTTCTAAGGTCGATCATTTTTCTGATGTTATTGAGGAGATTAGAGATATTCTTAGTTTGGATTGGGAGGTTGGTGTATCATGTTTTTAGGGATGCTAATCATAGTGTTGATAAACTTGTGTCTTTAAGCCACTCGAGTTATTTAAGTTTGGAATTTTTTGATAGTTGCTCCAATATCTATTCGGTCGATCTTGTGTGAAGAGGTTAAGGGTTCTACGTAGTTCCCACGTTTTACAATGTTTAATGTTAGTTCTTAGGGCTTCCATCTCGTGTTGAGTGTTTTCAACAACTCACATAGTCTAGCAAAAGTGTTTCTACACATTCTTAATTCCAAAAATACAATTAGTATTTTATCATCAAGCTTTGTTTGTGTATTCATATTTAACGTAAAAAAGTAATGGAGGAAATGGTCGTATCAAAAAACATCTTGCTAATGGTTGCTCAACAAAATGAAACCTTCTTAAAAATTTAATGAAAAGCACTACAACAAAAAGGGATTTTACCTGCGGACATATAGTGGCGGTTTTATAGGAACCGCCGCCGCTGACAAAGCTCTAGCGGTTCTAGCGGCGGTTTCTTTTAACCGTCATAAATAGATAAGTGATAGTGGCGGTTAATTAGATAACCACCGTTAAAATCCACTAAGAAAACACAAATGCCAACTGGTGATTTTTTCAACCCCTCTTTTCCTCACTTTTTGAGTTTCCCCCTTCTTTTTTTTGGTGAAAAAGTTTCCCCCTTCTGAAATCCCCCTTCCTTCTCTCATCTCACTAGGTAAAGCCCTTTTTCCAATTCACGTTTCCCCCTTCTATTCCTTTGAAACTGCTATCCCCTTCGAAACCCCTTTCTTCTCTCATCTTACTCATTTCCCCTACCTCTCGGCGCAAGGTTCGTCCTCTCTTGGCTACCTTTATTGACGACGCAAGGTTAACTTCCATTTTCCTTCCCTCCCTCCACAGTGGCAAGTTTCCTCAACGATATGTGCTTCTCCTCTATTCTCCACCTTTTTCCTGAGAAAAGGTTCTATTTTCACATTGGAATTATTTTGAATTTAGGGATTTGGATTCGTTCCTTCTTTGGACGCTTCCAAAATTTCTTAAGCCCTTAAGCCCTTACTGTCTCAGTTCATCACTTTATCTGTAGGTTCGATTTTACTGGTCAGAGATTATGAAGATGTCATTTTTGGCTATGGGTATAGGTTTCGTTTTGTCATGGGATCGATGACGGTTTTAAAGAAGGTCCGAGGTGATTAAATGCAGTCGCTGTGCAATTCTGGTGTGAGGAATGACAGTTTTGGTTTGCAGTGAGTTTGAGAATAGGTTTGGGAATAGTTTTGAAATGGTGCATATGGAAGGTCGTGGAGGTTGTGGTGATTCTTGAGGATGGGGTAGTTACTGTGTGTAGCAGTGCTCGTGCTTTGATTTGTCCGATGGTATGTAGGAAGGGGTCACAGTGCTGCGGTGGACATATCACCAGTTGGGTTCTCATTTTTGTGTCGTTGTTCTTTTGCTTCTTAATGCTGCTCCTGATCATTATGGTTCCTTTAAGGTGATTCAGTTTGTCTTATTTCTATCTAGGGTGTTAGTTTTTAAGTGGCTTTTATTTTAATCTTTTTCTCTAATTCTTTTCTTTCAAAAAACTTTTTTGGTATGATGATTAGTGTTACCCTTCTTGTTTCCAGTTTCTAAGAGGAGCCTTATTTGAAAGTTACAACTAATTTGACTGTAGAGTAAACACTGGTCGACTCTGTATAGTTGGGTGATAAAATATAAGTATTATATATTTGGTGTAGTATCTCGGGAATCTTGATGGTATGTGATAAGAGAAAAGACATTCACCCTTAACAGTTCATCAAGTCTTGATAGATTCTTTAACTAAATAAATCTTCAGATTCATTTCATCTAAATTTTTCATATACAGGGTTTTTTTTTTCAAATTTCATATTCACACAATAGGTCAAATGTGCATTCATAGATGAAGAAGCTTCCAATGACTTCAGAACATACTATAAATTGTTTTATTTGCTATTCAATAGGTACAACTAATCAACAAACTAGACTCTAGTGCTCTAGGCCATTCATTGAGTTAAGACTGAGAGTGGCAAAAAGAGTGTTAGAGGAAAATGAGAGTTATCATAAATCAATTTAATGAAGCAGAGAATGAGGTTGAAGAAGTGAGCTTGCAAAGAAAGCGTGGTATCCAGCGCAGTACTAGCAGCAGCAGCAGTTCACATGAATTCACAAAAATTGAAGGTAACAATTATCAGCAAGGAACAAAAGATTTAATTAGTATTATGTTACAAAAAAATAAATATATATGATTTGGAATCATAATAATATGGTCATTAGTAGTTCCTAAGATGCGAACCATATATGCTTCCTACATGTTTTTATATTGTTGATTAGCTTTGTTTAATTTGAGTCGGTCATGTGTTTCTATTTTTAAATGATGTTGCAACTCTACCTAAGGATGGATAGTTTAGGAAGTGAGACTTGTGATTTGTCCACTTTAAAGGAAAGAAATATGTAAAGCGAAAATATAAGGTAATAATTGATTTAAAGTTAGTTAAATATATACTTTGATTAAAATTTTCAGCTAATTCATGGGTTCATCTGTTAACTATATGAATCAATTTTCTGGAATCGAAGGTGGAGGCCTAGATTTGGATGAAATATCAAACAGAGACCCATGATGATCAGAAGAAAAACTGAGGTGAATACTGAAATAATCCACCAAAATGAGGATGTGGAGGATAACACAATTTTACCTGCTTCTGATCCACCTCTTCCTGAGGTTTCCAATTCTTTGAGAAATGTGCCATGTGAAATTGGAGTTATTAGCACAATGAAAGAAAATGATAAGGAAAGGCAAAATAGTTAAATGACGAAGGTAATGTATTCAATCAAAATGTTTATCATGGTAGTTTTCTGTGAATTTTTGTTAACTAGTTAATATATCATGTTAGCCTTTTTAAATGGTTTCTCATAAGAAAGTTAAAGGAAAGACTAATGTGATAGATGTTTTGATTATTTGATGATTTATTTGGTGGACAAAATCTGTTAAGAAACTAGTTAGTGGTTATCCCTTCTTAAATGATGATCAAATTGATGTGTTTCCCTTTCAATTTTTCTACCAAGTTTAATTTTAACCGGTATCAATTCTAACCTTTTTGCTAACCAAATAAATTAATTATCAGTGACTGATTCATCCAATAATAATAGACAACCTGAAGGCCCTGCACAAAAAGTCAAGGTTGCATCACAACATGAGGCTTTAGTACCTAGTCAACCAGAGCAACTAGTGAATCAATCTGTGGCCACAACTACCTCAGAATTGGCCATTAAGATTTCAGAATCAAATGACAATGGAAAACAAACCTTGGGAAGCACTGAAGAAGTTGCCCTTCTTGGAAAAGGACCAGCCAATTTAGTAGATGACAAAATCACTGACAAAGGTAATCCTTTGGTACATTTTCCTGTCTAGTTCCTGCAGGATTAATTTAGTATATGAAAATAATATTTTTGACCCAACAAAAAAAGATAAGATCATATTTTATGTTATTATAACACAATCATATTTTTGACCCAACAAAAAAAGATAAAATCACTTTTACATAATCGGTCTGTTTTTAAAAGAAAATAGTGTAGCAAGAAGTTTGAAAATTTTAAAAAAATAAACATGAAAATAATTATGGTTAGTTATTAACTTTATTTAACATTTTTTTGCTATTTTATACAGGAAAATATCTTAAAGAAAGAAAATGAGCTTCTACAGAAACAGGTAAAAATGTGGTATACAAAGCCATGTACTTGAAAGTTATATGTAAATATCATGCATTCTAGTTGGCATCAAAGTATTGAAGAATGAAGATTATTTTGGAATGTTTCTATGCATGAAAAATGAGAAAAATGTACTAAAAAGTATATATTTTCGGCATGAGATAACAATTAATTTTTATATTTTATAACTATATATATAAACTTAGATTAAACATTAAAAATTTTAATGTCGTAACCAAAAAGTATCTATATTCATTCTATAAAAACACATAAAAGTTGAAAGTGTCCAAACTAATTGATTCTCCAATGTCATGTTTTAATTTTTAAAAATTTATTTGTTTAATTACGAAGAAATATTATAAATATTATCATGAAAAACACTTTTAACATAAATAATAAAGAATAGTTGCAACTGATAAAAACAATATCATGAATAAATTTATTATATAAAGAGAAAGTTTAATATTATTTATCTTACCTCTTGGAAAATTTGAGAAAAGTTAATATTATTTATCTTACCTCTTGGAGTTCATACTCATATCATATTGAGCATCAACCTTTTATCTCCAAATGCTTTAACTTCCATGGTGCACCAAATGATGGTGTACCTAAGACTGCAGCTACGGTATGTGATATGCTTACCAAGATTATGTGTGCCATTCTTGAGTCTTGTGCTCCTGAAGATAGGCGTCAAGTTAATTATGAGGCCATTAGCGAAAGTGAAGAATTTCAGAGGTGTGGCACATTGAGACAATAAGACTTATAATTGACTAAATTGTATTTTGATGTATAGTGTGAATTCAAACATCCTGTATACTTTGGATGTATGCCTGTTGTTTCCTTTGGTGTCTTGTTTTCTCAGAGGTGCTACTTATTCATGGTTTATTTATGGTTGACTCAATTTTATCAGAGTTCACATCCCTTGTGAGTTAATTATGAATGCATTACACACGAATTGACAAGTTCTTTGGCTATCTAATGATTGACAAATCCTTCTCTACATTACTTTAAAATGAAAGGAATCAAAACTTTGTTACAGAAAGTGGTGCCAAATTATTTTGTAATGGTAAAAATCTGACTTTTAAAAATTAATGGATATAAAAAAATGAAAAGAATCCTATAAATTGATGTTGCATTAAAAACATTAACCGAATTGATGGATATAGACAATAATTTGTTATAATTAGGGAAAATCTATTTTTTAAAAAAAATTGAAACTTTTAGCGGCGGTTTAAGCAACATTTAAATGGCTTTTTTTTACAGCGGTTGTACCCGCAGATAACATCAATACGGCGGTTTTACCTGCGGTTAAACTATTAGCGACGGTTATTCCAGCGGTTAAAAAAACCGCCGTTAAATGCCTAGCGGCGGAGCATTTAGCGGCGGTTTAGGGACCGCCGCAAAATTCATTTAGTGGCGGTTTTGACCGCCACTAAATTCTAAAATAACCGCCGCTAAATGCTAGTTTTGTTGTAGTGAAGGAAAAGAATTTTGATGAAAATGAAAAGTTAACTTTGGAAGTAAACAATGATGAATCATTTCTTTGATATTTTGTGATATTTTAAAAGAGTAATTTGAGAGTTTTAAGAATGCATTTGTTTTAAATGGTCATTATAAGATTGTTTGTGACAGATTGATTTGATTTAATTACAAATTAAATTCTAATTATATGATTTTATTGCTTATAATTATTGTTTTCTTTTAATTAAAGCTTTTGTTATAAACATTTCCTTATAGCAATCTAGAATACTCCTAAATTCCTTCTACCTATGGGTCGTGACTGAACTACTCTTTAAGATATGTTTAGTATATTTCTCATTTCTACTCTCTTTTAAGTAGGGGATTATTGAATTGTGGGGGTCACGTAAGTCATATGTCTTGCCTATATGAGAATTCCAATAATCCTACCAAAATTTTCAACAATCTTAAGGATTTGTAGCTGACATTCATGCTCTTGCGTCACTTAGAGGAGGTTCGATAATGGATACACCATTCCATTAGTCATGCGTTTGATTGACGTTGCCAGGTATTATCCCTAATTTTGACAAGATTTAATTAGTGTTTCTTTTTTTAACATTTAAGTATTAGTTTATTACAATGTTTGATTGTGGGTGTAGTTTTTTTAGTTTGGTTTGCTCTTTAGAAAATTTTATTACCAAAGGTTTATTCTAATTTTGTTTTCTCAAAAATTGGTGTTTTACTATGCTTGGTAGTATAATGGATCTTTGTATAATTAAGTGTGAAATTGAATTTGATCGTGTATGGTAGATTTGTATTATTACAATATTATTAATGCTTAAAAAATTATATTGATGTCTACATGATAAGTCATGTTGTCTATTATGATTTAATAAGTAGCATATATGATAAGTAATGTATATATGGGGTTTTTTGCCACTTTAGGGTAGTTTTTCAAATTATTTATACAAATGGGGTGGTTTTAAAAAAAATTGGATGTCTGGGGTAGAAAACGTCAATTCAGGGTTTACGTTACGCATTGCGAAGTTACGTAATAGCATTACGTATTTCAGAATAGCGTAATGCATGCGAGGAAGACACTTGGCACAACCACGAGCATTATGCATTTCCGGGCTGCGTAATGGCTGCACAAAACGCTTCTCCAAGAAACGTAATGTGTTACGTATGATGGACATACGTAATACTAGTTACGTATTCCCGTTGTGCGTAATAGCTGCACGATGAGCCAATCAGCCAATGCCACGTGGCATTATGTGATATGCAAATATGAAATGGAAATTATAAAACGCAGGTTACATTGCTTCTCCTCTCCAGCAATTGTGAGAATTGCAATAAGAAATTTTGCAAGAAAATACAGAGATGGCATTCGAAGTCATGATGGTTATTTATACAAATGGGCGGAAATACGAAGGGCCAGAAGGTTATACCTTTGAAGGAAACACAAAGTTGATTCAAATTAGGCGTGACATTACATTTGAGGAACTGAAAGCTAAAATTTGTAGTAAGTTGAAACTGAAAGGTAAGCGCGTAATTACTCAGCTAACTTGCAGGGTGGTTATTGGTAAGAAAAAAAATAAATTTTCTGGTTTTGAATTAACTAATGATGAGGAGCTGGAGTCGGTGTTGCGCATTTTTGAAAAACAATCTGACATGGCTGCAGTCGAGGTTTTTGTTGATTTGAATGAGCCGGAAGCCCCTTCGCAGTGTTTAACACAAGGTGAACATCTTACCAATTAGGTACATGACTTATAAAAGTTGTTAGGATCCACATTGATGAAAGTTGTGTTATTTTTATAGGTGCAGATGAAAGAAATGATGATTTACTTGTTGATGATAACTTGGATTTAAATGAGGAACTTTAGTTTGAAAGTGATGATGAAGAATTTGATGAAGGCAATATTCCGGTTGATAGTGATGCGGACACCGATGTTAAAGGTGACTTTGAGTCATTATCGGTGACCCTACAATTAGGAAATGCACGTCGTGTTGGTCCGTCTTTAAGTGGTTAGTATGTATTACTCACAATGTGTATTTTAAGTTAAAGAAACACCTGACACCGTAAAAGTAAATTATTTTATCACTGTAGGGTCGAGCGGCCAATCCTTCTGGAGTTCCTCGCCATTTTACAATAATGTAGATTTAGATCACCAAGCTACGGAGAATGATATGGTGGGGTTTGATAACCATCCAGAATAGCGTGTTGGGGATGAACTTTATGTTGGGTTAAAATTTAGTTCTAAAAATGCGGTGCAAATTGCCTTGAAACAATACTCGATGAGGGTCCATCAAACATACACGGTCATTGAATCAAAACCAACACATTTTACTGTTCGTTGTCCAAACCATTTTGATGGTTGCCCATGGAGGATGAGGGCAATGTTGTCAAAAAAGACAAACTCGTGGCTTGTTAGTAAGTAGGGAGGGTCTCATACCTGTGTAAATGTAAGACTTTCCCAAGATCATGCCAAGTTAGACTCAGAGTTTATATGTTCATGCATAATAGGTCGGTATGCATAGTGTGATGATTATCATGAATTAAAGTGTAGACACACTTATATAATTCTCATGTGTAATGTTTTATGCAGGAATGGTTAACCAAGATCCGTCTATCTCTATCGCATTGATACAAGAACGTATAAGCAGTCAGGTTGGATACAAATGCTCATATAGTAAGGCATGGAAGGCCAAGCAAAAGGCAATTGTTAAGGTGTTTGGGGAGTGGGATGAATCTTATCGTTTATTGCCACGTTGGCTTAGCCATATGCGTAATTACCTCCCAGGTTCTGCGTTTGAAATGGTGACGACTGAATTTTTTGCTGGCACTGAGGTCGATCCACGATTTCGTACATTTAAACGGGTTTTTTGGGCATTTAAACCATGTGTCGATGCACTAGCCTTTTGCAAACCCATGTTGCAGGTTGATGGCACGTTCCTATACGGAAAGTATCGACACACTTTGTTGATTGCTACAACACAGGATGGAAATAACTCGGTTCTTCCTGTAGCATTTGCCATAGTTGAAGGTGAGACCCTCCAGGCATGGAGTTGGTTTTTGATGCAAATCCGATGCCATGTGACGCAAAGGGCTGGCTTGTGTCTTATATCAGACCGCCACCAAAGCATCAAGTCAGCTGTTGGAAATCCACAGATCGGATGGCAACCACCGAACGCCCACCATGTGTTTTGCATCCGACACATAGCCAGTAATTTCAACCACAAGTTTAAGAATGTTGCTCTAAAGCAAGATTTACTGAAAATGGGTTAGTTTTGATATAAATTTTGTTTTATACGTAATCACCTCATTGCAAATGTCATTAATATGTGTTGTTGTAGGGTACACGCCATGTAAAGCGGTTTTCGACAGAAGGTTGCAAAGATTTCGAGAGGTGAAACCAGAAATCGCGGCGTGGATCGATGAAATCCCTAAAGAGCAGTGGAGCATGGCGTATGATGTTGAGGGGCATAGGTTTGGGCACATGACAACCAACTTGGCTGAATGTGTCAACAAGGTCTTCAGAGGGGCTCGGAACATGCCCATTGTAACACCCTCTGTTACACCTTAATAAATTCTAGAAAAATTCGTAATTTTTTTTTTTTTACTAAAGATATGATTGTTAAAAAGAAACTATCGGAATAAATTATATACATTATTGCTGAAATACCTCATAAATATTATTAAAACTTTATAAAGTAATTTTACATTCATCCAACGGAAATAAATATTAAACATTATAAGAAAGAGAGGAAACTCCATGGCCCAGAAGCAGTTACTTATTAACATTATTAAGTCATTGGACCACGGTATTCATACCGAGCTCCCTTTCTAGAACGTGCTATATTTACTGCCGATATTCTTCGATCCTTCCCTCTGAACCATCAATTTAAAACATGTGAAACAAAAACACGGAGAAAGGAGTGAGAAACAGAATATAATATTTCCGAATAAGACATAAGCAACAAAGGGTTTTCACAAACCAATACTTAATAATATCAATCACAATCACACACACAATCAATTATGAATGCATGAATATTATGCAATATCTTCATCACAACTTACCTATATATGTGGGCCCTTAAATTTTAATTTGCACTGGGCCAACCAGGAGTTTACACTGTTCCATAAGTCCGGATAATAATAATATGAACAGCTCAACTGGCATGGAAACACTTAGAGACTAGTCAGATTGAGAAAGTTTTTATTGTGAAAGTACCCGACACTAGGGAGCTACCCCAGGTCCCCTGAAGCACCCTTTCACACCCTCTCATCCCAAGGCTCGTAATTAAGCCTCCTCTAATGTATCCTCGGTTTCTATAATCCGTCCCCAGACAATATTATTTCATTTCACTTTAATGATTCATGATGCATGAACTACTCGCGTATTGAGTTGGTTAAGGCTTTTAGAAACTCAATTATTAAATCCCTTAAAGGTTTACAACATTATTTCAATAAACTGTACATTTTCTCTAAATTTCTGTCCCACAGAAATAAATTTGGTACAGTTTTCGAATCTCACTGAAATTGAGTTTCTAAGCCTTAAATATCTAAAAACTTTATCATATAAAACTTTACATAATCTTTCTCAAATTAAATCTTAACAAAATCAAATTTAGGAATCTCAATTATTTCCAAATATATTTAGTTATTAATTTGGAAAAAATAAAATAATTTTCTTTCAAAAAATTTTGTTTTATTAAAAGAGAATAATTATTAACCAAAAATACTTAAAATTACAAAATTTTTCTTTAACTCAAGATTTAATTAAATAAATTCTAATAAAATATTTTCTTTCTAAAATAAATACTAATTTTTTTATTCTAAATATTGAAAATAAAGTTAATAAAAATAATTTCTAAGAAGATTTAAAAGATAATAAAATTTAAAGAGTAAGGTAAGAAATTCTTACTGAATTTTAGCTTTCCGTCATGCTCGCTATATGCTCAAACTCCACATTACAATATCATCAATCAAAATTAAACAATATCAATCATAACTAAATATCATCAATCAATCAATCATAATCAAATCAATTAAATATCATTAATACATATCATAATACAAAATTTAATGATTATTAATATAGTCAATTTTAGTCCTTTTGGTCAATTCCTCGCATAGGTATATGTAAGTCCATATAATCCAGTCCTTGCATAGGTATAGTTCAGTCCATATGGGTCATAATGGTCCAAGTCCTTGCATAGGTATTGTCCAGTCCATATAGGTCATAATGGTCCAAGTCTTTGCATAGGTATGTTAGAGTTAGTTAAACCGGATATTTAATTTAAAATTTATTATAAATTTTAAGTTAAAAAGTTAATATTTTAAAATAATAATATTATCAGATTTAAAAGGAGTAGGGGACTCCTCCCATTATTCTTATGTCTTTTCATATTATACTCTTATCTCACTCCCCCTTACCTTGAGTCGTTACCAAAAAGAGATTTGCTTTGCGCCTCCGATTTCTAGAAATATTAATATCAATTTTATTTCAGTATAAGCATAAGACGAAGATTAAGATTACTACTTAAAACAGAAATGGTAAATTTTGAATAGTGAATAGTGAATAGTAAATAGTGAATAGTGAATCGTGAATAGTAACAGTAAATAGTAAAACGTGAATAGTAACAGTAAATAGTAAAACGTGAATAGTAACAGTAAATAGTAAATCGTGAATAGTAACAGTAAATAGTAACAGTAAATAGTAATTTACTATTTGAATAGTAATTTACTATTGAAATAGTAATTTACTATTGAAATAGTGTTTACTATGCAGAATAGTAACTTAAAATAATATTATTTTCAGTATAATAACAGATTTCTAAAAACGATATAAAAATAATCTAAAAAAATATAAAAGAGAAGTATTCTTACCTTAGGATTTTGGCAGAACCTTCTCTCCAAAAACTTTTCTTCTCTCTCTCACTTCCACCACTATCTCACTAGCACTACTGTATTAAGAAAACTTAATCTGAAATTGTGAATTCTAAAGAAGAAATCCTTCGGTATTTATAGGAAAAAATTTTACTATGCATTCCATTATTTTAATATAAAAGTACTATGCATTTTTGAATTTTTTATTCTAGGTTACTATGCATTCTTTGAAAATTTCGTACATGCACAGTGTTTTGCATAGTAACTGTCGGTAGAATTATTAAGCCAAATAGTAACCTTTCACTCGGTATATTTTAAATATTCAAAATGAGTCCTTTTTGAAATTTAGCGATATTATATCAGTCCTCACTAATTTTATAATAAGTAATATAAAGTTGAAATTTTAAAAATCTAAAATTTTCTGTTACTAAAAATTTATTGATACGTTTTTAATTTTTTTAACGATTGGAAAAAATCAAGATTTTTCTCAAACCGATAATTTTTAGATAAGTCTACTTGAAATGGATTTTAGAAAATTTTCTTATAATTTAAATTCACTTTCTTATAAATATTTTTAATTTAAGTCACTTATATGAATTTAAAATTATTTAAAAAATATTATTTTTATTAAAAAATTCCAAAATTCCAAAAAATTCCAAAAAATCATAAATAATACGTAGATTAAAAAGTTCTAAAGAACCATAATTTAATTCCTTCAAAATTTTAATATAAAAATAAAAATAGGGGTGTTACAACTCTACTCCCCTTAGAAAATTTCGTCCTCGAAATTTACATTAATCAGTAAAACAAATGAGGATGAGACTCTTTCATCTCAGTTTCTAGTTCCCATGTAGCATCTTCTCCTCTCGTTTCACTCCAAATAACCTTTACAAGCGGAATTGTCTTGTCTCTTAATTGTTTTATTCTTCTGTCACTTATTCTAACAGGTGGTGCATCATATGTAAGATTATCTTTAACTTGTATGACATCAGGTTCAATAACATGTGTAGGATCAGATATATACTTTCGCAAGTTTGACACATGAAAAACATTATGGATATTAGAAAGAAAAGGTGGTAATGCTATTTGGTAGGCAAGGGGACTAACTTTATGAATTATTTGGTATGGACCGATAAATCTAGGGGTTAGTTTTCGAGATTTCATTGCCCGACCGACCCTAGTCATAGGTGTGACTTTCAAGAATACATGATCGCCTTCTTGAAATTCGAGCGGCTTTCTTCTTTTGTCATAGTAACTTTTCTGCCTGCTCTGTGTTGCCTTCATCTTTTCCTGAACTATTTTGATTTTATCCGTGGTTTGTTGTACCAACTCTGGTCCTAGCATCAAGTTTTCACCAGTCTCAAACCAACATAGCGGGGTCCTACATTTTCTTCCATATAATGCTTCAAAAGGTGCCATGCCAATGCTAGCATGGAAACTGTTGTTGTAGGTAAACTCCACATATGGTAAGAATTGATTCCAACTTCCTTTATGCTCTAACACACAAGCTCGTAACAAGTCCTCTAGAGATTGGATTGTTCTTTCTGATTGTCCATCTGTCTGAGGATGATATGCTGAACTCAGACGCAGTCTTGTTCCCAAAGCCTTGTGCAAGCTCTTCCAGAATTGTGATGTAAAACGAGGGTCCCGATCAGAAATGATACTTGAAGGAATTCCATGCAATCTCACAATCTCCTCGATGTATAATTTTGCCAGCTTCTCCATAGAGTAACGAATGTTGATGGGAATAAAGTGGGCAGATTTTGTTAGTCTATCAACTATTACCCATATTGAATCATGTCCTAATGGAGTTTTGGGTAAAGAAGTCACAAAATCCATGGTAATGCTATCCCATTTCCATTCTGGTATTTCCATTGATTGTAGCATTCCAGGGGGTTTTTGGTGTTCTACTTTAACCTTCTGGCAAATTAGACATGCAGCCACGTACTCTGCCACTTCTTTCTTCATTCCAGGCCACCAAAATAACTTCTTCAAATCTTGATACATTTTAGTAGCTCCGGGATGAATGCTCATATAACTTTTATGGCCTTCTTCCAGAATTGCTTTCCTCAACTCCTCTTGATTAGGGATACACACTCGATCCTTATACCTTAGCAATTGGTCACTTCTTACATTGAACTCGACTTCTTTTCCTTGTTTCAAGAGTTCTTTCTTCTCTTGCAGGAATTCATCCTCTCTTTGAGCCTCTAAAACTTGTCTCAGGAATTCACTTGTCACTTGCAACGCTCCTAATCTGTAGCTGTTAGCATTAACCTTTACTGCTAGGTTAAGATCTCTGAAGTTCTCTATCAATTCCAGCTCTTTAATCATCATCGTGGACGCATGTAGAGACTTTCGACTTAAAGCATCAGCTACTACGTTCGCTTTTCCAGGATGGTATTGCAACTCAAAGTCGTAGTCCTTTAAGAACTCCATCCATCTCTGTTGCCTCATGTTTAACTCCTTTTGGTCGAATAAATACTTGAGACTCTTATGATCGCTAAACACATCGAATGTTGCACCGTATAGATAATGCCTCCAAATCTTTAAGGCAAAAACTACAGCGGCTAACTCTAAGTCATGGGTAGGGTAGTTAATCTCATGTTGCCTTAATTGACGCGACGCATAGGCTACAACCTTCTTGTCTTGCATGAGTACACTTCCTAGTCCTTGTTTAGACGCATCACAGTAAACTTCAAAACTTTGATGTGGATCAGGGAGTACTAACACCGGCGCAGACGTAAGTCGATCTTTCAGCTCTTGGAAACTATTCTCGCATTGTGTCGTCCACACAAAAGGTTGTCCTTTCCGTGTTAACTTGGTCAATGGGTATCCTAGCTTTGAAAATCCTTCAATGAATCTCCTATAGTATCCAGCCAAGCCCAAGAAACTTCTAATCTCAGTGATCGTGGTTGGTCTCTCCCATTTTAAAACCGCCTCCACCTTGGAAGGGTCTACAGCTATTCCTCCTTGACTAATTACATGTCCTAAAAAGTTCACCTCTTCCAACCAGAATTCACACTTCGACAGCTTTGCATACAGTTGTTTCTTTTTCAGGATTTCCAACACGACCTTCAAATGTTCAACATGTTCTTCTCTGCTTTTAGAGTACACTAATATATCATCAATGAACACCACTACAAATTTATCTAGATATGGATGAAAAATCCTATTCATGTAATCCATGAATACGGCTGGTGCATTAGTTACACCAAAAGGCATTACTAGATATTCGTAATGGCCATAGCGTGTTCTAAAAGCAGTTTTCGATACATCTTCTTTCTTCACCCTTATTTGATGGTATCCAGACCTCAAATCAATTTTGGAGAACACCGTGGCACCACGCAGCTGATCCATCAAGTCGTCAATCCTTGGCAGAGGGTATCTGTTCTTGATCGTCACCTTGTTCAGTTGTCGATAATCTACACACAACCTCATGCTACCATCCTTCTTCTTAACCAACAACACTGGTGCACCCCAGGGGGATACACTGGGTCGTATAAACTGCTTCTCTATCATCTCTTCAAGTTGTTTCTTCAACTCTGCTAATTCTAGAGGTGACATTCGGTATGGTGCAATTGAAATGGGTCCAACTCCAGGTACTAGATCAATGGAAAATTCCACATCTCTTTCTGGGGGTAAACCAGGGATATCTTCAGGAAAAACGTCAGGAAATTCACACACAACCGGCAGATTTTTGATTTTTGATTCTTGCTCTCCTTTCGTTGAAAGCAATAGCATGAATCCTTGAGCCCCTCCTTTTAAAGAGGCACTCACTTGGTTGGCGGTTAGAAATCTCGAATCCTCAGGATTCAAATTCACTGGTTCTTTAAACATTATGGTTTTATTATGACAATCTATTAGAACATGATTGTCAGACAACCAATCTAGCCCAATAATGACTTCTAAGCCAGAAAGGGGTAAACAGAAAAGATTAGCCTTAAAGTCCCTACCATCTATGACAATAGGGCATTTCCAACAAGCTTTAGAAGTGACAATGGGATTGTTTCCAGGAGTATGTACAGATAAGTCAAATGGAAGTTCTATCACAGGTAATTTTAGTTTTTCTATACAGTCATTGGCAATAAAGGAATGTGATGCACCCGAGTCATACATAACAGTTAAAGAAATCTTATTAATGATACACTTACCTTCTACCATGGAATCAGCATGAGATGCTTCTTCTCCAGTGATTGCAAAAACCTTTCCTTTTGCTTTCGGCCTTCCGACTGCACTGTGCGCGCCTCCTTGAGTATTTATGCTTGTACTTGCACCTTCAGGGTTTTCTCTCTTCATCTCTGGGCAATCCTTGATGTGATGACCTGGTTTGTTACACTTAAAGCAAACATAAGTGTTTTTAGGACAATCCCTTTTCAAATGGGGTCCTCCACAGATAAAACATTTAAAATTTGGTGCAGATGTTGGGTAATAGCTTCCAGTTGAAGCTTGGGGTCTGTTAGGAACAGATGCTGTTCCAAACCGGCGAAATGGTGCTTGGTAAGGCTTATTCCTTCTGAAATCTCTTCTTTGGTGATGGTGAGGTCCTCCACTTCTTATTTCTCCTGCCTTGTGAATGGGCTCACGACTTTTGGTCATTCTATCCTTATGGTCTTCTTCAAAGATCCTGCAGCGATTTACCAATACAGAAAATTCACGGATTTCCTGCATTCGTATAGCTTCCTTAATTTCTGGCCGCAGTCCATTTACAAACTTTGCACACCGATCTCTTTCATTAGTAGCATCATTATAATGAGAATGAAAACGAGATAGCTCTTCAAACCTGGATGCGTACTCTCCAACGGTCATATTTCCTTGGGTCAGCGACAGGAATTCGAATTGTCTTTTCTCTTTAACATCAGCTGGAAAGTATTTTTCCAGAAACATATCCTTGAAATAGTCCCAAGTGATCTCCACGTCGTTGACTTCGAATTGTTTACGCATGCTATCCCACCAATGTTCGGCATCCTCAGATAAGGCATAAGTAGCGAAGACTACCTTATCAGCTTCATTACATTGCAATGCTCGAAAGATCTTCTCTATCTCTCGAATCCAGATTTGTGCTCCATCAGGGTTATATCCTCCCTTGAAACGAGGTGGATTGCGCTTTTCGAATAGGTCCAGTCTTCTCAAGGCATCATTACCTTGACCTTCACGTGCTCCCATTGCATTGATTAAGCGTTCTACAACTCCAGCAAGATCGTTTCCAGCCATTAGTTTCCTGTTTCACAGTAACTGAGATTTGTCACATCAATCACAGTTACTACCAAGTCAGATATTCTACCTATACAGAGTTTACAGACAAAGCAAGATAGACCTTTTCCCCAGGCCTATTGGATTAACTGCTCTGATACCACTTTGTAACACCCTCTGTTACACCTTAATAAATTCTAGAAAAATTCGTAATTTTTTTTTTTTTACTAAAGATATGATTGTTAAAAAGAAACTATCGGAATAAATTATATACATTATTGCTGAAATACCTCATAAATATTATTAAAACTTTATAAAGTAATTTTACATTCATCCAACGGAAATAAATATTAAACATTATAAGAAAGAGAGGAAACTCCATGGCCCAGAAGCAGTTACTTATTAACATTATTAAGTCATTGGACCACGGTATTCATACCGAGCTCCCTTTCTAGAACGTGCTATATTTACTGCCGATATTCTTCGATCCTTCCCTCTGAACCATCAATTTAAAACATGTGAAACAAAAACACGGAGAAAGGAGTGAGAAACAGAATATAATATTTCCGAATAAGACATAAGCAACAAAGGGTTTTCACAAACCAATACTTAATAATATCAATCACAATCACACACACAATCAATTATGAATGCATGAATATTATGCAATATCTTCATCACAACTTACCTATATATGTGGGCCCTTAAATTTTAATTTGCACTGGGCCAACCAGGAGTTTACACTGTTCCATAAGTCCGGATAATAATAATATGAACAGCTCAACTGGCATGGAAACACTTAGAGACTAGTCAGATTGAGAAAGTTTTTATTGTGAAAGTACCCGACACTAGGGAGCTACCCCAGGTCCCCTGAAGCACCCTTTCACACCCTCTCATCCCAAGGCTCGTAATTAAGCCTCCTCTAATGTATCCTCGGTTTCTATAATCCGTCCCCAGACAATATTATTTCATTTCACTTTAATGATTCATGATGCATGAACTACTCGCGTATTGAGTTGGTTAAGGCTTTTAGAAACTCAATTATTAAATCCCTTAAAGGTTTACAACATTATTTCAATAAACTGTACATTTTCTCTAAATTTCTGTCCCACAGAAATAAATTTGGTACAGTTTTCGAATCTCACTGAAATTGAGTTTCTAAGCCTTAAATATCTAAAAACTTTATCATATAAAACTTTACATAATCTTTCTCAAATTAAATCTTAACAAAATCAAATTTAGGAATCTTAATTATTTCCAAATATATTTAGTTATTAATTTGGAAAAAATAAAATAATTTTCTTTCAAAAAATTTTGTTTTATTAAAAGAGAATAATTATTAACCAAAAATACTTAAAATTACAAAATTTTTCTTTAACTCAAGATTTAATTAAATAAATTCTAATAAAATATTTTCTTTCTAAAATAAATACTAATTTTTTTATTCTAAATATTGAAAATAAAGTTAATAAAAATAATTTCTAAGAAGAATTAAAAGATAATAAAATTTAAAGAGTAAGGTAAGAAATTCTTACTGAATTTTAGCTTTCCGTCATGCTCGCTATATGCTCAAACTCCACATTACAATATCATCAATCAAAATTAAACAATATCAATCATAACTAAATATCATCAATCAATCAATCATAATCAAATCAATTAAATATCATTAATACATATCATAATACAAAATTTAATGATTATTAATATAGTCAATTTTAGTCCTTTTGGTCAATTCCTCGCATAGGTATATGTAAGTCCATATAATCCAGTCCTTGCATAGGTATAGTTCAGTCCATATGGGTCATAATGGTCCAAGTCCTTGCATAGGTATTGTCCAGTCCATATAGGTCATAATGGTCCAAGTCTTTGCATAGGTATGTTAGAGTTAGTTAAACCGGATATTTAATTTAAAATTTATTATAAATTTTAAGTTAAAAAGTTAATATTTTAAAATAATAATATTATCAGATTTAAAAGGAGTAGGGGACTCCTCCCATTATTCTTATGTCTTTTCATATTATACTCTTATCTCACTCCCCCTTACCTTGAGTCGTTACCAAAAAGAGATTTGCTTTGCGCCTCCGATTTCTAGAAATATTAATATCAATTTTATTTCAGTATAAGCATAAGACGAAGATTAAGATTACTACTTAAAACAGAAATGGTAAATTTTGAATAGTGAATAGTGAATAGTAAATAGTGAATAGTGAATCATGAATAGTAACAGTAAATAGTAAAACGTGAATAGTAACAGTAAATAGTAAAACGTGAATAGTAACAGTAAATAGTAAATCGTGAATAGTAACAGTAAATAGTAACAGTAAATAGTAATTTACTATTTGAATAGTAATTTACTATTGAAATAGTAATTTACTATTGAAATAGTGTTTACTATGCAGAATAGTAACTTAAAATAATATTATTTTCAGTATAATAACAGATTTCTAAAAACGATATAAAAATAATCTAAAAAAATATAAAAGAGAAGTATTCTTACCTTAGGATTTTGGCAGAACCTTCTCTCCAAAAACTTTTCTTCTCTCTCTCACTTCCACCACTATCTCACTAGCACTACTGTATTAAGAAAACTTAATCTGAAATTGTGAATTCTAAAGAAGAAATCCTTCGGTATTTATAGGAAAAAATTTTACTATGCATTCCATTATTTTAATATAAAAGTACTATGCATTTTTGAATTTTTTATTCTAGGTTACTATGCATTCTTTGAAAATTTCGTACATGCACAGTGTTTTGCATAGTAACTGTCGGTAGAATTATTAAGCCAAATAGTAACCTTTCACTCGGTATATTTTAAATATTCAAAATGAGTCCTTTTTGAAATTTAGCGATATTATATCAGTCCTCACTAATTTTATAATAAGTAATATAAAGTTGAAATTTTAAAAATCTAAAATTTTCTGTTACTAAAAATTTATTGATATGTTTTTAATTTTTTTAACGATTGGAAAAAATCAAGATTTTTCTCAAACCGATAATTTTTAGATAAGTCTACTTGAAATGGATTTTAGAAAATTTTCTTATAATTTAAATTCACTTTCTTATAAATATTTTTAATTTAAGTCACTTATATGAATTTAAAATTATTTAAAAAATATTATTTTTATTAAAAAATTCCAAAATTCCAAAAAATTCCAAAAAATCATAAATAATACGTAGATTAAAAAGTTCTAAAGAACCATAATTTAATTCCTTCAAAATTTTAATATAAAAATAAAAATAGGGGTGTTACACCCATCACAACGTTGGTTAAATGTACGTATTCACGGTTGGTTGAGTACTTTGTTCAGCGGGGTGCTCGTGCCAGGGCAGAGTTTGGGGAAGGCATGAGGTACACTAAAAGGTTGATTGACGCCCTCACCAAAAACCAGACTAGCGCTAGCACTCACTCGGTTCGTCGGTATGATGTTTATGATACCCGGTTTGAAGTGGAGGAAGGGTTTGACCCTGTGGAGAAGAGAGGTGGAAGAAAATATACTGTCATATTATCTGAGAAACCAAGTTGTGATTGTGGGAAGTTTCAGGTGTATCACTATCCCTGCTCGCATGTGATTGCTGCATGCCAAGTTGTGAGCATCGACTACTTTCAATTCATCCACCCGGTGTACACCATTGATAACATTATTAACGCTTACTCATCGCGTTGGTTCCCTCTGGGAAATGATGATGATATGCCTGTCACCGATCACAGTTGGGTCCTAACTCCCGACTATGGTAGGATACGACCTAAAGGTCGTCCGAAGTCATCACGAATCAGAAATGAGATGGACTGTGTAGAATCCCAGACATCTCAACCCAGGTGTACAAAATGTGGAAAGGAAGGTCATAACCGCCGTCGTTGTCCAACAAACGCTAGTGGTAGTACTTCCTGAGATCTATGTAACAAAAGCTAGTAATTCGGGAAAATAATGTAAGGTAGACGTAGGTTCCACTTTAATGTATTATGCGTCTGGGTAATGATAGACAAACGCTACTTTGTTCGTATAATTTGATGCTAACATTTATGTGTATTTGTGTCTTATTAAATAACAAACACATTAAAGATAAACATATCAAAGATAACAATACACACGGTTCATATAATTCCACCAAAGCATTAAAAACAAACATAGCAAATGTAACATTACATTAGGTCTGCCAACATTACATCCAACTGTCTTGGAAAATAACATAAACCCTACAGATTACATCAAACTACCTATGACGATGATGTCTGGGGTCTTGCTCGGGGGAAAGTATACATGGCCGTCTACGTCCCCTGGCATCCCGAGCTGGATTCCTTCTTGGTGACAAGTCCTGTTCACCCCCGTCATCTGCCAAGTTGACATCAGTTGCTGCAGCAGACAAGTGTAGACTAAGGTCTACACCTTCGTCAAAGGCACGAGAAGACCCTTCTCCCCTGTGTGTGACAAGTGGAGTCTCTGGTGTAATCATATCCCGGAAAAAGGCAGTGGGTGACTGTGTCGGTGATGGAACGTATCCACTGGGGCCTCCGTAAAGGTTATCGGTTGGAGGAGTGTAGGCATAGAATTGCTCATCCCCAGCAAACTCTGTTTGGGAAGGAAACTGATATGTTGACCACGGATCATTTGGGGCAGATTGTGATGGAACAAAGTAAGTTCCCTGCTGACGAGGGGGAATCTCAGGCATAGTGTAGGCAACTCGTTCTTGTTGTGTCCGACCCCTGGTTATGCCTTGACGTTCGTTGCGTGTCCCAGGCATGTTAATGTCAAATTCGACTACAGGTGCCTCCTGAAGTGGAGCTGGCGCAAACTGTCTTGCTTCTAAAACCCTGTACTCTTGCCCCATCAACTGCATAGTATTTAGGGAATGTTGCCTAATTTGGTCAAGCAATATGTCAGGGTCTTGAGTCGACATCCCTGCCTCTTTCGATGCCATATAGTGGATATTCTCCACTACGTCAACCTGTAATTATGAAATATACAGTAAATCATTAGGGGTTACTTCACGCATGGAATGTGTAACAAATTTGTAACTTCACCATACCGAGCGTTCCGACACAACATGTTTCCGGGTTATCCATCGGCGCGTGTTCAGATTATACCACCGCATGTAGTCCGAGTTTTCAGCAAGTAAACCCTCTTGCAGTGGGTTTGTATATACAAAATCTGTGCGACGCTGCCAAATGTTGATCAGTGGTTGATAGACCTGGTTCCAATTTTCCCCAGTCTTCCCCTTTTGTGTGATGCCATGCAAATGATCTGGCTGCCGAGGAGGAGAAGGAACATGTTGCTGCATCCCAAATTGCCGCATCACCCTATCTGGTTGATGCCACTCCACTATGTTGGTACAAAGCAGCGGTACTACCGCTCTCCAACACCCTGCTCCTTGTAAACACACTGGAGGTAACGTTTGCATTACCTCATTCGTGTAGGGAGTCCACACAATCTACACAATAAATACATCAACGTTAGTACAATAAATATTAGAGTTCAGTGTCTTACAATGGAGGTTTCTGTAACATCCACTTACATCAGAACGCTTCATCTGATCAAAGGCACGACGATAAAAATCAATGTCTTTCCTAACAGCCTTGAAAGTTTCCCTTCCCAACCACCTACATTGGAGGTTATTATGAAATACTTAGATGCGGTCATCGTCAGTCAAATAACACAACACAACATAAAAATTACAATTATATAAGCTGCAAACCTTGCGGCATATGGGGTCCCTGTAGGTCTGCCTAGTGTTGTCACCTTTGGAGCAATTGCTGGAAATCTATCCCAAGCCCAGACTTGTAACAATAGATGAAGCCCGCAAATAGATGTCCGCTCATACTTGGTGGATAAACACAACTCACGATACAAATAACTTAAAGCTGCAGATCCCGAGCTGTATTGACCACAGAGATCCAAGTCTTCCAACAAAGGTAGATATTTTAATGAAACACGACTGCTTGAATGATCAGGAAATATTACACCCCCAATTAACCTGACAATGTACGCTCTTGTATACCTCAATAATTGTAGTTCACTGCCCATATGATCTGCAATGTTCGAAAAGTTATCTGATAGCCACTTCATTTTTAAACACCCAACCTAAAATGCATCTTCTGGTGGGTATACACCAAACAGATTGTTTACCACTGCACTCCAGTCACGAGCATGTGTCTCCACAATCAAAGGTAACCCATCCATACGTAAACCGACCTGGATGGCAACATCTTGCAATGTAATCGTGCACTCGCCCGGTGGCATATGAAATGTGTGTGTTTCAGGCCTCCATCGCTCAACAAGTGCTGACAGCAATGCAGGTTCTATCTGAAAGAAATGGAGTTGGGCAACACCAAGAAATCCCGCCCTCTGTAACAGTGGCATAATCACCTCTGGAACACCTTCTACACTACTACGGAGAGCCAAAGCACGCCTACATTTTAAAATTCGATCTGGCTTTCCGTTCCAAACCGATTCAGACACGTGGACATTTTGAAACCTCAACAACGACGGATCTTCCGGACCCGGATTCACTTCACGAGGCTGCGACGACGACGCCATACTGCAATAAAACTCAATTTATCACTAACAACAAACACGCTTACTGCACAATCAATAAATACATTCTAATTAAAATGTTTTACATAAAATACTGTTGGATCCATGTCAATAAATAGTTTTGTTTAGTAACACTTTCCACTTATACATCCATCTTAATAACATTTTACATAATACAATATAAATTAATAACACATAATAATTACATTTTAACTAACATATATTTTCAACATATATAAACAAAAAAATTACAATTAAACTAACATATACTACAAATAAAATCACTTACATAATACTATATATTTTAACAATTTAAACTAGACACATAATAACATAAACCCACATACCGTATCAAAGATGGAAGACAACCTTCAACTAAATGCAAAATGAGAGCTCAAATTCAATGGAACTCAAGGCTGAAATGCAACTCACCAAGGCTGAAAGGAGACACCCAAGGCTGAAATGCAACTCACCAAGGCTGAAAGGAGACACCCAAGGCTGAAATTAGGGATGGCAAAATGGGCCAGGCCCAACGGGCTGGCCCGCCAAGCCCGCCAAATTTGACGGGGCGGACAAAAATTTTTAGCCCGCCTCCCGCCAAGGCCCGCCCCGCCTGGCCCGCCAATTTGGCGGGCCAAAACCTTGGCGGGGCGGGCCGGCCCGACGGGCCCCCGCCAAAAGAAAAAAATATATAAATATTACTAATTTATACTTTATTTTATTAAAATATATACTTTGATTTTCTAAAATTAAAAAAAAAAGTAACATCTCTTACTATTTATATATTTTTTTTAATAATATTTTTTTAATTTTTTAAAAAAATTATTTTTCTAATTTTTTAATCTTAATTTGACACATTTTTTTTAAAAAATTACAATTTTAACTTTGGCGGGCCGGCCTGCCAGCCCGCCGGGCCCGCCTTAGGCGGGGCGGGCCCTGAATTTTGGCCTGTTTAACTTGGCGGGGCGGGCCAGCCCAGCCCGCCTTTTGGCGGGCTTTGGCGGGGCGGGCCAGCCCGTTTTGCCATCCCTAGCTGAAATGGAACTCAGCAAACCAACACATTCAAGAAGGAAGGACCACTGCCCTTTTAAAGGGGACCTCGGTGCCACGTGGCACATCCCCATGCATTACGTCTCATGGGCCAACGTAATGTTGGTCAAAGCTTGCCACCCTCTGCGTCTCTGCATTTCGTAGCATGGCAGGACGTAATGCAGACTGCCATTACGTATTCTGGCCATGCGTAATGGAGGGGGCCGTTCCACTTGTCCACCATGCACAAGTTACGTATTCTGGGCGTACGTAATATGTATTACGGGTGCCAGAAATACGTAACATAAACTTTGATAAGACCCTTCCCACCCCAGACATGTTAATACTTTCAAAACCACCCCATTTGTATAAATAATTTGAAAAACTACCCTAAAGTGGCAAAAAACCCGTATATATGATTGTTGTAAAATAGATGTGATTTGAGTACAATCATAAAGAAGTGTGATAATTTATCACAAGAATATTATATTGAGAAAATTCTCATAAAGGTTAATATTTAGGTGTGTGAGCACCTAATGCTTTAATACCATTAAAATTTGTAACACCCTAGTATTAGAGCAACTTTGTGCTCTATTATCATTAAAATTGTAACACACTTACGAAAGAGACACAAAATTTTTCCTCGACACAACTTCACATGAGGGATTGGTGTCGAATTCGACCATCAACTCATACCAAATGTTAGTGTCAACACCGGATAACACTCATATTCCTATATTAGAAGATACATTGGCACCCCTATTCATTTATCAAATATTTAACACAATTGTCGGTGTCACTAATAAATGCATACCGATCCGAGTACTTCATAGAATTTACATAAAACTTTAACAAAATGAGCCAGCCAAGGCTATTGATATGCATAATGATTATATATAGAAATGACAAAAAAAACCCGCGTCTGCCGGTAATCCACGGGTTACCTATAATGGATACCTACATAATTACTAAGCGAGTGGGTAGCGATATCATACTACCTGCCCCACGGGTACCCGTTTAATTATTAATAATATTTATTTATTTTATTAAATATATTTAAATATCTAAGTTTTTTTTATTATTTTATAATGAGATTAAACAAAATTTAATATTTTTCAATAATAATACTTTTAATTTATGAAGTTGTAATGTATGATACAATATTAATTTGAATTATATTATAGTAAAATAATATTATGTTTAATACATTATTCTATATTTTCTTTTTTAGTATTATTTTATAAAAATAATAAATATTCATAAATACCTTGGGTACCCGCTACCCGACCCAAGAATACCTATTATCTGCCTAAAACTCATGGATAAGGTAGCGGTAACATACTACTCGCGCCCACCCCATTAACACACTATTCCAAAGAGTCTGACATGGGATTCATTCCTGAAGGCGTCTTAGGCCTTTACCAATCTTCTTCACGTTTTAAGTTCACTGTATAACAAAATTGCATATATATATATATATATTAATTGAAAATATTGAACTGGATTCAACCATATCATGCATCAATATCATCTAGTTTTAACAACCATTACATTAATCATTAACCATCGTAATTCATCATTATACACATTGCGATTTAGCATATCAACATAGTCATAAATGTGCCAATCGCACAGTATATACCACAAGCTGCCCCGTAACATCATAATCTTAATGTTTATATGCTACTGCATATGCATGCAGATCTGATTCTATTGATGGGACTAAAACTAGAATATTTAAATTGTTTCAACATATATTCATAAATCTTTTTGCCATACTATATCGCTTGCCCATCTTACGACACTAGTCACTCTCTGTGACAATGACACATCAACTTAAGTGTTGTGGAGCACCTTGAGCTCAATCAAGGAGGCTGTGAAATCCAACGGAAACTAGCACATGGTCTTTGCCTATCCAAAGGTCACCCTCCCATCCGGGTCGACATCATAGGCCTAGTCCTATGTGCATCTAAATGGATGTCATGTTATGCGACATAATCATTAATCATTTAATAAAACACTTGATTACCATCACCCAGGGTTACCACTTGGTTACCATTACCAAGAGTCCTCATTTCAAGTTGTCAATCACGAATAACATGCAATAAGCTATTTACTCATAATCATTTACAGATCTCAATTCATATCTTTATGCTCACCAACACAACAATTCATCTACTGCAACTTTATGTAGAATTTAATACAGTATCATAAATCTTTATACAGTATCACAACGAGGGGGCTGATTTTTTACATAAGTACGCAACTATCATTTTATTACATACATTAACCAAATCACTAGCAATAAATATAAACGCATCCCCTTATTCGTTCATCAACCGCCTTTTCTATTTTTTTACTTTTCTTAGAAAATCTTTTAAAAGAGTTTTATGATTTTCTTAAAAATAGAAAATTAGTTTTCTATTTTTCTATAAAAAATTTAAATAATTTGTAGATAAACAATTTTTTTATTTTTTATTTTTTCTATTTTTCTAATAAAACTTACGAACTAAATGCAGCATAGAAAACCCGGTTTTTAGTTTTCTATAAGTTTCTTTGAATATTTTATAAACAAATATTTTTTTATTTTTCTAATTTTTTCAAGAATAATTTTTTATTTTTCTTAGAAAACTCACAAACTAAACATGAATTTAATATTTTTTTCAAATTATAATTTTTTGAAAATTGCCAAAATAAAAAAAAATTTAAACGAGTTTAGCAGAATACAAATAGTAGCCTTTTTTTTAGCGAAAACAAATTTATTTTGTTATATAATTAGATTTTAAAATTTTTTTTAAGGTATATTCATTGGAACCTTTCATCATATTTTTTAAATAAAAAAGTGAGCCTTTATTGATAGATATTAAAAGATAATTCTCTATAATTTATTCTATAAAATTTGTTTAATTTCATGTAAAATGAAAAGATACATTTTTTAAAACATATATATGTTGATAATTTAAATAAAGTTGTTTCAAAAATAGTTTTTTATAATATCAAAATACTATGTTGGAATCTAAAATAATTTCCTAAATATTACTATTTCTTTCGAAAAATCTATAGTTGTAAGGCAAAGCCGTCGTTCTTCTCTTAGATTACCTTGGTAACATGGAGTCGAAACACTGCATTTAGGAAAAAGCCGGCTTTTATCTTCAGTAAACAACATCTTCGACTGTGAAGAAGAACACAGAATACTCTCCAGATCCGTGCGTGTGGCTGAATCGCCATGGCCATGGCGATTAGGGTTTTTCTCATCTTTCTACTCTCCCTCTCTTCCACCAATCTCAGTTATTCCCTTTACGAAGATCAAGTTGGCCTCATGGATTGGTGAGTTCTGCCGCTCCTATTTATTCACTCTACCATTACTCGATGCTTCCTTAACCACTGCGATTAGTCGATTTCGTTCGTTCTCATTCCCCACTTTAATCATTGCTCGCAACCTCGATCTAATTTCACCCACGAGTTTACGTTTTTTATAATTTGAATCTTGTTAATTAATGCCATTACAAATACTTTCTGATTAATCTAAAGTTTGATTACTCTGTTGATTGGTTATCATCTTAGAGTAGAATCCAGTTTATGTTTAGACATATGAAATTCTGATTCTGATACTTGATTTGTGTTTATGCGTTTTAAATGTTAGTAACTACTCCATATGTTTGGATGCTAATTGTAGGCACCAACAGTACATTGGGAAAGTAAAGCACGCTGTGTTTCACACTCAAAAGACTGGAAGAAAACGTGTTTTAGTGTCCACTGAAGAGAATGTTGTAGCTTCACTTGATCTTCGTCATGGAGAGATTTGTAAGTTTGATTTGTTTAATTGGTCTTGTAGACTAGATTAAGTTAGTTGTTGTAAATGCAATATTGTTCATGAAGCTCCTACAAAATATGACCAGCGTTTGACTTAATAACCTTGATATTAGTAAATCAAACATTCCTAAGCCATACTCATTTCTTGCTTACTGTTTTAGCTGTTTATTTTCTTTGTTTAGAACTGAGAATTCTGAACTATGTTTTGTTGCTTGCAGTTTGGAGGCATGTTCTTGGGACCAATGATGTTATCAATGGACTCGACATTGCCCTGGGAAAATGTATTACTCTTGACTTGTGACTGTGTAGAACGATACTTCATGCTATCTAGTATTTTTTGTACTGCAGAAAAGTTACACTAGTTATATAATTATAATTGATCCGTAAAAATATCTCATCTTAAGAATGTGGCAGTATGATACCAATGTCCAGGATTCTCCATGTTACCATGATCCTTTGCCGTTCCCTTTTTGTGCTCAGTTGAGTCAATTCAGCAAGACTCGTATTTCCCTTGTGTGTGTGTGTGTATACATATATCAACTGGATATTGATTTCCTCTGTTAACTTAACATAATGTCATATACTTTTTCATAAAATTTATTGTCATATGCTTTTGTATAGTCAAAATGCATACTCCTCAACTGTGGTAGCACATGAAGATCTTTTTGGAATCGGAGATCTAGATACCCGGCTCTTCAACCACATGCTTGCATGGATATAATTGTGGTTGTGGGAAGATATTGAACTTTAAACTGCTTTCTCATGAAAAGATAAAGTTAGCCTTAAATTAGTTCCGGATTCAAGGCAATGATATTCTGTTGTGTGTGTTTGTTGTCCTACTTTTTTGAATAATGATGTAAAATCAATTAAAGGATATCTGCTTGGCTACACACACCATTATCACAGACTCTCAGAATCTCATTGATTTCTTAGCTTTAAGTTTCAATAATCAATCTTTGCTTCCCTGTATGGTGTCTGTCAGAGATGAATTCTTTTTCTCATTGAGATTTGTTTAAGTGGTTCACTTATATGGGTGATCAAATTCATAAGTGTGCATTTAAATGTTTCAGATGTCATTACTCTATCCTCGGATGGAAGTATATTGAGAGCATGGAACCTTCCTGATGGGCAGATGGTTTGGGAGTCTCCCCTTCAGGGATCAAAGGATTCAAAGTCAATATTATACATTCCAGTGAGTGAATAGTTGGTTGTTGTTGACTTTTTTTTATAGATATATCATTATCATATATATGAAGTACAATATGTGTTTTTTTTATTGGATAAAGTAAGCAAATCTGACAGTCATAAAAGGTGAATAAAATAGTTTTTGATACAGTATACAAAATCCCCCAGAGTGATGAAAAGAACTTGCATAGAGTGAAACATAAGTAAGTACTGCAATAAGACCTTTTAATCCCCTTCAACATAATCAGAGAAACCCTCCTGATATAAAATTGAGCTGAATGACCAGGCAAATGAAGTGACGTAACTTGATAAGTCATGCTTCCTTTTCTAGCTAAGTAAGACTGTGTTACCGCTAATGCAAACATATCCCCACAGTATACCTTCGACCTCCACACATATCAACACTGGTGTTTTACAGAACAGTAAGGCATTGTTTGTTTGATATGTAATTTCATGCTGGTGGCCTCTCCTATTGAAAAAAATGCCGTGTAGTGTTGTTATTGTTGTTGCACATATGGGGCCCTGAAAATTGTCTAGACCCATACTTCTTATCCAGTGAAATTTTCTCATGTACCTAATTCTCTTCCTTTGGGATTTTTGTGATCAGTATTGTGAACCTGCACTGGCTTCCTTTGGCCTTGGTTTATTTAATTGTAGCTGAAGAGTGCATGGGGTGTTTTCCATATATATATGCAGTTAAATGTTTTTTCTTCTGCAGAAAAACCTGAAAGCTGACAAGGATGATTTGATCCTTGTTTTGGGTAGAGGGTGTCTCCATGCTGTTTCTAGCATAGATGGTGAAATTCTCTGGAGGAAAGATTTTACAGATGAAAGGTATGACAAGTTTGGAGTTTAATGAGCAAAATGTTATTTTGAAGCTTTATATTTCCATTAACATTGCTATCTTCATCATATTTGCAGTATCGAGGTTGGCCATTTTATTCAGTCTACTGATACGATCTATATAGCTGGTTTTGGTGGTTCTTCAAAGTTTCACATATATGGATTGAATGCTAAGAATGGAGAGTTGTTAAAGAATGATCATGCAAAACTGCCCTGTGATACTTTTGGGGAATTACTATCAGTCTCAGGTGATAAGTTTGTGGTATTGGATAATTTGAGGTCTAAGATATTAACACTAATCATCAAGAATGGAGAGATTAGTTACAACCAGAATCATATTTCAGACCTCATCGAGGATTCATCTGGACAGGCAATATTATTACCATCAAGGCTTCCGGAATTGTTTGCATTACGTATCAATTTCCATGTTCTTTTAATTAAAGTGACAAATGGAGGTGAGTTGGTGTTGGTGGACAAAATTAATAATGCTGCAGCTGTTAGTGATGCTTTGTCAATTTCAGAGGGTCAACATGCTTTTGCATTTGCTCAACATGGAGACAATAAAGTTCACCTCTTTGTAAAGGATGTTAGTGATTGGAATGGTGATTTGCTTAAGGAAAGTATAGTAATAGACCATCAAAGAGGTAATATTGATAAGATTTTTATAAATAATTATGTGAGGACGGATAGGTCTCATGGTTTTAGAGCATTGATGGCAATGGAGGATCATTCACTCTTATTAGTACAACAAGGAGAAATTGTCTGGAGTAGAGAAGATGGTCTTGCATCAGTTATAGATGTAACAACATCAGAACTACCTGTTGAAAAGGAAGGTGTATTTGTGGCAAAAGTGGAACAAAACCTCTTTGAATGGCTTAAGGTATACTTTTTATCTTTTAGAAATACTAATCATTAGATTCCCTATGTGTGTGTGTGTGTGTGGATTGGTTGGTTTACAGTTACACTGGTGTAAGACTTAGTACTCTTTCACCATTTAATAATGTGGCTTACTTTTGGTCCCTCTTGCTTGGATTGCGTGTGAATGTGATTTTGATTCGGCCAAGTCTTTCTGAACCAATCAAGTCCCTTTATTTTTGAAGTTACACAAGTTTGGTCCTCCATCAATTTTTTTCTACTTAAAATCTTCAAATTCTCATTTTGTACTACAAAAAATTTTGAGTTTTAAGTAGAAGAAAATTGATAAGGAGACCTAAATTACACATTGTTTAAACTAGAGAGACCAAAAGTTCAATCAAGTCTAATAACTTGGTATGTAATGTGTTTTTTCATTGATCCAACTATTAAAATATAAGTATATATATTCTCTTGATTCTGTCAAATCTTGTAAAAGCTTCAAACTTGAGCAACAATAACAAATTAAGAATATAATCAAATGGCTCTTATGTCTTCATATCAAAAGTATATATTATGTTAATTTGGATGTATCAATGGATATCAGATGATTTTGATTTTATCTAAGATTTTGTATTTGTAGATACAATCTATATATAACAACCCTCAATCCAATAATGAGTTTTGAGATAAATTTATCCTACAAATAGTTTTTGAATGGTGTAAAAATGATTTTGGCTTACGTCAGTAACTCGGCATAAATTGATCTTTCACTCTGTATGTGTCCTATTTTTATAATCACAACAGCAGACCCTTGCTGTGCATTGTAAAAACCCACAACCCATCAATTCAAAAATGCCCATTTTAGAGATAACCAAAATGTCATTTGTAGAGGAAAAAAGTTAGTGGAATGCTGACATGTGTACATGACTGTTTTTTTACATCTACAGATTAGGGATTAGGATTTTTAGGTGGATATATCATTAATTAGTCTAACTATAGATATTTTATGTGATATTTATTATTAAAAGGGACATATGCTGAAGCTCAAAGGAACTTTAATGATTGCAAGTCCTGAGGATGTAGTAGCTATTCAAGCACTGAGATTGAGGAGTTCTGAGAAAAGCAAAATGACCCGTGATCATAATGGTTTCCGTAAGTTGCTTATAGTACTTACAAGAGCAGGAAAGGTCTTTGCTTTGCACACTGGAGATGGACGTGTAGTTTGGTCTATTCTACTCCGTACTCTGCGTAAATCAGAAGTGTGTGAATATCCAGTTGGGCTTAACATTTATCAGTGGCAGGTTCCACATCATCATGCTCTAGATGAAAACCCATCTGTCCTTGTAGTTGGGAGGTGTGGACCAAATCAGGCTGCACCGGTTGTTCTTTCTTTCATTGATGCGTTCACAGGGGAGGAGCTCAATTCTTTGAGTCTTGCTCATACTGTTGCTCATGTTATTCCACTGCCTTATACTGATTCAACTGAACAGCGTCTGCATCTAATTATAGATGTTAACCAACGTGCATATTTATACCCAAGAACTCAGGAAGCTATTGACATTCTGCAGCGTGAGTTTTCAAATGTGTACTGGTACTCAGTTGAGGCTGATATTGGTGTTATCAGAGGTCATACATTGAAGGGCAAGTGCATTCATGAAGTAGTGGATGAATACTGCTTTGACTTCAGGGACTTATGGTCAATTGTATTCCCATCTGAATCAGAAAAGATTATTGCAACAGTGACAAGAAAATCAAATGAGGTATGATGCCTTTGGCATTGAATGTCTTTTTTTTTTTTAAATCTAAAGATCATTTTTATTCAGAAAATTGATAATACCATATTCTACTTTATCTTTTATTACCTTCTTGTGTTATGGGAGGGTGTTTCCATATGAATTTTTTATCTATCAATAACCTTGTAATGTTTGCCCATCTTAATATCCAAATGCGGCAATGCTCTCTAATCATATGCCTTTAGTTATTCCTAGGCCATACTTGTTGTATGGCTTGTATCTATACCAATCTTTGAGTATATACAAATGATTGCAAATAATAGGATAGTTGAGGGTTTTCTCATGTATTCATACTTTAATGACCTTTTTTCTTTCAGTGAGTATTATTCATTGCTTTGCTTTGCTTCACTTCCTAAGTTTGTTACTCTCTTTTTTCATCTAGGTTGTTCATACTCAAGCAAAAGTTATGACTGACTATGATGTCATGTATAAATATATATCAAAGAATGTACTTTTTGTCGCAAATGCAGCACCAAAAGCCAGAGGGGAAATTGGAACAGCCACCCCTGAGGAGGCATGGTTGGTCATTTATATTATTGATACCGTGACTGGTCGCATATTGCATCGCATGACTCATCATGGTTGCCAGGGCCCAGTTCATGCCGTAAGTTTTTGAACCACGTTCTTATTCAAAAGGTGTACAAAAGAATTTTGAAATTGTCTTACATGACATTACTTGTGTAGGTATTTAGTGAAAACTGGGTTGTGTACCACTATTTTAATCTCAGAGCACACAGATATGAGATGTCAGTTGTTGAAGTCTATGATCAGTCTCGAGCGGTATGTCTGTTAATTTGTGTATCTTATTCTTAATTTAATGATCCTTCTCTCCCTTTTTTTGGTTACATGGTCTTTGTGCTCATTCTTTCTTTGGGGTCTTATCTGTATTAATTCTAATATGATATTTTTGAATGTAATTCTCAGGACAGCAAAGATGTTTGGAAGTTTGTTCTTGGGAAGCATAATCTTACATCACCCATCTCTTCTTATTATCGACCAGATATCATAACAAAATCTCAGTCTTACTTCTTCACCCATTCTGTGAAATCAATAGAAGTGACTTCAACGGCCAAGGGTATAACCTCTAAGCAGCTTCTTATTGGAACAATCGGTGATCAGGTTGGAATTATTTGCGTTGTTACTGAAGTTTTTTTCCTTGTTATGTGAGAACAACAGAAAATATCTTTTTTTACTCTTGTTGAATTCTATTCTTCAATGAAATCTAATGGTATTCTTATATCTTGGGTTGTAAACTGATTTTTATTTTTTCAGGTTTTGGCACTTGATAAACGCTTCTTGGATCCCCGGCGCACACTGAATCCCTCACAAGCTGAGAAGGAAGAAGGAATTATTCCTCTTACTGATTCTCTGCCGATCATTTCTCAGGTATATTCTGTCTCTGAAATTTGCTATCGTTCAATATGGGCCTAAAGAAATAAACTCCTTGTTCCTTTTATTCATAACAGAAGTTTGTTGATGTATGAAATCATGAAAAACTAAGGCTCCGTTTAGATTGTGAAAATGTTTCCTGTTTTTAGTTTTAATTACAAAACTGTTTGTTCTCAAAAATTTGTATTGAAAAAAGTGAAAAAAGGAGAACAGAAAAAACTTACTTTTAGTGTTTTCTGTACAAAATTTTAAAAAAAGGAAATAGAAGGACAGTTTTATAATTAAAATTGAAAAACAGGAAATGTTTTTACAATCCAAACGAGACCTAACAATTTTCTTACTTTTTCATAGTAAATATTAAATTACTTCTGGTCAATGAGATAAACTGATAAAAAGAGGAGAGGGGTTGGGTCATTGGGGTATCAACCTATTTTGGTTAACAAAGAAGTGGTGAACTGACGAAGCGCTGTCTTTATCCTTAAGATAGTTCACAGGCTATGCGGATAACGTGGCACCCATTAATATATATCCATGCATGCATAATATGTGTGTTGTAAATTTCTGCTATGGTTATATGTACATATCCTCCCCACCTCCCCCTTTCCCTCCTCAGATTTCTCTAATCTCTGCAAACAAAGAATGTTTACAGTGCACAAGTTGCTTGTTGAAGGTACCAGCTTGTGTAGAAGGCCGGAGGAGCCATAGTATTAGTAACGAATGACATCTATGCAACCCCGGCTTTAACTTTCTGTGGGCAGCATTCATATATCTTCCTCCCAATTGCAAGCCTAGTAGATATGTTTGAGTGAAACGTATTAAGAGTTCCATTTATCATCAACTAAGAAGAACTTATGCTTCTCTTTGAGCTTTGGTGTATTTGTTCTTGCACATGAAATTGATATTCAATTTGCTATAATCTCTGCAGTCCTATATTACACATTCCCTCAAAGTGGAAGGTCTCCGTGGTATCATAACGGTGCCTGCCAAGCTGGAGTCTACATCCCTCGTCTTTGCCTATGGAGTAGATCTATTTTTTACCCAGATTGCTCCATCCAGGACCTACGATTCATTAACTGAAGATTTCAGCTACGCTCTACTACTACTAACAATCGTTGCACTTGTAGCTGCAATATTTGTCACTTGGGTATTATCCGAGAGGAAAGATCTACAAGAAAAATGGAGATGATCTGTCCTCCGTTTTTGGCATATAAATTCTCTAATTTTGAAGTTTTAAGTAGGTATATCTCAGTTTTATTTGTTAGTTATTAGTTAAGTTCGGAGGTCCGTTGAAGTACTGTACCGCTCGAATTGTAGAATTAATGTAAAATTTCAGTACATTCCATTGATTGAGGTTGAATGGAGGATCTTTTAATTTTAATCACGAAAGATAATCATAAGCTTCCAAGCGGTTGCATTGTGAAATAAGTATGGCTGCTTATATTGATGAATGTTTTGCTTCTTATTCTAAACGCAGGGTCCCATCTGTAACTGTGATAATGAAAAAAAAAAAAATAGTTGATTTAAACAAATCATTCGGGTCTACAATGTACATAAATGACATACCAACAACTCAAGTGCAGGGAGAGCTTGTCTCCCCCTTGGATGACATACCCCTTATCTTTTATCATGAGACATTGTCACGATCCATATCAGATCAGTAGCCATGTCATTGATATATTTTACAAAAGCATTTGACACCTTCTATCATTACGTTGGTGTGCAACAACCCTACTATAAATAACCAATTGTAAATGATAAAGGTGCCTTAATTTTTCAATTATTAATCGTTATAATGATCCTGTCTTAATTGACTTTGATATTTCACTTTTGACTTGGGCATCAGATGTATATATAGGATACACCTCCATTCTGTTTCGTCTGTCATATATGCAGGTATACATTGAACTCATCAGTATACTGTCCAGATTGTCGCCATTGCACACTGAAAATAGTTAATTTTTCATCTGGACAAATTAGATGTAATGTAGAAATTTCTCACAATCATTTTTCTTTATTGATTAATTATAGATTTAGTTTTTAATTGTTTTCTTAATATGCTAATAGACTTCTTTACATCAATGTTTTGTGGGATGTTAGCTTCCTCGTTCTGATTTTAGAATGGAGGTTAGGGAAAATGAGGATTTAAATCTGTTGTTTAAACGGAGTTTTAACTGTGTCGAATAACATGAAAAATTAATATTAACCATTCAATTTTTTCATTTTCATAATTTCATTTTCTTAACTGCTAACCGAACTGACACAATAATTAGTATTTGAAGCTTTTTGTAATTAGGGTGAGAGTAGATTTGCCATGAAGGTGTTTATCAGTAAGGTAATATAGTGCTTACCCAAAAAAAGTAAAGTAATATGGTAAGATTATTTTTTATACCGTATCGATTAGTTTGATACATTGAAATTGCAATTTTAGTTTTAGTGTCCAAATCGTTATAAAAATAAAATTATAAAAACAAAAATATATAATAGATAATATTAATTTTTTGTTATTTAAAATAATAAATTTTTGATGAGTCAATAAATTTATTTATTTATTCATTAACCCAAACACACGCTCCAATCTGTGTAGTCATGATTTATTAGGCAAGAGACGGTAAGTTTGTTGACATATATTTCTTAAGATTAAAACTTAGGACATTGCAAAAACACAACATACGTGGCATCTACAGTCTACAGCTTAAGATATTATTTTCATATGATTCCATGCTGTTGGTTTCACCGGTGCTTTTAAAATCAAATTTTTGGTTGAATTAGTGAACATACCCATGGTGTATTAACCCAATTATATTTGAATAAATGATAATTAAATATATATAATTTAAAATATTATGTGATACGTTAAACAATAAATGAACATTGTAATGGAGTAATATATATATGAACTGGTCTGGACCGGGGTCTAGGATCCGGTATGGGACCAGCCACAAGGATGCAGGTGTTTTTAGGGTTTGCACACCGGAACTGTGTATATCCGACGTACTAATCCGGTCTCTCAGTGGGAGAGGCCGGTCTTGTTGTCCTGGAGATCCTTCACACCAACGATTCGCGTTGTAGGAGGGCGAAAGGTGGTGCCACCTGCGAAGATTCTCCGACGCTCAAGTTAGAAGAGTGTATGAACTGAATGAATACTCAAGCGTGATAACAGTAAAATGTGAGATAGAATAACGATACCATGCATGTGTGTTGATATGGCCTCTTATAGTTGAACGTAAGAGAAAAAATGAGACGTTGGATGCAGGTGGGTCCCTTATCTCTGATTGCGTGTATATTGTGTCAATCAAAGTGGCTCGACTTTCAGAATGTGTCAGGAGGGTAGGTCAATTATCAGAGTACAATCCTCTAGAGAGAGGAGAGGATAATCACCTTTTCCGCATAATCTGCTGACACGCCCACTTACTTTCTGAAGCCATTGATGTGACGTATTTTGCTACAAACAGTGTCTTCGTTGATAAGTTATCAAAAGGCTCCTCTCTTGCTATGAGGGAAAAGCTAACAATTATATAAATATCCTGTATCAATGAACACAGAACCGTTACAGCGAAAATGAATGATGCTGTCATGGAGTGAGGGCGGATGACCAGACAACGGATATCCGGTGTGGTAACGTTAAACCTGGACACCGGTTTTCCTTATATGAGGTCAGTCTGACGTCACAAGTATGGGGGCCGGTATCTAGACCGGATCATTTGTCCCCTAGCTTGTATGAGGGACTGTTAAATTGCTCATATGAGCTACACAATTCTCGAGAGAAGTCTAGATGCCGGTAGTACATTCTTGTAAGTCTCTAGGAACTCGGTGGCGTCCGCTCTACTAAACAAGTGACCGCCCTCTTCGCGTTGTGTACAACGGATTCAGACAGCATAAAAATAAGCAGCGGAAATCCCAAGAGTTTTTGAAAATCGAAACTCTTGGTATTCGAAAAGTGGTTGGTAGGCATTAAATGTGCACAGCATGATTAGACAATAAATGCGTTTTTTATGCAAGAGCCATCATTGCCCAAGAGTGTAACCGTCGATTGAGCTTATTGGGCCTGGATTCAAACTGAGTGGGGGCCCATTAAGCGAAAACGTTTGCTGAAACGTTACTGTTTTCGCGCCCGTTTGTGGTGAAGCGACGGAGTCGTTTCAATTTGAAAGGGTTGCGTTTTGAGGCAAGCCTTGTGACCTTCGATGAAACACTGTGTTTCTTCGTTACCTATAAAAGGAACTCTTAGCAGATTTAGGAATCCACCCTTACTCTCAAACTTAGTGAAACTCTGCTCAAATTTCCTTGGAATTTCCTTGTCGTCTTCAACTTCTCAAAGATCCTCTTTCTTTAGGTAACCTTCCTTCCCTTCAACTCCTTGCAATTTTAATCATTCTATTTCCATCATGCGCCCTAGAGCTGGACACGCTGGTCCTTCAAATAGAGGGAGGTTTGGCTCTCGTGCCCCCCTTAGCCACCGTGGTGGGAGGATTCCAGCGAATCCTCCTGTGGCTGGGCGCCATCGCTCAGAGAGAGCCGAAGCTTCTTCCTCACGAGCGTCTTCTTCATCTCGTCGCTCTGAGGTTCCCCTTGGTTCGAGGGCTACCAGCCGCTCTGATGAGGGGTCAAGTGCTGAGGGTTATCTCTCTGACGATGTTGCTTTTTATCACAGCACCTACGCATTCCACCGCGCCTGCACAACCATGGATCTTCCAGGACGTGGAAAAACGCCGTTTCTCCGCTCTGCTGAAGGGTGTGTCAACGTTGTGGCACACCGGCTTGATTGGGAGAAACTCAACAGGGAAAAACCTTATTGCTGGGTGGAAGAGGAGTTCTTAGAGATCCCTTCGCACCATGCAAGTGAGGAGGAGCGCACAGTTTCTTTCCGCTGTAAGATATACTCGGATAAGAAGTACAAAGCACGATACGCTGTGATGGCTCCGCATCCTTCTGAAAGAATATGCCACAACGTCCCTGATGCGAGGTCGGTCTACATGTACGACTTCGTTTTCTTAAAGCTGGGGGTGCGCTTTCCACTGACGGATTTCCAGATGGCTGTCCTGCGTTTCTTAGACTGTGCCCCCTCACAATTACATCCCAACGGTTGGAGTCTTGTCCGGGCTCTGGAAGTCTTGGGGGAGCATTTTGGCTTCTCCGCCACTGTGGCCAAGCTGTTTTACTATTGCCAAGTGGTCCGCCGAGCTAATAAGAAGGGCGGCCTTGGGTTCATTACACTCCGTAGTGACTCAAGGGTTGTAAATTTCAAGTCTTATACGGAATCCGCAAAGGTAGATGGGCGCTCCTTCAAGCACTACTACACGCGGGTCCGGATTCAACCAAATAAGCCGGTCTTCTGGCGAAATAAAGAGGGGTTTACCAAGTTTCCCCTTAGCTGGACGCACGAGCATTTTCTCCTTATGAGCCGTGCTTATTATACAGATGAGAGTGAACTTTCCCCTCATTCTGTTGAGGTCTTGAGCGCCCTGCAGACGGCCTCAAAGACCCTCAAAGGGTTTTCCAGCCGTCTTCTCCTGGCCGAGGAAGACATCAAAAACACCTACCTCCGTAATATTCGCTCTTATTCTCCTTGTGTTGTATGGTTATACCGTTCTAGTTATTTTCCTTCTTGTATGCTTATTCAACTCTTTTTGTTTTGCAGAACAAATTGAAAAGGCCTGCCCAGAAATGTTGTCGCTAAGGTCCATGATGGCTGACGATGACTCCTCTTTTGAAGAAAATGAAATCCAGGCGAAGAGGAACGCCACCAAAACTCCCCTCATTCCTCTGACTTCTGCAGTAGGAGATGAGGTTCCTCTCTTCGACGAGGAGGAAGCCGAAGAAGGAACTGAGGCCGCTGGAGCGGGTGGCGAGGAGGCCGTCCCAGAGAAAAAGAAAAAGAAGAGGCATCTTGTAAAGAAGGCCGATCAAGAGAAGCCCTCCTCTGATGACCCTGTGAAGAAGCGTCAGAGGACGGCCGAAGAAACCGAATTAAAGAAGAACAAGGGAAAGGAACCCGCTCCTGAGTTCTCTGCGCCTTCTTCTCAAAATGCTTCAGAGCCGGATTCTGGGAACGGTCCTCCTCCGGCGTTCGATCCTCCGCGTGACTCCTTCCTTTCTCCTTATTTGTGGTTTCAAGGATCTATGCCTCCTACTCTCCCAAAGGCACGGTATTGCCTCCGCCCTTCCCTCGACGCTGCTGGGGTCCGAGGTGCTTGCAAGGCTGGGCGTTGGCAACTTGATGAACTGTCTGGCCTGCTTGAGTCCCTGAGCGAGAAAGCTGATTATATGGATCAGGTTGAAAAACTTGAGACCGAACTCGCAGTGAAGGAGAAATGGGCAGCCAAACAAGCTGAAGCTCGCAGGGGTGTGGAATCGGAATTGGAAAAAACTAAAGAAACACTCCAGAGGAAAACGGAAGAGGCAAGCAAAGTTCATTTTGCGAATAAGGCCCTAGAACGGGAAGTTGCCGACCTCCAAAATAAGAACAAATCCATACCCCTCCTTGAAGAAGAATTACAACTGGAAAAGAAGAGATCGGCTAAGCTTGCTGACGATCTCAAAGTTATGGAGGATGGTCGCAACAAGGACCTTGGGGAGTGGGAGTCTATTCGGAAGGAGATGCAAGCCCAAATTGATGAACTCAAAAAGGGTGGTGCGAGTGCTGGGCCTTCAGAAGAGGATTACGCCAAGGTTCAAAGAAGGCTAGCTGCTGCAAAGGCCAAGGTTGCCAAAGCCTTGGATATATGCAAAAATGTGGCGTATGAATCTTTCGGCCTGGCCCTTCGTCAAGTCTACTATCGTAACCCTGGAATAAAGCTGAATTTGTACGGATTAGATCCGTTCTTTGAGTTCCATGGGGGAAGACTTGTAGAAGTTCACAAGGACGGATCGCACCATGAGTCCCATGCATCTCTGTACGAACTGCCTCCTCTCCCAGAAGGCCAAAGTATGGAGCCTACCACGTCCACTGCTGCCTCTGGAGCTGAAGCACAAGAAGGTGCCCAAACTGGAATGGAGGACAGAGCGGAGAAGGGAGGAGTGCCCACTGTGGAGGATCAAGCACCGGCCCCTTAATTTATGCTTTATTCATAGCTGTGTACTGGGATCAGCTCCAGTTTTAACTACCTTGTAACCTGAATAATTTCTTTATTCTTGGAAATAAAATTCACCGTTGCTTTTCTTCAACTGCTTGCGTCGAATGTATGATTGTTGGATAACTTAGTGTTGTACCAAACACTATTGTTTTTAATGCTTTACGAATCCGTTCTGTGTGGTTACCAAGCTGCTTAACGCGTACTTATCACACCGGATTAAGACAACAAATAGTAATGAATAAATAACAATTAAGTTAAAGCACGCCCTGTCCCCAGGTGTAAGTTCATTGGGAAGGGAGAGTTTATCTCAAAATTACCTTTTAAATTCTCAAAAGATAGAAATGCTTATCTGTCCTCGAAGATGTGGAGCGGGTACATTAGCCTTCAACCGCTCTGGGATGAATATTCCACAATTGAGGACGGATATTGCCTTTGAATTTTGTATAGCTTTGGCAAGGGTAAGCTTTATGCCTTTCTCTTGAGGTTCGGTTTGGTCCTACACCTCAAGTCTTCACACGGTGTTCGGTTCGATCCTACTAACCGTACTTGGAGTTCGGTGCAATCCTACAATCCAAGCCTTCAACACGGGGTTCGGATCAGGGCTAATCCTGAACCTACTGCGCCCGTTACTCGGGGTTCAGCGCGGTTTTCTCTGTGAACCGGCCTACTGCGCCCAAGCCTTCGCATGGGGTTCGGTTTGTGGCCTTGAAAAAGGACCAGCCCTACAACCCATGTAGTCTTCGAATGGGGTTCGGTTTGTGGCCTTGAAAAAGGACCAGCCCTACAACCCATGTTGTCTTCGAATGGGGTTCGGTTTGTGGCCTTGAGAAAGGACCAGCCCTACAACCCATGTTGTCTTCGAATGGGGTTCGGTTTGTGGCCTTGAGAAAGGACCAGCCCTACAACCCATTCCACCTCGAGGAATTACATCGTCTGACTTGGGGGGGTCTCCCTCCGTTCTTCGAGGAATTATCACATCAACTAGAGAATAGGTAGTTACGTTCATTCGTCCTGAGGTGTATGCGTATTAAACCACGGCTTTAAATCATAACACATAAGAAAAGTGAGAATGATAGGGCGGTGAAAGTGTATTCTTATTAAAACTGAATATAGATTACACAAAGAGCATCGTTGGGGCTATGCCTCGTTAAAACCTTCTTGAGAAAACCCAGTGGGAAAAAACTCAAGTAAGGAAAAAGAGTACACGCCGTCTTACCAACTAGCTGTAATACACTCGTAAATTCTGAGTGTTCCATTTGTTGCGGATTGGGGTTCCATCAAGTTCTTCCAATCGGTATGATCCCTTTCCAGTCACCTCCGAAACTCTATAAGGTCCTTCCCACGTTGGTGCTAGCTTTCCTTGGTGAGCGAACTTATTCCCCACACTGGCCTTTCTCAGCACAAGGTCTCCGGTGTTAAAAGCTCTGTACTGGACACGTTTATTGTACCGGAGTGCAGCCTTTGCTTTTATTGCCTGATCTCTGACGAAAGCCTTTTCCCTCAACTCTTGGAGGACATCCAGCTCTGATGCTAAGTTGGCGTTGTTATCTTCTGCTGAAAAATACTCAACTCGGGCCGATCTTGTTTGTAACTCAACTGGGATCATCGCCTCAACCCCGTACACCAACCGGTATGGGGATTCGTTAGTTGAAGAATGAGGCGTAGTGCGGTATGCCCATAGAACATGACATAACTGGTCCGTCCATCCTCCCTTCGCTTCTCCCAGACGCTTCTTTAACCCCTTTAACACCTCTCGATTAGCTACCTCTGCTTGCCCATTGGTCTGGGGGTGTTCAACAGATGAAAATATCTGGACTATCCCCAGTCCTTCAAGTAAGTCCGTGAACTTTTTGTCTGTAAACTGGGTACCGTTGTCAGTCACAATCCGCCCTGGCACCCCGAACCGAGCAATGATATTTTCGTACATGAAACGTCTTGTACGTGCAGAAGTGATATGTACTACTGGTTCTGCCTCGATCCATTTGGTGAAGTAGTCTACCCCCACAATCAAGTATTTGATACCTCCTGGCGCAGTGGGAAACGGTCCCAGAATATCAAGGCCCCATTGGTAGAACGGCCAAGGCACAGCAGATGAAGATAACTCTTGGGCCGGTGTATGGTGGAGATTGGAGAATTTTTGGCAAGCGTCGCACTTCCTCACGAAGTCTGCGGAATCCTGCTTCACAGTGGGCCACCAGTATCCAGCCCTGAGGACTTTTCTCATTAGGCTTCGGCCTCCAGCGTGGTGCCCACATTGCCCCTCGTGTACCTCAGTTAAGACCGCTTGAACTTCGTCCTCTCTTAAACATGAAAGATACGGGACAGAGAATCCCCTTCTGTAGAGAGCACCATCGACCATAGTAAAATATGGCAACTCCTTCTTTACTCGTCTCCTTTCCTTCTCGTCAGTGGGAAGTTGACCATCAGCCAGATAACGAATATAGGGGATGACCCAAGAATCCTCATATGGATAGCTCACCATGACAACATTCAAAGAAGGATACAGAGGTATACTGGGTGATGTCAAAGTGCTCTGAACCACCGTTGTTGTGCTACCAGGCTGCTTTGTACTTGCCAATCTTGACAAGATATCTGCTCTGGTATTTTCTTCCCTGGGCACATGCTTGAACTCTAAAACTTCAAATCTTCCCTTCAGCTCATTAACACAATTCAAGTACAATTGAAGTTGTGGTTCCTTCGCCTGGTACTCTCCCTGGATTTGCGAAATCACCAGCTGAGAATCGCTGCAGAGGGTCACTGTTGATGCTCCGATATCAATTGCCGCACGGAGACCGGCCAAGCATGCTTCGTATTCAGCTTGATTGTTAGAGGTCTTGAAATTGAATCGGAGGGAAATTTCTAAGTGTACGCCGTCATCACTTTCTACCACCACACCTGCTCCACATCCTTTACTGTTTGACGAACCGTCAACGTAGATGGTCCAATGCGTTCGAGGGGTCGCCGGGTCTGCCCCAGTCATTTCCACTACAAAATCGGCCAACACTTGTGCCTTGATGGCTCCTCGAGGCTCATATGAAATCTCAAATTCAGATAGCTCAATAGACCATTTTATCATCCTTCCAGCGAGGTCTGGCTTGCTGAGTACTGAACGGAGCGGCAAATCCGTTCCTACCAATACTGGGTGCGCATGGAAATAAGGCCTCAACCGTCGTGATGCCCAAACAACTGCCAATGCGGCTTTTTCAATTTTCTGATACCTTCCTTCCGCCCCCTGAAACGTTTTACTAGTAAAGTACACCGGTCTTTGCCCTTCAGGGGTTTCTTTTACCAGGGCTACACCTAGAGCTTCGTCGGATATTGCCAAGTATAAGATTAACGTTTCGCCTGGATCAGGCTTAACAAGAATTGGTGGACTCGAGAGAACGGACTTGAGCTGCTGGAAGGCTTGCTCTTGTTCCTCTCCCCATTCAAAACTCTTGTGTTTCTTCAACGCTTTATACAAGGGAAGGGACCTGTGTGCCATCTTAGGCATGAAACGAGCTAAAGCGGCCACTTTCCCATTCAATGATTGGACCTCCCTCAAACATTTAGGACTCTGCATGTCCAGTATTGCTTGACATTTCCCGGGGTTAGCCTCAATGCCTCGTTGAGTCAACATGAATCCCAAGAATTTTCCTGCTGGAACGGCGAAGGTGCACTTTAAAGGATTTAACCTCATGTTGTATTGCCGAAGCCTAGTGAAAACTTGGCGTAGATCTTCAATGTGGTCTCCTCCAGCGGGCGTTTTGGCTATGATATCATCAATATAAACTTCAACCAGCCTTGTATGCATCCCTTCAAAGACTTTGTTAATCATGCGCTGGTAGGTAGCGCCGGCGTTCTTTAGTCCAAAAGGCATGATGGTGTAACAGAAAACACCGCGGTCATTAATAAAGGCGGTTTTCTCCTGGTCTCCCTCCCACATCGGAATCTGGTTGTACCCCGAATAGGCGTCCATGAAACTGAGATATTGGTAACCAGATGAATCATCCACCATGCGATCGATGTTGGGCAGGGGATATGGATCTTTAGGGCAGCAACGGTTAAGATCCACATAATCTGTACACATCCTCCATTTGCCGTTAGCCTTCTGCACCATGACTACATTAGAAAGCCAAGATGAATAACGTATCTCCCTTATAAAACCTGCTTTCAACAACTCCTCTGTTTGCTCACAAGCTGCCCTCTGTTTCTCCGGTCCCAACCTCCTCTTCTTCTGAGCCACCGGTCTGGTTTCAGGATACACTGCAAGTTTGTGACAACAGAAATCAGGATCCATCCCCGGCATGTCTGCTGCTGTCCATGCAAAAAGGTCTTTGAATTCCTGCAAAAGGGTTAATAAGCGTTGCTCCATAGCAGACTCCAACTTATCGTTGATGTGCGTGACCTTCTCTGGGGAATCTCCCAATACGACATCCCTGGAACCACCATCTGGTGTGGGCTTAGACGGATTGAGTGGATCAATCTTCAATTCCGCTCTGGGATCTAGGTCAATAAGACTGACAGACCCTGCCGCTGTTCCTCCGTCGTTCAACTTCCTCTTCTTGTTAAATGCATCCAGCTTAACCATGTTGAGGCTCAGATTATAACAATATCGAGCCATCTCCTGATCTCCGCGGAGTGAGGACACACCATTGTCCTTGTCGATAAATTTGATCAGGAGATGAGGGGTGGATACAATTGCTTCCATAGCGTTCAATGTTGGACGGCCTATGATACCGTTGTACGGGGATTCCACATCAATCACCAGAATTCTTGACTTGACTGTTCTTGCACCGGGCTCCCCTTCAAAAGAAATCAAAGTGTCGAGGTATCCCTTAGTAGGTTGCTTGGCTCCGTTAAACGCTGTGAGTTCTTGTGTGTATGGTTGTAAATCTGCATCACTGAAACCCATTCGTTTGAAACAATTATAAAAGATAACATCACAAGAACTTCCCTGATCGACGAGGATCCTCTTGACGTCCTTATTGGCTATGACGGCCACAATCACTACTGCATCATCACCTCCTGGAATTGTTGGGCCAAAGTCATCATCTGTAAACGACACCGTCGGGGCTGTCACTCCGTCCCTGAAAGGGCGGTTATTCCTCGGTTTACCCTGGACTGACAGAATCATCCTATGGTGGTTCTTTCGTGCTGTGATTGATGTTCCTTCTCCCGCGAATCCTCCAGCTATCATCTCAATCACTTCTCGTCTGCCCTGTCTCTGCTGTTGGGGCATATTACTTTGTTGGGCACCTTCAGCAATCACTACCCCTTTCTGCTTCTCAGCCGCAATGAACTTCCTTGCTGGGTTGCGCGTATTATCATCTTCATCATCAGGATCTCTATTCCTTTTCTCCATCCTATGAGGCTCATCCATAGATTTCTCCTTAAACAAATACTGCTTCAACTTTCCTTCCCGAATGAGAGTTTCCACCGTATTCTTTAACGCCTTACACTCATCAGTGTTGTGCCCTGTCTGCTCATGGAAAGTGCAGTATTTACGTGGGTTACCACCCCTCTTGGCTGGGGCTGGCTTCCTTATACCAAAGACGTTCAGAGTTGGCCAACCAACTTCCCTCATGATTTGTGAGTGCCTGGTGTTCAACGGAGCATAGTGATCGAACGATGATACGCGCCTATCTCGTGGATGCTGACGAGCATTCACAAAGTCTTCTCTAAAGGCATGCTTCTCGGGCCTAGCTCTCTCCTTTTCTCTCCGTGGCTGCTGAGCGGGTACAGAAGGCTTTACTCTTGCTGCAGTTGCCTCTAGATGCATCTCTATGCCCACATATTTGGAAGCTTTCCTTCGAAACTCCTCGAAGGTTGTAGGTGGGCTCTTTGCCAAAGATAGGGCAAAGGCTGAACCTGGCTGAAGAGCTTCCACTACAATATGGAGTTGTATGGCCTCCGTGAGGTTAGGGACCAACGCAGCCTCCTTGTAAAACCTTTTCAGGAACTCCTTAAGAGTCTCAGTTTCTCCCTGTCTTATCTGGGCCAGGGTGTGAGAAGTTCTTGGGATATCCCTGGAGATAACGAAATGGCTTTCGAATGCAGCAGCCATTTCCTCCCAAGAGTCTATAGATCCTGAAGGCAAACTTTTAAACCAGCTGAGAGCTTCCTCCGTCAACGTCCTTGGGAACATTCTGCACATGACATCTTCGTCTGCTCCCAGATACATAGCTTCATAAACATAAGCATCCAAATGCTTAGTGGGGTCGGACTCTCCATTATACTTCCCAATCGACAATGGCTGAGTTGTTTGCAAATGTTTTGGAATGACAATATTCATCAACCTCCTTGAGAAAGGGACATTGAGCTTGTATGTCCCTGAAGTTACCACCGCCTGCTCCCTTCTCCGGATACTGACTCTATCACCAGAGTCCTGCGTTTGCTCCCTCTCTTCATATGTGGGGATCTTCGAATACTGGAGGGTGGTGGATCTATCTCTCGCTGATGCATGGTGAGCATCCTCTGCATGGGATACTACTCTGTCCCCAGTTCCTCCTCTCTCTCGCCTCAGCTCCATCAGCTCCTCCTTCAGTTGCCTGATAACCTCATCGCGAGGGTCAGGCGTCTGCACTTGCACCATCCTCCGGGTTTGAGTTGCAGGGGATTCGAAGACGAGTCTCCTCCCAGCCTGTTGATGGGTCACATCCTCCACGTGACCTTCCATGAAATCTCTCCCATCACCTTCCATTGTGCCAACCTAACTTCTGCGAAAATGGGAATAACTCTATCGAGTCCCACCGGGCGTGCCAATGAACTGGTCTGGACCGGGGTCTAGGATCCGGTATGGGACCAGTCACAAGGATGCAGGTGTTTTTAGGGTTTGCACACCGGAACTGTGTATATCCGACGTACTAATCCGGTCTCTCAGTGGGAGAGGCCGGTCTTGTTGTCCTGGAGATCCTTCACACCAACGATTCGCGTTGTAGGAGGGCGAAAGGTGGTGCCACCTGCGAAGATTCTCCGACGCTCAAGTTAGAAGAGTGTATGAACTGAATGAATACTCAAGCGTGATAACAGTAAAATGTGAGATAGAATAACGATACCATGCATGTGTGTTGATATGGCCTCTTATAGTTGAACGTAAGAGAAAAAATGAGACGTTGGATGCAGGTGGGTCCCTTATCTCTGATTGCGTGTATATTGTGTCAATCAAAGTGGCTCGACTTTCAGAATGTGTCAGGAGGGTAGGTCAATTATCAGAGTACAATCCTCTAGAGAGAGGAGAGGATAATCACCTTTTCCGCATAATCTGCTGACACGCCCACTTACTTTCTGAAGCCATTGATGTGACGTATTTTGCTACAAACAGTGTCTTCGTTGATAAGTTATCAAAAGGCTCCTCTCTTGCTATGAGGGAAAAGCTAACAATTATATAAATATCCTGTATCAATGAACACAGAACCGTTACAGCGAAAATGAATGATGCTGTCATGGAGTGAGGGCGGATGACCAGACAACGGATATCCGGTGTGGTAACGTTAAACCTGGACACCGGTTTTCCTTATATGAGGTCAGTCTGACGTCACAAGTATGGGGGCCGGTATCTAGACCGGATCAATATATATATATATATATATATATATATATATATATATATATTCATAATTAATTGATATGGAAATACATTTACATTTAATATCGAACTTAATTATATTTATAAAATAATATATATCTTTCATTTTAATTTGAGTCTTAATTGTAATTAAATTTTAAGTAGGACTGTAGATATCTATGGTTAAAAAAAATAAGTTAATATATAATGCTAGATACTTGAATATTTAAGATGAAATATTTCTTTCCTAAGATGTATAATGACCTTAATTTATTAAATAAAATTTAAGAGTAATATGCTAATACTTATTTTATTAATGCATGAAGGAAATCTACTCTGAAAAGAGAATGTAAAATATATGGAAGAGAACGCCGAGGCCGAGGCCGTGTGTGAAGTTTATTTGAAAATGGAGGTCTTACTACTCGATCTCGAATCCTGATCACTTCTATACTTGTTTGGCTAAATCTCATCATTGTTGCGTATGGATTATCTGAATTGAGAATACTTCAAATCTTCCCATCTCAATCTTGAATCTGCTATTGATTTATAATAACACGCAAAAAAAAAAAAGAGTAAAAGAAGAAGATATTTTTGCCACAATTATAAGAATCTTAAGCCTATCATATAATATATTGATGTCAGATGTACCCAACTAATAATTGACGTAGGTAGAAGATACCATGCTTTGTGAAAATATCCAGTTATTTTAAAAAACTTATAACCATACGTAGCATCTTTATTGTTGAATCCAACGAAACTGACTATAGCACAAACTCACTAAATGTGTATCTAATTTGTACTGTACTATTTAGATTTCATTCAGATCACCTCAAATAATGTGTAAAATCACAAGTCACAAGAGAAGAGGGTGGCCAAGTCACTCCTCACATTGACCCATCCTATTGTTTTTCACGAAGGTGACAGCAAGTAAGAACCACGTCGTACTACTGCACAAACTGTACTAATAACAGTGTGCCTCATGTCATGTTGTATCATTATCTACACTACAATGCACAAACCCAAAACAAATGTGTGTAGCACAATCCCTCACATCACAAGCACAAGCACAATAACACAAACACTCATTTCCATATTCTCTCTTTCCTTCCACCACCATGAAAAGCCATCAACCAAAACTGAAAACCCAAATATTCTCATGTGGGTTCTTTCGCCATTGTGCCCAAAGTGTTCTAAGCCCTACAAGCACCACCCCACCACTCCCTCTCACACCCCCTCGCTTCAGACCCGATCAATGTGAATCTTCCACTTCCTCTTCTTCTTCCACCACTTCCCAGAGCTTCACCCAGTGGAGATTCTCTCCTCCAACCCCAAACACCAACAACACCATTAACACAAACAAAGACACAAAACCAAAACCAAACATTAAGAAAGACATTGACATTCCTCCACCATCCCCACCCCCATCACAAATCATTAACCTCCAAGAACTCTTCCACGTTTCCGAACTCCAACTAACCACCGACCCCACCAATGCACTCCACCTTCTAGAACGTTCCCTCGTTCCCAACCCTCCGCAAGACCAACCACCTTGCCCTCCGAACCTAATGCGCACCCTAATCCGTAACCTAAGAGAGGCGAAACCCGCCACCAAGATTCTCTTCGCGCTTTGCTTGTCCGAGGCCAACCGCCGCGTCGCCGTCGAGGCCGGAGCCGTCGGCGCCGTCGTTGAGTCGTCACCGGAGCTCGACGGATCGCCGGCGGAGCGGGCTCTGGCAGCACTGGAGCTCATGTGCACGGTGGCCGAGGGGGCCGAGGAGGTGAGAGCTCACGCGCTTGCTGTTCCCGTGATGGTCACGATGATGGGAAAGACCGGGGCGCGTGGGAAGGAATACGCCATCGGAGTGCTGGCGGTGATTTACGCCGGTGATGTGGCAGAGCAACAGACGGCGCCGCCGGAAGAGGTGGCGCGTGCTGTGGAACTCGCGCTGCAAGGCGAGTGCAGCGCGCGAGGGAGGAGAAAAGGGGCACAGTTATTGAAGACACTGCAGCAGCTTTCGGAAGCTGAAATTGAAGCTGAGCCTCACGCAAATTGAAGGTCAAAAATTAAAAATAATAATAAAATAACAGTTTCTATTTTTTCCCCTTAACTTTTCTATTTTGAACTGTACAGTGTTTCGATTTTGATTTGTTATTTATTCCTCTGTTGCTTGCTTGATTTTTAAATGTTGGTGTTAATTTGTGGATTGGATTAAACCAATTTGTGTTAGTTATTGTTTCTTATATTACTTATTTTTGTGATATGAAATTGATGTTTAATTTGATTGTTATAATTTGGGTATGTTGATTATTATTGCAGCTTCTCTGTCATTGTCTTGTTGCGTCCAAAGCACTGTGTTGACTATCAACATCAATATGTTCATGTTTTTCGAAACAGTTTACTACTATATACATACATATATGTTGTTAATGATTGAGTATTTGCTGTTATCCTCCACATTATTGAAATACAGAGTTTAAATTCAAATAGTTTGTACTACAATTAATTAATGTTGTTAGGAATGCCTCATGCAGTCTTAGGCTCGTTGTTAAGTTATTAGATTCGAATGCTATCTTTATTTGAATAGAAAAAAATGATCGTTTTTTTAACATGCATAGGCTGCATAAAACAAACTAAAGTAGTAGGTTTTTTTTTTTAGTAGGAACTTGTGTTTAGAGTACTTTCTACTTACAAGATAGATACAACATAATTTTCTTACTTTTAACTTTATATAACATTGTGGTCATCTGATACTCGTTTCGACTTTAAAGAAAGATTGGTTATTGTTGTGATAGGTGATACCCTAAAGAGATAAAAAAAAAAGTAAAATATTTAAACAATTTCTTGTTTAAATTACAAAATATATTAAAACTCATCCTTTTGAAAAAACAATTCTCACCTAATAATCTTTTTATTTGCTTCTTTAACTTTTGTTACTATATTACAAGTCACGTATGATCATTGGTAATTAGAATTTAATTAAAACCCTACTTCGAACTATGTCAAACATGCCCATAATATTTATAAGGTTAAGTTATTATTTCAGTTTTTTTAAGGTATACTCTTAACTTTTTTTAAAGTTAGTTAAGGTTCTATTTAAAAAAAAAAGGTTTTAGCTAGGTTCTTTTTGTTTAATTTTCATTAATTTATTTTGTTGATGGAGTCATGTTATGGAAGACAAATATTACACACAATCATGTTCATATTTACTGACCATGTAATATCATTACACATGTTATATAATATTGATATATTGATTTCATGTGTCAAATGTTTATTGGTTAAAGAACAAATGATCCAAGAAGTTGATAGTGAATATTTTACACGTGAAATTGTCATATCAACAACATCTGACAAATGAAATAGTCATGTCAAAAAAATTAATAAAAAAAATAAATTGGGAAACCTAACTAATCAAAAACAAAATTAAAGATAGATTATAGTTATCGAATGTATGTATAATAATGTCTGTGTTTATATATAATGTAGCAATTTAGTCAGAATTGTTTGATGATTAACCGGATTAGGGATAGTTGTATTTTATTTTTTGAGAAGTAGTTGGATTCTTTACCCAGGAAACTAGCCTTACCTGACAATGGCAGAGGCTTTTCTAAAAGAATGAAGTTGAAAAAACATGAAAGATAGCAGTGAAGAGCAGTTAAATTAATGGATATGGAAAAGAAGTGGAAAGTGCATGTGCAATGAAGGAGCTGAGTAATGAGCTGGACCTCCAGCATACGACAGTCCTCAGTCCTCCATTCCATTTTGAGCCACACCCATCTTTTCCACTGAAAGCCTAATTCAGTATTTCCAAATCTTAAATATTTATTATTTAAGAAAAATGCTCATAATAAACATAAATGAATCTCATTTTCTTAACCTACATTAACCGTTATATTTATATACAACTTCACCCACACTTATTTATTCGATGTGAAAATAACACTTACATTTCCAACCTTAACAACAAAACTACTTTTAGTTAAGTTTTACCGCAATTAAATTTTTAAGTGTGAATTCAGAGTCTTGAGAGTTAGAGCAATTTTTTTAAGAATTAATCTATGTTGTTTGGTGATAGGAAACCCGATAACTTCTTAATTTCAGTGTTAAGTGATTTTGTTCCCCATAAGATTCATTATCTCCTTGGATTTCAAAAGTGGCAAAATTTCATATCCAAAACATTGCCGTGGTGTATTGAGTTGTTCTACAAATTTTGAAGATATGGATTGTTTATATTCTGAAATTGAGCATGTCAGATTCACGTGGAGTGGGGCTAAGCATCAGAAAGAAATTGCTGAAAATGTGTGTTTGTTTCTGTAGGAAATATGTCAGATTTGGGAGAGAATAATGAGTGATGGCTCCATTTCCTGAAACCCTTTACACGTACATACATGGTAGCATAATTGGACCAGCAGAGATATTTTGTATAACTAAAAAATTAAACTTAATATTCAAAGAAAGAAATCTTTATGATAATTATAAAGAAAATCTATTTATATATTGTTAAAGGCCTATATTTTTATTATTTTTATCTGACTTGGAAAAGCATTCTTATTAGGTGAGAAATGAGTGAATCTATTAACTATCCCCTATATCCAAACAAAAGCCATTCAAATGTGTCTATAGTATATTCTATTATCATGGGCCACACGAATTAGACTACTAACAAGCAACAGCCACAGTAATAACCAAGTTTACTATCATGTGGAAAAACTGACCACACAAAATTCACAAATCATATAATATACGATACCATGTGATATTATTATCTAAATTTTCCTTGATGGCTTTTTTTTTTCTTGAAAATTGACGAATTTTTATAAAAAATAATTATTAACTTTTTCTAATTAGAAGTAGTACCTTTCATATCATTTATTTAATTTTTTTGACAACTCATTTAAAAAATTTATTCAAGATAGTTTCTTCAAATAAATTGTTTTTAGCTTTTATTTAACTTCTACTTGAAGAATATATATTAAAACAAACATATAAAATTTACAATATTTTTTTAATTTTTAAAATATTTTTTCCAAATAAGTTTAAACAAACTAATCGTAAGTCTTTCACTTCCTCTAATAATATCCTAAAGGCTAATTACGTAGTTTAGTATCTTGTTGTTGGTTCTGTTTCAACGTGGTCCCTTAATTTTTTTTAAAGAGTTTCAAATTGATTCTTATTAAGCTAAATGTACATGTTAGTCCCTATCTTCTACCCTTGTTTCAATGTAGCCATATATCCTTTTAAAAAGTATCATTTTGGTCATTTCGTCACTTTTCGATACCAAATCCCACTATACCGAAAGAAATAATAGCGAATCCCACTAATAACATATTAGAGAGAATTTGACCCGGTATCTATACCAAAAGTTCTATATCCCTATGTTGAATATATCATTTAATAATATATTTATTATAATTAATAATATCATAAATACATTCCTGATTATGTTATACACTTTATTATTTACATCAAACTTTTAAAGATTGATTTGATCTGTGGTAAAGTGTTTGTTCCCACCTTGTTGGCACAAGTTCAAATCTTAAACAAAGTGGCCTTTTTTAGTTTTCAAGTTTATGCATCACTCAATCAAGTAATGACATGTGTCATTAATTGTTGATCAGTCCTGAACCGGGGTCTAAAGATCCGGACTCAAGTCAATCACAAATAGTATGCAAATACTATGCAAAAGACCGGATGTATGGGTATCCGGTGTCAATATCCGTTGTCCTTGAGCGAAGATAGCGGACTGGACGTCCTGGAGGTCCTTCACACCGACCTAACGCGTTGAAGTGGGCGAATGGTGGTGTCACCTGCAAAGATTCTCCGACGCTCAAGTCAGTGATGATATTCCAAGTAAGGAATGTATTTTAGAAAGTAATCAGTCATGAAATCAGTTGAAGATCCTCACTTCATTAATGAAATGAGCTCATATACCTGATTGGCTCGTTTTACGAGGACTCGTTAGTGGGGAACCACTAACTCCTATTAGCATTATTTTATTGCGCACTTACCAGCATGATTGGGTCAAGTGGCTATTTTAAATTGAGCATGGAGAATATAGACTAGGATTAGGGAACAAGTTGACCATCCCCGTGAGCAGAATTTGGCTCGTAGTGTAGGGAATTATTGATCGATCCCTGTAGCAATGATCCTTGTCTTTCGCACAGTGACGTGTGTGTTGTCCGGTGTCATGGTGTTATCCTGAACGACCGGTATAGGGAGAACGCCTGATACGGAATTACAGTCCGGATGTATACCGATGACACCGGTTACACGTAGATGTCTTGACAAAGACGTTGAAATATGTCTTGCAGATCGGATACCGGTATTGAGACCGGATCATATGTCCCCTAGCTTGTGTGAGGGACTGAGTGGTTGTTCACATAAGCTACTCAACCTGCGAGAGGTCTGAATATCGGTAAGCTTACGCGTATAACAGTTCCTTGGCATTTATTATTATTTTGCAAAGAACCGTTCTCAGATTAAAAGATCCGTTCTATGAATTCCATGGAGGAAAGTTAGTCGCAGTGGTTGATGGTCGTCAGGAAGATCCTCCGACGTCCTTATACGGTTTGCCTCCTCTTCCTGAGGGTCAAAGTATGGGACCGGATTTCGTCTTTCCTACGTCTGAGGTTCCTTCATCTGCGGAAGGAACCGAGGCTCCCGGAGGGGATATTCCTGAGGAAGTCCCAAAGGAAGGGACACAAGAGCCTAGTGTTGAGGAGGCACAGAAAGCTGAAGAGCAAATTCCTCCCTCCTAGTCTTGTTTTCATTTATATGTAAAGTTGTGTACCGGGATCAACTCCGGTTTTGAACAATTGTGTAATTTCATCCTCTATGAATAAAATTCATTTAAGAAATTTGTCTTCAACATTTCATGTATATTTAAGTCGTTGTTAATCCGTTCTGTATGATTAACCTTGAGGTCGAATTGAAATCATTGCCTCGGAAGATTAAACAACAAATGAATTTATAATGGATAAATATATATACATGTCCCCAAGTGCGTGTTAAGAAGAAGGTGCCTGTCTTTAGGGCATGATCCTTAATTCTTTTGGGGAAAAGAGGGGTCGATCCGTTGTTTAGTAAAATAGTGTAACAGGACGGATGACTGTTCTTAATTCATGTTATTCTCACTGGAGAAAACAATGTCGTCCATTGTAAGAATATTGTTCCAAGTTTGGGGAACTGCAAAGGTGTAAGAAAGTGGTGTTTGAGCCTTCCATCATAAGGATGATGATGGGAGTTTGTCTATGCCAGGAGTTACGTCATTGTACCACAGAATAGGTGATAAAGAGTATCCGTCCTGGGAGAATACCACTTGAGAGTGAAAGTGCGAATTAACTTTCAAAATCTTCCATCATAAAAATGATGATGGGGATCGTTTGTATCAGGAGTTACATCATCGAATCACTTTATAGGTGATTGAGATCGTCCGTCTTGGGGATGTGTACGGCACCAGGAGTTACATCGTCAGATCACATAATAGGTGATTGAGATCATCCGTCCTTGGGATGTGTACGGCGCCAGGAGTTACATCGTCAGATCACAGAATAGGTGATTGAAATCATCCGTCCTGGACAAGTACACAACGTCAGGAGTTACATCGTCAGATCGCATAATAGGTGATTGAGATCATCCGTCCTTGGGATGTGTACGGCGCCAGGAGTTACATCGTCAGATCACAGAATAGGTGATTGAGATCATCCGTCCTGGACAAGTACACAACGTCAGGAGTTACATCGTCGGATCACATAATGAGTGATTGAGATTATCCGTTCTGGAAGAGTACACAACGCCAAGAGTTACATCGTCAGATCACAGATTAAGTGATTGAGATAATCCGTCCTGGAGATATTTTTTCAATCATAGGAGTACGGATTGTGTGAATGCTTCTCAATTTTCAAAAGCTTCCATCATAAGAATAATGATGGGAATTGTTCGTACCAGGAGTTAGTAGATTTGCTCATATGAGCTATATCGATCGTAGTACGTTTAGTAGAAAACAGCTTTAATAGAGGGATTGCATGTGTATTGAATCATTCCGGACTTTTACATGCAAGATGAAGAACGGATAGAGACGCATAACTATCGTTTTCATGCATAGGCATTTTGATAGCCAAAGACTTGATTTGACAGAAAAGATAGAGTATCTTTTGTCAAGTATAGATAGTTTGATATAAAAGCCTGGTAAAAAGCGTATGTTGCTTCTTAAAGATCAGGACTTTTGGTTGTAAATATCATAATAGGGATCGCCGTTGTAAGTGAACATGTTATTGTCATGAGAACGGCTTGTAATGTAAATCTTAAGGGGGAATGACTGTGAGAACGTTTCGTCAAGAGTTCATTCCTCAAGATATTCGTTAAACTGTTGATGCTGTCCCCCAGTATTATTGGGTGATCAGTATTTTGAACGAACTCTGAGTGATACTTTCACGTGAGTTCTTAAGAGTGAGGACTTCGGATAGAAATTCCTCTATTTGATAATTTCGAATGTAAATATTTCCGACTGAAAGGTTTCGGGTGAATGTGCCTAAGATTGTGGCGTACCCGAATGAATTATTTTTGGGTCGGAGTTTATGAGTCAGGTTTCAATTGAAGAATTGATGACTCAGAATTTAAAGCTATAAAACTTCCAAATAAAGAACTTCAAAAGAGAGTATTAATTTGGAGTTCAGTATAACTTACTTGTTGTGTTTGGAGTTCGGTTTGATCCTACAATCCATGTCATATTTGGCGTTCGGTTTAATCCTACTAACCGTTCTTCAATCGGTCTTTGGTTTTACCCAATGACGATTCTTCACCGACGTTCGGTCAATCCTACTAGTCGTACTCAGAGTTCGGTTTAATCCTACAATCCGAGCCTTCAACACGGGGTTCAGATCAGGGCTAATCCTGAACCTACTGCACCCGTTACTTGGGGTTCAGCGTGGTCTTGAAGAAGAACCAGCTTACTGCGCCCAAGCCTTCAATACGGTGTTGGGTTCTACCATTTTACCGTTCTTAGAATGGGGTTCGGTTCAATCCTACAACCCATTTCCTGAGGTTCGATTTAATCCTACAACTCAGGTCTTCACCGACGTTCGGCCAAACCTACTAGTCGTACTCGGAGTTCGGTTCCATCCTACAATCGATGTCATATTTGGCGTTCGGTTTAATCCTACTAACCGTTCTTCAATCGGTCTTTGGTTTTACCCAATGACGATTCTTCACCGACGTTCGGTCAATCCTACTAGTCGTACTCAGAGTTCGGTTTAATCCTACAATCCGAGCCTTCAACACGGGGTTCAGATCAGGGCTAATCCTGAACCTACTGCGCCCGTTACTTGGGGTTCAGCGTGGTCTTGAAGAAGAACCAGCTTACTGCGCCCAAGCCTTCAATACGGTGTTGGGTTCTACCCTTTTACCGTTCTTAGAATGGGGTTCGGTTCAATCCTACAACCCATTTCCTGAGGTTCGGTTTAATCCTACAACTCAGGTCTTCACCGACGTTCGGCCAAACCTACTAGTCGTACTCGGAGTTCGGTTTCATCCTACAATCCGAGCCTTCACCGGTGTTCAGCCAAACTTACTAACCGTACCCAGAGTTCAGTTTAATCCTACAATCTGGGCCTTCGAATGGGGTGGTTCACCCAGTTGTACCTTCGAAGAGGTTCATCGCTAACAGCGGATACATTGTTAGGATCATCCGTCCTGAAAGTATCTTGTCACAACAGTGTTGTGCATCGAATAAAATCATAAAGACAATGGGTGAATCATTTAGAGTATTTCATTAATTATGAATTACAAAAGAGAGAAAGAGAGATGAGTCAGGGTTATGACTCATTAGACCTTCTTGGTAAAACCCGATCGAGAAAAACCTAAGTAAGGTATTGTTTGAGTTTACCCTCTCGGATCAGGGTCTTAATAGTATTCATCAGAGCCTGACATTCGTCTGTTGAATGGCCTTCTTGCTCATGGAATTCGCAGTATTTCCGAGGGTCGCCCTGTTTATGAAGCTGGGGTGGAGTCCTGACCCCGTACGCAATAAGGGTTGGCCATCCGATCTCCCTAAGAATTTGAGATCGTTCAGAATTTAGCGGAGCATAATTGTCGAATGCATGCATCCGTTCTGCTTAACGCTGTGGAGCGGAGCTATCGACTCCGTTGTAACGTTGGGGATTTCCCTCTCGCCACTGTTGCTTCCAAGTGTATTTCAATGCTCACATACTTGGATGCTTTCCTCCTGAATTCTTCGAAATTCACTGGAGGATTCTTTGCCAACGACAGGGCAAAAGCAGAGCTTGGTTGCAAAGCTTCTATTGCTATGTGCAATTATAGTGCTTCTGCCAAGTTTGGAACAGCAGCTGCTTCCTTGTGAAACCTCTTCAAGAAGTCCTTGAGAGTTTCATGTTCCCCCTGCCTAATCTGAGCCAAGGTATGAGATGTTCTGGGAATATCACTGGAAATGACAAAGTGGTCCACAAACGCTGTTGCCATTTCTTCCCATGAGTCAATGGAACCTGATGGTAGCTTCCTGAACCAGCTAAGGGCATCATCAACAAGAGTCCGAGGGAACATCCTGCACATGACATCTTCATCTGCCCCCAGGTACATGACTTCGAGTGTATAAGCATCAAGATGCTTAGTAGGATCAGTTTCACCACTGTATTTTTCTATAGAGAGAGGTTGAGTAGTTTGTAGGTGCTTAGGTATGCGTACACTCATAAGTCTCCTTGAAAAAGGGATTGTGAGCTTATAAGTTACTGGAGAGGCTGTCATTAGCCTCCTCTTCCCTTTAACAACTCTCTTATCAGAATCGTGGATCTGTTGCTTCCCTTCAAATGTGGGGATATTTGAATACTGGGGGGTAGAGGATTTTTCTCCCTCGGTTGTGTGATGTGTCCCCTTGATCAGAAACATGGCTCTCTCCTCCACGCTCTTTCTTTCACGTTTCAATTCCATCAGTTCCTCCATCAACTTTCTTATCATCTCATCCTTTAGATTTGGTGTTGAAACCTGCACCATTCTTCTTGAATTTTCCACAGGCGACTCAAGAGCTAAGTGCCTGTTCACTGGTTGTTCCTGGGCAGTGATGTCTTCTACGTGCCCATCTGGTTGGTTTCTCCCATTCCTTCCATGATAAGAGACCAGACTTCTTAAATGAGAAGTGGGAATAACTTTAACGGGTCCCACTGGGCGTGCCAATGATCAGTCCTGAACTGGGGTCTAGAGATCCGGACTCAAGTCAATCACAAATAGTATGCAAATACTGTGCAAAAGACCGGATGTATGGGTATCCGGTGTCAATATCCGTTGTCCTTGAGCGAAGATAGCGGACTGGGCGTCCTGGAGGTCCTTCACACCGACCTAACGCGTTGAAGTGGGCGAATGGTGGTGTCACCTGCAAAGATTCTCCGACGCTCAAGTCAGTGATGATATTCCAAGTAAGGAATGTATTTTAGAAAGTAATCAGTCATGAAATCAGTTGAAGATCCTCACTTCATTAATGAAATGAGCTCATATACCTGATTGGCTCGTTTTACGAGGACTCGTTAGTGGGGAACCACTAACTCCCATTAGCATTATTTTATTGCGCACTTACCAGCATGATTGGGTCAAGTGGCTATTTTATATTGAGCATGGAGAATATAGACTAGGATTAGGGAACAAGTTGACCATCCCCGTGAGCAGAATTTGGCTCGTAGTGCAGGGAATTATTGATCGATCCCTGTAGCAATGATCCTTGTCTTTCGCACAGTGACGTGTGTGTTGTCTGGTGTCATGGTGTTATCCTGAACAACTGGTATAGGGAGAACGCCTGATACGGAATTACAGTCTGGATGTATACCGATGACACCGGTTACACGTAGATGTCTTGACAAAGACATTGAAATATGTCTTGCAGATCGGATACCGGTATTGAGACCGGATCAATTGTCATGTCACTAACAATGTTAATCAAAGAGTGACTGAAGGACCAAAATCACAAATTCAAATCCTCCATTTTGGATAATGGTGTGATTTTAATGTTTATAGTGTCTTTTAATATTTTATATATTGTTTGTCAACTGTAGGAGTCTGTGGCTTTCACACCTGAGCACAAGGTTTGATGAGGGTTGCCTTTACGAAGGTCGAGAGGACACACACCCCTACTTGTCCCTTGTGGATTGACGAGCACAACAGGCACAACCAAAATAACAATATGGGTTGTTTGCTGCACATCACGAGTAGTCATTCACTTGTTGACATTGCCGAATTCTTGGTAATTTTTTTTATTTGTTTATCTATTTTATAGTATCAATTTAATAATTATTAAGTTGTTTAATTATTTTTTAGGAGATATATGGGTGCCCCATTGGCCCAATTGAGCTGTTTCTAGTAACTCACTAGAAAAAGCTTGGCCAGAAAGACTATGTTGATCAACACTCATGTGAGACGATGGTAAGTTATAACTAACTTTAATTCCATTTCAAATTTAATTAACTCTACATTATTTATATTTTTAAATATGTTAATGAACAGGATGAGTACAACAAACATCTAACTAAGCTCTAGGTTGTAGACGAGCCTTTTGAGGTGGGTATAAGGATTCAACTAGGATTGACATTGTCGGTGGGAGACATCGTATGGTCACCTTTATAGCATTGCTTCCTTAGCCTTCAATGTTTGTTGGGGGTCTTCTTCGATGATGCAACCTTCCCTTTCCACTAGCACTTCATCAACACATATAGCTCTGAAGATGGCACACCTTCAAGGTAAACTGAAGGATGTTAGCTGGTACAGTGTAATGTAGACAAAATTTGACCAAATGTAGGCCTAAATGGCTACCCTACTTGGAGCACAACATGGAAGGTTGTCTAGGGATAACTATTTTGATGTTGCACTAAACAACTAGTTTATGTCTAAGGAGAAGCTCCCTTGACACTGTCGAAGTTGTCACGAGGCCTAGGAGCAACGACCTTCCAAGGTGCCACCCCCAAGCACCGCTCCAACCACCCTTCTTGCTATGAACATTGATTTTTAGCTTTTATTTTAATTTTATTTTATTTAAACACTAAATACATGTTATTGTTATTTCTTATTATTTAATGTATTTTATTTATATATTTCTCAAGTGTTAACAACAACAATAAATAGTACAAAAAAGGCAATTTGGCATGGAAATTGGTGTGTGTGGGACTTGACATGCCCTATTTTACGGCTTAAATGCCATGAGACATTGTGAGATATCGGTGTCCCACGTGGCTCTTGCATAAAAGAAAATGACATGGAAAGACATGAAACATTATGTCTCACGTCATTTAGTTTTAGTGTAGGACATTTCTATGTCCTACACTAAATCCATTGTTTCTCGTAGTGAATGAGGTATCAAATAGTTCCTTCTACACTCTGAATGAACTAAATTAAATTGTGAGAAAATAAGAGAAATATTTAAAATGAATGAGAAGTGAGTTGAATATGCATATATAATGTGGGACACCTCCCACATAAGAAAATTTATATCTTAGTCATCTAGTCACCCACTTATCCTAAATTTGGGCCCTTTGTTTGTAATGTTAGTTGTTCCTTCCATGCGAAAAACCAAACATAGCACTCATTTTAATTTTTTTCAATTTTACATGGGACACGTTAAAGTCACTTAGTTTCACATAAAAATTAATGTGAAAGGGCATTCTACGCCCAAAACAAAAAATGATTTTTTGTAATGTATATAGTATATTTTAATACTGGACTCAAATTCCTACGGATGTCATCCCTCGCCAAGGAAAAAATAATGAAAAACATAAGTTGATTTGCAATTCAAACAACTCCAGTTTTTTTCTTTATTTCAATTTAATGATTGCCTTTATTTACTAAAAGAAATACCCACACCAAACAATTAAAAATAGGGCACAACACAAGCATCAATCCTAGGTCGTAGCTATCCATTCTTGGCTTGATTCCACTGTTCACACCGACACAACTCCTATGCATCCAAGGTGATCTACATGACTACCATGCTCCCAATGTCACAGACACAGATCTAACAAATGAAAAAGAACTACGTACATTTTGACCTAACAAAAGTGTGGCCATGCTAATCAAAATAACCTTAAACCTAAGCTAGGCCACAACCACATAGGCATACATTAATTAGTTAATTATAAGTTATAACTGTTCTAAACTTAATCAATGTCTCAAATTTCAATTAAAATTCCTCAAGAAACACTAACACATGTTAATTTTGGCGAACAATATGATTATCCGGTGTCTAAATGATGCTGGTTTGGTGGGGCTTTCTCCATTGATTGTGATATTTGGTTGCGCCTTAGTTTAGTGTGGGGGACTTATTAGCACGTGCCATTTCTTTTTATTATCCAACGAAATTTTAGATTCAATTATTCTACCCATTTCAATAACAACCAAAACAACCTAGTTAGCATAAAGTATCCATTTTTTAACGAGGGATGCAATGTGTTTGATTACGTATCTATTAGTAATGTTCAAACAAAAAAACTAACTATTAGTAAAGACTACTTGATTCTTTTTTAACATTTTGATTGTTAGAATTATATTTATCTCTCAGTTATAATATTAATTAAAACACAACTTTACTCTTCCACATAATTGTAATATTATAATTTTTTTAAGTTATTTAACATAATTTAACTACTTTATAAGCTAGTTTTGTTTTCACAAACAACTCTAATTCATAAGTTAGAAATATATGTAAATTTTATCTGACGAATTCTAGGAAATAAGATATAAAAAACAACTTTGATCCTTTATAATTATATTTATTTAAATTCATGTTTTGCTCTTTGTTTTTCTTTCTCAAATTTTTAGTCTTTTATTTCTAAAAGAAATTGTAATATTTTTTTATTCGTGAGCTTTTTTCTTCTCCTCACTTTCTTTCATAACTACACTCAATCAATAAAACAAAAATCCTCACCTAAAATTTTTCGTTGTTAAAACAATCTCACCTCCTACCCCGTGATAGTTGTTGGTGGATTAGTTTTGTGATGCTGAGTGGTGGAGACTATATTGACAATGAATAACTTTGAGTGGTGATATTTGTTTTATTCATTAAAAATGATTATAGAATAGTAAGATGAGAAGAAGAGTAAAAAAGTTAAGGATGTTAAAGTATTTAACGGAAAAGAAAAATATTACAAAAATTTTAAATATAAAATACTAAATTGATAAAGAAAAACTAAAATAACTACCTTAGGAATTTTAATAAACATAAAGGACCTCATTTGTATTTTGTTGATAAATAATTAAGTACTTATTATAAAAGAATTATTTAGAACCTTGGAGATGACTCTTGTAAAATACTGGTTAGAGAAATTTATTCCTGAACTGGATGCCCTGAAAGAATATGTTCATTCGCCTATCCTTGAATAAATGCTTCATTACCCTATGTCTTTCTTTTGTACTAATAAGAGCTGGAATTTATACTTGATGAATCAATTCCTCTCGAATTTCATTTTGTACTGTGCTTGCAAGCCACCTAATCGTAAGGAAGGCAATGATGTTTGGTGAGTATATGACTAAAGACAAGGATAATAAGGCACTTGAAGGGTTAGGAGACCTATGACAAGAGTTAGAAAAGGAAGGGAAGCTCTACAACAAGTGATAGCAACAATTTTTGAGAATGCATCCAATGTAAAGGACTTGAAATCACAACTAATTCAATGCATGGTCATCATTAATGATCCATAGGGGTCCACGTGCGTGGTGGAAACCACTTCTAGGCCATGGAGCCCTTTGCCTAAAGTGTAAAATTTCAGTGGAGAAGTTAGAATGAACCACGATCTAGTCGTGGTCGCTAGTGTGATCGTGAGATTTTCTGTCTTAAAATGTAATATTTTCTTAAATGGACCTATGTGATTCACGACTGTGGATTAAGTGCACATCAATAAACCTTTTATTTTTATTTGTCATCTTGTCAAATGTCTTTTCATTTGTATTATTAAGAAGTTATGAAACCCATAAATTTAATTATCATCGTTAGTGATTAGTATTTTTTGTTTTATTTCCTATATATTCTGACTAACAAAAATAATGAAATCAGACTTGTAGTTGGAATCAAACATATATGTGTGAGAGTGTATCTCCTAACATTTTGGTTGAACTATATCTTTATCAAGGATTTTCTATCTTCTTTGTGACATCTTAATAGCTTATCTTCCTCCTTGGAAGTGCGTCACACAATCTTACCGTCATCTTCTTCTAATTCACACTGTTCAATCTCGATCCTTAATCCTAGTATGTCCATTTAAAATTCATGGCAAATGGAGTCACATCAATGTTGTAGCTTGGCTTCATGAGTCCAGTGGAATCTTCTCCATTCGTCAACCTATCAATTAATAATTGGATGCCTTGACCTTATTTTTGATATGGTGTTGGACTATATTTGGCATTGAAAAGGCCTCCGCATATCCGTATGTTCCCTTGGTAAGTTGCCTTCTTTAGAGGAGCTTAACCATAGAGGTAAGCATGTAGGGATTGATTCTTGAGTGTTTTATGCAAGTCCTATATGATTGTTCTTATGCAATGAAGATATGGAAATCCCTGGTTCTTGAAGATAGTTGGGTCTCTTTTGCCTCTCTTGAATCATATTCTTGGTTAAAGGTGAATCTCATTTTAGGCATCAAGGAAAAGTGGATCCTGGTTGAAGCTTTCTCTTCCTCGTTATGGTGTGGAAATTATGGAATGGGAGGAACAACATAACCTTTCGAAAGCAAGCCATGTATTGATATCAATTTACTTTGTGATCATGCTTTGGAATATGCAGCAAACTTGAGGAACAATCCTGGTGTAGAGTTCTCCTGTAGCAAGTCAATTCAAGCTGAACATTGATGGTTCAGTGAGACACAACTCTCTCCAAGCAGCATGTGGTGGTCTTATTCGGGATCACTCTGGTAGATTCCTCAAATGTTTCATGGCAAATCTTGGCTATTGTACTTCTATCAAGGATGAACTTTGGGCAATCCTAAAACTAGCTAAGGAGTCAGGCTTATCAAATGTTATTGTTGGATAGCAATGGAATTTGTACTTCATATGTGCGCATACTCTATTGTTAAAGGAGATTTGTAATCTCGTTAATTTTGATTGGTGTATTTTCCCTGTACATTTTTTTAAAATAATTGTTGTGATAATTTCTTGACTTTTTAAGGTCACTTACATCAATTAAGTGTTATTATTTTAAATGATTCTTTTTAGATAATGAGTGAGTGATATCCGTAGAAATGATTTGATAGAGATTGTCATGTATTAAAAGCTAGTTTGTTTCTTCAAATTTCGTAATTCCTTTTAAAAAAAAGGAAACTTAAGTGATATTTTTGTTTTAAAAATTACTGTAATAAACATTAGCATGATATATTTACTCAATAAACTAATTTTATAAACCAATTTTCCAAAGATCGCTTTTGAACATGCCATAGAAAAAAGTGAAAAAAGAAGAAGAGATTCAAACTTAAATCATACTGGTCTCATAATAAATAAAAGGAATAAAGGCAATTTTATGGCGCACCTGCCAGTGCCAGCTCCTCTCCATCGTCGTGTTACAGGGCTTTTTCTTCCTTTCCTCCTTCGCTTCAAACGACACAATCAAAACTTTTCACATTTGCATAATAAAAGTAAATTAAAATTTAATAAACTGACACCTCACCAATTTGCAGGAAGTTCCTGCAATTATTTTCGGTGTTTACTCTCATCCCAATAAATATATTTAATGGGATCAAACTTGTGTTTTTTGTTTTATTCTAAATCTATATTGTATTATTAATATGTAAAAAACTCCTTCAGTTTGATTTGCCTAATTTCACAGACATATAATTCCAGAGTCTTCCTTCCCATAGAAAAATTACTAACAGATATAATATTAGTTTCTGGGCGGGGTGGGGTTTCATCAAAGTGAAACCAAGAATTAAATCTGGTATTTACAAATCACTCCAATGTTTGAATTTAGAACATCACACATATATGTGTTCGTTTAATGCCATGAGAGCTTGCTTTTTCCAGCCACTACCTGTGCTTACTTTATCCCTCCTTACAACGTTGTGTACTGTTTGGATGCCTAATAATTTTATCGAAAAAGAGAAACTTTGCAATGGAAGAAAAGTTTTCGAATACGAGAGTGAAGATATATGAAGGCATGGTTTCAATATCCAAAGGAGAGAATATAATACGTACAGTGATGTTCCTCTGTCAAAAGCCCTATCGATCCAACCTTCTTCAACACTCTCTCACTAGAGGACAAGACGGAATGAAGGGAAAATTTCTCAGTGTAGATCTCAAGTTTATTATTTCTTAGATTCCGAAAGCTTCATCCCAAAACTAAAAGAAAAGCTATAGGTGGCAGTTTATAATTCATGTATTTATAAATAAACAGTTAAAATAATAATAAACAAATAGATGATGAAAAGTTGAGATTTTAGGCACTGCAGCACATTCTATGGTTTTACTTTTAGAAACCACTGCGCGATTCCAATAACAGTTTTTTTTAACAGAACTCGGGTCTCATATGTTAAGAAATTTTTAAAAAATAATTTAAAGTTAATATTCATATAATTTTCATAATTTTAAGATGGGTTTAACATAATTTTTAATTTTTAAAATTTCTTAACATGTATATGTATTAGGATATATGCACGTTAAAAAAATATCATTCGAAAATAATAAAGTTCATCGATATATAATCCTCACCCACTGAGAAATGAAACCCCATATATTTTAAGCTTGCCTAGAGTGCCAATTCTTCCTAAGTTCATCATATATATATATATATATATATATATATATATATATATATATGAATATCATCTGTTGCATTAATAGATCTATATATGAGCATGAATAAGAATCGACGATAACCGTGTTATAGGTTAAAAATAATTTACATATTTCACTCAGCTTGACAGAGTTATGCTAATTTAATATATGATTTCCCCCTTTACTTTCCCTTATCTCGAACCATTTCAATGCACACCTATTTGGCGTGTAAATGATTCATTTTGATAAATACTATTTACCCTTATGAGTATGAACCGTAATCAATACATGTTTTTTTTAGAAAAAGTAAAAATATTTGAATCAAATAAAAATTTTCAAATTTAGTAGGATTATTGTTGATCAGTGATTAAATGATTGTATATATTGTGGCCCAAATATAACTTAATTATTGTCCCTGCACTCATTCTATCTCTTTTGACCATTATATATGTATATATATATATATATATATATATATATATATATATATATATATATATATATATATACAAACATACATATCTGATGTCCAGTATATAATTCCAGCAGATATTGACAATAAATTATCATGATGCATGTTTCAAAAGTTTCCTTTACCATCAACATTAACGGATGATCGATGCTCATACAATATAACAATACAAATGATATATCATATATAGGTAAAATTATCTTTAGAGAATAGATAGAAAAAGGAGCATATATAAGTTAGAATTAACGCCCCTACAACTTCATGAATGACATGCTCATACTTACCAACATGTGTGTACATATATATATAGAGAGAGAGACCATACACAACAGAAGCCTATTTGCAAGCATAACTTGGCAGCCATCAATACGACACACAGTCGTGTCGTGTAGCTAATTAATTATTCCAGTATCCTTAATTAAGCTAGATCGATGCCATCTGCATGTGATGGAGTCTGTGCTTAATTTCAATATATACACAATATTCTGTCGTGATTATAATTATTTAGTCTGGCATATATAATTATAACTTCATGCATTTTATCTGCCGTGATATTCCTATTAGCATGTTAATGAAGCCTAATATCAACATCCAAACACACAGAAGTAATTGTTAAAAAGTAAGAAATCATTAAATGGGAAATGCATATATCTGCAGTAGCACACACTAATTTGAGACACGCTCAGGCCATCACATATTCACATTTCTTGTTGAAAATAAATAGACACACACCAGTAGGTTATAAAACCAAATAGGTAAGGTACATTAGTTAGCGGAAACTATTTTTACTTTCATCTTAAAAAAGAAATACAACTATGTTAAATCTTAATAGGAAAAACTTTATTATCTTTAAATATGGTATCCAATTCAAGCAGGGTATAACAAAACCAAAAAATATATATACAATGGGTTATATATCAACACTTGGGATTTTCCAAGTTATTCTTGGTGAATACAGGTAGCTATATGCATGATCTTCCTCGTAGCCTCCTGATGTGAGAAAAAAGACCTAATGCCTGGAATTTTCTTTACATGTGTAGTTGTTGAATTCAACTATATGGGGCGACCCATCAATCAATTGACAAACATGGAGGGGGAACATGGTTGAGCATATATATGGATTACAAGTTTAATCTGGTTAATTATTGAATCAAATAACAAACGGATCATCAAACTGCGTTGACTAGCTAGTAAATGGTGTGAACTTTGAATTGAAGAGACAGTGTGAGTGGGAATCAGAAAAGGCTGATGAGTGTGTGGTATAGGTACTGTAGAGTAGAGAGGGACTATGCTTGTACCCAAGGCAGACAAACACATGTAGATGTTTGAAATTAATTTCTGCATATCCAAGGTCTTGTCAACAAGGTAGCTAGAGTTTCTACTTTCTAGCCATTATTACTTTTTCTTCGATAAAAACATAATGCCCTTCATGGTACAAAGTTTTTTGTTTTTTTTTTTACTGTTTTTGTGCACACACAATTACCAGCTAGTTCCTTCCTCTTTCTTCGTTATAATTTCCTCGGCCATGCCTTAGAAGAAATTAACCGGATCTTGTCATGGTTAATTTACTAGCTAGTGATTGCATCTCTCCAAACGAACAACTATTTGACATCTAATAACTGTATTATAGAGAAGAAACCACCACTTACTTTAAATGATACAAAAAGGTTCTGCTGCATACTCAAGTAACGAAACACACAAAAACACACATATATACATTCATACATACATACACATATATATATATATACGCGCCAACTTCTCAAAATGTTGTGCAAGTTTTGTTTTGATTTGTTTAGGGTTGGCGTAATTTCTATAGTCCAACACCATGACATAATGGACAATTTTCTTATATTTTAACAGAAAAAATTATTATAAATTGCTCTAGGTAACAAGTCCCTTATAATATTTGCATCTCCTTCCATTTTTTTTTAACAATTGACCTCCGGTTCCACCTTTGAAGAATCATATGCTGTGGATAAATGTTTATTATTTGAAGTCGATATAACTATGCTTACAGATTCAATCGTCATTTTAAATTCTAATGTAATAATAATTCAAATTCTACCTAGGTTCGTTAATTAATTAAGCATCCCACTTACATACAATCCCTATACATTTATTTATTTTCAATTAACAATTTCATACGCTTTTATGCTGTTTAAGCAATTTTTGTATAAGTGACCTAAATTAATTGATTAACCAGCGCATACATAATTGCATTTACGCCTCCATAAATAGAGTTTAAATAATTTGCTTAAAAGTTTAAATTTTTTTATTAAAATGGATAAATGTTATGGAGCCAAAGATACATACAGCGATACTAATAAGAGCTATTTCTATTTTGAGTGAAACATATCACACTTATCTTATTGTAAATCCGTAATTAAATGTGCACAATGAAATAGGAATGACCAGCAGCTATAAAATAGAAGTCCCTTATGTTTGATTCCTCACTGGGGAAGAAGTAAGAAAATCCACAATTAATTAAGAAACCGAGCTTGTTTTTATAGTGATTACATACATGCATGCAGAATGGCTCAGGTTCATATAACCACGTGTTAATTTGTGTCTGGCGGTTCCTGGATTACCCACCTGGTTAATATTTGTGTCATCATCTAGTCCTAATAATTATTATGCTCTGGTCTGGTCGCACTTCTTTCTTTATTATTTTATGAATTTAACTATCTAAAGCGGCAATGAACGATTCAGCAGTTAGAATCACATAATTAATCCCTAATTTATTCTTTCAACATACTTTTTTTTTAAAATACTCTACTCCTATTTGCAACCTATAGTTAGTTTTATAATTTATACAAATTTTAAATATGTTTGCAAACGCATTAAAAATATAAAGTTAATACTTCCAATTCTCTTCCTAATTTAGGTTGTACAAAATGAAACTAAACTCATTAAGTTAATATAATTTTTTTTATCTTTTTAATAATTATCTAAATGAATTGTGTAAAAATTATATTAAAAATTAAAATTCATTTTGTTCTGTTATTTTTACAAACAATTAAATATTTTTATTATTTTATTCTATCTTAAAATATTTAAATAATGGAATAATATTTTTACTTCATGGCATATCATTCCTTTCCAATTCATTATATATCAATATGTTCCATTGCATTATGTACTGCCAATCCAAAAATTCTCTAAAATGTTAATAAGTAACTCACCCACTCTTAATATAAGTTATTTACCTAAATAAAATTTTAATTAAAAAATGTTACAAAATATATCTTTTACCTTAGTTTCATCAGCACCTGTATGAATTGTAACCACAGTATTATAAGTCTATTCGGGGCTATTTTAAGGCTTCCCCATAAACTTTATGACACCAAACTGATACTTTAGGGACTTTACGACACCAACGTGATAGGTAAAGAACATATTTTTTACTCACTTTAATACTAATTACAACAGTTTAATTAAAATAGATGCATGATGACCTTCTGTGTCTGATTTATGTATGAATCAGCTTTTGATAAGGCATCCGACTGACCCCTCATAGTAAACGAATTTCAGTTTCCATGTAAAAAATCTGCTTCTGTGCGCTGAGAATAAAAATCATTTGTATCCTCGGACTGCGCTTAAAGACTTCACCTAAGATGGGAAAATAAGGTGTATCAAAGAAAAGCTGTAACATAAACTAATAGCATTATACTGAAATCCAGGAGATTCTGAAAAGTTACCAGATCATGGAATAATTAAGTGTTTCAATGTTTTGAGTGTTCTTTGATTTTAGTTCCCTTCAAATTCCTCTGCTGCTTGTATCCATATGAAATAGGAAAGCGGGACCTTTTTTTGGGAATACTCTTCTCGAACTTCAGATCTTCTCCTCTGATCATATAAATATTCCCTGTTTCCAGTATGGTGAAATCAGCTGGATTTCTGTTCACCATACATGAGTTTCCAGGAATGATTTTAAATGGCATTGTAGTCTCATGAGTACCATTAACTTCCATCTTGCGTTGTAGTGAAGTTTCTGTTTCAACACGAGGCCAGCTAAGCTGCTTACTAACTCTACTCTGCAGGGTAGAGTTGGAGGTCTTCAACTTTTCCTTTGTTCCAGACTTTGTTGAATTTTGACCACTGAAACCAATAGCTCTTATAAACTTCTTATCATGCTGGGTTGATGAAGATGCACCAAAGGTTGGAGAGCTAATAAAACAGCCATGTGGTTTATCTGTTAAGTAACTTTTTCTGTAATAATCAGATGATGGCCTTTTCAGAGTACCATGGGCCTTAGATGTACCTATCTCCAACTTAGTATTGCAATCACCAGAATAAGAGGGTCTTTTAAGCATTTGAGCACTCACACCTACATCAAAGGGTGTGCGCGACTGCATGCCTGCATCCATGAGGCTGAGTAGATGCATGGCTGGTATTGTCTCATTAGAATACCAATCCAGAGATCCCCTCAAATTTTGATGAGGCTCCATTCCATTATGTTTACAAGGAAATGAGTATTCACCATTCATCCTGCTGAAGGCTCCTGGACCTGTATTCCTATTAAGCTTCTCTAGACCAGCTGCATTCAAATTCATGTAGTTAACATCAATGTCCCTCCTCATGTTCTGCTTATGTAGTGCACCAGATCGAAGTGAAGTTATGTCCATGTTACTACTCGTATGCTGAGAAACAACCTTTTTGGGTAAATCATACCCTAAGGAAACATGACTTGAGGTCAAGGATGCCCAAATGCGAGAAGCTTCATCATCCTGTCGTAAGATATTCTTGTGTAAGCTACAACCTCCAGAGGCTTGCAAAGTAGCATTGGAGGACCCACGCTCTTCAAAACCCCCATTCAACCTGCAATTTCGAGCACCACCAAGCTGGCTAGAACCCACAGGTGAAAACTGGAATCCAACCGATGGCTTCTTTTGGGACTGAGAAACTTCAAATCCAAAGGGGGATTGAGGTGAGCAGAGGTTATTCAAGCCTAAACTGTTTCCATCAAAAGGAGGAAAGTAATGAATTGGCTTTCTTTTGCTAGGTTTCATGTTCTCTCCTTTTGTGACCATGTTTTTCTTATGTCTCCCCTGAGATTTTTCCTTCTGAGCCTCTTTTAACAAGCTCATATCCCCTTTGCTGTGTACAACGGCAGGGCCACTCATCATCTGTGCTTTCCTTCCAATTGCGGATTTTTCCAACGTGAAGCTCCTATGTTCTACATCAGGAAGACACCTCTCGTACTGATTCTTTGCCAAGAGTTCCACAATTTCCATGGGTATATCATCTAGTGTTCCCTTCTCCGACACCTCCGCCGTTTGCTCACAGCATTTGTTCATCATACCTAGTTGTTCCACAGCTTCAATAGCCTTTTGAGTGTTTCTTTCACCATGAATTTCCTACAGGAAGAAAGGATATTCTCAGAATCATGTTTAAATAAGTCAAAACGGTTTACAATTGAAAGTCAATGGAAGTACAACACTGATTAAAATATTAAGAAAATGAATCTCATACAATTAATGGGGAAAGGAATCTCATTCATCCTAAGAGATATGCCTATTACTCTCATTAAGAAAATGTATTTTAAGGGGATTTTTGTGGTTACTCACTTCACAATGAATTCCTTTTCCAGAAAGAGCATTTGCCGGGTGCTTGGAAGGAATGCTTGGTCCTCCAAAAACATTGGTATCATTGTCTTTCTTATTAAACTGCAGTACCTTTGAGGTTCCCTCTTGAAAAGGTGGAGAGAAAGGCAAGCGGCTGTCAATTCGATGGATACATTTTTTGTTGTAAACTGGTGCTGCCAAGTAACTGTTCAGAGAAAGATGCAGTCCCTCTTCCAGTTCTTTTCCATTTGGTGCCCCTTGAGCTGGAGGAATTGGTAAGGTTACAGGTATACCAGACCTAGTTTCTTCCCCTGAATATGCAGCAAAGCAATCCTGTGCAAGTATGTTATTTTTCTGGAAGGATAAAGAATTCAGTTCCCCATCAGTTTGCAGCATTTTCCCCTTTTCTTTGGACGAATTGAACTCATTTTCTACTCTTAGGGTGTTTATAGGAAAATTATCAAACACTTTCCCTGTGAATGCATGAGGAGGTAATGTAGAAGAAAGAGTTTTAGATGCATATGTCATATCTGCAGAATCCATAGTATCCTTATTTTCTCTTTGAAGTCCTCGTGGTGGCTCGGGAATCAAGCAATTATCTACAACTTGAATCTTTTTGTTCTTCTTCTTAGCCATGATATTGCTTCTTTCACTTTCAGGTTTAGGCCAGCAACCCTTTGTGGCATCTTTGGAATTGTATCTAGTATCCACAGTGAAAGTCGTTTTTGCATCTCCCTCTAAGTTCTGAACATCATTCTCAACCCTCTTAAAACCCATACTTGCAGGCTTCCGTACCTCATCCAGAGGAAACTTCCTTTTTCTAGTTGGACCTGTATTTGCTAAAGTTGATTCTCCCAAATTATCCACCTTTCCTGTTAAAATCGACTGTGCCTGTGAAGCTGCAGAAGCATTGGAAGTACCATGGGATAGGGATTCTTGTGTTGGGATATGCTCAGTCCTGAATTCACCATTGTCACTTAATAAGTCAGTCATCAAGCGCACCTTCCGTGGTCTCCTACGGGACAATCCAGTGGACTTTTCTACATGATGATCCTGAAAATCATTTTCAGGCATGTTGTCCATACATACCGCAGGCACAGAATGATTACAATCAACTGATTCAAGAGGAGGTCCAGTTGTGTGATCGTACGTATTGTCTACCTCCATTACTGTTGTTCCTTCCCCCAAATTTGTGCAAGGTTTAGTTGACTCTTTCTGGTTTTTGTCATCTGCAGGTGTTCCTCCATTACATGTCTCAGCAGAACTCTTACCCTTGCATTTGAGATTGCTAGCAAACTCAACAAAGGAAACTTCATTACCTTCACAGCCTGTCTCAGCAAAAAAAAAAAAAACACCACTAATGATTAAACTGTAGTCTTTGAAATCAAGAACATGTCACTATAATATACAGAAAGTGATCACTCATATAATACAAAAGAATAAAAGTACTGCTGCTGCTTGACTGGAATATGTCTTATTCAATTAAACCCACCTTGTTTAGTTGTGTGCATTTCTGGTGGGAGGTCTGGATAATTTTTAGGTGATGGAACACTAGTTACTTGGTGAGTGTGATTATCCTCCAAGCCAATCTCAAGGTCTGCAGGAACACAGAAAATCAAACCACATACAAAAAAGAGACAGAATATACTCTTACAGAACTGATATTGAAGTTACCTATATTTCGGTTAAGTACAACTCCAGTTTTCTTGTCTTTCTCATTACTAATTGGTAGGTAATCATTAACACAGATCAGATTTGCATTAAGATCAATTTCTCTTCTCTCAAGAGTCTCAAGCATTGGATCTTGCTGAATACCAGACTTGACAGCTGCATTACTGCAATTGGTACCAGATCTGTACTCAGTGTTGGAACAATCAAAATTTGTTTGATCGTCTTTCTGGATGTCTTTGGCAGCATTTTCTTGTGGAGAGTTTTGACAATGGCGACATCTGTATTTTGGTACATCTAATGGTGGAAGTGATGGTTCTTTGTCATACTCATGTACTGGAAACGGCCAACAAATTTTCCAATCTTTTTTGCGAATATCAGACACATAACCACTGCACTAACAATAAATTAAGATAGTGTTAAGGATTCTGAAAGAGAACCAACTCACCAAGATCATACTATCTGATTCCACATATAAATAAACAATAAATAAATAATAAAAATAAAAATATACTTTTCCGTGATTTTTTATTCATGTAGAAGAGTTTGATATATCCCAAGTGACTATAAAACTGAACACTTCTCAACATAATTCTACAACATATTCTAGAGTCAGGCATCATGCACAACCCATTTCATTCTTCAAGAGACCTGATCTACTTCCATATATTAATTGATTGACTTTAAAATGATAGTAGTAGTCTTATACTATACAGTGAAAAAAAATACATTAATTAAGATCTTATACAATTAAGATCTTATCTAATTCATCCAATCTAATTAATAATATAACAATGTAGTCAACTGTAGACATCAGTTACAAAATACTATACACGGGTGGAGGCATATATAGACTGTATATAACACATAATATTGCTTACCTCCTTCCTCTCTTGTCTAAATTAATAGGATTATGAAAATGTAGTCCCAAGGCTTACATACCGTATTGAGAAATGTTCACATTTGCCTGCATCTCTCTTGCTGATAGAGTTGGCAAGATCAATGGAGATGGAGTCAATCTGGATATACGATCCCATGAACTCAGTGACAGTATTAATTAAAATCACCTTGCAAATGATTCTCCACAGCTATGGATACACATCCACCATAGTACAAGCAATCACAGCTAGAAGCCCAAATAAAATGAAGTGTTTCCTAATATCCATACAAAGCAATTAAAGTCAAATTAAAACTTGAAATGGTAACAACAGATCTAACAATTAAGACAAACCATCACTAATCAAACCATAATAACACAAGAAATGTAAGGAACACACTACAAACATTTGATAACAAGTTATGGAAACTATTAGGGTTTATGCAAACCATGAGCTAACAAATGAAGGAAAGATAAGGTAAACAATGGCAAACTCCAATATAAAGCATTATAGAACCAACTAAAACACCAAACACGGTGATTAACCACATAAAATAACGACCTTCAACATTATGAAAGTTCCCAAACCCTAGTTTTCCATTCGATAAAACCAACAATACAATGTTCGAACTCAATAATTGAACATTTAAAACGCAACAACAAAGAAAAGAAGCCACTCCACCTATACAATTACTTCACAGATCGAAACACACACACACCAATAACATGAAACACCGCACTAGGGTTTTCCGAAATCCAAGGCGAAACTAGCAACCCTGCAGCGAAAATAACGTCTCAGTACAACAATTAACAGGAGGCCAGAAAAAACGCACATCATAATCGCATGCACGGAGCTGAAACAAACAAAATCCAAGAAACCAAAAATCCTAGGGTTCACCGACAACCATAAATTCACATCTTATCAATAGAGATAAACAAAAATTAACCAAGCTGGAATTAACAAGTAACGAGAACAAAAGAGAATTTTTTTTAGAAAAAAAAACGCGTCAAATAGCTGCAATAAAGCAAAACTGAAAAAAAAAAAGAGAAACACAAAGCAAAAGCTGAAGTGGACACACCATAAACAGTACAGTGACCTTAATATCTAAAAGAAAATCAAAACACGCTCGAGAGCATCCAAGAAACCGGTCCCCGATCAACACGGAATCGATCACCGAGGTGAAAACCGAGAACGAAAAAGAATAATCTGGAGAAGAAGGTCCACCGAACTCACCTGTGGACAACCGCACACGATTTTTCCCACCTCTGAACCGATTTTCAACGGCTTCTCTAACAAGCCACATCCGAAGACAGCGCATTCCACGGAGAACACACCGAACTCACCTTCGAGCTGCGATTCCCTACTACGCCACCATAATTTGAGTGCGAAGGACGCGCAAACCCTAGAGAGAGAGAGGGCTTTCGATTCTTTCGGGATGAGAGAGAGTGTGCGAGTAAGAAAGATACAAAGAAAGAGAGAGAAAGAAAGAAGAAAGAGAGAGAATTTTTATCTTCTTGTCCTTGGAAGATGGTGTGTTTTCTATATTAAATTAAATAAAAAAGAGGGGAAAAATTATGTTTATGTAGGATCCATATGCATAGAAATTGTAGATGTAGAGAGAGAGTGGAAAGTGAGAGAAAAATGGAAAACCAATGAGTGGGCACCACGTGGCGAGAATGTGCGGCTCTTATCGCTAACCATTTATAATGGCTTGTGTGGACGGCGAGGAAACCCTAGGGAGAAGGGTGAAAAGGAAAAAAATAAAAAGCGAGTACAGTACTCGCGCGTATGATTTACGCTCTCCCTTTTTCAGCGTTTGCATTTATTAATTTGTGCCTGTCGTGTCATCCAAGGTTAAAAAGTGCTGCTCATGCCCCTTGCACATTAAATGATTCTAATTGGTGCGTGGTGTTCACCGTCACGTTGGGAGAGTGGAGACTGAGACTTTGTTTGAAGCCCTAAGTTCTTTTTTTTTAAAATAATAACGGAACGTTTTAAATTTTAACCCTAAACGGTTTGCAGCACACACCATTTCTCTAACCTGTCCCAAACCAGTGATGGTGTTGGAAGATGTAACTTAATCGTTTGGCTTTTTAAATAAAAACTAAAGAATGACATTCTCGATTTATATATTCAAAAATGGAGAAATTTGAATTTTTCGCATTTACTAAGTGCAATTTATAATGTGTACAAATAGTGCCCATAAAATCATTAATACATGGATGACACGTTTCGAAACTCATTTCCATTTATAAAAATAATACAATAACTATGACAAGTGATTTTCTAATAAAAGAAGAAAGTGATCATTGCATAGATAATAAATAAGTGAATGGTTATAAATTCAAGAAAAATTAATTTAAACCAGTCTAGCTGAAGGGGTTAATAATAAATAATCATGGTTGGAAATCTCTGCTAAGAGGAAGTACCCAAATGTTTGCGTGTGATTTATGTGTCAAATAAGTTATTTCCTACCAAGATATTTGTAAAAACTAAGGGGAATTAGTTTAATGATAACTGAGCATATATGATCTACAGTACATCGTCATATATAATTGATATGGGTTTTGATTGTATTAATAAACCAACAATTATTTAAGGTAGAGTTGTAAGAAATATTTATTCAGAAAAATTAGTTAGCTTAAACGTGAATTTTTTTTGCCTTTTATCGGATAAGAATAATCAACTACTTAAGATGCGTGTAAGCTAATTTTAACGTCACACGGGGATTTGAAAGAGAAACTAAAAAATTATTATTATCGCCACTGAAGAAATTCCCATGCTTTTGGTTTTATTAATTTAGTTTGGATTCTTGAAATGACATGTAGATGATGAGTTAAAAACAATAGAAACTTATCAATCTTCAAATATAAGTAACGTTTCCGAATTTCGGGCAATGCCATCTACATACGTCTCACTTTTCTTCTGGGGTTTCATTAAGATGAGCTGAAAAAAGAGAGCAATATTTCCTAAAGAAAAGACCTAGAACAAAGTCTAGATTACCATAATTAAGCACTCGCTGGATATATATACGTAGAGCTTACTTAATCCGAAAGTTCCTTGCTATGAGCATTGTTTTGCTAAGAAAGGAGATAAAGGTATAAATACTGGGAAAATAAATAACATTAGTACTCCCATTTACGTATCATTAATTGTCATGAATAAAAAGCTATACGTGTAAAAAAAAGTAAATTCAAAAGAAAAATAACCCCAGTGTAAGAGAAATTACATCTGATTTATCTCAATAATCAAAAGCTTCTTTTCCCTTTCAGAGGATAAACTTTTCCATGTAAATTAATCACTACTATAATGTCCAAACTTGTGTGTGTCTTCCATTTCAAAATATATATGTATTGCTTTCAGGGTTCATTAGTGTAATTTATAAATACATGGTAGGGGATAACTTGAGCTTCTAATATTGGGAGAGGGCCCTATGTGGCACCATGCATGTGTATATGTGTATATATACCCACTAATAAATAAATGTGTCAAATATGGGGAAGTGTCTGCAGTGTGACCCATGTGGTCATTTGAAATGAAACCAACAAAATTAAAGAAAGCAGTACAACATTTCACTTGTCCAGAACCCTCCACCCACCCCACGTATCATCACCCAAAAGTGAATTTTTCATTTATCTTTTACTTGATAGAATTTATATTTGTTCAGTTAAAATCTGGAATCTAATGCTTTTTTCTCCACCCACTTTAATTTGTACACACCTTTGCATCGGATGATTCTCATTGAACATCCCAATCATGCATATGGCCTAAGTTAATTAATCAAACACAAGCTAGTTTAATCATATATCTCGGCACTAACCTAAGAAAGAGATAAAGATTTTTTTAAAATAGCATTGAGCACCGTTTGATATATATTATTTACATAAGCATCTATATATAGAGACCCACATACAATTTTAGCTTTCTAAAACACGTATGTAACATGCAAAGGCACATCTAATTAATTTACTTTAATTGCTTGTGTACATACATGCATGCTAATTAATTTATTATGCAATTTAAAGAAAAAAATCTAGTTTAATCAACGTTTATATATATATATATATATATATATATATATATATATATATTTACTCTTCAAATTAATGTTATTTAGCTTCTAGCTAGATCTGGACGGGATTTGAGATGGAACAATTTTTCCAGTATATGTGCAGGGACTCTCCTACACATATAGCTGATATGTTTGTTTGACAGGATGGTTCCTTTGTACGTGTTACTTCACGAAACAATGCATATATAAACTTGTGGATTGTATATATAGAGCATTGTTATTTGCAAATTAATCCATTAATGATCTCACACGAAACATAAATCAATTATCGTTTTAGTATATACACAATGTAAAAAATTATGCGTTTGATTATTGTAAAGCTTTGTGTGTTAAGTCTGGCTATACACCATGCTGTTTTCCTTCAGCCAATACAATTTCTATAATTTTACACATTCATTATTATTTCCAAATCCTACGAGAGGATCTTATTATTAGTACTAGTACTTTCTGCTGGAAGTGTTCTTTGAGTTATAAAACATTATAGTGAATTTTCGGACCTAATTACTAATAATTACCTTGCAAGCTAAAATTTTGATTCGTTAAAAATATAAAGAAATTCATTTATTTTCTTTCTTCTCGGAACATATTCCTTATACTCCTTGATCTATATATGGATCTCAGTTCACATGTATTACCAGCTCTTATTAGCAGTTGCTTCTGATATAATGCATGGTTCGGTTGATCTGCAGCATATGACTATAGAACTTGGTCTCTTATCTAATTATCCATTGTTCAGTTGTATTCAGAAACTACTACGAATGGATATATATCACAGAATTATTCCGCAGAAATACTTTAACATGGCAGTTGAAAATCTCACATAAACACCCTAATTATATATATATACATACAGAAAAGTCAACAGCGGGGTTTTAATTAATTGCTTCACTAATTAAGGCTTGTAATTAATTAATTAACCCTTATATTCATCCCTATAAAGAAAATCCGATAAGCATATATTTTTAATGTGGAAATTAAAGATTTTACTAATTAAGGGATTCGATAATTAATTAATTTAAAGACCCTGTTTGGGCGAAGAAATTGAAGGGAAGTTAATTTATTAGAAGGGGGTAATTCATGAAGACGATATATAAAAAAATAGCAATGTGGAGTCTGCTTTTCACAATTTTCATTATCTGTCACGTCATTTTCATGTCCCTAATAATTCAGAAGGCTCTTATCAGATGAATTGCCAGTTTTTTGTACCAGAGCTGAAGGGTGCCTGCTGTTTTGACAACATAGACCAGTAATACGACACTTTGGGTTTTTATTGTGATATACCCATAGCTATTCGCTATGTTTGCGAGTAAGTGGCCAATAATTAAGATGTATAATTATAATTTCAGTTTCAAGGATTGAATAGGCTAAGTCAGTAATTAATGAAGTTAATTAATTTGCCACTGTTTTTAGAACAATTTGTCCTTGGGTATCATAATGCGATGCTAGGAAGCAACAAGTAAAAATCTAAATGGCCATGGTCATGAGTGTGTGTGGGTGGGTAAGGCTCGATCGAAAGGACACCACTAGTTTACTTGTGTCCTGTGTGTATTATATTTGCGAATGCCCACTTAATGCGCAATTTAAGGCTTTGCCAGGCCTGGTTCCTAAGCCACTTAAATGGCTATATTATACTTTTAATTAGTATCATAATTACTATGCTACTTTACAATTTAGAATTATATGTTGTTTTTAAATGGATAAATTACATAACTCACTCTTAAAATTTGTTAAAATTTATGTACGTACTACAAAGTTGTGTATTGGATAGGACCAAAAATAATGTACTGAGATGGAATTATAAAATAGATGCAGCATACTCTGTTCATATAGTATATATATAAAGCAATTATAATCAAGGATACAAATTTGAATAGGGAGATTAATCACAAGGTTTAGAGCTCTATAAAGGTGTCCATCTTCACATGGAGAGCTATAAAGAATAAAATTCCAATTGTTGTGATCTTGCTAAGGAGAGGGGTCCAACTACAAAATCCAATGTGTAGCTTGTGTGGGCTAACAAGGGGAAAATTCTCCCATCTGCTCTTCACACGTCCTTTTACTAGGACTGTCTAGGATAAATATAAATGAGTTGCTGTGAAAATTGTCTTACCAAAACAAAGTGAGGATTATTTCTTACAACATTCCTTATGGTTTGATAGCAAAATCGGGTCTAAAGTTTAGAAAATTATGTGGCGATCCATTGTTTCGAGAATTTAATTTTTAAGGAATGACAAAATTTTCAACAATAAGGAACAATATTTATCTATTTGAGATCTTTAAAGTCAAGGGGTGGAGTTGGATGAGGAACAAAGTAAAGACTTTTTTATCTGAGATAAATATGGATGAGTTGGTGTGAAAATTGTCTTATCAAAGTAAGGTAAGAATCATTTCCTACAACATTCCTTATGATTTAATAACAAAATTGGATCTAAAGTTTGGAACGCAATGTGGCAATCCATTGCTAGGAGAATTTACTTTTCAGAGATATGATAAAAAAAATTAATAATAAGAAACAATATTTATCTATTTGAAATCCCTGGAATTATGACATGAAGTTGGATGAAAATCAAAGTAAAGACTTTTTTAGCTCCCTAGGTTTTTAGGGTAAGTTTTTCCTTGTTTGAACCTCGCACTTAAATTTAAGACTATGTCATCCTAAAATGTTGTTAGATGGAAAGATCTTATCAACGTTCATAAATAATAAATCATAGCATAGATTAAGCTACTGAATTAGAAAAATTAGATATTATCATATTGCTTTTTGTCGGCTAAGTTTATAAATCAGAAAAATTATTAGATATTACTTTTTAGGTAGATTGCTTTCTTTTAATGACTATATTGGTACCTATAACTTTGTGTATTTGTTTCCTAATTAATACACATTTTCTCCGTGGTTGATAAAAGAAAAATTGTTAAAATACCATCTGTTTCAAATTTAAATCAAAATAACATCCCCTTAATTTTGAATTTTTTATTGTTTAAACCATCGGAAAATGTTGATGTTATTTTTTTTATTGTTTTAACCGCTAAATTTTTACCTATGTTTGGGATAGATTCTTATTTTGATTATAAACCTCAAGAATAGTTTGCATAATTTATCGTTATTAGATAAATAAAATAAAATCATAAAGTATTTAACCCAAAACCCTAAATAAGAAAAAAACTAACCCAAGTTTTAAAATTGATTGTTTTAACATACTTATTTAAATTCAGATACATTTGATTGTTAATTTAGTATAATTTGTCAAAATTTAAATGGAATGATTAATTTGCCTCTTATAAAAATTAATATCTCAAAAGACTCAAACTAAAATTAGAATTAATTAATTTTCGTGTAACTTTTTAACTTAATTAATAGGCCAAAACTCTAGTTAACAAAACCAATAAAAAAATATATAAAAATATGTCAAACATATTATTAATGTAAAATTAAAGTTTTTTCTATAACGTTCGTGAATTAATGAAAAAATAGAATTAACCCTTAATTTTTTTCTAAATTAGTTACCAAATTTAATATTCCAACAAACAGTTAATTATATGAAGATGCGATCAAAAGATTACTGATTTAACATAATGAAAACAGTAAAACACAAGCGTGTTAAGTGATTTAGTAACACCGTGCATTTTAAACTAATGGCATATGTGATTCGTATGGATTTGCCTTGATTATTGGTTGCAGATTTATTTTAAAATCTTTTTTTCTTCGCGCCGAACTAAGTTGTCAATTAACGTTGGGTATATATAATTAGGTGTAAACTACAAGTATATTCGAGTCATGAATATTTATAACATGATGGATCATGGATCAGTATTGGTGTTATTGTTAAAGAACGGTTATTACGATAAGTACAATGATTCTAATGATTTTATTAGTAGATGATATGTACCAAGACATGTCTCAATTTTGACTCTCTAAACCTATGACTCAATTAAACTTTATTCACAAAGAAATTTGAAAAAAGAAAATTGGCCACCCATTATATAAATATAGTGATTCTAAAAGCTAATTTAAGATATAATGATTACTACATGTCTTGTCTTATAAGACCATCTTAATTTTACTTTCAATCAAAATAGGATATCTATACACATCTCATAATACCTAAATACTATAATTAACCATCTTAGACATAAACTTTAGATGACTAGATATACTATTGACCTTAATTATATTTAAGGTTAGTTAATTACTATGATACTTCATTTTTATTTTTATTTTCATTTTTATTTTCCAGGTTGCATTTAATATTTGTTCTTAAATTTATATCCAATTAGAAATTTAAAATAATACTTAATTTTTCAAATTATACTTCTATATTCTAAAATTATTTTTTTACTTTATTAAAATATGAGAATATTATTTGAATATTAACTATAGAGAGATGAATATTTTGGGGGGTAAATAAATGAAAAAGAGACATTAAATATACTTTTAAGCAATAAAAATACTATAGTAGCCAAATAAAAAATAGAGAGAGTACCGTATTCTAATTGATCATATTTAATAATAAGATAACTCTCAACAGAAATATTTTGTCTACTATGCTAGCCGGTATGAAACATTTTAATAATAAGATAATTTAAATTTATTTATAAAATCTGTGAATATTTATTAATATTTTTATATTTAAATTTAGTAATCAATTAACTTTCTACTTGTTTTATAATTAATATATAATTTAATATTGTTAATTAATTTGTCAAAAACTGATATACTAATTAATTTTAATTTCTTTTCGTAATTTATATTGTATGATTAAAAATATTTTATATAAAGAACACGGAATGGAAGTATAAGAACGGTGATATGAAACAGTAGCAGCGTATTTAATCATTCTCAGCATACACACGCTGTACATTAAACGTTCTACTGAAACTCAAATTTTAAATTAGAAAACAATATGTTGCCAATTCCCAAATGCATAAAAGGGCTAAAAGCCTGAAAATGCTAATATTTTTTTATAATTACGAGTTTACAAAAATTTTAGCTATAGAATATATGTTGATGTTAAAGACACATATATGGTTGCAAGTGGCAACTGCTGAATACCGACGAAAATGTTAAAAGGAACATAACCTTTACCGTGACGTTGGTTTGATCGGCAAAATGTCTGGGCATTTAATGTACGAATAATTCACATAGGTCGTAGGGCAGGATCTCGTGTCATTGAGCATAAATTTATTCTCAAAGTAAGTAAATAATGTTAGAACATACTATCACCTGCATAAAAACATTGTAAGAAATATATGCTAAACATAATAATAAACAATCATTTTACATAAAACCAGATTAATGAAATTGTTCATATATTCGGTTTTTTTTTACCTAAACAAAGTTGCATAGAAATATAGGATAAGAAATGAAAATGTATAAAATTTAAAGTTATCACTGTTAACGTCTTGAAAATATAGTATCGTCCGGGACAATAATACTATAGTAGCGTCAGTTAAGTAGACACAAAAAAAAAGTTTTAATAACTAAAAAGCACAAAAAGAAATGTAAGAAGTTTGGGGAAATTGGCTAATTTATCTCTCTTTATCTTAATGGCATAATAAGTTTATAGCTATTAAAGTTGTTTGATGAAAAAAAATAAAGAGTTTATGTTTCTGAAAAGCTATAAATTTTCAGTTTTTGAAAAATCAATTGAGGAAGCTTTTCATTTTTTTAAAAGATTATAAATTCCTTTATTAACTACATTGTTAGTATTTTTAGTTTTTGTTATAATAACTATTATCTCTTATATAATTAAAATATTTTATTTCCTTTAAACATATTTAATATAATTTAAGTTAATTTTATTAAAAAACTCTATTTCAATAAACTCTTTAAAACAAATATAAACTACTAAAAAAAATCATAAGTAATAAACTATATAAACTCGCTTTTGTTAAAAACAAGCGAATTATCTATAGATATGTTTGTGGTAACGTGAACTAGATAAGACCGATACTACGCTTAAATAGGTGCAGTGCAGAACACTTCTTCCCCTCATTTTTCTCTTTGAAACTCTGACTTCTTTCATTTTCTCACGCGGTGAAGGAAAAGAGTCTAGTTGCGATAATAGATTGGATGGATAGTGGGGCGTGCAACGGAGGCTATGAGTGTCTGTGGTTATCATGATGAAATTTGCACTTCTATTTGTGTTTTTGTTTTTTATTTTTTTATTTTTAAAAAAGACTCTGAAGAAGTTTGTAATTGTACGTCCGTTTTTGCAATTGACGTGTTGTATGTGAATTTTGAATTGTGTACATGTTGTGTGGAGAAAAGTGAGTGTGTTATACGCATGCAAAGATTCGGATGGCGGTGGCTTGGTGTTGTCACATTGAGGTTGGTGAAGCCAACACTAAGTAGAGCTCACTTCAAAATCATCGTTACTTAGCTTCGGTCTGCACAACGACAGTCTATGTTTTGCATTAGCTAACATAGTGCATGTCCACCACAACGCCAACACTATGACTGTTATAGCATCTGTTCTAGGCCTCTTGCTTCAGTCAAATGTCCAAGCTAAATCTATGTATTCTTGTAGTGTATCTTATGGTTACTTTAAAAATTACAATGAACTAACACCAAAAAAAATCAAGTTAGAAATAAAATAAATTCGACTCTAGATTTGAAAAATTCGTCGCTAATATTAGTGACGGATTTTCTTATGGAACCATTCTCATTATTAAATTTGGCATTGTTAAATTGTTTGACAAAGTCAAATCAAATTCCATGACAAATAATCATAAAATTAAGATGTAATAGACACAACAATGTTTATCAGTAAACTCTTCATCCACACGTCGTTTTTTTCATAGATGACGTGCTTGGTGACAAACACTCTCGTAGCAAAACACATTGACAAAGTTTATAACCAAATTAGATTAGCAACAGGTAGTCATGTGTGGCTAAAGATTAGGTCTCAATTTTGTCGCTAGCTCAATGGCAAGCGTTTACCTGAGGTAAGTGGCAAATACTGTAACATCCCTGATGTTTTAATGAGAATTATAAGAAATGGGAAATGATTAGTAAATGTTTTAGAAGTTTTATTTAATATTTGTTCTGTCTGAGCCAGAGACAAGAAAGCCGGTGTCGAGATCGGTCTCAGAAGCGTGAGCAGGCGGAGTTGAAGATCGGGAGTGTAGGAGAAGAGCAGGCAGGGCTAGGTGGTCTGGTCCAACTGATGTGAGGAGAGCGCCTCACACGGGGTCATAGCCCGGATTAACCTCATAATGACTGAAACAACGGGTGTAGGTAACCAAGAGGTGAGCACGGATGAGATATCCGACCTCTCAGGTTGTAGCTCGGATTTCCGAGGTATGAACACTAAGCTAGGACACCGGGGGGCCGATATTCATATTGGGCCTATACTCTTGCGAAGTATTAGAGAATTGTGAATAATTAAACGTTGAGGGAATAAATAAGTGTAATTGATTTGATAACTATGCAATAGTTTAATATAGTGAAATTGATTAAATTTAGTAAGAATACAAATAAAATAAAGGAAAAGACGATCTTGCCCATGAGCTATATATATATAAGGAGATTCTCTTCCTTCCCTCTTCATTATTTACAAGTTACCTTTGCTGCTGGTCTGTCCCTTCTCTTTCGTTTTCTCCTCTCTTAACGCTGAGTTGCATGCGCTGGAGAGGGACTCCATTTGTGTCCAAACTTCAATTGAATCCCATTCCTGTGATCGAGGCTTCAAGGTGAGTCTACTGATCCGTTCCAATTGTGATTCCCTTATCCCTTTTATTCTTTGGTGGTTAAGGGCCATGCATGGCTATATTCGTGGCTGTTCTCCACTCCTCCGGTGAGTGTGAGCCCAAATGCAGTCTATGAACTAAGGGCGTTGAAGTGACGAGTTGTACTTTATGATCCGTAGGTAGTAGGTTAAGCAACGGAAGACTGAGTGACGGAGTTGAGACTGTGAAACCAGCGCTCAGAGGAAGGAATCGACACAGAGAGCAGATTATCGAAGCGTGGAACCAATGTAAGGGGGGTGTTCGGGTTATAATTAATTAGAATAGGACTCGCTTCTTATTCAGGTCATTGAGCTAATGTAAACAGGTTAAGGAAAATGTTGCTAAACGTAGTTGTGTGTTTATGCTTGTGCATGTGTGACTGGGTTCATTAATTAGTAGAGGATCGGGTGTGGTTGAGTTTATCATGTTATGATCTTGTGATATCTAATGTTGAAATGATCAGTGTTATGTGACGTCGGGTTAGCAAGCAGGCTACCCGAGTGATGAGGAATTGATATTATTATGTGAAAGGTAAACTGTTGAATGACTATGTGGTGTGGGATGGCCGACGGTATATGATAGCCCCTCATTTCCGGCTCCCGTGGTTTTCGTGCCCAGTTGAGCTACCCAGTGGTCAAGTAGGACCCAGTGGTCGAGGTGGAGAGTCAAGCAGGACTCGGTGAACCAAGCAGGGTTCACGGGGTGTCAAGTAGGACGCCCAGCTGAAGGCCAATCCTTTAGTATCCGGATACTAGGACTCAGATTGTATGAGAGTCAGCTGTGATCGTGATGGATGTGATGGAATTGCGTGGTTGGGTTAATATAGTTACTGTATGTAATACACTATGTTTCGGTATGCTTACTTTCGAATGATGCTTGATGTATATGTATAAATATGCATGTATAATTGTTAAGTTCCATTCTATATTAATTACAATGCCAAACACTCACCCTTGCCTTTTTTTTAGTAACCGGTGTCAGGGAAGGGGAGGGAGCCATAGAGTCGCGCCAAGGGGGAGATCGGTGCCAGGGTCCGAGTGACTTTGAGTGACTCTCTATAGAGTTATATGTGTGTATAAGAACTTCCGAGTATTATTATTAGTTGTGTTTAACCAAGACCGGACCGGATGCAAATCTATATTTTAAAATACATCACTGTCATTTACATATGCTCTCATGGTAGCTATGACAAACCTTTGGTTAACAGAATCATTTTTAGGGTGAGATTTTTGGGAGTCCGTTTGTATGTTTTGCCCAATCCGATGTGTGAAAGGTATTCGCTCAAGCGAATAGAAACCTCGTTCAAGCGAGAGTCCGGAATCTCGCTCAGACGAGTAGGGGCCTCGCTCAAGCGGGAAGCCCTGATTCCCTTTCTCCCATCCATTGTGCTTAGATTAACTTGCTCTTCTCTCTAGACCTCATTTTTTTAATCTAACTGTGACTGCTGTCACTTGAATAAGTCAGTAAAAATAAATGCTATTTCACTAAACCTCGATTAATTTTCAAGAAAAGGAAAAATTTATCGTAAGATGTAATCGTTTGAATAAAACTAAATGCAAAAATAACCTAGGACGTTACACTTGGTATCAGAGCGGTTCTTTCTAGAGCCGGTGTATGGGCCGATCTAGTGATTGTGATAGTCTTATGAAGGTTGATTGTATTTCGTTGTATTGAGATTGTGTGTGGCCTGGCATCGTTCCCTTGGCACTCCACTGGCGTAGTATTCTATGAATATAAGGTAAATTTACGATCCCCTGGCTGATCTTGGTTATTAATGGTGATGTGTTTGCTCATTGTAGAATTACTAAATGGCCAGAGAGACTAGTTTTGGGGGAGGAGATGATTTCTTCTCTAGATTTACTCAGCTGATGAGTAGGACTGAGTCTGGTCCCACTCTGGATAAATTCCTGAAAAGGAATCCTCCGACTTACAAAGGGGGACACGACTATGACGGGGCATACATCTGGATCAGGGATATCGAGCAGGTTTTTGAATATTTTGAGTGCTCAGAAGAGCAAAAGGTTTTATTTGCTACTTACCAACTAAAAGAAAAGGCTAGAGTATGGTGGTCCCGAGTGAAGGTGCAGATGAACGCAGCAAATGAGCCGTTGGTATGGGTAAATTTCCGAAGGAGGTTCCTTGTTAAATACTTCCCGGACAACTACAAAATCTGGAAGGAAATGGAATTCCTGAAGTTGGAGCAAGACCGGATGTCTGTAGCCGAGTACACCAGCAAGTTTGACGAGCTGTGTGATTTTTACCACCCTTTCTCGTTAGAAGGGACTGAAGGTAGCAAGTGCGCCAAATACAAAGCTGGACTACGGATTGAGCTCCGTAGTGTAATCGTACCGATGGAGATTAGGGACTACCCAACCCTGGTGAACAAAGCAAGACTGACTGAAGAGGTGCAGTTACAAAGGACGTCCCAGCCGAGAGATAAAAAGCCACTGAAGGCAAAAGGATTCAACTTCAAGAGGATGAGCCAATTCTTCTGGGGCGGCAAGTCTTCTGCTACCTCCTCATCCTCTTCCGGTCGGGGTTCCACTGGTCGATCGGGTAATCCTTCTGGTAGTCATACATGCTACAATTGTGGTCAGGAAGGTCACATTGCCAAACATTGCCAAGCCAATCAAATTGTGTGCTTCCAGTGCGGACAACCAGGGCACCTCAGGCCCGATTGCCCTCAGAGGCAGCAGCAGGGCAGGTCGGACAACCGAACCAACTCTTCTGGGACCCGGGGTTCCAACTTTTCGAGGGGAGGCCGGAATGGAGCTGGTAGAGGGAACCAACAATCGGGAAGATATGATGCCCAATCTAGCGGTGCCCAGAACGCCATGACCGGGCGTGTATTTGCGTTTGATGCTTCAGAAGCTACGAGGAATGACAATTTGGTACAGGGTAAGTGCCTCATCTGTGGTTATCTGGTTGATGTAATTTATGATTCAGGTGCCACCCATTCCTTTATTTCGGAAAGTTGTGTGCGACGGCTTGGTCTGCCAATCGGTTTAATGGAGAACGCTCTTATTGTTTCCACTCCAACTGGTTCCACTTTCCGTGCAACTACAGTGTGTAGAGAACTGCCGATGCAAATCGAAGCCCGTACTTTTCGAGTAAATTTTATCTGTATGCCATTGAAGGACTTAGATGTTATTCTGGGTCTCAATTGGCTTGCTGCTAATCATGTGTTGGTCGACTGTTATCGGAAGAATATTGTTTTCTCTCAGGAACTTGACATGAAGAACGGGGTGAGCGATGTCCTAACCACGTATGTTATTTTATTCGCTTCGGAGGGTCGGCATAACCTCCTGCCAAGTGATATTCCAATTGTTTGTGAATTTCCTGACGTTTTTCCGGAAGAAATTCTGGAGCTACCTCCCAGTCGGGAGATTGATTTCTCTATTGACTTGATTCCCGGGGCAGAACCTGTGTCTCGAGCGCCATATAGAATGTCTTCGGTGGAATTAACCGAAGTGAAGAAACAAGTAAACGAATTACTAGAAAAGGGCTTTATCCGACCCAGTGCCTCACCCTGGGGCGCTCCGGTGTTACTGGTAAAGAAGAAGGATGGTAGTATGCGAATGTGCATTGATTACCGACAGCTGAACAAACTGACAATCAAAAATAAATATCCATTACCTCGGATTGATGATTTACTGGACCAGTTGCGAGGCGCCGTTGTGTTCTCTAAGATCGACTTGAGGTCGGGGTACCACCAGATCCGAGTGAGGTCGGAGGATATCCCAAAGACAGCATTTCGGACTCGGTATGGGCACTTCGAGTACGTAGTAATGCCCTTTGGAGTAACGAACGCTCCTGCCATTTTTATGGACTATATGAATCGGACCTTTCAACCGTACTTAGACCAGTTTGTGGTAGTATTCATTGATGATATTTTGGTATATTCGAGGTCGAACGAGGAGCATGCTCAACATCTTCGACTTGTTTTACAAGTACTTCGGGAGAAGAAGTTGTACGCTAAATTATCTAAGTGTGATTTCTGGGAGAGTAGTGTACAATTCTTGGGGCATGTGATTTCCCGAGAGTGAATCTCAGTTGATCCGACAAAAATTGAGGCGGTTATGGCTTGGGAGAGGCCGAAGTCAGTAACTGAAATCAGGAGTTTCCTCGGATTAGCTGGATACTATCGACGCTTCATTGAGGGGTTCTCTCGGATAGCACTTCCTCTGACTCGGTTAACGAGGAAAGGAAACCCCTTCGTGTGGTCGGAAAAGTGTGAATTAAGCTTCCAAACTCTCAAGCGATGTTTAACGACTGCCCCTGTGCTTGCACTACCCGATGTAACACAAGAATTTGAAGTATATTGTGATGCATCTAAATTTGGATTGGGGTGTGTGTTGATGCAAGCTGATCGGGCAATTGCTTATGCTTCGAGGCAATTGAGGCCACATGAGGAGAATTACCCGACTCATGATCTGGAACTTGCAGCAGTGGTGTACGCACTGAAGATTTGGCGTCATTATCTGTATGGGGCTCGCTTTGTAGTATTCAGTGATCACAAGAGCCTAAAGTACTTATTTGATCAAAAGGAGCTAAATATGAGACAGAGGCGATGGGTGGAGTATTTAAAGGATTACGACTTCGATTTAAGGTATCACCCAGGCAAAGCGAATGTTGTGGCAGATGCACTAAGCAGGAAGGTATTACACGTGGCTTACCTGATGGGTAGAGAACAGGAATTGCTGGAAAGCTTTAGAGATATGAATGTTGGAATTGTTATGGACGCGCCAAACCGAATGACAATCGGAATGTTAAAAATCTCCAACGAATTTCTGGAGTCTGTGGTAGCTACACAGAAAGACGATAAAGAGTTACTGAGGCTGATTGATACTCAGACCCAAGGCAAAAATGTGGAGATAACTCGGGGTAACGATGGTATATGGAGATTCAGGAACCGAGTGGTGGTGCCTGCACATGGAGGCTTCAGGCAGGCGGTGCTATCAGAAGCACACAAGAGCTCTCTGAGTATACATCCGGGAGTGACAAAAATGTATCATGACTTAAAAAAGGAATTCTGGTGGCCAAGCATGAAGAAGGCAATAATTGAGTATGTGAAATCCCGTGTGATATGCCAGAAGTGCAAGGTTGAGCACTAACGACCTCCAGGTTTGCTTCGACCTCCAGAAATTCCGATCTGGAAGTGGGAAGGTATCACCATGGACTTCGTGTCCGGACTACCCCGCACTCAAACCGGATACAACGCGATTTGGGTGATTGTTGATCGACTAACCAAAAGTGCGCATTTCCTGGCAATAAATATGAAGTGGTCGCTAGATCGATTAGCTAAGTTGTACGTTGCTGAGGTTGTACGACTGCATGGTGTGCCCTCAAGCATTATCTCCGATCGGGATCCCCGATTCACTTCAAGGTTTTAGGGGAGTTTGCAACAACAACTGGGTACTGAGCTCAAACTGAGCTCAGCCTACCATCCCCAGACCGATGGCCAATCAGAACGGACTATACAGACTCTTGAAGATATGTTAAGGGCATGTGTACTGGAACAGGGCGGATCATGGGAGAAATACTTGCCCTTGGTAGAGTTTGCATATAATAACAGTTACAATAGCAGCATTGGGATGGCTCCATACGAAGCTCTTTATGGTCGGAAATGTCGTACTCCATTATATTGGAATGAGAACGGCGATGCCCTTCATCTGGGGCCTGAGATGATTCAAGAGATGAACGAGCAAATCGCTTTAATCCGAGAGAAGATGAAAATTGCTCAAGACCGACAAAAGAGCTATTATGACAATCGGCATAGACCCCTTGAATTCCAAGTGGGTGATTGGGTGTTCCTAAGGATTTCACCGACTAAGGGTGTAGGTCGAATTTTGAAGAGCCAAAAGCTTAATCCGAAGTATATTGGACTATACCAAATACTAGAACGGATTGGTGAAGTCGCTTATCGACTGGATCTTCCCCAATCGTTGACTAACATTCACAACGTGTTCCACGTATCGTAACTTCGAGCCTACATTCCGTGTGATACCATGATTGTACCGAGTGACTCCATTGAAGTGAAGAAGAACCTGACGGTGGAGGCGGTACCAATCAGCATTGAAGAGCATCAAACCAAACGGTTAAGGAACAAGGAGGTACCGCTGGTGAAGGTGAAGTGGCAGAATTTACATTGGATAAACTACACTTGGGAGTTAGAATTCGATATGAAATGAATGTACCCTCATCTTTTCCAACCGGAACACTAATTTCGGGGACGAAATCTCCTTTTAGGGGGGGTGGATGTAACATCCCTGATGTTTTAATGAGAATTATAAGAAATGGGAAATGATTAGTAAATGTTTTAGAAGTTTTATTTAATATTTGTTCTGTCTGAGCCAGAGACAAGAAAGCCGGTGTCGAGATCGGTCTCAGAAGCGCGAGCAGGCGGAGTTGAAGATCGGGAGTGTAGGAGAAGAGCGGGCAGGGCTAGGTGGTCTGGTCCAACCGATGTGAGGAGAGCTCCTCACACGGGGTCATAGCCCGGATTAACCTCATAATGACTGAAACAACGGGTGTAGGTAACCAAGAGGTGAGCACAGATGAGATATCCGACCTCTCAGGTTGTAGCTCGGATTTCCGAGGTATGAACACTAAGCTAGGACACCGGGGGGCCGACATTCATATTGGGCCTATACTCTTGCGAAGTATTATAGAATTATGAATAATTAAACATTGAGGGAATAAATAAGTGTAATTGATTTGATAACTATGCAATAGTTTAATATAGTGAAATTGATTAAATTTAGTAAGAATACAAATAAAATAAAGGAAAAGACGATCTTGCCCATGAGCTATATATATATATAAGGAGATTCTTTTCCTTCCCTCTTCATTATTTACAAGTTACCTTTGCTGCTGGTCTGTCCCTTCTCTTTCATTTTCTCCTCTCTTAACGCTGAGTTGCATGCGCTGGAAAGGGACTCCATTTGTGTCCAAACTTCAATTGAATCCCATTCCTGTGATCGAGGCTTCAAGGTGAGTCTACTGATCCGTTCCAATTGTGATTCCCTTATCCCTTTTATTCTTTGGCGGTTAAGGGCCATGCATGACTATATTCGTGGCTGTTCTCCACTCCTCCGGTGAGTGTGAGCCCAAATGCAGTCCATGAACTAAGGGCGTTAAAGTGACGAGCTGTACTTTATGATCCGTAGGTAGTAGGTTAAGCAATGGAAGACTGAGTGACGGAGTTGAGACTGTGAAACCAGCGCTCAGAGGAAGGAATCCACACAGAGAACAGATTATCGAAGCGTGGAACCAATGTAAGGGGGTGTTCGGGTTATAATTAATTAGAATAGGACTCGCTTCTTATTCAGGTCATTGAGCTAATATAAACAGGTTAAGGAAAATTTTGCTAAACGTAGTTGTGTGTTTATGCTTGTGCATGTGTGACTGGGTTCATTAATTAGTGGAGGATCGGGTGTGGTTGAGTTTATCATGTTATGATCTTGTGATATCTAATGTTGAAATGATCAGTGTTATGTGACGTCGGGTTAGCAAGCAGGCTACCCGAGTGATGAAGAATTGATATTATTATGTGAAAGGTAAACTGTTGAATGACTATGTGGTGTGGGATGGCCGACGGTATATAATAGCCCCTCATTTCCGGCTCCCGTGGTTTTCGTGCCCAGTTGAGCTACCCAGTGGTCAAGTAGGACCCAGTGGTCGAGGTGGAGAGTCAAGCAGGACTCGGTGAACCAAGCAGGGTTCACGGGGTGTCAAGTAGGACCCCCAGCTGAAGGCCAATCCTTTAGTATCCGGATACTAGGAGTCAGATTGTATGAGAGTCAGTTGTGATCGTGATGGATGTGATGGAATTGCGTGGTTGGGTTAATATAGTTACTGTATGTAATACACTATGTTTCGGTATGCTTACTTTCGAATGATGCTTGATGTATATGTATAAATATGCATGTATAATTGTTAAGTTCCATTCTATATTAATTACAATGCCAAACACTCACCCTTGCCTTTTTTTTTTAGTAACCGGTGTCAGGGAAGGGGAGGGAGCCATGGAGTCGCGCCAAGGGGGAGATCGGTGCCAGGGTCCGAGTGACTTTGAGTGACTCTCTATAGAGTTATATGTGTGTATAAGAACTTCCGAGTATTATTATTAGTTGTGTTTAACCAAGACCGGACCGGATGCAAATCTATATTTTAAAATACATCACTGTCATTTACATATGCTCTCATGGTAGCTATGACAAACCTTTAGTTAACAGAATCATTTTTAGGGTGAGATTTTTGGGAGTCCGTTTGCATGTTTTGCCCAATCCGATGTATGAAAGGTATTCGCTCAAGCGAATAGAAACCTCGTTCAAGCGAGAGTCCGGAATCTCGCTCAGACGAGTAGGGGCCTCACTCAAGCGGGAAGCCCTGATTCCCTTTCTCCCATCCGTTGTGCTTAGATTAACTTGCTCTTCTCTCTAGACCTCATTTTTTTAATCTAACTGTGACTGCTGTCACTTGAATAAGTCAGTAAAAATAAATGCTATTTCACTAAACCTCGATTAATTTTCAAGAAAAGGAAAAATTTATCGTAAGATGTAATCGTTTGAATAAAACTAAATGCAAAAATAACCTAGGACGTTACAAATACTTAGATGACAAGACCTGCTTGTTGCTAAATTATTTAGATTGTCAATGGTTACTGGGGAGGGTGTTGTCGCTAAGGTGGATATGTGCCCAGACATTGTCAATCTCATCACTAATTTGAATGGCCTATATCACATTGGTAATAGGGTGGTGTTCTCGCTAACTATGTTTGACCCACGTTGTCATTCCCGTTACTAATGCATTTTAGGTCAACACATTAGCAACGAGATTCGTTCATAGCTAATATATTTTTTTATTTTATTTTATTTTATTTGTTATGGGTTTAGATTGATTAATAGAAGCCTAAACTCATAAAACACCTGATAAACAACAATTATAATTAATTTACCATTTCATTTATTCAATATTCATGAATTAAACAAACTAAACTAATGGAAAACTTTATATATAAAACACAAATAATATTTACATAATGTATACAATGTGAAAAAAAACAAAAGATCATGTTAAAAAGGGGGGAGTAAGGTTGTTAGTGGTCCTGGTCTTGCTGCTACTGTTGAGAAGAACCATCAAACTACTAGGTTGGGATGGATTCTGGAGGCGTTCCATGAATTATGCGAGCATTTTCTTATGCCTCTGTAGAACAACTTATGTCCTTTCCTGTTGCTTCTTCATGGCTACGTCTTTCTCCTATATAGTTTTATGTGTCTACTAAAGAGTTGCAATCTTAGTGGTCTTCTCAGCTAGCTCATTGTTCAGGTATGCAATAACCTGAACATAGTATGGTGCTGAAGTAGAGGAGTCTGAGGCCAAACACATTCTATTTCTTATTTTCACCTTCAATAACCTCCATATAAAGAGTATTATTGTCAGTAAAAGAAAGGGTTAATACCTTCCTCCCCACCTCACCATTTATCTGTGCGACAAGCTCTACACACTTAGCCCTTTTTGCCTAATGGGTCTCATATATAGTTGAAAATAGAAAACATTTTAGATAAAAACATTATTCAACTATAATTGAAGTTATAAATTTAACAAAGTAAGTTAGAATTTAACTTACTACAACATTCTGAGTTCTTTCATTCACCTACAAACTAACCTTATTCTTCTTCGTCATCCAATCATTAGCCGTAGAGGGGTAGTCCATCTCCCGAGCCTCAAAAAATATATAAAATATTCCTTATTAACATTTCATTGAAGTTACAATACTACTAGTGGTCTAAAACAAAACAACAGAAGACTTATCATTCTATCTTTGTGCACAACTACAAAGATAAACCTTCTAGTGTAGATAAAGGCACCAGCACATCAACTGCTCTGTTAGTCTTATTTCTCTCACTCTTCTTCTACAAGGGCCTCATCAGTCACCATGTAACATCCTAATTTTGAATAATTAGTTAAATTATTAATAATCAAATAATTAATTATGAATAATTAATTAGTGGTGTAAGTTAAACAAAGATTTAAATCAGTTCAGCTAAACGATTTAAGTTTCATAAGTTAACTGAACACATAGATTATAATTTTACCCATAACTGCTTAACTAACTAAATCCTAATTCCTATTCTATTTTCCTTACTAAAACAAAAGAAAGAAAAAGAAAGGTGATTTTCCTTCTTCTCCTTCTCCCAAACTACGCCTCACCATCCACCATTCTCAACCACCATTTGCTTCTATTTCCATTCTTCCATTGAAGTAAGAACCAAAGCTTCCATTTTCTTTCTTCTTCCTCCCACAAGCAAGCAAGGCTAAGGTTGCTAAGCTTCTTCAAAATCCACCATTGTTAAGGTGGGTTCTAAGAAACCCATTTCGGATCTTTGGTTTCAAATTCCCAAATTCATCTTAATTCCTCCAATTTCATGTTCGTAGGAAGCGTACTACACTCGTTGGTATCGTCGAAGGTTCGAATTGCTTTTAGAGCCCTCGTCAGTGTACGTTTGGTAAGTTGAAACTTCCAAACTTCTCTCCTTTTGCTAAATTAGTATGATTATGAGTATTTTGGGGTTTCTGGATAGTTTAGATTTATGTTGAATTCACTATATTACATAATTGGTAATTGATCGATGAAAATCAGGTGTTTTGATGTTGTAGGTCACATTTCAGAACCAAGCCGAAACATGGAAACATTGTGGAATTCTTGATTCTAGATAGGACAAAGGTGACATATATCAAATGTATAAATTAAGAATGGATAAATATGTTTCTATATGAAATTAATGATGTTGTTGTATTGTTAACTGATAATGAAATTAATATTGATGTTAAATGGTGACAATGATGTGAAATTAATAATGATGATATAAGTGATGATGAATGATGAATGATGATAATGGATGTTGTATTGATGGATGATGTTGAATTATATGTTGATTGTAAAAGTGGTTATATTATTGATGTTGATGAATGAAGAAATTGACGTTGATATCAATTATGATGATGTTATCATATAAATGATTGTAGCATGATGTGTTGTTGATAAGTGATGAAACCTTTGACGATGGTAATCAAGTGGTGACCCTTGATGATGGTAATCAAGAGGCGGTATTGATATTATTGATGTACGAATCATAGCATGTGAATAAACACTACTTACAGGATGCAAGGGTCCTGTGAAAGGGTCCATATGGGAGGGCGGTCTGATGGTAAAACACAAACCTTTGTGGTGGTTCCTTAATGAACCACTCTAGAATGAGGTTCTAAGGCTAGCCTGCATCACCAAATGAATCGAGGTGCCCCAGTCACTAAGAGCGGCGGTGTTACAACGGGCGGCGGTTCAATACCAATAAAAACTATGGTATATGTTGAATCATTAAATACTACAATATATCCCATCATTAAAGTCGAATTTATGTGCATATGTATTGGCGTAATAACATTGAGCTAGGTGAGCTACAATGTAGTTGATGATGATGGATGAATATGAAGGACTATTATTGTTGTTGAAATATTAAATAATGATGTATGATTATGTATATGATGATGTGCACATTGATTGGAATATGTTGTATTTGGTGTGATCTGGTCAATATTTGTCATTTAATATATGATTGCTCACCTCTTACTATTTTTGTTGATTATAGTAAACTTCACAGATGGTGAAGCATGGTGGGACAATGAGGATATTGATGGTGCCAAAACAATCCAAATTGAATTTCACTTGTTGGGTAAAATAGCTGTTTTGGGCCTAATTCTCCCTAAGCACGTGAAATTTAATTGGGAAGACATTTTGGCATGGGACTTAAACCATTAGCTTGGAAATGTCACGTATGTGATGTGTGTTTGGTATAAATTAGATAACATTTGATTAGATTTTAGACCATTACAAACTATTTTTTTTAAATAGGCATTTTTTGTTACTACTGAAAACTTATGTATATCAGCTCTGCATTTTGTGAAATTGGGAATCGTCTATACCACTTTAACATTACTTATCTTCATAAAAGTTATAGATATCAAAGTTACAAAAATTTACCAATTAGTTTCACCTCAAAGGGGGTTTTGTAGCTTAGGTTATACACAAAACACTTCAATATGTTTCTATATAATAGCTTTGTAATTTTGTTAAATTGGGACATATCTATAGTGAATTAGCATTTTTTTCCTTCATAAAAGTTGTAGATATTTAAGTTACAAAAATTTACCTCCTGATTTTACCTCAAAAAAGTTTTGTAACTTAAGTTATGCTCAAAACACTCGAGTATGTCCCTATTGAAAATTGTCTACATAACAGTTTTGCACTTTATTAAATTGAGACTTCTATGTGTCAAATTTACATTTCTCATTTTCATTAAAGTTATAAATATTTGAACTATGAAAATTTACAAATTAATTTCATCTCAAAGGAATTTTTGTAGCTGAAGTTATCATTAAAATATCAAACCATATACGACAAAAAACAAAAAAATATATTTTGAAATTTAATAATTTCCTTTAGTTTATTATTTGAATTTAAATTTAGATATCACATTTAATTTCATATTAGAATGGGACTCTTTTAACTTACATTTAAGTGTGAATTTTAGTGTTACACACTATCACTACATTTTTTTATTTTACTCTTATTTTTATTCTTTGTCCACCAAGCAAAGTTATTTAGGGATAGGAATCTTTTTAGATTCCAAATCAACGTTAAGGACTGGATCAACTATGTCAGTTAGCAAAACCCTTGCTAGAATTTGGCGCCTCAGAGCTTTCTGCCGCCTAGTAACTGCCATTGGCTTCATAGCTATGTTTTTAATTTCGCTCATATTTATTATATTGTTTAACTTTTAAATTTTAGCCACGCACATATAATGAAATTTCCTAATAGTTTCACTAATGGATAAAAGGACGGTTAAAACGGGTTTTTAAACACGGTTAAAAGTAACAACATATAAACACGGTTGACAAGAACCGTGTTTTAAAATATAAACGTTTAAGGACGGTTATTGCTATAATCGTGTTTAAAAGTAAGTCTTCTTTAATTACAGGTTCTGTTTTATTGATTTCCCAAACCTACAAGCAAAGATAGTATATCCTAGACAGCCCAATTGATGCACGATATATCCCAGACAGCTCAATTAATGAAAACAAATGAAATGTATAACAGATTAAATAAAACCATCTATATACGAAAAAGATTATACATGAAATGTATAAAATGAAATCTTAAACACTACTAGGTACATCCTACACTAGTACAATGAATGAGTTAAAAAAAATCCTAAACCCTACGTACGATCCTATCAAAGTCCTTCCTTGAGTTAAAGAAAGATTGCTTTCTGATTTTTTCAACGTGTCTCAAAGGGAAGTGTGAGAAGTCTTGAAAGTGTTGCAAAGAAGACACAACCATTAGCACTAGTGAAGAACAAATAGTTAACTACTATGTGAATACCAATTTAGAGAATATAGGCAATGAACACTTACAGTTGTCCATCTGTCTACTATACTTGATTAGAAAATGGTGAGCATTGTCTTCATGATGAAATACCTACACTCACAGCTACCCTGCTGCAAATGAGACTACAAGGTACATACATCAAATTCACAATTCATTAATATTGTTACTAGTTTGCAGAAGTTAAAAATTAACAATGCTTCTTATCTGAAGTACTTACTTTTGGGTTGACCCACTGGACTTTTTTCTTGCTGATGCTTCCTTGTAGTCGACTGTATCCAACTATAGCCTTGTGTAAGAATAAAACATGCATTGAGTTAGAATCCAACCAAGAACAAAACAAACTAATTAAATATGTAAAGTTGTTTAATTTCTTAAATGAACTTACGACTCTACTATTCATTTGAAGTCCACATGAGCAGTCCCATGCAAGGAATCGAAGCATATAGCAATGCAATCCTTCGGGAAAATAACCATCAGCTGCCAGTGAAGGTTGCAATAAACCCTTATAAGTGGCAATTCAAGATGATTAAATCAATAGATAGTAATTATTTTAGAGACTCTTACTCTCTGTGATATGGCACAAGGTATACAGTCTTCCTCGACTCATTCATCCAATTTTGGATGTATGTCTGAGTCTCTTCCTTGGTGTTCCCGTGAGCTTATATTAGAGAGGGCTCTAAGAAACCATAAGTGTCCTAGACACCCATCTTTATACAAACTCTATGTAAAACCCTAAGAAAAATTAGACACGGTTACTTAGTCATAAATAACATGTTAAATGGAATATCATTGAACAAAGAATAATATACTTACAGTTCCAACACTGAATGACAGAAATGTTCAGCATCGTCCTCGCCATAAGGATCTCATACAAGTCAGCCCACACAACATATAACGGTAACAGACTTAGGCGGTCAAAAACATCTTCCCACCATGGGACTGGGATAGTATTCAACCAAACTATCGCACACATTTTTCTCCACATGCATCACATCAATGCAATGTATTGCATCAAGCTCCTTCCAATATAGTAGATCAATATTGACCTTTTCTTTCAGTTGTTTTTTAAGGTGGGTTACTTTTCAAACTTACTAAAAATGACATTGACGTCTTTCAGCTTTTCATATACTTGACGACCAGTTAATAGTGGAGAAGGCATTTCAAACTCTTGTGCACCGTTGAACGCCTTCTTTAACCTACAAAATGGATGATTAGCTTTAAGAAACCTATGAGGTTGAAGATAAATACTTTTCCTTCCATGATGCAATCGATCATAACTAGTTCCCTCTTTATATACAAGACACGCTTTATGACCCTTAACGTTGTACCCCGATAAGTTACTATATGCTAGAAAATCATTGATTGTGTAGAATAACATGGTACATAATTTGAATAATTGTCTTTCAAACCCATCAAACACATTAACCTCATCTTCCCATAACATTTTGAGGTATTCAACTAATGGAGTTAAGTATACATCAATGTCATTCCTCGGTTGTCATGGACCAGAAATCATCATCGATAGCATAACATATTTCTGCTTCATGCACAACCATGGAGACAAGTTGTAAACAAATAACAAAACAAGCCACGAACTATGGTTTGTGCTTAGGTTCCCATATGAGTTCATGTCGGCTGTGGCTAGTGCAAGCCTAACATTTCTTGGGCCATAGGTAAAATCCAAAAACATCATATCCATTTTCTTCCACTGCAATCCATCTGTTGGATGCCTAAGTAGTCCATCAATAACCCTTTCATCAGTATGTCATCTCATAAGTTTTGCATCATCTGTATTAGCTAACAGATGTTTTAGTCTTGGAACTATGGGTAGATACCACGACACCTTCGCAGGAGACCCTTTAGTGTAGAATTCATCAGAATCGACCTCTTTCTTCTTATATCGTGACACCCCATACCTAGAACATCAATGCAGCATTTCATACTCACCCCAGTATAATACATAATCATTTGGGCATGCATGTATCTTCGTATACTCCAAACTCATAGGACACAACACCTTTTTAGCCTTATAGTTATTAAACTGGTCTGAACCGGGGTCAATGATCTGGTGTGGGACCAGCCACAAATGTATTCAAATTATAGTGTTTTTTACACCGGTCTAGTAGGGATTCGGTATTATGTCCCCTATTCTAGTGGGAAATAAGGGTCTTGAAGTCCTAGAGATCCTTCACACCAAGCTTTCACGTTGAAAGGAGGTAAAATGTGGTGTCACCTGCGAAGATTCTCCGACGCTCAAGTCAGTAACCAGAAAAAGGATTCAAGGTTATCAAGCGTAAGTTTGAGAATGAGTCTAACGTACCAGATTTATGAAATTATTGGTATTTATATGTGTGCATGCAGAGAATGAATGGTCTTCTAGGGTTGGGGCACTATTCATACAATATGTCAGTACGATTCTGACACACGATGCAGGTGCCTCTACGTCACCTGCAAACGTTCCCCTGCAACTATACCTTGTACTGTTTGTCAAGTGACACAGATACTTTCTGGTGTGCATGGTGTTGACCTGGACTTCCGGTATAGAAAGGTATTTGATACATGTTTATAGTTCGGAGGTTTACCTGCGACATCGGTAAGCGAGTAAGATCAGGTGAAATTAACCTCTTGCCCATATGTCGGTATCTAGACCGGATTAGTTACGATTTGGCAAGGTGTTACCATTGAGAGCATTTCCTTCAAAACCTTATGCAAGTTGGTGAAACTTTTATCTGTCCACCCATTTATCACCTTCAAATTAAACAATCGTAAAACTCTAACAACCTCGTGAAATTGGTGAATTTGGATACAACGGCTTCTCAAAATCCTCAAACAAAGTCGCTTATATGAGCTCTCTTAAAACTTTCTACCCCTACATCATTGATCATATCCTTAAGCTGGTCATCCATGTCGACATCAGTGTCATGCACAGAGCTTCAGTTTTCAGTTTGAAAACTGGTACTTGGCACCACAATGTCTTCACCATGCCATATCCAACGCGTATAACTCTGAAGAAAACCATCACACAACATATGTTCTCGCGACTCTTCCAATTCTAGTCAACGCATGTTCAAGCATTTAACACAAGGGCAAAAATACCTTCCATTCACCTCCTCAGCATTTCGTATTACGAATTCTATGAATGATTCAACTTCACTCTCATACTGTGGAGTTATGCGTGATGCAGTTATCCAACTCTGATTCATACTCACTGTTTACAATTGAGCGGTGCTATGAATCTCACTTTTTTTTTACAAAGGTGATGGTCCTACCCATTCAGGATGAACATTTTTTTTATACGTCATAACTATGTACAAGTAAGGACTTATTTTAAAATTTGATAAAATTTCAACGGTATTTTGCATTGGTCTCTAAGTACACGAAATAAAAGTGGGGACATCAAATTCAATCACAATCAAATATGCACCCAGAGAACAATACAAAATGTAAGTAACCAAAACTTTATCAAATTTTAAAATAACTCCTAACTTGTACACAACAATGATGTATACAAAAATTTGTTCTTCACAAACTGTCCAATCGGACAATTCAACATTCAACACAAACGATGAAATTAATTAATTTAATTACCATTTGTATCGAATCTCCAACGAGAAACTACGGTCACTCATGCAAGCACGGAAATTTTAAACTACTTGCAGTAATTAAATCAATTAAACAGAAACATATGACAAGGATTCAAAAACAAGCAAAATATTTGAAACATTAGTTTAAAATTAAGTATTAACACTGCTTTTATGTTACATACCAATTATAGTAGTCTTACTAAATGAAAAAATGTACCTTTGCTCCTTAAAGGATTAAAAAAAAATTAAAATCTTATACCACCCCCTCTTCTCATTTTTTCTCTTTAAATAGAGTACTGTTAATACTCTTATTTTTTAAATCTTTAATATATATCAATTATTTTCTTTTAATCAATTTTCCTTTCTTTGTAACCACTTGAAATTTGAATTTGACTCTAATATTCCTCCACCTTTCAATTACTATATGTATATTTGTTTAATTAATTTTTCATTTCTGAAAAAATAAGACTAAATAATATTTTAACCCGACTACGTATCTATAATCTTTTAATGGATTAGTTAGGACCACGTGGAATCAATATGATTATAACATGAAAAACTAATACATTAACGCCTATAGTTCTCCCAAATTTAATCAAAATTTATATATGTTTTATTTATATATTATATTACTTTGTTAAGCAAGATACTAGAAATAATACTAGGGAGATATAGAGTATATTAACCGATAAAGATTGCTATAGTTTAAATTTTAAGTTTGGTTAAAAATGTAATTGTATTAAGATTCAATCCAAAGAGTAGCAGAATTTGGTGTCATGTCAATTAAGTGTATGCAATTGCCACTTGTGTGGTGAAACTAATTGGGGTGCAAACCACATTATATCCTAGCACATGTTACCTTTTCTGTTTAGTTTATCCAGTTTATGTTGTAACCAAAAAATGACAACAAACCACACTATATCCTAACACATGACAACAAATTTGAACCATTGCATAGTGATCATGAAACCAAAAAAATTGTTCCTTCCCAATGATCAATGCCAATTTTAGAAAGCCACAAACAAGTATAAAACTATTAAATACAACATATCATGAACAACAACAACACATTATCAACCCTAAACCCATCATGAACAACAACAGAAACAAAAACAAAAACAAGAAGTAAGGCACATTGGGGAATGTTTTACATGCTTGAATGACAAAAGAAGAGAAAGTTCACGTAGCACGGTGGTGAGACAACCTCCATAAAGAACGTCAATGGTGCGCGAGAAACAGAGAGAAACTTGCAAAAGCGTATGCACATTGTTACAATTTACTCAAAGAAGACGACAACACACAATAAAGTTAAACCTAAAAGAGAAACAGAAAAGACACCTTCGAAAGAGACACCTTCGAGAGAAACAGCGCAGGGAAACAAAGAACATCAATGGCACACGAGAAATAGAAAGACAACAGACACCTTGAAGAGAAACAGTGAAGGGAAATAAAGAACGTCAATGGTGCACGAGAAACAGAGAGACAACAGAGACACCTTTGAGAAAAACAACGCAGGGAAAGAAGAGAGAAAGAGGGAGAAAGCTTTGGAGAAGAAAGGTTTGAATAGCACGCGACTTACTAAAACTAAAAATAAAAGGCAAAAGTTAACAGATATATGCACGGTTACGACAGTAACTGTAACACCCTGGATTTAATTATTGGGTAACTTTATTTAACAAATAATTAAATTAGGAAGGTTTATTAAATTAAGGCATTTACGTTAATTTTTTAAAATTAACCGGGATACGTTTCCGGTTACCAGAAATTACCTAATTGGTTCCAAAAATATACCAAATGAACCAAAATACTAAATTATCCTTAATAATAATAGCTTTTTCAATTGCCTAATGCCTTCACAATTTTTTTTCCTTTCCTGCGTGTTATGTGTGTCCGTTGCCAAGGAAGATAAATTGCAATTCACTCTTTACTTCCACGTTCTCAACCTCTCTCTAATCTGCATACACTTATTTCATTTGGCTATCTCTCAATCTCACATGTTCCTTTTATTTTGTTTCATGCGAACCCCCTATTTCTTTTTTTTTTATTTCTCAATCACCTATGGAAAAACAGACCCCTCATTATTCACTTTCAGTCTCACACACTTTTTTTATTTAATTCACTCTCCGCTCTCAATTCTTTTTATCTCTCAATTCTCTAAATCACTTTTCTTTCTTAGCACACTGCACCCTTTTTTAATTATTCATTTAATTCTCTTTCACTCTATTTTCTAACTATTCTCTCTCAATCTCACGCCCTCTTTCTTACTTACACCCTCCCACCTTTCTCACCGTAACTATCTTCTTTTTTTTCATACTCCCATCAGCACATGCATGTATAAGATTAAGAGAGAAGCCACTCATTTCTTCTTCCATGGCAGTAAGAGAGTTTGGGAGAGATTCTTTAACTTTTGTTTCTAAAGGTAAATTCTAAAGGAATCCATTTTTGATTTTGGGAGGAAAATCCTTAATAATTGTTGGGTTGTTTAAGAACATAAATAAAATAGTCTAAAGTGATGTTTAGGAAAATTATGCAAGATGTTTTGTTACCAACCGTGAGCCCCTAAATATTTTGATGAATGGTTGTTGCTGAAAATGATGTTAGAAAGATGAAATGGATGGTGTTAAAAGTTAGAAATTTCAAGTGTTAAAAGTTGGACGGTAGCTGTTAAAACACAGATAATAGGTGTTAAAAGCTGTAGTTTTAAGAATTAAAACCTGAACTTTTTTAACAAGCGTAAAAAGTCAAATTTTTGGGTAGTATAGATCTTTAAGAAAATTAAAGACTGGATTTTAGATATTAAAAATTAAAATTTTTGAGTTTTTAGAAATTTTATTATTAAAATATAATATTTTATGGGCCAAGGAGATCTTATATTAAATGTATAATTTAGTTGAAAATAATAAATATTTACAATATATTTTATTTAAGAAATTAAATTACTATACAATATTTAAATTATTTAAATAAATTTTTACATTATATTATATGTTATAATTGAAATTTTTAAAAGTAAAAGTAATTAGACAAAAAGTAGTTTTGAAAAAAATAAAAATAAATTTGTATCTTGACGTTATTTTGGTATCAAATGAATTATATTGAAAAAGGTTTATTAAATAAAAATGTCGCTATAAGATATAGAAATTGTGAAGTAAAAATATATATATATATATATATATATATATATATATATATATAATTGTGGTTTTGGTGATTAGTAAGTTAAAATAATAATTATTATTAAATTTTGGAATTTATTGAAATTATTAAAATTTTAAGGGTTGGTTATTTAAGCGCCAAAAATATGATTTTTAAGTAGCGTATAAATTATTAAAATAGTTATTGTTAATTTAGAAAATTCTGGCATTGGAAACCAGAAATCGGTAATTAACTCAAAGTGATCGAGGAGTGTTTCGAGCTTCAGGAATTGAGGATTCCAGGTAAGGGGAGCATTATATTTTAAATGCATAGATTATGAATGGATAAGGGGATATAGGTTGATTTATGAGTTGATTGTGTGATTTATTGATTGTACTATATCCCCTTTTGGATATCTGTGATGATATGAAAATTAATAATTTTGTTGATAGTGAATTGATGATTTATGTTGTTAATTGCATTGAATTGCAATGAATGATTATGATGAGGATATTTGATCATGCTAACTAATATTATGTATTGATGATTATTAAGCTTGAAGTAGCTTAGTGAACATTGTGTTGATAATTAATTGTTGGTTACTGCATGCTATGCTTGTTGATATGTTAAAATGAAACCCTTGGTGATGGTAACCAAGTGGTAGCCCCTGATAATGGCAATCAGGTGGTTTATTGATGATTGATAATTATTTTACATAACATTTGCATTTAGATGCACACAGGACTGTAGGGGCCTATAATGCCGGCCTAGATAGAAGGACGACCTGATGGTAAGGCACAGACCATGTAGTGGTTTCTTCGGATTCCACAGCCGTTTTCGAGTGGGACTCAAGGCCGACCCGTAACACTACCGTTGTCACTAGGAGCGACTATGTTGCATGAATGGGCAAACAGTTTAGTACCTATAAAATGGACGAATCAATTAGGAGCTGAGATATATTATTATATTTTGTAATTCCCATCATTAGCGACAGATTCGCATGTATATGCATTTGCATATAATTATTATGATTTAAACATTGTGGGATAACTTATGGTGTATATTGATGCAGTCGGTTGTGTTATGGTCTAGTGACTCAGGGTCCATAATAATGGATAACCGGGGTATAGAGGAATGAATCCGTTCCGGGGTCCAGAGTCCATGCTTAATTGGTTGGTGAATTGAACGGTCACTGGGCCGAACCATTGTCATGGGTAATGCCTTGAGCTCCTTACACCGGCCTAACACGTTGAAGGGCGAAAGGGGGTGGTACCTGCAAAGACACTCTGACGCTCAAGTCAGTTTGGATTCTAACACCGGAGCTATAACGACTCTATGAGATGGGTACCAGGGACCTTATCACTTATGAGGGCATTGGTTGTATTTATAGCGATGGAGTGTCACTATAGTGCCTCGTTCTGTGTGCCAGATCAGGTCCATACACGTGGGCTTACTGTAGATTATGACTGGTATAGGCCGTTTTTACCCTCTCGTGACTTTGGTCGTATAGCCACTCAAAGGGGCTTTGACACCGGTCGAAGTGGAGCTATGGCCGTGCCAGTGTAATTAGGTGTTTAGACAGTGTGCTGTCCTTTAAGGGGTCCACATCGGTTGAGGTGGAGATTATGGGCTGGTCTTAATCCACGAGTCTGGGGGCCGGTATCCGGGCCAGATCAGGTTGCATTCGAGGTAATGCAATCGTATTAAATGATAGTGTACAGTAGTGATTATGTTGTATTATTAATTATGTGAGGAATTCGATGTTTGATTGATGAATTGTGTTAAATCTGGTTCAGTATCTATCATTTAATATATATATATATATATGTGTGTGTGTGTGTGTGTGTGTGTGTGTGTGTGTGTGTGTGTATGCTCACCCCTAAGTTGTTGTCATTTTTTAGTGAATATGGACCAAGGCGATGCTTGGTAATTGTTCGGTTTGAATCGTTGTGGTCTTGGAAACCTATATATATATGTATAGTTGATGGGTATAGTATCGTCTTGGCCGACACTCTTGATACATATGTTAAATGTTTGTATATACTGAAAAAATAGGTAACTGATAACCTCATTAGAGGTTTTGTAGTCATTTTGTTCCTGAATGCTTGCATGTAGAAATTAGTAAATTAAAAGTATATTACGCTATTGAATTATATATTCTGCCCAAGAATTTTATTGAAAACCATATAGCGATGCCTACATGTGCTTGGAGTTTCTGCGCGACCTAATAGATTCGCTAAAAATCGGAAAAAAATTTCCCCTATTTTTATTAGTAAGATGTCATAGTAACTGTGTTTATAAAATCAAAAGTTAAGAGATATAAGCACAATTACCATAGTAACCGTGTTTATAAATAAGTCCTAAGGTCAAAAGTTAAGAGATATAGGCATTGTTATCATAATAACCATGTTTATAAATAGGTCCTCAGGTCAACAATTAAAAGATATAGGCACGGTTACCACAGTAACCGTGCTTATAAATAAATCCTAAAGGTTAGTATTTATGTTACCTATATGCACAGTTACCTCATGGAACCATGTTCATATATCTTGGTCATAATTTCAAAAATGTCACCGCATGTTTTTCAAACACGGTTACTAGATGACGTGTTCATATATCTTGATAAGTTTTCCTAAAAATTTGAAAAATATCACCGCGCATTTTATTAACACGTTTACCTTTCAACCGTCCTTATATCTGCATTTTGCACTAGTGTTTCAGTATGATTATATAATGATATTTTAGTTTCTTTGTTTTAATAATTATTTTATCTAAAACTTGTATTTAAATTTATTCTTTAATGGTATATTTATAAAACAGAATAATGATCTCAAGTGAATTTACGTGTATCACTAAAATTTATTTTGCATTTAGTTCATAAGTTTTCTTAGATAAAATAGATAATTATTCTTAGAAAAATTTAAAAAATAAAAAACTGTTTATTTACAAATTATTTAAATTTTTTTATAGAAAAATAGAAATCTGATTTTCTATTTTTTAAGAAAATCAGAAAACTCTTTTAAAAGGTTTTATAAAAGAAGTAAAGAAAATAAGAAAAACGGTAACTGAATTACAAGATAAAGTCTGCTGTAACCGAATGGGAATCAAAAAGTTCTACTGCTACAAGTTTTAAAAAATTAGAAACATGTAACTTGTATTATTCATTTAAATTAATATTATCATCCTTAAATATTGAATTGGTTTTCCTGTAATCTTGCTTAACAAAAGTGTCGCGACCGGGATCGTGACGGGATGACCGACCCTTAAAAATAAAACGAGTTTCGAAATCCTTTCGAAAAGAAAACAGGGAGTCGCCACCAATATTTTTTAGGATAAAAATATCGGGAAAAACCTCTTTTAAAATACTGGATGAAAATGAAATTTTAAGTTCGGGAGTCGAATTACAGGTGAGGAAGGTATTAGCACCTCACAACTGTCTGTTATAAAACGGTTACCTCAAATTGATAGCGCTTATTTCAAAATAGTCTAGAAATTATTTCAACTTCTTTTATGAAAAGAAACATACAAAACGACAAAGCAGACACAAACAGACCGAGTAGTGACAATAAAAAATTTGACCAAACAGTGACAGTAAGAAAAAAACAGTAACGATAGAAGACTAAATAGTGACAGTAAGAAAACAAATAATGGTAGTAGAAGATTAAAACAGTAACAGTAAGAAATGACAAAGCAATAACAGTAAGAAACTCGATAAAACAACAACTATGAGAAAAAAGTAAAATAGAGTGAAAGTAAAGGTTAACAGGACGTCTCATCCAAATTAACCTTAATTTGTACATGAATTTAAAGATTAAAATAAAATTAATGAAATAAAAAATAAAGTTAATTAAAAAATATTATTTTTTTAATATAAGTATTAAAAAACATGAGATTAACAAGATGTCGAGTCTAAATTAATCTCATTTTAAATAAAATAATATTCTAATAAAAATATTAAAAAACATGAGATTAACAAGACGTTTCGTCTAAATTAACCTCATTTTAAAGAAAATATTATTTTAAAATTAAAGATATTAAAACATGAGATTAACAAGACGTCACGTCTAAATTAACCTCATTTTAAAAAAAATATTATTTTAAATAAAATATTAAAACATGAGATTAACAAGACGTCGTGTCTAAATTAACCTCATTTTAAAGAAAATATTATTTTAAATAAAAATATGAGATTAACAAGACATCGCGTCTAAATTAACCTCCTTGCGACAATAAAATTTAAAATATTGACTATATAAAATTAATCAAAATAATAACAGAGACATAAAAATTAATAACGAGAAAATGGGCCCGACAGGAATTGATTCCCGCTCCTACGTATTCTCAAATGTATTGAGAAATCAGGGTTACGTAGTCATTTGGGGAAATTAATTTTGAAACAATGCTAAAATCTTTAAAATTGTATTTAAGATTATTTTTAATTGATTTGATTTTTTAATAATAAAAATTCATGAGGAAGGAGAAATACAAGGCGAAGAAGATCGCACGTGCATAAACGTTCGAAGTCTTATATCGCAAATGTAGACAAAAGTAATTTTGCACGACATTCCTTATAAGATCGTGATATTAGCATAAAAGATTATTTATTTTTATAAAAAAGAGTGTTTAGATTTTAATATATTTTATCTTTAAGATTCATCACTAAATAAAGGATTTGTTTTTATTTTAGAAAAGATATTTTTGTTTTAAGATTTTTATTTTAGATTTAGTACAAAGAATTTATTGTATTTTTAAGAAGGGAATATTTAACTTTGATATTTTCAATTTTTGATTTAACACAATTTAAATTTATCTTATTATTCATAACAGGAATTTATTTTTGTTTTTATTCATTATTACTAAAAAAGAAAAGGATATGTTTTTTTTACTTTTATTTCAATGTAAAATTATTTAATTTTATTATATATTTTAAAAAATATTTATACTTAAATATCTGGAAAAAAAACAAAAAAACATTTATTTTTAGTTTAAACTCTTTAAAATAAATCAAAATGCTTCTCTTTATTTGGTTTTTTTAAAAGAAAATAAATGGACCCTTGGCTATTTGGGCTTCAGACTTCTGAAGCCCATAGACTAAAAAAAGACAATAAACCAAACGACCCATTAGGGCTTTACTTTGAAAACAAAGAAGATAAGAGAAGAGGGATAGGGAGCATCAGAGGAAAGAAACGGCAGAGAGAGAAGATGGAGAAGAGAGAAAAAATCGGAGGAGAGAGGGACCAAGAGAAAGAAGATGACCGACGAAGGAAAGAAGAGGTCGGCCGACATAGTGGAGGTTGGACAGTCGCGGGAGGTTGACGGCGGTCGGACGGGCTCGGGATGGTGGTTCTGGTCTGGAGCGTCTTTGTTCGCGTGGGTCAGAGGCGGCGTCGCGCATCGTGCAGGTGACCGGGTCTGGACGGCGTCAGGGGTCCTTCATCTGTAGAGACTGACGTTCGCGGTGGACGATCGGTCCAGGAGGTTTTGCTCGAGCAGATCTGGGCAAAGAGGTGGCGATCTAGTTTGTGAAGGTGGAGGCCAGTGGTCGGTGGTTGTTGTTGTCTTCTTCTCCTTTTTTTTCTCTTTGTGTTGTATTTTATTTTCTATTGCTTTTGGGTGTTGATGATTTTTGTTACTGTTGGTTTGTTGTTCTTGGATTTAATTGGTTTTGAATAATGGGTGTGTGTTGCTATGATGTGTTGAGAAGATGAAAGGAGGGGTTTTTTTGGATTTTTAGAGATGGGGATTGCTTTTTTGTTGGTGTTATTGTTGCTGGTGTTTAAGAGAAATGAGAAAGGAGGTTTTTTTAATATATTTTTCTGGTTTGGGTTGATGGAGAAGATGAGGATGGGGTGATGGAGTTGAGCCTGTGTTGTTTTATTTTTTGGTTTGATGAAGAAGATAATGTGTGTTGGTGGTTTTTTGGTTTTGGGTTTTTTGCTTTCTGTGTTGTGTAACATCCTAAATTTGAGAATTTTAGAAAATAATTCATTAAGGATCGGTGGAGTTTCTTTTTAATTAAAAAGCGCTAGACATCCGTTATCAGTGAAGAATTTCCGAGTCTGATTTCGGACGAGTGAAACGTTTGCAAGTGAATCATGTTTGAGATAAGACTTTCCGAGTAAAGAAAGGTATCTGATTTCGAGTGAGATCTTTCTGAGTGAGAGAACTACTTCCGAGTGAAGTAAAGTTAAGATGTTTCCGAGTGAGGCATTACTGAGAGAATCACTTCCGAGTGAAGAAAAACTCTGTGTCCAAATGAGACACTTGAGTGAGGCAAATCCGAGTGAAACGTTTTCGAATGGGTCGTTTTCGAGAGGAGTACTTCCGGGTGAGGTAAAGCTTTGATTTTGAATGAGTACTTCTCGGGCCAAGATAATTCTGAGTAGTGAATTCCTGAGTGAGGTATCTCCGAGTTGAGTGCAACCTTCCCGAGTGGGATGTCTCTGAGTGCGACACTTCCGTGTGGGATGGCACCGAGTGAGACATACCAAGTGAGTCTTTCCAGGGGAAGTACTTCTGGATAGAGAAAGACTTTAACTTCGAATGAGTACATTTCTGAGTGAATAGTTCCCGGGGGAAGTAAATATCCGAGTGGTGAACCCTTTCATTCAATTCGTGCTCGGGTGTCTTAAAGATCGTCTAGAGCCTGTGCTCGGGCCATATCCAAAGTTGTCAAGAGCTTGTGTTCGGGTTCGTCTTCGATATTGTCTTCGACTCCGAGTGATATTCCCAAGTGGAAAGATTTCCGAGAGAGGACTGAATTTCGACTCCGAATGATCCTTTTGGTTGTAAGACTTCCGAGTGACGCACTTCCGAGAGAAATATTTTTGAGTGAAGAAAGGCTTTGACTCGGGCAGAGATATATCTAAGTGATATATTTCTGAATGAGGTGTCTCCGGGTAAGACATTTCCGAGTGGGTCACTTCCAAGGAAAGAACAGCTATGACTGAGTGTTTCAAACAGAAACATTTCCGAGTGAATTCCTTCCGAGTGAAGTAATTCTGAATGAAAAGAGACTATGATGAATCCTTCTCGGAAAGAGATATTCCTGAGTATTTTCAATTTAATCCTTTTACCATGTTAGAGTCCAAATTTGGAAATATGGTCAACTACAAAGTTATTCCCCGTTGTCTTAGCTTTCCAGCAAGACTAAATTTATTAAAAACCATTAAGATATGAGAGAGTTATGCCAAAATATCTAAATAGTGTCATAATTGATATTTACTTCAATCATCAAGGCTCTTCCACGTCACTTTATTCTTCTAAATTCTAGCAGATTCTCTTGTCTTTTTCTAAGTATGAGACCCTTTTTATTGTCCTATCCTCTTTTCTTTTATTATCTTATTTTTTCCTTATCTCTTAAGATATATATATCAGCACTTCCTCACTTCATGGACACCTTTTCCATCAACAATTTCTGTCAATCCCACCATTCGATCGGCTTGAAATTTTGAGAGTGGAAAGAACTCTAAATTCCTTAGTTCAAGGTAACGGTGGAAGATTTCAGAACTAAGAGTTGATTCGGAGCTTGTGAATAACGAGCTGATTGTATTTAGTAGCTCAAGGAGCTTCTGGAATCGTTTATTCCAGGTAGGGGGAGCGTTACATTTTAAATATATAGTTTATGAACGGAATCGGGATAATATTGTTATCTTCAATGAGAAATCCCGAATATATGTGATATGTGTGATATATTATGAGATATGAACTATATATGTTGTGTATGAGTTTGTGATGAATTCTATGCATGAGATGCAATAGAATATGTGATTGATGATGATGATATGAATGATATTCATGAAGATTTCATGATATATATATATATATATATATATATATATGCATGTGATGCATATTAATAAAGCATGAGATGCTTATGTGATGATTATGATAATGATTGATAATATTAATTAATGATTATTAAGCTTAAAGTAGCTTAGTATATGTGGCGGTGATTGACTACTGCATGTTATGCTTGTTGTTATATTGAGTTGAGACCCTTGGTGATGGTAACCGAGTGGTAGCCCCTGATGATGGTAATCAGGTGGTCTGTTGATGATTGATCATTATTTGGCATAGCATGTGCATTCAGACGCACACAGGACTGCAGGGGGCCTGTGATGCCGGCCTAGATGGGAGGGCGACCTGATGATAAGGCACAGACCCTGTGGTGGTTTCTTCGGATTCCACAGTTGCCTTCGAGTTTGACTCAAGGCCGGCACGTAACACCGAGTTGAGTTACCGCTGTCATTGAGAGTGACTGGTGTTACACTATGGGCGCGCGGTTTGGTACCTGTAAAATGGCCGAATCAGCTGAGAGCTGAGATATATTATTATGTTATGTAAATCCCATCGTTAGAGTCGGATCCGCATGCATATGCATTTGCATATAATTATTGAGGTTGAGAAGCTATGAGATAGCTCATGATATGTACTGTTGTGTTGTTGCAATTGAGGTATTATAATTGTTGTTAAATGACAAGGTGTATGGTAATGTTTATAATGAATTATCGATTTGTGTTGGAGCTGGATAATTAAATAGTAAATTACGTTGAATCCAGTTCAGTACCTGTCATTTAATATGTATATGCTCACCCCTATTGTGGTTATCTTTTTCAGTGGATACAAGACGCAGTGAAGGCATATGAGATAGCATTCAGTGTAGATTGAAGTATTATGTACATGTATGTGTACATAGTATGTATAGTAGTATATTTTGCCTTGGCCGGCTCTTGATAGTATACGTTGTTATATATGTTTGAAGGTTTGAGAATTGATGTTGAATAACTTCTTTTTGAAGTTTAAAATTTGAGAAAGTATATAAATATATGTATGTGTTCATATGTATGTTATATTACATATACAAAAATTGGAAGTCATTTTCTTTAAATTCTTCATTTTCTTTATTTACCTTAATATGATTTTATTACTTTTATTATAAAATCATATTTTTTATATTTAACAATTTAATATACGTTTTCCGCTGATTCTTCTGATAATCTTCATTTTGATTATCCAAGCTATGTTTTAATTATTTTCATACTTTCTCATATCGCCATGTATGAGAAAGGTTTACTTAATTGGTCCAGGGGTATTGTTTAAATAATTATTATAAACCGTGAAAAATTTACCCTTAATTTTATTATTCTAATTAATTATATTGGGATAATTATATTAAGGGTTAGGATGTTTTATGTTGTCTGATGAGGAAGATGGTGTCGAGGGATAAAGAAGGGGAGAGGAAGATGAAGAAGGTGAAGGAGCTGGGAGGCAGGATCCAGATTCCGGACTGGTTTTCTAGAATGATGGCATTGGAGGGAGTAAAAGAATATTTTATTTTTTAATAATTAAAATAAATAAAATTAAATAAAGGGGGACAAAAGATGGTGTTTACAAAAAGAAACGGTAAAGGGTTGTAGAGACCTTATCTATATTATAAGTTAGTTATTAGCGGAAAGACCAACCCCACAATATCTATCAATTTATATTTTTATTTTTTGTTAAATTTAAGATTTAATATTTCGTATGATTTTTATGATGTATCATGATAATATTTTTATTATTCTTTGTAACTATTTTGAAATATATTGTAACATCCTAATAGAGCATTAATGGGCAAGTCAAAGGTAATGGCTGATTAACTAAAAGTGGCATGGAAATTACGCATGTGCCCTCTTGACTATATAAATGATTTTCGTCTCTCTCTCCGCCACTTACGCTGAGCTAGGAAAAAGAAAAGAAAGTTGAGCTATTTCTCTGTTCGTGCATGCAAAGGTACCATCTCTGTTTCTCTCTGAAGTTCAACTAAGATTCTTCTTCTTCTTCTTCTTCATCCCTTCCTCGTGAGCAGCGTTGAGTGTCTCGGATTCTTAGAAATCCTCCACTGTTGGTGAGACGGAGCTGCTCGAGGGAGAGAACAGCTTTGGATTTCTCCGAAGTCGAGTTTAGAGTTTGACGACTTGTGCCGAAGGTCGTCTAGTAGAGAAAGAGAGACCGAAGAGCGATCGGTCAGCGTTGTCAGCTTGAGGAACTTCACAGTAGGTAGGGGGTGCTTTACATTTCAAATGAATGGTTTATGGACGGATTCTGGGTGAAATTGTTATGTTGGTTATATATAACCTTGAAAAGTGATGATCGGTGTGTTCTGTTTGTTTGATAACATGAGAAATACCCGGATGTGTGATATTTATGAGTTATGGAGTGTTATGTGATTTCTGTCCATGATTGTATATTGATTGTAATGAGTATGCCGAGTGCTTATAGCGTGAGACGCTTACTATATGATTGTATATGGAATTGCATGTGAAGCATGTTGATTGAAATGAGAATGCCGAGTACATATAGCGTGGGACGCTTGATGATTAAAACCATATGCATGTGATTCACCATTGAAAATGCTGAGAGCATATAGCGCGAGACGCTTATTACACTACTAAAAAAACCCTAAATTGCCACCCCAAAATAGCGACCACACAGGGTGGTCGCTAATTAGCGACCACCTAGCGACCACCTAGAGACCACCTAGAAAAAAGGACTAGGAAAAAATATTAGTGACTAAGTTAGCGACCAGAAAATCCCGTCGCTACAAAAAGCATAACTACACCGTCGCTAACACCATCGCTAACAGTACGTCGTCGCTAGTGCGGTCGCTAGATTTTGTTCCCGTACTTTTTTTGTTTCCCTCTTGTTGGCGCCAAATAGTTGCGACGGTACATGTACCATCATTAATAGTTACCCCGTTGCTACGACGGTCGCTAGATTTCATTCCCTCATTTTTTTAGTTTCCCTCCAAGGGTTTTTATTGCACCAAATTTTAGCGACGGACATATACCGTCCCTAAATGAAAGGCAAACTATAGCGACGGCCATGGTTCGTCACTGTTTGTTGTTTTTAGTGACGGTAGGAGCGTCGCCGCTAATAACTGAGGTGAGTGACGGAGTTGCTATACCGTCGCTAATGTTTTGAGAGTTTAGTGACGTTTTTACCAACGGCTGGGCGCGGTCGCTAAGGTTTACTGATACTCGACCAGCGCCTGTCCCCTAATCATTTGCCCTAAACTCCCAATTCCTCCACCTTCCCTCCCTCCGTCCCTGCCTCTCCTCTGATTCCCTCCCTCCGACTGCCTCCCTCTGACTCCTTCCCTCCGAACCCCTCCCTCCCTGCCTCTCCTCCGAACCCCTCCCTCCGACTCACTCCCTCCGTGTCCCTCCCTGCCCTCCGACTCCCTCCCTCTGACTCCTTCCCTCTGAACGCCTCCCTCCGAGTCCCTCCCTTCCATTCCGTCCTTGCCTCTCCTCCGACTCACTCCCTTCGTGTCCCTCCTTGCATCCTGACTCCCTCCCTCTGACTCCTTCCCTCTGAACCCCTCCCTCCGAGTCCCTCCCTCCCCTCTGTCCCTGCCTCTTCTCCGAACCCCTCCCTCCGACTCACTCCCTCTGTGTCCCTCCCTGCCCTCTGACTCCTTCCCTCCGAACCCCTCCCTCTGAGTCCTTCCCTCCCCTCCGTCCCTGCGTCTCCTCCGAAACCCTCCCCCTGACTCACTCCCGTCCCTCCATCCCTACTGTGTGAAGGAAGAAACTGTGTCAGGGTCTCTATTATTCTCCTATGAGGTGAGTATCTTCGTGTTTGTCTTCATTGTTCAATGGCTTTAGTTTCTGATGAATTCATGTATTATGAAATTGGTTTGCTGTTTGTCTCTGGGAAGATGAATTCATATAGTTTTTTTCTTTGGTTTGCTGTTTGTGTCTAGGTGGATGAATTCATGTTATGATTAGATGGATTTATGTTATTTTAGAATGTGTTTTAATGATCTTCTATTTTTATAACATATCACTGTCAGGGTGATTAAGAGTCTTTAATTAATTGACAAACTTGATTTAAATGGTAGGTGATTTGGTATGTAGTGAAACTTTACAGATGCTTTAGCACTTCTGATTCTAGTGAAAACAAAGTGTCATAGAATCGCACATGTTCTGGAGTCATGTGGTGGATAGGGGTCTAATGTTAAGAAATACAATGAAAACAATACAGAAAATGCTGATATACTTACAATCTTCCTTATGAATGACCTCTCACATCTTAAAGATTCTTCCTAGACTTGTTGCCAAATGCCAATTCATTCCTTCTGGTTATCACAGTATGCACTTTACAATTCTTGTTTGTGAACTGAACCTTACCTTTGTGAACCACTTCTAACTTGTAACTGGATTTTGGTTCTGATTCTGTGCACCTGAGCCCATAAAACAATTCATTCTGACCAACTAAATCACCTGTACAAGTGTTATAACTTTTTGGATATTTTATTTTTTGTGTCTTTGCCATTTTAATTGAAACTTGTGGCCCCTTGCTTCTAATTTGTAGACATACATGGATCACAGAATTTCCTAACCAACTTTTGCAATTGATATTTCTTTTACTTTCCTTTGAAGGCAGGTTTCCAAAAGATTCAAATTGTTGTTTTTATCAGATTTTAGGATACCTTGTAATCTTTTCTCTCCAACATTAATTGTTTCTTTGGAGAGAACTTTTCTAACATTTAATTATTTTAAAATCACCCATTCCCAACTCTTTTTGATAACTTAAGCTGTTCTTGCTGTATATATAAATGAATTTAAATCTTTATAACTCATTTACAAGTTTAGTAGGTGATTAGTAGAGAAACCAAACAGGACATCAAGTCATAGCTGTTGGAAATATGGAAAAGTTGAAAATGGTTATCAAGAAATAGGATGATGAAGTTGTCTATTCTTCCATGTTAGTATTCTGCTCAATGGATTTGTAGATTGACCTAGCTTGATTAGGATATCTCTACCCTATAAAATACTATGCTAGAGCTAAGAATAGTTCATTTTTCAGGCCTAGCTTGATTAGGATATTCTCTCCTGGAAAACTCCCAAACATCTGTTGAAATAGTTTATCAGGCCCTCCATTAAAAATTCTCTTTGTTCCTTTGATAAGTGTAGTCACTGCAGCATTAGCTAGATTAGAACCAGTGACGATCCAAATTAGTAAATTAGTTAATTTCTTTGATCCAATGACCCCTTAGTGACTTAGTGAATATATGAATCTGTTGAAATTAACAAAATTAGTAAATTTTTCAGTAGATATGATTTTCTCTCTGACAAAGTGACGATCAACTTCAATATGCTTAGTCCCCTCATGGAATACGAGATTCGAGGTAATATGCATGGAAGCCTATTTATCATAGATAAGTAATATCTACGTAACCTCCCCAAGCCTGAGTGGACTGTTCTGAAACAGAGTGAGGACCTACAATATAGGCTAGGAGTCGTTGTGGAAGAGGAGCTAGAGGTGGGGTAGGATAATGTGGGAGTGTTGTTAGATTCGTGAGTCAAGACGTAGAATCTTGGTAAGAAAGAACTTGAGAGAGATGGTTGAAGCAATTTAACAAGGTATATCACTTTCATTTTCTTTCCATTTCTCGATCTCTCCCTCAAGGATTTTGAAAAATCTAGCGTTTGACCTTGCAAACATACTTAATTACTTCATATGTTATTTTAAGAATGTTTAATAATGCAAATGTAGTCTCTGTTGCGTCTCTCATAGACTCATTCTCACGTGGATCCCAAGTCTGTATATCACTAAGAAGTCGTTACTGTGTAATCTATAATTTGCTTTACGTGTCTCTCTTTGTTTAGTTTCCTTGCTACTTGTAACTGTCCAACCACTTATTGGTTGTCATGCAGACTAGCACACGTTACGTGTGGTCTCTGATCGTTAATTAAATACACTATTAACAATCAACTTTGTCATGCAGACCAATACACTTTACGTGTGGTTCGTGTTCGGCCCTCATCAGCTTTGACTTCATCGCTATCTGTCTTTCCCAGGTAATCCCCTAACCCTAACTTGCTGGCTATGTGTGTTGTATCTTTTGAAGTGTATGTATGTTGATTGTTGTTTGTTAGTGGAGAGCAGAGCTCATTAGGCGATGGTTTTGTGTGCTAATAACATGATTTTTTATGCATGTGCAATGTTGTTTGTTAGTGGAAAGCAGAGCTCATTAGACATTGGTTTTGTGTGCTGATAACATGATTTATGATGCATGTGTAATGTTGTTTGTTAGTAGAGAGTACATCTCATTAGGCATTGATTTTATGTATTGATAACATGATTTGGTGTTCATAACTCCGAATATCATATACAATGCGTATGATATGTTTATTTATCTATACTGGGAAGTTTTCTGTATGTAACAGGCCGTTTCTAATTTTGGGAAATGTCTAGTTTACAGGGGAGACTCTGTCAAAATTTTGGCAGGCTCCCTTTCTTAGGGAACTTAAAAAATGAAACTCAACTTTAATAATGTAGGGTTTAGTCGTGTGTGTACCCATTAGATTCCCGTTCAAGTTTCAAAACAACCGGCTGATGTACCGTGTTGTGTTGGATCTTGAATTGTCCCGGATGGACAGTTTTGTATGAATTTGTAACCAGTAGGGCGTAACCCATCAATGTTGTATGTGGTCTACCTTGAGACGTTGAATGTTCATTTGAAATTTCGGTTTTGGTGTTTCGTATCATCCCCAGGGTGCATGACTACGTGCAGTGTTTCATACCGTACGTATCTCTGTGTACTCGGGGACCAATGCGAAATGCTGCCAAAATTTCAAATGAACATCAACGACACAAGATAGACCACATACAATATCGATGGGTTACGGATGGTTGCATATTCATCCCGAATGGGATAGGGCCCTACCAATTTGCAACATCAAAGAGATAGAGTGATTCACAACCGATAGTCAGTCCAAATTTTGATGAGTTAAAGTAACAGAAATCGTGCTTGTTAGATTTTGTAAATGGAGGTACCGGTAAATTGGCGATGGATGTACAACCGACTAGATCGTAGTCAGCGAGTGACTGAGGAGTTTATGATGGGGCTATTGGAGTTCATTCCGTTTGCTACGGTAAACACGCCTGGATTTGAAGCGACTCAGAAGATTCGTTGTCCGTGCTCAAGGTACAAATGCATGAGTTTTGAATACGCAGATGATGTCATGTGTCACCTAACTGAGAAAGGGTTCATGGAAACATACCACTGCTGGTACAACCATGGTGAGCAGTTACCGCGAAGACCATCAGACGTAACCGTGCAACAGTCTTACTACGAGGTTGGAGGAAACAGGGATACGTACAACAACATAGAACAAATGGTGATGGATCATGTTGGACCCTCCACCGGGCGTATGCTGGAACATGATGACCAAGGAGCTCATGGAGACTCTGACAATGTAGAGGAGGATCCTAATACGGAGGTTAAGAGATTTTATGATTTGTTAGCGGTGGCTCAGACTCCATTATGGGACGGGTGCAACAGTCACACTGAGTTATCCGCCTCTCTAGCTGCTTTAAGCCTAAAGGCAGATTATAATCTTTCTGGAGGTTGTTTTAATAGGATGGTCAATCTGATGGGTTCCACTATGCCTAGTAATCATCGAATGCCAACAAACCTGTACCATGCTAAGAAACAAGTGGCAAACTTGGGGTTGGGTTGTGTGAAGATAGAGTGTTGTGTTGGCGGATGTATGCTGTTCAGAAATGAGTTTGCAGATAAAAGTGTCATAAAATATCTGCATTGTAATGAGGAACGCTACAAAACTGTTAAAAGGAGATGGAAGGTAACCCGGACGGCCAGGAAGAAAATGTGATACTTCCCTATAACACCGCGTCTTCAACGCCTATATGCCTCATTGTCCACGGCAAAACACATGCGTTGGCATGCTCTAAACTGAACACAAGAGGGGTTTCTTTGCCATCCTTCCGACGGGAAAGCATGGAAGTGTTTGGATGAGCTATATCCGGACTTTTCTGGCGAGCCGTGCAATGTAAGACTTGGCTTATGTGCTGATGGGTTTAACCCGTTCGGTCAATACGGAAGAGCTTACTCTTGTTGGCCAGTCATACTGACCCCATACAATCTGCCTCCTGATATGTGTATGAAGAGGGAGGTCATGTTTCTATCTATACTGGTTCCAGGACCCAAAAATGCAAAGGCGAACATAGACGTGTTTTTGCAATCGTTGGTTAAAGAGTTATCACAATTATGGGATGTCAGGGTAATGACATACGATGCGTCTTTGAAGACCAATTTTATGATGCGTGCTGTTTTGATGTGGACTATTAACGACTTCCCGGCCTATGGTATGCTTTCTGGATGGTCAACGTCTGGGAAGCTTGCTTGCCTTGTATGCATGGAACATACCGGGGGGAATCACTCCCTGTTAGTGGCAAGACAAGTTTCTTTGACTGTCATAGAAAGTTTCTACCGTTGGATCACCCGTTTAGGAGAAACAAAACCGCTTTTAAGAAGAACAAGGTTGTTAATGAACCTCCACCCCGTAGGTTATCTGGTGCACGGGTTTGGCAGAGGGTCGAAGAGTATCCTTACATCTGGGACAAGAGTGTTAAGGAGTTTGCGGGTTATGGTAAGGAACACCACTGGGTGAAGCAGAGTGTCTTGTGGGATTTGCCATATTGGAAAGACTTGTTGTTAAGACACAACATTGATGTCATGCACACTGAACGTAATGTTTTCATGAATATTTTTGACACTGTTATGGACATCAAAGGGAGAACAAAGGACAACGAGAAGAGTCGTCTAGACCTTCCGATTTGGTGTTCTAGGAAGGAGTTGGAATTGAGGGATGCGGGACGTGGAAGAATGTTTAAACCCCATGCAAAATATGCTTTAACTAGACCACAACAGATTGCTGTGTGTATTAGGATGAATGGGTTGACCCTGCCTGACGGATTCGCTTCTAACTTGAGTAGATGTGTTGACGTGAAGGAGGGCAGGGTGTTTGGCATGAAAAGTCATGATTGCCATGTGTTTATGCAACAACTACTCCCGTACGCGTTTCATGCCTTACCGAAGCCTATTTGGAAACCGTTGGTGGAGTTGAGTCACTTCTTTAAGGAGTTGACGGCTTCTTCGTTGACTGTGGAGAAACTTGTGAAGATGGAAGAAACTATCCCGGTATTGATTTGTAAGTTGGAGCAGATTTTCCCACCAAGTTTTTTTGACTCGATGGAGCATTTGCCTATCCATCTACCATACGAGGCCTTGGTTGGTGGCCCGGTGCAGTATCGTTGGATGTATCCATTCGAAAGGTGAATGCCAGAACTCTTTAATTTCTTTGCAAACACTTGTTATAATAGTATTCTCTATTTTATGATTTGTTAATGATTAACCAGATTCTTACGCTCTTTAAAAGATAAAGTGTCGAACAAAGCCTGCGTTGAAGCATCAATTTGTGAGGCATACTTAGTCGAAGAAATGACAACCTTTGCTTCTTTCTATTTTCTGACGGAGATAGAAACTAGAATGAGTAGAATTCCCCGGAATCTTGGGGTAGCCAGCCGCACAGGGTTTGATGAACAAATCTCGATTTTCAACTATCCTGGTTATCCGGGGGGCAAGCTAACAAAATGTTACATTGATGAGAAAGATCGAAAGGCGGCTCACTTGTACATTCTTCTAAATTGCCCAGAAGTGGAACCCTTTCTTGAGTAAGTCATAAAAGTTATATGTTACATTCTAAACGTAGCTTTTATAGTATCTAAATTTGTTTCCTTTGAATAGCTTATATACAGATATGCTAAAACTTGAGCAAAATGATTTAACTGATGACCAAATTCATAGTGAGGTGTCGTCCAAGTTCGTTGGTTGGTTCGCACAACATGTAAGACTTGTATACCGAGTGTTTTTTATCTGTGCTTCTAACTCCAGGTATCTAACGATGACCTATTTGTTATGTTGTACATAGATACAAGACCCTAACAACCATATTGAAGATGCTTTACTCCAAGCCCTTTCTTGGGGGCCGGTGAAAACTGTTAAAAAATGGCCTATTTACTACGTAAATGGATACAAGTTTAATAATATTCAATGGAGTGAAGGGATGCGTACCCATAACTACGGGGTTTGTGTTAGAGGCACCGCCGAACAGTTGGAAGAAGACTTTTACGGAGTGCTGAGGGAGATTGTTGAAGTTTCGTTCTCTGGACGACTAAGAAGAGACATTGTTCTATTCAAATGTGATTGGTTCGACAACACTATCGGTGTTGGAACAAAGGTTGACAACAAGTACAGCTTAGTTGAGGTCAAGAAGAATGGTAGATATAAAGGGTTTGATCCCTTCATTTTTGCCCAACAAGCTGAGCAGGTTTATTACACAGACTTCCCGGGAGGACATCGGGACTGGTATGCAGTAATCAAGGCCAAGGCCCGAAGTTAGATCACTGACAATGTCTCCGAGGAGGTCGATGACGCTTATCATCTTGCACGACACGAGCTCAACGATGCCAATTTGTTGTTCAACATTGATCCAGTCATAATGGATGAGACACTTGCCACTACGGGGGGTGAACACATTGACAAAGACCTTGTCTTTCGATCAAAACGGTCTAGGGCTGATCTGGATACTGACGAAGTTATTCAAACAGATAACCACAGTGACACTGAAACTGAGGGGGAATTTGAAACTGAAACAGACACAGAGTATGTAGTTATTAAACCACATATATACATAGGTTTATATATATCCTGAGACTAACCTTTCTTTTCATGATTTTATCCACAGATGATGGGATGTCAACTGCCCTTCAGTAAGGGTGGTGGGTCCAGGACCCCGGCATCCCGTATGGGGACTCCCACCCCAGGGAAGGAGACCACTCCATCACCACCACAGCAGACCACTCCATCACCACTACAGCAGACCACTCAATCACCACCACAGCAGACCACTTCATCACCACTACAGTAGACCACTCCATCACCACCACTACAGTAGACCACTCCATCACCACCACTACAGCAGACCACCCCATCACCCTCACAGCTGACCACCCCAGAGCAGACTCCTGGAGTTGGTGGCTTGGAGGACCATGGCCATTAGGCCACCCCACCTCCGGCATCCCCTCTGCCCATGTTGGTACCTGTGCCGGCCGGAAATGAGTAAGTGACTAAAACTCAAATACTTTTATGTTATTTGTATGGTACTTTATATTAAACTTTAGTGGAAAGACTTGTTGGTTTATTGTATGTTACTTTAATTAGTACTTGTATAGATTGAATTGTACTGGGCACTCTTCTGTTTGTAACAGGGTAACTATTTAAACTTAGAAATGTTACATTTACAGTGGAGACTCTGCCAGAATTTTGGGAGTCTCCCTGGATTGTGTGTTGTTATACTCCTGATATAATTGTTGTCATTACAGCTTTGTTGATAGTAGTCGCACTACCAAAGCGATTACTAAGGTTTTAAAGGCCCAGTGGGATGGTCCATATATATCTTGGATAGATGCGGGGAAGGTTGTCCAAGATAGGTGGTTTGACATCTTCTCGGTAAGTTACCACATCAATTTGTTGTGATTTGATTTGTAAAATAGACCTCTTATTAATTTTAATTTCTCATTTCATTTTACAGCATGATTACCAGTGGGCAGAGGGTATGATTGATGAGATTAGGAAGGTTTTTGCCACAAAGACCTCCAAAATCATCAAGAGTACCCTTTGGAAGGTGAGGGACAGGGGTGAGCGCCCTCGTTGGATCCCGGAGGACCATTGGGACGGGATGGTCCAGAAGTGGGGCGGTGTCCCGTTCTAGCAGGCGAGTGCTCGGAACAGGGAAAACAGAGCCGCCGATACTGCAGCCTCAATTTACACTAGGGGTAGCATTTCAACCCTCGAGCACAAGAAAAGATTTGTAAGTATATTTATGTTTTCAATATGATTCGTCTGACATGTTTACAAATAATAATCTCAATGTTTTTTGTCCACCACAGGAGCTGAGGGAGCACCGGGAGCCTTCTTTGTTTGAGGTCATGCAAATGACCAAGAAGAACAAAGTCGGTGCATGGGTAAACCAGAAGACTATGGATCTAGCGGTATTTACTTTTAACTGACACATGCTTATAATTTACAAATCATCTTACTAATCCTATCATTATTTTTGAATTTACAGGAGGCGTATCAGGCCAGGAGGGCCGAGAAGGAGGCGCACCTGGTGGCTTCCACTCCTGAAGGGGAGGTTCCTCCCACCCTATCTTGTTCTAACGACAACGCCATCTATATAGAGGCTGTTGGCAGTGTGAACAAGAAAGAAAGGGTATTTGGATTGGGTGGCATCGGCACGCAGCTGGCGAAAAAGGGGAAGACCCCTTCCTCTTCCTCTTCCTCTGGTCTTCCGACTGAGGTTGTTCACATAATTCAAAACCTGAACGATGAGCTACAGGAGGAGCGACGTCAGAGGCAGCTGTTGGAGGAGCGGGCCGAGGCGGACCGACGGCGGGCCGAGGACCAGCACGCCGAGACTCGTCAGCAACTTGCTCAGCAGCAGGAGCTACTGATGTAGTTGATGGCGAGGCTACCTCCCCCCACTTCCCAGGCGCCCCCACCACCACCCCAGGATCCCCCACCACCATGATTGTATTTTTATTATTTATACACATTGTATATTTGATTTATAGTTTTTATATTATATTTCATTCAGTATTTATTTTGTCATTCTTCATTTATTATGTCAATATTTATTGGTAATTAAATTCAAATAAAAAAGCCTTATTGTAATTATCATTAATAATTCAACCTATTTGATAAATAAATTTAATCCATTATTTTGTTTTTAATAATAATATAATATTTTAAAAAAATTATTCAAATTTAATTATAAAATTTTATCAGCCAATACAAAATACAAAATATTAATCTACATTTTTAAAGTTAAATTAACAAAACCTATAAATGTTTAACCAATTTTTAAAAAAATAAAAAATTCCAATTAGCGACGGCACTAGATGGTCGCTATATTGAAAAAATAGCGACGGCATAGAGTAGTCGTTGGTTGGCCAGACACAGCGACGGACTATAGTAGTCGCTGTATGGCTTCCCACAGCGACGGAAAGTGTACGGTCGCTGGTAGGCAAGAATTAGCGACGGCGGAGCGTGGTCGCTGGAAGGCCACACGTGGCGACGGACGCGTCGGTCGCTATATGTTAACCCTTAGCGACGGTATATGGTGGTCGCAGTATGGCTCTAGTAGCGACGGCTGTAGTCAGTGACGCAGAGACCATTTTAGCGACGGCATTATGCCGTCAATATGTTAGCGACGGCGTACGTATGGTCGCCGATGTGTTTTCGACGAAGGTTATAGCGACGGCTTGTGTCCCGTCTGAGGTGCCGTCGCTAAGGGTGGTAGCGACGGCATTGGGATGGATTAGCGACCAATTATATCCGTCGCTAACAGGTTTTTTTTAGTAGTGTTATCGAAATGGTAATCAAATGAATATGTATGAGATATGATAATGAGAATGCCGAGTGCATATAGCGTGAGACGCTTGATGATTAAAACTATATGCATGTGATTCATCATTGAAAATGCTGAGAGCATATAGCGTGAGACGCTTATTATCGAAATGGTAATCAAATGAATATGTATGAGATATGATGATGAGAATGCCGAGTGCATATAGCGTGAGACGCTTGATGATTAAAACCATATGCATGTGATTCACCATTGAAAATGCTGAGAGCATATAGCGTGAGCCGCTTAATATCGAAATGGTAATCAAATGAATATGTATGAGATACAATGAAAGACCTTGGATGGGACTCAAGGCAAGCCTACCGAGTGGGACTCGGGGCTGCCCGTAACACTTCCGTTGTCACTGAGAGTGACTGTGTTACATGAGAGGGCAAACGGTTTGGTACCAGTAAAACGGCCGAATCAGCTGGGAGCTGAACAAAAGGCTGAGAGCCTATGTTGCAACATAAAAACTTAATAATGAACTAATAATTCCGATTGATTGAATGTACGTACTCTGATATATGTTGCTGAGAGCAATGTGATTTGTATTGTTGTGTGTATATGTTATTGAGAATAACATGAATAATATAGCCTTGAATGAGTTGAGTAAATTCCGATTGAGTGTTGTTATATGAGTAATTAGATTGAATGACAGTGTATGTTGTTGTGTGTTTGAGACATCGGGTTGCATAGTTGAGAACTGGATGAATGATCCGAGTCAATATCTGTCATTTAATATGTAAAATGCTCACCCCTACTTGTGGCTATATTTTCAGTGAATTTAGGTCAGGATGGCGAATGATGAGAGATCATCAAGCCCGAGTGAGGAGCACTTGTACAGTTGTAGTGCATATATTGTATATAGTTATGATATAGTCTTAACCGACTCTTTTGTATAACGTTTTGTTTAAAGTACATATATATAAGTTGAACTACTCAGGATTATGGATATATATATATATATATATATATATATATATATAATGTTATGATGTTGCTTGAAATATCCTGGAAGTGTTATTGTCTGAGAAATGTCAAAGGTAAAGATGTTTCCGAGTGAAGAGAGGTTAGATCAACCTGTTTCCGAGTGAAACATAACTGAGAGAACCTTTTCCGAGTGAAGAGCGGTTAGGTCAATATGTTTCCGAGTGAAACTTAACCGAGGGAACCTCTTTCGAGTGAAGAAGGATTAAAATATTGCCGAGTGAGACTTGGCCGAGTGGACCACTTCCGTGGGAAGAAAGGTCAATATGTTTCCGAGTGAAGAAAGGTTAAAATATCTCCGAATGAGATATGATCAAGGGAACCACTTCCGAGGGAAGAAATGTCAAGAAGATTCTGAGTGAAATATAACTGGGAGAATCCCTTCCGAGTGAAGGAAGGTTGAGACAATTCCGAGTGAAACTTGACCGAAAGAACTACTTTTGAGGGAAGGAAGGTTGGGATGTTTCCGTGCGACATAGCCGAGAGAACTTCTTCCGAGTGAGAGAAGATTAAAATAATTCCGAGTGAAACTTGACCGAAAGGACCACTTCCGAGGAATGGAAGGTCAAGGTATTTCCGTGTGAGACGGGACCGGGGGAATTACTTTTGAGTGAGGGAAGGACAAAGTGTTTTCCGAGTGAAGTATGACCGAGAGAGTCATTTCCGAGTGAATGTTAAAATGCTTCCGAGTGAATCATGTCCGAGACGAAACCTTTCAGTCGAAGAATAAGGATTGGACTATGAGTGAGAAATATCCGAGTGGGGTATGACCTGAAGGGACCATTCCCGAGTGAATGAAGGTTCCGGTTCTGAGTGATGGAACATACCGAGTGTAGGGATAACTCTAGCGAGTAGGAGCTCGCTCAAGCGACTTTTATTGATTCCGACTCCATTTTCCTTCCTGATTCAGAAATCTGAACGCGAAAAATTTTCCCTCGGCTTCGGGTTTGTCTTTATCGAGCCGGGGTGTTTCATATATTATCACTTTAAATTTTTGTCATAATTTTTATGTGATGCATATACTATACAATATTGTCATAAATAATATATATATATATATATATATATATATATATATATATATATAAGACATATCTCAATTAATTTGGATTAAAAATATTTGAAAAAATTAAAAAAACTGAATACACTTGAACAACTTTTTTAGCTTTCTAGTTTTTTAAATTGAAAAACTGTCACATTATCTAAATGAGTTTTCAAAATTTTTCTAACTATTTTAGGAAATGAAAATTTTAGAAAACATGTCGAAATTTTTTTGTAACTAACCGCAACCTTAAAATCTCAAAAGCATCTCTATAAAAAATTATTTAATTATTACCGTTACTAGAAGATTAATGTCGCTGTTTTTATTTTTATATATAAAATGTATCTATTTTTTATGTGAACATTTATAAGTGTAGATTAAAGAATTAATTTTAAATACAAATACTTTTAAATTATAAAAAATCAAATAAATTTTGAATAAATTTTATTTGAAAATTTTAGAAACTCAGATACTTTTAAATATTTCTATTTTACAAAATATTTATTATAACATAAAAATTTAGAATTAAAATCATGTAATATTTTTAAATCTCTTCAGGATATCTATTACTAAATGCAATGACTAATATTTCTTTAATATTGAGCTTGTACAAAATAACTACTGATTAACTATAAAATATCATTACATTCATACCATGAATCCTCATACATATATAAAACTATTGTTTGACTGTACACTAAATATGTAAGTACAAAATATGTACTCTTTAATAATAAAAAAAAGAAGACAAGAAATGCACCTAAAGAATTTACACGTGTCTCTATCAAAAAACTTTTTACACAAGTCAAAAATGAATCTTGAATGTCTATGAAAGTTCCCCATGGGAACAATTTATGTAGAAAATTAACACGAATGGGATGCTCCATACGAGTCATGAGCAGTTTTTTACCTATAACTATGTAAAGGATCATGAAAGCGATGGATAAATCACTTAGCCCTTTGAAGACTAACAAGTATGAGTGACAGTGGCATAGCATATATCCAACTTAAGCACGAAACAGGATTTGTTCCAAAGAATGATAAGTGTATATGGTAGAATCGCATGTACTTTTAATATATATATATATATAGACACACATATTTTAATAAACTTATACTCTAGCCACTTTTAAAGAATCTAAAAATGAAATGATTCTGCACAAAATTATAATTAATGTAATTTTTCGCTGATTTTAATTCGGCTCCAAAACAATTTTCAGTAAAAAATAAATGTTAAGAATTCGAAGAATCGAAATTCAAATGCAGGAAATAAGAATTTGACCCTAATTTTTAAGTGGTTAGGCGCGTTGTGCATGTAAGAAAATTCTTTATATGTTGCGTCTAAAGTTTCACACACTAAAAAGTTTTTCATTTCAATTTCGTTTTTTATTTTATTTTGAGGAGTGCATGAAAAAAAAGAATATCAAGTTATTACATTCTTAATAAGTCATACTTAAATAATTAAATTGATAATTTAACCCTATTGAATCATATTTATTAGTAGGTAATCTATGTCAAATTTTATCAAAATCAAACAATTATATATATAATCGAAAAGTCTTTTACTTTCAAATATTTTCAAAAGTATATATGAATGATATATTAAATAATTTTATATTAATTTAAATTTCCAGATATGATCTATACAATTTAAACTTTAAATCTAACAGTATATTTTGAAATAATTGTGTTGTAAAAAATAGTTAAGGGTTAAGATTACATCATTATAGCTAGGAATGACACTTACATTGGCCACAATCACATAGTAGGGAGTGTTTTTCCACTACTCTATGTCTCTGCCCCCTCATTGTGTGCCATTGGAATAATTGTGTCCCATCCCCATTCCTTAATTTATATAAATAAAATTACAGCTAATCAACAAATTTAAGATCTTTTAATAAAGAACTTGTAAAATATAAATTAATTAGCATATTAAAAAATGATACATATTGATTTATTTAAGGCATAAATGTGTGTATATATATATATATTTATAGTTTTATCTTTATGGTAATTTTATATACTACTTTTTATTTTTTAACTTTACTTTTTGTTAAAAGATTATTAAGTTTGTTAAATACTTTTAACCATTAAGAAAAATATTATTATTTAATTAGATCACTTAATGTGTATGTGTTCATTTATATATTGTATTGTTCTTTTTTTGGTTGCAACATATTGATTGTTCTTAATTATCTTATACACATACATACAAATACAAATGATTTAATAGTGATACCAAAAACATTGTTGCCATAAAAACATATGTATTAATAGAAAAATAATGATATTATTTATTTTTCTAATGTATCGCCCCCTCTCATATAATGTGTATTGTGTAATATAATAATCTCTACCCGTGTCTTTATCTTTATTTTTGAAAATATTGTCAATGTATGAAGATATTTAGGAACTTAGAATTTATTTTATCAACTTTAAAATTTAGATAAAATAGTTATGTTTGTAAAGGAATTTATTTCAAAAGCTTAGAGTGTTTATTGGGAAATTATTTGAAATAAATAGTATTTGGGTTTATAAGTTTTGAGTTTATTTTATTTTTTACAATTTTTTATTGATATTCTTTCAAAAAATCACTTTTATATATTTTAAAATAAAATACCTTCTATACCATTTTATATTTAATAACTAGTTTTACTAAACATAATGTAATTCAATTAATTAACTCATGAATTTTTAACTTTTAGATGCTAATTTTTAATTTTAAACTATTTTTCCAATTTGTCCCTATATTCCCAGCTTATCGAGAACAATACTCTGAGTCCCCAATTTGGGGCCTCCAAGTCAGTAGTTCCTATCAGAATCACTAATTAATAGGAATAATTGTCATCTCCCCAAGCTTTAAAAAGAGATCCGAATTTAATATTTGAATGCATTTATATATTTACAAACTAATTTAGGGTACAACGTGTGATATTTTTTAAACTCCTAATAATTTTAATAATTTTTCAATTAAATGTTTACGGATTTAGCTGTGTAACTTGTACATGCTTTAGACTTGAAATGTTAATTTACATTTTTCTAAAACGTATTTTTGAAAATTAATTATCAATGTTCTGATCATGTAACAGAATCTTTCAATTTTCAATAAATGCACGTCCAGATTAATTATCCTGCGCATATTAAAAGCCTTAAGGTTTACAGTTTTACAAGTATAGAGGTTAAGCTGTACATTATCTAAACTTTATGGTGTTAGTTTGAAATTTTTAAAATTCACATAAACATTAAAATGTACATTAAAATCAAAACAAAATATATAAAATTAAAAATATCATTGAAGTTGTGAAGTCTCGCGTATTAAGAAAAAAGAATAAGACACGTGTCTTTATCAATAATGAAAATTCTATTTTATTAAATTGAAAAGGTTAAATAATTGTTTTAAAGTCAACTAAAAGACTAACATGAAATAATTACTAGAATTAAGAGACATCATTTTTATGTCCGTTAAGTTTTTGTTGTTACATTATGTGACTTAATTTGACGTGGTGTGATGAAATTTAATTTAAACACAAATTAAGTAAGCGACACATAGTTGGTAATTAAGAGAAGTAATGGGCAATATAATCGTCAAAAAAGACTGGATTGAAGCAACTTAAAATTTCTTATGAAATAAATGAGTTTGGTTGTATATTTTACAGCTCGAAAAAATCAGGTTTATTTAACGTGTATCGAAAGCTTTAAAAGTTTTTTTGTGAGGGTTTCAATACCCCTAGTTATGTGTCATGTCACGTGTCAAGAATGTGTATAAATAACTGTGTTTAATAATCGGTCACTCGTAAATAGTCAACGCATTAAAATATTTTATATGTCAAAATTTAAATATGGCAAAGTTTGATCCCGCAACATATTAAAGAGAAAAAAAAAGTTTCACTACTAAACTACTTGACACATTTAAAAAATATAACGCAACTATATATAATTATATTATATCTGTAGAATATATATCCGTTAATAAAATCTATCTATGAAATAAGCATTTTTGTCTTTTTTCATTTAGAATAAAAATTAAAATTAATGAACAAAAAAGGGCGAGAATATTTATTTTACAAATAAACTATATTAATGGATATACATTCTACAAATATAATATAATAAGTTATATTACATCTCTTAAATATAACCTAGTGGTGAGACTCTTTTTCCATCTCCTGCTCAAATGGAACGCCTTTGATGCTATCTTAGAATCCAAACAAAAATGATGATTTGGAAAAATATGTGACATAAATTGAGTTGACATATGGCTAAAGACTAATATATGTAATATAAATTCAGTTGACACGTGGCTAAGGGCATCCATTCCAGTTACATGTGGCTGAGGGCATCCATTCCTAGAAAAACTCATATGATATATGCCCTTAATTTATTGAGGCTCATCTTTCATCTCTTATATGTTAGGGGATCAGACCTTGTTACACTAAAATTTTGACATAAATATTTTAACATGTTGATTATTTATGAGTGATTGGTTTAACCGGTTGCCAAGCGTAGTAAATAGAGGGCTCTAATGGCCTCCTAGCCATGTGTCAACTAAATTTATGTCACATGTATTAGTATTTAGCCACGTGTCACTCAATCTATGTCACATATTTTTTCAAGTCATAAATTTTCTTTAGATTCTAAGATAGCATCTAAAGAATTCAATTTAAGTAAGAGATGGAAGAGAAGCCTCACCACTAGCTTATATTTATAATATGTAATATAACCATATATTGTTATATTATATTCACAGATGTATATCCATTAATATAATTTATTTTTAAAATAAATATTCCAGCCCTTTTTCATTCATTAATTTTAATTTTTATACTAAATGAAAAAGATAAAAATGTTTATTTCATAGATTTTATTAACAGATATACATTCTACAGATATAATATAATTATATATAGTTGTGTTATATTTTTAAAGTGTGTCAAGTAGTTTGGTGAGGTTTTTTTTTCTCTTCAATGTGTTGCGAGATCAAGCCTTGTCACATTCAAAAATTGACATATCAAATTTTTTAATGTGTTGACTATTTACGAGTGACCGATTGCTATGCATGATCATGTTCACTCAATCACACATGATTTTGACATGTGGCATGACACATGGCTAGGGTAAAAAGATAACTAATTAAGTATTACCTTCGTCCCTAAATATATGACCTTTTCAGAAAATCTTTTGTCCATTAATATAAGACCCTCTTTTAAATTTTAATATTATTAATTATTTTATGACATAAATAACCCTATTAATGTATAATTTTTATCAAAATCAATATAATGATAAATGTATATCAATTAGATTATTTATCTCTCTAATCATAATTTGGTAGTAAGTGAAAAGAGACTAAATTAGGAGATAATAAATGAAGAAAATTTAATGATGAGTGATAATCACTTTAAAGACAATTTTAAAAAACTATTACATATTTTTAAAAAAATATTGATTTTAACTACATTAATAAACTTTGTGAATTAGGTAAAATAATATTATATTTAGGAACCCATGTAGTATTATAAGATGGATTTTTCTAACATGCGTAAACTTGCACATGTTAAAAAACATTAATGACACCTTCAAACTAAATTCTATGGTGGACTCTTTATTAAAATATAATATTTTCTATCTCATAATTAAATATTCATTTTCTCTTTTTCCTACTATTTATTTCACATTTCACTCATATTAATATCTAATACAGTAGAAGTCTATGTTGAATATTGGTGATTGAAAAAAGTCTCACATTGCTTGGATTTGCAAAAGGGATAGAGGTTTATGTTATATATAGGCCTTAAGGCCCTTTGTAATAAATGCACCAAGTGTGGAAACACTCATGGTTATTAATGGGTGTATTGAGGTCTTGGACACCGGTGGAAAATGCCCGGAAACACTTTAAGCTTTTCTATGTTGTAATGTTTTTGAGTTAGACTGTAGTGAGATGTGAGCTCTGGAGAGTGTGGGTGTACTTGGGGCCAAAAAGGTGTTTGAGAGTCAGGTTTATGTGATGTATAAATTTTCACATAATGTTACTTACTAGTTGTCGGTTATGACAACGACCATGGTTTTTCTCACGTTAAATCCTTGTGTAATGATTGTGTTTTTTAATATTTTATTTCTCTATTTTTAAGAAAAATTCTCGGATAGAAATGGATCTAATTTTCTAATTGTCTAAAATACACCTTTTTCAAAATCATATAATAATTGTAATAGTTGGAATTTAATGTATCATTCATATAATCTTCATAAGTTTACAATCATGTTTATTGAATTATTACTAACGTATCACCCTTAAAGAAGTAAAAAACTATATATATATGGAAATCTTATTTTAAATTGAATTCACCTTCGGGAAATAAAAAATTGTAATGTAACACCTTCAAGAAATACAGAATTGTAAGGCATTATGCATATAATTCTTAAAGGGGTGTGTATCAGTAACAATGTACAATGCTTTTTTTTTAGCAATTACAACGTTTAATTTGTACACAGTTTAGTTTATTTTATTATAATTTATAAATTTAATATATTAAAAATATTATATTGAATTTTTAAAATGATAAAATATTAAATTTGAAAAAATATTTATAAGATAAGTTTGTTTAACCCGTAAAATGTTGCTTAACAAGAATTATTTTATTAAAATTTACGCGAGGAGTGTAGAATTTTTGTTTTTCCAAAGAAAATATTAACCGAAAAGGAAAGAGTATATATTCATGTAATAATTCCGAATAAACACGTAGGTATGTGAAACATAAAACAAAATCAGACGTACACGTGTAGCATGCCTCGTCAAATCCCCATCGCCCTTGGACTCAATTGGCGCCAAAATCCATCTCCGTCACTCTCCTAAAAGTACCGGCACTGTTTTCCAAATCCAACGGACACAAAGGCACTTAAAACTCCTCCACAAATTATCAACCGTCAAATCAAACCTTTCAACTATTTCAATTCAATTTTCAAAATCTCGAGAGGGAGAGAGAGAGAGAACGAGTTGCCACCACCACCAACCAACCTTTCACTGCAACCGTTCTCCGGCGACACTGCTTCTGCTGAAACGGTAACAAAATTCGGCCAATGCACGATTTCTTTTCACCACATGCCAAAACTCTCTCTCTATCGCCATTGATTTCTTGCATCCGTAACGCACGAGCATTTATGGCGCGCTGACGCCACTCATTTCCTTAACTATTAGCTTCGCTAAATGCTTTTGACTTTTTTTCGTGCGTTTACTCAATTCGAAACGGCGAGTCGTTAAGACTTTAAGAGTAACGAATCCACTAGTCGGTGAGTGAGATCGATTCAGAAAGCTTTGGCTGATGGAACAGAGCGAAACGACGTTGGAGTTAGGTCCGCGGAAATTGGCTAGGCAATTAGATTTCACGGCGGGTACTGGAGATCCGTCGCACCTGAAGCTCCCGCCGCCGCAGTCACTGTCACCGTCGCTTCTTCGGTCGCCGTCGCAATTACAGTTCGATTTGCAGCCTCCAGGGCAACGGCCGTGGTTGTTTTCACAGCCACATGTGCAACAGCTGAGAGCGTCAGAGTCTCAGGCAATGCCACAACCGCGAGCACCGCGGCCGCAGCTAGTTTCGCCGGTTCGGCAAATTCCTCATCCCGTGCAGAAACTTCCGGTGAAGATGATGCAAGTTGTGTAAGTAATTTTAAAACTTGAAAAAGGAAGAAATAAAAAGGAAAGACAAGGTAGCGTTTTGAATCGTGCTAGAGTGTAACAATGTGCGTTAAGAATTTGAATTGGATACGTGTTTTGAATTTTAGTTCGGTTAATATAGTATAATAACAGAAGATATTTGCTCCAATTTTGGCTTCTATTGCTCTTGGATAAATTAATTTGATTAGATGTGCCGAAAAAAATGATTATTGGAGAATTTATAAGGGTGAGAGGGTCGCATTAGTATTTCATCCCTGTGGAAAATATAAGTAGCGGATCATTTTTTGGGGGCTGGAATTCCTTTCAACTGAAGTTGATAAATCATCCCATTAAACCTCAAATAGAATTGCTTACGAAATAGGATATCTTTGATTAATAAAAAAAAAACAATCATTCCACGAATAAGTTGTTTCTTCCACATTGAAAAAAAAAAAAAAGAAAGGAAAGAAAGAAATTGGTTTGCTTTGTAGTGATGTATCTTCATGCAATAGAGCTCATTACTATCATTCTAGGTTGGTTATGATTATCTGAATTGTAGGAGGAAAAAGGAAACAGTATTGTACTCAAAAGACCTAAATTTGTGGTCCATGAATGAAAACATTACAAATATTTCGTCAGTCCATTTAAAGGGTCCTACTGGAAATACTGTTATGTCTCTTACAGTTAAATCTCGTCTCACTGTATGAATTTTGGTACTAATTTGAATTTTTAATATATTTGGACATACATGTTCAGGAAGCAAGAGTCTCCTAGATCACAAACTCGATATAATGTGGAATTCAAGGACACCACTCCAAAGAAACACAAACAGTGTAACTGCAAAAATTCTAGATGCCTTAAATTGTAAGTACTTCCACTTCTCTGCATGTAAAACTTTTACCAAGAGTACTTTACTCCATGACTGTGCTATATCTAAACCTCTTGCATACTTTTTCCCTGCTGTCTCTCTCTAACTAGCAGAAGGTAATTTCACAAATGCTAGGTACTGTGAGTGCTTTGCGGCTGGGATCTATTGTGATGGCTGCAACTGTGTAAACTGTTATAATAATATGGATAATGAGGCTGCCAGACAGGAGGCAGTTGGAATAACATTGGAACGCAATCCAAATGCTTTCAAACCAAAAATTGCCAGCAGTCCACGAGAAGCACGATATTCTAAGGTTTGTAATTCAACTCATTCCCTTGAGTATGTGTAATTGGTTTTGGCCATGACTCTTTTCAGCCAATTTTTATGATATTTACTGTTCTGAGATTAGTTGATATTCAGCTAACTTTTGTGGTGCATTTACATGTCTTTAACAAACACAGGAAGATGTGTCTGAACTTCAAGTAATAGGAAAGCACAATAAAGGATGTCACTGTAAGAAATCAGGTTGCCTTAAGAAGTACTGTGAGTGCTTCCAAGCCAATATCCTCTGCTCTGAAAACTGTAAATGCATGGACTGCAAGAATTTTGAAGGAAGTGATGAAAGAAGAGCAATTTTTCATGAAGAGAATAATCTAGTTCACATCAAACAGGCAGCTAATGCTGCTTTTAGTGCAGCTGTTGGATCCTCTGCTTATGGAACCCATATAACACCCAGGAGGAGAAAAATTCAGGAAATATTATCTGGAAAATCATCCATAGATAAAATTGTTAACACAACTGCTCAATACCAACAGGTGCATTCTTCTTTGCATTCTTGATGGAATTTACTTGAATTTATTAAAATAATCATTTAATTATTCTTTATGTGGTAGGTTTATTATCTTTTCCATTACGGCAATAACTTTTTCATATAATTAGACCACATATATCCACATCTCAATTCTAGCTTAATCTATCACAAACCTCAGTTTCCTTATTGTTTCCTGCTTAGTTATCAATTTCCTCCACCCTCTGACATCCAAAACTCTAGTAATGTTGTTGTTTGAATTTTAATCAGGAAATCAATCCTATAGCTTCATCTCTGTCAGCTTCCTTCGTTTCTAACACTGCCAATACAAAAAGTTCAGGGTCTTCAAGATCTACATACCAGTATGTCACTTTTTCCGTCATTATTTGAGAAACATATCTAATAATTCAAATGTAAATGTAAAAGAAATTGCAATTAATGCATTAACTCATGCTGAAGGTCTGTGTTGGCGGATGTCCTCCAGCCACAAAATGTGAAAAGTCTCTGTTCACTTTTTGTTGTTCTCTCGGGAGTAGCTGCAAAAACAAATGAAGGTTTGGACTAATACATTTATCTTGTTTGTAATAATCTGACTTGCTTGTCTGGCAAATGATTATTAATATATTTTTTTGTTTGTAAATTTTCCAAATTTCATGCTGGCAGGACATTTATTAATATAAGTCAGTTTTATTTTCTTCTGCCACCCAGTTTGTTCTCCTTAATTTTCTTTGAAAATATTTTCCATATGTACGTGTAATTAAGGGATAAATTGGGAGAGGAAGTAGTGTTTATACATATGATTAGGGACCATATGGAAGTATTAAGGAATTGGAAAAGTATCATGGTTCTAAGGGAAGAGTTACCTTTGCTTGTCCAAAATAAAGTGTACAAGGTATCTTTGGTAAAACTGAATGTTTCAGCATAAAGACATAATATTGAAACTTTGGCATTAAAAGCTGATAGAATGACAAACACCCATTAGTTAGTTAGAATGTTACATACGCAAGTTGGTTGAAGAAAATAGAGAGATCATCTTGTCATTGTGTGCAAGATTGTTGACTCGTGAGTCTACGTAGACTTGTTTGGGCTCCATAGACACTAGATACGATTCTTGAGTTGACTCATAGATCTCGTAAGAGTCTACCTCATTGAAATAACTAAACACATGATTGTAATGAATCCAACCAAATAAAATGCATAAGACACTATAGAACCAACATCTGAACTTCAAACAACAAAGTATCATAATACAAGTTAAAATTACTCATACACGATCAACATAATTGTTTATAATTAAAAACTACAAAGAAAGAATAAAAACATGATGATCTTCAACATTTCAATCCCTTAATATCTTTATTTTCATCACCATCATCCTCCCCTTCTTCCTCCTCCTCATCAAGTTCTTCCTTGAATGCTAGAATGTCCTCAACAATAGGTGCCAGCCTCAAATTCTCAGACATACCTAAGGCATACATAGACTCACAAACTCAACATCAAACTCACAAGTTTACATGAGTCCGCACAAGTCTACTCTAGCGTGAGTTTACTTGCGAGTTAAACAGGTTCTCTATCTAGACTCGTAAACTTGCGCGAGTTTACGAGATGACTTGGAAGTTTGACAACCATGATTGTCAACCTTTGGGCATATTGGGTGGTGAAGATCCTTGAAGTTCTGCAAAGTTCCATCTTGTAATTGGGGTTTTTTTTTCCAGCTTTGTATAAAATTCAAAAACATTGAATATGTAATGTTATAAGGGGTTAGGGGATGTTATTTTCAATGAAACTATTGTATTTAATATTCAAGTGGATAAGAAAGGGGTTGTGGTGAAAGCCATTGATGAACTCACTCTCACATACACTGAATTTTCAGCCACTTATCACTTTCAAATTTGGTTAGGTATTCATAAACACTAAAAAGAATAGCTTAAATTTTTGTTTTTTTATTTTGCCCTAGATGTAATTTGGCCACGACTATCATTATGCAGCGCATATCCATGTAAAATATAGGTTTCAGAGTCAATGTTCTGTACACTATTTACATAACTGTCAATATTTTTGTCTTTCTTTGCTCCTCTCTGGCTTTTCACTCTTGATATTTTCTTAACATACTTTGTCTGAACACAGTTGGCAATGTAATTGTTTTGCAACTTTTCAGAAATGAGAAGCAAATTAGACTGGCCAACAGAGACTGGGAAATTTGAAACTTATATTGGTTCATCAACTCAATCGCTGCAAGTGCAAGATACTATAGATATCAACAAGCCTGTTTATGATGATCAAATTAATAAAGATGAAGCACATGCAGTTGATATTGCCAATTATAATAGGCCACTATCACCAGAAACACTGGCACTGATGTGTGATGAACAGAATGATATGCTTTTTGGAAATAGTTCTGCAAATGGAGTTGCATGCAATTGCACTTATCAAAACATGATTTATAAGTCATCTAATTCTGATGGATGCTGTAATGCTTATGGAGAGCAGGAAAGGCTTGTACTGACCAAGTTCTTGGATGTTCTTCGTGGACTCGTTACTCTTGGTGGCATAAAAGGTTAGGGTTCAATGTTGAAGTCTTAATACTTACAACTTTGTTTGGGCAAAATTAGTCCAGATTTCCCTGACTTGGAAGTCATTGTGGAAGTCCCATTTGACATGAATAACAAGCATTTAATTTAACCAGATTATGGGGGAGATAATTGACCAATATGTACCAATTGGTTGTGACTCAGTTGACAATGCTGGTTAAGATTGTGGGAAGAGCCCTGGGTTCGATCCCCATTAAATACACTTATCGAGAGGGACGAGAAGCCTTAACTTTAGTTAAACCCTAAACAAGATTGCTTTCAAAGGAGAATACTTATGGTTAACACAAAAAAATAATTGACCAATATGCTCTTTTTCATTATAGTGAAAGAGACTATCTTTTTTTTTTTGGTGAAAGTGAAAGAGACTATCTAGTTGTGCTCATGTTCTCGAGAACTAAAATCTGGTTTAGACCAGGATGATCAACAGGAATACTAATTCAGTTGACCAAGTAGTGTACCCATACCTGACTTCATTACGATGCATTTGTACGTTCTAGCAATTTATCTTACTTGGGTTACCAATGCAGATAACTTGCATCATCATAGTAAAAAAAATTAAAAATGTCTGGCTAGAACGGAAAAAAGATGAAGCTATATATTCACCCATAGTCGGGCCACCTTGTGCGGTGCATAAGCTTATATATGAGTCAGGAAGCAATTCTGGTCACCAAGGAAATGGTGATAAATCTGGCTTTGTCATTTGGTGTATGCTTTTTAGAAATAGAATTTGACACTCGGCAGAGATGAGGGTAACTTTCCTTGATTTAAAAATTCAGTATGGAAGAACAAGGAATACAATGTGGGTAATTTCTCTCTATACCATCCAGTCAGGAAATTAAAATAAGGACTTCCCGATTTTGTTATCTAGATGTGTAAATATAATATCCGGATTTGATGATCCGGTAGTTATTAAGTTTATGAACGTGGTGCAGGGAGAAAGTAAGGGGTGTAGGGAGAAATTATCTACAATGAGAAATGTATAATGTTAAAGGGGACCTAGGCCCATGGCCCAATTGGAACATATTTTGAAGTCAGACAACTGATACTGCAAGGTCATAGGTCAGACATGCTAAAAAAGAAAGACGCGGATCAAATATTGTCATTTCCTTTCCTCAGTTCATCTTTAGCTGTATGTTTTAGTTTGGATGCCAGAATATTCTGAAATAACTAAAGTGACCAAAAGTAGCATTGATAGTATGTTTAATATTGGTAACTTAAGCAATTGAAGGAATAACAATCCGACCTGTCTGATTCTTACATTGTTTGAGCTTCAACGAAGTTGTATTAAGAACTTCGGCAATGTTAATTAACTAACATTAGTTGTCTTCTACTTTGTAGAAACAATGTGCTCTTCGTCGACCAAGAATGTGGTGGGCAGCAAGAAAGAACCTGCAAACAATGGTGATATTGGTGCAGAAATTGAGAAGGGAATCCAAAGCAATTGCATTGCAAGTTGCCCATCCCATCGATTAATAAAATATCTCTGACAAATTATACAGTAGCTAAAGGACATGGTAATAATAATGATCTTTTGTTCACCTAACTGGTAATGAAAAATGTTGCTGGTGTCAGCATGCAGCTAGAAATTTCTGCCGCTGATGTGCATACTCACATACAAGCCGTGTTCACTGCTGTTAGATTAGATCTTGTTTAGAATTACTGGATAACCGGAACTTGTTCTTCCCTGCAGGGATATCTCAACAGAATTAAGTAATGGCCAAGACACTTATCAATTCGATCTTTACTATATATGTTGACAGGTAATGATATAGGTTGTCTTTCACTTAAGTTAATCTACACCTGAGACTTCTATTGAACGCTACCCTGTGATTATACGGGTAAAATCCGTTTTTCGTCTCTTAAGAGCACGAGGACGTTTGGTGTCTTCTTTCAACGCGGTTTTTCTCCGTTAAGTGAGGGATTTTTTTATCTTACGGGTCAACGGAGTTTTGATTATCTCGAACTGTGTGAAAAATTAATATTAGCCTTTAAATTTTTTAGTTCAACTCAAATTCGTTTTCTCAACTGCAAATTAAACACCGCTTGTTTATTAAATTGGTCCCCATTCTTCCCCTGTTCTTGCTTTAGAAGATAATAAAGCTGCTTAATAGCAGAATATTGAGTATAGGAATAAAAGCAATAGCACCTATCTCACAGTAGCTTTAGCTGGCTCTTCTCACCATTGAAGTCAAGGATTTGAAATGTAGAAACGTTGATCATTACAGCTTCATTGGCAGAACCAACCAAGAGTTTCCAGTTTTCAGATATTTAGTCAGTTTTCTTTTTGAATCAAACTGCGGATGAGGCGATTGCTTCGGTTGTGTTGCTGCGCTCATTATAAAATGAGACGAGTTTGATCCATTGTGTTAGCCTACTAGTCAGTGTGTTTTTTTGGTGAAACTAATGAAAATTAAAAATTAATTCTTTTGATAGTAAAATTTACCGAGTTCTGGTTTTTTCACCAAAACATTTTTTTATCACATATCAACATTCGATCCGCTACCGACATATTTATGGGACCACATTATTTACCAACTTTGGTGGACTTTACTCGGGGCATTAGATGGGATGTGTACTAGGTATTGGAAGAGAGATAAAATGAAATGAAAAAAAATAAAGATGCTATGAGTGATGTGAATGTATTTGAAAATTAGAACTCCTCCAAAAACTAAATAAATATATATTAAAAAGAGAGATAAAATGAAATGAAAAAAAATAAAAATGCTATGAGTGATGTGAATGTATTTGAAAATTAGAACTCCTCCAAAAACTAAATAAATATATATTATTTTAATATAAGATTTTTTTACCTATAAAAAAATAATTAGTTTAGTTAAAATTATTAATTTTATCTAAAATTAGAATCAAGATCATTGACAATACTATTTTTTTCTCACTCATTCTCTCTCTATTATAGTTATTGACTTAAAAAAACAAAGTTAATAAGAGGGGAATTTATTTTTACGTCAACTAATTATAATAAGAAAAATAAATATTTAAATCAATATAATTTATTTATTATCTTTTTAAGCTAAAAAAATTTACTTATTTAATAAAAGTAGTTTAATGTAAAAATATTAATGACATAAAATTTTAAAAGATCTTATATTAAATTAAAAGAGTCTTATGAAAGCATAAGAATGAAGATTATACTAAATTTTAAATGTATATAATTCGACATAAATCTAAACACGTTTCATTTTACTATCTTATTTTCAATCGGCGGTATAATTATGCATCCAACAATTCAGCGGTATAATTAAGTATTAGCAAATTTAAAGGAACTAAATTTTCAACCCAAAGTTGATATCTAGAAGTACAAGCCACAGTTGTTTCGTCTCGAAAAGTGAAAGTTTTCAGGAGAAATGTCTCTTGTTAAAATTAAAATTTTCTCCCCTTCATTCCGCCTTAAAATCCTCCTCCTCCTTTCTCTCATTTGAGCCACACGTACTCTTAAAAATATCTAATTCTTCTTTTATTTAATAGATGCAGGTATTTATAGAAAGAAACTACAGAAAATTAAGTAGTGGTATTTTGCATAACATTAAGCTATAGCTCGTTTGCATGTACTTTTCTCGCCGTCCATGTTGTAGCCTAGTGAATGTTTCGAGACACTTTCCTCTGGATCCGATTGTTCTGTGTAAACAACCCAGCGGGGATCAATTCGGCCAACATGGCTATTGGTTTGAAGGAAAAAACAAAAAACTGCAGGTTACACCATTTGGTATACCACTGTATGGTCACTTGGAATTATAGGTAAAATATGGACTTTAACAGTGAGGATAAGGATGAGTGTTATAAGACTTAAAAAAAGTGAGATTATGAACTTGGTTAAAAGCTATATGGGGAGTTTCCATCACTCACAGTATGAATGGGATACAAATCCTGCATTTTGCTTATAAGGGTTGCGAAGTAATTATTGTATTGTTCATGGATTAGGGTGGTACCCTTGAATAATTTTTTGTTGTAATCTTGTTAAATAAGGTGGAGGATAAGTATCTAAGTACTAGCTGAGATCTGTATTGTATTTTGATAATAAGTACACTAATAAAGTCAGGAACTGAAGCTTCTATGTAATTCCCTACTTTACAATTTTATCGTCATTTCTTCGTTTCCCCTCTTTCCTGTCATATATTCCAGAGATACAAACGACATGATATTTACTTCCAATTTTGGCAACGTGTAGGAAACTATCCTCTTAACAACGATGCATCTTTCAGATCAAAATGAATTTTATTCATAATTAATTAACATAGCATTAACAGAACCAACGAGATGACCATTAGTCTTCTCTTATGGTTGACAAAGCTAAAAGTCCTGAATTATCCACTGAGACAAAACTAAATAAAAATATACTAGTAATAATTATATAAAACAACCCAGTTTAATACTGTTAACTTATAGTAAGATTTTTTCAAAGGATTTGTTAACCTTAACCATAGATTGAGTTTAATTTACGTAAAGTGATAATATTTTGTAAAATAAATATACCAGTTTCATTAAAGAATACAAAACAAAAGTATAATAAATAAATACATTTATTCTCAATAAAACATTACTTCTACCGAATAAATTAGATATTTGTTTCTGAAAATAATATATAATTACATATTTTTAAATAAATTAAAATAATTTCCTTTCATACCTCTTATTTATTACTATAAAATATATAAATTACATCATCACTTTTTCTTATTTTAATTTTTTTTGGTTGAATAAGTCAAAATTAACAATTGCATAATTTGTTAGTTTTTGTCATTAGGTAGAGTTGAACTTAAAACCTTCTCTTTTCTTCGGGAATATTTTATTAAATCATCTTATCACTCTATCTTATTTTTACCATTTAATTAACTTTGTGGTTGGATTGAGAAATTTAATAAAGAAATTTATTTTAATAAAAAAATTTAAATATTAATAATTATAATACATTGTTTAATATTAAAATCTTAATAATTTTAAAATTTATAGAATTTAATTTTAAAGAGAATTCTAATATAACTAAAAATAAAAAATTTAAAATTTTATAAAAATAGAGAAATCTAAATTCTCCTCTTCACTATTGTTACCTGCATCATCGCAATCTTTATCACCACTACTACTATTTCCACTGAAGCCACCACCACTCTCACACCATCCCCACCGTTGTAGTTTGACATTGTCTCCATCAATACCATTATTGCTATAACCACCCCATTATTGACACCCCTTTCATCATCACCATTGGAATTGCTAAACTGTCAGCTATCATGATCACCACTAACACTATAATCACCACCGCTTCCATTACCAACACCTCTTAGTTGTTACTACTAATGTCACTGCCACCATTACTACTACCGTCAAAATTGTCACCATAATTGTTGTGTCGTATCTCCAATCCCCAATTTCTATCCATTGTCTTTTACAGAGGTCCTGGGGACCGGAGGTGGTAATATTTTCAATTGCTTAAAACAAAACCTTTTTTTTTTGGTGAATAAACAAAACCATTTTTATAAGCATAAAAAAAAGGATAAGGCAATAAAAAAATGGCCACCAATAAGTACCACCACACTATGGCAGCTAGGAAGCAATTCAGATAAATGATGAGAGTGGCACCTGCGAGTCCCCTTCCAACGCGGCACGTGCGGATCCTGTTATGCCACACGTGTCTTGACCATCCAACTACTACCAACCCGCCAAAGATTTTTAATTATAAACGGGTAACGCATGGCCCGTGGAGAAGCAAAGCCATCGCTCACACACACACTCACTGCAAAATCCAAACTAAAATGGCAGAAGAAGTAGAAGCCATCAAAGCTCAGAACAAGTTCCGAACAGAGTTTCTCCAAGTCCTGCGTAGCAGGCGACCTGCTCAAGGTATAACAATCAAACTTCACCGACTCGCTATATATTCTGCAACTTTTCGTTCTCTTTCAGATTTCAAATTCGTTGGTTGTATTCTTTTTTCAGTTCCGCTAACCGTCGAACGCGCGAAGCCAGTGACGAATCCTCTGCATCAGAACTCTCCTCTATCAACTGAAGAGGTATCAAACAAAATGGACATTCATTTCATTGCATCTTTTTTCCTTAATTTTTTCATATTCTCTAATTCATTTTTGCTGTTTCAATCGCCTTCAGGTGGAGATTCTGGAGTCTTGTCCAAACGCAGACATAGAAAACCTTGAAGATTTGCTCGAGGAGGAGAACTTGTATTTGAATGTAGAGGTAGGTAACTAATTAATTTGAATTTTGGATCGATGTTTATGTTGATTTTGATTTCGAGTGAAAAATTCTTGGAGACGATCGTTGATTTTGGATCGTAGTAGGAAGGGGAGCAAGGACGGTTGCCTTTGCTGATTTTGAAGTTGAAGGAAAGCGATGAGCAGAGAAGAAAGCCTGTGGTTGTTTTCCTTCACGGTACAAACAAATACAAAGAAGCCTTGCGTCCATTGCTTGAGGTTGTTATTGCATCTTCTCTGCTTCACTCGTCTGTCGGTTTTTATATATTTATATAATAAATTGATTATAATCACGGATATTCTTGCTGGCTTTGGTTTTTATGTTTCTTCTTTGTGTTTCAGGCGTATGCTTCGCGAGGATATGTAGCGATTTCTGTTGATTCTCGCTACCATGGTGAACGTGCCACCAGCACAACCACCTATCGCGATGTGAGTGTTTGCATTGCTTTGCTTAATTAAGTTTAGTTTTGATCATGGATTGCAAAATATTGTTATTTAGAGAAAACTTTTAGACTGAATTCGAACTTCAATTTTTTTATATGAAACAACAAATTTTAGGAACTGATTTGTTTTCTGGAATTATTTTGGTTTAAGTTGTGTAACTCAAATTTGTAAGTTCCAATATAGTATTTGACACGCACATTTAATTCAAATCCTGTTTTTAATGAATTCCAAACATAATAATTTGATCAGTAAATCAAATCAAATCCATATTTTAGATTCTTTTTTTGGTATATATACTTTAGTGATTCTGAACACAATGCATGTAATTTTCCATTTTTCCCTGTAGAATATAATTTAAGCTTTAGGAAAAATATTTTGGCTTAAAAAGTTAATGGTTTTCTCATATCAGTCAATGCTATCTTTATATAAAGAAGAAATGGAGTCTCTTTTGCTTACATGTTTAGCCAAGATTATTCATAAAATGAAAGCTAGGTCATCTGCATAAAATTCAAAACTGATCATGTTTTGATTTTCTTGTTCTGGTAACAACATCCCCTTGGAAACAATGCACAGGCACTTATTTCTGCATTGAAAACCGGTGAGACAATGCCATTCATATATGACACGGTAACTTCCTTTATTTATCAATTATCATGATGTTTTGTCATATAGTTGATACGGAGCCGCTTTCTGCTCCAAATGATTTCGTTGAACTGTAACTTCTGGAATTAGGGAAGTTTAAACATTATGATTAGTTTGGCTTGGTAATGGTGTATCATTCCTTGATCTGGCAGGTCTGGGACTTGATTAAATTGGCAAATTATCTAACACAAAGAGAGGATGTAGACCCCTCTAGGATAGGAATCACTGGAATATCACTTGGAGGTTGGTTGAGATAAGTTGAAAGGAATATCTCAGATACCATGTTTGATGTGACTCATCATCACTAGCATAATTCCTTGATGCAGGAATGCATGCATGGTTTGCCGCAGTGGCTGATACTCGCTATGCTGTGGTCGTCCCTGTGATTGGTGTTCAGGTGGCATTGAATGATTGAGATAAGCTTCTATTTAACACAATGCTCTTCTGAAACAACAATTTGAATACATTATGCTCTATACTTGCAGGGGTTTCGATGGGCCATAGATAATGACAAGTGGCAGGGTCGGGTTGACAGTATAAAGCCCCTTTTTGAGGGTAAGAGTAAGATAATGGCAAAACAAATGCATTTTTGAAAATACTTCATGGTTTGCCTGTTTTCTTCTCTTTAATTATTAAGATAAGTCTTACATCAGTTAAAAATACGACTAACATACTTTGTATAAGGCTTGAGAAAACCCTCAATTCATGAGCTAGTTTTAGAGTTTAGTTAGATCCGTCATTTCTAATATGATATCAAAGTATGATCAATTTAAATGTTGGTCCACTTACAGATACCTTAATTTTATGAACCTCACACACCGTACTGCATAGTGTTCAATTATGTGTAGCATCAAATATATTTTTAAAATTGACATTAGTTTTACAATTGATCATTTACATGGTGAAGTTGGAATGGTATTCAAGCCTGGCCTTCTATGATGCCTATTGAGTACTTATTCAAGCCTGCTAACAGTGAACGACTAAACATATATTCTGAAGGTACTTTGGGTATATATACGTACATCCCCTATCTAATGCTCTTGGGTTCATGGATGCAGCGGCTCGTGATGATTTGGTTAAAGATGCTATTGACAAAGAAGTGGTGGAGAAGGTCAGCCAAGTGTTTTTTGAATCTAACTATGATTCTGTCTCTGAAAGTTTTTTTATATGCTTTGATATGTTTATTGCTTTAAAAAAACATGATTGAAAAATGCTTGATTCCATGAAAAATATCCATGAACCGGCAGTTATTCACCCTTGGAACATTTTCCGTATAGAGTTTTGTTCTTGTGATTCTAAAGTGTATGCAGTTGATACTGAATATTCTTCTGATCAGGTGTGGGACAGGATAGCTCCTGGTTTAGCTTCCCAGTTTGATGCACCTTATTCAATTCCAAGTCTTGCACCACGTCCTTTGCTTATTATTAATGGTAAGACGACCCTTGTATGTATTGTATATGAAACATCTTCAAATTGTAGTTGGCTACCATATTCATATTCAACTTGTAAAGATATTAACAGTTCAGGTTAACCACACTACTGCTACACAAGGTTTTTACTTCTTCAGGATATATCAATTACATCATAGATCTCTGCCTCCATCTGTATTAGTCAATTTAGTTATTCTAGCCATTTAACTTTTGTTGATTTTTCAAGCTAGCTCGGAATTGAAGCATTTGCTTGGGTGTTGAAACTTTAGGTGCGGAAGATCCTCGGTGTCCCATTGGAGGCTTGGAAGTTCTACGGTCAAACACAAGCCGGGCTTATGGAGAGTTTCAACGTTCAGATAATTTCAAGGTATGAACTTGTATTGTTTGGTCCCTTTGGGTAATCATACTTACCAGTTTCCTCACGTCAATTTTTTTTTCACTCCCTTTTGCACTCATTGAAAAGCTTTCTTTCTCTTGTATATATATATAGAGCCTTCGTTCTCTGTGTTGTCTCCTACCCCTTCCCTCCCACCCCTTGATAAGTTATTTGGCACTTATATAAAGAATGCAAGAGATATATGATTATTAAACATTTTCCTTACCTTACAGTATTTTCATCTTACGTCTTAATAACTATATACCTGTTCATTTATGATTGGTTGCTTTGATATGCAGTTTATAGCAGAACCTGGAATTGGACACCAATTAACCAGATTGCAGGTGAAAGAAACAGCTGAATGGTTTGACAGATTTTTAAAGCCGTAGCCTAGCCCGGGACCTCAGATGTTTTCTTCCAGGCCTGGTTGAAAAATTATAAATCAACTTGCTCTAGCTCATTCTATTTGTCTTTGTATGATTGGTTGTATGCGTGTCATTATGTATAACGCAAAAAGTCAAGGAGTCATGGTTCTTTTCTGTCTCGCATTTGCAGTTCTCGAATACATTTTCTGGTCCTTGGATTTTGTTATTGTTGGGGCTACTATATTGTACCATAATAAATTCCATTTTCTGAAGGATGTCGAAAGTCGAAACTAGATTTAGCCAGATTAAGTATCTTTCGACACACATCAATACAGAAATATGAATCACGAAAAAACTTGAGATTGATCTAAAACTATTACTTTTTAAACACACTAAAATAATATGATGCCTAAAATAAACTATGATATGATTGTCAATAGAATTATCAATTTTACAAGTAGAAGTATATATTATACATCAATTCATTTTAAGTTGGATTGAAATTGCTTCCAAAATTTAATCCCATTCAATAAAAAAAAAATCAAAATTTTGCAATTTTTCAATTATAGGTTGGGTCTTCGATTTTATAGGTTTGTGAAGGTTGAATCCTTGACCGGTTCGGGTGTCTTCCACCGAGGAGACCATGACCAATAGATATACCCAGTCCTCATGGAAAAAGTAACAACCTTCCTCCAAAAGAAACTAACAATTAGAGCGTAAATTATACATGACACAAAGTATTAACGTAATTAGACTGCACATTATCTGCTCCGGACTCGACTTATCAAATACAAACTCGATCTGGATTTCATAAAATTTAAGCAATCAAGGACTTGAGCTCAATTCCGGCATAGGTCGAGATATGCAAGTCACATCAACACACTGTACAAGTCACTGGTTTAAAGAACATATCATCAAACAATAAAAACATTATGTCTTAAAATGTATACATTTTTAAACAAATTAAGATTAGAACAAAGAGCCCTTATATCTACTACTAACTTGTGACCAAGACAGACAGGAACAAGTTATCTGAGAATCATTCAGCCTTTCTTTGGCATTGCTGCTAGCCTCGTGTACATTCTTGCCATTGACTGGTACCCTCTAACGTCACCTGAGCGCAGAAGATTGCCTGTAACAACCAAGACAAATTGAGGAGGATTTTCATACTGCTCTACAACATTAAAAGTTTATCCAGCTAACCTTTGCTAGTATTACATGTTAAAAAAAAGGGAATGGTGGCATAGATTTGGCCTCTATTAAGTGAAACACCTAGTGCAACCACCTCATACATTCCCTCGAGCACAATAGATAAGCATGTGGATACTTAAAAAAAGTTAAGAGCATATACTTTGCATTTTCTCAACCCCTCAAATCTAACTTCAGTTTGATCCCATAATCAAGGTAAAGCCTGGACAAACTTCTCATTAAGCACTTAAAAAAGAAAAGTATTGAAATAATTACAGAGGTTAGATAAATCAAATTTCCCCCACCAGTTACTAATCAACTCATTTCTCAACTTGAGAAAAGTTAAATGAGAGGGCTTCTGAAAAAGTTAAGGAGCACAAATTTATTTCAACTATTTGAAGAAGTTTAATTCATTTTACCTTCTTGATTTATTTTATTTTCTTCTTCCATAGTGCTGATTGAGAAGTTAAGCAAAACTAGCTCAAAGCATACTACTCTTTCCGTTTCATATTATAAGCTCCTAAAACAAAAAAATGAGTGTTTCATTTGATAAGCCCCAACAAAAAAAAATAGGAGCATTTATTACATTTTTTCTTATCTTACCCTTAAGCATTTAATGTTTTTACATTTTGTGCAATTATTATATGATAGTAGAATTTGATTTTAAATTAGGGTAAATTTAGAAAGATAAAATTATGTTTTGCAATATCAAGACAATTTTACTCCCCTAAAACTGTGTGCCCTTGTAAAGAGGAGCTTATAATATGAAATGGAGGGAGTACAACAAAGTATAATAGTATGAATTCAAGTTTCTATTTCCTGCAGTTCTATCTTTTCATTTAGATAAGGGAATAAGGAGGAATAAAACTTCTTTATGATTACGCAAAATTAAGAGAAACAAGAATATGATACAAAGTGGAGAAAGTTTGTGAACCTGAATCACAATTCAGTGGGCTGTCAGGTTCCGGATGGGCCATCAGAGCAATTATAGCCCTACAGACAGACTGGAGCGTCCAAGCTGGGCTCCAAGCATTTTTCAAGATATCTAGGCAAATCTCCCCAGTCTGAAAAATCACCATATGTTTAAATAATAATCATGAAAAATGTTAAGAACACCGAATCCTATAGAAAAAAGTTATCAGTCAAACTTAAAAAGAGAAGGAAAGAAAAAAAATGTAACCAGGCAATCAAATCCAGTCAAAGGCTTTCAGTCTCCAATTAGTAGTTCTTTATGAAACTAAAAGGGGTTTAATGGTAGGCACAAACCTTAGGCTTCTTCTACTTATTAGCCCCCCCGTAACATGTGAACATTAATGGTCTCACCACAATAAAGAAGGTAATCAGGACAATTGGGAACAAGCACAAACTCAAACACTCATCATTTGCAAATCTCATACATCATCACAGAAATAAGCCTATGAATATGATAGAAGTTGCAAAAAAGTTTCATTTCGGCACTGCTGGTTCATAGTAAGAATACCAGGATATCTAATCCCCACACTTAGATATTCTATAAATTTACAGCATGCAACACTTGTGAAAATTCAGAAACCATTCATCACTAAAAGTCTAAAAGGATAATCTAACATTCCTTAGACTCAAAAATCACAATGTCATTCTATATAGATGGAAAAACTACCGCTAGAAGACAAACTGAGAGTTACTTACAGCCGGATCCATCCTACCTTAAAATGCACATTTGGGTGAAATATTTTAGTTAAAAACCTGACTTGAGGTGGTTGTAGAGGATACTGATCAGGAACAGAAAAAGCAAGCTGAAACACACCTCCCTCAAAAGGAGTCTCTGAGGGTCCCTAATAATAGTAAACAAAACAAACCATACCAGAAGTCAGAATAATCACAGACAGATTGAAATTGAATATTAAATATATCACAGAGACTTCAACAAGGCTCTTAGTAACCATGCCTTGATAAGAGCCGTCCATTTGAAAATGTTAGAATCATCACAGACAAGTTGAATATCAGGATCAGCCGTCTTCTCTCGCTGCACCTCTTTGTACTCCTTAAACAACCTTGCTCGCGATGCCTGCGCCAAAAAGCACAATCCATATTGAAGGCTTCGTTGAAGAATCAAGCTAAACACAATTGCAAGAGATGACAACAAAATCAAGCACACAAATGAAATTTGTTTGTATTGCAACACACCGTAATAATTGCATCTATTCAAGTTCATTTCACACAAACGAGACCTAATAGATTCGAAAGACAAATGAAATTTGCTTGTATTGCAACACACCGAAATAATTGCATCTATTCAAGTTCATTGCATACAAAACAAGACCTAATCGATTCGAAACACAAATGAAATTTGTTTGTATTGCAACATACCGTAACAATTGCATCTATTCAAGTTCACTTCATATGAACAATACCTAATCGATTCGAAACACCAATAGGTTACTCGTAACAAGAGCATCTATTAAATTAATTCTAAGCAGGAAGAAGAAAAGGTAACGAACCTGCATGATCTTGAGTTGAGAATGAATAAAAACTGAAGTGTTAAAGAAATAGAAATGGTTATGCGCGAGTGAAAAAATTGAGAAAGCGTAGATAAGATTGGAAGAAGCTGTTAATTGATATGTTTGGGTATGGAAAGAATGATTTGGATCGGAAAGAGGAGACCCACCAAGAAGACGACCAATAAATAAGCACACCTTGCGTTTATTTTACTTCCCTCTATCCTGTTTATAAATTCTATTTTAATATATATTAAAAAATACTAATGTGTTAACTTTTATTAATTTTTTAAAATATTTCAACTTTATTTTTATTTAAATTTAAATTTAAATTATACTAACATTTTAGAGAATAAATACAAACATGAAAAAAATATTAAATATTTTTAAATTAGTAAATTTTATCCTAGAACCACTAAAATATTTTTATTTTAAAATTAACTTTTAATAAAATACACGAATATATTTAGTGAAATATATATATATATATAGCATATCATTAATTTTCAAAATAAATATATTAAAATATATTAATTTTATCTCAATCAAGATACACATTTGTTACTGATCTGTCCTGGACCGGGGTCAAGAGATCCGATCTCAAGCCAGTCACGAATAGTATGTCAATAACGTCTACTAGACCGGATGTATATGTATCCGATGTACGTATCCGTTGTCCTTGAATGAGGAGAGCGGATTGGGCGTCCTGAAGATCCTTCACACCGACCTAACGCGTTGAAGTGGGCGAATGGTGGTGTCACTTGCAAAGATTCTCCGACGCTCAAGTCAGTGATTATATTCCAAGTAAGGAATGTATTCAGAGAGGAATCCGTCGTAAAAGAGCTGAAGAAGATCCCCCACTTCAATCATGAAGTGAGTTCATATACCTGATTGGCTCGATTAACGAGGACTCGTTGGTGGGGAACCACCAACTCCCATTAGCATTATTATATTGCGCACTTACATGCATGATTGGGTCAAGTGGCTATTTTATATTGAGCATAGAGAATGTAGACTAGGATTAGGGAACAAGTTGACCATTCCCGTGAGCAGAATTTGGCTCGTAGTGCAGGGAATTATTGATCGATCCCTGTAGCAACAATCCTTGTCTTTTGCACAGTGACGTGTGTATTATCCGATGTCATGGTGTTATCCTGAACAACCGGTATAGGGAGAACGCCTGATACGGAATTACAGTCCGGATGTATACCGATGACACCGGTTACACGTAGATGTCTCATCAAAGACTTTGAAATATGTATAGCAGATTGGATACCGGTATTGAGACCGGATCATATGTCCCCTAGCTTGTGTGAGGGACCGAATGGTTGTTCACATAAGCTACTCAACCTGCGAGAGGTCTTAATATCGGTAAGCTTACGTGTGTAACAGTTCCTTAGCACCTGCTGTCATTCGTAAAGAACCGTTCTAAATTTAATAGAAACGACCTTTCGGTACGGTCACAACGGATTCAGACAAAGATTCGTTGTGTGAGAATTTCAAGAGTTTATTGGAATTGAAAGCTCTTGAAGTTTGTGTAACGGCTGTAAAGCGTGAATTGCGTTGCATGATTAGACATTAATGCTTTTAATCACGTGGGCAAGCAATTATTGCGTCTGAGATGAAAATCTCATTAACCGTCGTTTTGGGCTTAATGGGCCTGAAGTTTTCGAAACTTATGGGCCTAGTGGATAGTCCTTCACTGAGTCGCTATCGTTTTGGCGCCCAAGAATTTGGAACGGTTGTGTCGTTTCGTTTATGAACGAATGCGTTTTATCGAGAACGACACAACTTCAAGAAGGGGTAACCGAACCTCTTCATTTCCTATAAAAGGAACACTCAGTGGATTCTGGATTCCACTTGCTTTTGTTTACTCAACGAAACTCTGCAGAAATTTTGCAAGGAAGTTTGCTGCCTACATTGCGAGGGTTCCTTCGTTCCTCAAATTCATCACTGTCATTTGAGGTAATTATCTCTTCTTCGTTGCTCCAGTTTCGCTTTGGTTTGCAACTCTTAGGTATAGAAAGTAGGCTTCAACAAAAAAAGGGGGGGAATCAGTTTCCCTCAACCCTAATAGTCGTGGGGAAGAGTCCTTGTAATTCTTCCTAAGACTGAATTACGTCGCTCAGAAAGGGGATCTTACTTACTGCGGGAAGTGACCTTTCCCTTCTCAGAGTCGCCCTCTGATTGTAATTGTTTTTAAAATGCAGTGAGTAACGATTGCAACTTTTTGACGACATTTTATTTCTTATCGTAGATTAAGGAGTTCGGCCTAGATATTTCCAATGGCAACTGGAGAAGGGTCTTCTGGAGATAGTGTCATTACGAAGACAGCTGAAGGTCTCTATAGCGTAGTTGCTTCAAGGCTGAACTGGGAGGAGGTACAGGCTAAATGGCCTTTCTGCTGGGTGTCCAGTGAGTTTAAGGACTTGGCCTCCCGTCATGTGGATGAGGAGGGATCCCGGATTCAACCGAGGTTCACGCTGAGTACGGATGAAGAGACAAAAAAGTGGTATAGGGTTTACGCACCACTTCCGACAGAGCGGATATGCCATGTCGTCCCCAACGATCGTTCAGTGTACATGTACGACTTCATCTTTCATTATTTAGGTGTCCGCTTCCCATTAACCGAACTCCAGATGGGTGTTTTGAGGTTTCTGAACTGTGCACCCTCCCAACTTCATCCCAACGGTTGGGGCCTCATCCGAGCTCTCGAAGTGCTTGGGGAGCACTTCAATTTCACGCCAACTGTAGCGATGCTGTTCTACTACACTCAGGTAGTTCGAAGGGCGAATAAGCAGGGCGGAGTTGGTCTGGTGACACTCCGGACTCTCTGTTCTTTTGTGAACTTTGAGTCTTATACTGATTCGGCCAAGGTTGATGGGAAGTCGTTTAAGACCTACTTCACTCGCATCTCCATTAAGAAGGGCAAACCAAAATTTTGGAAGGACGAAGAGGATGTTGACAAATTTCCCCTGAGTTGGACACACAAACATTTCCTCTTGAGCTCACACGCGTACTACACTGATCAATCCGATCTGTCTCGAGAGACGTCGAGAGTGTTGTTCGCACTTGAATCGCACACTACAGGTCGTCACGTCTTCTCGTGTAGGCGTTTGCTAAGTAGCTCAAGCGGAGTCCGGGAGGAATATTTGCGTACTTCTCGTTTTATTTCATCTTTCCTCCTTTACCAAATATATATAGAATATTTGTAGTTGCTGACATCTTGTGTTTGTTCATGTAGGTGAAATAGAACAGGAAACTCCAGAAATGGACAAATTGAAGAAATTCAAGGCGGCTGGTAAATCCGTTTCCCGTGAGAATGAAGTGAAGCCCAGGCCCTCAACCAAGGATCGTCCTGAGTTAATAATACTGACCTCGGATGCTGAAGGGGACGTTCCGTTGGTTGAGGGCGATTCTTCTGCCGCTGATGAATCCACGGGCCATCCTCCAGTTTCTGAGAGGAGAAGAAAAATCAAGAATGACTCAGTGGGAGGCCCGTCCAAAAAGCGCAAAACTCCGGAGGATAAGCTTGTTGAAACCTCGGAAGCAGCTGGTGCTCCCTCTAGTCTTAATAAAGAAACTGCTGCTGGGGCTTCTGGGTCAAATCCGACCTCCTTCTCAACAACCTCGTTTCTCACCCCCTTCCTCTCATACGAAGGTTCTACTCCTGCCACTCTTCCACCACCGATGTACAAACTCCGGCCTACGCTTAGTGTTAAAGAAATTGAAGAAGCGTGTGAGGCCGGAAGGTGGCAGCTAGCCGAACTTGCTGGAATGCTATCTTCCGTCAGCGAGTTGGCTAAGAACGTCAACAAGGTTGAGGAGCTGAGTGACAAATTAGAAGAGCTCAACCTTTCCTCAGAAAAAGACAAAGCCGCCATGAAGTTAATGGAAGATCGTCTTAACAAGTCTAAGGAGTTTGGGGATCTCATAACTAAAGAGAATCTCAAGCTCAAAGGCGATCTTAAAAACTTGGAAGGCAAGGTGGCAGAGAAGGAGGAAGAACTCCGTAGCAGCCAGGATAAAAATAAGGCTGACGCTGAGGAGTGGTCTCAAAGGGAGAAGAAGCTCCTTCTTGAAATAGAGGGACTGAAGGCTAGGAAAGCGGAGTCCGAAGTATCCAGTGAGGAGCTGTCCAAGTTGCGGGGAGAATTGGCTACAGCGAAAGCTGAGAGAGAAGAAGCTGTTGACATATGCAGCCGGGCTGTTGAAGAGTCCTTCGGCCTAGCCATACGCCAAGTCTTCTACCGCAACCCCACTGCGAAACTTAACCTTTATGGGATGGATCCATACTATGAATTCCATGGGGGAAAGTTAGTCGCAGTGGTGGATGGTCGTCATGAAGATCCACCGACGTCCTTGTATGGTTTGGCTCCTCTTCCTGAGGGTCAATCCATGGGACCTGATTACGTCTTTCCTGTGTCCGAGGTTCCCTCTTCTAAAGAAAGGGCTGAGGCTCCTGGAGGCGAGACTCCTGCGGAGGTTCTAAAGGAAGGAGCACAAGAGCCCAGTGCTGAGCAGGCACAAAAAACTGAAGAACAGATTCCTCCTCAGTAGTTTTGTTTTCGTTTACATGTATAGTTGTGTACCGGGATCAACTCCGGATTTTAAACTATTGTATGTAATTTCATTTCAATGAATGAGTTTTGATTGAAGAAATTTATCTTCGTCGTTTCATGTATATATAAATCGTTACTAATCCGTTCTGTATAATTAATCTTGAGATCGGATTGAAACAACTACCTCAGAAGATTAAACAACAAATAAAATTTAGAACGGATAAATATATACATGTCCCCAAGTGTGTATTAAGAAGAAGGTGCCTGTCTTTGGGGCGTGATCCTTAATCTTCTTAATTCTCTTGGGGAAAGATGGGTCGATCCGCTGTTCAGTAGAGTAGTGTAACAGGACGGATGACTGCTTTTAATCCGTAATGCTCTCACAGGAGATGACAATATTGTTCCAAGCTTAGGGAACTGCAAGGAAGTGGTGTTTGAGTCCTTTATCATAAGGATGATGATGAGAGTTTTTTCTACGCCAGGAGTTACGTCGTTGTATCACAGAATAGGTGATAAAGAGTATCCGTCCTGAGAGAATACCACTTGAAAGCGAAAGTGCGGACTGACTTTCGGAATTTTCCATCATAAGAATGATTATATGAATTGATCATGCCAGGTGTTTTGTCATCAAATCACTTCATAAGTGATTGAGATCATCCGTCTTGGGGATGTGTACAGCACCAGAAGTTATATCGTCGGATCACATAACAGGTGATTGAGATCATCCGTCCTTGAGGTGTGTATGGCGCCAGGAGTTACATCGTCATATCACAGAATAGGTGATTGAGATCATCCGTCCTGGGCAGGTACACCATGTCAAGGAGTTACATCGTCAGATTACATAATGGGTGATTGAGATTGTCCGTTCTGGAAAAGTACACAACACCAAGAGTTGCATTGTCAGATCACAGATTAGGTGACTTAGATAATCCATCCTGGGGACATTTTTCAATCGTAGGGGTACGGATTTAGTGAATACTTCTCAAAATGATGATGAGAATTGTTCGTACCAGGAGTTACATCATCGAATCACTGAATAAGTGATTGAGATCATCCGTCCTGGTAAATTTTTTCCAATCATGGGAGTGCGGATTAGGCAATTTTCGCATCCATCCGAAATCCGAGTATTACCTCTACTAGCCCCCTAGCTAATGTGAGGAAGCAGTTGTCTTGCTCATATGAGCTATATTGACCATAGCACGTTTGGATTTTCGGAATTGCACCGAAGTGTAAATATCCGTTCTGGGAACCATGTTCCGTAGTGATGAAATTTTAAGGGCGGATTCGACAATGGGAATATCAGAAGTTTATCGAATTTCGCAACCCTTGGTATTCGAGTAATGGTGGCCACGTTTGTAATGATTGGACATTTAATGCCTTAATTCACGTGGGCGCGCCATTATTGCGTTGAGTGCGCATGTCTTAGTAACTGTCACGCATAGTATTGTTGGGCCTAGTATTTGGTTTTAATAGGCCCATTTTGATGGCTCTGTGACAAAACGATGGCATTTTCGCGCCTTGATGTACTAAACGACAATTTTGGTCCACTAAACGGGGAGTCGTTTGGGAGTAAACGACAGGTTGTGTTTAGTGGGTATTTGAAAAATTTCTGTTCCCTGATATAGGCATATTTGGCAATCTCAGTTACCATTTCTTCTTGCTTCCTTGACGAACCTCTACAAAAGTTCCAAGAAGTTCTTCGTGTCCGCCTCTGTGAATTTCAATTCACTATCCTTAGGTAACCACTTTCCCTTCGTTTTTTGTATCTCTTTTCAATATTTGAGAATGGCTAGGAAGGGTGTTAGCTTCAGTGGCGTTAGCCCTAGAGGGAGAGGAGGAAGGGCTTTGGCTCAAAACCCTAATGTTCGTGGTGGGAGGATCCCAGTGATCTTCCAGTCGAGGCCACAGTATACAGGGGGGAAGGAGTCGCAATATCAAAGGCGAAGGGTGATTATACCTTCTTCAGAGTCTTCCTCCTCCAGTGAGAGTGTCGAGAGTGGGGAGTTGTATCTCTCTGATGATGTGAAATTTTATCGCAGCATCAAAGCTTTCACAATGGTGACAAAGAAAGCTACGGGGAGGAAATCGTTTGAAGGGGAATCTCCTTCTGAGAAGTATATCTTGAAGACCCAATCCGGCCTATGCAATGTGGTTGCACACCGGATAGACTGGGTGAAATTCCAACAGAAACGCCCATTCAGCTGGGTGGCTGAGGAGTTTCGTGAAATAGCATCAGTTCACGCTCGAGAGGGGGGAGCGGAGTTGGAGACGCGTTTCACGGTCTTCAAGAAGGACAAATACAAGAATTGCTTCGTGGTGATAGCTCCGTTGCCAACCGATCGAATTTGTCATACTCCGGACGAAAGGTCCTTGTATATGTATGACTTTTTATTTTTGAACCTTGGTGTGCGGTTTCCCCTTTCGAAGTTTCAGATGGGGGTTCTGAGATTCCTGGACTGTGCTCCTTCGCAGCTTCACCCCAACGGATGGGGATTAGTCCGTTCTCTTGAAGTGCTTGGAGAGCACTTCAACTTCAAGCCGACGGTGGCCATGCTCTTCTATTTTGCCCAAGTGGTCCGTCGTGCAAATAAAGAGAAGGGGGGAGTGAGCTTGATATCCCTCCGGACTCTCTCCAAGGTTATCAACTTTGAGGCGTACACTGACTCCGCCAAAGTTGATGGACATTCATTCAAGTCCTATTTCACGAAGATTAGCGTTCACCCTGATGAGTCAGTTTTTTGGTTAACTGAAGATGGGATTCCGAAGTTCCCAGTGGCTTGGACGCATGAACACTTTTTGCTGACCTCCCAGGCGTACTACACTGAGGAGGATGAACTAAGCCCGTCTTCAGTTTCCGTTCTTTCCGCCCTTCAATCCTACACCGCCTCGCATCAATTTTTTTCTTGCAGGCGTTTGTTAGGATCGTGGTCTACCCGCGAGGAATATCTGCGTAATTTTCCTGCTAATTTTCATATTTTATCGTATCATGCCTTGAAGTATTTGATTTCTAACCGTGTTGTTTGGTTTTGCAGTTGAAATTGAAGCTGCGTCTCCAGAGATGGAAAAACTGAAGGGGCTCAAAGCTGGAGCGAATTTCGTGGCAGCTGAAAATGACATTCAGGCGAAATGGAATTCAAAGAAAGCTACAGCGGAGACCATCATTTTAACCTCATCTGCTGGTGACGATATTCCCTTACTGGAGGGCGGATCTGAGAGGGTTGCGGCTGAGAAGGTCGGAGAGAAGAAGAAAAGAATAAAACGCGGCTCCTCAAAGACCTTGGATCGTCAACCCTCTCCGAAAAAACAAAAAATTTCAAGTGAGGGTGCTGATCCGGAGCTTTCAAAGGGAAAGAAAGTGGAAGGATCCGCTCCGGATACAGAATCCACTCCGGATGCCCCCGGCGACAGGATCACTTATGGTGCAAAGCCTATAACGACTTACTTTGCACCAAAAGTTACTCGCCCTTTTCAAAGTGACTCTGGTCTTGCACAATATCTGGTATACGAGGGTTCTGTTCCTGAGGTCGTTCCTGAGACTCCGTACAAGCTGAAGCCCTCATTGATGAGCGATGAAATAAGCAAAGCTTGCGATGCCGGGCAGAAGCACCTGGCAGAATTATCTGGGCTCTTAAGATCGGTTCGCAAGCTTCCAGAAGAGAATGAGAGGCTGAGCTTGTTGGTTGGCAAGGTTAATGACCTTAGCGTTGCTGCTGCTAAGGACAAGGCAACCATCCTTCGTTTAGAAAATAAATTAGAAGCTTCCAAAGAGGAAGGATATAAGAAGGATGAAGAAATTGTCAGGCTAAAACATCTTGCCAAGGAGTTGGAGGCCCAAGTAGCTGATCAAAAGAAAATCAATTCCGACCTCCACTCCGGTCTCTGTGCGGAGAAGGAACGCTCTTCAAAGCTGGAAGAGGAGCTTAAGGAAGTTAAAGTTGTTTATGCTCGAGGAACCAAAGATTGGTCGTGTAAGGAGAAGGAGCTGCTCTCAAAGTTGGCGGACACAAAAGCAGAATTTGACGAGGCTGTGGATATGTGCGATCAAGCAGTCAAGGAATCCTTTGGGTTGGCTGTTCGTCAAATTCAATACCGGAATCCCAAGGTGAAACTTAATCTGAATGGTATTGATCCGTTCTATGAGTTTCATCAAGGGAAACTGGTGGCCATAGTTGATAAGCGTCATGAAAGTCCGCCTAACACTCCTTATAAGTTCGCTCCTTTACCTGCAGGCCAATCAATGGGACCTTCATTCCTGAAGCCCATAAGCACAGGAACAAGCTCTCGCACTGAAGAAGGCAAGACCGGAGGCAAAGGCAAAGGGAAAGAAGGAGATTCAAGCCAGAGAAAGTAGCGCCCTTCCCTGTTTCCTTTTTCATTTTATTGATTCGAATTCGCTGTGTTCCGGGATCAACTCCGGATTATTACACGAATTGTAATTCTCGTTTAATCAATAAAAGAGTTTTTTAGAGGGATTGCATGTGTGTTGTATCATTCCGGATTTAAGTAATGAAGATCGGATTGTAAAACAAAATCTCCAAACCGGACTTATACATGCGAGATGAATTTCACAATAAGATCACCGATTGTGAGGGAACACATCATCGTCACAAGAACGACTTAAGGGAAATGATTATGAGATCGTTTAGATGAGAGCTCATTCTTCAAGGTATTCGTTAAACCGTTGATGTTGTTCCCCAGTATCATTGGGTGATCTTTGAACAAACTCTGAGTGAGACTTTCACGTGAAAGTTCTTGAGAATGAGGATTTAAAATAGAAATTCCTCTTCGAATATTTCCGACTGAGAGATTTCGGGTGAATATGCCTTAGATTGTGGCATACCCGAGTGAATTGTTTGTGTCGGAGTTCATGAGTCAGTTATAAAACTTCCAAATAAAGAACTTCATAAGAGAGTATTACTCTGGAGTTCAGTATAACTTACTTGTTGTGCTTGGAGTTCGGTTTGATCCTACTGTCCATGTCATATTTGGCGTTCGGTTTAATCCTACCAGCCGTTCTTCTTCACCGACGTTTGGTTAATCCTACTAGTCGTACTCAGAGTTCGGTTTAATCCTACAATCTGAGCCTTCAACACGGGGTTCAGATCAGGGCTAATCCTGAACCTACTGCGCCCGTTACTTGGGGTTCAGCGTGGTCTTGAAGAAGAACCAGCTTACTGCGCCCAAGCCTTCGCATGGGGTTCGGTTTGTGGCCTTGAAAGAGGACCAGCCCTACAACCCATGTATTCTTCGAATGGGGTTCGGTTTGTGGCCTTGAAAAAGGACCAGCCCTACCACCCATGACCTGAGGTTCGGTTTAATCCTACAACTCAGGTTTTCACCGACGTTCGGTTAATCCTACTAGTCGTACTCAGAGTTCGGTTTAATCCTACAATCCGAGCCTTCACCGGTGTTCAGCCAAACTTACTAACCGTACCCAGAGTTCGGTTTAATCCTACAATCTGGGCCTTCAATACTTAGACACACTCGAGGAGTTACATCGTCAATTACAGAATGGGTAATTGAGATCATCCGTCCTGAGTATGTTCTTGTGCGTTGCGCATATTCGAGGAGTTACATCGTCAACTACAGAATAAGTAGCTGAGATCATCCGTCCTGAGTATGCTTGTACACCGGATAAGCTGAAAATCACAGCATAAGAAAAACTCGAAAGAGTTAAATTGTTGTGAGAGATTCTTATTAAATCAAAAATAAGAATTACAATGAGAGTTTAGCTGTGAAAATAAATTCTCCAGTATTCAATCCAAAATAAGGATAGGAGAGTGTAGATGGTTCCAACAGCTAGCTATAGTAGATGCGCAAGTTTTAGGTGTTCCATTTATTTCGGATTGGAGTGCCATCAAGGTTTTCAAGGCGGTAAGAGCCTTTGCCAGTGACCTCGGATACCCTGTATGGGCCTTCCCAGTTCGGGGCTAATTTGCCTTGATGAGCGAATTTGTTCCCTATACTTGCTTTCCTCAAAACCAAATCTCCAACGTTGAAAGTCCTTGATTGGACTCGTTTGTTGTACCGGAGAGCAACTTTGGCTTTGATGGCTTGATCTCTGATGAAAGCGTCTTCTCTGAGTTCCTGTATGACATCTATTTCGGATGCCAAGTTAGCATTGTTGGTTTCTTCAGAGAAATACTTAACCCTTGTGGAAGCAATTTGCAGTTCCACAGGTATCATTGCCTCGACCCCGTATGTTAGGCGATATGGGGATTCATTGGTGGATGAATGAGGCGTTGTCCGATACGCCCATAGGACATGACACAGCTGGTCTGTCCATCCGCCCTTGGCTTCACCAAGGCGTTTCTTTAGTCCCTTCAGCACCTCCCTGTTGGCCACTTCAGCTTGACCATTAGTTTGGGGATGTTCGACAGATGAGAATATTTGGGTTATTCCTAACCCTTCAAGCAAATCTGTGAATTTTCTATCCGTGAACTGGGTGCCATTGTCTGTGACAATCCGTGCTGGGACCCCGAACCGTGTTATGATGTTTTCGTACATGAAACGACGAGTTCGGGCTGAAGTAATGTGCACCACCGGCTCTGCTTCTATCCACTTAGTGAAATAATCGACCCCTACAATGAGATATTTGATACCCCCAGGAGCAGTTGGAAAGGGGCCCAGAATATCCAATCCCCATTGATAGAAGGGCCATGGAACAGCGGATGTGAAGAGTTCTTCCGCCGGTGTGTGGTGTAGGTTAGAGAATTTTTGGCAAGCGTCGTATTTTTTGACGAAGTCAATGGAGTCTTGCTTCATCGTGGGCCACCAGTATCCAGCTCTGAGGATTTTTCGCATTAAGCTTCTTCCTCCCGCGTGGTGTCCACATTGTCCTCCATGCACTTCCTCCATTACAGCTTGCACCTCATCCTCTTTGAGACAAATCAAATAGGGCACAGAGAGTGCCCTTCTGTAAAGATTACCATCAATCATAGTGAAATATGGTAATTCTCTCCTTAGCCTCGTCTTTTCCTTCTCATCCGTAGGTAGTTGTCCATCAGCCAAGTAACTGATGTAAGGAGTCATCCATGTATCTCCGTAAAGGGAGTTAGTCATTATGGCGTTTAGAGAAGGGAAAAGAGGAATGCTGGGCGACGTTAGCGTGCTTTGAACCAGCGTAGTGGTGCTACCTGGTCATTTAGTGCTTGCTAACCTGGAGAGTATATCCGCTCTCGTATTCTCTTCACGTGGAACATGCTTGAACTCCACCTTTGAGAATTTCTCAGTCAACTCCTTAACACAATTCAAGTATAATTGGAGTTGAGGTTCGCGAGCTTGATAATCTCCTAAGATCTGCGAAATCACCAGCTGTGAATCGCTGCAGAGTGTCGCCTCAGAAGCTCCGATGTCAATTGCAGCTCTTAGCCCGGCCAAGCAAGCTTCGTATTCAGCTTGGTTGTTGGATGTTTTGAAATTGAAACGAAGGGAGATCTCCAGGTGTACTCCGTCGTCACTTTCTAGAACTACACCCGCTCCAGAGCCTCTTTGGTTTGATGAACCATCAACGTAAATGGTCCAATGAACTCGAGGGTAATCTGGATCAGTCCCTGTCATTTCCACAATAAAGTCAGCCAGGACTTGAGCTTTAATAGCGCTGCGGGGTTCGTAGGATATATCAAACTCAGAGAGTTCAATAGACCATTTGATCATCCTCCCAGCGAGATCGGGCTTAATTAAGACAGAACGGAGTGGTAAATCCGTTCTCACTATGATTGGATGGGCATGAAAGTACGGACGTAACCGTCGTGAGGCCCAAACAACAGCGAGGGCGGCCTTTTCAATTTTCTGATACCGGATCTCAGCACCTTGCAGGGTCTTGCTAGTGAAATAGACCGGTCTTTGTCCCTCAGGAGTTTTTTTTATCAAGGCAACGCCCAAAGCTTCATCTGAAATAGCCAAGTACAGAATGAGTGTGTCTTCGGGGTCAGGCTTTGTGAGAATGGGAGGTTTGGACAACACCTCCTTAAGCTCTTGGAAAGCTTTTTCTTGTTCCTGCCCCCACTCGAATTTCTTAGACTTTTTCAGTATTTTGTACAGGGGGAGCGACCTGTGAGCCATCTTTGGCATGAATCGTGCCAAAGCTGCTACCTTGCCGTTCAGGGATTGGACTTCTTTGAGATTCTTAGGACTCTGCATGTCTAGAATCGTTTGGCACTTCCCTGGATTGGCTTCAATTCCACGTTGAGTTAACATGAAACCCAAAAACTTCCCAGCAGGGACAGCAAATATGCACTTCATTGGGTTCAGCCTCATGTTAAATTGTCTCAAACGGGTGAATATTTGGCGTAGGTCCTCAATATGATCGCCACCAACCGGTGTCTTTGCTATTATGTCGTCAATATATACTTCAACAAGTTTGGTGTGCATACCTTCGAAAACCTTGTTGATCATGCGCTGATATGTCGCCCCAGCGTTTTTCAGGCCAAAGGGCATGACTGTATAGCAAAAGACACCACGATCATTTATGAAAGCTGTCTTCTCTTGATCCTCTTCGCACATCGGAATTTGGTTGTAACCAGAGTATGCGTCCATGAAACTCAGGTATTGATAACCAGAGGAATCATCCACCATCCGATCTATATTAGGAAGAGGATAAGGATCTTTTGGACAGCAGCGGTTGAGGTCCACGTAGTCAATGCACATTCTCCATTTACCATTGGATTTAGGGACCATCACCACATTCGAAAGCCAAGAGGAATATCGGATTTCCCTGATAAATCCGGCCTTCAGCAACTCCTCAGTTTGCTAACAAGCTGCCTTCTGTTTCTCTGGGCCCAATCGTCTTCTCTTTTGGGCCACAGGTTTCGTCTCTGGATAGACGGAAAGTTTATGACAGCAGAATTCAGGGTCTATGCCTGGCATATCGGCTACAGTCCATGCGAAGAGGTCTTTAAACTCTTGCAAGAGAGCCAGCAGTCGCTGCTCTATTTCAGTATCTAGCTTGTCATTGATATGGGTGATCTTTTCTGGAGAATCTCCCAAGACGATGTCCCTGGAACTTCCATCCGGTGTGGGCTTTGATGGGTTAAACGGATCAATGTTCAAATCCGCTCTAGGGTCCAGGTCGACAAGGCTTACAGATCCAGCCGATGTTCCAGCATCATTAAGTTTCCTCTTTTTATTGGAGGCGTCCAGCTTTGTCATGTTGAGGCTAAGGTTGTAGCAGTACCTAGCCATCTCTTGATCACCCCGGATAGATGACACAGCATTATCCTTGTCAATGAACTTGATAAGGAGATGTGGGGTTGATACAACTGCCTCCATTGCATTCAGAGTAGGACGGCCTATGATGCCATTAAATGGTGATTTGACATCAATCACTAACACCCGAGACCTAACCGTCCTGGCTCCTGGTTCGCCTTCAAACGAGATAAGGGTATCAAGATACCCTTTAGTTAGTTGCTTTGCGCCATTGAAAGCTGTTAGTTCCTGCGTGTAAGGCTGTAAGTCTGAGTCTTTAAAACCCATTCTTTCAAAGCAATTATAGAAAATAACATCGCAGGAACTTCCCTGGTCAACAAGGATTCTTCGGACATCCTTGTTTACGATCACAGCAGTGATGACTACAGCATCGTCACCACCAGGAATGGTTGGGCCAAAATCCTCGTCAGAGAAAGAGATTATGGGAGCTTCAATCCCACCTCTGTAAGGGCGATTGTCTTTGACTTTCCCTTGCACAGATAGAATCATTCTGTGATGATTCTTACGGGCTGTAATTGAAGCTCCTCCTCCAGCGAACCCTCCAGCAATCATGTCAATAACTTCACGTCGGCCCTGACGTTGTTGCTGGGGCATGCTGTCTTTCTGTGCTGCATTATCAGTCATCACACCTTTTTGCTTCTCTGCAGCAGAGAATTTTCGAACTGGACTGGGGTTGTTGTCATCCCCATCGTCTGGATCTCTTTCTCTTTTCTCATTCCGTTCTGCCCTGTCAAAGGATTTTTCTTTGAACAGGTATTGCTTCAACTTGCCTTCTCTAATTAGCGTCTCAACCGCGTTCTTTAGAGCTTGGCATTCATCAGTTGAATGACCATTTTGTTCATGAAAATCACAGTACTTACGTGAATTTCCTGGTCTTTTCATAGGGGCTGGTCTTCTGATGCCATATGTGCTGAGCATTGGCCATCCGACCTCTCTTAAAATCTGAGACGGCCTGGCAGACAATTGTGCATAATGGCTGAAGGAATTGACATGCCTTTCTCGAGGTCGAGGAGGGTGGTTATCCACCTTAGGACTGGTGAATGGCCTCTCCATGCGTTCTGACCTCGTCTTCTCCTTACCCTTCTGGGTTTGGGGAGATGGTGTTGGTGGCTTTTTCTTTGCAGCCATTGCCTCCAAGTGCATCTCTATGCTCACATACTTTGAGGCTTTTTTCCTGAACTCCTCAAAAGTTGCTGGGGGGCTCTTTGCTAATGAAAGAGCGAAAGCTGATCCTGGCTGCAATGCCTCAATAACGATATGCAGCTTGATAGATTCTGTGAGGTTAGGAACCAGGGCTGCTTCCTTATAAAACCTCTTCAAAAAATCTTTTAAGCCCTCTGTTTCACCTTGCTTAATCTGAGCCAAGGTATGAGACGTCTTGGGTACGTCTCTGGAGATGACAAAGTGGGTTTCAAAGGCAGCTGCCATTTCCGTCCAAGAATCTATGGATCCAGAAGGCAAGCCTTTAAACCACCCGAGGGCCTCCTCAGACAATGTTCGAGGGAACATTCGGCACATCACGTCTTCATCAGCCCCCAAGTACATGGCTTCAAACACATAAGCATCAAGGTGCTTAGTTGGATCAGTTTCACCATTATACTTTCCGATGGAAAGTGGTTGAGTGGTTTGAAGGTGCTTGGGGATGCTGATGCCCATAAGTCTCCTTGAAAAAGGAACTTTCAGATTGTAAGACAATGGGGGTACTGTTGTTGAATCTCTCTTCCTTCGGGAAGCTGCATCCTCAGAATCGCGAGTCTGTTCTCCCCCCTCAAACGTAGGGATATTTGAGTACTGAAGAGTGGTGGACTTTTCGCCATCAGTCGTGTGGGGAGTGTTACGCGTGCGAGATGATTCTTTATCCTCGCTTTGCCTTTTTTTTCTTCGCAATTCCGTGAGTTCCCTCTGAAGTTGTTTGATCAACTCATCGTGAGGATCAGGATCTGATACAGTTACTATCTTCTTCGAGCTGCCCCCATGAGAATCAAAGTTGAGTTTTCTGAAAGCGTTAGGATTGGTTCTGCCTTCAGCTTGATTCTCCATGAAGTCTTGTGCTTCGCCTTCCATTGTGGATTACCTGCTCTGTCAAAGGATATGGGAATAACTTTATCGAGTCCCACCGGGCGTGCCAATGATCTGTCCTGGACCGGGGTCAAGAGATCCGATCTCAAGCCAGTCACGAATAGTATGTCAATAACGTCTACTAGACCGGATGTATATGTATCCGATGTACGTATCCGTTGTCCTTGAATGAGGAGAGCGGATTGGGCGTCCTGGAGATCCTTCACACCGACCTAACGCGTTGAAGTGGGCGAATGGTGGTGTCACCTGCAAAGATTCTCCGACGCTCAAGTCAGTGATTATATTCCAAGTAAGGAATGTATTCAGAGAGGAATCAGTCGTAAAAGAGCTGAAGAAGATCCCCCACTTCAATCATGAAGTGAGTTCATATACCTGATTGGCTCGATTAACGAGGACTCGTTGGTGGGGAACCACCAACTCCCATTAGCATTATTATATTGCGCACTTACCTGCATGATTGGGTCAAGTGGCTATTTTATATTGAGCATAGAGAATGTAGACTAGGATTAGGGAACAAGTTGACCATTCCCGTGAGCAGAATTTGGCTCGTAGTGCAGGGAATTATTGATCGATCCCTGTAGCAACAATCCTTGTCTTTTGCACAGTGACGTGTGTATTATCCGATGTCATGGTGTTATCCTGAACAACCGGTATAGGGAGAACGCCTGATACGGAATTACAGTCCGGATGTATACCGATGACACCGGTTACACGTAGATGTCTCATCAAAGACTTTGAAATATGTATAGCAGATTGGATACCGGTATTGAGACCGGATCAGTTACCGTTAATTAAAGGTATTTTAAGAGCATCTTATTATTTTATCAACCTAAAACATTATATTGACATGTTTTAATTTGAAAAAAATTATAAATTTTATCGAAAGTTTAGGTTTAGAAAGAGGTTAGATAAATCTGTAACTCTTTTTCAAAAAGAACCTTATTTAAAACGAAAAGGGGCAGCATACTTAACGAGTATAGATTCAAACTTAACAAAGAGAAGGGATAGATAGATTTGCACAACGGATTTATACTGGTTCACTTTCAAACGTTGAAGCTACGTCCAGTCCCTTTAGTCTAAACTTTTCACTAGGTAAAAAACATTTTACATAAACAACACTGTTGTACTTCAAGTATTTTTGACCCCAGCCACTTTTGGCTTAACCACAGTATTCTTTCCCAAGTCACTACTGCCTCATACCCAATTATTCTTTTGAAAGTCTCTTCAGGGAAATAGTGTTTCCCACGAGAAACTAAGACTAGTTAACACAACCAAACTTGAACTAAGATGAAAAAAGGATTGTTTTTTAGACAACTTAGATACAGCGTACAAAGATTTTGAAATGAAGCGAGTGTATACTCTAAGTTAAAGACTGAAAAACAAAACCAAGACTGCAAGCAACGCTAAATAAAAATCTCAGACTAAGTCTCTGTTTCTGGGTTTCATTGTTCAAGTGTTCTGTGTAACATCCTGATTTTTAATTAATGGCCAATTAAGATTAAATTCAGGATTAAGGTTATGAATTAATTGAGTTACAGGTTGATTAAGGATTATGATTGGTTTATTTGATGGCTAATTAGATTAATTGAGGAATGATAATAATAATAATAATGTTGAAATGACTCATGTGCCTTGGTGGTTAATTGGGTCCGGTTCCCTCTCTCTCTCCTTGTCCACGTGGTGTGTGTGATGAGTATTGATGGGACTGCAGTTAATGAGAGTGTGACCTTTGATGGAGTGTGAGAGCTGAAACTTGGCAGTGTTGATAAGGCTTCAGCTTCACGTTTCCTCTCACTCTCTTCATTGTTCTCCTTGGTGCATGTCCTGATGAGAGAAGTGCTCCTCCTTCTCTCTAGAACTCTCTGAAGCTTCTGTCTCTTCTCCTTCATTGTTCGCCTCCTTCATCTTCTTCTTCCACTCACGCATCGTGTTGGACCGGGTGGAACAACGTGGTTGTGGTGGAGGAATCAGCGTATGGCTGTGTGTGGAGGCTGGGTTCAGGCCCCTTTTTCCTTTCCTGTTCCCTGGTGCTCCCTCTTCGTCTTCCTCTTCTTCTTCCTTCGTATGATGGGCTCAGTTTGGGAGCCTGCTACAGCGTGGGTGTGTGTGCCTCGGTGTTGTGGAAGATGATCCACTGTGTGAGGCTGTGCTATGCTGCTGTTGTGAAGAGGAAGGCATGCATGGATGGTGCATAGAAGCTTGGCTGTCCTCCACTGTTGGTGAGGACTAGCTCCCGGTGCTGTTCAAGTGTGGAGCAGCGTTTGGGAACCTCTACTGGGCCGAGTAAAGTCTGCGGTGCTTTGGAGACTTGGCATGGTTGTGTGCCTTGGTAGCTGATCTGCCTTGAGGGAAGCTGTGTTGGCTCTTCCCAGGATTGGAATACCGAGTAGAGAGTTGCTGTGGCTGGGCCGTGTGGCCCATGTGGCTCCTGGAAGCTTCATCCAGGTAAGGGGAGCTTTGCATCTCAAATGTATGGTTTATGGACGGGTTTTTCGGGTGAAATTCTGGTATTGTGTTGTGTGGTATCCAATATGTGTTGTTTGGTTGATTTCCGAGTGAGTAGTAGCCCGGTTATGCATGATGAATGTGCTTGGTTCGGTGTTGTTGTTTTTCCGTCCATGAAATACATGAAGATATACTTGATGATGGTTTTAACATATGTATGAGATGCATGATATATGAATTATGAATGCTGAGTGCATTGTGTGGTCCTTTATGGTTCCCGTGTGTGAATGCTGAGTGCATTGTGTGGTCCTTTATGGTTCCCGTGTGTGAATGTTGAGTGCATAATGTGGGGGACTGCTGTGTTAATCCCGAGTGGATATTATATGAAATAGCATGTGTTGTGTTGTTACTATGCTGACCCCCTGCTATGAATAATAATGATGAGATGCATTGGATGCATGTGTTGATATTGAATGCCGAGTGCATGTGTGATTATGTAATATGATGCATTGGATGCATGTGTTAATTCTGAATACCGAGTGCATTGGCGTTGGACGCCTGATGAAAGACCATATTCATCTGATTCGCCACTGAAATGCTTGGAGCATATAGCGTTGGACGCTTAATACCGATCGGCAATCAGACGAATATGTGTTGAAATATATAAAAGACCCTGGGTTGGACTTAGGGCAGTGCCTAGTGCACTAAGCGTTGGACGCTTTAAGACCTTGGGTTGGACTCGAGGCAAGCCTACCGAGTTGGACTCGGGGCTGCCCGTAACACTCCCGTTGTTGCTTGGAGCAATTGTGTTACGCGTGAGGGCAAACGGTTTGGTACCTGTAAAACGGCCGAATCAGCTTGGAGCTGAATGAAAGGCTTGGAGCCTATGTTGCAACAATAAAAATGGATAATTAATAACCGGATCCGGGTGAATTGATGTGTGCACACTTATAATTTGTCATTGAGCTCAATGTGAATTATTGAATATGTGAATATAAAATAATTTGGGTGAATCCGATTGGATTAATGCATGTATACTGATGCTATGCCGAGTGCACATTTATATCCGAGTGGATGAATGCATGTATACTGATGCTATTGTAGAGTGCACATTTATTGGGTGAATATATATATGTTGATGTTGTTGCCGAGTGTAATGTGAACCTATGGTTGTGCATATATGTGATTTCAAACAATGTGAATTGTATAGCCGAGTGGATTGGTGGAGATGAATGCTGATCGGATTATGATGTGTGGGTATTCATATTTAAATGGCAGTGTGTGTTATGGTTGATTAAATTACGTAATTTGTGTAATTGAGGATTGAGGTATAATCCGAGCCATTATCTGTCATTTAATGTGTAAAAGCTCACCCCTACACCATTTTTCAGTGTATGTAGGTAGGACTCGGAATGTTGAGGAAGCCTTAACCTGAGTGTTGGGTATTTATGATGAGGATGTACATTGTGTAATGTACCGAGTGTATTTTGTTATATTTAAAGTCTTGGCCGGCTCTTATGAACAATGTATAATGAATACTTCTATGTATGAGAAATCTGAGTCATTAGCATTTTGGGTGTATATTTATATACATTTACATATATGGTTTATATTGGTAGTATACGTATGTGTCTCAGATAATGAGTAGTCGGATTTGCAAAGCAGAGAGTATATATATGTATGAGTATTTATGTTGATTTGATGCTTCTTACCGACTGGAATATAAATGATGTTGTGTGAATAATTCTAAGTTAATGAATCCCGAAAGGAATATAGGAGGTTTAAAGCCATTTCCGAGTAAGGCTTAATAATGTGGCCTCTTCCGAGTGATTATAGGCTTGAATGATTCCGAGTGAAAAATACGAATAAACCCCGAGTGGGGAATGATTTTGTATAGACCCGAGTGGAAATCCGAGTGAACCTCTCCGGGGGAAGAGTTGTTATAATGGATTAGATTGGACATATGCTAAGTGTTATATATATAATCTGAGTGAAGTTATATATGTATTCCGAGTGGAAGACCGAATGGGTGTTGGTCGGTCTTGGAGTTAGTTTACTGAGTCGATTTTGAATGGGTTTCCGAGTGACTTAACCTGATAGTATTCCGAGTAAATGGGTAACGACCCGAGTGATCTAAAGGTTATGTATTCTCCGAGTGAGAGAAATGATGAATATGCCGAGTGGTAGGTGTATGGTACATTCTGATTAAATGTGGTGGTATTCTGATTGAATGTGGTTGGAATACACCGAGTTGTGTAAGGGTTTATGATATCCCGAGTGAGGGAAGTTATTGGACTCCGAGTGGGGTAAATTCATAGATTCCGAGTGGAATTATTACTATTTTCTGAGCGGATCATGTGTGTACCTTAGTGGATAAAATATGGAACTAAGTTATGGGGTGTATGTGCGTGGAGTCATTACCGAGCGATTGAACCCCCGACTCCGAGTGAATGGTTGTCTCGGATACCGAGTGGTGGATTTGCCGAGTGTGGCTTCTCGCTTCAGCGAGTGAGTTCTCGCTCCAGCGAGTGTGTCTTCGATGGAAGGCTTTGGGTCGGCTTCGCTCAAGCGAATTGGGCCTCGCTTCAGCTACGTATTTCCGCTGGGCTACCTATTGATTGGCTTTTATTTCTTCCCGCCGTAATGCATGGTGGTCGGCTTTTCATTGTCTTGCCTTCCATTTCTTGTTTTATTTTGGCCCGGTTCTTCATGATTATTTTGGGAAAAATTTCCCCTGTCCCGGGTTTAACTCTAATAAATTTTAGGATGTTACATTTTGGTATTAGAGCAGACCAAAAGGTCCATGGCCAAGGTTGCCTACTGTGTGTGGGCGGTTGTATGCAATATGACCGAGTGTCATCATTGTTAACCAAGGCCTCAACGCTCAAGAGGGGGGGTGAATTGAGTGTTTCAACTTTTCGTGCGGAATCCCCTTGGAAATGGTTAGTAATATACAAATGATGCAATAATGAAGATACAATAACTTTTATGCACATATCACACTATGAAACACTTGATGTGTAATAACAATATAAGGCTTAAAGTGTGATAAACAAGCAAGTTATTGGTTTGAACAATTTATCAAACAGTTAGAGTGCACAGACTTATTTAAGAAATGATATGATGTTTCCTATAAAGATTCAGCTCATTCAAGTTATCAAACACCTTGTGTGCATGTGAAAAGTAGTAGCAATCAAGTAAGTATCACACAAGAGTTGATAGGAAACAATGTTCTAAATACTTAGCAAGTTATAGCAAATTCCAATTTTTAAGAACTTCACCAAATATTGATTCAAGCAAATTATCAACCACTTGGCATGCAAAGTTAGTTTTCTACTTGAACAACAACTTTTGATTCACACATTCAGCTCAAGCATTTCAACAAACAGTTTATATGCGCAGTTGTATAAAGAGTTCAAGGTAGAGAGAAATGCAAACCAAATTTAACGAGTTCCACCAACCCGGTGTACGTCTCGCCTTCAAGCAACCCACTTGAAGGATTCCACTATTGAAGATTTGAGATACAAGCTTTGAGCAATTGCAGCTTCCTAGTGTCCCACACTCAAGAACTCAATCCTCACAAGCAAAAGGCAACCCACCCAATCTCATAATCTCTCAATAACCCAAAGGTTGAACCCCAACCTTTGTGACCACTCAACCTAGAGTGAACAACCACTCAACCTAGAGTGAATACCTTGTGTTTTGGTGTTTGGTTTACAATCAATTAACTTTCTCAACAGAGTAGATACACAAATGAAAGCTCTCACCAATTCTAACTCTCAACAAGAGAGGATATGCAAATTGAAACTCACAATCTAACAACTCTTAAGCAATATGCAAGTTTAGAATCAAGAGTTGCAGAATATACAAGAGAAATTTAGTTAGAAGACCTCTAGAAGAAGGATGTTGATTGCCTTGTGTTGTGCCTTTTTCTCTTTCTTTTCTTGCTTGAATCCATGCTTCTTTTATAGCCATTTTTAGGGTTTCCAGCCGTTGCACATTGTCTCCAACGGATACCTTAGCATGGGCATAAAGTGGGAGTGAAGAAATGAGCTGGAGTTCCACTTAAAAGCATTTTCCCACGTTCTGACACTATGGTAATCGATTAGCCTTCGAGATGTAATCGATTAGAGTTTGAAATCTTCAGTATTATGCAGCAGGTAATCGATTAGCATTTCTGCTGTAATCGATTAGATATGAAACAGAACCCTTCTAATCGATTATTCCTTTCCTTGTAATCGATTATGAATGATACCTGATGCTCTTACTTATGTCTCGCAGCATGGTAATCGATTAGGACTTCATGTAATCGATTACTTTAAATCCAGTGGCTTCCTAATCGATTGTGTGGCTTCCATAATCGATTAGCCATCATACCTGATGCATTTAGTCCCATTTCTAATTGTTGTAATCGATTAGTCTCAAGTTCATAATCGATTACCTTAATTCCAGTGAGTACCTAATCGATTGTTTAGCTTCCATAATCGATTAGCATCTGTTCCTGATGCATTTAGTCTGTTTTCGCAGCATCCTAATCGATTAGTATGTCTTGCAATCGATTACTTTAATTCTTTGTGAGGCATCTTCATCTTTTTATTCTTGGCCATTGTCTTTGTGCTTGAACCTTCTTGTTTCTGAACCTTTGCCATTCCATCATCATCATGAATACTTTGTCATTCATCAAAACTACTTTGCATACTTACATATGCAACTTCATTCTCCCCCTTTTTGATGATGGCAATTGATGTTACATGTTGCTTGTATTCATGTGTTGCAAATTCATCATATTGGCTTCATGGTAATATCCTTTCTTCCTTTAGGAGTCTTTGCCTTAGTCTTCACATTTGTCATTATCAAAACCTGTTTCAACATTTAAACATATTCTCCCCCTTTTTGATGATGACAACCAATGTTCATCTCGTGGGGTGTTAGTTTCACAGAATAATGACAATCAATGGTTATATGTATTCTCCCCCTATATGATGTAATGAATGCTAGTTAAGTGTTATCCTCCCCCTTAATCTTGTAACTTATGCCAATTGTTTTAAAAACATATCAAATGATGGGAACATGATATCTCTCCCCTTTTTAGCATAAATGGCATCCTATTCTTTTTACTGATCCTTCCACTAATCTCTCCCCCTTTGGCATCATCAAAAAGATTGTCACCTTAATATATTCTATGCCATCAACATATAAACTCATGTATTTGAATAAGAGAGATTAAGCATTTCATAAGAGAGATTTCAAATCAAATCTCATAACATGATCAAAGATAAATACCATTTTAGTGCATCTAGAGTCAATAAGCAATCACATAATTTATTCATCAAGTAAGCATATGATTGATTGCTAACTTATTCTAATCATGTAGTGAGTATCATTCTCAAGTATGAGAGGCGTCACATGATTAAGCACACATATCATTATTTGCACAGTTGTAAACAAGTCAAATATAAGTAAGCAAGTAATTTTCTCAATTAGGATAGACACATAAACTCATAATCACTTCTAATAAGCACATACTTTTCTCCTATTTTGGCATTATCAAAACGCACAATGATATTCTTCCAAGTAAGCATATAATTGAGTAAAAGTATGAGTGCCATAAATATAATTACAGAGAAGTGAAATCAAGGATAATCATTCATGTGTATACTCCCCCTTACTACTGTAATTGATACCACTTGTAAACAATATACCACTTATTAACATGTGAAATCAATTAAACCAATTTGATCAAGTTTGATATCACTTGTAGGTCAATTTAATCAAGTCTAATACCATTTGTTTACTAATTGAAGCATATGATCTCTTTTTAATAGATACCATTGTTGAAATAATATATACTATAATATGAATAAATACCACTCAAAGGTTAGATACCATTGCATATAACAATCCACTTGTTAATCATTTCATTAATATGGCTTGATGCATTTCTAGGTATCAGAGCAGTAATATAGAAGGATTTTCAACAATGTATGCTTATATCTAGGTATCAGAGCAGGGATGAAGTGATATATGTAGCTTGTGAAATTCGTTATTCATACCACTTGTTAATATGATTTGAATAATTCACAGAGCATGATGGTAGAGTAAGGATTCGATCATACCTTGGTATTTTGTAAGTTTTATACCCTTTTTCACATCCTTGTGTGGCATTTTGTTGTTTCCATGTTATATTCCTTGAATAATTCTTTGTTCGCCCAGTATGGTAGTTTGATTTGCCATTTTGAGTCATCCTACATAACCTTAACAAACTCTTTGCAAAGCATTTTGTTAGTAGCATTGAGTCCACAAGAGTTTGTACCAATTTTAGGTCTTTGATGCAGTATTGTTTTGGAAAGAGAGTTTTAAAAAAAAAGATTTGCTCAATTTTTCATACCACTTGATAAAGAGATAACATATCATCAATAGATATCACTTGTAAAAAAAATGTTATAAGATTCCCCCTTAATCATGTAATTTAACAAGGATAAATATAGATGTTGATACCACTTTATTGATTAACATAATTCATATGATTCGGAGCATAGTGGTAGAGTGAGCATTAACTTCAAACATAGGCAAATAATCAAGTGTAACAATCTTTCCCTTTCAATGGATACCACTAGTTGATGCAATTTCATTTATGTCTAGATATCAGAGCAAAGATGGAGTGATTAAAACAATTTGTTGGCTTACTCATGCAAGTGTATTATAACATATGCCAATATATTCACTCTTTTCCATATGACTTTTGTATCTCAAATAATCTCTTCTTATCTTATGCCTATGATGTTACATATAGGTCTAGTCAAGCATTCACATATGGCATTTATCAAATATGTACAAGAAAACATTTTGCATAGATAAATAGCAACAACTTTTGGTAAAATAGAGACAAGTCACAAAAACATTTCATGATCATAATGTGGCTGCAAGTCATATATTCATTGCCATGTATGTCATACCACTTATTATCTTGATGTCATGTATGATACCACTTGATTGACTTGCCAATTTAAGCTCTTGATATCAATTAATAAAAGTTAGGCATTTAGCACAAGATTGTTATTATTCAAGCATACATCATTCTTCATAAAGTAGTTCAAAAATTCTTTTCAATCTCAATGATGTAATACTTTTGAATTTCTTTTCACAATCAAGATCATGCATCATCCAACATACGACATAGATGAGAATTATAGAGTGAATCAAGATGGATATCACTTGCCCAAGCATGGTATTTGATCATGGCATGCATTATCACTTATCATATCATGCATTGTTTCTTATCATATCATCATGTTCATGCTTATGATGTTACAATCACAAAGTTAAGATCTAGGCAGTCACTTGTTGTAACATTCATGCTTTCTCTCTAGGAATATAATTGCATAGATTGTCAAAGCATAGATACCACTTGTACAAGCAATATATGTATTTATTTTCAAGACAAGCACATAAACAAGATTATGTCCCTATGACTTCTCCTCTTACTAATTCAATTCATACCATTGTTAAAGGAAGATGTTTGTTATTTAGATACCACTAGTTAAACAACATATAAATGATACATCATCAAGAATTCATATTCAATCAAAAATTCATGCATCATTAAGAATCAATACAACAACCAAGAATTCATGATATATCATCAAGAGTTTAAACATTATCAAAGATTCATGTATGTTTGTGCATAATTATCCTAAATCTCAAGATTTTCATGTCATTTAAGCTCAATCATATATCAAATCAAGGTAAGATTTTCGTATATCAAGATTCATTATGAATGAGTATTCATATAAATTGTATGATAAGTACTTACACCTCTTGTTGTATCATCTTTAGTGTTTGTCCATTGGATTTTGTCTTGGTGCAATCCATCTTGTGTGAGTCACATTGAAGCTTCTTGACTATCTCTTTGTTTGAATGGTATTTACAAGAGCTTCAATTTCCTTCTAGATGTATGATGAGTCATCATAATCTTGGCTTGCTTTATTCTTCTCCTTTGTCTTTTGGAATAGATTTTGAGATACTTGATATCTCCTTAGGCCATGAGATTTGGTCACCCATCAATGAGAAGTTGTTGCTTCAAAGTTTGCCTACAATATTTCAAAAATTTTAAGGTACCCTTTGAGATTTGGGTCCTTCCTTGTTAGTTTGGGATTTCAAGATTGTTTTAGAATCCATACCTTTCTTGTATGCTTTTGACGAGATTTCTTTATAAAACAACTAGAAGATATATGACCATACATTCCACAATAAAAACATGTTGTATCCAAAGAATAAGTCATAGTAGAATTGTAATGGTTCCTATTATGTTCTTTCCTTTTAAAACAATTTGACATAGAGTCCTCTTTTCTTTCATGGTTTGTGCATCTTAGAGAGGATTTGGATTTTTCTTTGTATGATGTACAATGGTTCTTGTAATGACCTAATTTTCTTCTATCAAGTGTATGCCTTTGATCTTTAATAGGTGCACTTAGATTCTTTTGATTATGTGTGAGCTTACTAAGTGCTTCTTTTAGTTCTTTATTCTCATTTTCAAGAAGCATACATTTATCAATAAGCACACAATCATTATTATCATTACAAGTTCTAAGAGATACATTTGAAGCTACTAATTCATCATTTTGAACTCTAAGATATTCTTTTTCTATGTGAACATCATGCAATTCTTTTTCAAGAGTCAAAATGGTTTGTTTAGAGCATGCATATTTCTTTGATAACAAGACAAATTTTTCATGCAATTCTTCAAATGCTTCTAGCAATTCATCTTTATCAAATTCACTTTCATCATCACTAGATTCGTTTAGAGAACTTACCTCATCATCTTCGGAGTGCTTTGTTATAAGGCAAAGGTTGGTAAATTCCACTTTCGATTCCATGGTCTCTTCTTCCGAATCTATTTTGAATTCTTCATGTTTGCTAGAAGGAGTACTAATTCTTGCATCTTGATCATCATTAGTATTTCCATATATTGTTTCAAGAGTTTCCCATATTTCTTTAGCATTGTTACAAGCAATAACTCTAGAAACATCATTAGGTTCTAATGCTAATGTGATAAGGATTCTTGCTTTAAGATTGAATTGTCCCTTTCTTTCCTCTTCACTAGTCCATGAGTTCATGGGCTTCATGCACTCTATATTATTAACAATATACTTAGGAATGAAAGGACCAAATTGAATAGCATTCCATACCTTGAGATCATAGGCTTGGATAAAGATTTTCATCCTTTCTTTCCAAATAGCATAGTCTTTGCCATTGAAGATTGGAGGTCTATTTAGTGTGCCATTTTCCGAGAATGCATCATATGAAGTAGAGGCCATCTTGATCTCCTGCAGCTGTTAAGCCTTGTGGCAAGAGTCAAGCTCTGATACCACTTGTTAACCAAGGCCTCAACGCTCAAGAGGGGGGGTGAATTGAGTGTTTCAACTTTTCGTGCGGAATCCCCTTGGAAATGGTTAGTAATATACAAATGATGCAATAATGAAGATACAATAACTTTTATGCACATATCACACTATGAAACACTTGATGTGTAATAACAATATAAGGCTTAAAGTGTGATAAACAAGCAAGTTATTGGTTTGAACAATTTATCAAACAGTTAGAGTGCACAGACTTATTTAAGAAATGATATGATGTTTCCTATAAAGATTCAGCTCATTCAAGTTATCAAACACCTTGTGTGCATGTGAAAAGTAGTAGCAATCAAGTAAGTATCACACAAGAGTTGATAGGAAACAATGTTCTAAATACTTAGCAAGTTATAGCAAATTCCAATTTTTAAGAACTTCACCAAATATTGATTCAAGCAAATTATCAACCACTTGGCATGCAAAGTTAGTTTTCTACTTGAACAACAACTTTTGATTCACACATTCAGCTCAAGCATTTCAACAAACAGTTTATATGCGCAGTTGTATAAAGAGTTCAAGGTAGAGAGAAATGCAAACCAAATTTAACGAGTTCCACCAACCCGGTGTACGTCTCGCCTTCAAGCAACCCACTTGAAGGATTCCACTATTGAAGATTTGAGATACAAGCTTTGAGCAATTGCAGCTTCCTAGTGTCCCACACTCAAGAACTCAATCCTCACAAGCAAAGGGCAACCCACCCAATCTCACAATCTCTCAATAACCCAAAGGTTGAACCCCAACCTTTGTGACCACTCAACCTAGAGTGAACAACCACTCAACCTAGAGTGAATACCTTGTGTTTTGGTGTTTGGTTTACAATCAATTAACTTTCTCAACAGAGTAGATACACAAATGAAAGCTCTCACCAATTCTAACTCTCAACAAGAGAGGATATGCAAATTGAAACTCACAATCTAACAACTCTTAAGCAATATGCAAGTTTAGAATCAAGAGTTGCAGAATATACAAGAGAAATTTAGTTAGAAGACCTCTAGAAGAAGGATGTTGATTGCCTTGTGTTGTGCCTTTTTCTCTTTATTTTCTTGCTTGAATCCATGCTTCTTTTATAGCCATTTTTAGGGTTTCCAGCCGTTGCACATTGTCTCCAACGGATACCTTAGCATGGGCATAAAGTGGGAGTGAAGAAATGAGCTGGAGTTCCACTTAAAAGCATTTTTCCACGTTCTGACACTATGGTAATCGATTAGCCTTCGAGATGTAATCGATTAGAGTTTGAAATCTTCAGTATTATGCAGCAGGTAATCGATTAGCATTTCTGCTGTAATCGATTAGATATGAAACAGAACCCTTCTAATCGATTATTCCTTTCCTTGTAATCGATTATGAATGATACCTGATGCTCTTACTTATGTCTCGCAGCATGGTAATCGATTAGGACTTCATGTAATCGATTACTTTAAATCCAGTGGCTTCCTAATCGATTGTGTGGCTTCCATAATCGATTAGCCATCATACCTGATGCATTTAGTCCCATTTCTAATTGTTGTAATCGATTAGTCTCAAGTTCATAATCGATTACCTTAATTCCAGTGAGTACCTAATCGATTGTTTAGCTTCCATAATCGATTAGCATCTGTTCTTGATGCATTTAGTCTGTTTTCGCAGCATCCTAATCGATTAGCATGTCTTGCAATCGATTACTTTAATTCTTTGTGAGGCATCTTCATCTTTTTATTCTTGGCCATTGTCTTTGTGCTTGAACCTTCTTGTTTCTGAACCTTTGCCATTCCATCATCATCATGAATACTTTGTCATTCATCAAAACTACTTTGCATACTTACATATGCAACTTCAATCATTGCTTGTGAATTACTATTGAATTTGATGTATGTATAGACATGATTATGTGATTGTATATGCTTATTTGTTGGGGGGACAGTAGTGAAGAATACTACTGTTGTGATGTTGGTTCGGGGTGGAAGGTTTGATATTACCTTAGCCCGATTGTTTATGAGATACTTGGAGTATTTCTAAGCCTGAGTCGGCTGTGGGGAAAATAGAATGATGGGCGCTGTGACCCTCATATACAATGGAATTGTATTGGCTGATTCGGACTCTTGTGTATGCCATGCTAGTGGTTCATGGTCAAGTCATGCTTATTAAATGTGTTAGAACACATATGCTGAGTTGGCTGAGTGTATGGTATTGAAGGAATTCCCTAGTGAGCTAAATTTAAATTATGTGATTGGTTGTGCCATGAGTATGGGACGAATTTTGTATCCCTTGGCACGAAAACCCTGTATGATATATATATACATATGGTGAAATTAATTGGTTGCAATTACCTAGGTTGAGAATTCTAATATGTGATGAACGAATAAATGTGGAATCAGGTATATGTTATATTGGAATTATATCTCGGTTTTAATGTGTCGAAACCGAGTGAAGGATTAATTGATGTTAGGCCACTAGGCATGTAACCCAGTTGTTTGGGCATGATCGTGACAATCACATAACATTCAAACAATACAATTCCTACCAATAATGCATGATCTTAAATACTAAATGGCTCCGTGCCATACTCATATTTATAAAAACAATACATGGTCATTATGCATGAATAACTATCTAATGGCTCAATGCCATATCACACTCATTTCAACTCAAACCTGAATATATCACACACACACACATGCATATATATATATATATATGATATCATAAAAATATACATCCCATATCATAACTGTTCTGACATTGTTCCACTGTGAGGTTTTAATTCTGCTCGTGACGCCTAAATTTTTACCCTAATGCCCTTAAATTCATTTTAAAATCACACAATTCCATTATATTCTCAAATTATCGTAATTTAAATATAAAAACATATGGGATGCTACAATGATGATGGGATTGGGTGCTGAGTTTATGCATGATGATGATATTGGTGAATTGCTGAATTTCAGATTATGTGCATATATATATGTAATGATGTTTATATGATGCTAAAATGATGAAGTGTGATTAAATGTGATGATAAAACTGATGAGGGAATGTTATTTTGATGGTGATCATGCTGATGATGACTAAAGGTGATGATTATAAGTGAATTTTTGTTTCGAATTTATGATTTGATTATTTTGGGCATTGAGCCATTGTTGAATTAGGTGTATAATTGTAATGGTCAGGTTGAATTGTGTATGATTGCTTTATTTGTGTTCAATTCAAGGTGTGTTTATAGGTGACATAATGTAGGGGTGGAACTGAAAAGGGTCATTTTACGTATCTATGAGAATTAGACTCCCCAGATGGTTTCTATAGGCCTGTATTTATATACTAAGTTTAGGTACATGCTTGAATTGGGAATAAAATTGCATTTCATGGTTGTGGTACATTGAGTTGTCCTATAATCGTGTAGATTGTAGTATAGCGCATAAAACCCTCATACGGTAGAATTTTGACAAACGGACTGCACCAGCAAGTCCAGAACGGGGAAAATATAGTGCCCATGAAATTTGGTGACATTTGGTGTTGAAATGGGCAATTTAGGGGTCTTGGTAATTCACGAATTAGAAAATCATGTTGTAGGGACCAATCTGTAAATTTTGGTAATTGAGGTTCTAGTGTGAGCGTGTAAACGCTCAGCTTAGGCGTCCATATGCCTAGGTCTTGTATGGTGGCCCTTTTCCCCCATGCATTGGGACGCCATCCCAGCGTCCATACGTTGGTGCGTGGTGTGGGTTCCCTTGGCCTCTTGTGCTTTGCTACCCTGGCGTGTGTGTTCCCTGGACCCGAGCATGTTTATGTTGAAACCATGATGCTTGCCTTTTGTTGCACGTTTGCACGCCAGTGTGGGTGCCCCCACGCTCGTGATCTGTTGTGCCTTTTTCCCCTTCTCCAGCTTGCGGGCATGCCAACGCCCACCACCAACATGTCTATGTTGGCTTTCTGCTTGTCCTGCGTGCTCGTAGCGTCCAGACGCGAGGTAGGGGCATATATATACCTGTGCTCTGCTTCCCTTATTTTCCTTGGCGTTTGAACACCCACCTTGGGCATCGATATGCCCAAGGTGTGTTCCCATATGCATTGTGTAGCATTTCCATGTTTTTGTCTTGGGTCCTCGTCGTGTTCTTAAAATACCGAAACATAAATCATGAACTAATAATTCATATTAATTATTTTTAAAAATGCATCTGATTGCAAAAAAAAATTGCTATGAAAATTTTAATTATGTGAAAATAAAAATTAATTAAGGGTGGGATGTTATACATCCATGACGTATACATGATCAATCAAAGTAGTCTTTAATTTATCAAAATGACTTTATAACTCCTAATGTATACAATCCGTCCATCAAGTTGGTATATGTTGTTAACGATCATTGGACGACGTCAATCAGGGTGCCATATAGAACATTAAGTGTCATGTAAGCTGTCATGTGCCACATTTTATGTTGGTGTGAACATTATCAAACCTTCAATGAGGAAATACATCAGTTTTGTCTTTAACGTTTAGAATATTACATCAAATGAGTCCATAAAGTATACAATATTACATCAAATTAGTCATTGCGCCATATTAAAAAATATATCATATTAGTCATTAATCAATCGTAATTTCTATCAAATAAGTTCTTAATGTATTAGTAATCACATCACCCAACAACAAAGTAAAATAATATTACAATAGTCAGTTGATAATGTTGTTGTTAGGGATGTCTCCAAATATAGGATATTGTCTTGAATGCCTATGATAGCATATTTGACTAAGTCAATAATTAGGAGATCATGTAGTAAATTTAGCATGATTATTCAACAAAGAAGGAATATTACAACTACAAGTCATTTGTTATACATACATTATGAAATATAAAAAAAAAGTGATACAGATAATTATTAGATCTTCTATTTCTTTTACAAATATGACATCATATATTATATTTTATAATATTATTTCTATTTCTTTTACTATAATAGTATTATATCATTACTACTATATAATTACTATTATATAACTATTATTACAATATTTTTTTCTTTTATACTAGTTATAATAACATAAAACATATTCTTACATTATTTTATTTACCATGTATAAAATTTTAAATATTAATATAGCCGTCGTTGTTATAGCATACATTAATATTATTAATATTATATAATTATTATTATATTATCATCGTCATCATAAATATTACGTACTTCTAATAGAAAATTAAAACCCAAACAGAAACATCTTTAATATTTGCATGTTTTTACTATCTATTTAAATACTTTTATGGTTAATTATTTTTATGCTTATTTTTTAGCTTCTCTTATTATATTTTTCTCATCCAATCTTTTTAACTTAAGTTTTCTTTTTTAATTATTTAGGTGTATAAATAAAAATGTTGCACGTATATTTATTTAATATTATTTATTAAAATATTTATAAATGGTCAATTATATTTTTTGTTTAAAATTTAAATAAAATAAAATAAGCTCTGTATTGTAGAGACTAAAAAAATGAAAAATACATCTTTCATCATAATGGATTCAGTTCAAAAAAAAAAATATAATTAGTTTGGTTAAATTAAATTATGAAGTTTTCAATTCCATAATTTAGGTAAACGTAAAAAATAAAAACACCTATTCACAATAAAAAATACTCCTACTTAGTCTTACTTATTCATAAATCTAAAAATTACACTATAAGGTTTCACCATAAAACTCTAGCTTCTAGGCTATCTTTGAAATACAAAATAAAAATTAGTCTTTTTCATATTACATTGATCATATCAACACTTAATAATTTAAAGCTAACAACAAGGATAAAAAACATAAAACAATATACAAAATGGATGTAAATGAAAATACTTATTTTTAGGGACTAAAACGATTAAAAAAGCACATATTTAATCTTAATGGTTTTAATTCAATAAATAATATAACTAGTTTCAATCAAACTTGTTCATAAGGTTGTGAATTAGGAAATTACAATAAATAAAAATGGTAACATTGCATTTAATATTCTTGAGGTTAAATTTATATACATTTGAAATATATTTTAATTAAATATATTGCATTTAATATATTTTATTTAAACATTAAGCTTATGATCATATATACAAAATAGCAAGTTCTGCATATGATGTAGCTTAGTGGTTGGAAATCCCCTTTTTCACCTCCTGAATCTGGGACCATAGAGTAAGACACCTTTTTATTTGTACTAAAAATTATTAGTTAGAACTTTGTAATATTTTAAAACTCATTCTTCACTTTCTTGTCATTTAGATGTACTGTTAATTTCAAAATTCTCCACCAAATACAGTTAAAAACATTAAAAACATAGGGTAGACTTTTTGTTTGAAAATTGACTAAAACATATTCATGAAATTTAACTCCAATAGTTTGGGAATGCCATACTGACTTCTAAACCATAAAAACTTGCATTAGAGAGAAAGAGAAAAAGGATTGTAGATGGCTAGATGCCACTAGAAGTCTAGAACTTCAGTTCAACTTCAACTCATGAGATGCTATGGCCAAACTTTTTCCTCTCAATTTTACCGTACTTTCTCTATAGAAAAGTGCACATAATCTAACGCCGATTGCCAGACAAGCAACACAAGATGAGGCAATAACAAAATAATAATAGTGATAATAATATACATATATTAATATAGAAAGGAGTAAAATGAAACGAATAAAGAAAGAGGGGGCAAGAGTTAGCAAACATGAGAAAAATGCGAACCCAATCACAGTTCTACATGCTACCGGCTCGATCTGGAGTAGGTTTTGGTTTCACTTTTGCCATGTTAACAAGGTCCCCAAATAACATATCCTCTGGCTTGGAAGGCTTCCCAGGTGGCAGATAAGAGGTAGCAGAAACCTGGTAAGAATTTCTCAGAGGACCATCATCTCTCATGGACAAACCATACATTTGCTGCTCAACATATTGAACCCCGTGTTGCTGACCATAGCCATATCCTATGAATTGGTTGCCGCCATACACCTGTTGAGGATAAACGGAAGCCATAGGACCATTTTGCATTTGATGTGAAACCATACCCATATAGGGACCTGCAACACCTTGAATGTGCTGAGGGTGCAATCCGAATTGATTGCTTTGAACATGGTTAGCAGACATATGGCTAGTATTTGGATGCATATATATCCCAGCAGCCTGGTCATGCCCCATTCCTTGAGATCCCTGAGGATGTGCAGCACTATGTATATGCGTCATAACCATTTGGGTGAATTGCAGTGGTTGTTGGCATTGACTGCCTGCTACTGGACTATCAGTGTCAGTAGGTTGAGCTTCCCAGGGAGGAGGTGGATATGATCCCCCACTTTGTGCACCTGTTAAAGTAACAATAATAAAAGTGAATGATGCAAAAATGTCCCAAATATGGGGAGCACAAATCCTACACATTGACATCCTCCACAATCCAACCAGTCACCAACTCAGCATATTGCTTCTAGTTAATTGGTAAAGAAAACACCGGGGACCTATGAATTTGTTATGAAGCAACTTAAAAAGCAGAGTGCAGAAATCAAAATTCACAGCAACAGTTAAACAGAAGAGAATGTAATTGTGAAAGGATTTGAGCCAAACAGGGGATTAAAACCAATGAAGAAGTATTAAGTTCACCATAAACAGGGGAAGGTGGCTGTTGCTGCTGCGCAACCTGACCATTCCAGGCAAAACCTGGGCTTTGTGTATAGGCAGATTGCTCATACCGAGGTGACCCCACATTTGGCACACCTCCATTGGGATAAAATACACCCTGAGATATGAAAGTCTGTTGTTGAAACTGGGGAGGTAATGTACTCGTTTGGCCAGCCACATTAGTTGCCTGGGTATTAATAGAACTAGTTCCATTGCTTCCGTTAGAAAGCAGATCAAAAACAACAAGGGCATTATGCTGAGACATAGGGCTAGCTGGCTGTTGCTCTCCTAGAGGAACGAGAGCAAGAGAATCGTCTGCTTTTGGTGAGCTATAGTCGTCCCCACTGAGCAGGTCCAATTTGGGATCAACCTTTGCAGGGGATGCTGAACCGTTCGATGCAGAGGGTGCAGGAAGCAATAACTGATTAAATGTTTGAGTCCCGGCTTCCGCACTAGATGACGACGATCTGCAAAAATATATCAAGATGAAGAGCAATAAAACCAGAAGGTACCAGACATGTTCAGTAAACTTGTAATGTAGTTTCATACTCCAATCTCTTTGTGTGCGCTCATACATGAACCAACAACACATGTGAAGCCAAAATCAAGTTTTTTATCTACTCTTTGAGTACAAGAGATTCAACAAGAATTGCTGAGGCATGAAATACAACAAATTATTAGAAACTTCCAACAATGGCATACAACACTCCCAAGTACAAATATGAAAAACGAAAAAAACTGATAAGTATTCAATATAAAATAATAGCACATAACCTCGCAAAACATAAGCCTTAAAGCTAGCAACAAAATTCCTCTTCACTTTGATTCCTAACGACAAAGATATCCTTTCACTAGAAAAAGAACAAACTATTTTCCAGGATTCCATTGGCACTTATAATTTGGAATTTATTTTGAATTATTAAATTCACTGGGACAGAAAAAATAACAATTAGTGATAAATTATACGGATTCCAACAGGGTAAAAAATGAAATCTATGAGTTCTGATTGGGAAGGACCAGTATCATATATAAAAAATAAGTGAATGCAGAGCAACAGTATATGATGGACTACCTCCCATCCGTCTGTTTACTAGTATCTCCAGTATCAACCAGAGGACCATCAACATGTACAGGTGCTTCAGTAGGTGCAGGCTTCGGTTGTTCAGAAAGATTTTGAGCAGAAGTTGCGGAAGCAATGGATTCATGCTTGGCCAGTACACGCTGCAAATCATCATTCAGAGCTAATCCTTGGCAAAGCAGTGACTCATCCCTATAAAAATAGACAAAAACACAATACATTAATAACTCAATTTTTCTTTGGACCTAAAGAAGAAAACTTAATATAAATGTAACAAACACGAATTAAACATGTAAAAATTATATAATATGGTCACAATTATATAATAATATTGTGGAAAGGGAAATCAGGTCTTACGAAGTTGAATTAACAAGGTGTACCACTCTCTGCTTGTATGTTCGACATTGCTCCACCAAATCAACAATAACATCCTGCTGAAGACCCTGGAAATAGAAGTAAAGGTCATACATGAAATTTCTTCCATAGAGCAGTAGTATAACTCATACAATCCCGGTGCATCACTAAATAGTTTTTCTCCATTTACAATTTTACATCATCATTTGAAAATTAGATCTTCGGATTGAACAACTTACTTCTTTGTTACCAGGGTCTAATGCATTGAGCATTTCTGCAAGAACATCCAAAATACCACGTGCATTCTGAATTTCTGACAAACTGACAAAAGAAAGTTCAATTTCAATCAAAACAAATCAATGTGTAATTTCTTATGGTGTAGCATAATTTTTCTCATCGTCATAAAAATAATTAGAGTTGCTAACCAAAACACTCTTATTAAATAATTTTTATGTGGGTCACACTCCGACACCTAGGCCCCCTGTCGGGTCTTTATTTAGGGGGATTCACATGAAATCCACCCAATAATAAAGAGTGAGGACGTGCTAGCAAATAACACATAAGGTCAGCACAAATTAAATTATAACTTTTCCCAACTCCTTGCGGAAACACTACTGTATAATTTACTATTAGTTCACCAAACATCGCTGTATTCTGCTTGATTTATTAGAAAAAAGATGATGAATAACCATCTTAATTGATAAAACAGTACACAAGGACAAAGCTATTACAGTTATAAAGGACACAGTATATGACTTCGTAATGTTACAAGATGAGAGTTAGAAACCAAGATATGAGACTGGTTGCCAAGGACACATTCTTTCACTTTCACTCAAAAAAATAATAATACACATTCCACCAAAGAAAGATCTGAAAATAGTATGAAGTTAGAAACCAAGTGATGACAATGAATCAATATCAAGATATCAACAATTAAGTCAACTTCCTTATGCATAACAAGAAAAGAGATAGAGATGTACCTTAGGGTTGGAAACTCAGAATCAGCTGAGGATTGAGCTGTGTCTTTTTGAGCACCGGAGTCTCGTATATTTTGGGGATGTGATGACAATGGTTGTGTTTGTAGTGGTGTGAATATAGGTGCAGACTGCTCAGACCTCTGAGGGAATGATGCCCCAGCGTGCTGAAACAAACAAATCCTTTATAGAACAAAAGAAATAAACAACAAATTAATTTAAATTTTTTTTACAGAAATGTTCTGTTTGTATCCATTCACTCTCTAATCAAAATCTATATAAGCAATCAGACAAAAGCATTATGTTTAAAAGAAATGCCAAATGCTTCCTAATTGGACTGTTTATCTTCCTGTTCTTAATGACAAGTGAAAAAGGTTATAGGAAATACTTGATAATAAATTATTGATGCAAATAAACTTTAAACATACCAGCAGTTCCTGGTATGCAGCATAATACTGTGGATATCTTGCCCTTGACCCTCCAAAGGCCTCTTGCCAGCTATCAATAAGAATTAGTATCTTCTGTCTGACTTGATAATCAGGCTACAATTGGCATGATAAATATCATAACATAAACACGTTTTACAGGATGAAAGTGGGTTGAAAAAGGAAGATTATTAAAACATCTAAGAAGTGACAATACCTTCTTCTTTGCAACTTTCACCATCTCGTGAAGAACATCTCTTTCTGCAACATGCATGTGGACAATGTCCCCACAATTTTTTATGATTGTCTCCAGCAGCTAGAATATAGGGTACCAATAGAAAAACAAATGATCTTCAATAATAATGAAAGATGATACAGACCTTCAAACTATAGCCAGATTAGAAGGAATCCTTCCTATCATAACAGACCTAACTTGATTAGCTCTAAGCTATTCCCAAAAGGATCGTAATACTAAGGCATTTTGAATGAAGAACAGCAAGTGCATTATGGAACGTCCAATTTTCAAATACAGTACACTACTATCAACATTGAATGCAAACCAGTATAGTGAAAATATTTCTATTTCAAATAGCAGAGGAAAATGACATGATAACAAACAGTCTTGAAAAGCCTTTCATAATGCACAGAATGACAAACATTGACCAGCTGGAAGTGTTAGAATTTTAGTTGCTTTCAATTCAAATCTAACAAATGACGCCAACACAAGAAAACTCAACCACTTACTGCTTAGAACCAACGAATTGTAATAGAAGCCAATATTTCAAATGTTTTTTACAATGAAATCCACAAACACCATTTATTTATCCTATAAACCAATCCTCTAGAAACATTTGACATTGAAACAATCCGCAGGCATCATAAATCAATATAAGCAAACAATGGCACAAATGCACATACTACAAGAAATTCACTAATGCAAACAAAGGAGGTATTTATAATTCAACGTTGAGTTGTTTTTAGCAATATTTTAGATGAATATAGTTCATGACATCATAGCATACTAGCATAGTTACTGCATCAGGATATTTTCTACAATTAGGTCACCTCTAAGGGTTAAGATTTGTTATTATGCTTTATATGCTGTATATAGAAGTTTGATGGAGGAGATATTCAGACTTGATCATTTTTTCGTAATAAATACATCATTCGCAATCCTTTTAGTGAGAGATATTTAAAATACCATTTGGGTGCTAAGTTGATTTCCCTCGTTAAATCTTCTTAACAAATACTTTTTTGCCGTTTAACACAATGGATGTCTACTGTTAATTTTTTTAACATTTTTGGTGAAAGTGGAACTTAAGTAATTCCATTGTAAGAAAAGCTTTCCGCTAGTTATTCATCAAAAAATATGGAAAAATTAAACCAAATAATGAAGCTAATTGAAAGCTTCCTTCCTCTTTTAATAATTACTTTTCTTTGAACATATGTGGTGGTTGTGGATCATATTATGACTGATACAGGGTTTTCATTGTAGGCTCTCTCCCTGCTTTATGGTTTTAAGGGATTGTCTATCTCAGACAAGCAGATAGACATTGAATCAAAGAACGGTGTAGAAGTATGAGGTCAAAGAGTAATCAAAAAAGGTAAGTTTATAAAAAGACACGTAGGCACAGAAACAGCTTGAACAATGTTACTATCTGAGTTGAAAAGGTGTATAAAAAAAGATATGATCTTACAGTTAGTGCAAGAAGTTGAACTTTAGCACCTCTACTTGCAATCCGCTTCTTTATACCTTTAACCACATCCTTTACCATCCTGATAAATCAGAACCTAACTGTGTTATCAAACTCTGGAAATCAAACCAGGAACCAAAACTATAATTTCTATACATAAAATTCCAGTTTAAACCATTTAGAAAAATAAAAATCCAGCTCAGATAAAAATAATGCAAAATCAACGTAAATTAATTCGAAAAACTATATTCAGATATGGGATTTCCAACGATAACAAGTACAAAGACGAAACTATTAGCTCCAAGAAGGCTTATAATGTCCTATAGAAAGGTACTGATAACTTATGGTAATCACAACCAGAAGCAAAATTAGACATCACACGGCATATGCACGAATTAAGAAGATCATGCACAATTTAGAAAAATCCGTAATAGTAACTACTAAGTACTATCCCGATCCCCTAAATTGATCAAATTAATCAATGGAACAACATCACTCACTCCTTAATCACCAATTCAAAACATGAAAACCGAAGTCCAACTTCTGGCTTGAATTTGAAATGTCTCATTCCAAATTTCCGTTGTTCCATTGTAAAAATACTGAAAGCACACCGTCATCAAACTATGGTTTAACCAATAATAATAAAGTATTAATCTGGATTCTAACCGATTGCTTGTACAGTTCGATCTTAATAACAATGAAACAATACAAAAGTGATATCACAAGGATCATCATCACGAAATAAATAAGAACATATAAGAATTGAAAAACGATCATCATCATCCATCAACACTAGCTCCAGTCTAAAACTTAACTATCGTAGTTAGAAACTAGAATTCATTCACAAGAATCACAACAGAAAACCAAAGGAATCTCGTCGTGCATTATCGTTTGTAATTCCGCCATAAACTGTAAAATATAAAGAAGTATTCGATCAAACACACAACGAAGATAAAGAAAGAAAGAAGAAGAAAATTTCACGTAAAAAACACATGTTCTCGATTAGGTTGAAAGAAGAAGAAGCAAAAATTCAAAAGTACATAAAACTTAATTAGCATACCCAGTGTCACGATTGAGTATGTCACAGATCTCCATGTTCAAGGCCCAATCAGGGCCCATGAGCATGTTGCTCGTGGCACGCTCCACCAAGGCATTCACCATGGCTTCTCGTCGGCGACGAGATTATCGATACTTTTCCCGGTGAGATAAGAAAAGCAATTCCGGCGATGGCACAGAGATATAAGTAACGGTCTCTCTCTCTTTCCAACAAAGATTGCTACGATGCCGAATTCCGTTGCGGAAAGGTAGGGGTAGAATCGGAAGTAAAAAATGTCACACCAATAATAACAGTGCACGTGTTGGTGTGAAGGGGACGTTGTGCACACTGCATAGAAAGCCACAACGGACTCAAAAAAAAAAAACAAAAACAAAAGATTTGCATCACCTGGTCAACTATGATTTGAATATAAATGGGGCGTTATTTTCGCAAAACCGTAAAACATGAAACTGAATCAAAATAAAATCATATTATTTCATTATTGATCAAAATATATTAACTAAATCTTTTCTTTTATACAGCAAATTAATCAAATTTGAGTGGAGGCATAGTTAAAGGGATTTACTGTCGATCATATTTATTAATTTGCAAACGTTTTGATGGATGATCTAAATTTTAGTTTGTTTTTTAATTTAAGATAAGAATCAAACATTCCACATTTGATTATGAGGATGAACTTTTCCGTTTGATGAGAGTGTTAACACCTTATAGATTGAGTATTAATTATTATTATTATTATTATTATTATTATTATTATTATTATTATTATTATTATTATTATTATTGAATGTTATATTCGCAAATTTTTATGTGTACAATAGATGGTAAGATTCAGTTTTTAGTTTTTTACTATGATATTAAAAATAAAATAACGCAAACATGCATGTAGTTTGAACGACAAAAGGATTATTTTAACTTAATTAGAAACTTCGAGAATGAGAGTATTTAGAATTGTGTCACAAATTTTATATATAAAAAATTCATTTATTGTAATCGTGTATGATTTATTCCAGATTAATGTAATGTAGAACGTGCTTAGTGATTATCAACAATCTTGATTACAAATAATTGACAAAAAAATTAAGAAGGAAAAAGTTAAAGCTTAAATTTTATATATATTGTTAATTTTATGCTATCAATTAATTAAGTTATATCTTGTGTATCGTTACCAAAAAAGGGTTGCGTCTTATTTGTGAAGTTTTTAAGTAATTTCTACAAAGTCAATAAATAAATAAATAAATAAATATTATTAATTGATAATTTTTTATGGCGCCAATATATTTTAATTTGAAAGTCATCATATTGAATCATTTATTGACATCCAAGAAAATCATTTAATGATTTTTAATTAGCTTTGATAATTCAGACCTTAACAAACTCTAAAGAATCATCAATCATTCGTATAACAAACCGATAACCCAAAAATAGTGTGATGCAAAAGTTTGATATTTTACAATTATATTTATTACATAACGGTGTTATTTGCTGCTACAGTTATTAAATAATGAATAAGGAATGCCTAATCGCTGATTGTAAAAAACGGCTAAACATGAAATAATATTGTAAAATGAGGAAGATTCCATTCATCACACGTATATAAGCTTCTGCCGAAGGTAAAAAAGGGTATTAAAAAGATAATAAAAACTCTGTAATTTACTGGATGATTAAGGCAGCCGTCATGACTAAAAATCATTAATTAGATGTTTAAATATGAATTTATACTTTAAATTTATTATAAAACTTATTTAAATGAATTGAAAATAATTTATGTTAATAATTAAAAATAATTTAAAAAGTTATAAATAATTTCCATAAATTATTTGTAACTTCTTCTAAATTCATCTTATAAAACATATAAAAATGAAAATTTAGAAGAAAACAATTACTATCACACTTTTCAAAGCAAAACATCAGCTGAATTATATTCTCCACTTGTTTAAGAAATGTTGGCTGAATTATATTGTACTTTTAAATTTTTTTATTCGTTAACTTGCCGTTTATAATGAAGTTTTGTGAGGTTTCATAGTGTATGTTAATTGTTATATATGGAGTGTTGGGGGATAATTTATATTTTTAAATAATAGCCGTTTACGTGTCTAACATACCAAAGAATTTATTTTTGCGTTTCACTTTCTTACACATAATAATAATAATAATAATAATAATAATAATAATAATAATAATAATAATAATAATAATAATAATAATAATAATAATAATAATAATAATAAACGAGGAAAAAATGCTTGGAACAACTTGTTTTTGGTAATTGTTTGGGTACTTTTGCATTTATCGGACAATCTTTATTTGCTGCAATGCAAAACATTTTTTGAGTATAAAAAAATCTAAAAGAGGATTTTTTTTTACAATTGAAATGCTTCTTCAAAGTATTTTTTTAAGGTTTTAAAAGAAAGCTTAATAAAATTGATCAAACATTTTTTATAATATTTTTAATCAACTAAAACAACATATGTTTTTTTACACTTCACACTAATTTTATTCTCATACTTTTTTAACAATTTTTTTAATATTTTTTAAGGACCAAACAGACTATTCAAGCATGAAATTTTACTATATATATATGAGATAGGTATTGATAATTATAAGTGTTTATTTATAAAACATTGTTATTTACTACATCATATCGCTATTGCCGACGTCATAGATTTCCACGCATGTAATTATGCAAACAACCGGCCAAGAGGAAAGGGCGCCGCCACTTGAATTCTTAAGCATTTTTTTTAAAAAAAATTAATTGATTAACAAATGAGTACGATGAATAGTGTCCAAGGACATTATTTAAAAAATAAAAAGTAAAAAAAATTATTGAAAATTATATAAAGACATAAAAATAAAAATAAGTTTTAATAATATTTTAAATTAAAAATTTTCACATTAATTTCTTTAACTAATGCTCTTAATATATTTATTAACATTTTTCTTAACAAACTACGTACTCTACATGAGCAACTAGCAAGCAAGCAAATCGCAAGCAAGCAAGTCATATGGAATAATGGAGAAATTTTAATTGAGACTGATTAGAGTCCATTGTTGGTCAAATGAGACCAATTTTAAATATTGTGCATAATTAACATTCATTTTTAGATTGTTTTGTTTATACAATTTCATTTTCACATTTACTTACCAAGTATACATCTAAAAAAGTTGAAAGATGCACAAATATTTATATACTAGCATATACACTTGGGTCTTGGGAGGGTTGTATTTGTTATATATATATATATACACACGTTAAATTTATACAAATAATTAAAAAAAGTATAACAAAGGGTATAAATTTTGAAGATAAATATTTTAAATATTAACAATATTCTTTAATTAATAAATATTGTTGAATTAAACATGAAAGAAGTATTTAATAAAATATAACAGAAATGAAGTACACAATGATTGATTATTTTGATTATTTTACTATTAAAAATATTTATGTTAGTTATGGTTTTATATATCTTTAATAAAAGTAAATTTGTTTTTTATTTTACCTTAAACCGCAAAAAGAAATAGAAATATCTAAAAAAATATAATTAAAATCATCCTACAACTATTTTTAATTATGCCAATAAAATAAGTGTACTTTTTATACAATTCATATAAAAGATAAGTCTCGGTGAGGTAAAGATATATCATTTATTTTTTATTTTATTCAAATTTAAATAATAGTATAGTAACCTGATAAATTATATTAAGTTGAATGGTAGTATATATAATACTTGACATCATTATGTGATTTAAAAAATTATTATAGTAAGGCATATTATTTATATTTAATTATGATATTTACCTATAATAATTAATTAAAAGATTATTATGAATTTCTAAAAAATTATAATTTAAAAAGAAAGTGCAAATGACTATTATATACTACACAAGTTAATGAATTTTTCAAAATTTGATAAACATATGTCAATTTTAAATATAAAATTAATAAATTGTAGCAAGTTTACAATTATATTTTATTAAAATAACATGAACTGTAATTTTCTTAGAATAAATAATTAAAAGATCATAAAAACTTTTAAAAAATACAAGTATTTAACAATAAAGTTATTTTTATATATAATAATTGTACGGTTATTATAATCAAATTAAATCTTATCTTGAATATAATTTTAAATTATTGATGACATCTTTAAATTATCTTACAATTGAAATGTTTTAATTAATCACGTTTTGAATATTTGTAACCACAATCAATTTTAATTTGAAGATGAATTTTAAAGATACAAATAACAATTTTGATGATAAAGATAATTTGACATTATACGTTATTTTAGTAAATATTCTAAAATAAAATAAATTATCTATAATGGTACCTTTAAGCAAAGCAATCAAATTTAATTAAGACAATATGTTGTACTTATTTACGATGATGTATATTGATTTGTCTAGTATGAGAGATAAACGTTCATTGCAAGGTATTAGGCCAATAAGTTTAGTATCTTATACGAGTCCAATAGGGATCCAACTTTATATCCTTAAGTTCAACAGAAATCTTCCGTCCAACACATATTGATATCTAGTGTTGCGGGCAAAATAAAGTGTTGTATGTAAAAACACTTTGATACTCAAATCAGTTCGATATCAATATCGAAACTCAAGCCTATGCATAGTAAATAAATGTATTTATAGAAGTCAAGTGATGATCGAATCTTTTTACTTATGTTAGTACTTGATCCGGTCTAGATACCGGCCCCCATACTTGTGACGTCAGACTGATCTCATATAAGGAAAACCGGTGTCCAGGTTCAACGTTACCACACCGGATATCCGTTGTCTGGTCATCCGCCCTCACTCCATGACAGCATCATTCATTTTCGCTGTAACGGTTCTGTGTTCATTGATACAGGATATTTATATAATTGTTAGCTTTTCCCTCATAGCAAGAGAAGAGCCTTTTGATAACTTATCAACGAAGACACTGTTTGTAGCAAAATACGTCACATCAATGGCTTCAGAAAGTAAGTGGGCGTGTCAGCAGATTATGCGGAAAAGGTGATTATCCTCTCCTCTCTCTAGAGGATTGTACTCTGATAATTGACCTACCCTCCTGACACATTCTGAAAGTCGAGCCACTTTGATTGACACAATATACACGCAATCAGAGATAAGGGACCCACCTGCATCCAACGTCTCATTTTTCTCTTACGTTCAACTATAAGAAGCCATATCAACACACATGCATGGTATCGTTGTTCTATCTCACACTTTACTGTTACTACGCTTGAGTATTCATTCAATTCATACACTCTTCTAACTTGAGCGTCGGAGAATCTTCGCAGGTGGCACCACCTTTCGCCCCCCACAACGCGAATCATTGGTGTAAAGGATCTCCAGGACAACAAGACCGGCCTCTCCCACTGAGAGATCGGATTAATACATCGGATATACACAGTTCCGGTGTGCAAACCCTAAAAACACCTGCATTCTTGTGGCTGGTCCCACACCGGATCCTAGACCCCGGTCCAGACCAGTTCATTGGCACGCCCAGTGGGACCCAATAGAGTTATTCCCATTTTCGCAGAAGTTAGGTGGTTACAATGGAAGGTGATGGGAGAGATTTCGTGGAAGGTCACGTGGAGGATGTGACCCATCAACAGGCTGGGAGGAGACTCGTCTTCGAATCCCCTGCAACTCAAACCCGGAGGATGGTGCAAGTGCAGACGCCTGATCCTCGCGATGAGGTTATCAGGCAACTGAAGGAGGAGCTGATGGAGCTGAGGCGAGAGAGAGGAGGAGCGGGGGACAGAGTAGTGTCTCATGCAGAGGATGCTCACCATGCATCAGTGAGGGATAGATCTACCACCCTCCAGTATTCGAAGATCCCCACATATGAAGAGAGGGAGCAAACGCAGGACTCTGGTGATAGAGTCAGTATCAGGAGAAGGGAGCAGGCGGTTGTAACTTCAGGGACATACAAGCTTAGTGTCCCTTTCTCAAGAAGGTTGATGAGTATTGTCATTCCAAAACATTTGCAAACAACTCAGCCATTGTCGATTGGGAAGTATAATGGAGAGACCGACCCCACTAAGCATTTGGATGCTTATGTTTATGAGGCTATGTATCTGGGAGCAGACGAAGATGTCATGTGCAGAATGTTCCCAAGGACGTTGACGGAGGAAGCTCTCAGCTGGTTTAAAAGTTTGCCTTCAGGATCTATAGACTCTTGGGAGGAAATGGCTGCTGCATTCGAAAGCCATTTCGTCATCTCCAGGGATATCCCAAGAACTTCTCACACCCTGGCCCAGATAAGACAGGGAGAAACTGAGACTCTTAAGGAGTTCCTGAAAAGGTTTTACAAGGAGGCTGCGTTGGTCCCTAACCTCACGGAGGCCATACAACTCCATATTGTAGTGGAAGCTCTTCAGCCAGGTTCAGCCTTTGCCCTATCTTTGGCAAAGAGCCCACCTACAACCTTCGAGGAGTTTCAAAGGAAAGCTTCCAAATATGTGGGCATAGAGATGCATCTAGAGGCAACTGCGGCAAGAGTAAAGCCTTCTGCACCCGCTCAGCAGCCACGGAGAGAAAAGGAGAGAGCGAGGCCCGAGAAGCATGCCTTTAGAGAAGACTTTGTGAATGCTCGTCAGCATCCACGAGATAGGCGCGTATCATCGTTCGATCACTATGCTCCGTTGAACACCAGGCACTCACAAATCATGAGAGAGGTTGGTTGGCCAACTCTGAGCGTCTTTGGTATAAGGAAGCCAGCCCCAGCCAAGAGGGGTGGTAACCCACGTAAATACTGCACTTTCCATGAGCAGACAGGGCACAACACTGATGAGTGTAAGGCGTTAAAGAATACGGTGGAAACTCTCATTCGGGAAGGAAAGCTGAAGCAGTATTTGTTTAAGGAGAAATCTATGGATGAGCCTCACAGGATGGAGAAAAGGAATAGAGATCCTGATGATGAAGATGATAATACACGCAACCCAGCAAGGAAGTTCACTGCGGCTGAGAAGCAGAAAGGGGTAGTGATTGCTGAAGGTGCCCAACAAAGTAATATGCCCCAGCAGCAGAGACAGGGCAGACGAGAAGTGATTGAGATGATAGCTGGAGGATTTGCGGGAGGAGGAACATCAATCACAGCACGAAAGAACCACCATAGGATGATTCTGTCAGTCCAGGGTAAACCGAGGGATAACCGCCCTTTCAGGGACGGAGTGACAGCCCCGACGGTGTCGTTTACAGATGATGACTTCGGCCCAACAATTCCAGGAGGTGATGATGCAGTAGTGATTGTGGCCGTCATAGCCAACAAGGACGTCAAGAGGATCCTCGTCGATCAGGGAAGTTCTTGTGATGTTATCTTTTATAATTGTTTCAAACGAATGGGTTTCAGTGATGCAGATTTACAACCATACACACAAGAACTCACAGCGTTTAACGGAGCCAAGCAACCCACTAAGGGATACCTCGACACTTTGATTTCTTTTGAAGGGGAGCCCGGTGCAAGAACAGTCAAGTCAAGAATTCTGGTGATTGATGTGGAATCCCCGTACAACGGTATCATAGGCCGTCCAACATTGAACGCTATGGAAGCAATTGTATCCACCCCTCATCTCCTGATCAAATTTATCGACAAGGACAATGGTGTGTCCTCACTCCGCGGAGATCAGGAGATGGCTCGATATTGTTATAATCTTAGCCTCAACATGGTTAAGTTAGATGCATTTAACAAGAAGAGGAAGTTGAACGACGGAGGAACAGCGGCAGGATCTGTCAGTCTTATTGACCTAGACCCCAGAGCGGAATTGAAGATTGATCCACTCAATCCATCTAAGCCCACACCAGATGGTGGCTCCAGGGATGTCGTATTGGGAGATTCCCCAGAGAAGGTCACGCACATCAACGATAAGCTGGAGTCTGCTATGGAGCAACGCTTATTAGCCCTTTTGCAGGAATTCAAAGACCTTTTCGCATGGACAGCAGCAGACATGCCGGGGATGGATCCTGATTTCTGTTGTCACAAACTTGCAGTGTATCCTGAAACCAGACCGGTGGCTCAGAAGAAGAGGAGGTTGGGACCGGAGAAGCAGAGGGCGGCTTGTGAGCAAACAGAGGAGTTGTTGAAAGCAGGTTTTATAAGGGAGATACGCTATTCATCTTGGCTTTCTAATGTGGTCATGGTGCAGAAGGCTAACGGCAAATGGAGGATGTGTACTGATTATGTGGATCTTAACCGTTGCTGCCCTAAAGATCCATATCCCCTGCCCAACATCGATCGCATGGTGGATGATTCATCTGGTTACCAATATCTCAATTTCATGGATGCTTATTCGGGGTACAACCAGATTCCGATGTGGGAGGGAGACCAGGAGAAGACTGCCTTTATCAACGACCGCGGTGTTTTCTGCTACACCGTCATGCCTTTTGGACTGAAGAACGCCGGCGCTACCTATCAGCGCATGATTAACAAAGTCTTTGAAGGGATGCATACAAAGCTGGTCGAAGTTTATATCGATGATATCATAGCCAAAACGCCCGCTGGAGGAGACCACATTGAAGATCTACGCCAAGTTTTCACTAGGCTTCGGCAGTACAACATGAGGTTAAATCCTTTAAAGTGCACTTTCGCCGTTCCAGCAGGAAAATTCTTGGGATTCATGTTGACTCAACGAGGCATTGAAGCTAACCCCGGGAAATGTCAAGCAATCCTGGACATGCAGAGTCCTAAATGTTTGAGGGAGGTCCAGTCATTGAATGGGAAAGTGGCCGCTTTAGCTCGTTTCATGCCTAAGATGGCGCACAGGTCCCTCCCCTTGTATAAGGCGTTGAAGAAACACAAGAGTTTTGAATGGGGAGAGGAACAAGAGCAAGCCTTCCAGCAGCTCAAAGCCGTTCTCTCGAGCCCACCAATTCTTGTTAAGCCTGATCCAGGCGAAACGTTAATCTTATACTTGGCAATATCCGATGAAGCTCTAGGCGTGGCCTTGGTGAAAGAAACCCCTGAAGGGCCGAGACCGGTGTACTTTACTAGTAAAACGTTTCAGGGGGCGGAAGGAAGGTATCAGAAAATTGAGAAAGCCGCCTTGGCAGTTGTTTGGGCGTCACGACGGTTGAGGCCTTATTTCCATGCGCACCCAGTATTGGTAAGAACGGATTTGCCACTCCGTTCAGTACTCAGCAAGCCAGACCTCGCTGGAAGGATGATAAAATGGTCTATTGAGCTATCTGAATTTGAGATTTCATATGAGCCTCGAGGAGCCATCAAGGCACAAGTGTTGGCCGATTTTGTAGTGGAAATGACTGGGGCAGACTCGGCTACCCCTCGAACGCATTGGACCATCTACGTTGACGGTTCGTCAAACAGCAAAGGATGTGGAGCAGGTGTGGTGGTAGAAAGTGATGACGGCGTACACTTAGAAATTTCCCTCCGATTCAATTTCAAGACCTCCAACAATCAAGCTGAATATGAAGCATGCTTGGCCGGTCTCCGTGCAGCAATTGATATCGGAGCATCAGCAGTTACCCTCTGCAGTGATTCTCAGCTGGTGATTTCGCAAATCCAGGGGGAGTACCAGGCGAAGGAACCACAACTTCAATTGTACTTGAATTGTGTTAATGAGCTGAAGGGAAGATTTGAAGTTTTAGAGTTCAAGCATGTGCCCAGGGAAGAAAATACCAGAGCAGATATCTTGTCAAGATTGGCAAGTACAAAGCAGCCTGGTAGCACAACAACGGTGGTTCAGAGCACTTTGACATCACCCAGTATACCTCTGTATCCTTCTCTGAATGCTGTCATGGTGAGTTATCCATATGAGGATTCTTGGGTCATCCCCTATATTCGTTATCTGGCTGATGGTCAACTTCCCACTGACGAGAAGGAAAGGAGACGAGTAAAGAGGGAGTTGCCATATTTTACTATGGTCGATGGTGTTCTCTACAGAAGGGGATTCTCTGTCCCATATCTTTCATGTTTAAGAGAAGACGAAGTTCAAGCGGTCTTGACTGAGGTACACGAGGGGCAATGTGGGCACCACGCTGGAGGCCGAAGCCTAATGAGAAAAGTCCTCAGGGCTGGATACTGGTGGCCCACTGTGAAGCAGGATTCAGCAGATTTCGTGAGGAAGTGTGACGCTTGCCAAAAATTCTCCAATCTCCACCATACACCGGCCCAAGAGTTATCTTCATCTGCTGTGCCTTGGCCGTTCTACCAATGGGGCCTCGATATTTTGGGTCCGTTTCCCACTGCGCCAGGAGGTATCAAATACTTGATTGTGGGGGTAGACTACTTCACCAAATGGATCGAGGCAGAACCTGTAGTGCATATCACTTCTGCACGTACAAGACGTTTCATGTACGAAAATATCATTGCTCGGTTCGGGGTGCCAGGGCGGATTGTGACTGACAACGGCACACAGTTTACGGACAAAAAGTTCACGGATTTACTTGAAGGACTGGGGATAGTCCAGATATTTTCATCTGTTGAACACCCCCAGACCAATGGGCAAGCAGAGGTAGCTAATCGAGAGGTGCTAAAGGGGTTAAAGAAGCGTCTGGGAGAAGCGAAGGGAGGATGGACTGACCAGTTATGTCATGTTCTATGGGCATACCGCACTACGCCTCATTCTTCAACTAACGAATCCCCATACCGGTTGGTGTACGGGGTTGAGGCGATGATCCCAGTTGAGTTACAAACAAGATCGGCTCGTGTTGAGTATTTTTCAGCAGAAGATAACAACGCCAACTTAGCATCAGAGCTGGACGTCCTCCAAGAGTTGAGGGAAAAGGCTTTTGTCAGAGATCAGGCAATAAAAGCAAAGGCTGCACTCCGGTACAATAAACGTGTCCAGTACAGAGCTTTTAACACCGGAGACCTCGTTCTGAGAAAGGCCAGTGTGGGGAATAAGTTCGCTCACCAAGGAAAGCTAGCACCGACGTGGGAAGGACCTTATAGAGTTTCGGAGGTGACTGGAAAGGGATCATACCGGTTGGAAGAACTTGATGGAACCCCAATCCGCAACAAATGGAACACTCAGAATTTACGAGTGTATTACAGCTAGTTGGTAAGACGGCGTGTACTCTTTTTCCTTACTTGAGTTTTTTCCCATTGGGTTTTCTCAAGAAGGTTTTAACGAGGCATGGCCCCAACGACGCTCTTTGTGTAATCTATTTTCAATTTTAATAAGAATACACTTTCACCGCCCTATCATTCTCACTTTTCTTATGTGTTATGATTTAAAGACGTGGTTTAATACGCATACACCTCAGGACGGGTGAACGTAACTACCTATTCTGTAGTTGATGAGATAATTCCTCGAAGAACGGAGGAAGACCCTTCAAGATGGACGATGCGATTCCTTGAGGTAGAATGGGTTGTAGGGCTGGTCCTTTTTCAAGGCCACAAACCGAACCCCATTCGAAGACTACATGGGTTGTAGGGCTGGTCCTTTTTCAAGGCCACAAACCGAACCCCATTCGAAGACTACATGGGTTGTAGGGCTGGTCCTTTTTCAAGGCCACAAACCGAACCCCATTCGAAGACTACATGGGTTGTAGGGCTGGTCCTTTTTCAAGGCCACAAACCGAACCCCATGCGAAGGCTTGGGCGCAGTAAGCCGGTTCACACAGAAAACCGCGCTGAACCCCGAGTAACGGGCGCAGTAGGTTCAGGATTAGCCCTGATCCGAACCCCGTGTTGAAGGCTTGGATTGTAGGATTGCACCGAACTCCAAGTACGGTTAGTAGGATCGAACCGAACACCGTGTGAAGACTTGAGGTGTAGGACTAAACCGAAACTCAAGAGAAAGGCATAAAGTTTACCCTTGCCAAAGCTATACAAAATTCAAAGGCAACATCCGTCCTCAATTGTGGAATATCCATCCCAGAGCGGTTGAACGCTAATGTACCCGCTCTACATCTTCAAGGACAGATAAGCATTTCTATCTTTTTAAGAAGTTAAAGGGTAATCCTTGAGATAAAATTTCCCTTCCCAACGTACTTACACTTGGGGATAGGGCATGCTTTAACTTAATTGTCACTTCTTTGTTACAATTCGTTATCTTAATCCAGTGTGATAGGTACGCTTTAAGTAACTTGGCAACCACGCAGAACAGACTCGCAAAGCATTGGAAATAATAAAGTGTTTTGTATAACACCAAGTTATTCAGCACTCACACATTCGATGCAAACAGTTGAGGAAAAGTAATAATGAATCTTATTTTCAAAAATAAGGAAATATGCAGGTTACAAAGCGTTTTAAAGCTGGAGCCGATCCCAGAACACGGCTATGAATGAAAGTATAAATTTAAGAGGCTGGCGCTTGATCCTCCACAGTGGGCACTCCTCCCTTCTCCGCTTTGTCCTCCATTCCAGTTTGGGCACCTTCTTGTGCTTCAGCTCCAGAGGCAGCAGTGGACGTTGTAGGCTCCATACTTTGGCCTTCTGGGAGGGGAGGCAGTTCGTACAGAGATGCATGGGGCTCGTGGTGCGATCCGTCCTTATGAACTTCTACAAGTCTTCCCCCATGGAACTCGAAGAACGGATCTAATCCGTATAGATTCAGCTTTACTCCAGGGTTACGATAATAGACTTGACGAAGGGCCAGGCCGAAAGATTCATACGCCACATTTTTGCATATATCCAAGGCTTTGGCAGCCTTGGCCTTTGCAGCAGCTAGTCTTCTTTGAACCTTGGCATAATCCTCTTCTGAAGGCCCGGCACTCGCACCACCCTTTTTGAGTTCATCAATTTGGGCTTGCATCTCTTTCCGAATAGACTCCCACTCCCCAAGGTCCTTGTTGCGACCCTCCTCCATAACTTTGAGATCGTCAGCAAGCTTAGCCGATCTCTTCTTCTCCAATTGCAGTTCTTCTTCAAGGAGGGGTATGGATTTGTTCTTATTCTGGAGGTCGGCAACTTCCCGTTCTAGGGCCTTGTTCGCAAAATGAACTTGGCTTGCCTCTTCAGTCTTCCTCTGGAGCGTTTCTTTAGTTTTCTTCAATTCTGATTCCACCCCCCTGTGAACTTCAGCTTGCTTGGCCGCAAATTTCTCCTTCACCGCGAGTTCGGTCTCAAGTTTTTCAACCTGATCCATATAGTCAGCTTTCTCGCTCAGGGACTCAAGCAGGCCAGACAGTTCATCAAGTTGCCAACGCCCAGCCTTGCAAGCACCTCGGACCCCAGCAGCGTCGAGGGAAGGGCGGAGGCAATACCGTGCCTTTGGGAGAGTAGGAGGCATAGATCCTTGAAACCACAAATAAGGAGAAAGGAAGGAGTCACGCGGAGGATCGAACGCCGGAGGAGGACCGTTCCCAGAATCCGGTTCTGAAGCATTTTGAGAAGAAGGTGCAGAGAACTCAGGAGCGGGTTCCTTTCCCTTGTTCTTCTTTAATTCAGTTTCTTCGGCCGTCCTCTGACGCTTCTTCACAGGGTCATCAGAGGAGGGCTTCTCTTGATCAGCCTTCTTTACAAGATGCCTCTTCTTTTTCTTTTTCTCTGGGACGGCCTCCTCGCCACCCGCTCCAGCGGCCTCAGTTGCTTCTTCGGCTTCCTCCTCGTCGAAGAGAGGAACCTCATCTCCTACCGCAGAAGTCAGAGGAATGAGGGGAGTTTTAGTGGCGTTCCTCTTCGCCTGGATGTTATTTTCTTCAGAAGAGGAGTCATCGTCAGCCATCATGGTCCTTAGCGACAACATCTCTGGGCAGGCTTTTTCAATTTGTTCTGCAAAACAAGAAAAGTTGAATAAGCATACAAGGAGAAAAATAACTAGAGCGGAATAACCATACAATACAAAGAGAATAAGAGCGGATGTTACGGAGGTAGGTGTTTCTGATGCCATCCTCGGCCAAGAGAAGACGGCTGGAAAACCCTTTGAGGGTCTTTGAGGCCGTCTGCAGGGCGCTCAAGACCTCAACAGAATGAGGGGAAAGTTCGCTCTCATCTGTATAATAAGCACGGCTCATAAGAAGAAAATGCTCGTGCGTCCAGCTAAGGGGAAACTTGGTAAACCCCTCTTTATTCCGCCAAAAGACTGGCTTATTTGGCTTGATCTGGACCCGCGTGTAGTAGTGTTTGAAGGAGCGCCCATCTACCTTTGCGGACTCCGTATAAGATTTGAAATTTACAACCCTTGAGTCACTACGGAGAGTAATGAACCCAAGGCCGCCCTTCTTGTTAGCTCGGCGGACCACTTGGCAATAGTAAAATAGCTTGGCCACAGTGGCGGAGAAGCCAAAATGCTCCCCCAAGACTTCCAGAGCTCGGACAAGACTCCAACCGTTGGGATGTAGTTGTGAGGGGGCACAGTCTAAGAAACGTAGGACGGCCATTTGGAAATCCGTCAGGGGAAAGCGTACTCCCAGCTTTAAGAAAACGAAGTCGTACATGTAGACCGACCTAGCGTCAGGGACGTTGTGGCATATTCTTTCAGAAGGATGCGGAGCCATCACAGCGTATCGCGCTTTGTACTTCTTATCCGAGTATATCTTACAGCGGAAAGAAACCGTGCGCTCCTCCTCACTTGCATGGTGCGAAGGGATCTCTAAGAACTCCTCTTCCACCCAGCAATAAGGTTTTTCCCTGTTGAGTTTCTCCCAATCAAGCCGGTGTGCCACAACATTGACACACCCTTCAGCAGAGCGAAGAAACGGTGTTTTTCCACGTCCTGGGAGATCCATGGTTGTGCAGGCGCGGTGGAATGCGTAGGTGCTGTGATAAAAAGCAACATCGTCAGAGAGATAACCTTCAGCACTTGACCCCTCATCAGAGCGGCTGGTAGCCCTCGAACCAAGGGGAACCTCAGAGCGACGAGAGGAAGAAGACGCTCGTGAGGAAGAAGCTTCGGCTCTCTCTGAGCGATGACGCCCAGCCACAGGAGGATCCCCGGGAATCCTCCCACCACGGTGGCTAAGGGGGGCACGAGAGCCAAACCTCCCTCTATTTGAAGGACCAGCGTGTCCTGCTCTAGGGCGCATGATGGAAATAGAATGATTAAAATTGCAAGGAGTGAAGGAAAGGGAGGTTACCTAAAGGAAGAGGATCTTTGAGAAGTTGGAGACGACAAGGAAATTCCAAGGAAATTTGAGCAGAGTATCGCTAAGCTTGGGGACAAGTATGGATTCCAAAATCTGCTAAGAGTTCCTTTTATAGGTAACGAAGAAACACAGTGCTTCACCGAAGGTCACAAGGTTTGCATCAAAACGCGGCCCTTCAAATTGAAACGACTCCGTCGTTTCACCACAAACGGGCGCAAAAACAGTAACGTTTCAGCAAACGTTTTGGCTTGATGGGCCCCCACTCAGTTTGAGTCCAGGCCCAATAAGCCCAATCGACGGTTACACTCTTGGGCAATGATGGCTCTTGCATAAAAAACGCATTTATTGTCTAATCATGCTGTGCGCATTTAATGCCTACCAACCACTTTTCGAATACCAAGAGTTTCGATTTTCAAAGACTCTTGGGATTTCCATTACTTATTTTATGCTGTCTGAATCTGTTGTACGCAACGCGAGAAGGGTGGTCACTCGTTTACTAGAGCGGACGCCACCGAGCTCCCAGAGACTTACAAGAATGTACTACCGGCATCTAGACTTCTCTCGAGAATTGTGTAGCTCATATGAGCAACTTAACAGTCCCTCATACAAGCTAGGGGATAGATGATCCGGTCTAGATACCGGCCCCCATACTTGTGACGTCAGACTGATCTCATATAAGGAAAACCGGTGTCCAGGTTCAACGTTACCACACCGGATATCCGTTGTCTGGTCATCCGCCCTCACTCCATGACAGCATCATTCATTTTCGCTGTAACGGTTCTGTGTTCATTGATACAGGATATTTATATAATTGTTAGCTTTTCCCTCATAGCAAGAGAAGAGCCTTTTGATAACTTATCAACGAAGACACTGTTTGTAGCAAAATACGTCACATCAATGGCTTCAGAAAGTAAGTGGGCGTGTCAGCAGATTATGCGGAAAAGGTGATTATCCTCTCCTCTCTCTAGAGGATTGTACTCTGATAATTGACCTACCCTCCTGACACATTCTAAAAGTCGAGCCACTTTGATTGACACAATATACACGCAATCAGAGATAAGGGACCCACCTGCATCCAACGTCTCATTTTTCTCTTACGTTCAACTATAAGAAGCCATATCAACACACATGCATGGTATCGTTGTTCTATCTCACACTTTACTGTTACTACGCTTGAGTATTCATTCAGTTCATACACTCTTCTAACTTGAGCGTCGGAGAATCTTCGCAGGTGGCACCACCTTTCGCCCCCCACAACGCGAATCGTTGGTGTAAAGGATCTCCAGGACAACAAGACCGGCCTCTCCCACTGAGAGACCGGATTAATACATCGGATATACACAGTTCCGGTGTGCAAACCCTAAAAGCACCTGCATTCTTGTGGCTGGTCCCACACCGGATCCTAGACCCCGGTCCAGACCAGTTCAGTACTTTTTTCATAAAGTTTAGATAAAACTGACACAGACATAAATATTTTTGACATAGTTATAGGCCTTGACTGGTATACCTTTAGTATGCCCTTCAACCTCTACCTAATTTTGGCTTGTTAGTGATATCGGTATTAGGGGCTCTACAATGGACCGATATTGGGGCATGCAAGTTGATATTGAAGTGACATGAGACTTCTAACACTAGCATTGGTATTAGGTCTAGATCATTTACCCCAACCTGTTGAAGTGACATGAAGTTCCTTCAATGAGTTAAAGTGCAAAGGCCCTGGCTTATTTATGTGACACCAATATGTTGGTTTTACCTTGAAATTTTAACCAGTGTGACTTCTTATCATGTCAGGGTAAGATCCTTTTTTATGGTTGAGTTTGAAGGATACATGTGGCATTACATGATTGGTTACGATGTTCTGATTTCCATGCAACCATCGTTCGGTATGCAAAGGATCACACATGGGCACCTTCATAATGGTGTTTAAGTTTCCCGCCCTTTTACCCCTCAGACTTAACTATAAAAAAGGGTGAGTTTTTGTCACATTTGCACTCCTCTCTTAATTTTCAAAATGCTTCATATTAAAGTCTTTGACATTTCTCCCTTCGCACCTCTAGCTCATATGAGAAAAACTGTCTGTATTGTCTCCTCAAGTGTCTTCTTATCTCATTATCATTTTTATAAATTCATGGAAGCAACATTTCTTTTTGAAATCCAGAATATGAGGGATGGCCACACAAGTGATAAGTCTATTAAGATTCTATCTGGGTCACTGTCATGGTCGCTAGTGGGATCTCAATGTAAGTCACTGGTTGCACAACTGGATATACACGATATATGCAAGAGGATCTAGAAAATTGTTTAGCTTTAATACCAACCCTTTTACTTCCTCATTCACCGTTTAGGTCATTTTTCTTGTTCTAGGGCTTAAACTCAACCGTTTAGGTCCTTTCTTCTAATATATTATAATCCCAATGGCGCTAGAGGGTTATTTCAAAAATAGGAGTTGTAACGTTGTCGTCGTGGATAAAATAAACACCAATTTTTGGCTCACAAAATTGATTGGACCGTCAAGAAAGCACACTTTTAGGTTCACACTAAACCACTCGCCCTTCCGTCTAAGTATATTGAACGGGTGGACGTATCGAGGTACCTAATATTTCCATTCATGTTACTAAAGAAAATAAAGATGTCTTTGCCATTATCCCATCGTTGATCTCATATAGGATCTGTTGTGTACTAAGATCGCATTATTTATTCATGTATGGTGAACTGGTCTGGACCGGGGTCTAGGATCCGGTGTGGGACCAGCCACAAGAATGCAGGTGTTTTTAGGGTTTGCACACCGGAACTGTGTATATCCGATGTATTAATCCGGTCTCTCAGTGGGAGAGGCCGGTCTTGTTGTCCTGGAGATCCTTTACACCAACGATTCGCGTTGTGGGGGGCGAAAGGTGGTGCCACCTGCGAAGATTCTCCGACGCTCAAGTTAGAAGAGTGTATGAACTGAATGAATACTCAAGCGTAGTAACAGTAAAGTGTGAGATAGAACAACGATACCATGCATGTGTGTTGATATGGCTTCTTATAGTTGAACGTAAGAGAAAAATGAGACGTTGGATGCAGGTGGGTCCCTTATCTCTAATTGCGTGTATATTGTGTCAATCAAAGTGGCTCGACTTTCAGAATGTGTCAGGAGGGTAGGTCAATTATCAGAGTACAATCCTCTAGAGAGAGGAGAGGATAATCACCTTTTCCGCATAATCTGCTGACACGCCCACTTACTTTCTGAAGCCATTGATGTGACGTATTTTGCTACAAACAGTGTCTTCGTTGATAAGTTATCAAAAGGCTCTTCTCTTGCTATGAGGGAAAAGCTAACAATTATATAAATATCCTGTATCAATGAACACAGAACCGTTACAGCGAAAATGAATGATGCTGTCATGGAGTGAGGGCGGATGACCAGACAACGGATATCCGGTGTGGTAACGTTGAACCTGGACACCGGTTTTCCTTATATGAGATCAGTCTGACGTCACAAGTATGGGGGCCGGTATCTAGACCGGATCATCTGTCCCCTAGCTTGTATGAGGGACTGTTAAGTTGCTCATATGAGCTACACAATTCTCGAGAGAAGTCTAGATGCCGGTAGTACATTCTTGTAAGTCTCTGGGAGCTCGGTGGCGTCCGCTCTAGTAAACGAGTGACCACCCTTCTCGCGTTGCGTACAACGGATTCAGACAGCATAAAATAAGTAATGGAAATCCCAAGAGTCTTTGAAAATCGAAACTCTTGGTATTCAAAAAGTGGTTGGTAGGCATTAAATGCGCACAGCATGATTAGACAATAAATGCGTTTTTTATGCAAGAGCCATCATTGCCCAAGAGTGTAACCGTCGATTGGGCTTATTGGGCCTGGACTCAAACTGAGTGGGGGCCCATCAAGCCAAAACGTTTGCTGAAACGTTACTGTTTTTGCGCCCGTTTGTGGTGAAACGACGGAGTCGTTTCAATTTGAAGGGCCGCGTTTTGATGCAAACCTTGTGACCTTCGGTGAAGCACTGTGTTTCTTCGTTACCTATAAAAGGAACTCTTAGCAGATTTTGGAATCCATACTTGTCCCCAAGCTTAGCGATACTCTGCTCAAATTTCCTTGGAATTTTCTTGTCGTCTCCAACTTCTCAAAGATCCTCTTCCTTTAGGTAACCTCCCTTTCCTTCACTCCTTGCAATTTTAATCATTCTATTTCCATCATGCGCCCTAGAGCAGGACACGCTGGTCCTTCAAATAGAGGGAGGTTTGGCTCTCGTGCCCCCCTTAGCCACCGTGGTGGGAGGATTCCCGGGGATCCTCCTGTGGCTGGGCGTCATCGCTCAGAGAGAGCCGAAGCTTCTTCCTCACGAGCGTCTTCTTCCTCTCGTCGCTCTGAGGTTCCCCTTGGTTCGAGGGCTACCAGCCGCTCTGATGAGGGGTCAAGTGCTGAAGGTTATCTCTCTGACGATGTTGCTTTTTATCACAGCACCTACGCATTCCACCGCGCCTGCACAACCATGGATCTCCCAGGACGTGGAAAAACACCGTTTCTTCGCTCTGCTGAAGGGTGTGTCAATGTTGTGGCACACCGGCTTGATTGGGAGAAACTCAACAGGGAAAAACCTTATTGCTGGGTGGAAGAGGAGTTCTTAGAGATCCCTTCGCACCATGCAAGTGAGGAGGAGCGCACGGTTTCTTTCCGCTGTAAGATATACTCGGATAAGAAGTACAAAGCGCGATACGCTGTGATGGCTCCGCATCCTTCTGAAAGAATATGCCACAACGTCCCTGACGCTAGGTCGGTCTACATGTACGACTTTGTTTTCTTAAAGCTGGGAGTACGCTTTCCCCTGACGGATTTCCAAATGGCCGTCCTACGTTTCTTAGACTGTGCCCCCTCACAACTACATCCCAACGGTTGGAGTCTTGTCCAGGCTCTGGAAGTCTTGGGGGAGCATTTTGGCTTCTCCGCCACTGTGGCCAAGCTATTTTACTATTGCCAAGTGGTCCGCCGAGCTAACAAGAAGGGCGGCCTTGGGTTCATTACTCTCCGTAGTGACTCAAGGGTTGTAAATTTCAAATCTTATACGGAGTCCGCAAAGGTAGATGGGCGCTCCTTCAAACACTACTACACGCGGGTCCAGATCAAGCCAAATAAGCCAGTCTTTTGGCGGAATAAAGAGGGGTTTACCAAGTTTCCCCTTAGCTGGACGCACGAGCATTTTCTTTTTATGAGCCGTGCTTATTATACAGATGAGAGCGAACTTTCCCCTCATTCTGTTGAGGTCTTGAGCGCCCTGCAGACGGCCTCAAAGACCCTCAAAGGGTTTTCCAGCCGTCTTCTCTTGGCCGAGGATGGCATCAGAAACACCTACCTCCGTAACATCCGCTCTTATTCTCTTTGTATTGTATGGTTATTCCGCTCTAGTTATTTTTCTCCTTGTATGCTTATTCAACTTTTCTTGTTTTGCAGAACAAATTGAAAAAGCCTGCCCAGAGATGTTGTCGCTAAGGACCATGATGGCTGACGATGACTCCTCTTCTGAAGAAAATAACATCCAGGCGAAGAGGAACGCCACTAAAACTCCCCTCATTCCTCTGACTTCTGCGGTAGGAGATGAGGTTCCTCTCTTCGACGAGGAGGAAGCCGAAGAAGCAACTGAGGCCGCTGGAGCGGGTGGCGAGGAGGCCGTCCCAGAGAAAAAGAAAAAGAAGAGGCATCTTATAAAGAAGGCTGATCAAGAGAAGCCCTCCTCTGATGACCCTGTGAAGAAGCGTCAGAGGACGGCCGAAGAAACTGAATTAAAGAAGAACAAGGGAAAGGAACCCGCTCCTGAGTTCTCTGCACCTTCTTCTCAAAATGCTTCAGAACCGGATTCTGGGAATGGTCCTCCTCCGGCGTTCGATCCTCCGCGTGACTCCTTCCTTTCTCCTTATTTGTGGTTTCAAGGATTTATGCCTCCTACTCTCCCAAAGGCACGGTATTGCCTCCGCCCTTCCCTCGACGCTGCTGGGGTCCGAGGTGCTTGCAAGGCTGGGCGTTGGCAACTTGATGAATTGTCTGGCCTGCTTGAGTCCCTGAGCGAGAAAGCTGACTATATGGATCAGGTTGAAAAACTTGAGACCGAACTCGCGGTGAAGGAGAAATTTGCGGCCAAGCAAGCTGAAGTTCACAGGGGGGTGGAATCAGAATTGAAGAAAACTAAAGAAACGCTCCAGAGGAAGACTGAAGAGGCAAGCCAAGTTCATTTTGCGAACAAGGCCCTAGAACGGGAAGTTGCCGACCTCCAGAATAAGAACAAATCCATACCCCTCCTTGAAGAAGAACTGCAATTGGAGAAGAAGAGATCGGCTAAGCTTGCTGACGATCTCAAAGTTATGGAGGAGGGTCGCAACAAGGACCTTGGGGAGTGGGAGTCTATTCGGAAAGAGATGCAAGCCCAAATTGATGAACTCAAAAAGGGTGGTGCGAGTGCCGGGCCTTCAGAAGAGGATTATGCCAAGGTTCAAAGAAGACTAGCTGCTGCAAAGGCCAAGGCTGCCAAAGCCTTGGATATATGCAAAAATGTGGCGTATGAATCTTTCGGCCTGGCCCTTCGTCAAGTCTATTATCGTAACCCTGGAGTAAAGCTGAATCTATACGGATTAGATCCGTTCTTCGAGTTCCATGGGGGAAGACTTGTAGAAGTTCATAAGGACGGATCGCACCACGAGCCCCATGCATCTCTGTACGAACTGCCTCCCCTCCCAGAAGGCCAAAGTATGGAGCCTACAACGTCCACTGCTGCCTCTGGAGCTGAAGAACAAGAAGGTGCCCAAACTGGAATGGAGGACAAAGCGGAGAAGGGAGGAGTGCCCACTGTGGAGGATCAAGCGCCAGCCTCTTAAATTTATACTTTCATTCATAGCCGTGTTCTGGGATCGGCTCCAGCTTTAAAACGCTTTGTAACCTGCATATTTCCTTATTTTTGAAAATAAGATTCATTATTACTTTTCCTCAACTGTTTGCATCGAATGTGTGAGTGCTGAATAACTTGGTGTTATACAAAACACTTTATTATTTCCAATGCTTTGCGAGTCTGTTCTGCGTGGTTGCCAAGTTACTTAAAGCGTACCTATCACACTGGATTAAGATAACGAATTGTAACAAAGAAGTGACAATTAAGTTAAAGCATGCCCTGTCCCCAAGTGTAAGTACGTTGGGAAGGGAAATTTTATCTCAAGGATTACCCTTTAACTTCTTAAAAAGATAGAAATGCTTATCTGTCCTTGAAGATGTAGAGCGGGTACATTAGCGTTCAACCGCTCTGGGATGGATATTCCACAATTGAGGACGGATGTTGCCTTTGAATTTTGTATAGCTTTGGCAAGGGTAAACTTTATGCCTTTCTCTTGAGTTTCGGTTTAGTCCTACACCTCAAGTCTTCACACGGTGTTCGGTTCGATCCTACTAACCGTACTTGGAGTTCGGTGCAATCCTACAATCCAAGCCTTCAACACGGGGTTCGGATCAGGGCTAATCCTGAACCTACTGCGCCCGTTACTCGGGGTTCAGCGCGGTTTTCTGTGTGAACCGGCTTACTGCGCCCAAGCCTTCGCATGGGGTTCGGTTTGTGGCCTTGAAAAAGGACCAGCCCTACAACCCATGTAGTCTTCGAATGGGGTTCGGTTTGTGGCCTTGAAAAAGGACCAGCCCTACAACCCATGTAGTCTTCGAATGGGGTTCGGTTTGTGGCCTTGAAAAAGGACCAGCCCTACAACCCATGTAGTCTTCGAATAGGGTTCGGTTTGTGGCCTTGAAAAAGGACCAGCCCTACAACCCATGTAGTCTTCGAATGGGGTTCGGTTTGTGGCCTTGAAAAAGGACCAGCCCTACAACCCATTCTACCTCAAGGAATCGCATCGTCCATCTTGAAGGGTCTTCCTCCGTTCTTCGAGGAATTATCTCATCAACTACAGAATAGGTAGTTACGTTCACCCGTCCTGAGGTGTATGCGTATTAAACCACGTCTTTAAATCATAACACATAAGAAAAGTGAGAATGATAGGGCGGTGAAAGTGTATTCTTATTAAAATTGAAAATAGATTACACAAAGAGCGTCGTTGGGGCCATGCCTCGTTAAAACCTTCTTGAGAAAACCCAATGGGAAAAAACTCAAGTAAGGAAAAAGAGTACACACCGTCTTACCAACTAGCTGTAATACACTCGTAAATTCTGAGTGTTCCATTTGTTGCGGATTGGGGTTCCATCAAGTTCTTCCAACCGGTATGATCCCTTTCCAGTCACCTCCGAAACTCTATAAGGTCCTTCCCACGTCGGTGCTAGCTTTCCTTGGTGAGCGAACTTATTCCCCACACTGGCCTTTCTCAGAACGAGGTCTCCGGTGTTAAAAGCTCTGTACTGGACACGTTTATTGTACCGGAGTGCAGCCTTTGCTTTTATTGCCTGATCTCTGACGAAAGCCTTTTCCCTCAACTCTTGGAGGACGTCCAGCTCTGATGCTAAGTTGGCGTTGTTATCTTCTGCTGAAAAATACTCAACACGAGCCGATCTTGTTTGTAACTCAACTGGGATCATCGCCTCAACCCCGTACACCAACCGGTATGGGGATTCGTTAGTTGAAGAATGAGGCGTAGTGCGGTATGCCCATAGAACATGACATAACTGGTCAGTCCATCCTCCCTTCGCTTCTCCCAGACGCTTCTTTAACCCCTTTAGCACCTCTCGATTAGCTACCTCTGCTTGCCCATTGGTCTGGGGGTGTTCAACAGATGAAAATATCTGGACTATCCCCAGTCCTTCAAGTAAATCCGTGAACTTTTTGTCCGTAAACTGTGTGCCGTTGTCAGTCACAATCCGCCCTGGCACCCCGAACCGAGCAATGATATTTTCGTACATGAAACGTCTTGTACGTGCAGAAGTGATATGCACTACAGGTTCTGCCTCGATCCATTTGGTGAAGTAGTCTACCCCCACAATCAAGTATTTGATACCTCCTGGCGCAGTGGGAAACGGACCCAAAATATCGAGGCCCCATTGGTAGAACGGCCAAGGCACAGCAGATGAAGATAACTCTTGGGCCGGTGTATGGTGGAGATTGGAGAATTTTTGGCAAGCGTCACACTTCCTCACGAAATCTGCTGAATCCTGCTTCACAGTGGGCCACCAGTATCCAGCCCTGAGGACTTTTCTCATTAGGCTTCGGCCTCCAGCGTGGTGCCCACATTGCCCCTCGTGTACCTCAGTCAAGACCGCTTGAACTTCGTCTTCTCTTAAACATGAAAGATATGGGACAGAGAATCCCCTTCTGTAGAGAACACCATCGACCATAGTAAAATATGGCAACTCCCTCTTTACTCGTCTCCTTTCCTTCTCGTCAGTGGGAAGTTGACCATCAGCCAGATAACGAATATAGGGGATGACCCAAGAATCCTCATATGGATAACTCACCATGACAGCATTCAGAGAAGGATACAGAGGTATACTGGGTGATATCAAAGTGCTCTGAACCACCGTTGTTATGCTACCAGGCTGCTTTGTACTTGCCAATCTTGACAAGATATCTGCTCTGGTATTTTCTTCCCTGGGCACATGCTTGAACTCTAAAACTTTAAATCTTCCCTTCAGCTCATTAACACAATTCAAGTACAATTGAAGTTGTGGTTCCTTCGCCTGGTACTCCCCCTGGATTTGCGAAATCACCAGCTGAGAATCATTGCAGAGGGTAACTGCTGATGCTCCGATATCAATTGCTGCACGGAGACCGGCCAAGCATGCTTCGTATTCAGCTTGATTGTTGGAGGTCTTGAAATTGAATCGGAGGGAAATTTCTAAGTGTACGCCGTCATCACTTTCTACCACCACACCTGCTCCACATCCTTTGCTGTTTGACGAACCGTCAACGTAGATGGTCCAATGCGTTCGAGGGGTAGCCGGGTCTGCCCCAGTCATTTCCACTACAAAATCGGCCAACACTTGTGCCTTGATGGCTCCTCGAGGCTCATATGAAATCTCAAATTCAGATAGCTCAATAGACTATTTTATCATCCTTCCAGCGAGGTCTGGCTTGCTGAGTACTGAACGGAGTGGCAAATCCGTTCTTACCAATACTGGGTGCGCATGGAAATAAGGCCTCAACCGTCGTGACGCCCAAACAACTGCCAAGGCGGCTTTCTCAATTTTCTGATACCTTCCTTCCGCCCCCTGAAACGTTTTACTAGTAAAGTACACCGGTCTCTGCCCTTCAGGGGTTTCTTTCACCAAGGCCACGCCTAGAGCTTCATCGGATATTGCCAAGTATAAGATTAACGTTTCGCCTGGATCAGGCTTAACAAGAATTGGTGGGCTCGAGAGAACGGCTTTGAGCTGCTGGATGGCTTGCTCTTGTTCCTCTCCCCATTCAAAACTCTTGTGTTTCTTCAACGCCTTATACAAGGGGAGGGACCTGTGCGCCATCTTAGGCATGAAACGAGCTAAAGCGGCCACTTTCCCATTCAATGACTGGACCTCCCTCAAACATTTAGGACTCTGCATGTCCAGGATTGCTTGACATTTCCCGGGGTTAGCTTCAATGCCTCGTTGAGTCAACATGAATCCCAAGAATTTTCCTGCTGGAACGGCGAAAGTGCACTTTAAAGGATTTAACCTCATGTTGTACTGCCGAAGCCTAGTGAAAACTTGGCGTAGATCTTCAATGTGGTCTCCTCCAGCGGGCGTTTTGGCTATGATATCATCGATATAAACTTCGACCAGCTTTGTATGCATCCCTTCAAAGACTTTGTTAATCATGCGCTGATAGGTAGCGCCGGCGTTCTTCAGTCCAAAAGGCATGACGGTGTAGTAGAAAACACCGCGGTCGTTGATAAAGGCAGTCTTCTCCTGGTCTCCCTCCCACATCGGAATCTGGTTGTACCCCGAATAAGCATCCATGAAACTGAGATATTGGTAACCAGATGAATCATCCACCATGCGATCGATGTTGGGCAGGGGATATGGATCTTTAGGGCAGCAACGGTTAAGATCCACATAATCAGTACACATCCTCCATTTGCCGTTAGCCTTCTGCACCATGACCACATTAGAAAGCCAAGATGAATAGCGTATCTCCCTTATAAAACCTGCTTTCAACAACTCCTCTGTTTGCTCACAAGCCGCCCTCTGCTTCTCCGGTCCCAACCTCCTCTTCTTCTGAGCCACCGGTCTGGTTTCAGGATACACTGCAAGTTTGTGACAACAGAAATCAGGATCCATCCCCGGCATGTCTGCTGCTGTCCATGCGAAAAGGTCTTTGAATTCCTGCAAAAGGGCTAATAAGCGTTGCTCCATAGCAGACTCCAGCTTATCATTGATGTGCGTGACCTTCTCTGGGGAATCTCCCAATACGACATCCCTGGAGCCACCATCTGGTGTGGGCTTAGATGGATTGAGTGGATCAATCTTCAATTCCGCTCTGGGGTCTAGGTCAATAAGACTGACAGATCCTGCCGCTGTTCCTCCGTCGTTCAACTTCCTCTTCTTGTTAAATGCATCCAACTTAACCATGTTGAGGCTAAGATTATAACAATATCGAGCCATCTCCTGATCTCCGCGGAGTGAGGACACACCATTGTCCTTGTCGATAAATTTGATCAGGAGATGAGGGGTAGATACAATTGCTTCCATAGCGTTCAATGTTGGACGGCCTATGATACCGTTGTACGGGGATTCCACATCAATCACCAGAATTCTTGACTTGACTGTTCTTGCACCGGGCTCCCCTTCAAAAGAAATCAAAGTGTCGAGGTATCCCTTAGTGGGTTGCTTGGCTCCGTTAAACGCTGTGAGTTCTTGTGTGTATGGTTGTAAATCTGCATCACTGAAACCCATTCGTTTGAAACAATTATAAAAGATAACATCACAAGAACTTCCCTGATCGACGAGGATCCTCTTGACGTCCTTGTTGGCTATGACGGCCACAATCACTACTGCATCATCACCTCCTGGAATTGTTGGGCCGAAGTCATCATCTGTAAACGACACCGTCGGGGCTGTCACTCCGTCCCTGAAAGGGCGGTTATCCCTCGGTTTACCCTGGACTGACAGAATCATCCTATGGTGGTTCTTTCGTGCTGTGATTGATGTTCCTCCTCCCGCAAATCCTCCAGCTATCATCTCAATCACTTCTCGTCTGCCCTGTCTCTGCTGCTGGGGCATATTACTTTGTTGGGCACCTTCAGTAATCACTACCCCTTTCTGCTTCTCAGCCGCAGTGAACTTCCTTGCTGGGTTGCGTGTATTATCATCTTCATCATCAGGATCTCTATTCCTTTTCTCCATCCTGTGAGGCTCATCCATAGATTTCTCCTTAAACAAATACTGCTTCAGCTTTCCTTCCCGAATGAGAGTTTCCACTGTATTCTTTAACGCCTTACACTCATCAGTGTTGTGCCCTGTCTGCTCATGGAAAGTGCAGTATTTACGTGGGTTACCACCCCTCTTGGCTGGGGTTGGCTTCCTTATACCAAAGACGCTCAGAGTTGGCCAACCAACCTCCCTCATGATTTGTGAGTGCCTGGTGTTCAACGGAGCATAGTGATCGAACGATGATACGCGCCTATCTCGTGGATGCTGACGAGCATTCACAAAGTCTTCTCTAAAGGCATGCTTCTCGGGCCTCGCTCTCTCCTTTTCTCTCCGTGGCTGCTGAGCGGGTGCAGAAGGCTTTACTCTTGCCGCAGTTGCCTCTAGATGCATCTCTATGCCCACATATTTGGAAGCTTTCCTTCGAAACTCCTCGAAGGTTGTAGGTGGGCTCTTTGCCAAAGATAGGGCAAAGGCTGAACCTGGCTGAAGAGCTTCCACTACAATATGGAGTTGTATGGCCTCCGTGAGGTTAGGGACCAACGCAGCCTCCTTGTAAAACCTTTTCAGGAACTCCTTAAGAGTCTCAGTTTCTCCCTGTCTTATCTGGGCCAGGGTGTGAGAAGTTCTTGGGATATCCCTGGAGATGACGAAATGGCTTTCGAATGCAGCAGCCATTTCCTCCCAAGAGTCTATAGATCCTGAAGGCAAACTTTTAAACCAGCTGAGAGCTTCCTCCGTCAACGTCCTTGGGAACATTCTGCACATGACATCTTCGTCTGCTCCCAGATACATAGCCTCATAAACATAAGCATCCAAATGCTTAGTGGGGTCGGTCTCTCCATTATACTTCCTAATCGACAATGGCTGAGTTGTTTGCAAATGTTTTGGAATGACAATACTCATCAACCTTCTTGAGAAAGGGACACTAAGCTTGTATGTCCCTGAAGTTACAACCGCCTGCTCCCTTCTCCTGATACTGACTCTATCACCAGAGTCCTGCGTTTGCTCCCTCTCTTCATATGTGGGGATCTTCGAATACTGGAGGGTGGTAGATCTATCCCTCACTGATGCATGGTGAGCATCCTCTGCATGAGACACTACTCTGTCCCCCGCTCCTCCTCTCTCTCGCCTCAGCTCCATCAGCTCCTCCTTCAGTTGCCTGATAACCTCATCGCGAGGATCAGGCGTCTGCACTTGCACCATCCTCCGGGTTTGAGTTGCAGGGGATTCGAAGACGAGTCTCCTCCCAGCCTGTTGATGGGTCACATCCTCCACGTGACCTTCCACGAAATCTCTCCCATCACCTTCCATTGTAACCACCTAACTTCTGCGAAAATGGGAATAACTCTATCGGGTCCCACTGGGCGTGCCAATGAACTGGTCTGGACCGGGGTCTAGGATCCGGTGTGGGACCAGCCACAAGAATGCAGGTGTTTTTAGGGTTTGCACACCGGAACTGTGTATATCCGATGTATTAATCCGGTCTCTCAGTGGGAGAGGCCGGTCTTGTTGTCCTGGAGATCCTTTACACCAACGATTCACGTTGTGGGGGGCGAAAGGTGGTGCCACCTGCGAAGATTCTCCGACGCTCAAGTTAGAAGAGTGTATGAACTGAATGAATACTCAAGCGTAGTAACAGTAAAGTGTGAGATAGAACAACGATACCATGCATGTGTGTTGATATGGCTTCTTATAGTTGAACGTAAGAGAAAAATGAGACGTTGGATGCAGGTGGGTCCCTTATCTCTGATTGCGTGTATATTGTGTCAATCAAAGTGGCTCGACTTTCAGAATGTGTCAGGAGGGTAGGTCAATTATCAGAGTACAATCCTCTAGAGAGAGGAGAGGATAATCACCTTTTCCGCATAATCTGCTGACACGCCCACTTACTTTCTGAAGCCATTGATGTGACGTATTTTGCTACAAACAGTGTCTTCGTTGATAAGTTATCAAAAGGCTCTTCTCTTGCTATGAGGGAAAAGCTAACAATTATATAAATATCCTGTATCAATGAACACAGAACCGTTACAGCGAAAATGAATGATGCTGTCATGGAGTGAGGGCGGATGACCAGACAACGGATATCCGGTGTGGTAACGTTGAACCTGGACACCGGTTTTCCTTATATGAGATCAGTCTGACGTCACAAGTATGGGGGCCGGTATCTAGACCGGATCATATGGAATTTACTAGAAGTCCTAACTTCATGTTTCCTCTCATCATTGTGATGTTCTTTCCTCTAAGCTTGAGTATTTTGTAGAGGCAACACTAGTGAGGGGCTTAGTTATATGAACCTTCAATGTCTAGGTGGCATCGTCAATTTTAAGTCTTAGATTGAGCCTATCAAGACAAATTAAGGTAGTTTTAAAAATGTATATGTAAAGGTCGTTGTATGGGATGAGAGGTCGATATTCTAGGAGAATAATTATTCCATACGCTTCTACATTGGTAGGATTGATAAGTATTTCTTGCTTAGCAAAAAAGCTTCCTTTACTAGTGAACTGGTCTGGACCGGGGTCTAGGATCCGGTGTGGGACCAGCCACAAGGATGCAGGTGTTTTTAGGGTTTGCACACCGGAACTGTGTATATCCGATGTATTAATCCGGTCTCTCAGTGGGAGAGGCCAGTCTTGTTGTCCTGGAGATCCTTTACACCAACGATTCGCGTTGTAGGGGGGCGAAAGGTGGTGCCACCTGCGAAGATTCTCCGACGCTCAAGTTAGAAGAGTGTATGAACTGAATGAATACTCAAGCGTAGTAACAGTAAAGTGTGAGATAGAATAACGATACCATGCATGTGTGTTGATATGGCTTCTTATAGTCGAACGTAAGAGAAAAATGAGACGTTGGATGCAGGTGGGTCCCTTATCTCTGATTGCGTGTATATTGTGTCAATCAAAGTGGGTCGACTTTCAGAATGTGTCAGGAGGGTAGGTCAATTATCAGAGTACAATCCTCTAGAGAGAGGAGAGGATAATCACCTTTTCTGCATAATCTGCTGACACGCCCACTTACTTTCTGAAGCCATTGATGTGACGTATTTTGCTACAAACAGTGTCTTCGTTGATAAGTTATCAAAAGGCTCTTCTCTTGCTATGAGGGAAAAGCTAACAATTATATAAATATCATGTATCAATGAACATAGAACCGTTACAGCGAAAATGAATGATGCTGTCATGGAGTGAGGGCGGATGACCAGACAACGGATATCCGGTGTGGTAACGTTGAACCTGGACACCGGTTTTCCTTATATGAGATCAGTCTGACGTCACAAGTATGGGGGCCGGTATCTAGACCGGATCAACTAGTGACATAAATAATTGTCTATTTTAGGTTATTTTCTTTAAGAATTTGACCTTTAATTGTGTTTTCTTTCAACCATTTAGTGTAAAAAAAGTCATTATTCTCTTAAAATCCAAACATCATCTCCTTTCCTTGGTAATTGATAATTTGGTTGTCTTGTAGAGAAAAAAAGCTAAGAATTGGTGCCTGGAGAAAAATCTAAAGGGAAACTTTGAACTTTTGGAGAATGGAGCTTTGAACCTTTGGAGAACTTCTTCATACTTCAAAGCTCTAAAGCTTTGTTCTAGGATGTACTTCTTCTATTTTGTTTCATTAATGTATCATAGGTTTGTCTTTATCATTATGTATGACTAAACCTTCTGTTTTGTATTAGATAAACTCATTTCTATTTATGACTTTGTAGTGAATATTTGTGTATGGTTACACATTAATATGGTATTAACATTTCATTTATCATGTCTAATGCTTAGTTCTATTAGGGAGAATGTTACTTGTATATGTTTAGGTTGTCGAATGAGTTTTCAGATTGAAATGTCAATTAGCGCTTATTGGTGTTAGAAGACCGTAATTCACCATCATTAATATCATTGGTATATGAACAACTTAAAAAGTCCCCATGTTGAAATCTTTGTAGATTGGAGTAACTTCAATAACTTTTCTAGAATTTACCTACATATTTTAATATAGAGGAAAGTCACTCAGGATTAAGAAACTAACCTTGATGATTATTATATGAAGAATTTGATGTCTAAATAAGAGAGAAAGAAACTGATCCGGTCTAGATACCGGCCCCCATACTTGTGACGTCAGACTGATCTCATATAAGGAAAACCGGTGTCCAGGTTCAACGTTACCACACCGGATATCCGTTGTCTGGTCATCCGCCCTCACTCCATGACAGCATCATTCATTTTCGCTGTAACGGTTCTATGTTCATTGATACAGGATATTTATATAATTGTTAGCTTTTCCCTCATAGCAAGAGAAGAGCCTTTTGATAACTTATCAACGAAGACACTATTTGTAGCAAAATACGTCACATCAATGGCTTCAGAAAGTAAGTGGGCGTGTCAGCAGATTATGCGGAAAAGGTGATTATCCTCTCCTCTCTCTAGAGGATTGTACTCTGATAATTGACCTACCCTCCTGACACATTCTGAAAGTCGAGCCACTTTGATTGACACAATATACACGCAATCAGAGATAAGGGACCCACCTGCATCCAACGTCTCATTTTTCTCTTACGTTCGACTATAAGAAGCCATATCAACACACATGCATGGTATCGTTATTCTATCTCACACTTTACTGTTACTACGCTTGAGTATTCATTCAGTTCATACACTCTTCTAACTTGAGCGTCGGAGAATCTTCGCAGGTGGCACCACCTTTCGCCCCCCTACAACGCGAATCGTTGGTATAAAGGATCTCCAGGACAACAAGACTGGCCTCTCCTACTGAGAGACCGGATTAATACATCGGATATACACAGTTCCGGTGTGCAAACCCTAAAAACACCTGCATCCTTGTGGCTGGTCCCACACCGGATCCTAGACCCCGGTCCAAACCAGTTCATTGGCACGCCCGGTGGGACTCGATAGAGTTATTCCCATTTTCGCAGAAGTTAGGTTATCACAATGGAAGGTGATGGGAGAGATTTCGTGGAAGGTCACGTGGAGGATGTGACCCATCAACAGGCTGGGAGGAGACTCGTCTTCGAATCCCCTGCAACTCAAACCCGGAGGATGGTGCAAGTGCAGACGCCTGACCCTCGCGATGAGGTTATCAGGCAACTGAAGGAGGAGCTGATGGAGCTGAGGCGAGAGAGAGGAGGAGCTGGGGACAGGGTAGTATCTCATGCAGAGGATGCTCACCATGCATCAGCGAGGGATAGATCCACCACCCTCCAGTATTTGAAGATCCCCACATATGAAGAGAGGGAGCAAACGCAGGACTCTGGTGATAGAGTCAGTATCAGGAGAAGGGAGCAGGCGGTGGTAACTTCAGGGACATACAAGCTTAATGTCCCTTTCTCAAGAAGGTTGATGAGTATTGTCATTCCAAAACATTTGCAAACAACTCAGCCATTGTCGATTGGGAAGTATAATGGAGAGACCGACCCCACTAAGCATTTGGATGCTTATGTTTATGAAGCTATGTATCTGGGAGCAGACGAAGATGTCATGTGCAGAATGTTCCCAAGGATGTTGACGGAGGAAGCTCTCAGCTGGTTTAAAAGTTTGCCTTCAGGATCTATAGACTCTTGGGAGGAAATGGCTGCTGCATTCGAAAGCCATTTCGTCATCTCCAGGGATATCCCAAGAACTTCTCACACCCTGGCCCAGATAAGACAGGGAGAAACTGAGACTCTTAAGGAGTTCTTGAAAAGGTTTTACAAGGAGGCTGCGTTGGTCCCTAACCTCACGGAGGCCATACAACTCCATATTGTAGTGGAAGCTCTTCAGCCAGGTTCAGCCTTTGCCCTATCTTTGGCAAAGAGCCCACCTACAACCTTCGAGGAGTTTCGAAGGAAAGCTTCCAAATATGTGGCCATAGAGATGCATCTAGAGGCAACTGCAGCAAGAGTAAAGCCTTCTGCACCCGCTCAGCAGCCACGGAGAGAAAAGGAGAGAGCGAGGCCCGAGAAGCATGCCTTTAGAGAAGACTTTGTGAATGCTCGTCAGCATCCACGAGATAGGCGCGTATCATCGTTCGATCACTATGCTCCGTTGAACACCAGGCACTCACAAATCATGAGGGAGGTTGGTTGGCCAACTCTGAACGTCTTTGGTATAAGGAAGCCAGCCCCAGCCAAGAGGGGTGGTAACCCACGTAAATACTGCACTTTCCATGAGCAGACAGGGCACAACACTGATGAGTGTAAGGCGTTAAAGAATACGGTGGAAACTCTCATTCGGGAAGGAAAGTTGAAGCAGTATTTGTTTAAGGAGAAATCTATGGATGAGCCTCACAGGATGGAGAAAAGGAATAGAGATCCTGATGATGAAGATGATAATACGCGCAACCCAGCAAGGAAGTTCACTGCGGCTGAGAAGCAGAAAGGGGTAGTGATTGCTGAAGGTGCCCAACAAAGTAATATGCCCCAGCAGCAGAGACAGGGCAGACGAGAAGTGATTGAGATGATAGCTGGAGGATTTGCGGGAGGAGGAACATCAATCACAGCACGAAAGAACCACCATAGGATGATTCTGTCAGTCCAGGGTAAACCGAGGAATAACCGCCCTTTCAGGGACGGAGTGACAGCCCCGACGGTGTCGTTTACAGATGATGACTTCGGCCCAACAATTCCAGGAGGTGATGATGCAGTAGTGATTGTGGCCGTCATAGCCAATAAGGACGTCAAGAGGATCCTCGTCGATCAGGGAAGTTCTTGTGATGTTATCTTTTATAATTGTTTCAAACGAATGGGTTTCAGTGATGCAGATTTACAACCATACACACAAGAACTCACAGCGTTTAACGGAGCCAAGCAACCTACTAAGGGATACCTCGACACTTTGATTTCTTTTGAAGGGGAGCCCGGTGCAAGAACAGTCAAGTCAAGAATTCTGGTGATTGATGTGGAATCCCCGTACAACGGTATCATAGGCCATCCAACATTGAACGCTATGGAAGCAATTGTATCCACCCCTCATCTCCTGATCAAATTTATCGACAAGGACAATGGTGTGTCCTCACTCCGCGGAGATCAGGAGATGGCTCGATATTGTTATAATCTGAGCCTCAACATGGTTAAGTTGGATGCATTTAACAAGAAGAGGAAGTTGAACGATGGAGGAACAGCGGCAGGATCTGTCAGTCTTATTGACCTAAACCCCAGAGCGGAATTGAAGATTGATCCACTCAATCCATCTAAGCCCACACCAGATGGTGGCTCCAGGGATGTCGTATTGGGAGATTCCCCAGAGAAGGTCACGCACATCAATGATAAGCTGGAGTCTGCTATGGAGCAACGCTTATTAGCCCTTTTGCAGGAATTCAAAGACCTTTTCACATGGACAGCAGCAGACATGCCGGGGATGGATCCTGATTTCTGTTGTCACAAACTTGCAGTGTATCCTGAAACCAGACCGGTGGCTCAGAAGAAGAGGAGGTTGGGACCGGAGAAGCAGAGGGCGGCTTGTGAGCAAACAGAGGAGTTGTTGAAGGCAGGTTTTATAAGGGAGATACGCTATTCATCTTGGCTTTCTAATGTGGTCATGGTGCAGAAGGCTAACGGCAAATGGAGGATATGTACTGATTATGTGGATCTTAACCGTTGCTGCCCTAAAGATCCATATCCCCTGCCCAACATCGATCGCATGGTGGATGATTCATCTGGTTACCAATATCTCAGTTTCATGGATGCTTATTCGGGGTACAACCAGATTCCGATGTGGGAGGGAGACCAGGAGAAGACTGCCTTTATCAACGACCGCGGTGTTTTCTGCTACACCGTCATGCCTTTTGGACTGAAGAACGCCGGCGCTACCTATCAGCGCATGATTAACAAAGTCTTTGAAGGGATGCATACAAAGCTGGTCGAAGTTTATATCGATGATATCATAGCCAAAACGCCCGCTGGAGGAGACCACATTGAAGATCTACGCCAAGTTTTCACTAGGCTTCGGCAGTACAACATGAGGTTAAATCCTTTAAAGTGCACTTTCGCCGTTCCAGCAGGAAAATTCTTGGGATTCATGTTGACTCAACGAGGCATTGAAGCTAACCCCGGGAAATGTCAAGCAATCCTGGACATGCAGAGTCCTAAATGTTTGAGGGAGGTCCAGTCATTGAATGGGAAAGTGGCCGCTTTAGCTCGTTTCATGCCTAAGATGGCGCACAGGTCCCTCCCCTTGTATAAGGCGTTGAAGAAACACAAGAGTTTTGAATGGGGAGAGGAACAAGAGCAAGCCTTCCAGCAGCTCAAAGCCGTTCTCTCGAGCCCACCAATTCTTGTTAAGCCTGATCCAGGCGAAACGTTAATCTTATACTTGGCAATATCCGATGAAGCTCTAGGCGTGGCCTTGGTGAAAGAAACCCCTGAAGGGCAGAGACCGGTGTACTTTACTAGTAAAACGTTTCAGGGGGCGGAAGGAAGGTATCAGAAAATTGAGAAAGCCGCCTTGGCAGTTGTTTGGGCGTCACGACGGTTGAGGCCTTATTTCCATGCGCACCCAGTATTGGTAAGAACGGATTTGCCGCTCCGTTCAGTACTCAGCAAGCCAGACCTCGCTGGAAGGATGATAAAATGGTCTATTGAGCTATCTGAATTTGAGATTTCATATGAGCCTCGAGGAGCCATCAAGGCACAAGTGTTGGCCGATTTTGTAGTGGAAATGACTGGGGCAGACCCGGCTACCCCTCGAACGCATTGGACCATCTACGTTGACGGTTCGTCAAACAGCAAAGGATGTGGAGCAGGTGTGGTGGTAGAAAGTGATGACGGCGTACACTTAGAAATTTCCCTCCGATTCAATTTCAAGACCTCCAACAATCAAGCTGAATACGAAGCATGCTTGGCCGGTCTCCGTGCGGCAATTGATATCGGAGCATCAGCAGTTACCCTCTGCAGTGATTCTCAGCTGGTGATTTCGCAAATCCAGGGAGAGTACCAGGCGAAGGAACCACAACTTCAATTGTACTTGAATTGTGTTAATGAGCTGAAGGGAAGATTTGAAGTTTTAGAGTTCAAGCATATGCCCAGGGAAGAAAATACCAGAGCAGATATCTTGTCAAGATTGGCAAGTACAAAGCAGCCTGGTAGCACAACAACGGTGGTTCAGAGCACTTTGACATCACCCAGTATACCTCTGTATCCTTCTCTGAATGCTGTCATGGTGAGTTATCCATATGAGGATTCTTGGGTCATCCCCTATATTCGTTATCTGGCTGATGGTCAACTTCCCACTGACGAGAAGGAAAGGAGACGAGTAAAGAGGGAGTTGCCATATTTTACTATGGTCGATGGTGTTCTCTACAGAAGGGGATTCTCTATCCCATATCTTTCATGTTTAAGAGAAGACGAAGTTCAAGCGGTCTTGACTGAGGTACACGAGGGGCAATGTGGGCACCACGCTGGAGGCCGAAGCCTAATGAGAAAAGTCCTCAGGGCTGGATACTGGTGGCCCACTGTGAAGCAGGATTCAGCAGATTTCGTGAGGAAGTGTGACGCTTGCCAAAAATTCTCCAATCTCCACCATACACCGGCCCAAGAGTTATCTTCATCTGCTGTGCCTTGGCCGTTCTACCAATGGGGCCTCGATATTTTGGGTCTGTTTCCCACTGCGCCAGGAGGTATCAAATACTTGATTGTGGGGGTAGACTACTTCACCAAATGGATCGAGGCAGAACCTGTAGTGCATATCACTTCTGCACGTACAAGACGTTTCATGTACGAAAATATCATTGCTCGGTTCGGGGTGCCAGGGCGGATTGTGACTGACAACGGCACACAGTTTACGGACAAAAAGTTCACGGATTTACTTGAAGGACTGGGGATAGTCCAGATATTTTCATCTGTTGAACACCCCCAGACCAATGGGCAAGCAGAGGTAGCTAATCGAGAGGTGCTAAAGGGGTTAAAGAAGCGTCTGGGAGAAGCGAAGGGAGGATGGACTGACCAGTTATGTCATGTTCTATGGGCATACCGCACTACGCCTCATTCTTCAACTAACGAATCCCCATACCGGTTGGTGTACGGGGTTGAGGCGATGATCCCAGTTGAGTTACAAACAAGATCGGCTCGTGTTGAGTATTTTTCAGCAGAAGATAACAACGCCAACTTAGCATCAGAGCTGGACGTCCTCCAAGAGTTGAGGGAAAAGGCTTTCGTCAGAGATCAGGCAATAAAAGCAAAGGCTGCACTCCGGTACAATAAACGTGTCCAGTACAGAGCTTTTAACACCGGAGACCTCGTTCTGAGAAAGGCCAGTGTGGGGAATAAGTTCGCTCACCAAGGAAAGCTAGCACCGACGTGGGAAGGACCTTATAGAGTTTCAGAGGTGACTGGAAAGGGATCATACCGGTTGGAAGAACTTGATGGAACCCCAATCCGCAACAAATGGAACACTCAGAATTTACGAGTGTATTACAGCTAGTTGGTAAGACGGCGTGTACTCTTTTTCCTTACTTGAGTTTTTTCCCATTGGGTTTTCTCAAGAAGGTTTTAACGAGGCATGGCCCCAACGACGCTCTTTGTGTAATCTATTTTCAATTTTAATAAGAATACACTTTCACCGCCCTATCATTCTCACTTTTCTTATGTGTTATGATTTAAAGACGTGGTTTAATACGCATACACCTCAGGACGGGTGAACGTAACTACCTATTCTGTAGTTGATGAGATAATTCCTCGAAGAACGGAGGAAGACCCTTCAAGATGGACGATGCGATTCCTTGAGGTAGAATGGGTTGTAGGGCTGGTCCTTTTTCAAGGCCACAAACCGAACCCCATTCGAAGACTACATGGGTTGTAGGGCTGGTCCTTTTTCAAGGCCACAAACCGAACCCCATTCGAAGACTACATGGGTTGTAGGGCTGGTCCTTTTTCAAGGCCACAAACCGAACCCCATTCGAAGACTACATGGGTTGTAGGGCTGGTCCTTTTTCAAGGCCACAAACCGAACCCCATTCGAAGACTACATGGGTTGTAGGGCTGGTCCTTTTTCAAGGCCACAAACCGAACCCCATGCGAAGGCTTGGGCGCAGTAAGCCGGTTCACACAGAAAACCGCGCTGAACCCCGAGTAACGGGCGCAGTAGGTTCAGGATTAGCCCTGATCCGAACCCCGTGTTGAAGGCTTGGATTGTAGGATTGCACCGAACTCCAAGTACGGTTAGTAGGATCGAACCGAACACCGTGTGAAGACTTGAGGTGTAGGACTAAACCGAAACTCAAGAGAAAGGCATAAAGTTTACCCTTGCCAAAGCTATACAAAATTCAAAGGCAACATCCGTCCTCAATTGTGGAATATCCATCCCAGAGCAGTTGAACGCTAATGTACCCGCTCTACATCTTCAAGGACAGATAAGCATTTCTATCTTTTTAAGAAGTTAAAAGGTAATCCTTGAGATAAAATTTCCCTTCCCAACGTACTTACACTTGGGGACAGGGCATGCTTTAACTTAATTGTCACTTCTTTGTTACAATTCGTTATCTTAATCCAGTGTGATAGGTACGCTTTAAGTAACTTGGCAACCACGCAGAACAGACTCGCAAAGCATTGGAAATAATAAAGTGTTTTGTATAACACCAAGTTATTCAGCACTCACACATTCGATGCAAACAGTTGAGGAAAAGTAATAATGAATCTTATTTTCAAAAATAAGGAAATATGCAGGTTACAAAGCGTTTTAAAGCTGGAGCCGATCCCAGAACATGGCTATGAATGAAAGTATAAATTTAAGAGGCTGGCGCTTGATCCTCCACAGTGGGCACTCCTCCCTTCTCCGCTTTGTCCTCCATTCTAGTTTGGGCACCTTCTTGTGCTTCAGCTCCAGAGGCAGCAGTGGACGTTGTAGGCTCCATACTTTGGCCTTCTGGGAGGGGAGGCAGTTCGTACAGAGATGCATGGGGCTCGTGGTGCGATCCGTCCTTATGAACTTCTACAAGTCTTCCCCCATGGAACTCGAAGAACGGATCTAATCCGTATAGATTCAGCTTTACTCCAGGGTTACGATAATAGACTTGACGAAGGGCCAGGCCGAAAGATTCATACGCCACATTTTTGCATATATCCAAGGCTTTGGCAGCCTTGGCCTTTGCAGCAGCTAGTCTTCTTTGAACCTTGGCATAATCCTCTTCTGAAGGCCCGGCACTCGCACCACCCTTTTTGAGTTCATCAATTTGGGCTTGCATCTCTTTCCGAATAGACTCCCACTCCCCAAGGTCCTTGTTGCGACCCTCCTCCATAACTTTGAGATCGTCAGCAAGCTTAGCCGATCTCTTCTTCTCCAGTTGCAGTTCTTCTTCAAGGAGGGGTATGGATTTGTTCTTATTCTGGAGGTCGGCAACTTCTCGTTCTAGGGCCTTGTTCGCAAAATGAACTTGGCTTGCCTCTTCAGTCTTCCTCTGGAGCGTTTCTTTAGTTTTCTTCAATTCTGATTCCACCCCCCTGTGAACTTCAGCTTGCTTGGCCGCAAATTTCTCCTTCACCGCGAGTTCGGTCTCAAGTTTTTCAACCTGATCCATATAGTCAGCTTTCTCGCTCAGGGACTCAAGCAGGCCAGACAGTTCATCAAGTTGCCAACGCCCAGCCTTGCAAGCACCTCGGACCCCAGCAGCGTCGAGGGAAGGGCGGAGGCAATACCGTGCCTTTGGGAGAGTATGAGGCATAGATCCTTGAAACCACAAATAAGGAGAAAGGAAGGAGTCACGCGGAGGATCGAACGCCGGAAGAGGACCGTTCCCAGAATCCGGTTCTGAAGCATTTTGAGAAGAAGGTGCAGAGAACTCAGGAGCGGGTTCCTTTCCCTTGTTCTTCTTTAATTCAGTTTCTTCGGCCGTCCTCTGACGCTTCTTCACAGGGTCATCAGAGGAGGGCTTCTCTTGATCAGCCTTCTTTACAAGATGCCTCTTCTTTTTCTTTTTCTCTGGGACGGCCTCCTCGCCACCCGCTCCAGCGGCCTCAGTTGCTTCTTCGGCTTCCTCCTCGTCGAAGAGAGGAACCTCATCTCCTACCGCAGAAGTCAGAGGAATGAGGGGAGTTTTAGTGGCGTTCCTCTTCGCCTGGATGTTATTTTCTTCAGAAGAGGAGTCATCGTCAGCCATCATGGTCCTTAGCGACAACATCTCTGGGCAGGCTTTTTCAATTTGTTCTGCAAAACAAGAAAAGTTGAATAAGCATACAAGGAGAAAAATAACTAGAGCGGAATAACCATACAATACAAGGAGAATAAGAGCGGATGTTACGGAGGTAGGTGTTTCTGATGCCATCCTCGGCCAAGAGAAGACGGCTGGAAAACCCTTTGAGGGTCTTTGAGGCCGTCTGCAGGGCGCTCAAGACCTCAACAGAATGAGGGGAAAGTTCGCTCTCATCTGTATAATAAGCACGGCTCATAAGAAGAAAATGCTCGTGCGTCCAGCTAAGGGGAAACTTGGTAAACCCCTCTTTATTCCGCCAAAAGACTGGTTTATTTGGCTTGATCTGGACCCGCGTATAGTAGTGTTTGAAGGAGCGCCCATCTACCTTTGCGGACTCCGTATAAGACTTGAAATTTACAACCCTTGAGTCACTACGGAGAGTAATGAACCCAAGGCCGCCCTTCTTGTTAGCTCGGCGGACCACTTGGCAATAGTAAAATAGCTTGGCCACAGTGGCGGAGAAGCCAAAATGCTCCCCCAAGACTTCCAGAGCCCGGACAAGACTCCAACCGTTGGGATGTAGTTGTGAGGGGGCACAGTCTAAGAAACGTAGGACGGCCATTTGGAAATCCGTCAGGGGAAAGCGTACTCCCAGCTTTAAGAAAACGAAGTCGTACATGTAGACCGACCTCGCGTCAGGGACGTTGTGGCATATTCTTTCAGAAGGATGCGGAGCCATCACAGCGTATCGCGCTTTGTACTTCTTATCCGAGTATATCTTACAGCGGAAAGAAACCGTGCGCTCCTCCTCACTTGCATGGTGCGAAGGGATCTCTAAGAACTCCTCTTCCACCCAGCAGTAAGGTTTTTCCCTGTTAAGTTTCTCCCAATCAAGCCGGTGTGCCACAACATTGACACACCCTTCAGCAGAGCGGAGAAACGGCGTTTTTCCACGTCCTGGAAGATCCATGGTTGTGCAGGCGCGGTGGAATGCGTAGGTGCTGTGATAAAAAGCAACATCGTCAGAGAGATAACCCTCAGCACTTGACCCCTCATCAGAGCGGCTGGTAGCCCTCGAACCAAGGGGAACCTCAGAGCGACGAGAGGAAGAGGACGCTCGTGAGGAAGAAGCTTCGGCTCTCTCTGAGCGATGGCGCCCAGCCACAGGAGGATCCCCTGGAATCCTCCCACCACGGTGGCTAAGGGGGGCACGAGAGCCAAACCTCCCTCTATTTGAAGGACCAGTGTGTCCTGCTCTAGGGCGCATGATGGAAATAGAATGATTAAAATTGCAAGGAGTTGAAGGGAAGGAAGGTTACCTAAAGGAAGAGGATCTTTGAGAAGTTGAAGACGACAAGGAAATTCCAAGGAAATTTGAGCAGAGTTTCACTAAGTTTGAGAGCAAGTATGGATTCCAAAATCTGCTAAGAGTTCCTTTTATAGGTAACGAAGAAACACAGTGCTTCATCGAAGGTCACAAGGTTTGCACCAAAACGCGACCCTTCAAATTGAAACGACTCCGTCGTTTCACTACAAACGGGCGCGAAAAAAGTAACGTTTCAGTAAACGTTTTGGCAAAATGGGCCCCCACACAGTTTGAATCCAGGCCCAATAAGCCCAATCGACGGTTACACTCTTGAGCAATGATGGCTCTTGCATAAAAAACGCATTTATTGTCTAATCATGTTGTGCGCATTTAATGCCTCCCAACCACTTTTCGAATATCAAGGGTTTCGATTTTCAAAGACTCTTGGGATTTCCATTATTTAGTTTATGCTGTCTGAATCCGTTGTACGCAACGCGAAAAGGGCGGTCACTCGTTTAGTAGAGCGGACGCCACCGAGTTCCCAGAGACTTACAAGAATGTACTACCGGCATCTAGACTTCTCTCGAGAATTATGTAGCTCATATGAGCAACTTAACAGTCCCTCATACAAGCTAGGGGACAGATGATCCGGTCTAGATACCGGCCCCCATACTTGTGACGTCAGACTGATCTCATATAAGGAAAACCGGTGTCCAGGTTCAACGTTACCACACCGGATATCCGTTGTCTGGTCATCCGCCCTCACTCCATGACAGCATCATTCATTTTCGCTGTAACGGTTCTATGTTCATTGATACAGGATATTTATATAATTGTTAGCTTTTCCCTCATAGCAAGAGAAGAGCCTTTTGATAACTTATCAACGAAGACACTGTTTGTAGCAAAATATGTCACATCAATGGCTTCAGAAAGTAAGTGGGCGTGTCAGCAGATTATGCGGAAAAGGTGATTATCCTCTCCTCTCTCTAGAGGATTGTACTCTGATAATTGACCTACCCTCCTGACACAATCTGAAAGTCGAGCCACTTTGATTGACACAATATACACGCAATCAGAGATAAGGGACCCACCTGCATCCAACGTCTCATTTTTCTCTTACGTTCGACTATAAGAAGCCATATCAACACACATGCATGGTATCGTTATTCTATCTCACACTTTACTGTTACTACGCTTGAGTATTCATTCAGTTCATACACTCTTCTAACTTGAGCGTCGGAGAATCTTCGCAGGTGGCACCACCTTTCGCCCCCCTACAACGCGAATCGTTGGTGTAAAGGATCTCCAGGACAACAAGACTGGCCTCTCCCACTGAGAGACCGGATTAATACATCGGATATACACAGTTCCGGTGTGCAAACCCTAAAAACACCTGCATCCTTGTGGCTGGTCCCACACCGGATCCTAGACCCCGGTCCAGACCAGTTCAGCAACCAAATTCTACAAAATGAAAAGAGAGTATGAGAGACGTATTGTGAAATATTAGAGAGTAAATGAAAATATAAAAACTTAGGTAACAAAAAGAAAATGATAGTGCGCATAAGACTTGTAAATTTCCCCAATGGGTAAAGTCTTTTATAACCAATCAAAGTTGTAATAAGATCATTCATATATAATTAATGGAATATCATACCATATTATCATATATTATTGTAAGATTTTTTTGATTTATGAAATTGGTATATTTTAAAAATGGAAATAAATAAGGATTGCATGAGAAGCTAACATGTGACAAAAGTTACCAAAACTAGCTTATCAAATGTTTCCCAAATGTATATAATACAAATAATTTTGAGGAAGTTACTTACGAGTGCCTTAAGGGCTCTAGTCAATGAAGTAAAAGTATAAAGTTTTTTTATTTAAAAACAATATTAAAATTTACCTACCTTGATTTCTAAGCAATGCTATCACAAGTTCCAATAAAAAAAATTAGTTTAACTTCTTTAAACAATGTCTTTAAGACAATTTTTAACCAAACCCTAATTTTAATGCTAATTTGTTTCATTTCAAGGGAGTGCAAGTGCCAAGTGTGCCAAAATTTCCATTTTATATTTTATTTTTGACATTTTATATTTTTGTTGATATTTTCAAATTTTTTATTTTTGTAATTTATAAAATTACTTTCATCACTTATTTTTATTTTAATTTATTTTTTGAATTTGGTATCCTTAAATTTAATTTTAATTTGATCATGTGAAACTTTTGAAAATAATTTAATTTTTATAGTTTGATTAAAGGGTGAATTTGAATAAGTAACTTAATTGAAAGCTTACGTAATAAATTATTTTTTAATTAAAGCTTATACTATAAATTTGATTGTAAGATTTATTGAAATAAATTAAAAATAAGTATACTTATTTTAATAAACTATATCAAACAACTCATTAAAATAAGTCAAAAACAACTTATGAAAGTCATTAGATATTTTCATAAGTTGTAAGTTATCCAAAATCAAATAATTTCATTAAGAAGTTGGCATTTTTTTTCTCCTTCTTCATATTCTCCTTCATTTCTTCCTCTCCTACACCACACTTTATTAAACTATATTGTATTTCATATGCTCATCCCCCATATTAATAAAATACTTGATCATTGGCTATGTACAATGTTTAAAAAGCTTAACACCCTCATCTCAAAGTCGTTTAAGGGAAATTTGATCCTAACCTTAATGAACACCATCTTATGCATATATAAAAATCGTGACCCTAGGATGTGGTAGATTCGGTTGGTTATTGAGGGTGACATCGTAGAAAAATCCCTTTTATTTTCTTCTTGGGCATGAATGTAAAAATCGAGCACTTCTATCCCTACCCACATCAACAATGTATTTTAAAGGCAGAGCCAATGACATGACATGAACCCAAAAATACTGATCCTTTGCCTTCTATGTTATTCAGATTATTTTTTGAGCCGGGATATTTGTATTTACGCTATCTATGGCTACTATACGGGAGTTAGTCTCGGAATAGCCTTTAAATGATATTGGAATTATGGTATGACGAAGGAAGAGAATGCAACTGTAAAAAGAAGTCATCAGCGTGGTAAGAACTTCCACTGAAATTGATTTATCGATGAGACTAGAGAGATATCAACAATGGCAGTGGTAGTTTCTCTGATGAATTAGATGTGCAAACTGATGTAGCTCTTTGTTAGTTGATTTTTTAGAGTTATCAACGCATTTAAATTTTTTAAGGACTATCTTTCAAAAGTTGACACACTCCTGTCTATGACATCTAAGGTTTATGCAATGATGCCATAGACGGTCACTATGGTGGCTCAGATAGTATTTCCACAACTTTATCGCTTTCACGACCGTTCTCACATCCCGGTATACAGATAATGAAAGGGAAATTAAACAAGTTAAATAGAAAAAACAGTATAAGAGGGTACCTACTAAGATGATATGAATTGCTTGCTTTGTACAAGTTGAGGAGAAATTTGGATAACTCTGAATTTGTTATATCAATTAAAAGGAAAATCAAGAGAAGTGAGAAATGAAGCCACCCAAACCTTTTTTTGTAGTTGGGCTCTAGGGGGGAAAGGGTGGGGTCAGTTAGGTGTAATGATGATAACATGTAAGCGCGTCATTTCACATACCGAATGATAACCACACATAAATTAAAGCGTCATACTCATTCAGAGAACACCAGACATCTAACGCTCAACCATACGAAGCAACCGTTTTAGTGCAAAAATCTTCCATACAGGTAAGGTACTCTAAAGCACCCTAGTGAGAATTTTTAAAGTAAAGATAACTACATTGATATCAGAGGCCCTCAGGCGGCACACGGATAAGCTCAATGAAACAATGGGAGACAAATGATTTGGTTTGATATAGACCCACGCATCCCAAGGCCAATACCATTTTTAAGATGTATGTGTTTGGTATGGTGCATACCTATACTATCACCATGAGGAACCACTTTTGGTACTAAGATGATCACGCAATGTCACTCCCATATAACACCCTCTGAAATCAATATCAACAAAATCTGGTAGAGGTTGAGGAGTACGCTAGGGGCATTAACTAGTCAATACCTGGATGGGTGTTAGGAATGTTTGTACTCGTGTCAGTATCCCCCCAAACTTTACAGATAACATAGGTCACATAGGACATAGCCACCTCTGACTATATAAATATTACCCATTCATTATAGTATAAGGTATGTCTAACCCTAGCACTTGAGTTTCGATATTAATATCGTATTGACTTGAAGATCAAAGCAGGTGGTACTCTATTTCACTTACAACGCGAGATACTAGTATGTTGGACGAAATCATACCAAGACCTAGAAATCCTACTAGACTTAGGATATAATATCAAATTCCTACTGAGCCGGTATAAGAAATAAGAACCAACATACTTGATACCCGAATAACTTCTCCATACGCTTTGAAATAATGTGTCATTTCAACATGTTTGAATGTATGTGATATAGTGTTATTAGGTAATAGTTGAAACAATTTAAAAAAGAATTAAGATGTATGAGGCTTGAAATGAAAATTTTATTATTTTACTGACAATAACAACTTCGTATGCTGCCAACAATTGACATGGATATTAAAAAAAAGTGACAAGAGACATTGATCCGCTACTCATGTATGTCTATAATAGTAATTAAGACAGAGAAAAGAATGAGTTGCCTCGATAAGGTTTATGCACATTAAAAAAGAATATATGTGGCTCCCTAATAAGACAAAGAAAGGAATGAGTGGGCTGACTAGGTTACGCGTATTCCAACACTACGGATGTGGCCTTCTTTACCTGCACAACACGAAACCAATATATAAAGAAATGCTAAGTTGTAACCTTTTAAATTTGTTATTCATATCATACATTCAAACATCATGTTTTACATTGAAAAAAAAACATCATGTTTTACATTTTTTTTTAAACTAAAATAATTTTTTTTGTATTTTAAAATTCTTTATAAAATGACATTTACTAAATATAAAATAACAGTGACTGTACAAGGCCGGTTCTAATATTTGGTAGGACAGCATATAAATTTTAATATCTAAACATATATCCTTTAAGAATATATAAATAATTTTATAAAAATAGTAAATATTATTATTTATTTTGAAAAAAACTGAAGTAAAAATAGGTAAGTTTGGATCAGACAATCAAAGAACATACATATGAAAAAGCTTTTGATGATTAATGAAGAGAGAGTGAAGTTTTAAGAAAAGTTGGAACTTCTATATACTCCATAAATTTTTATTTAAAAAATAGTAAAGCTAATTTTTAGGCTTCTATCATTTATGGGTCTAGTATTTCATAATTTTTTTAGAAAAAACATTAAAGCTAAATATTTTTGGGCATCTTTCATTTATGAGTTTAGTGACTAAACATTTTTAGACTATCTTTAAACTGACCTTTCCACTCTATTTTATTTTACTATCTTCCATTATCATTTATTTGTAACTATCTGAAGAAAAGTTTTTAAATCTCATATATTAAATAATTTTCTATTTGATATACAATTTCAACTCTTTTTTAAAGGAAAGTTTCTTTAAAATGTCTTAATAATTAGTAAGCTATGAGGCTAATTCCTATTTCGACAGTAAATGTTAAGGAACTAGTCAATAAAATCTTATTGATCTCTGATTATGTTTTTAAAGAATAGTGAATCTATTTATTTAAGCTTATTTTTAAATATTTAAAAAAAACACATAAGAATCTTTTTAATAAATATATTAAAGTTGCTTTTTAATAACTATATCAAAGTTGTTTTTTAAAATAAGTAAAAATCTATTTATTTTTAGCTTTTACTTTTTTCTAAAACTTAAAACAAACATATTAAAATTTAAAATAAATATTTTTTTAATTAAAAAATAGTTATTTCTTAAAATAACTTTAAACAAACAAAGTGAATATGTTTGACCACACCAACCTAATGAAATTAAATCTTGTCTTTATTTGTAATGAAGAGCTTAGTAAGATTACCGACCATCTCCAATGATACGCTCATCCCACTTCACTACAGGGCGAACTAGCCATTGATGCTGATTTTAGAAACTGGTCAAGGTGTTGATCCAGCTCGTAGAGGTATCCACATTGCATAAAGTACATAGTTAAATAAGGGATCATAAATAATCCCCTGCTTCATAACTTCATTATAGACTCTAGTCACTTCAACTTTTTCCATTTATAGTTATTGTACTGTTTGTTTAAACTTATTTTTAAGTATTTTTTAAAAAAATATTTTTTTGATAATTACTTTTTTAATAAACAGATCAGAGTTGTTTCTTAAAATAAACAAAAAATAGTTTATTTTCAACTTTTTATTTATTTTTAAAACTTTAAACAAACATATCAACATTTAAAATAAGTGTTTTTTAATTAAAAAATAAAATAAGTTTAAACAAACAAACCTATTAACATAGTGAGTTTGAGGGATAGTTGATATAGTTATATCTAACACCTTGTTATTAATACGGTTTTTTTAATTTGCACATAATTACATAAGATAACAAATAAAAAAAATTTAAAGTTTCATTTAAAGACAATGTTAATATAATTTTTAATAAAAAATTACTTTAAATTTCTTGTTGTGTATAATAATGTACACATTACAAAAACAGTAATTAACATTGTTAGACATGTGCCTCTGATTTATGCCTCGAATTTAACAATTATGCAAGTGTACACAATTTATTTATTGTTTTGCCAAATGGTATCCTACAAAAGCAGTGCAACGCCTACCAATTTATATGAAGAAAATGCATTCATGATTTCCTATGCACCGTGAAGCTAAATTGTGCCATAATTTTGCACCGCACACCACCGCCCAAACTTTCTTCAATGTTATAAGAAAATAATTTTATATTTTTCCATTTGCCTAGAAAAGGCCGTGTAACATTGGCATTAAGGCTTCGAGTTTGCATCGGGTGAAAACACAAGAGATTTGTGTGCTAAGTTTGATATTTCTAATTTTATTTGAGAGGGTATTTTTAATTAAAAAAATTGAGCGATAATTTTATTATAGTCTTTGTAATTTTAGAGGCTTAATATCTTTTTGTTTTTATTATTTTAAAATTTTTTTGTACTCTTCTTTAGACATAGTGGAATTATTTTGTTCATGATTGTTTGTGGTTTTTTTTTCTTCTAGTTTTAAGGTTTTTCCACATAAATCTTGTGTGTTTATTTTTTTACTCATTTATTTGTTTCTCTTTATCTCTAATTGATTTGATCTGGTACTTTCACATCCTGCTCATTTCTTAACAAGTAGTATCAAAGTCGCTTGTTCTATTGGAGATTCAATATGTTTACTATCACCAAATTTGACATTGAGAAGTTTGATGACAAGATTATTCTATTTGATTAGTCCAAATGAAAGTCATTCTTATCCGAATGGATTAAAGAAAACTTTAGATAAAAAAACCAAATACTTTGTTTGATGAGCAATGAGGTGAGTTGGATGAGAAACCGTTGTCGATAATCCAACTTTGCTTCTCTAAGGAGGTTCTTTGAGGAGTTGCCAATGAAATCACTGTTGCAACTCTATGGATGAAATTGGAACATTTGTACATGACAAAAAGCCTTGCAAACAAGCTTTGTCTAAAATAAAGTTTACATATGATCATATGGTCAAAGGTACTCCTATTTAATCTCATCTTAATGAGTTTAATTCCGTTATTATGAATTTGGAAAATATTGAAACTAAAATTGATGACGAGGACAAAGTTGTTCTATTGGTTGTCTCTCTACCTTCTACCTATAAACACTTTAAAGAAATTATATTGTATAGTAACAATGATACCTTATCCTTTAAAGATGTTAAATCTAATTTATTATCCAAAGAAAAGTTTAATCTTGAGATTTATTTTAAGGAAAAAGGGAATTTAAGTGTCAATGGTTGAACTGAGTACCGGTAATAAGAAGAGCAAACCCAAATCCAGAGAGCATAAATCCAACAAAATCTGTCGCTATTACAAGAAATATGAGTATGATATCTCTAATTGCTTTACCTCAAAAAAGAAACAAGAAAAGCAAGAAAAAGGTAAATAACCCTTTGAAGCTGCTAATGTTGAGAATGATTCTGATAGAGATGTCATGATCCTAGTCTCTTCTTATAAGAGGAGCAAAAATGAATGGATTCTTTTTATTCTGGATATACTTTTCATATGTATTCTTATAAAGACTTTGAACTGGTCTGAACCGGGGTCTAGGATCCGGTGTGGGACCAGCCACAAGAATATAGGTGTTTTTAGGGTTTGCACACCGGAACAGTGAGTATCCGGTGTATTAATCCGGTCTCTAAGTGGGAGAAGCCGGTCTTGTTGTCCTGGAGATCCTTCACACCAACGTTTCGCGTTGCAGGGGGGCGAAAGGTGGTGCCACCTGCGAAGATTCTCCGACGCTCAAGTTAGAAGAGTGTAAGAACTCAGTGAATGCTCAAGCGATGTAATAGTAAAGTGTAAGTTAGAACAACGTCACCTTGCATGTGTATTGAAATGAGCTATTTATAGTTGAACGTGAGAAAATGAGTCGTTGGATACAGGTGGGTCCCCTAGCTCTGATAGCGTGTACATTATGTCAATCAGGGTGGCTCAACACTCAGAATATGTCAGGAGGGTAGGTCAATTATCAGAGTACGATCCTATAGGAAGAAGAGAGGATAATCACCTTTCCCTATAATCTACTGACACATGTACTTGCTTTCTGAGGCCATTGACGTGACATATTTTGCTACATACAGTATCTTCGCTGATAAGTTATTAGGGGCTCTTATCTCGCTGTGACTGAGAAACTAACAGTTATATAAATGTTCTGTGAAAATGAACAATGATCCGTTATAGAGAAAATAAGTGGGGCGGTTGTGAGATGAGAACGGAAGGCCAGACATCGGATATCCGGTGTGGTAATGTCGAACCAGGACACCGATTTTCCTTATATGAGGTCACTCTGACGTCACAAGATCGGGGGCCGGTATCCAGACCGGATCAGACTTATTCACCACTTTTGAACCTATTGATAGTGGTTTTGTCGTTATGGCTAATGATACCTAATGCAAGATTGTAGGAATATGTACTATTCAAATCAAGACTCATGATGGTGTTGTCAAAACTCTTTCCAAAGTTCATTTTATTCCTGACTTGAAGCGGAATCTGATTTCTCTTGGCACCCTAGAATCTTTTGGGTGCAAGCATTTTGCTAAAGGTGAAGTTCTAAAGGTATTAAAAGGCACCCTTGTTTCACGAAAAGCTAACTATGCTAATAGTTTGTACATCTTGTAAGGATATGTGGTCTGTATTTGATAATGATATCACCCAATTATGGCACAAGCATCTGGGCCATATAATGCATTATATGACCTGTTGGTATATAAGGGTTAACCTGATAAGTTCCATAAACTTTAAGAAAGATCCACTATATAACCTGTTTGATTAAATAAGCTTTTTTTTGAAAGCCTAAACCTAGTTTTTTATGTCGAATAAACCTAGCTAAAGTAGGTTTGGACACGTTAGGCCACAACCCCTTACGACTAGCTGACTTACTTCCACCACCACTAAAAAAATACATGAAATGATCAAATATTTTTTTTTTGATAAAATTGAATACATACTTTGTTGAGAATTAACTCTTTTCAAGATTAAATTATAAAAAATTGATTGTGTTTTATTTAGGTTCATACCTTAAATAAAAGACCATATAATAAGTTATTTTCATATGGAAATTTATATTACAAAATAATAATTTTATTTTAAATAATTAAATAATTGTTTGGGTACAAAAAAATCTTAGTAATTTTCAAATTTCTATATTTTTCAAGGAGTTCTAACATAAATAAAAATGTGGAATTTAAAATTTTACAAAAAGTAAAGAAATCTAAATTCTCTCTCACGTGAACGTTTTCCATAGGAATGACAACGTGACAGGGCGGGGTCAGGTAGTATGTCATTGTTGTCGTCCTTATAGGTAGGTGAGGGTCACTAGTATCCACGCGTAGAGAAATAAGTAGCCATGAATGTTTATTAATATTTAACATTTAAAAAAAACAAGGAGGAAAAATGGTATAATATACTGATTATAATATTATCTTAATATGATATAATATAAACTAATATTGTCTGATACATTACAACTTAGTACATTAAAATTATTATCATGAAAAATACTGAATTTGTTTATCTCAATATAAAATAATAAAAAAACCTAAATATTTGAATGTATTTAATAAAAAAATAGATATTAATAATCATGCAGGTACTCATAAAGCAGGTGGTGTAACATTAGTACTCGCCCGTTTATGATTACGTGAGTACCCATTGCAAGTATACTTATAAATAACATGTGGATATATTTTTTTTGCCACCATTAGTTTTCCATATTTTTCTTGCGTAGAGCTAGGTATATTGGCAACTTTACCATATATGGGTATCGTCGCCATCACCATTATTACTGCCACTATCATCACCATTATCACTGTGGTTGTCGCCACTACATCCACCATAAACCGTCATGTCTCACCTCTACCACCGTTGTCGCCACGACCACCCTAACGTTCTCATTGTCACCACCACCGTCACCACATCACTGGCACCCCTACCACAATTGCCCCTACTCATCATCTGTACTGCGTCCACCACCATCATTATCCTCGTCGCCACCAACCCATCACTAACAGCACCATAAAAAAATTAATTGTAAAAATCTTAAATACTTAACCTAAACAAATATTTTCAAGATAAAAAATTAAATTATTTCATACAAATAAATAATTTTAACAACCATAGAAATCAAATTAATAAAAATTTAAATTACTTCAAAATCTCATGAAAAGTTGTCTTACACTGAATGAGGAACTAGGAGGAGACATTGTTGTATGGAGTGGAGAAACTAGTAAATTCACTATAAGGAGTGCCTATGATCATATTATGCAATTTCCCAATAAGAAGCAAAATAACTATATTAGAATTTGGAAAATTCATTGAGCAAAAAGAATCAGAACTTTTATTTGGCAGATCATGCATAACAAACTTTTAATAAATGAATGTAAATCCAAATGGAACATAAGGAGCCCCTTCTGTCTACAATGTGGAGAAGTAGAAAACATCATTCACATTTTCACAAATTGTCCAATTACATTAAAATTTTGGGAAGCCCTCATCAATATTACCAAAAGTGAAGAATTTATGAACTCTCATCTTTAGGACTAGATCGGGTCCAACTTGATAAATCATTTAGGTAAAAATAAGGAATGGAATTGGACTTAGACATGGACTTATGGTTGTCATTCTATATGGAAATAGAGGAACAAACAAACCGATGAACCAAATTTCATAAGACCAGAATAGTCGGATAGACAAATCATAATAGACTACATTTATTGTAATTCCACCTCCAAATTGAAAATAACTAGAAAGAAGCAGTAACATGGAAGGGCAGACATCATATAAAAGCCAACAAATGAAGGTGTCTTCTGCCTTAATTGAAATGGAGCCAACAAACAAAATTCTTCTGTTATAGTATGTGGAGGGGTCATTCAAAACTAGGAAAGAGAATTGAGTGTTGGGCATGCAAAAGAAAAAAAAAGAAACTCACTCCATCTTTTATATACATGGCAAAGGTTTGAGGTTTGTATGAATGCATCAAATTAGCCTAAAAAATGAAGATACCAAAGATACTAAAGCTTTAAGTTCAAACAAACTCTGTAACACTATTTCATCAAATTAATAGAGAAGAAATAGGTACCATAGAAGTAATGTCACTCCTAAAAGGTGTTAGGATAACAAATTTGAAGAAGTGAATTTTAAGCATGTATATAGAAAATCAAATAGATTAGCTCATGTCCTAGTAAATTCCCAATTGTCTTAGGGATTTACCTATAAAAAATAGTGTGTTATATTGATCTAATAATAATTTTTTTTTCCTTTTGACCCCTTCACTTAGAAGAATAAAATAAGTTTTTGATATTTTAAATTTTATGGAATTTTCCTCATCTAAATGCAACCTTAATCTAATCTCATAAAAATAAATAAACAAAAGGGTAAAAAACCTTTTTAGCCCTTCTAAAGTTTAGGGTCTAGGAAACAGTCCTTTTAAAAAACCCCAGGATTTAGGACCTTATAAAGTTTTAGGGTTTTCAAATTTAAGGAAAACGTTAGCCTTGACTGTTAACTGATAAGGTGGCTAACGTCTGTGCCACCTCATCAGTGACACATGTCATATGACGTGGCTAGTTGAGTTAATTTTATGTTAAATGGTGGTTTAATTAATTAAATAAGACATTATCTAAGTTAATTTTTAATTAAGGTAATTAATTTTTTTCAAAACGTAACATTTTGAATAGTTAAGACTTTCTAAAACTCTCATGTTCCCCCCTCATATACTTGTTTCCCCATTTACTCTCTATGATAGTCTTGTGTTCCCTGATACTCGTTTGTTGAGTGTCACTATCGTGCAAGTTCCACTTTTGCGTGGCTGTGGAAAGGTCGTGTCAGACGTCAACAATTAAAAAGAAGGCATAATTTATTGTACAAGTACGTTTTTTAAATGTTGTAGTATCGAACCCTTGTATTTTAAATTTGCTTTGGGATGAGGTTTGGGGTGTGGAAGGACCACATGTTGGTTGGTTGTCTTTTAATGGGTGTGTTACATTTTCGTGATTAAAAAAACATAATTTAGTGTTTGTGTATATTCTATATAGGTATGAGTTTTAGTGTTGTGATACACCATAAGAGGAAATTCGATGAGAGCCCACTAGTTTTATACATTGATAAAGAAATACATGTCATTTATAATATTTATAATATAGACTTGGATAAATGGTCGTACTTTGAGGCTAGGTCACTGATCCGAGACCTTGGGTATAGAGTGGAATTAAAACTGTGGTGGAAGAAACTAGGAGAGTCTAAGTACAAGAGTGTCACATGAGACTCACATGCACTCAAAATGGGTGAGTATACAGTTAATGAGAATTGTGAGGTTGATTTGTATGTTGAACATTGTTTAACTGAGACTGAGGAGGTTGTTCACTTGGATGGGGTAGAAGGTGTGGGCCAAGAAGGTGTGGTCCAAGAAGGTGTGGCTTAAACCCAAGAAACGCAAACCCAACAAACCCAAGATAATAACAGAAACATGAGAGCAAAGTCTAGCCCTTATGTGAGTCCCAATAAAGTAGTGACAAGGAAAAAATTTACAAGAGTCAGCTGAAAGGTTGAGGAGTTTAAGGTCCAGTGAGGTGCTAACCTGTGGGCCAATAGAGGAGCCAAGTGAGAGGCCAAGTAAGGTACTAAGTAGGGGGAACTTATCTGCTGAAAGCTTTGTATGTAGTCTCAACACTAAACAGGCTAAGGTTCCAGAGGTAGATGAGTTACCTAAACCTGAGTTCGGTAGGGATTGGGTGCTAGTTTGGGTAGAAGAATTGCTTTTTGAGTTGAAACGCACTAATTCAAATCATATGTTTGTTTTTGATTTGGCCAAAAAATAGTGCAACTGTAATTGGTGAGAATTGAATGGCATTCCCTACAGGCATACAATCTTTGCAATGAAATACACGGGTGATAATCCAGAGCAATTTGTGTCACCATGTTACTCCAAAAACATATATGTCAAGTGTTATGCTGGGATTATACAACCAATCAATGGTCAGTCTATGTGGCCACATGTTGATGCACCAGATGTCCTCCCTCCCTTATATAAGAGGCGCCCTAGCAAACCAAAAAAACTTAGAAGGAGAGACCCCTATGAAGAAGGCAACCCCTCCAAACGGCTAAGATTTACAGGCCAGTACCATTGCACAAATTATGATGGTACTGGACATAACAGAACAAAATGTCCAAAGGTAAGCCAAAATGGACCTGCACCTACAATATATAACACGTCTCTTTCCTGCACCTGCACATACAGTATAACATATTCCATTATTTATTTTTTTAGAGTACACTTGCATATGATCCTACACATGTTGGTATTGGTGGTGGCCAACCTGATTGAACTGGTCTTGACAGGGGTCTTGGGTCCGGTGTGGGACCAGCCACAAGAATACAGGTGTTTTAGGGTTTTATACACCGGTACAGTGGGTATCCAGTATTGTTATCCTGCCTCTCAGTGGGAGAAACCGGTCTTGCAGTCCTGGAGATCCTTCACACCAGTGTTTCACGTTGTAGGGGGTGAAAGGTGGTGCCACCTGTGAAGATTCTCCGACGCTCAAGTTAGAAGAGGGTGTGAACTCAAAGAATACTCAAGCAATGCAATAGTAAAGAAGTGAGTTAGGACAACGTAACCTTGCATGTGTTTTTCATTGTGCTATTTATAGTTGAACGTAGGAAATAAATCGTTGGGTGCAAGTGGGCCCCTTGGTTCTGATAGCGTGTGAAGTGTGTCAATCAAAGTGGCTCAGTGCTCAGAGTGTGTCAGGGGGTAGGTCAATTATCAGAGTACGATCCTGTAATAGGGATGGAGGATAATCACCTTTCCGCATATTTTGCTGACACATGTACTTACTCTCTGAGACAATTGACATTGACATATTCTGCTATGCGGGGTATCTTCGCTGATAAGTTATAAGGAACTCTTATCTCACAGTGACCCTGAGGCAAACGATTATATAGACGTGAAATGAGAGCAAATGAAGCATCCGTCATAGCGAGGACAAATAGAACGTCTGATGGAATGATAACTGATGAAGGTACAACGGATATCCGATGTGGCGCCGTCTGAACTGTGACACCGATTTCCCTCCTAAGAGGTCATTCTGACGTCATAACATTGGGGACCGGTATCCAGACCGGATCATTTGTCCCCTAGCTTATGTGAGGGACTGTTAGGTTGCTTACATGAGCTATACAGCCTTTGAGAAATCTGGATGCCGGTGGAACGTTCTAGAAATTCCTTCTGAAAACTCCTCAACACCCGCTCTACCAACTATGTGACCGCTCTTTTTATGTTATCCATAACGGATTCGGACAAAGATTCATATTGAGGGAAATCCCAAGATTTTTTTTTGAAAATCAAGACTCTTGGTATTCGAGGAGTGGTTGGGATGTATTAAATGCGTCTGAAATGATTGGACATTAAATGTCCCTTTTTAACACGTGAACCATTATTACCCAAGAGTGTAACCGTCGATTGGGCTTGTTGGGCCTGGATTTCAACTTATGCGAGCCCACTTCGTAAAAACATTTACTGAAACGTTACCATTTTCGTGCTTTAATGTTACAAAACGACGAAGTCGTTTGAATCTTAAAGGTTACGTTTTGAAGCAAACGTTGCGACTCTTGGCTGTTCACTGTGCTTCTTCATTACCTATAAAAGGGGTACTTAACGAGTTTCAGAATCCATTTCTGCCATCAAGCTTAGTGAACCTCTGCTGAAATTCCTGAAGATTCCCTTGCTGCCTTTCATCCTCACAAAGTTCTTCTTTCTTTTAGGTAACCTCCCTAACCTTTACCTCCGTATTATTTTTAGTCATTTGCTTCAATCATGCGCCCTAGAACAAGCAGCGCTGGTACCTCAAACAGGGGGAATCTGAGCTCTCGTGCCCCCTCTAGCCGCCGTGGAGGAAGGATTCCAGTGAATCTTCTTGTGGCTGGGCCTCGTCGCTCAGAGAGAGTTGAGACTTCGTCCTCGCGAGCGCCAGTTGATCGGCGCCGCTCTGAGGATCCCCTTGACTCGAGGGCCACCAGCAGCTCTGAGGATGGGTCCAGTAACGAAGGCTATCTCTCTGACGATGTTGTCTTCTATCACAGCACATACGCGTTCCATCGTGCATCAGGTACCATGAAGATTCCGGGGTCTGGCAAGACGTTGATTCTGCGGACTACTGAAGGGTGTGTCAACGTCGTGGCACACCGGCTGAATTGGGAAAAGCTGAACAGGGAAAGGCCCTACTGCTGGGTCGAAGATGAATTCTTGGAAATCCCTTCTCATCACGCAAATGAAGAGGGCGGCTCGGTCACTCTCCGCTGCAAAATCTACTCTGAGAAGAAATACAAGGGACGCTTTCTCGTCCTTGCCCCCTTCCAACTGAGAGGGTCTGCCACCGTGTCCCTAACGAGAGGTCGGTCTACATGTACGACTTCGTCTTCCAAAACTTGGGAGTTCGCTTCCCCCAGACGGAGTTTTAAATGGCCGTCCTATACTTCCTTGACTGCGCTCCTACTCAACTGCATCCCAAAGACTGGGGTCTGGTACGGGCTCTCGAAGTTCTAGGAGAGCATTTCAACTTCACTGCCACTGTGGCCAAGCTATTTCATTACTGCCAAGTGGTTCGCCGTGTCAACAAGAAGGGCGGCCTTGGGTTCATAACACTCCGTTGCGACTCGAGGATGGTGAACTTTAAGTCCTACACCGAATCCGCGAAGGTGGACGGACGTTCTTTCAAACACTACTACACGCGGGTCCGAATTCAACCCAACAAGCCGGTCTTCTGGCTCAACAAGGAAGGATTCACTAAATTCCCTCTCAGTTAGTCGTACGAGCACTTTCTGCTGCTGAACCGTGCTTACCATACTGAAGAGAGTGAGCTTTCCTCTCACTCCGTTGAGGTACTGAGTGCCATGCAGACGGCCTCAAAGAGCCTCAAGGGGTTTTCCTGCAGGCTCCTCCTGGGGGTGACGATGTCCGAACCACCTACCTCCGCAATATCCATTCTTAACTGTGGTTACGTTATGTATTTATTCCGCTCTAATTGTTTTTCTTCCCAAGTGCTAACTCAATTCTCCTTGTTTTACAGAACAAATTGAAAAAGCCTGTCCCGAAATGTTGTCTCTGAGGACTATGCTGGCTGATGACAATTCTTCCTCCGAAGAGAATGAAATTCAAGCCAAGCGGAATTCTACCAAGGCTCCAACCATTCCTCAGACCTCTGTAGTGGGAGACGAGGTCCCTCTCCTTGATGAGGAGGAGCCTGAAAAACAAATAGAGGCTACGGAGCAGAGTAATGAAGAGGACGTCCCAGAGAAAAAGAAGAAAAAGAGGCGTTTAGTCAAGACGTCGGGTATGGAGAAGCCTCCCTCTGGTGACCCCGCAAAGAAGCGTCAAAAAACCCTTGAGGAATCTGGGTTAAAAAAGGACAAAGGGAAGGAGCCCGTCTCTGACTCAACTGCCCCTCTCTCACAGACCACGTCTGGACCGGACTCTGGGAGCGGTCCTCCCCCAGTATTTGATCCTCCAGGTGAATCCTTTCTCTCACCCTATCTCTGGTTCCAGGGGTCTGCGCCCCCCACTCTTCCAAAAGCAAGGTATTGTCTCCGCCCTTCTCTCGATGCTGCTGAAGTTCGAGGTGCTTGCAAGGCCGGCCGTTGGCAACTGGATGAGCTATCCGGCCTCTTGGACTCCTTGAGCGAGAAGGCGGATTATATGGAGCAGGTTGAAAAACTTAAAGCCGAGATTGCTGTCAAGGAGGCCTGGACGGCCAAACAATTAGATATCCACAGGGGGGTGGAAGCTGAACTGACTAAGGCCAAGGAAACACTGCAGAAGAAGACGGAAGAAACAAGCCAACTTTATTTTACCAACAAAGCTTTAGAGCGGGACGTCACTGAGCTTCAACAACAAAATAAGTCTATCCCACTCCTTGAAGAAGAGCTACAATTAGAGAAAAAGAGATCGGCCAAGCTTGCTGACGATCTCAAAACAATAGAGGCCGGTCACAATAAAAGCCTAGGGGAATGGGAGATCCTTCGAAAGGAAATGGAGGCCCAGATCAAAGAGCTGAGAAAGGGGAGTACGAGTAATGGGCCGTCGGAGGAGGATTTTGCCAAGCTTCAAAAGAAATTATCTGCTGCTAAGGCCAAGGCTGCCAAAGCCTTGGAAATATGCAAGAAAGTGGCTTACGAATCCTTCGACCTGGCACTTCGTCAAGTATTTTACCGCAATCCTGGCGTGAAGCTTAATTTGTACGGATTGGATCCGTTCTATGAGTTCCACGGAGGGAAACTTGTCGAAGTAAAGAAGGACGGCTCGTACCAGGATCCTCGCGATTCTCTTTATGAACTGCCTCCACTTCCGGAGGGTCAGAGCATGGAACCTGCATTGTCCAATCCTGGCCCCGAAGGTGAAACACAAGAAGGTGCTCAAACTGGTCTAGAGACCGGAGTGGATAAGGCTCAAACTGAGGGTACTGAAGAGGGAAGAGCGGAAGTGCCCACCTCAGAGAATCAACCACCTGCTCCTTGATTTTATGCTTTCACTTATAGCTGTGTACTGGGATCAGCTCCAGCTTTAACATTTTAAGACACATGAAATTTTTCTTCATAGAAATAAAATTTGTTTTGCTTCTCTTCTATCGTTTGTGACAAGTATATGATTGCCAGATAACTTAGTGGTATGCACAATACTTTATCTTTTCAGCACTTTACAAATCCGCTCTATTTAGCTATATTGTTGTTCAAAGCGTGTTTATCACCCCAGAGTAAGATAACAAGAATTGTAATTAGATAAGCAACAAATAAGTTAAAGTATACCCTGTCCCCAAGTATAGGTGTTTTGGGAAGGGAAATTTCGCTGTAAAACGCTACCTTTAACCTCCTGGAAATTGGAAAGGTTCGTCCGATCTCGAAGATGTGGGACGGCCCTATTTGCGTTCATCTGCCCTGTAATGAATGCTTCAGAGATGGGGACAAAAATTATATTTGGAGTTCAGTACAACCCTATCCTCCAAGTCTTCAAATGGTGTTCGGTTCGATCCTACTAACCATACTTGGAGTTCGGTGCAATCCTACAATCCAAGCCTTCAAACGGTGTTCGGTTCGATCCTACTAACCGTACCCAGAGTTCGGTGTAATCCTACAATCTGGGTCTTCAACACGGGGTTCAGATCAGGGCTAATCCTGAACCTACTGCGCCCGTTACTCGGGGTTCAGCGTGGTCTTGAAAATGAACTAGCTTACTACGCCCAAGCCTTCAAATGGTGTTCGATTTGATCCTACTAACCATACTTGGAGTTCGGTGCAATCCTACAATCTAAGCCTTCAAACGGTGTTCGGTTCGATCCTACTAACCGTACCCAGAGTTCGGTGCAATCCTACAATCTGGGCCTTCAAGTGGGGTTCGGTTTAATCCTACAACCCATTTCCCCCTCGAGGAGTTACATCGTCAATACAAAGAATAGGTGATTGAGATCATTCGTCCTGAGGGTCTTCAATCATCCCTCGAGGAGTTGCATCGTCAACTACAGACTGAGCAGTTGAGATCATCCGTCCTGAGGGTCTTCAATTAAGAACAGCTTATAGCTATAAATCACATCATACAAATGAGAGAGTGAGATTCATAGAGTCATAAATTGCACTTTCATTAAGTTGAATAGATATTACAAAGGGAGCGTAACTGGGGTCATGCCTCGTTAAAACCTTCTTGAGAAAACCCAATGGGAAAAAACTCAAGTAAGGAAAAAGAGTACATGCCGTCTTACCAACTAGCTGTAATAAATACGTAAGTTCTGAGTGTTCCAGTTATTGCGAATTGGGGTTCCATCGAGCTCCTCGAGCCGGTATGATCCCTTTCCTGTTACCTCAATAACTCTGTAAGGGCCTTCCCATGTTGATGCTAGCTTCCCTTGATAAGCAAATTTATTGCCCACACTTGCCTTCCTCAAAACAAGGTCTCCGGTGTTGAATGCTCTGTATTGGACACGCTTGTTGTACCGGAGAGCTGCCTTAGCCTTTATCGTTTGGTCTCTGACAAATGCTCCCTCTCTTAACTCATGAAGAACGTCCAATTCTGATACTAGATTGACATCATTATCTTTTGCTGAAAAATATTCCACCCAGGCTGATCTGGTTTGTAACTCTACTGGTATCATCGCCTCGACCCCGTAAGTAAGCCGATACGGGGATTCATTAGTGGAGGAATATGGTGTAGTACGGTATGCCCACAAAACATGGCATAACTGATCAGTCCAACCTCCCTTCGCTTCTCCAAGACGCTTCTTCAACCCCTTCAGCACCTCCCGATTAGCTACCTCAGCCTGGCCGTTCGTCTGGGGGTGCTCCACAGATGAAAATATTTGGACTATCCCCAGTCCTTCGAGCAAGTCAGTAAACGTTTTGTCTGTGAATTGGGTGCTGTTGTCAGTCACGATCCGTCCTGGAACACCAAATCGAGCTATGATATTTTCATACACAAAGCGCCTTGTCCGCGCAGATGTGATATGCACTACTGGCTCAGCCTCGATCCACTTGGTGAAGTAGTCTACCCCCACAATCAAATATTTGATACCTCCTAGAGCGGTAGCGAACGGACCCAAGATGTCAAGGCCCCATTTGTAGAACGGCCAGGGCACAGCGGATGATGAGAGTTCTTGGGCCGGTGTGTGATAGAGATTGGAAAATCTTTGACAAGCATCATACTTCTTCACAAAATCTGCTAAATCCTGCTTCACCGTGGGCCACCAATAACCAGCCCTGAGGATTTTTCTCATTAAGCTCCTACCTCCAGCATGGTGCCCACACTGCCCCTCGTGTACTTCCTCTAACACTGCTTGTACCTCGTCTTCTCTCAAATAAAGGAGGTACGGGACAGAGAATCCCCTTTTGTAAAGAACACCATCAACCATGGTGAAGTACGGCAGTTCTCTTTTCATTCGTCTCCTTTCCTTCTCATTAGTTGGGAGCTGTCTATCTGCCAGATAGCGGATGTAAGGGATGACCCAAGAATTCTCATAAGGATAATTGACCATTATGGCATTCGAAGAGGGAAATAGAGGGATGCTTGGTGTTGTCAATGTGCTCTGAACCACCGTCTTTGTACTGCCAGGCTGTTTTGTGCTTGCAAGCCTTGATAAGATATCCGCTCTGGTGTTCTCCTCTCTTGGCACATGCTTGAATTCTAGAATATCGAATCTCCCCTTCAACTCATTCACACAATTCAAGTATAGTTGAAGTTGTGGTTCTCTGACCTGATATTCTCCCTGGATTTGCGAAATCACCAGCTGTGAATCGCTGCACAATGTGACTGCTGACGCCCCGATGTCAATCGCCGCTCGGAGGCCGGCCGGGCATGCCTCATACTCAGCTTGATTATTGGAGGTTTTAAAATTGAACCGAAGGGAAATTTCCAAATGCATACCATCATCACTCTCCACTACAACACCGGCTCCGCAACCCTTACTGTTTGATGATCCATCAACGTAAATGGTCCAATGCGCTCGAGGTGTGGCTGGATCCGACCCTGTCATTTCCACCACGAAATCTGCCAGTACTTGAGCTTTAATAGCGCCTCGAGGTTCATAAGAAATTTCGAACTCAGAAAGCTCGATAGACCACTTGATCATCCTTCTAGCCAGATCTGGCTTGCTAAGTACTGAGCGGAGGGGTAAATCCATTTTCACAAGAACTGGGTGCGTATGAAAATATGGCCTCAACCGTCGTGAAGCCCACACGACTGCTAGAGCAGCCTTCTCAATCTTTTGATATCTTCCTTCCGCCCCCTGGAATGTCTTGCTGGTAAAGTACACCGGCCTCTGCCCCTCCGGAGTTTCTTTAACCAGAGCCACGCTTAGGGCTTCATCAGAAATTGCCAAATATAAAATCAGAGTCTCACCAGGGTCAGGCTTTACTAAGATTGGTGGACTTGAGAGCACGACCTTAAGCTGCTGGAAAGCTTGTTCTTGCTCCTCTCCCCATTCAAAGCTCTTGTGTTTCTTCAACGCCTTATACAGAGGAAGGGATCTATGCGCCATCTTGGGCATGAATCGAGCTAGAGCGGCCACCTTCCCGTTCAATGATTGTACCTCCCTTAAATTCTTAGGGCTCTGCATATCCAGTATGGCTCGACATTTTCCAGGATTGGCCTTAATACCCCGTTGGGTCAACATGAAGCCCAGAAACTTCCCCGCTGGAACTACAAAGGTGCACTTTAGTGGATTTAGCCTCATGTTATATTGTCGCAGCCTAGTGAACACTTGGCGCAGATCTTTGATGTGATCTCCTCCAGCAGGAGTCTTTACAATGATGTCATTGATATATACTTCCACCAGCTTAGTGTGCATTCCTTCAAATACTTGATTGATCATGCGCTGATAAGTAGCACCAGCGTTCTTCAGTCCAAATGGCATGATGGTGTAGCAGAAAACACTCCGGTCATTGACAAAGGCCGTCTTCTCTTGATCTCCTTCCCACATCAGAATCTGATTGTACCCAGAATAAGCATCCATGAAACTGAGGTACTGATAACCAGATGAGTCATCTACCATACGATCAATATTTGGGAGAGGATACAGATCCTTGGGGCAACACCGGTTAAGGTCCACATAATCCGTGCATATCCTCCACTTACCATTAGCTTTCTGCACCATCACTACGTTGGAAAGCCAGGATGAATAGTGAATCTCCCTTATAAAACCAGCCTTCAACAGTTCCTCTGTTTGCTCACACGCTCCCTTTTGCTTCTCCGGTCCCAACCTCCTCTTCTTTTGGGCCACCGGTCTCGTTTCTGGGTAAACAGCAAGTTTGTGGCAACAGAAATCAGGGTCCATCCTAGGCATGTCTGTTGCAGTCCATGCAAAAAGGTCCTTAAACTCCTGCAAGAGAGCTAACAAACGTTGCTCCATGCCTGCCTCCAGGTTATCATTAATATGCGTGACCTTCTCTGGGGAATCTCCTAAGACGACGTCGCTGGAACCACCATCCGGTGTAGGCTTTGAGGGGTTAAGAGGGTCGATCTTCAATTCCGCCCTGGGGTCCAGGTCGATCAGACTGACAGACCCAGCCGCTGTTCCTCCGTCGTTCAGCTTCTTCTTCTTATTAAACGCTTCCAACTTAACCATGTTGAGGCTCAGGTTATAACAGTATCGAGCCATCTCTTGATCTCCGCGGAGAGAGGACACACCGTTGTCCTTGTCAATGAATTTGATCAAGAGGTGAGGAGTGGACACAATTGCTTCCATTGCATTCAGGGTAGGACGGCCTATAATCCCGTTGTAGGGGGATTCCACATCGATCACCAGAATTCTCGATTTTACCGTTCTCGCACCAGGCTCTCCCTCAAAAGAAATGAGGGTATCAAGATACCCTTTAGTAGGTTGCTTCGCCCCATTAAACGCTGTGAGCTCTTGCGTGTACGGCTGCAGATCTGCATCATTAAAACCCATTCTTTTGAAACAGTTATAAAAAATTACATCACAAGAACTTCCCTGGTCGACGAGGATCCTCTTCACATCCTTGTTAGCAATGACAGCAATGATTACTACTGCGTCATCTCCTCCTGGGATCGTTGGGCCAAAGTCATCATCAGTAAATGACACCATCAGGGCTGCCACACTGTCCCTGAAAGGGCGGTTATCTCTGGGTTTGCCCTGGACAGACAAAATCATCTGGTGGTGATTTTTCTAGGTTGTGATTGATGTTCCACCTCCTACAAATCCTCCAGCAATCATTTCAATCACTTCACGCCTGCCCTGCCTCTGTTGCTGAGGCATGTTGTTCTGATGGGCTCCTTCAGCGATTACCACTCCTTTCTGCTTTTTAGCTGTAGTAAACTTCCTGACTAGGTTACGACTATTGTCATCTTCATCGTCTGGATCTCTCCCCCTTTTGTCCATCCTATCAGGCTCGTCAGAGGATCTTTCTCTGAACAAATATTGTTTCAGCTTTCCTTCCCTAATGAGGGTTTCCATCGTATTCTTCAACGCTTTGCACTCGTCTGTGTGGTGACCCGTTTGTTCATGAAAGGCGCAATATTTTCGTGGGTTACCAATTCTTTTGACTGGGGGTGGCTTCCTTATGCCAAAGACACTGAGCGTTGGCCAACCAACCTCTCTCATGATTTGGGAATGTCTGGCGTTCAGAGGAGCATAATTACTGAAAGATGAGACGCGCCTATCTCCTTGATGAGGTCGAACGCTCGCAAAGTCCTCTCGGAAAGCGTGTTTTTCTGGTCTTACCCTCTCCTTCTCCCTCCGTGGCTGCTGAGAGGGTACTGGAGGCTTCATTCTAGCTGCTGTAGCTTCCAGATGCATTTCTATACCCACATACTTAGAAGCTTTCCTTCGAAACTCCTCGAAGGTTGTTGGGGGGCTCTTTGCCAAAGATAGGGCAAAAGCGGATCCAGGTTGCAAAGCTTCCACTATAATATGGAGCTGTATGGCCTCCGTGAGGTTGGGGACCAAAGCAGCCTCCTTGTAGAACCTCTTCAAAAACTCCTTAAGAGTTTCGGTCTCTCCTTGCCTTATCTGGGCCAAGGTGTGAGAAGTTCTTGGGATGTCCCTGGAGATGACGAAATGGCTTTCAAACGCAGCTGCCATTTCCTCCCAAGAATCTATGGATCTTGAGGGCAGGCTCTTGAACCAGCTGAGAGCCTCCTCCGTCAGTGTTCTTGGGAGCATCCTGCACATGACGTCTTCATCAGCTCCCAGATATATAGCTTCATACACATAAGCATCCAGGTGCTTAGTGGGATCAGTTTCTCTATTGTACTTGCCGATTGACAGTGGCTGAGTCGTTTGCAAGTGCTTAGGGATGACAACATTCATCAGCCTCCTCGAGAAAGGAACACTGAGTCTATAAACACCAGAGGTCACCACTGCTTGCTCCCTTCTCCTGGTACTAACCTTATCACCAGAGTCTTGGGTCTGCTCTCTCTCCTCGTACGTAGGGATTTTTGAGTATTGGAGGGTTGTAGAACTTTCCCTCACTGATGCATGGTGAGCCTCTTCTGCGTGGGACATTACCCTGTCCCCAGTTCCTCTCTTTTCCCGTTTCAACTCCATCAACTCCTCCCTGAGCTGCCTAATAACCTCATCACGAGGATCAGGGGTTGGCACTTGCACCATTCTTCGAGTGTTGGTAACAGGAGATTCAAAGACGAGTCTCCTCCCAGTCTGTTGGTGGGTCATGTCCTCCACATGACCATCAACAAAATCACATCCATCACCTTCCATTCTGATGACCAAACTTCTATGAAAAGTGGGAATAACTCTAACGAGTCCCACTGGGCGTGCCAATGAACTGGTCTTGACCGGGGTCTTGGGTCCGGTGTGGGACCAGCCACAAGAATACAGGTGTTTTAGGGTTTTATACACCGGTACAGTGGGTATCCGGTATTGTTATCCGGCCTCTCAATGGGAGAAACCGGTCTTGCAGTCCTGGAGATCCTTCACACCAGTGTTTCACGTTGTAGGGGGCGAAAGGTGGTGCCACCTGCGAAGATTCTCCGACGCTCAAGTTAGAAGAGGGTGTGAACTCAAAGAATACTCAAGCAATGCAATAGTAAAGAAGTGAGTTAGGACAACGTAACCTTGCATGTGTTTTTCATTGTGCTATTTATAGTTGAACGTAGGAAATGAATCGTTGGGTGCAAGTGGGCCCCTTGGTTCTGATAGCGTGTGAAGCGTGTCAATCAAAGTGGCTCAGTGCTCAGAGTGTGTCAGGGGGTAGGTCAATTATCAGAGTACGATCCTGTAATAGGGATGAAGGATAATCACCTTTTCGCATATTTTGCTGACACATGTACTTACTCTCTAAGACAATTAACATTGACACATTCCGCTATGCGGGGTATCTTCGCTGATAAGTTATAAGGAACTCTTATCTCACAGTGACCCTGAGGCAAACGGTTATATAGACGTGAAATGAGAGTGAATGAAGCATTCGTCGTAGCGAGGACGAATAGAACGTCTGATGGAATGAGAACGGATGAAGGTACAACGGATATCCGGTGTGGCACCGTCTGAACTGTTACACCGGTTTCCCTCCTAAGAGGTTATTCTGACGTCATAACATTGGGGACCGGTATCCAGACTGGATCACTGATGATCCTACACTTGATGGGCAGTCTGATGCACATGATGGGTAGTCTGATACACATCGTGATAGTGAACCTGATGCATATAATGGGTAGTCTAATGCACATGATGGGCAGTCTGATGCACCTGATGCATCTGATGCCATAACAACATCAATGGGGGGTAGATCTAGAGGAAGACCAAAGGGGAAAATGAGGAGCAAGAGGAAGAGGAACGAGATGGGGAAGGGGGGAGGATCTGAGACTGTGCCAGAGACTACAACTGAATGTTATGATTTCCCAGGGACCTAGTAGAGTGTCAACAATTGAATTTACTTTTAGCTTTTCATTTTGCTAAATTTCCACTTAATGTATTGGCTTGGAACCTGACCAATAGGTCCTTTAATTATGTGATATGTAACGCACAATGACCAACAGGTCCTTTAATTTAATAGGTCTTTCACAAACTTATTGAATACTTGTTAATTTGCAGTTTTATTTAATTATTGTGTGCATTGAGTTCCAACTTTGGATGGGGTTATTGTGTGCATAATGTTCCTATTTGCCTTCATTGAAAACAGAATAAACACACAATGAACAAACCAAATCATTCCATTAGAATACTTGATGATTACAAACCAAAACAGCATAACAAACCCTACATCCAAAACACAGGGGCTAAACCCTAAACCCTACATGAAATAGGGGCTAAACCCTAAACCCTTTGATATTATAAAGGTTTGTTTTTTTCCTAAACCCTACTAAATACAAAGTTCTTCTTACAAGAAAGCCAAAACACAACCCTCAATGCCTGGTTGCTACATATAACATCATCATCATCAACGTAATGGCCCAGGAAACAATTATAACCGTCACTAACATTGGAGATTTGCTCTTCTCAGCCACCAACTTAGATTTCATTTTTGCATTCTTGAGCTTAAATTCCTTACGCAGCTTCTCTAGATCCCACTTACAGGTACAACCCTCACCATCACTCCCTTCAACCTGAGCAGTAGGAGCAGTATGCGCCCACTTGAAAAACCCACAATCTTCATTGCTCTAAGACAATAAAATACAAACCATAAAAAAACTCAAGCTACGAGAACCTTTAATGAAAACGATGATATTCTCCCACTTACCAAGAAAAATAGACACCCCCAAAAGGCCCTTCCATTATTCTTCTTTGTTTTTGAAACAAGAAGCACAAGGTGTCCCCATACCTACATCAAATGTGTTCAATCTCCATGGATGAGGAACACCCGGTTGAGACATTTGATGTTGCCCTATGTTTTTGAGTTCTGGTCCAAAGGTTGAAGACGTACGTGCAATTAATTTTTGAGTTCTGCTCTCACCCTTGTTAACTAGGGTTTCTTAATTTGGGGTTTAGTTTACAACTTTACAGGTAAGTATCCATCTAGATCCTAGTGTAATTAATTAATAATATTTTTGACATGTGTCACTGATGAGGTAATATAGACGTTAGCCACCTCATGTTAACAGTCAAGGCTAACATTTTCTTTAAATTTAAAACTTCTAAAACTTTATAAGATCTAAAATCTTAAGTTTTTTTTTTAAATTGTTTACTAAATTCTAAACTTTAAGAGAGTTAAAAGGTGTTTTACTCATAAATAAAATATGTAGTAAGTATATTTTGAGTTGCACCACGACTGAATCATTTGATTTATGTCTTCCTATCATATGAATGGATTTTCTTTTTACCTTTTGCGTAGTTGTGCCATATTCTGAAAGCAACTTCGCGTTCGGCGTTGGTCCCATTTTTTTTTAAGTGAAAAAACGCATTTCAAAAAATTAAAGAATTTCCGAATGCACCGAACCGAATAATTGTCGTCATGTCATTCACCTTTAGTTAGTTTCCACCTTCTACTCTGATTCTGTTAGACTGCTAATTTCAAGTTTCCTTCATTCTCACTACTACTCTCAAGTTTCTACACCATCTTCGAAATTTCCCTTCTCGCAAGCGATAAATATCTTAGTAAAACTGATTAATCGGAATAGCATGTTAGGGTTTCGAAATCCCAATACTGGACTAACCTCGAGACCCTAAATTCCTCAATTCCATGCCCGTTTGATCTTTGGAGCTCGCTACTTTCGTCAATGGCGATCATCGGCGACGCGCTTCGCCAGGCGTTCATGCCGAAGCGCGAGTACGAGAGCCTCAGGGAAGAAGATAAAGCATGGGGCAAGCTTCAGAGACCCGTCACCATGCTTTTCGTGGCTGTCACATGTCTCGCGATCTTCGTGTGCACGATTATCAGTTTGAAAATCGTGTTTCCTGGTAGCGACGGGAAGCGACCGTTCTGCGTCGATCGAAGGCTTCAACCCATTCAGATAGGTATGAAAGGTGCCTCCGATTTGGATCTGTTTCCTAGCGCTTTTTATCTTACGGATCAAGAGATCGCTGATTATTACTGGATGGTTGTGTTCATTCCCTCAATGATCCTTTTCACGGTCTCCGCTGTGTATCTCGCTGCTGGTAAGGAACTGGATTTCGTTGTTACTTCTGGTTAGGTTTTTGTGTCTGTTTTATTGTGAAGAGATAGGTTGCACGATTATTTTTGTATTTATTTTGGTGTTTGCTATTATGCATGCCTTAGCAGAGAAAGGTGCCTAAATATAGTTAAAATGATTGTATGCATCATTTAGTGTCACTTGACTGCAGTTTGTCTTGATTCAAAGTTTGATATTGAAACTTTCATAGCTATAACATAATGATTATAATGATTAAGAGAATATTAGGCTTAGCAGCTCATTTGGGTGGAGAACATTTTTTTTGGGAGATAAGATATAATTTTGGCCTAGTGGTCGGAGAATAGGGAGGGGGGAGAGATTGTGCATTCGAATTCCCTCACTAACACTTCTAACAAAATCTAACAAATTAACAGTTGTTAGAAAAAGAAAAAAAGAGGTGGAGAGCTTTTTGGCATTGAATAAATTAAGGAATGGGGGCTGCTGAAAATCTTCCCCAGATAAATGTTTTGGATTTTTTTTTTTGGGGGGGTGGGTGGGTGTTGTACCTTGGGTATTGCCTTTTTATGGTGGAAGTATAATTCAAGTTTGAGATCAAATCTGATATATCTTTGGAGTGATGAGGGAATAAATTTTTTACATTGTGGCTAAAAATGAAGGGATTTTGAATTAAAACATTAAATCTGGACCAAGATGATTTATGGTTGGTGTCTATTAAATAATAAAATATTTGAAGAGAGAGGAAAAAAATAAAAAGAGCCTTAGTGTATGACTGTATGTGGTTTGTGACTCAAGTTGAATTAATGAGTAAAATAATTGAGTGCTCTTGGATTGTAACTCTATTGTGATGTGATCTTTTGATTCAGAAGGCAAATTATTATGATTTTTCATTAGATTTTCTAGTTTGATTGCTGATATTCCATGATTATCTATAGTCATGGATGTAGCACGTGTGTTATTTTCAATGTTTGTTGCCAGCATCGGCATTGGGAATGTGGGGCTGTTCTATTTGATAATTTGAAGCCATTGAATTCTGGCATTTTAGAGGAGTATTAGAGAAGTTGACCGCTTGGTGCTTTTTCCAAAGTTCTTTCTGGGATGTTGTTAATTTGCTTCTCTTGATTTATTTATGAGATGAGAATGGAGATATGGCAGTTCTCTATCCCATCTGAGTAGAGTAGTGCTACATTCTCAAATCTTGGATTCACAATCCTGCTCATGCTTACAGTTTGTTTCATCTTAATCATATGTTTTCCTTTTAACACTTAAGAAAAGCCAACTATGGCCTCTAATTCACCATATACAGCTGCAAAAGTCCGTGAATCCAAGGGAGTGTTTGTTTTAAGGTATAATTTTACATTCCAAGGAATGATATACCCAGGTATAATATAGTCAGGGATATCATTCCTGGTAACTTTAAAAATACATTTCGTTAATTTTAATATACCCTTGGAATGTTTTCAAAAATTCAAATAATAAGAGAGAAAGAATGTGAGGGAAAATAGGACTTGTAGTTAAAAAAAGAATGTAACTTCCTTTATTACCATGGGAATCTCACATTCCTATCCTCACTCCTGGGAATAGAAGGTCAGTGGAGCATGTGATAATGGTTTACCTGAGAATAAGATATATTCAGGGATAAAATTTGATAACCACGTAAGAAACATGAGTATACATATTCCCAATGTAGCATTCCCGTGAATGCACTTTCGTACCCATGAAACAAATGCCCCCAAGAGTTGCACTCATGGGAGTTAAAACCACGATTCAGATCGCAAAAATTTTGATTTTACGATTTTCCCCAAATCCAACAATTTGAATCGTTCACAAAATCATATTTGGCTTTGAATTGAACCAAAATAGTGATTTTATGCTTAAAGTCATATTTTTTCCGATTCTTTCTGATTTTTTGTTTTAGCCATTTTTAACCCTAGAGAAGCTTGTGAACATAGACTGAACACCTCCCTTCTCCTCCTTGAGCTTGTCACCGTCAACCACCTCCAAATCAGAGGCTGACTTCGCCGTCCAAGTACCTGAGGTTTGCAGTCACCACTACCGACAGAGTTCCGAGCGAGCGTCAAACACACCCTTATTCCTGTCTTCTTCTTCAGGCAGTTCATCCTTATCTTCTTCCGCCAGAGTGAAGAATTAGAAGAGATCCATGAAGTTAAAAAGAAAATGAGAAGGGAAGAGAAAAGTGTTCCATGTAAAGTTGTACCAACCAAAGATGATTGATTTGACATTTGATAGAACAAATATGTATTATATTAGAATTAGAATATTAATTTGGTTTGGCCAGTGCTTCACTCTCTCCAAGTTCAAGCCGTGAACTTTTCCTAAAAAGTTTTCCCACCACAGTATATTGATACAGATAGCAAATCGTTATGGATAAAAGTTATAAAAATGTAATTATAATTAAAATCAATAATATTTTAAATTTTAATGATGTTTATTTAATTGTTTTTATTACAATATAAATTACGAGTTTAAATGCATTTATAGGAATTTATATTTACATATAGGAATTTGTAAAATCTTACAATACGTTTTACGATTTACAATTTTTGGTACCCGTCTTCAATTCAACCTTGAATCCTGATTTTAACCGCCTTGGTTGCACTTGCACAGACGGACAATACTCAATGGTACAATATTTATCATTTGTATTTTCAACACAACCGCCTGACATTTTCATTGGAATTTTTATAATGCCACACACCCAACCATGGGAATTCTTTTCACAGATTTGGTAAATAATGTGGGTCCTAGATTGTCAGCCACATATCTACAGTTTATCTTCTGCATAATTTATAGTCTTTTGCCTTTGTTCCTGAGAAATTATATAGGTCCATGGTTTGTGGTGCCTGACTATTAACAGCTCTCTGATCATTCAATCTTACGACTCCCGTCTTAGTCCAAAACTCATTTTTAACTACTGTTCAGCCTCTATTAATTCATTTATTCTTTAGTAGTGTAGTAATACTTAATTGTTTTGGAATCATGTGTTGCATAAATAACTATTTGATTCTTCCTGGTGTATTGTCTTTGTCTCACTGGAATGTCTGGATTTTGGGTTTAAATGGCTTTTCCTATTCATTCTAAAAGCTTTATGCCATGACTGTGGGGAATGTATTTTTGGTTATGCTTGATGTTTTTGTTTTATATGCTAATTATTTTGCAGGCATGACTGTGGCTTATTCTGCTCCAACAAGGCATGGATGCTTGAAGGTGGTTGAAAATAATTATTGTGCTTCAAGACGGGGTATGATTCTTTCTCTATCAATGGGTTTTCCACTTTTTGTTGTTTTCCAACGTCACTATTTTAATGATACTTGAGCATTTTATGTGTGCAAAATTGATTAAGTTGTTTTCTTTGGATATCATACAGGTGGTGTTCGTTGTCTATCCATCTTAAATCTTATTTTTGCTATTGTCTTTGGTCTTCTTGCGTTGTTTCTTGGTTCAAGTCTCTTGACATTAATGAGCAACTGCTCTACAGCTCTGTTCTGGTGCTATGAAGTTGCATCGTGGGGACTAGTGGTTCTATATGGTGGCACTGCTTTCTTCCTGAGGAGAAAGGCAGCCATGGTTCTAGATGAGGGAAACTTCAGCGGTCGAAATTCAGGGCTGGAAATGCTGGAAGCAAATCCCCTGGAAGTCACACCAGAGGTGGAAAGGCGTGTTAATGAAGGTTTTAAAGCATGGATGGGTTCATCATTTCTTTCTTCCGATGAAGAAGATGAACCTGACAGTTATGATGAGGCACCTAATCTTACACTTACTAACTCAAACAGGCAAAGACTTTGAAGTCGACTTATTCAGTGTTGAGACATCATCCTTTCCAGCCTTTCATGCCTTAAAAATTGCTGTGATGGTATGGAAATCAGTTTTGGACAAAAAAATGTTTTGACATGTATCATATGACAAAAACAAATGTGATTAAAGGAGTATGGATTTGTTGCTCCTTTGAGCTGTGATTTCATCTGCTCCATTAGGTAATCTGTGTAGTGTAGTTTGTGAATAATTATTAAAAATCGTGAATGAGCAAGCGTTTGCTGAAACCTTTCTTCTTAGTTCAGTCTTCTGACATGGTTTGTTTACTTCATATTGGGTGCTTTTGACTAAAGAAACAATTGAGGTACTACTTGATAGATTACTAATTACTAATCTAAGATTAGTGATATTGATTCGTACCCTTGTCCACACGAGAAGTTAAACGTAGAAAGGATTTTGAAATTTAAAAATATTTGAGTTAGTCTGAAGGCGAGTTGCTGATCTCATGCATGGCAAGAACCCCCGGGTTGCAAAAAGAAAATAAGAGTATTTAGTTAATTTTTTAAAATCTAGTTAGAAATGTCATGTTTTAGGTTGTTTTTTTTTTTTTTTTGGATAAATGTTTTAGGTTGTTGAAGAAGTCTTCCAGGCTGAGATTGTTTTTTTGGGAAACAGGCTGAGCTTGTTTGGAAAACAGTTTGCACATCATCACTACATGAAACACAGTTTGGACATCATCACAACATGAATTTTTAGTTGTAAGAAATCCACGGTGTCGATTGATAACCAATTGATATATTATACAAGTAGATTTAGTTGATTATTTTTTGTTGAACAATTGACACATACAAGTAAATTTAAATGATACAATCTCCTTATATTAGAAGTAAGGAAAAAAATTGAATCGTTTTGTTTATATTCTAAATATAAGATAAATATAAGAGACATTAATCACTTTTTTTAGATGTATTAAATGATTTTTTTACCTTTCATTTATATATTTAAGTATATATTAGCAAGATAATCACCTATATCTTTAAGTCACAATTTTAATAATTTAATATTAGGAGTATTTTTTAAATAAAAATTAAATTTAAAACATGTTTAGTAAAATTGATATTTTACTCTCGTCCTGATATTTTTGGTTATATCTTCATTATACAAAGAAATATATGTAGTATATATAATAAAATATTGTTATGTGGGTAAATGGTAATCTACTCACCATGCTGTATTTTTAACTTTAATCTATTCATCATAATATGTTTTTAAATTAATGTTTCGAAATAGTAATATTTGTGAGTTGATTAAAATGTTTTAGTTAGTTGATAATTTCTTTTTTTAATCATATGTATTCTCTTTCAGAGTTAATAACTCTAGACTCTTGTTACAATCTCAGTTGTCAATTGAGCTACAACTAATTGGTATTGATAACTTCATTTGATTTGACTATTAAATCAATAAAATTCACACTTTATAAAATTATTAAGTATACTTAATAATTTTTACATTTTTAAAGAATCAATTAAGTATTTGTTTAATCTATAATTGAAGTAACATAGCATATATTTAAAAAAAAGAATGATTTTGAATTATTTTAATAAGTGAGTCCGAGGGTGTGCCACATTCGAAAAATAAATACTAATATTTTTAGAGGTGTAGAGATCACCAGTAAGGGTAATGCCTCTTTTAATAAAGTCTTTCGTATACACATGATAAAATTCGAACATATGATATCATAAAGACCTAACTATCTATCAACGGTGTCGAACTTTGTCGTCGTTGATTGATAATTGAATCTTTTAAATATGTTGTTAGTAGTTTAAGTCATAGCGTATGTGTAAAAAAGACACTATTAAAAGAGAGAAAACTCACTTAAGTAATTTGTACATATTTTTTAACTTTGGATCTTTTTTTTTGTGGTAGAAAACTTTGGATCAGAAATCTTAGACGAAGAAAAAAAAAGATAAGACAAGTGAAAGAGAGCCCAATCTTATGGCGGGCCTGATGATCAATTAGCCCAAATAAATACCCCAAACCCTCAGGCAAAATATATATACATATATATACCATCAACAAAAAAAGAAAGTAATGAAGAAAAAAAGAAACAAAAACAATATCACGAGGCACGGTCCTAACCTGATCATTCTCAGAGACTACCCAAAACCCTAAGTCCGTCACCTAGTTGACCTCTTCTTCTTGCTCGAACAATGGCGAACCTGGACTACGAAGAACGTCAGCAACCACAGGAACTAGGTTACGACCCAAACTTCGTCCCAGACTCAGTCAAATCCTTCGTGGTCCACCTCTATCGCCACATCAGGGAGAAGAATGTCTACGAGATCCACCAGATGTACGAGAGTTCCTTCCAAACCCTATCGGAACGCCTCTTCAAGGACACACCATGGCCCTCCGTCGACGCCGTCGCCCACTACGTCGACAACGACCACGTCTTCTGCCTCCTTTACCGCGAGATGTGGTTCCGCCACCTCTATGCGCGACTCACACCCACGCTCCGCCAGAGGATCGATTCCTGGGACAACTACTGCAGCCTCTTCCAGGTCGTCCTCCACGGCGTCGTCAACATGCAGCTTCCGAACCAGTGGCTCTGGGACATGGTCGACGAGTTCGTTTACCAGTTCCAGAGCTTCTGCCAGTACCGCGCAAAGATGAAGAGCAAGAATGAACAGGAGATTGCTCTGTTGAGGCAGTTTGACCAGGCGTGGAATGTTTATGGTGTTCTGAATTTCTTGCAGGCTCTTGTTGAGAAGTCTGCTATTATTCAGATTCTCGAGCAGGAGAAGGAAGGGATTGAACAGTTTACTGCCACTGATGGTTATGATTATAACGGAGGGAGTAATGTTTTGAAGGTTTTGGGGTATTTCAGTATGGTTGGGTTGCTTAGGGTTCATTGTCTTTTGGGGGATTATCACACTGGTCTTAAGTGTTTGCTCCCTATTGATATTAGTCAACAAGGTGTTTACACAAGTGTTATTGGTAGCCACATTACCACCATTTATCACTATGGTTTTGCCAATCTTATGCTCCGCAGGTAATGTTTTCAACCACTTATTTGCTTCTGGTGTTTGCTTTGTGTGTTCATAAATGGTATGAATTCTTACTATTTTTATGTCATTGCCATCAAGTTCTATTATGACACGTGATGTTCTTTTGAATGATAAATAACTTCAATCAAGTATGTATTACATTGCAGAACCAGAATTTCAAATAAATATCCAGGGGTTGTTTGATAACATAATTGGATAACAAGGATGCAAGGGACTTGATTTAAGTATTTTCTGTTATTGGATTGATAGATTTACAGGGTTGTTACTAGTTGCTGTTTTGGGTTGGTTTTAGGAGATAAGAATTGTTTAGGTCCTCAGATTAGTACTATTTTACTTTGTATAACCCCATGCCATTCATAATCAAAGTTTCTGTCTATCTGTTGTCCTTATGGGAAGATAACTACAATCTAAATCATTATTTCATTTGTGGCACTTTCCCCGTGTTACCTAATGGTTAAATGCACTTGCAAGATTTTATCTGGTTATAAAACCCAACCAAGAATCCAATGTATGTTTTCTCGTTTATCATTTGGATGAAATGTTATAAGTATCAGAATTCACATGTTGTCAGTAAAGTAATGAATAAATCCTCAAGTCTGTCTTGAGATTATGTGTCATGCACTCTGGTCCTTGAAGTTTTAAAAACATTAAATTAGTTCCTGACATTTCTAGAAGTAATTGATTTTAGTCCTTTTGTACATTATTTTTCACTGTCATTGTATACTAAAACGGAATTGAAGGTTTTATGAAATCTAGGACTAAATTAAGCTTTTTAGAATCATAGGGACTAAAGGTGCATGGCTCATACAATTTCGATGACTAATTTGAGGGCTTACTTGTAAAATAATGCTTCATTTTTTTTAAAAAAAACTATTTGGAGGTTTAGTGTCCACAAAATATTCCATTCCACTAGATGGTATTTTGTACCATCATTTGCTGTCTTATTTAACTCGTCACATGATCTAACCTGTAGTCTTTTCTACAGATATGTGGAAGCAATTCGTGAATTTAATAAAATTCTCCTGTACATTTATAAGACAAAGCAGTATCATCAGAAATCACCACAATATGAGCAGATACTGAAGAAGAATGAACAAATGTATGCCTTGCTGGCAATTTGCCTTTCACTCTGCCCCCAAAACAGGCTTGTTGATGAAACTGTGAGCTCTCAGTTGCGAGAGAAGTATGGTGAAAAGATGGCTAGGATGCAAAGATATGATGATGAGGCATTTGCTATTTATGATGAACTCTTCTCATATGCATGCCCCAAGTTCATTACTCCTTCAGCACCTAGTTTTGAGGAGCCTCTAGTAAATTACAATCAGGTATACTTTGGATTCAATCTCGATCAACATATCAGCATTTTGAGTGAGTGCATAGCCCCCAAAAATATTATTTGTAATGTTGTCCTTAGACCTTTCTATTTGCACTTGGAGCCTTTATGGCTTGATTAAAGACATGCGCTGATCTAGCAGAGTAGCTCAACTTGTTAGAAATAAGTGTTTGGAAATTGATTTTGCAGCTCTACCTTACATTCCTCCATTTTCGTGTGAATCACTAAATGCTATTTGTTTTGTCAGGATGCCTATAGACTTCAATTGAAACTGTTCCTTTATGAAGCAAAGCAACAACAGCTGTTATCAGGTGTCAGGACCTTCTTGAAAGTGTATTCAACAATCCCCCTTGCAAAACTTGCAAGTTACATGGAAGTGGATGAACCCACCTTAAGGTTGCAACATCCAATTATTTTAGCATTGCCCTTAATTGATATGTTTTGTTTATAGAATGTAAATTTTGGGCTTAAGCATATTCGTGCATTTCCATTTTGATGTTTGACAGGACTATCTTGATGACCTACAAGCACAAGACACATGCTGTTAGTGATGGCAAAATTATATCCAATGCCGATGTGGATTTCTATATTGATGATGTAAGTTAACTCACTATTTTCTCTTGAATAATCCTTTTCTGCCAAAGAGATTCATATTTCAAATGTTCTTTGTGAATGTTGACATATTTTCGTGGCCATATTGAAATGAATGTCTTTTTTCAGTCGAAGTTGGTTAATAGCATTACCTTACTCAGAATATTTGTTGAACTGATTATCTAGTCTCTCCGGGCTCAGACCTCGGCAGTACACCTGTATCTATTGTCTGATAGGCCTGATCCTTTGTGATGTAGTTGACAGGTGTTTTGCTTTCATGTCTTTTAGAGATAGTACCAGTGTCCAAGGATGTTAGTGGTAAATGGAATCCCTGCTTGAGTTCTTTGTGCCAATGCAATAAACATTGGGCAAGAGTTCATAATTTTCCTAGTTTCTAGTGCAAATTAGTTTTTGGGATTGAAATGTGTGGCAGTTGGCCAGTTTCTATCTAAAATGGTGCTGTAAATGCTGAATGTCTTTTTTGATGCAGGACATAGTTCATGTTGTGGAGTCTAAGCCTGCCAAACGGTATGGAGATTACTTTTTGCGTCAGATTGTCAAGGTATGCTTAACGTCTGCATTGTGCTGCATATTTTCCTTGTTTGCTAAGAAGATTTATTCGTATTTCTTATCCGACCATTGTGGTCTGTCTCGTCTGCAGCTTGAAGGGGTGATCAATGAGTTGGATGGTATAAAGCTGGAGTGAGTAGAGTTCTGAATACACGGATGTGGGTTTCCCTTTCTTCTTGATTGACAGATGGAGTTTTCCCTGAGGAGTTAGTGTCCTGTCTTGAGTTGGAGAATGTAGTTAGCTTTCAACATCTAGTTCTTAATTATGTTTCTTTAAGTTGATTTTATTTAACGAAAAAACTTAACATTTATTGTTTAAAAAAGAGGGCTTAAAGAAGTTCCTAATTCTTTAGGTGAGTTGCTTCGTTTTTATTCATGATTTTCAGCGAAAGGGTTTGTTTTCTGTTCTGTACCCCAGTAACAATTTTATATTACTAGTACTAGTGTAGATTGTTGAATACTTCAGCGACGAAATAAATTGGCCGATGAGGAAGATAAATAAGTTTCCAAGTTACATGTCAAATAAATCCTTGTTTAATGGTACGAGAAATGAGATGCGTTTCAAAAGTTGCAGCATAGAAGGTGAGACACTGAGCTGAATTATTTTGCGAAGTCTTGCAAGCCATAAACAATTACGCAATTACGTATCTAATATATAACGATTTTGATTTCTGATGGTTGGGACGGGCTCGTGTCGTTAAAGTACCGTGTTCGTCTCGGAAGAGCCCGATCTAACTTGCAAAAATCAGTTTGCCGTACTGTGATACGCATTCTAACGTAAACTATGTAGTTCAGATTAATAATCCAGTCTTCTACCAAAAAAAAAGATTAATAATCCATCGGGGTTATTATTATTCATGTAGGTGTATAGATTGGAATACAATCATTTTTAATATATACATATATATGTAAAATATGGACTTGGATACTTGCTCCAAATATATGTTTGAAAACGTATAATTTGTTTTTTTCTGGAGGTGGTTTCCTCTGTTTTGCGTTGTATATTTGGATATATATTTGGATATGGCAGGTGAAATTTTATACATAAGATTTTAAACTTGAAACCTAGCTTCCTAGCTTGAGACTTAGCTATTTACTATTTGACCAACTTTTATGTATACAGAAAAGATTAAATTATCAAAATCAATATTTATATTTTTTTAACAAGAATTTTATTTTATTTCTCAAAATATTCATATTAATATATCCAGAAATGAGTAGCTGCATTTTTTTATTATAACAACCAAAACGTTAGATTAATTTGTTTCTCATATAAAAGATAGCGTTATTATCTATTGAATTTGTTTCTCGTGAAGTGAGAAAGTTACCTAGAGTGCATTACAAGTGGAAAGGCAAAGGGATACTTCATTTTGTTTATTGAATTTGATTTTGATATATTCATGTTGAATATATGGATTGGCGTTACTTCTTTTTGTGGAAGATAACGGTGTTATTATTCAAAACCTGTGCAAATTAAAGATTCGTTACTATAAATGGGAAACAACGAAGTAATTTTTTAATACACGATGTTTTTTTATATGTAATTTTTATCTTAAGATATATTATTTTAAAACATGTTACCAAACATGTTAACCAAAAAAAAAACCTTTTCAATATATTTCTTAAAATTTCTATGATCTAATTATATATAAAATATTTTTTAGACTAATTAAAGGTACAATAGTAATATTTATACACCCCTTACATTACAAACAATTTGAGACTGCATTTTATTCTTTTTTTAATGTCATTTATCACTTCTTTCTGTTCCTTTTCTTTTCTCTGTGTCCTCAAACACCGATTAAAGTGGTGTTTACTTGATTTTTCCTTTAAATATAACATAATCTGCACAACTCACATAAAAAACAGGGTTAACATCTAAAGTATATAAATTAATAAAGTCATGACCGAACTAGATTTATGCTAAAAAATTAACTTTGATTAAAATACTTGGTCGCGACGGTCAGTCCAGTCAAGTGATCATACTATCATTCTCTCTCTTATTTTATTTTTAGATGACGTACGATACATAATAAAATCTTTTATGTATCCTCATCTTGGTGTTAATTTTAATAATAGTCTATGTTAGAAGTTGGTGGTATTTATCAACATTTATTGCATCAAGAAAACGATGAGGTGGCCCATGTACTAAACGACACGTCTCATCAACAAAATTCATAACTTGGTATAAAAGGGATGCAAAAATGTCAATGAAATGAAAATAAACGCATTTGTGGAGGGAATACTTTTCTTTAATTATAGGGACCAACAAAACATACATTGTTACATTACATACATATATACAGCATGCGCCCACCGGTTATTCTCAAAACTACTTCCTCTTCCCATTCTTTTTATTCTTGTTCCGATCGCAGACTCAACACTCTTGCTGGACACTTCGTTACCGTTCACATGGCTTCTCACGATAACATCTCTGCTTCGCCAACCGCTTCTTCTGATTCTGTCTTCGCTCACCTCGTTCGCGCTCCCGAAGATCCTATCCTCGGAGTATCTTCTCATTTCGCTATTTATTCGATTATTATCACTGTTTTACTATTTACGATTTGAGATCGTGCTTTTACGATTGTTTTTGGTTCTTTGATTTGTAAGATCGCGCTCTTAACGGTGTATGTGTGTCGTTTGAATAATTTTTTGATGATTATTCGAGATTAATTTTATTCAATCTAGGTGTAGTTATGCGAATTTGTTGTTTCATTGTGCGATCGTGATCTTAGGACTGTGAATTTGGAAGCAGCCGCACGGCACCTTATGGTGATGGCGTGTTGCGTTACGTTTGAGAATTACACCAAACTGTTTTGATATTTTAGTATTTGTTACTCGTTGATTTGTTATCTGATATCTCTGTTTTGTTTTCTACTGCATGGGTTTGAAAAATAGGTGACCGTCGCTTATAACAAAGATCCAAGTCCAATTAAGCTCAACTTGGGTGTTGGTGCTTACCGAACTGAGGTGAGACTGCTATTTATTCGGCTACATTTGTGGTTGTTTCTGATAAATCAGAGTAAACCTTCACTATGGTTCATGAAATTGATTTTGTCGAGCACTTTAATTTCTTGTTTTCAATCAGTTACATCTTTAGCTCTCGGAAATCATCACTTTAGTTCCTGAATTTAATTGGTTGACAACAAGCAATTTCAGAGACTAAGCCGAAGGTTTACTTGATAAATTATTTGGCATAAGAAACACAATACTCCGTAAACGTGGTTGTCATGTTGTGTTTAGTTTGGCTTTTGAAAATAATGGTGGATGAGTGATCTGTAAGTAGCAGTTACTGAATACCTTCGTCGTTCGGTTTTACTGATACTGTTGTCTGTATCAGGAAGGAAAACCTCTTGTTTTGAATGTAGTGAGGCGAGTTGAACAGCAATTGTTGAATGATGCGTTAGTACCTGACTGTAATTTCTTTCTTCTCATTTCCCATGAAACTATATCGAGTTTTTTTATGAAGTTGTTTTCTGCTTTATTTTCAGGTCTCGCAACAAGGAATATCTTCCAATTGTTGGGCTTGCTGATTTTAATAAACTGAGTGCTAAGCTTATTTTTGGGGCTGACAGGTTGATAATAGAGATGTGATTAGTAATTTTTTGTATGTATAGGTTTTTCCTGATCAGTAGTAGTACCTAATTGTTTATGCTTACATTTTTTGATTATAGCCCTGCTATTCAAGAGAACAGGGTTACCACTGTTCAATGCCTGTCTGGAACTGGCTCATTGAGAGTTGGGGGTGAATTTTTGGCTAAGCATTATCACCAAGTAAAGTGCTTTGTCCTTGACATCTCTCCAAAAGTTTTACTTTTTTAACTGATTAATTAGATGGTCCCAGTTTAATATTTTGCACTGCCCTTGTTTGTTCAGCGGACTATATACTTGCCAACACCAACTTGGGGTAATCATCACAAAGTTTTCAACTTGGCAGGGTTGTCTGTCCAAACATATCGCTACTACGCTCCAGCAACACGAGGGCTTGACTTTCAAGGTTAGAAATTGTTGTATCAAGCTGTGAACTGTTTGTTACTTCTTTTGTGATTGTGTCGGATTTCATATGCAGCATGATCCATAAATTAATACTTGATAACTTTAATGTTAATTTTTCACTCGTTCCTTTCAGGATTTCTTGAAGATCTTGGTTCTGCCCCATCTGGATCAATTGTTTTGCTTCATGCATGCGCACATAATCCCACTGGTGTTGATCCAACCCTTGAACAGTGGGAGCAGATCAGGCAGCTAATACGATCAAAAGCTTTGTTACCTTTCTTTGACAGTGCTTATCAGGCAAGATACTTTTAATGCAACTAGCCCCGTCACACTGTGAAGTTTTTATGTTAAAGCCACTAATCTGTCCACTTGAAATCCCTTGAATCTTGAAGTTTTGCATGAGCTGAAAAATTCAAACTTTGTGTTTGGCTTCCTGTTCCATGGTGTAGTCCATGGTGGATCATGTCCACACAAAAGTTTATGTTTATTTTGTCTCAGATGCCTATTCTTTGATTGAATGGTATTTTTTAAGCTCTTTTTGTCCAATAGGGTTTTGCTAGTGGAAGTCTGGATGCAGATGCCCAGCCTGTTCGTTTATTTGCTGCTGATGGAGGTGAATTGCTGGTAGCACAAAGTTATGCAAAGAACATGGGTCTTTATGGAGAACGTGTTGGCGCCTTAAGCATTGTAAGAACTTCAAAACATTAAATGGAGAGAAATGAAGCTTTTTCATTAGTAACAATTAGTGGATTATGCTTGTCTTGTTTTCTATTGAATCTGATTATTTTCTTGATTACTTTATGAACCCGTGTCCTTTTAGTTCAGATAATGTAATTTATTTGTTTATTTCTGACAAGTAGCCTAATTTTTCAAATGTAAACTCACGTAGGTCTCCAAGTCAGCTGATGTTGCAAGCAGGGTTGAGAGCCAGCTTAAACTTGTGATTAGGCCCATGTACTCAAATCCTCCCATTCATGGTGCTTCCATTGTCGCTGCGATTCTCAAGGACAAGTAATGAGCCAAGTATCTTCTGTTCAATAAAACATAATATGCATGAAGAATTTGTTGTTGACTATCTTATTATTCTTTCCCACTGCTTTTTTCTTGTGATGGATGCTAGTCTTTAAATGGCACAGTCAAGTGGTAATGAATTTTGTGGTTCAGTGGTTGTAACAGCTTTGGTATTTATAGAAGGTCATGCTTCCAATATATGTTTGATTGCCTCTAAAATGGCGATTCTAGTGAACATTGTCTTTATTTGAGATGATGATTTTATTGACAGTTATTTCTTCATCACATGAGTTGGTTGTTTTGCTAGGTTTGTTTTATTCTGTTCAAATTGCTTATCTGTTTGTGCGTCTCTTTCAGGGATTTGTTTAATGAGTGGACTATTGAGTTGAAGGCAATGGCTGATCGTATTATCAATATGCGCCAACAACTCTTCGATGCTTTACATGCTAGAGGTCAGCTTCTATAGAGTTCCTTTAACAAATCCTTCAGTTGTCTGTTTGGATGGTTACGTATCATTATTGTTGCACCAATACGCTAGAAGCTTGTTTGCTCATTCTTTCTTTCTAGGTTTCTGTATCCGTGGAACATTTATAGCAGATATACTTATTTTTCCTTTAACTGAGCAGGCACACCTGGAGATTGGAGTCACATTATCAAACAGATTGGAATGTTTACTTTCACAGGATTGAATTCTGAGCAAGTTTCCTTCATGACTAACGAGTACCACATATACATGACATCTGATGGGTAAGATGCTCTATTTGTAACTTCATTGAAAGAGTTCAAATGAATGATATGCATTCTCTTCTGTGTCTATATTCCAGTCAAGTGTGAATATTGGCAGCAATTTCCCTTGTTATCTTGCTTACCATGCATTTTCAAAAAGTTTGCTGTAAAATAAACTTGAAGTTGAATATGCACCATGTTAGAACCCCTTTTCCTCTGAATCAAGTCATACGTATATGTTTTTTACTTTATATTGTGGCCGTGGCATAGGTAGCAAATGCTGTATGTGTCAACTTATTTTTCGCTGCTGATTACAGTTTTTAAAGTCCACAGTTCTTGTAAGTTGCCATAGATCTTTAGTTTTATTATGTATTGTGTGCTGAAGTTTCGGTCAACTGTTTGCAATCTTAAAACATACAAAGGCTTGTTGGAATAAAGATTAATTACCTGTCGATCTGAATGACATTATTTTGCGTCGACCTTGTATTTGACCTATGATCGCTTTTTTTTTTTTTTTATCTTAATTGTGCTGAGGCGATAAAACCTCGGAAGGCATTTGCTTCTGCTACCTTATTTTGCCTGCACTCTGGGCTACTTCAGACAACCCTTGTGTAAAGTTATGCCCTTATGCCGGGATTCTAGATGATTTAAAAATGACTGTTTATGTTTTGTAGGAGGATTAGCATGGCTGGTCTGAGTTCCAAAACTGTCCCGCATCTGGCGGATGCGATACATGCGGCTGTAACCCGAGGTGCCTAAATTCTTAAACATGATACTGACCCTAATTGGGAGGACTCACATTATTTTTGTGTAATAATTGTTAACTTGAACTATGAAACGTTTTATATGTGAGACTCGGTGACACGTTTTCTGCTCACCGGGCTCCAATTGAGGTCCTTGGCATTACAAGATTTTTGTTCCGTTTTTCTTATTGTGACATGATTAAATGTTCGTTCCGCCGCAGGGTCGCTATTGGTCATGTGTTTGAATGCAACCCGATGTAGTAAAAATAAATAAAGAATAAATATAAATATGTAACGAGAACTTACCTCAGACATTTTAAAGAAGATGAAAAAAATAAAGTATTAAATTGCCTTAAAAGTTGACATGTAAATGGTTTATAATAAAATATTATGACCCCGTCTGAGTGAATTCAAGGATGTATTTGCTGAATTCAAGCTTTGAACTCAACTATCTATTAGTGATACTGTTGATGTTGAATGATAAACACTATGGTTATTTAACAATCTATATTCTTTTGTATTCCACTGGGAAACATTTATTTTGAACTTCAGATTTGTAACTTTTATTTAGAGGTGTTAAAATAGGTAATGGGTTATATGATCCAATGCGTTTTCAAGATTGATTGATTAGACCGTTAAGTTAAATTATTCAGATTAAGAAAACCAATTAATATTTTTAAATTACAATATTTTTATATTTATTTTCTTACTTTATTCTTATTTTAAATTAAATTTTTATTAATATCATTAGTGTTTGGTCATTTTTTAGGTATAATAGGAAAAAAATAATAAATACGTTCTTGACAGGGGTGTGTAAAAAATTCAGTTTTTAAATTCAAATCTTATTTAAGCCCAATCTAAAGAAGAAAAAATTAGATTTCATGGATTTGAATATTAAGACATATGTTATATTTGGATTTGGATCAAATCCAATTTTAAAAAAACTGGATTTGATTAAATCTAGATTTTAAAAATTGGATTTGGATAAATACATTTTTTTTAAATTGGATTTGGAGTTTAACATAATAAAAATGGATTGATTTTAAAATATAATTATTTAAATGATATAATTTAATTCTTTAACTTACTTCATATATAATTATACTTGAATTAAAAAATATATTTAGTTTTAAAAAATCATATTTGACTTAAAAAATCGTATTAAAACTGGATTTGAGTTAAAAACTGGATTTGGATTAAATATATTTTTAATAAACTGGATTTGTATAAAATCCATTTTCTTAAAATTGGATTTAGTTCAAATCCAGTATTAAAATTAGATTTAATCTAAATCTTTATAAATAGATTTGGATTTAATCTAAATCTTTATAAATAGATTTAGATTGGATTTGAACTAATTCAAATTTTATACACCTTAGTTAGAGTTTTTGAAATTCTAATGAAATAGATAAAAGGGAACAATTTTTTTCTAAAATGGAGATAAATAAAATAGAACGGAAAGAGTATATCATGCTTTTGTTGTCAATAAGAAATAATTTCACTTCTGTCTTTTGTTTTGGGTAACAACTTCTGTTTATCTGTGCTTCAATCGATGTTTATTCTGGGCTGCGGACGTTTTGGTAAGATCCAAGAAATATTATCAAAAAAAAATTGTGAGAAGATTCTTAATAGCTTTGATGCAAGCAGCAGACAAGTCTAAAAATCATTTCATGTTGCTTTGGTATATAGAGATGACAGATCAAGAATCACCACGAATTGAAATAGAATTTTTTTGTTACAATAAAAAATTCAGGTCTTATCACTATAAGCTAAATAACAAAAAATAACATTTGAAAAAAAATACAAATTATATATATATATATATATAATATAGTTGGACATGAAGAGCAGAACAAGGATAGGCTTTAGCCATAACAACGCAAGCAAACTCTATCTACAACCCTTCAACAAATACGAAGAAGGGCTTGAGAAGCTCATAGCTGAGGATTTGCTGTTTTCACCCTTCACTGGAGTTCCACATTCACTGAAGTCAAGTACGCGTCGCTCCACCTGCAAATAAATACATAAATAAATTCCTTTTATAGGGTTTACATGTACATTTTAACACAAACCTAAACATCCTTGAGATGATAAAGTTTCAGATTGAAATTTTTAAAATCTCATAATACACAATTCATAACTGGAGTATAATTGAACCACTCAAAGTTTGATCAAGATAGTTGTGTTTCTCTTGCCATCAAATTTTTAAGACCGAATCTTATATCTAAAGGACAAAGTTATGTTTCAACTTTACGGGAAAAGTTAAGGTTATGTATGATTTTGTTTAAGGTGAAATGTCAACCAAAAGACAAAGTAATATAAGCTATACCAAAGCACTTGAAGCCGCCAACTGAGAATGAGAACGAGGATCCTTATTTTCCTGGTCTCCATCACTGTCGTCTCCTGATGCATCATCTTTTGGTAATATAATTGCCTTGGGAGTTTCATTCCCCAAAATCTTATGAGCACTGGCATACTGAGCAGCAGTTTCTTTGCCTATCTGTTTCATCAAACCGATTGCATCATAGCTTCTGTCAGCAGGGCTCATGAAATACCCAAAATCCTGTAAACATGCTCTGTGTTTAGAGTGTGCTGAAAACTAACATAGCTTCTCTGTTTCAAGAAAATATTTACCCAACAGAACCTACAATACCTCAATTGTAATGTCAGTATCAATCCTGGGGCTAGACAAGAAAGTGTTGATGAACCAAGGGGACTTCCATGCTGAGGGCGATTCAATGCTTTTCCTAAAAGGTGTTCCGCCAAATCTGAAATCAATCATGCAGTCAATCAGAAACGGGGCAAACCAGTGCGGAATAGTTTTTTCTTTATCCAACAGAATAATGGTAGAAGGGAGGAGAGTAAATGTCGAGACTAAGTTCAAACCCTGTTCATAATATTATGTCTATGTTAAATACTAATTGTGCTGCATTTCTGGACAATCTGGACAGCACTGAGGCTAAATGGATGTAACCTTACACCTTATTGGAGGTTTCAACACCAAAATAATCAAATAACTCATCAATAATAAATGCAGCCAAATAAAATATAAGAGAGAATAGTTAAATTGGTCCAGCAAAGATTCATCCTCAACTAGGTGTTTGAAGATGATAAGCCTACATCTTTCAAAAATTGATTTGGTCACCATTAAGAACCCATAAGTAATATTTGTTGTTTTTTTTTTTTTTTCAAAACAAGCCAAAGAAATATATTAAATAATAAAAGAGTACAAGAGGTATTCTAAAAAAATGTTAAGTGATAATTGTTTTAACTAGTAAAAAGGGTAGGTTTTAAGGACCAGTAAAAAGGGTTTAAAAAACACATGGTGGACAAATCAATATTTTAATTAATGTAAAATGGTTCAACTGTGTAAACTGGTTGATTTGAGAACTTATTTGAAATTTATCATAATCTAATTGAGGACCAGGATTTTGGAAGACCAATTTAAAGGTTCTGTTAAATAAACAAATAAACAATGGAAATTGGGAACAGCGGGCAGTTGTATAAAAAAACGATAATAGTATAATTAGAGAAAATTACAGGCTTGATGTTTCAAAACCGCCATTGTTTCCCGTTTGATCACCCGAATTCTCTCCTGGGACCGATGAACTGACAGATTGCACACAAGTAACAGCAACTGAAAGTCTTTCGTGCTCCTTTTTTACACGAATAGATGGAGAGTCAACTCTTGAGCTAAGATATTTTTGAGTTCTAGCACTTAAACTTAGAACTCTCTCTGATTTTAAATTAACTTGATCAGGAGAAAAAAGTAACAAGTCATTCATATCATGTTCAACCAAAACTCCAGAAGGTTGTTGCTCCTGACAGACAAAATAACGAGGCATAAGTAAATATTTAAGAATTACAACAGCCTATCACAAGAAAATAGTACTTACGATCTCAGAAGCAGCAGTAACATCATTCTTTATCTTAGATTCAACATCAAGAGGTTCCTGCTTAATTTTATCCGGAGAAATACAATCACCTGAATGTTTTTCTGACTTTTTGTCATCCAAAATTGTAGATTTATTTGTCCCTTCTACTTGTTCCCCCTTAACCTCTCCACCATTCTCTTTATCACCTTCAACAGAGGTATCAGAGTTCGCTTTTTGCATGGAAGGAGAAAGCAAATCTGCTCCCTGAGTTCCATTGTCATCAAACATTACATCCAATCGGGAGAAGTTTTTTATCAAGGTTGATGTCATATCAATCTCAAGTTTCTTGTCAATTCTTTTATCTGAAAGTGGAGATAAAAGGTCTCGGGTTCGTTTCTTTAATATGGATGGTGTACTAGTGAAGGTTTTAGCAGCATTTTTCAACAAAGCATCTGGACTACTATCACCACGAGAAGGCGAGTCCCACAATCTAAAAGGAGTTAGACAGTTCATAGAAGACATCATAAACTGGCGGATACCAAGAGGGCTGAATTCTTGCTGCATATCAGCCCCAGATTGTATAAGATCGCAGCTTAAGAAAGGAATATCCAAGCTTGGAAAACGAGGAGGTTCATAACATAGAGCTCCTGTGTCCTCCTGTTCTGTACACACATTTGCCTTTTCATCTGTTGGATAGGAAGTTTGCACTGTATCTGATCCACAGCTGAAACTATTTACAGGGACCAATTTTGAATTATCCGAAACAACATCTGAGGACTCTTGCAATTCTGTACTGTCTATTCTATCGATACAAGGAGAACTGGATAAGTCATTGGTGTAAATTAAGTTATCATGTGCTCTGGAGCCAAACTGCTCTTCCTCAGACCCAACCAACTGATTGGCTTCAGCAGTATCCATCAACCTGTCACCATTCGAAGAAACTCCTGATGGGCCAGATGGCAATGATGACTGGCAAAGAAATGAAGTGCATCCCGACAAGTCACCGATGCTTACACCTTTATTATAATCTTCAGAAGAAAAGCATCCATCGTTCATTGCTTCTGATAATAATAGTCTGCAACATTCATCATCAGATATCAACATGTGCTCTAATTTAGCAGAGTCCAAAGACATAAATCCCATGGATGTCACGACACCTAACCCCTCGGGAATTTGAATTGGAGCATTCACTATGCCATGACTTACACTAGGAGCAATGCAATCATTTTGCACCTGTGATGATTCCTGCCCAAAGTCCTGTGAGGAAATATTGGTTAGGTCAAGTGAATCAAGTTGGCAATCCCCATTTGCAGAAATTCTGGGTTTGTGTGAGCATTTCTGCTCAATGTATTGAGAAATGCAAACCTCTTGACCAGCAATGTGTGGGAGGGATGCAGAAGCTTCATCCAGAGACATGTAATCTTCATCCAGATACATGTAATATGGCTCTGAACAGGATGCTTGATTAGGACTATAATCCTTCCCTAGATTAGATTCTTCATTGGATCTGTATTCCTCCTTAGTTTGTAAAATGACACTGTTCATCTCTCTAGCTGATGGAAAGTAGCCAGCATTAGCTGATTCCTGGCTACATTGCGAAACTTCCTCTCCTTCAGTCCCCATAGGACCATTATCATCTCCACTTCGCTGCAATCTTGAAGAGGTTGAAGCAATAGGTTGATTTGGATTTCTAACAAGTGGTACATTTTGTAACTGAGTAAGCAAGCCTGAGGCCAAGTAAGAATCCAATTTCTTTTTCACAGAACTATTCCAGTGGTTTTTTATAGCATTGTCTGTTCTGTTTCAACAGAAGCAACAGTATGTCATAACTTCAAATGTTCACTGATAAAACGAAGATAAACTTGAAACAAAACTGCAAATTGGAAAACCATACACATTCTGAATACAAAATTTGGAATTTCAGATCCCCTGCAGTAAATGCTGGGATCCTCTATAAATGGAGAAAGTTGTAGGAAATGTTTTTGATAAATTTCGGTCTTTGGTTGTCTTTCTCTCTCCTACCATATTCAATATGTATTTAGTTACCTTCCAGGCAAGAACTTCGTTAATTCTGCCCATCTGTTCCCATAAATCTGATGGGCACGTATGAGAGCCAACTCCTCTTCCTGCGTCCATGCTTCCTTATTTATAGTAGGATTAAGATGATTATGCCACCTATGAATTTTACAAATTATATTAGTGAGATGAGAATTAACTACATCCCTCCTCTAACATGATTGATAAGAGGCAATAAGATACAGATAGTCTGAAATTATGCTATATCATTTGTTTTTGGACAGCAAAAATACACTGATGAACATGATACTTGCATTTTTAACAAACTAGTAGAGATCCAATAGTCATTCATACCTTTCCCGACATTGCTTACCAATACGTCCAGGTAAATGTTGTGCGATAGTAGACCACTTTTTTGGTCCATACTTGTTCACCAAATCAATAATTGTTTCATCTTCCTGTTTCCATTCAGAGTCGGTAGGTAAGTTCGGATTAGATATGTAAAGACAATCTGATATCATGTCAGAATAAATACCAACATGTTGAGATAAAATCAAGATGCGAAGCATGGGTACGTGAAAAACAGAAGCATGGGTACGTGAAAAAGAGATTACCTCTTTAGACCATGGACCTTTGACGAGTTCCGGATTTAAGACTTTCTGCCACCTATGCAGGCATTGTACATCAGTTCTATCCTTGAAACACTCCGCTACAAACAAATTTGACAATCAGAACAATTCACAAAACAAAATTTCACAGTGACGTTGCATGTTAAAAGTTCCATATTAAGCTGTAAAACAATTAGGATAAATTTATCAAAAAATCACCTATTTTTTTCCAATTCTTTCCTTTAAAACGTTGAACAGCCTTCCGCAGAATCTCATCCTGGAAAAATAAAACACACGAATATCACCTGATAATATGAAATAATTATCAACAAAACTTCATATATTATAAATTAAGGACGACTTGGAAGTCCTAGAATTCTAAATGCAAATGACCATTTTTGGTTGTAATAAAATTCTAAACATAATAACTGATTGATAGTAATTTTTTTTTACTTGCAAAACTTATCTGAGTATGCCATAAACTGGTAAACAGGCTTAGTTCGATAGTTTCACTAGTTACATATTTTACAGTGTTGTTAAATTAAATGGCAGGTATAGCAGCATTATAGCATTGCAGGTTTGGAAGAATCTTGATTCTGCAAAATATTCCAGGCATGGTAGATGTTGTGGGTATTGCAAATGGTCGACTTGTTTTGGGGTTATCCCAAAGCAAAAGAAAAATTGAACATTTACAAAGGGTGCAAAATTGCACATGACTGCTTTTCATCACCCTTTGTTCATGTATATATATAACAACTTTTTCAACCGATGCGACTAACATTATGTGCCCGCAACCGCTGTCCACTGTTAACAGCAGTGATATCTTACAGTGCAAATAAAACATTGCCAAACTTCAGAAAGATGGAATATGTTTGGGATGTTTAAAGACTCACCTCTTCAGGTGTCCATTGTCCTTTTGTAGAGCGCCTTGTAGGGCCAGTAGTCCTCCTACAAAGATGTATTCTATAGTAAGAGAAAACTCATTCCATCTCTTGATAAAGATTTTGTTTCTTTATTATCTTTTTGAAGTGCACATGATTTGTTCAGTAAAACGGGCAGACAAGGAGAGAGCAAGAAAAAAGTTGCACAAATGATAATTAGGAAAAATAAGACCCCAATCACCCCTGTTAATAAGTCATTCCCAAATGAAAAAAGCATATAGCAGCTCCATGGATAAACATTTAAATTGTCAAAGGCCAAAGGTGCCATAGGCACTAATAAGAAATACTAGAGAGAAACCGAAGGGTTACCAGTATAACCTCACCAATAATTGCTAATGTAACAAACAGCATACTATAAATGTAGTAGAATATAGACGGGTTTAGGGAATTACCCATGCAGTGCTCTGATTTTCTGAACCCCGTCAACAACACCATCTGATGGAGTAGGTATTGTCTTATCACCGTCCATAATTATTTAGGAAATAAAAAAAATTGCATATCCCAATTCCCACTCGACTGCAGTTCTTTCCCCGACTGCTTCTCCAAATCATATTATAGTTCCACCCACAACCTCAATCAAGAAATTGAAAGCCAAGCATCTGCAAACAAACATACAGATCAGCATAAATTGAAATTGAAATTGAAATTGAAAAGGAAAAGAATCAAAAGAATTCTCCTCAATAAAACGCTTTATAAAAAGGAAATTCAAATTTCCGAAGAACCTACTGAAGCTTTTTCACTTAGATCACCCAAGTCAACATCTACCTTATCAACTAATAGCCATTGTAATTGAATTACTAACACCGCAGCTGGGAAAACTAACCGACAATTTCAAAATCACAAATTCAGTTTTAATTTTTTTTTAAAAAGGATCGAAGTTAAATTTCTTGCAAAAAAGCACAATTCAGATTAAAGTTGTTCACAAACTCAATATCGAATAACTATTCCAAAATTTCTCAAATAACATGATCAAAGTTAAGATTAGATCAGAGACTAAACGCGTGAACGAAATGGAATGTGACCGTTGGAAAATCACTTACAAGTGAAAGTGTTCAGAATGCGATGATGAGAGAGAGTGAATGAAGCGATTGAAACGGTGCGCATTTGCAGATCGAAAAGAGCGAAACCGAAGCAAGATCTGCAAATGCACGTCAACCACACCACAATCCAGAATTGGAAAAATAAAGAAATGGAGAGAGAGAGAGAGAGAGAGAGAGAGAGAGAGAGAGAGAGAGAGGAGAGGAGAGTTAAACGGTCATGGTCTATAATTCAAAAATAAAGGGGCGCACTAATGAGTTTCAAGCCCTATGGTTAAAAGTCGAACATTTTCTGAAATCGACGGTCCAAAAAGAGACACGTGGGAATTAAGGTATCCCTGTTCCGCACGGTATCGTGCATCTTTTTCAAACTTCAACGGGCAATTTATTTATTTATGTTTTTAAAAAAGCGATACTATTCCATTCTCTTCTTTTTCTTTCTTCACATTTCAACCACATTTTTCTACTATTCATTTTTCTAATTCTTGCTCCAAAAATGATAAACTAGGATGAAGGGTTCGTTTGGTATGTAGTTGGAAAAATGAGGCTTAGGAAAAGAAAAAATTTAAACACTAATTGATATTTTATGTCGTTCGAGACAATCAAAACTCCATTTGACCGTAAGATATATTTTCTCTCACTTGCAAATTTCTAAGTCTGGAACTCGTAAACAAACACACGCAAAATGTTTATTTTAAATGTAGAATTTTAAAATGGTAAAGAAAAAGTTCAGGATATGAAATTTCATAAAAGTTTTTAAAGAATATTTTATAGTTCAATATCCTTATGAAATATAGTAGCGTGGAAATATTAGAAAAGCCGTTTAAATCAAAATAGACTTAGGAACTAACTTTTAAAGATTTCAATTAATTAATGGGACAAATTATTAACCTATTGCATTTTAATGCAAATAATAATAGTTACATTTTTTTATTTGGGGAAAAAATAATGATAGTTACATATGCCAAAAAGATTGTTAATCATAGTTACATAACCATTTCAATCAACAAATTCTAATACAACTCGTAAATAAGACTACTTTGATGATCTTGATTAGTTTTGTCTTTCAGATAAAAAATATTTTAGGTTCAAAATTTATAAGGAATAATGAGAATTTCTCTCTTATCGATTCTAAATCTAAACAAAAGTAACTAATGATTAAAAGTAGGTATTTACATTATTGTTATCAAATATTTATGTAGTTTTATAAAATATCTTTAATATGATTTATTGCACAAATAATAAGTTGCCTTGCAAATGTATTATATACAAGGAATACATATTTGATAAATAAATATTTAATGACATTAAAAAAACATAATTTTCCTTGCATTATGAAATTAAAAAATTCTAATAAAATTTATTTATATTAAAAAAAAGAAATGATAATTGACCATTCATTCCTTTTCCTATTTTACCTAAAAGCAAAATTATCTTGTTGCGTCATTTTTTTCAAGTGTCTTTCTTTTTTATCTCAAGAGAGATGTTAAAATATAGTATATTGAAAAGTATTAGAGAGATGTTAACAAGTATCTTTAAATAAGCAAAGGCTATAAATTAAATGAAAGGATTAATTATTTTTAAGGGTGTTCATCATTCAATTCAATCCAAAAAAACCGATCAACTGAACCGAAACAATCAATAACCGAAAAAACCAATAACTGAAAAACTGATATTTTTTAATGAATTGGATTAGAGTTAGGTTCCAGCTTTAGGAACTGATCCAATCTCAACCGATCCAAAGTTTTTTTTACTACTAGTACTACTTTGGACCTATTACATTAAAGCCCAATATATTTCCTTTGTTTCTATAATTCTTAAAAGTAAAATAACTTAAGCTCAAATGACAATGCCTAATGTTTCAATTTTATAATTCACGCACAAAACAACTTAAGCCAAAATGACAATACCGAATGTTTTAATTTAAAATTTTATGATTCATACCAATCAATTGCTCAAATTAGAAAGAAAAAAGCATTTGCTTTGCTTTGTGGCCTTATGGGTTGTTGGATTTATCATATTAGTTTTTAGATTTTTCAATTGGAATTATCATGTTAACATGTAATTTCTATAGTAAGTGATTTATTTTTAAAGTATTTTCTAAAAATTGAAATTCAATCCAATTTAAACCAGAATATATCAGATCTAAAACATCTTATTATTTAAAACAATAGTGAGAATTTAAAGAAAATTTTTCTCAATTTAATTCAACACCAAATTTGGTTGTTTGGGACCTCCCAATATTATTTCTCACTGTAATCGATTACACACGCATCAGTGGTTCAGGGGTGAATTTAGGTTCCCGGTAATCGATTACCAAACAGGGCAATCAATTACACTCGAGAACAAACCACATTTCCTGCACAACTTGCTCTCTGCTATAATCGATTACCACATAGGTGTAATTGATTACACCCAAGAGCAAAACTCATTTCCTATAAATTTTACTCTCTGGTAATCAATTACAGCACACTAGTAATCGATTACCAGTAAAACAGAGTGCAAAACCCTAACTTCTCCATATGACATCTAATTACCACTAAGTTTTGACTCTAAAATGCATCATTTATGACGTATGTCCACTGGTCGCACTCAACAACGAAAGACTTATGCACAAAAATGCATTTTGACCGTTTTAGGCAAAAACATATAACTCAAGGTCCATTTCTCATTAGATTTGGTTCATTCCAAATGACACAGGCCTAAGTCATACATATAACTTATTGGAACCATACCAAGGTATCCAAACATCACAAAACGTAAAATGACCTATCCACTTCATATCTATGCATAAAAATTCTCTTAAAGTCATTACATTCCAACTATACTTCATCAATCCATAGTCCAAATGCACAATCTTTTTAAATGCGATGCATGAATAGTCCCTACCCATATCATTTATACAATGCATCAAGGTTCCAAATAACATTTCCTGGACATAATGCATCTTATGCAACAACATGGGACCATCCATGGTTAACCATATCAAGAAATCAAGATAATACATATTATCATCATATATGTACATCATCAAAATAAGCTAGGTACAATGAGTCGGCCAAGGCTATATCACCAAAACTATACAAAAGATGTACATGTATATATATAATTCCTCTTGCATAAGTATGGTGACACCTAACCAATCACCATCGAGATCCAAACCCACTGAAAAATAATCACATAATAAGGGTAAACATATTATATGTAAAGTGACAGCCATTGAATCATATCTCAACCTTTCGAATTCTATAACATATATCAATGTATCACAATTTAACTCATAATTCACAGTCATTCAACATAAGACATATTCTATTAAATATCCTCAATTTCAGTCAAATGCATAAGCTATTTCAAGCTATAATATTCTCAATAACACATGTCAATGCATATATTCACACGGATCCGAATAAACACATGATAATATATTGCTGCAACATAGAAGGCTCTCAGCCACATATTAATTAATCTCAGCTCTCAGCTGAATCCGGCCCTTTTATAGGGTACCAAATTGTTTACTCACTCATGCAACACAATCACTCTTAACGACAACGATAGTGTTATGGGATAACCTTGAGTCCCACTTAAGGTCTTTTGTGGAATCCAAGAAACCACCAACATATAAATCTCATTTCCTGTTTATTCATCAATAATATGCATCTCATGTCATATCAATTCAATATTAATCTTCTCACTAATTCAATAATTTTCCCTGCATCTCATGCAATATAATAATACAACAATGGACGGAGTCCCACATCATTATAAATTCATTAAACCTCACAATAATTCAACAAAAGGAGTATAATGCCTTTCAAATATTTAATTACACACATCATAAAATCATATATCATCAAATCCCATAAAATCATAATTCATTCATTAATAACATGCAAATATACCCCTAACCCGTCCATAAACTATACATTTAAAATACAAATGTTCCCCTTAGCTGGAATAGATGATCCCAAAAATTCTGGAAAGCCTTCCAACATTCTCCGATCACCACATGTAAACTCAAAAATTCCTAAAACATCAATATTTAATTTTTAATAATTCATATGCCATTACAATTGTATTTGGAAGTTTATAATCATCAATTTATATGGTATTCGGTAAATTCTAACTTACCGAACAACGCCAATGACTTCTAATACTTGCTCATAATGACGTCTGAGCTCTGCAACAGTTTCGTAATAAAAGAAATGGAAAACCCAAATGATACTGAAGCTGCCCAAGACTTTAAATCACTTCAAAACCACCTAAAGCCATGGGAATAACGTTATAAAACTCAATTCCGCGGAAATGGAACAACTAAAAGCCATAGGTGACATCGAAGCTTACCAAAAATGGCGGGCTGCCCATGATCAACCAAGCTCCAAAAACGCCTTTAATTTCAAGAAAATGAAAGAAATTAAGAGTGGGGTTCAGAATTTACACTAAACCAAGTTTGAGTTCAACCTTACCTCTAACAATTTCAAGAAATTGAAACTTCTATCCAAAAACCCATGGCTGCCATGTGAAGAAGAAGTGAAATGGCCAAGGATTCAAGCTCAATTGAAGGAATTGGAAGAAGAAATGGCGAAATTAGAGGTGATAGCCGCAGAGAAGAAGAAAATAATGGCCTAATTCCTTTGCTGCATGTGTAAAACAGATAGGGAAAACAGAAACGTGAATTTGAGAAAGTGGAGTTGAGAGTTTAGTGAAAATGAGGGCAATTTGGTAATTCCGCTTATTAATTTACTTTTTAAAACTAACCGAGTAACAAACAACTACCGAAACTTATCCCAGTAAATTCTAAAAATTAACTTAACCACCTGGAAATAATTTAATCCACTAAATTTAATTATTTGGCCAATATAAATTCCCAAAAATTAAATTTGAGATGTTACATGATCGGATTAGATCAAATTTTATTGTACATCCTAACTAATCAAATTCAAACCACATATAATGATTTTGATTGGATCGGATGACTTTTGGCCTCAAAACAGATCCAATTCAATCAACAAACACCTTTAATTATCATGATGAACAATAGATACATATGGTTACACTTACACCTAAAAAAGTAAGGAAAATGTTTAAAGATATTGTTAAAGTAATTAACATTAAAACCATCTAAAATTTTGATTCTTATAATCGTTTAACCTTAACTTTTAACAGGGTTGTTTTGACACTTAAAATATTTAGGTCTCGTTTGGATTGTGAAAATGTTTCATGTTCTTATTTTTTGTTTTTTATTTTTTAATTACAAAAATCGTGACGTTGTTTCCTATTTCAAAAATTTCATATAAGTAACACTGAAACAACTCTTTTCTGTTTCCTATACTCATTTTTTGTTTTCAATTTGTGCAGTACAAATTTTTTAAAACAAGAAACATGATGCCGGTTTTGCAATTAAAACTGAAAAGAATAAATAAAAATAGGAAAAGTTTTTACAATTGTCAATGGATATTAATGATATTTTTTAAAGAAATTTCCTTTTAAATTTCTTATGTTGTAAATACAGATTACATAAACCACTATACTATATATTGGTAATTTATTTTTAAAAAATGACTTAATTAGAAATTAAGGTGAATGGACATTAATAATATTTTAAAAAGAAAAATTTCCTTTATATAGACAAATTGTTATACTATATAATATTATATATTGTAAAAATAAATATAAATTATATTGTATATTATATTCTTTAAAGTTGTATAAGCTTACTCAAAATAAGAAATAAAGTATTTTATTATATTATTTATATATAATATTACTTTCAGTTTCAAATATAAGTAACTTCTAATGAAATTTTTATCAGTTAATATAAGTAAAATTATATTTTTCCCACAAATTCTTTAACTAATAATTGATATTAAAAATATTTTAAGAAACTAAATCAAATATGTAATAACATTCATATAAATAACTATTTTAAACTATTATACATAAAATTAAGTACTTTTATTCATATTTATGACCGGAATAGTATAACTTACTAACACTGACAGGATGATGCAATATATATATATATATATATATATATATATATATATATATATATATAATATTTGATAACCTTATTCAAAATCCACTACATTTAATTTCACAACTGTTTAAAGTGTAATACGCTCACGGATAAGAAAAAACCAAACATGATGCTCACTCTACTACCCACTCATTAGATACAAACTGCCACATGTCCTGTTCTATAATATTTTATTTTATGAGTATTTGTTTGAATTTCTACATTTTTGTGAATATTTGAGTACTTCACAATATACATTAATAAAAACTATTCACCTTTTATCCTATATATTCAACAAAATTAGGTTAGTGTGAATCTAACGAAAGAGATATGACAATGATAAAGAAACATTGCAGCATCACGATAATGTAATATGTTACAGCGAACCATAAAAAATCAAGACTCAAGTGTATATAGTAGAGAATATATGAGGCGGCGACCAAGCAGAAACTTGGGTCGGGGGAAAATCTCTCGGAAACTTGAGAAAGCTGATAACAAAATTGCTGCGTATAACCAAGCTATTATGCAGCACCAACTTTCATAGCTTTATTAGGACGATCTACTCCTGATTCATTCTCTCTATAGCGTGAATGTTTGCCCCCTCTACCATGCCTTCCTCCCCTGCAAGGACATGATGTAACTAATTTTAATTCATCATAACAAATCAAAAGGAAAATGATATTGGTCAAGACAAATTCAAAGCATTTGTTAAATCCCGCCACTTACCTTCCCCGGTTACTCTTAAAATCACGGTGTTTGCCTTGATTACCACGAAGCAGGCACCAGTATTCTCTTTCAGCCTCTCCTGAGATCATAATAAACAAGAGTGATTCTCTCAGCTTAACCAATCCAACTAATCGGTCGGTAAATTAGATATTACTTCAGTACTAATCACATTAACCATTAACTATACTCAAGTAAAGAGGCTTTAATGAAGTGCAAGCTTATATCATTATAAACTGATGATAAGAAACAATATGGTGAGCTACATAAATCCAAACAAAGATGTTCTAAAAAATAAGAAAATGTAACTAACCAGTCAATGGATCTAAAGTAGCAACATAATTCTTCACAGCCAAGCCACCCTTTTCTGAAAGAACTGCAGCAGCTCGAGCCTTCTGAGTAGCCTCAGTTTCTTCAAATCGGATGTACCCTGACTCTGCTCCAATCTTGAAATCAATGTACTAAACAGGGAAAACAATATATTTTATCAATTTGGAAATCTTGACTATCATGAATTTTCAATGACAAGGATCCACTCCACCATCATGACAATGAAACAGAACTTCAGAAAAGAAGTATCCTCCTTCTGAAAGAAGGAAAACAAAAACCGAAAGGGAGGGAAGGGGATACAAGTTGCGGGAAGGGGACATCCAAGTACCTTCACACTACCAAACTTCTCAAAGATACCCTTCAAATCCTCACGCATGACAACATCCATGTTATCCTTGTAAGCAGCAGCCGAAAATTTTTCATCAGCAGTTTGATTCTTTTTTTCACCTTCAATCTCCTTTCCTGCTTTTGTAACATTTTCTTTGTCATTGTCAACATTTTCTGACACCTTTTGGATATTTTGCCCGGAAATAGTTTCAGGGGGATTATTTTCATCAGGTTTGGAGACACCGTTAGTGTCATCAGCTTGTTGACCCATTACATTTTGTTCTGAAGGAGCTTCATCTGAAACGCTTTTCAGTCTGAAGGCAATAATTAAGCCTTTAGGGTAGCTGTAATGGAAATGAATAAAAATGGTCAGTTTGCACCAATATATTTTTTTGGTACAGGAGAAAAATTACAGTTTCTTACTCTTCTGCATTTGAGCCACTCTGATGATTTGAACCCACTGGTGGATGACATTTATTAAAATCTTCTAATTCTTTTTCTCTGTGTGAATCAAAATCCTTCCTGAATTGGATAAATAAAAACATGAGAAAATTTTCATCATACTATCAGCCACAGTGCATTTGTTTATGTCTCTGGTTGACTCTCTCAAATGCCAAATTTCTCAAAGTCACAACAGCAAAAGTTACAAGCAACAACACATCAAACTCAAATTTTCACAGAATGACTTGGCACTAAAGAAACTCCTTACTATGTAATATTTTTCATGAATATAGAAAAGAAATGTTAAACTATTCCTATTGGAATAACTTTCTTCTACACAAAGAAACCCACCCTTATAAAATATTTTAGAAGCCAAACTTTTAACATTTCTTTAGAAATTTATCTCATGTAAAAGGTGTTGAAAAACTATTAGAATTCTTACTTTGGTATTAATTCTAACTCTGCCCCAGCATACACCAGTTTTTCCTTCATAATTTTTTTGACTTCTTCCTCCGTTGAAAATTCAACAAGAGCAGAGCCACAGAAGAACTTTTTGTCTCCAACATGACGAGGAAGTCGGACACTATTAACCTGAAACCAAAAGAAATATTTATGATTTATCAAAGAAAGATAAACTCAAACAAAGTACTTCATAGAAGAACAATCAGCTAAACAGCACAGTTTCTCTTTCGCATTAAAAATAATAAATAATCAATCAGATATTAACCCATGGACTACAACGTCAACGTTTATGTTTAAATGATGAAGGATGTCTTGAGTTTATAGGAAACATTTTGTCTATGATCTTAATTCCATGTCAAGAGCATTAAGAAATTACTTTTATGCATCTATCACTCACTGGTCCACATTATACATTGAAAACTCACGATAAGCAGAGGTAATGTTTTGAAGCTATAAATCATGGTCCTAATCCATGTTGTTATTATTACCTTGGCATATTTACTGAAGAATTTTTCCACATCTTCAAGCTTCAGGTCATATTCAAATGGTGATACAGCAAGTGTCCTTACCTCCACCTGCTCAATTACCTGTTCTGCATTTGGAAGTTCAGCTGCCCTGCCAACTTCTTTCCCTGAATCATACAAAGAACAGAAGGAAAGAATGAGCTATAAATAATAATCTATCATCCTTCATTCAACTATAAAATTATCATCAGTGCCATTCTCATCCAGTCAATCATTGATTTGACAGTGACAAATACACTGTTCAAGGTTGCCACAACAAACTACACATTAAAAAATAAATTTATTTATGATAATTCCACAGTTTAACCATCCCAATTACTAAAGAAGTATAATGAAAGGAAAACAAACAATACATTCTGCATCCGTTATTCGGGTGGGAGGACAGGAAATAGATAAGAAAGAAAACATGAATAATAAATTAATAATGCAATTATTAGCTTATAATCATAATCTCCAAAATGTAACTCATAGATTACAATCTATCTATCTCCTTCATAGATAAAAATAATCTAAAGACGCAATTCGATTTTAAAAAGGATTTCCAAACAACATTAAATCATATTATAATCTGATTTTCTAAGCCATATCAAACATGCTCAAATTTCTATTTTCCCCTCCCACATTACCTTTCCTTTAATCCAAACATACTAATCAATAGAGATGCCCATAAAACACAAGGGAAAAAATACTAACTCCTGCTCTAAACTAGACAGACTAACAAGATACACTAACGGGAAAAAAAAGTCCACTAAACACATGCAAACACTGTATTAGAACCCAAAAAAGAACAAAAAAACAAACGGAAATTGAGCAGTGCAAAAACTAACCATCTTCGGAGACCTTGAGTGAAGCCGTGTTTCTCAGAACTTGAGCAACAGCATTAACAGTATCCTCATTCACTTCATCAGGCTTTACATCACCCAACTTAAGGTGATTTCGCATTCGATTAAAACAACAAATCAGCGCCAAACTAACCACTGTGCGATCACGGTCAAGGCTAACAATGAAAACCTACAAATTGCTTCATCAAAGCACTACACTACAGTAAAAAAAAAAGGTTAATATGAAAATGCAGAACAAGAAGGATACTTCCATCTTCGCTTTCGGTTATAGTCTTTCTCAGGAAACTGTCGGTGGCGAGGTTACTATCACTGAAATAGTACTCCACCTGAGGAACAAAACACAAGATGATCGATCATCAGAAGAAAAAGAAAGAGTTGAAACAGAAGGAAACACTGGAATACGATGAGTACTTGTCGTATCACTTTCTTGGTTGTTTCTTCGTCCAACAAAGGTGTTGCCATTGATGAATAGAGCTACTGATAGAGGAAGAGAGAATTTAGGGTTTTGCGTCTAACTAAAAGCTTAACCTTCAAGTTTTGGGATTACAGGGTTTTTTAAAAATGGGATGAAAATATTAGTTCTTTTTGAATTGCGGAAATATTTTGTATCTTTATGGTTTGTTTTTCAATTTTAATTACTAAATTATCATATTTTGGAATTTTTATTTTTAAAATTTTAAATAAGAATCATTAAAATTAATTTTTTGTTGTTTTCACTTTTTCCATTACAAGATTATTGAAAACATGAAAGGATTGAGGATTTCGTTGGAAAAGAATAAATTGGTATTTTAGTCTTTTGGCATATGCAACATTGCACTTTAGCCCCTCTACATCAAAATAATATAACTAAATCCCTGACGCCAAAAGACGTCTTTTAGTTACATCCTTAACATTAGTGTTTTCCTTGAGAGAGTTACTTTTGGTCTACATGAGACATATGACTTTCATGTTCAGTAAAACTACTTCTAGCGGTTCTCCTTAAGATTCTTTCATAGACTCTAATTCTTCTTTTCCCCTATAGAACAACCAAATTACTAATAACCAAAAATGGAAATGATGCTTTAAATTCAAAGAGAATAAGGACACTTTTACCACAAAAATGGTTGAAAGAAAACACAACTAAAGATTAAATTCCTAAGGAAAATAACCCAAAATAGGTCACTAATAACCACTCCTAACTTATAACCTTTGCTTATCCTAAAATAAACATCAAAACTCTTAACAACCAAAAAGGGTAGAGTAAGATGGGTAATAACACAACTTGATAGGAATGGATCCACAAGTTCATAAAAATGGCATATGTGCACAAGTTGTAAATGATCAATAGTTAGTGGAAACAATTTACAATCCAAAACAACAAAATACTAATTCAAGTGCATGATACCATGAGCAACTACAAACACGTGTAACACAGTAAATAGAGCTTAACAGACCATGCCTCACAATGTATCTCTCAATCAACATGACAGGACTACTGTTTCACGCAAACAAGCATAGAATTAAGCTAAGTTCCTTTTGATCATATCTCAACGAGTGTCACCACACAAAATCCACAAGGATCACTAGGTTTTTTAAAGGTTGTAATGAGGTTTGACTACAAAAATCATTATTTTTCTAAGTATCAAGAACACCTAATGTTTTAACAGACCAACCTTTACATAAATTTATGTATTCAACTCCTAGGAGTTTTCCTTGTACCAACCCTACTTCTCTTTGTGATTGGCTTCCAACTTAGTTCTTTTCATTTCTTTTCTTTTCTTTTTTCTTTTTGACAACATTTCATTCATTCTTTTTTTTCACCCATTCACCATGAAAAATTCAAGATGGCCTCTCTTGCTCATTCTTGGTTTTTTCTCATGGTGCACAACCCCATCCTTAACTCTCATCGTTCCACCCTTTCTATTAAAGGTTGAACATCCTTATGGACTCTCACCATCGGCAAGAGCATTAACTTAGTGGATGTCATTTCCGAGGTCATCCATGACTTCATTCTGAATAACAAGATTGACAGGCACATTTCATTCCTGTTTTTGATCACCCAACTATTGAAGGTCCACAGAGTAACGATGCCTAGTAAGGAGTTCGTACCCAACTTAATTAAAAAGTTGATCCCGAAGGCCATCACTCATGGATACTTTGTGAGGTACTATGACCTACTTATTCTCCTTAATGATGATTGCCCTACCCTCCACCACCTTTATATAATGGTCTTCTTCTTCAGATTCATCATTCACAATAGTGTCGAGTTTCCATGCTTACTGCCACTTAGCGGACCTATACCTCTTTGCATAGGGCCTTCCACTAGCTTTCAATTCATGATAGCTTAAGGATTTTACAGCCTAGGTGGCTTGGCATAAAGATTGATCATTCTTTCTAGAGGAGGGTGAAGCTTAGAAGTAGGACCAACAAATAAGAGATCAAGACCAAGAGCAGGAGCACTCTAGTGATGAGTCTTGAGCCCTCACCGTGGTTTTAGACCACATCTTTCTATCCATCCCATTTCTTTTTTCTTTCCTTTTTATTGCCTTAACAATTAGAGGTTTTGGATTTATGCTAGTAGTTTCGTTGGATATTATTGTTGGTTGGTAGTCTAAGTTCTTTTTATTTCATGTTGTTGAATCTACTTGTGGATTTGGCGTTTGTTTGTTGTTTAGACTATTGTTGTGCGGTAGTGTGCATGTTCTTTTGACTTACTGACTTTCTTGTACAATTAATTTTACCATAATGGTTTGTTTGCGAAACCATCTCCGTGTATATGTTGCTTTTAGTATATGTATGGGATAGGTTCTAACCTCATTGCTACATAAGAATAAGTTTTCTTGTGAATAGAAAAACAAACAATTCTTAAGCATTTTTTTGGGATTTAAATAAATACCTTCCTTGAAAATTCTTTTTGAGACACTCATGATGTTTGGAACCAAAAAGCTTTCTTTCTACCCTTTTTGAAATCATAAGTTGGGAGTGTTTAATTAAGAAATATGATTCACTTTCATGAAAAAGTATTTAGATTATTGATCTTTATACCTGATAGAAGTATAATTATCGGAGGAACCACTTGCGTGTGTAAATAATCCAGTTAGCTTAGTTGAACTAGGTGAGTTTTATTCTTATAAGTGTTAGCATGGTAATTAGTTTTGCTTAATTCTCATTTTTGTGCCACTCAAAACTCAAGGAAATGAACAAGCATTTTGTTGTTTAAATTCAAAGCTAGGGTCAAATAGCTTACCATTATACAACAAATACATACATACTTTGTTAGACACTTTAAGCCTAAGGTAATCTCTTGTAATTGACCTATACCCATGCATACTTGAAAAATACGATCCTCCCTGTCGCGACCTATATCGCGGCGGGAGGCCGACCGTAAAAAGAAAATAAAGTTTCCCGAGTTCCCTCCGGAAACCGTGGAGTCGCCACTAATGTTTTTAAGGTAAAACATCAGAAAAAACCTAACGTGAAGGTACTAGTCCTAAATTAAGATTTTAAGTTCGGGAGTCTAATTACAGGTGGGGAAGGTATTAGCACCCCACACTTTCCGTTTTAAACGGTTACCCTAAATTGTTTAAGTTTGAATAATCCTACTACTTTATAATTTAAACCTCTTAGAGATGCCTTATAGATATATTGTTGATTTAATGATTTTTAAAATTATAAATTTTACGATTAACAGGACGTCTCGTCCAAATTAGTCCAGTTATCATTAAAAGTGTGATGATTTTATTTTTACTAGTAAAAGGGATATATATTTTTTAAAATTTGGGCCCGACAGGAATAATTGTTCCCGCTCCTACGTATTCCCCAAGCATTAGGGGAAATCAGGGTTACGTAGTTCTTTGGGTTATTTTTTAAAAAAACGCGAAGTAAGTTATATTTTTAAAAAGAGGAAGCCTTAGGTTTTAAAATGATTTTATTATATTTTAAAAGGAGAACTTAACAGTCTAGGTTAATTTGAGAATGAAAAGTTTATTTAAAGACCTAGATTAACAGGACGTCTCGTCCAAAGAATCTATAAGGATATTTTGATTTTATTATATTATAGATATTATTAAAGTGTTTTATGGTTTAAATTCTTTTAGGAAATCTTACATAGATTAACAGGACGTCTCGTCCAAAAAACCTATAAAGACCCTAAATTTATTATCAAAATATTTTTTTTATGGTCAAAATTAATTTTGGGACAACTAAAGACCTTTTTTTTTGGAAACTTAGGCCAATAGGACGTTTCATCCAAATTGATCCCTAATGTGAATATATTAATTTTGTTACCTATTGGCATCACAAAAATACTTCATGGTCTAGAAGTTAAACATAGGTTAATGAGATATCTTGTCTAAATTAACCCTAGCATAAAGATTTTAATTTTAAGCACATACCAACATTAATTTTATTCCCTATTTTGCAAACATAGTATTCTAAACTTAATTAGTAGCAAATATTAACAGACACTCGATGATACTAATTATGGGAATATTTCTAAAGGGAAAAAAAGATTCATAATTTAATTCTTTAAGAGACTAAAATCACATAACAATCGCACAAACAAATAGGAAAGAACAGGAGAAAATACCTTGTTGGTTAATTGTTTTTTTTTCTACGTCAATCCCCTTTCACGTTGATCCTTCAATTATTTCCTTTGTAGCTGCGTGTGAATATCCTCTCTTGATCTCTATTCAATTTTCTTTTTTTCTCAACCTGCCTCCCCTTTATCTAACGTGAACGTGCTATATATATAGCCAATTGAAAAAATTTTGCTGCTGCATACCTTCTCTCCTCCCCCCTTTTTTATTATATAATATTATATAGATATAATAATCCCTGATGCCCTTTTTCCATGTTTAGCGTATTGGATATCTATATCCCCTATATGTATTATTATATTATATAAAAAAAGTGATCATTTTCCTTGCTTTTAACTGAATGCATATATAATATAAACTTAATCTCTAACGTGAATCTGCCATTTATAATATATATTTCTCAACATGCCATAAATGTGATCCACATTCAGAGGCGTAAACATCCTTTTTCTGTTATTTCTGTGTGAACCTTTTATATAATATCCCTTTCCTCTTTTCATTATCTCATAACATATAGATAATAGGATTAATATAATTATAAAACCTGAATTTGATTTTTTTTAGAAACCTTATCATATTTTATAATATACTCATTTATTTAAAAAGCTTTATCTCATCCTATTTTAAAGAACTCTATCTCTTTCTTTCTCTAATCTTCTAAAATCTTATCCCTCATGAAATTCAAATTTTAAACTCCCTTCTTGAATTTTAAAATTTTCTAAGTTTTAGAAGTTAAAAAATCTACGGTTCTGGTAAGGATTTAAAATTTTAAAAATCAAAGCCCGGATCAATAATTTGAAATTCAAACAAGCCCATAGGTTCACTTTTTCTAAAAAAAGAATTTTTTTACTTTTTTGGTATTTATTATTATTTATTATTATTAAAATTTTAAATGGACCCGGACAAAATTGGGTAGCAACAGCTTGCCCCTTTTTACTTTTCCTTTACTGTGTTACAGTAAAGGGTAAGTAAAGACTGAGCGGAACAATTTTGTCCAGGGCGCCAGTTTTAAAGAATGTCGTGTTTGACGATGAAGAAATTAAATGGTGCCTCGCTCGGCGACTAAAGATTTAAGTGGTGCCATGCTCGGTGATAGGAAAGTAAAAAAAGTGCCACACTTGGTGACTGGAAATTTAAAAGATACCATGTTCGGCTTCTAGGAAAGTAAAATGATGCCCTGCTTGGCAATTGGAATGGTGCCCCGCTTGGCAACTGAAAAGTAAAATGGTGCCCCGCTCGGCAATTAAAATGGTGCCCCGCTCGGCAATTAAAATGGTACCCCGCTTAGCAACTGAAAAGTAAAATGGTGCCTTGTTCGGCTACTGGAAAGTAAAATTGTGCCTCGTTCGGCAATTGGAAAGTAAAAGAGTGCCCCGCTCGGCGATTGGAAATTTAAAAGATGCCATGTTTGGCTCTAAGAAAGTGAAACGATGTCCCGCTCGACAATTGAAGTGGTGCCCCGCTTGGCAACTAAAAAGTAAAATTATGCCCCGCTCGGTGATTGAAAATTTAAAAGATGCCATGTTCAGCTCTAGGAAAATAAAATGATGTCCCGCTCGACAATTGAAATGGTGCCCCGTTTGGCAACTGAAAAGTAAAATGATGCCCCGCTCGGCGACTAAAAATTTAAATGATGCCATGTTTGGCGACAGGAAAGTAAAATGGTGCCCCGCTCGGCTACTGGAAAGTAAAATTGTGCCTTGTTCGGCTACTGGAAAGTAAAATTATGCCTCGTTCGGCGATTGGAAAGTAAAATAATGCCCCGCTCGGCAATTAAAATGGTGTCCTGTTTGGCAACTGAAAAGTAAAATGGTGCCCCGCTCGGCGACTGAAAATTTAAATGATGTCATGTTTGGCGATAGGAAAGTAAAATGGTGCCCTGCTCGGCTACTGGAAATTAAAAGAGTGCCCCGCTCGGCGACTGAAAGTTTAAAAGATGCCATGTTCGGCTCTAGGAAGATAAAATGATGTCTCGCTCGACAATTGAAATGGTGCCCCGTTTGGCAACTGAAAAGTAAAATGATGCCCCGCTCGGCGACTGAAAATTTAAATTGTACCTCGTTCGGCGATTGGAAAGTAAACTAATGCCCCGCTCGGTAATTAAAATGGTGCCCGTTTGGCAATTGAAAAGTAAAATAGTGCCCCGCTCAGCTACTGAAAATTTAAATGATGTCATGTTTGGCGACAGGAAAGTAAAAGAGTTTGAAATCCGGGGAGAAACCTTTAGAGCTACAATCTTTATAGAGTTTAGGTTTATACTCATAGGTGAAATGGATGAACAAGGTGATTTTCTCTTTTAAGCATGTATTCAGCGTGGTCCTTGTAATGCTTGTCTGAGGTGCTATCAAATAACAGAAGCCTCTCACTCCCCTGACTTTCCTTTTCTCTTTTTGTGAAAATAATTATCATTGCCTTGTTTTATTTTGTTAAAACACACGTTTTGTCATATTAATGAAACTCATGTATAAATGCATATTGAAAAGGTAGCAGCTTTATTTATGTAGGTTGATCAAGTACCGGAAAAGACAAGGGGAAATCGGATACAAGAAACAAATGTAATTAAAGAGTTTGAGGGTAGAGGATGTAATGGGGTTTGCAGATGTTCCAGTGAATCCCTGAGAACAGTAAGAATCTTGATCCTGTATCACGACGACAAGTTTATCCTTCGATCTTGCTTCTGAGAAAGTAATTCAATTATGGTCCTTGTCCTTGTACCTCAGTTTAGTTCTGCTCTGCTTGGATGGGGGATATTTAGTTACTTTGCCAAAATTTTGACCTTATGAAGACCATGAAGTATTTTGATAATGACAAGGCCAATGATAAAAGATCAAGAACAAAGAAGAAAGTTCAAGCAAGACAAGACCAAAGATCATAGCACTTTAAAGTAAGATCCTTTTAGAAAATATGGCCATTAAAATGAGTTAAAAGCACATTTTAATAATGTGTAATCGACTACCTTATTGGCGTAATCGATTACCAGATTACTAAGTTTTGTAATCAATTACATGATCATCAGAGCTTTAAAAAATAACATTTTAAACTGAAGTAATCGATTACCTATTTGTTGTAATCGATTACATGGTCAAACAGAGGTTTTAAAATAAAACGTTTAAAAGTAGTAATCGATTACCTATTTGGTGTAATCGATTACAGTAACAGTCTGATGAAAAAAATCATGTTGAAACATTATAACTTTTCACAAAATATTATTTTTTCCAAGAGGTACCTTTCTAATTATTTTAATCAATAATTTCACACCTCTTGAAGGCATTTCCTCTCCTATAAATAGGAGGGTATTTCATTTGCAAAAACAACACCAACACCAAATACTTCCAATCTTTTCTTAAGAGCAATAATGGCCATATTCTCTTAATAGAGCTATTACTCTTTCTTGTTCCTCAATTTGTTCATCATACTCTTTAAGAGAGTTTTCTTGTAGAGTTCTTTATCTCTAAATTGAGACTGAGACTCAGAGTGGTGTATCTCTGAGGGTGTTCTTCTTGGATGTGGTGTAGCATCCAAGGGTGATGTTCTTGGATGTGGTGAAGCATCTAAGGGTGATGTGCTTGGGTGTGGTGTAGCATCCAAGGCATTTGTGATCGGGGTGTGAGTCCCCATTGTGGTGTAATCAATGGATTTGATTATAGTGAATTTCCTCAGGGGTGTTTTGAGAAGACTGGACGTAGGCAGTGGTTGGCCGAACCAGTATAAATCTCTGTTTGCATTTCTCTAACCCTTAAACTCTTTATGTTTTAAGCATTATTATTCAAATCACATATCATTGCATATTGAGTTTTTAGAGGAGAAATTTATTAGTGAAAAAGTTCCTAACTACTCAATTCACCTCCCTCTTGAGTTTCCTAGAGGCCACATGGGCTAATAATTTTTGCCTGAGCCGCCCTTTCAGGTTTTTAACTCACTAGGTCGCTCTAATTTTTGCCTAGGCCGCCCTTTTAGGTTTTCAGCCTAGCGAGCTTTTCTTTCTTTCTGACATGTTTTTTTTAAATCAAGGTTGTATCCTTCACAATAAAAGGTTTAAGCTGATTATACTGAAATCGAACCCGCTTGGCCTCCTTTGATTTACTTTTATCCTTTTGGGGATAGATATCACTTCAAATAGGAAACTTTGCCCCAACGCCATGTACCGAAGGAAATGAGATGAGCCTTTTTTTCTTGCCTTAATAAAAGGACCATTCCGAGTCTCTTTCTTTTGCTTTTGTTTTTGCTCTCTTTTTTTTTTTCTTGATTTTTTCATTTGTTTTTTCTTTTTCTTTTTTGGACCTTTGAATGATCTCCTTGGTACTTTTGTTTCTCAACATGGTAGACCATTTCCTTGGTTACATTAGCATAGGGAGTAGCTACATCCCCTTAAGGTTGATTGCAACGGGGATGAAATATTGTTTTTTTTTTGTTGCGTTCTTGGCTTGATGACATCCATTCCCCATATAGAAAGGTGACGACTTACTTGGTGATCTGGACATGCCCCGATATGGTAATACGAGAGCATCAGCTTGCCCCAGTTGATATGTGCATAAGACGCTAACCTTGATTTTTTTATTGTTTTTGTTTATTTGTTTGATTTTTTTTTTGGCAAAGCATCTCTTGATTACGTCTGTATTCATGGGCATCGAAAAGTCATCTCCATCCATGTTGGTCAATACCGAAGCTTCCTTAAATGATAGATATGCCTCTGTTCATCATGTCATGAAACAGGGTTACCATTGCCCTCTGATAAATTGCCCCTGTGTTTTCAAACAAAGGACATCCATAACTTAATCAATTTCCCCTATTGTTCTTGACTCAGGGAAATGTCAATCTTGACCTTTTTATCTTGATGATATTGATTATCTTTTGATAGGGCTGAATTTCTCTAGCCTTTTGTTCCCTGGTTAATTTGGGCGAGGGACCATAGTCTTCCTTACCCTCTTCGTCAGCGCAATCAACTGAATACTCAAAGTTGTGAAATGGGATCGTGACCTTACTATCTTCAAGTGGATCATTTTTGGCTCTGCATTTGGATGAATGGTTGAATGAGGGATAAAGGGAAGGGGAATCAGTAAAAAGGTGCAAAGAAAGAGGTATCCAAATTCAAATACGCATTTATTAACAGAAAAATGACAAAACATGCTTCGCCCTTATTATAAAAAGAAAAAACCCCAAAGCCTTGGGCATAGCAATGAGAATATTGAGTTATTAAGGCAATTACAAATTATTTTGAATCAAAAATTAAAATCGTAGGGAGTCAACAGCCTCTCAATTACAAAATTAAGTGCCCGGTGAACAGGGGGCACACAAAGCTTGCATTATCACAGGAATTGTCTTCAATAACAGCTACTTGATCTTCTTCCACAACATTAACCCCAGAGCCCTCATGGTTAGGCAAAGGATTTGTAGCCACATTCGGATTTCCTTCCCGGAAATTAAGCCACTTGGCTTTAATCAAGTCTTGCACTTTATGTTTCAAGGCCAAACAGTTTTCTGTTGAGTGCCCTGGTGCCCCGGCATGATAGTCACATTGAGCATTCAGATCATATCCTTTGGGATAAGGTGGTCCAAGAATTGTGGAAGGACAAGGCACCACAAGGGAGTTCTGGATAAGGTGCGGCAATAGTTCAGTGTAACTCATAGGGATAGGGTCAAACTGAACATGGTTGCGATCATCGTTCGTCCTTTTCTGATTAGGGTTTGGGGGTCGAGTCCATTGTTGCGGTGGTTGTACTGGCATGTGATGATGATTGTGTGGTGGTATGGATGACTGATAACGAGGTGGTTGAGGGGAAGACGGAGAATGGTTATTGGTAGTAGCAGCTACTCGATGATATAACATGAATTTATAGGGGTTATTCTGGGGAAGAGATGTAGGGTGGTGCAGTCTTTGAGGAAAGTTCCTTAAATCATAGGTGACAGCATTAGCCCCACCTTCCTTTCTTTTTCCAGTTTGCACATGTTTTTTCATGGAAGGTTCCCCTGATGCAGTTTGGGAAATTTTCCCTGTCCTTACTCCACTTTCCACTCTTTCTCCAATGGTAACGATGTCAGAGAAATTTGATGATACATTCCCAATCATTCTGTCATAAAAAGGAGCTTGGAGTGTATCGATGAACATTGCCACAACCTCCTTCTCTAGTAGCGGGGGGTCCACTTGTGCAGCCACTTCTCGCCAACATTGGGCATACTCTTTGAAAGACTCATTATCTTTCTTAGTCATATTTTGTAATTGCATTCTGTCTGGTGCCATGTCTAGGTTGTATTTGTATTGTTTCAAGAAGGCATCAGCTAGGTCTCTCCAGCAGTGTATGCGAGCACGTTCTAGATGCATGTACCAAGTCAGGGTAGCTCCTGCCAAACTATCTTGGAAACAGTGAATAAGCAGTTTATCATCGAGGGCATGGGAAGCCATCTTTCGACAATACATGGTCAGATGATTCTGAGGACAAGACATACCCTGATATTTGTCAAATTCGGGCATTTTAAATTTAGGGGGTATCACCACATCTGGAACTAGGCAAAGTTCAGATGCGTCTGTTGGGCCAAAACCTCGCACACCTTCCATAACGCGAAGGCGTTCTTCAAGAATCTCCATCTTTCCCTTAGGCTCAGCATTTACAATAGCAGGATTGGTGGTTTGCACGACGACAGGACGAGGTATCATATACCCATAAGGATAATTATGCTGTGATTGGAGGTGAGGGAATTGTTGTGTTTGATATGCCAGATTTGACTGTGTCGCTCCTTGTGGGTTCGGAATAGGTGTAGTTGCCTGAAGAGTGTTTCGAAGCTCAGAGGTCTGTGGGCTCAGGACTTGATTCTGAACCTGTGGGTTTAACGGGGGTACTGCGTTCCCATCTTGTGGACCCGAGATTACAGGAGGAACATAACCAGGAGGTAAACCATACAACAGAAAGGGTATGAGGTTACCATCCTGATCAGTGAAGGTTTGAGGAGGCATGTATCCATATGGCATGCCATAAAATGGTGGTTGCATGGTGCGGGGTTCAGCAGTTTTGCCCAGGTTTCCGATATCGTTAGCAGACAGAGAAGTTGGTTGACGCTCGTTGTTTATGGATGGGCCCTCCTCTGTGACCCCTTTTTTTTAGAAGCTTGGTCAACTCAGTTATCTGCTCCCTTAAATAGTTGACCTCATTTCTTAAGTTCTCAGTCTCGTTATCCATTTTAGCCATGAGTCTTGTCTGAAGCCGGGTTCTATAAGGATGTCTCCCCGTGATTTCTTTCTTTCTTTCTTGTTTTTGTTAATAAATAAAAAAAATGTATTAGTGAAAAGAAAAAAAAAGAAGGAAAAGAAAGAGACCAAAAATAAATAAATAAATAAAGAAATAAATAAAAATAAAAATAAAAATAAAAATGATTGAAGCGATCATGAGCCTTGGCGAGCATCCTTTTACCGTTCCTCAGAACGTCTCGTTCAAAAGTACTAAGTTAAGCAATGTGGAAACTAATATGGTATCATTGTGGACGTGAAGCAATCATTTTATTACTTTAATAAAAGCAGTCATTACATCCAGCAGAAATAATCAGTCTCTCCTAGCTCGGGCAATCATAGCCTTCATTTCATTAAGCCAATTTTTACAATATTCTAGGAAAACTACAATCTCCTTGGGGGTAGTGAGGGGATTTGTCATTCCTTCAGCCTTTCTCAGCAGCTGTGGATGTCTTCCAAAGTTCTGTTTGCCAGATACGCTAGCTGGTGGAAGCGGCGTATCCATGAGTGAATGATTTCATCCTGATTTGCTACTTCGGCTCTCATAGACTGTATCATCTCCTGACATCTGTTCTCTATCTCGTATGCACGCCATTTCTCATCATTTATTTCTTGTCGAGACGTTTCTGTCATATCTTTGATTTGTTGCTCCATGATAGTGATTTGAGATTGCAGAAAATCCTTTTCTGCCACAGCCTTCTGTTCATTTTCTCTTGCTCTCTCCATCATCTGTTTCAATAGCCGTTTGTCTGCAAGAATAACATCTCTTTCTTCATTCTTGGCTTTTAGCTGGGAGTTAGCTGCTCGGGGGCATTGATCTAACTTCTGCATATGAATCATTTCGGCCTTTCACTTTCTACTAATGTCCTCATAGGCTTGTTCTTTTTCATGATTTTCCCTCTTCAAAAGAGCACAATCTTGATAGGCTTTTGTCAAGTCATCTTCTAACTTCTTGTTCTTGGCTTTCAGCTCCTCTATTTCTCTGGCCCTTTCATCTTCAAAAGGGGGTCCAGTAGATGACTCATACCTCAGAGGGGGATCGAATGTCCTGAATGGTAGCTTGACGATAGAGACCCGATTTAGGATCCACTGATAGTATTTTTCTTTAATACCTTGACTTCTGACACCTAACTCTTTCCCTTTCTAGCAAACTTTCTGCCAGGCACCCCTTATATGCTTGAGGGTAGAAGCGTATTCCCCGTTTGTGTAGTAGAGGACAAAGGGGGTCAATGACTCTTCACTTGGTGGTCCGAGCAAAGGGTAAGCCAATTGGCGCTTGGCTATGACTGGATTTAATTAATGCATTCGCGAGTGCCTATGAGTGGGACATTCGGATAACTTCCACAATGGTGAATGATGGTGTCAACCTTTAGCCATTGCGGATACCATCTTACCTTTTCAGCAGTGAGCCCAATAAGATGGCTGGCCCATTCACGCCCGCTCTTCACAGTCAACTGGCACCACTTTAGGTCTGATATAGGGCATTCAACCTTTCCCGTTTGGCTGAAGACATGTGATGTAAGCCACACATACAAAGCAGGTGAGCAACAAAGGATTCTTTCCCCCCCTTGAGTATGGCAATAGTCCATGGTACAGTAAACATCCGCCAAAAGTGCAGTAATAGGATTTTCACGATGAAGTTTACGAGCCAGGAAAACATCTATAGCATCATAGTCTACATAATTCTCGATTCGAGGAAACAAGATGATGCCATAAAGGGTAAGTGCTAAGGTATCCATGAAAGTTTCCCAATCTTTATTTTCAGCCAAACTGTTCATGTGTTTTTCCAAATATGCCCTGGTAAACCCTGGTATCTGATTCCTGCATAGTCGCGCTTCTTCTAGCTCGGTCGGACTAATCTTCAATATTGAAGAAAGGGAGGCGACGTTAGCATACTGCCCAAGTCGTCTGTAAGGTACCTGCCCCTCTAATGGTAAGCCCAAAATCTGCTCAAACTCTTCCACTGATAGCGCTAACTGGAAGTCTCGAAATGTGAAGCATCGAAGAGGTGGGTCGTAAAATTGGGCTAAAGCAGTGAGTGCTTCAACCTGTACTTCAACTTCCAAAAGCTTTAGGATCCTCCCATATTTCCTTGAGAAGGTCATCCTTTGGGTCAGATTCAGCTTCTTTCCCAAAACCTGCAGGCTAGCAGTGTCAATTTCCCAACCTTGACATGTAGTAACTTCCTCAAGTCGGTCTTGTTGGCCCCACATTCATCTAAATCCATATTAGTTTCCATTTTTTGTTGGATACTCGCCAAGTTCTGATTACTTTCTGGAAGAGGAAAAAAAATCAACTTATGGGCTTGTTATCATTATTTCTTAAAAATATTTTCTGCGTGAATAAATTACAGACATCTCAGATCATCCACTTTTTGGAAAACTTTGCATAAAAACTTACGATCCAAAAGGCCTATAATTTAAAGCATGAAATTTAATGGGCTTGAACTATTTTCCCCATGTCAAATTATTGGGCTTTTTTTTTAAAAAAATGTTTGTTGGAAAAGGAGTCTTTTAATTTAAAAAAAAAGGTAAAATACCATTGCCCCTTGTGTTCCCTATACAGGGTTTGTCTGAAGGCCTCCTATTGGTTCTAAGGCTCCTCTAATAGTGTTCTCTCACATTAGGTGGCTATTTTAAATCACTAAAGGCCACTAGAGCTACGACTCTACCCATGATGTGGACCACAACGATAGGAAATCTACCAGGTGTGGGCACCATGAGAAAGTCACACTCTAGCTGAGGCTCTCACGATGTCAGACGGAGACGAATGTCTAAAATGACACCGCTACACAACCTCCCCTAAACTTAATGGTTTATTCGGACCCTTGGGTGTAGGGTCCCACTCAGAATATGTGTGAAAAAGTGTAAGTGTAGTGTGTGAGGGGCATACATGTAATTGACCCTTCCTTCACAAGAAACAAACACAGAGCAAATACAAAAAAAAAAATCATCTACCCTAAGGTTCAATAATACAAAATATAACATCTTCTACCCTAAGGTTCAATAATAACATATATCAACCAAACACATGGCATAAACATAGGCAAGAAATCATGTAGAATAATTCAAATATACTTAAACAAATTAAACGGGCTTGACTCTCTAAGGTCCCCAGTGGAGTCGCCATCTGTCGCGACCTATATCGCGGCGAGAGGCCGACCGTAAAAAGAAAATAAAGTTTCCCGAGTTCCCTCCAGAAACCGTGGAGTCGCCACTAATGTTTTTAAGGTAAAACATCAGAAAAAACCTAACGTGAAGGTACTAGTCCTAAATTAAGATTTTAAGTTCGGGAGTCTAATTACAGGTGGGGAAGGTATTAGCACCCCACACTTTTCGTTTTAAACGGTTACCCTAAATTGTTTAAGTTTGAATAATCCTACTACTTTATAATTTAAACCTCTTAGAGATCCCTTATGGATATGCTGTTGATTTAATGATTTTTAAAATTATAAATTTTACGATTAACAGGACGTCTCGTCCAAATTAGTCCAGTTATCATTAAAAGCGTGATGATTTTATTTTTACTAGTAAAAGGGATATATATTTTTTAAAATTTGGGCCCGACAGGAATAATTGTTCCCGCTCCTACGTATTCCCCAAGCATTAGGGAAAATCAGGGTTACGTAGTTCTTTGGGTTATTTTTTAAAAAAACGCGAAGTAAGTTATATTTTTAAAAAGAGGAAGCCTTAGGTTTTAAAATGATTTTATTATATTTTAAAAGGAGAACTTAACAGTCTAGGTTAATTTGAGAATGAAAAGTTTATTTAAAGACCTAGATTAACAGGACGTCTCGTCCAAAGAATCTATAAGGATATTTTGATTTTATTATATTATAGATATTATTAAAGTGTTTTATGGTTTAAATTCTTTTAGGAAATTTTACATAGATTGACAGGACGTCTCATCCAAAAAACCTATAAAGACCCTAAATTTATTATCAAAAATATTTTTTTATGGTCAAAATTAATTTTGGGACAACTAAAGACCTATTTTATTTGGAAACTTAGGCCAATAGGACGTTTCATCCAAATTGATCCATAATGTGAATATATTAATTTTGTTACCTATTGGCATCACAAAAATACTTCATGGTCTAAAAGTTAAACATAGGTTAATGAGATATCTTGTCTAAATTAACCCTAGCATAAAGATTTTAATTTTAAGCACATACCAACATTAATTTTATTCCCTATTTTGCAAACGTAGTATTCTAAACTTAATTAGTAGCAAATATTAACAGACACTCGATGATACTAATTATGGGAATATTTCTAAAGGGAAAAAAAGATTCATAATTTAATTCTTTAAGAGACTAAAATCACATAACAATCGCACAAACAAATAGGAAAGAACAGGAGAAAATACCTTGTTGGTTAATTGTTTTTTTTTCTACGTCAATCCCCTTTCACGTTGATCCTTCAATTATTTCCTTTGTAGCTGTGTGTGAATATCCTCTCTTGATCTCTATTCAATTTTCCTTTTTTCTCAACCTGCCTCCCCTTTATCTAACGTGAACGTGCTATATATATAGCCAATTGAAAAAATTTTGCTGCTGCATACCTTCTCTCCTCCCCCCTTTTTTATTATATAATATTATATAGATATAATAATCCCTGATGCCCTTTTTCCATGTTTAGCGTATTGGATATCTATATCCCCTATATGTATTATTATATTATATAAAAAAGCTGATCATTTTCCTTGCTTTTAACTGAATGGATATATAATATAAACTTAATCTCTAATGTGAATCTGCCCTTTATAATATATATTTCTCAACATGCCATAAATGTGATCCACATTCAGAGGCGTAAACATCTTTTTTTCTGTTATTTCTGTGTGAACCTTTTATATAATATCCATTTCCTCTTTTCATTATCTCATAACATATAGATAATAGGATTAATATAATTATAAAACCTGAATTTGATTTTTTTTAGAAACCTTATCATATTTTATAATATACTCATTTATTTAAAAAGCTTTATCTCATCCTATTTTAAAGAACTCTATCTCTTTCTTTCTCTAATCTTCTAAAATCTTATCCCTCATGAAATTCAAATTTTAAACTCCCTTCTTGAATTTTAAAATTTTCTAAGTTTTAGAAGTTAAAAAATCTACGGTTCTGGTAAGGATTTAAAATTTTAAAAATTAAAGCCCGGATCAATAATTTGAAATTCAAACAAGCCCATAGGTTCACTTTTTCTAAAAAAGAATTTTTTTACTTTTTTGGTATTTATTATTATTTATTATTATTAAAATTTTAAATGGACCCGGACAAAATTGGGTAGCAACACTCTCTGTCACTTTTTTATTTTAAAAGAGCATCACAAATCAAATGCATGCATGTTGAGTGTTTCAATTTGTAAAGGGGGAGTGAACTATGTGGAACTTAGTCCCTTTCATGGATAACTTTTTGCCCCTAAGATAAATGCATTCAGAAAAAATGAAAAAGAATAAAAATTGTCAAAAAGACAAAGAAAAATAAAAGGACTAACTTGGAAGTCAATCAAAGAGGAATGTGAGGTTGGTACAAGGAAAACACCTAGGAGATAACTACATGCATTTGTGCAAAAGTTATGACATTTTTCTCTTTTGAAACATTAGGTGTTCTTGATACCTAGAAAAACAATGGTTTTTGTAGCCAAGCCTCATTACTCCTCTTAAAAAACCTTTTGATCCTTGTGGATTTTATGTGGTGACAATTGATGAGATGATCAAACGGAACTTAGATTAATTTTGTGTTTGTTTAAGTGAAACAATAGCCTTGTCATGTTGATGGAGAGATACACTATGAGGTGATAAGTTTTAAAGAGACTTAATTATCAAACTAATTTTTTTTCTTTATTTATATGTAATTGCTTTCATAATAATAAATTGTACCACGAATTAGAAAGATTAGGAATGTTGTTAATTTTATGTAAAGGGTAATTTATACTTAATTATTACTTTATATATATATATATATTACATGTTTTATTTTATAAACTATTGGGTAAAGATGTGCAAGTCAACTTACAAAACTTTAAGAGAATGGAAATTTGCCCATATTTTATGTGTCAATATGCTCATTTTGGGCGTTACTATGCTGAGTTAACGGAAGCCCTGCTTTGCCTCTATTAATGGGCGTTAGCACGCCTAATTAAAGTGTTAGCACGCCCTAAATACTTGAAAGCTTTACCCTGGTGCACCTTACCACGCCCCCATTGGTGTTATCAAGTCAAACACTTGCTGAAGACATAATCCTCATCCTCACTAAGCGTTGTCAAGTTGGATGGAGGTGTGACCATGCTTGGATTGCACTTGTTGCTTAGAAGTTGCTCATTACCATGCCCAATTAAAGTGTTGGCATTCTTAGAGACATAACTTATGTTTTTCAGTTAATGCCCACTCTAGGTGTTACCACACCCAAACCTTTATGAGTAATTATGTATTTGCGTAGTATGCTAGTGTGGGTGTTACTACGCTTGATTTCACACCTAATTATTGAAGTTTAAGTTAGTTGGTTGAGTGACGCTATTGTAATTTCAGCTCTCTCATTCTTTATTATTTAGCTGTCTATATAAAGGCCAATTACTTGTAAAAACATACTAACAAAATCATTATTTCATATTTCATTTAAAATTCCCAAATTTTCTCTCTCTTCTCTCCCATCTATCTCTTATCCCATCATGAATTATCTCTCTATTGTTATTCATCTTTCTTCTTCCTCTATGGGTAACTAAATCCTTTAGATTGAAAGAAATAGACTATGAAGCATTTGGTAATTGTAAAGCTATAATTGAGATGAAATGGAATTAACAATTGATTGGGACTATCTAATCTTAAAGCTTTTATTGGATTGATCATCAAGGAATTGACCTAAGAGTTAGATTCTAGTGAGGAATCATGGCTTCTAGCTCTTAACTGGAAATCTCAACCTAAATTGGAGTTGACCTAAGGGATTAGGCTCCTCATATTAGGAGATGTTCACAATTCACGCAAATTGATTCATCAACTTCTGAACACCTAAGGGATTAGGGTTCATAAAGAGGTAAATTAGGGGGTTTGATTTAAGGAATTAGGCTCCATCTATCTATATGAATAAATCTTTATTTTTCAATTCAACTACACTCAATCCAACAATTGTAAGAGTCCAATGCAAAGTTGAAAATGAAATTTCATCTCAATCCTTTTGTTTGTATTTCTTTATCAATTCCTAAAAATTAGAAAAACAAGTATTCAATTCTTTCAATTTTTGACAGAATGAATAATTTCTCTGGTGTGGTTAAGATTGTGGTATTTGGCCTCAACCATTATGGAACGATATCACAGTTAAACGATTGGTATCCTTGTCGAATATAGGTATGAAAACATTGCATCATGAGGCATGGCATGTTAAGCTCTCTTGACTGCATTACGTATAGCTATAGCTGCTATTGGTTTTAAGTTTACCATGCACTTGAATCACTTTCTTGTTTCTTTGGATTGTAAATTGTTCCCACTGATGGTTAAACATTTGCAACTTGTGTGCATATGCATTTTTTTATGAGGTCTTGGATCCATTTCTATCAAGTTGTATTATTGTATGTATTACTCTACTCTTTTTGGTTGTTAAGAGTTTTAATGTTTACCTGAGGTTAAGCAAAGTTTATAAGTTGGAAGTGGTTATTAGTGACTTACTTTAGGTTATTTTCCTTAGGGATTTAATTTTTAATTGTATTTTTTTTCAACCATTTTTGTAGTAAAAGTGCCCTCATTCTCTTTGAATTTAAAACATAATTTCATTTCTTGGTTATTGATAATTTGGTTGTGTTTTGTAAGGAAAAAAACCAAGAATTGAAGCTTGAAAAAGAATCTCAAGTGGGGTCGCCAGAGGCAGCTCATCTCAATAAGCCACTGCTTGACTAGTTGTAATTAGTCATTAGGTTGCATAATTAGGCCTAAAAGCACTGATTCTCTAAGCATTGGTCAACATGTAAGGAATATGGTCCTACCCCCTTTCCATCCTACTCATCAGCAGCCTCATTGCACCCGCTATTATGCTATGGTTTTTCCATCATGTCTCCTTGTAATGGCTGAAACGCCCACAAGCTAGACATAGCAAGTGAAGTCTTTCAAAGTCTACCATATAGAGACATCCCTTCAATTCAAAAACAACCAACAAAGGTCTACTAAGCTCTCTTCAACACATACCTTTACATGTTCACCTTGGTCCCGTTAGAGAGTAGTTGTATCCATTTTCACAATGAGGTTTCCTATGAAGGTTAGAACATTTTGGTCATAGTATTCAATGAGTAAACTAGAGAAATGCACCTATAAAATCAGCTTCTGAATCGTTTCCGTTAGAAGATGAAAATCAAGTGTCCACTCCCTAATAGTGAAATAATGATTATGTCACGTCCAAGGAAGCTTTTTGTTAGTTTAGGGTTTAGCTTGAGAAATTGACCATTAAGTACTCTTACCCTAAATGAATAATGGATAAAACATCTACTGCGGTATACATTTATTTTAATCAATTTTCTAATGCTATGCACTCCTCTCCTGCCCAACCTATTGATCCATCATTAGGCTTAAAAAACCAATAAGAACATAACGTTTCCCTGCAAGTACCATTAATACTACATAATGTCCTCAACAATTTCGCACGGAACATGAATTTAAAGGGAGAACAAAATTTACACCAGACAAATACAAAACTATAATAATGATAAATAGAGCAAGTAAATTGGTCTTTGATTTGACTCCATTATGAAAACATTAATTTAAAAAAACTGATGTCTCAAGCAAGGTTATAGATCAGGTATACTTATCATTAGTACAAATGCCAACCATTACATTCCCCTCCATTCTTTTCTTCTCCTCTCCTGTATCCCTCAACCACAACTGTGTACGCACTACTTGGTTTCCTTAACCAAGAGAATGCAGTTTCAAATTCCAAGAGTTGGGTTATTCAATCCATATAATTGCCACGTAGCAAGTTGACCACCAGGTATCTGCCTGTAATCCAATAATCAATGCTTACATGAAATCATCCTCCATTTCCTGCAATGATTTGCTTCCTGATGCAATGTGTTTGTTGGATGTCATATTTTCAGCAACCATTAACCCCTTGTAGCTCCTGAGCTCTGCTTGTTTCTCCTTTTCAAGCCTTTCCAATTCCTCACGGCGTTTCTGTACAAAGAAACACAATGGTAAATAAATAGATAATAGCAAAAATCTAATAAAGACATCTTTCCAGTTTTTATTCTGGTATTTTATGTCATGCAGATTGAACTACTCATTTCATTCTGATCAGACAAATTTTGATGTGAGAAATCCTAGAACCTTAGGTTGCAATCAAATTGTAAAACAAAGTTCACAAACAAAATCCTAAAGGACAACAAGCTGCTAAGTGACTCAAAGAACTGAAGCAGGCATGAAGCAAAGGAAAGGATAATTTAAATGACAGACATGTATGTAACTTGACTGTTAAAAAGACAGCGGTAAATGAAACAATCATTTACAACTTCACTTAGAAATATGACCGCTGGTCAACCTTCAACAGAGTTACACATGATGGATGAGTTTGATTATGATTCTCCATCAGTGTGAAAAAGTTTTACACTTATACATTGTTTGTTTCAATTGATTCTTAGGAGGGGGGAAATTAATCAGCTCAATTAGGAGGATATTCATGATTTTTAGTTGTTTGGTAAGGAGGAAATATAAATGACGAGATGTTTTATTTTTGTGGGACCCACAAAAATAAATTCCTTCCCTAGAACAAGTCATTTGGGAGGAATTTCTGGAAAAAATTGAAAAGGATGGCCACTACCCCCGACTCTCATTGAATGTGTGAATCACAAAGTCACTTCATCTTCAACACCTCCCTTCCAGACCAGTGTTTCCCCAAGTCCCCAACAAAACCAAATCATCTAATGCCAGCAGAATCCATACCGCATCATTATCATTCAACCTACAAACAAAGTTATCAACTCAACAAAACCCTCCATCAACAAAAAAACAAAAAACAACCCATAGTAGTCAATCCCAAATAGCGGAGTATAGCAGCCAACCCTAAAACTAGGAATGTGGTGTTGCAGAGCAAATCACAGAAGCTATATTATTCTATCACGGGTGAAACACAAACATATAATACATATATATAGAAAAACATAAAAAAAACATAGAAAAATAACTAAAAACACTCTAAATGCATAGTAGATGATTGATATCTAATATTATCCAAAGCACAAGATTCAAAACATGGTCTGAAATGCATAAGTTCATAATCAAAACATTCTAAAAACAAGAATTCAAGTCTCATAAATCCTTAGGCAGCAGCAAAACATAAAAAAGATAGCCATATCAACTAAGAAAGCTAGAAATCATATTCTTCATCTCCATCTCCAAGTTCCAATGAAGAAACACAAGGTACAGTCACTGCAATGGTTGTCGGAGGTCACCAGAGTTGTAGACACAGGGGGAAGACCTCACAGGAGACGCAGGGGCTGTTGGTGATGACAGAGTAGCTGTCGATGTTGAAAGGGCTGCCGCCGGTGATGGAGGGTCTTGACAGAGAGGAAGAAGAGTGAATGGCATGAGAGAGGGAAGAACAAGTGTCGAATGAGGGAGAAGTGAGAAGGGCCAACTTCAAAAACCCTAAACCAAAGGAGAGGGAAGAACAAAATTACCTAGGTGCCCTTCATTAAGCCAAAAATGACACTATTTTGAGGCCTATTTCAAATAGCGTTACAGGTCGTGATTTGCTCCACCTCGATCACACTTGTAGAGCCATGAAGGTAAAGTGTCCAACATTTGCAAGAGAATCATAGCAACAGGCCACAAAACAATTGCAGCCGCTACACTACACTGCGATTTGACAACTAAGCAGGAACCACAAACCTATTGAGACATAGAGGGAAGAAGAAGAAGAAATAGGATCGGTAACAGGATTGGAAGGGGAGAGGGAAGAAAGCAGAGGATGAGATTGGGATTGGAAGGTTGCAGATCCCGATAAGGAAGGAGGCCACGAGACCACTGCTTGCAGATCATGCAAGAAACAGATCCAGTAAAAGAGATGCTCACAAATTGCAATTGAAACAAAGATGGTGGTGACTGAAAGGACAATGATGAGGAAGTGGAAGAGATGGTGAGGAGGGGAAGGGAGTGGAGGAGCTGCTGATAAGGTTGGAGAGGTGGTTTTTTTTGTAAAATAAAACCCATAAAATTTCTTCCGGTTCAATATCAAGTGAGGTGATTAATTTTTAGATGAAACAAGGACAGTGGGCTTTAGAATTAGAAGGGACTGCAGTTTTAAGAAGAAACAAGGAAGATGAATCACAATTTATTATATGTATTTTTAATAAAAGTTCTTATCGTTAAAAAAGACAAAATAGGGTATCTTTGTCTTTTCAAAATTATTCTCTTTATTTAAATAAATAAAAAATTAATTATTTTCTCTCTTCCTACTATTTTTTCAATCCATCCAAACACATAATTTCCCTATAATTTCAACTCAATATCTTTTCATTAATTTTATTTCCACTCAATTTTTTCCCTCTCAGTTCCCCCTCCTATTGAAACGAAGCATTAAGTGGTCTTTGGTAGGTGTCTTTTTTCTTCATCGGGAATAAAAGTTAAAAAGAAATTTACCTATGTTTAATAGAAGTTATAAGAAAATATTATGTAAGTAGAATTACTAAGAATTTTAAAATGTGAAGGATTTACATTTCTAGGTTACCTGCTTTCAGTGTTGTTAAAAATCGGCCATGGCGCCGCCATGGCGCTATGGCGTGGCGGAAAATCAACGGCCCGATATGAATCCCTCATGGCGTGGCACTTTTTCATGGCGGCGCCATGGGCAAGGCGCAATGTCGGGAGCTGGCGGGCCATGGTGGAAATGGGAGGAAAAAATAAAAAAAAAGAAGCTTTTGGGCCTATGACCCGGTTACCGACCCGGTAACCTGGGAGCCCAAAACTTTCAAAGCCTGAAAGAGAAGCTTGAAAAACCCTAAACAGAACAGCCATCCTTGGTTTCCCACTCCTCTCTCCGTTTCCTTGAGCTCCGGCGATTCTCCGACGCGATTCAGCACTCTCCGGCGCTCGGATCTTCTTCTCCGGCGCGATTTCACCCTCTCCGGCGCTCGGGTCTTCTTCTCCGACGCGATTTCACACTCTCCGGCGCTCGGGTCTTCTCCTCCGACGCGATTTCACCCTCTCCGGTGCTTGGGTCTTCTTCTCCGGCATACTGGTTCGTCTTCCCCGGCATGCTGGTTCGTCTTCCCCGGCGTTCCCTTTTCTCCTCTTTTTTTCTTCAGGTTGGTTCGTTTTCTTCCTCTGTTCTGCTGTGTCTGCCTCCTCTGTTTCATCTCTTCTTCATTTCTTCTGCTGTGCCTCCTGCTGCGCCTCCTCTGGTCTGCTGTGCTCTTTGTTTTTAATTTCATGTGTTATTTTTTAGATGAAACAATGCATGTGCAGTAACTGGACAGCATTTTTTTAGTTTCATTATATTTTTAGTTTCATCATTTTTTTAGTTTCATTATTTTTTTATTTTTATTATTTTTTTAGTTTCATTCTGAGTTTATTTATTTTAGGATTCCTGTAATTTTTTTTGTGAACATTTCTAACATTACAGCATAGTTTCATATATTTTAGCATCACTTTAAACATTTTTAGCATGCATTACTGTAAACATTTCTAACATTTCAAGCATTACAGCATAATTTCAGTTTTAAGTTTAATATAACACTAAATTTTTTCAGTTCTCCTTGACAATTTTTTTTATTTCAATTGAGTTTCAGTTCTTGACATTTTTTCATTTTCAAATATCTTGACATTTTTTCAGTTCTTGACAATTTTTTACATTGTTATGGTATAATTTTAATTGAGTTATTATGTTAGTTTTGCTTAGTTTTTCATTCTGCAGTGTTTTTTAATGTATATTTCTGCATATAATAGAGTTTTTATCATGACCGCCATGGCATCCGCCATAACCCGCCATGGCATCCGCCATAACTTTTATGGCATTTTTTTGGCTCACCGCCATGAACCGCCATCCGCCATTGATAACACTGCCTGCTTTTTGGGACAAAACTCATGCCTAAACTCACAATATTACTGGGTAAGTCTTCTTTATACTAAACATGAAAATAGCAAAAAATATAACATACTTAGGAAAAGACTAATTGACAAACATGAGAATCAATTTAACTATGCATCACTTATCCAGTGAAGACGGTCCAAGGAAAGTAGCTAAAAATCATACCTCCTACCAAACACTACCTTAGACCTATGATATGTACCACATCATCTAATGAGTTAAAATTTGTTGACAACTACATGGTATCAGAATCTGAATCCGAATCTGTATAGGCATAATCTGCTTTCTATGCAAGGTACCAAGTTTGATGATAAAAATAAGTTGGTTAGGCATGAATTGGAAAACAAAAAACAACAATATAATACTCACTTTTTCTCGCAGATGTTGTTTTCTCTCAGCTCTTTCAGCTGCATTAACTGCTTCTCTCTCAGCTGCAACATGTGTATCCATATAAATATCAAGATTGGACAAGTCAACAAAAAATTGTAAGCATATACTTTTATAAATATTAAGGTTAAGATTATACATGATACACCACAATGGGTAAATGACTAGATATGATGACCAAAAAAATAAAAGGAGCATCAGCGGCCTCCTTATCCAGCACATAGCATTTTTTATTCATAAATCTTAATTGTTCAAGAGCCCCTCCAAACCATTCTATAAGGAACAAGTTAGAAGGTTTTGGGGGTCCTTAATATAAAAGATTTTAGTTTTTACAGTGTCTTTTAAGTTTTTTTATTTCCCCCTACTCGCCCCGTTATCAAATGAGTTGGAGGGTACTTATTTATTAACAATGGTTTTAAATTTAGTCATACTAAATGAGGGTAACATTGACATGTTGTAGAATTTTCAAAGAAAAATAAAGAACATTAATCAACTTTAACTACTTTAAATGGCCTGTGATTTAGTTTAAAAGTCTTTTATCAAAAAAGACCAGAAGTATATCTGAGAGAAAGTAAAACATAATTATTAATTACCTTTCAGATCAGGCTTTCTTTCCACTTTTGTCCTGTTAAGCCGGTTAACAATCTCATTTATGCGCTTCTCCACTCTCATTGTTCGGACCTAAAATATATAAAAAACAAAGCTCAAGCATTCATGCACCCACTCACAGTGAAAAATGGCAAAAGATATAGAACCAAAAGAAGCTGAGAAAGAATATGCAAAAGCTCCAAGTTTAAAACATTCACCATTTTTGGGTTGTGAAAACCAACTTGACCAACATCCATTGAAGGGGTTTTCTTTAAATTAGACCAGGGAGTGTAAACAACATCAATATTGTTCACTTTATTTCCTGCCATGAATAAAGGGAAAAGAAAGATAAGCACTAAATACACATGAATAGTAATAGTACTTTGAAGGAGTGAAATAATAAGTACTAGCATGTTTTGGATGATGTTTCACCTCCACTAGGTCAATAATATAGCAAGAAATAGGTTCTATTCTAAAAAACATGTTAAACTCAGTTGCACTCAGCGTGAAACCAAGTTACAAGCAGTCTGCAACTTCTTTCCAAACAAGACACGCACGCGCGCGCACAGACACACAGTCACACAGACACACACATTAGTCTTTCTGATTTCCAGTCGTAAATATAACTAAATAAACCTTTACATGAGCAACGCAATGCAGTACTATAAGTTTCAGAGGATAACTACAATTGGCATTTAAATAAATTAAACCAACAGATCAGAGGAATAACCAGTCAGGCTTTTACACACACACACATACATAGTATGAGAATTAGTCTTTCTGATTTCCAGTCGTAAAAATAACTAAATAAACCTTTATATGAGCAACGCAATGCAGTACTATAAGTTTCAGAGGATAACTACAATTGGCATTTAAATAAATTAAACCAACAGATCAGAGGAATAACCAGTCAGGCTTTTACCTTGAATTGAATTTGCTTTAACAAGCTGAGCACAGTCTTCCAGTAAAATTTCATTCATGTCATCAACAGTCTGACCTTTGTGCAGCCTGACATAGACATGGGCTGAAGACATTTTGTCAACATGGAACCTACAATACACACAGATTTTATTATAAAAGAACCTCAGAGAAAGCAAAATAATAACACATCTAAAAAAGCACCACATGAATTGAAGATACAGCATACTTATGGACTTGCGGTTCCAAACTCCAAAATAGAACAAAACAAATACTCAATCAACAATGTCATACCCAGATAGGTGATTTCTTCTGATATAAAAACGACTCAACGCTTATCAGTTATCACAGCCAACCCAACATAAAGAAAACATTCCTAAAACTAATCGGTTCGACAGGTTAAACCATGAGATGGCTATGTAACTAATCCAGATTAATTCTTTATTACAACCAGTTCAATCATAGTCTGATTCTCAGTTTTGATGCAATGACCGGTGCGTTTTAAAAACATTGTTATTACCCATTGAATAAACATGTTGTCAGTAACAAAGTTATCGCTAGACACAAACCAAATTAATAACCATTAACTATCTAAGTGAGGCAAAATATCAAACAGACACAGAACACAAACTTGGGCACGCAAACAACTGAAAATCAATTATAATCGAATCAAATAAAATCTCACGTCGATGAAGGAACCAAACAGAGGCGATACATATAATTTACAACAGGAAGCAGCGAATTGGAGGGAACGGATAAGAAAATAATGAAATTGAGTTAGTGAAAGTGGGATTAGGGTTACCAGATGTCTTCGGGAAAACCGTATTTGATGAGTTCCTCATTCTCGAACTTGTCGAGGCCCATGAAGATGGTGTAATCGCCAGCTTCGGGGCGTGCTTTGAAGTAAAACACCATGATGATGGTATTGCTTTGGATTCACGCACACGACAAGAACGGTGGAGAAGGAAGAGGGTCCGTTAGGGTTGTGAGACCTGTCCTTTCCTTAACACAATTCAAATTTGGGGATTTGCTTTTGCTATCCGAATCGCTTCACAAATCATAATCACGGAACCTTCGCTTTCGGCTTTTTCTAAAAGCATTTACGCTTTCGGGGTCAATTTATAAATACAATACTTCGGCTGGTACGTCGGGGGGAAAACCCGAACCGCATAAATTTTGATTTTTTTGAAATAGAAAAGTTTAAATATCCTTTTAGATTATTTTAGTTAAAAACAAATTGTAATTTATCAGTTAATTTTCAAAGATAACTGCTTCTAGGATTGTTTTTTATAAGAGGTTATTGGATTATTTTTTAATTACTATTCGTTATTTTGTCCTCAATGATTATTAATTTAAATCTAAATATAAATACTTCAAATATTTTTATGTGTTTTTTAACAAATTTAAATGTAAAAAAATTTAAAATAAAACAATTGAAATAAATTATACAAAAATATGCTCATCTAATTAATTCAAATAAAAAAAACTTATTTCATACCAATGAATATAATAATAATACTAATTATTTATATAATTCGTAAAAATAACCCAATCTCTCTTTTTGTTTGCATCACAAGTATTTTTTACATTACATAAGACATAAAAGAAAATTAAGTGTATATCACTTGAATTTTCTATAGGTTAATAATAATAGTAATAAAAACAACAACAACAATAATAATAATAATAATAATAATAATAATAATAATAATCTAAACACATAGACGCCTCGACCGTTTTTTAGGAATGAATGACTCCCTACAAACCAATATAAGACATTTCCAGCCTTAGAGTCCTTAATTGATGGACTATCGAAAAGACAAATGCATTTGTTGGTATAAGTAATACAAATTAATTCATTTAAGTTATCTTGACTGTATAGTCTCATAACTATACAATCTTTGGATCTCTCCCATTTTAGTATGCATTCGATTCATTCATATGTCCTTGTTTGTGCCTATACACTGACGATCACTCTCCACCCTCAATAGTGTCCGAGATGTCATATTCCCCGCTGGAAGCTTGCCAGGAGCCACTCCTTGTATGTGCCCATGCACCGACTATTACTCTCTGCCCTCAATAGCGTCGGGATGTCATAATAACGTCCCCTTAAATATACCTAGAATTTATCCCGGAATAAGTTTAAAAACAGAGTAAATTATTCATGTTTAACATTCCAGGAAACAAATAATAGGATCCTAAGAGTCATGTCATTCAAAACAGCTCAAAAATCTTGATTTTAAACTCTGGTAATCAATTGCAGCAAGTGGTAATCGATTCCAGCGTAAAAAAAATGCAACGGCGGCAAAAATGCAGAATTTTGTCTTTTGGCCAACTTTCAGTCTACCTAAATCGCCCATTTTAACCTTGATTGCACGAAACTTTACAAGTCCCATGTTTTCCCCATTCCGGAACTATTGGCGCAGTTCGTTTGCCAAAATTTCATCGTATGAATGGGATATGCACAAAAATGCATTAAATTCATTTTTTAACAAATACCATGCACCAAACCATTCAAATGGGTTTCAAACCACCCACCTATCGATTCCTTCCAGGGGTCCTAAAATCCGTCGGATCACAAAATCACCCGTTCGGTTCCTAATTTAGCTTGTTTTAAACCTAACATGTATAATGTTATTCCATAACCATAGATTCATCAATCTCATCATTATTCATCACATACCTACACATTCATACTAAAATACATGTCACACACATACACAATTGCTTGCCCATCATCAGTCATCACAGTTCGATCACACATGGCTCAACGCCAAACGCATAATCATGATATCTAGTAACATGCTTTAATCAAAAGAATGGCTTCGTGCCAAATGCGTACACCTAAGCATTAAACATACTAAATTCATATCATTAAATCATCAAACACAATCATCAATATAAGCCATTACATCACAATCTAATTTTGAAATTCAAGCACACCTTCGAAATCTACCCATCATATAACATATACATGTATAAACAAACTTATTCATAATCATCCTCTCATATTTATCAACATCGTTCCTCCCTTGGCATTGAATTCACCTATACCTCATTTAGTACCCGCCTCTATAGTGTCTATCTGCAACCTACTTCCAGTCACTAAAAACCACAACAAAAGAGAATGAGTGACTGGAATTAAGAATTAACATAAAACTATATAAACATACATTAGGAAAAGTGTAATCTAGCTACCTTCTTTATTAAAAGCATTATTTATCATTATTATTCTCTTATATCATACTTTTACCTACCACTCTAATCACCTCATTTCTCTTTTCACTATAACTAATACCAATTCAAATATGTCAATCTCGCCACTAACTGAAACAACCTTAGGCTCATCATCCAATTAATTAACATTATTTCCTCAGTCTAATCAACATTATCTCATCATCAAATTAATCATCATAATCTCAACACTATTCAATTACTATTAGATCATCATCAAGTTAAATCAACATTATTTTGTGTTTTCACCCGCCACACCAACTCAATCATATATATTATTTAACAATCATATTAAAATCATCGACACATGCCATTACAAATTATTCATTTCATTCCACATAACACACCATATATAAATATATAAACATATCTTATCGAACATGAAATCATTTACAACGTAGGCTTCAATTTATTTCAATAATGCAAATCATTACATAAACACCAATATAAATATCATCTCAAGTCAAGGCGTGTATAACATAAATGACTCTCAAACAGATAATATGACGCCTTAGTATAAGGATACTAAAAGGATCGGCCTTCAGCCGGGGGTCCTACTTGACCGCTAGGTAGCTCAACTAGGTCCTACTTGGCCACAGGAGCCAAAAACAAAGGGCAAAATATATCGTCGGTCATCCTACACCACATAACCACAAAAGTTTAATTACTTTCTTAAATTTCTTATTCAAATGGCATAAAAGCCTCGCCTTTTGATTATTTCGAGTGGTCACACATACCGGACCCATGAATCTCCACCAGGGCGGCCATGTAGACCAAACCCTAAATATAATATCACGCATCATAAAGCATCGCCTTACCAATAATCAGTAGTGATTGTAAATCTCCATTAGCAAGCACAATAATATGATCAACACCATTTACTACGCAGTCTCATGATATATCTTTTACACATTCAAAGTCATAATCACATCAATACATCAAACATACACATATCAACATTACCAATACATTATGTCATTACTTCATCATTGACCATCAACACAAAATCATCATTATTTTCAACTAAACAATATATACTAACAAAGATCATCATCAATCAATGCATGACTCATGATATCTTCTTATCATTAAAGGAAGCATAATTAATTTTCACTGTTACTATCATGACTATAACATCCCAATTTTTATAAAAATAACTTAAAAAGGATTAAAGAAGAATTTCTGAATGAAATTCTGAGTGGAAAATAAATGAGACAAGATTTTCCGAGTGAAATGAATCAGATTCCGAGTGAAACGAATCTGACTCCGAGTGAAATAAGACAGAACACCGTTTCTAAGTGAATTTAAGATGTTTCTGAGTGAAACATCATTAAGAGAATCATATTTGAACAAAGTAACGCTGTGTCCAATGGAGACACGTTTGAGTAAAGCAAATCCGAGTGAAACGTCTCCGAGAGGAACGTTTTCGATTGAGTTACCGAGTGAAGTGTCTCTGCGACATTTCCGAGTGAGTCCTTCCAGAAAGAGTGCTTCTAGACAGAGACTTGAAATTCGATTGAGTCTATTTCTAAATGAATAATTCCAAGTGAGATAAGTCTGACTGATGTAATTCTGAATAAGACAATTGTGAAAGGGTCATTTCCAAGGAAGAGAAGCCGAGTGTTTCATAAGAAGGAACCTTTCCGAGTGAAGTTCCTCCGAATGAAGGAATTATGAGTAGAAAGAGGCTTGGATAAGTTCTCTCGGAAAGAGATGCCCAGAATGTGGAAACCGAGTCGGAATACACAGAAACTGAGTCAGAATTAATAAATATTTTAGTTTTCCATGTCAATCTGTTCTTCTACGTTCTAGTAAATTCCTTTCCAGATATTTTCTAAGATTAGGACCCATTTTGATGTGTTGTCCCCTTTATATTAAATATCTTAACTCTTCATTAATTAATTAAGATACGTATGTCAGAGAACTTCAAGTCATTCACATCTCTTCTACGTAAAGGACATATATAAATACTTTCATTGTTGGATTAATGAAGAACTCTTGAAAGTTGGAATCATTAGCCTTACTTACCAGTTCTCTAGAAACTGTTAAACCACGAAGATAATTAAATCTTCATTTTCACAAGGAAAGCTTAGGACTGGTGCAGAACTCCAATTCCAGTCGGAATTCTGGAGCAGTGACTTGATTATAGCTGCTGGAACTTCTTATTCTAGGTAGGGGGAGCGTACATCTCAAATATATGGTTTATGAATGGATCTGAGGTGTTGTTGTTGTTATGATATATGTGATACATGTGTGAAATGTTATTGAGACCCCAGTTAAATAACATATTTTATGTTTTATATCTTCCATTCATATTAATGATGTTTATGTGCTGAATATATATATGTATATGATGATAATGAGAATGGTTTCCATGAACTCTTCATGGGATATTTATATGATGATTATGTTGATGGTTGGATCGGTTGATGGCATGAGATAATGTTGATATGTGATTGATGATTGATATTTATTTGATATATCAATTGTGTTGAGACGCACATAGGACTACAGGAGGCCTGTGTTGCCGGTCCCGTTGTGGACGACCTGTTAAAGGCATAGACCCTGTGGTGGTTCCTACATACCACGAACGCCTTTGAGTGTGACTCAAGGCCGACCCGTAGCACTGAGTAGAGGACCGCTATTGTAACATCCCTGATGTTTTAATAAAAATTATGAAATGTGAAATGTTAGAGAATGTTTAAAAATTCTATTTAGTAATTACTCTGTTTGAGCCGGTGTCGAGGTCGGTATTGGAAACGCGAGCAGGCGGAGTTAAAAGAGCGGAAGTGTGGGAGAAGAGCGGACAGGGCTAGGCGGTCTGGTCCTACCGTTGTGGGGAGAGCGCCTCACACGGGGTTACAGTCCGGATTAACCTCATAATGAGGGAGACAACGGATATAAGTAGTCGAGAGGTGAGCACGGATAAAGTATCCGATCTCTCATGTTGTTGCTCGGATTTCCGAGGTATGAACATTAAGTTAGGACGGCGGGGTCGATATTTATATCAGACCTATACTCTGGCAAATTATTAGAGGATTATAACTACGTGGGCGTTGAAGGGATAAACATGTGTAATTGATTGATGACTAAGCGATAGTTTAAAATAGTTAGAATACAAATAAAATCAAGGAAAAGACGATCTTGCCCATGAGCCATATATATATGAAGATTCCCTTCCTTCTTCTTCATTTTTACACAAGTTACCTTTATTATCAGTTGTCCCTTCTCTTCCGTTTGCCTCTTCTCTCTTAACGCTGAGCTGCATGTACTGGAGTGAGACTCCATTTGTGTTTGAACTACAAATTAACCTCATTCCTGTGATTGAGACTTCCAGGTGAGTCTACTGATCCAACCTGATTGTGATTCCCTTATTTCTTTCATTCCTTAGCTGTTAAAGGTCATGCATGGCTATGTTCGTGGCTGTTCTCCACTCCTCTGTGAGTGTGAGCCAAATGTTGACCATAAACTAAGGACGTTGAGGTGATAAAGCTGTACTGCATGATCCGTAGGTAGTAGACTAAGTAACGGAAGACTGAGTGGAGGAGTTGAGATTGCAGAACCAGAGCTCAGAGGAAGAAATCGGCACAAAGAACAGATCATCGAAGCTTGGAATCAGAGTAAGGGGGTGTTCGGGTTATAATTAATTAGAATAGGACTTATTTCCTATCCCGATCTGTGAAGTAACTTAAATATACTAAAGAAAAATGTTGTTAAACGTAATTGTGTGTTTATACTTGTGCATGTGTGATAATGTACATTGATGAGTTGAGAACTGTGTTTGTGGTAGAGTTATCATGCATGCTCTTGAAATATTTAGTATTGATGTAATCAGTGTTGTGAGACTCTGGGTTAGCAAGCAGGCTGCCCGAGAGATGAGAAAATTGATATCTAATGTGAAATGAGCAGTGTTATGTGACTTCGGGTTAGCAAGCAGGCTACCCGAGGGATGAGAAGATGGATATCATTATGAAAGGTAAATTGTTGAATGATTATGTGGTATGGGATGGCCGACGGTATATGATAGCCCCTCATTTCCGGCTCCCGTGGTTTTCGTGCCCAGTTGAGCTACCCAGTGGTCAAGTAGGACCCAGTGGTCGAGGTGGAGAGTCAAGCAGGACTCGGTGAACCAAGCAGGGTTCACGGGGTGTCAAGTAGGACCCCCAGCTGAAGACCAATCCTTTAGTATCCGGATACTAGGAGTCAGATTGCATGAGAGTCAGTTGTGATTATGATGTATGAATGTGATGCATGTGATGAATGCGATGAATATGAAGAAATAGATGAACTGTGTGTTTGGTCTAATACGGTCACTGCCTGATATATTCTATATTTCGGTGTGTTTATTTAGAAGTAATGATTGAGGTGTATGTATAGATATGCATACGTATTTGTTAAGATCCGTTCTAGATTAATTATCATGCCAAACACTCACCCTTGCATATTTTTTTTTAGTAACCAGAGACAGAGAAGGGGAAGAAGCCGTGGAGCTGCGCCAAGGGGGAGAACGGTGCCAGGGTCCAAATGAAACTGAGTGACTCTTTATAGTCTTAAGTGTGTGTAAAAACCTCGTTGTATAATTATCAGTTGTGTTCAGTTAAGACCGGATTGAATGGAAAATATATTTCAAAATATAGCACTGTTATTGCATTTGTTTTGTGGGAACTCTTTGGGTTCATAGAACCATTTTTAGAGCGAAGTTTGAGAGTCCGGTTGTATGATCCGATGTGTGAAAGGTGTTCATTCTTGAACAACACCTCGTCTAAGTGAGAGTCCGGAATCTCGCTTAGACGAGTAGGGGCTTCGCATAAGCGGGACGCCCTGATTCCCCTTTCTCGCATCCGCTGTGTTTAATTAAAATTGCTTTTCCCTAAATATCAAATAAATTTTCAAGAAAAGGAAAAATTTATGGTAAAATGTGATAGTTTGAATAAAAATAAATGTGAAAATAACTTAGGACGTTACACTTGGTATCAGAGCGGTTCTTTCTAGAGCCGGTGTGTGGGCCGATTTAGTTATTGTGATAATCTTATGAAAGTTGATTGTGTTTTGTTGTGTTGAGATTGTATGTGGTCTGGCACCGTTCCCTTGGCACTCCACTGGTGTAGTATTCTATGAATATAAGGTAAATCTATAATCCCCTGACTGATCTTGGTTATTAATGGTGATGTGTTTGCCATTGTAGAGTTGCTAAATGGACGGAGAGACTAGTTCTGGGGGAGGAGATGATTTCTTCTCTAAATTTACTCAGCTGATGAGTAGGACCGAGTCTGGTCCCACTCTGGATAAATTCCTGAAAAGGAATCCTCCGACTTACAAGGGGGGACGCGACTACGATGGGGCATATATCTGGATTAGGGATATTGAGCAAGTTTTTGAATATTTTGAGTGTTCTGAGGAGCAAAAGGTTTTATTTGCTTCATATCAATTGAAAGATGAGGCTAGAGTGTGGTGGTCCCGCGTGAAGGTGCAAATGAACGCAGCCAATGAGCCGTTAGTATGGGCGAACTTTCGGAGGAGGTTCCTTGTTAAGTACTTCCCAGACAACTATAAAATCCGGAAAGAAATGGAATTTCTGAAGTTAGAGCAAGACCGGATGTCTGTAACTGAGTACACCAGCAAGTTCGACGAGCTGTGTGATTTTTACCACCCTTTCTCGTTAGAAGGGACTGAAGGCAGCAAGTGTGCTAAATACGAAGCGGGACTACGGATTGAGCTCCGTAGTGTAATCGTACCAATGGAGATCAGGGACTATCCGACCTTGGTGAATAAAGCAAGGCTGACAGAAGAAGTGCAGTTGCAAAGGATGTCCCAGCCTAGAGATAAAAAGCCATTGAAGGCAAAAGGTTTCAGCTTCAAGAGGATGGGTCAATTCTTCCGAGGTGGCAAATCCTCTGCTACCTCCTCATCCTCCTCTGGTCGAGGTTCCACTGGTCGATCGGGTAATCCCCATGGGAATTGAACATGCTACAATTGTGGCCAGGAGGGACACATTGCCAAATATTGTCAAGCTAATCAGATTGTGTGCTTCCAGTGTGGACAGCCAGGGCATCTCAGGCCCGATTGCCCTCAGAGGCAGCAACAGGGCAGAACGGATAACCGGACTAACCCTTCTGGAAACCGGGGTTCCAACTTCATGAGAGGAGGTCGGAATGGAGCTGGTAGAAGGAACCCACAAGCGGGAAGATCTGACGCCCAATCTAGCGGTGCCCAGAACGCCATGACTGGGCGTGTATTTGCGTTTGATGCTTCAGAGGCTACGAGGAACGACAATCTGGTACAGGGTAAGTGCCTCATCTGTGGTTATCTAGTTGATGTGATTTATGATTCAGGTGCAACCCATTCCTTTATTTCGGAAAGCTGTGTGCGACGGCTTGGTCTGCCAATCAGTTTGATGGAGAACGCCCTTATTGTTTCCACTCCAACTGGTTCTACTTTCCGTGCAACTACGATGTGTAGGGAACTACCGATGCAAATCAAAGACCGTACTTTTTGAGTGAATCTTATCAGTATGCCCTTAAAGGATTTAGACATTATTCTAGGTCTTGATTGGCTTGCTGCTAATCATGTGTTGGTCGACTGCTATCGGAAGAAAATTGTTTTCTCACAAGAACTTGACGTGAAGGACGGGGTGAGCAATGTTCTAGCCACGTATGTCGTTTTATTCACTTCGGAGGGTCGATATGACCTTCTGCTAAATGATATTCCGATTGTTTGTGAATTTCCTGACGTTTTTCCGGAAGAAATTCCGGAGCTACCTCCCAGTCGAGAAATTGATTTCTTTATTGACTTGATTCCTGGGGCAGAACTGGTGTCCCGAACGCCATATAGAATGTCTTCGGTAGAATTAACCGAAGTAAAGAAACAAGTGAATGAATTATTAGAAAAGGGCTTTATCCGACCTAGTGCTTCACCCTGGGGCGCTCCGGTATTGTTAGTAAAGAAGAAGGACGGTAGCATGCGCATGTGTATTGATTATCGACAGCTGAATAAATTGACGATCAAAAATAAGTATCCACTACCCCGGATTGATGATTTATTGGACCAGTTGCGAGGCGCCGCTGTGTTTTCTAAGATTGACTTGAGATCGGGATACCACCAAATTTGAGTGAAGTCGGAGGATATCCCAAAGACGGCATTCCGGACTCGTTATGGGCACTTCGAGTACGTGGTAATGCCCTTTGGAGTAACCAACGCTCCTGCTATTTTTATGGATTATATGAATCGGACCTTTCAACCGTACTTAGACCAGTTTGTGGTGGTCTTCATTGACGATATTTTGGTATATTCGAGGTCGGACGAGGAGCATGCTCAATATCTTCGACTTGTCTTACAAGCACTCCACGAGAAGAGGTTGTACGCTAAATTATCTAAGTGTGAGTTCTGGAAGAGTAGTGTACAATTCTTAGGGCATGTAATTTCTCAGGAAGGAGTCTCAGTCGATCCGACAAAAATTGAGGCGGTTATGACTTGGGGGACACCGAAGTCAGTAACTGAAATCCGAAGTTTTCTTGGATTAGCTGGATACTACCGACGTTTCATTGAGGGATTCTCTCGGATAGCCCTCCCTCTGACTCGATTGACTAGGAAAGGAAACCCTTTCGTGTGGACGGAGAAATGTGAATTAAGTTTCCAAACTCTGAAGCGGTGTTTAACTACTGCGCCCGTGCTTGCACTGCCCGATGTGACCAAAGAATTTGAAGTATATTGCGATGCGTCCAAATTTGGAGTGGGGTGTGTGTTGATGCAAGCAGATCGAGCAATTGCCTATGCTTCAAGGCAATTGAGGCCACATGAGGAAAATTACCCGACCCATGATTTAGAACTTGCAGCAGTAGTGTACGCGTTGAAGATTTGGCGCCATTACCTGTATGGAGCTCGCTTTGTAGTATTCAGTGACCACAAGAGTTTAAAGTATTTATTTGATCAAAAGGAGCTAAACATGAGACAAAGGAGATGGATAGAGTATTTGAAAGATTATGACTTCGATTTGAAGTATCATCCGGGTAAAGCAAATGTTGTGGCAGATGCATTGAGCAGGAAGGTATTACACGTGGCTTACTTAATGGGCAGAGAACAAGAATTGCTAGAAAGCTTTAGAGATTTGAATATTGGAGTGGTCATGAGTGCTCCAAATCGAATGACGATTGGAATGTTAAAAATCTCCAATGAATTTCTGGAGTCTATGATGGCGGCACAGAAAGACGATGAAGAGTTACTGAAGTTGATCGACGCTCAGACCTGAGGTAAAAATGAGGAGATAACTCGAGGTGAGGATGGCGTATGGAGATTCAGAAATCGAGTTGTGGTGCCTGCACATGGAGGCTTCAGGTAGGCGGTGTTAGCAGAGGCACACAAGAGCTCTCTGAGCATACATCCAGGAGTGACGAAAATGTATCATGACTTGAAGAAGGGATTCTGGTGGCCAAACATGAAGAAGGCAATAATCGAGTACGTGAGATCCTGCGTTATATGTCAGAAGTGCAAGGTTGAGCACCAACGACCTCCGGGTTTGCTTCAACCTCCTGAGATTTCGATCTGGAAGTGGGACGGTATCACCATGGATTTCGTGTCCGGACTACCTCGTACTCAAACCGGATACAACGCTATTTGGGTAATTGTTGATCGACTAACCAAAAGTGCGCATTTCTTGGCAATAAATATGAAGTGGTCGTTAGAGCGATTAGCTAGGCGGTACGTTGCTGAGATCGTACGACTGCATGGTGTGCCCTCAAGCATTATCTCCGATCGGGATCCCCGATTTACTTCAAGGTTTTGGGGGAGTTTGCAACAACAATTGGGTACTGAGCTTAAATTGAGTTCGGCTTACCATCCCCAAACCGATGGTCAATCAGAACGGACTATACAGACTCTTGAAGATATGTTAAGAGCATGCGTACTGGAACAGGGCGGATCATGGGAGAAATACTTGCCCTTGGTGGAATTTGCATATAATAACAGTTACCACAGCAGCATTGGGATGGCTCCATACGAAGCTCTTTATGGTCGAAAATGTCGTACTCCATTATGTTGGAATGAGAACGGCGATGCCCTTCATTTGGGTCCTGAGATGATTCAAGAGATGAACGAACAGATCACCTTAATCCGGGAAAAGATAAAAATTGCCCAAGACCGTCAGAAGAGCTATTATGACAATAGGCATAGGCCTCTTGAATTCCAAGTGGGTGATTGGGTGTTTCTAAGAATTTCACCAACTAAAGGTGTAGGTCGAATTTTGAAAAGCCAAAAGCTTAATCCGAAGTATATTGGACCATACCAAATATTAGAGCGGATTGGTGAAGTCGCATATCGGCTGGATCTTCCTCAATCATTGACTAACATCCATAACGTGTTCCACGTATCGCAACTTCGAGCCTACATTCCGTACGATACAATGATTGTACCGAGTGATTCCATTGAAGTGAAGGAGAACTTGACGGTGGAGGCCGTACCAATTGGTATTGAAGAACACCAAATCAAACGTTTAAGGAACAAGGAAGTACAGCTGGTGAAGGTGAAGTGGCAGAATTTACATTGGATGAACTACACTTGGGAGTTAGAATCCGATATGAGACGGATGTACCCTCATCTTTTTCAACCGGAACACTGATTTCGGGGACGAAATCTCCTTTTAGGGGGGGTGAGTGTAACATCCCTGATGTTTTAATAAAAATTATGAAATGTGAAATGTTAGAGAATGTTTAGAAATTCTATTTAGTAATTACTCTGTTTGAGCCGGTGTCAAGGTCGGTATTGGAAACGCGAGCAGGCGGAGTTAAAAGAGCGGAAGTGTGGGAGAAGAGCGGACAGGGCTAGGCGGTCTGGTCCTACCGTTGTGGGGAGAGCGCCTCACACGGGGTTACAGTCCGGATTAACCTCATAATGAGGAAGACAACGGATATAAGTAGTCGAGAGGTGAGCACGGATAATGTATCCGATCTCTCATGTTGTTGCTCGGATTTCCGAGGTATGAACATTAAGTTAGGACGGCGGGGTCGATATTTATATCGGACCTATACTCTGGCAAATTATTAGAGGATTATAACTACGTGGGCGTTGAAGGGATAAACACGTGTAATTGATTGATGACTAAGCGATAGTTTAAAATAGTTAGAATACAAATAAAATCAAGGAAAAGACGATCTTGCCCATGAGCCATATATATATGAAGATTCCCTTCCTTCTTCTTCATTTTTACACAAGTTACCTTTATTATCAGTTGTCCCTTCTCTTCCGTTTGCCTCTTCTCTCTTAACGCTGAGCTGCATGTACTGGAGTGAGACTCCATTTGTGTTTGAACTACAAATTAACCTCATTCCTGTGATCGAGACTTCCAGGTGAGTCTACTGATCCAACCCGATTGTGATTCCCTTATTTCTTTCATTCCTTAGCTGTCAAAGGCCATGCATGGCTATGTTCGTGGCTGTTCTCCACTCCTCTGTGAGTGTGAGCCAAATGTTGACCATAAACTAAGGACGTTGAGGTGATAAAGCTGTACTGCATGATCCGTAGGTAGTAGACTAAGTAACGGAAGACTGAGTGGAGGAGTTGAGATTGCAGAACCAGAGCTCAGAGGAAGAAATCGGCACAAAGAACAGATCATCGAAGCTTGGAATCAGAGTAAGGGGGTGTTCGGGTTATAATTAATTAGAATAGGACTTATTTCCTATCCCGATCTGTGAAGTAACTTAAATATACTAAAGAAAAATGTTGTTAAACGTAATTGTGTGTTTATACTTGTGCATGTGTGATAATGTACATTGATGAGTTGAGAACTGTGTTTGTGGTAGAGTTATCATGCATGCTCTTGAAATATTTAGTATTGATGTAATCAGTGTTGTGAGACTCTGGGTTAGCAAGCAGGCTGCCCGAGAGATGAGAAAATTGATATCTAATGTGAAATGAGCAGTGTTATGTGACTCCGGGTTAGCAAGCAGGCTACCCGAGGGATGAGAAGATGGATATCATTATGAAAGGTAAATTGTTGAATGATTATGTGGTATGGGATGGCCGACGGTATATGATAGCCCCTCATTTCCGGCTCCCGTGGTTTTCGTGCCCAGTTGAGCTACCCAGTGGTCAAGTAGGACCCAGTGGTCGAGGTGGAGAGTCAAGCAGGACTCGGTGAACCAAGCAGGGTTCACGGGGTGTCAAGTAGGACCCCCAGCTGAAGGCCAATCCTTTAGTATCCGGATACTAGGAGTCAAATTGCATGAGAGTCAGTTGTGATTATGATGTATGAATGTGATGCATGTGATGAATGCGATGAATGTGAAGAAATAGATGAACTGTGTGTTTGGTCTAATACGGTCACTGCCTGATATATTCTATATTTCGGTGTGTTTATTTAGAAGTAATGATTGAGGTGTATGTATAGATATGCATACGTATTTGTTAAGATCCGTTCTAGATTAATTATCATGCCAAACACTCACCCTTGCATATTTTTTTTTTAGTAACCAGAGACAGAGAAGGGGAAGAAGCCGTGGAGCTGCGCCAAGGGGGAGAACGGTGCCAGGGTCCAAATGAAACTGAGTGACTCTTTATAGTCTTAAGTGTGTGTAAAAACCTCGTTGTATAATTATCAGTTGTGTTCAGTTAAGACCAGATTGAATGGAAAATATATTTCAAAATATAGCACTGTTATTGCATTTGTTTTATGGGAACTCTTTGGGTTCATAGAACCATTTTTAGAGCGAAGTTTGAGAGTCCGGTTGTATGATCCGATGTGTGAAAGGTGTTCATTCTTGAACAACACCTCGTCTAAGTGAGAGTCCGGAATCTCGCTTAGACGAGTAGGGGCTTCGCATAAGCGGGACGCCCTGATTCCCCTTTCTCGCGTCCGCTGTGTTTAATTAAAATTGCTTTTCCCTAAATATCAAATAAATTTTCAAGAAAAGGAAAAATTTATGGTAAAATGTGATAGTTTGAATAAAAATAAATGTGAAAATAACTTAGGACGTTACAGCTATCACTCTAGGAGTGGTACTCGGTGTTACATTATGGGCGCAGAGTGGTTTGGTACCTGTAAAACGGCCGGATCAGCGAGGAGCTGAGTTATGGCTCGGGGAGCCAGTGTTGCAACACAAACAGTATAATGATCCCATTTTCGTTGGTCATGTATACTGATGTTGATACATATTAATGGATCCATTTGGTTGAGCATGTGCATACACTGATTTTTGTGTTATTGAGAGAACATGCTGTCATGATGAGTATATGTATATGTCTCAGTTTTGAGAATGAATGATTTGTGATGTTTGCTGATTAAGACTTGTCATAAGTGCCGAGTGTAGTTTGCTATAATTGCCGAGTGCAGTTTGCTTGAATTGCCGAGTGCAGTTTGCTATACTTGCCAAGTGAAGTTTGTTATATGTCTCGGTTTTGTGGTATTTTTATGGTGAGCAAAATGAGTATATAATTATTGTGAATGACTTGTGATCGGTTTTGTTTTATAGTTATGAATTGGTCTTTTAATCCAATTCAATAACTGTTATTTGATATATTATACTCACCCTCTACATTTATTTTTCAGTGAATGAAGGGCCCAACCATGATATGAGAAGTCACTCACGCTGCTCGGATTGTATATGGGTAGAAGCCTTGGCCGGTTCCTGAATGTATTTGTATATTTTAAATGAGCCGGTCGGCTTATGTAAAATAGATATTGAAATTATTTAATTCAAAATCTGGTTGAAATTTAAATAAATTATTTGTATTTTTAAATAACCGGTCGGATTGATGAAAAACCGAGCTTGTTATTTATTGAATCCGACTTCTGTTTTGGAAATTTTACTTGATTTATTGAAATTTATTTTAAAAATTAAGGATGTTATAATGACCATTCAACATTCATAAAACTCCTCAACATGTATGTATATATATATATATCATCCTAATCTTTTTCATTTTATTTCACGATTTATTATAACGTCCTAGGTTATTTTTACATTTATCTTTATTCAAACGATTACATTTTACAATAAATTTTTCCTTTTCTTGAAAATTAATTGATATTTAGGGAAAAACAATTTAATTGAACACAGCGGATGAGAGAAAGGGAAATCAGGGCGTCTCGCTTGAGCGAGGCCCCTACTCGTCTAAGCGAGATTCCGGACTCTCACTTAGACGAGGTGCTATTCGTTGAACGAACACCTTTCTCACATCGGATTAAACGAACGTGCAACCGGACTCCCAAAACTTCGCTCTAACAAATGGTTTTGCGAACTCAAAGAATTACCATAAAAGCATATGCAAATAACAGTAATAGATTTTTGAAATATATTTTCATTCGATCTGGTCTTACTTAAACATAACTAATAATTTATAATACAAAGTTTTATACACACATAAGACTACAAAGAGTCACTCAATTTCATTTGGACCCTGGCACCGTTCTCCCCCTTGGCGCAGCTCCACGACTTCTTCCCCCTCCCTGCCTCTGGTTACTAAAAAAAATGTGCAAGGGTGAGTGTTTGGCATAATAATTAATTTAGAACGGATCTTAAAAAATACACATGCATATCTATACATACACATCAAGCATTACCCCTAAATAAACATACTGAAACACAGAGTATTTCATGCAGTCACCATATTAAACCAACTACACAATTCTATCCATTTACTCACATTCATCGCATTCATTACATACATCACATTCATTACATACATCATGATCACAACTGACTCTCATATAATCTGACTCCTAGTATCCGGATACTAAAGGATTGGCCTTCAGTTGGGGGTCCTACTTGACACCCCGTGAACCCTGCTTGGTTCACCGAGTCCTGCTTGACTCTCCACCTCGACCACTGGGTCCTACTTGACCACTGGGTAGCTCAACTGGGCACGAAAACCACGGGAGCCGGAAATGAGGGGCTATCATATACCGTCGGTCATCCCATACCACATAATCATTCAACAATTTATCTTTCATAATAATATCTATTTTCTCATCCCTCGGGTAGCCTGCTTGCTAACCCAGAGTCACATAACACTGATCATTTCACATTAGATATCAATTTTCTCATCCATCGGGTAGCCTACTTGCTAACCCAGAGTCGCATAACACTGATTACGTCAATATTAAATATTTCAAGATCATGCATGATAACTCAACCACAAACACAATTCTCAACTCATCAATGTACACTATCACACATGCACAAGTATAAACACACAATTACGTTTAACAACATTTTCCTTTAGTCTGTTTACGTTACTTCAAAGATCAGAATAAGAAGTAGGTCCTATTCTAATTAATTATAACCCGAACACCCCCTTACTCTAATTCCACGCTTCGATGATCTGTTCTTTGTGTTGATTCTTTCCTCCGAGCACTGGTTTCGCAGTCTCAACTCCTTCACTCAGTCTTCCCTGCTTAGCCTACTACCTACGGATCAGGAATTACAGCTTCATCATTTCAACGTCCTTAGTTCATGGACAACATTTGAGTTCACACTCACAGAGGAGTGGAGAACAGCCACGAATATAGCCATGCATGGCCCTTAACAGCTAAAGAATAAAAGAAATAAGGGAATCATAATTAGAACGGATCAGTAGACTCACCTTGAAGTCTCGATCACAGGAATGGGGTTAAATTGAAGTTCAGACACAAATGGAGTCTTACTCCAGTGCATGCAGATCAGCGTTAAGAGAGAAGAGAAAAACGGAAGAGAAGGAACAAACTGATGGCAAAGGTAACTTGTGAATAATCCAGAGGGAAGGAAGAGAATCTCCATATACATATATAACTCATGGGCAAGATCGTCTTTTCCTTTATTTTATTTGTCTTCTTACTAAATTTAATCAGTTTCACCATTTTAAAATATTGCATGGTTATCAAATCAATTACACGTGTTTATCCCTTCAACGTCCAAGTGGTCATAGTCCTCTAATAATTCGCTAGAGTATAGGTCCGATATGAATATCGACCCCGCCGTCCTAACTTAATGTTCATACCTCGGAAATCCGAGCTACAACTTGAGAGATCGGATATATCATCCGCTCTCGACTATTTGTCACACACGTCCGTTGTTTCCGTTAGTGTGAAGCTAATCCGGGATTTGACCCTGTGTGAGGCGCTCTCCCCACAACGGTAGGACCAGACCGCCTAGCCCTGTCCGCTCTTCTCCCACACTTCCGCTCTTTTAACTCCGCCAGCTCGCGTTTCAGATACCGACCTCGACACCGGCTCAGACAAAATAAATACTAAATAGAATTTCTAAACATTCACTAATATTTCCCATTTCATAATTTTTCATTAAAACATCAGGGATGTTACACTCACCCCCCTAAAAGGAGATTTCGTTCCCGAAATCAGTGCTCCGGTTGAAAAAGATGAGGGTACATCCGCCTCATATCGGATTCTAACTCCCAAGTGTAGTTTATCCAATGAAAATTCTGCCACTTCACCTTTACCAGCTGTACTTCCTTGTTCCTTAAACATTTGATTTGGTGCTCTTCAATACCAATTGGTACGGCCTCCACCGTCAAGTTCTCCTTCACTTCAATGGAGTCACTTGGTACAATCATTGTATCGTACGGAATGTAGGCTCGAAGTTGCGATACGTGGAACACGTTGTGGATGTTAGTCAATGATTGAGGAAGATCCAGCCGATATGCGACTTCACCAATTCGCTCTAGTATTTGGTATGGTCCAATATACTTCGGATTAAGCTTTTGGCTTTTCAAAATTCGACCTACACCTTTAGTTGGTGAAATTCTTAGAAACACCCAATCACCCACTTGGAATTCAAGAGGTCTATGCCTATTGTCATAATAGCTCTTTTGACGGTCTTGGGCAATTTTTATCTTCTCCCGGATTAAAGCGATCTGTTCGTTCATCTCTTGAATCATCTCAGGCCCCAGATGAAGGGCATCGCCATCCTCATTCCAACATAATGGAGTACGACACTTTCGACCATAAAGAGCTTCGTATGGAGCCATCCCAATGCTGCTATGGTAACTGTTATTATATGCAAATTCCACCAAGGGCAAGTATTTCTCCCATGATCCGTCCTGTTCCAGTACACATGCTCTTAACATATCTTCAAGAGTCTGTATAGTCCGTTCTGATTGACCATCGGTTTGGGGATGGTAAGCCAAACTCAATTTAAGCTCAGTACCCAATTGTTGCTGCAAACTCCCCCAAAACCTGGAAGTAAATCGGGGATCCCGATCGGAAATAATACTTGAGGGCACACCATGTAGTCGTACGACTTCAGCAACGTACAACCTAGCTAATCGCTCTAACGACCACTTCATATTTATTGCCAAGAAATGCGCACTTTTGGTTAGTCGATCAACAATCACCCAAATCGCGTTTATCCGGTTTGAGTACGAGGTAGTCCGGACACGAAGTCCATGGTGATACTTTCCCACTTCCAGATCGGAATTTCTGGAGTTTGAAGCAAACCTGGAGGTCGTTGGTGCTCAACCTTGCACTTCTGACATATAACACAGGATTTCACGTACTCGATTATTGCCTTCTTCATGTTTGGCCACCAGAATCCCTTCTTTAAGTCATGATACATTTTTGTCACTCCTGGATGTATACTTAGAGAGCTCTTGTGTGCTTCTGTTAACACCGCCTGCCTGAAGCCTCCATGTGCAGGCACCACAACTCGATTCCTGAATCTCCATACGCCATCCTCACCTCGAGTTATCTCTTCATTTTACCTCGGGTCTGAGTGTCGATCAACTTCAGTAACTCTTCATCGTCTTTCTGCGCCGCCCTCATAGACTCCAGAAATTCATTGGAGATTTTTAACATTCCAATCGTCATTCGATTTGGCGCACTCATGACCACTCTAATATTCAAATCCCTAAAGCTTTCTAGCAATTCTTGTTCTCTGCCCATTAAGTAAGCCTCGTGTAATACCTTCCTGCTTAATGCATCTGCCACAACATTTGCTTTGCCCGGGTGATACTTCAAATCGAAGTCATAATCTTTCAAATACTCCATCCATCTCCTTTGTCTCATATTTAGCTCCTTTTGATCAAATAAATACTTTAAACTCTTGTGGTCACTAAATACTACAAAGCGAGCCCCATACAGGTAATGGCGCCAAATCTTCAGTGCGTACACTACTGCTGCGAGTTCCAGGTCATGGGTCGGTAATTCTCCTCATGTGGCCTCAATTGCCTTGAAGCATAGGCAATTGCTCGATCCGATTGCATCAACACACACCCCAATCCAAATTTGGATGCATCACAATATACTACAACTTCTTCATCATATTAAGTAGTGTAAGTACCAGTGCAGAAGTCAAGCATTGCTTCACAGTTTGGAAACCTAATTCGCATCATCTCGGCCACACAACCGGACTCTCCTTTGGTTTATCTTATTTCCTTAATTCCTATCGATACTTCATCAATTCCTCACTAAGTGTACCTTAGGAGGGACTCGAGCTATCCAATTTCCTTTTAAGGTCCTCTTTTCTTTAAAAGAAATCTAGCAATAATTCACAATAACTACCATGCCACAATATTTACTTTTCTATACTCATTATTCGTCAGTTACCAAACCTCATCTCTATTTGTTCCTCATTTCTAATCATTTACTAATTTCAGAAATACGAACCATACATTTCTCTTTTCTAAATCTGATCACTCAAGATTGGCTACAACATGTTTGTCTCCTCGACTCCACACGACCTCAACTACCAGTGTAACTACCTGAGGTGATCAGTCTCAGGAGTTCAACACTCTGTAGTTAAGTCATGTGAAAGTCGGGTATACAATTCAACTATTTACATCATAATTCATTTCCCTATGTCTATTGGCACCTCTATATTGAATTAGTGTTAAAAGGAACCCACGGTGGCCAGCCGCTATGATTCCCATGTAACACTAATATCAATGTAAAGCCCAAACGACTAGGTAAAACTTCTCTTCATTCTTATTATCTATCTGCTTAATTACCTTTTAATCACATCCTTTTAGTGTCATCCAATCTCTACTTCTCTTATCATGTACGTAACAGTCCGGTGTACATATACTTCACTTGACCATCATTCATATGATATATCCTCCTAGTCCTTTCCTGAGTAAAATATCGCCTCATCAATTATATCACTGAAAATTATTACTAGCCACTCCTCTTCTATTACCTTCAACTTGTACAGGTATTCTTACACCGTCATTCATCAATTACTCATAATTTCTCTTAATGTCCATTAATCAATCGTCTAACAATAGGAATATGACATACCTATAGCACTTAATTAAATCTGCTTCATAAAAACAGTATAGGAGGTTCACCCCCCCTAAAAAGTTAACCTTACGACAACGTTGCTAATTCTCATTACATCATCATTCATCCATTCAATCCTCTATCCTCCAACATCATAAAATCAACATTCTTTAATCACAAGTACCATTGCACCTAATCTCTTAAACTACGTCCAACCATCATCTCTTGATTTATTCATAAACTCCTTCTATTTACTCATATCATCAATGGTTCTCTAACTTTAAACTCAATACGAGACAGTTTATTACTACAATTCATTCCTTCATCCTGAGGATTTTTCGTATTGTCCATCAAGTAGATTCAACACCAAAAATGAGCAACTAACATTTATCATCGTTCATACAAGGTAGAAGGATATAGGGAATTCACCCTTCTTAAGAATAATCGTATTAGAGAATTCATCAACTTATTTTATTCTATGCATTGTCAAACTTCAGTATTCAAACAAACTTATAGCTACCAACACACTTACTATTCTCATTTCACTACGAGATTTAACCTTTATGAGCTATACCCATTTGTAGATGTTCACTTCAATACACACATATACACACATACATATATATATGCTTACTTTAAATATCATTTCCAATTCAATCTGTCATTCATGTGCTTCATCTCTTAGTTGGTAAGTAGCAAATAGAACCTTTTGCTCTTCAGAGCACTCAAAATATTCAAAAGCCTGTTCAATATCCCTAATCCAGATATATGCCCCGTCATAGTCATGTCCCCCTTTGTAAGTCGGAGGATTCCTTTTCAGGAATTTATCCAGAGTGGGACCGGACTCGGTCCTACTCATCAGCTGAGTAAATCTAGAGAAGAAATCATCTCCTCCCCAAGAACTGGTCTCTCCGGCCATTGTAATTCTACAATGAGCAACCACATCACCATTAATAACCAAGATTAGTCAGGGGATTGTAAACTTACCTTATATTCATAGACTACAACGCCAGTGGAGTGCCAAGGGAACGGTGCCAGACACACGTAATCTCAACACAACAAAATGCAATCAACTTTCATAAAATTACCACAATCATTAGATCGGCCTACACACCGGCTCTAGAAAGAACCGCTCTGATACCAAGTGTAACGTCCTAGGTTATTTTTACATTTATCTTTATTCAAACGATTACATTTTACAATAAATTTTTCCTTTTCTTGAAAATTAATTGATATTTAGGGAAAAACAATTTAATTGAACACAGCGGATGAGAGAAAGGGAAATCAGGGCGTCTCGCTTGAGCGAGGCCCCTACTCGTCTAAGCGAGATTCCGGACTCTCACTTAGACGAGGTGCTATTCGTTGAACGAACACCTTTCTCACATCGGATTAAACGAACGTGCAACCGGACTCCCAAAACTTCGCTCTAACAAATGGTTTTGCGAACTCAAAGAATTACCATAAAAGCATATGCAAATAACAGTAATAGATTTTTGAAATATATTTTCATTCGATCCGGTCTTACTTAAACATAACTAATAATTTATAATACAAAGTTTTATACACACATAAGACTACAAAGAGTCACTCAATTTCATTTGGACCCTGGCACCGTTCTCCCCCTTGGCGCAGCTCCACGGCTTCTTCCCCCTCCCTGCCTCTGGTTACTAAAAAAAAATGTGCAAGGGTGAGTGTTTGGCATAATAATTAATTTAGAACGGATCTTAAAAAATACACATGCATATCTATACATACACATCAAGCATTACTCCTAAATAAACATACTGAAACACAGAGTATTTCATGCAGTCACCGTATTAAACCAACTACACAATTCTATCCATTTACTCACATTCATCGCATTCATTACATACATCACATTCATTACATACATCATGATCACAACTGACTCTCATATAATCTGACTCCTAGTATCCGGATACTAAAGGATTGGCCTTCAGCTGGGGGTCCTACTTGACACCCCGTGAACCCTGCTTGGTTCACCGAGTCCTGCTTGACTCTCCACCTCGACCACTGAGTCCTACTTGACCACTGGGTAGCTCAACTGGGCACGAAAACCACGGGAGCCGGAAATGAGGGGCTATCATATACCGTCGGCCATCCCATACCACATAATCATTCAATAATTTATCTTTCATAATAATATCTATTTTCTCATCCCTCGGGTAGCCTGCTTGCTAACCCAGAGTCACATAACACTGATCATTTCACATTAGATATCAATTTTCTCATCCATCGGGTAGCCTACTTGCTAACCCAGAGTCGCATAACACTGATTACGTCAATATTAAATATTTCAAGATCATGCATGATAACTCAACCACAAACACAATTCTTAACTCATCAATGTACACTATCACACATGCACAAGTATAAACACACAATTACGTTTAACAACATTTTCCTTTAGTCTGTTTACGTTACTTCAAAGATCGGAATAAGAAGTAGGTCCTATTCTAATTAATTATAACCCGAACACCCTCCTTACTCTAATTCCACGCTTCGATGATCTGTTCTTTGTGTTGATTCTTTCCTCCGAGCACTAGTTTCGCAGTCTCAACTCCTTCACTCAGCCTTCCCTGCTTAGCCTACTACCTACGGATCAGGAATTACAGCTTCATCATTTCAACGTCCTTAGTTCATGGACAACATTTGAGTTCACACTCACAGAGGAGTGGAGAACAGCCACGAATATAGCCATGCATGGCCCTTAACAGCTAAAGAATAAAAGAAATAAGGGAATCATAATTGGAACGGATTAGTAGACTCACCTTGAAGTCTCGATCACAGGAATGGGGTTAAATTGAAGTTCAGACACAAATGGAGTCTTACTCCAGTGCATGCAGATCAGCGTTAAGAGAGAAGAGAAAAACGGAAGAGAAGGAACAAACTGATGGCAAAGGTAACTTGTGAATAATCCAGAGGGAAGGAAGAGAATCTCCATATACATATATAACTCATGGGCAAGATCGTCTTTTCCTTTATTTTATTTGTCTTCTTACTAAATTTAATCAGTTTCACCATTTTAAAATATTGCATGGTTATCAAATCAATTACACGTGTTTATCCCTTCAACGTCCAAGTGGTCATAGTCCTCTAATAATTCGCTAGAGTATAGGTCCGATATGAATATCGACCCCGTCGTCCTAACTTAATGTTCATACCTCAGAAATCCGAGCTACAACTTGAGAGATCGGATATATCATCCGCTCTCGACTATTTGTCACACACGTCCGTTGTTTCCGTTAGTGTGAAGCTAATCCGGGATTTGACCCCATGTGAGGCGCTCTCCCTACAACGGTAGGACCAGACCGCCTAGCCCTATCCGCTCTTCTCCCACACTTCCGCTCTTTTAACTCCGCCTGCTCGCGTTTCAGATACCGACCTCGACACCGGCTCAGACAAAATAAATACTAAATAGAATTTCTAAACATTCACTAATATTTCCCATTTCATAATTTTTCATTAAAACATCAGGGATGTTACATTTATCATCACATCCGCTTTTTCTATTGTTAATACTTATAATCGCGGTATAACTTTACATATACATCCCTTTCTTACCAATTTCCTTTACTTCAGATTATGATTCCATATCGATTCATACAACTTTATTTTTATTATGATATAATTCGTATAATTATCCCCCACAATTTATCATGCTTTATTTTAACTCTCTATCAATCACTCGCCTCACCTACACATATATATAAAAATACAAATATATACATATATGCCTAACCATTTTGAACTCACAATTTATATTATGATCCATTATTCGTATATTTTTGTTTTCGCTTCACGCCACCTTACATTTATAATATAAATCATTCACTGTCATAAGCTTTTAATTTTCTTAACATTACAACAACTATTACCAATAACCTCTTGTCAACCTATTACTTTATCTTACTTTCGTCATCTTTAATGTTTCTAATTACTCTCGTTCCATATAATTTCATAACTCGTCATAGATTATTAAAATTAATTTAAAGCAATCAAGAGTGACTAATAATATACTATTTTCCTACCCGCCAACGACGTAAATAAGTTTCTACATTAACCTTAAACCCAACACACCCCTTACCTCGATTCTAAGCTTTGGTGAGCTGCTCTTGATGTTGATTACGCCCTACAACTCGATCACTCTCTGTTTCGACTTTCGCTCTACCCAATAACTTGTCATCACCCATTCTGACACCTATAGTCACCGAAACGTAAAACCCATTTACTATTCATCATGCCCATTGCCTTAAAAGTCCACTATCACGCTTCATACTGCCAAGAAAATAATATACAAGAGCCCCCACATGCATGCACCATTTTGGCCAAGAGGGAGAGAAAGGAAAAATATGAATTTCGAATTTCTTATCCCATCAGACCTCACATTCATGCTTTAAAGTGCCATAATAATGGAAAATAGGAAATCCCCACAACTAACCTCATGGAATCCGAATTTAACCTAAGAGTAAAATGAATGGGAGAAGCAAAATAAAGGGTACCCATGGATACCTTGCTCCCACGATCTCAAAGATACACTCAATTTCAAGTTTTGCTAACAATTGGACCTTCCATTTTCCTTTAGAAATCACGGCCAAAAAGAAAACAAAAATGACAATGTTGTTCCCTTTCTCTCGTGTGAAGCCCATGGGGAAAGAAGAAAAGAATTGCTATTTAATTTCATTAAGGGAAAATTGGTCATTTGCTAATTTCTTTTTCACTTTCTTTTATAACTTTAATTAAAACTTTTACCTTTTTGGTAAATCAAAATTCACCATCACCTATTAAATATTATTTTAATTTAATAACTAATCAACCTAATTAATTTATTTAAATTTCACTGCCTTGATCAATTGTAATTTAATTCATACTAATTTTAGAAAAAAATCAAATTTACATAAATAATTTATTTATTAATTTCTCCTTATCGCCAATTATTAAATTAAATATATGAGATGTTACAATAATCATTGATTGGAACAAGATTATATAAAATGATATATTGCAATTATATTTAAATTTCAATATGGAGGCACTTTAAAAAAATATGGAGGAATATTTTATCATTTGTAATAATCTTATTTGATTCAAATTCAAATAAGTCATAATTCAACCCAAAAAAAGCCATATCAATTAAAAGACCTGTTTAGTATCAATATTTTTTTGTTTATAGGTTTTTTAATCGGGAATGAAATTAAATACCAAGAAATATAAAGTACTTTGAAAAAAAAATATGATGTATATATTTTTATCATGTAAGGGGTGGTGGATAGAGATTGAAATTTAATGTGTTTGATTGCTCTTATGTTAATTTAAATAAGAACATTATGTTTCTTGTACTCAATTATCATTGTATAACTATGAAATTATAATGAATTATCGCAAGGGTTGTTTGGATACAAACCACGGTCGGTTTGACCAACCCAAAAATACATCCAACGGTCAAACGAAGTTTTGAATGTCTCGAATTGCGTGAAGGATCAATATCAACACTTAAATTTTATCATTTCCTCAACTTTATTTTTCCAACTGGAAACCAAACGTACCCGCAGAAAAGTTTATTTTCACTGTTGAATGAAAGAAAGTTGTATTCTCGCCATTAAAAGTAGAAGAGTTGAGTTATGGTTCACAAACATGTCTAATAAATATTTTTATTCCCGTTTCACTTTCTTAAAAATAATAAACTACTCTTTATACTAAACACCACCTTATACAAAATATTAAATTTTTATTTTACTTGAAAATTAGGAGACATCTTTTAAAAATTAGGGCTTTACTTAAAGATTAGGAGAAAGGTTTATTACTATTTTTTTATAGAGAAACGTTTTGATATTCATTAGAAAGTGCAGTTGAAATTAAAAAAAAAATCGTATTCTAAAAAAAGAATAAAATATGATTTGTGATTCAGGATTTTAATTTAGTTTAGATTAATACTAATCACACCAACTATATGAGCGTTGTAACAACCAGTCAAAAATGGTTGCCACCAAACACCAACTTGTTCAAAATTAGGCATGTTTTACTTGTTTTTTTAATGTAAGTGGTATGCATTTCCCTTCTATAAATACAAGGCATGACATGAAGGAAAATGCACCAAGGCTGTAACATCCCTGATGTTTTAATGAGAATTATAAGAAATGGGAAATGCTAGTAAATGTTTTAGAAGTTTTATTTAATATTTATTCTGTCTGAGCCAGAGACGGGAAAGCCGGTGTCGAGATCGGTCTCAGAAGCGCGGGCAGACGGAGTTGAAGATCGGGAGTGTAGGAGAAGAGCGGGCAGGGCCAGGTGGTTTGGTCTAACCGATGTGAGGAGAGCGTCTCACTCGGGGTCATAGCCCAGATCAACCACATAATGACTGAAACAACGGGTGTAGGTAACCAAGAGGCGGGCGCGGATGAGATATCCGACCTCTCAGGCTGTAGCTCAGATTTCTGAGGTCTGAACACTAAGCTAGGACGCCGGTGGGCCGGTATTCATACTGGGCCTATACTCTTGCGAAGTATTAGAGAATTGTGAATAATTAAACGTTGAGGGAATAAATAAGAGTAGTTGATTTGATAAACTATAAAATAGTTTAATATGGTGAAATTGATTAAAATTTAGTGAGAATACAAATAAAATAAAGGAAAAGACGATCTTTCCCATGAGCTTTATATATAAAAAGAGATTTTTTTCCTTCCCTCTTCATTATTTGCGAGTTACCTCTGCTGCTGATCTGTCCCTTCTCTCTCATTTTCTCCTCTCTTAACGCTGAGTTGCATGTGCTGGGGAGGGACTCCATTTGTGTCTGAACTTCAATTGAACCCCATTCCTGTGATTGAGGCCTCAAGGTGAGTCTACTGATCCGTTCTAATTGTGATTCCCTTATCCCTTTCATTCTTTGGTGGTCAAGGGCCATGCATGGCTGTATTCGAGTCTGTTCTCCACTCATCTGGTGAGTGTGAGCCCAAATGCGGTCCATGAACTAAGGGCGTTGAAGTGACAGGCTGCACTTTATGATCCGTAGGTAGTAGGTTAAGCAACGGAAGACTGAGTGACGGAGCTGAGACTGCAAAACCAGTGCTCAGAGGAAGGAATCGACACAGGGAGCAGATTATCGAAGCGTGGAACCAATGTAAGGGGGGTGTTCGGGTTATAATTAATTAGAATAGGACTCACTTCTTATTCCAGTCATTGAGGTAGTGTAAGCAGGTTAAGGAAAATGTTACTAAACGTAGTTGTGTGTTTATGCTTGTGCATGCGTGACTGTGTACATTAATTAGTTGAGGATCAGGTGTGTGGTTGAGTTTATCATGTTAGGATCTTGTGATATCTAATGTTGAAATGATCAGTGTTATGTGACGCTGGGTTAGCAAGCAGGCTACCCGAGTGATGAGGAATCGATATTATTATGTGAAAGGTAAATTGTTGAATGACTATGTGGTGTGGGATGGCCGACGGTATATGATAGCCCCTCATTTCCGGCTCCCGTGGTTTTCGTGCCCAGTTGAGCTACCCAGTGGTCAAGTAGGACCCAGTGGTCGAGGTGGAGAGTCAAGCAGGACTCGGTGAACCAAGCAGGGTTCACGGGGTGTCAAGTAGGACCCCCAGCTGAAGGCCAATCCTTTAGTATCCGGATACTAGGAGTCAGATTGTATGAGAGTCAGTGGTGATTGTGATGAATGTGATGGAATTGCTTGGTTGGGTTAATATAGTTATCGTGTGTAATACACTATGTTTCTGTATGCAATTTGATAGACTTCCGAGTGAAAAGTTGATATCTTGTTAAGTATGGGCTGACCCCTTGATGGTTGCAAATGATACACTTGTAGAGTAAACTGTGCTTACTGTCGCATGATGCTTAATGTATATATGAATATGTATGTATATTTGTTAAATTCCATTCTATATTAATTACAACACCAAACACTCACCCTTGCCCTTTTTTTTAGTAACCAGTGACAGGGAGGGGGAAGGAGCCATGGAGTCGCGCCAAGGGGGAGATCGGTGCCAGGGCCCGAGTGACTTTGAGTGACTCAGTAGAGCTATATGTGTGTATAAGAACTTCTGAGCGTTATTATTAACTGTGTGCTAACCAAGACCGGATCGGATACAAATCTATATTTTAAAATACATCACTGTCCAATTATATGCTATCATGGTTGCTATGGCAACTAGTTGATTAACAGAATCATTTTCAGGGTGAGATCTTTCGGGAGTCCGTTAGTATGCTTTGCCCACTCAGATTTGCAAAAGGTACTCGCTCAAGCGAATAGAAACTTCGCTCAAGCGAGAGTTCGGAATCTCGCTCAGGCGAGTTGGGGTCTCGCTCAAGCGGGAGGCCCCTGATTCCCTTTCCCCTTTAGTTGCGCTTAGTTGAATTATTCCTCTTTTCTAAATTTCATTTATTTAATTTAACTGCCACTGTCTGTCATTTGAATAAGTTAGTAAAAATAAATGCTATTTCACTAAATCTCCATTAATTATCATGAAGGGGAAAAATTTATTGAAAATTTTATTATTTGAATAAAAATAAATGTAAAATACCCTAGGATGTTACAAAGGCACATAAGCAAGGAAAAATTAGAGAGCTTTAAGAGTTTTTGTAGTGAGAGAAAAATAGAGTGTTGGATAAATTTTAAGTGTATTAGAAAAATACCCCGGGTTTGTGTACAACATCTATAACTCTTTTGTACTAAATTAGTAGTGCGGGAATAGGTGTGAGTCTCACTAGGAAATACTATATTTTGTATCTCTGGTATAAAAGAGTGCGGTGAGGATATTGTAATTATCCTTGTTATAGTGGAATATTTTTCGGAGCTTGTCCCGTGGTTTTTCTTCGGTTTTGGAGTTTTCCACGTCAAATCCTTGTGTGTTGATTGTGTTCTTTCCTAACTTTATTTCTCTGTTTTAAAGGAAAATTCTCTGATGGAAATGGATCTAATTTCCTAACAAACGTCTAGGTCAATCTTTTATAGGGGTGATAAAGTGAGTCAACTCATCAAAATCGAGCCAAAAAATACGTTAGGATAAGGTTTTGGTCAACCAATTTACTTGAGCCCGGTCTGTTTTGCCCCATTAAAAAATATATCAGAGGCAGATCAAGGCGAACTGACCTATCAAGCTAATCATATTTAAAAAATAAATAAAAATTAATTTAACATCTATTTAAATATAATTTTTATATGATTTTTTAAAAATATTATTTTTAATGGGTTATAAGAAAAAATGGGCTACTAGAAAAAAAACCATCTACAAAAACTTACATTTCATTAAAAAAATAAAATTTTGATTAAATTTTTTTTTTTAAGAAAATATTTGAGGAAAGGAAAGTAAAGTGGCCCGCCAACCCACCTCTAAATGAATTGGACCTAAAGTCTTGACCCGACTTTTTTTGACCCGTTTGCCACATTTTTAAATAGACCTAGACCCATCCTGACTCACCAGCCCACTCATCCCTAATCCTTCCGTTGATGAAAAAGTTTTGAATTTGATTATTTGGGGGAAAACACATTTCACATAGATGAAATATTTGAATTATCAAACTTCTTGTTGCCTATAGTAAATAATTCAATCAAACGATTTGATGATAATGTAGTCTGTAGTGGAGCAAATTATGTCTGGCGTTTGAAGTGTTTTGAAATAATCTAGCCGTGGAAGAGTAATCTTAAATATATTTGTAAAACCATAAGATATAATTGATATTAATGAGTATCTTAATCAACTCATGTAAATTTTTATTCTATAACGGAAAATTAGTTTGCTTTAATAATTTTTTTTATCATTCAAATAAAATAATTCCAATCTCATCATTTATATTTTGATGTAAAACATGAATTATGCTAGTTTGGTTCCTATTGGGTTTGACATCGATTTGAAGAATCCATGTAAACCTTAATTATCCAACTCATGTAATCTTCAGTTTGACTAACCAAAAAAACAATTTTACGATCAAAGAGTTTCGACTGTCTTAAAAAATATAAAAAATTAATATTAATCTTTAAATTCTTTTATTTTTACAATTTTATTTTTTTAATTACATACTAAAAAGATACATGATGACAATAACTTTAATATTTGCAACGGATGCAAGTTGCGTGAGGGCACAAAATTGTCAAGGAAGAATGACCCCACACCTTCGTTCTAATGAATTCCCCTCTGTTTATTATGATTGGTATTTTAATATGGAATTATTGTCAACTTGTCAATAAATAACACTGAAAGGATTCGTATAATTTTAGATATGACCACACACTTATCATTAAAAAAAATCTAGATACCAAGAAAACATGAACAATGAAGACTAATGAATATTCGGAATAAATTCAGTATCTGAATTTCCTACGGAATAACTCAAACGACTTGCCAGCAATAAAAAATGACACCTCCTCTCTCATGATAGAAGCCTTAGCTAGCACGAAGCACAAGTCAATTTAGGCAACTTCTGCTTTTGGCTCCCACAAGAAGCATGGATAATGTAAACACGACAAAATAATCTTCCAAGATGAGCTATGACCCGTATTTGCATAGATTTTCAAATCCCATGTATTCATGGTTGTGGATCTTGTGTACCATGTTTGAAATGCCAACTCCACCTAACAAGTAAATGAAAGACGTTTCAGAATTCATGATAAGCACATTACTAGAATGCCAGCGTATGTAAGTTATGATATGTGTATTTATCCAATCAAACAAAAGAAAGTTAGTAGGCCCACCTAGTGAGACTGCACTGACAAATATTGTAAAAGCCAGAATAAAGATGATAAGGGAGGCTCTCCCAAATAAGATGATCAACTTTCTCACAATATGTTGTCCAACCAATGCTGCTATGGTGGCCACTAAAGTGAAATAAACAGCTGAATAACATTGAACAAAACCCAAAGGTTAGAGGCAAACAATAATAAACTTTAGAATAAAGGAAAATACTAACTAATATCCTAATAACACTAATTAAGAAACAAGAAATTAATAATTTTTATTTAAAATTATTATGAGTCCACCTATCCTGATTTCTAGAATTTATTAGCAGAACCTTAAGATAAATTACAGTGACCTCCCATAGAGTTTATGCATTCCTCTTGTTTCAATAGTATCGCTCACCTTTCTTAGAATTTGATTTTCATTACACCTACTTTCTGAGGTGACTAAAATTACATTAGTGTAGCTTTTAAAATAAGAGGGGTATCAAATGTATGAAGGCAATGTAATTTTCTCTTAACTTCATCAATCACTTCTGCCCAAGCCAAAATATATGGGGGGAGGGGAGGGGAAGCTATAGAGTATACACAATTAGCAAGAAGTTCCAAGGCACCAACCATAAGGAACTGGAAAACGTTTCAGCAGGTAGTATTCTATGACAGACATAGATGAGGAGAAGGTCATGGCAAAGGTAGCTGTGGCGCTTGACACCTGCACACAAGACATTAAACATAGTAAATAGCAGAAGTTAGAGACTTATGGTATCCAAAACCATTGATTTCCACAGATAAAATGACCAATGATGTGTTGTAAAACTAAAAATAAGAATACTTTATGACCCTAAAATTGGTTCTATGTGGGAGCAAAGCATAACAAAATTTTGAAAACTCACTTGAGGTGGGACTCCCAGCTCCAGAAAAAGTGGACCCATAACAAATCCTCCTCCTAGTCCCAACAAGCCACCAACTACACCAGCAAGTACACCAAAGATACAATAGATAATTAGCTGAAGAACAGTAAAATCTTTCCCTTGATCTCCCGTGGAAGCAATTATTCTACGGCCACTAAACAAGGCAGCTGCCTCATATGCAGTTACCCCAATTGAGACTGGAACCTGCATAACAAGGAAAGCATGCGTAAGCAGTTTGAAGAAATTGTTGTAACAGACATTTGAATCCATATTTTTAATAGAAGCACTAATAATGTGCAATCAAGAAAATATCCAAAGGACTTCCACAAGGGTATATAATGCTCTGGAGGAACAAAATTACCTGTAACAAGTTCAACACCCAATATCCTGTGGAACAAGGAGTTGTGTATGTTTCCTGTCAATAGGAGATTATGGTCTCAAGTTACATAAATTGCCTGGTATTAACTGTTGATTTGTAGCAGATATGATTGAGCTAACCTTGGCAATCTGTAGTGCAAGGAATGAAAGCCAAACAAATACAAGAAGTCCAAACTCCTTCCAGTATACATTTTCAAAAATAGTAACCTGCAAAATCCACATTGTTAGATATGAAAATCACCCCATTCTTTAGAAATCACTAGGGTGAAGATAACGACCTTTTTGTCCTGGGTGTCCTTCTCTGTGCCACCATTTGGTCCACTAGGAAGGGGTTTGTATTCTACCTCAGCCCCAGAACCTACCCAAAGAAAAGTTGCATGTACTCTCACATTAGAAAGAAATTGATGCAGTAAAAAGTTGAATATATTTCGGTGTGTGACAGTTAATATTTCGGTGTGTGACTGAGTTAATGAATAGCTTCTTGAACTTACCACTTGTCTCTTGTCGCCTAGCAGCCTCCTAAATTGAAACAAGATGGGTTCAAACAGTTAGCCACAAACTTCATACACTCTTTTGTTTGATGTAGTAACATGTCAATTTTATAATATCCAGTGAAAATAATGTAGTACATGATAAATTATTAAATGAGACCTTTTTCATTATGGTTTCTTTTTTCCATGTTTCAACCCCTTTTAAGAATGCTTTTGTTGATGTGCCTGAGACAGTGAAATCAGTTAGAGGATTAACCAAAAGACAAAAGAATGCCCGAGTGAAATCACAGTCAAAACAATAGTTACCTAAAAAGAGAACAATAAGCAATATAGTCACAATCCAATCAGGAAATATAACATTGAAGACCACTCCAATGCTGATGCCAAGCATGAGCATTGGTTGAATGAGAAGTGCCAAATCATAGTCGATGATGGGCATATTCAACGTAGGATGCCTTAGTCTAAGGTTGTAGTAAACAGTTGACACAGCTGCGCCCATGATCATACCTGATATGAACAGAACACCCAATGGCTAAATCTAATGTTTTCTAGGACATTAAAATAATCTTCATTTCAGCATTGAGAGTTTATTTTAAGCAACTAAATATAGAAAAATATTAAAAAATATTTATGAATTTAATTAAAATACCATGGTATCATTAAATTGTGATTTTTTTATATATACAATAGCAGTATTGATAACTAAGATCTCTGCGAAAAATATGTACTACTAACTGTAGTGAATATTTTCTAAATTACCAGAGTATAGTATGAAATTAATCTTATATTTTAATGGTAAGCGCATGAAATAGTTGGGGTGTTTTACATTCACAAATTAAACTCTTAATTACTTAGTTAACAGATGAGATACTTCACCATTACACTATTTAACATAGTTCCCCTAGTGAATATTTAATTATGTATTGTAATGTAAAAGTTACTTCATCCGATTTATATTATAAGTTTTTTTTTTAAAAAATAAGAGCATTTATTATATTTTTTCTAGTTTACTCTTAAACATTTAGAGTTTTTTATATTTATACAATTAATATTTGATAGTGGAGTTTGATTTTAAATAAGGGTAAATTTGAAAAAAAATATTTGTCTTTTACAATATATAAGGAGCTTAATTATGATATGAAACGAGGAAGGTATTAATTTATTAGATAATTACTTTAGAAATGATTGATTGAAAATATAAGAAAGAAACATCAAAATTAAACTCAATATTTATTATATTTAGAGATTTATCTAATTTATGTAATTCTACAAAGGATGAGATAAAAATAGAAATATTGCATTAAAATTTATGTAAGGATTATTTAAAAATTGGTGTGAATGAAAGGGGTATTAGTAATATTTTTGAATAAAAACGTTTTATATTTTTAAGTTGTACATATTAGATAAATTTTTATTTAAAATATAAAAATGTAATAGTAAATATTTTCTGCTTAAAATTGTATCGCTAGATGAAAATATCTCTGAGCATTTGAACTTTGAAGATAATTCATTGTCAGCTGCGTCAGCCTAAGCATTATGCGCCACAATTTATCATGATCAAAGTCAACGCAATTAATAGTGTGTCCACCATTCAAAAATGCCGGAAACTGAGGGGAACAGCATTTTCTTACATTTGGAGATAGCTGTCGAAGATTTTGGATCAAATCCTATAATAAGACTCAGCATAGGAACAAATATGCCGCCACCACCAACACCTCCCACACTTCCAAACGCGGCTCCACAAAATCCAACGAACGTACCCACAACAATTTGCCACCCAAATTCCATTTCCTGCATAACCATCTTTCATTATTATAACTTTTCCCTGACACGTTAGTTATTCCGTGACAATAACAATAGCAGCAACAGAACCAAGATAACAACAATAAACCCCACATCGGAAAGCAGTTAAAAATCCATTAAAGCCCCCTTTTCACCAAAAGCTTTATCACTTTTTGCATTGATATATCTTGAGACTTAAATTAGAGAGAATTGTTATGAACATATTTTCTGATACTTAAACACGATATCACATAATAACTAGAATAATTCTTCTGTCAACTCATCTACCGCTTAATGGTTAAACTTGAAAAGCTTTATCATTTAAATTCATTAAACACTTTTCCTTAATTTCCCAACACATATAAAAAGTCAAATGAACTTATCCCTCCAATCCAATCCAATCCAAAGCTACCAATCACCATATTGAAGTTAAATAAAGACTACCCGATTTTTTCATCCTTTTTCCTTAGGCTTTGAGATAAACAAAAAAAAAATAACTTAAAAAAAAGTTAAACAAAAAATCAATACGAAAGAAAGAGCTTACCGGCCACACGTGATGATAACCCGATTTCCCAGGTTGCCATAGGAAACTCAAAGCTTCAACGAAGAAACTGCGTTCTGGGTCATGGGTAACGTTAAATCTTGGCCCTTCCATTTTCCCAACACTTCTCTCCGCAGAAACAACAACGAAAACCGATGCAAAAGCAATCAACACCATCCAAATGGATGATCCCATTCGCGTCCCTCTCCACCATCTCATTAATCCAAACTCAGCCATCATTATTGTATTTGTTTTTCAACACTCTTCCCTCTGTTTTTCTTTGATATGATATTATTACAAAGAAAAAAAATTTCAGAGTATGCTACTGTGACATTAAACTCCGTGGCGTGTAATATAATCTCAAAGGAAGAAGGGGAGAAAAATGCGGTGGTGATATTTTGGGTGGGAACCTTGGAAGAGTGAAGGAGTATTTGAAAGGTTGGAAAATAGCGAAAAGAAGAACCAGAATGGAAAGGGAATGAAGGATGATAGACAATAATTCTCCGCAGTGGATTGGTTTGTCAGAACAGCGAAGTGTGCGCTCTCTCTCTCCCTCTCCCTCTCTCTCCTCGGTCTGATAAATCTCTGACTCACCTTTCTCCCGCTACCTGCACATATTTATAAAGACCCCAAAATCAAAACTCATTGTATACCACTTATATGGGTATTGTCTTTTGTATAACGCATCTATCTCCGGGTTCGGTATCTTATACACCGTTTTTTATTATATGACATAATTTAGAAAAAATACACGTATTAAAAAATTTATTAAATAATCTTAGATACATAATTTTACCATTTAATTTTATATTCATCTCTCCTTATTTATTTCATATAGAATATAAATAATTAATATTATCTCCTCCATTAAGGAAGTCATTATAACCTCACACTCTCTTATGATGAATGAGAATTAGAGAGCGTTAATGCACTCACCAGATACTACTAAGGTGAACAAATACTTTTTCTAAATTCTTAAAATAATAGATAAAAAATATTTTTTAAAAAATTGCATCAAATAAAAAAAATAAAGGAAGTAGTGAGTAGTTTGGATTGTTACAATATTAGTCATGATTGTAATTAATTTTTATCTAATTAATAATAGAATTTGTAGTAAAAAAATAGAGATATAAACAACGTAATATTATAATTGTTAATATGTTTTATTTTGAGATTAATTTAACCAATGAGCTTGTAAAAGGTAACATTTTTTTTGTTTATACAAGTATTTTGTAGATACGTTGAAAATAAAAAATGAAATATGGAATAGATGAAAACACATAAAGAATAAATTTAATTTCATTAATCTCAATCTAAAATAACGATTAGTGTATAAATATTATTGTTGTTGTAGAATATTTAGATTCATTGTATGAGGTGACATCAAATAATATTAATAATAAAGTTGTTATTGGAAATAAGGGTGAGACTATCTCAAAGTTCAGATCATTAATGAAGCACGAAAAAAAGAATTAAGAGAATAGGAAAAAAGATGTGCATTAATTTGAAGAAAACAAATTCCAAAAGAGGTAATAGGATTTATAGAGTCAATGAATCTGATTAATCTAACTAAACTACAACTAATTTTATTAAAATAAATACATTTTAACTTATTATAATAAATTTTATGGTTAACTTTAAATAAATTCTCATGTAAAAATATTTATTACATACGTTTTTAATTGAATAGTTTAGTTAATCCCACATTTAAAGTTAAAAATTCATTCAGTCAAAGATATAAAATATTATTAATTATATTTTCCTTATTTACATAATTTTAATAATTATTTAAAATAAATAAATAAATACAGTACTCAGTATATATTTCCTAATTATTTCATAAAAAGGTCTGTTAATTCTTCTTGCCTCTTTTGGGGCCCAACAACGACACTGTCTACTCAATTTGACGTGGCAAAATTTGCCACGCCTACCACCGTCTTTATCCACTAAAAATGATGATAAACATTCATAATATGAGACAAAAATAGCAACCATTATTAATTAAAAACAATAATTATTAATAAAATATATCAATTAAGATAATTTTTTTAATAACCAAATAAGTGGTCCCCCGAAATTTATGCCCTTTAAAGATTAAATAGTGCTTAAAAAATTTTAATCATTAAATAAAACCTCAAACTATTCCTTGATCATATTGATCCAAATACTAAACTACATGAGACATTGATCTAGTTTATTTAAATATAAAATTAAATGATTTTTACAAATAAATAATTATTAAAAAGCGTTAGTGCTATGAAAACCTTTTTTACAATAAATTGATATGATACTTAAATTTTTTCAACAGTTTAATTGGATAAGTTGTTTAAATTGGCTTATTTAAGTTGTTTTTAACTTTATTTTAGCTTCTGCTTTTTTAAAATTTTCACACAAACATCTCAAAAACTACATTGAGTGGTTTTTTAGTTTTAAAAAACACTTTTTTTTAAATAAACTTAAATAACCTCACTCATTAAGTGTATATTTGGCAAGATATTTTAGTTACTTAAAAGATGAAATCAATAGTCATAGTGTCACCTTAAACAAATTAATAATGTTTGGATGGGTAGCACTTTCAGCTGGTTAGTAGTACCTTTTAAAACATTACTTCAAATAGCAAATTCTATTATCCCTTCATATTTTTAATAATTTATGATACTACCATTTATTTTATTTTTAACTTATTCTATTTTAAAATACATATATGATTTTTTTACATTATTTATCATTATATATGTGATATTTACATTATTATTATATCTTTCTTTTATCTAAATTTTATGTATGTAATTCTGATTTATATGAAAAATACTTACGTAAATTGTGATACCTGAATCGTGTTTTTATATTTATATATCTCATGAAATTCTTTATAAGAAAAACAACCTAAACATTATTTTATTACATTTGAGATTAATTAAAATATCTCAAAAAAGTTACACGTCGTGTATATAAAAATTGTATAAGTTCCACTAAATTAATTAAGTATGTTCTTTAATATTATTTTACATTTATCAGCTACTATGACAATTAGTTTCACCAAACACTTATAATACAATCAGCTAGCTTACAACTTTCAACTTTTAATTTTAAGCTTTTGGCATTCAACAATTTTTCAACTTTTAACTAGTTTTCATCTTTCAGCTAGCTTTTTAATTATTTTTACTAGACAAACAATAAGATAAGGCATCTTTTTTAAAACGGGATGGCAAAATTATTTAAGGTCGTCAGGCCAAACCGGTACAATGGGCTAGAGGGTGGGTGTGACAAGGATTTTTACCCACCAACCCAATTGGGTTTGTCCTGTTTAGGCTTGTTAAAAAATTAGACGAGAGCAGGTAGCTCGTTGAGCCGATCCTATTTTAAAAAAATAAATGAAGCTAACTTAACATTTATTTAAATGTCATTTTTATATGATTTTTCTAAAAAATTACTTTAAATGGGCTATAAGGAAAGACAAATTACCACAGAAACAAATCACTTATGAAAAAAATTCATTAAAAATATTGATAAAAAATATTTTTAAAAGAAAAAAAAAGGAAGAGGGAAATGGTTGGCCCGTTGACCCTTAAATGGATCAAACCTAATTTCTTGGCTTCTCCTATTGTGGTATGGCCCGACTTGTACTTTGACAGGCCTAAGCGAGCTTTAGCCTAACTTAGCCGCAGACTTGTTTTGCCACCGTTACCTCTTTATAGCCTATTATTGCTTACAATGGCATGACATATGTCACTTCAACATTTATAGCCCATTATTATTAATGTGGCATGTGTCATTCCTTATAGTTATAGGACTAACATGATGACAAATTCATATTTGAATGATTTATTTGGTGCTCAAAATCTTTCAAATGCTAAGGCTTCGTTTGGGTTGGCTTTTGGTTTTTAAATTTTTAAAAACCAAAATTTGTTTTTGGTGTAAATTTTGAATTTTAAAAAGTTGTTCTAAAATTTTTATAATTATGATCAGAACTACTTTACCTATAAACAACAACAATAATAGTAATAACAATAATAATAAAGCTTATACAATAATGATGGTGGTGATGGCTAAGGTGGTGGTGGAGGGGAAATAACGATGATGACGATAACGATGGTAATAGTGGTGGTCACGACAATGGCAACGGTGATAGCGATGGTTGTGACAACGATGATGGTGAAGGTCATTGTCTTCGTGCCAATGGTGACAACATTTGTGACGATAACAATGTTGATGGTGGTGGTAAAGAGGGTGGTGATTGTGGCAACAATGGTAGTGGTGACATCGGCGATATTAGCGATGGTAATTACGGTGGCGGTGGTCATGACTATGATTATGGTGGTTGTAACGATAGCGATAATGATGGATGTGATGATATGGTGGTGGTGGTGGTGACAATGGTAACGATGGTAGCAATGATGAAGGGAATAACGGTAACAATAATAATAATGGTGGTGGTGGGAATAATGATGGTGGCAGTGACAGTAACAATAATAGGAGGGTGGCAATGGTTGTAACAATAATGATGATGATGACAGTAAGGGGATGATGATGATAGTGGTGATGGTGATGGAGAACGAGTGTTAGAAGTTTATAAAACTAAAAATAGAAAATAGGAAACTTATTTTTCTTGTTTTTAAAAATGATTAAAAACTGTTTTAAAAATAAGTAATGTAACATCCTAATTTAAAATTAAGGGATAAATGGTTGGTAACCAAATAATAAACTAGGAGTATTAATTGGAACTAGAAACGGGTAAGTTAATTATGTAATTAATCTAGTTAAGTTTGAGGTAACTTAAAGTTACCAGATTAGTTTCAGGAATTAACCGAATGAATGAAATTACTAAATTACCTCTAATTTCTAAAACTTAATTCATTATTCTTCTCACGGAGAGGTAAAAGAAAGAAAAAGGAACCATCTCTCTTTCCTCTTTTTGTCGTGACCTGCATTTCCCACCATCTCCCATTAATTCCTTTTCCTCCTCCTCTAAAGTTGGCAAGGCAAGCTTCCATTTTCCTTCTCTTTCTTCTCCCTCATGTGGGCAAGCTTAGGGTGCTTGCTTTGTAACACCCCTATTTTTATTTTTATATTAAAATTTTGAAGGAATTAAATTATGATTCTTTAGAACTTTTTAATCTACGTATTATTTATGATTTTTTGGAATTTTGGAATTTTTTTAATAAAATAATATTTTTAAATAATTTTAAATTCATATAAGTGACTTAAATTAAAAATATTTATAAGAAAGTGATTTTAAATTATAAGAAAATTTTCTAAAATCCGTTTCAAGTAGACTTATCTAAAAATTATCGGTTTGAGAAAAATCTCTATTTTTTCCAATCGTTAAAAATTGAAAACATATCAATAAATTTTTATTAACAGAAAATTTTAGATTTTTAAAATTTAAACTTTATATTACTTGTTATAAAATTAGTAAGGACTGATATAATATCGCTAAATTTCAAAAAGGACTCATTTTGAATATTTAAAATATACCGAGTGAAGGGTTACTATTTGACTTAATAATTTTACCTACGGTTACTATGCAAAACACTGTGCATGTATGAAATTTTCAAAAGATGCACAGTAACTATGAATAAAAAATTCAAAAATACACAGTACTTTTATATTAAAATAATGGAATGCATAGTAAATTTTTTCTATAAATACCGAAGGATTTCTTTTTTAGAATTCATAATTTTAGATTAAGTTTTCTTAATATAGTAGTGCTAGTGAGATAGTGGTGGAAGTGAGAGAGAGAAGTAAATTTTTTTGGGAGAAGGTTCTGCTAAAATCCTAAGGTAAGAATACTTATCTTTTATATTTTTTGGGTTATTTTCATATCGTTTTTAGAAATATGTTATTATACTGGAAATAATATTATTTTAAGTTACTATTCTGTATAGTAAAATACTATTTAAATAGTAATTTACTATTAATAGTAAATTACTATTTAAATAGTAAATTACTGTTTACTGTTACTATTTACCTTTACTATTCACGTTTTACTATTTACCATTACTATTCATAATTTACTATTTATCGTTACTATTCATGTTTTACTATTTACCGTTACTATTCACGTTTTACTATTTACTGTTACTATTCACTATTTACTATTTACTATTTACTATTCACTATTCACTATTCACTATTCAAAATTTACCATTCTATTTTAAGTAGTAATCTTAATCTTCATCTTATGCTTATACTGAAATAAGATTGGTATTAATATTTCTAGAAATCGGAGGCGCAAAGCAAATCTCTTTTGGGTAACAATTCAAGGTAAGGGGGAGTGAGATAAGAGTATAATATGAAAAGACATAAAAATAATGGGAGGAGTCCCCTACTCCTTTTAAATTTAATAATATTATTATTTTAAAATATTAACTTTTTAACTTAAAATTTTTAATAAATTTTAAATTAAATATCCGGTTTAAATCATAATTGATTTGATTATGATTGATTTATGATTGATGATGTTTAACTGTGATTGATAATATTTGATTGATGATATTGTAATGTGGAGTTTGAGCATATAGCGAGCATGACGGAAAGCTAAAATTCAGTAAGAATTTCTTACCTTACTCTTTAAATTTTTATTATCTTTTATTTCTTCTTAGAAATTATTTTTAATTTAGAATAAAAAAATTAGTATTTATTTTAGAAAGTAGACATTTTATGAAAATTAATTTATAACAAATTGAGATAATTAAATTTTGAATTAAAGAAAATTTTTTGTAATTTTAAGTATTTACAGTTAATGATTTAAAGATTATTCTCTTTTAATAAAATAAAATTTTTAAAAGAAAATTATTTTATTTTTTCTAACTTAATAACTAAAGATATTTAAAAATAATTGAGAATTTGATTTTGTTAAGATTTAATATGAAAAAGTTTTGAGATATTTAAGGCTTAAAAACTCAATTTCAGTGAGAATTAAAAACTGTACCAAATTTATTTTTGTGGGACAGAAATTCAGAGAATTGAGAAAATGTACAGTTTATGGAAATGATGTTGTAAACCTTTTAAGGTATTTAATAATTGAGTTTCTAAAAGCCTTAACCAACTAAATACGCGAGTAGTCCATGCATCATGAATCATTAAAGTGAAATAAAATAATATTGTCTGGGGATGGATTATAGAAACCGAGGATACGTTAGAGGAGGCTTAATTACGAGCCTTGGGATGAGAGGGTGTGAAAGGGTGCTTTAGGGGACCTGGGGTAGCTCCCTAGTGTCGGGTACTTTCACAATAAAAACTTTATCAATCTGACTAGTCTCTAAGTGTTTCCATGCCAGTTGAGCTGTTCATATTATTATTATCCGGACTTATGGAACAGTGTAAACTCCTGGTTGGTCCAGTGCAAATTAAAATTTAAGGGCCCACATATATAGGTAAGTTATGATGAAGATATTGCATAACATTCATGCATTCATAATTGATTGTGTATGTGGTTGTGATTGATATTATTATGTATTGGTTTGTAAAAACCCTTTGTTGCTTATGTCTTATTCGAGAATATTATATTCTGTTTCTCACTCCTTTCTCGTGTTTTTGTTTCACATGTTTTAAATTGATGGTTCAGAGGGAAGGATCGAAGAATATCGGCAGTAAATATAGCACGATCTAGAAAGAGAGCTCGGTATGAATACCGTGGTCCAATGAATAAATAATGTTATTAAGTAACTGCTTCTGGGCCATGGAGTTTCCTCTCTTTCTTATAATGTTTAATATTTATTTTCGTTGGATGAATGTAAAAATTACTTTATAAAGTTTTAATAATATTTATGAGGTATTTCAGAAATAATGTATATAATTTATTCCGATAGTTTCTTTTTAACAATCATATCTTTAGTAAAAAAAAAATACGAATTTTTCTAGAATTTATTAAGGTGTAACAGAGGGTGTTACATGCTTCCTTTTTTAATTCCCTATCAACCTAAGGTAAATCCTAAAACCACTTTGGGTACTTGGTTTGTTTCTTTGAACTCATCTCTAATTCTTTCAATTTCATGGTTGTAGGAACCATTTTGGGTGTATGAGACACTGCCGAAACCTTGAATCACTTCTGGAAACCATTGTCGATACGCGATCAGTAAGTTAATATTACTGAATCTTCTCCCTCTTAGTAAGCTGGTAGGAGTAAGGACATTTTGGATTTCCAGGTAGTTAGAATTAAGTTAATTTGAATCAAATTGATGAGTGAGTAACTGGTCAGCAAGTGTCAGTATGGAATACTCTGACATGTCCCTGTTGGAAATTCTCTACATGGCAGATCTACATAATGTTGCAACGGGAATTCTTTGTGCTAAATTAGTCATTCCTTCCTTCACAAAAGTTAGAGGTATCTGAGCTATGGAGGTGCACCCACTAGATTCACTTCGATCAGAATTTTGTAACTCAAATTATACATGAAATACTCCAACACGTCCCTGTTGGAAATTCCCTACATGGCATATCTGTATAATGTTGCACAAAGAATTCTCCATGCCAAATTAGCCTTTCCTTCCTTCATGAAAGTTGTAGACATATGAGTTATGGAGATGTACCCACTAAATTCACATCGATCTCAGTTTTATAACTTAGGTTATGCATAAAATACCTAACCTTATGCATAAAAAATGATAAAAATTAATACTAAAATTTAAAGACTTTCTTTTTGGTTTATTATTTGAATTTAGATGTCATAATTAAAAATTCATTTTAACATCAATGTTATTAAACAATTTTTTTAAAAATTTACTTGTAGAAATAAAAAACCGAACTAAATAAAATTTTTTACCTTTCTTCCATATCCCTTCAATTTCATACGTGGAAAAGTTTTAATATGGTAAATTCTCTCTCTTTAATCATCATTTAATTGTTCGCCAAAAAAATATCTAATTCATTTTTTTTATCTTACATCTCATTCATTTGCATATCAAACATATATAATATTTTTTACACTGGTGTTCGAGGTTAACTCTCCTAGCTCTTAGTTTTGCACCGTCTTGGTGGAGTACGGTATTTTACACCTAGGTCGAGTGGAGATCTTAAGTTCTTCAAGTATTTGGTGAAATTGATGTTCAAGTCCGTACCGAGGTTGAAGGAACACATCGGCAAAAGATTCTCCGATGCTTAACTCAGTACGGATAAACAGGAAGTATAGGTATTACAGAGGTAATTCGTACCTTAACTAGGGAAGTGATTTGACATTCTTCCTAACTTACTGTAGCTACAGCGTTTACAAGGACATGCAGCCCATACCGATTCTGACTAATTGTCTGGATGTTAGACTTAGACCGAGGTTGCTACAAGTTTAGACCCCAGATACGACATCCGAACTATTTTTAGACATGTTATATTGATGATGTGGCATCACTGCGATGCCACACCGGTTACCTTCAGGAAATTGGTTAGCACCCTGGATCATGTTTAATAAAAGAAACTTAAACTTTTAAAATTATTTTTATATGAATATATTTATTAAACTATAAACTCCAACAAATAAAACATTATTTGTTCTCAGTTCTTACCGTAGACCATATATACGTAACTTTCTCTTTGTATAGTTTTCATTTTTTTTTTCATTTACTTTTGTAATAGAATTTATATTTTATTGCCAGCATGTGTCCTCATATTTTAACAACGTAAAACCTGTCAAAACCTCATATAATATAGGCCACTCGATCACAGCAGGTTAATTGTGCTAATAATGTTAAATGAGTTAGTTGAAACTTCACGGCAAAATATGTATAGAAAGGTCAGAGGAGGGTGAAGAAAATTTATTAGGGAAAATAATCATGTTTAATAAAGAATCTTATTTTAACCGTTTATATCATTTTTATAAAAGTTATTTAGAGGATTGTTTGAATTTATAGGTTATGGTTTTTTTAAATTTTCTCATGGTTAATATTTTTTAAAATTTACTATTATTTGTTTTGAAAGAAAATATTTTTTATGTCATGTTATATCTCTAGATCTCGGTCTGTCTTTCTCTCGCGATACAAAGATTATTACAAGTAGTTTCATATTTTCCTTTTTATATTTTATTATAATATAAGATAAAAGTTTTGATAAGAGAGTGTAATGAAGTGTCATTAAAAAAACTTCTATTATTATTATTATTATTATATTCAACGATACATTATCAGATCATGATCACATTATAAGTTTTATTTTTTTTATTACTATCTCTCTAGGCAAATATAGAGTCGGCAAAATGAGTTGGCCTATATAGGCTGACTTGAGTCTATTGTCAAAATCGTAGTACGTGGATCTTAAAAATAAATCCAGAGTTAATAATAAAAAAAAAACTAAAAGTGAAAAATCTTGAAAAAATGGGTTGAGTGCGGGCTGGTCCACACGGGTCTGAACGACCCGGGTCTTTGTTATAAAAAAAATAGTACAAAAAATAAACATATTTTTTATAAGGAAAATTATTGATTTTATATCATTGTTTGTGTAGCAATAGTTAATTAATTTTTAATAGCACAAATTTTTTTACAAATATAATTTTAAAAAATTATATTAAGTTGACTCAGTTTTTGGTCCTTCAATTTTTTATAAATTAATTTTTTAACAATTTTTTTAGAATGGGTCACCTATCAAACCCACAATCCATAGAAAATCGGTTTAAAATTTTTATTTTTAAGACCCACATTTATATAATAGTTTTTAATTCAACTTCAAATAACCTACCATTTAAATCTTGACCCCTCTAGAACCACTGCCTGAATCTAAGCAATGTGAAAATATATGTTTCCTTTTTTTTGTTGACTAAATAATGAGAGTCATGAATCACGATGTATAATGATTCATCACATGTTTTTATATATTTGCTTTGATTGATACAAATCAATTAATAATTTTCATCCATGGATCCACATCCGAGACGATTTAAAAACAGGGGACCTGGATCTGAAGGATGAGTTCAAGTTGAAGTTTAAAATTATTCGAGGTTGGTGAAATAATTGACTCGTTTTACCAGCCAATGTTTACAATTTTTTATTTATTTATTTTAAAAAGAAAAATTAAAAAGCGATTAAAATTTTAAGTTTTCTCAAATTGAGGCTATGACTAAAATTTTATGAAGTTAAAACTCATAACAACCGACACCTATGGTTTTAAAAATTTAAATACTATAAGTATTTTTAAAATTATAAAATTTAAATATTTAATTTAAGTTCAACTTATTTAATTAAACATACTTGATTCATAAATCAAATTCATCTTATTACATTCGGATACCAAATTCATTAAACTAATACGAATGGAGCATTAAACTTTTTATTAAATTGATCCACTCTATCACCATAGACATTAAATACATCATCCATGTTTAAAAGCTTGTTTGGGTGGTTATTATGTCATTTAGGCTGATATTTGACTAACAAAAACATAAATTCGTTGATTTATTTTGACTAATGAAAAATTAATAAAAATTTAATTGTTTTAAATTATATAAAAAATTAATATTAATATTTTTTTATTTTTATAACTCTATTTTTTTTTATTAATTATCAAATGAATTTTTTACAATGGTTGTAGTGCTCAAGTGTAAAATAAACACGGCGGCAATATTGTAAATAGCAAGTTGCCTTATGTCGGTTATTAAACGTAATCGGTGCAAATTATACCTGGTGTTATATCTCAGGTTTTAGACCGACTATAACGCCAAGCGGTGTTAATATTTAGCTTTTACAGCATATGTAAGGAGCATCGGGTGTAAAAGGAAAACTAAAATCCCCAACAACCTGAATCTTTTCCCTTCGAAAATCGCTAATCCTTCAGAGCTCATTTCTTCCTCGTCACTCCGTTTCTAACGCGCTCGACCCTTTTCATCGTCTCACTCACTAATCCTAAATCCTTCGAAGCTCACCTTCTTCCCCGTCACTGAGTCTCTGACGTGCGCTTCTCTGTTCGTTACTCTATTCACCTCGTTTGCGTGCTCCGTTCAGTGCTCCGTTCGCCTGGTTCTCGTGCTCCGTTCACCTCTGAATAAGATCCTTCGTGTGCTCTGTATGAGTCGACGGAGAGAGAATAGTCGATGTTTGTTGGTAGGGCTTTGCACAAGTGCGCGGGAATCTCTAAGGAGTTAAAGGTCGGGGCATAGCTTGGACCAGAAAACTGAATGTAAAACAACATTACAGAAAACTGAAGTCATTGAACAAAAACTTGCAACCAATGGATAGGAACTGAAAGCGTCTTGTTTTTTTTTTTTAATTGTAAATTTTTCTTTAGTGTAGATGATTTATATTATATGACAATATTTTATATTATAAATGTTTTGGCTATTTTATATTATAAATGTTTTGGCTACAGTCTTTATTTTGGTTTTATTTGATAATTTTATAAATAATGCAGTAGTTTAATTTGAATTCAGAATTAATTTGAATCTGAAAAAATGGTTAGAAAAAAAAAACTATTAGTTTTTACATTGGTTGTAGAATGCCAGTGTAAAAAACTAACTTATTACTCCTGATGCAAAATAAGATCTGGTGTAAAATGAAATTATTTACACTGGATTTGAAACTAGAACCGATGTAAAATAATATCTTTTAAACCACATACAGAACCATAATTAGTGTAAAATTTATTTTTTACATCAGTTTGAAATCGGTGTAAAAGGTCATTTATTTTTAATCCCATGGTTCTACATTGGTACGTGAATCAATGTGAAATGTTTAAAAAAGATCTGTGTGAGAAGTTAATTTTGCACTAGTGTATGTAAACATGGTAGGTGTGAATGGTAACTACTTATACTTTACTTGCTAAACTTTATCGGTACTTGTACTTGTAGGTAGTTTGTAACGGGTATCTATTAATATTTAAAATACATATGATCAAGAAAAAAATAATATGAAATGTGCTAAATATAGTTATTTTAACATGAAATAATGTAAATTAGTATTGTATAATATAATTACAACTTAACACATTAAAATATTATCTTGAATGAATATTAAATAAATTTTCTTATTATAAAACAACAAAAAATCTAAACATCTAAATATATTTAATAAAAAAACAAATGTTTATAAGTATACAATAGTACCTAGAGAGGTGTAGTGTAATACCTTCAGCTGTCAAACAGGTCAATTCGATCCACGTAGGTTAGCCTGTCTTGAGTTAACACTTGTAACTATTTAACTCTCACCTTTAAAGTGAATTAATGTTTTTCAATTCGGCTCAACCTACCAATCCACTAGATGGCTTCTAGGTTGGTACACTTTCTTTTATAAATTAAAAATTCTTAAAAAATAAATTTAAATGAGAAAATGTAAAAAGTATATAAAAATTTTAAAATATGGAATAAAAATATCTGTTTTTTCCCCACATTTTAATTTCATATAATACACAATCATCAAACATTATAATAATTACTACAAAAACATGAACATTATATATTCCATTGTAAATAAATTCTTATTTTGTAATCATAATCCGTAATAAACTAATGACAATACCAAACATATTTCAAAGCAAAATAATCACACAAATAACTAATGAGAGTTTCTTTTTTAAAAAATATTTTTGGTCTAATGTGATGATATGAATATTAAAAAAGTTAGTTAACAACCTATGAGTCAACCTACGAGCCGACTTACCTAAAACTCTATGTGATACTGGTTGACCCATGAGTTCTGATTGAAATTGATACATCTAGCAATACATATACCCGCCTATTTAGTAAATATACATATTTTCATTGTGTGTGTATATATATGTATATCTTATTAGAAAAGTTATCTTATGTAAGAGTGAGAACAACAAATTTGAACCGTTAGATATTATCATGAATGATCAAAATTAAAATATACTAGTCATATAGATTTTTAAAAAATCATGTTTTTTTAATTTATCATGTAATTTTAAAAATCTTTTAATTATATATATATATATATATATAAAAGTAATTTTGACCAGCCTAGGTGAACCTATATACACGATCCCTTCTCCCTTACATAAAATTAGTGGGACCTTAAACTATCTAATCATTAACCCAAATTAGTGGGACCTATATACGAATCCGAGGAATTTTCAATCCCCAAGTGTAAGAGAAGTTAGTACTGATAATTATCACGCAAACTGTTCTTTTCTCTTTTTGCAAAGTTTGTTTGAACTTCGTTTATGAATAAAATAATGTCAGTATTTAAAATAGATTTAAGATTCACCCCTCATCTGATGAGTTTAATTTATTCCAAGAGATTAGTTCATGAAAAAAGATCACTTAAAATTTTATAATGTTTTGTAAATGTTTTGACACAATTTAATAGTATCTTGTACGTAAATAATATTTGTTCTTTACCAAAAAAATATTTATAATTTATTTAGACAAAAAACAATCTGACATCTTTAGTTTGGTGGGGGCTCGTAAAGAAAAACTAAAATACGGCATTGTTCATGTTGTCTGTATTTGAAAACGAATAATTGTCACAAAAAGTTCTTGTTTATGTTTTCATATAAATAAGTGAGTTCCACGAGGTGTTCTTGTTGGGGGAGAAATAAACAAATTAATTGAAGTGAAGACCCAGAGGATAAAACTCAGTAATTGGTTAACATAACAGAAATTGCAAGTTTAAAAATTAAAAAACACCATACCTCTATTAAAGCTGAGCACGCAGCTTTTCCGTGTTGCAAAATCTATCAATTAATAAATTATTTTTAAGAAAGGATGTGCAAAGCCTAAATTTCTGGGTGAAGGTTGTGGTGAATTATTTTTTTTTTATGGTAGATTCAAAAATATTAACAGTTGAATTTTAATCAATGGCTCAAATTAACAGGTTACCAATTAGAAAATGCTAATCTTGTTAACCCCTCGAATCCCTCTCCCTCGTCAACAACCTCCTTAACAGAACCATTCCTTCTTCCCTCGATAGCGTTTCAACGTCACAACACCTTCTTTTCCCCTTCCCTTATTCCCCTCGAGTTTGGCTTGCAGGGGGCAGATCTTCTTGATGCGGTGATGGTCCAACATTCCTAAAATATATTCAAGTATTTTCTACACTTTTCGCTAAGCATAAGGGTTTTTTTTCGCGTTTAGTCACCTTATTCCTCCATCATTTCAACATTCTATTATTATTATTATTATTATGGAATGTCAATTGACCAAATAGTAAATGATTATGCCCGGAAGGGAACAGGGAAAGATTTGTGGTACTACCACCACTACTTTATAGAATGTCAATTGACCAAATAGCAAATGATTATGCTCGGAAGGGAACAGGGAAAGATTAGTGGAATTCATGGATTTGAGGCACAACTAGCATCCATCACATGCGCGCGAGGGAGAAAGGTTCAGTAGGGATCAACAAGTATAATCCATTCACGTGTGGGACTAGGGTGCTTGGCGTATACACGCCCCACACCGCGTACTAACGCGCACTGCACGGGACAGTGGGAGAAGGCATAACACGAAGCACTTGTTGGGCGTGGGAGATGAAGGCCAAAAGCATCAGGATCCCATTTGAGGGCCCAACGTACACAAGCTGCGGAGCGCTCTGCGCACATACGAAAAAATGGAAGGGGAATCCAGGTCAAGCAAGCAGCGCATGAGGGGTCCACCTGGGGCGTGATTATACAGATATCAGCCTCATACAAGCTTTTCTGTACTACCTTTATCAATTACATGTTACAAATCATTTCATTAAAACAAATACACATAATGTAAGATTACATGATTTATTTGTTTGCATTAATTTCATGTTTAACTCAACTCCAGAATTGAATTTAACTTCAACCTTCTTTTGTTAAACTATACATGATTTCACTAACACAATTTCACAGGTAGTGAATTACAACTTTATACCAAAAGGAAGCAACTTTAATCTGCATTTTACAAGTAAAGCATAGGCAGACAATCCACCATAAAACATAACACTCATATGCAGCTGATCAATATGCACACCAAAAAGCCTGTGTTACTCAATCAAAGCATGTTCATGAGACCAAAAGGACTTTGACTCCCTTTAAATTGTCATATAACTTTTAATACGGGTATATATATATATATATATATATATATATATATATATATATAAATCTTAATACTTTATGAACCTTAATCTCCAAGTACAGAAGTTGGCCTATCAATTTTCAGTATAGTAGTGTTAGATCTTCTTCCAAACTTTCTTTAGATAAGGTAAAAGTCCACATTTACTACAAACACTTAATCTTAGAAACGTAATCTACTTGCACAAGCGTCTCCTATGTTCCAACATATTTTATAGGAATTGAGAAAAGAGACAGATCAACACTATATAGAAGAGTAGCCTATGCTAAAAGAATGGCAACAGGCTAGCATACTTGGGTCAAGGACCAACAATTCCAAAGATGGTTTTTAGGAGAAAAGCCAAGATTTATTTCTAAAAAAAAGATTTGACCCTAGATGCCTACAAACAAACAGCAGGGGAAAGAATTCCTTGGCAGTTAAGAATTAAAACTAACTCAAATCTAATCTATTGTTCACATCAATAACTTATGTATGTTGATTGATGACACAAAAGACAACAACATCAAATCCAAAAAAAATTAAACAAGTAGCAACCTTATTGTTGATCATTTGAAACCAAAACAAAAGTAAGATTTGCCAACACAAAAAGATCTTCTTTAGACACAACTATGTAGGGGCTAAAATAGGCAGAGTTAATTTAAAATAAACACGTTTATCATGGATACCTCTACTGACTGCCAAATATATCCTAATCCATCATAATTATAAGGCAAATTTTTGCAAGTACAATAACCTGTCTATACACTTGAATTTTAATTCCTAATTGGTTCTATGCCAAAATCCTTTGAATTCATTTAATCATGCAAACCTACCCCTAAAAATTAAATAGTGATCAGGTCTGGATACCGGCCCCCATTCTTGTGACGTCAGAGTGACCTCATATAAGGAAAACCGGTGTCCTGGTTCAACATTACCACACCGGATATCCGATGTCTGGCCGTCCGTCCTCATCACACGATTGCCCCACTTATATATTCCATAACGGTTCTTTGTTCATTTTCACAGGACATTTATATAACTGTTGGCTTTTCAGTCACAGCAAGATAAGAGCCCCTAATAACTTATCAGCGAAGACACTGTATGTAGCAAAATATGTCACGTCAATGGCCTCAGAAAGTAAGTGGATGTGTCAGCAGATTATGCGGAAAAGGTGATTATCCTCCCCTCTCCCTAGAGAGTCGTACCCTGATAATTGACCTACCCCCCTGACACATTCTGAAAGTTGAGCCACCCTGATTGACATAATATACACGCTATCAGAGCTAGGGGACCCACCTGTACCCAACGACTCATTTTCTTACGTATAACTACAAATAGCTCATTTCAACACACATGCATGGTATCGTTGTTCTATCTCACACTTTACTGTTACTTCGCTTGAGCATTCACTGAGTTCTTACACTCTTCTAACTTGAGCGTCGGAGAATCTTCGCAGGTGGCATCACCTTTCGCCCCCTGCAACGCGAAACGTTGGTGTGAAGGATCTCCAGGACAACAAGACCGGCCTCTCCCACTGAGAGACCGGATTAATATATCGGATACACACTGTTCCGGTGTGCAAACACTAAAAACACCTGTACTCTTGTGGCTGGTCCCACACCGGATCCTAGACCCCGGTCCAGACCAGTTCATTGGCACGCCCGGTGGGACTCGTTAGAGTTATTCCCATTTTCGCAGAAGTTTGGTTGTCACGATGGAAGGCGACGGGAGAGATTTCGTGGATGGTCACGTGGAGGATGTGACCCATCAACAGGCTGGAAGGAGACTCGTCTTCGAGTCCCCTGTAACTCAAACCCAGAGGATGGTGCAAGTGCAGACGCCTGACCCTCGCGATGAGGTTATCAGGCAACTCAGGGAGGAGCTGACGGAGTTGAGGCGGGAGAGAGGAGGAGCTGGGGACAGAGTAGCATCTCATGCAGAGGATGCTCATCATGCATCAGCGAGGGATAAATCTACAACCCTCCAGTATTCGAAGATCCCCACGTATGAAGAGAGGGAGCAGACGCAGGACTCTGGTGATAGAGTCAGTACCAGGAGAAGGAAGCAGGCGGTGGTGACTTCAGGGACGTACAAGCTCAGTGTCCCTTTCTCAAGAAGGCTGATAAGCATTACTATCCCAAAACATTTGTAAACAACTCAGCCACTGTCGATCGGGAAGTATAACGGAGAGACCGACCCCACTAAGCATTTGGATGCTTATGTTTATGAAGCTATGTATTTGGGAGCAGACGAAGATGTTATGTGCAGAATGTTCCCAAGAACGTTGACGGAGGAAGCTCTCAGCTGGTTTAAAAGTTTACCCTCAGGATCTATAAACTCTTGGGAGGAAATGGCTGCTGCATTCGAAAGCCATTTTGTCATCTCTAGGGATATCCCAAGAACTTCTCACACCCTGGCCCAGATAAGGCAGGGAGAAACTGAAACTCTTAAGGAGTTTTTGAAAAGGTTTTATAAGGAGGCTGCTTTGGTCCCAAACCTCACGGAGGCCATACAGCTCCATATTGTGGTGGAAGCTCTTCAGCCTGGTTCAGCCTTTGCCCTATCTTTGGCAAAGAGCCCCCCTACAACCTTCGAGGAGTTTCGAAGGAAAGCTTCTAAGTACGTGGGCATAGAGATGCATCTAGAGGCAACTGCAACAAGAGTGAAGCCTTCTGCACCCACTCAGCAGCCACAGAGAGAAAAGGAGAGGGTGAGGCCTGAGAAGCATGCCTTTAGAGAAGACTTTGTGAACGCTCGTCCGCATCCACGAGATAGGCGTGTATCATCGTTCGACAACTATGCTCCATTGAACACTAGGCATTCACAAATCATGAGGGAGGTTGGTTGGCCAACTCTGAACGTCTTTGGGATAAGAAAACCAGCCCCAGTCAAGAGGGGTGGTAACCCACGTAAATATTGCACGTTCCATGAACAGACAGGACACAACACTGATGAGTGCAAAGCGTTAAAAAATACGGTGGAAACTCTCCTTCGGGAAGGAAAGCTGAAGCAGTATTTGTTTAAGGAGAAATCTGTAGACGAGCCTCAGAGGATGGAGAAAAGGAATAGAGATCCTGATGATGAGGATGATAATACACGTAACCCAGCAAGGAAGTTCACTGCAGCTGAGAAGCAGAAGGGAGTAGTGATTGCTGAAGGTGCCCAACAAAATAACATGCCCCAGCAGCAGAGGCAGGGCAGACGAGAAGTGATTGAGATGATAGCTGGAGGATTTGCGGGAGGAGGAACATCAATCACAGCACGGAAGAATCACCACAGGATGATTCTGTCCGTCCAGGGCAAACCGAGGGATAACCGCCCTTACAGGGACGGTATGACAGCCCCGACGGTGTCATTTACAGATGATGATTTTGGCCCAACAATTCCAGGGGGTGATGATGCGGTAGTTATCGTGGCAGTCATAGCCAACAAGGATGTCAAGAGGATCATCGTCGATCAGGAAAGTTCTTGTGACGTTATCTTTTATAATTGTTTCAAACGAATGGGTTTCAATGATGCAGATTTACAACCCTACACACAAGAACTTACAGCGTTTAATGGAGCCAAGCAACCCACCAAGGGATATCTTGACACTCTGATTTCTTTTGAAGGAGAGCCTGGTGCAAGAACGGTCAAGTCAAGAATCCTGGTGATTGACGTGGAATCCCCATACAACGGTATCATAGGCCGTCCAACACCGAATGCGATGGAAGCAATTGTTTCCACTCCTCACCTCTTGATCAAATTCATTGACAAGGACAATGGTGTGTCCTCTCTCCGCGGTGATCAGGAGATGGCTCGATATTGTTATAACCTGAGCCTCAATATGGTTAAGTTGGAAGCGTTCAACAAGAAGAGGAAGCTGAACGACGGAGGAACAGCGGCAGGGTCTGTCAGTCTCATTGACCTGGACCACAGAGCGGAATTAAAGATTGATCCACTCAATCCCTCTAAGCCCACACCGGATGGTGGTTCCAGGGATGTTATATTAGGAGATTCCCCAGAGAAGATCACGTACATCAACGATAAGCTGGATTTTGCTATGGAGCAACGCTTATTAGCCCTTTTGCAGGAGTTCAAAGATCTTTTCGCATGGACAGTAGCAGACATGCCTGGGATGGACCCTGATTTCTGTTGCCACAAGCTTGCTGTGTACCCTGAAACAAGACCGGTGGTCCAGAAGAAGAGGAGGTTGGGACCGGAGAAGCAGAGGGCGGCTTGTGAGCAGACAGAGGAATTGTTGAAAGCAGGCTTTATAAGGGAGATACGCTACTCATCTTGGCTTTCTAATGTGGTAATGGTGCAGAAGGCCAATGGCAAATGGAGAATGTGCACAGATTATGTGGATCTTAACCGTTGTTGCCCCAAGGATCCATATCCCCTGCCTAACATCGATCGCATGGTGGATGACTCATCTGGTTACCAGTACCTCAGTTTCATAGATGCTTATTCGGGGTACAACCAGATTCCGATGTGGGAGGGAGACCAGGAGAAAACTGCCTTTATCAACGACCGCGGTGTTTTCTGCTACACCGTCATGCCTTTTGGATTGAAGAACGCCGGCGCTACCTATCAGCGCATGATTAACAAAGTCTTTGAAGGGATGCATACAAGGCTGGTCGAAGTTTATATTGATGATATTATCGCCAAAACACCCGCTGGAGGAGACCACATTGAAGATCTGCGCCAAGTTTTCACTAGGCTTCGGTAGTACAACATGAGGTTAAATCCTTTAAAATGCACCTTTGCCGTTCCAGCGGGGAAATTCTTGGGATTTATGTTGACCCAACGAGGCATTGAGGCTAACCCTGGGAAATATCAAGCAATCCTGGACATGCAGAGCCCTAAGTGTCTGAGGGAAGTCCAATCGTTGAATGGGAAAGTGGCCGCTCTAGCTCGTTTCATGCCTAAGATGGCGCACAGGTCCCTCCCCTTGTATAAGGCGTTGAGGAAACACAAGAGTTTTGAATGGGGAGAGGAGCAAGAGCAAGCCTTCCAGCAGCTCAAGGCCGTTCTCTCGAGCCCACCAATTCTGGTTAAGCCTGACCCTGGTGAGACGTTAATCTTATACTTAGCAATTTCTGATGAAGCCCTAGGCGTGGCCTTGGTTAAAGAAACCATTGAAGGGCAGAGGCCGGTGTACTTTACTAGTAAGACGTTTCAGGGGGCGGAAGGAAGGTATCAGAAGATTGAGAAAGCTGCTCTAGCAGTCGTGTGGGCGTCACGACGGTTGAGGCCCTATTTCCATGTGCACCCGGTACTGGTGAGAACGGATTTGCCTCTCCGTTCAGTGCTCAGCAAGCCCGACCTCGCCGGGAGGATGATAAAATGGTCTATCGAGCTGTCTGAATTTGAAATCTCATATGAGCCTCGAGGAGCCATCAAGGCGCAAGTATTGGCCGACTTTGTTGTGGAGATAACTGGGGCGGACCCGGCCACCCCTCGAGCGCATTGGACCATTTACGTTGATGGCTCGTCGAACAACAAAGGTTGTGGAGTAGGTGTGGTGGTAGAAAGTGATGATGGTGTGCACCTAGAAATTTCCCTCCGATTCAATTTCAAAACCTCCAACAACCAAGCTAAATACGAAGCATACTTGGCCGGTCTCCGTGCGGCGATTGACATCGGAGCATCAGCCGTCACGCTGTGCAGTGACTCCCAACTGGTGATCTCGCAGATCCAGGGGGAGTACCAGGCAAAGGAGCCGCAACTTCAATTGTACTTGAATTGTGTTAATGAGTTGAAGGGAAGATTTGAGGTTCTAGAGTTCAAGCACGTGCCCAGAGAAGAAAACACCAGAGCGGACATCTTGTCTAGATTGGCAAGTACAAAGCAGCCCGGCAGCACAACAACGGTAGTTCAAAGCACTTTAACATCGCCTAGCATACCTCTGTACCCTTCTCTGAATGCTATCATGGTGAGCTATCCATATGAGAATTCTTGGGTCATACCCTATATTCACTATCTGGTTGATGGTCAACTTCCCACTGATGAGAAGGAAAGGAGACGAGTGAAGAGGGAGCTGCCATATTTTACTATGGTCGATGGTGTTCTCTACAAAAGGGGATTCTCTGTCCCATATCTTTTGTGTTTAAGAGAGGACGAGGTTCAAGCGGTTTTGGAGGAAGTACACGAGGGGCAATGTGGACACCATGCTGGGGGCCGAAGCTTAATGAGAAAAGTCCTCAGGGCTGGATATTGGTGGCCCACTGTGAAGCAGGATTCTGCAGATTTTGTTAGGAAGTGCGATGCTTGTCAAAAATTCTCCAATCTTCACCATACACCGGCCCAAGAGCTATCTTCATCTGCTGTGCCTTGGCCGTTCTACCAGTGGGGCCTTGATATTTTGGGCCCATTCCCCACTGCGCCAGGAGGTATCAAATATTTGATCGTGGGGGTAGACTACTTCACCAAGTGGATCAAGGCAGAACCAGTAGTGCATATCACTTCTGCACGAACAAGACGTTTCGTGTATGAAAATATCATAGCTCGGTTTGGGGTGCCAGGGCGGATTGTGACCGACAACGGCACCCAGTTTACAGACAAAAAGTTCACAGATTTGCTTGAAGGACTGGGGATAATCCAGATATTTTCATCTGTTGAACACCCCCAAACCAATGGGCAAGCAGAGGTAGCCAACCGAGAAGTGCTAAAGGGGTTGAAGAAGCGTCTGGGAGAAGCGAAGGGAGGATGGACTGACCAGCTATGTCATGTTTTATGGGCATACCGCACTACGCCCTATTCTTCAACTAACGAATCCCCATACCGGCTGACGTACGGGGTTGAGGCGATGATTCCAGTGGAGTTACAAACAAGATCGGCTCGTGTGGAGTATTTTTCAACTGAAGATAACAACGCCAATTTGGCATCAGAACTGGACGTCCTCCAGGAGTTAAGGGAAAAGGCTTTCGTCAGAGATCAGGCAATAAAAGCAAAGGCAGCACTCCGGTATAATAAACGTGTCCAGTACAGAGCTTTCAACACCGGAGACCTTGTTCTGAGAAAGGCAAGTGTGGGGAATAAGTTCGCCCACCAAGGAAAGCTAGCACCGACGTGGGAAGGTCCTTATACAGTTTCTAAAGTGACTGGAAAAGGGTCATACCGATTGGAAGAGCTTGATGGAACTCCAATCCGCAACAAATGAAACACTCAGAACTTACGTATCTATTACAGCTAGTTGGTAAGACGGCGTGTACTCTTTTTCCTTACTTGAGTTTTTTCCCATTGGGTTTTCTCAAGAAGGTTTTAACGAGGCATGACCCCAATTATGCTTTTCATGTAATGTACTTACAATTTTAATGAGAACACATTTTAACCGCCCTATCATTCTCACGTTTCTTATGTGTTGTGATTTATAGCCGTAGTTAATACGCATACACTTCAGGACGGATGGAGTCAACTACCAATTCTGTAGTTGATGATATAACTCCTCGAGGAACTGATGAAGACCCCTCAGGACGGATGATCTCAATCACACATCGTGTGTTTCGACGATGTAACTCCTTGAGGGGGAATGGGTTGTAGGGCTGGTCCTTTTTTCAAGGCCACAAACCGAACCCCATTCGAAGACTACATGGGTTGTAGGGCTGGTCCTTTTTCAAGGCCACAAACCGAACCCCATTCGAAGATTACATGGGTTGTAGGGCTGGTCCTTTTTCAAGGCCACAAACCGAACCCCATTCGAAGATTACATGGGTTGTAGGGCTGGTCCTTTTTCAAGGCCACAAACCGAACCTCATTCGAAGACTACATGGGTTGTAGGGCTGGTCCTTTTTCAAGGCCACAAACCGAACCCCATTCGAAGACTACATGGGTTGTAGGGCTGGTCCTTTTTCAAGGCCACAAACCGAACCCCATTCGAAGACTACATGGGTTGTAGGGCTGGTCCTTTTTCAAGGCCACAAACCGAACCCCATTCAAAGACTACATGGGTTGTAGGGCTGGTCCTTTTTCAAGGCCACAAACCGAACCCCATTCGAAGATTACATGGGTTGTAGGGCTGGTTCTTTTTCAAGGCCACAAACCGAACCCCATGCGAAGGCTTGGGCGCAGTAGGCCGGTTCACACAGAAAACCGCGCTGAACCCCGAGTAACAGGCGCAGTAGGTTCAGGATTAGCCCTGATCCGAACCCCGTGTTGAAGGCTTGGATTGTAGGATTGCACCGAACTCCAAGTACGGTTAGTAGGACCGAACCGAACACCGTGTGAAGACTTGAGATGTAGGACCAAACCGAACCTCAAAAGAAAGGCGTAAAAGCTTACCCTTGTCAAAGTTATACTAAAATTCAAAGGCAATGTCTGTCCTCAGTTGTGGAATATCCACCCTGGAGTGGTAGAACGCTAACGTACCCGCTCTACATCTTCGAGGACAGATAAGCATTTCTATCTTTTTAAGAAGTTAAAAGGTAATCCTTGAGATAAACTTTCCCTTCCCAATGTACTTACACTTGGGGACAGGGTATGCTTTAACTTAATTGTCATTTATTTGTTACAATTTGTTATCTTAATCCGGTGCGATAAGTACGCTTTAAGCAGCTAGGTAACCACGCAGAACGGATTCGTAAAGCATTGAAAACAATAAAGTGTTTTGTATAACACTAAGTTATTCAGTAATCACACATTCGACGCAAGCAGTTGAAGAAAAGTAATAGTGAATTTTATTTTCAAAAATAAGAAAATATGCAGGTTACAGGGTGTTTTAAAGCTGGAGCCGATCCCAGAACACGGCTATGAATGAAAGCATAAAATTAAGAGGCCGGTGTTTGATCCTCCGCAGTGGGCACTCCTGCCTTCTCCGTCTTGTCTTCCACTCCAGTTTGGGCACCTTCTTGTGCTTCAGCTCCAGAGGCAGCGGTGGACGTTGCTGGCTCCATACTTTGACCTTCTGGGAGGGGAGGCAGTTCGTACAGAGATTCACGGGGTTCATGGTGCGAGCCGTCCTTATGAACTTCGACAAGTCTTCCCCCATGGAATTCGAAGAACGGATCTAATCCGTACAGATTCAGTTGCACTCTGGGGTTACGATAGTAGACTTGACGAAGGGCCAGGCCGAAGAATTCATACGCCACATTTTTGCATATCTCCAAGGCTTTGGAAGCCTTGGCCTTCGCTGCAGCTAGTTTCCTCTGAACCTTGGCAAAATCCTCTTCTGAAGGCCCAGCACTCGCACCACCCTTCTTGAGTTCATCAATTTGGGCTTGCATCTCTTTCCGAATGCTCTCCCACTCCCCAAGGTCTTTGTTGCGACCGTCCTCCATAATTTTGAGATCGTCAGCAAGCTTAGCCGATCTCTTCTTCTCCAGTTGTAATTCCTCTTCAAGGAGGGGTATGGATTTGTTCTTTTTCTGGAGGTCGGCAACTTCCCGCTCTAGGGCCTTGTTCGCAAAATGCACTTGGCTCGCCTCTTCAGTTTTCCTCTGGAGCGTTTCCTTAGTTTTCTTCAATTCTGACTCCACGCCCCTGTGAACTTCAGCTTGCTTGGTCGCCCATTTCTCCTTCACCGCGAGTTCGGTCTCAAGTTTTTCAACTTGATCCATATAGTCTGCCTTCTCGCTCAGGGACTCAAGGATGCCGGACAGTTCATCCAACTACCAACGTCCGGCCTTGCAAGCTCCTCGGACCCCAGCGGCGTCGAGGGAGGGGCAGAGGCAATACCTTGCCTTTGGAAGAGTGGGAGGCATAGACCCCTGGAACCACAAGTAAGGGGAGAGGAAGGAGTCACGCGGAGGCTCAAACGCCGGAGGAGGACCGTTCCCAGAGTCCGGCTCTGAAGCATTCTGTGAAGAAGGGGTGGAGGATTCAGGAACGGGTTTCTTTCCCTTGTCCTTCTTCAATCCAGTTTCTTCGGCCGTCCTCTGACGCTTCTTCGCAGGGTCACCAGAGGAGGGCTTTTCTTGATCTGCCTTCTTGACCAGGTGCCTCTTTTTCTTCTTCTCTGGTACGGCCTCCTCGCTGCCCGCTCCAGTGGCCTCAGGTTGTTGTTCAGTTTCCTCCTCATTGAAGAGAGGAACCTCATCTCCTACCGCAGAGGTCAGAGGAATGAGGGGAGCTTTGGTGGCGTTCCTCTTCGCCTGGATTTCGTTCTCCTCAGAGGAGGAATCGTCGTCAGCCATCATGGTCCTTAGCGACAACATCTCTGGGCAGGCTTTTTCGATTTGTTCTGCAAAACAAGAAAGGTTGAATAAGCATACAAGAAGAAAAATAACCAGTTCATTAATAATCATACAACACAAAGAAATTAAGAGCGGATATTACGGAGGTAGGTGTTTCTGATATCATCCTCGGCCAAGAGGAGGCGGCTGGAAAATCCTTTGAGGGTCTTTGAGGCCGTCTGCATGGCGCTTAAGACCTCAACAGAGTGAGGGGAAGTTCGCTCTCGTCTGTATAATAAGCACGGCTCATAAGGAGAAAATGCTCGTGCGTCCAGCTAAGGGGAAACTTGGTAAACCCCTCCTTGTTCCGCCAGAAGACCGGCTTATTTGGTTGAATCCGGACCCGTGTATAGTAGTGTTTGAAGGAGCGTCCATCCACCTTCGCGGATTCCGTATAAGACTTGAAATTTACAACCCTTGAGTCACTACGGAGAGTAATGAACCCAAGGCCGCCCTTCTTATTAGCACAACGGACCACTTGGTAATAGTAAAATAGCTTGGCCACAGTGGCAGAGAAGTTGAAATGCTCCCCCAGAACCTCCAGAGCCCAGACAAGACCCCAACCGTTGGGATGCAGTTGCGTGGGGGCGCAGTCTAGGAAACGCAGGACGGCCATCTGGAACTCCGTCATGGGGAAACGTACTCCCAGTTTCAAGAAGACGAAGTCGTACATGTAGACCGACCTCACATCAGGGACACTGTGGCATATTCTTTCAGAGGGATGTGGTGCCATCATAGCGTATCGCGCCTTGTACTTTTTATCTGAATATATTTTGCAGCGGAAAGAGACCGTGCATTCCTCCTCACTTGCATGGTGCGAAGGGATCTCTAGGAATTCCTCCTCCACCCAGTAGTAGGGTTTTTCCCTGTTGAGTTTCTCCCAGTCAAGCCGGTGTGCAACAATGTTGACACACCCTTCAGCAGAGCGGAGAACCGGTGTTTTTCCACGTCCTGGAAGGTCCATGGTTGTGCAGGCACGGTGGAATGCGTATGTACTGTGGTAAAAAGCAACATCGTCAGAGAGGTAACCTTCAGCACTTGACCCCTCATCAGAGCGGCTGGTAGCCCTCGAGTCAAGGGAAGCCTCAGAGCGACGTTGGGAAGAAGACGCTCGTGAGGAAGAGGCTTCGGCTCTCTCTGAGCGACGGGGCCCAGCCACAGGAGGATTCGCCGGAATCCTCCCACCACGGTGGCTAAGGGGGGCGCGAGAGCCAAAACTCCCCCTGTTTGAAGGACCAGTGTGGCCTGCTCTAGATCGCATGGTGGAAATAGAATGAAAAAAATTGCAAGGAGTTGAAGGAAAGGGAGGTTACCTAAAGGAAGAAGATCTTTGAGATGTTTGAAGACGACAGAGAAATTCCAAAGAAATTTGAGCAGAGTTTCACTAAGCTTGAAAACAAGAGTGGATTCCAAAATCTGCTAAGAGTTCCTTTTATAGGTAACGAAGAAGCACAGTGTTTCGTCGAAGGTCATAAGGCTTACATCAAAACGCAACCTTTACAAATTGAAACGACTCCGTCGTTTCGTCACGTACGGGCGCGAAAATGGTAACGTTTCAGTGAACATTTTGGCAAAATGGGCCCCCATTCAGTTTGAATCCAGGCCCAATAAGCCCAATCGACGGTTACACTCTTGGGTAATGATGGCTCGTGCGTAAAAAACGCATTTATTGTCCAATCATGCCATGCGCATTTAATGCCTCCCAACCACTTTTCGAATACCAAGGGTTTCGATTTTCAAAGACTCTTGGGATTTCCATTATTTATTTTATGCTGTCTGAATCCGTTGTACGCAACGCGAGAAGAGCGGTCACCCGTTTATTAGAGCGGACGCCACAGAGCTCCCAAAGATCTTCCAAAATATGCTACCGGCATCCAGACTTCTCTAGAGTTGTGTAGCTCATATGAGCAACTTAACAGTCTCTTATACAAGCTAGGGGACAGATGATCCGGTCTGGATACCGACCCCTATTCTTGTGACGTCAGAGTGACCTCATATAAGGAAAATCGGTGTCCTGGTTCAACATTACCACACCGGATATCCGATGTCTGGCCGTCCGTCCTCATCACACGATTGCCCCACTTATATATTCCATAACGGTTCTTTGTTCATTTTCACAGGACATTTATATAACTGTTGGCTTTTCAGTCACAGCAAGATAAGAGCCCCTAATAACTTATCAGCGAAGACACTGTATGTAGCAAAATATGTCACGTCAATGGCCTCAGAAAGTAAGTGGATGTGTCAGCAGATTATGCGGAAAAGGTGATTATCCTCCCCTCTCCCTAGAGAGTCGTACCCTGATAATTGACCTACCCCCCTGACACATTCTGAAAGTTGAGCCACCCTGATTGACATAATATACACGCTATCAGAGCTAGGGGACCCACCTGTACCCAACGACTCATTTTCTTACGTACAACTACAAATAGCTCATTTCAACACACATGCATGGTATCGTTGTTCTATCTCACACTTTACTGTTACTTCGCTTGAGCATTCACTGAGTTCTTACACTCTTCTAACTTGAGCGTCGGAGAATCTTCGCAGGTGGCATCACCTTTCGCCCCCCTGCAACGCGAAACGTTGGTGTGAAGGATCTCCAGGACAACAAGACCGGCCTCTCCCACTGAGAGACCGGATTAATACATCGGATACACACTGTTCCGGTGTGCAAACACTAAAAACACCTATACTCTTGTGGCTGGTCCCACACCGGATCCTAGACCCCGGTCCAGACCAGTTCAAATAGTATATGCTCAAGCCTATGGCTCGATGCCAATCTTCTATCAATTCAGAAAATGACACATTTGCTTGTTAAGTGCATAACATGCGTTTTGTGGCCAGAACTTAGTGGAAGCTCCAAATTCCTTACGTTTTGAACCTTGGGGATTGAGGTAAGTCATAGAAGACCCTTGAATTCATGTCTCTTTCCCTTCTCTTCCTTCCTCTTTCTAAAACCGAATTGCATGTGGTCACGGGGGGTTCGGATTTCACGTTTTATGGACTTGGGAGGCTTGGATATTGGTTTTAGCATGTTAAGGAAGGTAATGTGTTAATGGGTTTTGTGTTTCGATGACCGTAGGTACTGGAACGAGTGCCGAGGAATGATTGGTGAAGTGGGCATCGAGTTCGGACGCGAAAAAATGAATCAGGTGACCGTGAGGCGCAACTGACACTAAGAACAAATTATTGAGGCTTGAAATCGAGGTAAGTGGGTATTCGGGTCGTAATTAATTAGGATTGATATGAAAACTAAATTCGGGAGGATTATAAAATAATTAGGAACTATTAGGAAGCTTGTAAATTAGCTAGATAATATTATATATGCATGTGTATGTATGAGTAAATGGGTATATGTTAAGCAATTATGTTGAATTGATATGTGGTAGGTTAAATAAACTATGGAAATCATAAAAATATATGGTGGATCACGGATGGCGAATTAAAAATGAACATTGATGATATTTCGTGTCATGTATGATATTATGATCATGGATAACTTGTTGAAATTGATGAAATAATGATTATTGCGATGTTGTGGTGTGATGTGTAAGGGCCGCGTATGTGTGGTCACCCTGTGTGGATGCGAAATGTCAATTTTTGACAATTATATATGAGTTTGATGATGTTGAGTATGTATGATATGTTATTACATGTGATTATATGGTTTGGGATGGCCGACAGTATGTGTTGCCCTTTGTTTTTGGCTCTCGTGGTGTTTGAGGTCTAGTTGAGCTACCTAGTGGTCAAGTAGGACCTAGTAGTTGAGGTGGAGAGTCAAGTAGGACTCAGTGGATCAAGCAGGGTTCACAGGGTGTCAAGTAGGACCCCTAGCTGAAGGCCGATCATTTAGTATCTGGATACTAGGAGTCAGGATGCATGCATGTTAGTTATGATATATATATATATATATATATATATATATATATATATATATATATGAATTGATGTTGTTGATGCTTTATAATGGATTTGATGATTGAATATGATTACAATATTGGATGTGGTCATTAATGAATGTTAAAAGTGTTATATATGTGATTTAATATATTTACGGAATGAATAATGAGGTTTAGGCAAATATGATTGAGTATGAAATAGTAAAGGTACGTATATGGATCTGTGAACCCGGTAAATAAGATAACAAAATAAAATATTAAATATTAAATGGTTTAATTTAATTGCATTTATAGTTCTATATTAATTATGATATTCTAAACACTCACCCTTGTTGTGGTTTTCTTTAATTTAGTGACCAGTGACAGGAAGGGTACTAATGCCTCGGAGGGTGCGTCAAGTGGATAGCTGATGCCAAGGAATTATGGAGAATGGTTCATGTAATAATTTGCTAGCGTTATGTATGCCTGATTTACGTAATGATTATAAGTACCATGTGTGTGTGAATTGCTAGATTAGTGTAGCATATTAATATTATGTGACTTGCATGATGAATTGATGATGATGATAACGTTTGAGATTTGCTTAATCATGAGATTGTGTGATGAGTTAGAAAAGCGATGATGTTATTGATAGTTATGCTGAATTTGATGAATATTGGCACAACCACGATTTTATGTTTGATGATTGAGTGTCATGGGCAGGTTATGTACCATGTCTGTGAATTATGTGGGTGAAATGAATTAATTGGTGCTTTGATGATTGATGATTTAATGCATGTAGTGGAAATAGGAGATTTATGTGAAAATTAGGAACTAAATAGGTGATATTGAGATTCGACGGGTTTTAGGACCCCCGGAAGGGACCAATAGGTTCCTTAGGACATGTAGAAGCTGTGCATATAGGTCGTGGGCAATTTGGAGCCCATTTAGGTAGTTTGGTGCATAGGTTTTGCATATAAATGGTTAAATACATTTTCATGCATAACTTGCACGTACGATGAAATTTTGGTGAGCGAACAGCGTCAACAGTTCTGGAATAGGGAAAACATGTGGCCCGTGAAGTTTCATGGCAATCGAACCTAAAACAGGCCAATTGGTAGGTTAGAAATTGACCGAATGACCTAAAATGCATAACAACATCAGGTGCTGTTTTTGGTGTGTTGACGCTGGGTGCCAGCCTGACGCACAACGTTAGGGCTGCGATTGAAGCCTCACGCGTAGCGTGGGCCTGATACAAAGCGTCAAGCCCATATTTAGGCCCCTATTTTTCCAAAATTGGTGTTTTTGCATTCCAGTAGGTATTTTGGGGATTTTACATGTTATATAAATGGTATTTTGGAACTTTTTACAAAAAATGAGTATCTTTATAAAATATCGAATTATTAATTAATTAATTGGTGAAAAATTTATTGTAAAATTTAATAAAACAACTTTAAAATATTGGGTAAATGATTGAGGACATCATATGGTATGATAATGATTGTGCATTGGTTATGTCACGATGCTAGATTAATAATGATGAAATAATAATCGAATGCTAGTAATAGGCAGCAAATTGATTAAAGTTGGTTGTGTGAATCGTCACATGTGACAGGGTACCCTTGTATATACAACCAACAAGGTTGGAGTGAGATATACCTACCCTTCTTGTCTGTGGTTTGTTTCCTTTATCGTTCTTTAGAATAGTGAATATGAGTTCGACAGGAAAAGTCATTGTTGAGGAATGCTCTTGAAGACCACATAGGGGTAACACTTCAGCAGCGCTTGAGGGAAGACTACCCACAATTAAGGAGGAAGTCCCCGCTAGATTCCTCCTAACCTCCCGAGAGACAGATGTGCAACCCAGTGAACCATCGGCCGAACTACCTCCTTTCGATAAGGTTATTAGAGTAGCAGAAAGTTTCGTACAACGTTATGGAGATTCCCCTTGGGCTTTTCAGTTAAAAGATCATGAGTATCTGTTGGAAGATATCCTCTTACCATCCAGAGATCTGAGCTTCCACCTAGAGCTGGAGCCACTCATGCCAAGGGCAAGGACCCATTCCCCTACTCTGAGTATGAGCTTGTGGACAAGGAGGCACCAAAGAACATGGAAGTAGAAGAGGCTACAGTAGAGATTGGTGAGAATGACCCCGAGGAAGATCCCAACATACTCATGGAGCCACTTGAAGAAGAAGAAAAAGAAGAAAAGGAAGAGAAAGAAAGGCTTAAACCTTCGCTGTTAGATCTATTGGTCGCCAAGGCCGAGCACGACTGACCTCGTAGCTTCCTCCGACACGTGTATCGCCATTTCATTCGTGATGAGCTCGAGGAGTATGCCAAGACAAGCCCCGCAAGAAAGGATCTGATATGCGCCGTATGTTGGGAGTACCACTGCAAGAATCATGAAAGGTCTGAGCCAACTAGTTTCGAGACCTCCTCCTCCGATGAAGATTAGGGATAGGGTTTTATCTTTTATAAATTTTATGCATAGGATGCTTTGTTAAAATACGTATTTATGGGAGCTTGCGTGCCCTTTTTTCCTTTCAAAGTGTGTTGTACTATTGAAAACCATGCGACTATATGACTTATATGGAAATGTTTCGATCCACTATGTTTTCTTCGTACAAAAAAAATATTTACACAATTTTTTTCAAATTAAGTAACACCTTAGTTAGTTAGGAAAAATCTAGTGTGAAAGATTGTCTTAGTTGACCAAGGCCGTTACAACCCGCATCTTCTCCTTAAAAAAAAATTCTTACTTTAGCGGCCTAACTTGTGAGCCCGTTGTTAAGTGGGACATACCTTATTTTTAGGTCCTTTTAATTTAGTGAAGTTAACCTATCCGATCTGTTTTTTGACAGGACGAGTCACGGTTTGATGGACCAACCTGTTTTGTCATCTCTAAAATTACCGCATTCTTATTTTCTCTGCAATATATATATATATATATATATATATATATATATATATATATTGATTAATTATTTTTTTTCCAAAAATTCACTAGCCAAAATATATCCAATATAAAAAATCTAAAAAATTAACCTCTCAATCTCTAATATTACTTCATATAAAATCCATCATATTTTTTAAATTCTATTTAAATTTCTTAATTCTAAACTTAAAAATTATTTTAGATCTTAAGTCTATTTTAAATCCCCAAATATTAGCATAGAGCATGATAATTTAAGAGATTTTAACATTATCAAAATTATACAATTTAAAAGGTTGAGTGATTTAATTTGCTTAATTAAAATTTGAGGATATCACATATATCCTAAATTAAAAGGACAAAAATGCAACTAAATCATAATATCTTAAAAAATATATCTGAAACAGACTTTATCTTAAAACTCTCAAATACTTTTATTTACTCTTATATTTATTTCTCACGTGCGTGTTGAGAGTGTTCATTGAGAATCAAGTGGAAACCATTTTTTTCAGAGTATCATTACCATCCCACCAGCTAATTAGAAACAATTTTTAAGTATTATGCAACGATATTTATATAGACCTATTGGCATTTACCAAATGATATTCGGTATCTACGAAACCTCATGGTAATGGTAATAGAATGATCATAATTCATTATATTTGACATGATTTTTATACTGGTAATAGAATCATCATAATTCGTAAACCAAAAAAAAAATCCATCATAAGTCATTATATTTGACATGATTTTTATACCGGTTTCATTAAAAGATTAATAGTTTATATAATAACAACGTACCTCTAAAATTACACAACATTTATTATATGTAATGTACATTCAACTAATTTTAACTCTTGAACTTATATAGCATACATTATACAAACTTAAATATTAAAATGTATTTGTAGGTGACACCTAAATTTACTATACAACACAAAAATATCCAATTTAACTAAAAATTATAACACCTCTTAATTTCTACTAAATTGATGTAAAAAATACACAGAAGCCCAATAACTCTATACTAACTGGATCATATATGATATAAGATAAGAAACGAAATTTTAGAATATGTTAAGCTACTTAAAATTACGGAAAACTACATTAATATAATTTAATTTTTTTAACTATTTTATCCCACAGGAAGGATTTAAAAATCGAATTAGAGTACTCAGTTGAATAAATATACCTTTTCTGCATCCTTGATATTCGAATTATTATAATCTGCTGACACATCCACGTAATTAATTATTGATCTACAACTCACCGAAAAATATAATAAAACATCAATGAAAAATTGGTTTAAGGGATACATTTAACTTTTTAAAAGAGAATATTGATCGATGTTTAAGAGCGTGGATTAAGAAATAAAAATGAAAGTTTTCTAATAAAAAACAAAAATATATATTTAATTTCGAAAGGCTATTAATTGCAACGATACTATTTTCAATAAAGCTTCAATTTCAATTTTAAAACTGTATAAACAAAATTCTATGAAAAGGATTAGCCCCACATATTGTAAACTTCTACAGCTCAAACTTTTATAAAAAATACCTGTGATAGAATAATACGAGTAGTTGTAACCTGTACTATTGCACAAAAAATGTACACATAATATTCTATTTTGTAATAAAGAAACTTTGGCCTTTCTTCTATTTGATAGTTCAATTAAGGATTCGGCTTTAGATGTATTTTTGAAATTAAAACATACAATAAAAACTATAAGAAAAATTGCAAGGCATTACATTGTCAACTATTTAATTTTTGGATTAACTATGTGTTACATCCTTTGAGTTTAGTCCTCATATTTTTCATTGTATTTTTTCCAGGTGTTCTAAAAACATAACATATCATCAATTCTTGAGGTGGTTATTTATTCAGTACAGTTTGCTTTGATGTTTGATGTTTACTTTGCTTGCAACTTTTTTTATGTTTACTTTGCTGTTTACTTTGCTTGCAACTTTTTTGATGTTTACTTTGCTTGCAACTTTTTTATGTGGATGGATGAAGTGTAGGTTACATAAGTTGTGAGAGGGGATCATTTTTGGTTTGACAATCTTTTTTAACATCTTCCCTTGTAAACTTCCATCATCAGAAAATGATCCCCTCCCTCACATTCTATCACACACTTCATCTACTCACTCGAAAAAGTTATAACTACATGATCTCTACACACAGCAAAGAAAGACCCCAGAAAAGAAGAGAATATTCAACTAAACAAAATACACTACCTCATAGGCTAATGTCATCCTGTTTTTAAACACATGAATCAAATGTAATAAAAAATAAACATAGACTAAACCCAATTATATGTTAAAATTTGACATGCACCAACCACATCTCAACTATCTAAATGCAATAGAACTTAAACTTTATCAGCACTGTAGAAGTATAAACAATTACCCTACACTGGAATGCTGTTTTCATCTTTGTGTGCCACGTAAGAAAGAAAACCTTTTGAAAGTTTGCCATAAAAAGCCAGAGAAAAAACCAGTATTTTAATCATCTAACTTCAACTTGGATTCAGTTAAGTCCTCTAAATTTTATTTAATTATTTTGATCCTCTAACTTTTCCTTTTGTTTCAGGTTAGTTCTAAGAGTCAAATCTCATTTCCTTGTTTATCGGAATCTAGATTTATTCGCTGAAATCTGAGTTTCTTTTTGAAACAAAAAGACTCATTCACAGGATTCCAACACACAAATCAGTAAAATGTAAGGATCCACTTGATATAAAACAAAAAGATAGAGGACTTAATTAACAAGTTACATGATTAAAATAGTAAGTTTTGGCCAAACAAGACTAAGCAGTAAGGAATAGGAAAAAGAGAATATGAAAATATGACTAATACATTCTTTCAATCACAATCTGTTACAGAGGGTTTGCTGCTGAATAAGTTAGCTTTAAAGGTAAGATAACGTTGTTCCCAGAAAATAACTGTTGCTTCTATGACTCAGAAGTATCAGAATTGAGCATGGTTCAACTTATTCAACCTTTTTACTAGATTTGTCATCAATCTCTTGTGATGGATTAGCAGTCTTGGACTCATCAAACTCCAACAACTGCATTGTTAGAAAGTAAAGAGTTGTTAGAATTCAGCTCAACCACATCATAGGCATAAATCCTGACCATCTGTAAGTCTTAATATGTAAGATGTAACTATTTAAAATGACACAATCAATGTCTGCAAAACTTTAAAAACAGTGATATCCGGTTGCAACAAAAGATATTATATGGAATCTGATTATAACAAGCAAAGTTGCCTTAGATGATAATTTAACAGAAAGCCCATCTTCATAAGCTAATTTGAAAACATTCAATAAAAACATCTGTAATGTAAATACATTAGCTATTTTCAAAGCTTAGTGCAGCTCTAAATGCATACTGTAAAAAGAGTTGTTCATCAGTTTAGTTAAAAAGTAAACATAGTAAATATAGACTTGCTAACTGTGCACTGTTGCTTGTGTTAACGATCATGCCAATCAATATTCTGAAGGATTTAATTTTGGTCCATTGTCAATCAAACGCTCATTTTCCAATATTAGTGAAATATTGGCCTATTTCATGCCTCCTATTAAACCATCATCAAAGCTTTTTACAGAAATATTATAATGACGTGGAAGAGTTTAACTAATATATATCATATATTTAATTATGAATTATTATATATATATATATAATATAATATAAAACAAGCATCACACTCAAGTAAAAGTGTAGAAACTAATGATAGAAAGCAAAATGCATAAAGATAAGATGGGTTATCATTAGCATGAGAACAAAAAAGTGGAAAAACTAAGCAATGAAACAAACCTCTTTGACATCACCATTCCATATGCAATGAGCAGCCAAAAATCCAATTACAGCAGGTACAATATACAAAAGAGCAGGCTGGCAAAAAAGGGGGGAAATCAGAAAAGGTATTAGAGTATGGTATTCCATTGGTGACTTAAAACCCCACACCATCCTTCCCAAACCAACTCAGGACAAAAGAGATGAAACAACAGATCAGTTACCTGTGCAGCCTGAAACCAGTTCATCACAACGATTGTAAGGACCAAGCCAGCAGTGTATCCAACAAAGGCACTCTTGAAATACTGGGGCTGTTTTCCTCTAAACACATCAAACCGCAAAGCCAATGCTACAAAAATACCTGAAGAGGGAAACAAAGGCACTCTTAATAAACTTGCCATCAGGGGTATGAAGTTGAATATATTTTTGCCTGACTGACCATTTAAGATTTGTATTTAGAATTTATGAAACCAAAAGTCACTTGTAAAACCTTTAAAATAAGTCTGCAAAGTCACTTCACATGAGCCAAAATCATTTCAGATCCTGACTGTTATTGTGTTCAAAATCTATGTTCACAGGAATTGAGAAATTCTCATTTTGTAAAAACTCTGTTAAGAATTCTAGAATCCCACAAACATGTATTTAGTTCATCTCCTTTCTATTATCAGATACCAAATACATAACAAGAACTTAGCAGTATTATTACAGGGTAATTTCACAACAGAAATACACCAATACATCAATGAAGAATCATCATACCAGGGATAACAATATCACCAAGTCCAAGCATCGAAAATGGCCTTGCAGAATCTGATGTGGGGAACAAAAGCTGCAAAAGCATTCAAATAACAATATTAGGAAGAAGTTTATAGCAATTTTCATCTGATAGTTATCACATCACATACACCGCAAAATTCACATGAAGATGGGCAAATAGAAGACTCCATTTCATTTAGCTAAGATTTTAACCTTTATTGGAGCATCAAATGATTTTGCTACGCTAACCATCACTGGAGTGAAGAAAACCCAGAATATGTCATATACAAATAGACCAGCCTGCAAAATACACAAACATAAGAGACAAAAACCATATTGGGGAAGAAAAGGAATTGATGAATCATACAACAAAAGCATATGTTTTATCTTTTCCAAACTAAAAACAAACTATTTCTGCAAAGAATAAAATATAATTCACAATCATAGGCATTTTAAGAGCTTGCATTTTATTGACAAGGTCAAAAGAAAATGGCAATATTAGACAAGATGGGAGAGCAAGTAAATGAAGCTCAAGGCCTTTTAATTGTACTTTATTATAACTAAAAATGGTAATCGTTTGTCTAGAAGAACAAGACAAGTTACAGCCAAAGCCCTGTAGGTATACAGCTAGCATTTATATGTCTAATAAAAGAATCTTTGAGCATCAGTATTTAAGGTAAAATAAGAACCTACCAAGAGAATAGCACCAGTCTTGAAAGACCCAAGAGAAAGCATTTCAATTCCCTGTCAATGATGAATATGGGAGTCAACAGTCACTGTAGTCGGTCAATTACAGTTTACTAATTAAAACTGGTTCACAATTTCTATACAAACATTGACAGCCTAATGGATTAATTTATTTTTCAAGGCTATTTTCAAAGTGATAAGCTTAATTCTAAAAAGGTAGTGTTTCAAAAACCATGAAAATGAAAAGAAAAAATTAGTATAAAAATATAATTGATTAATTGGTTCAAATGGCAAAAAAGTTTTATTATAAAAAATGGTCGAAGCCACATTTATATACAGGAAATGTATCAAACCTGAATACAGAAAGCAAGACCCAATATATTATTTGCCAGCCAATGCTTCCGCAAAGCATACCAGGCACAAAAAAATGTTCCAGGGATTGCAGCAATGATCTGTGACCTTGTAAACTCAATCTCCATAGCTGTGTAAGACAGGAATAAGCAAAAATATATCATTTTGCATGTGGAAGCAAGTCAATGTCAACTAGATCAGGTGTAAACATCTAAAGTAGGAAAACAACACAAACACTTAAAACACAATAACAAAATCACCAGGCAAATAAATAAAACGAAGTATTAAAAAGCCACCAACATAAAAATTAAACAGTAAAGCTTAATAACTAGCCAAAGGCATTAGTAATCATACTTGTCTGACAGAACTAAAAAATGAACTCAGATAATAATGTAGTGGACATAACTAGAACCACCAACTAGTCAACCATTTTTAAGATAACAGAAAATAACCCCCTTAAATTATTGTGACCATGGCATTGCCATGTGCAATACCTGAGGTATAAATGCATTCATCATTATTTTTAGTTATATTCTCTAGAATAGTAGAGAATATAAAAGAGTTCAAAACTTGTTCGAGAATGGCAGCAGAACCAACATAATATTTGTTAGGGTTAAATATATTGATTTTATCTTTAATAGGAAACTGTATATCCTTTATTTATGTACAAATCCCTATAAATGCAATAGCTCCGCTGTGATCACAAAACACACGGAATTCATATGTTCTCTCGTTTTCTCTCTTTAAACATGGTATCAGACCTAAAGCATTGCGGAAATTTCTAGATGGCCTTAAGCAGTCTCTTGGCGCATGGTTTGGCAGATTTAGTAATGTGATTCAGGAGTTTGACATGATCCGAAGTGAGGCGATCACTCTGTCTTCTATCGTCATTAAGTTGCTGGTTGTATTTACTTGGTGGTTTATGTGTATGACATTGTTATTACTGGCAGTGATCATCTTGGTATTACAGGTAAAGTAACATCTGTTCAGGTACTTTTAGACAAACGACCTAGGCAAACTCAAATATTTCTTAGGGATAGAGGTAGCGCAATCCAAAAATGGAATCATATCCCAAAGGAAGTATGCAATGGATATTTTGGAAGAAACAACGATGTTAAACTCCAAGTCAGTCGACACTCCCATGGATCCTAATGTCAAGCTCCTACCAAATCAAGGGGAGCCTCTTCCAGATCCTAGAAGATACAGACGTTTAATAGGCAAGTTGAACTATCTAACTGTCACTCACCCAGATATCTCATTTGCAGTTAGTGTGGTAAGTCAGTTCCTAAACTCTTCTTGTAAGGAACATTGGGATGGAGTAACCCTTATTGTTCGATATGTCAAGAAAGAATCTAGAAAGGGCCTGTTATATGAAGATAGAGGACATACTCGAGTTGTGGGATACTCTGATGCTGATTGGGCAGGCTGTCCCATTGATAGAAGGTTCACTTCTGGATATTGAATTTTTGTCGGAGGTAATCTTGTCTCTTGGAAGAGCAAGAAGTAAAATATTGTAGCCAGGTCCAGAGGCAGAGTACCGTGCTATGACTATAGCCAGTCAGGAGCTCATATGGCTCAAACAGTTGCTTCGGGAACTTCAACTTGGAGAGGTCGCACATGTGACACTTATCTATGATAATTAGACCCCTATACATATGGTCTCGAATCCAGTTTTCCATGAGATGACGAAGCATATTAAAATTGACTTTCATTTTATTAGAGAGAAAGTCTTGTCTGGTGAAATATACACTAGCTTTGTTAATTCTAATGATTAGTTGGCGGATGTTTTCACTAAATCTCTAAGGGGTCATCGGGATTGATTATATATGTAACAAGCTTGGTGCATATGATTTATATGCCCCAGCTTGAGGGGGAGTGTTAGAATTATATACATACAGTAATGGTATATTTTAGGATTAAATATATTGATCTTATCTTTAATGTAAAATAGGAAACTGTATATTTTGAATTTATGTACATATCCCTATAAATACAATAGTTCCGCTGTGATCACAAAACACATGCAATTCATATGTTCTCATTTTCTCTCTTTTAACAATATTAATGCCATGCAAGAAGCATTGAGAAGTATATACAAATACAGCATGACTAAGTCTTAGTTATATTAACTATTAATATTTATAACACTAAATGGACATCAAAAACGTTTAGTTTGGGGAGGGGGTGAGATGCACTGTCAGTAAATAAAGAATCCAAACATTTTGATCTTTCATTTGGTACATCACAAAATCAGTAGCATATATCACTCATATCAGTGGTTAATAATATTAATAACCAAAGGCCATCTTACTGAATTGAAATGTGGAAGTACATACATCATATACCACAGTTCAGAGAAAGAATATTGTCAGCAGCAATAAGAAATAATAAGGAGCCAGGGTGTAACATACAACGCCAATATGGAAAACGCCAGATTATGAGGTCCTCATTCCAACGCTTTGGCAGAAAACGTTTAATAAAGGGTAATAACGTTGCCCTGTGGACAGAGGAAGAAAGAAATGTATGATAAATTAGTAAACATGTGAAAAAAGCGATTCTGTCGACTATATGAAAAGTAGTGCATTGGACACAAAGGAAATAGCATACGAAAGTGCAACGATCCCAAGTACAAAGAAGTAGCCAGTCAATACTGTGTTCACCAAGTCCTTGGATACAAACTTAAAGAGCAAGAAAAGTGATAGCAACATTGCACTCCCAACAAAGGGAAAACGCATGGCATGTTCATTGGACATTGTCTCCTGCAAAATCATAAGAAACAACAAGATTCAGGAAAAACAGATCTTGAGCCATTCAATTCAAATTCAAATACAAATACAAAGAAGAGAGAATACAACTTACAGTTGGCGGGGTTGGTTTGACAGAGCGGTAACAGCCAACAAACACAGTGAGGCAGGCAGTCAAAATAACGTTTACATTTGGATCTATCTTCACAACAAGCGGTGCGAAGGTTAAACCTGCCATGACAAATAAAACATCGACCAATCAAGGAACAGAAAACGACCCACTTTCCCTCTCATTCAAAACTAGTAATTACCAAACAAAGCACAACCCCAAAACATACAAAGATACAAGATTTCAAAAAACATCTATTGTATATCACAGTTTAGCAGATTACTACTTCACCAATCAGCAGGCCCTTAATTTTAATCTGGAGATGAAAGAAAGGCAACTGCATTGTACTGGAACGCAAAACTTTACTAGTAATAATTGGTTTTAAAAAGTTAATTAACAAATAATAATTAATAATAATATAAACTGAAGCAAACCTGCTAAAGCGAAATTGGCAATTCGCTCGGTGTTCTTCATTGTAATGTTGCGAGAATGGTCTCCACTGCGATCAAGAAACGGAAAGAATGCAGAAATATAAAAAGAAAACGCATCATCGAATCAATTCGGAAAAGAAAGAAAAGAGAGAAACCTCGAATCCCAAAAGAAAATTGCAGGACCGGTTTGACCACAACGCAACACAGCAGATCGGAGAAAGAAGGAAAGAAAGAGAAATGGATTTGGGGGAAAGGAGAGATATAAAATTTTATTTATTTATTTAAAAGGGTTAGGGTTTTAAGTATTACGGTGAAAAGAGGTGAGTGTGTACCAATTAGAGAGCGGTGAATGCTAGCGTGGCAAGTTGTGATTGGTTTATGATTGTCAGAAGTGGAATCGATTCGGTTCGCGGTTACGGTTACGGGTAAATAAACTGCATGTTTTTGCGTCCGCGTAACCCAACCACGTAGCTTCAGCTCTCTCGCCCAATCAGAAATCTACGAATTGCCACCTAGGATTTCAGATTTTCTCTGTCCTTGTTAGAAAGTGACTGCAGGTTGATAAAGGGAAGAACTTAGTTAGATATTTACATAAACTTTCCTTATATTCTTTTCTTTTTCTATATATGATTATTTTATTTTATTTCCCAAATAAAAGACCTAGCTTTTGTGTAAACTACTACTTGTTCCCTGTGTGATGAACATGCTAGTAAAAATTTCAAGTAATAATATATATATATATATATAACAAATAATACTATAACATAATGTAAGAATTTCTCAATAAACTTATAAAAGAGGCTAAAAATTAATTTCTTTTTTTATATACAAAACTAAAAAGTAATTTCATTGAATTTCAATTAAGAATTATACATATAAATGTTGGATAGGTATAGAAAACTGATAGTATACTTTACTCATAAAAAAATGAAACAATACCTAAATAGAAAATATTGACAAACGTTCGTTCTCAATAAATTAAATAATAAATGCACAACATAAATTTTTTTAAGGATGTTTAACTCAATTGATTAATTGATGTGTGTATTGATAGATCTTAATAATGATAAACGAGATAACTCCCAAAACTTTTTTTTATGGAACAACTTTTAGTCAATTAACTCCCTTATATAAAGTACTATTTTTGGTTTTAAATATAGTCAAATGTAACTAATTTTACGTATATTAAAAATAGTAGTTGAAAATAGTTATTTATATTAATGTTTTCTCATATTTGATTTAATTTCCTAAAATATCTTTGATATCATTTATTACCTAAAGAATTAATGACATTAGAAATATATACAAAGAGGACATATTTGGTAAATAAATATTTAATGACATTAGGAAAACATAATTTTGCTTATATTAAATGTCCAAAAATTTCACTAAAAATTATTTATATTTGGAACCAAAGGTAGTATTAAATTTCGATTGTATTTATTTGGAAAGTCAGGTTGAAATAAGTGTACAAATATTTAACTTTATTTTTATCTTATTTTATTTTATTCCTTTAATTTACCACTGTCTAAATTATATAATGAGTTTTTTATGGATTAAAGGAAATAAAGAACTATATTGTTAATTATAACATTAATTTTTAATTATACAGTACACTATGAATTTTTTGTTCTAATATATTTATTCGATTATGAGTTGAATAGATGAAAAAAAATCTAATAAAAATATAACATAATTATATTTTTACACTTAAACTCGTGACCATGAGTTAAATTAGAACAATTTTTACTAACTGATTTATATATTTTGTTATATACACCTGATATATATGAATGCTAAACGGTTTGTCTTGTTATTCATAAAATATTATAGAAAAATGTACACAAATAATATTTTTTTTGTTCTATAAAAAAATTTTTCTCATATTTTTCCATACATTTGTTCCTATATTACTCTCTTGAAACATTAAAATATAACCTAAACTCCGCCCTAAGTAAAAAGTGAAAGAAATTTATATGTAATAAACTAACAACTTTGCTCCCCCAAAATTTTTATTCAACAAGTGTAAGTTATTGGTAAACCCTAATATGTGTTCAAAATCAAAAGAGAATATAAACGTCTTAAAATAACCCACACATGCTCAACTTCTCATTAACCACAGCATATACTTTTTGGTTACATAAAAAAAACTGACCCATGATAAATTTTAAAAAACTATATATGTTGTGATTTAAGATGTCCTCATTATTCATTAATATTATCACTATGTATAGGGATCTTTTAAGTATTTAAGTAAATATTTAAGTAATCCGTGTAATTTATGATTTACCTTTTTAAGTATTTATTTAAATATGATTTATTGTTTAAATATTTTTAATATGTAAATTTTTAACTTTTAAATGTTTGTTTTTCAAAATAATTTTAATGTATATTTTAATTATTTTTTATTTTATATTCGTCATATATATATATATAAACAAAACATTAATGAGTTAAAAAAAACTTACTTAAAATTTCTTTTTGATAATGCCTTCGTATTAATATGGCAAAAGGAGTTTTACTATCATAATAAAAATTATAATTAAATATTACTTATTTATTAAATCTAATATTTGATACATAAAATTTTCATTTAGAAAAAATATTTAATTTTTAGTTGAATTTTAATATTATAATAAAAATAAAACAAAGAGTTGTTATGATATATATATATATATACACGCATCAGGATTTATATACCTATAAAAAAACAACAAAGAGTTGTTATGATTATTAATCATTCTTATATTATATTTTGTAACAGAAAACAACAGCAAAAAATTGCATTGTTTATCATCTTCATCTTTATTTTTTAGAAGTATTTAATCATGTTATATCACACTGTTATTTTAAAATCTATACTTGTACATGTGACAAAAACAAAATATACTTATATATATTGAAAAGAATGGTAAGATCTCCTCTAAAAATAATTATGATAAATTTATAACTTTAAAGGGAAATTAAAGACTCGTCGTAACAATCTAAGAAAACAAATTAAAACCCTTTTAATTTATCTCTTAACCATGTTCAATTTCTATACTTAAACAAATCCAATATATATAAATTCTTTAGTATCTCTTTACTCTTTAAAATGACACTGAGTCTAAACATTTACATAGTTTAAATCCCATAGAACCAAATTACAATACAAATTATTTTAGAGGTCTTCCCTATCATCATGCCCACATGTTGAACAAAATTAAACGGACAATCATAATGTAACTCCTCTTGCAAGCATAACAAACCTGACAAATAGAACGTGAGACACTACAATCAAACAAAATGTGATTTGTAGTTTCTAAATATTCACCACACAATGAACAACATTCATTATCATTTTACAAAAGAAGTCTTTCTTCAAAAGGTTATCATTTGTGTACAATCTACCAAAATAAAACTTTCCAAAAAAATGTTATTTTTAGAGGCACTAGATGTGACCAAAATTGAGCATAAATATTTTTATTTTGATCGCTACTTTGATATTGAAGCAATCACATGTAAAGTATATCTTATTGGCTTTTGGTTTCCACCACCAAAATCATTATCTTATTATGTTGGGTCACATCTATCAAGAGCATGTAAAACCTAATTCAACACAATCAGTTCTCAATAATACAATCTTTTTCTCCATGTAAAATTTCATTGTCTACATCTATCTCTCCCACCTTACTTTTGTTGTTGTGATACATCAATCAATCTCTTAAGCTTAATCTTCAACTTGTCCTCCTTACCCAAACATCTCCCTAAAACAAAATGACATCGATCACATGTTCCCATCTTATCAACTGAAAGTTTCCCTAAATCACACCACACCATAATCAAGATTTTTCTAATTTAAAGTGAAAACTAATGTTTGAACGTAGGACCTTAGGTTAAACAACTCATATCTTTCATCACTAAATTTACAATAATAGGTCAGCACAATTAAGTAATACTATTTTTAAGTCTTATTTTCTATTGTACTTTTGTAATTAGAGATGTATTAGTACATTTTTTTTGTAAAACTTTACCAAATCAATGTTCGTCATTTTTTAATGAAACAAGTTTTCAAAAGATGAAAATTAAGAGGCTAGGTGAATTGTCTTAAAAAATTTATCAATGTAAGTAAAGAATAAATAGTGTTCCGAAAGAGGACCTTAGGTGATCACTTTTGTTGATGGTGATGAGTAAAGAATAAATATATGATAGCATTTCTCATTTAAATAGCCCAAGTTATATCCGAAAAGATAAAAAGAAAAAGAATAAAACTGATATGAATAATAAATCTCAATCCAAAATCTCAATTTTATAAAATTTTACAAAAGAATATACTGGTTTATCTCTAAGTACATCTTCAATTACAAAAATAACACCTTTTTTAAGTTCATGAAAAAGTTGAAGTTGAACATGAATAATAAAAAGACGAATAGAACAAAATTATATCCATAATAAAAAACTATAATCTCACCATTTTCAATTAAGTCTAATGCTTAATTCGCTTTCCGGTCGTAGTCCTTTAAAAAAATTGTTGATTTCGATCCTTATAAATTTTAAATAATTTGCAAATGGTCCCTATGATTATATATTAATTATGCCTCAAATATCCAGATATATATGTCACGTTAACAATCATATTGATGAATCCTAATACTTGATCAATATGCAGTAATAGGAAACATTTTTAAAAGTTTTAAAATTTGTAAGAATCAAAATTTAAAAAATTGAGATTGAAATAAAAATTAACTCTATTATCATAAACTAAAAATATGTTTAACCAATCTTAATTTAATTCTTTTTCTTTTATAACTGAAGTAGACAAAAGGCCAAGAGAGAATTACAAAGAGATCAATCTAGGAGTGAAAACTCCTCTAACATCATGCAGCAACAACTGAAGCAAACCAGAAGGTTGGTTTGTGTGAATTACTAATGAAGTGTCTTGATTAAAAATTCGAACGTCTAGCCTGGACAACATGAGCTTTACATCTTGAGCAGAAAATAATTAGCAATTTAGCATAGTTCTCAGTTATGACTCGAGTTTACAACACATAACCAGCATCCCTCGGACTGTTTGCTGAACCTCACTACTTGAGCCTCATGGGTGAAGTCCTGCTTTCACAATGCACACCGGAGCTGCACCTCTAATATGATAATGTCAAATTGAAATTTCTTCTGTCCTGCTGGTATTGGCTGCCATCATAATCTGAACTGAACTATTTGACCAACTGTATAATGTGGTATGCCCCGGTGTAATGTCTCCAACAAGATCAGTTAAAGAAACCACTCCTTCTAACGCCCCAACTATCTGTTACAAATTGTGAACTTTGTGATCAGATGTTTGTAATTATATTTGTAAACAAATGAAATCTAGCTAGCTACTTACAAAGTCCGTAAAATGGGTTGATCAGATTGTACTAGCCTAAATCTATCCAATAAAATGTAGGGTTTAAGTCCCAATTATTTTTTTATTGGGCGTGAACATACACTTTTAATTGAATTTAAGTTTGAATTAAATCTGGGATTTCCAAATCAGTTTGTCATGGATCAGTTTGATGTGGAAAACTTTAACTTTTTAAGAACTATGAACTAATTTCTAGTTGTATGGCTTATTTGAAAGTTGAATTTTTTATACTCATTTTTTGTAAGAGGATTGAGGTTTGGCCATGATATTAATTTATTTTTCTATGAGGATCTTTCTGTCAAATATTTACCCTTGTGATCTAGCAACTGATTTACAGAAAAAGTTCTAGTTAGCTTCATTCTATTTCTTTCTCGCTTTATGAATTATGGATGAAAAAGTAAAAAGATTGACAGATTTTTACTTGGCTCATACGAGGTCGAAGCCTAGCCGAATGGAGCACACAAGCAGCTGCACAAGTAATCATTCTAGCCATCTCATCAGCTTCGTAATTTTTTTGCAACCTTGGATCAACTAGATCGTTGAAGTCACCATCTTGTAGCGCTTGAGCAAGCAAGGGTCTAGCCTGCAATGCCAATACATTGTTAATACTCTGATTGTCAGTAGCAGAAGAGACCTTGTGCGTGAACATGGCCCCTTCAATTTCACTCTTGCTCTACAAAAGCATCAGCTAGCTTGATCTGGACCTATGAATCTAAGAATGAATGAAAACTATTTATAGGAAATTGTATTGGAACTGCCTTTAAAAATTACGGAAGGATTGCGTTACATTAATTTTAAATGGAAATTTTTCAATCATAATACCTTAATATATGCCCTTAGAGTTTAATCAAATAATAAAAAAAAGGTGTGCCCTACACATTAGAAAAACCCAATGTTATTTTGATCTTATAACTATATTTCCTACCCCCTCCCGCCTTATATATATAAAAGATATAATTAACAAAATTATCAAAACCAATAAAATAGTTAAGGTAGAGTCAAGTATATTAAATTTTTAAAAATTAATGTTTTATTATAATTTTATCCTTTGAGCCTCATTAAATGTTAAATATGTGTATATTTAATAATATATAAGATATTTAAACTAATTAATAAAGGTAAATAATGAAAAGTTAATAAATATTATATGGAAAATATAATTACCCCTTATAAAAAAATCAATTCCCCCCCCAAAACCATGAGTTATATTTATATATGAAACTAAGTATTAAATATTATAACGTATTTGAGGAATTTGGCACGTCCAAGTACACGTATTTGAGTTGCTAAAAAGTAAAAACTCTGTTATCATCCTAATAATCATCCACAAGAATGTGGACTGAAACTGATTGGAAAACGAAATTGAAGTTGCCAACATGAAGACTCGGATCTTAGAGGTTATGGGAAAGAACTGGGTCAACTCACCCAGTCAACTAGGTTCTCATTCCTTGATCCTGCTGTAGTGATTGGTGGACGTCCGGTTATAAGTTCTAAAAGCATGACACCGTAGGAATATACATCTGATTTATCTGTTAATTTACCACTTGATGCATACTCAGGAGCAAGATACCTGCAATGAAGTTTTTGGTTTTAAAATTCTCAAGTTGGCTAAAGCTAATATTAACATATAAAATAGTGACATATTAGATGTGCATTACTTGGAAGAAGAGTGACCTTACCAAAAACACTTTGTTTTGTTCTGTTACTCTGCATGCCTGATTTTAAACTGTTAAGATGCTTATTTACATAAACGGATAAAAACAAAATGACCAATGTTTTACTTTTGATGAGAGGAAATTTTCAATGTTCACTCAAAATGGGATTTAAGGAAATCACAGAACAAGGGGTAGGTTACTATATTCAAGAAAACGATGAGGACAAATGTCAATTGTCATGTAATGCAGTTATAACTGGTACAGTAAGATTAGAAATGGCGACTAGCCTTACCCAAAGGTTCCCACCACTCGGGTGGTGAGATGAGTAATGCGACCATCGGTCTTGGGGAAGATTTTTGCCAGACCAAAGTCAGAAACCTAACATGAACAGAAGATTATCATCAATGTATCTCCAATGTAATTGAAAAACAAATGCTTGGACTATTTGCTATTAACAGAGTAACACTTCCTATATTCTATTACTTCCTTCTTTGCTGTATGAATTTTGTTACCATTTCTCTTTTCAATATTTAATGAATAAGATAAGACTTACCTTTGCTTCAAACTTAAAATCAAGGAGAATATTAGATGCTTTAATATCACGATGAATTATTGCCGGATTACCTGTGAACATCATGATCATAAATTCGTAATTAGATTCATTGTCCATTCGAAAACCCCATAAACACATTATGTTTATATTAAGTGTAAGGATGCAACTTGAAGGAAACCATGTGAGAAATGATATATATTTTTCCTCCGAACTTATTTCAATGTAATGGGACATGCAAAAACACCTTTTTAGTAACAAATCTTGAATGTGTTTATAATTAAAGGCTGAAAAATTCTCACAATCTTCATGTAGATATGCCAGCCCTTTTGCAGATCCCAAAGCAATTTTAATTCTCGTTGCCCATTCCATGACAGCATTCCCCTCTCCTGCAATACATTTATGTCACCTTCAGGACCATGCAACTATAAAATGGAACTGCTAAACTTGCTCAGAATAAGCCACTAGTGCCATTAGCAGACCAAAATGCTTGTAGTGAAGGTTACCATGTCCATAAATTATAGACTAACCATGTAAGTGGAATTCCAATGTGTCATTTGGAACAAATTCATAAACAAGCAATCTTTCTGCCCTGGCAACGCAGTATCCAACCAATTCAACAAGATGTTTATGATGCACCCGGCTAATCGTCTCAACCTCAGCTTGAAACTCTCGTTCTCCTTGTTGGCTTCCTGTTTTCAACTGCTTAACTGCGATTTCCTTTCCACATTGGAGAACTCCTTTGTACACATACCCAAAACCACCTTCTCCAAGGAGGTTGGACTCAGAGAAACGATTTGTAGCTACTACTAATTCATCATATGTGAAAATACCATTCACAGAACCAAAGCCAACGTTTGGAATTGCATTCACAGACCCGTAATTAACAGAACCAGAACCGCCCTTAGTGAGTTGTGGTGGTAGCATTGAATTTGATAGCACTTGAATAACATGAGACCCTGATGTAGTATTCAAGCAGCTCAATAATCATTATCCAAGAAAATCAAATACCATAACCAATTTTTTCCACCATATTTATATACATCATGGATTATACACAAATAGTATTGTATCATTAACCAATTACTTTAAAACACGTGTATTAATTTTTTTTCACGTTTGTATATATGTATGTAATAAATATTTAAATCCAATATAGTATCTATCTTTCAAGAGAAAAGATCATGTAAATGATATCCTTAAATTTATTTACAGAGAAAGCAAAAGGGTAAAATTTTCTAACCCTTGGATCCAAGTGCAACAACAGGTGATGATGAGTCCTTATACTGATAAGTCCAAAGATTCTTCTGCCTTTTTTTCTTCGTATTCCTGCATAGAACTGATACAATAGCAACAACAAACACAAAAATAATAGCTCCAATTACAAGCCCAACAATGAATCCGCTTGACATATGAAATGCTGAAGGCTTCTGAACTTCCACAGCCACCGGCAAACTTCTAGTCGATGATGTTGGCGGCGACTTCACTTCTGGTGCTGATGCTGGCAACACTGCGCTTGACGGCGTTTCCAAGGGAGAAGTAGACGCCGGCGCCGCCGGCGACGGTGGCGGAGGTATTTCCTCCGGTGGAAAAGTTACCGTTGGAGTTGGAGGCGATGGTGTAACTGTAAACGGTGGAATCGTTGTTGTTACTGGTGCTGTGGCAAATGGAACCGGCAGTGGCGGAAATGCCTTCGCCACCGGCGACGGCAACAGTTCCGTCGGAGGAAGCGGAGTAACTGGAGACGGGAGAGGAGGTGGCGGCGGAGAATCTGGACTTTCATTGGATGTAATCGGAGGCGAGGAAGGTGGAACGGGTAAAATTTCCGGCAAGGGCGAGGATGGCGCCGCCAAAGATGGAGTCGTCGGTGACATAACCGGAGGTGGAGAATTTGTGGGTAGCGGCACAGTTAAAGACAATGCCGGCGGAGCTGAAGTCGCGAGCGAGGATGCAGGAGGTGCTGAAGGCGCCGGGAAAATTGACGGTGATGGCGGGGAGTAGAATGGAGGTGGTGCTGGTTGCATTAATGGCGGAGGAGTAATATCAAACGCACGTAGTGGTGGCTTGGTCGCCGGCGAGAACGCCGGCGAAATTGGTGCGACGGCGAACATAATATTTATTTGTTTTCTTTTCTTTCCTTCACATGAAGCAGCGAAGCAATGTATAACAATAGCTGTTAAGCAAAAAAGCTTAGAGTTATCAAGACTACGGTGCTAATGCTATAGCACGTACTGGTCCACTAGTGCCTAGTGCAATCCAACTCTAGCTAAGTTCTAACGGTGTTTTTTTGTTTAATGGTGAAATTCCATGTCAGAGATTGGTTAATAGCAAATGGCAACAAAAGAAAATCACTATGACCAACTAAACTATTAGGATAAATCCATATTTAATATTTTGGTATCTTAGTAGAGAGTAGAGACAGTGACCTGCATGTGGTTGTTAACCTTTACGAAAAATAAAATAGTATTAGAGTACCCCCGTGAGTGACCTTTATCAGAATGTAAGAAAGAGGGGACACAGAGAAGAGTGGTTGAGAATCTTGAGATTGAAAAAATACAACAAAGATTAATTAACAATGCACAGGAACCATTATGCTTCTCTGGCTGTGGAACTTAGATGTATGGCAATGATGCACCCTCATCTTCAATGTTAGCAACTAAAAACATACCAAACACACACAGCATAAATTATAATTATGTTATGATTGTCCCTGTTGTTGTGGCAGAACATGATAGAGTATGCGAGCTATAGTCAACAATCGAGATCGAATAAAGCTGTATTTGGATTAAAAATGTAAAAGCATAGAAGTTAAAACAGACTAAACATAAGCTAAAACCAACAAAGATGGAGACTAGGCAAATTTTCTCTAGAACTAGAATGTAAGTTTGGAGAATTTCATGTTTGTCTAGAATGCCTCAATATCACTATTAGCCTTTCAAAAGTTATGTTTCCATGTCAACTCCTCACGTAACAGCGACGAAAATATATATTCATTTTGCTGAGAAGCACCCAACTATCGACATCTATGCTGAAACTTCTTTGAAAATAGACATTCATTTTGCTAAAAATAACTGAATTTAAAAATATTTTTACATCAATTATTTTTATAACCAATATAAAAATTTTTTGTTATACTATTTTTTATTGGTTATAAAAATAATTAATTAAAAAATATTTTTTTATATCAATTATTTATAATCATTTGATCAAAATATTATTCACAACCCCATCCAATGGTCCAAAACATCCTGCAAAGGAGGATCCAAGCAAAACTCGTCTTCAGATGCATCTCCCTCAGCTGAGAGAAGGTTTTTCATAAAGCCAAATATTAAATACTTCATTCTAAAATTAAACTTGCAGTAAGTTTGATATTTACCAAACACCACATTTCCATCTGGCAGGCATCATGTAATACTTCTAAACAAAAAGATGTACATAAATAAAATATATAACAAGTCTATCATCCATTATATACATTTAATAATTACATTTTTTACATAGGCAAAATTATATGAAATACATTCAATACTAGTAAACAATAAAATCAGTTCTCAATATTAAAATTATAGTTAAAATAATATTTAAAATAAGAGCTTATAGTGCATCATCAACATACATAAAGAGTTAAACCTAGAAAAGGATAAAACATTTATATCATCTCAAAATCACAAAACACTTGACACATGCTCTTTAGTAATTCAAAATATTTAACAAGTTCAAGGAACATTCAACATTTCTAAGAAATGTTCGGATACACAATATAAAACCCTATAATTGTGATTTAAGTCAAAGGAGACTAGCTTAATTAGGGTACATAGGTTATTATGAGCCTTCCGACACAAATTTGATTTCCAATAATATATATATAACCCTATAATTATTGTATGGACATACTTAAATCGTAATGCAGATGCTACGACATTTCCGGCATCAAGCTTTATACATACAGAAATAAATTGATAGGGTTCGAATTTACATTTCATCATCAATTTGGTAAAAAATTAATTTACTCAACCAATGCAAATGCCATAGAACACGATGAAAGCTCGAATAAATGTCAGAAAATCACCGCAGAACATCTACAAACTTACAACCCAGGCTAAGTTTTCTACTATTGAATATCTGATAGATCATGACGTCGAATAGGATACAAAACAATTACAAAATCTTTTAGCCAATGGAATCCCTCAGCATTTTCTGTTATACACTGATATGATGATTTTTGGGGACTTTTTTTAATGCGAATGGAGCCAATATCCCAATATCCATCGCCATTTCTAAATTCTATCTAGGATTCCAAATTTTCACGACTGCCTATTCCACAGCTTCGAAAAGTTAAGGTAAACCAAATTTGGACAAGGCTGATTGGAATAACTTTGAAAATGCCTGGGATGAACTTTCGTCATCAGCTTTGATTTTAATCTGTGACTTAGCTGCTGATGTGTTGATTATACACTCTACGAGATATATTGATGCTGCTTCTGCTTTTTGAGCAAAGAAAAAGAACTTGAAGTTAGGAGACTGACCACCGGATGCAATGCAGTGTATCGAATGACTTTGCATGTGCCGAAGGAGAGCCTGGGGAGTTGTCAATGATGCAACCCCTTGAGGACTTAGAGAATGTTCCTGCACCGGATTATGAATGTTATATAACACATAAACCAAAATGCTTGACATTTTATGACGGTAGGTGGAGGCAACCAAATAAAAAGATGAAAGATAGAATACACATTAAAACATTATATGGCTCAATTCAATTTTTAATGCACCATCAGAGAATAATAAAACACAGTTTTACACTATCATCTAATTATGTATTGCCAGATTGCGGCATGCTTAACAATTGATATGTCAAATTCATTAAATGATGTGGCAACACATCATTCTGAAACAGTGTAAAACCTTTTCAAAATAACAATGCATTCAAATTAAATTCATATTTGCAAGCCAAAGCTATCTCGTTAATGAAACTGCTGGCATAATTTCAAAGCAAACCTCTGATAAAGATACTGGTAGTTGACGCCATTTCTGCTGAAATGTGCCGGGATCCAGTACAGCTTTTGGGTTAAGGCTCAATGGAGGAGGTGAAGGTGCGGCAGCAGTCCCAATTGAAAAATCTAAACTAAGAAGATCATCAATTGCTAAGCTAGAAGCTGGAGCTTGGCCTGACACACCAGTACTCGGAAGAGCCAAATCTGCAAGTGGTTGTGAAGTTGTAGAAGGGGCAGATGAACCATTATAAGAAGGAGCATTATATACAGAACCATTGCTACCAGGATCCCTTCCTTCCTCTTTTTCTGAGGTACCTAGAAGTAGATCCTTGTCATCTGCTTCCACTCTCTGAGCAGGAACAGCAGAATCTCCAGATTCTGCATTAATAGAGAGATTTCCAAGTTCATCTGAAAACTCAAATGTCCCTCGGTGTTCTTTATCAGTGAACATATAAGATGGCTGCATCAAATTTTCAATGTTAGTTTGACAGATTTAATATACACAAGGATCACTGTAACTGTACTATAAACATGTTTCGAGCAATGTTGCCGCAAGACAAAATGTTAATTTATCCTGTATGACAATGTATTGAGGCACAAAGTTTAGCCTTACATTGCCTTATATTATTAAAATGACAAGTCGGATGCATTTTACAGGGAAAAAACACAGACAAACAAACTTTAAATGGAAATATATTTACTTATTTCCCCATTTTATCTTTAAATCTGTTCAAAATAGCAGAAATTATTTTATTCAAAATTAATTTTATAGAAATGGCTTCAAGTGATTAAAATTGGTCCAAACTAAAATGAATGACGTGTTCATTTAAAACCGTTACCTTTTGGTATACAACAGACAAACTGTTAAATTCATCAAATATGCGATCTTTTATTTCACTACTCTGAGTATCAGCAAATACTGAAACTGCTTGCTTTGGAGGGTTAACCACATTCTCTGCCACTGATACATTGTACTGCAGAAGCCTGTAATACAATAAGGCCCTATCATGAACATCCTGCAACCGACAAAAAACACATGTAAACATACCACTGCTATACAAGCAAATATTCAAATCATTAAGTAGTATCAACATTCAAACCTGGTGAAAATCAGCAAGACCAGCAGCCAATGCAGCTCCTAATGCTTTTTGAGTTTCAGGCGGTCTCTTAAAGAAACACTTCATCACTGCAGTAAGAAGATGTAGGCGAACCTGCATCACACAAATAAATAAGCAAGCATGAAGACAAGTAAATACTCCATCGGTTGCAATATTTACAAGAGATACCACTAAATTATCTTCACATCTTCCTCTAATAAAAACATGGTTTGGTGCTTAACATGCCATCCTAGCCACTAAAGGGGTGTGAATGATGTATGCATTTTTTTAGTGTATTTGTTGACAGCTGCTTTTGCAGCATTTCACAACCATCTTGGCTGCTATTTCTTCGGCACAAGTGAAGAACATATCATACCACAGCGGTAGGTTGAGCATACCACAGCGGTAGTGTCATTAAGTTCTTTTTTTAGGGGGGAATCTCAGGATTTCACTCCACTTCCAACTTAAGATGTTATGAATGCTTTCCTTCCTCACATGCACACCCTAGACCCTCAATCTGGTCACTCACACCTATTTCCAGGCAAGCTCCAGTGGAAGATGGTGATGCTTTGACACCATGTTGAAGTTATGGGATTTAGAAATAAAGAGAGAAAGACAGGTGAAAAATAATCAGTGTAGGAAAATATATAACATGTTCAATGTGTTCAAAAAACCTAGAGCACTATCCCTTATCTATGATCCTATCTAATTAGGAAAACAAATCATTTCATATTAATAACAAAAAATATGGTAACCAATCTTATGAGATAATGAGGAAACAAAGAAACTAACCCTAGAAGTTTATCTACAATATGATAAGATATTTTTTGGATAACAATACCAATGGTGGTTTCTCATTTCTCCCATTTCAAAGATGAATCATGAAGTGATGAATTCATTACTTGGTCAAGCAACATTCCAACCAACACTCCAAGACGAATTATCATTCCATCCATATTTGGTGGAGGTCATATTATAAAGATTTTATTTCAAAAAAACCATAATGCATAGCAAGTTTTGTGACAAATGTTTGAATATATGGAAAATATCCAATAATATCATACTTATATCTTAAAATAATTAAAAGTATCTCAGAGATTATCTCCTTGGGCTAATTTCCCTGTTTCCTTACTTTTCATGTTTCCCTAATATTTAATGATATGTCTCTTATTTAGTTAGGATTATCATTATAAACCCCCTAGTTAGTCTTCGAGATTGTATAAGTTAAGCATTTTAGTCCCTAGGATTTTAAGAACTTCAAATCAATTCCTGATATTGTAAAAAGCCCATTCCCTCAAGCCTTTTTGTAAATTTTCACTATCGTTTTAAACTAAAATGACTGAATTGAATGTCAATTTGTAAAGTCAGAAACTAAATTAAGGTATTTAAAAATCCTAGGCATATTAATGTTTGGCACATACAATCTTGAGGACTAACTTGGTGATTAACACATTGTCATTATAATCCAGTGTTAGCATAAATAAGTGTTGATGCTGTATGCTTTATCATCACGAGTAACACATTACAATACACAAAAGAGTAATATTCAGTCTCCATTCTCTCATATCCTCCCCTCAATACCTAAAAGCAGACAATCTCAAAATAGGTTGTTCACAATATTCATCCTGTTATCTTTTCCCGGTGGAAACATGAAGAAACTGGTTCAATTGCAGTCCTAGTGTAAGCCAATGGTTGAGTTTCACCATCCAAATGATCCAATGTAGTGTTTGTTAGAATATATGAGATTATATTATCATTGTTGGAAATTGTAGGTTCATAAATAATTCTTCATGTATCTAGAAAGTTCTTCAACTATCTATGAACTTTTTTCTATACACACACACACACACCATGCTGCTGGGTGTTCTTTCACTCAAGCATTTCCACAGTTGTCTAGCCTAAATTACACCATGCATCTCTCAACACTTATTTTAATTGAAGTTTACATATATACAATTATACATTATACAATGATGTAAAGGAACTCAAGTTGTAAGATGACTGGATGAGAACGAGGTACTTGAGAGTTTAGAGACAAGCTAAACTGTCAGAAATTGATATGCTGATGAAAAAGGTTAAATCCTACTATGAAAGAATATAAGTCCAACTAGGGCGGAACTGGATCTATAACTAAGATTAAATTGCCCTAGTTGTTGGGCGTAACTTGGAATTCAATATGGAATTCTAAATCTCAAATGTGGAAATTGCAAGATTGAGAAGCAAAAAAAGCTAGCTACTACCTCAGCAGAATGTTCCTCATCCCAGTTTTCAACTAAACTCTCCAAGACATATGGAGCATCATGCATGTCTTGAGAATATTCCCCCAACATCCATATAAGAGCTGCCTTTGCCTTGGGCTCTTGGACATTTTTGCTACTGATATTTCCAACAACAGCAATACAATCCTGGCTCCATTGTGGATATTTTCTTAGCAGATCTTTGACAAGCACCTACACGAATGAACTTCCAAACTTTGCATCAGTCTATCCTACCAAACGAAGTCAAATAAAAATGCCAGACTTTGCACATTTTTGCAGAATAATATAAAGAGATGCAACACTACTATTAGGCACAAATTTGCATATCTAGCAGGTACTTGTCATGTTTACCAGTGCTTCAGAAGTAACATAGTCCTTTTCCATCTCAAGAAACTGTAGAAGTCGATCAACAATGGCATTGACGTCATACTGCTGCAATGCTATCTTCCCTACTGCCCGAATTGATTCCCTTGCAATTGGAATGTCAACATTTGCAGCATATTCACATAATTCAGTCACTGAAATGAGACCCAAGAATGAACAAGTCATACAACAAAATGGAACATCTAAGGTAAAAAAAAAAAAATCATCCTAATTCCTACATCCAATACTCCCTTGGCCCCTTCCCTAACCCTCTCTCTCCATAGCAAATTGAAGGGGTTACTTACCTATCTCATAGGTGTTACTTTCATTTGCAACTGCTGTCAGCATTTCAAGCTTCAACTTTTTGACATATGATGGCTCATTATACTGGCAATAGAAGTGTTTGTAATCTGAGGAAAATATATAGGGTGCCCGCATCACCAAAATATGCAAGTGACTTAAAACTGCATAAGATTGTTCTGGACTTCCTGAGCTGACTTGAGTTAAGAGAGGGGCTTTGATTCGCTCATATACCTAAACAGTAAGAATTTGCAACAGAAATCACAGAATTTCGTAAAGTCAAAATAACTTCCAAGATCAAGAAAAAAAAGTTTAATAAATAACAATGATAATTTAAATATGAAACCAAGCCAAGCTAAGATTGGTCAAGCCATGTACAAACACAGTCAAAACCTAAGCTTGAGGCTGAGCTTGAGTTGAGGGGAAATTCAAGCACAAACCCCGGCTTGTTTAATAAACAATTCAAGATTGAGTGGTTCATAGATGTCAATGTCATTATACTTTGAATTAGGCTACGCCTTCTGGGAGGCATATATAGAAATTTTAATATATAGGTAGGTTACAAATTAAAGGAAAAAAAACATTCACAGAAACTAGAAAAACACGAGAAAACAGAGCCAAATAAAAAATTATTAGTTGAGCTGTTAATAGGCTAAATGGCCAAGCATCAAAATTAGCAGAATTAACCAAACAAACATTAATATAAGGCTCAAGCTTGTTTATACAATGAAATATTTAGGTAAAACTGCGTACAAGATATCACAGCTAAGTTTAACGTCATAAGTCATAACACTCAACATTCTTATATGTGGATGTACAAGCTTAATCTTACAGCTGAAAAGCCTAAAATGCCAAATATAAGCCCTGTTTATGATTCAGTGAGCTAGTAGTTAAACGTGAAGCCATTACTACTAGATACAACTCATACAAGTATGATCCAGACAAAAGAATTTTATGTAAGGCAAAAATAAAGCTATATACAAAAAAGGTTGTGATGGAAAACAAGGGGTTTGTTTCCACACAGATAAATACATACCTGCTGATGAACATCAGCCATGGATAAAGTCAAATGTAGAAAAACTTTAGTAGTTGCCAGCACAACAGCACCATTTGCATGTTGGAGTCTATCTTCAAGGAGATTCATCATATCAAATATTTCACTGCTATCTGATGGAATGTATTTGGCTACTAATTCCAGTACAAGACACTGTGCCCATTCACTAAATTCCTTGATGCTGCAAGTGAAAAGAATAAGGAACAGGTAAGTTGTTTTAAATTTGGCATTTTATAAGATAGTGCAAATGCATTCCTTTTATATCTAATGTCTTTTAGAATTATTAACACATTTTATAGACCAATAGGACAACAGTTAGCACCCATAATAAGCCAAAAGGTAATAAAACACTCTTATTCGTATTTGTGAAGCTAATATGCTGATAGAGATTATAAGGTAGCTATATCCTATTAAACTTCTTCACAGGAAATAGAAAGAGACAAAAACACTTTGAAAGGAAATCGGAAAGGAGGGTGGTTGAGAATATTCGGTTTAATTGATGTTTTATGATGAATGTAACAGGACAGCCCTTTTGGGAATTGAGAAAACATAACTTAGGCACTATAGCATGCCCAAGTAAAGTTCATCAAGGTGTAAGAGAGAAAGAAACTACTAAAGAAAAGATTACCGATTCAGAAAGTGATATATAACTGGCTTGCTAAGCAGAGTTTCTCTCTCCCTGACTGCTTCCTCTGATGTGGAAGACTCTAAGGTCCAAATTTCTTGTAAAGCAGATAAACAATTTGCCACTACCTGATGAAATGAACATGACGAACCATATATAGATAAAATAAAACTTATTCAGTGACTGCTGCTGCTTAACTACTGTTGTCATTCTGATATATAGGTACCAATTGAAAAGCAATAACCAGAGTCCAGAACAAAAAAATATACATACACATTATGTGTTTGTACACATACACACACACACACACACACCAGTGAGAGACAGAAGTTCAGCTTAAATATGTAATTAAATTTCAGTACAACAAGTGATGACAAATTACACAATGTACATGATAAAATAAATTGAACGGCATCCATCTTGAAATTGTATGTGAAGGTTAAGGAAATCAAATTATCACCATTAATGAAATAAAGAAGATAGTAGAACTCACAGAACATGTTGCTGAGTTTGATAATAATAATGCCCATTACAGCTTACAAGGCTGACATGCCCATCATAATGAAGAATGTAAACTAAAATAAGAAAACAAGACGAATGATTTTTTTAATAGGTGCAAACCAAAAACGAAAAATTATACATAAATTTCAAGCATGCAAAAAGTAACTAAAATCAGACATCAAAAGACCAGTACATTTGAATTAGGCGATTACTCAAGGAAATTGCACTGAGTTGAAAACAACCAAAACATTCATTTTAATCAAATTGATTAAAAAAAAATTCCTGCATTCAACAGAACTGGTTGTCAGTGTATTTATTATTACACAATTAGCCTATTCAAACTGCGATCACTGATCAGTGCCATACAAGCTCTCTCTTTTTTGTTATTTTTTTGGTCAAACTCTTCTCATGAATATCTAGGCATGTACAGTAAATGCCAAACATCATCAGGGACACTAACATAATATAGGCTAGTGATCCTTTGGAAAAACACAAACAATGAATTCTTTGCAAAACAAGAAACTATAAACAATCACTATAGATTTTATGGCATATTTTCTTGCAACTCACTAATCATTGGACAATGTATATTGAAACTCTTACTTCTTTTCAAAAGTTGAATGGCACTGTTATGATTTATCATAGGTTTAGGACAAAGTTTGAACACAAAGGAAATCCTCACCTGAGTATCTGGGTCGTTAAGCATCAAATGCTTCAGTGTTGCTGGAAAATCTGAATCAATACAGGTGGAAGCTGATATATGATATAGTTTCAAAACCCCAATAACTGCCACCATTCTGACATAACTATTATTGTCCTTCAACCCAGACCCTAGTGGCCCAACCAAATACTCCACCAAGTTTGTCACTCGAAGCGAACACAAACTCCTCAACGCTAATCCCCGAATCATCGGATCCTCATCCTTGCAATCTCTTTGCAGAAAATTAATGGTCAAAAGTGCAAGATCAGGATTGCCCTTTGCATAGTTCCCGACATAAAGATAGCACATCTTTTTCAGAACAATATCTGATGTAGCTGAACACATTACCATCTCGCCAAAGAGAGATGAAACGTCAATACCTATTGTCATGTTGGAAATGACCTTCTTGAAGAGATCCCTCTTAGAATCATCAGCACCCGGAGCTCGGCTCCCAGCGAGCTGCCGGAGCTGTGTTTTCAAATCAGAGACTTCACTCTTCCTGGTTCAGTTAAACATTAGGTCAGTACTTGGAAACAAACACATTATGCCATGACACGAAAGTCGAAAGATTTGTGATATTAATAAAAATCATGAACACATTCGAGGTACAAATAAATAAGTCAATAAGAAGAGCAGGAAAGAAAAAAGATAATGCACCAACTCAATGTAGTTAACATAGCCCTTTCCTTATTCCAGAAACAAGTTTCTGATAACGAAAAATATAACAACGTTGATGAATCCGCAAGACACTAAGACACTATACACTGTGACACTACATAGAATTAAACTATTTGAATTATAAACAAGCACATTATATCTTATAATCATTCGCCAAATAGGACAAAACTCAACGGCATTTTAATGTTCATAATAACCTAGCGAAAGTTAAGAATGCGCGAGTTCAAATATTCTCAGATACGTTACACGATAAAACCAAAACATCCGAAATTTCGCGTTTGTCTAAAACCAAATGACGGCAATTGCTATGTAGTTGCTTCCGTGGATGAGTCCAAATTGAATTTGCGAAACATTCAAATAAAGAAGAAGAAATTAAAAACGAAGAATAAAGATGGATTCGGGAACTGACCCCGATGGTTGCGACGGAGAAGGAGATCGCTGAGACTGTGGCGGTGGTGGAGCCATAGCCACTGAAAGTTGAGTGGAAGAATCAAAGGGGTTAGATCGGAGAAAGTGAGATCTAAACGGAGATAGAAGAGTGATCGGAAATTGAAGCTGCGCTGCTGGTTAAGCTTCTGAATTTTATCAGAAATGGGGTCGATGTTTGGTGCATAGAATTTAGAATTTAGAAATGGAAAAAAAAATAACAAAGATGAAGAAAAGGGATTAAAATTAAAATTGCACCTGCCAGGTACACTTTCGACGTATGAGAGGCTGAAGTGGCGAGATCCGATTGCCTTTATCACTCTTCGGCCTGCAATCGAGATAAAATAAAATAAAATAACTCAGTAAATATAATAAACTCAACTTTTAGTATTTCATTTTTTTCATCCGTCCTTATTTATAATACACAAAAGAAGAAAAAGTTTTAATGATTCAATTTATAATATTTATAAGATAAACATTACTTATCTAAATATTTAATATTTTATTTATTTTTATTTTTATTTTAAAAAATGTCACTATTAATGTTAAAATAAAATTTAAACTTAAATGAGAATAATTTAAAAATGTTAGAATATATTTCTATAAAAATTAATGTATTAATATTTTTTTAATACATATATATTTTTAATACATAATGCTTAGAAAACGCTACTCTTTAATCATTGGGCAAACTCTCGTTAAGCTTCATGCTCAGATACTCAAATATACTTATAATATAATATACGGATTGTTTAGAAGTGCTCAAGACAAAATTTTTAATTTATAAAATTATCATTCTGTTTTTGTTTTAAAGTTTTGTATAGAAAATATTGAAAATAATTTTTTATCCTAATTTTACTTTTTTATACAAATTTTTGAAAATATAAAATATGAATATAGTTTTGTAATTAAAATTAAGAATATAAATAAGAAACATTTTCACAAATCAAACATGGCCAAAAAAGTTCAAAGTATTCATTTTCAAAATACTATTAAAATTCATTCAATGTGATTTATCATTAATTTTCACATAATTTTTTATTACAAACTATATTTTTATTTTCTTAAATAATGTAACATTCTGATTTTTTAATTAATTGCTAATTAAGGTTAAATTCAAGATTAAGGATTATGATTGGTTTAGTTGATGGTTAATTGGAATTTAATGGTTAATTAGATTAATTATTGAATAATGATTATAATAATAATAATGGGGAAAGGACATTGGTGTCCCTTGGACCATGAGAGAAGCTTCGGTTCTCTCTCTTTTCCCTTCCTTCCCGTGTGGTCCCCACGTTGATGGCTGATGGTTTTAATTGGATGGGATGCTGATGGGACTTGCATTAAATGTGAAGGTGATGGCTGATGGAGAGAGTGAGCTGATAGGGCTGTGTGAAGATAAGCTTCACTTTCACATTTTCCCCTCTCACTCTCTTCATTTCTCTTTGGTGCATGGAGAACCATTCTCCTCTTCCCTCTCGCGTTTGTTATTCTTTTTGCTGTTCTCCGTCTTCTTCATTTTCTCTTCCACCCAAACACTGCGCAGAGCCTTGAGTGGAAGGAGAACAGTGTGGCTGTGTGAGAACTAAGTGGGAACAGCGTGGTGGCAGGGTAGTGTGGTGATGGGAGCAGACGCTGGCTGTGTGGTCTGTCTCTCTTCTTCTTCGTCTTCCCTTTCTTCTTCTTTTCCCCTGTTCAGCTTTAACGCTGATGGTTGCCTCGTTGTGGAAGTGGTCCACTGTGTGAGGCAGTGCTGTTGTGAGGATGAAGGCATGCATGGTTGGTGCTTGAAAAGCATGTGGTTCTCCACAGTTGGTGAAGAACCATGTTTGGAATCCTCTACTGGTCGTGGGAGAAGATGATGTTGAGCCTGGGAGACTCTGATGCTCGTAAAGAGGCAGAGTTGGTTCTCCAAAGCCGAGCAGAGTGTTGCTGTGGCTGGGGCCGAGTCTTTCTGTGAGTGGACGAGTGGCCAATGGCCTCTGGATCTCCATTCCAGGTAGGGGGCTTTGCATCTCAAATGCATAGTTTATGGACGGGTTTCCGGGTGACATTATTGCACTGTGTTGTGTTTTGTTGGATGCTATATGTTGTTGAGTTGAACCCGGATTGATGTTTATTATTTAAGTTGTGCATGATTATCCGTCCAAGAGATGTGTGATGATATTTGTGATGATGTGAGTTAATGCATGAGATGCATGTTATTTGTATTATGAATGTTGAGTGCATTGTGTGGTTTGTTATTGGTCCCTATGTGTGTAATGGTATGAATAAACACATGCAATGCATGATATTAAATATGTGTATGTTGAGTGTATAGGATGGGGACTGGCATGATAATTCCGAGTGGAATTTTATATAAAATGGCATGTGAGGCTTAGAAATACTAAGGCCGAGTGGATCCCTTGAAATAGCATGTGATGCTTGCTGTAGAAAATAATCCGAGTGGATGGCATAGGATTGCCGAGTGGATGTGATGTGAGATGAGTCATCTGATTTGCTGTGGAAATGCCGAGTGCATATAATGTCGAATGCTAGATACCGAGTGGGCAATCGGATGAATATGTGTTTAATGAAATGGAATGTGTTGAATGTGATATGAGACCTCGAGTTAGACTCAGGGCAGTGCCTAGGGCACTAAGCGTGAAATGAGACGCTTGATGAAAGTCCTTGGGTTGGACTCAAGGCAAATGCCGAGTGCATTGGAGTTGGACTCTGGGTGAATGTGACCATATGCATCCGATTCGCCACTGGAATGCTTGGAGCATATATATATGCCGATCGGCAATCAGATGATGAAATAAGTGAGAATGTGATTAAGTCCTAGAGCAGGGCTCAGGCACACTCCTTGAGCAAGGCTCAGAGTTGAGTAAAATCTGATTGGATTATTATACTTTGTAACTGAGGATGTTGAGCTTTATAGCCGAGTGAAATGAGTGAATTCCCGATCGGATGATGATTGTGATTGTTCATATTGAATGGCAGTGTTTGTTGTGCTGATTGATGTTATATGTTATTGCATGTTGAGGATTCTGTGATTAATCTGAGCCAATATCTGTCATTTAATATGTAAAGCTCACCCCTACACCATTTTTCAGTATGTGCAGGTCGGTCGGAAATGATGTGAAGGACTCAAGTCCGAGTAGTGTGCACTCTGACTGTTGAGTGCTTATGTTGTGTATATATATGTTGTGTATAGGCAGTGTTAAGCCTTGGCCGGCTTATGTGTCAGTGTTGTACAATGAATACAAATACACATGTATGGAATTCGAGTGCATGAATATATTTATATATGCTTGGTTTACATTGATGACATGTATTATATCGGCTGAAAATTGATGATGATGGATAGAATGAATAATGTTAAGATGAAATTATTCGAGTGAATGTACATATATATATATATATATTATATTGATAATATAGATATGAATCGGTTGAAGAGTGTTGCTAAATGAGTAGTCGGATTTGTGAATCAGAGAGTATATATAGATAAGTGATTATGTTGATTTGATGCTTCTTACCGACTGGAATATAAATAATGTTGAATGAATAATTCTAAGTTAATGAATCCCGAGCGGAATATAGTAGGCTTAGATCCATTTCCGAGTGAGACTCGTATGTATGGGCCTTCTTTCTGAGAGGATGAGACTTAAAGAGATTCTGAGAGAAATCCCTTTGATGAATTTATACTGTGTAGGATTTGAGAAGACAATTCCGAGTGATTACGGGCCTGTGTATTACGGAGTGAAAAATATGAGTAAACCCGAGTGGGGTAGAGTTTAAGTATTTCCGAGTGGAAATCCAAGTGATCCTTTTTCCGAGAGGAGAGTTGTTGTAAGGGATTGAGATTAGAATATACTCTAAGTATGTGATTCATGTATAATCCGAGTGAAAGAGATTCCATATCCTGAGTGGTTAGGATCTGAGCAAGTCCGAGTGGGACTTAACTTAATGGTTTCTCCGATTCAATAAGATATCAATTACTGAGTGAGAGACTGATTGAGATGACTCGGTTTTGGAGTGAGATTACCGAGTGGAATCCTGTGTGAGTGGAGACTCGGATTCAGACTGAATATTCCGAGTGGAGTATGATTGTAGAGACCCCTTCTGAGTGAAGGAAGGACTATGTGTTCTCCGAGTGAGAGATGTAATAATATTCCGTGTGACTTAAGGTTGAAATATACCGAGTGGCGTTTTGTTGGGAAATAACCCGAGTAAGGAAGTTTTATGGAATCCGAGTGGGATGATCTTGAATTACCGAGTGAATGGAACCTTTGGATCCCGAGTGAAGGAATGCCGAGTGTGGCTTCTCGCTTCAGCGAATGAGGGATTCGTTCCAGCGAGTATATGTGAAGGGAAGGCTTTCAGGTAGTTTCGCCTAAGCGATTGAGTGCTCGCCCGAGCGAGTTGGGCTGCCTCGCTCAAGCGGAGTCAGATCTCGCTTGAGCGAGGGAACGTTTTATGGCTTGTTCATGCCGTGTTTTCCGCTGGCCTTCTTGTGAATGTTTTTCCTTTGTTCTGATCGGTTTTCCGAGCTTTTGGTCAGCTTTTTGCCTTCCTTTGCATTTGTTTAATTCTACCCGGTTGCTGGGTTGATTTTTGGGAAAAATTTTCCTGTTTCGAGTTTTAATTATTTGTTAAAAATTAGGGTGTTATAAATAACATCCTTAAAGTAGTGACTGACATGGTTAACAAGATCCTATAAGATATAATAAATAGCTAAATTGGTCATCAAAGGAAATGGTGACCACTAACTAGATTTTTAAAAAATGATGATCATCAAATAAATCCTTCAAAATTTGTTTTGACTGTCATATTGGTCACTAAACTTTTTATTGACAGTAAATAGTTTGTTTTAATATCCAAACATGCTCCACTTATTGACATATAAAAATCCACTGATTGATATTTAATTTTGATTAATAATATTTGATGTGATTGATGATATTTAGTTATGATTGATAATGTTTGATTTTGATTGATGATTTTGTGATATGGAGTTTGAGCATATAGCGAGCATGACAGAAAGCTAAAACTCAGTAAGAATTTTCTTACCTTACTCTTTAAATCTTTTCTTCTTAGAAATTATTTTTATTAACTTTACTTTTAATATTTTAAAAAAATAGTATTTATTTTAGAAAGAAGACATTTTATGAAAATTAATTTATAACAAATTGAGATAATTAAATCTTGAATAAATTTTTTTATATAATTTTAAGTATTTTTGTTAATAATTTAAAGATTATTATCTTTTAATAAAATAAAATTTTCAAAAGAAAATTATTTTATTTTTCCAACTTAATAACTAAAGATATTTGAAAATAATTGAGAATTCGATCTTGTTAAGATTCAATTCGAGAAAGATTATGTAAAGTTTTATATGAGAAAGTTTTGAGATATTTAAGGCTTAGAAACTCAATTTCAATAAGATTCGAAAACTGTACCAAATTTATTTCTGTGGGATAGAAATTTAGAAAATTGAGAAAATGTACAGTTTATTGAAATGATGTTGTAAACCTTTAAGGTATTTAATAATTGAGTTTCTAAAAGCCTTAACCAACTAAATACGCGAGTAGTTCATGCATCATAAATCATTAAAGTGAAACAAAATAATATTGTCTGGGGACGGATTATAGAAATCGAGGATACATTAGATGAGGCTTAATTACGAGCCTTGGGATGAGAGGGTGTGAAAGGGTGCTTCAGGGGACCTGGGGTAGCTCCCTAGTGTCGGGTACTTTCACAATAAAAATTTTCTCAATCTGACTAGTCTCTAAGTGTTTCCATGTCAGTTGAGCTGTTCATATTATTATTATCCGGACTTATAGAATAGTGTAAACTCCTGATTGGCCTAGTGCAAATTAAAATTTAAGGGCCCACATATATAGGTAAGTTATGATGAGGATATTTGTAACGCCCCGAAACGTGAATTAAAATTTTCGAGTAAATTTTTCGCTTTTTCGAAAGATCATTTTAAAATTATAAATTTAATTCAGAGTTTATATAACAATTAATAACAGCGGAAAAATTATCATACATACTAGTCGTGAATAATTAAATCCAAGAAAATATTTAAGTAGCGGAAAACGATTGTGAAGATAATAGTACATGACATATTATATTTATTACAACCCATAAATTCAAGTTCAGGTAATAAAGCAAATAGACATCCATCATGGCATCACTCTGCATTCTGCGTGTCATTCACTGTAAAAATTAATGTAAGAGTGAGACAGAATATAGCATAAATATAAAATAGATAAAATTGCACAAACACAATCAACAACTCATAATGATATGATGAATATGCCAAACAAGTCCATTTAATAATTCTTCAATTAGTCAAATGATGTCATGCTGGATCCATTTGGTTTAGTGGGAATACTGCAGTAAAAGGTCTCATAGAGACATCGGTAGGAATTAATACAGTCATGGATCCCTACAGCCCCATGACCAACACCTCGGTAGGAATTTATACAGTCATGGATCCCTACAGCCCCATGACCAACACATCGGTAGGAATTTATACAGTCATGGATCCCTACAGCCCCATGACCAACACATCGAAATAGGGCTTAACTCATCATAGAGTAACCCCCCACCAGGGTAGGCAATCACGGAACCCCTAAATTCCATGATGCGTCCAATGCTTATGATGCATGAATGCCCTTAATTCTCTTTATCATTTAACATACCATGATATCCACATTTCCAAAACCTCTTGGATAATACAAGTCCTCAAGGGACACAATACACTTAATAATTCATAAAATCATGGATTTACTGTTTCAACCCCACATGTCAATAACCACAAGGCATTCATGTACATATATATTAATTATGTCATTCATAATTATTCACTACCACAATATAAAAATTGTATGATACTCAACAGCATTCATAATTATTCATAATCACTCAAGAATTCAATAATAAATTATTATTCATAGATAAAACATCATTGTTATCCATAATAACCATCATAAGTAAATTTCAGCATTTCCAAACAACGACATGCATTAGTAAAACAATCATAATATGAGCAAATCAACTCCTTTTTAGGTGATTCCACTTTCTGTAGTTCAATAATACAATTATCTACAACTTTCATGAAGAACACAGTTTCAGATTCCAATCAGAAATACTACTTATTCATAAAATACCATACTGTCTCAAGATAAGTTTTCCAAAATGTACACAGATTAGTATTTAAAACGTATCTGGAGTTACAAACGTGATTTTGACATGAACCCAATTCTAAATTATTCTTAACACACATATCTACAATTTTCATGAAGACACCAACCCCTAATTCTCACCACAAACTTTCCAGTTTTAAAAACAAGATTCGGATTTCAAAATTTCAGAATTTCAGAATTTTCAGCTTGCACCTACTTCAGTAATTTGAGCATAACTTGAGCTACAAAAATTATTTTGATGTGAGACCGGTTTCTAAAGATCCACAACTTAAATATCTACAACTTTCATGAAGACCTCCAATGCTAATTATGCATGTATAATTCCCAGCATATCAAAATATACACAAAATATGGAACAAATCTTTCACTCGAACATGCAGTAGTAATTTGGCTATAACTTTTGCTATACATACTCAAATTAATTGAATCAGGTCTCATAATTTAGATAACATAAAGATCTACAATTTTCATGAATAAATCAAAGGCAAATTCATACGTTTTCAGTTTCAAAATTGAGCCACAAGATGCGAAATTAAGGCTGGAATCCTAGAACAGCATACAACTCTACCCATTTCATAGTTATTCACAACCCTCTCCCCTCTTACTTGGTTTGAAGACTTTTAGCTGATTGGAAAAGAGGTCCCCCGGCTGTCCTGGTTCAGATCGAAGGAATATTGAGGAAGAAGAAAAGTTAAGGTAAGGATAGTTTACTAGTTCTGTTTTTTCCACGTTCAGGTCTTGGCAAGGCAGAGTTAATAATGCAAAGTGAGTGGGAAACATCATCCTTGTGAGTGGAGGTTTAATGCTGTTAGTGGAGATAATGTAGGATTAATAATAGAAGGTGGCTATCTTAGTGCTCATCTCTAGCCGTCCTACGTACTAGTGCGATTAGTGGGATTAAAAAAAATATTAAAAATAATGCCTAAAAGACAAGAAAAGGGTCAAAAAGTTACTTCTGCACTTCAAAACCGACCAGAATTCCATTTCCAAGTCCGGTTGAGCATCCGGTCTTGTACATCGGCTCAAAATCATCCGGTGTGTACATCCGTTCTAAGGAAAGCTGAGTTAACCTTCCTTGAAGCCGTCCGGTGTTCATTAATGATAATCCGAACTAAATTCATCCGGTGTCACCTGAACTGAAGTCAGCTGTGTGAGAGCAGTGTGGAGGGTGTGAGGGCGGTCTTGAGTGTGAGGGCGGTCTTGAGTGTGAGGGCGGTATTGAATGTGAAGGGCGGTGTGGAGTGTATCTTAAGAGATGTCCATGTTCTAAAAGATATTCGCGTTACTCCGCCAAGGCATTTGACCCCGTCAATGCTTATGACTCCGCCAGACGTGTGACCCCGCCTAAATTTACTACTCCGCCAAGGCATTAAACCTCGTCAATGCTTATGACTCCGTCATGGCATGAGACTCCGCCTATACTCATTACTCTGCCGAGGTACGTGACTCCGCCTAAGCTAATTACTCCGCCAAGGTACGTGACTCCGCCTAAGTTTTACTCCGCCAAGGTACGTGACTCCGCCTAAGCTTTACTCCGCCAAGGTACGTGACTCCGCCTAAGCTTTACTCCGCCAATAAAGAACAGTTCGAACACCATCCAACTATTCAGTAAGCAACTAACAACGTCCAATAGCCAACAGCTTGGAAAACTATACCGTCCAGCAACCAGCAAGACGTCACTCAGTCTTGTAGACAATTAGTAAGCTTTCCACTTAGGAAAACCGTACCCTTTTATTGTTATCTTCTTTTCTTGGACGGACTCAATTCCGGTCTTGAATATCGGTTCAAAGTTATCCGTTCTACAGCTCATTTGGTAAAGTGTTGATCCGGTGTGCAACATAAAAGACAATCCTATCCACACCGGTTGTCCGGTGTGATGTGGCATTTACTGTCATCCGTTCTTCCCCTTTGGAACCTTGAGGTCGTCCTAGCCTTGGAGGTCAGAACGGATCAGAATGTTTCTTCCAATTTCACTCAATTTACTCCTCTACCTTTAATCTTTCACTCGGAAATTGGATCCTATCAAAATAGATCTATGTAATTCCTATAATTATACCCAAAATGAAATTTTTGGAGTATTATAAACCATTCATAAAGTGTTTTTATTCATTAATAAACACTTATAAGCCTTCCATGCTTCATAAATTACAAAATAGAGCTATTATTAAAAACAGGATGTTACAATTCTCCCACCCTAATAAAAATTTCGTCCTTGAAATTTAACGTGCTCCTCAGTGAAACAATCCTGGATATTGTGTCCTCATATCATCTTCACGCTCCCAAGTCAGAGTTACATCAGTTCCTTGTTTCCATGCAACTTTTACCAGTGGTACATTCTTGTTCCTCAAACGTTTGCTCGATCTTTCTAGGATCTGTGTAGGTTCTGTGGAGATGGTCAGATTCTCTCTAACTTCAATATCATCAGTAGCAATCACGTGGTTGGGATCTTGTACGTACTTCCTCAGCTGTGATACATGAAATACATCATGCAGATTTGCCAGGTGAGGGGGAAGTGCAATCTGATATGCCACTGTACCAACCCTCTTTAGGATCTCATATGGTCCAATGAACCTCGGACTTAATTTCTTACTCTTCAAGGCTCGGCCAATCCCTTTGTGAGGTGAAACCTTCAAAAATACATGCTCACCGACTTGGAATTCAAGTGGTTTCCTCCTTTTATCATAATACTGCTTTTGTCTGTCTTGAGATGCCTTCATCTTTTCTCTGATCATTTCTATCTGTTCAGTAGTCTGCTGCACAATTTCAGGTCCTAACGCCAAACTTTCACCAGTTTCTAACCAACAAAGTGGCGTTCGACACTTCCTACCATACAATGCTTCGAATGGAGCCATACCAATACTGCTGTGGTAGCTATTATTATACGTGAATTCAATCAATGGAAGAAACTGCTCCCAACTACCACCATATTCAATCACACAAGATCGCAGTAAGTCTTCCAAACTTTGTATGGTACGCTCTGACTGTCCATCTGTTTGGGGATGATAAGCTAAGCTTAATCGAAGCTTTGAACCCAATTCCTGATGCAAGCTTCCCCAGAATCGGGAAGTGAATCTTGGATCTCTATCTGACACAATACTAGATGGTACACCATGTAGTCTTACGATCTCCTTCACATATAACTGTGCTAATTTTTGTAAAGAGTTCTTCATATTCATTGGGAGGAAGTGAGCAGACTTTGTCAATCTGTCTACAATAACCCAGATTGTATCATTCCCTGAACGTGTTCTTGGTAATCCCGACACAAAGTCCATTGAGATATCATCCCATTTCCAGACAGGAATCTCTAATGGTTGTAGTTCACCAGATGGCTTCTGGTGTTCTACCTTGGCTTTTTGACACACCAGGCATGAAGCCACATATTCAACTATCTCTTTCTTCATCCTTGGCCACCAAAAGCTTTTCCTCAGATCTTGATACATCTTAGTTGATCCAGGATGAATGCTCAACATACTTTTATGCGCTTCTTCTAGAATCGTCCTTCTTAGATCAACATCCTCTGGTACACAAATTCTATTCCTGATTCTCCAAATTCCATCTGATCCTTCTTGTAGTCCCATATCTTTTCCATTCGCCTGTAATTCTCTCAACTCTTGTAATGGCAAATCTTCTTTCTGTCTTTCACCTAACAGTTTCAGGAAATCATTGGTTATTTTCAAAGTCCCCAAAGTCATACTCCTTGAAGATTTCATCTCTACACCCAAGTTCATATCTTTGAACTGTTCTATCATCTCCATTTCTTTTATCATCAAAAATGCCATATGAATGGACTTTCGGCTTAGTGCATCTGCCACCACATTTGCTTTTCCTGGATGGTACTTCAAATCAAAATCATAATCTTTAAGGAACTCCATCCACCTTCGCTGCCTCATGTTCAATTCCTTTTGATCGAACAAATACTTCAAGCTCTTGTGATCACTGAACACTTCAAACCTGACTCCATACAAATGGTGTCTCCAGATCTTTAGGGCAAATACCACTGCTGCCAATTCTAAATCATGCGTTGGATAGTTCATCTCATGTGGTCTCAACTGTCTAGATGCATAAGCTACCACATTTCTTTGCTGCATCAAAACACATCCTAAGCCCATTTTGGAAGCATCATAATAAACCACGAAATCTTCTTGTGGATTAGGTAAGGTTAAGACTGGAGCAGATGTAAGCTTCAACTTCAGTTCTTGGAAACTTTTCTCACATTCTGGCGTCCAAGAAAAAGGTTGATTCTTCCGGGTTAGCCGAGTCATTGGTAGGGCAATTTGAGAAAACCCTTCAATGAATCTCCGATAATAACCAGCTAATCCCATGAAACTTCGTATCTCAGTGACTGAAGTAGGTCTCTCCCAGTTTACCACAGCTTCTATTTTAGAAGGATCCACAGATACTCCTTCGTTTGAGATTACATGGCCTAGGAATTTTACCTCTTTCAACCAGAATTCACATTTTGATAACTTTGCATACAACTGCTTCTCTTTCAAAATCTGCAATACCACTCGAAGATGCTTTTCATGTTCCTCTGCAGTTTTTGAACAGATCAGAATATCATCAATGAAAATGATGACAAATTGATCCAAGTAGGGTTGAAATACTCGATTCATGTAATCCATGAATACGGCTGGGGCATTGGTCACTCCGAAGGGCATCACAAGGTACTCGTAATGACCATATCGTGTTCTAAAGGCTGTCTTTGGAATATCCTCAGACTTGACACGAATCTGATGATACCCCGATCGTAGATCAATCTTGGAAAACACTGCAGCACCTCTCAATTGATCTATCAGATCATCAATTCTGGGTAAAGGATATCTATTCTTCACTGTCAATTTATTCAGTTGACGATAATCTACGCATAACCTCATGCTTCCATCTTTCTTCTTGATGAGCAATACTGGCGCTCCCCATGGTGACACACTCGGTCTGATGAAATGCTTCTCCAGTAACTCTTCAATTTGTTTCTTTAGTTCCGCCAGTTCAATTGGTGCCATACGGTATGGAGCTTTAGACACTGGTTCTGCTCCTGGAATTAAATCAATGGAGAATTCTACCTCACGTTCTGGAGGTAAACTTGAGACATCTTCAGGAAATACTTCAGGAAATTCAGAAACAACCGGCATCTCGATTGCTTTAGGTTCACCATCTTCTTTGTAAAGAGTGAATAAAGCAAATAATTGACTTTCACCTTGTAATACATAGGTCTTGAGGTTGTCAGAATTTAGATTTTCTGATGGAAATATCACGGTCTTGTTATGACAGTCCACCAAGACTCGATTTGTCGATAACCAGTCCATCCTCAGAATCACGTTCAGATCCTTCAAAGGTAAACAAACAAGATCGACAAGAAAACGTCTACCTTCTATGAGTATAGAACATTCGTTACACACCTTAGCAGTCCTAAGTTGTGTACCGGTGGGAGTGGAAACAATCAGATCATATGTCATAGACTTCACAGGTAATTGAAGGCGTCTAACACACTCATCAGAAATAAAAGAATGCGTAGCACCAGAATCAAATAACACAGATAGGATTGTACCATTAATCTCACACTTACTTTGTACGAGGTCATCAGCTTGATCTGCCTCTGAACCGCTGATGGCAAAGACTCTCCCAGCTGTTTGTTGCAACCTCTGATCTGTGGACTCCCTGTTCTGTCTTGGAGGTTGGGAAGCACGTGTGTCTCCTCCATGGCTTCTCTGATAATTAGAGCCTCTTTGATCATTTAAAGTGTTCCTGTTGTTGCTTTGCTTGTTCTGCGGACAATTTGGACTGATGTGTCCTTTCTGATTACAACGATAGCAGGTAACCTCTCCCAGGTGTCGGGTGCAATCGCGTATATGGTGGTTACCTCCGCAATTATGACACTTGATATTATTGCGTCTATCAAAAGATGACGATGATGATGATCCGCCTCTGGAGCGATTTGGATAGAACGATCCTCTTCTTTTGAAATCAACTGACTGAGGTTTTAGTTGTCTATTGGCTTTTTCATGTGCCAGTCTGGCTTGGTGATTTTCTTCAAAAATTCTGCATTTGTTGATCAGAGTAGGAAAATTCCAAATTTCTTGGTACCCTATCACTTCTTTGATTTCCAGATTCAGTCCGTTCTCAAATTTAACACATTTCGATTCTTCGGCACCAGCCTGTTGAAAAGGAGGGTAAAAGAGAGATAGTTCTTCAAACTTTGCAGCATATTCTCCAACGGACATCGTGCCTTGTTTCAACTCCATAAATTCCAGCTCCTTGCGACTTTTCACACTTGCTGGAAAATATTTCTCCAGGAAACAGTCTTTGAAGTTGGCCCAGATCAAAGGTCTGTCAGTCTCGATCATACGGATTCTAGCATGAATCCACCAGTTCTCTGCCTCTTCCACCAACATATAGGTGGCATACTCCACCTTTTCGTATTCTGTGCAGGGCAATGCTCGAAAGATGCGCTCCATTTCCTTGGCCCAAAGATATGCTCCTTCTGGATTATAACCTCCTTTGAATTGTGAAGGCTTTCTCTTCAGGAAGTGGTCTAACCCATGGAGTCCTCCAGTGCTCCTTGGTTGATTTTGTCGTTCTATGGCTTCAGCTAAACGGTTGAAAGCTGCTGCCATATCGTGGTTGTTGTTGTTGTTTCTTGCCATCCTATATTCGTAGTTTGGTTTATACCAATTCTAAGGGATAATATATCATATATAAATACTATATAACTATCATTATTCTACAGTTTATCAGTTAAGCAATCAATCATATCACACATTTATCATATCATCAAGCGGTAATCAAAACAAATCTTTTCACAATTAATCAGTCAGGCACAAATCATATAGTACATATTTAGCATGTTATCAAGTAAGAAATCAAACATTTCACATATTATGTCGAGAAATAGCTCATGTTATAACAATTGGTCCTGAATTTTTGAAAATGCTCTGATACCAACATGTAACGCCCCGAAACGTGAATTAAAATTTTCGAGTAAATTTTTCGCTTTTTCGAAAGATCATTTTAAAATTATAAATTTAATTCAGAGTTTATATAACAATTAATAACAGCGGAAAAATTATCATACATACTAGTCGTGAATAATTAAATCCAAGAAAATATTTAAGTAGCGGAAAACGATTGTGAAGATAATAGTACATGACATATTATATTTATTACAACCCATAAATTCAAGTTCAGGTAATAAAGCAAATAGACATCCATCATGGCATCACTCTGCATTCTGCGTGTCATTCACTGTAAAAATTAATGTAAGAGTGAGACAGAATATAGCATAAATATAAAATAGATAAAATTGCACAAACACAATCAACAACTCATAATGATATGATGAATATGCCAAACAAGTCCATTTAATAATTCTTCAATTAGTCAAATGATGTCATGCTGGATCCATTTGGTTTGGTGGGAATACTGCAGTAAAAGGTCTCATAGAGACATCGGTAGGAATTAATACAGTCATGGATCCCTACAGCCCCATGACCAACACCTCGGTAGGAATTTATACAGTCATGGATCCCTACAGCCCCATGACCAACACATCGGTAGGAATTTATACAGTCATGGATCCCTACAGCCCCATGACCAACACATCGAAATAGGGCTTAACTCATCATAGAGTAACCCCCCACCAGGGTAGGCAATCACGGAACCCCTAAATTCCATGATGCGTCCAATGCTTATGATGCATGAATGCCCTTAATTCTCTTTATCATTTAACATACCATGATATCCACATTTCCAAAACCTCTTGGATAATACAAGTCCTCAAGGGACACAATACACTTAATAATTCATAAAATCATGGATTTACTGTTTCAACCCCACATGTCAATAACCACAAGGCATTCATGTACATATATATTAATTATGTCATTCATAATTATTCACTACCACAATATACAAATTGTATGATACTCAACAGCATTCATAATTATTCATAATCACTCAAGAATTCAATAATAAATTATTATTCATAGATAAAACATCATTGTTATCCATAATAACCATCATAAGTAAATTTCAGCATTTCCAAACAACGACATGCATTAGTAAAACAGTCATAATATGAGCAAATCAACTCCTTTTTAGGTGATTCCACTTTCTGTAGTTCAATAATACAATTATCTACAGCTTTCATGAAGAACACAGTTTCAGATTCCAATCAGAAATACTACTTATTCACAAAATACCATACTGTCTCAAGATAAGTTTTCCAAAATGTACACAGATTAGTATTTAAAACGTATCTGGAGTTACAAACGTGATTTTGACATGAACCCAATTCTAAATTATTCTTAACACACATATCTACAATTTTCATGAAGACACCAACCCCTAATTCTCACCACAAACTTCCCAGTTTTAAAAACAAGATTCGGATTTCAAAATTTCAGAATTTCAGAATTTTCAGCTTGCACCTACTTCAGTAATTTGAGCATAACTTGAGCTACAAAAATTATTTTGATGTGAGAACGGTTTCTAAAGATCCACAACTTAAATATCTACAACTTTCATGAAGACCTCCAATGCTAATTATGCATGTATAATTCCCAGCATATCAAAATATACACAAAATATGGAACAAATCTTTCACTCGAACATGCAGTAGTAATTTGGCTATAACTTTTGCTATACATACTCAAATTAATTGAATCAGGTCTCATAATTTAGATAACATAAAGATCTACAATTTTCATGAATAAATCAAAGGCAAATTCATACGTTTTCAGTTTCAAAATTGAGCCACAAGATGCGAAATTAAGGCTGGAATCCTAGAACAACATACAACTCTACCCATTTCATAGTTATTCACAACCCTCTCCCCTCTTACTTGGTTTGAAGACTTTTAGCTGATTGGAAAAGAGGTCCCCCGGCTGTCCTGGTTCAGATCGAAGGAATATTGAGGAAGAAGAAAAGTTAAGGTAAGGATAGTTTACTAGTTCTGTTTTTTCCACGTTCAGGTCTTGGCAAGGCAGAGTTAATAATGCAAAGTGAGTGGGAAACATCATCCTTGTGAGTGGAGGTTTAATGCTGTTAGTGGAGATAATGTAGGATTAATAATAGAAGGTGGCTATCTTAGTGCTCATCTCTAGCCGTCCTACGTACTAGTGCGATTAGTGGGATTAAAAAAAATATTAAAAATAATGCCTAAAAGACAAGACAAGGGTCAAAAAGTTACTTCTGCACTTCAAAACCGACCAGAATTCCATTTCCAAGTCCGGTTGAGCATCCGGTCTTGTACATCGGCTCAAAATCATCCGGTGTGTACATCCGTTCTAAGGAAAGCTGAGTTAACCTTCCTTGAAGCCGTCCGGTGTTCATTAATGATAATCCGAACTAAATTCATCCGGTGTCACCTGAACTGAAGTCAGCTGTGTGAGAGCAGTGTGGAGGGTGTGAGGGCGGTCTTGAGTGTGAGGGCGGTCTTGAGTGTGAGGGCGGTATTGAATGTGAAGGGCGGTGTGGAGTGTATCTTAAGAGATGTCCATGTTCTAAAAGATATTCGCGTTACTCCGCCAAGGCATTTGACCCCGTCAATGCTTATGACTCCGCCAGACGTGTGACCTCGCCTAAATTTACTACTCCGCCAAGGCATTAGACCTCGTCAATGCTTATGACTCCGTCATGGCATGAGACTCTGCCTATACTCATTACTCTGCCGAGGTACGTGACTCCGCCTAAGCTAATTACTCCGCCAAGGTACGTGACTCCGCCTAAGTTTTACTCCGCCAAGGTACGTGACTCCGCCTAAGCTTTACTCCGCCAAGGTACGTGACTCCGCCTAAGCTTTACTCCGCCAATAAAGAACAGTTCGAACACCATCCAACTATTCAGTAAGCAACTAACAACGTCCAATAGCCAACAGCTTGGAAAACTATACCGTCCAGCAACCAGCAAGACGTCACTCAGTCTTGTAGACAATTAGTAAGCTTTCCACTTAGGAAAACCGTACCCTTTTATTGTTATCTTCTTTTCTTGGACGGACTCAATTCCGGTCTTGAATATCGGTTCAAAGTTATCCGTTCTACAGCTCATTTGGTAAAGTGTTGATCCGGTGTGCAACATAAAAGACAATCCTATCCACACCGGTTGTCCGGTGTGATGTGGCATTTACTGTCATCCGTTCTTCCCCTTTGGAACCTTGAGGTCGTCCTAGCCTTGGAGGTCAGAACGAATCAGAATGTTTCTTCCAATTTCACTCAATTTACTCCTCTACCTTCAATCTTTCACTCGGAAATTGGATCCTATCAAAATAGATCTATATAATTCCTATAATTATACCCAAAATGAAATTTTTGGAGTATTATAAACCATTCATAAAGTGTTTTTATTCATTAATAAACACTTATAAGCCTTCCATGCTTCATAAATTACAAAATAGAGCTATTATTAAAAACAGGATGTTACAATATTGCATAACATTCATGCATTCATAATTGACTGTGTGTATGATTGTGATGTTATTATTATATATTAGTTGTGAAAACCCTTTATTGTTTATGCCTCATTTGGGAATATTATATTCTGTTTCTCACTCATTTATTCGTGTTTTTGTTTCATATGTTTTAAATTGATGATTCAGAGGGAAGGATCGAAGAATCTCGGTAGTGAATATAGCATGTTTTAGAAAGGGATCTCGGTATGAATACCGTGGTCCAATGAATAAATAATGTAACTGCTTCTGGGCCATGGAGTTTCCTCTCTTTCTTATAATGTTTAACACTTATTTTCTTCGGATGAATGTAAAATTACTTTACAAAGTTTTAATAATATTTATGAGGTATTTCAGAAATGATGTATGTAATTTATTCTGATAGTTTCCTTTTAACAATCATTTCTTTAGTAAAAAAAAAATTACAAATTTTTCTGGTATTTATTAAGGTGTAACAGAGAGTGTTATAGCTTGCACGACACTTTGTTGTGGGAATGGCTTGATATTATGGCCGATGTTGAAGTCTTATACTAGTGACAAAATAGTTGTGGACACATGGCATACATGGGTTAGCTTGTGACGGTTCATTTTTATGGGTCTATTAGACGACATGCGAAACAACATGACCTTTTAGGCTTTCCGCCTAACTGCCCTCAGCCTTACCTATAAAAAGGAGCTCATTTTCATATTGAGAGTACCTTGACTTCAATACTGAAATTCTGCTTCAATCTTGACCCTACATACCGGTGTTTCTCCTATAGAGCTTTTGACTCGTACAAAAAGAACAGTCTGCCTCGTCACACTAGGTAGCCACTTTGTCTAGTCTCTTGTTTAATGTTTGTTTGCATTACTTAAATAAATAATGGGGGGAAACATGAGTGATGAGTTTGTGAGAATTATACCGCCTCCAACAACGTGGTAAACAACAACATCCCCACGTAATATAGGGTGGTGCGAACCCATATTCACCCAACATGGGGAGGAAGGACTAGGGGACCACCTCAAGGAGGTAAAGCTAGAAGACCACCTCAGGGAGAGAGGTATAGTCGTCTAGTAAGAACAACGTCCAAACAAAAATAGGACCAACTATTAAAGAAGTATGATACTTCCTCAGATTCGTCTACGGATCCAAAAATAGCTGCCTTGTTTGGGTTTAACTTAGTATCGATTATTACCTTATTGACAATGATTTGTCACAATTGTGTCCTCTTCTTTCAACATAGGCACAACTATCAAGTTAAGACTTTTTTGAATGTGCACTTATGTAGGAAGGGATTAAAAAAATTATGCAGGAAGGGATTAAAAAAAATATTGGAGAAGTTTAGGTGATTGATAAATTAGTGAACTATATAAGACAACATCTAGGGGTGAGGCATGAGAAAATTTGTGATCTATTTAAAGAAGAGTTTGGAGCACACATAGATCTAGTCAATGCAAAAGGTCAAACAAGTGATAAATGACAGTGAATAGGAGCAATTCATGATGCTATTGGACCACTATGTAGTAATATTGATTCAAGGAGTATAACAAAGCCATGTTTCTTCACTTTAGCTTCCAAAAAAACCATCTTGTTTATTATGTTCATCTTTCATCCTTGTTCATCAAATGTTGCACTTACCATAACAAAGGTAGCTTGAATGCCACTTCCATGTTCCTTTCCACATAGACCATTGTCAAACCAACAAAAAAACCTACATTGCATTTGATTTAATCTAACTTACTGGCATAAGATCTTACTCATTAAATTCATTCATTTGCAACATGGGTTGGAAACAAAGACAAACACGCTTATTAATTTGGATGTGTCTAAAATATTTTTTTAAATTAGTTAGCATTCTTAAAATCTTTAACAGTGACCTATAATCGTAATCACAATCCATAACTAAAGCACTCTATCCACTTTAAGTCTTTATGTAAAATTTAAAAGATCGAGATGGTGATATTCTTACTACTGTGATTTCTCATAAACTCCAACAGAATTGATAATGTCCCTAATATTTGCACCATCCTTCACAAAGACCTAAAGAAAGATAAAGAACAAAGCAGGTGATGACAACAAGGGGAAAATGCAGTGATCAAGTCCCTAAGTATTCGTTGTCGTTTAAATGAATAGGACTTTGTACGTCTTCGTATCTTGGTCCAATTAGGTGCCATGATATCATTTAACAAGTCATATCGCCACATGTTAACGTCTTGCAAACATCCATTGATGGTAAAGAGTTAATCACTTGACGAATCACAAAATGGAGGGCTCCATAGGCATTTAAAAGTTTTGAGGATGAATGTACTCACGTGCATGATTGGATTGTAACCCATATATGAATTTGATAATTTACTAACTTTATAAATTGAATAGTATTTTATTTAATCATGTATAATATATTTGATCAAAAAACTAAATAGACCGTTTAGTTATAATACATAATTTAATGAATAAAATATAATAAATTATTTAAATATATATTGGATTATATGTTTGTACATAAAATTATATAATATTGAATAAATTTATTAAACAATGTCAAAATAGTTATTTTGTTGAGTTATAAATTAAAATAAGAATATTGAAATCCATAGAGTTTGACGCTAAGAAATTAAAGTATTTAATTTTAATTTATACATCTTACAATATTTAGTAATATCATATTGATATTTATTTATTTTATTTTAATAGTATTTATTTTTTAACTTGTTTAAAAACACGATACTGCTAAATAGTAAATATACATTTTTTTATCTTTTAGAAAAATAATAAAAAAGAATTAGGAAGATTGTAGGAATCACACTTCAAACCTTATTTTCAATATTTTATGTCTACACTAGGTACTAAGCGTGCTAGACTTAGAGGGCATGTTTTTTTGAGTTAATATACGATATTTGGATATAAATGAGGTAGATATTATGAATAATTATGGATGTCCCCCTAAAGTTTTGATATTTATAAATGTCTCCCTCTCACCTCCTATAAATACCCCATTCACTCATTAATACAAGATACAACTTCATTTCTATTCTCTCATTTTCTCTCTTCAAATTTCTCTTCCTCCATAATTCTTCTTCCTTCATAATTTCTAGTTTATTTTATAATACGTTATCAGCACGAGGTTCTGACCAACTGAGATTTAAGGTAACATAGAATTTTAATTTCTTTTCATAATTTCATTTCAATTTATATTATATATATATATTATAATAAGTTCCCGAAGAATTTATATTCCACACATCCTAGTAGGATGTATAAAATATTAATACCTGAAGAATTCTTGAAAATATTTACTGATAGTTCTTGAAGAACTAGAAATCAAATAATTCAGAATTCTTGAAGAATTCTTAAAAATATTTTATTGAGAGTTCCTGAAGAACTATAATCATCTAAGAAATTTTAAAAAATAAAAAAAAATAAAATCATTATTAAAATGGAATTAATTTTATTTAAACTGATTGATTTTATAATACCTATTATGCCTTATTATTATTTTAATCCATTATTTCCATATCTTGCATACTGTGACTTCACATGGATATCCAATTTTGCTACACATTCCATGCTGCTACACGTTCCATTACTTCCAATTGCTGATTTCATGGTTTATTTTATATTGTCTCAATAATTGGTATCAAATTTCAATTGCTTGTCTCCTGCTTTGCTATTGCTATATTTTATATTGCCTTTTGCTTTGCTGCACTACACGCTACTACACGCTTATATTGCACTATTATGCTAATTCCACTTGCTGCACTACACGCTTATATTGCACTATTATGCTAATTCCACTTGCTGCACTACACGCTTATATTGCACTATTATTATATTATATTATTTGCTAACTACATTGAATACTATAGCTTACTTGTTCACTAATTACTGCAACAATTCAGTTATATTATTTTATATTAACTACTATAATTCAGATTATATTAATAAAATAACATTAATAAGGATTCGAACCCGGGACTTATAACATGATAATTTATCACTCTACCACTAGACCATTAATATTTAGATGATATTTGATAAAAAAATTTAAAATTTTCATTACCGGATCATTTATGTGAAATTTTATAAATTACTCTATCTATTTTTTTTTAAAAAAGGAGAAAAATACTAATATTACTCTTATAATAAATAAAATTAATAATTCATCATTGACTTATTACCATCATTAGATATTTATAATTAATAAATTTATTCATTTGAAATATATCTAATATATTGTTTCAACTTCTTATATAGAAATAACTATGTCAAATATTACCAACCTTGAGTTCGTGGCTCTTGACATATCTGGAAAAAACTATCTATCATGGACATTGGATGCTGAAATCCATTTAGATGCAAAAGGTCTCGGAGACACCATTAAAAATGGAAATCAGGCATCTAGTCAAGATAAAGCTAAAGCCATGATATTTTTACGCCACCATATCCATGAAGGGTTAAAAAATGAATACTTAACAGTTAAAGACCCTCTTGTTCTGTGGAATAATCTAAAAGAAAGATACGACCATTAAAAGGATATAATTCTTCCAAAAGCCCGTTATGAATGGATGCATTTACGATTTTAAGATTTTAAATTTGTAAATGAGTATAATTCTGCAATGTTTAAAATTACTTCGAGATTGAAATTATGTGGAGAACAAATCACTAAAAGTGACATATTAGAAAAGACATTCTCTACTTTTCATGCATCCAATTTGCTCCTGCAGCAGCAATATCGCCAAAAGGACTTTACAAAATATTCTGAATTAATTACTTGTCTCCTTGTGGCTGAGCAAAATAATGAATTGCTTATGCAAAATCATGAATCCCGTCCAACTGGAACTGCTCCATTCCCAGAAGTGAATGTAGCAACGCATGATCATAATACTCATGGTCGTGGTCGTGGCCGTAGCCGCGGTCGTGGACGAGGTAATGCTCGGGGACATGGTATTGGTCGTGGATATGGTTTTGGCCGTGGTCATGGTCGAAATGATAAGAGATCATCATTCACATGGAAAAATAAAGAACTTATGAAAAAAGGGACAGATGCTCAAAATAGCGAACAAACTAAAAACATCTGCTATCGTTGTGGTAGCAAAGGACACTGGTCTCGAGTTTGTTGCACACCAAAGCATCTCGTAGATCTATACCAAAAATCCCTTAAAAATAAAGGGAAAATAATAGAGACAAATTTTACTGGTATAGATGATGATTTCTCTGACTTTAGTGTTGATGATTTTCTTGCTCTTCCTGAAGAAGAAATTGACCACTCGGTTGGAGAAGGGAGTGCCCCCAAATAAATTATTTTAATGTTTCATGTAATTTGTTTTGTTGTAAATTTTGTCTTTATCAATAAATTTTTGTTAAATATTATTGTTAATTATATTTTACTCATGATTTATTTTTATTTATTTAATGAAGAATGAATGCTCATGTGAATGATGAAGATATATGTCTCGCAGACAGTGCAACAACTCATACCATTCTCAAGAATGAGAAATATTTTTACCAAATAGTAAAACAAGAAGCAAATGTTAATACAATATCTGGTAGTATAAATATAATTGAAGGCTCCGGCAGAGCCAGTATTTTGTTACCTGGAGGAACAAAATTGCACATTGAAAGTGCATTATATTCTAAGAAGTCTCAAAGAAATTTGTTGAGTTTTAAGGATATCCGCAGAAATGGATACCATATTGAGACCACAAATGAAGGAAATGATGAATATCTATACATTACAAAGTTAATTTCTGATAAGAAATGTATACTGGAAAAATTGCCTTCATTTTCCTCCGGTTTGTACTACACATATATTTGTACAGTTGAAACAAATGTTATTGTAAACCAGAAGTTTACAAATAAGAATAACTTTGTTATTTGGCATGAACGGTTAGGTCATCCTGGAACAATAATGATGCAAAAAATAGTTGAGAATTCAAATGGTCATTGCTTGTCCAGCAGACAAATTCTCCAAACTAATAATTTCTCATGTGCTGCTTGCTCTCAAGGGAAATTAATTACTCGACCATCACCAATAAAAATTGGAAATGAATCACTCACATTTTTAGAGCGTATACAAGGTGATATTTGTGGGCCAATACACCCTTCATGTGGACCATTTAGATATTTTATGGTTTTAATTGATGCATCAACTAGATGGTCACATGTTTGCTTATTATCAACTCGTAACCAGGCGTTTGCGAGATTACTAGCTCAATTAATTCGTTTAAGAGCTCATTTTCCTGATTATCCAATTAAGAAAATACGCCTTGATAACGCTGGTGAATTCACATCTCAATCATTTAATGATTATTGTATGTCCATTGGAATTGATGTTGAACATCTTGTAGCACATGTTCATACACAAAATGGACTTGCTGAATCATTGATTAAACGTTTGAAATTGATAGCAAGACCATTGTTAATGAGATCAAAACTCCCAATTTCAACTTGGGGACATGCAATCTTGCATGCGGCAGCACTTATTCGCATCAGGCCTACAAGTAATCATGAATATTCCCCTTTACAATTGGTTCATGGTAAAGAACCAAATATTTCCCATCTAAGAATCTTTGGAAGTGCGGTATATGTTCCTATTTCTCCTCCACAACGCACTAAGATGGGACCTCAAAGAAGGTTGGGAATATATGTTGGATATGAAAGTCCATCCATAATAAAATATCTTGAACCTTTAACAGGTGATTTGTTTACAGCTCGTTTTATTGATTGTCATTTTGATGAATCTATTTTCCCACCATTAGGGGGAGAAAATAAACAGTTGGATAAAAGAATTAGCTGGAATGAGATGTCACTATCACATCTTGATCCTCGAACAAAGCAATCTGAACTAGAAGTTCAGAAAATAATTAGTTTGCAAAATTTAGCAAACCAATTGCCTAATGCATTTACTGATCCAAAAAGAGTGACTAAGTCACATATACCAGCTGTTAATACTCCAATAAAGATTGATATCCCTGAAGGACAATCTAAAATTGCAAATGAGTCTGAAGCCAAAGTAAAACGTGGCAGACCTGTTGGTTCTAAAGATAAAAATCCTCGGAAAAGAAAAATAAATAAAGAGGATGGTCGAATCGAGGATATAAAGACTCCAGTAGAGTCCCCTGATGATCCGGTCTCAATACCGGTATCCGATCTGCTATACATATTTCAACGTCTTTGATAAGACATCTACGTGTAACCGGTGTCATCGGTATACATCCGGACTGTAATTCCGTATCAGGCGTTCTCCCTATACCGGTTGTTCAGGATAACACCATGACATCGGATAATACACACGTCACTGTGCAAAAGACAAGGATTGTTGCTACAGGGATCGATCAATAATTCCCTGCACTACGAGCCAAATTCTGCTCACGGGAATGGACAACTTGTTCCCTAATCCTAGTCTACATTCTCTATGCTCAATATAAAATAGCCACTTGACCCAATCATGCAGGTAAGTGCGCAATATAATAATGCTAATGGGAGTTGGTGGTTCCCCACCAACGTGTCCTCGTTAATCGAGCCAATCAGGTATATGAACTCACTTCATGATTGAAGTGAGGGATCTTCTTCAGCTCTTTTACGACTGATTCCTCTCTGAATACATTCCTTACTTGGAATATAATCACTGACTTGAGCGTCGGAGAATCTTTGCAGGTGACACCACCATTCGCCCACTTCAACGCGTTAGGTCGGTGTGAAGGATCTCCAGGATGCCCAGTCCGCTCTCCTCATTCAAGGACAACGGATACATACATCGGATACACATACATCCGGTCTACTAGACGGTATTTACATACTATTCGTGACTGGCTTGAGATCAGATCTCTTGACCCCGGTCCAGGACAGATCATTGGCACGCCCGGTGGGACACGATAAAGTTATTCCCATATCCTCTGACAGAGCAGGTAATCCACAATGGAAGGCGAAGCACAAGACTTCATGGAGAATCAAGCTGAAGGCAGAACCAATCCTAACGCTTTCAGAAAACTCAACTTTGATTCTCATGGGGGCAGCTCGAAGAAGATAGTAACTGTATCTGATCCTGATCCTCGCGATGAGTTGATCAAACAACTTCAGAGGGAACTCGCTGAATTGCGAAGAGAAAAAAGGCAAAGCGAGGATAAAGAATCATCTCGCACGCGAAACACTCCCCACACGACTGATGGTGAAAAGTCCACCACTCTTCAGTACTCAAATATCCCTACGTTTAAGGGGGGAGAACAAACTCGCGATTCTGAGGATGCAGCTTCCCGAAGGAAGAGAGATTCAACAACAGTACCCCCATTGTCTTACAATCTGAAAGTTCCTTTTTCAAGGAGACTTATGGGCATCAGCATCCCCAAGCACCTTCAAACCACTCAACCACTTTCCATCGGAAAGTATAATGGTGAAACTGATCCAACTAAGCACCTTGATGCTTATGTGTTCGAAGCCATGTACTTGGGGGCTGATGAAGACGTGATGTGCCGAATGTTCCCTCGAACATTGTCTGAGGAGGCCCTCGGGTGGTTTAAAGGCTTGCCTTCTGGATCCATAGATTCTTGGACGGAAATGGCAGCTGCCTTTGAAACCCACTTTGTCATCTCCAGAGACGTACCCAAGACGTCTCATACCTTGGCTCAGATTAAGCAAGGTGAAACAGAGGGCTTAAAAGATTTTTTGAAGAGGTTTTATAAGGAAGCAGCCCTGGTTCCTAACCTCACAGAATCTATCAAGCTGCATATCATTATTGAGGCATTGCAGCCAGGATCAGCTTTCGCTCTTTCATTAGCAAAGAGCCCCCCAGCAACTTTTGAGGAGTTCAGGAAAAAAGCCTCAAAGTATGTGAGCATAGAGATGCACTTGGAGGCAATGGCTGCAAAGAAAAAGCCACCAACACCATCTCCCCAAACCCAGAAGGGTAAGGAGAAGACGAGGTCAGAACGCATGGAGAGGCCATTCACCAGTCCTAAGGTGGATAACCACCCTCCTCGACCTCGAGAAAGGCACGTCAATTCCTTCAGCCATTATGCACAATTGTCTGCCAGGCCATCTCAGATTTTAAGAGAGGTCGGATGGCCAATGCTCAGCACATATGGCATCAGAAGACCAGCCCCTATGAAAAGACCAGGAAATTCACGTAAGTACTGTGATTTTCATGAACAAAATGGTCATTCAACTGATGAATGCCAAGCTCTAAAGAACGCGGTTGAGACGCTAATTAGAGAAGGCAAGTTGAAGCAATACCTGTTCAAAGAAAAATCCTTTGACAGGGCAGAACGGAATGGGAAAAGAGAAAGAGATCCAGACGATGGGGATGACAATAACCCCAGTCCGGTTCGAAAGTTCTCTGCTGCAGAGAAGCAAAAAGGTGTGATGACTGATAATGCAGCACAGAAAGACAGCATGCCCCAGCAACAACGTCAGGGCCGACGTGAAGTTATTGACATGATTGCTGGAGGGTTCGCTGGAGGAGGAGCTTCAATTACAGCCCGTAAGAATCATCACAGAATGATTCTATCTGTGTAAGGGAAAGTCAAAAACAATCGCCCTTACAGAGGTGGGATTGAAGCTCCCACAATTTCTTTCTCTGACGAGGATTTTGGCCCAACCATTCCTGGTGGTGACGATGCTGTAGTCATCACTGCTGTGATCGCCAACAAGGACGTCCGAAGAATCCTTGTTGACCAGGGAAGTTCCTGCGATGTTATTTTCTATAATTGCTTTGAAAGAATGGGTTTTAAAGACTCAGACTTACAGCCTTACACGCAGGATCTAACAGCTTTCAATGGCGCAAAGCAACCAACTAAAGGGTATCTTGACACCCTTATCTCGTTTGAAGGCGAGCCAGGAGCCAGGACGGTTAAGTCTCGGGTGCTAGTGATTGATGTCAAATCACCATTTAATGGCATCATAGGCCGTCCCACTCTGAATGCAATGGAGGCAGTTGTATCAACCCCTCATCTCCTTATCAAGTTCATTGACAAGGATAATGCTGTGTCATCTATCCGGGGTGATCAAGAGATGGCTAGGTACTGCTACAACCTTAGCCTCAACATGACAAAGCTGGACGCCTCCAATAAAAAGAGGAAACTTAATGATGCTGGAACATCGGCTGGATCTGTAAGCCTTGTTGACCTGGACCCTAGAGCGGATTTGAACATTGATCCGTTCAACCCATCAAAGCCTACACCGGATGGAAGTTCCAGGGACATCGTCTTGGGAGATTCTCCAGAAAAGATCACCCATATCAATGACAAGCTAGATACTGAAATAGAGCAGCGACTGCTGGCTCTCTTGCAAGAGTTTAAAGACCTCTTTGCATGGACTGCAGCCGATATGTCAGGCATAGACCCTGAATTCTGCTGTCATAAACTATCCGTCTATCCAGAGACGAAACCTGTGGCCCAAAAGAAAAGACGTTTGGGCCCAGAAAAATAGAAGGCAGCTTGCCAGCAAACTGAGGAGTTGCTGAAGGCCGGATTTATCAGGGAAATCTGATATTCCTCTTGGCTGTCGAATGTGGTGATGGTCCCTAAATCCAATGGTAAATGGAGAATGTGCATTGACTACGTGGACCTCAACCGCTGTTGTCCAAAAGATCCTTATCCTCTTCCTAATATAGACCGGATGGTGGATGATTCCTCTGGTTATCAATACCTGAGCTTCATGGACGCTTATTCTGGGTACAACCAAATTCCGATGTGCGAAGAGGATCAAGAGAAGACAGCCTTCATAAATGATCGTGGTGTCTTTTGCTATACAGTCATGCCCTTTGGCCTGAAAAATGCTGGGGCGACATATCAGCGCATGATCAACAAGGTTTTCGAAGGTATGCACACCAAACTTGTTGAAGTATACATTGACGACATAATAGCAAAGACACCGGTTGGTGGCGATCATATTGACGACCTACGCCAAGTATTCACCCGTTTGAGACAATTTAACATGAGGCTGAACCCAATGAAGTGCACATTTGCTGTCCCTGCTGGGAAGTTTTTGGGTTTCATGTTAACTCAACGTGGTATTGAAGCCAATCCAGGGAAATGCCAAACGATTCTAGACATGCAGAGTCCTAAGAATCTCAAAGAAGTCCAATCCCTGAATGGCAAGGTAGCAGCTTTGGCACGATTCATGCCGAAGATGGCTCACAGGTCGCTCCCCTTATACAAAATACTGAAAAAGTCCAAGAAATTCGAGTGGGGACAGGAACAAGAAAAAGCTTTCCTAGAGCTTAAGGAGGTGTTGTCCAAACCTCCCATTCTCACAAAGCCTGACCCCGAAGACACACTCATTCTGTACTTGGCTATTTCAGATGAAGCTTTGGGCGTTGCCTTGATAAAAGAAACTCCTGAGGGACAAAGACCGGTCTATTTCACTAGCAAGACCTTGCAAGGTGCTGAGATCCGGTATCAGAAAATTGAAAAGGCCGCCCTCGCTGTTGTTTGGGCCTCACGACGGTTGCGTCCGTACTTTCACGCCCATCCGATCATAGTGAGAACGGATTTACCACTCCGTTCTGTCTTAATCAAGCCCGATCTCGCTGGGAGGATGATCAAATGGTCTATTGAACTCTCTGAGTTTGATATATCCTACGAACCCCGCAGCGCTATTAAAGCTCAAGTCCTGGCTGACTTTATTGTGGAAATGACAGGGACTGATCCAGATTACCCTCGAGTCCATTGGACCATTTACGTTGATGGTTCATCAAACCAAAGAGGCTCTGGAGCAGGTGTAGTTCTAGAAAGTGATGACGGAGTACACCTGGAGATCTCCCTCCGTTTCAATTTCAAAACATCCAACAACCAAGCTGAGTACGAAGCTTGCTTGGCCGGGCTAAGAGCTGTAATTGACATCAGAGCTTCTGAGGCGACACTCTGCAGCGATTCACAGCTGGTGATTTCGCAGATCTTAGGAGATTATCAAGCTCGCGAACCTCAACTCCAATTGTACTTGAACTGTGTCAAGGAGTTGACTGAGAAATTCTCAAAGGTGGAATTCAAGCATGTTCCACGTGAAGAGAATACGAGAGCGGATATACTCTCCAGGTTAGCAAGCACTAAACGACCAGGTAGCACCACTACGCTGGTTCAAAGCACGCTAACGTCGCCCAGCATTCCTCTTTTCCCTTCTCTAAACGCCATAATGACTAACTCCCTTTACGAAGATACATGGATGGCTCCTTACATCCGTTACTTGGCTGATGGACAACTACCTACGGATGAGAAGGAAAAGACGAGGCTAAGGAGAGAATTACCATATTTCACTATGATTGATGGTAATCTTTACAGAAGGGCACTCTCTGTGCCCTATTTGATTTGTCTCAAAGAGGATGAGGTGCAAGCTGTAATGGAAGAAGTGCATGGAGGACAATGTGGACACCACGCGGGAGGAAGAAGCTTAATGCGAAAAATCCTCAGAGCTGGATACTGGTGGCCCACGATGAAGCAAGACTCCATTGACTTCGTCAGAAAATGCGACGCTTGCCAAAAATTCTCTAACCTTCACCACACACCGGCGGAAGAACTCTTCACATCCGCTGTTCCATGGCCTTTCTATCAATGGGGATTGGATATTCTGGGCCCCTTTCCAACTGCTCCTGGGGGCATCAAATATCTCATTGTAGGGGTCGATTATTTCACTAAGTGGATAGAAGCAGAACCGGTGGTGCATATTACTTCAGCTCGAACTCGTCGTTTCATGTATGAAAACATCATAACACGGTTCGGGGTCCCAGCACGGATTGTCACAGACAACGGCACCCAGTTCACGGATAGAAAATTCACAGATTTGCTTGAAGGGTTAGGAATAACCCAAATATTCTCATCCGTCGAACATCCCCAAACTAATGGTCAAGCTGAAGTGGCCAACAGGGAGGTGCTGAAGGGACTAAAGAAACGCCTTGGTGAAGCCAAGGGCGGATGGACAGACCAGCTGTGTCATGTCCTATGGGCATATCGGACAACGCCTCATTCATCCACCAATGAATCCCCATATCGCCTAACATACGGGGTCGAGGCAATGATACCTGTGGAACTGCAAATTGCTTCCACAAGGGTTAAGTACTTCTCTGAAGAAACTAACAATGCTAACTTGGCATCCGAAATAGATGTCATACAAGAACTCAGAGAAGACGCTTTCATCAGAGATCAAGCCATCAAAGCCAAAGTTGCTCTCCGGTACAACAAACGAGTCCAATCAAGGACTTTCAACGTTGGAGATTTGGTTTTGAGGAAAGCAAGTATAGGGAACAAATTCGCTCATCAAGGCAAATTAGCCCCAAACTGGGAAGGCCCATACAGGGTATCTGAGGTCACTGGCAAAGGCTCTTACCGCCTTGAAAACCTTGATGGCACTCCAATCCGAAACAAATGGAACACCCAAAACTTGCGCATCTACTATAGCTAGCTGTTGGAACTATCTACACTCTCCTATCCTTATCTTGGATTGAATACTGGAGAATTTATTTTCACAGCTACACTCTCATTGTAATTCTTATTTTTGATTTAATAAGAATCTCTCACAACAATTTAACTCTTTCGAGTTTTTCTTATGCTGGGATTTTCAGTTTATCCGGTGTACAGAAGCATATTCAGGACGGATGATCTCAGCTACGTATTCTGTAGTTGACGATGTAACTCCTCGAATATGCGCAACGCACAAGAACATACTCAGGACGGATGATCTCAATTACCCATTCTGTAATTGACGATGTAACTCCTCGAGTGTGTCTAAGTATTGAAGGCCCAGATTGTAGGATTAAACCGAACTCTGGGTACGGTTAGTAAGTTTGGCTGAACACCGGTGAAGGCTCGGATTGTAGGATTAAACCGAACTCTGAGTACGACTAGTAGGATTAACCGAACGTCGGTGAAGACCTGAGTTGTAGGATTAAACCGAACCTCAGGGCATGGGTTGTAGGGCTGGTCCTTCTTCAAGGCCACAAACCGAACCCCTTTCGAAGACTACATGGGTTGTAGGGCTGGTCCTTCTTCAAGGCCACAAACCGAACCCCATTCGAAGACTACATGGGTTGTAGGGGTGGTCCTTCTTTAAGGCCACAAACCGAACCCCATGCGAAGGCTTGGGCGCAGTAAGCTGATTCTTCTTCAAGACCACGCTGAACCCCAAGTGACGGGCGCAGTAGGTTCAGGATTAGCCCTGATCTGAACCCCGTATCAAAGGCTCGGATTGTAGGATTAAACCGAACTCTGAGTACGACTAGTAGGATTAACCGAACGTCGGTGAAGAATTGTCATTTGATAAAACCAAAGACCAATTGAAGAACGGCTAGTAGGATTAAACCGAAGGCCAAAAATGACATGGACTATAGGATCAAACCGAACTCCAAACACAACAAGTAAGTTATACTGAACTCCAAGTTAATACTCTCATGAAGTTCTTTATTTGGAAGTTTTATAGCTTATAATTCCGAGTCATCAATTCTTCAATTTAGACCTGACTCATAAAACTCCGACACAAACAATTCACTCGGGTACGCCACAATTTAAGGCATTTTCACCCGAAATCCTTCAGTCGGAAATATTTGAAGAGGAATTTCTATCTTAAATCCTCACTCTTAAAAGCTCTCACGAGAAAATCTCACTCAGAGTTTATTCAAATTGATAATCACCCAATGAAACTGGGGGACAGCATCAACGATTTAACGAATATCTTGAGGAATGAACTCGTCTAAACGATCTCATAATCATTTCCCTTAAGCCGTTCTTGTGACGATGATGTGTTCCCTCACAAGCGGAGATCTTATTGTGAAATTCATCTCGCATGTATAAGTCCGGTTTGGAGATTTTGTTTTACAATCCGATCTTCATTACTTAAATCCGGAATGATACAATACACATGCAATCCCTCTATTAAAGTTGTTTTTCACTAAACAAGAATGGAGGTAAAAAACTCTTTTATTGATTAAACGAGAATTACAATTCGTGTAATAATCCGGAGCTGATCCCGGAACACAGCGAATTCGAATCAATAAAATGAAAAAGGAAACAGGGAAGGGCGCTACTTTCTCTGGCTTGAATCTCCTTCTTTCCCTTTGCCTTTGCCTCCGGTATTACCTTCTTCAGTGCGAGAGCTTGTTCCTGTGCTTATGGGCTTCAGGAATGAAGGTCTCATTGATTGGCCTGCAGGTAAAGGAGCGAACTTATAAGGAGTGTTAGGCGGACTTTCATGACGCTTATCAACTATGGCCACCAGTTTCCCTTGATGAAACTCATAGAACGGATCAATACCATTCAGATTAAGTTTCACCTTGGGATTCTGGTATTGAATTTGACGAACAGCCAACCCAAAGGATTCCTTGACTGCTTGATCGCACATATCCACAGCCTCGTCAAATTCTGCTTTTGTGTCCGCCAACTTTGAGAGCAGCTCCTTCTCCTTACGCGACCAATCTTCGGTTCCTCGAGCATAAACAACTTTAACTTCCTTAAGCTCCTCTTCCAGCTTTGAAGAGCGTTCCTTCTCCGTACAGAGATCGGAGTGGAGGTCGGAATTGATTTTCTTTTGATCAGCTACTTGGGCCTCCAACTCCTTGGCAAGATGTTTTAGCCTGACAATTTCTTCATCCTTCTTATATCCTTCCTCTTTGGAAGCTTCTAATTTATTTTCTAAACGAAGGATGGTTGCCTTGTCCTTAGCAGCAGCAACGCTAAGGTCATTAACCTTGCCAACCAACAAGCTCAGCCTCTCATTCTCTTCTGGAAGCTTGCGAACCGATCTTAAGAGCCCAGATAATTCTGCCAGGTGCTTCTGCCCGGCATCGCAAGCTTTGCTTATTTCATCAATCATCAATGAGGGCTTCAGCTTGTATGGAGTCTCAGGAACGACCTCAGGAACAGAACCCTCGTATACCAGATATTGTGCAAGACCGGAGTTACTTTGAAGAGGGCGAGTAACTTTTGGTGCAAAGTAAGTCGTTATAGGCTTTGCACCATAAGTGATCCTGTCGCCGGGGGCATCCGGAGTGGATTCTGTATCCGGAGCGGATCCTTCCACTTTCTTTCCCTTTGAAAGCTCCGGATCAGCACCCTCACTTGAAATTTTTTGTTTTTTCGGAGAGGGTTGACGATCCAAGGTCTTTGAGGAGCCGCGTTTTATTCTTTTCTTCTTCTCTCCGACCTTCTCAGCCGCAACCCTCTCAGATCCGCCCTCCAGTAAGGGAATATCGTCACCAGCAGATGAGGTTAAAATGATGGTCTCCGCTGTAGCTTTCTTCAAATTCCGTTTCGCCTGAATGTCATTTTCAGCTGCCACGAAATTCGCTCCTGCTTTGAGCCCCTTCAGTTTTTCCATCTCTGGAGACGCAGCTTCAATTTCAACTGCAAAACCAAACAACACGGTTAGAAATCAAATACTTCAAGGCATGATACGATAAAATATGAAAATTAGCAGGAAAATTACGCAGATATTCCTCGCGGGTAGACCACGATCCTAACAAACGCCTGCAAGAAAAAAATTGATGCGAGGCGGTGTAGGATTGAAGGGCGGAAAGAACGGAAACTGAAGACGGGCTTAGTTCATCCTCCTCAGTGTAGTACGCCTGGGAGGTCAGCAAAAAGTGTTCATGCGTCCAAGCCACTGGGAACTTCGGAATCCCATCTTCAGTTAACCAAAAAACTGACTCATCAGGGTGAACGCTAATCTTCGTAAAATAGGACTTGAATGAATGTCCATCAACTTTGGCGGAGTCAGTGTACGCCTCAAAGTTGATAACCTTGGAGAGAGTCCGGAGGGATATCAAGCTCACTCCCCCCTTCTCTTTATTTGCACGACGGACCACTTGGGCAAAATAGAAGAGCATGGCCACCGTCGGCTTGAAGTTGAAGTGCTCCCCAAGCACTTCAAGAGAACGGACTAATCCCCATCCGTTGGGGTGAAGCTGCGAAGGAGCACAGTCCAGGAATCTCAGAACCCCCATCTGAAACTTCGAAAGGGGAAACCGCACACCAAGGTTCAAAAATAAAAAGTCATACATATACAAGGACCTTTCGTCCGGAGTATGACAAATTCGATCGGTTGGCAACGGAGCTATCACCACGAAGCAATTCTTGTATTTGTCCTTCTTGAAGACCGTGAAACGCGTCTCCAACTCCGCTCCCCCCTCTCGAGCGTGAACTGATGCTATTTCATGAAACTCCTCAGCCACCCAGCTGAATGGGCGTTTCTGTTGGAATTTCACCCAGTCTATCCGGTGTGCAACCACATTGCATAGGCCGGATTGGGTCTTCAAGATATACTTCTCAGAAGGAGATTCCCCTTCAGACGATTTCCTCCCCGTAGCTTTCTTTGTCACCATAGTGAAAGCTTTGATGCTGCGATAAAATTTCACATCATCAGAGAGATACAACTCCCCACTCTCGACACTTTCACTGGAGGAGGAAGACTCTGAAGAAGGTATAATCACCCTTCGCCTTTGATATTGCGACTCCTCCCCCCTGTATACTGTGGCCTCGACTGGAAGATCACTGGGATCCTCCCACCACGAACATTAGGGTTTTGAGCCAAAGCCCTTCCTCCTCTCCCTCTAGGGCTAACGCCACTGAAGCTAACACCCTTCCTAGCCATTCTCAAATATTGAAAAGAGATACAAAAAACGAAGGGAAAGTGGTTACCTAAGGATAGTGAATTGAAATTCACAGAGGCGGACACGAAGAACTTCTTGGAACTTTTGCAGAGGTTCGTCAAGGAAGCAAGAAGAAATGGTAACTGAGATTGCCAAATATGCCTATATCAGGGAACAGAAATTTTTCAAATACCCACTAAACACAACCTGTCGTTTACTCCCAAACGACTCCCCGTTTAGTAGACCAAAATTGTCGTTTAGTACATCAAGGCGCGAAAATGCCATCGTTTTGTCACAGAGCCATCAAAATGGGCCTATTAAAACCAAATACTAGGCCCAACAATACTATGCGTGACAGTTACTAAGACATGCGCACTCAACGCAATAATGGCGCGCCCACGTAAATTAAGGCATTAAATGTCCAATCATTAGAAACGTGGCCACCATTACTCGAATACCAAGGGTTGTGAAATTCGATAAACTCCTGATATTCTCATTGTCGAATCCGCCCTTAGGGGATTCTTCACTACGGAACCCTGTTCCCAGAGCGGACACATACACTTCGATGTAGTCCCGAAATCCAGACGTACTATGATCAATATAGCTCATATGAGCAAGTCAACTACTTCCTCACATCAGCTAGGGGGCTAGTAGAGGTATTACTCGGATTTCGGACGGATGCGAGAATTGCCTAATCCGCACTCCCATGATTGGAAAAATTTACCAGGACGGATGATCTCAATCACCTATTCAGTGATTCGATGATGTATCTCCTGGTACAAAGAACTCCAATAATCATTCCAGGACGGATGATCTCAATCACCTATAAAGTGATTCGACGATGTAACTCCTGGTATGAACAATTCTCATCATCATTCTGAGAAGTATTCACTAAATCCGTACTCCTACAATTGAAAAATGTCCCCAGGACGGATTATCTAAATCACCTAATCTGTGATCTGACGATGCAACTCTTGTTGTTGTGTACTTTTCCAGAACGGACAATCTTAATCACCCATTATGTGATCTGACGATGTAACTCCTTGACATGGTGTACCTGCCCAGGACGGATGATCTCAATCACCTATTCTGTGATATGACGATGCAACTCCTGGCGCCATACACACCTCAAGGACGGATGATCTCAATCACCTGTTATGTGATCCGACGATATAACTTCTGGTGCTGTACACATCCCCAAGACGGATGATCTCAATCACTTGTGAAGTGATTTGATGACAAAACACCTGGCATGATCAATTCATATAATCATTCTTATGATGGAAAATTCCGAAAGTCAGTCCGCACTTTCGCTTTCAAGTTGTATTCTCCCAGGACGGATACTCTTTATCACCTATTCTGTGATACAACGACGTAACTCCTGGCGTAGAAAAAACTCCCATCATCATCCTTATGATAAAGGACTCAAACACCACTTCCTTGCAGTTCCCTAAGCTTGGAACAATATTGTCATCTCCTGTGAGAGCATTACGGATTAAAAGCAGTCATCCGTCCTGTTACACTACTTTGCTAAACAGCGGATCGACCCATCTTTCCCCAAAAAGAATTAAGGATCATGCCCCAGAGACAGGCACCTTCTTCTTAATACGCACTTGGGGACATGTATATATTTATCCGTTCTAAATTTTATTTGTTGTTTAATCTTCCGAGGCTATTATTTTAATCCGGCCTTAAGATTAATTATACAGAACGGATTAGTAACGATTTATATATACATGAAATGACGAAGACAAATTTCTTCAATCAAAACTCATTCATTGAAATGAAATTACATACAATAGTTCAAAATCCGGAGTTGATCCCGGTACACAACTATACATGTAAATGAAAACAAAACTACGGAGGAGGAATCTGTTCTTCAGTTTTTTATGCCTCCTCAACACTGGGCTCTTGTGCTCCTTCCTTTAGAACCTCCGCAGGAGTCTCGCCTCCAGGAGCCTCAGCCCTTTCTTCAGAAGAGGGAACCTCGGACGCAGGAAAGACGTAATCAGGTCCCATGGATTGACCCTCAGGAAGAGGAGCCAAACCATACAAGGACGTCGGAGGATCTTCGTGACGACCATCCACCACTGCGACTAACTTTCCCCCATGGAATTCATAGTACGGATCCATCCCATAAAGGTTAAGTTTCGCAGTGGGGTTGCGGTAGAAGACTTGGCGTATGGCTAGGCCGAAGGACTCTTCAACAGCCCGGCTGCATATGTCAACAGCTTCTTCCCTCTCAGCTTTCGCTGTAGCCAATTCTCCCCGCAACTTGGACAGCTCCTCACTAGATACTTCGGACTCCGCTTTCCTAGCCTTCAGTCCCTCTATCTCAAGAAGGAGCTTCTTCTCCCTTTGAGTCCACTCCTCAGCGTCAGCCTTATTTTTATCCTGGCTGCTACGGAGTTCTTCCTCCTTCTCTGCCATTTTGCCTTCCAAGTTTTTAAGATCACCTTTGAGCTTGAGATTCTCTTTAGTTATGAGATCCCCAAACTCCTTAGACTTGTTAAGACGATCTTCCATTAACTTCATGGCGGCCTTGTCTTTTTCTGAAGAAAGGTTGAGCTCTTCTAATTTATCACTCAGCTCCTCAACCTTGTTGACGTTCTTAGCCAACTCGCTGACGGAAGATAGCATTCCAGCAAGTTCGGCTAGCTGCCACCTTCCGCCCTCACACGCTTCTTCAATTTCTTTAACATTAAGCGTAGGCCGGAGTTTGTACATCGGTGGTGGAAGAGTGGCAGGAGTAGAACCTTCGTAGGAGAGGAAGGGGGTGAGAAACGAGGTCGTTGGGAAGGAGGTCGGATTTGACCCAGAAGCCCCAGCAGCAGTTTCTTTATTAAGACTAGAGGGAGCACAAGCTGCTTTCGAGGTTTCAACAAGCTTATCCTCCGGAGTTTTGCGCTTTTTGGACGGGCCTCCCACTGAGTCATTCTTGATTTTTCTTCTCCTCTCAGAAACTGGAGGATGGCCCGTGGATTCATCAGCGGCAGAAGAACCGCCCTCAACCAACGGAACGTCCCCTTCAGCATCCGAGGTCAGTATTATTAACTCAGGACGATCCTTGGTTGAGGGCCTGGGCTTCACTTCATTCTCACGGGAAACGGATTTACCAGCCGCCTTGAATTTCTTCAATTTGTCCATTTTTGGAGTTTCCTGTTCTATTTCACCTACATGAACAAACACAAGATGTCAGCAACTACAAATATTCTATATATATATTTGGTAAAGGAGGAAAGATGAAATAAAACGAGAAGTACGCAAATATTCCTCCCGGACTCCGCTTGAGCTACTTAGCAAACGCCTACACGAGAAGACGTGACGACCTGTAGTGTGCGATTCAAGTGCGAACAACACTCTCGACGTCTCTCGAGACAGATCGGATTGATCAGTGTAGTACGCGTGTGAGCTCAAGAGGAAATGTTTGTGTGTCCAACTCAGGGGAAATTTGTCAACATCCTCTTCGTCCTTCCAAAATTTTGGTTTGCCCTTCTTAATGGAGATGCGAGTGAAGTAGGTCTTAAACGACTTCCCATCAACCTTGGCCGAATCAGTATAAGACTCAAAGTTCACAAAAGAACAGAGAGTCCGGAGTGTCACCAGACCAACTCCGCCCTGCTTATTCGCCCTTCAAACTACCTGAGTGTAGTAGAACAACATCGCTACAGTTGGCATGAAATTGAAGTGCTCCCCAAGCACTTCGAGAGCTCGGATAAGGCCCCAACCGTTGGGATGAAGTTGGGAGGGTGCACAGTTCAAAAACCTCAAAACACCCATCTGGAGTTCGGTTAATGGGAAGCGGACACCCAAATAATGAAAGATGAAGTCGTACATGTACACTGAACGATCGTTGGGGACGACATGGCATATCCGCTCTGTCGGAAGTGGTGCGTAAACCCTATACCACTTTTTTGCCTCTTCATCCGTACTCAGCGTGAACCTCGGTTGAATCCGGGATCCCTCCTCATCCGCATGACGAGAGGCCAAGTCCTTAAATTCGCTGGACACCCAACAGAAAGGCCATTTAGCCTGAACCTCCTCCCAATTCAGCCTCGAAGCAACTACGCTGAAGAGACCTTCAGCTGTCTTCGAAATGGCACTATCTCCAGAAGATCCTTCTCCAGTTGCCGTTGGAAATATCTAGACCGAACTCCTTAATCTACGATAAGAAATAAAATGTCGTCAGAAAGTTACAATCGTTACTCACTGCATTTTAAAAACAATTACAATCAGAGGGCGACTCTGAGAAGGGAAAGGTCACTTCCCGCAGTAAGTAAGATCCCCTTTCTGAGCGACGCAATTCAGTCTTAGGAAGAATTACAAGGACTCTTCCCCACGACTATTAGGGTTGAGGGAAACTGATTCCCCCCCTTTTAGTTGAAGCCTACTTTCTATACCTAAGAGTTGCAAACCAAAGCGAAACTGGAGCAACGAAGAAGAGATAATTACCTCAAATGACAGTGATGAATTTGAGGAACGAAGGAACCCTCGTAATGTAGGCAGCAAACTTCCTTGCAAAATTTCTGCAGAGTTTCGTTGAGTAAACAAAAGCAAGTGGAACCCAGAATCCACTAAGTGTTCCTTTTATAGGAAACGAAGAGGTTCGGTTACCCCTTCTTGAAGTTGTGTCGTTCTCGATAAAACGCATTCGTTCATAAACGAAACGACATAACCGTTCCAAATTCTTGGGCCCCAAAACGATAACGACTCAGTAAAGGACTATCCACTAGGCCCATAAGTTTCGAAAACTTCAGGCCCATTAAGCCCAAAACGACGGTTAATGAGATTTTCATCTCAGACGCAATAATTGCTTGCCCACGTGATTAAAAGCATTAATGTCTAATCATGCAACGCAATTCACGCTTTACAGCCGTTACACAAACTTCAAGAGCTTTCAATTCCAATAAACTCTTGAAATTCTCACACAACGAATCTTTGTCTGAATCCGTTGTGACCGTACCAAAAGGTCGTTTCTATTAAATTTAGAACGGTTCTTTACGAATGACAGCAGGTGCTAAGGAACTGTTACACACGTAAGCTTACCGATATTAAGACCTCTCGCAGGTTGAGTAGCTTATGTGAACAACTATTCAGTCCCTCACACAAGCTAGGGGACATATGATCCGGTCTCAATACCGGTATCCGATCTGCTATACATATTTTAACGTCTTTGATAAGACATCTACGTGTAACCGGTGTCATCGGTATACATCCGGACTGTAATTCCGTATCAGGCGTTCTCCCTATACCGGTTGTTCAGGATAACACCATGACATTGGATAATACACACGTCACTGTGCAAAAGACAAGGATTGTTGCTACAGGGATCGATCAATAATTCCCTGCACTACGAGCCAAATTCTGCTCACGGGAATGGACAACTTGTTCCCTAATCCTAGTCTACATTCTCTATGCTCAATATAAAATAGCCACTTGACCCAATCATGCAGGTAAGTGCGCAATATAATAATGCTAATGGGAGTTGGTGGTTCCCCACCAACGTGTCCTCGTTAATCGAGCCAATCAGGTATATGAACTCACTTCATGATTGAAGTGAGGGATCTTCTTCAGCTCTTTTACGACTGATTCCTCTCTGAATACATTCCTTACTTGGAATATAATCACTGACTTGAGCGTCGGAGAATCTTTGCAGGTGACACCACCATTCGCCCACTTCAACGCGTTAGGTCGGTGTGAAGGATCTCCAGGACGCCCAGTCCGCTCTCCTCATTCAAGGACAACGGATACATACATCGGATACACATACATCCGGTCTACTAGACGGTATTTACATACTATTCGTGACTGGCTTGAGATCAGATCTCTTGACCCCGGTCCAGGACAGATCACCTGACATAATCAAAGTTTCAAATCCAGAAGAGACTAAGGTACCTGAAATTGATACAAACAAAGAGATCTCGATAAATTATGTCATGGATGGTATACAATGGAATCGACCTGAAGTCGATGTTGATGAAATTTTTGCATTCAAAGTAGCTCTTGATATTATAAATGATGACAAAAATCATGAGCCAAAATCTGTTAAAGAATGTGCACAAAGAAATGATTGGCCAAAGTGGAAAGATGCAATGCAAGAAGAGTTAAACTCACTTGCAAAACGTAAAGTTTTTGGGCCTGTAGTCCAAACACCCAAAGGTATAAAACCAGTTGGGTACAAATGGGTCTTTACGAGAAAAAGAAATGAAAATGGTGAAATTGTGCGATACAAAACAAGACTTGTTGCACAAGGATTCTCACAAAGACCTGGAATTGATTTTGAAGAAACATATTCACCAGTGATGGATGCCACTACTTTTCGATACTTGATAAGTTTGGCAATCCGTGAAAGGCTTGACTTACGCCTTATGGATGTTGTTGCAGCATATTTATATGGCTCACTTGAAAATGACATATATATGAAACTCCCTGAAGGATTTCATTTGCCTGAAGCATATAAAACAAATCCAAGAGAAAATTATTCAATCAAATTGAATAAATCTCTTTATGGATTAAAGCAATCTGGATGAAAGTGGTACAATTGTCTCAGTGAATATTTGTTGAAAGAAGGGTACAAAAATGACCCAATTTGTCCATGTGTTTTTATGAAAAGACTCAGAAAAGAGTTCATTATAATTGCTATTTATGTAGATGATTTAAACATCATCGGAACTCCCGAAGAGCTCTCAAAGGCTGTAAATTGCTTAAAAAAGGAATTCGAGATGAAAGACTTGGGAAAAACAAAGTTTTGTCTCGGATTACAATTAGAATATTTAAAGGAAGGAATTCTGATGCACCAAAAGACTTATACAGAAAAGGTGTTAAAGCGGTTTTATATGGACAAATCACACCCATTGAGCAGTCCAATGGTTGTAAGGTCACTAGAAGTGAGCAAAGATCCGTTTCGACCTCAAGACAAAAATGAAGAACTACTTGGTCCTGAAGTACCATATCTTAGTGCAATTGGTGCACTAATGTATCTTGCTAGTCATACACGACCTGATATATCATTTGCTGTCAATTTGTTAGCAAGACATAGTTCTTTACCCACAAAAAGGCATTGGAATGGGATTAAACACATATTCCGCTACCTTAGAGGTACAATGGACATGGGTTTATTTTTTTCATATGTATCTAAGGCAAACCTAATTGGTTATGCAGATGCGGGGTATTTGTCTGATCCTCATAATGGTCGATCACAAACAGGTTATTTGTTTACATGTGGTGGTACAGCAATTTCATGGAGATCCATAAAACAAACAATCACAGCAACATCATCTAATCATGCTGAAATCTTAAAGCATTACATGAAGCAAGTCGAGAATGTGTTTGGTTGAGATCTATGATTCAACATATTCAAGAAACTTGTGGCTTGCATGCTGGAAAACTACCACCAACAATTTTATGTGAAGATAATGCAGCTTGTATTTCTCAGTTAAAGGAGGGCTATATTAAAGGAGATAGGACAAAACATATTTCACCAAAATTTTTCTTTACTCATGATCTTATAAAGAATGGTGAAATAAATGTCCAGCAAGTCCGATCATGCGAGAATCTAGCAGATATCTTTACAAAGTCATTACCAACCAAAGTCTTCGAGCAACTAGTACAGAAGATTGGTCTTCGACGCTTACATAAGTGTTCTGATGAGGGGGAGAATTAAATATTTGTAATTTAATTATTTTTACGGATATACTTTGTAAAGAATGTTGTACTCTTTTTCCTTCACTAGGTTTTTGTCCCACTGGGTTTTTCCTAGTAAGGTTTTAACGAGGCACATTCTAAATACGGACATCCAAGGGGGAGTATTATGAATAATTATGGATGTCCCCCTAAAGTTTTGATATTTATAAATGTCCCCCTCTCACCTCCTATAAATACCCCATTCACTCATTAATACAAGATACAACTTCATTTCTATTCTCTCATTTTCTCTCTTCAAATTTCTCTTCCTCCATAATTCTTCTTCCTTCATAATTTCTAGTTTATTTTATAACAGTAGAATCATTTTGAATGACAAAATTCTCCAAGGCGAATTTTAACAACGTTCACTATAGGGTTTGAACTTAAGCCTTACTAGTTGGTCTACACGCTCAATGGTAGCTTTGGAGAAGATAATAATTTGTATTTAGTATTCTTCTTATTTTTATTTACTTTTCCTTATTCTTAAGGTGCTATATAAAAGTAGACAAATTAAATTTGTGCAAAAGAAATAAAAAGGTAACTAATTTAAGTGATACATGTTTTATTCTTATTGAGGTTTTTTTTATCTAATCTCGTGGAAGAGAAAAATCAACGTTAAGAGAGCTAGTTCTATCATAATGTGATTTGTTTTCAACCTTAACAAAATTATCTTCAATAAAATATATGTTAACTTAAAAAAATTAATGTAAAAGAAAAAGGATACTAATATATGAAGAATGTAAAAAAAAGGCAATTTCATTCAATCCCATGTGAAGTGTAATTTATCTTATATTTCTCTTTTCAACATATTCCTTGTTGTTTATGTTAAAACATTAATTCAACCCACTATCTTTCACCTTTATTTAAATTCATTCCCATATATTTTTTTACCAAATTGGTCACTTCACTGTTCCAACAATTTCATACATGTATTTTCTGTTAATTTTAACTTGTTAACAAATGTATTTATGATGTTTTAAATTAATCCTTAATGTTTTTATTATAATTTATTTTGGTTCCAATGTTAGAAAATTAATTGGATAAACTACTGACATAAATATATCTACTCTTCTCTTTGTAGTGTTCTCTCCACTAACTACATTGTTTTCCCCTCCATCTTTCATTCTCTTTCCATAACTCAAACCACCTTCTCTTTCTTTCACGTAACACCCTTCCCCTGTTGTCCGCACTATTTTTCTCCTTACTCATCACACTCACCCACCATGCATCATGTATAGTCTCCTTACGTTTAAAAAAAGTTACCATAGTTGAAATCATCACAACGTTATTATCATAATCGAGTGTAATTTTTTCTAGAGTATAATTAGGTATAGCAGAAGAAGGTGAGTGATAGTAATAAAGAGTAGGTGTGATAAAAAAAAAGGTGCAAGATTAAATGGAAAACGTGATAGTGATGAAAGAAGAACAAGATGTTAAGGGAAATACTTGAGGTGATGGAGAAAGAAAACGTTAAGGATGAAAAGTGATGGGTAATGTGATTGATAAATAAGGTGAAGGGAAAAATATGAGAGTGATGAATGGATGATTAAAAAGAGAAGTTAAAAATAATGATAAAAAAATTAAGAGAGTGAATTGAGATAATAATAAGAGAACAAAATAAGTGTATGTTTTTTTCTTCTTAAAATTAATAAAAGGTCTAATTAATTGGGTATGGGCCACATTGGCATAGGTAGAAAACGCCGTTTTGGCAAGATATTTCCCTCTTTCATTACCTCCACCCCCCAAAACAGAGGAAAAGATATCCATCCCATTTTCATCTGCAAACAGAGTGTGCAGTGTGCAGTGTGCAGTGAAATGGTCCTTCTTCACCTCCCAAGGTTCCCTCTCCATTCACTCCCTCTCCGACTCTGTTCCACTTCCTCTCTCTTACACCCACCGAAATCCACTCTCACAACCTCACAACCCGAATCTCCCTCCTCACAACAACTTTCCCTCGAGAAGCTCTTCGTTCCACCTGAGACCCCTGTCTCGCTCGACACCGCCAGAATCCTTAACGGTTCCAACATATTACTCAGTAACTACGCCAACGATGCTCAGGTCTTGCAAGCCGACTTCGTGAAAAGCAGTGTCAAAACCGAAGACTGCCCCTCCGACGGCCTCCCCGAGTTCGCTCTCGTTGGTCGCTCCAACGTCGGCAAATCCTCCCTCCTCAATTCCCTCGTTCGCCGCAAGAAGCTCGCTTTAACTTCCAAGAAACCCGGTCATTCCCTACCCCTTCTCTTCTCTCATTTCAATTCCCTTTTATAATTCTACATTCATGGTGCCTGCCACTACAAAGGCCATGTGTTGAACAAATGGTCCTATCTCATTACATATTAAAGGAATTTGATGGTGGCTTTTTCTTTGCTCTGTCTGTTTTCAATTATTATTTTTTTGCAGGCAAAACACAATGCATTAACCATTTTCGGATTAATAATAGCTGGTACCTGGTTGATTTACCTGGATATGGGTATGACTCGCTACTGTGTATACTCTCACTTTGTCTTACTTTATGTTAAAGATTTGGTTAGAGTTGTCAAAACGGGATGCTCGGCTTGGTGCAACTTATGATGGGCCGGGCTTGAAAAACCTGATGCTTAGGCTTCAAAAATGATGTTTAAGCTTGGCAAACTCCTGATTTTTAGTAGGTTTAGTCAGCATCGAGCTTCATTGGACTAGGCTAGAAAGGCTTGGGTTTAATCAGGTTTTGAAATTAAGGATCTGTTTGGTTTTTAGTTGGAATCTCCCAACTAGGGTTAGCCAGAATAAAATATCTAGAGCGTGTTTGCTTGCACGTTGAATGAAGTCCAATGGCGTTGAGTGGAGGCACAAAATTCATCCGTTGGTTGAACAGACTCCTAAGTGTCCTCGAATGCTGTGCTATTTTATTTTCAGTCTTTGGATCTGAATGTGGATCTGCACAACTCTGTTGGAGTACATAACCAAACAAGCACTAATCTGTTAGTTAAACAGAGTTTGAAGGTGTTTTGACCGGCATATCAAATTAATATTGACCATTAGATGACTTAGAGGGCCAAACCCAGTTTCTGCAATTAGATACCAAACAAGCACTAAATGTCTTTGCAGGTTCAGCCTATTTAGACAGAGCTTTAGATTTGGTCCTGTGCTGCATTAGAAATAGCAACCTGTTACTAAGATGTTTGTTGTCAGCAGACTAGCATGCCGTGCAAATGTTATTGATGAAATCGAAGTGTCCGACTTTGGAGCTGTATTGTGTTCTTACTTCTCTTAGGTTGATTATATAGATTAATTAGACATGGTTGGAAATAATTTCATATGGTATTCTCTGATGATTTTTGTTAAGCTTTTTTCTGTCATACATTGCTCACGTTATTTCTTTAAGTGCTGAAGTTCTGTGTTAACATTTTTCTTGTCTTTGGGCCATGTTTTTTTATATAAAAAATGCTTATTCTCTACAGATTTTTAAGGACTACTGAAGGTGAATAATTTGATCCTGTTCACCCTTCTCAAAGCAGATGACAATTATATCCCTTTTGTTCTTTTCATTAGGTATGCATCTGCACCGCAGGAACTTAGAATGGATTGGGAAAATTTCACGAAGGACTATTTCCTTAACCGGTCAACTTTAGTTTCAGTATTCCTTCTAATAGATGCCAGCATTCCTGCTAAAAAAATTGATTTGGAGTATGCGAGTTGGTTGGGTCAGAATGAGGTAATGTATCAATTTTCTTCACTAGTGAATATTTGAATGAAGCTACATGCACTACGAATAATACTTTTCATCCTGCAAATGCTTCCTGATGGTCATGGCTTTACTTGTACCCATTTTATGTTTCTACCTTTTTCTGGTTACTTGACATAATATGTATTTCCATGTAGAATTCCTTATAGTTGACACTTGACTGGCACATCTGAGTTAATGCCACTTCATCTTCATGTCCTGTAGATAATGTGCACATGAGAAATGTGGCACTGAGAATATTACAATTCAGTTATGGAAACTGAAGTCACTGAAGTGTTTTTAATTTGATAATATCTACAAGGGTGCTGGTTTTGCTTGGGTGGAACTTTCTATCTATATGGAAGACAAATAAGATTCAGTGACAACTTATATTAGGAACTTATCTATATGATACGAGGAGAAATAAAAATACAATTAAAACATAAATGTTATTGCAATTTTAAATGTTAGTATGAGCTGAGGTTTGACAATGTGATATAGAAGTTCTAGTTTAAGAGCCCACTCCTAAATCCTAGGCTGTTAAGAGAAGAGTCTTTATTTAAGAAAAATGTTAATAACATGCCTTTTAACAATTCTTTTCCAACACATTTTATTGGGTGGAATTTATGTGGAGCTTGCTGATTTAAGAGTAGGACCTGCATGAATTTCACCTAATTATGACAGAATTTGTTGCTAGCATTTTTCCTCTATCCAAGTAGGCACTGTTTCTGTATTACACTCACATGTTAGTTATGCTGTGTTGAAAGAGTGACCCATTTACACCAAGATGGACAACCGGGCTTAGTATGTAGAGGAGAGCCCATTCCTAATGTTCAGGTTGTTAAGAGGGGACTGGAAGAGCCTCTAGCCCTCTGCTTCAAATGGCAGCTTTATAAAGTACTTCATTTCTTGCGTGTAGCCATATGAGATTTGTGCTTCTGCTTTAACAGAGCAGGGTTAATAATTTCTTTTGGTAACAAGAGTAGGTTGTAATAAAGTTTTTCTTCCAGATCCCAATGACATTAATCTTCACCAAATGTGACAAGCGGAAGAAGAAAAAGAATGGTGGCAAAAGACCAGAAGAGAATGTCAATGATTTTCAGGACTTGATTCGTGGCTTCTTCCAAACAGTGCCTCCATGGGTAATGACCAGTAGTGTCACTAATCAGGGTCGAGATGAGATACTCCTCCATATGGCTCAGCTACGAAACTACTGGCTCAAGCACTAGTTTCAAGAAATGCGGCATCCTGTGGCTAGAGCAGGTATGTATGTCAATCTGGAATCCTTAGTGAGTATAGATTTCAGTTAATTTATGTTATCCTTAATATATTTTTCTAACCGTTTAAGTTCCAATTCATCCATGTCTCATGTTTATAGTAATAGAGAAATGGCTTCAGATTGATTAAGATTTACATTGTATACAAAATGAAATGCTTTATATGGCCACAAAAGTGCATATTTGACTTCATATTTATAATTGCAGATACGCATTTCTGGATAGGCTTGATTACCAGTGAATATGGTGGTCAATTTAACCATACTTTGCAACTTCTGTATTGCCCGAGTACCTGACAAGGGCAAAAGCAACTGTCATGAAAGCTGGATGAAGAGTCATTTTTAACAATGCTTGATGTCAAATACAAAATCCTGGTCCAGCCCAAATGTTAAAGTAGTTTGGTTTGATATTTACGAATGGCTGGTATCACCACCAAATTAGTAATGATATGTTCATTCAATTACTTGTAATGTTGTACACTTTTAAAGTTACGCTCTCATTGATCTTCAGGCACTTATTGCTAATTTAATACTATCTTCTATATACAATACAATACTAGTATATATAAGATAATTTTTTTGCATCTCCCCCAATATGCATAATGGAAAACTATCACTAACAAAGTAACAGTGAACGGTCATATCATAACACCTTTTTCTTTATTATATTTTGAGGTAAACATCAAAATGCATTGAGAGTGAATAAAATCCATTGCCAGAGCCAAAGAGACTCTTGGAGGAAAATTTCCTCATAAGCGACAATCATGACCAACATTTGACATAGATGCCATGCAAATACATGAGGAACCTTCTCTACTTGAGAAAGCAACTTCTTTTTTTTTTTTGGTAAAAAGAAAGCAACTTCTATATCAGCAAACAAACTTTAAAAGGCTAATGCAATCATTGATAATTGGCTGGAAGAAAACGGTCAACTAGACATTTTTGTTAGGATTTTTTTCTTTATAGTTTATATGGCAGGGAAAGAATGAGGTATTATTGTCAAATCTATCAATTATCGTAAGTTAAGTTAGACTAGTTTTCGTGAGTTGATCTGCATATTTTGTGGTGAAACTTACTCTATTTAAGTGGCATATTGTGTAATCTATTTGAACAGGGGAGGAGTCCCGTCCTTGTATTTGTTTTGTCTGTGCATCAACTTATTTAATGAGGTTCATTACTGGGATGTTTTTCAAATATTGTGAACCAATATAGTTTATTTAAATGAAAAGAGGAGAGAAAATAAAAATAAAAATTGAAACGAAGAGATAATAAGAAAAAATATCTATTAATTTTGTTTTGTTTTTAAATTCACAAAAACTCATTTTATTTTCTGTTTTAAATTTTTATAGAAATTAGAGAAACACATTAAAGTTGATTTCAGTACTTTTTATACTATTTCTTTTTAAAAAGTTAAAAAAGTACGACAATTTTATAATTAAAATAAAATTAAAAATATTAAACAATTCTCAAAATAAAAACGTTCCTTAAATATTGTGTTTCTAAAAGATTTTTTTCTTTAACTAAATAAAAATGCCCCATTTTTTATTTTCTATACTTTTTAATTTTCTTTTCCTTGTAAATGCGTTTCCAAAAAAATTGATTTAATACACTATTGAATACTTTTAATTGATTCATATATTATGAAATTGAAATCTTATTCCTAACTATAAAACAATTTTTATTATATTTTCTTTCTTTCTACAACAAGTTGTTTAGTATTTTATTTTTAAATTATCATGTAACAAAAATCATAACTTAATAGTTTCTACTGTAATATTTATTTCTTCCTCCTCCAAACCGTACCTATATATATATATATATATATATATATATATATATATATATATATATATATATATATATTAATTAGTTTCTCTCAAACCAATGATTCAGTTTTAAATTCATCTAATGTATTGGTCCGTGCATTGCATGATTTTTTGTAATATGTGAAAAAAGAAAGTAGGAATAAATGTTTTAGAAATGTACAAATAAAATCCCATGAAACATAAACAACTATGATTGTAAAATCCTATAAGATTAAAAGTGTCATAAAGATATGTGTTGCTTGATCTGATCATGCTGTATAGCTATATCAAAATAAATGCTTCATATTTCAATATAATCCATGCGTTTGTTTGAGTTTAGGGTTTAGGGTTTAGTGATGTCATTGACATTAAACATAAAGAGGATTAATACAAAAACACAATTCTGCATCAGTTAAGTCTTGCATCAAAGGTGTTGACATATCACGGTTCTCGAACAGTTATTGCTTTATGCGCTTATTAGCCATCAAATATGTAATATAACATAAAATAATATACATATATTACATATTTATATTAACATAATATAAATTAATATTACAAATTTTTAGTTAAAAAATTAAGAGGGAACGGAACACAATTTTTTTAGGTTGTTATTGGCCTTTTAAAAGTCTCATTATAAGCAAACCTTTTAAAAAGGCTTTTAAACGGGCAAGACCTTCAAACAGGTCAGACCAGACCTTAAAAAAAAACATATGACAAGCTAATAGGCTAGACTCATACCTTGAAAATTTGATGTAGTCTAGGGTCAGGCCTTTCAAATCCTGACCTGACCTCATCTATTTCCATCCCTACTTGGTACTATGATTTGCCTATGAGACTGTCACTTATTGTGCTAAGATTTACTGAATGGTTACTCGAATGCCCCTCAATTATAGTGCTACGATTCATTGAGTGATTTATCCTTGACACTATGATTTGCCTATTGATTAAGACAGATCCGTATAACATGCTTTTATGCATTGAAAAGAATGATTTTCAAAGTCCATGATATATATATATATTTGGAAACTCTTTGAATTATACATAGTGATGAAGTATTATTCAGAAGATGTATGATTATGATTATTGGAAGCCAATGCTTATTGTACATGGTGATGGATGATTGAATTGATTGTGTAAAACTCAAATGTGTAGCTAATGCAAGTATATGTGTGAATTTGAGTATATGATACAATTGTTGTAGATCTTATGTTAAATAGTTTATTGTAGTGTGGTATTTGGTTATAAACTCATGTGTTTTTATTTACTGCTTTAAGTAGTATTCACCCCTCTACTTATGGTTTCAATGAATTTTTAGGAGGGTGATGGTGATGCCACCTGGTGAGCTTGGAGTGGGGAGCCAATGTAATTCCATGAGGATAAATTATGTGGTTGATGATGATGATGTTGATGTTGATAATGCTATTTTGCAAAGCCTTGTGTTGGCCTAATGTGTATGTGTGTGTATACACTTGTGTGAATATGATTGACGATGATTTTGAATACTTGACATTTTGCTTAGGATTGTATAAATATGTATGTAAATGGCTAGATGATTGGTGCTCCCTAAGGTAGTGAAGTAAAACCATGGTTTGATGCTTGTATTCTTGCTTATGAGGGTATATTTGTGTGATGATTAGATGCTAGATATGGTCCTAGACCTAGAAGATTAAGGTTAATAAGGATATAGTGTTCAATTTGTCTTAATCTTGATATTAGCAAGTTTTGATTTGTGTTAAGGTTAAACTATGCTAATTAGATGGAATTAAGCAACTGGATAGGTGAAATTTTGATCTGGGAGGTTGCTGAACCCCAAATGCTTGACATAGATTGTATTTAGTGTTTGAAACATGTTGGGTTTGCTTTTGCTCCATTTGGAATTGGTTTGGTTAATCTTATACATGCCATTGTTTAGAAAATGATCTAAATGCATTTTGCCGCATATCTTGTTCATTTTTTGGAATTTTTGAGTTTGGTCAGTTCAAGTAGGTTAGAAATAGAGTAATTACGCTTATGTTAAAATTTGGTGGTATTTGGAGTTGAAATGGATGAGTTAGAAGGTTCAGAAGTTGGCTTGGACATAATTTTACATTTCTCGCTCAAGCGAGAGAAAGCTCGCTTGAGTGAGCGAGCCCTGTAATTCTGACTTTTGATAGCTGGTTAATTCTTGCTCAAGCGAAGGTAGTCTCGCTTGAGTGAGATGTAAAGGGTTAGTTTCTGGTGCATTCTCGCCAAAAACGAGTATGGTGTCGCTTGAGCGAGATCCTTATATGTGTTTTTGTCAACCTTTTGCTTAAGCGAGCTACCCTCGCCCAAGCAAGCAACCTCTCACTTTAGCAAAACCCTAAGTGGAGGATCTTTGTTGTTTTGGTTATAAATGACTTTTCCAAGGTCCATGTTGTAATACCCCTAATTTCATTATTTCTTATTTAAAATAAAATTTTAAAGGAATTTGATTATAGTTCTTTAGCACTTTTGATTGTTAAACAATTTATAATTTTTTTTGAATTTTTATATTTTTTTCATTTTTTTGAGAACAACAAAATACCCTTAACCTTTCATCTAATAACCAAAATACCACTACCGACATCATCGCTTACATCATCAGTGGGTAAATACTTATATCATGAATAGTGACCGATGGGTAAATACTTACATTATGAATAGTAAAATAAATAATTAAGTAATCTTAAATAGTAAAATTCTCTTCCTATAAATAGATTGCTCATTTACAACATTTCCACACCAAAAATTAGAGAGAGAATCTAGAGAGATAGTGCGTGAGAAATTAGTGGAGAGTAAATTCTTTTGGTAAAAAGAGGTTCTGCCGGAGGTGTAAGGTAATAACATCTTTCTTCTATATTCTTTTTATAATTTTAGTTTATTTTTTAGCAATCTTAAACCATTAATATACTAGTACTATTATGAATAAGTTACTACGGTAAAAATAACTTATCACTATGTTATTTTTACTATTTATCATTACTATTCAAAATTTACTATTTATTGTTACTATTCACAATTTACCATTTACTGTTATTATTCAAATTTATCATTTACCGTTATTATTCAAAAATTATTAGTTGCTGTTACTATTTAAAATTTACTATTTATCAATACTATTCAAAATTTACTATTTACCATTACTATTTAAAATTTACTATTTACTGTTATTGTTCACGATTTACCATTTACCACTACTATTCAAAATTTACTATTCACAATTTACTATTTACTATTACTATTCAAAAAATTATTATTTACTGTTACTATTGATAATTTACTATTTATCGTTACTATTTACTATTACTATGCATAGTTACTATTTATCATTCTGATAGCAATCTTAATTTTCATCTTATACTTATACTTAAATAAATTAGTATTAATATTTTCTTAGAACTCGGAGGCGCAGAACGAATTCACTTTTGGTAGCAAATCAAGGTAAGGGGGGTGAGATAAGAATATAATATGAAAATACATAAGAATATTGGGAGGAGTCCCCTACTCCTTTTAAACATAACAGTATTATTATTTTAAAATAATAACTTTTAACTTAAAATTTATAATAATTATTATTAATAAATTAAGCATCTTATGTAACTTAATATCTGAAATATTTATTCAACAACTTGAACTATTATGACCTATGCGGACTGGACTGAACCTATGCAAGGACTTGAACTATTATGGACTTGACTGAACCTATACAAGGACTTGGACTATTATGACATATATGGACTGAACTAGACCTATGCAAGGACTGGACTATCTTGGATTTACATAGACCTGTGCGAGGAATTGACCGTAGAACTTAAAACAAACTTTATTAATTTAAATAATCATTGAATTTTAAATTATCATATTTATAACTGATGTTTAATTATTTGATTTGATTATGATTATTAATATTTATTTATGCTTTATGATGTTTAATTGTGATTGACAATGTTTGATTATGATTGATAATCTTGTACTGTGGAGTTTGAGCATATAACAAGCATGACGGAAAGCTAAAATTCAGTAAGAATTTACTTATCTCCTACTTCTTTATTTACTTATTCATCTCTATTCAAATTACTTTTAATAAATTTCTTAGTTTTTAATGAAACTATATAAGTTCTTAGAAATCTCATTTTATCTTTTAATATATATATATATATATATATATATATACTAAAATTAAGATTTCTTGTTAGTGAAAGAAAAAGAAAGAGAAATTATTTTACAAAAATAAATTTTTACTAATATTTTACTTTAAACTCTTAATATATATATATATATATATTATTTTCAAAATGTATAGAAATATTATACAAAATTTTCAAGTACTAAGGTTTTAAAGATTGATAATTCTGAATTCAAGTTTTTAGAAATTGATTTTGAATTGACCTATAAACTTTCTAAAGAAGGTTGTGAAATATATGTAAGGCTTTGAAACTCAAATGAGATTTGATTTGTGATTCGAAAAGGAACTATACTAAAATTCTATATGTGTGATAGAACTTATTTGAGAATTTAAAACAGTACAGTTTTCTGGGGTGGCTATGTCGCGATTCGTAGGCCCCGATAATATAATTGAGTTTCTAAAAGTCTTAACCAACTAAATACGCGAGTAGTTCATGCATCATGAATCATCAAAGAGAAAAAGAGTGATATTGTCTGGGGACGGATTATAGAAACCGAGGATACATTAGAGGATACTTAATTGTGAGCCTTGGGATGAGAGGGTGTGAAATGGTGCTTCAGGTGACCCAGGGTAGCTCCCTAGTGTCGGGTACTTTTACAATAAAAACCTTCTCAATCTGACTAGTCTCTAAGTGTTTCCATGTCAGTTAAGCTATTCATGTTATTATTATCCAGAATTATAGAACAGTGTAAACTCTTGGTTGGCCCAGTGCAAATTAAAATTTAAGGGCCCGTATATATAGGTAAGTTATGATGAAGATATTACATAACATTCAAACATTCATAATTGATTGTATATGTGATTGTGATTGATATTATTATACTAATTTGTGAAAACCCTTTATTTCTTATGTCCTATTTGGGAATATTATATTCTGTTTCTCACTACTTTCTCCGTGTTTTGTTTCATATGTTTTAATTGATGTTTCATATGTATGAATACCGTGGTCCAATGAATAAATAATATCGTTAGGCAACTGCTCTTGGGCCATGAAAGTTTCCTCTCTTTCTAATAATGTTTAATATCTATTTTATTTGAATGAATGTAAAATTACTTTATAAATTTTAATGATATTCATGAGGTATTTCAGAAATATTGTATGTAATTTTACTCTGATAGTTTTTTTAGCGATTATATTTTTAGTAAAAAAAAAATTCATGATTTTTTTAGAAATTATTAAGATGTAACAGAGGGTATTACACATGTTAAGGGGTTTTTATATAGTTGTGAATGGCATAATTCTTGTATTTCTATAGTATACTTCCTGTGATATCAAATGCAAAAAATTTACCCCATTTTTATTATACCTCAGGGATAAAACTCTAAAAAATTAACAAGGGGACATTACACTAGATATCATAAGTGTTGGTTGAGGCTTAGAGTCAAGCATGGCTTCCTTATGCATAAGGTCTTTAATGTATTTGGTTTAAGAGAAACAAAGGGTGTTTCCAGGTTTGTAGCAGGCTTCAATTCCTAGAAAATAGTGGAAAAGGACAAGATCTTTGAGTTTGATCAGGGAGTGTAGTTGAGAGATGATAGAGAAAATTTCAAATTGAGAACTTCCAATAATTTGTTTAAGTCCATATAGAGCTTTATGTAGTTGAAAAACTTTCCCTTTGTGAGATGTAGAGAATCTAGGAGGTTGTTGCATATAAATGATTTTTGGAAGGTCTCCATTAAGGAATGCATTGTTGATGTTTATTTGATGAATATGCCAAGCTTTTGATAAGGCCAAATTAAGAACAATTCTGACTATTGCTAGTTTAATAACAGGGCTAAAAGTGTTATGAAGTTAAAAACCTTCCCTTTAGTGAAAACCCTCGGCTACTAATCTAGCTTTTATGTTTTTGAAAGGTTCTATCAACATTGAACTTAGATTTGAAGATCCATTGACATCCTATAGGTTGACAATTTGAAGGAAGATCAACCAAAATCCAGGTGTAGTTGTTGATTAAGGCATTGTATTTTTCTTGCATTACTTACCACCATTTAGGTTTGGACAAGGCCTCCTTGATAGAGGTGATTTTAACTATATGATCATAATTGGGAGTTAGAACAGCAACAACATAGGTCTTGGGTTTGAAAACACCTACCTTGGCCTTGGTCACCATGGGACAAGTATTGACTATGGCTTGAGCAGTAGTACCTGTACTAGAAAGTAAGCTATTGAAAATCAGTTAATGGTAAGAAAATAGTGATGTGTTTAGGAGAGAAGACAGACTCCAAATCAATATGTTCAACATTAATAAAAGGATTAGAAGACACTTTATAAGGGAAGAGACATTCATTAAACCTGTCATGTCTTGTGTAACACCCTCTGTTACACCTTAATAAATTCTAAAAAAATTCATAATTTTTTTTTACTAAAGATATGATTGTTAAAAAGAAACTATCAGAATAAATTATATACATTATTTCTGAAATACCTCATAAATATTATTAAAACTTTATAAGGTAATTTTACATTCATCCAACGAAAATAAATATTAAACATTATAAGAAAGAGAGGAAACTCCATGGCCCAGAAGCAGTTACTTAATAACATTATTTATTCATTGGACCACGGTATTCATACCGAGCTCCCTTTCTAGAACGTGCTATATTTACTGCCGATATTCTTCGATCCTTCCCTCTGAACCATCAATTTAGAATATATGAAACAAAAACACAGAGAAAGGAGTGAGAAACAGAATATAATATTCTCGATTAAGACATAAGCAACAAAGGGTTTTCACAAACCAATACATAATAATATCAATCATAATCACATACACAATCAATTATGAATGCATGAATGCTATGCAATATCTTCATCATAACTTACCTATATATGTGGGCCCTTAAATTTTAATTTGCACTGGGCCAACCAGGAGTTTACACTGTTCCATAAGTCCGGATAATAATAATATGAACAACTCAACTGGCATGGAAACACTTAGAGACTAGTCAGATTGAGAAAGTTTTTATTGTGAAAGTACCCGACACTAGGGAGCTACCCCAGGTCCCCTGAAGCACCCTTTCACACCCTCTCATCCCAAGGCTCGTAATTAAGCCTCCTCTAATGTATCCTCGGTTTCTATAATCCGTCCCCAGACAATATCATTTTATTTCGCTTTAATGATTCATGATGCATGAACTACTCGCGTATTTAGTTGGTTAAGACTTTTAGAAACTCAATTATTAAATACCTTAAAAGGTTTACAACATCATTTCTATAAACTGTATATTTTCTCAATTCTCTGAATTTCTGTCCCACAGAAATAAATTTGGTACAGTTTTTAATTCTCACTGAAATTGAGTTTCTAAGCCTTAAATATCTCAAAACTTTTTCATAATAAATCTTAACAAGATCAAATTTTCAATTATTTTCAAATATCTTTAGTTATTAAGTTAGAAAAATAAAATAATTTTCTTTTAAAAATTTTATTTTATTAAAAGAGAATAATCTTTAAATCATTAACTGTAAATACTTAAAATTACAAAAAAATTTCTTTAACTCAAAATTTAATTATCTCAATTTGTTATAAATTAATTTTCATAAAATGTCTACTTTCTAAAATAAATACTAATTTTTTTTATTCTAAATATGAAAATAATTTCTAAGAAGAAATAAAAGATAATAAAAATTTAAAGAGTAAGGTAAGAAATTCTTACTGAATTTTAGCTTTCCGTCATGCTCGCTATATGCTCAAACTCCACATTACAATATCATCAATCAAATATTATCAATCACAGTTAAACATCATCAATCATAAATCAATCATAATCAAATCAATTAAATATCATTAAATACTTATCATAATGCAAAATTTAATAATTATTAATATAGTTGATTTTTTTTTAGTTCCTTTTGTCCATTCCTAGCATAGGTATATGTAAGTCCATATAATTCAGTCCTTGCATAGGTATTGTTCAGTCCATATGAGTCATAATGGTCCAAGTCCTTGCACAGGTATAGTCCAGTCCATATAGGTCATAATGGTCCAAGTCCTTGCATAGGTATGTTAGAGTTAGTTAAACCGGATATTTAATTTAAAATTTATTAAAAATTTTAAGTTAAAAAGTTAATATTTTAAAATAATAATATTATTAAATTTAAAAGGAGTAGGGGACTCCTCCCATTATTCTTATGTCTTTTCATATTATACTCTTATCTCACTCCCCCTTACCTTGAGTTGTTACCAAAAGAGAGTTTGCTTTGCGCCTCCGATTTTTAGAAATATTAATATCAATCTTATTTCAGTATAGGCATAAGATGAGGATTAAGATTACTACTTAAAACAGAAATGGTAAATTTTGAATAGTGAATAGTGAATAGTGAATAGTAAAACGTGAATAGTAACAGTAAATAGTAAATCATGAATAGTAACGATAAATAGTAAATCATGAATAGTAACGGTAAATAGTAAATCGTGAATAGTAACAGTAAATAGTAAAAATGTGAATAGTAAAGGTAAATAGTAATAGTAAATAGTAATTTACTATTGAAATAGTAATTTACTATTGAAATAGTATTTTACTATGCAGAATAGTAACTTAAAATAATATTATTTCTAGTATAATAACAGATTTCTAAAAATGATATGAAAATAACCCAAAAAATATAAAAGAGAAGTATTCTTACCTTAGGATTTTAGCAGAACCTTCTCCCAAAAAAATTTACTTCTCTCTCTCACTTCCACCACTATCTCACTAGCACTACTATATTAAGAAAACTTAATCTGAAATTGTGAATTCTAAAGAAGAAATCCTTCGGTATTTATAGGAAAAAAATTTACTATGCATTCCATTATTTTAATATAAAAGTACTATGTATTTTTGAATTTTTTATTCCTGGTTACTATGCATCTTTTGAAAATTTTATACATGCACAGTGTTTTGCATAGTAATTGTCGACAAAATTATTAAGTCAAATAGTAACCCTTCACTCGGTATATTTTAAATATTCAAAATGAGTCCTTTTTGAAATTTAGCGATATTATATCTGTCCTCACTAATTTTATAATAAGTAATATAAAGCTGAAATTTTAAAAATCTAAAATTTTCTGTTAATAAAAATTTATTGATACGTTTCCAATTTTTTAACGATTGGAAAAAATCAAGATTTTTCTCAAACAGATAATTTTTAGATAAGTCTACTTGAAACGGATTTTAAAAAATTTTATTATAATTTCAATTCACTTTCTTATAAATATTTTTAATTTAAGTCACTTATATGAATTTAAAATTATTTAAAAAATATTATTTTATTAAAAAAATCCAAAATTCCAAAAAAATTCCAAAAAATCATAAATTATACGTAGATTAAAAAGTTCTAAAGAACCATAATTTAATTCCTTCAAAATTTTAATATAAAAATAAAAATAGGGGTGTTACAACTCTACTCCCCTTAGAAAATTTCGTCCTCGAAATTTACATTATTCAGTAAAACAAATGAGGATGAGACTCTTTCATCTCAGTTTCTAGTTCCCATGTAGCATCTTCTCCTCTCGTTTCACTCCAAATGACCTTTACAAGCGGAATTATCTTGTCTCTTAATTTTTTTATTCTTCTGTCACCTATTCTAACAGGTGGTGCATCATATGTAAGATTATCTTTAACTTGTATGACATCAGGTTCAATAACATGTGTAGGATCAAATATATACTTTCGTAAGTTTGACACATGAAAAACATTATGGATATTAGAAAGAAAAGTTGGTAATGCTATTTGGTAGGCAAGGGGACTAACTTTATGAATTATTTGATATGGACCAATAAATCTAGGAGTTAGTTTTCGAGATTTCATTGCCTGACCGACCCCAGTCATAGGTGTGACTTTCAAGAATACATGATCGCCTTCTTGAAATTCGAGCGGCTTTCTTCTTTTGTCATAGTAACTTTTCTGCCTGCTCTGTGTTGCCTTCATCTTTTCCTGAACTATTTTGATTTTATCCGTGGTTTGTTGTACCAACTCTGGTCCTAGCATCAAGTTTTCACCAGTCTCAAACCAACATAGCGGGGTCCTACATTTTCTTCCATATAATGCTTCAAAAGGTGCCATACCAATGCTAGCATGGAAACTGTTGTTGTAGGTAAACTCCACATATGGTAAGAATTGATTCCAACTTCCTTTATGCTCTAACACACAAGCTCGTAACAAGTCCTCTAGAGATTGAATTGTTCTTTCTGATTGTCCATCTGTCTGCGGATGATACGCTGAACTCAGACGCAGTCTTGTTCCCAAAGCCTTATGCAAACTCTTCCAGAATTGTGATGTAAAACGAGGGTCTCGATCAGAAATGATACTGGAAGGAATTCCATGCAATCTCACAATCTCCTCGATGTATAATTTTGCCAGCTTCTCCATAGAGTAACGAATATTAATAGGAATAAAGTGGGCAGACTTTGTTAGTCTATCAACTATTACCCATATTGAATCATGTCCTAATGGAGTTTTGGGTAGAGAAGTCACAAAATCCATGGTAATGCTATCCCATTTCCATTCTGGTATTTCCATTGATTGTAGCATTCCAGGGGGTTTTTGATGTTCCACTTTAACCTTCTGGCAAATTAGACATGCAACCACGTATCCTGCCACCGCTTTCTTCATTCCAGGCCACCAAAATAACTTCTTCAAATCTTGATACATTTTAGTAGCTCCAGGATGAATGCTCATATAACTTTTGTGACCTTCTTCCAGAATTACTTTTCTCAACTCCTCTTGATCAGGGATACACACTCGATCCTTTTACCTCAGCAATTGGTATCGACTTCTTTTCCTTGTTTCAAGAGTTCTTTCTTTTCTTGCAGGAGTTCATCATCTCTTTGAGCCTCTAAAACTTGCCTCAGGAATTCATTTGTCACTTGCAACACTCCTAATCTGTAGCTGTTAGCATTAACCTTTACTGCTAGGTTAATATCTCTGAAGTTATTTATCAATTCCAACTCTTTAATCATCATTGTGGACGCATGTAGAGACTTTCGACTCAAAGCATCAGCTACTACATTCGCTTTTCCAGGATGGTATTGCAACTCAAAGTCGTAGTCCTTTAAGAACTCCATCCATCTCCGTTGCCTCATGTTCAACTCCTTTTGGTCGAATAAATACTTAAGACTCTTATGATCACTAAACACATCGAATGTTGCACCGTATAGATAATGCCTCCAAATCTTTAAGGCAACAACTACAGCGGCTAACTCTAAGTCATGGGTAGGGTAGTTAATTTCATGTTGCCTTAATTGGCGCGACGCATAGGCTACAACCTTCTTGTCTTGCATGAGTACACTTCCTAGTCCTTGTTTAGACGCATCACAGTAAACTTCAAAACTTCGATGTGGATCACGGAGTACTAACACCGACGCAGAAGTAAGTCGATCTTTCACCTCTTGGAAACTATTCTCGCATTGTGTCGTCCACACAAAAGGTTGTCCTTTCCGTGTTAGCTTGGTCAGTGGGTATCCTAACTTTGAAAATCCTTCAATGAATCTCCTATAGTATCCAGTCAAGCCCAAGAAACTTCTAATCTCAGTGATTGTGGTTGGTCTCTCCCATTTTAAAACTGCCTCCACCTTGGAAGGGTCTACAACTATTCCTCCTTGACTAATTACATGTCCTAAAAAGTTCACTTCTTCCAACCAGAATTCACACTTCGACAGCTTTGCATACAGTTGTTTCTTTTTCAGGATTTCCAACACAACTTTCAAGTGTTCAACATGTTCTTCTCTACTTTTAGAGTACACTAATATATCATCAATGAACACCACTACAAATTTATCTAGATATGGATGAAAAATCCTATTCATGTAATCCATGAATACGGTTGGTGCATTAGTTACACCAAAAGGCATTACTAGATATTCGTAATGGCCATAGCGTGTTCTAAAAGCAGTTTTTGGTACATCTTATTTCTTCACCCTTATCTGATGGTATCCAGACCTTAAATCAATTTTGGAGAACACCGTGGCACCACGCAGTTGATCCATCAAGTCGTTAATCCTTGGCAGAGGGTATCTGTTCTTGATCGTCACCTTGTTCAGTTGCCGATAATCTACACACAATCTCATGCTACCATCCTTTTTCTTAACCAACAACACTGGTGCACCCCAGGGGGATACACTGGGTCGTATAAACTGCTTTTCTATCATCTCTTCAAGTTGTTTCTTTAACTCTGCTAATTTTAGAGGTGACATTCGGTATGGTGCAATTGAAATGGGTCCAACTCCAGGTACTAGATCAATGGCGAATTTCACATCTCTTTCTGGGGGTAAAGCAGGGATATCTTCAGGAAAAACGTCAGGAAATTCACACACAACCAGCAGATTTTTGATTCTTGCTCTCTTTTCGTTGAAAGCAATAGCATGAATCCTTGAGCCCCTCCTTTTAAAGAGGCACTCACTTGGTTGGCGGTTAGAAATCTCGAATCCTCAGGATTCAAATTCACTGGTTCTTTAAACATTATGGTTTTATTATGACAATCTATGAGAACATGATTGTCAGACAACCAATCTAGCCCAATAATAACTTCTAAGCCAGAAAGGGGTAAACAAAAAAGATTAGCCTTAAAGTCCCTACCATCTATGACAATAGGGCATTTCCAACAGGCTTTAGAAGTGACAATAGGATTATTTCCAGGAGTATGTACAGATAAGTCAAATGGTAGTTTTATCACAGGTAATTTTAGTTTTTCTACACAGTCATTGGAAATAAAGGAATGTGATGCACCTGAGTCATACATAACAGTTAAAGAAATCTTATTAATGATACATTTACCTTCCACCATGGAATCAGCATGAGATGCTTCTTCTCCAGTGATTACAAAAACCTTTCCTTTTGCCTTCGGCCTTCCGACTGCACTGTGCGCACCTCCTTGAGTATTTATGCTTATACTTGCACCTTCAGGGTTTTCCCTCTTCATCTCTGGACAATCCTTGATATGATGACCTGGTTTGTTACACTTAAAGCAAACATAAGTGTTTTTAGGACAATCACTTTTCAAATGGGGTCCTCCACAGATAAAACATTTAAAATTTGGTGCAGATGTTGGGTAATAGCTTCCAATTGAAGCTTGGGGTCTGTTAAGAACAGATGCTGCTCCAAACCGGTGAAATGGCACTTGGTAAGGGTTATTTCTCCTGAAGTCTCTTCTTTGGTGATGGTGAGGTCCTCCACTTCTCATTTCTCCTGCCTTGTGAATGGGCTCACGACTTTTGGTCATTCTATCCTTATGGTCTTCTTCAAAGATCCTGCAGCGATTTACCAATACAGAAAATTCACGGATTTCCTGCATTCGTATAGCTTCCTTAATTTCTGGCCGTAATCCATTTACAAACTTTGCACACCGATCTCTTTCATTAGTGGCATCATTATAATGAGAATGAAAACGAGATAGCTCTTCAAACCTGGATGCGTACTCTCCAACGGTCATATTTCCTTGGGTCAGCGACAGGAATTCGAATTGTCTTTTCTCTTTAACATCAGCTGGAAAGTATTTCTCCAGAAACATATCCTTGAAATAATCCCAAGTGATCTCCACATCGTTGACTTCGAATTGTCTACGCATGCTATCCCACCAATGTTCGGCATCCTCAGATAAGGCATAAGTAGCGAAGACTACCTTATCAGCTTCATTACATTGCAATGCTCGAAAGATCTTCTCTATCTCTCGAATCCAGATTTGTGCTCCACCAGGGTTATATCCTCCCTTGAAACGAGGTGGATTGCGTTTTTCGAATAAGTCCAGCCTTCTCAAGGCATCGTTACCTTGACCTTCACGTGCTCCCATTGCATTGATTAAGCGTTCTACAACTCCAGCAAGATCATTTCCAGCCATTAGTTTCCTGTTTCACAGTAACCGAGATTTGTCACATCAATCACAGTTACTACCAAGTCAGATATTCTATTCTCTATCATCTATACAGAGTTTACAGACAAAGCAAGATAGACCTTTTCCCCAGGCCTATTGGATTAACTGCTCTGATACCACTTTGTAACACCCTCTGTTACACCTTAATAAATTCTAGAAAAATTCATAATTTTTTTTTACTAAAGATATGATTGTTAAAAAGAAACTATCGGAATAAATTATATACATTATTTCTGAAATACCTCATAAATATTATTAAAACTTTATAAGGTAATTTTACATTCATCCAACGAAAATAAATATTAAACATTATAAGAAAGAGAGGAAACTCCATGATCCAGAAGCAGTTACTTAATAACATTATTTATTCATTGGACCACGGTATTCATACCGAGCTCCCTTTCTAGAACGTGCTATATTTACTGCCGATATTCTTCGATCCTTCCCTCTGAACCATCAATTTAGAATATATGAAACAAAAACACAGAGAAAGGAGTGAGAAACAGAATATAATATTCTCGATTAAGACATAAGCAACAAAGGGTTTTCACAAACCAATACATAATAATATCAATCACAATCACATACACAATCAATTATGAATGCATGAATGCTATGCAATATCTTCATCATAACTTACCTATATATGTTGTAACGCCCCGGCCGCTTTTCAGGAATGAACGACTCGCCCCACAGACCAACACGAGACCTTTCCAATGTGCTTTTGTCCTCACTCACACATTTCCTGAGAACTTCCCAGGAGGTCACCCATCCCAGAATTACTCCAGGTTAAGCACGCTTAACTTTGGAGTCCTTATGTGATAGGCCACCGAAAAGGCTAATGCATTTGTTGATATAGGTAGTACGAATTCATTTCTTTAAGCTATCCTCGACTGTATAGTCCCATACCTATACAGTCTTTGGATCCCTCTCATTCTGATATGTATTCAGTTCGTTCATGTGTCCCTCCCACTGGAAGCCTGCCAGGAGCCGCTCCTTGTCCGTGCCTATGCACCGGCGATCACTCCCCGCCCTCAACAGTGACCGGGATATCACATCCCCCGCTGGAAGCCTGCCAGGAGCCGCTCCTTGTCCGTGCCAATGCACCGGCGATCACTCCCCGCCCTCAACAGCGCCGGGATGTCACACGCCCACCAGCTTCCGCCTGGTTCGTCCCCGAACCATACCGTACTAGGAGAGGCTAGGCTCTGATACCACTGTAACGCCCCGGCCGCTTTTCAGGAATGAACGACTTGCCCCACAGACCAACACGAGACCTTTCCAATGTGCTTTTGTCCTCACTCACACATTTCCTGAGAACTTCCCAGGAGGTCACCCATCCCAGAATTACTCCAGGTTAAGCACGCTTAACTTTGGAGTCCTTATATGATAGGCCACCGAAAAGCTAATGCATTTGTTGATATAGGTAGTACGAATTCATTTCTTTAAGCTATCCTCGACTGTATAGTCCCATACCTATACAGTCTTTGGATCCCTCTCATTCTGATATGTATTCAGTTCGTTCATGTGTCCCTCCCACTGGAAGCCTGCCAGGAGCCGCTCCTTGTCCGTGCCTATGCACCGGCGATCACTCCCCGCCCTCAACAGTGACCGGGATATCACATCCCCCGCTGGAAGCCTGCCAGGAGCCGCTCCTTGTCCGTGCCAATGCACCGGCGATCACTCCCCGCCCTCAACAGCGTCGGGATGTCACATATGTGGGCCCTTAAATTTTAATTTGCACTGGGCCAACCAGGAGTTTACACTGTTCCATAAGTCCGGATAATAATAATATGAACAGCTCAACTGGCATGGAAACACTTAGAGACTAGTCAGATTGAGAAAGTTTTTATTGTGAAAGTACCCGACACTAGGGAGCTACCCCAGGTCCCCTAAAGCACCCTTTCACATCCTCTCATCCCAAGGCTCGTAATTAAGCCTCCTCTAATGTATCCTCGGTTTCTATAATCCGTCCCCAGACAATATCATTTTATTTCGCTTTAATGATTCATGATGCATGAACTACTCGCGTATTTAGTTGGTTAAGGATTTTAGAAACTCAATTATTAAATACCTTAAAAGGTTTACAACATCATTTCTATAAACTGTACATTTTCTCAATTCTCTGAATTTCTGTCCCACAGAAATAAATTTGGTACAGTTTTCAATTCTCACTAAAATTGAGTTTCTAAGCCTTAAATATCTCAAAACTTTTTCATAATAAATCTTAACAAGATCAAATTTTCAATTATTTTCAAATATCTTTAGTTATTAAGTTAGAAAAATAAAATAATTTTCTTTTAAAAATTTTATTTTATTAAAAGAGAATAATCTTTAAATCATTAACTGTAAATACTTAAAATTACAAAAAATTTTCTTTAACTCAAAATTTAATTATCTCAATTTGTTATAAATTAATTTTCATAAAATGTCTACTTTCAAAAATAAATACTAATTTTTTTTATTCTAAATATGAAAATAATTTCTAAGAAGAAATAAAAGATAATAAAAATTTAAAGAGTAAGGTAAGAAATTCTTACTGAATTTTAGCTTTCCGTCATGCTCGCTATATGCTCAAACTCCACATTACAATATCATCAATCAAATATTATCAATCACAGTTAAACATCATCAATCATAAATCAATCATAATCAAATCAATTAAATATCATTAAATACTTATCATAATGCAAAATTTAATAATTATTAATATAGTTGATTTTTTTTTAGTTCCTTTTGTCCATTCCTAGCATAGGTATATGTAAGTCCATATAATTCAGTCCTTGCATAGGTATTGTTCAGACAATATGAGTCATAATGGTCCAAGTCCTTGCATAGGTATAGTCCAGTCCATATAGGTCATAATGGTCCAAGTCCTTGCATAGGTATGTTAGAGTTAGTTAAACCGGATATTTAATTTAAAATTTATTAAAAATTTTAAGTTAAAAAGTTAATATTTTAAAATAATAATATTATTAAATTTAAAAGGAGTAGGGGACTCCTCCCATTATTCTTATGTCTTTTCATATTATACTCTTATCTCACTCCCCCTTACCTTGAGTTGTTACCAAAAGAGAGTTTGCTTTACGCCTCTGATTTCTAGAAATATTAATATCAATCTTATTTCAGTATAGGCATAAGATGAGGATTAAGATTACTACTTAAAACAGAAATGGTAAATTTTGAATAGTGAATAGTGAATAGTAAAACGTGAATAGTAACAGTAAATAGTAAATCGCGAATAGTAACGGTAAATAGTAAATCGTGAATAGTAACGGTAAATAGTAAATTGTGAATAGTAACGGTAAATAGTAAAAACGTGAATAGTAAAGGTAAATAGTAATAATAAATAGTAATTTACTATTTGAATAGTAATTTACTATTGAAATAGTAATTTACTATTGAAATAGTGTTTTACTATGTAGAATAGTAACTTAAAATAATATTATTTCTAGTATAATAACAGATTTCTAAAAACGATATGAAAATAACCCAAAAAATATAAAAGAGAAGTATTCTTACCTTAGGATTTTAGCAGAATCTTCTCCCAAAAAAAATTACTTCTCTCTCTCACTTCCACCACTATCTCACTAGCACTACTATATTAAGAAAACTTAATATGAAATTGTGAATTCTAAAGAAGAAATCCTTCGGTATTTATAGGAAAAAAATTTACTATGCATTCCATTATTTTAATATAAAAGTACTATGCATTTTTGAATTTTTTATTCCTGGTTACTGTGCATTTTTTAAAAATTTCATACATGCACAGTGTTTTGCATAGTAATTGTCGGCAAAATTATTAAGTCAAATAGTAACCCTTCACTCGGTATATTTTAAATATTCAAAATGAGTCCTTTTTGAAATTTAGCGATATTATATCAGTCCTCACTAATTTTATAATAAGTAATATAAAGATGAAATTTTAAAAATCTAAAATTTTCTGTTAATAAAAATTTATTGATACGTTTCCAATTTTTTTAACGATTGGAAAAAATGAAGATTTTTCTCAAACCGATAATTTTTAGATAAGTCTACTTGAAACGGATTTTAAAAAATTTTATTATAATTTCAATTCACTTTCTTATAAATATTTTTAATTTAAGTCACTTATATGAATTTAAAATTATTTAAAAAATATTATTTTATTAAAAAAATCCAAAATTCTAAAAAAATTCCATAAAATCATAAATAATACGTAGATTAAAAAATTCTAAAGAACCATAATTTAATTCCTTCAAAATTTTAATATAAAAATAAAAATAGGGGTGTTACATCTTGAAATAAAACACTTACCTGAGGGAAAGAGGCATTTGTAGCCCTTATAATATACTTTTGTAATTTTGCTCTTTGAATTGTGGCTAGAACCTGTCATTGCCATATCAAGAAGTTGTCATCATCAAGTTTGATTGGGATTGGTGTAATGAATGTTTGTGGAGAAAAAATTGAGGAGGAAGCCATGGTTGAGTTGGGTTCTATGATACCATGTTAAACCAAGCTACAAAGAGAAAGAAGAATTAAGTTTACTGAAAAATACTCCAATGAGAATTGGTTCTAAACACCTTACAAACCTTCACTTATATAACAAAGGTGAAACCATGAAAAGAGAGTGAACTGGTCATAATCGGGGTAGCAAATCCAGTGTGGCAACCAGTCACAAAGATATCCTTGCCTACAAAATTTGTATACCGGTCTAGTGGAGATCCGCTATTATAGTCCTTATTCTAGTGGGGAGATAAGGCCTTGGAGTCCTGGAGATCCAACACATCGGTCTTACTCATTGAAAGGCAAGGTGGTGTCACTTGTAAAAGGACTCTGACGCTCAAGTTAGCTGAGGATGCTTGAGAACTTGAATGCGGGTTATGGATAGTATCTAACGTACCTTTGTTGTAAATTGCTCTCTATTTATATGCATGCATGCAGGTAACGTATGGGTCCTCTCAAGTTAGGTGAGACTCTGCAGAGTGTGTCAGTACAACTTTACAAAAAGGATGCCACATGACATGGGCGCCTTCGTGTATATTTTCCAACAGTGCACCTTGTCCTATTTGTTGAGTTGGCAAATTACTCTCTGGTGTGTTATGTGATGACTTGGATTTTCTGGTATGTGGAGAGTAGTTCATACTGTTTATTGAATCTGAGGTATCAATTGCGACACCCGTTGAGTCTAAAGAATAGGTGAAATTACCTTCTCACCCTTGGGCCGATGTGTAGACCGGATCAGAGAGAAACTAACTCCTAACAACTTCTGACAAACTTAACTAATCGTATCGAACTGTTTCCCTTAACAAAAGTTGAATGTGATAGTCTTACTAAAGCATTACAATTAAAAGAAACAAGGTAAAATTAGAAACAATATTAAGCTAACATAATAATAACAATATAATAGAAAATTACAAAGGGGGTAAAAGATGGGTAAAATACATACCTAACTCAAGTTTGAAAATATTTCTCATTACACAACACTAATGGTATTGTTAGGAGAGATGTCATTATGATTCTCCAATAAGATTCTTAGACCTTCTTTTGATCTAACTCTTGACGATGCAATATACAATTGGCCATGTGTAAACACCGGTCATGGAAGATACAATCCAACTGGGGATAACGTTTGTCTTGGGACTTATTGATGGTCATTGCAAATGAAACTATAATGAGAAATTGTTTTCTGTAAAATCTAACAGGGAAGAGTTTCAAATGAATAAATCCTACTCATCCATGAAATGTGAATAATTTTCCTGACCTTACTTCTTGTTAACATCGAACATTGAAGGACATGATTCCCCATATGTTTTACGTACAAGCTTATACCATTGCAAAATCTATTAGATTGGTCTATGTTTCTTAACAATATCATAATAACTCTTATCTTTAACATAAGTTTACGTGGAGGAAGTCCAAAACAATTAACTTCATTCAAAATATTTGGAATAAAGGTCTCTAACTCAAAATTGGAGCATTTTTCTTCTCTACAAATTGAATGTGAACTTAGATATATCTTTTCATCTTCATCTATATTTTCCATAATGTAATTGTTCACATGATAAACCGCATCCAATGTAGGAGCCAAAATAGACCTTTCTTTAAAATATTCATCTTTGTTCAGATTTTCAAGCATGTTAAAATACATAAAATTGGTCAATTCATCAAGTGGTTTATCATCCTTATTTGACTCATAAAGTTATGGAATTATATTTAATAAATATACAATAATAAAAGATAGTTTACTGACATCTTTTTGTTAAAGAATAATTTTAGTGATTATTATGGTTGTCAAAGGCGTGACCTGACATTTCTTAATTGTTAAGTTTTTTGTTCATTATACTTGGTCACTCTATTATATTTGTTAAATTTAGTTTTTTAAGAAGTGATAATGTCAACCTAATTAACATAAGATTCATTATAAAAGTTTGTACACAAATGAATTGAAAAATTGGACTGAAAAAAACTTCATTTATGTGACAACTTATTTTTGTATAAAGAAAAACATAACACAATTAAAAATATTTCTTCTAAATCTTAAATAGTTATATTAATAAGCATTCATTTGTTGTTATTGTCAACCACCCTCAAATCATCCCTACCTACCACATTCCCAATCACATCTTTAAAAAACATCAAAATTATGTTAACCTTAGTTAGCTGACATAAAGATAAAATTTAATAAAGCAAAATAAAAATAATCATTCACAATATTTTTAAATGACCATTACAAAAACATGAAATTTAGTTATGGAAAAAATACAACACATATCTTTTCATCTATAAAGATAATGTCTCAATTTGCATCAATGTTCTTACTTTTTTAACACTATTTTTCCACTTATGAATCACACAAACTAAGAACTTATAATCTAACCTACTAGGTTTAACAACATAACAAAAATGTAAGCCAATTTTTTTGTTTAAAATGATGGTATATGATAAATGTAACCTTTCTATCATCATCTATTTATGAAAATGTAATTTAATAAAATAAAATATAATCCATTAATTACGAAATTGGCGAACAAAATAAAATGTGACAAAGTATAAAATTATAGTTTGTTATATCTTAATTATCGTTTTTAAATAATATATTATTCACAATTAATCTTGATATATTAATTTGTGAATCTTTGAATTAAATAATTATCAAAAGTATAAATCATTGCTTCTCCATTTTTCTTTTTTTTATAAAAAATATCATTTTTTAAATTTCATGATTTTAATTAAATTATCATCTATATATAATAAAATGTTGAACAGAAAAGTCCATTAAATAATAAAAATTATCACGTCATATTCATATTAATCTTCATATTAATCTGTGAACTTTTCGATTAAATCAATAAAATAAGATATAAAATTATAATAATTCATTCAATCAGTCTCTAATAATAATATATTTATTGAATATGTCTAATATTTTTTCTCTATGCATAAAAAATATTTTAAATAAATGAAAATGTTATTAATTAATTAATTAATATAATATATAGCAAGTCCGTTTATTTTTTTGACAATGTAATAAAAAATAAACAAAACAGTAAAATTAGTGAAAAGTTATATGTTTTAATTCACAATTAATCTTGATATATTAATTTATGAATATATGGATTAAAAATAAAATAAAAATTCATAGTTATTCATTCAATTCGCCTCTATCAATAAAATATTTGTTGAATCTGTCTAAAATTTTCATTTTTATTCACTCAAATTGTTTTACATTTGTTAAAATGTTATTATTTAATTACGTAATTAACATAATAAAATGTCAACTTAATAATGATTGGCATATTTTATGAGGAAGATACCAACGACATTAATATAAACCTAGTAATTTTGACGAGGAAATTTTTTTTGAATTTTCATTAAATGAAACGGTCAAAATTAATACGTACAAAACAATTGAAAAACTAAGATTACTTTGATAATCATGACTTATCAACTTAAATATATAATATTAATTAATACTACGTCCGGTTACAAATATAAACAAATGTACATAATTTCATACATATTAAGAATAATTGTTGAAGGTAGTTATTTACATTAATGTTACCACATATTTGATTTAATTTTCTAAAATACCTTTAATATCATTTATTACATAAATAATTAGTGGCCTTAAAAATATATATAATGGGGATATATTTGGTAAACAAGCATTTAATGACATTGAAAAAATCTAATTTTGTTTATGTTAAAGGACTAAAAAACTCTACTAAAATTTATTTATATTTAAAACCGGGGGTAGTATATATATATACACACACACAATTAGATATATTTAATAATTTATTTAATTTTAAATTTCCTAAATTCATTTGATTTTAATAAATTTTTTTGTTTGTCACCTAATTTTATTTATTTGATTATTGATCCGGTCTAGATACTGGCCCCCATTCTTGTGACGTCAGACTGACCTCATATAAGGAAAACCGGTGTCCTGGTTCAACGTTACCACACCGGATATCCGTTGTCTGGCCGTCCGTCCTCACTCCACGACAGTATCATTCATTTTCTCCATAACGGTTCTATGTTCATTTTTACAGGACATTTATATAACTGTTGGCTTTTCAGTCACAGCAAAAGAAGAGTCCCTGATAACTTATCAACGAAGACACTGTTTGTAGCAAAATACGTCACATCAATGGTTGCAGAAAGTAAGTGGGCGTGTCAGCAGATTATGCGGAAAAGGTGATTATCCTCTCCTCCCCCTAGAGGATCGTACTCTGATAATTGACCTACCCTCCTGACATATTCTGAAAGTTGAGCCACTTTGATTGACACGGTATACACGCTGAACTGGTCTGGACTGGGGTCTAGGATCCGGTGTGGGACCAGCCACAAGGATACAGGTGTTTTTAGGGTTTGCACACCGGAACTGTGTATATCCGATGTATTAATCCGGTCTCTCAGTGGGAGAGGCCGATCTTGTTGTCCTGGAGATCCTTTACACCAACGATTCGCGTTGTAGGGGGGTGAAAGGTGGTGCCACCTGCGAAGATTCTCCGACGCTCAAGTTAGAAGAGTGTATGAACTGAATGAATACTCAAGCGTAGTAACAGTAGAGTGTGAGATAGAATAACGATACCATGCATGTGTGTTGAAATATGCTACTTATAGTTGTACGTGAGAAAATGAGTCGTTGAATACAGGTGGGTCCCTCAGCTCTGATAGCGTGTATATTGTGTCAATCAAAGTGGCTCGACTTTCCGAATGTGTCAGGAGGGTAGGTCAATTATCAGAGTTCAATCCTCTAGGGAAAGGAGAGGATAATCACCTTTTCCGCATAATCTGCTGACACACCCACTTACTTTCTGAAGCCATTGATGTGACGTATTTTGCTACAAACAGTATCTTCGTTGATAAGTTATCAAGGGCTCTTCTCTTGCTATGAGGGAAAAGCTAACAATTATATTAATATCCTGTATCAATGAACATAGAACCGTTACAGCGAAAACGAATGATGCTGTCGTGGAGTGAGGGCGGATGACCAGACAACGGATATCCGGTGTGGTAACGTTGAACCTGGACACCGGTTTCCTTATATGAGATCAGTCTGACGTCACAAGTATGGGGGCCGGTATCTAGACCGGATCATCTGTCCCCTAGCTTGTATGAGGGACTGTTAAGTTGCTCATATGAGTTACACAACTCTTGAGAGAAGTCTAGATGCCGGTAGTACATTCTTGTAAGTCTCTGGGAGCTCGGTGGCGTCCGCTCTAGTAAACGAGTGACCACCCTTCTCGCGTTGCGTACAACGGATTCAGACAGCATAAAAATAAGCAGCGGAAATCCCAAGAGTCTTTGAAAATCGAAACTCTTGGTATTCGAAAAGTGGTTGGTAGGCATTAAATGCGCACAGCATGATTAGACAATAAATGCGTTTTTTATGCGAGAGCCATCATTGCCCAAGAATGTAACCGTCGATTGAGCTTATTGGGCCTGGATTCAAACTGAGTGGGGGCCCATTAAGCGAAAATGTTTGCTGAAACGTTACTGTTTTCGCGCCCGTTTGTGGTGAAACGACGGAGTCGTTTCAATTTGAAAGGGTTGCGTTTTGAGGCAAGCCTTGTGACCTTCGATGAAACACTGTGTTTCTTCGTTACCTATAAAAGGAACTCTTAGCAGATTTAGGAATCCATCCTTGCTCTCAAACTTAGTGAAACTCTGCTCAAATTTCCTTGGAATTTCCTTGTCGTCTTCAACTTCTCAAAGATCCTCTTCCTTTAGGTAACCTTCCTTCCCTTCAACTCCTTGCAATTTTAATCATTCTATTTCCATCATGCGCCCTAGAGCTGGACACGCTGATCCTTCAAATAGAGGGAGGTTTGGCTCTCGTGCCCCCCTTAGCCACCGTGATGGGAGGATTCCAGCGAATCCTCCTGTGGCTGGGCGCCATCGCTCAGAGAGAGCCGAAGCTTCTTCCTCACGAGCGTCTTCTTCATCTCGTCGCTCTGAGGTTCCCCTTGGTTCGAGGGCTACCAGCCGCTCTGATGAGGGGTCAAGTGCTGAGGGTTATCTCTCTGACGATGTTGCTTTTTATCACAGCACCTACGCATTCCACCGCGCCTGCACAACCATGGATCTTCCAGGACGTGGAAAAACGCCGTTTCTCCGCTCTGCTGAAGGGTGTGTCAATGTTGTGGCACACCGGCTTGATTGGGAGAAACTCAACAGGGAAAAACCTTATTGCTGGGTGGAAGAGGAGTTCTTAGAGATCCCTTCGCACCATGCAAGTGAGGAGGAGCACACGGTTTCTTTCCGCTGTAAGATATACTCGGATAAGAAGTACAAAGCACGATACGCTGTGATGGCTCCGCATCCTTCTGAAAGAATATGCCACAACGTCCCTGACGCGAGGTCGGTCTACATGTACGACTTCGTTTTCTTAAAGCTGGGGGTGCGCTTTCCACTGACGGATTTCCAGATGGCCGTCCTGCGTTTCTTAGACTGTGCCCCCTCACAATTACATCCCAACGGTTGGAGTCTTGTCCGGGCTCTGGAAGTCTTGGGGGAGCATTTTGGCTTCTCCGCCACTGTGGCCAAGCTATTTTACTATTGCCAAGTGGTCCGCCGAGCTAATAAGAAGGGCGGCCTTGGGTTCATTACACTCCGTAGTGACTCAAGGGTTGTAAATTTCAAGTCTTATACGGAATCCGCAAAGGTAGATGAGCGCTCCTTCAAGCACTACTACACGCGGGTCCGGATTCAACCAAATAAGCCGGTCTTCTGGCGAAATAAAGAGGGGTTTACCAAGTTTCCCCTTAGCTGGACGCACGAGCATTTTCTCCTTATGAGCCGTGCTTATTATACAGATGAGAGTGAACTTTCCCCTCATTCTGTTGAGGTCTTGAGCGCCCTGCAGACGGCCTCAAAGACCCTCAAAGGGTTTTCCAGCTGTCTTCTCTTGGCCGAGGAAGACATCAAAAACACCTACCTCCGTAATATTCACTCTTATTCTCCTTGTGTTGTATGGTTATACCGTTCTAGTTATTTTCCTTCTTGTATGCTTATTCAACTCTTTTTGTTTTGCAGAACAAATTGAAAAGGCCTGCCCAGAAATGTTGTCGCTAAGGTCCATGATGGCTGACGATGACTCCTCTTCTGAAGAAAATGAAATCCAGGCGAAGAGGAACGCCACCAAAACTCCCCTCATTCCTCTGACTTCTGCAGTAGGAGATGAGGTTCCTCTCTTCGAGGAGGAGGAGACCGAAGAAGCATCTGAGGCCGCTGGAGCGGGTGGCGAAGAAGGCGTCCCAGAGAAAAAGAGGAAGAAGAGGCATCTTGTAAAGAAGGCCAATCAAGAGAAGCCCTCCTCTGATGACCCTGCGAAGAAGCGTCAGAGGACGGCCGAAGACGCTGAATTGAAGAAGGACAAGGGAAAGAAACCCGTTCCTGAGTCTTCTGCCCCTTCTTCTCATAATGCTTCGGAACCGGACTCTGGGAATGGTCCTCCTCCAGCATTCGATCCTCCACGTGACTCCTTCATTTCTCCTTACTTGTGGTTTCAAGGATCCATGCCTCCTACTCTCCCAAAAGCACGGTATTGCCTCCGCCCTTCCCTCGACGCTGCTGGAGTCCGAGGTGCTTGTAAGGCTGGCCGTTGGCAACTTGATGAACTGTCTGGCCTGCTTGAGTCCCTGAGCGAGAAAGCTGACTATATGGATCAGGTTGAAAAACTTGAGACCAAACTCGCAGTGAAGGAGAAATGGGCGGCCAAGCAAGCTGAAGTTCGCAGGGGAGTGGAATCGGAATTGGAAAAAACTAAAGAAACACTCCAGAGGAAAACTGAAGAGGCAAGCAAAGTTCATTTTGTGAATAAGGCCCTAGAACGGGAAGTTGCTGACCTCCAAAATAAGAACAAATCCATACCCCTCCTTGAAGAAGAATTACAACTGGAGAAGAAGAGATCGGCTAAGCTTGCTGACGATCTCAAAGTTATGGAGGATGGTCGCAACAAGGACCTTGGGGAGTGGGAGTCTATTCGGAAGGAGATGCAAGCCCAAATTGATGAACTCAAAAAGGGTGGTGCGAGTGCTGGGCCTTCAGAAGAGGATTACGCCAAGGTTCAAAGAAGGCTAGCTGCTGCAAAGGCCAAGGCTGCCAAAGCCTTGGATATATGCAAAAATGTGGCGTATGAATCTTTCGGCCTGGCCCTTCGTCAAGTCTACTATCGTAACCCTGGAATAAAGCTGAATTTGTACGGATTAGATCCGTTCTTTGAGTTCCATGGGGGAAGACTTGTAGAAGTTCACAAGGACGGATCGCACCATGAACCCAATGCATCTCTATACGAACTGCCTCCCCTCCCAGAAGGTCAAAGTATGGAGCCTACATCGTCCACTGCTGCCTCTGGAGCTAAAGCACAAGAAGGTGCCCAAACTGGGGCGGAGGACCAAACGGAGAAGGCGGGAGTATCCACTGTGGAGGATCAAGCACCGGCCTCTTAATTTTATGCTTTCACTCATAGCCGTGTTCTGGGATCGGCTCCAGCTTTAAAACATTTTGTAACCTGCATATTTCCTTATTTTTGAAAATAAGATTCATTATTACTTTTCCTCAACTGTTTGCATCGAATGTGTGAGTGCTGAATAACTTGGTGTTATACAAAACACTTTATTATTTCCAATGCTTTGCGAATCCGTTCTGCGTGGTTACTTAGTTACTTAAAGCGTGCTCATCACACTGGATTAAGATAACAAATTGTAATGAATAAATAACAATTAAGTTAAAGCACGCCCTGTCCCCAAGTGTAAGTTCATTGGGAAGGGAGAGTTTATCTCAAAGATTACCTTTTAAATTCTCAAAAGATAGAAATGCTTATCTGTCCTCGAAGATGTAGAGCGGGTACATTAGCTTTCAACCGCTCTGGGATGGATATTCCACAATTGAGGACGGATATTGCCTTTGAATTTTGTATAGCTTTGGCAAGGGTAAGCTTTATGCCTTTCTCTTGAGGTTCGGTTTGGTCCTACACCTCAAGTCTTCACACGGTGTTCGGTTCGATCCTACTAACCGTACTTGGAGTTCGGTGCAATCCTACAATCCAAGCCTTCAACACGGGGTTCAGATCAGGGCTAATCCTGAACCTACTGCGCCCGTTACTCGGGGTTCAGCGCGGTTTTCTCTGTGAACCGGCCTACTGCGCCCAAGCCTTCGCATGGGGTTCAGTTTGTGGCCTTGAAAAAGGACCAGCCCTACAACCCATGTTGTCTTCGAATGGGGTTCGGTTTGTGGCCTTGAGAAAGGACCAGCCCTACAACCCATGTAGTCTTCGAATGGGGTTCGGTTTGTGGCCTTGAGAAAGGACCAGCCCTACAACCCATGTAGTCTTCGAATGGGGTTCGGTTTGTGGCCTTGAGAAAGGACCAGCCCTACAACCCATGTAGTCTTCGAATGGGGTTCGGTTTGTGGCCTTGAAAAAGGACCAGCCCTACAACCCATGTAGTCTTCGAATGGGGTTCGGTTTGTGGCCTTGAAAAAGGACCAGCCCTACAACCCATTCCACCTCAAGGAATTACATCGTCTGACTTGGGGGGTCTCCCTCCGTTCTTCGAGGAATTATCTCATCAACTACAAAATAGGTAGTTGGTTCATCCGTCCTGAGGTGTATGCGTATTAAACCACGGCTTTAAATCATAACACATAAGAAAAGTGAGAATGATAGGGCGGTGAAAGTGTTTTATTAAAATTGAATATAGATTACACAAAGAGCATCGTTGGGGCCATGCCTCGTTAAAACCTTCTTGAGAAAACCCAGTGGGAAAAAACTCAAGTAAGGAAAAAGAGTACACGCCGTCTTACCAACTAGCTGTAATACACTCGTAAATTCTGAGTGTTCCATTTGTTGCGGATTGGGGTTCCATCAAGTTCTTCCAATCGGTATGATCCCTTTCCAGTCACCTCCGAAACTCTATAAGGTCCTTCCCACGTTGGTGCTAGCTTTCCTTGGTGAGCGAACTTATTCCCCACACTGGCCTTTCTCAGAACAAGGTCTCCGGTGTTAAAAGCTCTGTACTGGACACGTTTATTGTACCGGAGTGCAGCCTTTGCTTTTATTGCCTGATCTCTGACGAAAGCCTTTTCCCTCAACTCTTGGAGGACATCCAGCTCTGATGCTAAGTTGGCGTTGTTATCTTCTGCTGAAAAATACTCAACACGAGCCGATCTTGTTTGTAACTCAACTGGGATCATCGCCTCAACCCCGTACACCAACCGGTATGGGGATTCGTTAGTTGAAGAATGAGGCGTAGTGCGGTATGCCCATAGAACATGACATAGCTGGTCAGTCCATCCTCCCTTCGCTTCTCCCAGACGCTTCTTTAACCCCTTTAGCACCTCTCGATTAGCTACCTCTGCTTGCCCATTGGTCTGGGGGTGTTCAACAGATGAAAATATCTGGACTATCCCCAGTCCTTCAAGTAAATCTGTGAACTTTTTGTCTGTAAACTGGGTGCCGTTGTCAGTCACAATCCGCCCTGGCACCCCGAACCGAGCAATGATATTTTCGTACATGAAACGTCTTGTACGTGCAGAAGTGATATGCACTACTGGTTCTGCCTCGATCCATTTGGTGAAGTAGTCTACCCCCACAATCAAGTATTTGATACCTCCTGGCGCAGTGGGAAACGGACCCAGAATATCAAGGCCCCATTGGTAGAATGGCCAAGGCACAGCAGATGAAGATAACTCTTGGGCCGGTGTATGGTGGAGATTGGAGAATTTTTGGCAAGCGTCGCACTTCCTCACGAAGTCTACGGAATCCTGCTTCACAGTGGGCCACCAGTATCCAGCCCTGAGGACTTTTCTCATTAGGCTTCGGCCTCCAGCGTGGTGCCCACATTGCCCCTCGTGTACCTCAGTTAAGACCGCTTGAACTTCGTCCTCTCTTAAACATGAAAGATACGGGACAGAGAATCCCCTTCTGTAGAGAACACCATCGACCATAGTAAAATATGGCAACTCCTTCTTTACTCGTCTCCTTTCCTTCTCGTCAGTGGGAAGTTGACCATCAGCCAGATAACGAATATAGGGGATGACCCAAGAATCCTCATATGGATAGCTCACCATGACAGCATTCAGAGAAGGATACAGAGGTATACTGGGTGATGTCAAAGTGCTTTGAACCACCGTAGTTGTGCTACCAGGCTGCTTTGTACTTGCCAATCTTGACAAGATGTCCGCTCTGGTATTTTCTTCCCTGGGCACATGCTTGAACTCTAAAACTTCAAATCTGCCCTTCAACTCATTAACACAATTCAAGTACAATTGAAGTTGTGGTTCCTTCGCCTGGTACTCTCCCTGGATTTGCGAAATCACCAGCTGGGAATCACTGCAGAGTGTAACTGCTGATGCTCCGATGTCAATCGCCGCACGGAGGCCTGCCAAACATGCTTCGTATTCAGCTTGATTGTTGGAGGTCTTGAAATTGAATCGGAGGGAAATTTCTAAGTGTACGCCGTCATCACTTTCTACCACCACACCTGCTCCGCAACCTTTGCTGTTCGACGAACCGTCGACGTAGATGGTCCAATGCGCTCGAGGGGTGGCCGGGTCTGCCCCAGTCATTTCCACTACAAAATCAGCCAACACTTGCGCCTTGATGGCTCCTCGAGGCTCATATGAAATTTCAAATTCAGATAGCTCAATAGACCATTTTATCATCCTTCCAGCGAGGTCCGGTTTGCTGAGCACTGAACGGAGTGGCAAATCCGTTCTCACCAATACTGGGTGCGCATGGAAATAAGGCCTCAGCCGTCGTAACGCCCACACAACTGCCAGGGCGGCTTTCTCAATCTTCTGATACCTTTCTTCCGCCCCCTGAAACGTTTTACTAGTAAAGTACACCGGTCTCTGCCCTTCAGGGGTTTCTTTCACCAGGGCTACACCTAGAGCTTCGTCGGATATTGCCAAGTATAAGATTAACGTTTCGCCTGGATCAGGCTTAACAAGAATTGGTGGACTCGAAAGAACGGCCTTGAGCTGCTGGAAGGCTTGCTCTTGTTCCTCTCCCCATTCAAAACTCTTGTGTTTCTTCAACGCCTTATACAAGGGAAGGGACCTGTGTGCCATCTTAGGCATGAAACGAGCTAAAGCGGCCACTTTCCCATTCAATGACTGGACCTCCCTCAAACATTTAGGACTCTGCATGTCCAGTATTGCTTGACATTTCCCGGGGTTAGCCTCAATGCCTCGTTGAGTCAACATGAATCCCAAGAATTTTCCTGCTGGAACGGCGAAGGTGCACTTTAAAGGATTTAACCTCATGTTGTATTGCCGAAGCCTAGTGAAAACTTGGCGTAGATCTTCAATGTGGTCTCCTCCAGCGGGCGTTTTGGCTATGATATCATCAATATAAACTTCGACCAGCCTTGTATGCATCCCTTCAAAGACTTTGTTAATCATGCGCTGGTAGGTAGCGCCGGCGTTCTTTAGTCCAAAAGGCATGACGGTATAGCAGAAAACACCGCGGTCATTAATAAAGGCAGTTTTCTCCTGGTCTCCCTCCCACATCGGAATCTGGTTGTACCCCGAATAGGCGTCCATGAAACTGAGATATTGGTAACCAGATGAATCGTCCACCATGCGATCGATGTTGGGCAGGGGATATGGATCTTTAGGGCAGCAACGGTTAAGATCCACATAATCTGTACACATCCTCCATTTGCCGTTAGTCTTCTGCACCATGACTACATTAGAAAGCCAAGATGAATAACGTATCTCCCTTATAAAACCTGCTTTCAACAACTCCTCTGTTTGCTCACAAGCTGCCCTCTGCTTCTCCGGTCCCAACCTCCTCTTCTTCTGAGCCACCGGTCTGGTTTCAGGATACACTGCAAGTTTGTGACAACAGAAATCAGGATCCATCCCCGGCATGTCTGCTGCTGTCCATGCGAAAAGGTCTTTGAATTCCTGCAAAAGGGTTAATAAGCGTTGCTCCATAGCAGACTCCAACTTATCGTTGATGTGCGTGACCTTCTCTGGGGAATCTCCCAATACGACATCCCTGGAACCACCATCTGGTGTGGGCTTAGATGGATTGAGTGGATCAATCTTCAATTCCGCTCTGGGGTCTAGGTCAATAAGACTGACAGACCCTGCCGCTGTTCCTCCGTCGTTCAACTTCCTCTTCTTGTTGAATACATCCAACTTAACCATGTTGAGGCTCAGATTATAACAATATCGAGCCATCTCCTGATCTCCGCGGAGTGAGGACACAGCGTTGTCCTTGTCGATAAATTTGATCAAGAGATGAGGGGTGGATACAATTGCTTCCATAGCGTTCAATGTTGGACGGCCTATGATACCGTTGTACGGGGATTCCACATCAATCACCAGAATTCTTGACTTGACTGTTCTTGCACCGGGCTCCCCTTCAAAAGAAATCAAAGTGTCGAGGTATCCCTTAGTGGGTTGCTTGGCTCCGTTAAACGCTGTGAGTTCTTGTGTGTATGGTTGTAAATCTGCATCACTGAAACCCATTCGTTTGAAACAATTATAAAAGATAACATCACAAGAACTTCCCTGATCGACGAGGATCCTCTTGACGTCTTTATTGGCTATGACGGCCACAATCACTACTGCATCATCACCTCCTGGAATTGTTGGGCCGAAGTCATCATCTGTAAACGACACCGTCGGGGCTGTCACTCCGTCCCTGAAATGGCGGTTATCCCTCGGTTTACCCTGGACTGACAGAATCATCCTATGGTGGTTCTTTCGTGCTGTGATTGATGTTCCTCCTCCCGCAAATCCTCCAGCTATCATCTCAATCACTTCTCGTCTGCCCTGTCTCTGCTGCTGGGGCATATTACTTTGTTGGGCACCTTCAGCAATCACTACCCCTTTCTGCTTCTCAGCCGCAGTGAACTTCCTTACTGGGTTGCGTGTATTATCATCTTCATCATCAGGATCTCTATTCCTTTTCTCCATCCTGTGAGGCTCATCCATAGATTTCTCCTTAAACAAATACTGCTTCAGCTTTCCTTCCCGAATGAGAGTTTCCACCATATTCTTTAACGCCTTACACTCATCAGTGTTGTGCCCTGTCTGCTCATGGAAAGTGCAGTATTTACGCGGGTTACCACCCCTCTTGGCTGGGGCTGGCTTCCTTATACCAAAGACGTTCAGAGTTGGCCAACCAACCTCCCTCATGATTTGTGAGTGCCTGGTGTTCAACGGAGCATAGTGATCGAACGATGATACGCGCCTATCTCGTGGATGCTGACGAGCATTCACAAAGTCTTCTCTAAAGGCATGCTTCTCGGGCCTCGCTCTCTCCTTTTCTCTCCGTGGCTGCTGAGCGGGTGCAGAAGGCTTTACTCTTGCTGCAGTTGCCTCTAGATGCATCTCTATGCCCACATATTTGGAAGCTTTCCTTCGAAACTCCTCGAAGGTTGTAGGTGGGCTCTTTGCCAAAGATAGGGCAAAGGCTGAACCTGGCTGAAGAGCTTCCACTACAATATGGAGTTGTATGGCCTCCGTGAGGTTAGGGACCAACGCAGCCTCCTTGTAAAACCTTTTCAGGAACTCCTTAAGAGTCTCAGTTTCTCCCTGTCTTATCTGGGCCAGGGTGTGAGAAGTTCTTGGGATATCCCTGGAGATGACGAAATGGCTTTCGAATGCAGCAGCCATTTCCTCCCAAGAGTCTATAGATCCTGAAGGCAAACTTTTAAACCAGCTGAGAGCTTCCTCCGTCAACGTCCTTGGGAACATTCTGCACATGACATCTTCGTCTGCTCCCAGATACATAGCTTCATAAACATAAGCATCCAAATGCTTAGTGGGGTCGGTCTCTCCATTATACTTCCCAATCGACAATGGCTGAGTTGTTTGCAAATGTTTTGGAATGACAATACTCATCAACCTTCTTGAGAAAGGGACACTAAGCTTGTATGTCCCTGAAGTTACCACCGCCTGCTCCCTTCTCCTGATACTAACTCTATCACCAGAGTCCTGCGTCTGCTCCCTCTCTTCATATGTGGGGATCTTCGAATACTGGAGGGTGGTAGATCTATCCCTCGCTGATGCATGGTGAGCCTCCTCTGCATGAGACACTACTCTGTCCCCAGCTCCTCCTCTCTCTCGCCTCAGCTCCATCAGCTCCTCCTTCAGTTGCCTGATAACCTCATCGCGAGGGTCAGGTGTCTGCACTTGCACCATCCTCCGGGTTTGAGTTGCAGGGGATTCGAAGATGAGTCTCCTCCCAGCCTGTTGATGGGTCACATCCTCCACGTGACCTTTCACGAAATCTCTCCCATCACCTTCCATTGTGACAACCTAACTTCTGCGAAAATGGGAATAACTCTATCGAGTCCCACTGGGCGTGCCAATGAACTGGTCTGGACCGGGGTCTAGGATCCGGTGTGGGACCAGCCACAAGGATGCAGGTGTTTTTAGGGTTTGCACACCGGAACTGTGTATATCCGATGTATTAATCCGGTCTCTCAGTGGGAGAGGCCGATCTTGTTGTCCTGGAGATCCTTTACACCAACGATTCGCGTTGTAGGGGGGTGAAAGGTGGTGCCACCTGCGAAGATTCTCCGACGCTCAAGTTAGAAGAGTGTATGAACTGAATGAATACTCAAGCGTAGTAACAGTAGAGTGTGAGATAGAATAACGATACCATGCATGTGTATTGAAATATGCTACTTATAGTTGTACGTGAGAAAATGAGTCGTTGAATACAGGTGGGTCCCTCAGCTCTGATAGCGTGTATATTGTATCAATCAAAGTGGCTCGACTTTCCGAATGTGTCAGGAGGGTAGGTCAATTATCAGAGTTCAATCCTCTAGGGAAAGGAGAGGATAATCACCTTTTCCGCATAATCTGCTGACACACCCACTTACTTTCTGAAGCCATTGATGTGACGTATTTTGCTACAAACAGTATCTTCGTTGATAAGTTATCAAGGGCTCTTCTCTTGCTATGAGGGAAAAGCTAACAATTATATTAATATCCTGTATCAATGAACATAGAACCGTTACAGCGAAAACGAATGATGCTGTCGTGGAGTGAGGGCGGATGACCAGACAACGGATATCCGGTGTGGTAACGTTGAACCTGGACACCGGTTTCCTTATATGAGATCAGTCTGACGTCACAAGTATGGGGGCCGGTATCTAGACCGGATCACACGCAATCAGAGCTAAGGGGCCCACCTGCATCCAACGACTCATTTCCCTTACGTTCAACTATAAGAAGCCCGTATTAATACACATGCATGGTATCGTTGTTCTATCTCACACTCTTTACTGTTATTTCGCTTAAGCATTCATTGAGTTCTTACACTCTTCTAACTTGAGCGTCGGAGAATCTTCGCAGGTGGCACCACCTTTCGCCCCCTCCCTACAACGCGAAACGTTAGTGTGAAGGATCTCCAGGACAACAAGACCGGCCTCTCCCACTGAGAGACCGGATTAATACATCGGATATACACTGTTCCGGTGTGCAAACCCTAAAAACACCTGCATTCTTGTGGCTGGTCCCACACCGGATCCTAGACCCCGGTCCAGACCAGTTCATTGGCACGCCCAGTGGGACTCGATAGAGTTATTCCCATTTTCGCAGAAGTTAGGTTGTCACAATGGAAGGTGATGGGAGAGATTTCGTGGAAGGTCACGTGGAGGATGTGACCCATCAACAAGCTGGGAGGAGACTCGTCTTCGAATCCCCTGCAACTTAAACCCGGAGGATGGTGCAAGTGCAGACGCCTGACCCTCGCGATGAGGTTATCAGGCAACTGAGGGAGGAGCTGATGGAGTTGAGGCGAGAGAGAGGAGGAGCTGGGGACAGAGTAGTGTCTCATGCAGAGGATGCTCACCATGCATCAGCGAGGGATAGATCTACAACCCTCCAGTATTCGAAGATCCCCACATATGAAGAGAGGGAGCAGACGCAGGACTCTGGTGATAGAGTCAGCACCAGGAGAAGGGAGCAGGCGGTGGTAACTTCAGGGACATACAAGCTCAATGTCCCTTTCTCAAGAAGGCTGATGAGTATTGTCATCCCAAAACACTTGCAAACAACTCAGCCCTTGTCGATCGGGAAGTATAATGGAGAGACCGACCCCACTAAGCATTTGGATGCTTATGTTTATGAAGCTATGTATCTGGGAGCAGACGAAGATGTCATGTGCAGAATGTTCCCAAGGACGTTGACAGAGGAAGCTCTCAGCTGGTTTAAAAGTTTGCCCTCAGGATCTATAGACTCTTGGGAGGAAATGGCTGCTGCATTCGAAAGCCATTTCGTCATCTCTAGGGATATACCAAGAACCTCTCACACCCTGGCCCAGATAAGGCAGGGAGAAACTGAAACTCTTAAGGAGTTCCTGAAAAGGTTTTACAAGGAGGCTGTTTTGGTCCCTAACCTCACGGAGGCCATACAACTCCATATTGTAGTGGAAGCTCTTCAGCCTGGTTCAGCCTTTGCCCTATCTTTGGCAAAGAGTCCACCTACAACCTTTGAGGAGTTTCGAAGGAAAGCTTCCAAATATGTGGGCATAGAGATGCATCTAGAGGCAACTGCGACAAGAGTAAAGCCTTCTGCACCCGCTCAGCAGCCACGGAGAGAAAAGGAGAGAGTGAGGCCTGAGAAGCGTGCCTTTAGAGAAGACTTTGTGAACGCTCGTCAGCATCCACGAGATAGGCGTGTATCTTCGTTCGACCACTATGCCCCGTTGAACACCAGGCACTCACAAATCATGAGGGAGGTTGGTTGGCCAACTCTGAACGTCTTTGGTATAAGGAAGCCAGCCCCAGCCAAGAGGGGTGGTAACCCACGTAAATACTGCACTTTCCATGAGCAGACAGGGCACAACACTGATGAGTGCAAGGCGTTAAAGAATACGGTGGAAACTCTCATTCGGGAAGGAAAGCTGAAGCAGTATTTGTTTAAGGAGAAATCTATGGATGAGCCTCACAGGATGGAGAAAAGGAATAGAGATCCTGACGATGAAAATGATAATACACGCAACCCAGCAAGAAAGTTCACTGCGGCTGAGAAGCAGAAGGGGGTAGTGATTGCTGAAGGTGCCCAACAAAGTAACATGCCCCAGCAGCAGAGGCAGGGCAGATGAGAAGTGATTGAGATGATAGCTGGAGGATTTGCGGGAGGAGGAACATCAATCACAGCACGAAAGAATCACCATAGGATGATTCTGTCAGTCCAGGGTAAACCGAGGGATAACCGCCCTTTCAGGGACGGTATGACAGCCCCGACGGTGTCATTTACTGATGATGATTTCGGCCCAACAATTCCAGGAGGTGATGATGCAGTAGTGATTGTGGCCGTCATAGCCAATAAGGATGTCAAGAGGATCCTCGTCGATCAGGGAAGTTCTTGTGATATTATCTTTTATAATTGTCTCAAACGAATGGGTTTCAGTGATGCAGATTTACAGCCCTACACACAAGAACTCACAGCGTTTAACGGAGCTAAGCAACCCACTAAGGGATACCTTGACACTTTGATTTCTTTTGAAGGGGAGCCCGGTGCAAGAACGGTCAAGTCAAGAATTCTGGTGATTGATGTGGAATCCCCGTACAATGGTATCATAGGCCGTCCAACACTGAACGCTATAGAAGCAATTGTATCCACTCCTCACCTCTTGATCAAATTCATCGACAAGGACAACGGTGTGTCCTCTCTCCGCGGAGATCAGGAGATGGCTCGATATTGTTATAATCTGAGTCTCAACATGGTTAAATTGGAAGCATTCAACAAGAAGAGGAAGTTGAACGACGGAGGAACAGCGGCAGGGTCTGTCAGTCTTATTGACCTGGACCCCAGAGCGGAATTGAAGATTGATCCACTCAATCCATCTAAGCCCACACCAGATGGTGGTTCCAGGGATGTCGTATTGGGAGATTCCCCTGAGAAGGTCACGCACATCAACGATAAGCTGGAGTTTGCTATGGAGCAACGCTTATTAACCCTTTTGCAGGAGTTCCAAGACCTTTTCGCATGGACAGCAGCGGACATGCCTGGGATGGATCCAGATTTCTGTTGCCACAAGCTTGCAGTGTATCCTGAAACAAGACCGGTGGCCCAGAAGAAAAGGAGATTGGGACCGGAGAAGCAGAGGGCGGCCTGCGAGCAGACAGAGGAGTTATTGAAAGCAGGTTTTATAAGGGAGATACGCTATTCGTCTTGGCTTTCTAATGTGGTCATGGTGCAGAAGGCTAACGGCAAATGGAGAATGTGTACAGATTATGTGGATCTTAACCGTTGCTGCCCTAAAGATCCATATCCCCTGCCCAACATCGATCGCATGGTGGATGATTCATCTGGTTACCAATACCTCAGTTTCATGGATGCCTATTCGGGGTACAACCAGATTCCGATGTGGGAGGGAGACCAGGAGAAAACTGCCTTTATCAATGACCGCGGTGTTTTCTGCTACACCGTCATGCCTTTTGGATTGAAGAACGCCGGCGCTACCTATCAGCGCATGATTAACAAAGTCTTTGAAGGGATGCATACAAGGCTGGTCGAAGTTTATATTGATGATATCATAGCCAAAACGCCCGCTGGAGAAGACCACATTGAAGATCTACGCCAAGTCTTCACTAGGCTTCGGCAGTACAACATGAGGTTAAATCCTTTAAAGTGCACCTTCGCCGTTCCAGCAGGAAAATTCTTGGGATTCATGTTGACCCAACGAGGCATTGAGGCTAACCCCGGGAAATGTCAAGCAATCCTGGACATGCAGAGTCCTAAATGTTTGAGGGAGGTCCAATCATTGAATGGGAAAATGGCCGCTATAGCTCGTTTCATGCCTAAGATGGCGCACAGGTCCCTCCCCTTGTATAAGGCGTTGAAGAAACACAAGAGTTTTGAATGGGGAGAGGAACAAGAGCAAGCCTTCTAGCAGCTCAAGGCCGTTCTCTCGAGTCCACCAATTCTGGTTAAGCCTGACCTAGGCGAAACATTAATCTTATACTTGGCAATATCCGATGAAGCTCTAGGTGTGGCCTTGGTGAAAGAAACCCCTGAAGGGCAGAGACCGGTGTACTTTACTAGTAAAACATTTCAGGGGGCGGAAGGAAGGTATCAGAAGATTGAGAAAGCCGCCCTGGCAGTTGTGTGGGCGTCACGACGGCTGAGGCCTTATTTCCATGCGCACCCAGTATTGGTGAGAACGGATTTGCCACTCCGTTCAGTGCTCAGCAAGCCAGACCTCGCCGGAAGGATGATAAAGTGGTCTATCGAGCTGTCTGAATTTGAAATTTCATATGAGCCTCGAGGAGCCATCAAGGCGCAAGTGTTGCCCGATTTTGTAGTAGAAATGACTGGGGCGGACCCGGCCACCCCTCGAGCGCATTGGACCATCTACGTTGACGGCTCGTCGAACAGCAAAGGTTGTGGAGCAGGTGTGGTGGTAGAAAGTGATGACGGTGTGCACTTAGAAATTTCCCTCCGATTCAATTTCAAGACCTCCAACAATCAAGCTGAATACGAAGCATGCTTGGCCGGTCTCCGTGCAGCGATTGACATCGGAGCATCAGCAGTTACACTCTGCAGTGATTCCCAGCTGGTGATTTTGCAGATCCAGGGGGAGTACCAGGCGAAGGAACCACAACTTCAATTGTACTTGAATTGTGTTAATGAGTTGAAGGGAAGATTTGAAGTTTTAGAGTTCAAGCATGTGCCCAGGGAAGAAAATACCAGAGCGGACATCTTGTCAAGATTGACAAGTACAAAGCAGCCTGGTAGCACAACAACGGTGGTTCAAAGCACTTTGACATCACCCAGTATACCTCTGTATCCTTCTCTGAATGCTGTCATGGTGAGCTATCCATATGAGGATTCTTGGGTCATTCCCTATATTCGTTATCTGGCTGATGGTCAACTTCCCACTGACGAGAAGGAAAGGAGACGAGTAAAGAGGGAGCTGCCATATTTTACTATGGTCGATGGTGTTCTCTACAGAAGGGGATTCTCTGTCCCATATCTTTCATGTTTAAGAGAAGATGAAGTTCAAGCGGTCTTGACTGAGGTGCACGAGGGGCAATGTGGGCACCACGCTGGAGGCCGAAGCCTAATGAGAAAAGTCCTCAGGGCTGGATACTGGTGGCCCACTGTGAAGCAGGATTCCGCAGATTTCGTGAGGAAGTGCGACGCTTGCCAAAAATTCTCCAATCTTCACCATACACCGGCCCAAGAGTTATCTTCATCTGCCGTGCCTTGGCCGTTCTACCAATGGGGCCTTGATATTTTGGGCCCATTCCCCACTGCGCCAGGAGGTATCAAATATTTGATCGTGGGGGTAGACTACTTCACCAAGTGGATCAAGGCAGAACCAGTAGTGCATATCACTTCTGCACGAACAAGACGTTTCGTGTATGAAAATATCATAGCTCGGTTTGGGGTGCCAGGGCGGATTGTGACCGACAATGGCACCCAGTTTACAGATAAAAAGTTCACAGATTTGCTTGAAGGACTGGGGATAATCCAGATATTTTCATCTGTTGAACATCCCCAAACCAATGGGCAAGCAGAGGTAGCTAACCGAGAAGTGCTAAAGGGGTTAAAGAAGCGTCTGGGAGAAGCGAAGGGAGGATGGACTGACCAGCTATGTCATGTTTTATGGGCATACCGCACTACGCCTCATTCTTCAACTAACGAATCCCCATACCGGCTGACGTACGGGGTTGAGGCGATGATCCCAGTGGAGTTACAAACAAGATCGGCTCGTGTGGAGTATTTTTCAGCTGAAGATAACAACGCCAACTTAGCATCAGAACTGGACGTCCTCCAAGAGCTAAGGGAAAAGGCTTTCGTCAGAGATCAGACAATAAAAGCAAAGGCTGCACTCCGGTATAATAAACGTGTCCAGTACAGAGCTTTTAACACCGGAGACCTCGTTCTGAGAAAGGCCAGTGTGGGGAATAAGTTCGCCCACCAAGGAAAGCTAGCACCGACGTGGGAAGGTCCTTATAGAATTTCTGAGGTGACTGGAAGAGGGTCATACCGGTTGGAAGAACTTGATGGAACTCCAATCCGCAACAAATGGAACACTCAGAACTTACGAGTTTATTACAGCTAGTTGGTAAGATGGCGTGTACTCTTTTTCCTTACTTGAGTTTTTTCCCATTGGGTTTTCTCAAGAAGGTTTTAACGAGGCATGGCCCCAACTACGCTCTTTGTGTAATGTACTTTCAATTTTAATGAGAATACATCTTAACCGCCCTATCGTTCTCACTTCTCTTATGTGTTGTGATTTATAGCCGTAGTTTAATACGCGTACACCTCGGGACGGATGAACACAACTACCCATTCTGTAGTTGATGAGATAACGGATGAAGACCCATCGGGACAGATGATCTCAATCACACATCGTGTGTTTTGATGATGTAACTCCTTGAGGTGGAATGGGTTGTAGGGCTGGTCCTTTTTCAAGGCCACAAACCGAACCCCATTCGAAGACTACATGGGTTGTAGGGCTGGTCCTTTTTCAAGGCCACAAACCGAACCCCATTCGAAGACTACATGGGTTGTAGGGCTGGTCCTTTTTTCAAGGCCATAAACCGAACCCCATTTGAAGACTACATGGGTTGTAGGGCTGGTCCTTTTTTCAAGGCCATAAACCAAACCCCATTTGAAGACTACATGGGTTGTAGGGCTGGTCCTTTTTCAAGGCCACAAACCGAACCCCATGCGAAGGCTTGGGCGCAGTAAGCCGGTTCATACTGAAAACCGCGCTGAACCCTGAGTAACGGGCGCAGTAGGTTCAGGATTAGCCCTGATCCGAACCCCGTGTTGAAGGCTTGGATTGTAGGATTGTACCGAACTCCAAGTACGGTTAGTAGGATCGAACCGAACACCGTGTGAAGACTTGAGGAGTAAAACCAAACCGAACCTCAAGAGAAAGGCGCAAAAGCTTACCCTTGTCAAAGCTATACTAAAATTCAAAGGCAATGTCTATCCTCAGTTGTGGAACATCCACCCCGGCATGCTTTCAATTAATCGTCAATTATTCGTTACAAGTTGTTATCTTAATCCGGTATGATAAGTACGCTCTAAGCAGCTAGGTAACCACGCAGAACGGATTCGCAAAGCATTGAAAACAATAAAGTGTTTTGTATAACACAAAGTTATTCAGCAATCACACATTCGACGCAAGCAGTGAAGAAAAGAAATAGTGAATTTTATTTTCAGGAATAAGTAAGTATGCAGGTTACAAAGTGTTTTAAAGCTGGAGCCGATCCCAGAACACGGCTATGAATGAAAGCATTAAATTAAGAGGCCGGCGCTTGCTCCTCTGCTGTGGGCACTCTTGCCTCCTCCGTTTTGTCTTCCACTCCAGTTTGAGCACCTTCTTGTGCATCAGCTCCAGAGGCAGCGGTGGACTCTGTGGGTTCCATACTCTGACCTTCTGGAAGGGGAGGCAATTCATACAGAGAGGCATGGGGTTCGTGGTGCGATCCGTCCTTATGAACTTCGACAAGTCTTCCCCCATGGAACTCGAAGAACGGATCTAATCCGTACAAATTCAGCTTCACTCCAGGGTTACGATAGTAGACTTGACGAAGGGCCAGGCCGAAAGATTCATACGCCACATTTTTGCATATCTCCAAGGCTTTGGCAGCCTTGGCCTTTGCAGCAGCTAGTCTTCTTTGAACCTTGGCATAATCCTCTTCTGAAGGCCCAGCACTCGCACCACCCTTTTTGAGTTCATCAATTTGGGCTTGCATCTCCTTCCGAATGGACTCCCACTCCCCAAGGTCCTTGTTGCGACCGTCCTCCATAACTTTGAGATCGTCAGCAAGCTTAGCCGATCTCTTCTTCTCCAGTTGTAATTCTTCTTCAAGGAGGGGTATGGATTTGTTCTTATTCTGGAGGTCGGCAACTTCCCGCTCTAGGGCCTTGTTCGCAAAATGAACTTGGCTTGCCTCTTTAGTTTTCCTCTGGAGTGTTTCTTTAGTTTTCTTCAACTCTGATTCCACCCCCCTGTGAACTTCAGCTTGCTTGGCCGCCCATTTCTCCTTCACCGCGAGTTCGGTCTCAAGTTTTTCAACCTGATCCATATAGTCAGCTTTCTCGCTCAGGGACTCAAGCAGGCCGGACAGTTCATCAAGTTGCCAACGCCCAGCCTTGCAAGCACCTCGGACCCCAGCAGCGTCGAGGGAGGGGCGAAGGCAATACCGTGCCTTTGGAAGAGTAGGAGGCATGGACCCCTGAAACCACAAATAGGGGGAGAGGAAGGAGTCACGCGGAGGCTCAAATACTGGAGGGGGACCATTCCCAGAGTCCGGCTCTGAAGCATTCTGTGATGAAGGGACAGAAGTCTCAGGAACGGGTTTCTTTCCCTTGTCCTTTTTCAATTCAGCTTCTTCAGCCTTCCTCTGACGTTTCTTCTCAGGGTCATCAGAGGAGGGCTTCTCTTGATCTGCCTTCTTTACTAGATGCCTTTTCTTCCTCTTCTTCTCTGGGACGGCCTCCTCGCCACCCGCTCCAGTGGCCTCAGCTGCTTCTTCGGTTTCCTCCTCGTCGAAGAGAGGAACCTCATCTCCTACCGCAGAAGTCAGAGGAATGAGGGGAGTTTTGGTGGCGTTCCTCTTCGCCTGGATTTCATTTTCTTCAGAAGATGAGTCATCATCAGCCATCATGGTCCTTAACGACAACATCTCTGGGCAGGCTTTTTCAATTTGTTCTGCAAAACAAGAAAGGTTGAATAAGCAAACAAGAAGAAAAAATAACCAGAGCGGAATAACTATATAACAGAAAGAGATTAAGAGCGGATAGTACGGAGGTAGGCGTTTTTGATGTCATCCTCGGCCAAAAGGAGCCTGCTTGAAAATCCCTTGAGGGTCTTTGAGGCCGTCTGCATGGCGCTCAAGACCTCAACAGAATGAGGGGAAAGTTCACTCTTATCTGTATAATAAGCACGGCTCATAAGGAGAAAATGTTCGTGCGTCCAGCTAAGGGGAAACTTGGTAAATCCCTCTTTATTCCGCCAGAAGACCGACTTATTTGGTTGAATCCGGACCCGCGTATAGTAGTGTTTGAAGGAGCGCCCATCCACCTTTGCGGATTCCGTATAAGATTTGAAATTTACCACCCTTGAGTCACTACGGAGAGTAATGAACCCAAGACCGCCCTTCTTATTAGCTCGGCGGACCACTTGGCAATAGTAAAATAGCTTGGCCACAGTGGCGGAGAAGTTAAAATGCTCCCCCAAAACTTCCAGAGCCCGGACAAGACCCCAACCATTGGGATGCAATTGTGAGGGGGCACAGTCCAGGAAACGCAGGACGGCCATCTGGAACTCCGTCAGGGGGAAGCATACTCCCAGTTTCAGGAAGACGAAGTCGTACATGTAGACCGACCTCATATCAGGAACGCTGTGGCATATTCTCTCAGACGGATATGGTGCCATCACAGCGTATCGTGCCTTGTATTTCTTATCCGAATATATCTTGCAGCGGAAAGAAACCGTGCATTCCTCCTCGCTTGCATGGTGTGAAGGGATCTCTAGGAATTCCTCTTCCACCCAGCAATAAGGTTTTTCCCTATTGAGTTTCTCCCAGTCAAGCCGATGTGCCACAACATTGACACACCCTTCAGCAGAGCGGAGAAACAGTGTTTTTCCATGTCCTGGAAGATCCATGGTTGTGCAGGCGCGGTGGAACGCGTAGGTGCTGTGATAAAAAGCAACATCGTCAGAGAGATAACCTTCAGCACTTGACCCCTCATCAGAGCGGCTGGTAGCCCTCGAACCAAGGGGAACCTCAGAGCGACGAGGGGAAGAAGACGCTCGTGAGGAAGAAGCTTCGGCTCTCTCTGAGCGATGGCGCCCAGCCACAGGAGGATTCGCTGGAATCCTCCCACCACGGTGGCTAAGGGGGGCACGAGAGCCAAACCTCCCCCTGTTTGAATGACTAGCGTGGCCTGCTCTAGGGCGCATGATGGAAATAGAATTACTAAAATTGCAAGGAGTTGAAGGAAAGGGAGGTTACCTAAAGGAAGAGGATCTTTGAGAAGTTGGAGACGACAGAGAAATTCCAAGGAAATTTGAGCAGAGTTTCACTAAGCTTGAGAACAAGGATGGATTCCAAAATCTGCTAAGAGTTCCTTTTATAGGTAACGAAGAAACACAGTGTTTCATCGAAGGTCGCAAGGCTTGCGTCAAAACGCAACCTTTTCAAATTGAAACGACTCCGTCGTTTCATCACGTACGGGCGCGAAAACAGTAACGTTTCAGCAAACATTTTGACAAAATGGGCCCCCATTCATTTTGAATCCAGGCCCAATAGCCCAATCGACGGTTACACTCTTGGGTAATGATGGCTCTGGCGTAAAAATGCATTTACTGTCCAATCATGCTGTGCGCATTTAATGCTCCCCAACCACTTTTCGAATACCAAGGGTCTCGATTTTCAAAGACTCTTGGGATTTCCATTACTCATTTTATGCTGTCTAAATCCGTTGTACACAACACAAGAAGAGCGGTCACCCGTTTATTAGAGCGGACGCCACAGAGCTCCCACTTGAAGACTCAATCCGTACTCTTACGATTGAGATACACTTCCCCAATCCGACCTCAATATTGATCATGCCGAACGGGTTAATAAATGCCTTCCAGCATTCAATCTTCACTCTAACTTTGAATTGATTATCCATGGCAGAACTTGTTCCCATGCAGATAAGACAACGACTCCAAAATTGAAGCACAGATGCATAACTCTTTATTCCATAAAGATCAACCAACATGCAACAACGCTTCGCAAACGAAGTCAATAAAAACTCCTTGGGGGGAAAGGATTGGTGTCTCAGCTATATGCTGCACCATACCGACCCTAAGGTCCAGAAAACTCCTTCAAAGGAAAGGGTTGGTGTCTCAGCTATATGCTGCACCATACCGCCTCAAAGGAACAATAGGTGTCACAAGCTATATGCTGCACCATAGCCATCATGGATTCAACAGTTCTCATTCGATCAGGAGTTACACTCCGGTCCAAGTTCAAAAGGATGAACACTCCATCCAAAGCTTGACTCCGCCTAACTACCAATGTTTTACGGAGTACATGAGCAACAAACTCAAGCACTCCCAACGAGTTCAAGTAAGTTTAACACTTGAAAAATTGTGCATCCTTGGAAATTCCTAAGAGGCTACTCCGCCTTCTTACGGAATCCAAATCCTTGGAAATTCCTAAGAGGCTATTCCGCCTTAAAAGCACGAAAACACTTGTCCAAAAAGCTAAACCTGAGTGTTATAGCTTATTAAAGTGACTCCGCCAGTCACTATAACAAGCTATGTCACCAGAACGTACTACCGGCATCCAGACTTCTCTTAAGAGTTATGTAGCTCATATGAGCAACTTAACAGTCCCTCATACAAGCTAGGGGACAAATGATCCGGTCTAGATACTGGCCCCCATTCTTGTGACGTCAGACTGACCTCATATAAGGAAAACCGGTATCCTGGTTCAACGTTACCACACCGGATATCCGTTGTCTGGCCGTCCGTCCTCACTCCACGACAGTATCATTCATTTTCTCCATAACGGTTCTATGTTTATTTTTACAGGACATTTATATAACTGTTGGCTTTTCAGTCACAGCAAAAGAAGAGTCCCTGATAACTTATCAACGAAGACACTGTTTGTAGCAAAATACGTCACATCAATGGTTGCAGAAAGTAAGTGGGCGTGTCAGCAGATTATGCGGAAAAGGTGATTATCCTCTCCTCCCCCTAGAGGATCGTACTCTGATAATTGACCTACCCTCCTGACATATTCTGAAAGTTGAGCCACTTTGATTGACACGGTATACACGCAATCAGAGCTAAGGGGCCCACCTGCATCCAACGACTCATTTCCCTTACGTTCAACTATAAGAAGCCCGTATTAATACACATGCATGGTATCGTTGTTCTATCTCACACTCTTTACTGTTATTTCGCTTAAGCATTCATTGAGTTCTTACACTCTTCTAACTTGAGCGTCGGAGAATCTTCGCAGGTGGCACCACCTTTCGCCCCCTCCCTACAACGCGAAACGTTGGTGTGAAGGATCTCCAGGACAACAAGACCGGCCTCTCCCACTGAGAGACCGGATTAATACATCGGATATACACTGTTCCGGTGTGCAAACCCTAAAAACACCTGCATTCTTGTGGCTGGTCCCACACCGGATCCTAGACCCCGGTCCAGACCAGTTCAATTATAAAAACACCATATTTTTGTTGGTGGTTATTGTTAGACATGATAATAAAAGGAATTAAAAAAAACAAGTCAATCCCTATTTGAATTTAGATGTGATAATTTTGTTTGTTAATAAAAAATTCTTATTGATAATAATATTACCTTAATATTTTTGATTCAAAACAAATAAACTTTTATCAATTAGATAATAAAGATAATTAAAAATAAATAGAAAAACACAAAAAAATGAGAGGCTATACATATTTGAATGCAGTAGGATTTTATGAAATTATCTTTTATAATATATATAGATAGATAAGATATATTCATTTTTAATTGTCTCGTCTAAAAGTATATTTAATGATAAATAAACTTAAAACTCTCCTCACAATTTCAAAATACGTTGTCAACTTAGCTACAATTGATAAAGTTCTTCTTAAAACATAAGTTATTTGAATAATTTATTTATTTGAGTTAATTAATTATATTTTCTTATATTTCCAAACATTTTAATTTATGTTTTCAAATTTAAAATATTCGTTAAATGTAATATTTATTAACTATTTACAGAATTAAAAATAGGAAAGTATTTAGTTTTATTTTTTTCTTTTTTAAAAATATATTGATTTTTCTTAAAAAAACCAAAAGAAAAAAAAAAGTTTAAACCCCTGAGATAGAAGGAGAACACATATACCCTCGCGTTGCGTTAACCCTCTCCCTCTGTTGGGTGCCCGCTGTAGACTACAGAGAATCCGAGAAACGAGACCTTCGCCGCCGACAGTGGCACCGCCACTGTTCAGGTATTTTCACAAATCATTAGAAATTATGTTTGCATTAATTGATTGTGTTCTCTTTAGATTTTCATTTTGTTTTTTAAATTCACCATTTAGTTAATATCCAGCAACCTCCATTTCGTTTCGCTAATCTGGCAAACATTTGGTTTGGTTAATTGGTTTTTAAGTTTCGTCAGAGAGAGAGGCGTGAAGAATCTGAATGGGTTATATTCAATATGGAAGACACGGTCTTAGGCAAATATTTAGATTTAAAAGTGCCACTGGTGTTGTTAGAAATTCTGTTAGGTCGCAATTGATAACTTCAGGCACTGCATATTCCTCTGAATCCACTCTTCTTGGGAAGAGTCTGTATTCCACTACTTCCGATTCCAGAATAGTTCAGGACCTTCTGGCTCAGGTGGAGAAAGATAGGCTTAGGGAGAAAAATGAGAGAACAAGACTTGGTTTGGACACCACTGATATTGACGCTGAGCACGAAGAGGACTACATGGGTGTAGGTCCACTCATTGCGAAGCTCGAAAAGGAGAGGCTCAAGGAGTCCCCTGAGTTGAACCGCTACGAGGAGCCAACTGATTCCGAGAGTGAAGATGAAGACCGAGAGGATATCCAGAAGAGGTTCCAAGATTTCGAGAGGAAGTTTGAGAGGCACCAGGACTTGCTCAAGAACTTCACCGATGCTGAAACTCTTGACGATGCTTTCAAGTTGATGAGCAAAATTGAAAGGTTTGAACAGAAGCATTTTAAGCTTCGTCCTGAGTATAGGGTGATTGGGGAGCTCATGAATCGCCTCAAAGTAGTGACTGACCAGAAGGATAAGTTTGTTCTTCAGAACAAACTTAATAGGGCGCTGAGATTGGTGCAGTGGAAGGAAGCCTATGATCCTGATAACCCTGCCAATTATGGCATCATTCAACATGAACAGCCGGATCCGTCTTCGGATGCCTTGAAAGATGCTGGCTTTGAGAAGGACAAACAAATCACGGAAGGAGATAATGCTGCTGCTGCTGCTGATGATGATGAGCAAGAGTTTGATGACATGAAGGAAAAAGATAACATAATACTGGCCCAACTTGAAGCTATTGACAGGAAACTTGAGGAGAAGTTAGCAGAGCTTGAGTATACATTTGGGAGGAAGGGTAAGGTTCTGGAGGAAGAGATCAGAGATCTAGCAGAGGAGAGAAATGAATTAACTGAGAAGAAAAGAAAGCCTCTCTACCGAAAGGTAGTTTCATACATGCCTAATTCTTTGATTCTGTACCATATCATTTTTTACCTTATTATGTACCATACTCATCTTTTATAACAAGTTTGATTCTTGATTGTTACGTCATCTCTAAAGTGAGCAAGAGTGAATCGACCCTTGAATTTTAGTAGGTTAAGACTTAAGACCACAATGCACAGAGGGTCAATACACTCTTACTGGCTCATTTTAGAGACAAACTCACTTAATAGGAGCTTACTTTTATATAACTCTCTAACCTCAGTGCAAAGCTTCTATCATCACATTTCATTTTGCTTATTAGCCTAGTTACAAATGTGAATGAATCCTCTCCAATACTTGAGAGTTCCTGTTTGAGAGAGATAGATAGATAGAATGATGTATGTGTGGGATCCATTGTGTATATCAGACAAAAATGTAGAGAGATATATGGAGAAAAAGAAACAGAGAGGATTCTAACCCCCAGTTACATTTTTATTTTACTCCTCATAGAAAGAAAATTTCTTTATCTGTAAGTGTGTCATGTCAGTTAGAAGCATGAGCAAAAAATTGCTAGGCACCTCTATACCTTACTCTTTTACTAACCTAGAACAATTTATTGGCCTATTGATGAAATTAGTGGATTGTATGGTTTTAGAATCTGAGCTTAGAGAGAGAGAGAGAGAGAGAGAGAGAGAGGTGTAGAGAGAGGAATCTCAAAAAGATTATGATTGATTAATTGATGAGAGTACACTGGATTGCAGAATTTATACTAGAGGAAAAGACTTGCAGCACAAGCTAACACTCTCAACAAACTAACTGCATCCGTTGTTAACTAACTCAACAGAAGTTAGTTAACACTGATTCTTAAGGGAAACCAACTACTTTAGTCAACCCTTCTAACATATGGTATGTTTCGTTTTGTTTTGGAATCATTTTGCAGGAATTACATGGGCGGAGTTGATAGTAAAATAAGCTGATTAAAAATGAAGTCATAAAAGGATTAAAAATCAAAGAGTATATAATTTTGACTTGTTCTAATCTTTATTTTGTTCTCTTTTCTCCGCCTTAACAATACATCAAGTGAGTTCTTTTTCTTTTACTATTTTTATGATGTGAAAGGTCTGCCTATTTAAGTGGGGCATATTATGTGTGCATAGCAGGTCAATTACTTGTGTAAATTTGCTAATATTTTTTCCTCCAAATCATTTTGGTTTTGATATCAATTTATTTGTACCTAGTGACCTTCTTTGGCTGTTCATGGAATTTGTTTGATCTTTTATCTAGCTGGAAATAATATTTTGATGGTTTTTTAAAGATATCGTGTTTGTATAGTTTGGTCCTTTTGGAAAATTGAAATTCTAATTAATTCTTATGTTTTGTAGCTTTATTTCCCTGTTTGTTTATATAAATTTTTTTATTTCTCCCAAATTTCTATTATTTCTTTTAATAAAGCTGACTTCCAATTTTGTTTGTGTTGTCCATGTTGCCAGGGTTTTGATGCTAGATTGATTGACATGAACCGAACTTGTAAAGTCACAAAGGTAGTCTACAAATCTGTGCTTCTTTGCCTTCCCTCCCCTGTATGTTCATAGTTTGTTTTGAATCTCATGTTCTAGGGAGGACAAGTTGTTAAGTATACTGCCATTATAGCTTGTGGAAACTATAATGGTGTTATTGGTTATGCAAAAGCCAAAGGTCCTGCAGTCCCAGTCGCCCTTCAAAAGGTATTTATAATATCTTATTAGGTCTTTGAAGTTCTCTTTCGTCTCAATTACTAGCAGTATCAAGCTTATTGAAGTTCTGATTTACATAAAAAAATCTGGCATTATTCTATGGGGCAGCAGTCTGATGTGTAATTGACATGGGTTATGGCTAATCCTTGAGATATTGGTTCATAATTGATGACTGACTCCTGCTCTGTCATTAGGAATACTAATAGAAACAAATCTGCAATGATTCCATTCCACAAACCTTACATGTCTAATTCATTATACTGCAATTCCTTTCAAATTTTCTGTTTCAACTAGCTTGATACAAATTGCATTAACATGTCTGGTTTGATTATTATATAGAGCATCCAAATAATTTCTGTTTTTCATTTTGTATTGTTCATAATGAATTATAGAAGGTGTATTAACCCTTTTTGTATCTTTGCTAATTGCTATTGTAAGTGAAAACCGAACTTTGGTCAGGTGATATTTTTAGATTCTCTAATTATTTGTATTAAAGTGAATTGATTGGATAAGTGCAGTTACTTTGCCAGGTTATAGTTTGAAAACCTAATTTGAATAATGTTCTAAATTTTATATTGACATCATGTTCCATTAAAACATTGCATTTTAATATTTTGGAGTTCTTATAGCATGTTTTGAATTAATGGTTGATTTTTTACTTCAATCAGGCATATGAGAAATCCTTTCAGAATTTACATTATGTAGAACGACACGAGGAGCATACAATTGCACATGCAGTACAAACGTCTTATAAAAAGACCAAGGTAGTCTATTTCTTATCCTTCTTCTAGTTGTACTTCCTCCATTTATCTCATGAAATTGTCTTTTATTAAAAAATCTGTTTTGTTTTACTTGTTTCCAACGGTTAATGAATAATGACTATCATTCTGCCTGTATTTATCCTGTGTACTTTATTATAGATTATAGATTTCTTACTTTCCGCGTTATTCCATAGGTGTATCTCTGGCCTGCTCCCACTACAACTGGCATGAAAGCTGGCAGAATAGTCCAAACCATACTTCATCTAGCTGGTTTTAAGAACATCAAGTCAAAGGTAAACCAATGCCAAATAAAATTGAAGATTGTCCTGAAATTTGAAATTTGCTCTAATTTTCTCGTATTGATAGGTGATTGGTTCCAGAAATCCTCATAATACAGTTAAGGCTGTCCTCAAAGCACTAAACGCGGTTAGTAATTCATCTTGCTGATTTTGCAAAGCAACTAACTTTGTCATACACTTTCCCTGTGATATTTTATGTTGTGTTTTTTTTGTCTATTCCAGATTGAAACGCCAAGGGATGTCCAAGAGAAGTTTGGCAGGACCGTGGTTGAGAAGTACCTGTTGTGATGGACATGACAATGTGCTGAGTTCAGTGCTGTTGGTTGTCCCCCATTGATTCTCTTATTATCCTTATTTTCATGTGTATTACCAAGAAGTATTGGAAGGCAGCTTCCTGATTGCATTACATGTGAACATTATTAGGTATAGAATTTTGCCCGCACTGAACCATTCATATGTAAACGCAAAGGAACAATAATTTAGGAAGGTTCCTTTTGCTGTGTTTTCCCTCACTTGTTATGAGGCAATCTACCCACACCCCATTCAACCGCATTTCTCTGCCTTCTAGTTTTGTCACGAGAAATGGTCTCGCCGGATACAATTTTTCATTACGCCTCTAACAGGATGGTCAAGTGAGAACACACAATAGATCATGTTTTGTCAAGGTAAAACTATTGGTTTTGTTCTCCAATTTATTTGTTTTGCTTTGATGCTTAAATTTTTATTAGTTTCATTTAAGTCTTCTAACTTTAAAAGTAATTCAACTTAGTCATTTTCTGTTAAATGTTATTTGATATTGTAAGGTCTGGCTTATGGTTTCTTCTGTTAAATGTTATTTAACTTTTGTTTACAACTTAAAAAAAAATTCCCTTCTTCTTACCCCTTCCTCCTCCAACAGCACCTTACTCATCCTCTACTTGGCATCATCTCTTCATGCATTACCACCACCATTTCCTTCACCACTGTATATGGTAGAACAGGCGCATCTATTCTTCGAAGTGGAAAGTGGTAAGTGATAGGGTAACAAAGAGAGTTAGGTCCTCGGGGTGGCCTATTCAACCTATAAAAATGGTGAGGTGGGTTGGAATCCAACCCATCACCTGATGGGCTAAACATGTTGATTGGTTTGACGGGTTGGTCCATATGTTAACTTTTTTTTTTGTTTTTTTTAATTATTGAACGTTTATTTATTTATTTTTGTAGTTTACAAGACATTAATTTTAGTTATTTAATGTTGATTAGTTTTTGTTTCTTTTATGTATTTTTCAGTTATTTTTGTGTTTTTTTATTTTTTCATTTTGATTTTTATTCTTCTTTGCTACGTGGGTCAATCCATCAATTCATTTCAAATAGGATTTTTTATGTTTTCACAAGGCTGACAAGCCAACTAGCTAACATGTTAAAAATCCCAGGTAGATTAGGGAATATGAGCCCGCTACTAGAAATGGGCTAGCCTCCTTGTCCCATTGTTTGTGGGAGGTTGGGTTGGCTATTTTGCCATTTTTCGTTAGTGATTTGGACAGAATTTTCATACACAAAAGTTCCACGAGTTATAAATAAGTATAATATATTAACGTTGAGCTTTAGTTGGGCCTTAGTTTGGTTAGAGTTTAGTGGGGAGGGATTTTTGAAGGAGAGAAACAAGATGGAAAAGAAAATTTTCCTTTGTTTAGAAGGAAGAAAGTGAAGAGAAAAAGAAGTGAGGTGCGGCGATAATTAAATCTTTCTTCAAATGGAAGTGTTCCATCCCGTAGGATAATTGGGCACATGTATGCCCCTCATCCTTTTATCTTAGGTTATAGGGAAGTCTAATTCCCCTAACCCACGGTTCCAAATGGTTACATCGTGTGATAGTGGACTCAGATTCCATGCTCCATTTTCCCTCTGACTCATTCACCGTATAAATGGCTTTGAAACCTTCAATTGTAAGGCAAGTGACACATTTTCTAGAGCAATAATAGTCTTGATTCTCTTAGAGTAATTCTCTAGGGGTTTTTTCAATATTACGTTCTTTTTGTGAACATTTTGGCGCTCACCATGGGGCCCGGTGAAACGGTTCTTACACACAAAATCTTTACAAGCTAGCAGAGCAAAAATGGTGATGACTCACAGTAGCCAGAATCGTCACGAGGAGGGTGACACTCAGTGGCAAGAATTAGATAAGGATGACCGGATTCAGAAACTCACGAGCGTCGTAGAAGCATTATAGCGCATGATGCCAAATCTCCGAGTCATTATTTTGATGTATATTTCTCAGAAGATTTACGCTTTGGCAAGCGCACCAGTCGTTAAAATTGTATTATATTTGATCGTCCCACAGGGATTGTGGTAAGTACCTCAATCTCAGACTAGTACAAGCTGAACCAACACAAGCACAGAAAGCTCATTCGGTTTTTGGTTGTTTTAATGTTTTATAGTTGTTTTTGTATTTCCAGAAACAGAGTTAAGATGAAATGTGAAAGGTGATTAATAGAAAACAGGTCAGGATTGCTTCGGTTCATAAATTCATCAAGAAACATGCAATTAAAGTATAATCAAACTTCATAATCCAGAGGACAATCCACTTGTGGTTATTCCCTAATTCCTTAGGTGAAAAACACTAATCCTTAAGCATTGAACCTTAATTCCTTAAGTGCTCAATTAACCTAAGAATCTAATGCGAAATTGGAGGTTGAACTCTAACTATTCACCTAAATTGATTAGGCCTGAACTAGTTAGAAAGCTGGAAGTTACCTAAGCTTCAACCATGATTCCTCACTAGCGAAGTTCTTCATCAGTTCTGGATTTGTCAATCCAGCAATTCAGATTCACTCCTCAGCTTGTTCGCCTCAGGATCTAGAAGTTGATTTCCTCGCTCACAGCTTCAAGATTCCATTGCTAACCTTCGCAATCCCAACCTTAGGGATTTAGAACTCCATTGACTTCGGTTCCATCGAAGGATTGTGGAACGTCATGGGGGAGAGGATTTAGAGAGAAAATGAAGTAGTGAGATGTTCGAAGTTTGAATGAATTGTGTTCGATGTATTCTATGTGAATCTGTCTCTGTGTGTTTCACAGAATATGTACAAACATATATATAAGCATCTACCTAACTAACTAACTTAACTGATAACTTAGAAAACTTAAGTTAACAACTAAACTAACTAACTAATTACATAATTACAGAATAACTAACTAATTACAGCTCAGCTCTTAACAGATTCCAGTTCATCATTAGCTAATTTACAGCTCAACACTAACTAATTAACAACTCACTACTTAAATTACTAAGGTGCAGAAGTAGGAGAGAAGGCAGCAGGAAACAACACTGGTGCCGAGTGTCTTCTGGAGGGAACAATCGCTGTTTTAAATATCAGTCTTTTCGCTTGAGCGAACTGGGTTCTCGCTTGGGCGAACTTGAGATATGTACTGCAGTATTGCCTTCTCGCTTAAGCGTTATGGAGAAGCTTGGGCGAGGGGTGATGTTTTGGAGTCACGCTTGAGCGACCTTGCTCGCTTGAATGAATTTTTGACCCTCGCTTGAGCGAATTTAACTCTCGCTTGAGCGAATTGATTATTCAATCGGCATTCTGAAATTGACGCTCGGGTTCTTCTTTTTGTCTTCGGTTCCCTATTCTATTTTGGAGTCGGTATCTTTTGGACTCTTTTCAGTCGGATTTGTGAAGTCTCACTCAGTTTTTCAAAATCTCACTCGGCTTTTTCCTTTTGGCTTGAGCGCTCTTTTTCCTGCATCAATAAACAACTAATTTGCCCAGCATTTGTTTACTGATTGTCCAGTATTTGCATGCTGGGTTAATGAAAACTCAATTTCTTAACTAATTAATGTTTTTAATCAGTTTCTTTACATAAATTAAGCACTTTTGAAATAATTAAATAAATTATAAATTATTAGTAATTAATTAAATAATAAGGCTAAACTACTCACTAAACAATGAATTAAGTCAAATAAAAGGCAGAATAATTAAGTCTTTTCAAGACTTATCACATCCCCAAACTTAAAACTTGCTTGTCCTCAAGCAAATATTCAGATTAATTAACTAACAAGCTGTTATTCAACACAATCAACCTTTCCTTAACTTAGTTCATGCTATAATTATTGAATACCGACCATGCTTTCTTTTCACAATTTCTAAAAGTATAATAACTTACACCTCCTTTGGGAAACAAGCTGTTGATGTTTTCCTTACTGGGTCGGTGTTTCACTCTTCTCTCGGTGTATAGGGTAAATGGAATGCACTCATCACCTGCATACTTGTTAGATAAACATAGGCTTGCAACAGTTCTACACGTCATGCCATATGCCAACACAATCGGATCAGTAAGGGCTTTTTAAGCTTATAATAGGGCTGGGCTACAGGCTCAATTATTGTTTTCTGAGTGAATGTCGGGTTACAAGATGTATCCACTGATGCCTTGACTCAATTTTTAACTTAACTGCCTCTACTTAGCAAGCTCCATTATTTTCCGAGTGAATGCTAACTTAATAACTTACGGTGCTTTGCACCTTCTTTTTCTTTCAGTCCTTCGGACTTTTCCTTTTCTTTCTTCTTTTCTATCTTTTTCCGATCACACATTTTTTTTTAATCGGTGCTTTGCACCTTTTTCCTTGCTAATTTTTTCATTTTTCTTCTCAGCTTTTCTATTTCTCCCTTCATTTCTCTATTTATTCATCTATAACCAAGGTCGGAGTGTGTCCTTAATTGATGCTAGGCACACTCTTCACCCCAAAACTTAGAACTTGCTAGTCCCTAGCAATAAGTAAGACTGAGCAATTCATCAGTGGAACATCCAGGGGTAAATCAGTCAGTTTTTTTCGAGATAAATAGGCTTGTAACGTTAGGTGAATAAACAAAATAAAAGGGTCTCAAGCTCAAACATAATTTTTGGGTCAAAGGATAATTAAATATATTAGGAAGGCTACTTTTTGGCCTTGGCTAAATTAACAAAGAAGGCCTTCATCATTTCCGATTGGCTGGCATACAATCAATTAGCAAGTACTGAAGCAAATTCTGTCTCACTAACTAGCATGCAAGTTCATTCGAAAAAGAATAAAACAGGCTCAAAAGCTACAAATATAATAGTTAATCAGCCAGTCATGTCCCCAAACTTAATGTAAGGCCATACATTCAGATTACTAACTAGCATGCCGAGTAAATAATTAATTAATAATGAAATAGTTATGGCCAGGGATCATGAGTTAAACAAAGCCGATCAATTAATTTATCCGACTAAAGCCTAAGAATCAGCAAACTTTAACTTATTAAGATGGATTTGAAATTAAACATAAACATATTTTAGCAATTAATGAGTCAGAATATCAATTAAGGAGTCGGAAAAATACTTCCCCTTTTACCTGTGTGGCTGTGAATGGGAAATACGTGGTCGGATTGGGATGCATGAATTTACCGATACATTCGAAAAAAAATAGAATAATAACAAGCAATTTTAACAAAGAAATAAAATTTCATTACAACTAAAATAAAAGAGAATTCATTGTTCAGGAAACACTAAAAATAATGTCAAGTCATTACATAAAAACATCATAATAACACGGAGCAACAACTCAATCATCCTGATCCTCATTCTCTTTGTCCTGCTCGGAAGATGGTGAGAGGTCAGCTGCTCGGGATACGTCCTCAGAGGGAATAGTGAATCCAATGGAAGCCAACCACGCATCTCTGTCAGGTGGGGCTCCCATTTCTGTTGTGTGCTCTACCCTCAATTTGGTGGCAATCTTCCTGAGCATGAGATCGTGGTTCAAGACCCGATCATAAATTCCAAGTTGCATCTTCTTCATGACCTGCAATTCCTGCAACACCATAGAAATGTCAGAAGAAGAAGAACCGGCTCCTGCAGATTGCCTGGGACGCTCGGGCTCTCTGGTTTTAAACTTTATATCATAGTCTTCAGCAGTCTTAACATCTCTGAACCTGGGTCTGTCAAAACTTTCAACTTCTGGCGATTCGTTCTTCTCAACTGTAGGGGATGCATTCCTCTGAACCGAAGGAGATGTATTCCTTTCAGCTTGACTTTGACTGGGTGCATGTTCAGAAGAATCAGATATACTTATGGTTGTCACTTCCTTTTCATTATCTGTTTACTTTTTTCTCACACTTCCTTCTACAAAATTTGGTCTAGGTTTTTGCAGGAGTCTCTGTGATCTTCTTTTCATGGTTAATGATAAAAAAAATGCTGATAAACAACCTAAATGAAAATAAAAACAGAAATCCAAAAGAAACACAGCAAACCCTAAATGTGAGATGCATGGCTATGAACAATGGAAAAATATTAACAAAGGAACAGGAAAATACTAAGCATGTACTTAGAAGTGAACGAAAGAAGTGAAATAAGTGGAAAGATGGTACCTTTCTTAGGAATCAGAAAGTGCCTTTTCGTCTTCAACCCAAGTTTCAGCGTAGGAATTTAGGGTTTGGACGCTGAAAGGTTTTTATACTGTTGAAGTCACTATCCAAGAAACGCGTAAGTATGCTCCAGCTTTATTTATTACTTTATTATTATTATAATATATTTTTTTTAGACACTCTTACTCGGCTCACATACTGAATAGATGGAAGATCGAGTGAGAGTGGAAAGAGATACCGAGTGGATTCACGAAAGATGAGTGACAGTGATGAAGAAGACGAATGAATGAAGGCGATAAGTAAATGAAAGAGTGAGTGGAAGAACAAATGAAAGAACGACATGTGAATGAATACAGGATCCCGAGTGAATGAAAACTGAATGGAAATGATCCTGAGTGAATGAAGGATGAATGGATTAGAGTGAACGAATGAATAAAAACCGAGTGATCGAATGGGAGACAGTGAATAGAAGACTGCAAAGGAAGAGACCGAGTGAATGAGTGAAAAGAGTGAAAAGAAAATGACCGAGTGAATATGGAGAAAGATACCGAGTGATGGAGGTACTGAGTGGTAAAGGACGAGTGAAAGAGTAAACAAAACAACGAGTGCAGAGAAGGAATGAGTAAATAGAAAAACCGATGAATAAAAGATGAACGGAAAAAAATGAGAGCAAAGCTGAGTGAATGAAACAACAAGTGGAAGAACGAATGAATAAAAGATAGAGTACGGTAATGAAAGACTGAATGACAAGTGAGGAACGAAAAAGAAGGAGTGACCGAGTGGAAGAAAAACGAATAGATTGAGGGTGAATGAAAAAAGAAGAATTCAGAGAGGTTTGTGAGAAAACCACAAAAGAATTTAGGTGGAACGAAACAACGAGTAAATGAATACCGAGTGGATTATACCGGGTAAAAATGAAAAACGAATGAATGAACAACGAGTGGTCGGAGAATGGAAAAACGAGTGAAAGAACACGAAAGAATGAATGACTGACTGGGTGAATAAACACGAGTGAAAGACAGAACAAGAAGGAGATAAACTGGGTGGATAAAAGAACAACTACAGGGGAAACTGAGTGAATGAAAATACTGAGTGGATGAAAAAGAAAAACGGAAGACCGAGTGAACACAAGACTGACTAGAAAATATACTGAGTGAATAGGAGACTAATTGATACAAAACTGATTGTGATGAGTGATGAATCCGAGTGATAAAAGGCTGACTGAAATAAATCACCCTTCATCATCTGACCCGTTTATTAAATCAATGATCAGAAATCATTTATTAAAGTCTCCCTTTTTATTCATATCAAAATTTGGAATTTATTGAAGAATGACGAGTGAAGTTCAGTCGGGAAAAAGGGTTAAGAATGAGTAACAGTTATCTGAGTGTACTACTCTCGCTTAAGCTCGGTAAACTTTCGCTTAAGCGCGAAACAACAGCAGCAGCTTCTCGCCTAAACTACTAGTGCTTCGCCTGAGCGAAATGGAAGAGGCTTTGACCCTTGTGACGACAGACAATATGAGAGGCCCCAACCAGTGGAATCTTTGAAGCTCGTCCAAATTGACCCAAACCCTGGCCAATGCACGAGAGTCAACACTGTGCTTGACCCAACTATTGAGGAAGCATTGATCAGGTTGTTACGGGCCAACGCAGATCTCTTTACCTGGAACCCTGCGGATATGTCTGACATTGATCCGAATGTCATATGTCATTCACTCAACGTAGAGTTGGACGTCAGACCCGTATCCTAGAAGCCCATGAAGTTGGGACCTGATAGACGAGCGACAATCAAAGAGGAAACAGACAAGTTGGTAGCAGCAAATTTTATCTGGGAAGTCAAATACCCAACTTGGTTGCCCAACATTGTCATGGTTAAGAAGGCAAGCAGCAAATTAAGAATATGCGTCAACTTCACCGACTTGAACAAGGTATATCCTAAGGACCCTTATTCTTTGCCTAACATTGACCGATTGGTAGATGGTACTTCAAGATACAGGATTCCGAGTTTTATGGACGGCTACTTGAGCTACAACCAAATTCGTATGGATCCGAATGACGAAGAAAAGATAACCTTTATCACAAGAGAGGTTAATTTTTGCTACCGGGTCATGCCCTTTGGGTTAAAAAATATCAGAGTCACTTATCACCGATTGGTGGACATAATTTTCATGAAGCAAATTAGAAGGAACATGAAAGTTTACGTGGATGACATGGTGGTAAAAACAAAAAAGACAGAGGCACATACCAAAGATCTGGAGAAGATAATTGCTGAGCTCCGACAACACAACATGCGCCTAAACCCTGAAAAATGTTCTTTTGGGGTTCAAGGTGGCAAGTTCTCAGGCTACATGTTAACATATCGAGGGATTGAAGCGAATCTTGACCAGTGCCGCACCATACTAGAAATGAAGAGTCCCCAAAACGTCAAGGAAGTTTAGCGTCTCACCGGCAAGATTGCCTCCTTGTCCTACTTTCTCTCCAAATTCACTGAGAAATTTATGCCCTTTTATAAGGTACTAAAGAAGACGGATACATTCAAATGGATCTGAAGGCCTATTTATCATCTCTGCCCATCTTAACCAGGCCCAACCAAGAGCCGAGCTTGTACTTTACCTATCAGTCGGGGGAGATATAGTTAGCTCAACCCTTGTCCAAGAAGTAGGCCCCATCTAGCGACCGGTCTATTTTACCAACAAAACTCTGTTATGCGTGGAGACATGATATCAGAAGGTAGAAAATTTACATATAGCTTGGTGGTTGCCGCCCGTCGACTCCGACCCTATTTTCACAGTCACCAGATTGTAGTCAGAACTGATTAGCCCCTCAGCAAGATACTCCAAAAGCCCAAGCTCACAGGTCAGATGGTGGTCTGGGCGGTAAAACTTTCCGAGTACGGAATTCATTATGAATCGAGAGGCCCCATTAAAGCATAAGTTCTAGCAGATTTCTTGGTGGAATTCGGAGATGATAACGAAACTTATGACGCCGAGCACACCCTTTAGACCCTCTCGGTAGACGGGTCGTCCAATGTCAAAGGTAGCGAAGGAGGGATTATATTGGAATCCCCCACCGGCCTAGTGGTAGAAGAATCTCTGAGGTTTATATTTAAAACCAGCAACAATCAAGTAGAGTATGAATCCCTGATTGCTGGACTGCGAACGACCCTCGACCTAGGGGCTAGATACGTATGAGTGTAAACTAACTCCCAATTGGTGGCAAGACAGGTGGAAGGGTCATATCAAACAAGAGACCCATACCCTAGCTAAATACTTGGCATATGTAAACCAGTTAAACGAGAGGCTCAAGCTTTTTTGAGTTGTCCATGTACCGAAGGCAGAAAATGAGTGTGCCAACCTGCTCTCCGAGATGGCAAGTGTAACACCTCCGGTTAAATAAGATAGACCCTTCTATAGGATCATCCTATTTAACTAAGAGGTTAAAAGTTTTTAGAAAAAGTGAATATATTTTTTTAAAAAATAAAATAATGGCAGATCAGTGGAAGCAAATAGTAGATAATTCACATAGTCATTCACAAACTACAAGTAATTGTACTCTTAACAGAATGGGCATATAGACACCCTTAAATAGATACAGTCATCCATTGTCTTATTATTTATAAATATTCAACTGCATATATCCTATTTTTAATGAGTGCTCCCAGTTGATCCAACATATTGCTGTTCTTCGTATTCTGGTTCTTGGTTTCCTAGCTCCTCTGTTATTAATCATCAGAAAGGGTGAGTATATACCCCAGACCCTGAAGGTTCCCAGTACAGACATATCCAGACAACAAATAATATAACATAAATCATACAAATAACATATTTACAACTATAACAATCAATAATGTTGTCATGGAATGAATGAGTTAGGTTTATTATAATTTATCTTTAGTTTAAGTCTCATGATGCATGTGGGCCCAATAAACCAATCCACCATCACCATTATCTCATTCTTTGGCAGTCGTCCTACTCAAGTTGCCCCTTGGGCACAACGTTTCCATTCTAGAGCGATCGGAGCTCACCAAGTCCCCCAATCATTATTTAATCATCATAAGGTACGAATGAACTCACAGGTTCTAATCATTATATTATCTTGGGACTTGGCTCTACACGATCATAGTTACATTTCGTCATTTAGTCAAAGTACACCAGAATTGCATAGTCTGACCCGGCTTCAGGCGCGACTCTGATGCCATTGGGTTTCCGTCCCGGTTGTACTCCTAAGATTCTCCTCGGAGATCGGACGTGAATGTCCTCCAACGTACCAGGTGTATGCTCTAGTTTTACTCCTTCAAAAATATTTTCATGATGCAAAATGCATTATTTTTATCATTTGATCCTTGGGTATCTATGTGTTTCCAGCCTCGTAATATTTATTCTCAAATTCTTGGGTCCCATCAGTCTTTCAGACGTTGTACGTCATTTTTATTATTTAATTTATTCTTATTTTAGAAAATATATCGGTTATATCTTGACTAAAAATAATGCTTCGTTTAAAGAGTAAGTAGTATGTTCCTTATTTCATTATTCATAACTAAACAATAATAATAATAATAATAATAATAATAATAATAATAATGATAATAATGATAATAATGATAATAATAATAATAGTAACAATAATACTAATAATAATCATATTACTGATAATAATAATAATAGTCATATTCATAATTATAATTGTAGATGTAATCATAACCATAATAATAATAACAGTGATATAATCGGTGACCCTTCATCATTATTTTCTCGTTTATCTCATCTTTCAAGACTTCCTCACTGGAATCCACGTAGACACCCATGGTTCTTAATATTTTCACAATTCAATACCGATCATATCCATTTAATCATCATGGTTAATAATAATCAACACAACCAATTAATCACATACATATCAATAAAAATATATAAAACAAATATATAAACATTAAAGCATCTTAATTTAACAGTAATTCCCGAACCTGTCCTTAGAAAGGTAAGGACCAGAAGTACCTTAGCCTTTCCAAACACTCGGTTTCCCCCCAGAATACCAGAGAATATACCCCCCTGACCTTAATGGAAGATCTTAGATTGGTTGAAGACGTTCTTTTATTATCCTTGCTTCAGACCAAGGTGACTTGATGGAGAAAAGGAAAATGAGAGAGAGAGACTTTTACTAATTTTAGCTGTTCTGAGAATTCAGACTTGGAAAAGATGTGGTATCGATTTAATAAGGCAAAAGACAAGTGGGGGACAAGCTTTTTCATAATGGAATGTTAGGTGCGTTAATTGTGGTAATAATGGAGATTTTAGATAAGAAAATGAGCTGTATTTTGACCATTTCCGCCGCTACGTACAGGAGCTAGCATGATTGAAGTAGATATATTAAAATATGTACAAACGACATGATTGGAGTAAAAGGTGTAAGTTTACCTGCATGTGGCGTGTAACATCCCTATGTTTTATATTTATGAGTTTGGATATTTAATAAAGTAAGATTATTATAAGATGTAAAATTAAAATAAAAAGAAAATTTTGATTTGGGACCTGACGCGTAGCGTCAGTGGGACGCGTAGCGTCAGGGTAAAACTTGACGAGTAGCGTTAGTGGACGCGTAGCGTCCATATAAAAATTTAGACTTAACGCGTAGCGTCAGGGGGACGCGTAGCGTCAGTGTCGCGGGCAGAATAAAGACCCAAGATGACAGCCTGCAGAGCAGAAGTTAAAAACATAAGTTTTGGGGTTCTTCTTCTTCTCTCTTTTCCCTGCGACAATTAAAGGCCAACAAGAGGTTAGAATCTAAAATTAATTGCGGATTAGAGGTAAGAAACTTAAGATTAACGCATGGGATCTTTCAATTTTGAATTCCATGGAGAATTTCTACCTTTATCCATTTTTGGGGAAAACAAGGGAACTTTGAATTTTAAGATTCTAAACCGATTAAAAGTTTCCTTATGGTGTTCAAAAGAAGGATTGAGTGACGAATTTGAATTCCGCTTTATATAGGTTGCGAAAGAGCCGTTGAAAGATTAGCGGAAAAAGGGGTTTCTCGGAGAACTTGTGGTTTCAGTTGTGGTAAGCTTCTAAAGCTTTAGAAAGTAATTTCTGAGCATATTCTTGAGTTGGATTAAGGTTTGAACGGTTAAAACCTTAAACCTTTTTGTAATTTTATCTTTTAGTGGTTGCGGCGCATTGATCTTGGTAATTGAGTTTAGAGCGTCGACAGTGAGGTAAGGGGAGTATTATAGTATATATTTGATTACAGATTTGTGATAATTATGTTGGAAAAAATTAAATCTGTGAAAGTATGAGATTGATATATATATATATATATATAGGAGAATATGTGATTAGATTATGTATGTGGTTATACGTTGTATTTAACAATTATGGAAAATAGAATGGTAATGAATGAGAGGTGAATTGTGAATAAGATGGAAAATAATGTATAAAGTATGCTTAGAATATGCATGATGGAGAGTAATGAAATATTGAATTATCGTGATATATAAGATATAAAGTTATGTTTGATTATGTGAATATTACGAATGTAAAGTATGTTTATGATATTTAAAGATTATGGCTTTTATGCCGAGATGTGGCTTTTATGCCGAGAGATATGGCTTTTATGCCGAGATGTGGCTTTTATGTCGAGAGATGTGGCTTTTATGCCGAGATATGGCTTTTATGCCGAGAAATGCGGTATTTATGTTGAGATGTGGCTCTTATGCTGAGATGCGATTCTTATGTTGTGAGTTGGCTTGTATGCCAAAATCATTTAATGATTGTATAATGTATATTCATGATTTAAAATGAATAATGTGTATATGATGAGATATATTGTTAGATGTTGTGTATGCATGATATGTATTGTGGACAGCCATTCGGTATAGATTACCCCTCGCTTTTGGCTCCCGTGGTCCATGTAGAGGCCCAGTTGAGCTACCCAGTGATCCAGGAAGAGATCCAGTGGTTGAGGTGGGGAGACGGTTTATGATACCGGGCTCGGTGAACCAGGATGTGTTCACGGGATGTCGGTGGACTCCCAGCTGGTGGCTGATTCGTTAGTATCCGGATACTAGGTGTCTGATGTATATGAGAGTCAGTTGTGAATTATACTCCTTGACTGATATGCAGATTATTGCATTGATATGATAATGATATGATTGAAATAATGAATTGTGAAATGAATTGATTAAGTATGGGTGCTTAAAATTAATTTATCTCAATGTTGCGAGATATTTGTTATGATGTGAACATAATGAATTTATGATGATTATGATGGATTATGATATGTTGGGTTCATATGAGAAGAGTTTAGTGGATCAATAACCCAGGCAGGAGAATGAGATTCTCCAGGTGATATCAACTCTGATTATGTAGTTGTATCATTCTTGTGATATATACACTCACCCTTATTTTATGTTCACAGTGAATAAACCCAGGGATGTTGCGGATGCTGCGGAAACCAGTACAAAAATGAGCAAGGAGTAATGCCAAAGGAGTTTGGAATGTATATCTTGTATATATTTATATGTGAATATATTATCTCGTAGATTTGTAGAAGTATGTGTTATTGTTACTTGTTCGTGATGCCTAATGGCACTGAGCCGTCAGTAGATATATGTAGATATGTGTGTAAATCTGTGGGAGTGTGAACTTATGCATAGTATAATATGTGTGTGGTTTGGGTGATGTGATTATGTAATGGCATTGAGCCATTAGATATTATGCATCTGTGATGACCAGGTACTGTTGGATGACTATGGTTATGGCATAGAGCTATACTGTAGTAAATTATGTATTATAGGCAGGTTCTGTGGATGTCTTTGTGCTGTGATGGTTATTTGAAATGATTGAATGTTGTATCGATGAATTGAATAGATTTAGAGATTTGAATTAGTAGCCATCCCTATGACTTTGAGAAACGGGATAGGTGAATTTGAGTTTCAGTGAGTTTCAATACCTTTGCTAAGTATCAATAAGTCCATAAGAATATTTAAAAGTGGTATGCATTGGATTTGGATCATTTAAGAATCATTTAGGGTGTTTGGTGTAAAAGTGTTGCACATAAAGTGGTTAAGTTGTATTTCGTGCATAACTTGAGCATATGTTGGAATTTTGGCGAACGAACATCGCCAATAGTTTCAGAATGGGGAAAACATATGGACCATTAAGTTTTGTGGCAATTAGACCTGAAATGAGCTAATTGGATAAGTTAGTAATTGGTTAAAAGGCCTAAAATGTGTGACAGCATCAGGTGCTGTCACTGATAAGCCCACGCGTAGCGTCATCCTGACGCTCAGCGTCAGGGCTACGAATGCACTCTCACGCCTAGCGTGGTACTGGCGCGTAGCGTCAGACCCCTGTTTCAGGTTTTGAGATTATTTCAACTTAAATGATTTTAAGGACTATAAATTATTTATTTTAAATTATAATTGGGGTAATTTTTATAAGATGCATTTTTTTTTGTAATTAAATTTTAGAAACGTGAAAAATTTATTGTGAAAATCAATAAATTGAATAAAATAAATATTATTTGAAGAGGGATGTCACAATTGGTATCAGAGCAAGACTATTCAGGATTGTAAACCTTGTGGGTAGAAATGATAGAAAGTAATGAGATTTGTTTGTGTATTCATTTGTATGTATGGAATTATATATGTGTAAAAGGTGAATTTTCAGGAATCCTGGCATTGTGCTCACTGGTTATCCGTTAGCCGCACTTCCTGGTATTGAGGTATTGATTATGGATTATATTTAATTTGTTTGATTATTAATGGTGTGATATGTTAATTATAGAATGGCTGGTACTTCTAATTCAACCCCTGAGGGTGACTTCTTAGAAAAGTTTTCTCAGCTGATGGGAAAGGCTGAATCTGGCCCAACCCTTGATAAATTTCTAAAGCGAAATCCCTCAGTGTATAAGGGTGGACGTGATTATGATGGAGCTTATATGTGGCTCAGAGAAATGGAACAAATGTTTGATTATTTTGAATGTACTGAGGAACAAAAAGTGGTATTCTCTACTTATCAGTTGCGTGATGAAGCTAGGGTCTGGTGGACACGAGCCAAACCTCAGATGATCAATGCTAATGAGGCCTTAAACTGGGTCAATTTTAAAAAGAGGTTTTTGGCAAAATACTTTCCTGATAATTATAAAACTAGAAAAGAGATGGAATTCTTACATCTTGAATAGGGAAGGATGTCTGTAGCTGAATATACAGCTAAATTTGATGAGTTATGTCACTTTTATTACCCTTTTTCCTTAGAAGGTACTGAAAGTAATAAAAGTGCTAAATATGAGTCTGGTTTGAGAATAGAGCTTCGTACTGCTATTGTACCTTTGGGGATTAGGGACTATGCTGAACTTGTTAATAAAGCACAGTTGACTGAAAATGTTCAGATGCAGAGGGTTTCTTTCAGAAAAGATAAATCTCAGTTGAGAATTAAAGGAGTTGAATTTAAAAAGCAGAGATTTAGTCGAAGTGGATCTTCTTCTTCATCTTCTTCTCCAGTTAGAGGTCGAGGCAGTACTCGTCCTGACAATCGAGTTTGTTTTAAATGTGGTGGAGAAGGACATTTGGCTAGAAACTGTAGATTTGAATTGCCTATATGCTATCATTGTGGTCAGACTGGGCATCTTAGGCCCGATTGTCCTATGAGGCAACACAAGAATGTACAAGGGGGTAGGGGTTTTACTCCCGTGAATCAGGGTGGTAGGTTTCAGAGGGGTGGACGTAGTGGGGCTCGAGGAGGCCCAATCCGACAATCTGATACCACACAGTCTGCTAGTGCTCAGAATGTTATTACTGGGAGAGTGTTTGCTTTTGATGCTTCTGATGCTATTCATAATGATCAACTAGTGCACAGTAAGTGTTCTCTTTTTGGTAATCTTGTAGATGTGATATATGATTCTGGAGCTACTCATTCGTTTATTGCTGAAAGTTATGCTAGAGATCTTGAATTACCTATGGTATTGATGAATAATGCTATAATTGTGTCTACACCGACTGGTTCTGAGGTTAAGACTATGACTATGTGTGAAGGAGTAAATTTATCTATTGAAGGTCGAACTTTTAATGCAAATTTAATCTGTATGCCCTTGAAAAATCTGGATATTATTCTGGGAATGGATTGGTTGTCTGCCAATCAGATTCTGGTGGATTGCTATCGTAAAATGGTGGTTTTTCCTGTTGAATCCACTCCTAATGATTTGGTATGTTAATATTTCTTTTTGTTATTGTTATTTTACAGGGATAGGTAATTTGATTCTTGCTGATATACCTGTTGTAAGTGAATTTTCGGATGTGTTTCCGGAAGATATTCCTGGGTTACCTCCAAACCGGGAAATTGATTTTGTGATTGACTTAGTTTTGGGTGCCGAGCCAGTGTCACGTGCACCGTATCGTATGTCATCTATAGAGTTAACTGAGGTGAAAAAGCAAGTTGAGGAACTGTTAAGTAAAGGTTTTATTAGACCTAGTGCTTCTCCTTGGGGTGCTCCTGTACTATTGGTACGAAAGAAAGATGGGAGTATGAGAATGTGTATTGACTACCGTCAGTTAAATAAATTGACAGTTAAAAATAAATATCCTTTACCAAGGATTGATGATTTACTTGACCAGTTACGGGGCGCATGTATCTTTTCTAAGATTGACTTACGATCCGGATATCATCAGATTAGAGTAAAACCTGAGGATATTCCGAAAACCGCTTTTCGAACAAGATACGGTCATTATGAGTATGTGGTGATGCCATTTGGAGTTACTAATGCTCCGGCGGTATTCATGAGTTATATGAATCGAATCTTTCATCCTTTCTTGGATCAGTTTGTAGTAGTGTTTATTGATGATATACTAGTCTATTCAAGATCCGAGGGTGAACATGTTCAGCATCTCCGTATTGTTTTACAGATTTTGCGAGAGAGACAGTTATATGCAAAATTGTCAAAATGTGAATTCTGGGTTAAAAGTATTCAGTTCTTAGGGCATGTAATTTCTAGTGATGGAGTTTCTGTTGATCCTTCCAAGACAATTGCAGTTATGAATTGGGAGAGGCCCAAATCTATTACTGAGATTCGAAGTTTTCTTGGTTTAGCTGGGTATTACCGACGTTTCATAGAAGGTTTCTCTCGTATTGCACTTCCTATGACCAAATTAACTAGGAAGGGATGTCCTTTTGTTTGGACTGATGAATGTGAACAAAGTTTTAATGAATTGAAAAAGAAATTGACTTCTGCCCCTGTGCTTGCTTTACCCGATGTGACCAGAGAATTTGTTGTATATTGTGATGCCTCTAAATCTGGCTTGGGGGGTGTGTTAATGCAAGAAGATAGAGTTATAGCCTATGCTTCTAGACAGTTGAGACTTCATGAGCAGAATTATCCTACTCACAATCTAGAGTTAGCGGCGGTTGTATTTGTATTGAAAATTTGGAGACATTATCTTTATGGCTCCCGTTTTGTTGTGTTTAGTGATCATAAGAGTTTGAAGTACTTATTTGATCAAAAAGAATTGAACATGAGGCAGAGGCGATGGATGGAATATTTAAAAGATTATGATTTTGAATTAAAATACCATCCAGGCAAAGCGAATGTGGTTGCTGATGCTTTGAGCAGGAAATCTCTTCATATTGCATCTTTAATGATAGAAGAATATAAACTGCTAGAAAGTTTTCGTGATATGCACCTAGCTGTAGTGGTTTATTCTCCTGGTTGTATGCTAATTGGGATGCTAAAAATTACTAATGAGTTTTTAAAATCCTTGTCTGAATGTCAAGAGGATGATACTGATGTAAAACAGTTGATTGATGCCCAAGATCGGGGCAAGAATCTACCTTTGAATAGAGATTCTAATGGGCTGTGGCGGTTTAAAAATCGTATTATAGTGCCCTCCAATGGTGAATTTCGAACACAGATTCTATCAGAGGCTCATAAGAGTTCATTAAGTATTCATCCAGGTGTGACGAAAATGTATCAAGACTTACGGCAACAATTTTGGTGGCCGGGGATGAAGAAAATGATAATTGAATATGTGGCATCCTGTATAGTGTGCTTAAAGTCTAAAGTGGAGCATCAGAAACCTTCAGGGTTAGCACAACCACTTGATATTCCGATATGGAAGTGGGATAGTATTTCTATGGACTTTGTATCGGGTTTGCCTCGTTCTCGTGCTGGATGTGATGCCATATGGGTTGTTGTTTATCGATTAACGAAAAATGCTCATTTTCTTGCTATTAATATGAGATGGTCTTTGGAAAAGCTTGCTAATATTTATGTGAAAGAAATTATAAGGTTGCATGGTGTACCCTCCAGTATTGTGTCAGATCGTGATCCTCGTTTTACTTCTAAATTTTGGAGAAGTTTACAACGTGAGCTAGGCACTGAGTTGAAAATGAGCTCCGCATATCATCCTCAAACAGATGGACAATCTGAACGTACAATACAAACTCTGGAAGATTTGCTTCGGGCATGTGTGATAGAACATGGAGGGAGTTGGGAGCAGTATTTACCTTTGATTGAATTTACTTATAACAATAGCTTCCATAGCAGTATTGGTATGGCTCCTTATGAGGCTTTATACGGTAGAAAATGCCAAACTCCTTTATGTTGGGCTGATGGTAGTGACGTCCTTGTATTGGGGCCTGAAATGGTTCAATCAATGACAGAACAGATTAAATTGATCAGAAATAAATTGAAAGTTGCTCAAGACCGTCAGAAAAGCTATTATGATGCTAAACATAGACCTCTGATATTTCAAGTTGATGATCAAGTATTTTTGAAAGTTTCACCTACGAAAGGTGTGGGTCGAGTTATTGGTAGTAAAAAGTTGAGTCCCAGGTATATTGGACCTTATCGTATTTTAGAGCGAATAGGCAATGTTGCCTATAGACTTGAGCTTCCTACAGTCTTGTCAAAGTTGCATGATGTTTTTCATGTCTCCCAGCTTCGAAAGTATATCCCTCGAGATGATATGGTGGTTCCAGATGACATTATTGAAATCAGAGAAGATGTGACGGTACCGGCTATTCCTCTTCGTATTGATGGTTATCAAACCAAACAATTAAGGAATAAGAATATTCCTTTAGTGAAAGTTTTATGGCAGAATTTCAATGAAATTTCACACACGTGGGAATTAGAATCTGAGATGCGACAACAATACCCGGATCTATTTACAGAGGTATGTTGATTTCGAGGACGAAATCTATTTTTAGGGGGGGTGAGTGTAACATCCCTATGTTTTATATTCATGAGTTTGGATATTTAATAAAGTAAGATTATTATAAGATGTAAAATTAAAATAAAAAGAAAATTTTGATTTGGGACCTGACGTGTAGCGTCAGTGGGACGCGTAGCGTCAGGGTAAAACTTGACGAGTAGCGTTAGTGGACGCGTAGCGTCCATATAAAAATTTAGACTTAACGCGTAGCGTCAGGGGGACGCGTAGCGTCAGTGTCGCGGGCAGAATAAAGACCCAAGATGACAGCCTGCAGAGCAGAAGTTAAAAACATAAGTTTTGGGGTTCTTCTTCTTCTCTCTTTTCCCTGCGACAATTAAAGGCCAACAAGAGGTTGGAATCTAAAATTAATTGCGGATTAGAGGTAAGAAACTTAAGATTAACGCATGGGATCTTTCAATTTTGAATTCCATGGAGAATTTCTACCTTTATCCATTTTTGGGGAAAACAAGGGAACTTTGAATTTTAAGATTCTAAACCGATTAAAAGTTTCCTTATGGTGTTCAAAAGAAGGATTGAGTGACGAATTTGAATTCCGCTTTATATAGGTTGCGAAAGAGCCGTTGAAAGATTAGCGGAAAAAGGGGTTTCTCGGAGAACTTGTGGTTTCAGTTGTGGTAAGCTTCTAAAGCTTTAGAAAGTAATTTCTGAGCATATTCTTGAGTTGGATTAAGGTTTGAACGGTTAAAACCTTAAACCTTTTTGTAATTTTATCTTTTAGTGGTTACGGCGCATTGATCTTGGTAATTGAGTTTAGAGCGTCGACAGTGAGGTAAGGGGAGTATTATAGTATATATTTGATTACAGATTTGTGATAATTATGTTGGAAAAAATTAAATCTGTGAAAGTATGAGATTGATATATATATATATATATATATATATATATATATATATATATATAGGAGAATATGTGATTAGATTATGTATGTGGTTATACGTTGTATTTAACAATTATGGAAAATAGAATGGTAATGAATGAGAGGTGAATTGTGAATAAGATGGAAAATAATGTATAAAGTATGCTTAGAATATGCATGATGGAGAGTAATGAAATATTGAATTATCGTGAAATATAAGATATAAAGTTATGTTTGATTATGTGAATATTACGAATGTAAAGTATGTTTATGATATTTAAAGATTATGGCTTTTATGCCGAGATGTGGCTTTTATGCCGAGAGATATGGCTTTTATGCCGAGATGTGGCTTTTATGTCGAGAGATGTGGCTTTTATGCCGAGATATGGCTTTTATGCCGAGAAATGCGGTATTTATGTTGAGATGTGGCTCTTATGCTGAGATGCGATTCTTATGTTGTGAGTTGGCTTGTATGCCAAAATCATTTAATGATTGTATAATGTATATTCATGATTTAAAATGAATAATGTGTATATGATGAGATATATTGTTAGATGCTGTGTATGCATGATATGTATTGTGGACAGCCATTCGGTATAGATTACCCCTCGCTTTTGGCTCCCGTGGTCCATGTAGAGGCCCAGTTGAGCTACCCAGTGATCCAGGAAGAGATCCAGTGGTTGAGGTGGGGAGACGGTTTATGATACCGGGCTCGGTGAACCAGGATGTGTTCACGGGATGTCGGTGGACTCCCAGCTGGTGGCTGATTCGTTAGTATCCGGATACTAGGTGTCTGATGTATATGAGAGTCAGTTGTGAATTATACTCCTTGACTGATATGCAGATTATTGCATTGATATGATAATGATATGATTGAAATAATGAATTGTGAAATGAATTGATTAAGTATGGGTGCTTAAAATTAATTTATCTCAATGTTGCGAGATATTTGTTATGATGTGAACATAATGAATTTATGATGATTATGATGGATTATGATATGTTGGGTTCATATGAGAAGAGTTTAGTGGATCAATAACCCAGGCAGGAGAATGAGATTCTCCAGGTGATATCAACTCTGATTATGTAGTTGTATCATTCTTGTGATATATACACTCACCCTTATTTTATGTTCACAGTGAATAAACCCAGGGATGTTGCGGATGCTGCGGAAACCAGTACAAAAATGAGCAAGGAGTAATGCCAAAGGAGTTTGGAATGTATATCTTGTATATATTTATATGTGAATATATTATCTCGTAGATTTGTAGAAGTATGTGTTATTGTTACTTGTTCGTGATGCCTAATGACACTGAGCCGTCAGTAGATATATGTAGATATGTGTGTAAATCTGTGGGAGTGTGAACTTATGCATAGTATAATATGTGTGTGGTTTGGGTGATGTGATTATGTAATGGCATTGAGCCATTAGATATTATGCATCTGTGATGACCAGGTACTGTTGGATGACTATGGTTATGGCATAGAGCTATACTGTAGTAAATTATGTATTATAGGCAGGTTCTGTGGATGTCTTTGTGCTGTGATGGTTATTTGAAATGATTGAATGTTGTATCGATGAATTGAATAGATTTAGAGATTTGAATTAGTAGCCATCCCTATGACTTTGAGAAACGGGATAGGTGAATTTGAGTTTCAGTGAGTTTCAATACCTTTGCTAAGTATCAATAAGTCCATAAGAATATTTAAAAGTGGTATGCATTGGATTTGGATCATTTAAGAATCATTTAGGGTGTTTGGTGTAAAAGTGTTGCACATAAAGTGGTTAAGTTGTATTTCGTGCATAACTTGAGCATATGTTGGAATTTTGGCGAACGAACATCGCCAATAGTTTCAGAATGGGGAAAACATATGGACCATTAAGTTTTGTGGCAATTAGACCTGAAATGAGCTAATTGGATAAGTTAGTAATTGGTTAAAAGGCCTAAAATGTGTGACAGCATCAGGTGCTGTCACTGATAAGCCCACGCGTAGCGTCATCCTGACGCTCAGCGTCAGGGCTACGAATGCACTCTCACGCCTAGCGTGGTACTGGCGCGTAGCGTCAGACCCCTGTTTCAGGTTTTGAGATTATTTCAACTTAAATGATTTTAAGGACTATAAATTATTTATTTTAAATTATAATTGGGGTAATTTTTATAAGATGCATTTTTTTTTGTAATTAAATTTTAGAAACGTGAAAAATTTATTGTGAAAATCAATAAATTGAATAAAATAAATATTATTTGAAGAGGGATGTCACATGGCGCGTCCGTGATAACATACTTGGATTTGTGTGAACTAGCAGACCGGTCACTAAGTGGAATGACGTCACTATCCCAGCATTGATCCAGTCGGTTTCTATTGATCATGTCCCCTATCAATTCTGACACTGTTTGGCATATCTCTTTTCCGAGAAGTTTCCATCAGTCTCTTTCGTTCAGAATTGCTCCACTCGGAATGGAATTCACTCGGAACTGTTTCTGCTTGAAACACTCGGTCAGCTTTTCCTTCCTCGGAAGTGACTCACTCGGAAATGTCTCACCCGGATATATATATATATATATCTGCCTGAAGTGTTCTTTCAAAGCCACTTTTCGTTCCCAATTGATTCACTCAGGAATTGTCCACTCGGATATATTTCTGACTGAAAAGTACTTATTCGTAATTAGTCTTTCTTCACTCGAAAATACTTCTCTCGCAAGTGCATAACTCGGAAATCATATAACCGAAGGGTCATTCGGAGTTGCGTCACTCGGAAACCTTACAACTGAGACGTCATTCGGAGTTGTGTCACTTGAAAATCTTACAACTGAGAGATCATTCAGAGTTGTGTCACTCGGAAATCTTACAACTGAGAGGTCATTCGGAGTTGTATCACTCAGAAATCTTACAACTGAAAGATCATTCAGAGTTGAAGTTCAGTCCTCTCGAAAATCGTTCCACTTGGGAATATCACTCGGAGTCGAAGAAAATTTCGAGGGCGGACCCGAGCACAAACTCTCGGCAACTTTAAGACATCCGAGTACGAATAGAATGAAAGGGTTCATCACTCGGATATTTATTTCCCCCGAAAACTTTTCACTCGGAAACGTATTCATTCGAAGTCAACCTTTCTCTGTCCAGAAGTACTTCCCTTGGAAATGACTCACTCGGTATATTTCAATCGATGCCATACCACGCGGAAATCGGAAATCTCACTTGGTGTTATCCCACTTGGAAATGTCTCACTCGGTGAAATCCCACACGACAGTGTTGCACTCGGAGACACCCCATTTGGGAAAGTTACACTCAACTCGGAGATAACCCACTCGGGAATTCACTTCTCAGAAATATCTCGGTCCGAGAAGTACTCATTCGAAATCAGTTTTTCTTCGTTTGGAAGTACTTCTCTCGGAAACGTTTCACTCGGATATGTTTCATTCGGAAACGAGTCACTCGTAGACGTTTCACTCGGAAACGTGTCACTCGGAGATGAGTCACTCAGACCTTTCACCCAGAAGTGGTTCTCTCGAACACGCTTCACTCAAAATGTCTCCGAGGCCGGGACTCCACTCGGAAGTTCTCTCGGTCGTAACTCACATGGAAACATAACCTTCACCCGGAATTCCTCTCGGTCATACCTCACTCGGAAACATAATCTTCACTCAGAATTCCTCTCGGTCATACCTCACTCGGAAACATAACTTTCACTCGGAATTTCTCTCGGTCACTCGGAACAGATTCCTTTCTTCACTCGGACAGTCTTATCTAAGACATGATTCACTCAGAAAATGGATAATATCATTAATGGTCTAGATAAATTCCATGATTATACACGAAAATGAAATTTCTGAGATATTACAGACTACCCGCAGGGTATTTTATTTACTTATTATCACTTACAGAACTTCCATACTTCAAAATTTACAAGATTAAGACTGCTACTAAAAATAGGGATGTTACAACAAGCACCATAAAAGCAGGAAACTTGAAAACTATTATATAGGTTACCCTGGAGGAGCCCATAATTCAGGAGCTATATCAAATATGCCAGATTACCACAAACGCGAAAGAAGAGACATGGATGACCCTGATCGTGAATTTTCTTCTCCACGGGAACCTCTCGGAGGACCCTTTACAAGCCAAAAAACTTTAGGTACAGGCGAAAAACTACATTGTGTTGAATGGGCGGCTCTAGAAAAGGCGTTTTACGTCGATACTCCTAAAGTGCTTAAAGGCGGGGCAAGCTAATTATGTCATGAGAGAACTACACTCGGGAATCTATGGCATCCATGGGGGGTCCACCCTTTCGCTGCTCGAGTGCTCATAACGAGATACTTCTATCCAACACTCAGCGCAGATTGTTCCTAGTTCATCAAGAAATATGATCCATGTCAATGAAATACCAATCAGATCAACCACCACCAGAACCCTTACACGAGATCCTTTCCCCTTGGCCCTTTAATACTTGGGGCATCGATATCTTGGGACCATTTCCGCACGGAAAAGGTCAGGTAAAATATCTCCTGGTCGCAATAGATTTTTTCATAAAGTGGATTAAAGTTGAGCCCTTCGCCACTATTACTACGGCTAAGGTCCAGACCTTCACATGGAAACACATAATTTGCAGACACGGGCTCCCTCATACCATCATCTCTGATAATGGGCGGCAGTTTACAAATAAAAACTTTGTCCAATTCTATGAAAACCTGGGCATCAAAAAGAAGACTTTCCTCTGTCGAGCACCCGTAGACAAATGGTCAGACCGAGGCATCCAACAAGGTAATCCTCCAAGAGTTAAAACGAAGGTTAGGACAGGCTAAAGACAGATAGGAAGAAAAGTTTTTGGGAGCTTTGTGGGCTTATCACACAACCCCACATTCCTCGACTCATGAGACCTCATTCTGACTCACTTATAGGGCAGACGCTATGATCCCAATGGCGCTCGAAAAACCATCTCCCCAGAGAATAGCCTACGACGAGGAGAATAGTAATGAAGGAAGACGAGAAGACCCGGACCTCAGCTTGGAAGAACGTGACATAGCCTTCGTCAAAATCCAAGCCTCCAAAATGAAGTCAGCCCAGAAATGGAACTCCATGCTTAGGCCCCGACCCCTCCAACAGGGAAACCTGGTACTACAAATTGCGGATAACAGCGTGGGAAGACGGGAAATTCACAGCTAATTAGGAAGTCCCATACCGAGTCAAGGAAGTAGTCGGAAAGGGCACATATCAGTTGGAAGAATTGGCAGGAAGGGACATCCCTCGGACCTAAAACGCCACGCATTTGAAATTGTATCACAGTTAATGTAAGATGTTGGGCTCTCTTTTTCCTACCTAGGAGCTTTTTGTCGCACAGGGTTTTCCTCCTAGGAAGTTTTAATGAGGCTACATTATGTTTTTTCTACCCCAAATCCTCCCCCATTATTAAAATTATAATAAAATTTAAAATATTTTTAATAAAAAATTTAAAACTTATAATAAAAAATTATCTTTTATATAAAAAAATTTAATTTATTCTGTATTCATTTTTGTCTACCTTTAAATTTGGCCAATTTTTTCTTCTATTTCTATTATATTTCTTTCCACCATATTTTTTACTTTTCTATTTCTTTTCTTTTAATATTTTATTCTTTCCTATTTCTTATCATCTCATCTTACATATTGACAACCATATCCATACATCTTTAAAGTTTATTAAAAATTCTTATTCTTTTAAGCCTTTTATTTGAAGTATTTTCGCAGTTTTAAAAAAAATTACAAAGAAAATTTCCCGACGAACATAAGGGGAAGAATTTCAAGTTAATAAGCTCTAATACCTTGTTCAAATTGTCATTAAAGAAGAAAAGATTGATAAAGCTCACCTCGTTTGTCAAAATAGAACACCATTTCACTGTTCTTTTTAATCACGGATCAATTTGCGTAATTACTCAACCTAAACATGTGTGACTGTTCAGTGTTACCTTTCTGGGTGGAAAACTCACTTGATAACACGAACTGGCTTCTTATGTGTTACACGTGTTTAATCTAGAGAGCACATGTGAAAAACATGTGATACCTATATTTTTCACATGTGTAAAACAACTCCAAATTGGTATGAAATGTATATTATTTTAATAAAATGTTTAAATGCTATATTATTATCAGTATTATTCAGAAAAACCTATTCATACTTAATGCTGTGCCCAAATTTTAAAAAATAGCTCACATCACTCTGATTGAGGTATGTTATTGCTTTAATAAATCAAACTCTCAAATATAAAGAGAAAGACCTTTCAATAGATATTCCATTTCTATTCATTCCCCTCTAAAAGCCAACTTCCTAGCTCCCATATCAATTAATCCAACTTAACCTTATGTTATACAATTTTTCAAATTTTCAAAATATAGTTAAAGATAATCAATATTTCTTTTTGAAAAATAGTCTAATGCATGGCGTGTTGGTGCATTTTGTATTAACATAACTTTTCTTTTTCTTGCTAAAGAAGGAAGAATTAAAAGGCTAAGGATATAGAGAATGTCTAACTAAATAATAGTACTGGTACATACAAATTGAAAAAGTCCCAAGAAAATAAGTCACAACATGCAGAAAATAATTCTTCCCAACAAAATCAAATAACTATGCACATAAACTAGGACTCATCTAGACTTACCAAACAAATAATAGATTTGGATGACTACTCATAAAGAGAGTAATGAAAAGCCTTATTATTTGTTTTAAGTTAAGACTATGTATATAAATTAACCAAGTCCACCACCTATACACAACATTACTTGAGTCATTGTTAAATAATCTATTGTTTCTTTCCTTCTATAAGCACCAGATGAAAGTCAACCAACCAACACATTATAGATGTTTTGAGATTCGCTTGGAGGGATTGGAGCCATGTTGGTAGTAGTGATTCCAGCAGTCTGAAGAAAACACAATGATGATTCCTAACCAACTGTAATATTCTGACCAGATTTACCAAGAGAACCTACAGGAGAAAAAGAGATGTGTGCAAGTTCCATAGCACAATGAGCATAAATATGATGGAAGAACAACAGACAAATAACACTTTTTTAGATTATTGCATATTGGAACATGATTCAAAAAGATCTTCCACACCAGAACTGAAACTTTGAAAGGTACCATATGTAGCCAAATATTAAGAAAACATTGTTTCACCAAACAGCGGTATTTTTTGTAACTTATCTTTAAAATTACAATTTCTATCGTATATATTCAGTATGTTACGATCTAGCTAAGTATAATATCTAAAATTATGTATACTCATAAAGAACAAAGAAGGTGCATACAAAATTTACTAAATTGGACCCGACAACTTAGCTTTCATTTATTTTTGGTGTATAGCATCAATTCGCACAGCGGGGATAGCTTAGTTGGGAGAGCGTCAGACTGAAGATCTGAAGGTCGCGTGTTCGATCCACGCTCACCGCAAATGTTTTAAATTTTATTTGATTTTTATGATTAATAGATTATGAGGTTGTACCAAAGGGGGTAACATCATGTAAAAATAATATAAATAATTAGATAATTTAAGTTTTACACCTTTCATTTTTATAATTAGATATTAAATAATTACTTTCTTACAAACCTAAAAGCATAGCAATCGTGGGATTTTATATCAATTGAGTTTCAAGATTTCATTTTTTTTTCACATTCATTTAACAATTTTTTATTTTATTTTATGTAACATTCATTTTTTTTAATCTTTTTCACCTTTTCTCTTTTCCCTTTTTTTTCCTTTATATATATGAACACAGTCCAAAATGGAGATGCCGTGAGGTGATGCGATGAGTTGAAAAAGAAGGCAAAAATAGTTTTTTTTTTAAATTTAAATGTATTTTTGTCTCTATAAAATATGTTAGTTTTTTTTTTGTCCCTATACGGCAACATAATACCACGGGGACATGTTAGTATAGAATTCCATTAGTTACGTGACTATTTGACAATTTCAAGTAAAACATAAACAAAAAAATACTAATAAGTACCCGAATAAAATTGGTTAAAAATAAAAAAGTGAAAATCTGATTTTTAATAATTACTACACAATTTTCAATGAAAATATTTTTTATTATTTTTATTTCTTCAGGATATAAAATAAAGTGAAAATTTAAGTTTTTTTTTTTATGGATTGAAAAAGAGGGCTGATATTTTAGCCCAAATTTAACCCATGTCACATGTGATGATTTAAAGAAACACCAAAATTCAAAATTTGGGAAGTCAATTTCAGAAATAAGAAAAATGTAGAAAAAGAGGCAAATTTTCTCGACAGACATTCCCATGGAAAACCAATCATTTGATCCAACCCCTAATCAAAGATTTGGACCTTTTCGTTGACTAAGTAACTGGTTATGATGCTGACTCAAAGATGGACAGGAATAAAGAAAACCACCAGCGCAAAACGTAATGATCAAAACCGTTAGGAAAAATGAATAATTTGGGAAATTGGACCGCAGGGTGATTAGCTTCCATGTGCACCATGTGTGGCAGGACCACACCATTAGAAGGGATATTAGGGCCAAGTAATTTTTAGTTAAATGGCCTAATGTCATTTCGGTCAAAGTTGTGAAGACAATGACCATTCCCTCTGCCTCAGCTACGTGTAAATTCCGCAACTTCTCTATGCCATTTGTTCATTTGGTTTACCATAAATTGCCTCACAAAAATCTAGTCCAGTCTTTCACATTACATAAGTTAACTATCATATGCATCTTCATTAAATGTCATTATATTTGAGAATTTCATTGATAGGTATTTTATTAGTATTGTCACGATTTTATTATTTTTTTATTTTATTCCAAATTAAGCAGATTAAATTTGTATCCTACAGTATCTTAGTTCAACTTTTATCGATATGGGGATTTTGTTAACAACTAATTTGAAAGCATCTTTGTTTAATTATGTGTGTCATAATCCTCACAAGTTCTCATAATCTAACTCACCTAAACTATTTTTTCCCACAAATTAAGATTGGTTAAAGATTAAATTTATGTCCTTAAGACTTTGAGTTCAAATTCAACTACGTAGTTTAAAACTCTTGTTGGTATGTATTTTGCAAGTGCTTATTGAGCGTGATGAGGAATGCCCTTAAGAATTCTAGTGTGATCATCCTGGAGAATCTAAATTTAAATCCAACTAATATGAATGTCTTGTTGGTGTGTACGGTAAATAGAGTATTCATCTAGTCTTAAAACATGTCAAAACCTTGATGAGTTCTTGTAGTCCAATTCATCTAATTAAACTTCTTTCACAAATTAAAACTGGCTAAAGATTGAATTTGTGTTCTTGAGGATCCAAATTCAAATATCACCAATATAATGACTTTATTCTAGAAGCTCTTATAAGCCTTGCGGCATGCTCCAACTCCTCCTGATAAATTTACATAGTCCAACTCACCTAATTTTTTAATAAAAGAAATATAATATATTCTTTAAGAATTGCATTGAGATGAATTAAAAATTATATCAAGTGGTGAATTTATAACCGTTTATAATAAAAAGTTATTCTTGATTTAATAGTTAATTAGGACAATGATAAATATTTTCTACATATAATTAGAAAATTTTAAAAGATGCATTCAAACTTAAGTATCTAAAACCCACTAGGTTAGCCTAGGGGTAGAAGTTTGGGTAGTAGTTTAGTTTAAGGTTTTATATGCAAACCATATCTTTTCATGTAAACCACACAACAAACAAAAACTTAAGGGGACATTTAGGATGATTGGGGGCTTATTTGGGGAAGAGATATAGCTTTCTCAAAGAAAAAAGTATAGGGAGTGTTAGAGTTGGTTATTTGGATTGATTAATGTATCACCACTAGAAATCTAATTTATAACATCTAAAAGTAGTGTCTGTTTCAACAACGACGCTACATAACCACTAGAACCTTATTTCGAGCCTTACATAACCATTGGAAAGCAAAACCAAACCCCCCATATGCAATAGGTGTCACGGCTAGAGAGAGAAAGAGAAGGGGAGAGAGGAAACTTGAAATTGAGAGTACCAATAGACTCACCTCGTTGTTGAGATTCCAAAAATACGATCAATTTGAAGTTCCGATGTGAAATTGCCCTCCAATTAAAGCCAAGAGCTCACGATAATGGAAGGAAAAGAAGAGAGCAAAACACGCGTGAAATGGAGAAGAAGTTGTTTTGTTTTTATTTCATTAAGGGCATATTGATAATTTACCATTTTCTTTTCTATTTTCTTTTAAAACTTAAATTAAAACTTACCTTTTAACCCTTTAGTAACTTTAAATTTACCACCATTCATTAAACTTTATCTAAATTTTAATAATCCACTAATCAAATAATTTTATTTAATTTCACTACATCTAATTATTTAAAATTACATTCATATTAATTAATAATGATTTCTGAAAATCTAAAATTATTTTGAGGACAATTATTAATACTTTTCCGCCAATCATAGATTTTAATTCAATTATCTAGGATGTTACATTTTTTGTACAAGAAAATTTGGTGGAACATATACATCTTATATATAACATAGTCATATACATCACATGGTCGTGAACAATAAACTGTACATGCTGAAAGTAAAAAAGTATGCAGGCTCCCATAAAAGAAAAGAAAAATATCTATTCTAATGGTTCTCGGTCCAAGGTGAGTCTAGCTAGCGCTCGATACGAAGTTTGTGCTGATCCCGAGTGTATGGTTCAATCAGAGGTTTGTAAAAATAGCGTGAGGGTGAGTCTCCACTTCCACAACAATCGGAGAGTTGTCATCACTGATATCCCCCCCCACATGATCCAAATAAGTTTGCAAACTGTACTCCTTCCTTCATTGGGGTACCTATTTAATTTATTCTAAGTTATTTATCCCTACTCGGTCCCATTCTATCCTCTTTAATATACAACTCTTTATTCTTCCCCTCACTACTAGTTATTTCACATATAGATACTAACTCAATCACAAACAATCACAATCCACATGGATAAAATAATACAATGCATGAATTCCATTTCATTAATTCTAATCCTTTAGCAATCATGATACATGTGGGCCTGTCTCCTCCTCATCAATCTCACATATATCAAATCACATTGTGTACATCAATCCCACCTTATTCCCCTGCCTAGTAGAGCGTCTGAAGCTTGCGTCGTCTGGTTTTCACAAAAGGGTAAGGACACACAACCCTGTCATCAACAATTGATCCAAACACATTTCATCAGAACGGGGACTCCACAGTCACAGTAATACTCGCTCAGAGTCGAAGTATACCAAGGTTGCCACAGGCTATCTGGTCTCGGATGCGACTTCGAGCCATTGGAGGTCCACCCCAGTATACTCCCAAGACCTCTGCAGGGTTAGAACACCATTGTTCCCTAGTGTACCTCATGCAACACACAAATTCATTTTTACTAGTCATCGATAGTGTCCTTTCAACGACTTTATTTCAATCTTAACATCGGGTTCACTTTGTCAAATCCTTGATTAAATATTTTTCTTTATTTGTATCTTCGTAATTCATAACACATCTCGCCCGATAGTTAGGAATGAAATTAATTTTGAACATCTATAAAACCATGGGGTATACTGACACCGCAACACCCATCATCACATTGAATCCGATCTTAACATTTTTCGTAAATCAGCCACCTCAGGACCCCTACCGAGACACATCCTTATTTATTATTTTCTTACTTTTCTTTCAACCGGTCCTTCTCAATCCAATTCATGTAATGCATCATACAAGCCCCTTTTATATACTATATTATTTATTTCATTAATTCATAATATTCCTTAAGTATCTTTACCTCATCATGTTCCATGCAAAATTCATCAAACCATATTCATCATATATTTCATCACATAATTCAACCATATAATTCACACTTACACATTCATGTTCACAATTACAGAATAATCGTTACACACAACATTCATTAATCAAGCATCACATGATGATCATCACACATGTTATCCTAGTAATGGAGTCACAAGCACACTCATGATCATGGCTTCATAAGCACTAAATAAAAATGCTTATCTTATGAACATATATACTGACTTATTTATCTTAATCTTTTCCTTAATCAATTAATCTCGTTAATAACATATATTCCTAATATACCCTTTGCTTAACCCTGACTCATTTTTGGTTTATTAAATAATATTATCAAGTGTATTACCTAGACGATCTAATTCAGTGTATATTTTAATCATTTAACTCCTAAGTGTTAATGTATAGTTATACTTATTTTAATTACACCTAGAGCTTAGTCACTATACCGATAATCCCCATTATAGCCGTGTAATTGATACCACCGAGGAAGTTATCCAAGTTCTTATTTTTATGGTAACTAGGTTAACATATATTTTACTAGATTTTACTAGTTAATCCTAACATAATTATTTCTCCTTTTCTTTTAATTTCCATTCTTACCTTAGTAATATCCTTCCTAACTTAGTAAGCCCTCCAAGGTTAAATTTTAATTACTAAGATTCTGAAATTTACTAAGTCTTCCAATGAGTAGCAAACTTAAACTCTTGCTTCTAAATTCATTTTTTTAACTGGCTATAACTACTTTTAAACTATTTTCTTTTCCTAACTATTAATTTATACGTTCTGATCTAATCCTTTTTATTAAACTATCCTCCTCATTCACTAGGTACTCGTTCTAGTTATTCCTAGGTTCCTTTGACTATTTAGCATATATCTAAAGGATTTGTTACTAACTCCAAAAATTGTCAGTTGTTTTAATCATAAGTCCAAATTTTCTTTTTACTCCATTAGTACCTTAAAATGCACTTAATAGTCTAGATATTCATGTCATGCACCTTCCTTTATAAGTTACTTAAAATCATTATTTCTCTAAAATTTGCTAAGTATTGTTACTATCAATTTCATTTTTAATCTTTTAGTATATAATTGTCATCTCCAAATTCTACCTAATGGCTTAAAACACTTATTACTTTAAAATTTCTTATTTATTTCATTTCTAATATGTTACGTAAAACTCATTATTCCTCTAACACTCTATCAAAACTTGCTAAATCTTATTACCATTTTCTTTTAATCTTTAGTATACATTGTTATTTTCTCCAAATTATATTTAATACTCAATATATTTTTCTTGAAAAGAACACTTAAAGATTTCTATTTCTTTTATCTCAAATATATATATCATTACTCCTAATTCTTCCTTGGCTATTTATTTCTATAAACATTATTTCTCTAATATATTTCTTTCTTTATCAACTATTCTTTTCTTTTAGTCCTCACTATAAAATTACTATTTTTGTCAAGTAAGATTTCCCTTAGAAATACTTTAAAATTCTATTCCTTCATGTGTATATCTATACTAGGAAAATCATTATACCAAATTTCCTTAGTTTTGTCTTTCTTTTGATACCTAAAATCTTCTCCTTGTTTTATAAAAAAATTCTTTTGATAATTCTCAGCAAATATTAATAATGCTACAAATTTATGAAATGAAGCGTAATTGGAATTAGCTCATAAAAATGTCTCATTTCACGTGATTTGTTGAATTTACTCATAAAATGCTAGTAAGTCAATTTAATTAAATTAGCGGAGCTTACCATATAAATATTAAAAAATTACATAAAATATTTAGAAATTTATAAATAATTACAATCATATCGAATTATTAACCATGTCCGCACTACGATATTAAAAATTCGTTATTTTGCGTAATAACTTGAATTTGGACAAAATTTTAATGGGACGTACGAGCTTCGAGACTCCTTTTACGAAAATTTACCAGAATGCATAGAAACGTAACATAAAGTCATAATCGTCAACAGTATCAAAGAACTACGTATTTTCTAATCTAGTCGTCGGATAGTCGTGAAACTTAAGGGGGTTAACCCCGGATACTAAAGGAATAATATCGAGCAGTTTATAACAAACAGAAATGAAGCGAGACCCCCTTACCTCAAGAACAGCTCACGGCCTTGTAAGGAAAAGGGGTGGCTTTGCCGAAATTTTACCGAGCGCTCGGAATCGCTCACTGATCATCGTTGATCGTTCTCAGGTACCTAAAAAACAAACATGCAACCAAGGTAATGAAAAAAAGGTCACGATTTTGAAGGGGTCAAAGGGGATTAAGGGCTGAAATCTACTGATTGTCGAGTACCTTTCATCGATCAGTCTCGAACGCTCCCCGTGTGACGTCCTAAGTCATTTATACAATTATCTTAAGCCGTTTAATTAAATTTTGGGATAAATTTTTACAAGTAATTAATTTAATTACCTCATCTATATAAAACAATTATTTTCAGTAAAAAGGTTCAAAATATAGAATAGGTTATGAACTAAAAACCCTAAAAGCCATTTAAAATGGAAGGAAACCCAAAATTGAATCAGGGGCTGTGACACCCAGAACGTAGCCCTGATGCTCATCGTCAGCTTGACAGTAACAACATTTGATGTTGTTACACATTTTAGGCTAATCGACCAACTTCTAACTACCCAAATGACCCGTTTCAGATCCAATTGTCACAAAACTTCACGGGCCACATGTTTTCCCCATTCTGAAACTGTTGGCGCTATCCGTTCACCAAAATTCCATCATATGCGTGAGTTATGCATAAAATGCAGTTTAGCCCAATTATGTGCAAAACTCTTGCACCAAACTACTTAAATGGACTTCAAATGGTCCAAGGCCTATATGTACAGTTTCTAAATGACCTAGGGCTAAATGACCTAGGGAACCTATTGGTCCCTTCCGGGGGTCCCAAAACCCGCCGGATCTCAAAGTCACCTATTTAGTTCCTTAATTTCATATAAAATCCACTACATGCATGCTTCCAACAAACCATCAAATTCATCAGTGCATCCATCAATCTCACAATTTCATCACACACACAACATACCATTATATGCAAGACCTACCCATGCCATCATTCACATAACTTTTCCTAATTCACGCACACATTGATACAATTAACAATAACATCTCTACTTCATCATAAAGCCATCACATCATAATCATATCCTAATCACATCCATCACATACTAAGATAATTCATCAATCACTACACTAATCACAAACTTTCGTGATCATAACAATACATCATAATTCGAATCATCTTCAAACATAATCAATGGAACATAACATACATTAACCACATTATATAAATTCATCCATTTTGTAATCTTCTATTATTCCCTGGCATCAATTCTTCGCTTCATTGGCATCCTCTGTAACATCCTTGTTTTTAGTAGCAGTTTTATTTGGTAAATTTTAAAGTGTGGAAGGTCAGTAAGTAAGAATAAGTGAGTAAATACCTTGTATAGGGTCAGTAATACTCCAAAAAAATTCTATTTTTGGGTATAATTATGGAATTTATACAGACCTTTGAAGATATTATTCAAATTCCGAGTGAAAAAGGCTCTGATCCAAGTGACAGAATGAAATTCCGAGTGAAGGATTAGCAATTCCAACTGAAGGATGAAATTCCGAGTGTAAGGTTATGTTATCCGAGTAATATATGACCGAGAAGGTTACTACCGAGTGAAATCTTGATCTCAGAGACAAATGAAGTGAAATGTGTTCAAGAGAATCGCTTCTGAGTGAAAATTCTGAGTCAAACCATGCCAAATGTTACTTTTTCCGAATGAAACTTCCCTGATTGCAGTATTTCGAGTAAAGGGACTTAGTCAAGGATATACCCGAGTGTAATCCGAGTGAGTTCTTCCAAGTCAGGATCTCCCTAGTAAGGAAGGGATAGCATTCCGAGTAGAATATATATATAAGGCTTGGAGTCATTTTTTTTGAGTGAGGCTTACGTCTGTTACTCTTTTTCCGAGTGGTGAAAGATCTTAAAGGATTCTGAATGAAATGTATTGTGAGGAAGAATAGTCTGTATTGCTAAGAGATGAAAAATCGAGTAAACCTGAATGTAAAGGACTTAAATGCTTGAGTGGTAAATACTGATTGATTAAGAAGTAACTAGTCTGAGTGAAAAAGGCAACCTGTATTTTGAGTGGTTAAGTATGAAATAAATCCGAGTGAATGAAACCCTCCAAGTGATGTAGAGTTTGAATGGTTCTAAGTGGGCAAGAATTTATTAGGTCTGAATGAGAACCCTGAGTGAATAATGTGAAGTTCCGAGTGAATGAATACCTGTAAGTATTTTTTGTTGATTTGATGCTTCATACCGACTGGAATGTGTTGTTAAAAATTATATGGGAAGTATTGATGGATGAAATAGTGATTAAGTTAAGGATTTCGAGTGGTTATATATATATATATATATATATATTGTATGGTTAAAGCATTACTTGGCTTGAATATGAGTGGTGATGAATGAATAATGCTAATTGAGTAGATACCGAGCGGAAAATGGTATTAGGGAACCCATTCCGAGTGAATTGCAGTAGGCAGGGCCATTTCTGAGTAAGTCTATGAGTATGACTCCTCTTCCGAGTGAGAGGTACTCTACTGGACCAAATCCGGGTGAGGCTCATACGTGTGTGTCTTTTCCGAGAGGTAATGACCTTAATAGGCTTCGATTGAAATTGTAGTTGAAGAATTTGGTTCAAACCGAGGGAGAAATATGAGTGGACCGAGTGGAGAAAGTGTTAATTTCTGAATGAAGGATGTTATAATTATTCTGAGTGGAAACTGTATATATAAACCGAGTAAACAGGGATACCACTTCCGAATGAGTAGGGTGTTATGAAATCCTGAGTGAGATTGGTTAGAACAGACACGGTTTAAGATGACTTAACCGAGTGGTAGTCTGAGGAATTCTAAACCAGTTAGGACGACGTGACATAGTGAACAACCGAATGAAAAGGAATCATAGATCGGATGGAACATTTCCGAGTGCCTCGACCCGTACTGATCTAGGATCTAAGATCCGATGTCTCTTATAACAGCTTGGATGGGCGGAGTAAGGGAAGACTGAATGATTGCAGACCGGACTAACACCACACCGAGTGAGTATATGTGCACACTAAACAACTCTGAGGCGGTGTTCACAAACCGCCCTTTCTCCCACACAACACTGCCTTCTTCCACAGACGGTGTCCTTAACTCCTTCACCACAACACCGTCCTCTTTCATGGACGTTGTCCCTCAAATCAACACCGCCCCTCACACTCCAGACCGCCCTCACACTCAAGACCACCCTCATACTCCACACCGCCCTCACACCCCACACCGCCCTCACATGCAATACCGACCTCCTCAAATCCTCCAACACTGAACATTTTTTAATTCCACTTTAGATAGTGGTCAGCCCACTTAATTACATAAATCCAAAAATAAGTGGCACAACGAACCAATCACAGGGGAAAGTTGCATCCATTATAATACCTTTATATATTTTATTCCAATCAAATGCAAAGCTGACTGTGAAAGGAGTCAAAAGGCTCCATTATCCCACCTAATCCTCCAACCGATGTTCCCTACTTACTTCTTATTATTAAACCCAGTGATATGACTCTAAGAACACACACACGAAACATAGCTACAAATACACCTCTGTTACCATTTTCCTTTCCAGCAAGCTTCTTCCTCTCTCTTTTCTCTTCTGTTTCACTCGGAATTCATGCGGGACAGTAAGGGAACTTCTTCTTCTCCTCCAGTAGCTCCATAAAGGTAAGGGGGTATATTCTTGGGTGCTCTGTGGGAAAACTGAGTGAGGGAAAGGGTTAAGGAACTTGTTCCTCACCTTTCCAGGACAGATTCAGTGTTGTGTGAATTAAATGCCTTAATTGTTATTATTTGTATTTATATATATATATTTGTTATTAAATGCATATAATCAGTGATGAATTGTGAAATGATATGTACTGTATTGGACTAAAAATACTAAGAATCATGGGTACCGTGTGATTTCCAGTGAAAAATTATGAATAGAAGATGGATTTAATGATAACAGGTTCTGTTTTATGTTAATCCGACCGGTTTTACATCTATAATAACTCGGTTTTGCTTAGTTTCAATCGGATCCAACCTTAACTGAATGTATTTTATTCTGATAGAACAATTCTTCACTCGGTAAACAACCTTATTGCACTCGGATAACTTTTCCTAGTTTACTTTCACACGGTTAGCATCTTCCCAGTTGATTTCACTCGGAAAACATCATATTTCACTCAGAAAACAGTTAGTTTTACCCAGACAACACCTTTCAGTGATTTCACTCGGAAAACAATTTATTTTACTCAGCAAACAGTTATTTTCACTAAAAGAACTCCTTTCAGTTTGATGTAACTCGGTATATAAAGTCAATTCACCCAGAAGACCTTTCCCAACCTGATTCCACTCGGAATCAGGATTATCTTACTCGGATTTATTTTACTCGCATGTGTCTTATTCAGACAGAACCCTTTTCAACTAATTTCACTCGGTAAACTCATGTTTCATTCGGAACTTATATTGAATTCACTCAGAAAACTCCTTTGAGACTGATGTCACTCAGAATCGTAGTTTATTACACTCAGAAATTCATTTTTACTCGGTTTCACCAACATTTTCACTCATGAAACTCTTTCTTACTGATTCCACTCGGAAATTATATTTTAATTCACTCAGAAATTTATTTCACTCAGAATTTAAGTTATTTCATTAAGAAAATACTTCTCAGTTTCTGTTTCACTCGGAAAACATATTAATTTCATTTAGAAAACTCTGCTCAGCTTTATTTCACTCGGATTCATAGCTATCTCATGCGGAAAACTCATTTTCACTCGGATTCAAGCTGTTCCAGTCGGAAAACAGCATTCCAGTTCATTTTCACTCGGACTCAAACTTATTTCAGTCGGAAAACAGCTTTTTAGTGTCATTTCACTCAGATTTTTAGCCAGATCGATTGGAGAACCCTTCTCTGTATGATTCCACTCGGAATCATACTTATTTCACTCGGATTTACCCCTGTACCACTCGGAAAACTCTATTTTTAGTGTTTTTTTTCGCTTGAATTTTCAATTGGAAACTAATCTTTACTACTTTTTAAGTTATTGGTAAGTTATAACTATCATTCTTATTCTATTATTATTATTATTTATTATCAAACTTAATATTGTTATTATTATTATTAGTTTTATTATTATTATACATTGTTAACATCTTAATTATGAGTATTTACATAAAAAATTATATTATTTTACTCTTTATGAAAAATATAATTTTAACCAAGATATAATAGATATATTTCTAAAATAATAAACGAATATCTTACAATGTTTAAATAATTGATGGAATTCAAAGAGCTTGGAAATAATATGATGAGACTGGAAACACATAAGATACCCAAGGATCTAATGATAAAAATAATGCATTTCGCATCATGAAAATATGTTTTGAAGAAGAAAAACTAGAGCATACACCTGGTACGCTGGAGGACATTCACGTTCGATCTCAGTAGAAGAATCTTGGGAGTACAACTGGAACGGCAACCCAATGGCATCAGAGTCGCGCCTAATAGCCGGGTGAGACGATGCAATTCTGGTGTACTTCGACTAAATGACGGGATGTATCTATGATCGTGAAGAGCCAAGTCCCAAGATGAAATGATATATATAATGATGAGAACCTGTGAGTTCATTCGTACCATATGATAAAAGAAAGGGGACTTGGTGAGCTCCGATCGCTCTAGAATGGAAACGTTGCGCCCAAGAAACAACTTGAGCAGGATGAATTCCAAAGAATGAAAGGATGATAATGACGAGTTTATTGGGCCCACATTCATCATGAGACTTAACCAAAGATAAATCATAATAAATTCAATTCATGCATTTTCATGACGACATGCTTGATTGTTATAAATATGCTAATTGTATGAATTATGCGATATTATTTGTTAACTGGATTATGTCCGCACCGGATTAACCAATCAGGGTCTTGGGTTATACTCACCCTTACTGTTGACAATTTTCAGAGGAATTAGAAAATCAAGAACCCGAGTGTGAAGAACAGCAATATGCTGAACCCACTGAGAACGATCATTAAAGATAGAATATTATTATTAATAATCAGACACCGGATGACTGTATAATATTTAAGGGTGCCTGCGTGCCCCATTCTGTTAAGAGTACAATTATTTTTGAGTTTGTGAATGACTATGAAATATATCTATTATTTGCTTCCACTGATCTGCCATCTCTTTATAAAAAAAAATATTCACTTTTTCTAAAAACTGTTAACACTCTCAGTTAAATAGGATGAACCTACAGAAGGATTTGTCTTATCTAACCGAGGGTGTTACATCCTCCCTGTCACTGGTCACTAAATTAAATAAACCACAGCAAGGGTGAGTGTTTGGCATATCATAATTAATATAGAATGGAAATAAAAAGGAACCTAAATATCTAATAACATATTTTTAACTTACCAGTTTCATTACATTTATACTTATAATTAGATTCATTTCCCCTAATTCTTGGTAATCTATGACACTCCTAAGCCTCAATTCAATTCCAAAGCAATAGAATTCACATACATCACATCAAACATATATCCATACTTATATTAAATCGTTTATTGCAAATTATTGAATTCATCATAAAAACAACATAACCTCATTTTACCATTTATTATACACATACATCGCAATCATATTACATATGCACAATTGACTCACATACATATATCAGACTCCTAGTATCTGGATACTAAAGGATCAGCCTTCATTTGAGGGTCCTACTTGACACCCTGTGGACCCTGCTTCGTCCACCTAGTCCTGCTTGACTCTCCACCTCAACCACTGGGTCCTACTTGACTACTGGGTAGCTCAATTGGGCACAAAAACATGAGAGCCAGAAAATGAGGGGCTACACATACCGTCAGTCGTCCCACGCCACATAAACACATCAAATCTCATCAAACATAGCATATCATCAACAATCTCTCATATGAATTTTAGAAACTGACATATAAACATCACACAGGGCGGCCACACCGACCAAGCCCTCACAAGTCATGTTATAGTATTTCCATACTCATCATTTTATGATTCATATCAGTTTATGCATAATTAAAACAACATACTCCATATCACACATCATTAACATTTATCATAATTCATGTTTTACGCAGTCTCACTCATGCATATAGTTCACATACTTATTTCTTTATTTTCTAACACGTAACTAATCAAATTATTGTATTCCCTCAATGTTTAATTATTTAATCACACCTAAACATACATATATACATATATAAATCACACTTAACTATACTACATTATTTTTAACAATTCCTAATTAAATTCTAAGCTTCCCAAAGTTGTGATGCAATCTGATCCTACTTAATTACGACCCGAACACCCCCTTACCTCGATTCCAAGCTTCAATAATTTATTCTTGGTGTCAGTTGCATGCTCCGATCACTTGATTTGCGGTTCCTCTTTTGAATTCGATACCCGCTTCGCCACTCATTCCTCCAAAGCTCATTCCGACACCTACGGTTATCGAAACACCAACCCGGTTAGTACATTTGGTCAGGCTAAGTTGGGCTTGGGGTAGGGCATTGATGGTTCCACCTGATGTTAGAGGGGTTCTAATGCATCTTGAGCATCTCCTTTCAAGGTTTGTTAGTAAACCATACATTTACTAGTATGAATTTGCATGATGAGAGAATGCCTTTAATAAGTCCCATAAGTTGTGCCAAGTCAGTTGTTTATGTATGAGTTACATATGTATAAAGTGTATCTTGTCACGTGCATATACCACATTCAGGATGACCCTTCATATTCGAGGTCACATCCAATTGAGGTACCTGCAAGAATGCAAGAAGAAATGTGTTTCTTCAGGTACCTTTAACAATTAAATTGGTTGAAATTAAAGCAAATGGGCTAATATACCACAAAAGGCTAGAGAATGTGTGGAAAAGTATACCTTCGACATTTATATGATGTGTATTTATAGGTGGTGGACTATATAGATGTAATAATGAGTGTATCAAGTATTTTTATAAATTTTATCAGTGATGTGACAATATGGTAAGTTCAGGGTATATGTGTTATGACTAGGGGCAAGGACAAACCCACTTTAAAGTCCATGAGATCTAATACACTCACTAAAATTCAAGTTTTTGGTATATTATAAGGGAAAATCATATAAGGTTTATTATCTTTTATTTTTACCAAAATATTTAATATTTCCTTGCCTTCACTCTATAATTTTTTTTCCCGACACTATCTAGGAGTATCTTGATTTGCTGAGTTAGGGGGTATCAATATCAATCTCATAGAGTCTTGACTAGTTATGTAGGATATGATTAATCTAATGTAGGAGGGGGTGTCTCAGTCTTGACCCATGTAGACCGATCAGGTATATTCGGATCAATATCCTTAATTGTTGACGAATTTTGTTACCAAAAAGAAAAATTACTTTATAATGTCATTTATTCTCGCATCATTTATAAATTATCGTTCATAATTTCTATGAAGCATTCAATGATGCTCTTAGGTGAGACATGGATGTGAAATACTTGTGATAATATAGTGTAATAAAATCTTCAATTATGTATTCCCTCACAAAAAAAATAGTGGTTGTAGTTTTAATTTCATCCATTGTAAATACTTTTTATTCATAATCTTTAACTATATCGTCATCTATATCATGGAGACCAATCCAATTGGTGTATAATCAGAAAATAAAGTATTTAGATATAGATTTAAATCTTTATCCTTATTTTTTTTTTATACTGGACTCTCTTTCTCTCTTATTAATTTAACTAATAAGTGACCTCTGTTTTTCAATAAATAAAAATATTGAAATCCATCTTCTTTTTCACTCTGTTTTCCTCTCTTCCATATATTTCGCTATTAACAGAACACCAAAGAAACTTCTCGCTATAAAAATAATTAACTTATATAATATTAATATAAAAAATCATAATAATATTTAAATAACTATTTTAAATAACGATGTATTATAGTTAAACTCGTATGTTTACGGTGCATGCGATGCGACCAAACTTTTCCATGTCTACTTACATGGCAATGTTCTCAAAATTTAAAAACCATATTTGACCGTCCATGTAATGTATGCATTGTCGAATCAATCAAACATTCTGTTATATTATTTGTACACTTCATATGCATACCCAAATGCCTACTTCAATGCATTTGAAAGGATTATATGGCTCATCATTAAATTTTAGCAGCATTTCATGTATGCAAGTACGTTCCGTTCAAGGATACAAATGTGACCATCTTTTCCTTCTATGGAGTTTCTCTTTGTTTCATAATCAGTCATCAAAATAAAATTATAAAAATATTAATTTTGAATAACATTTAACAGATTAGGAAATTGCCTGTACCTAACTCTAGTTGGAAAACTCTAATCATCTTATCATTAATGTCCTAGTTCCATAACACCTAAGGTTGTTCGCGGTCCGTATCAGTTCAACTTTTAGACAATACTACCTCTGGTTCCAAATATAAGCAAATTTTAGTGGAATTTTTTGGTCCCTTAATATAAGCAAAATTAGACTTTCCCAATGTCATTAAATGTTTGTTTACCAAATATGTCCTCATCATATATATTTCCAAGGCCACTAATTCTTTATATAATAAATGATACTAAGGGCATTTTAAAAAATTAAATCAAATATGTGGTAATATTAATGCAAATAACTACCTCCAACTACTATTCTTAATATGTGTGAAGTTAGTTATATTTGCTTATATTTGGAACCGGAGGTAGTATCATCTTATCTGATCATATTATTACATTACAAGTTGCGAATCGCTTCGGTTAGAATGTATGACGTCTGATTCGATCTGATCAAATACTGTTCAAATTGGATCTATTTGTTCAGTTTTCTATTAATTATATTTTTATATAAAATCAAGTATAAAGACATATAATTTTAACTCAATAAAATCAAGAATAACAACCTCAAAAAACAGAATCACCGCTATAAAAAAAGTTTTAACATAATAAAAAAATCACAAATCACTACATAAAGTCTTTTAAGTCTTACTTTAAGTTTAAGTTATCTATGTAATTTAGTGAGAGAATGTAAATATTAGAGTAATATAGTGAGAATTGCGATTCATTTGAGTTCGGTTTGATTTTCAAGGGTAGATTTAAAATTTGATTCGAACTACACACATAATACAGTTTTAGTTTGATTAGTTTTCAATTAATTTGGGTTAATTGAAGAGTTTTATTAGGTTTGAGTTGGATAATGAACACCCCTAAAAACTTAGACAGGATCATCATGAATTACTATTTGCTTTGATGTTCATAAGCCTCATGACCTATAAAAGAAATCTTTAAGATGATAAAATCTTCATAAGCTACCTCTAACGACAAGTCTACAATGGACTAGGGAGTTTTGGATCATCAATGGTGTCAGTGTAAAAAGTGTTTGTCTACACCGGTTATAAATACACTTTTTATACTTACACCATTGATGGTCCAAAATTCCTTGGTCCATTACACACTCCTCCTACTTCTAACCTTAACTTTTTAGCAATATGTAACTTGTGGGGGGTAATCGTTAACAAATGCGACATTTTATAAATCTAGCAAAAATCCAAACATAGAGAAATGTTCTCTAACATTTTCAATCTTACACGAGGTAAGAAAACAAAAGTATAATGTTTTTATATGTAAGGATTGTAACATCCTAGGTATTAAATTTAACTAATCATGCGGTAGAGAATTCCTAAATGAATTTATTTTAAAATACTATAAATTAAATTATATTAATTGGTGAGATTTTAAGTTGATGATGAAATTAATTAATTAATTAATGGTAAATTATTAATTAGAAAAGGGTAAAAGTAAAGTATGTTTAATTAGAAAGTAAAATAAAAAGAAAATAGAATTAGAAAAGAATAGAGAAAAGAAAATAGAAATGGTGAAATAATGAAAATGCCCTTAGGCATATAATATTTTTTTCATTTCCATTTTCCCTTCTTTCTCCCTCCCCTCATATGCGTTTTCTTCTTCCCTTCACTGTTCATGGTCACAAGCTTCAACACCTTGTGTGGAAGGCAAATTTCCACTAAAACTTAAAATTTATTGTATTTTTAGAATCTTGGGAACGAGGTGAGTTCATAGGTGCTTTAAATTTCACAATTCCTCCTCTTCTTCTCCAAGCCAAATTCGGGTTCCATGAATGGAGGTTGAAATCGATAATAGTGAGTTTTGAAAACCTTGAATTGGGAATTTAAATCATTTTGACAAATTCGCTTTGTGGTTTTCTTAATTTTAGTTATCTCGAGGAGTTGGTGAAGTCAGCGGTTGATTTGAAGCTCCGAACGTGTAGAATCGAGGTAAGGAGGTGTACTGGGTTAAGATTAATATAGAATTCGGCTGCGTTGTTTGGTGTATAGGAAAAGGGTAAATCTTAACCTATGTTGGTTGATTTAATTAATTTTAATGAGTTGTTGTGATTGATTAATGCATGATTGATTAAGTTTTAAATATGAATAACGTTGGCGAGTGGTGATTTATGTGAAACGTAAATGGTTAGGGATATTGAGAATTTGGGATGGAGAGATAAATTAATAAGTTAATAAATGATAAATTGTAACAATTATTGTGAATATGAGAAGCTAAAATGTAGTTTGTGATGGATAATTTAACTTGGGAAAGTAATATGATGCGGTATAAATATATATAACTTTATGGGAAGTAGATTGCGATATAAATGGTAAACACAAGTTGGTTTACATATATGTATATATATATATACATATATATGATACGTATGATCGATAGAATGATAAAATGAAGCATGATGAGTTGTGATCGCAAGTATATGACTTATATTAATGTAAGAATAAAATTATGGGAATGGATATAGATGGAATTTATAGTATAATCATGCGTAATAATTAAGGATGAAAATGGGTCAGGTCGTCCGTCGGGGGCCTATGGCTCGGCTCGTTTAAAGCCTACATAGGCCAGACTTATCGGGCTAGAAGACCAGGCTTAGCCTTTTAAAAAGGACTTTTTAACTAAACATACCAGGCTACAGGCTTTCTAAAAAGCTTTTGAAGCCTAACAGGCCAGCCTATTTAATTAGATTAATTATTAATTAGTTATATATATAATATATTTATAACATAATATATATATATATTAGATATCTACATTTATATAATATAAATTAATATTACAAATTTACAATTAAAAAAAATTAGGAGAGAATGGAACACAAATTTTTTTTAGGTTGGTTTTGGCATTTTAAAAGTTTTACTATAAACAGGCCTTTTAAACAGGCTAGGCCTTCAAACAGGCCAGAATAGACCTTAAAAAAAGGTCTATGACAGGCTAATAGATCAGGCTCAGGCCTTGAAAATTTGATGTAGGTCAGGCTCAGGCCTTTCAAAGCCCGGTCTGGCTTGGCCCATGTCCATCCCTAGTAATAATGAGCTGAAATGATGAAGTGGTGAGGAAATGAAAAGATTGATGATTTTAAAAGTATATGACTTATGATAATTATTAGGCAATGTATATACAATGAATTTGTGTAGAGATGTATTATGATATAGAAGTTGTGATGTTGATATGAATTGGTGAAATGAAAATGTATGATGTGGGTCGGGTATGTGTGACCGCCCATTTGTTTGAAAATGACGTTTAAATGGCTATTTGATGATATGAGGTTATATGTTTGGGTTGGGTCTGTGTGGCTGCCCTTATGTTTGAATTGTGGGTCAGGTCTGTGTGGTCATCCTTGTGTTTGAAATGTGGGTCGTTCTATGTGGTTAGCCCTTTTCATTTAAATTGAGGCCTTTGTGCTAATTATCTAAGAAAGAGAATTTGAAATGAATATGTGATTGTATGGTTGGCTCCCGTGGTTAAGTAGGATTCAGTTAAGCTACTCAATGCTCAAGTAGGACCTAGTGGTCGAGGTGGAGAGTTAAACAAGGGTCGGTGGAAGTTGAATTCACATGTCAAGTAGGACCCCCAGCTGAAGGCCGGTCGGTTTAGTATCCGGATACTAGAAAGAATTATATGATATTGTTTGAGAGTCAGTTGTGTACTCTATGATTGTAATTGATGTGGTGATTGAAATTAAATGTGTTAATTGGAATATTCGAATTTAATCTATACCGATGATGACTTGTGGTGATATATGAAATAATCAGATGAAAGACTTGTAAGTATATTTATGATGATTATACTAAGAATGATATATTAAGCATAATAAGGGTATGCAGATGTGCATTAATAAAGACTTAGCAAAAGAAATGTTTTATGTGATCTTACAAGGCGAAAGTGAGGCAAACATAAGTTGGTAGATGATAATCATGATTAACCAAATAAAATTTAACTGGGAAAGTAGCTAGATTATGATTTTCCTAGTAATGTATTTTTCTGTATTAATATTTAATTCCATTCACTTACCCTCTTGCTGTGGTTTTTAAGTGACTAATAATAGGTGATTGATGGGCACCGCGGAGGCGACCACTGAATGAGGCTAATGTGAAGTCAATGACAAGCAAAAAGGGAAATTGTATTGGTAGTGGATATATGAATATGTTACCATTTATGATTGATGTAACATCCCTGATGTTTTAATGAGAATTATAAGAAATGGGAAATGATTAGTAAATGTTTTAGAAGTTTTATTTAATATTTGTTCTGTCTTAGCCAGAGATAAGAAAGCCGGTGTCGAGATCGGTCTCTGAAGCGCGAGCAGACGGAGTTAAAGATCGGGAGTGTAGGAGAAGAGCGGACAGAGTTAGGTGGTCTGGTCCAACCGTTGTGAGGAGAGCGCCTCACACGGGGTCATAGCCCGGATTAACCTCATAATGACTAAAACAACGGATGTAGGTAACCAAGAGGTGAGCACGGATGAGGTATCCGATCTCTCAGGTTGTAGCACGGATTTCCGAGGTATGAATACTAAGTTAGGACGTCGGGGGCCGATATTCATATTGGGCCTATACTCTTACGAAGTATTAGAGAATTGTGAATAATTAAACGTTGTGGGAATAAATAAGTGTAATTGATTTGATAACTATGCAATAGTTTAATATAGTGAAATTGATTAAATTTAGTAAGAATACAAATAAAATAAAGGAAAAGACGATCTTGCCCATGAGCTATACATATATATAAGGAGATTCTCTTCCTTCCCTCTTCATTATTTACAAGTTACCTTTGCTGTTGGTTTGTTCCTTCTCTTTCGTTTTTTCTCTCCTCTCTTAACGCTGATTTGCATGCACTGGAGAGGGACTCCATTTGTGTCTAAACTTCAATTGAACCCCATTCCTGTGATCGAGGCTTCAAGGTGAGTCTACTGATCCGTTCCAATTGTGATTCCCTTATTCCTTTTATTTTTTGGCTGTTAAGGGCCATGCATGGCTATATTCATGGCTGTTCTCCACTCCTCTGGTGAGTGTGAGCCCAGATGCAGTCCATGAACTAAGGGCGTTGAAGTGATGAGCTGTAGTTTATGATCCGTAGGTAGTAGGCTAAGCAACGGAAGACTGAGTGACAGAGTTGAGACTGCGAAACCAGTGCTCAGAGGAAGGAATCGACACAGAGAACAGATCATCGAAGCGTGGAACCAAAGTAAAGGGGGTGTTCGGGTTATAATTAATTAGAATAGGACTCGCTTCTTATACAGGTCATTGAAGTAACGTAAACAGGTTAAGGAAAATGTTGCTAAACGTAGTTGTGTGTTTATGCTTGTGCATGTGTGACTGAGTACATTAATTAGTGGAGGATCGGGTGTGAATGAGTTTATCATGTATGATCTTGTGATATCTAATGTGAAATGATCAGTGTTATGTGACGTCGGGTTAGCAAGCAGGCTACCCGAGTAATGGGGAATTGATATTATTATGTGAAAGGTAAATTGTTGAATGACTATGTGGTGTGGGATGGCCGACGGTATATGATAGCCCCTCATTTCCGGCTCCCGTGGTTTTCGTGCCCAGTTGAGCTACCCAGTGGTCAAGTAGGACCCAGTGGTCAAGGTGGAGAGTCAAGCAGGACTCGGTGAACCAAGCAGGGTTCACGGGGTGTCAAGTAGGACCCCCAGCTGAAGGCCAATCCTTTAGTATCCGGATACTAGGAGTCAGATTGTATGAGAGTCAGTTGTGATCGTGATGAATGTGATGGAATTGTGTAGTTGGTTTAATATAGTTACTGTATGTAATACACTATGTTTCGGTATGCTTACCTACAAGTGGTGCTTTATGTGTATGTATAAATATGCATGTATATTTTAGGTTCCATTCTATATTAATTACAATGCCAAACACTCACCCTTGCCTTTTTTGTTTAGTAACCAGAGACAGGGAGGGGGAAGGAGCCATGGAGTCGCGCCAAGGGGGAGAACGGTGCCAGGGTCCGAGTGACTTTGAGTGACTCTCTATAGAGTCATATGTGTGTATAAGAACTTCTTAGTATAATTATTAGTTGTGTTTAATTAAGACCGGATCGGATGTAAACCTATATTTTAAAATATATCACTGTTATTTGCATATGCTTTCGTGGTAGCTATGGTAACTCTTTGGGTTCACAGAACCATTTTTAGAGTGAAATTTTGGGAGTCCGGTTGCATGTTTTATATAATCCGATGTGTGAAAGGTGTTCGCTCAATCGAATAGAACCTCGTTTAAGTGAGAGTCCGGAATCTCGCTTAGACGAGTAGGGGCCTCGCTCAAGCGAGAAACCCTGATTTCCCTTTCTCCCATCCGTTGTGTTTAAATTAACTTGCTTTTCTTTTCTAGACCTCATTTAATTAATCTAACTGTGACTGCTGTCACTTGAATAAGTCAGTAAAAAATAAATGCTTTTTCACTAAATATCGTTTAATTTTCAAGAAAAGGAAAAATTTATCGTAAGAGGTAATTGTTTGAATAAAAATAAATGCAAAAATAACCTAGGATGTTACACTTGGTATCAGAGCGGTTCTTTCTAGAGCCGGTGTGTGGGCCGATCTAGTGATTGTGATAGTTTTATGAAGGTTGATTGTATTTTGTTGTATTGAGATTGTGTGTGGTCTGGCATCGTTCCCTTGGCACTCCACTGGCGTAGTATTCTATGAATATAAGGTAAGTTTACGATCCCCTGACTGATCTTGGTTATTAATGGTGATGTGTTTGCTCATTGTAGAATTACTAAATGGCCGGAGAGACTAGTTCTGGGGGAAGAGATGATTTCTTCTCTAGATTTACTCAGCTGATGAGTAGGACCGAGTCCGGTCCCACTCTGGATAAATTCCTGAAAAGGAATCCTCCGACTTACAAAGGGGGACACGACTATGACGGGGCATACATCTGGATCAGGGATATCGAGCAGGTTTTTGAATATTTTGAGTGCTCTGAAGAGCAAAAGGTTTTATTTGCTACTTACCAACTAAAAGAAGAGGCTAGAGTATGGTAGTCCCGAGTGAAGGTGCAGATGAACGCAGCCAATGAGCCGTTGGTATGGGCGAATTTCCGAAGGAGGTTCCTTGTTAAATACTTCCCAGACAACTACAAAATCCGGAAAGAAATGGAATTCCTGAAGTTGGAGCAAGACCGGATGTCTGTAGCTGAGTACACCAGCAAGTTTGACGAGCTGTGTGATTTTTACCACCCTTTCTCGTTAGAAGGGACTGAAGGTAGCAAATGCGCCAAATACGAAGCTGGACTACGGATTGAGCTCCGTAGTGTAATCGTACCAATGGAGATTAGGGACTACCCAACCCTGGTGAACAAAGCAAGACTGACTGAAGAGGTGCAGTTACAAAGGACGTCCCAGCCAAGAGATAAAAAGCCACTGAAGGCAAAAGGATTCAACTTCAAGAGGATGAGTCAATTCTTCCGGGGTGGCAAGTCTTCTGCTACCTCCTCATCCTCTTCCGGTCGGGGTTCCACTGGTCGATTGGGTAATCCTTCTAGTAATCGTACCTGCTACAATTGTGGTCAGGAAGGCCATATTGCCAAACATTGCCAAGCCAATCAGATTGTGTGCTTCCAGTGCGGACAACCAGGGCACCTCAGGCCCGATTGCCCTCAGAGGCAACAGCAGGGCAGGACGGATAACCGAACTAACTCTTCTGGGACCCGGGGTTCCAACTTTTCGAGGAGAGGCCAGAATGGAGCTGGTAGAGGGAACCAACAATCGGGAAGATATGATGCCCAATCTAGCGATGCCCAGAACGCCATGACCGAACGTGTATTTGCGTTTGATGCTTCAGAAGCTACGAGGAATGACAATTTGGTACAGGGTAAGTGCCTCATCTGTGGTTATCTGGTTGATGTAATTTATGATTCAGGTGCCACCCATTCCTTTATTTCGAAAAGTTGTGTGCGACGGCTTGGTCTGCCAATCAGTTTAATGGAGAACGCTCTTATTGTTTCCACTCCAACTGGTTCCACTTTCCGTGCAACTACAGTGTGTAGAGAACTACCGATGCAAATCAAAGCCCGTACTTTTCGAGTAAATTTTATCTGTATGCCATTGAAGGACTTAGATGTTATTCTGGGTCTCGATTGGCTTGCTGCTAATGATGTGTTGGTCGACTGTTATCGGAAGAATATTGTTTTCTCTCAGGAACTTGATATGAAGAACGGGGTGAGCGATGTCCTAACCACGTATGTTGTTTTATTCGCTTCAAAGGGTCGGCATAACCTCCTGCTAAGTGATATTCCGATTGTTTGTGAATTTCCTGACGTTTTTCCGGAAGAAATTCCGGAGCTACCTCCCAGTCGGGAGATTGATTTCTCTATTGACTTGATTCCTGGGGTAGAACCTGTGTCCCGAGCGCCATATAGAATGTCTTCGGTGGAATTAACCAAAGTGAAGAAACAAGTAAACGAATTACTAGAAAAGGGCTTTATCCGACCCAGTGCCTCACCCTGGGGCGCTCCGGTGTTATTGGTAAAGAAGGAGGACGGTAGTATGCGAATGTGCATTGATTACCGACAACTGAACAAACTAACAATCAAAAATAAATATCCACTACCTCGGATTGACGATTTACTGGACCAGTTGCGAGGCGCCGCTGTGTTCTCTAAGATCGACTTGAGGTCGGGATACCACCAGATCCGAGTGAGGTCAGAGGATATCCCAAAGACAGCATTTCGGACTCGTTATGGGCACTTCGAGTACGTAGTAATGCCTTTTGGAGTAACAAACGCTCCTGCCATTTTTATGGATTATATGAATCGGACTTTTCAACCGTACTTGGACCAGTTTGTGGTAGTATTCATTGATGATATTTTGGTATATTCGAGGTCGGACGAGGAGCATGCTCGAAATCTTCGACTTGTTTTACAAGTACTTCGGGATAAGAAGTTGTACGCTAAACTATCTAAGTGTGATTTCTGGGGGAGTAGTGTACAATTCTTGGGGCATATAATTTCCCAAGAGGGAATCTCAGTTGATCCGACAAAAATTGAGGCGGTTATGGCTTGGGAGAGGCCGAAGTCAATAACTGAAATCAGGAGTTTCCTCGGATTAGCTGGATACTATCGACGCTTCATTGAGGGGTTCTCTCGGATAGCACTTCCTCTGACTCGGTTAACAAGGAAAGGAAACCCCTTCGTGTGGTCGGAAAAGTGTGAATTAAGCTTCCAAACTCTTAAGCGATGTTTAACGACTGCCCCTGTGCTTGCACTGCCCGATGTAACACAAGAATTTGAAGTATATTGTGATGCATCCAAATTTGGATTGGGGTGTGTGTTGATGCAAGCTGATCGGGCAATTGCCTATGCTTCAAGGCAATTGAGGCCACATGAGGAGAATTACCCGACTCATGATCTGGAACTTGCAGCAGTGGTGTACGCACTGAAGATTTGGCGTCATTATCTGTATGGGGCTCGCTTTGTAGTATTCAGTGATCACAAGAGCCTAAAGTACTTGTTTGATCAAAAGGAGCTAAATATGAGACAGAGGCGATGGGTGGAGTATTTAAAGGATTACGACTTCGATTTAAAGTATCACCCGGGCAAAGCGAATGTTGTGGCAGATGCACTAAGCAGGAAGGTATTACACGTGGCTTACCTGATGGGTAGAGAACAGGAATTGCTGGAAAGCTTTAGAGATATGAATGTTGGAATTGTTATGGACGCACCAAATCGAATGATAATCGGAATGTTAAAAATATCCAACGAATTTCTGGAGTCGATGGTAGCTGCACAGAAAGACGATAAAGAGTTACTGAGGCTGATTGATACTCAGACCCAAGGCAAAAATATGGAGATAACTAGGGGTGACGATGGTATATGGAGATTCAGGAACCGAGTGGTGGTGCCTACACATGGAGGCTTCAGGCAGGCAGTACTATCAGAAGCACACAAGAGCTCTCTGAGTATACATCCGGGAGTGACAAAAATGTATCATAACTTAAAAAAGGAATTCTGGTGGCCAAGTATGAAGAAGGCAATAATCGAGTATGTGAAATCCTGTGTGATATGTCAGAAGTGCAAGGTTGAGCACCAACGACCTCCAGGTTTGCCTCGAGCTCCAGAAATTCCGATCTGGAAGTGGGAAGGTATCACCATGGACTTCGTGTCCGGACTACCCCGCACTCAAACCGGATACAACGCGATTTGGGTGATTGTTGATCGACTAACCAAAAGTGCGCATTTCCTGGCAATAAATATGAAGTGGTCGCTAGATCGATTAGCTAAGTTGTACATTGCTGAGGTCGTACGACTGCATGGTGTGCCCTCAAGCATTATCTCCGATCGGGATCCCCGATTCACTTCAAGGTTTTGGGGGAGTTTGCAACAACAACTGGGTACTGAGCTCAAATTGAGCTCAGCCTACCATCCCCAGACCGATGGCCAATCAGAATGGACTATACAGACTCTTGAAGATATGTTAAGGGCATGTGTACTGGAACAGGGCGGATCATGGGATAAATACTTGCCCTTGGTGGAGTTTGCATATAATAACAGTTACCATAGCAGCATTGGGATGGCTCCATACGAAGCTCTTTATGGTCGGAAATGTCGTACTCCATTATGTTGGAATGAGAACGGCGATGCCCTTCATCTGGGGCCTGAGATGATTCAAGAGATGAACGAACAAATCGCCTTAATCCGAGAGAAGATAAAAATTGCTCAAGACCGTCAAAAGAGCTATTATGACAATCGGCACAGACCCCTTGAATTCCAAGTGGGTGATTGGGTGTTCCTAAGGATTTCACCGACTAAGGGTGTAGGTCGAATTTTGAAAAGCCAAAAGCTTAATCCGAAGTATATTGGACCATACCAAATACTAGAACGGATTGGTGAAGTCGCTTATCGACTGGATCTTCCCCAATCGTTGACTAACATTCACAACGTGTTCCACGTATCGCAACTTCAAGCTTACATTCCGTGTGATACCATGATTGTACCGAGTGACTCCATTGAAGTGAAGGAGAACTTGACGGTGGAGGCGGTACCGATCAGCGTTGAAGAGCATCAAACCAAACGGTTAAGGAACAAGGAGGTACCGCTAGTGAAGGTGAAGTGGCAGAATTTACATTGGATAAACTACACTTGGGAGTTAGAATCCGATATGAGACGAATGTACCCTCATCTTTTTCAACCGGAACACTGATTTCGGGGACGAAATCTCCTTTTAGGGGGGGTGGATGTAACATCCCTGATGTTTTAATGAGAATTATAAGAAATGGGAAATGATTAGTAAATGTTTTAGAAGTTTTATTTAATATTTGTTCTGTCTTAGCCAGAGATAAGAAAGCCGGTGTCGAGATCGGTCTCTGAAGCGCGAGCAGGCGGAGTTAAAGATCGGGAGTGTAGGAGAAGAGCGGACAAAGTTAGGTGGTCTGGTCCAACCGTTGTGAGGAGAGCGCCTCACACGGGGTCGTAGCCCGGATTAACCTCATAATGACTAAAACAACGGATGTAGGTAACCAAGAGGTGAGCACGGATGAGGTATCCGATCTCTCAGGTTGTAGCACGGATTTCCGAGGTATGAATACTAAGTTAGGACGTCGGGGGCCGATATTCATATTGGGCCTATACTCTTACGAAGTATTAGAGAATTGTGAATAATTAAACGTTGTGGGAATAAATAAGTGTAATTGATTTGATAACTATGCAATAGTTTAATATAGTGAAATTGATTAAATTTAGTAAGAATACAAATAAAATAAAGGAAAAGACGATCTTGCCCATGAGCTATACATATATATAAGGAGATTCTCTTCCTTCCCTCTTCATTATTTACAAGTTACCTTTGCTGTTGGTCTGTTCCTTCTCTTTCGTTTTTTCTCTCCTCTCTTAACGCTGATTTGCATGCGCTGGAGAGGGACTCCATTTGTGTCTAAACTTCAATTGAACCCCATTCCTGTGATCGAGGCTTCAAGGTGAGTCTACTGATCCGTTCCAATTGTGATTCCCTTATTCCTTTTATTCTTTGGCTGTTAAGGGCCATGCATGGCTATATTCGTGGCTGTTCTCCACTCCTCTGGTGAGTGTGAGCCCAGATGCAGTCCATGAACTAAGGGCGTTGAAGTGATGAGCTGTACTTTATGATCCGTAGGTAGTAGGCTAAGCAACGGAAGACTGAGTGACGGAGTTGAGACTGTGAAACCAGTGCTCAGAGGAAGGAATCGACACAGAGAACAGATCATCGAAGCGTGGAACCAAAGTAAGGGGGGTGTTCGGGTTATAATTAATTAGAATAGGACTCGCTTCTTATACAGGTCATTGAAGTAACGTAAACAGGTTAAGGAAAATGTTGCTAAACGTAGTTGTGTGTTTATGCTTGTGCATGTGTGACTGAGTACATTAATTAGTGGAGGATCGGGTGTGAATGAGTTTATCATGTATGATCTTGTGATATCTAATGTGAAATGATCAGTGTTATGTGACGTCGGGTTAGCAAGCAGGCTACCCGAGTAATGGGGAATTGATATTATTATGTGAAAGGTAAATTGTTGAATGACTATGTGGTGTGGGATGGCCGACGGTATATGATAGCCCCTCATTTCCGGCTCCCGTGGTTTTCGTGCCCAGTTGAGCTACCCAGTGGTCAAGTAGGACCCAGTGGTCGAGGTGGAGAGTCAAGCAGGACTCGGTGAACCAAGCAGGGTTCACGGGGTGTCAAGTAGGACCCCCAGCTGAAGGCCAATCCTTTAGTATCCGGATACTAGGAGTCAGATTGTATGAGAGTCAGTTGTGATCGTGATGAATGTGATGGAATTGTGTAGTTGGTTTAATATAGTTACTGTATGTAATACACTATGTTTCGGTATGCTTACCTACAAGTGGTGCTTTATGTGTATGTATAAATATGCATGTATATTTTAGGTTCCATTCTATATTAATTACAATGCCAAACACTCACCCTTGCCTTTTTTTTTTAGTAACCAGAGACAGGGAGGGGGAAGGAGCCATGGAGTCGCGCCAAGGGGGAGAACGGTGCCAGGGTCCGAGTGACTTTGAGTGACTCTCTATAGAGTCATATGTGTGTATAAGAACTTCTTAGTATAATTATTAGTTGTGTTTAATTAAGACCGGATCGGATGTAAACCTATATTTTAAAATATATCACTGTTATTTGCATATGCTTTCATGGTAGCTATGGTAACTCTTTGGGTTCACAGAACCATTTTTAGAGTGAAATTTTGGGAGTCCGGTTGCATGTTTTGTATAATCCGATGTGTGAAAGGTGTTCGCTCAATCGAATAGAACCTCGTTTAAGTGAGAGTCCGGAATCTCGCTTAGACGAGTAGGGGCCTCGCTCAAGCGAGAAACCCTGATTTCCCTTTCTCCCATCCGTTGTGTTTAAATTAACTTGCTTTTTTTTTCTAGACCTCATTTAATTAATCTAACTGTGACTGCTGTCACTTGAATAAGTCAGTAAAAAATAAATGCTTTTTCACTAAATATCGTTTAATTTTCAAGAAAAGGAAAAATTTATCGTAAGAGGTAATTGTTTGAATAAAAATAAATGCAAAAATAACCTAGGATGTTACAATTGATGTGATGAATGTTATGATGATGGCTAATATGAACATATGTGTATATGGTGTTTTGTGTTATGGTGGGTGAGTATGATTGCATAGATGCTTGTAAAGGTGTGTGATGAATGATTGAGGCATTGTTTTGATTGCCTAATCGATGAATTATATTGTCGATGTAGTAAATAGTTATGCCTGATGTTGATATCTTGATGTGAGTGTTGATGAGTAGAATAATGATGCTCAGGTATTGTTATATGGCACAGAGCCATTGATTAATGAATTGCATGCTAACCTGTGAATATGGGTAGGTGATTGAGATTGTTGTAGATATGTGTGTGTGTGTGTGTGTGTATGTGTGTGTGTGTTTATGTGAATATATTGTAGTTTAATGGCATGGAGCTAGTGACATGTTGATGCTTGAGTAAACTATGGAAAATTAGGTAAAGTAATGTAAAATGATGACTTTTAATCAATTGAAAGGGTGAAATGGAGTTTTGGTGGGATCCAGAATCCCTAAAGGGTACCAATATGACCTTACAGGTATTTGTGATATGTATGTGTATGGAAATTGAAGTTTGAATTGCATTTGAAGTGTTTAATGGGTGAAGTTGCATGAACTTAAGTTAATTGCATTTTCATGCATATTTTATTCATATGAAGGAATTTTTTAGTATGGATTGTGCTAGCAGGTCCAAAATGTGGTAAATATAGTGCCCATGAAGTTTCATAAATATCAGAGTTAAAACAGACAATATAGCGTGTAAAGATGTTAGTTTAGGGCTTAAATTGTTGTAGATCTCACTCAAGTGAGACTCTGGGTGAAATTCAAGGTGATTTATGGGTTATTTCTGCTCAAGCGAGAACAACCTCACTTGACCGAGACCTAGAAGGGAGATTCTGGTAAATTTTTGCTCAAGTAAGGTATTTCTCGCTCAAGCGAGACTAAAAGTTTCTCTCGTTTTCTTCACAAATTTTTTAGATAATTAAGTCGCAGATGTTTTCCCGTTGGAATCTCCTCAATCAAAGATCCGTAGTTCAAGTTATGCCTAAAATACTAAAAGGTGTTCATGCTGAAATTTTATACGAACTGGTTCCATATTTCTGCGAATTGGGCAATCTTAGGGGCATAGTTTGCCATCGGCCCCTTTATAACATTTGTAGATAATTGATTTGTGGAGATGTACCAATTGGATTCACCTCAATTAGAGTTTCGTAGCTCCAGTTGCATAAGGAACTAGCGTGCTAAAAATTTTTCCTTAAACTTTTTCACGCCATAGTCTGAATTTTTTATGTTTACCGCCTTATTTAAAGTACATGATTTAAAATCTAATAATTAGGTGAAGCATTATAGGGATTACTTAAAAACCAAGGTGAATGTAATGATATTTTCAAATGAAAACTTTTTACTTTTGATTTCTTATCTTATGTAAAATTACACAGTTAGATAAACTCTTTTTAATTATATCAATATGTGTAATACATAGCATTAATAATATGCTTAAAAGACATAATTATTTATCAATTATCTCAAATTTTATTAGTTAAATAAAAAAATTGATGTGAGATATTTTGATATACTTGTGAGCTACTTTAGGTTAGGTCATAGCTGTATACAAATTTTCATGGCATGCCTCTTTTATTTTTATCCAAAAATCTAAATATGAAATATAATAAGAAAATAAATAATAAGTGTTTCTTTGAACTCCTAAAATAACATATAAAAAGAACATTTTTTAAAAAAATCATGTCAAGTAAATAGAAATAAAGGAAGTAATAATAATGACAAGGATAATAATAATAATAATAATAATAATAATAATAATAATAATAATAATAATAATAAATTGATAATAATAACAATAATAATTTCTTAAGTTCAAATAGTAAAAAACATAGTTGTAAAAAATTTTATTGTTAAATAAGATATATTAAAAAATAAAATAAAATCATTCTTATGCTTCCCATTTTAATTTCACCATCCAAATTTATAAAGGTCCAAGTTTTATGTTATATGCATGATACTAATAGGTAATCATATCACCAATTTCTAAAAGCTTTAACTTTAAATTTAAATACATATAAAATAACAATAAAATAAAATATTAATAATAGTATTATATTTAATATTGTTTTAAATTTAAAAGAAGCTTATGGACTTATGAATTCACAATTTGAATGAGTTTAATATTTTAAAACTACAAACCGCATAAGAACGAGTTAACAATATGCTTTAGTCTTATCCAATTTAAATTTAAATACGATATGTATAAAAAAGTAATGTTAATAATTTTTAGGTGAATAAAAAATAGTTTTTTAATTGAGAAAATGATAAAATTGATACAATTTTTAAAAAGGATGTTGAGGTATATCTGTAACATCCCGGAAATCTTGAGAAGTGGAAAATATTGATAATTGATTTTAGAAATTTATTGGACATTTTTAAGAATTATTGGTTTAGTATGAAAGGTGTGATTAGAAGAAGAAAGATTTAATTAAAATTATTTGAGAAATTATAAAGGGAATGGAGAAGTGATCGGTTGAGCAGGTAATAGGTTGCCATGAGTTAAATAAAGGTTTCTCTCTCTCAATCATTCACTTTCTGCGAGAACCTTCTTCTTCTTCACCTGTTCCTTTTCTCCTTCTCCTTCCTCCATCGTCGAAGAGTTGTAAGCTTTGAAGGAAGGTCCCTTTTCATCAAACCTTGAAATAGTTGCATAGCCAAGACAGTGATTTCAAGGTGAGTTCTTTGGACCATTGAGTTTCTCGTCTTGCCCTTTTTGTTTCTTTTCTGGACCAAATGGTCATGCATGTGGGGGGTACTGTTCCGATCTCCACTCCGTTTGGCTGTGAGCCTTAGAGTGGCCCTTAACCGTGTGAGTGGTGGTGCGATGTGACGTGTTTCAGGTTCCAGACCCGTAGGTGGTGGTACAGCACGGGTTGAACGCTTAAGGGAACTGGTGCTAGAACGACCATCAATTGGACGATTAAAGGAATTGCTGCTGGAACGAAGGTGGAACGGTGCACCCAGCAACTGTTGAAGCTTGGAACAGAGGTAAAGGGGGTGTTCGGGTTATAATTAATTGGAATAGGACATACTGTCCGAGTTGTTGAGACATTTGTAAACCGAGTAAGAAATAAGACTGGAAGAAAGGTATGTGAATATGTATATGAATGTGTGTGTGAGACTTAGAGATATTGCCGAATGAAAGTTGTGAATGTGTATTTGTGTGCACACCGATCGGTTTAGGATCGTGTGTGTGTGTGTGACTTTGTTGAATGAAATTTGAGAATGTATGAGTATGCATGTGTGTGAGCACCGATCAGTTTCTGATCGTGTGTATGTGATTAGAGAAGTATTTGATGTTGTGATCATTGTGATGATGCCGAATGAATTGTATATGAATGTGGATGAATGCATGTATATGCATGTACCCCGATCAGTTTCTGATCGTGTGAGTGGTATATTCCGAGTGAAATGGAATTACTTGATGCTATGATGAAATGATGCTGAGTGAAATGTATGTGCATGTATATGGACATTGATCAGTTGAGGATCGTATGTGTATGTGTAAATCCGATTGAAATTTAAATGATGCTATGACAATCGGTATTTTATGGAATGAGGAGTCGGGTTTGACAAGCAGGTCGCCCGAGTGACAATGTGATGGATGGGCTTGACAAGTCGGTCACCCTGTGATGTGAGGACATGCCAGTTTCTGGTAGTTGCATTTGTTGATTGATGATGATATGAAATGTGATTATGTGGTATGGGATGGCCGACGATATATGTTACCCTCATTTTTGGCTTCAGTGGTCAAGTCGGACCCAGTTGAGCTACCCAAAGGTCTATGACCCAGTGGTTGAGGGGGAGCCAAGTCGGGCTCGGTGAACCAAGTCGGGTTCACGGGATGTCAAGTCGGACTCTCAGCTGAAGGGCGATCCTTTAGTATCTGGATACTAGGAGTCGATTTTATGAGAGTCAGTTGTGATAATTAATGATTTTGCCGAATGAGAATTTGATATATTGGATGAGTAGGAAATTTTGTATTTACTGAGCAAGATGTCATATTATCTGAGTGAAAACTGATGAGTATGATGTTGTATTTGACGAGTATAAATTGTTATATTTGCTGAATGAGGTTGAATATAATTGCCGAATATGCAGTAGCATAATTACCGAGTTGTTATATTTTCCGAGTGGAAAATTGTTATATTGCCGAGTGAAAGTTACTTGCTGTGTGAATGGCTGTTTAGTGTTAATTATTATGATTGCCGAGTGCACTTTCATATATTTGCCGAGTGATTGTTATAATGACTGAGTGGTAAGATGTTATACTTGACGCATGTTACTTGCTAAAATTTTTGAATAAGAGTTGCCATAAAGTTGAGTGTTGATGGATATATTGCTGAGTTACTTGAGAGTGATTTGCTAAAATAGCTGAGTGTTAATTGCTAAGATTGCCGAGTGAGTGTATTACCGAGTGAGAGTAAATGCCGAGTGAAATGTGCAGTTTGAGAATAAAGGAATCAGACGAAGTTTATACTTGTATTTTATTTAAATTCCATTCTAGATTAATTATGATGCTAAACACTCACCCTTGCTGTTGTTTACAATTTTAGTAACCAGTGACAGGGAGAAGGTCGGAGCCATGGAGGTGCGCCAAGCGGAGGGTTGATGCCAAGACACCGATTGAAATTGAATGAATTATGTAATATATGTATATTTTAAGTTTTTCCGAGTGTTGGTATTACAGTATAAACTCTTGACGTTACATGATTGGTGTTTATTTTATGATTAAATTTTGCATTGCTGTAACATAGTCCATTACCGGGTGAAGTTAGCCGAGTGGATTCCCTGTTATCCGAGTAAGGGCCGATTAAATTGGCGCCAGTTATGCTCAAGTGAGTATTGTTCGGTTCTTTGAGTAACGAATAACCAAGAAATTCACTCCAAGTGAAAAGGTTAGGGCAACTCCGAGTGAACCTAGATAAGAGTAGAAGGCTCTCGAGTGAAGAAAGAGTGGAACATTCCGAGCGAAGCAGGGTAGATCACTCCCGAGTCAAAGTGAGAATGTTACCGAGTGAGTTATGGTTGGGAGAAACCTTACCGCGTGAAGGAGGCTAGAGTATCCCCGGGTGAATTGAGACCGAGTTAACTATTCTTGAGCAAGGTTGGGAATGAGTCCAGAGGGGTATGTCCGAGTGAATGAAAGCTGAGTTTTCCGAGTGATGAAATTGTAAACTGTTACCGAGTGACACATAAGAGATACCCGAGTGCACCTACTTCCGGGCGAAATCCGACTCGTTGGCCTTACTCGTATGCCTTGTGCGCTCAAGTTTAAGAGTAGCACTCGCTCAAGCGAGTCGGCACTCGCTCAAGCGAGTCGGCACTCGCTCAAGCGAGTCGGCACTCGCTTAAGCGAAGCAGGGGCTCGCTTAGGCGATTGACCCCTGACTCTGTTTTCCTTCTTTCATTGTTACTAAATAACTGTTTCATTAATGGAGGTATTTCTGATCGGTTTCAGTCGGAATTCACTATTTTAAGTATTATGTTACTATTTGAAAGGTATTTAAGAAAAGTAAACATTATTTTTATTGAGACCGGGTGGATTTTTATTTAAACGCGAAAAATTATTTTGGAAAAATGAGAAAATGACGAGGGATGTCACAATATCAGATTACTTTAAAAGCCCAAATTCATTTATGATGTATGTGTAATCGATCAAATTACTCCCCAACCTATGAAAATGATGTTGTAACTCCTGACGTATGTAAATTGTCCATCAAGATGGTCCCTTCTGTAAACGGTCGTTAGACAATATCAATCAAAGTGTTATGACACATGGCGCATGGTGCATGGCAGCCACGTGGCCATATTTTAAGCTAATGTGGGCATTTTAAACTTCCAATGATGAAATACTTTAAGTTTGTGTCTAATGTATATAATATTTCTTCAATTTAGTCTCTAACGTATATAATATTATATCAATTTGGTCCTTGCCCATATTGAAAAAATCCATCATATTAGTCCCTAATCGATTGTAATTTGTATCAAAAAGTACCTAATGTATTAGTAATCACATCATATTGATCCCTAATATAAATTTAAATACTTCAAACTAGACGTTGGTGTATGTGTCTTAGTTATTTTATATTGATGTAATAATGTTATTTATAAATTATTTTAATGCAAAAAATATTATCTAATAAAATCACTGTAGAACAATTTAAAGCATGTTAGTCCTCAAATTTTCAATAAAAGCTTAAATAAAAATTTCATAAAAATTATAAAAATAAGTTTAATTTGTTAGAAAATTAGGATTTAAATTCAATAAATGGATGTTGTTGGAAATAAATCTGCCCTTGATCAATTTTCTCTAGTTTTGCAGCAAAAAAGTTAAGAAATCAAGAGAAAATTACACTGGAGGAGCTGACGCGTAGCCTCACCCCACGCGTAGCATCAAGAGCTACTTTTGATGCTGACGCTACGCATCAAAGCCACACGTAGCGTCAGTGCTGCGTGTTCTCCACTTCCACTTTGGCCAACCACTCCACTTGGACTCAATAATGGGCACCCCACTCAGCCCAAGGGCCACCCCAATCAGCATAAATGGCCAAAAACTCGTGGAAACATGTCCAAGTGGCCAGGCATGATCAAGATTAATTATTGAAAGTGGCCATTATCAAGTGTTTAATGGAGGCTGAGTCAGGAGTCTGACGCGTAGCGTCACAGGGACGCGTAGCGTCAGCACCCTTGCTCAGCCCTATAAATAGGGCCATCCAACACCATTCATAGCATCCCATTCCATACACTTCTCTTCTCTTCTCTCTTGTACTCGACTCTGAGTACTTTCTTTTGTGAGTTGTAGTTCTAGAATAGTTTTCTAGATACTTGAGTGTGTTTCGGTGTATTGTGATCGTTGTGTCGTGAAGTTTCCATCGTCTTCTTCGTAATGTCAAACTCTGTAAGTGTTGTTTTTACTTTTACCATGTGTAACTAATTTGTTTATGTTGGAATTGGTGAACTAATCTATTGAGTATAATGTTGTGAATTCGACCTCTGCATGTTTATGATTCAATTCCATGTTAGTATTTCAACCTTTTATTAATATGAACGTCAAACGGGAGAATGATTTTCATGTGTATCGAAACTGGTTTTATTAGTGTAAATGTCAAACGGGAGAATGATTATTTATGCCGTATTGAAACTAGTTTTGACGAAAGTAAAAAGTTGGAATACCCTTGGTATCTCAATTCTATAGGGGTTGTTAACCATTGTTGCCATAAGGCCAGGTCTTAATGCAAGTTTTTACTGAGAAAGCTCACGAGGGATCGGACTTTACGGTGAATTCTTAGAATTTATATCACGAGGGATCGGTTATAATGATTTTAAGCTGCAATGATATGAAACTTGATGATTAAATATGCATGTCTTGAGTTCCTCATTGTTATTCTAGATTAGGGATCCAATTTCCAACATAATTTGTTTATCTGTGTTTATCTCAAGTATCTTACCTATTCTAGATTGCAACTCAACTTTTTAGATAGATTTTATTTTCTTTTTATCTCATGAATCACTCAACCATGCTATCTTGTGAATATTGTATAAACTGTATATAAATCATTCTTTTGTTTATAATTTCCTTCACATTTACCATAGTAAGTAGAAAATTACTGTTGTTATTGGACTTTCAATCCCAGTGGAACGATATCTAAATTTCGAAAACTACAAACGATTGGTGCGCTTGCCAATTGACAAAACCCGTTTACACCGAGGGTTAACAAGTTTTCTGGCGCCGTTGCCGGGGATTGAATTGTTTTAGTAAAACAGTAAAATTTTAATTACCGTGGTAAATATTTTTTTTTACCTTAGATAATTTTTTTTATTGCTTATCATTATTACACTAACTTTCTTTGTCTAGTTTGTGTATGCAAACTCGATCTACCGCAGGTAAAATTTATTTTGATCCTGAGATAGAAAAGTTTGTAAAGAAAATCAAGTCTTTGAAATCTAAAACACAAACTAATTCTTCTTCTACTTCAAAAATTTTTGAAAATTCAAATATGGCTGCTGAAAGGAGAACATTGGGACAGTTTGCTGCTATAAATGGTCCACCCTGAGTTTCGGGAATGTTTCAAGGACCAGTTTTACCAGTGGAAATTAAACCTGCCACTTTAAACATAATTCAAAACAACCAATTTGCTGGTTTAAATCATGAAGAACCATATGAACATTTAACTGTTTTTTATGAGTTATGTAGCACAATTGGTTTTGAACCCAATCAAGAAGAGTCTGTTTACATGAGACTCTTTCCTTTTTCATTGATTGGGAAAGCAAAAGAATGGTTTAAATCTTGTCCACCGGGTAGTTTTGCAAACTGGTCCGATGTTGAAAGAAAATTTTTGGAAAGATTTTATTCTCCTTCGAAATATTTTGAAGCAATGACAGCCATACACTCTTTTTCTCAAAATAATGATGAATCATTAGGAGAGACATGGGAACGATTCAAGGCACTCTTGAGAAAATGCCCAAACCACAACCTAAATGATGCCGAAAAGGTAAGAATCGTTTACCATGGTTTATTGCCTCAGTTCAAGATGATGTTAGATGCGTGTGCAGGTGGTTCTTTAATGAACAAGACTGTGGAGGAAGCCATAGAAATATTGGAATCAATGGCTATTAGTGACCGACAAGCAAAGCATGAAAGAGGTAATATGCAAAGGAAGCCAGGAATGCTCGAATTGGGAGTAAATGATGCAGTGTTGGCTCAGCAAAAATTACTGACCCAACAAATTGAAGTTATGAGCAAGCAATTGGAAAAACTTCAAATTGCTCAAGTAGCATCACCACCCCCTGCTCAACTTAAAGCATGTACGCACTGCATGGGAGAACAACCATGTGGTTACTGTGGAAATGAGCAAGAGCAAGCCAATTTCATGAACCATCAAAGAGCACCCTTAGGTAATTTTCCTTTTAATCATCGAAATTCTTTTCCTAACAATTACCTGCAGGGTTGGCAAAACCAGAATATTGGCTGGAGACAGGACACTGGACCTTCCAACAGACCTCCTAACAATCAATTCAAGCAACAACAAACTGACAATGCAAGATTGACAAGAATAGAGGAAGCTATTCAACAGTTATTGCAGTTTGTAGAGACAAATGAAGCTGTCCGAAAAGCATCAGACATACAAATGGGTCAGCTTGCAAAGGAGATAGCCGAATTAAAGAGTTCTGGGTTTTCTGCAAACACTCAAAACCCAAGGGAACAATGTAATGCTGTTTCTATTGATGTTGTAAAAATTGATTGTAAAGAAAAGAGTGAGAAAAAGAAAGAAGAAGAAGAAAAAGAAAGTGAAAAAATAGAAAAAAATGAAAAAAATGAAAAAGAAAAAAATATGCAAATAAATACTGAGCAAGAAACAAACTGTATAACCCCGAAAAAATGTAAAGATCCGGGGAGTTTCACCATTCCTGTAACAATCGGAAATATCAACATCAGGAATGCACTATTAGATTTAGGGGCTAACATCAACTTGATACCCCTAGATTTAATAAAACGCATTGGTGAATATGAGCTAAAAGAAGCAAAGACAGAATTACAGTTTGCGGATCGCTCTGTCAAAAAGCCTTTTGGGATTGTGGAAGATGTATTAGTAAAGGTTGACAAGTATCAATTCAAAGTTGACTTTATGGTACTGGATATGAAGGAGGATACTGAGATCCCCCTGATCCTAGGAAGACCTTTCATGAAGACTGCAAAAATCAAAGTAGATGTTGATCAAAGTATGGTTGCAGTCAAAGTTTATGGAGAAGAAGTAAGCTTCAGTGCTCATGAACATCTCAGGATAAGTAATGAGGAAAAAGTTTACCCTTCAACCAAACCAGGTATATCTCTTCCCAATCAATTAAATTGTTTTGAATTAACCGATGTTTTGAATGATGAAAAACAGGTAATTAGGCATTGGAAAAGAAGAAGAAGGAAGAAAAAGATAGGTGATTCCTCAAAGAATATTTGGAAACCACCTGATTAATCAGAGGTAATGTCTGGCTGGAGACATTAAACCTAGCGCTCAATGGGAGGCAACCCATTCTTTTCTTTTTGTCTTTATGGTTGTTTTACATAATAATAATAAAAAAACCACAAAACAATTTTTTTTAACTGGTTTAAAAGAAAAGGGGTTTTAAACTGAAAAGGTTTTTGAAAATCCAAATTTTTGAAAATCAAAAACAGAAGCCCACGCGTAGCGCCTACTTGACGCGTAGCGTGGACTCTGAATTTTGGTTCTGATGCGTAGCGTCCCACCCACGCGTAGCGTCAGAGCCCACGTTCAGTTTTTAAAACTAAACCAGAGAGGCCCATCTTAGGGTTTTAAACCTAAAACTTCCTCTCTGCCTCACTTAGTTTTCAAACCTAAACTTCAAAAACCTCCTTTTCTCTCTTCCAAACCTCTTCATTCCTAAATTGCTCAAGGAACAACAAGTAAGTACTCTAATCCATCCTCTTTAGCTTTTTGTTTTAATTTTCGATTTTAGAAATAAATGTGGTTAGGATTAGGATTAGAAGACCATTGGGATTGATTGCTGTTAGGAATTAGAAAATGAATGGATAAAATGTGGTTTGGAAAGGGGTTGCTGCTGTGCAACCCCTGTTATTTTTTTCAAAACTGCGCATCCCACGTGTAGCGTCCCACTGACGCGTAGCGTGAGGATGAACTGTAAGCCCACGCGTAGCGTCCCACTGACGCGTAGCGTGGAAGAACTGGCTGATGCGTAGCGTCACACCACGCGTAGCGTCAGCCTCTGTTTTTAATTCTTGATGTTTGTTTGTTGTTTGCTGTTTTCTTTTGAAATTAATAAATTTTCTTAGTTTATATTTGTTATACTTTCTTGCAACTTTGTATGAATTTTGAATAAATTGTATTATGTTTTGTATATTATTTGAATATATGTATGTTAATTTCTTTAAATATTAAAAATTCAAAAATATGTTGTTGAATTGCATTTTTATTTGTGAAAAATTTTAGAAAACCCAAAAATATTTTACAAATAATTGTTTGATTGTGTGTGATTTATTTAGTGTGTGTTTAATTTTAAATTTTTTTTGCAGATGGCACCTAAGAAATCCATTCCCACAGCCGGTCCCTCTAAAAGACAGAGGAAGTCCACAGACACTGACACCACTTCTGAGGATCCTGATTCTCAGAGACAGGAGGTGTTAGGACCGAGGGATCCTACTAGATTTCGCACGGATGCGAAATGGGCACGGTTTCATCAGATCAAGGGCCAGAGACTTATCTGGGAGAGAGTCCTTGATCTGAGTGCAGGAGACTATCCTGAGCTACAGGATAGAGTGCAGCAGAGGAGATGGGGACCTCTATTCTCCCTACCTACTGAGGGAGACCCCATCTTAGTGATGGAGTTTTACGCAAATGCTTACAGGACCCGCCAGGACGCACCGAATCTTGGCCAGCAGCGGACGAGTTGGGTTAGAGGCCGGCATATCTCTTATGACCGGGACACCATCAGTACCCTATTGGGTAACCCTTGGGAGCCTACTCCCGAGGATGATACTTGTTTCTGGAAAGAAAACAGAAACAAGATTCTTGCTGAGGGAGAGTTAGGATACTCTCTCGAGGAGGTTGCTCATTTTCTGAGCAAGGATGGAATCTTTTTCAACCTGAGTAGGGTTGGAAGGAGTCCATCTAACCTCCTCAAGACCCAGCTTACTCCCATAGCCCAGGCGTGGTCCCACCTCATGCTCCATAATATCACTCCTGTCACCCATCTTTCTTCCCTTCCAGTGGAGCGTTGTTGCCTCCTTTATTCTATCCTTCAGGGCCACATCATTGATATCGCCGAGCTTATCTCCGAGCAAATTCACTTTTATGCCCTTGGGTATAAAGTGAATCGCCCCATACCCTTTCCTCTCATCATATCTGCCTTACTAAGGAGGCAGGGAGTCATTGTACCTTCACCAGAGTTTACTAGTTCTTCAGGGAGAGTCCCTAAAGTTCTAGTAAACAGAGATTATTTTGTGCAGCAGTGCGAGCTTCCACCACTAGAGCAGGAGGCTCAGCCCCGACCTCGAGGAGGAGACCACCAGTGCAGCCTCCATCTGCTGATGCTGTTACACAGGGCTTTGCCCGGATGTCACTTGAGCATCAGCATATGATGCAGAGGTAATACTGTCCGAGTTGTTGAGACATTTGTAAACCGAGTAAGAAATAAGACTGGAAGAAAGGTATGTGAATATGTATATGAATGTGTGTGTGAGACTTAGAGATATTGCCGAATGAAAGTTGTGAATGTGTATTTGTGTGCACACCGATCGGTTTAGGATCGTGTGTGTGTGTGTGACTTTGTTGAATGAAATTTGAGAATGTATGAGTATGCATGTGTGTGAGCACCGATCAGTTTCTGATCGTGTGTATGTGATTAGAGAAGTATTTGATGTTGTGATCATTGTGATGATGCCGAATGAATTGTATATGAATGTGGGTGAATGCATGTATATGCATGTACCCCGATCAGTTTCTGATCGTGTGAGTGGTATATTCCGAGTGAAATGGAATTACTTGATGCTATGATGAAATGATGCTGAGTGAAATGTATGTGCATGTATATGGACATTGATCAGTTGAGGATCGTATGTGTATGTGTAAATCCGATTGAAATTTAAATGATGCTGTGACAATCGGTATTTTATGGAATGAGGAGTCGGGTTTGACAAGCAGGTCGCCCGAGTGACAATGTGATGGATGGGCTTGACAAGTCGGTCACCCTGTGATGTGAGGACATGCCAGTTTCTGGTAGTTGCATTTGTTGATTGATGATGATATGAAATGTGATTATGTGGTATGGGATGGCCGACGATATATGTTACCCTCATTTTTGGCTTCAGTGGTCAAGTCGGACCCAGTTGAGCTACCCAAAGGTCTATGACCCAGTGGTTGAGGGGGAGCCAAGTCGGGCTCGGTGAACCAAGTCGGGTTCACGGGATGTCAAGTCGGACTCTCAGCTGAAGGGCGATCCTTTAGTATCTGGATACTAGGAGTCGATTTTATGAGAGTCAGTTGTGATAATTAATGATTTTGCCGAATGAGAATTTGATATATTGGATGAGTAGGAAATTTTGTATTTACTGAGCAAGATGTCATATTATCTGAGTGAAAACTGATGAGTATGATGTTGTATTTGACGAGTATAAATTGTTATATTTGCTGAATGAGGTTGAATATAATTGCCGAATATGCAGTAGCATAATTACCGAGTTGTTATATTTTCCGAGTGGAAAATTGTTATATTGCCGAGTGAAAGTTACTTGCTGTGTGAATGGCTGTTTAGTGTTAATTATTATGATTGCCGAGTGCACTTTCATATATTTGCCGAGTGATTGTTATAATGACTGAGTGGTAAGATGTTATACTTGACGCATGTTACTTGCTAAAATTTTTGAATAAGAGTTGCCATAAAGTTGAGTGTTGATGGATATATTGCTGAGTTACTTGAGAGTGATTTGCTAAAATAGCTGAGTGTTAATTGCTAAGATTGCCGAGTGAGTGTATTACCGAGTGAGAGTAAATGCCGAGTGAAATGTGCAGTTTGAGAATAAAGGAATCAGACGAAGTTTATACTTGTATTTTATTTAAATTCCATTCTAGATTAATTATGATGCTAAACACTCACCCTTGCTATTGTTTACAATTTTAGTAACCAGTGACAGGGAGAAGGTCGGAGCCATGGAGGTGCGCCAAGCGGAGGGTTGATGCCAAGACACCGATTGAAATTGAATGAATTATGTAATATATGTATATTTTAAGTTTTTCCGAGTGTTGGTATTACAGTATAAACTCTTGACGTTACATGATTGGTGTTTATTTTATGATTAAATTTTGCATTGCTGTAACAGAGTCCATTACCGGGTGAAGTTAGCCGAGTGGATTCCCTGTTATCCGAGTAAGGGCCGATTAAATTGGCGCCAGTTATGCTCAAGTGAGTATTGTTCGGTTCTTTGAGTAACGAATAACCAAGAAATTCACTCCAAGTGAAAAGGTTAGGGCAACTCCGAGTGAACCTAGATAAGAGTAGAAGGCTCTCGAGTGAAGAAAGAGTGGAACATTCCGAGCGAAGCAGGGTAGATCACTCCCGAGTCAAAGTGAGAATGTTACCGAGTGAGTTATGGTTGGGAGAAACCTTACCGCGTGAAGGAGGCTAGAGTATCCCCGGGTGAACTGAGACCGAGTTAACTATTCTTGAGCAAGGTTGGGAATGAGTCCAGAGGGGTATGTCCGAGTGAATGAAAGCTGAGTTTTCCGAGTGATGAAATTGTAAACTGTTACCGAGTGACACATAAGAGATACCCGAGTGCACCTACTTCCGGGCGAAATCCGACTCGTTGGCCTTACTCGTATGCCTTGTGCGCTCAAGTTTAAGAGTAGCACTCGCTCAAGCGAGTCGGCACTCGCTCAAGCGAGTCGGCACTCGCTCAAGCGAGTCGGCACTCGCTTAAGCGAAGCAGGGGCTCGCTTAGGCGATTGACCCCTGACTCTGTTTTCCTTCTTTCATTGTTACTAAATAACTGTTTCATTAATGGAGGTATTTCTGATCGGTTTCAGTCGGAATTCACTATTTTAAGTATTATGTTACTATTTGAAAGGTATTTAAGAAAAGTAAACATTATTTTTATTGAGACCGGGTGGATTTTTATTTAAACGCGAAAAATTATTTTGGAAAAATGAGAAAATGACGAGGGATGTCACAATATCAGATTACTTTAAAAGCCCAAATTCATTTATGATGTATGTGTAATCGATCAAATTACTCCCCAACCTATGAAAATGATGTTGTAACTCCTGACGTATGTAAATTGTCCATCAAGATGGTCCCTTCTGTAAACGGTCGTTAGACAATATCAATCAAAGTGTTATGACACATGGCGCATGGTGCATGGCAGCCACGTGGCCATATTTTAAGCTAATGTGGGCATTTTAAACTTCCAATGATGAAATACTTTAAGTTTGTGTCTAATGTATATAATATTTCTTCAATTTAGTCTCTAACGTATATAATATTATATCAATTTGGTCCTTGCCCATATTGAAAAAATCCATCATATTAGTCCCTAATCGATTGTAATTTGTATCAAAAAGTACCTAATGTATTAGTAATCACATCATATTGATCCCTAATATAAATTTAAATACTTCAAACTAGACGTTGGTGTATGTGTCTTAGTTATTTTATATTGATGTAATAATGTTATTTATAAATTATTTTAATGCAAAAAATATTATCTAATAAAATCACTGTAGAACAATTTAAAGCATGTTAGTCCTCAAATTTTCAATAAAAGCTTAAATAAAAATTTCATAAAAATTATAAAAATAAGTTTAATTTGTTAGAAAATTAGGATTTAAATTCAATAAATGGATGTTGTTGGAAATAAATCTGCCCTTGATCAATTTTCTCTAGTTTTGCAGCAAAAAAGTTAAGAAATCAAGAGAAAATTACACTGGAGGAGCTGACGCGTAGCCTCACCCCACGCGTAGCATCAAGAGCTACTTTTGATGCTGACGCTACGCATCAAAGCCACACGTAGCGTCAGTGCTGCGTGTTCTCCACTTCCACTTTGGCCAACCACTCCACTTGGACTCAATAATGGGCACCCCACTCAGCCCAAGGGCCACCCCAATCAGCATAAATGGCCAAAAACTCGTGGAAACATGTCCAAGTGGCCAGGCATGATCAAGATTAATTATTGAAAGTGGCCATTATCAAGTGTTTAATGGAGGCTGAGTCAGGAGTCTGACGCGTAGCGTCACAGGGACGCGTAGCGTCAGCACCCTTGCTCAGCCCTATAAATAGGGCCATCCAACACCATTCATAGCATCCCATTCCATACACTTCTCTTCTCTTCTCTCTTGTACTCGACTCTGAGTACTTTCTTTTGTGAGTTGTAGTTCTAGAATAGTTTTCTAGATACTTGAGTGTGTTTCGGTGTATTGTGATCGTTGTGTCGTGAAGTTTCCATCGTCTTCTTCGTAATGTCAAACTCTGTAAGTGTTGTTTTTACTTTTACCATGTGTAACTAATTTGTTTATGTTGGAATTGGTGAACTAATCTATTGAGTATAATGTTGTGAATTCGACCTCTGCATGTTTATGATTCAATTCCATGTTAGTATTTCAACCTTTTATTAATATGAACGTCAAACGGGAGAATGATTTTCATGTGTATCGAAACTGGTTTTATTAGTGTAAATGTCAAACGGGAGAATGATTATTTATGTCGTATTGAAACTAGTTTTGACGAAAGTAAAAAGTTGGAATACCCTTGGTATCTCAATTCTATAGGGGTTGTTAACCATTGTTGCCATAAGGCCAGGTCTTAATGCAAGTTTTTACTGAGAAAGCTCACGAGGGATCGGACTTTACGGTGAATTCTTAGAATTTATATCACGAGGGATCGGTTATAATGATTTTAAGCTGCAATGATATGAAACTTGATGATTAAATATGCATGTCTTGAGTTCCTCATTGTTATTCTAGATTAGGGATCCAATTTCCAACATAATTTGTTTATCTGTGTTTATCTCAAGTATCTTACCTATTCTAGATTGCAACTCAACTTTTTAGATAGATTTTATTTTCTTTTTATCTCATGAATCACTCAACCATGTTATCTTGTGAATATTGTATAAACTGTATATAAATCATTCTTTTGTTTATAATTTCCTTCACATTTACCATAGTAAGTAGAAAATTACTGTTGTTATTGGACTTTCAATCCCAGTGGAACGATATCTAAATTTCGAAAACTACAAACGATTGGTGCGCTTGCCAATTGACAAAACCCGTTTACACCGAGGGTTAACAAAGCATAATTAATATAATAGATTGATATTAAAGTGATACAGCATTATGATACAAAAATGTGTATTAAGAACATAAAAACCTCATTTATCCTTAATAAAGTAAAAGTCAAACTACACATGTTCTAAATGAGGAATTGGCATATACCCTGTACTCATAACTAATAGATCAATGCATATGACACGTTAAAGGTTGTCCATACACACATATGTCATAGACAGTTGCACACATTCTGCATATAATATAAAGCATAAAAAGAAAAAGAAATCAATGATATTATTGTCACTTTGTTTTGGATAGATAGTAGTAGTAGAATTGTAAAACTTACCATAATGGTAATAGTAGACAGATGTAATTTCTTTAAGTAGGTTGATAAAAGTGAATAATGTTTATGAGTTGAGCTAGTCTGTATTCAGCTTGTTTGTTTATTATTATTTAGATTGTTTTAGATTATAGAGAATGCATCTTGTATTTTGGGAGACAATGTATGTTTTTATTCCTTTTTGTTTGACAGATGTGTGATTTGACTTTTATTTTGTTAAGAATAAATGAAGACTTTGTGTCCTTAATTTGCATCACCATGGTATGTCATTTTAACAACAATCCACTATATCGATTATGATTAAAACTACTTTACATTGATTTTATGGAATAATATTTTCTTTTCATTAACGTAATTTATAAATAACATTATTACATCAACATAAACTAAGCCACATATACATCATAATCTAATTTGAAGTATTTAAATTAACATTAGGGATTGATATGATGTGATTACCAATACATTAAGAGCTTCTTTAGTGCAAATTATAATAAATTATAGGCTAATATGATAGATTTTTTCCATATAGGGCAATGACCAATTTGATGTAATATTATAAATAATAGGGACCAAATTGATGTAATATCCTATATGTTGAAGACCAAAGTGATGTATTTCATCATTGAATGTTTGAATCGTTTACGTCAGTATAAAACGTGATTACGTGACAACTTACATGACACTTAACATGTTGTGTGTCACTTTTGACTAACGTCAACAAATGACTGTTAACGAGAGAGACCAACTTGATGGACAATTTTCATACGTTAGTGGTTATAATATTATTTTGATATATTGGAGACTAACTTGATCGATCACACATACGTTAGGGACGACTTTGGAGTTTTTCTCTTAAAAAAATGATAGATATGTCATAACAGAGTATTTTGTTATGGATTAGGCTTTAATGGTCTAACAAGTTTGTGACCATTCACGGCCACTTTATCCTATTCAAGATACCGTCCATTCAAATTTAAATTAAAGTATATTATAACTCCACAATGTCTCTTGATTAAAAAAAAGTCTCAACTTCAATCTCAAATTATGAACATATCAACAAAGATGAGAAATAGTGATTTATTGACTCATAAAAATTATTATTTTCAATTGAGAAACATGAAAGTTGTAATATCTTTTAATTTTCAATTCAATACCTGGAAACGGTGACATACTTATTATACCATTAAATTCTAATCCTGGGTTTTCTGTTATCCTATTATTTGAACATCAAACTAATTTTACCATGCGGCTTATTCTTTTCCTGGTTGTTTGGGATACCCTTAGTAATTTGAGAAGATATTTTCACCGCAAAACTGAATCAGATCCCCAAGTTAGCATTTGACTTCGAGGTTGTTAATTCAATAATCACCCTGCTTTTTTCGTTTTCCTCTGGCTAATCACCTGCATTTTAGCTTCACGTAATTTTATGTGTTAAACAATTACGGTGCTACACTTTTTTTGATACATTATATTCAAATGTGTTTTAATATAAATATATTCAAGTTTTAGACTAACAATGATTTGCTAACACACATTTTAAACGATTTTAATCAGTGCGTTTTTAATAAGTTATAAAATATTTTCATACATAGCTATCTGCATTTATTTTTTCTTTTTGGTTATTTTCACCGTGAGCAAAAATAGGTTTATTAGCTTAATTGTGTCACTTAGTTTACAACATGAGCCTATAGGCCGTATTTATACAATAACAAAAATAGAAAGAAAAAGGAGGGTAAGGGGAATAACCGCTTCGTGTGAGGTCATGAAGAATTGTTATCTGTTAAAATAGGGGTATCGTGGGGCCCATCTGACCCGGGAGGGAACATACCTCATCAAAAAAAAATATGTGTTTGTCATGCCTACCACATTAAACAACATGGGGATAAAAGGAAAATATTTTATTTTAAAGTCTGATGAAGAGATTTGTAAATGTTTGATTTTACAAATTTTATGTAGTATACTAAATATCTAGTTTGAGATATAGATTTAATATTTAGATTTGTAAAAATAAAATTATTTAATAGTTAATATTAAATATACTTAATGTTTAAGATTAGAACTTTATTTAATCAACATATTGAAAAATTTTATTTGATTAATTCGACTTGAGAAACCTAACTATACGTCTACATATGTTAAAATGTTTCAAATATGTTATGATTCTTGTGAACATGATCAACACACATTTTACAGAAATTGTGTCAAATTTAACTCAATAAATTGCGCCCATCATTTTTTTAAAGGTAAGGAATATTCCTTTTGGGGGAGGGGTTGATGTTGAAATCTCAAGTGTTGTGCTAAATATGGAGTAAATTCAAAGTTGGGCAGTAAAATTAACGGTAGGTGCTCTAGAAGCATAAATTTGGGCGCTATGAGCCAGTCCAGGAACAGAATAAACACTATCTTCCATTGCGATTCTAACATCCCAGAATTGACAGTTTGACACTAGAGTGACGTTGACCCCCCAACACAATAAGCTGTTAACACTTTTTTCCTTTTCTGGCTAAATAGTTCCCCTTTTTCCTTATTATCATTACAAAGACTCAAATCAATGTGACTAGCTAGAGTTTCTTCTTTAATGCCCCAGCTATTCAATGATCAATGTTGTATTATAATACTGTTTGAATCATTTAATTAACAGACTGAAAAGTTTATTTTTTTCAAAACACATTTCAAAAAATTTATTTTTCAGTTTTACAAGGAAGTACCACATGACATGTGGGGTTGTGACTCTAGCTACACTACACTGCTGTTTCTGACAAAGGCATGAGTTGAACCATACTGTGCTTATTGCTATGTGGTAATTGTAAAAAGGTAGTTGCCCATTGTCAATTTTCTTTTCTTTGCTCTGCTCATTAACGGGGTTAAGTTAATTAAATGAAGTTGGTGAGAGAGGGCAATGGGTAATAAATGTGGCAACAATTATACTGCAATTAATTGCTTCTGGTTGTTTCCAAACGCATATTCTTTAAGTTTTTCTGATGAAAAAGCCGGAGTGGTCCTGATTGCTACTTGGAATGAAATCATTTCGACAATGAAATTGCATGGAAGTGGTAATGAAAATAGTACACAATCTAGCATTTCATCCCTAGCTATCAGTTTGTTTTTTTTCACCCCTTCATTTTTAACTTTTTGCTTTCTTTTTTCCGAAGATTGTTTACCTTTACAGTATAAATAAAATATACATAACCCCCCAACCAAACAATTTAAGCACTTCAGAGAACCAAAAAAACATGAACATGTTATACTCTATTCTTTAAGAAAAAAAGGGGGAAAAAGGAAATTTCAGTTAAACTGCAATCTCAACTTTCTCAATCACATACCAAACACCTTTAAATAGGACATCCTCCCCAACCCCTTCCTCTGTCTCTCTCTCTCTCTCTTGTAAGTCAAACCTACACTTAAGAAAAAAATTGCAATATGTACAAGAAGTACATACACAGAACCAAGGACCAGGGTCCCCCCAAGAAAAAGCCACCATCTTTCTTTCCCTGATCAACTTCAATTCAATATCTCCTTCTCATGCCCCAGGCTGACTAATGAATCCATCAAAAGTAAGCTGAAGGGCATCGCAGGAAATTAAAATTTTCCTCATAATTTTGGTTTTGATTTTGCTAACTTCTCTCCCATGCATGGATTGGAGGAGCATTATCAATTTGGTGCGTGCATATTAAACACGTGTAATAGCTTAAGGCAACCAAAAGCTTCCATTTCCATTTATGTGCCAACTCCAATCTCTTCCTCAATAAATCCCTTTCTCTCTTTTGCCCCTGTCTTGGCCAAATCCAAATATCAATCATGAATATTTTCCTTTTTTCCCAATCTCTTATTTGATGAACTTGTTTTCCTTTTTGTGCTTCTGACTTAGTCAAACCCAAACATGAATTATGAATTTGGTTGAAGTGATAAGTGTGAGCGAGTAAAAGCAGTTTTATACTTTGCCTCAGCTTCCCAACACTGCTCAATGTCTTCAGCTATTCTCTTAGCATCCATGGATGCACCAAGTAGTCCTTTTTTGGTAAAGCCCACCGCATAGAGCCCATTTTTACCTTTCCACCCATTTGGAAATGGCCTCCTAGGATACCCATCTTCCTTAGAAAACATATCTTCTTCCTGCAAAGACAAATACCAACCATTTCAACTTACTTTAGCTTAACTTGTATCAATTTCTCAGAATTCAGGTAGAGATGTCCTTTGTTATTCGTTTGGATCCCTATGATTTAACCGATTGAATTTTAAACTAGTTAAATAATTAATTAAGATTTACTTTTTATTATTATTACTATGATTTTTTATCAGTTAAAAAATAAACTTACTAAAAATTGTTATATTTAATATTTTTAATGTAAAAAAAAAAAACAGTTAAGTGTCATGTGTCATACCTTAAGCCAATAGGGTACATTGCTTTTGTAACCGGTTGCCAATATGATTGCATCATAATTCTCTGTCCTTCCATCCACAAATTCCACTGTGTGACGTTTAAGCCGCTTAATACCTGGACGTACCTACATCAATTTTGAGCTTGACATATTCAGATTTGTGTGTTCATTTTCAAACAACCAATCTAAGTAAAACATAATTAACCCACCAAACATGATCAAATAACAATGATTAATAAACATTTTTGTCCATTAGCTTTCGGATATTTTATTAAAATTCTAAAAACCCTGTGCTTTCCGCCCACGATTTGATTGAAAACACACAATGATGAAAAATGTAACAAAGCAGAATAAAAGGGGGTCATTTCATTAAATATAAAAAGGAGGAGGAATTGAAATGCATATGTTGTTGCACTTGATCATTGAAAAGCAAAAGAAGAAAAAAAATTAGGTAGCACTACTACTAGTTTTTAGAAAAAAGCATGGGGTAAAATAATAAAGATCATATAGTGACCCCCCAAAAATTATGATCAGATTTTCTAATATTTTTCCTCTATTGAAATTATAAATGAATGATTTACTTGTGTCATTATGCTCACTGTGATATTTTGATCATGTTATCCACGGTAATTACATTATCTTAGAGAAGTAAAATCGTCTCTAAAAAAATCTTCAAACCAAGAACCATTCTTTAAGTTCTATGCAACACTTCTTAATAACATGAGGAAACATCATCTTCGACACTTATCTTTCATAAACACTTCTTCATTATTGCTGTAATGTTTATATTACAACATTCTTTATTGTTCTTTTATTGTTAAACTTTATCATATAACGCACTATTAAACTGATAAATGAATGATTTATATTGAAATTCAATAAGATCAAGTAATCAAAAAACAAAACCTTAGTAGAAAAACAGTCTAGCAGTGAAAGCCGAATCCTAAAAAAGAAGATTTGGGTACGATTAAAAAAAAACAACTAAGAAAGAAAGTTGATAAGAAAAAGGAAATAGGGAGTACCTTAATGTGACCAGCTTTAATCTTGGCAAGGGTACCCACATCAAGCACAGGGGTCTTTCCTGACATGTTTTTGAGCTGAAGGGGACCCAGAACCGGCCGGTCCAATCCGAACCGAGCAGTGTCACCGAGCATTAGCCATGACACGATTAGCAAGAACTTATCGACAACTCGCATGGGCAACCACTTCAGTAACCACATGGACAACCCGAAAGTTGATTTTCCCAGCATCTCTCGTGGTAGGACGTGTACCTTAACCAAACCAAACCCAATTTCAATTTAAGTACCAATAATATTAAGACCCTTTAATATTAATTCAGTATACCTCTCCAAAAAACTAGATTAAAAAATTATCACTAATCAATTTTGGTTAAACAATCTCAACCGAGAATAATAAAAAAAAGTGGCCAAAAAAGAAGCAAAGTGTACGAGTTGATGCACGAGGTCTTTGACCTCCTGATTCTTTAAAGGGAAAAAAAGAAAATAACACTCATGTGAAGGAAAGTACTGGGTGCAAAATATCATTGATCGTATTCTTGAACCCATGCTGCGCATGCTTTGTCAAAAATCCAAGAAAGTGAAAGTTTAAAGATTTGTTTTCAGCTTAAAAGAATATACTACACATACTAGTATTAAAATTTAAAGTTTCTGAATCATTTTTAACAATCCATTGGAACTTGAAACCAAAATTATGAAACGAGGGTTTTTTCATTTTTTGCAATTACTAATTTGTATATTTGTTTGTGTGTGAGACTTGCAGTTTCACTTTTCTAATCACAAGGTAGTGGTTAGTGATGCGCAATTTCACTACTTGAACATTATATTTTATGAACGTTTTCAAATTTTTTGCATGACCCAAGAAAAAAAAAAACATCAACCATGCTGTGTACATTTCGAAACATGACAAACTAAAAGTTACACAAATCCAATTAAAAAAAGTAGGCATTTTGTTGAAAATTAACCTTTTTCATAAGAAATCAGAAATTCCAAATCAACAACTTTTAGGAAAGCTAAAGCAAAAAAGGAAAAAACACAGTGAATTTCATATATATATATATATATATATATATATATATATATATATATATATATATATATATATATATATATATTTCTGTATAATTAAGTTAACCACGATCGGTTTTAAGAGGCAAATCAAGAGATTAAGATTAGAAATCTTACTGTATCTCTAACGACAAGAGAAGGAGTAGCATCATTGTTGCAAAGATCTAAGCAAACTTCCATACCAGAATTTCCACACCCCACAACCAAAACCTTCTTCCCTCTAAACTCTTCACCACTCTTATACAAACTAGTGTGCCTTATAGGGTTACCAAATTCCCCTACCCCTTCAATATCCGGCACCACCGCCTCCGCATTCTCTCCGGTGGCCACGATCAGCCACCGGCAAACGTACTCCGTCGTGACCCCCGCCTTGTGGACACTTTTTATCCGCCAAAACCCAATCTTCGCATCAAACTCCACACGTTCCACCGTCTCATTGAAACGTGGCCGAATCCCGAACCGTTTCGCATAAGTCTCCAAGTACTCTATGAACTGTTGCTTTGAAGGGTATGTTGGGAAATGAGAAGGGAACCCCATGAAAGGTAACTCACAGAATTGCTTTGGTAAATGAAGGCTCAAACGATCATAGGTTTTATGCTGCCAGAGTGACGCTATGCAATTGGATCTTTCTAGAATCATGCTTGGGATTCTTTTCTCTCTTAGACACGCTGCCACAGCAAGCCCAGAAGGCCCAGCTCCTACAATCACAGGCCCATCAACCCACACAGTATTCTTGTTCTTCTTGTTGTTGTTTTCCATGAATAAAGGATCATGTACTTGCTTCCCTTCTATTTCTCTTAGGAAATAGTCCATCAAGAATTAATATAATGCAATCAAGAAGAAGAATTTCTTTTTTTTGTTGACTTTGGTGCTGAATTTGAGCTTCAGAACTGAAGAGTGATGAAGACAGAACAAAATTTGGGTGAGAAGGATGAAACTTTTTTTGTTGTTGATGATGTTGTTGTTGTTGAAGGATGTAAAATATATGGGTGGGTTATCTAAAGAAGGATTAGGTTAGTGCAAAAAGATTTGCCTGAAAATTTGGAGAGGATTAAGAGGGTCTTATCCACTTAATTAACAAGAATGGGTAGTTTTTGTTGGATGTGTGTGTATGGTTGAATAAGGAGGAGGGTTAAGCGGGAGGATGAGCAACAAGTACGGGGCTAAATCAGCATTCATCACAGAGAGAGAGACTGAGAAGTGAGAAGGATGGTGATATCTCTGTATATACGTATATATATTCATTCCTATTGCATCATCATACACAGAATTTATATTATTATATGGACAAAATCCCAGTGGTAAAACACGCACTGGTGGGGACATTTTATATAATACTATAACTATAAGGCAACATATCACAGGGCCACTTTTTAATATGGTGAAAAACTCTCAATCTTTTTTTATTTTTTATCATAACATTATTACTTTATATTTTGTTTTTTTAAGTTTATACAAAAACAAATTGAAAATAACTTTTTTTAATGAATCTAAAGTTTTAGAATTAGAGAAGTGTTATTACATTTTTAGTTTTTGTTTCTAGGATGCTATAAAAGGTAAAGCCTCGTTTGGAGTGGTTACAAATTTTTAGATTATAGTTTTGAAAAATAAATTTAAAAACAAAACATATTCGATAAAAATAATATTAAGTTGAATTTTAATTCATTTTAAAATAGTTTTTAGTCATTTTATAAAAACAATAAAATATAGTTTTTAAAAATTTTTCAGGTCTATAAACTACCAACCCTACACCTAAACTCACCACTACCACTACCCTCATCCCCACCACCATTATGGCGCACCACTGCCACCGCCACTGCCATCACCACCTCCACCTTCACCATAGCTGTCATGGTCATTACCATTGTTGTCACTACTACTACCACTATAGCAAACACCATTTCACCTTTGTCATCATTATCACCACCACCTTTACCTCACGACCATCGCCCTCGCCACCACCACCACTACCACCATCACCGTCACCGTCACCACCACCACTATAATTACCATGACCACCATCGTTATTGTCACCACTACTGTAACCACCACCACATTATTGTCATTACTACCGTCATTGTCCACCACCATCACTTTAGCCACAACCACCACCATCTTTACCTATAGTGTCGTTTTCATCACCACTGACACCACAACCATTACCCTCACCATCATAACAATTATCACCGTCATCGTCCCCACACCACATCATTGTTGTCACCATAACCAGTAACCAACATCATTAATGTTGTTGTCACTATCGTTGCCACCATTGCACCACTAGCATCGTCACATCCACCCCCACGATTATATTGTTGTTGTTTATATGTATGTACTTGAGATTAAATAAAAGTATTACAATAACTTTTTAAATTTTAAAAGTGATAAAGCTAAAACATAAAATTAAAAAATAAAAGTTTTACAATAACTTTTTAAATTTTAAAACTAATAAAGCTAAAAACATGAAATAAAAAACCAAAAACAAATTTATAGACTCTATTTTGGTTTATAAACCTCTGACCCAAGACCCAATGCCACCACCTCCACCACAGTCGTCATGGCCATCACCATTGTTGTCACCACTACCACCACTGTAGCCACCACCATTTCACCATTGTCATCACCATCACCTCTACCACACCAACACCATAACTATGACCTCCACCACCACCATAATCATCATGACCATTGTTTTCGTCTCCATACCACCATCATCACCTCTACCCACCTTGTCATTGTCATTACCACCGCCGCCACAATCACCATCATAACCATCGTCACTACCACTGTCACCGCCATATCACCATCACCATCACCACTGTCACCCTATCACCACAATCTTAGTCGTCGCCATAACCACCACCATCAACCTAAACCTTAAACCACCACCATCACCACCTGTTATCGTCACCACCATTACACTACCATTATCGTCACAACCACCATTGTCGCTACCACCACCACCATTATGTTATTGTTATTACATTATGTAGTTTAGATTAAATGAAAGTTTTGCAAGCACTTTTTAAATTTTAAAATCGATAAAGCTAAAACATAGAACTAAAATTCATAATTTTTTATTTTTAAAATTTTTAAAACTAAAAACTAGAAATCATCCCAAATGAGGTCTAAGGTTTAAACCTAAAATCCGAAGTTTAAACCTAAACCTTTAGGGAAATTCCCTTCCTTACTAGGCCAACATTAGTAGGTATGATATGATATTTTTGTAATTATAAAGTGAAAATAAAAACATTTTCTCATATTAAATAGTTTTAGGTCCCCTAAAGCCAATGCAATTTGTAACGGATATAAACATAAATTCTCAAGGCATAACCACTTAAATTTCTCCAATATTAGGTCATCGCCAGGATTTATTATGTGACAAATTTATAATTATAGAATAAAAATAAAAACACTTTCTATTTATCATTATTTCAATATATTAAAAAAACACATAATTTTAGGTTTCATTAAATGATCAAGATTAATAGATAAAAGTATATGATATATTTTAATTGTCATATATAACCACTAGGTAACTCTTAATTTAAATCATGATTTGTATAATTAATATTTAAAGTTTTTGTTAGTTTAATATACCGAAAGTTATGTACGTTAATACACATAGAAATGCTGATATGTTTGCTAATGAAAGTTTGGGATTTTACGGACTTAACCCCCCACCCCACACACATGGAAACGTCACTGTGTTCGTCAATATAATTAGGAGGATGTTGATTAGGAGTAGATTAAGGAAAAGAATCATTCCTGTTAAGCACTTTCAATTGGTTAATTAGGAAATCCAAACAAGATATGAAGTACAGTTAAAAAAGAGTTGTTTTAACAGACAATAATCTATAAAATATATGGTGGTGATCATTCTCAACCAATGACTCAGCTTGGGTGGTTTGTAAATTCTATCCAAGATACTAGTATACAATTTCCATTTTCCATTTTCAAATGGAGTCAAATATCCAATATTTTCTCTTTGCTTATATGATGGGCTTTAATATCATTGATCTTTGTATGTAATAACTAAGTTAACCAGATAATTTTATTGAGAAAATAAATTTAATTCAAAAATTAATTTATACTTAATTTATTAATTGTCCTTGTTTGAGAACTAATTGGAATCCTCTGGCATAACAAAAAAATTATACTATCGAGTATGGAGGATGAAATTTCCGATATAAATGTTAGGTATATCTCTATGTAGATATATTAGGGACACATCAACTTATATAAATTATGTTAACATTTATATTTGAAATAATTTTTAATTTATTAACATGTACAAAATTTTATGCTAATTAATCGCGTATCAAATTAAACTCCTCATTTTAGTGTGTAACATATTTTTAAAATGTAAATAATGCCACCAATTGCACGTATGTGTTTATGTTTTAAAAAAGTTGGTGTAAATAATAATCAAGATTTATATTTGACAGTTAGACTTATTTAATTATATATTTTTCTAAAATTAAAAATTCAGTAAAAAAGAAATTTAAAATAAAATCGATAAATGATTAAAATATAATTAAAAAGTTTTAAAATATAAAAAATAAAATTAAGAAACTAAAATAATTGTTTCTTGGAATTGTTTTGGTAAATAAAAGTTGATGCGGGTTGCAGCTGGCGGGAAGCTCATCAAGGTCACCCTAAGAGGACATGTCTATGTTTTCTCAAATATTTGAAAAAATATACAAATCTTTCATTGATCTTACGTTAATAAAATTTAACTCTTCATTATATAAGTTCACTCATTAATTAATAAATAATAACCTTTTTACTTTTAAGGATAAAATCGATAAAACCTAACTTAGTATTTTACAATAGCATCATGTTTGTATAAATGTTAACTTTTGCAAATAGTGTTTATTTTATCTTACGGTTAAACAGAGTTTTGATTAGCTTAAATAACTTGAAGAATTAATATTAACCTTTAGATTTCTCTCTTTTCTAAATCTCGTTTTCCCAACTACATATCAAACGGACCCTAAATTATGCAAGAGTGTTAATAGAGCCGTCCTTTTACTTTGTTTTATTATGAATTTTAAGAGTTTCTTAATTAGTGTCTTTAAAACAATTTTGAATGTTTAAAAGTTATGCAGTAGTACGATACTACGTTAGATATATATTGAAATTTATAATAAAATATTTTTTGTAAAATTTATTTTTAGGTATTTACTTTATTTATTTGAATGCGGTTGTTATCATTTACTAAAAATAAAACCCAAAATCCTAAAAAAATAAAATCTATGAACATAGTTTTGAGATCATCACTGATTTTTAAAAAAAAAATTGTGAAGAAAATATAGTTTTTAAATTCCCGCACTTGGACTTAGTCGTAATGGATGACGCAGGTTTTGAATCCCTGCAACTGCAATACTGCATTGTAGGGAAGAGCGAAGTGAAGATATGGCCAAAGAGGTTCAGTTGTTGCATGAGTCACCGTACTCGTACTCATTTTAGTCATCATTTCACACAGTCGTATATATAATTTTAATTTAATGTTGAATTATTATATTTTTATTTACTAATTATGATTTTTTGTTTTTTATTTTTATTTTTATTTTTATTTTGTTTGATTCAACTTTTTTTTATCGAATTACATTTTTTTCTGACAGAGGAATGAAACAAACTAGCGAGAGTCAAAAGGAAGAAATTTAGTGATGTTCACATGTGGATCAACTCAAAAATAAGAAATAAAGAGGAAACAATTATTAATGCTCGTTTGGTTTGCAGTTGTGAAAAAATCTAAAGGTTAATATTAATCTTTCACACCGTTAAAGACAGTCATACTATGTTTGACCGTAGGATCTTTTTTTGGATTGGTTAAACGACCTAATTGACAATGGTATTTTGAATCCTGTCCATTAAACAAAACTTAATCTTCTAATTTCTTCACTAAAAAACACAAATTTCAACAAGCTTCTTGACCAAGATAAAGAGAAACTATAAGATTCCCTTTTCAATTCCTAAAGTTTATTCCAAGATTTAGTAAAATTAAAGTAAATTTTTTGTTTTTAAACTTCTTCGATAATAAACAATAGAAACTTAAGGATTATGTCACTTAAAATCACCTAAAACCTCTTTCTAGGACTCTGATAACCGATTACAGAAATCCTATAATCGATTACACGGGCCCTTTTAATCGATTACACAAGGCTGGTAATCGATTACTTGCAAGCATCCTGCGTGGGGAGAAAACATGGTCCTCTGATAATTAATTACGTAATCGATTATCAAACATCTTCTTCTACATAATTATGCAGAATTTAGCTTCTAAGCCAACTTCTACATTACCTAACTTGCTCGTTTTTAATTCTGATTGCTACAAAACTTTATGGGCACTATATGCTACTCATTTTGGACCTGTAGGTATAGTTCGTACTAAAAAATTCACTCATATAATCAAGATATGCACAAGAATGCATTTAACTCAACTTCATGCAACTTCACCCCTTAAAACACATCAAATGTAATGCAAGCTTCAAATTTTTCACATACACATATCATGAATACCTCTAGGGTCTCAATGATACCCTCCGGGGATTTTGGATCCCACTAGAACTCCATTTCACCCTATCAATTAGCTAAAAATGATTATTCCTTAATATAACTCTATCTATTCTTTTTTCCAATTGATGTTTCTAACTTTAACTACTTATAATTTAACATCACAATGACATGACACTCAAGCAATTTAAACACACATGCCTCATACCATTCAAGGATTACACTACACATAATACTTTAGTATTGTATTTTGGTCCATATCAAGGTTTATTCCAAAACACATATCATTCATATAAAATTGGCTCTTGCCTTTTTATCATTCAATCATTATTTACATTCACACACACAACATAGCATCATCATAATAACTTGCCCATATAATCATACATTCACAATTAATGACTCAGTGCCATGTAATAGTTCTTGAACTAATCAACCCAAATGAGTTCTAACCCCTACGCAAGATCTTCCAATGCGACAGAAGAACAAAAACAAACCCAAATGAGTTTTAACCATTACGCAGAATCTTCCAATGCGACAGAAGAAGAGCAAGAGGGTTCGAATACCAAGTTTTCCCACCAGCTCACAGAGGATGAGATCTAAGAGGATCTCATCAAGATGTATGGCGGCAAACCGCTAGAGACGCCTAAGAGGAGGCCCAAAAGTATAAAGAAGCTATTAAAGGTTAGTTTTTTTATTTCCATATGCTTTTGTTGTTAGATTAGGAAAAATGTTTAACGTTCTTGCATTCTTTCAGAATCTCTCCCCTGGGAAGGCCTTAATGGATGTGAGCGCTACCAAGTATCAGGTTGATCAAGATACACCCACCAATGTGCCTCCTAAGTATCAGGATGGTCAACACACACCCACCAACATGCCTCTCCAACTTTAACATAAATCCAATGTGCCTCTCCCCCCTCCAAAGATAAAGGTGATGAAGCTCCTAAGGAAGAAATATAGAAATTCCTGCTTGGCAAAACGCATTCCCTTTGACAACAAATCCTCCTTTGCAACCAACCATTTACGTTGTCCTCTAAATTGTAATTGTGCAACCTATCAGAGCATATGATAGGCGCAATTAAGTGTTGTCTAATGGTATTAATAACTAATATATTTTTATATTAGTTATTAATATATTAATAGTAACTAAGAATATATTTTAAATAATATTTTTTTATTAATTTAATTATATTTTTATTGCTAAACATTTTTAAAATAATTTAAAATGTAATTTTTAAAATAATTTAAAATGTAATTTTTAAAATATATTTATTAATAAAAATATATTTATAATAAAAAATATAAAAATATATATTATTTTTTATTAATAAATATATTTTTAAAATATATTTTAAATTATTTCACATTTTTATTAATAAATATATTTTTATGAAAAATTAAATTAAATATATTTTATTATAATAATTAAAATAAATATATTTTTAAATATTTTATAAAAAATTATTAAATTAACTATGTTTTTAAATATTTTATTGATAATAATTAAAATAATATATTTTTAAATATTTTATTAACAATAATAAATTAAATATAGCTTTAAATATTTTATTAACAATAAATAAATTAAATATACCTATAAGTATTTTATTAATAATAATTAAATTAAATCTATATTTACAAGATATTGAAGGGTTACCTTTATATACAAATATTGCTAATTATAGTATGAAGGTGACATGTTGCATGGTGGTAATGCATGTGGTGTTTAAGTTTAAGGTTTTGGGTTCAACTCCTACCAAGGGTCATTTCTTTTAATTTCAAGTTTAATCATCACCCAATCAAAATCTGACACGTGTCCTTCAGGCATGCCATGTTAGCAATCGACATTATTGATTTTCTAACGAAAGGACCAAATTAACACTGTTTTAAAAAGTTATGAGACCAATTTGAATTATAAAATTTTAGGGGACCAATTTAGGAAAATCTTAAAAGATAGGGGACCAAAATGTGTATTTAAACTATATAATAATAACAACAATATTAAATACTATTGTTACTTTATTTATATAAGATTATTTAACCTAATTCATAATTTCTAATAAAGTTCGGTAATTTATTTAAAGTTGTTAAATCTCTAAAACTTGTGTTAATTTTCCATAAGTTATTAAATCTCTAAAACTTGTTAGACTATCAACTCAATTTGAATAATAGGTTAATAAGTTACTAGTCAAACCAGTGAGTTACTGGTTGGAGAGTAATCCTTGTATTACCTTTTATAATCTCTCCAACATAAAAACATTATGTTTCCTTTTTATAAACCTTAACAAAATTAGATGTCTTTAATATAATTTTTCCTAATTTGCTCTTAAACATTTAATATTATCAAATTAATATAGAATGATGAAATTTAATTTAATTAAACATCTATTATCAAAATTACGGTAGAATGGGGTGTCCTGATGAACCAACTTTGTTAATGGAATGCACATGGCGCCCTATAAAAGCAATCTAGAATGCTAACCTCGAAAATGTTGTAAGATTGGAATGATATTAGACTTTATAAAATTCCCACAATCAGTTAAGAAATTTTGAAGCGCAGGCTTATGCTCCATAAATGGGACTCTGATCGAAGCAAGAATTCAAAGCATTTTGAAGCTTTTTAACTATGCTTGTAAAGTCCCACATCGGGTGGCTACCATGTTCCACTACATTATTACCTCTTTAAATATCACTTTGCTCAATGTCTTCAACGCCAACTTGGCAATTTCCAATAAAATTTTGGAAATCAATTACTATCTCTCCTTTTACCTTTTTTCCTTTATTTAATTCATACATATAAAGCAAGTTATGCATATTAAGAAAATTTTATAGTAAATTTTTCAAATTTTATAGTAAGTTTTTCAAATTATCTGACGTGTTGTTTGATACGAGAGAATTTTTAGGAAACTTAATTATAATGGAATTAAAAATTTTATTTTTAGGAATCTCACTTAAATTAGTTATTATATATTTTAATAATACTTGATAAATATGTAAAGTTTCTTTTAAAAAATTATTTAGAAAATAAAAATTTGTTTATTTTAATAAAAACCATTATTTAAAAAGCTATTTAAAATAGTATTTTAAAACTTTTTATTATAAAAAGAGACGGGTATTTTAAAAGTTTATAGTATTTTAATTTTTTAAAAAATATGAAAAAAAATAAGAAATAAAATATAAGATTAGTTGTATTTGGATATCTTCTTTCCATTTTTTAAATTGGAAAATAGATACAAAAGCAATGAGATATGGTGAAAATTAGTTCCTTCATAGGATACAAGGAAATAAGAAAATGTGATGATGACATAATATAATACTATATACATATTTCAACCATTTCAACAAACAATCTAGAAAATTAACACATTCGATGTTTAATATAAACATAAAATGTTAGAAGTAGGGTTTAAATCCTCAATCCCTCACTCCTCCCAAATCTCTATACCAATATTCTAATTCATAAAAGAAATTTAAATGTGTCAGAGGTCTCCTAATAATATTTGACTTAAGCAAATGTCCTTATAAATTTTATTTTAGTTTTAGGTCTTGACTTTTTCATTGTAACAAAAATTAATGTATGTTTACCTTTAAAATTTCTCTATTAGTTGATGAACTGACATGGCACATGTCAAAATTTAATAAAATAATTTGTTACATTTTGCCCACTCCACAATTTACCTTATCTATCTTTATACTTTTTTTATAATCTCGATAACCACCTTCCACCACCCTCACCCACGACGTCACCATTAACCTTTCCATGGAGTTTACCCCTTACAAACCACCACTCCCTCTAAATTAAATATAAAATCACAAAATCATTCAATAAATCCTTCTTTATCAAGCCAAATAGAATAGTTGAACCATCTTCCACCCCATCCCTCAACGTCAAATCGCCACATTGTTCCCTTCTACTATCAATTATAAACAACAACTTTCAAATCACCTAACAACCACCTAAACAACCTCATTTACCTATCAGAGACCACCTTTGACTTCCATTACCACATCGACACCACTGTCAAGCCTCCATTAAGCACCACATTAGTAACCTGGAATCTCATCACCTTTGTCACACCACATCCCCCGAAGCATGTCCATCACCACAATGATGTCGATCCCCGCCTCTATTTCACGCATGTCTCTCTCCTTTGTACTAGGCAACCATCATGTAACCTTTGTTTTGTGAATCGAATTGAGAAGCACTTCATTACACCTCTCTTTTGTGCCTTATACATCATAAACCTTGTTGCACTTGTGATCACCACGTGAAGCCCCTCTAACAATCACTAGCATTATACCATTTCGTCAAGCCAACATTGTACCACTTTTCGGGAGATAGTTTTACCTTGAAGTGTGTGATTTGGGGTTTGATTCAACAACACCCAATTGATTTTCACTATTTGATAAATTTGATTTGGGATTTTTACTTCTAGTGAAAGGGTTGTGATGAAAAAAATACATGAATTGGTTATGTGACGAGGGAAATAAGATGGTTCTATTTTGGGGGGCAATGAATATCCTATGCTGATGGGTGGTTTGGGGTGGGGGTGATGGTGGGGTGCTTGTGAATAATGAGGAAAAAAAGTGAAGAAAGGGGTAAAGGTAATTTAAGTATCAAACAAATTTTAATAAATTATTTTTAACACATATCATATTAACTCATCACTTAATTTAGAAACTTTAAAGGTAGAGACTAATTTTGGTTGTGATAAAAAAGTTAAAAACCTAAAATTAATAAATAAAAAAATTTAAGAAACTTATAATTGGTCTAACTCAAATTTTTATAGGTCTCTCACATGTCTAAGCAAAACAAAAATTCAACAAAATCTTAACCCCAACTTACTAAAGTATACCAAATATTAAGAAATTGCATGAGATTTTAAAATACTGCTTATCATCTTAAAATAAAACTTTGTATACAATAAGAAATCAAAAGATTTATTAAAAAAAAAAGAGAAAATTCTTATTAAAATTTGTGTTAGACTAGCTTAAAAAATCATAAGGTATCATATTAATATTAATTTAAATAAAATTATTACATAAAATTATAGCAGTTAAATAAACGTAACTATAAAATAAAATTGCAACAACCAGCTGAGAGAATGGAGTTCTAACGGAGCATTTATCTTTTTCCGCTACTTGATCAATTACTTAGGCCTACTTTACCTAAGAACAATTAATATTGTCGATAACTTTATTTGCGACAATTGGTAGGATTATTACAACTTCAAAAAATAGTGTGCACTGAGACCCTTAAAGTTTTTCCATAATTTTTATATGCAATCTTTTTAGGCAATCGCATAAATGCTTATCCAGATACATAGCACAAACCCAATGATGTAATGAGTTATGATTACTCTTTGGAACATCCATAAACACAATGGCTGACCTCAACAAAATCTGAGGGTGTCAAAACAAATTTAATATACTAGTATAAATTATATATTTGGAAAATATTTAATCTATTTATATTATAAGTTTCTAAAACAAACAAAATATATTTCACTTACAAGTCTTTACAAAAAAAAATTAATAGAAATTTATGTTACATTTTTTTTATTCTACTCGTAAGCATTTATATAATGTTTTATATTTATGTAAAATGTGAGATAGTGGAAGTTGACTTTAAATAAGGATAAATTTAAAAAGATAAAAAAAATTTACAAAATTGAAATAACAAATACCTCATAAAACTCTATGCCCTTATAAGAAAATACTTGTAATACTAAATATAACTGTTGGGGCGAGTGAGATGAGCGTCCGTCCATAGCCCATAATTAAATGGAACCTAATTTTAAAAGTTGTTATATATACTTGTAAAAAAAACTGCTAGATTTTTTGTCAAATTAAGAACCACGATGGCACATATGAATAATATTTACCATGGCGCTTAGTGGGGTGAAATACGATAGACTATTCGTCGAGACCTATGGCCTAGTTTATTTAAGGTCTAATTTGGTCTTACTAATAATCAAGCTAAGACTTTTCTAAAGGCCTATTTAATTAGTTAAAGATATAATTTTTTACTTTTGAAAAAATATCTTTAACCCGTCGGGTTGATATTTTTTTAGCTTTTCTATATGATTTTATAAATAAATCATATGATATATTATAATTTATAGATTCACATGATATTTTTTATAAAGAAAATTCTATAAGATTAAAATATGTAAAAATTAAAGTTAACATGTAAAATTGATAATTAAATGTATTAAATATATGTTTTGCATGGGTTGTTAGACTCATTTATTTATTTATTTAGCATGAGTTTATTGATCTATTTAAATATGAGTGTTGTCATTTTTATTGATTTTAATATAAATCAGGTTTTTAAATATTAAGCTAAATCAAGCTTTTAAATAGGACAAATCAGACATAAAAATATAGTTTGTGTCGAGTAACAAGCTGACTCATGGATTATAGTTTAGAACTTGGCTAGACTTGAGTCCCTTGTCTCAATCTATTTTTACTCATAACGCTTAGTTCCCCAAACCAAATTTCAATAAAGAAGCGAGACAGATGAAAAAGATAGAGACAAGAGAGATATTCATGAGCAATTTTGTCATTAAATCATAGTCTATTAGGATTATTTCAACCTTCTTATTGCTTTTATAATAGTATCATTGTTATAATTGGAGACTGAAGTTTGTGCTCATTAATTTGTTTTAAAGGTTTCACATTTTAAGTAATATAAAAATTGTTATTTAAAATATAGAATTTTTTATTTCACAATGAAAATATAGAATTTTTTATTTAAAATCATAGTTTGTTAGAATTTTTTTCAACCTTTATACTTGTTATGTTGCATAAAAAGATAAGGAATAACCCTAACTAATGTAATAAGAACACCAATTAAGGAAACAAAATTAAAAAGTTTTCATTTAAAAATATGATTAATGTCTACTTACACTAATTTCTAACCATCCACACATAACTCTAAATAACAAAAATTTTACTTTTAACTCTTTAAACAATGTCTATAGAGTGATGGTTACGAAGACACATTGTATAAATTGTTGGATATTGTGACAATAAAGTTTTATACAAATTAGACATCCCATATATTTATTCTTCCTACTATGTTCCTTAGTATAAGACTCTTTTACTTAATTGACATTTATTAAGATACTTTGTTAATTTGGTTTTTATATATATATGAATCTGAAAAGGGTTAAAGGAGTCAAGACTCTCATGTGTTATATCGAAGGTTCACCCCTACATAAACATCTATGTTTCTAAGAGGGGAAATTGATACCTCATAGTCATATCTCCTATCTTTTTTATTGGCTCATACTCCTAATTAGGGATATAAATTGAATGGGGCGGATGCGGGTAATATACTATTTGTATCTATATTTGAATTTGTTAAACTTTACGGGTATTTATACCTATGGGTGGTTGTAGTGGGTACATGTGAATATTTATTAATATTTGAAAATATAAAATAAAAAGTAAAATAATATGTAATGTACTAAATATAACATTATTTTTATATAATAAAATATAAATTAGTATTATATGATATAATTACAACTTAATACATTAAAAATATCATCATGGGTTAATATTAAATAAATTTTATCTCATTATAAAAATAAAATAAATAAATATTAAAATATATTTAATAATAGATCAATATTTATAGGTATACAGGTAACCGTGGGATGAGTATTATAATACTTGTACCCACCCGTTTAGTAAATGTACGGATACATGTTACGGATATACTCACAAATATTCACAGACACAAGTATTTTTACTAAGCCTACTCCTAACTAATCTAGCTAGCTATAATGCGGTTTACTATGTCTTCTGTGACATCCTGGCGCTGTTGAGGGCGGGGAGTGATCGTTGGTGCATGGGCATGGACAAGGAGCGGCTCCTGGCAGGCTTCCAGCTGGGAATGTGGCATCACGGGCACTGTTGAGGGCGGGGAGTGATCGCCGGTGCATAGGCACGGACAAGGAGCGGCTTCTGGCAGGCTTCCAGTGGGAGGGACACATGAACGAACCGAATACATACCAGAATGAGAGGGATCCAAAGACTGTATAGGTATGGGACTATACAGTCGAGGATAGCTTAAAGAAATGAATTCGTACTACCTATACCAACAAATGCATTAGCCTTTTCGGTAGCCTATCACTTAAGAACTCCAAAGTTAAGCGTGCTTAACTTGAAGTAATTATGGGATAGGTGACCTCCTGGGAAGTTCTCAGGAAATGTGAGTGAGGACAAAAGCACATTGGAAAGGTCTCGTGTTGGTCTGTGGGGCGAGTCGTTCATTCCGGAAAAGCGGCTGGGGTGTTACAGTGGTATCAGAGCCTAGCCTCTCCTAGTACGGTATGGTTCGGGGACGAACCAGGCGGAAGCTGGTGGGCATGTGACATCCTGGCGCTGTTGAGGGCGGGGAGTGATCGCCGGTGCATGGGCACAGACAAGGAGCGGCTCCTGGCAGGCTTCCAGCGGGGAGTGATCGCCGGTGCATAAGCACGGACAAGGAGCGGCTCCTGGCAGGCTTCCAATGGGAGGGACACATGAACGAACCGAGTTCTCAGGAAATGTGTGAGAGAGGACAAAAACACGTTGGAAAGGTCTCGTGTTGGTCTGTGGGGCGAGTCGTTCATTCCTGAAAAGTGGTTAGGGTGTTACATCTTCAATTACTCTTCTCATTTTAATTGGGCAAAACATTTGTACTTTTTAAAATGGAAAATGCTAACTAGAGGGCACTTGTTAAGGAAAGAAAACTGAAAAGATTTTATCTATAGATGCCATTAAAACTCTTCCATATTACTCCATTCGTTTCTATTTAACTGCTCAGAGAGAAAAGAATTATTCATATTAAGAAGTGTAATTAATGTTGTTAATTTTTATAAAAATAATTAATTGTTTTCCTATTTTATCATTATCTCTCACTTATTTATCACTCTTAAAAAAATTTCACATTTAATATTAATAAGAGTAGTATTGGAAAAACAACAATTAATACTCTCTTGAAATTCTAAATGGACAATTAGTACTATCTTGAAATTCAAGTTAAATAGAAACAAATTTTTTATCTTTAGGTGGACAGTTAAATAGAAACGGGGTGAGTAATTTCTAAGCAATTTTTACACAATTTTTAATAAAAAATTATATTGTTGCTTCCTTGAACAATGTTCTTAGAGCACTAGTTACTTTTTGAATTAATATGAGAATTAAGGGTAAAAATACTATATCAAACAAGGTTTATAGGGTCTAAAGTGACCTGTTTATGGATATAGTCAAATTGTGAGGTTGGACTTGATCTTTTTAAGAGTTTGACTTATTTTGAAAGTTTACTTAAAAGTTTATTTGTGATAATATATATTAAATGAATTTATAGAAATACATATAAGGGTTCTATTAACTAGTGCCCTAAGGACATTTTTAAGGAAGTAGAAATAAAGTTTTTCTATTGGAATTTGTGTGAGGATTGCTTAAGAATCATAGTGAGTGAGTTTTAATAATATTTTTAAATTAAACTTTCAACTTTTGGTTTCTTAACCAATGCTCTAGGTATCCTACATATAATTATACTAATAAGAATAATCACTTTATCCAACCTGTATAACTTTACACAAGATAAGAAGTAAAAAGAAAAAAAGTTTTCATTTAAAAATATCATTAATATTCATCACCATGTAGTAATTAAGAAATGTTAGTCACTTCGGGTAAATAATTTAAAATTTGTCAACAATTTGTACTACTTTCTCAAAATACGCTTAAATTTATTAGGACTCACTATTCTACCATTTTTCTACTTAATTAATATGTATTTTTTTATTGATATTAGAATGTTAAAAATGTAGATTTCATGAACTAACCTCTCTGATTACCACTAGAAATAATCTTTCATTATTGTAATATTTTTTTTACTACAAAAATTGAATCATTTTGGTAAAAAAAACAAATACTTAATGCTATAGAAATTTTGGGGCTATCTTACATTACGCTTCATTTGGATAGGACGAAGGAATTGGGAGGAAAGACAATGAGTGGAAATAAAATGAATGAAAAGTTATTGAGTTGAAAATAAAGAGAAATTTTTTGTGTTTGGATTGATGTAATTATGAGTGAAACGAAAGGAACTCAATTATGTCAGCTTATTTGAATAGAGATAAAAATAGATAGTTGAATTTTATAATTACATAATTACCCTTCCATTCATAGATTGCTTATATATATATATATATGTTTTTTATAAATCCCTTTATCCATGTTCAATTTTTTGCCCCTGTCAATAAGTAAAAAAAAAAACTTATTCACCCATGTGAAGGTCATGATCATCTTTGGAGAAAACCATAACCTTCCTTTGTGTGATCTTCGTCAAAACAAATGACTATCTTCCATTCGATAAAATAGAAAGGACAACCCCGATCCATTTTTGAATCGAAGATGACTCATTTTTTAAAAAAGGGATTGCGAGTTTTAATATCTAGCAATGATGCAAATGCGATCTTTAACAATAATCCAAATGTGACATGTGCCTCCTATTTGTTTTGATATCTGATGATGCAAATTTTATCTTCACCTCCTGTTTGAAGAGGTTGTGATCTCTTATGAGATTTGATCTCTAACGTAACTGCATCAAATAAAATGTCACTTTATATGATCTTTGATGGCATAAGTGCAACCTTTTCCAATAACTATAGGTGTGTGTTTCAGAAGCCACCAAATAAGGTTATAGAAGTGAGGTTGTGTTATTTAGGTTGCTTGGGACGATGATGAGACTTGGCTATAAGGATATGATAGTGTTTTAACAAACAACTATACAATATTCCTTCCAAATGAATTGGTTTTAGAGGTTCTTTTATTTTTGCAGGACCTACAGAAATAAACTCTCACCTTTAAAAAAACATAGCAAACCAAACAATTTATCTATGGTATTTTCCATTATTTTTGGCTAAAACTAATTCCCTAATAAAATACTCCTTTGAAACAAACAATACCTTAAGGACCAAAGAAATCTGTCAAAAGTGTCCATACTAAGGGAAATAAATAATAGAAGCCAACAAGTTTAAGCATTTAAATAGAATTATAAGTATATCATTATATAAAATTTTTAATTAAAAATGATTATAGTAAGACTTTATTATCATATAATTTATATTTATTTAAATGGGTTGGTTTGTTGAGCATACAAAACTTTTTGGGTTGCATGAAATTTCATCTGTTTTTAATTAAATAGTCTTTCAAAAAATGTTTGAACTTGATTCATTTGAGAAATTAGTTTGGTCTAGTCTAAACCTAATATATGTCAGCCTTAGACCCCCATCAAACGGTCTGACTTGTTCTCACCTATAGTGATAATCTACTGCAGATGATTATTTACAGCAAAAATACTTATGGATTTTAAATCTGTAATATTCAAAACATGGACGAGGTGAATATATCTCTAGAATCATCTACCCATTAATAAATTATTGAAGCGTTGCTCAAGGTGATTTTTAGTTCTTAATTTTAAAATTAACAAAAAAATAACTTATTTTTTATTTTTAGTTTAATACTTTTGTTTTTACAGATTTTGAATTTTAAAAGCTTGTTGCAAAACATTCATAAGATTTTTTTAAAAAAAATCATAATTTTAATAATACATGTGAACAAAACAATAATATCATGGTTATTTTTGTGAAGTGGGAACAGCGATGGAGATGATAGTAGGGACAACAATGATGATGGTGACAAAGGTGATGTTAGTTTAGGGTTTATGGTATAAGGAGGTCTAAGTGGTGGTGGTGGTGGTAGTAGTAAGCGGTTTAGACTTTAAGGTTTAGGAAGGTGGTAGTAACTACAACAACAATAATAGTGATGAGGGTGTTAGTGATGACGATGGCGATGATTATAATGACAGTAGTAATGAATATGATAGTGGTGACAACACTGATGATAATGGTGGGCATAATGACAGTGATAATGATAATGGTAATTTTAACTTTAATATTTAAGGTTAGATATTTATAAGATTGAAAATAAAAAAAATATTTTTTATTTTTAAATATGACTAAAAACTATTTTTAAAAAAATAAAACTTAAAATACTACTTTTTTCTGATAAGTTTTGTTTTAAAGCTTAGTTTTTAAAACTAGAAATAAAAATTCACTATCAGAACGAGCCCTAAGATTTTGGTAGGAAGCCACTAAATTAAAAAAAAAAATATTGAAAATATTACATCTTCGTATCTTCGAAATTCTATATGGTTGTATTCATTATAAAAAGGTTACATGTAGTTGTGATCTTAAATTAATCGTTAACAAAACCGAAAATATTATATTAGTTTTGAAATAAAGAGTCAAATTTGATATATAATGATAAGTGACTTTTAATGATTGATGAATGGATGTTTTAAGAGGTGAAAAGTGATTATGCGTATAATTATCTATAGAAAAATTGAGATCCGCGTGCGCGTACCTAATTTTAAGAGGGTTTGAGTAAATTTTATATTGGTGTAGGTTGTAGGGCTGAGCCTCTAAGCATTTCACTTTGCTTATGAATTAATAAACCGAAAGCATATGGAGATTATCCTATAAAATCACCGCCTTAATATCTTAATAATATTTTTGTACCATAAGAAATTCCATCTAATCATGATACAATTTAGTGGGGATGTGAGCAAAGAGTTGAAAATTAAAGCTTCAACTACTTCAACACGCCCTTATGGTTTACCCCCCACGGCCTTAACCACTTCCCTTCATCACCCTATTTATTTATAAAATAATAACACCATTAGTACTTAAAAGTTTTAATTAAATTAATAATGTTTATATATATACATATATACACTACCTTCTTTTAGAAAAAGTTATATTTTAATATAAGACACTCTTTTAAATTTCTATGTTATTAATTATTATTTTTCTGACTAAAATATCTTTATTAATGTATAACTTGTTCTTAGAATCAATATAACAATAAATGAGATATATCAATTACATATTGGGTAGCAAGTGAAGAAAGAATAAGTGGAGAAAGTTGAATGACAAGTCATAGTCATCCTAAGGATAATTTTGAAAACTACAATATATTTTAAACAAATTTAATAATTTTAACTAAATTAACCAACATTCTTAATACACGTGAATTGGGTAAAAGGATCTTATATTTAATGATAGGTGTAGTATATAATTATAAGTCAAGAATTACTAGCCAAACTGATCTGAACTGAATCGTGACCAACTATTAAACTGAACTGATCTAAAGCGTAAGTCACAAAAACTACTAGTTACATCAACCGCAAATGCAAAAAAAAAATCTTGACGTGATTTGGTTCGGCCTGCAGTTTCCATGCCTAGAACCAAACCAAATCAAAACGTACTTAAGTAAATTTTCTTAATTCCTATTTTATAATTTAATTAATGATCATGTATCATTTGTGTATTAGTTTATTAGACCTAAAATATATACATTAGCTTAATTAAAATACAGATACGAACCTTTTATATGAACATAATCTATTAACATACAATAAAATACTTCTAACATAATAAATTGTTCATAAAAAGTAGTAAACAGAAAAACTATATTTTTCTTTTATTTCTCACAACTTTTAAGATTCATTGTTTAATTTGTAATTATTGCATTGGTGTTATGTTTAATATTTAAAATGAAAATTTAAAATTGCCAAACCGAACCAATCCAAACCGCAATGGTTTGGTTAGATTTGATTTTTGTATTTTATTTCAACCAAATAAAATAAAACTGCACACTTTATTGTTGTACATTTCAACTCATCTTTTGCTTCAAAATCGAACCAAACCGCACCGTGAACACTAGTACAAGGAACACTCTAATTAATTTACACAATCATTGATTTAACTTAGCGAGGCAAATGGATTTCTGTACAATCCTCAGACGATGACACATGGAAACCTAGTTTCTTCCAACATAAGATCCATTACCAAAATCAAACTTTTACAAACTCCAACGTACAATTCCCACAAAAAGTAACCCCTTTAAAGACACTACAAAAAATCTCATTTTTTACTTGGAAGCATTACACATGATTCTCTCCTACACAGAATGTTGCATGGGATTAGCTGGTTTTGGCATGAGACATACTTCCATGCAACAATAATGGTTGTTGCATGGGAAGCTTGTCTATGCAACGTTAGAGCAAAATTAAAAAGTCATTGCATAGCAGCAAGTTAATCATTGTGTGGTCTCATTATATATAAACTAGCATAACAACCCATTTCCTATATTTCACTTTTCTTCCTTTTCATTTCTCTTATAAAACAATGCCCCCTATCCTTAAATATGTAAAAAAATGTAGAAAGGTGGGTGCTTGTCACCGGAATGATCCGTGGTAGAGACAAAAGGGTGTGATGGTGAGGAAGGATAATGCAGTTAGGGATGGGAATAGGCCAAGTCAGGCTGGGCCTTGTAAGGCCTGAGCCTGACCTGGTTCATAATTGTATGGCCTGAGCTTGACCTGTTACCTGACATAGGCTAAAATTATAGGCTTGGCCTGGACTATTTAAAGGCCTACCTAAGCCTAATAGCCTATATAAAATCCTGATTTTATAAAGGCCAGTAAACAGGCTCACGAGCTTGATTAAAATAGGCTAATATAGACTTATCCTTGATAATTTTTTTTAAAATAGGCCGGTAGACCTATATGTTTTAAATAGGTCAATAGGCCCTCTTTTAAATAGTTATCTTTTACTATTACAATAATTTAAAATTAATAAAATAAAATATTAAAATTATAAAATATAAATATATTTTAATTTATTAATATGATTTATAAGTCTAATTTTATTTTATAAAACTAATATATATAAACTAATTATATAAATTTTATATAAGGATGTATAAATATGCCAGCCTGACAAGCCTAAAAGGCTTTTTTAAAAGCCTAAGTCTGGTCTTTTAAATTAAAAAGGCTTTTAAAAAAGTTTGAACCCGGCCTTTTTATTAAATAGGCCAGGTCAGGCCAAGCTTAAATAGGCCCCTGTCAGTCAGCCCGACCTATTCCTATCCCTAAGTGTAGTGGTCACGTTTTAGCAAGTACAAGTTCGATGATGGGGTCGTTACATGGAGGTGGTCACATATCTAAGAGGTGGTTAGCTTGACAACGGTTGAGAGATGTGGAGGAAACATTCATGGTTGGGTGCGATAGTACAATGGTTTCAATTTTTGGTGGTGAACGAAAATAAGGACTTTTATTTTTTTTCTTATTTGCTTTATTTGTTGTTGAATTATGTGTTCTATGACATTTTTTTATCTATATGTGAAGTGTGTTGCCTTTTTTTATAAACCCTTTCTTAATTATGTTCTCTATTATGCTCCCCTTATTTATGCTCTATAGTGTACACTTATCCATGAGATAGTGAAAATAATGGTTGAGCGTGTGTTGTGATTCTAAAAGTGTGTATTGTGTGAGTTGTGAATGGAGTAGGTGCTTTATGAGTGTGATTATGAGTTGTGAAAGAAAAAAGGGAATGGTTGTTGCATGGGACATTAAATGTCTTACCTGAGAGTTGTGTCCCAGGTAAACATTTGCATGGAAGGAGTTTACATGGGATGCACGTCCCATGCAAGCCTAGTTGTTGCATGGGCTTTCCCCCCATACAACACCATCAAATTCTTGTAACGAGATAACACAATTACATAGGGCCTAAATGGACTGGACAATTGAGTGACAGATAGCTACACAAATTTAGGCCTTTAGTTAACCTTGAAAGTTCCCCGAACTTCATTCAAAATGTCATCGACAATTATAATGCATCATTGTCTGAATAAACAATCATTCATAGCACGTTTGCCACATCTTCACCCAGATGGATATGTAAACATTAAGTGACTTGTTCTCTCAATAGTGAAGATATCCAAAATAACAATTCTTCAAACCAAATTGGATTTAGTTTATATCATATCCAAATAGATTTTCCACCTAAAAGTTGTTATTTTTAGGGCTACGAGTGTTTGACCAAAGGTTGTTTAAAACAAAAACTGAGTCCAACATCCTTCACATCCATGTGCCTTTTGACTTATTAATATACCCCCTTGCCAAGTCCAACTTGCAACGCCATTGTTTTGAGTCGACACTTTTAGTTGCTTGTGATTTATGACCTACAAGAAAGATATCAACATTCTTTTCATACTCAAAAAGTTTCATTGTCCACCTAAAGTCACAATTTTAGTCATCATCCATCCAATGATTCATATTTCCCGTTGTTTTTTTTTTGTTACAGTAAACAATCTAGAAAATAGCTTGCTTAGCACACCATTCTTCATCAACGATGAAGCCAAAACGAAGTTTTATTTCCATCCTTACACATAAGGTTAGAAATAGATCAGGTATTCTATTGAAGGCTCGTGACCTAACTCGCCTAAGACTTGTCTAGACGAAGCTTTAAAAAGTCACATTTAAGCCTTTTAGAAACTTTATCTAATCAATTAGATCAAGTAATAAGTTTTTTAAATTGCATATTAAACTTATTAGACTATCCTATTTAGCCGAATTATTATTATTATTATATATAATATTTATTAAATTAAGGGTAATTTGCCTTTTACTCTCTTTTTTATAAATCATATATTACTTTTCTCTCTCACACACACGTCTACTTGATCATAACACTTTATAAGAGTGAAATCTAATAAAGAGCCAGGTAAAATCCTAAAATACGCGAAGATAGTAATACTTCACTATGAAGTTTTTCAAAGAATGCAAATGCAAGGCACTTTCTAGCACTAGTAGTAATACTATGTTTGTTATTTATTATTTTGAACGAGTAATTTTGTAAAGGTTTTTTTAGAATCATGCTTTTTCCGGCGAAAGTAGAAGTAACATTTGATTGAGTTAAGAAACATTAAAATTTAAAAGTACAATATGTCGCTTTTTTCGAACTCGTGGCTTTGAGTTTGTGTGTAGTTTATGGCACAAAGAAATCATATGTCTTCTCCGTTTACCTTTTTTTTTCATGCTTTTATATTCCCCACCTTTCCCCCTTTTAGTTAAAAGAAATTTCTTTGTGTGAGAGTGTTGGCATCCAAGTGTAGAATGCTTATGCATTGCCCTTCTCCTTTTCCCCTTCCACACCTGAAAAGGGCCTAAGAATAGACTCAATTTAGTCAGATTCCCACATTTTATAATTTTCAGAACATTCCATAAAATTAGTGGGCTCTTTTTTATACATATATAAAAGATAAAAAACAAACATTGGTGTCAAAATAGGCCTTCATTAGTCTAATATTAAATGTGTGGCGCAGTTTATTTGAATTTTTATTATTCTTCTTTTATATTTTAATTTAGGGGTTACTAATAATTATATTAATATTTTTAGAGGGAAAATAAAAATGTAGTTTTTTTTTATTCTTAGATTGTGTTTAGTTCGTAAGTTTTCTAAAAAAAATAAAAACTATTTTTAAAAAAGTTGGAAAAACAAAAAAGGTATTTGTTTACAGAATATTCAAATAAAACTTATAAAAAACTGAAAACCGGGAAAGAAAATTGAAAAATGGAAAAAAATTTTCAAAAATTTCTCTAACTATTCCAGAAAATAAGAATTTTAAAAAACAAGTAGAAAACTTTTCCTAAAAAACTAGAATAATTTTCTGTAACTAAACACAACTTTAATATTTTTCACCGTGAATGAAAAATTTCATTCACTAATTTTGAAGATAAATCGGTGAATGAAATTTTTTAATCTAGCATATTATATATTAACTTAAAACTCTTTTTTTATAAGTTTTGTACAAAGATATGGCATTAAATTATAATTTACATGAAAAATTAATTATGCAGATAGATATAGATAAATTACTTGAAGGGTTTTCTACTCCCCCTTTCGATATTTAATACAGATTTTCCCCTCTAATTTATTTTGCTCCATGGATTCTTTTCCTGATTATTCAGACGGCCCTTAATTATAAAAGTTCAAACAAGAGCTTTTTAACCACTTTCCACACAACAAAACATATTATATTCTTCAGGTATCATTGTGCACATATGACTATATCTTAAAGATATAAAGACACTTTGACATGGAATAAGCCGTTTAATTATTAACGAAGGAGAAAAAAAAACAAAATTAGAATAATAATAATAATAATAAATTGAAAAGGCTAAAATCAAGGCGAAGCAATAATCTTGTAATTAAAAGCAAGGTATCAAATCAGTGGTTGATATAAGTTATACATGTAGGATACTTTTAAAAAAAATATTAAATTTAAGTAACGTAAATAAAAAAAATCTATGAATATTTTAAACTTGAATATAATTGTTTTTTGTTGGTTAAATGAAAGACTCTCGTGGTTAATTATAGGAAGCAAAGGACGTGACTTTACAAGAAATTAAAAATCATTGCTCCCACTCTCCTTTATATGGAGCAACTTATAACATTATATATCAGACACAGAATCAGCATGGGTCATATTCTCCACTTGTTCTAATGTGTTTATATTAATGTCAACAACTTTAATCATTAGTGGTATTCTATAAGTTCTTAAGGGGTTGATTAGACATGCGTGGGAATGCAACTTTCCCATGATTTTAAAGCACATATGTCCAAGAAAATGCGAATAAAGGGTTTCAGGTGTTAAATTAGTGTCCTTTAATTTGTTCACATGAACTCAATAAGTTTCATGATGCCATGCATTCTTGCCATGTAAGGCAACTAGATCACTAAAAAGAATTCTCTTCCCAACAATAGTTTGGAATCCGATTAGTCTATTCTCTGGCAAGTATCTGGTTCCCTTAACATCAAGTACCTCGACCATCTATATAATCTAATGCATATACTACATATAGTACGTCCAAAAAAGTTGAATTGCGTCCCCTTCCCAGAAGATCAGAAAAACCATATAATTAATTTACACTATTCAGGCCTTTGGTGTGTTCAATGGTTTCTCAAAAATCATAATATTTACAAATATTAAAATAGGTTTAATATGTCTAAAAGCTTTTAAAAATTGATACAAAATTCAAAGAAGATATTTCAACATTTACAACTCATTTTTTGCTTATAAAAAAATTAAATTTTGTTACTTATAAATCATTTATATTGTTATTAATCCTGAATTTGAGACTCCTCATGCACAAATGAAAAATGAAGTGAGAGTACACCTATATGCTAGTAATTGATTGACTTTTTTTTAGGGATGATAATTTGGGTTTGGCCCGCGGGTAAACTCGTTTGGCCCATTAAAAATAAGCGGGACACACCAAGGACTTGAGCTTGTTTTCCTAAATAAGTCTGGTTCGTTTTAGCCTGTCAAAAAATGGGTCCTATGCGGGCTTGCCCAGCCTATCGGGCCAACAATAAAATATTAAAAAAATAAATTTATATTAATATATAATTTATATATATTAAAGAGGCTATGTTTTTATTTCCTTTCTCTATGTCGGCCCTAAAGCATTTTCTTTCACTTACATTGTACGTTTCCTATTTTCCTAATTTATATATGTTATCATAAATTTAATAATATAATATTATAAAATATAAATTATAAAATTAGTTTCCATTTAATGTAATATAATTTATTAAAATTTTTAATGAAATAAATCGGGTCAATTATAAAAGAACTAGTTTTAAAAAATGTGAAATCTAGTGTTTATATCTAACTTTTTTTTTAAAAAAAGAAGACTTAAACAGTACAAATTTAAAATAAAAAATGACATACATAATTTGGAAGAAAAATAACGGGCCGGCCCGTTGGCCCGTTGGCCACTAAAATACAGGTTGGGCAATGTTGTTGGCTCGTTTTCCTATTTTGGCCCAGCCTGTATTTTGACGGGCTTATGCGAGCCTTAGCCTAGACCATTAGCCTGTTTTGCCACCCCTAACTTTTTCCACGTATTTTGAGTTTTCCTTTCACACGACATTGATATGCCAATTGTTTTCCATTTCCCTAATTTTAGTAGGAAGTGTTATACAGTATGAAAATAAATTTGTTCATATAATGGTTATCATTGCTATAACATCACATTTATATTTATGACATATGACGTAATCAGTTAAAAAAATAATAACATTAAAAATTTATGACAAATGCTTAAATTTTTTAAATTAATATGTGATAAAAAAAATTGTATAGAAATTAATGACAAAATTAGGTAACTTTTCAGGGACTTATTTAGACATGTCGGTTAGGTACATGTTGGCCTACATATGCATACCTATGTCCCACAACACATGAGACATGTTTATATAAACATGTTGGTCGAACCTGGACCTAGGTCAAAACACTTCCCGGGATAAATGCACCCCTAGGCGATGTTTCCCAAACTTACGTCATAACACTTACCGGGAGGGATGCACTATTGGAGACGGTGTCTCCCGGACCTAGGTCAAGACATCTCCTAGGAGGGATGCACCTATTGATGATATCTCTCAAATCTATGTCTGAATACTTTCCAAGAAAGATGCCCCTTAGACTATGTCTCCCGAATCTAGGTCAAAACACCTTCTAGGAGGGATGCACCATTAGACGATACACTAGTTATTATGTCCGTCTATTGATAATCTCTAAAAAGGCACCTAACACACCCATCATTACTTCCTACATATCTCCTCCTATAAATACCCACTTCAGAGGTAAATTATGACATCTCTCAATAACTCTTTACTATCATATTGATCAATTTACTTTGATATCTACTCACTTAAGCATCAGAGATGCCTTAACGGACACACCCCTTGGTCCCTTTTGGCATTTTACAAGTACCTTAGTTGGCGCTGATGTCAACCATGATGAGCATATTGATCCAATATCATTGCATTCCTTAAGACACCCTAAACATCTAACTTTAATTCCATACTAATCATTTGGCATGACTAGTGGGACATGGTAAAAAAAATTCTCACGTCACATCATGCACACCAGCTAGTAAGTAGCATGTTGAGAAACCGCATGGAGCACATCGATTTGGTTTTAAAGCATATCGGTTTGGTTATCTCGGTTTTGACTTAGAAGATCTTAATTTGATGTCTAGGATCCAAGACCTACAATTTTTAACACCTCGGCTAGGGATGTCAATAGGGCAGGCGGGTGTGGGTAGTATGTTACCGTTACCCGTATCCATGGGTTTTAGGCGAGTGATGGGTATTCGCGGGTCGGTAACGAGTACCCATGAGTATTTATGAATATTTATTAGTTTTATAAAATAATACTAAAGAAGAAAATATGGTATAATGTACTAAACATAATATTATTCTAGTATAATATAATTTAAATGAATATTGTATCATACATATACGTTACAACTTCATAAATTAAAAGTATTATCATTGAAAAATATTAAATTTTATTTATCTCATTATAAAATAATAAAAAAACTTAGATATTTAAATATACTTAATAAAAAATAAATATTAATAATTAAACGGGTACCCATGGGGCGGGTAATGTGATACTGCTACCCACCTGTTTAGTAAATATGTGGGTAATCCGCGGATTACCCGCGGGCGCAGGTTTTTTTGTCATCCCTAGCCTCGGCTTGGTTTAAGAGCATCTTGGTTTTGACTTAGAATATCTCAATTCGATGTCTGTGATCCAAGACCTACAATAACACCTCAGTTTAATTTAAGAGCATCTTGGTTTTGACTTGGAGGATCTCGATTCAATTATTGGATTTGAGCGCACATGAAGTGTTTGGTGAAATTCTTGTGAATCCTTTTATCGTTGTTTTGATTTGTGTGATGTATCTTATGGCCGAATATAATCACAGTTTGGATGATCCTAGCTCTTGGAATGTGAAGGAATTGATTTCTTTTTGGCATAAGTGTGCATGTTCATTTACTTTTCAAATTTTCAAATATGCGTTCTTTTTATTTCTTTTGAGAGATTTGTTGGTTTTGGTATAGAATCCTTGTTACTACATTCTTCAATTTAATTTTGGTCCTCTTAAAATTTTGTCTAGTGTTTAATGAATGTCTGGTGATTGGAAAGCCCCTATGGTTCACTATTTCATGTTCAATTTCATGTTGGTGATTACTCTATTTCTCTTACACACGAAGTGTTTTATGATATTTCTAATTGCCATTAAGTCTCATATGGATATGGTTCTAGTACGGATGATGTTGTCTTACAAATATTGATTCGTGTTCTTCTATTTGCCTTGCACACCAATTATTCAATGAAATGTTTCTTTGAATTTTTCTTTCAATTTGGCCTATTGTGGCTTGTTTTTGGCTTTTGTCTTAAGTTTAAGTGGTTAAGCTTTTGATTTCTCATTGTTGCTTTTGCAAGAGTTATTAAACCTCATGTTTACTCGTTTACTCTTGATAGTTAAGTTTTTGTGGCTTGATGACTTGTTTAAGCCTTTAGTTGACTATTTTCTTTGCTTCTGCTTTGGATAGTTAAGAACTGTTATTGTTTCTTTTGCTTATACCATTGTAGTGGTTAAGCTTCTTTGTTGATGATGATCTACTTTTGTTAAGTGGTTAAGTTTTTTTGTGGGGCTTTTACATGTTTGTTTGTGTATTGAAGATGTTAACTTTTATCCTTTATAATGGTTAAGTCTGATAAAGTCCTCTTTATTGTTGGTGATTTTTTAGCCTCAAGTCTTTTTTGGTGCTCATATGTTCTCTTATGTTGAAGATATTGTTGGCTTGTTTTTTTACAGCTAGATTTTTCGGCTTTACTAATGCATTGCATTTATTTCTTTTTTTGCATTGTATTCATTTTAAGTTGTAAGTATTACCACTTATAACTTGAGATGAGTTATTAGAGATATAAATATTAATTAAAAAAATTAGTTATTTTATGTTGGTTATATAAATCATATTTTTGATATATTCACTTTACATATTAATAGATTTATATTTATCTTAAAGTTTTTCAATTTATTATTCATCTTTTATGTGAAGTGTATTTTCTGACGCTAGGCAAGAATTTTAGATGAAGTATTAGGGAATACGTTAATCCATGTATGTAAAATAATTTAAAGATTTTGGAGCAGAGCATAAAAGACCAAACATCTGTGAAAAAGAAAAGCAATTCTTCACTAGCTTCTGAAAAGATTTATGTCCAAGATATAATTTTAATAAGATTATTATAATAGATGAAGAACATAATAAATAATTAAAAATGATATTGTTATATAATTCAAATAATTATAGGACCAAATCAAGTGTCAAATCATCGGAATTGATATTTGATCATTACACAATTTCGGTGGATTTGTCTTTTTTATTTGTTTGATTGACAAGAGTACCGCTTGAGAGCATTAATTATATAATTAACAAATAAACATTTTTATTATAAATTATAATGAATGTATTTCGGTTCCATTGAATGTTACTACATTTTGTTATCATTAGAGACGAACATAATCTCCAAATCACTATCATTAGGATTAGGCTTTAAATTTGGCATTTCTGAAAATATACAAATAGCCCAATATTTTTTTATCAGAAAAAAAAATTAAATTAAAATAGGCACATGGGTACTGATCCGGTCTGGATACCGGCCCTAAGACTAAGAGATAATTATCTTAGCCGGCCTAGAGTTCAATCGGTATCACTGGACAATGATCCAGTCAGTATACCACTGGACAACAATCCAGTCGGTAAAAATGTTAGCCGGCCTCAATCGGTATCACAAGATACAGACTCAGTCTGCAACTATACCGGTTATCCGAAGTAGTGACCAAGATATCGGATACCTCATCCGTTCTCCTTTCACCCGGTGTTGAGAAGCTGATCCGGACCGATCAACTGGTTTCCATTCTATAACATGCAATCGGTGTCATCAGTATACATCCGGACTCTAATTCTGAGTCAGGTGTTCTCCCTGCACCGGTTAGTCCGGATAACACCATGCACACCGGATAACATACACGTCACCCAACAGAAGACGACGGGCATTGCTACAGGGACTGATCAATAATTCCCCACACTACGAGCCAAACTCTGCTCCAGGGAATGATCAACTTGTCCCCTAAGTCTAGCCCATACTCCCTACGCTCAATATAAAATAGCCACTTGCCTCAATCATGCTGGTGAGTGCGCATTAAACAATAATATACTTGAATAATGAAGGTTAGTGGTTCCCCACTAACGAGTCCTCGTAAATCGAGCCAATCAGGTATAAGAACTCACTTCAGTTTACTGGAGAAGGGTTCCTAGTTCTGGTCTTTCTCTCCCAAATGCTTATATCTGATCCCTGTGATCATTTACATTCCATACTTGGAATATATCACTGACTTGAGCGTCGAAGAATCTTCGCAGGTGACACCACCTGTCGCCCACATCAATGCAGGAGGTCGGTGTGAAGGATCTCCAGGACGTCAAGACCATTCTCTACATACAGAGACATCGGATACACATACCGGATATTCACAGATCCGACCTTCAGACATAGACTTTTCTCACTACTTATGACTGGCCCGACACCGGATCTCTTTGACCCCGGTTCAGGACAGAACATTGGCACGCCCAGTGGGACTCGTTAAAGTTATTCCCACTTCTCGTTTGAGAGGTCTTGTCTCTTATCATGGAAGGCAATGGGAGAAACCAACCAGATAGGCACGTGGAAGACATCATTGCCCAGGAACAACCAGTGAACAGGCGCTTAGTTCTTGAGTCGCCTGTGGAAAGTTCAAGAAGAATGGTGCAGGTTTCAGCACCAGATCTAAGGGATGAGATGATACGAAAGTTGATGGAGGAACTGATGGAATTGAAGCGTGAAAGAAAGAGCGTGGAGGAGAGAGCCATGTCTCAGATCAAGGGGACACATCACACAACCGAGGGAGAAAAATCCTCAACCCCCCAGTATTCAAATATCCCCATGTTTGAAGGGAAGGAACAGATCCACGATTCTGATGAGAGAGTTGCTAAAGGGAAGAGGAAGCTGATGACAGCCTCTCCAGTAACTTATAAGGTCACAGTCCCTTTTTCAAGGAGACTTATGAGTGCACACATCCCTAAGCACCTGCAGACCACTCAACCTCTCTCTATCGAAAAATACAGTGGTGAAACTGATCCTACTAAGCATCTTGATGCTTATGCATTTGAAGTCATGTACCTGGGGGCAGATGAAGATGTCATGTGCAGGATGTTCCCTCGAACTCTTATTGATGATGCCCTTAGTTGGTTCAAGGGGCTACCATCAGGTTCCATCGACTCATGGGAAGAAATGGCAACAGCGTTTGTGGACCACTTTGTCATTTCCAGTGATGTTCCCAAAAGATCTCATACTTTGGCCCAGATTAGGCAGGGGGAACATGAAACTCTCAAGGACTTCTTGAAGAGGTTTTACAAGGAAGCAGCTGCTGTTCCAAACTTGGCAGAGGCACTACAGTTGCATATCGTGATAGAAGCTTTGCAACTAAACTCTGCTTTCGCCCTGTCGTTGGCAAAAAGTCCTCCGGCGAGTTTTGAAGAATTCAGGAGGAAAGCATCCAAGTATGTGGGCATTGAAATGCACTTGGAAGCAACAACGACGAGAGGGAAATCCCCAACGCCACAACAACGGAGAGATAAAGATAGATCCCGATCAGAACGCATGGAGAGACCATTCCGGGGCAACATCTTCGATAATCCTGTACCTCCGAGTCAGGAAGAACGGGTAAATGCATTTAGCAATTATGCTCTGTTAAATTCTAAGCAGTCACAGATTCTGAGAGAGATCGGATGGCCAACGCTTATTACATATGGGGTCAGGAAGCCGCCCCAGCTTTGCAAACATGGTGACCCTCGGAAATACTGCGAATTCCATGAGCAAAAGGGCCACTCGGCAAACGAGTGTCAAGCCCTGAAGAATACTATTGAGACCCTGATCCGAGAGCGTAAGCTCAAACAGTATCTTTTCAAAGAAGGTACTTCCGATGAGCCAGAACGAATTGAGAAAAGGGGAAGGGATTACGAGGAAGGCGATGATGATCATCCCACTCCGATCAGAAGATTTACTGCTTCTGAAAAACAAAAAGGAATTCTGGTTGGTGAGCCTGCACAGCAAAATGTTATGTCCCGACATCAACATCAGGGCCGTCGAGAGGTCATTGATTAGGGATCAGGCCATCAAAACCAAAAAACGCCTTTCACTATTATAGCTAGTTGGTAAGACAATATGCACTCTTTTTCCTGACTTGGGTTTTCCCGATCGGGTTTTACCAAGAATGTTTAACGAGGCATAACCCCGACTCGACTCTCTTTCTCTCTTGTAATTCATAATTAATGAAATATTCTATATGTTCACCCATTGTCTTTATGATTCTATTCGATGCACAACACTGTTGTGACAAGATACTTTCAGGACGGACGATCCTAACAACGTATCTGTTGTTAGCGATGAACCTCTTCGAAGGTACAAAGGGGTGAACCATAATTTGAAGGCTCGGATTGTAGGATTAAACCGAACTCCGAGTACGACTAGTAGGTTTGGCCGAACGTCGGAGAAGAACGGTGAATGGGTAAAATCCAGCACCGATTATGAAGAACGGTGAATGGGTAAAATCCAACACCGATTATGAAGAACGGTAAATGGGTAAAATCAAACACCGATTAAAGGCCCAGATTGTAGGATTAAACCGAACTCTGGGTACGGTTAGTAAGTTTGGCTGAACACCAGAGAAGGCTCGGATTGTAGGATTAAACCGAACTCCGAGTACGACTAGTAGGTTTGGCCGAACGTTGGAGAAGAACGGTGAATGGGTAAAATCCAACACCGATTAAGAAGGCCGGTGAATGGGTAAAATCCAACACCGATTATGAAGGGCGGTGAATGGGTAAAATCCAACACCGAGTATAAAGAACGATGAATGGGTAAAATCCAACACCGATTGAGAAGGCCGATGAATGGGTAAAATCCAACACCGAGTGATGAAGAACGGTGAATGGGTAAAATCCAACACTGATTATGAAGGCCGGTGAATGGGTAAAATCCAACACCGAGTATGAAGAACGGTGAATGGGTAAAATCCAACACCGATTATGAAGGCCAGTGAATGGGTAAAATCCAACACCGAGTATGAAGAACGGTGAATTGGTAAAATCTAACACTGATTGAGAAGGCCGGTGAATGAGTAAAATCCAACACCGAGTGAAGAAAAATGGTGAATGGGTAAAATCCAACACCGAGTGAAGAAGAACGGTGAATGGATAAAATCCAACACCGATTGAGAAGGCTGTTGAATGGGTAAAATCCAACATCGAGTGAAGAAAAACGATGAATGGGTAAAATCCAACACCGAGTGAAGAAAAATGGTGAATGGGTAAAATCCAACACCGATTGAAGGCTAGGGTGCAGTACGCTGGACCTTCTTCAAGGCCACGCTGAACCCCGAGTAACGGGCATAGTAGGTTCAGGATTCGCCCTGATCTGAACCCCGTGTCGAAGGCTCGGATTGCAGGGTTAAACTGAACTCCGAGTACGACTAGTAGGTTTGGCCGAATGTCGGTGAAGGCTTGGGCGCAGTAAGCTGGGTCAAGCTTTTTCTTCAGGACCACGCTGAACCCCGAGTAAATTAAAAACAACCGGTGAATGGGTAAAATCCAACACCGAGTGAGGAAGAACAGTTAGTAGGATTAAATCGATCGCCATTGAAGACGGGTTGCAGGATCAAACCGAACCCCGATCAAAGGCTTGGATTGTAGGGTCAAACCTAACTCCAAGCATGATTTCGAATTCACTCAAAAGTACTTCCCCTAGGAATTCCTCACTCGGAAATACTTTCCCTTGGAATTCTTTACTCGGAAACACTTCAAATTCGAAGTCAGACTCGAATTATTTACTCGGGAATATATCTACCCGAAACGTACTTATTCAAAGTCAGAGCCTTCATCTGACCAAAAGTACTTCCCCTGGAAATGGCCCATTCGGAAATCCTTCACTCGGCGTCATGCTACGTGGAGGTCGGAAATTCTTCACTCGGTGCCATACCACGAGGAAGTCGAAAATAATTCTCTCTGTCATGTTTCACTCGGAAACATCTTAACTTCCCTTTACTCGGAAGTATCAAACTTGGGAATGTCTTTGCCTGAATGGTGTTCGTTCGAAGTCAAAGCTCCCTCCTTTTCACTCGAAATTATTTACTCAGAGTCGAATATTCACTTAGAATTACTCACTCAGAGTCAAATGTTCATTCGGAACCGATCACTCAATAACGCTCGGGGACAATATCCAATGGTTAACGGGTACTGCAAAGATATTTTTGCAGGTTACACCAGCATCCAGACCTCTCGCAGGTTGTATAGCTCATATGAGCAACTTCATAAGTCTTTCATATAAGCTAGGGGACATATGATCCGGTCTGGATACCGGCCCTAAGACTAAGAGATAATTATCTTAGCCAGCCTAAAGTTCAATCGGTATCACTGGACAATGATCCAGTCGGTATACCACTGGACAACAATCCAGTCGGTAAAAATGTTAGCCGGCCTCAATCGGTATCACAAGATACCGACTCAGTCTGTAACTATACTGGTTATCCGAAGTAGTGACCAAGATATCAGATACCTCATCCGTTCTCCTTTCACTCGGTGTTGAGAAGCTGATCCGGACCGATCAACCGGTTTCCATTCTATAACATGCAATCGGTGTCATCGGTATACATCCGGACTCTAATTCCGAGTCAGGTGTTCTCCCTGCACCGGTTAGTCCGGATAACACCATACACACCGGATAACATACACGTCACCCAACAGAAGACGACGGGCATTGCTACAGGGACCGATCAATAATTCCCCACACTACGAGCCAAACTCTGCTCCAGGGAATGATCAACTTGTCCCCTAAGTCTAGCCCATACTCCCTACACTCAATATAAAATAGTCACTTGCCTCAATCATGCTGGTGAGTGCGCATTAAACAATAATATACTTGCATAATGAAGGTTAGTGGTTCCCCACTAACGAGTCCTCGTAAATCGAGCCAATCAGGTATAAGAACTCACTTCAGTTTACTGGAGAAGGGTTCCTGGTTCTGGTCTTTCTCTCCCAAATGCTTATATCTGATCCCTGTGATCATTTACATTCCATACTTGGAATATATCACTGACTTGAGCGTCGGAGAATCTTCGCAGGTGACACCACCTGTCGCCCACATCAACGTGGGGGGTCGGTGTGAAGGATCTCCAGGACGTCAAGACCGTTCTCTATATACAGAGACATCGGATGCACATGCTGGATATTCACAGATCCGGCCTTCAGACATAGACTTTTCTCACTACTTATGACTGGCCCGACACCGGATCTCTTTGACCCCGGTTCAGGACAGAACAGGTACTTTAACCCATATACAAAAACATTTTAATTACAACCAGATAAATAAAACAAAGACTCTCTGTACAACTCATTGAAACTTAGAATTTTTCATATGATACCTTAACCATAACCAGGATCTATACTGAACCAATTCGAACATAGTCTCAATATTGACAGTGCCTCCTTTAAATGTGACTTTATTCCTTATATCTCAAATGGTCCAAACAGTAGCAAACCACAGGACAGGCAAACTAAGTTGAATTGCACTAGTAGTCCCAAAACCCAAAGTACATTTAAAATGTTCCTTTCCATAATGATGTAAAACTGAACAGTAGCCCATCCAATCAAAACACTTCTGCCATAATAAGTAAGTAGTTTTATATGTAAAGAAATTGATGGAGTATTATATTAGAAATTGATTTGCAACCTATTTGCATAACTCTCAAACTCCATCAATTTGCCGAAATTTAAAACAAGAACAATCGTTGTTTAACAACACCATTCCATGAATTATAGAGGTAAGTTGATTAAGCAGTGTAAGACATATTCTAAATATTTAATACTATTTTTCTATTCCTACAAATAAAAAAAAGAATTAGAGAGATCAAAATCAGTAGTTCATCATGCTATGATTAAAGAGAGAATACTCTGCGACTCTTTATGAAGAATTTCCTAATTGTATACATATTACTCTGAGACATTTTAATAATTTTTAATTCCACATGAGTCCATACCAAACTTATTTCCTACATAAGTGAAGTTAAAGCCGTTTTAAAAGTGTGTTTTGTTAAATAAGTCTAGACTTAGGTAATTGAATTTAGTTGTTTTTTTAATGAAAATTTAATATATGTTTAATAAACTGGCTTATTTAAAAAATATCAATAATACAATAATTTTTAGTTTATCTATAGGTATTTTCCTTTGGAGACAATCCTATCTAAACTAGAAATATTTACATCATGGTGGGACTAACTGTTCCAACAAAGATTTTTTTTCATCAACAAGGCTTAAATCCAAGACATTTACTCAAGGGGACCCAATCATGTACCACTTGATTTAACCACCCGTTGATATTAATAATACATTTTTTTATCGACAAAAAATAATAGCATTAAAAAGCGTATAAGGGATACCCTAACCCATATATAAATAAAGAGATTACAAACATAACACATATAACAAAGACTCTCTATATCACTCAACAAAACTTCTAAAAAAGTTTTTCATACTAGACTTTAGCCGAAGTCAGCACCTATATTGAACGAATTTAAACCTTTTTCAATATGTACACCCTCACCCTTAAAGATAACATTATTACAGCACTCCCCAATCATTCAAATAGTAACAAACCACAAAACAACAATACCATATTTACTCTCATTATCAAATCCAATCCCCAAATTAACTTCAAAATGACTTTTACTCTTATTTTGCATAACTAAGCAGAAACCCCAACCAAACATAACATAATTGCAATAGGGAATAAGAGACTTTGCAAGAAAAGAGGAGATGAGAACTAGTCTTACACAATCACCATAAAAGACACAAAACACAATTGAGTTGTCAAACATAATTCCCCAACTAGACAAGTTTTATTTAGTTTGAATTCAATCAAGTAATAACCTCCACCCAGACCCCACCATTTTAAGGGGTACAGTATTAGTTAAGAAAAAAATACAAAAATGAAGTATCTCATAGAATAAGAGCCTGATGCACAAGACTATAAGTTGACTTAACCAAGTAACAACTTGAAATATTGCTCAAAATGTAAAACATTACAAATTACAAAAATTAATATTTAAACATAGGGCAAGAAGATAAAATATAACAAAAATGATTCATTGGCAAAACTAAATGTTTTCAGTTGATAATATTGTTCAACACTTTGACCAGGTATCCTGGAGAAATTATAACCATTGATAACTCCTCATCAAAATCAACAGTTGAAATTACATGGAGATCGATACACTAAAGCTATCAATGTGCATGTTAGAGAGCATCTAAATCATAAAGGATGCTAAAAACGTCTACAGTTGAGACAAGTCCCAAAATGATACTCCACCAAGGCTTTCAATGTCATGTAGTTGTATTATTTTTATCTCTTTCCATATGTCCAAACTAACTAGAGTTAAATGTTAGGTTAATATTTAAACAATGTGAAATCTTTAGGAGTGGGATGTAAGATTTTGTAAATTTATGAGGCGGGTTATAATAACCTAAAACTTGAAAGGTGTTCGTAATAATTCATGTTTTTTTGTTATGTAGTAAGGTTTTTAATATAAATGAATGAATCAAATGATCAGTAATAGATGAGGATCCAAAATCAAGAAACATGGTCCAAATTTTGTATTTGAATATTGAAAACAAGTTTCGATAATGACAAATGCACATGAACTTGAAAAGCTCCACAAATATCAAAAACAAGTGCAAAGAACACAAGAAAATTATGGAATCCAAAGACAAGACCAAGAAACAATGAAGGACACGCTTCCAAATGATCAAAGAATCAAGAAAGAAATGCATGAAGATAAAGGAAAGGATCCATGAAGCAAATGAAACAAGAAAGCATCAAAAATCATGGAAAATCAAAAACAACAACGTATGAATCGATTCATGAAAAGCATGAATCAATTCATAGGCCTCGAAGTTCCAAAAACACAAAACAGCAAGTCATGAATCGATTCACACTAGTCATGAATCGATTCACGCGAGTTCAAAATTGAAAATACCCAAAACAGCAAGTCATGAATCGATTCATAAACGTATGAATCGATTCACATAATGGAAACATCACTAAAAAGACAGATTTAAGTGGGAACCAAGCACCCAAAACCCACTACACGCAGAGACAAGCTGGAGCCACTATTTGCAACGGCTAGGAGAACCTTGGGACAGCTTCAAAGCTCTATAAATTGCTCTCCAATCAAGAGGCAAAAAAAAATAACAAGAAGCTACAATTCTTCACTTACTCTTGTGTTTTGTAAGCCCTCACTCTTGTACATTTTGAGATTTCATTTGCATATCCTCTCTTCTTGAGAGTTATAGATTTGAGAGAACCTTCACTTGTACATCTACTCTATTAAGAGAGTCATTTCCTTGTAAACACTTCAAACACAAAGGTTTTTCACTCTAGGATTGAGTGGTCACAAAGGTTGGGGTTCAACCTTTGGGTATTGAGAGTTTGAGAGATTGGGTGGGTTACCCTTTGCTAGTGAGGATTGAGTTCTTGAGTGTGGGACACTAGGAAGCTGCAATTGCTCATAGCTTGTATCTCTAAACTTCAATAGTGAAAATCCTCTCAGTGGGTTGCTTAGAGGCGAGACGTACACCGGTGTTGGTGGAATTCGTTATATTGGTTTGCAAGCTCCTCTCCTTTACTCTTTTACTTTCATATACTGCAATTGGTTGATTTGTGTTGATTGATTGTGAATTGCATACTCAAGCTTGTCAAATTCGATACATTTCAAATACTGCCCACCAAGTGTTTGTTAAATTGCTTCAGCTATATTTATCTTTGTGGTGCATTGCATACTATCTTTAACTTGATTTCACTTGCATATTCCTGTAAACTTGGATATAAAAATCAAGTTCAAAGGCATTCCAACCAAAGTTTTTAAAACTCAATTCACCCCCCCCCCCTTCCTCTTGAGTATTGAGGCCACTTGAACAACAAATTTGAGGTCTTGCATGTAATATTACGAATAACAAAACCTTCACATTAGCCCCTAACCACTTGGTTAAGAAATAAGGTGTTCAACAATCATGCTTAGGTCAAATGGTTTTTTTATGTATTCTATTCGAGTTTAAGTTTGAGTGAGACATGATTACTATAAGGAATGACAAAATAAGCTGGCTCGACCAATCAAAGCCTCTCTATAAAATTGTTTGACCAAGTTAAATGGAAGAAGCAATCTTAAAATACTACCTCGTCCCATTTGGGCGGTGCCATGGCGGCTGGCATGTCGATAAGCCAACCCACTTTCCCACACTCTTTCTTTTTAAAAAATATGGAAAATATTTTTTATGATTTTTTTATAATGGTCTATTAATACATTAAAAACATCTTAAATTATTTTAATTTTTATTCAGACTTAACGAACCAACTGGACCTAGTCCTCATCGCGGCCCTTTCTTGACGGGCTTAAATGAGTCAAGCTCAGATCTGTGGACTCCCATAGCTACCCCATGGTTTGGCCTAATTACTATATATCCATATATAATAAAGCTTTTCTTATTAATTAATACAATTATATTATATTGGTGAAAAAATTGTAAAGTATGATGCAGTGGTGACTTATTTCATCCCTTAATCACATACGTGAGGTTCGATCTCCGCTAATTAAAATAAAATAATATTTTTGACTATCCGACAGTTGTTTGGTGTGGATTCAACTTCAAGAAGTAAATATAAGGTCCGTTTGGTATGTAGTTGGAAAAATGATGTTTAGAAAAAGGAGAAATCTAACATTTACATCGTTCGAAATAATCAAAACTCTGTTTGACCGTAGGAACATAAATAATAAAATATGCTCATAATCCTCCTCCGGTGTTAACCAAAGAAACATAATTCTGCATATAAAATGAGGTAGCCAATTCAGTGAAAGCGAGCTGAGTTTAAAACAATGAAATCACATAATTAATCTCATTATAGCAATTACAAATTCAGGTGATGAAATTGACATTCAAGCACCCTATTAATTAGCACTTGGGAGGGTTTTAGATACACAATACACCTTATTTATGTCACTTAAAATGCAGATTTGTTAACATTGTGTCCATTATTAGAAGGAAAAATAATCTAGGTAAGCATTTGAGAACGGGCAATTAACGGAATTAGAAAGAAAAATAAAATGCATATATATATATATATATATATATATATATATATATATATATATATATATATATATATATATATAACGACTAATTGGGATCTATTCTCAACTTTAGAAAGAAAAAAAAAATCTAAAATTAAGGAAAGGATAAAGTTATCAATTATTATTATTTATTACAAGAATAAAACAAAAGGAAAAGGGGGAAAGTGATCTGAACTTGTTTTTTTCCTTTATTTAAATTTAGTGTATGGTTGGTAGAATTTATTTTAAATTATTAAGTTATTGCATAATTTTTTTAAAGCAAGCATTCCATTTTTAGGGAAAAAAACATAGCTAGAAATGTACCTAACATTGTATTTGACTCTAAAAAACATTGTATATGACAACTAAAATACTCTCTCATTAAATACTAACCTTTTTTAAAAAAACCGTAATTTAAATTTACTCGATTCAATATTTAAATACCTGAATATTATGGTATATCGTTTAACCTAACAAAATATATATTCTTTAGGTGTCTCTGTAATCAGTTATCAAGTAAATTACAAGTGTTTTGATTTAATTCTTTGAAGAGTATGTTTCAATATAATAAATATGTATTTTCCTTTAAACCACGTGGATTTTTCATGAGAAATAATTTTATTTGAGCTGAAAATATACATGGTAAGACTAGCTCTTTTAAGAGAGTTTTTTTCCCTATAAGATTTAAATATAATACCTTATTTAAAATGAACCACATAAGTAATATTTAATGTAATCACTCATCAATAAGTAAGTATGTATTTTAATAATTATCTTTCCCTCATTCTTTTGTTTAAAAATATGGAAAATATATTTTTTTATTTTTTTATAATGGTCTAGTTTAAAAAACATTAAGAAAGCATGAAAAACATTTTAAAATTAATTTTTATTTAGACTCGATGAATCAGTTGGGCCTAGTACTAGTCGTCCAGTCGTGGTCCTTTTTTAAAGGGTCTAAATGAGTCAGACTCAATTCTCAATTCCAATATATATTAAGAGTTTGTTTAGACTACTAAAAACCGCTCAATTGATCTGAAAACAACCGAAATTGATCAAACTAAAATCTAAAAAAACCACACCTTTTACATATTTTGTGCATTATTTTCTAATTTTGTCTAAACTTTATAGTAACACTTATTTTTTTAAAATCTGTCTAAGTTAGAGGAAGAACTAGAAGATTAAAATCTTGGTAGAAACACTTAGATTTTAATATTTATGTTGTATTTTACATTGAACCTTATTTAAGTAGTACTTTATTTATTTTATATTTGAGTTTGAATTGTTGAAAACTTGAGATGTTTTACTTATTAATGATTGTCATTGTTTATTATTTAAGATATTTTTTGAATTGCTATAATTATAATTTTCATTTGATACAAAAAATATAAATTGAAAAAAACCGAACAAACCGATCCAATCCGAACCGCATTTGATAAAGTGATTATGTCATTCATTTTAACTGAATCGAATTGAACCAAAACTTAATCAAGTGATCGGATCATATGATATTTTGTTTCGAAACCGAACTGATCTGAACCGCAAACACCCTTAGCGTGTGTAACTTTCTACAAGATAAGAGATCAAAAGTAAAATTGTTTTATTGAAACTTGTGTAGAGATTGTTTAGAAATTTATGTGAGTGAGTATTAGTGATGTTTTTAAATGAAAACTTTATATTTCTTGATCTCTTAACTTGTACAAAGTTGTACGGGTTAGATAATATGATAAAGTTTTTCTTATTAATAATTATTCGACAATCACTTGATGCGAGCTCATCTCTAAGAAGAAATTAATCACGGTGTCTATTAGTGGATAAGAGATCCTAAACCAAATATGTTCATAATCCTCATCCAAAACAATGTCAACCAATGAAACATGATGGATCCCTTAATCACTTCAATTTTTTATTATCATCAAAGAACATAACATTAAAGATGATACAAATGGTAACCTAACTCAAACAAATTATAATAGATCATAAACCTAAAACACAAAAAATATTCTCTATACCACTCAACAAAATTTTTAAAGAATCCTTTCTTCTTAAATTTTAATCAAACTCAGCTCTTATACTCAATTAACTCAAATATTTTCTGTAACTTACCTCTAAATTAAGGTAGCCCAATTTAGTGAAAGCCAGCTGAATTTGAAACAATGAAATCACATAATTAATCTCATTATTTAGTAGCTATTACAAATTCAGGTGATGAAATTGACATTCAGGTGGCCATTTGTTTTTTCAAGCATCCTATTAATTAGCACTTTGGGGGGTTACTTAGGCCGATTTAGGTGCACAATAACCATGTTAATGTCTCTTAAAATGCAAGTGAATGTTGTTTTTCCATCATTAGTAGTAAAAATAAGCTAGGTAGGGGATGCTATGGCAACATTCTGAGAATGGGCAATTAATGGAATTAGAAGTGGGCCAAGTGGCCACTATTTAAAAGAAAGTGCTGCTAATTTTCCCTTACTGTTTGTTGTGGAAGCTAAAAAAATTCATTTCGCTCAATAAATTTATGGAGATAATATATTAACAACTAACTGGGATCTATTCTCAACTTTAGAAATAAAAAAATATCTAAGATTAAGGAAAAGATATGTTTGATTTACAGTTGAAAAAACGGAGTTGAGTTGTATTGAAAAATTTAATAGTTGATATTAATTCTTCATACTATAGAGACAATCAAAACTCAGTTGACCCATAGGATAAAAAACTCCCCCAACTCAACAGAACTTTCTCCGTTGAAAAGAGGCAACCAAACAGCCTCAAAGTTATCAATTAGTATTATTTATTACATGAATAAAACAAAAGGGGAGGGAGGAAAGTGCTCTGAACTTGTTTCTTTCCTGTATTTATATTGAATTTATTTGACTCTTAAAAAACATTGAATTTGACAAGTTAAATACTAAGCTTTTCTTAAGCGTAATTTGGACTTACTCGGTTTAATATTTAAATACCTGAATATTATATCGTTTCACCAAATTGTGGTTGTAGTTTAAAATATATATTTGTTATTGGGGCGCCTATGTAATTGGTCATCTAGTAAATTACAAGTGCTTTTATGTAATTCCATGAAGACCATGTTTTTAATAAAATAAATATATGTTTTTTTTTAAACCACATGCATCTTTAAACCAAAAAGCAAAGTCATTGATTTAGAATTTCATAAATGAGATATTAATAAAGTATCGATAGGAGATGAGACACATACATCTTATAAATTATTTAGTATCTACAATTAGAAAGAAAATGATATTGAGAGAAAAAAGAAGCAAAACATTTTATAAGTGTTATAAAATAATAAAAATATATTTTAAAAAGGTGAAAAGAAAAAAAATTATAGTATATCATCATCATTAAATATAAATATACTTGCAATAAACTTTGCAATTAATAAAATGAAAATTAATTAATTTCTAAATAAAGGAGTTAGTTCTCTATTAGGGTTGTTCAAACCGAGGTTTGATTAATTTTGAAAAAAGATTCGTTAAATAAAGTTTTAAATGTCTTGAACGACGTGAAAGATCAATATTAATTTTAGATTTTTTATATTTTTATAACTTCGTTTCCGCAACAAGATACTAAAGAGACACTGAGTTTCCGTTTGGTTTCCAGAGAGTTGGGAAAATAGAAAAATTTAAAGGTTGATATTAATCCTTAACACCGTTCGACTGTAGGATTTATTTTTGGGTTGATCAAACCGAGATTTGACCAACCAAGTTGAGTAACCAAAAAGACCCTAAATATATACAGATGATGCATCTTCACTTTGTAAAAGGCGAATCAACGGAAGGGAGAGGTACGCGTAGAAGAACTCGAGTTGTACGCAACTCCACGCAAAATGGAAAAAGGTTCAATATTATTCTTTGTATTATTTCTTTCTGCGTGACTAGAGAGAATTAATTAGCATTGATATGCAGAAGAATGATGCTTCAGTTATATCAATCTTGGTATTTCCTTTTCCATATATACTTGATAGAGATTCCAAACTAAGCTCAAGGGAGAAAGAAACACTATTCAATTAGCAAGCCGCCCTACCATTGTTGCTTTGACAAATGTCAACAAAACCTCACTTACAAATTGACTTCATTAATGACCCATACCATATCATTCATTCCACTTGGTTTTTTCTATAAAATTTGATATTTTGCTTATCGATGGATGAAAACTAATTCTTTGAGTCGAAAAAATATTAAAATAATTTTTCTTAATTAAGTATTTTTTAAACATATACTATAAAGAAATTAAATTCTTATCAATATATTTATAGAATAAATCGAACTTTGTTGGTATTGTCTGGCTTTATTAACTTTAACGAAAATTATCTTCAATTAGTGGATGGCACTTTTCCCTAGTAAAGATCATGGATTAAAATATAGGGTTTTACTAAAGCCTAAGAAAAAGGATATATTAGTGGATTAAAGCGTTATTTTAGGTAGATAGATACTTGGTTAATAGCTGTGGCCATGTACTAAGTAAAAAGAGATCATAGATGGCTGTGAAGAAAGGATAGTGCGCTAGCTATTGCGCATTGAAATACTATTAGAAATATGTTCATGAGTAAAGTAAAAATAAAATAAATTAAATTAACCAAAGTTACCTATTTATAGCTTCACCACGTGCTTTGGGTTCCATTTGATGCAAACTATGAGCTATAAAGTAATCAAACACCAAACTCAATATTACAACTTTTGCGAATAATAATCAAAGTCAAATTTCATTGGGTTTTCTTCTCTTTCTTGTTAATTGAAACCTTTTGCTGCTGAGTGGTCCATATTAAATGGGCTACCCAGTACCCAATTATTGATTCAGGCCAACAGATTTTGTTCACCAAAAAGCCCGAAATTCTTTTAATGCTAATAAAATAAATCACTTTCTTGATCAAAAAGAATAAAAATCACTTTTGAAAATATTGTTTTAGGTTCAATTACCATGCACAGATACACATGAGTATAATATATATATATATATATATATATATATATATATGAATCACAAAATATAATAATTATTAGCGTAATTTATGAATTCTACTCAAATTATATATTGACACTAAACAATCCGAAAAAAAAAACACTATAACATATTGTACAAGTTCTATAAGTTGAAAAAGAAAAGTCTTGGTAGCTTTTTAAAATGACCGAGCGAAAAAAAAAAGAGAACGGCTACTTGATTTTAAGTACAAATAGTAATAAAAGAAGAGTCAATGTAGGTAAAAGATGAAATGCACCAATTGTGAGAAGAAGGTCATGTATTCTACCTTTGGGGTGTTTGGTTTGCAGTTGGGGAAACGAAGTTGAGTTGAAGTGAAAAATTTAAAGGTTGATATTAATTTTCACGTCGTTCGAGACAATCAGAACTCCGTTGACCTGTAGAATCAAAAACCTACTTCTATTTAACAGTAAAAAACTCCGTTGGGGTAGTACCCAAACATGTTGTTCATCCATCAACGCAATAGAGTTGTGGTCTGCTCCTTTAATAACGATAGGGTGAAAAATTGATTGATTGAGTAAAGAAAGAGAAGAAGAAATTGGATGGAAGAAACAATACAGTTTAACAACATACAATGATAATGCAATTTAAATGAGGAGCCTTACCTGCAGTTGATGAGAACTAAGTTTTTAAGTTTCACGTATCATAAACTGACAGGTGTGTCACATTTAAGTGCATCTAACATGTATTATGGTTTTTTTAAGAAAAAATAAGTAAAGAATTATCGACATGCTCGTGAATCTATGTTATACTAGATATTAGGTCCGTTTGTTTAAGTTTATTTTTAAGCGTTTTTTAAAAAATATTTTTTATAAGTATTTTTTTAATAAACAGATTAGAGTTATTTCTTAAAATAAGCAGAAATCAGTTTATTTTTAGCTTCTGCTTATTTTTAAAACTTTAAACAAACACATCAAAACTTAAAATAAGTGTTTTTTAATTAAAAAATATTTATCTATTAAAATAAGTTTAAACAAACGAGTCCATGTGAATAATTTTCATGTATCCGTGCTTCAGAGTAAATAACTTCTTAAACATAAATATATGCATATGTATATAATTACACTCTTAAAGTGTCATCTACTCTTTCTCTAATTTTTCCACCTTTCCCTTATATTTCCACTTAAAGGTTTGATGTGTAAGCCTCATGTGGAGGCTTTTTTACCTCTATGGGAAGCTCCTTGGCCTCTTTGGAAGGTTGATCCGCACTTTCAATGAGTCTAATTTCTTTTTTTTTTTGGTATTTTAGTATCATGTTTTTATGAATAGTGGAAAAAAAGATTTTTTGTAATATTAAGAGCTTGGAAACATGTGTAAATAATATTACCATGACACTTATTAGGGATGTGAATGTGTGAGACTGTCTATTTGGGACCCAATACCTATTTTATTTAAAGTTTATTTTTAATAATAATAAGTCTGGTTTTATTGATAAAATTAGGCTAAGACTTTTCAAAAAGTCCATATAATTAAAGAAGTTGAGTTTAAACTTTTGAAAAAAATATTTTCAACTCATACAATCAATTAGTTTTAACTCATGATTTTATAAAATAAATCATAATTTATAATATATTATACAAATATACGTGATATTTTCTATATATGAAGTTAAAGTTATGATATTAAAATTAACTTAAATATGCAAAATTAATAATTAAATATATATTTCACACATGTTAAATTTCTAGAGGCTTATTTGTTTATATAAGATGAGTTCATTGATATTTAATATTTATTTGTTGATATTTTTATTGGTATTAATGTGAATTAAATTTTTATACAATTTATCAACATAATTTAAGCTTCTAAATAAGACAGACTAAACTTAAAAATATAGTTTGCGTCAATTAACAAGATAGATGGAAGCCTTACAATTAACTTTAAGGCGGTGTTTAGTATGAGAGATATTTTTAAGTGAGATTCCCGAGAATGTGTTTCTTGGGCATCTTTGGTATTAAAAAAATTTACCCGAGGATCTTTTTAATTTCTCCTATTCCCATGTTTGGTATTAAAAAAACTTACTCAGAGATCATTTTATAAGGATTTGGGAAGAAAATAGGGGCATTTTTGTCCTAAAATTTTTTATTCCCGTGAATGTATAACTATTGAAATGGGAAAGTGAAATTTTTAATTTCTTCATAATTAAGTTTCTTGGGAATTTCACATTCCTGGGAATATTTTTTTTATCTCATACCAAACATGGGTAAGGAAATATTTTAAGTAACATTCCTAGAAAAGTTTAAAGATCCTCCGTACCAAACATCACCTAAGTGAAACTTTTAATATTTTGAACATCACCTTGTCATTGTGATATTATTATTGTTAGACTACTTTGTTTTCTCTTTTTACTATACATAATTGAATTAAATTTAATCTAATATTATACTGCTATTGTTGAATTATAGATATAAGAAATATTTTAAATTTTATGGTGCTATAGTTAATTTTTCAGTTTTGAAGTTATATAAAAATCGTTACTTAAATTATTAAACTATTTTATTTGGCAATAAACAATATTTATTCATTTTACAACTTTCTTATACTCTCTATGCCCTGGGCCTCAAAAGGTCAAGAACGACCTTGCCTATTACCTTGACCTTAACTTTAAAAATGACTTGTTAAGTGTTACCTTTTATGTAACCTCTTATCTTGACCTTGACTTTCAAATTGAGTTGTTACCTATTACATGTTACCTGTTACGTGTTATTAGCAGAGACACAATCCCCGACAATGGTACCAAAAAACTTGTTATCCCCTGTAAGTATACTAGTTATTTCGTGTAATAAAAAGATCGAATCCACAAGGTTGTGTTCCAAGTACCACTATATTATGATTCAAATATCTAGACTAACAATTTAAGGTTGAGAATTAATTTTACTAAGCAAAGACTTAAAGTAAATAAATATGTTTTAAAAGATCGAATTAAGAGATATCTCATAATTAAGGTGGGTGTTCAAGAATAGTATGATTAATCGAGAACTTTACCACCATAAACAACCCATTTTCTTCATCATCTTCATCATTTTCAATCACTCCATCACCACTTCACCACCACCAATAACCCACCACCACAAACAACCTATTTTCAAATTCCCACATTCAACAACCCCAACACCATAAATCCCTTAAAAATCTCCATCAAAAAACAAAAAGCCATTAAAGCAACTCAAAAGAGCCAAAAAAACAAAAGAGAGGGAAGAAGAAAACCTTACCGTCATTGTCGGCCGATCGCCCCGCCACCTCAACGCCCTGACTGATCGGCCACCGCACTCCAGCCGCCACCTTCTTCCTCCTCTCTTGGTCTTTCTCTCTCCCCCTTCCCTTCCTCCACTCTTACGTTCTCTTTTCAAATGGGAACCCTAATGGGTTTTTTTCCCTTTTGTTTGTTTTAATTATGGGCTTCATATTTTTAAGGCAAAAAAAAGTCTTTAAAAAAAGAACATTTTGTTAAATTTTGAATATGTGCACATCATTTGTCTAGTTTTACAATGAAAAATCATTTGTCTTGTTGCAGTGTGGGATCCTTAAGGATCTAAGAGTCTTGAGTTCAAGACTCAGCTTTTACACTTATGGCTTTATTTATTTTATTTTTTAGCCTTTTGACTTCATTATTCTTATTTTCATTATTATTCATGCACTAATGTTTTTATTGGATTTCTTTGATTTTATTTCTAAAACTCCTAAGTAGAAAAATAAATAGTTATTATTATTATTATTATCATTTTATTTGTTTGTTTGTTTGTTTTAGAGGTACTATTGGGTTGATTTTTTTATTTTATTTCTAAAACTCTAAGTGGAAAAATAAATAGTTTTTATTTATTTATTTTTAGAGATACTAAATTTGAAATGGAAAATATAAAAAATATAAATATCCTTCTTTAGAATAAAATGTCACAAAAATCTTATAATGATGTCGTGCAAAATATTTTGCCTACATATGCATTGTAAGATTTCGAAGGTTTAGGCATGTGCAAATTTAATCGCCTTGTATCTTCCCTTCTTCATAAATCTTCTTTCATTATTAAAAATCAAATCAATCAAAGATAGCTCAAAATATTCCTGAAAGTTAATTCCCACAAAGATCTGCGTAACCCTGATTTCCCGACATACTCGGAATATGTAGGAGCGGGAACAATTCCTGTCGGACCTATTTTCCTTTTATTAATTTCCGTGTGTCTTCGCTTTATTTTGATTAATTTTACATTGTTACTATTTATTTTAAAAACACCATTTTACTACAAGTAGGTTAATTTAGACGAGACGTCTTGTTAATCTTCTCATATTTTCAATCTCCTTTTATTTAAAAATAATATTTCTTATAAAAATGATTAATTTGGATGAGAAGTCCTATTGATCTTTTGTTTTAATTTACTTTATTTTATTTTACCTTATTTTATTTCATTTCATTTCATTTCATTTTATTCCATCTTATCCTATTTAACTTCATTTTATTTTATTTAATTTCTTAATTTTTATTATGTACAAATTAAGATTATTTTAGATGGTACGCTCTTAATCTTTATTTTTATTTTTTATTTTTAATCACTATTGTTACTACTTAGTTAAGTTGTTTGATTTAAGATTAATTTAGACGAGATGTCCTGTTAACCTTATTTCGAAAATTTCTTTGTCTGTATTATTTGTTCCCTTTCATGAGAGGTTAAATTAATTTATGGACTATTTTAAAATGTGCGTAATCAATTTGAGGTAACCGTTTTATAACAGACAGTGTGAGATGGTAATACCTTCCTCGCTTGTAATTCGACTCTCGAATTTAGAATCTCATTTCTTTTATGACCAGTGCCTCAACAAAGGTTTTCCCGATATGTTACCTTAAAAAAATATTGGTGACGAGTCTCTGTTTTTTCGAAAGGATTTTGAAACCCCTTTTGTTTTATTACCTTTTTACAGTCGACCTCTTGTCGCGATTTCGGTTGCGACAATGGGTTATTTCTAATAAACTGTAACAATGTTTTAAAAAAATTCTCATCATGTTCCTGTCTTTTCCAATTTTAAAAAAACCAATTTAATAATTAAATGGAAAAAAATCATCGGAGGTTTTCTAGTCATTACCTTGATTTATTATTCTTCATATTTCATTCACTTTACAATAAATAATCTTACCAAATGGGCAGTGGAAATAAAAAGCTAAAAATAGGTGAGTTTGAGCATTTGAAATTGAAGTTGAATTAGCAAGGATTTTCTGGCCTAACCTATAAAAAGTTTGCACCCACCACATGTCGAACGAGGTTGGTCTTTTTATTATAAAACTATTAATGCAGCCTGGAAAAAAATTTAAATTTAAAGGGTCTGGCCGGCCCACGTGTAAAAGGAGACGAGTTAAGGCACCTTATATTAAAGATGGAAATCATGTTCATACACACGATTTTTCTAAGAAAATACTTGAAAAATAGAGAACGCGGTATTCTAAATTTTTTTAGAAAACAACTACTATTTGGAAACTATCCAAAATAGTTTTCCAAAATTTTTCATTATAAAAAGAGGAAAGTATTTTAAATCTTTCTAAAATGAGAATAATGAAAGTTATAGTATTCTAAATTTTTATAAAAAACAACATTTCTTTGGAAAACTATCCAAAATAATTTTTCATTATAAAAGATATGAGTATTCCAAATTTTTTCAAAGTGAAAATAATGGAAAACACTATAGTCTAATTTTTTTCAAGATGTGAAAGAAAAACAAGAAATATAATAAAAATTTAACTGCATTTGAATACATTTTTCAATTGAAAAAATTAATACAGTGTTTGAACACATTTTAATAATTTTTCATACTTTTCTAAAAACAATGTCCCCACTTCTTAAAAAATTTGTTGAAAAGACATAATGTCCGAACTAAACCCATCGAAAAAATAGAGCTTAGGTTTTCTTAATACATATAGAAATGGTTTATTATTATGATTTGTTTATTATATTAAAGTTTTAAGACAGGAAACGGTGCTTACATTCACGTAAGAATAAATTGAATTAGAAATATGACATTGTCTTTACCCTTTTCATTTTTGGGTCTTCCGCTATCCAACACTTTCATGGGCCAAACTCGAGTTGGGTCGAATCGGTTTCAAGTCATCCCATTTGGACTGGTATTTATTCAACTAAACCCAATTTTTATTGAATTATTTACCTAACACTTAACACTTTTTCTCAGAAAGAAGGAATAAGATCTAACGTTGGGAATTCTCAGGCTAGAACTCAAAGCTATATATAAAGAAAATGCAATGCCACTTTAACCGTAGCTGTTAAAAAATTATAATTTCAATTCAGTAAGTTATACAATAAAACAATAACAATAAATTAATAAACAATTCTTAATTTAAAAAAAATCAAAGAATAAATTTTCAGAAATCAATAGTTATGAGTTAAGCTCAAAATTTTATACTTGGAGTTGCTATATTACAAAATTATCAACATTGATGACATGTGACGATTGTATGCGGTCTTTTATGTTATTTATTTATTTATTATTATTATAGCTCAAAATTACATTAAAAAAAAAAGGAGATACTCTTTTTTTTTTTACATGGATAATATTTGGCCTGGACGGTATATGAGTGGTAACAAAATTTGTAACAGCAGGTGATAAATTTTTTAAACAAACTAGTATATGTATTGCATTACCTGTTTTACAGATACCTGTATAACTATTTATATTTATTTTTTTATTAAATATATTTAAATAGTATAGTATTTTATAACGAGATAAAAAAAATATTATTATTTCATCATAATATTTTTAATAATCATAGTATACAATATTAATTTTTATATCATATTATAATAAAATAATATTATATTTAGTACATTATAATATATTTTCTATATTATTATTATTTTAGAATATTAACATAAATAAATATCTGCGGGTACTCATTCTCTTACCTGCGGATACTCATACTCGTTCATCTACCCACGGGACAGGTATGAATATCATATTACCCACACCCGTCCTATTTACATCCTTAGGTTGGTATAAGAGTACCAGACATGTGTGTGTGCGCGCATACACGAGTTTAGTGAGGATTATATATGATCTCCTTAAGTCCAATAGGAAACAAGATGTTTTAATATCTATTGTTTAATCCGATGTCTTTTGCATTGTAGGACGAATTTAAGTGTCACTTATAAGAACACTTTGACACTATGTTTGTACGATATGCAATATCGACGCTCAAATATAAGGATTAAATTAACGTATCTTATATGTAATGAATGTTGGACATTTATAAAGGTGAAAGATGATTCCTTTACAATGATAAATATGAGTACTTTTTCGTAAAGTTTAAGTAAAACCGTTATTAGCTTTGCAATCTCTAACACATCTACAAGTGTGTTTCAATACACCCTGGTATAGACACCATATTAGGTATTCATGGGTTTGCTGGGTCATATACCTTAAGTATGTTATCTTGATACCAAATGTCATGTAATACACATATGAACTTATCAGTACTAATAACGGTTTCATCCCATATAAATATTCATAAAGGTTGTATCAAATTGAAATAACATTTCAAAAAAGCAATCCACAATATCCATCAAATAATAATAAGTACTAAAGTTGAACCTCCACGGGTGAAGCGCTACCTCGTCTCGCTCTCTCTTTAGCTATTGCAGGAACGGAAAACAACAAATGGGCTAAACCCAATGTGTGCATAAAATAACGATCATCAAGCATAATTTAAAAACTAAATGGTGTTAAACATATATATTTTAAAAAATATTAAACATAATTTTGTAAATGGTGTTGTGAGTAAGCAAGATTTAAAAAATGACATCGAGACATACACAATGACTAAGGTACCCAAAAAAAGTTTATTTGACCTGTACATAGTTATACAAGTTAAAACATTAAACGAATTCTTTTTTCTAAACTTAATATTAATGTGTACCCTATATTTTCTTAGATAAGTACAACGTTATTTTGAATATAAATATTTTTCTTTATATTTATTTATTTATTTTGTGGATAGTTGCAAAAAAAACAGATGAATGTTTAAGTCAAAGTGTCAAACATAGAAAGAAACAATGCTAAACAAGTAAACAAGTGAATAAAATAAACTAGGTCCTCTTAGCCGACAACAGTCACAACACGAATACAGAAAGTCAATAAACTAGTAGGAGCAAGTAAGATGAAATTTAATCAATCAAGTCCAGAATATAATTAAGAAATAGTTGAGACGAAAGAGAAAATTTTATTAGAAGAAACATAATTTATTTTAGTGATTTTTACTTTTGAAAAAATTAATGTTCAACTGTGGACCAAAACGAACAAAAAGAAAAAGTTTGTTTGAAGACTTCAAAATTTAGTAGTATTAGTAAATTGTCGCCCCAAAACTATATTTTCAACCAACACATGCGAATGATAATGGGAGGTAGACAAAAGTTGCCATTAGATCTGGAAGTGTCATAGTCACCCATGGTAAACGGATGGGTTGAGGTTGGAGTTTAAAGTAAATTCGGGTGCAGGATTAAAAAAGATATAAATTTTAGTAGGGATTTAAAAGAAACGAGTTTAAAATTATGAAACCTAAATTTATCATTGTGGATTTTTGTTAGGTTTGAAAATATCAACGAGATCCATACTATAATATATTTTTTAATTTCAATAACAGAAATATATATTTTAATAAAAACGGTATATATCTACTATGTTTTAATTAAAGTAACATTTGAAAATAGTTTTAATAATAATAATAATAATAAACTTAAGAGTTATGTCATATTTTAAGAAAAAATATATTAGTATGTTATTATTAACTATTATTATTATTATTATTATTATTAAAACTAGTTAATTTTTACAACGGGACGAGTAATTGTATTTCAAAATCCATTTAACCCATCAAAATTGGGTCGAATCAGTTTGGACAAATTGAATTTTCCTGTCAAAGTTGGAAAGGTACGGGTTGGTACCATAGGTTCGGGCCCATTATCATCCCTAGTCATAGTCATATTGTTCATGATTCATAAAGAAAATACACTAATATTGTGTCTCTCCATTTTCTTTGCGCGTTGGCCCTAGCCCCTTCCTTGCTACGAGCTTTGTTCGAGAAGTCTCCCCCTTTATCTCCTTCTACTTTGTGAAGGTTTTCTCTCATCTTTATTGAGTTTGTTTCTATTTTGTGTTAGTTTTCTTTTTCCTTCCAACCGACCACCATCTTCACCACTCTTTCTCTAATGGCTACTACCATCTTCTCCACCTTTTTCGGCCTCCATCCTTCTTTCACGACGATCTCCTCTATTCTTGTTTTTATCTTTTTTCATTGTATTTGGTCCGCCTCAATTATTTTTAACATTAATAAGTTTGATTTGTCTATATAATGTTCTTACTCAAACCAAATTCATTCAAGATTTGAGATCTTGAAGGGCATTGGCCTCCTTTGCAGTTTGTAACAAGCAAAGTTGGTGTAACTTTTTCATAATTAACAAAGCGATTTATTCAAAGCTTTTATCAAATCATCGTCTCTTGAAATGGCCTAGATGAAGATGATCTTGTGGGATTGTTAGGTTGTGTAGATCATTTCGTGCTTTTGTTGTTTTTGTTTGTTTGCTTAATATACCATTAATGTCGAGATTACCTCTTTATCCGTTAATCATGTCCGAGTTTATAATGTTAAATTATTGTATTATATATCACTATATTGATAATTCTTCTTTCGTTAAAAAAAATATTATTCATGATTCACCAAGGTAAAAAGAAGTAGGACTTTTTCTATGTGTATACACACGAATTAATTATATATAGTTATGTACACGAATTAATTAGCCGGTGGTTGAAGAGGCATTATCAAATATATTACCATATCAAGCTATTGGTTTCGCTCATAGCCACGTCGTCCTCTGAAACTTCACCTTAATTGCTGAATAAGAAGTGCACGTTATCTCCGCCTCTTTAACTGGTCTTGGCCTTTACTATACCTAAGTTTCAATACTTCAAACATAAAAAAAAAGGTGTTATGTAGTTTTTTTTAAAACGTTTCTATTCTTCTTTTTATAAAATAATCTAATCATGTTGGAGATTTAATTGCAGATGTTCAAGATTTAGTTGCATTTAAGAATCTTCACCTGTGAGGAAGTGTTTAGTAGAAGGATTGTTTTTAATTTCTCCCAAAAAAAAACTTATATTCTTATGCTTTTAGGTTCTCTTTCCATTTCATTTTAAGAATGATTGTGTTTTAATATTTTCCTATTTCAAAATAGTTGTTACTTTAAAAAAATTAAAAAAAGATGTATTTATAGAGTTGAGTGGTGGTTGGTCTTATATGACATTGTGTCAATACGAATCCATAAATTGTAACATCCTATTTTCATCACAAATAGGAAATAGATATTAATATATATTTCTTGAAAAATACTTACTATAAGTTAGTTTATTATTTTTTTTGAAATTTTGGTATTTATATTTTTATTATTTATTTTTTTAAATAATAATAATAAAAAAATGAAAATATTTCTGAATGAGAATTTTAAAGTGACTTAATTAATATTCACTAATTAAGAAAATTATATTAAGAATTTTTAATATCCTTATTATTCACCATTTTTATTTTATGTTGTTATATTTTTGTTTTTTTTACATATTTAAGATTTAACTCTTATTAGAATTTTAAAATAAAATTTTGAAGGAATTAGACTATGGTTCTTTTAAACTTTTTGATCTACATAATATTTATGATTTTCTGGAATTTTTTGAAAAATTTTGAATTATTTTAATAAAATAATATATTTTAAATAATTTTAAATTCATATAAAGTTGCTTAAAATTAAAAATATTTACAAGAATGTAAAGTTAAATTATAAGAAAATTTTCTAAAATCCATTTCAAGTAGACTTATCTAAAAATTATCGGTTTGAGAAAAATCTTGATTTTTTCTAATCGTTAAAAAATTAGAAACGTATCAATAAATTTTTATTAACAGAAAATTTTAGATTTTTAAAATTTTAGCTTTATATTACTTATTATAAAATTAGTGAGGACTGATATAATATCGCTAAATTTCAAAAAGGACTCATTTTGAATATTTAAAATATACCGAGTGAAGGGTTACTATTTGACTTAATAATTTTGTCAACAATTACTATGCAAATCACTGTGCATATATGAAATTTTCAAAAGATACACAGTAACCTGGAATAAAAAATTCAAAAATGTATAGTACTTTTATATTAAAATAATGGAATGTATAGTAAATTTTTTTCCTATAAATACCGAAGGATTTCTTCTTTAGAATTCACAATTTCAGATTAAGTTTTCTTAATATAGTAGTGCTAGTGAGATAGTGGTGGAAGTGAGAGAGAGAAGAAAAGTTTTTGGAGAGAAGATTCTGCCAAAATCCTAAGGTAAGAATACTTCTTTTTTTTATTTTTTGGGTTATTTTTATATCGTTTTTAGAAATCTGTTATTATACTGGAAATAATATTATTTTAAGTTACTATTCTGCATAGTAAACACTATTTCAATAGTAAATTACTATTTCAATAGTAAATTACTATTCAAATAGTAAATTACTATTTACCATTACTATTCATGACTTACTATTTACTGTTACTATTCACGTTTTACTATTTACTATTACTATTCACGTTTTACTATTTACTGTTACTATTCACGATTTACTATTCACTATTCACTATTCAAAATTTACCATTTTTTATTTTAAGTTGTAATCTTAATTTTCATCTTGTAATTATATTAAAATGAAATTGGTATGTTTTAGAACTCGGAGACGAGGCGCGCATGGATTTTCAATAACGAATCGGTATACAAGAGGTAAGGGGGAGTGAGATAAGAATATAATATGAAAGACATAAGAATAAACGGAGGAGTCCCATACTCCTTTTAAATTTAATAATATTATTATTTTAAAGTAATAACTTCTCAACTTAAAATTTATAATAAATTTAATATATTGTGTAACTTATTCTGAAATATTTATACATAGATCTGAATTATTATAACTTATACGGACTGAACTAAACCTATGCAAGGACTTGGATTTTTATATCCTATATGGATCGAACTAAACCTATGCAAGGACTTGGACTATTATGACCTGTCTAGACTGAACTATACCTATGCGAAGACTGGATATATGGACTTATATAGACCTGTGCAAGGAATGGACTATAAGGACTCAAAATCAAATCTACTAATTTAAATAACCATTAAAATTTTGAATTATATTTATAAGCGATATTTAGTTGATTTGACTTGATTATAATTAATTATATTTGATTTCGATTAATGATATTGTGATTTATAATATTAGACTGTGATTAATAATATGCAATTATGATTGATGATATTTGATTGTGATTGATGAGATTACTATACTTGATTGTGGTTGATGAATGATTGATGATCTTGTGATATGAAGTTTGAGCATATAGCAAGCATGACGGAAAGTTAAAACTCAGTAAGAATTTTATTACCTTACTCTTTAAATTTTTATTCCAAGAGAAAGTATTTTGTAATTATTTTAGTCTTTTATTTCTTCTTATAAATAATTTTTATTAACTTTATTTTTAATCTCTATAATAAAATCTAGTATTAGAAAGAAGCTATTTTATGAAAATCAGAGGTTGAGATAATTAATTCTTGAATTAAAGAAAATTTTTATAGTTTTAAGTATTCTTAGTTAATGATTTTAAATTATTTTCTTTAGAAATTAGAAGTTTAAAGTAAATTATTTTGGTTTTCCCCAACGAAATAACTAAAGAATATTTTGTGGAGATTTTAAAAACTCATTCTAGTTAAGATTCAAATTGAGAAAGATTATGTAAATATATGAAGATTTTTAAGAGAAAGCTTTGAGATATTTAAGGCTTGGAAACTCAATTTTGGTAAGATCTGAATTTGAAGACTGTACTAAATTATTTCAGTATAACAGAAGTTCAAAGAAGAACTTATGGAAATGTACAGTTTATTGTGATGATTTTGTGAACCTTTATGGTATTTAATAATTGAGTTTCTAAAAGCCTTAACCAACTAAATATATGAGTAGTTCATGCATCATGAATCATTAAAGAGAAATGAGATGTGATATTGCCTGGGGACGGATTATAAAAACCGAGGATACATTAGAGGAGGCTTAATTGCGAGCCTTGGGATGAGAGAGTGTGAAAGGGTGCTTCAGGTGACCTGGGGTCGCTCCCTGGTGTCGGGTACTTTCACAATAAAAACTTTCTCAGTCTGACTAGTCTCTAAGTGTTTCCACGCCAGTTGAGCTGTTCATATGCCATGAAGGCATTTATGTTATTATTATCCAGAATTTATGAAACAGTGTAAACTCCTGGTTGGCCCAGTGTAAACTAAAACTTTAAGGGCCCACATGCATAAACTGAATGAGATAGTAGCACAAGAATTACATAACATTCATGTGATTGTGACATTCTATATGGATGGTTATAAAGGAAAATATAAGTGTTATGTATGTGGAAATCCTATATTCATAATTGATTGTATATGAGAATATGACTGATATTACTATATTAGTTTGTGAAAACCTTTATGCTTATGTCTTATCTGTAATATATTATATTTTGTTTCTCACTCCTTCTTGTTTGAATTTTTGTGTCCAAAATATATGTTATATGATATATAGCTAGCAGTCCAAGATGGAAGGATATGTAATTACAAGAGGATAAAGTGGTCTCATCCTCAATCAATTAGATGAAGAGATATGACAAGAGTAGGATTCAAAAACTCGATGGTTCAAGGACTAGGAAATGTTTGTTCACATTTGTAGTAGAGGTATAGTTTAATTTTATTTTGCCTTATTACAATATCAAGTAGATAATTGTAACAAGGTAAATGTTAAACTTTGATAAACTCTTTCATTCGGATATAATATTGTAATGATTTATCACTTATGATTTCTATAAATTATTTTGTCATTATGGACAAATATTGAAAGACAATTTTTTTTACTTTAATATTCAAAGGAAATCAGATGTATATACGTCCTTGTATACACGAGATAAAGAGTGATAAATATGTATATCTTTCTAAAAAGTTTTTTTATCTCGTGTATATAAGGGGGTGTTACATAAATCATAGGAAAAACTGACACCTCAGCGCATATTTCTGACATCTTTGTAGGTATAAAATGGTGTGCCCCCATGTGATACCTTGGTTCCTTAGCCCCGGTCACACGAGACTTTGGTGAGGAACTTCAAATTCCAGGAGCTACTTAAGGGCACATATCCATACTGGCCCACACCACAAGCCGGTCTTCTCTGGGCTAGACACCGGCCCAGATTATTTGCCTCTTAGCCTGTTGGAGTGACTTAGAAGTTGCTTCAATGGGCTAAGTCATAGCTTGATTACAGGATGGTTGATTACATGTGTTTCTGCTGTTTGTACGGTGTTATACCCTTTTGATGGGCATGGCTTAAGTTTTAAAATTATCGTGCAGTCTTGGTTGCTTATATCGGTGGGTAGAAAGCTTGGACATGGGGCACGTGCTGGTTGGTTGTGACATTTCATTTTAGTGGGCCTATCAGACAGGATTCGAAAGCGACATGCCTTTATAAGTTCCCGCCAAATTGCCCCCAGCCTTGCCTATAAAAGAAGGATCATTTACATGTTTAACACACTTTGCATCTTCTGCTGAAACTCTGCTCCAATCTCAAATTTGCATGCCAATCCTACGTTTTCAAAGATCCCTAGCTCATACATAAAGGACATTTCGCATTGTCTATTCCTTAGGTAGCCACTTTGTCCCTCATATTTTAAGCATTTTTTATATTGTGCTTAGTTGTAAGGAATGAGGAGAAGCACACGTGCTGAGTCGGTGAGGATTATATCTCCCCCATCGTCATGGTCATTCGTACCATCCTAACACGATTCGCGGGTGGTACAAACCGACATCTACCAAACTCTTAGGGTAGGGGCTGGTCGTCTATTAAAAGGGTTGTCCAAACGAGAACTGAACGAGTACACAAAAAGACATGACACATCATTGGATTTGTCTATGGATCTAGAGATAGCTTCCTCGTTTGGTTCTGACAGTAGCGTTGAATACTACCATACTAACAATGTGGCTTTTTCCAGTTATGTCTCGTTTTTCCAATATATTATTATCCTAATGGCGTCCAAAAGACATTCTAACATTGACTCCCTCAATATTGTAGCTACTAACCCCATCTATACCAATATGGTGGCCCATATAATAAATTGGTTGGCCCAAAAGGTGAAGTATCATTATCTATTGGTTCACGTCGATCCTCTCTACATCGCCTCCAAGTACTCCACCAATGTGGACAATGAAGAAATCTTAGCTTTGAAGTTCACGTCAGCGAGGAATACAGTGACCAATTCTCCATTATAGCCTCTTTGGTGACAAATCGAATTTGCCACATGTTTGGGTTGAGGTTTTTGTACATGTATGAAATGGTTTTTACAAAAATCGGAATATGGTTCCTCCTCATTGAGTTCAAGATTGTTGTACCGTGATTTTTAAATTTTGCTCTAAGCCAGTTCCACTCTAATGACTAGGGACTTATGAAAGCTTTGGAAGTACTTGGGCAGTATTTCCACTCTACACCGACAATGATGATGTTCGTTTTTTTATTGTAGGGTCATGTGTCGAGCTAACAGGAGAGAAAAGTTGAGTTACATTAACCTCCGATGTAACTCAAATCTGGTTAATTTTGAATCCTTTATGGAGTTTGCTAAGAAGGGTAGTGTTAGCTTTAAGCACTCTTTTTTCAAAGTGAAGGTGAAACCAGGAAAACCGATCTTCTAGGAAAACTCAGACTCTAGCCAGAAATTTTACATTGATTAGACTCATAAGCATTTCCTACTGACCAACTCTGCCTATACCATCAGTAAGGATGAGCTTCCATCAGTGCCAATGGAGGTTATCCAGGCTCTGGGGAGTTTTCCTGTTTTGACAAAATTTCTTGCAAGGTGCTTCCAGGAGAACCTTCTCATCATGATGCACAACTGAGTACAGAGAAGATGATGAAGCTCTACACACTTGAGAATATGCATGCTTTAAAAAAAATACGTAACCTTAGCGAGAAGGAAAACAATGTCCAACCAAAGCAGGGAGAACAAAAATTTCAATCAAAACTTGTTAGCATTCCGGTTGACCAAGTTGGCAACTTGGAGTTGAATCTGGAGGTTCAGATTCTATATATGTTAATTTATTGTTAATAATAATTAATAATTAGCCCTATTTATCCTTTGGCAGTCGTCTTTGTCTTCTTAAATCGGTATTTTCTTCGATACCTCTTTTTTCTTTTCTTTTTTTAAGGAACCTGTTTCTATTTTAAAAATACTAACTTCTTTACAAAGATCATTTTTGTAGGGAGGAGGTGAGGAGAGGAAAAAAATATGTTGGGTAAAATGGGAACAAGTGTGTAAGAGTAAGGAGGCGAGTGGGTTGAGTGTAAGGGATTTGGGAAAATTTAGTTTTGCTTTATTAGGAAAATAGGTGTGAAGGTTGTTGAGAGGTTAAGAGTGTTTGTAGGGAAGAATATTAAAATCTAAATATGAGAGTGGTGTTTGGTCTAGGGATTAGGAGGTTTACAGGAAAGGTTTAAGATGGTGGAGGAATTTAGGGAATGTTTTGAAACTTTTTGATGAGCTTGGGTGGTTTTGGTCTAATATGAGGAGGGTGGTGAGATAAAAACAAGGTTTTGGTCTGATTGCTAATTGGGGGAAACAATGTTAAAGTCAAGGTTCCACATGTTATTCTTAATGTCATCACAACAACATGCTTCTATAACTGATACAGGTGTGTGGGTGGATAATACATGAGTTTGAGATCTAAAATAACGCAGAGACTTTTTTGTCTGGGAGCGTGAGTTGTTATCATCTGCTCTTCATGATCTTGGAAGTTTTAGTGGTCTGTGTGTGCCAGAGCCTGACTCTTGGACATGGTTGAGATATTCTTCTGGTCAATTTTCTATGAAGTCAGCTTACAATCTTTTACTTTAGCAATCAGTGTTGTGGGATTCACATTTTGTACGTTTGTTCTGGAATAATGTTGTGCCTCTTAAAGTTGGAAGATTTAGATGGAGGCTAATTCTTGATCGAGTTCAAACCATGGATAATTTAGCATCACATGGTATTGTGTTTGATAATTCATCTGACATTTGTGTTTTCTGTGGTGAACGCAAGGAGAATTATTCTTATCTTTTCTTTTCATGTAAAGTTTCTTCTTCATTATGACAAATGTATTTTGATTGGTTGGGTTATTGCTCGATTTTGCAACATTGTAGTAAGGAACACTTTGAATGTACTTTGGAGTATGAGTTTAATAAATTAATTCAACTCGAGTTAACTGTGATGTGGTTTGCTACTGGTTAGACTATTTGGGATGTAAGGAATGATGTAGTTTTCAAAGGAAGAAATGTGAATGCCAAAAATATGTTTGAATTGATTTAGTATAAATCTTGGCTATGATTAAGATTTCGTCTAAATGAGTTTTTTAGAAGCTTTGTTGAATGGTATAATGAACCTTTATTATGCTTATCAGGATTGTAATTAATTTTTTTTATATAGGTTAAGGTACCACTTTGATCTATTTTAATATATTGTTTTTTTTACTGATAAAAAAATTAATTTGGATTTTATAATATTTATTATACAGTCATGTGTTTTAAATTTTCCCATGGTAAGAGAATTCCATTAATTAGTGTTGGAGGGCCCTCCCTATGAAACACCCGAGTAGGCAAACCAGGATATTCTTACACCTTTCATGCCTTGATAGTTGATAAGGATGGAAATACTATGAATTCGTCATAAATAAACCAAGGCTTAGTTTGTTCTATAAATTAATAAACCAACAATACCCTTGTTTCTTAAATGTTATCTATCTACTTCTAAAATTGACAATAAACATTCCGGTTAAAATTTCACTTGGTAAGTAATTTATAAGCATATTTATGAACACTTACTAAATTTTCAAACATCCCATAACTTTAATAGGATATCCCTCACTTCTCTAAAAGTAGTTGAAGCCAGAAGTAACATGTCAAATTTTGAAAGGCATTGGATACTACCACATTTAATTCCTCACAAAATTAGTTCAAAATAACAATAAAAAAATTATGTCAAGTCAAGCCTGAATATTCATAACCAAGAGTTTTCAACACTGACATGCTATGCATTCAAAGTGCCCATTTCTCTCATACATGAAACATGTGTCCCTCAGTCTCTACACTCCCCTTATTTAAATTTTGTCATAAATCAAATGCACAAACATATATATGCTTGAGTGTATTTATGTTCTGTTCACCAAGAAACCTTTTAGGAGTACACTTGTTTTGTTGTGGTGTGCCTGAAAATGATGACCCACAACCCCCAGTGTGCCCCTAATAAATTTTAGTAGTTGTTTGTTTCCATCTTATAATTAACTTCCTCTTAAGTCAACACAATTTAAATCACCCTAGCATCAAATCAAATAAAATTATTTTACTCATTAATAAAAATAAAATGTATTTTTAATTCTTTTGAATACATTTAATTTTATTAGTTTATCAAAATTTATATTTGACAATCTAAATTTTTAAAGATGTTATATGACAACATACTACTGACATGTCATACATTAATTTAAGTTACAATTAAATATCACTTTCTCTTTAATTAAAGTTATGATATGCCTTTCTTCCTCCTTCTCTTGCTTTTTTTTATTGGCTTATTAATTTGAAGTCACAAAAAACTTTCTTTATCTGCAAAGTCTCCTACCTCAAAAAGTATTTATAGATCTACTTACAGGTACTCTAAACGTATACATACAAATGTTTATGTGAAATTATTTCATACGATTCAATGTAATTAAGTTCAATACGGGATTTGATTTGAATCATTTGTATTTTTAAACTGATAAGTTTGCTTCCAAATTTTGAAACATACCAAACATGTTTATAAAATATTTAGATTTGGTATTTATGCAACACCGATAGCAGCCATAAATGCAGTTTTTTAAATGCCTCTATTTTGTAAAACAAACATTTTAAAAATATGACACCTGTCCTAGAAAAAAGACAATGACATGATATTTAGCCTTCGAAGTTCTAACTTTCAGCATACATCAGTCTTTTATATATATATATATATATATATATATATATATATAAAAGATGTGTCAAATGAGAAATATTGTGTTATGTAAAAATGAGAGAAATAAATATGGGTAGTACAATTATGTAATGGATGATTGAGATTAATTATGTGAATTTTGAAGAAATCATGTACCTTTTAAGTGATAATGTAACTTTAAAAAACTTTTAATTTCAATTATCCATTATATAGTTATACGACCTAGATTCGTTCGTATATATATACACATCGATAATATATTTAAAAAATTATTTTTGAATGTAGGGGTTACATGAAAACATTCACCTACCCGAGGTTCTTTTCAGTGGTGCATTGAGAGCTTTTCTTTATGACGCATGGTTTTAGGGCGACATCTATCGATGCGTGCCACATGGTGTGGTATTGCTACTGAGATGTGCGACAGCTTTGACGCTCGATTCTTGGCGCCGTGAATTATTTGTCGCTAAAGATGGATGCGACACCATGAATGTAGCGCCTCATTTCATGATGAAACTTATAGCTTGTAATAGTAAGCTTTTTCAATAATATTGATTATTCCGAAGATAACCAAACTGATGGTTATTTTATATGGTTGAGAAAGGTTAGTTGCACACTTTATTTGAACATATTCTTCTCATACTTGATGTTGTCATTGATTAGTTTTTTACAAGTCATATATCTTTTTTTTTACCTTTTCAAAAACTAATCAATCAAGTGTGTCAAATAATTTTTTATCAAATGGTAAAAACATACCTACAACATCATTATTGAATAACTCTATAAATAATATTCATTTAAGGTGCATAAGATACATATATTCTAGTCTTAAGAATTAAGTTTCAGTATCTATCATTAATTTATATAAAGATAAAAATAATGATAATTAAATAATTAATGAAAGAAGTTATACCTTATAAAAATTCATAAACTATAAAGTCATTATCTTTAATAAGGCTTTTGTCATTGGTTTCTCAAACGGTTTGCAAGTTCTATACAGTTGTTGCCCATTGAAGTGTAACTTTTCCTTTTCTTTTTCCTAAATTTTCTAACTAAATTATTTATCTTACATCATATTTTTATCAAATTAATTTTTGTTTCATTTTATAGTAATAAATTGTTCTTTTATTCTAATTTTTTTTACGAATTTCATTTATAATTTCATGTTTTTCCTATTTCCACCAAATGAATATATTTTAAACTTATTCAATTATCATCAAATTAATTCTTTTTATCAAATATTATGATTTTTTATGTTTAATTTTTAATTTTTGAAAATCATAAAAATACATTTATTTTTAATATAATTTTATTGGTATATTGTTTAACTATATTCCACCACATAACTTAAAATAAGATGTAATATAGAAAGTGAGGTTAATCATGAGATCCATTTAAAAACCGATGAATAGTAAAATGTAATTGGAGAAAAGAGTTGCTTGAATTTGACGGAGTAGAAATTGATGATGTGTACATGTAATTCATTTAAAAATTGTAAATAGTAAAAATATGGATTCTTAGATTAGAGATAGTCTAAACTTTAATTTTATGTATACTGAAACTATAAATTCTTAAATAATTTATAAGGTACACTTACCAAACTAATGAATGTATATACCAGAAGTTTTTTTTAGAATTTTAGAATATTGTACCACTATTGAGCACAAATAAAAAAAAAATCAGTGAAGAATGTTTAGCTTGGTTTAACAGGATAAATGAGTTATTATAAGTTGATATATCTTCCATTTCAAAAAAGAAAAACATTTTGAAAAATTAAAAAATAAAAGGTCCAGCCGTCTCCCCATTCTAAGTTTTTCACTGTCAATAGCCATCTTTATCTCTACCTACTTATTTAAAGACACTGATGACAATCGAAATCAGTGAAGCTGGGGCAGTTGAGGTTTTTAAAATGTATGATAATATTGGTGGTAAGTTTCTGATGTTTAAGCAACCCATTCTAGAAGTTACTATACAGTCCTAATCATACTATTATAGCAACTATAGTATTTGGCATATAAATATGCTGTGAGGCCTCTTTGATATCATGCATTCTCTCTGCCCTTCCTTGTAATTCCCATAATTATTATTTTCTCCCTACCATCACCAACCTCTGCAACTTTTTGCGTCCCATTATGGAGTATACTCTCCTATCCATTTTTACTATACTCAATGTAAGCTTCAATCCAAACAACCTTAGCATGCATGCTTACAACTTGAAGCTTTTTTTCTTTCAAAAGAATAATCTATATATTTGTAAACTATATATAAAAGCTCGTTTTGTTCCTCTATTCTTGAAAATAGGTGATTTTACTATAGCCACAAGAGTTCTGAAAATATTGTACTTTCAATCCCTTGTAAAACATTTATTAGGTATTAATTTTCTAATACACGTGTTATTAGCAGTAAATATGATCAATAACATTTTGTTTTCCACACCTACGTATTAATATCAAGAAAACAATAAGGGTACGTAAGGCATAATATTAATCTCTTTGAGATAGAATATATTCAATGTTCATGAGAATTGATACAAAGAAAAGAAGGTTCTTTCTATATTTGACCTAATTTATTTTGCAGCTTGCAGTGGTGGCAACCCATGCTGCTTTACCTCCTGAAGTTTACTGGAAGTCTGTGCTTCCTACGACTCCATTGCCAAAAGCTCTCACTGATATCCTTCACCCTGGTCAGTTCCTTTTTTCCCATATTATTTTTGTTCTTTTGGTTTATATTAAAGAAATCTAAAACCTCAGTTTAAACTTAGGATTTCAAGATAACTCAAATTCCTCATCACGACCCTAATCTTAATATAATATAAATTTTATACTTTTAAAGGGTAAAAATTGAGATAAAGGGGTTTAAATTTGAGATTTCCTCTCACCTTTTTATTGTAAAAGGAAAGTGTAAAGAGAAGATGCATTAAAAAAAATATCATGTCAAAATTAAATACATGTATATATGGATAAAGTTATAACCGTTGACAAACTCATAATTCATGTTTCATCACAGCACGTTAATTTAATTTATGTGCTAAAACATATAAGATTGATTTATAGGCAAAGAGAGAACAGAAGAAAGAATAAAAGGATGAGACGGCGAGTTTGACTATCTATGTAACAAAAATTAATAAATTACTAATAATTATATTTATCTATTTTTTAGAATAAATTATATGTATGAGTCTTAACTATACTAGTAAAAATATGATATGAGGTGTTTGGTATATAGATTTTTTAAAAAAAAATCCATAAATTTTATTCTTTGGTCTCCTTGGGGTGTTGATGAAGTTCTTATTTTTGGTTTCTCAAAAGCAAATTTGTAAAATTAAAACCTGCAAAAATAAAATAATTTTAACACACTTTTAAAAGAGTTTGAAATAAAACAATATTCCAATAACATGAAAAATGGTTTTTATTTTCGGTTTTCAGTTTTGAAATTAACATTTTGATTTTTAAAATAAATTAAAAAACTAAAAATAAAAACCTATCATTTAGGAGCCCTTAACTTAGCATTACATTTTTACGTTTATTATGTTCTTTTTTAAAAAAATATTCACATAAAACTAAGATTTCCCGAAAAATTCTTGAAGTTATGTTTTATAAGATTTCTTAACAAAAGTTTTTCAAGTAAAAGTTGAAAATCTTTGTTTCGTAAATACATTGAAAGTTCTAATTATATTTAAATAACATTCCAAAAAGACTTTTAAATATATTATACACATTTTATTATTCTTGGTATTTATTTAGCCCGTGTACAAAAGCCCAAACCTTTGGGCCAACCCACATAACATGTTTTTTCACAGTTTTGACAATATGTCAAAAATAAAAACAATAACTAAAACCCAAGATAAGTAATAAATTAAATTACCTCGTAGTTTATTTTACTCCTTGAATAGTTGGTTAGATAAAATAGTTTTATTTAATAGATAAACTTATTTTTATTGCTTGTGGTGTTTTTTATAAGCTACTTGACATAACGCTTGAGTTTATAATTCTAAACTTATTATATTTTTATATGTATAGGTATGTTTTAGAAAAGAAATCACTTATATATATGTATTTTTATGTTATTTTATATTTAATAGTTAGTTTTACTAAACATGTTTTAATTTAGTCAATTAACTTATAGCTATTAACTTTAAGCTGATAATTAGATTATCGGCTTTGTCAAAGAAAACCAAAAGAGAACGGGTGGTTTCCTAGTTATAATAAGTTGAAAAATAGACTCGTGGTCTTAAAACCCAAGAAAATGTGCAAAAGTCCAAATAATAATTAAAAAAAGCGTTCCCCAAAAAAAAAAGCAAAATTCGTGATCTCTAAGACGCAATTATTTGGACTCTATGGAGAGTGTTGAATAGAAAGTGGGGACTAGTTAATTTGAAATAATTAAAAAATACATAAGTAAGAGAATTGTAAATTTAAATTTGTCTAAAAAATAATTAAAAATTCATAATCTTATTTATGTTTTTTTATAATTTAAAAAATGAATATAACTCAATTAATATTGACGATTTCTTAAAATATTTAATATGATATTAATAGATCTCAACCCCAAAATAATTCTTCAGATTTTAGGCGTGAAATATTACATTCTCCACTTATTTATAATGCAATTTTTTTCTCTAAACATCTTTTACATGGATTAAAAATAATATTTTACATCAATTTACTAAATTTTCAAACACTAAATTAATGTCATAAGCTTTTATTTTTTAGAGACTAAATGAAAGATAACATGCACTATGCATAGTATAGCATACACGGTAATTTGTCATTATTTATGTCCCCTGTTTTAGTGGCACATGAAATGCTAGTTTCATATACTTTGAATGACACGGAATGAGTGCAGTCTGGTACATTTCATAATGGAATAAATTTCCATGCCATGTCATTGTTGATAGGTTTGATAGAGCAAGGAACATAACCACCTATTAACAATGCATATATTTGACTAGACATGTAATGTTGCAGATTGGGTAGAAGACAAAAGCACATACGTAGGTGTGGGAAAAGGTGGTGTAAATGTTGATGCAGGGAAAGGAAAGCCAGGGGATACCTCGGTGAATGTTGGAGATGGAGGTGTGAATGTGAACACAGGAAAAGGAGGTGGTACCAATGTCAACGTTGGTGGAAAAGGTGGTGGTGGAGTTTCAGTACATGCAGGCCACAAGGGAAAGCCCGTTTATGTTTCAGTTGGCCGGTCACCATTTATTTATCGCTATGCTGCTACCGAGACTCAATTACATGATGACCCTAATGTGGCACTCTTCTTTATGGAAGAGGACTTGCATCCTACAACAAAAATGGACTTGCATTTCACTAAAACCTCAAATCAAGCCTCGTTCTTACCTCGCCAAGTTGCTGATTCCATACCCTTTTCATCAAACAAGCTGCAAGATATTTTCAACAAGCTTTCTGTTAAACCTGGGTCAGAGGATGCCCGGATCATGAAAACTACTATTAATGAGTGTGAAGAGGGTGGCATCAAAGGTGAAGAAAAGTATTGTGCAACTTCACTTGAATCCATGGTGGATTTTAGCACTTCTAAGCTTGGAAAAAATGTTGAGGTTGTGTCCACAGAAGTGGACAAAGAAACAAATCTGCAGAAGTACACCATAACACCAGGAATAAAGAAGTTGGCAGGGGATAAGGCTGTTGTGTGTCACAAGCAAAATTATCCATATGCTGTATTTTATTGTCACAAAACAGAAACCACTAGAGCTTACTCAGTGCCTTTGGAAGGTGCTGATGGGATTAGAGTTAAGGCAGTGGCAGTGTGCCATACTGACACTTCAGAATGGAACCCTAAGCATTTTGCTTTTCAAGTGCTCAAAGTTAAGCCAGGAACTGTTCCAGTCTGTCACTTCCTTCCTGAAGATCATGTTGTTTGGGTTCCCAAATAGATTTGCATAAATATCCTATTGTCATGTTTTTGAATAACTAGTCCTAGTAGCATCAGCTATAGGACTTGATCCTTGTATTTGAATTATGTAGTTTGGAATACACTTTGTTGCTTATGTAGATGCTCATGGGACTTTTGATGTATATTTTTCCATAATGTATGATTGTATTATGTTTTGAACACTACACTATATGATTAATGATATGGATATAATAGTTATAGTAGTGTTGTGGCATCATAGATGTTTCTCAAAGTTGGAGATGACACCACTTTTGTTGTCATTGTTGCCGCCAGAGTTTCTCAAATTAATTACCACACAATGCTTTCTTTTATATAAGTAACTCTTTATTTGTGTTCCATCTCAGATATGACTTGTATTGTTTGTTTTTTCAATTTTTTTTATAGAGAGCGCTAATGATCTTATTAGGAATAAGATTCATCCAACCTCAATCATCAGTGGATATAGAGTGGGTATTTTTTTAAGCTAAAAATTACTAAATTTGATGTTCTGCCATTTGAATTAGGATTTTTTATAGTTATGTTGATTGACTATTTTTGTTAGCTTGCTATGCGAGAAGCTTGCAAATACGTAGAAGAAAAGTTAGTTGTCAAGGTAAGATCTCCTTATTATACTTTTCCTTTTTCTTACGTGTGATTTGTTAAGGCTTAAGCAATTAGTGTTGGTGCCCTTTTTTTTATTTTGTCTTTTTTTCTCTCTCATTATTCTTAGCTTGCTAATATATGTTATTGTTTGTGTCTTTGAAAGCCAAAGATGTTTGTTCCCCAATCACATTTTTTTCAGTCATGGTTGTATTGAGTCACTGTGTGCTGTGTATGTTTCCTCCCATTCTTAGTTTTTATACATGATTTGATTCATTTTCCATAAATATACCATCGCCCAAGAATAACATACTACATATTGGATATGCTTATTGTTACTTATTGTCTTCTAGTTTCCATCAATGTTAGAAGTTTAAAATCATTAACTAGCATGAAAAAGGTCTCTGATGTGATATGTTTTGATGAAAGCTTGTATCTCCTGGCTATTGGTTCTTTGTATTATTTTTTAGAAGCTTTCTTTGGGTCTTATTGCCATTGTTATGTCTGAAGATTTAATGTGTTTTCCAGTTATTTTATATCATTGGTTCCTCAGTTGGATTGTTCATTTGAATTACAGGTTGACAAGCTGGGAAAGGGCCAAGACTATGGTGGATTTCGACACTTCTAAGCTAGGAAAAAGTGTTAAGGTTGTGTCTACACAAGTTAAAAAGGAAACAAAATTGCAAAAGTACACCATAACACTAGGGGTAAAGAAGTTAGCAGAAGATAAGGTTATTGTGTGCCACAAGCTAAATTATCCATATGTTGTCTTTTATCATCACAAAATAGAAAGCACTAGAGCTTACTCTGTGCCTTTAGAAGGTGCTAATGGGATTAGGGTTAAAGCAATGGCAGGGTGTCACAGTGACACTTTAGAATGGAACCCTAAGCATGTGGCTTTTCAAGTGTGTTAAAGTATCCATCCCAAAACCAATTGGCAATGGTTGGAGTTGCCCAACAGGTATTTAAGTCATGTGAAATATCACGAGGTAGGCGATGTGGGACTTCCAACACGCCCCCTCCAACGAAGCCTTCCAGATCAGGCAAAGGGTAATTTTTGACCCACAACGAAAGGGCAGCTCTTGGCCCATAAGAACCGGAAAGAATGCTCTAACTTTGATACCATGTTAAAGGATCTATCCCAAAACTAATTGGCAAAGGTTGGAGTTTCCCAACAGGTATTTAAGCCATGCAAAATATCATGAGGCAAGCGATGTGAGACTTCCAACAAAGTGCTTAAAGTTAAGTAAGGAACTGTTCCAGTCTGCCACTTCCTTTCAGAAGACTGTTGTTTGGGTTCCCAATAACTAGTTTTAGTGGCATCAGCTACAGAACTTGATCCCAGTATTTGAATTATGTTGTTTGATATGTTGCTTGCTTATTTAGATGCTCATGGGGCTTTTTGATGTATATTTTCCCATAATGTACCATGATTATACATGTTATGTTTTGAATACTTCACTATATGATTAATGATATGGGTGTAATGATTATAGTAGTGTTGCGGCATCATCATTCTCTTTATTTAGATAAACTTAATTTGTTTTTATGGAAGCCACATTGTATTCAAATTTGTTAATCATAGTTGTACTAGATACCATATATGACTTGTTACATGTAGCATTTGGATCCTCTCTAATATATTTTTTCTCCTATATGAAACCATAAAAAAAATAGCTACATAATGTATCCAAAGATTCAAAAGGGCCAAGCTTTCCTGAAAAAAATGACAATATATCAAACTATGTATTTGGTACTTACATATTTCATGCATTTTCATGTTGGTACATATATACTTAAAATTTAACTAGGTTTGACTTACTTTGTCATCCTTAGATTTTGCAAAGCCTATGAAGTGTTCTCCATTGTGCTTTCATTGCTTCCAAAGGATTGAAGACTTATTTCATTGCTTCAGGGATTGTTGTTTTGCTTTTCAGGTAAAGATTCAAAAACCAATCTACATGATGCATCATGGAAGTGTGTTTACAATAGCTATATGGTGCATTTAGATTGACCGCGATAAGCATTGTATTAAAGGAATTTTATCCAATACTTAAGAAGTCAAGGTGCAAGTGAAAAGATTTGAAATATATCCTATCTCTAACAATGTCCATTATTTCACTACTAAAGATTGTTCAATTTCATGGCTTACTAAACCTTTTGGATTATTCAATATTGAATGTTGATGGCAGTTCATTTGGCAACCTTGAGATAGCTGTGTTATGTTCTTTACCATAGATTACTTTAAGTCTTTTGTATTAATAAAGATGAGCATTTGAAAATCCTATGAGAAACTTATGAAAATAACGTATGGTTATCTTTGACATGATTATAAATAATGATTAAGGGTTTATTTGACAAAACTAGCTAACAAGTTAATTGAAACCTGGAAAGTTAACTAAAAGTTGATAAATTAATTAAAAGTTTAAAATTAATAGTTAGAAACTGAAAGTTGATAAAATAGCTTATTAAATTAAAATGTATTTAGTAAAATTAGTTGTTAATTGTAAAATGACTTAACAGATATATATTTTTTTAAAAAAGATGTATAATTTTTTATAAAAAAATATATCATTGAGAATTGAACTGGTCTGAACCGGGGTCTACGATTCGGTGTGGGGACCAGCCATAAAAGTTTATGTTTTGAGTGTTTATACACTAGTACAGTGGGTATCCGGTATTATAATCTGACCTCTCAGTGGGAGAAGTCGGTCTTGTTGTTCTGGAGATCCTTCACACCAGAGTTTCGTGTTGTTGGGGGCGAAAGGTGGTGTCACCTGCGAAGATTCTCCGACGCTCAAGTTAACAGAGTGTATGAGAACTCAATGAACATTTAAGCAATGCAATAGTAGAGTGAGAGTAAGAACAATGTAACCTTGCATGTGTTGGGGAATATGCTATTTATAGTTGAGCGTGGAAAATGAATCGTTGGGCGCAAGTGGGCCCATGAGCTCTGATGCCGTGTATAAAGTATCAATCAGAGTGGTTTAGTATTCAGAGTGTGACAGTGGGTAGGTCAATGATCAGTGTACTATCCTGACATAGGGATGGAGATAATCCACCTTTTTCCGTATATCACGCTTGTAATCGTACTTACTCTTTTCAGTGAATGATATAGACATATTCCGTTATGTAGAGTATCTATCTTGATAAGTAATGACTCCACTTATCTTATCATGACACTGAGGCAAACGGTTATATGTGATGGAGGAATGAGAGCGGGTGAAGTATTCGGTGTCTCAGATGCAACTTCAGATGACCGGTGTAAGAGAGGCTCTTACATCATGTCTTTGCAATATAGACATTGACCTGTGATACCGGTTGACCTTCTGGGACAGCCAAGATGACGTCTTAACCTAAGGGTCGGTATCCAAATCGGATCATTTGTCCCCTGGCTTGTGTGAGGGACTGTTAAGTTGCTCATATAAGCTATATTGTCTGCAAGAAGTCTGGATGCCAGCGTGGTATGCAAGTAATCTCGCAAAAAGGTCTATAAGCTTCGTACTGATATTCTGCCCATCTCACCATTCTATGGGCGAAGGAACCGCGCCTAAAATGCTCTCACAACGGATTTGGACAAATATTTGTAATAAAGGGGGGATCCTAAGAGTTTTCAAAACTTGTAACTCTTGGTATTCGGGTGGCTGCTGGAACGCATTTAATGCTTCTGAATGATTTGGACAATAAATGCTTTTTAACACGTGAGTCATTATTGCTCCAAATGGGTAACCGTAGCTATGACTATTTTGGGCCCGAAATTTGAATTTTTCGGCCCATTTCATCAAAACCTTTCATGAATCGTCGCTATTTCGCGCCTTTAGGGTTTGAAACGACAACGTCGTTTAACCCGATAATGCTGCGTTTTGCTTCAAATGACGCATCTTCTGTCCGACGGTTGGGCCTTCTCATTACCTATAAAAGGACAACTTAGCGATTTTGAAAATCACATTCTCGCCTTCAACCTTAGTGAAACTCTGCAGAAATTTCTTGAATAGATTGTTACTGGTATTTTGTGAAGTTCTTCCTTTCTTCTAACCCTAACTTCCTTTTAGGTAACCTCCTTTCCCTCTTTTTAACTTCTTTATCTTCATTTCGCTTGAACTTTTAACCATGCGCCCTAGGCAGAGCCGCGCTGGTCCTTCGAATAAGAGGGGAAATATCCCTTACAGGCCCTCCGGTTATCGAGGTGGAAGGATTTCTGCGGGTCCTTCCAGAGTTGGGTCTCATGGTTCAGGGAGAGGTGGAGCCTCGTTCACGGGGCAGCCAGTGGTTAGGCTTGACTCTGAACCCTCCTCTAGTTCTGAGGCCATCGGTTCCCCAGGAAGCTCGTCGGGTTTAGAATGGTTCCTTGCTAATGACGTTGCTTTTTACCATAGTACAGACGCTTTTGGCCGCGCTATAGACGATATGGAAATTGAGGGACGTGGCAAAATTCCAATCGTACGCACTCAAGAGGGGTGTGTCAATGTTGTGGCACACCGGTTGGACTGGGAATCTATCAATTGGACTCACCCCTACTGCTGGGTAGAGGAAGAGTTCAAAGAAATCCCCTCTCGACACGCTCGCGAAGATGGTGGACCGGCGTCCCCACGCTTTAGAGTTTTTGCTGGAGAAGAAAATCGTGGGAAGTTCTTGGTTCTAGCACCCCGGCCTATGGAATGAATCTGCCACACTGTGCCAGACAAGCGTTTCATTTATATGTACGACTTAATTTTTCAATACCTTGGAGCGTGCTTCCCAATGACTGATTTCCAAATGGGAGTACTGAGATTCCTGGAATACGATCCCTCTTAGTTGCATCCCAACGGATGGAGTATTGTCTACGCTCTGGAAGTCCTAGGTGCGTACTTCAATTTTAAACCCATCATGGCTATGCTATTCTACTACTGCCAGGTGGTCCGTCGTGCTAACGAGAAAGGCGGTTTGGGCTTCATAACTCTCCGCTGCGATTCAAGAGTCATCAACTTCAAATCTTTCACTGAATCAGCGAAGATTGACGGGTGCTATTTCAAACAGTACTACACGAGGATTCATGTGAAGCCGGACGAGCCAATCTTCTGGATGAGTAAGGACGGAATCACCAAATTCCCCTTAAGCTGGACTCATGACCACTTCTTGCTCGCCAGCCGTGCTTATTTCACATACGAGAGTGAACTTTCCTCTCACTCGATTGAAGTCTTAGGCGCTCTAAGGGCGTTTACCTCTGTTCACAAGGAATTCTCTTGCAAGCGTCTCCTGGAGTCCACTTCTAGCAGAGATATCTATCTGAGTAATTAGCTTAACTATTTATACATGCATGTGATAATCCGATGTGTTATTGCAACTTATGCTTCTCTCTTTACTTTTGCAGACTGGATAGAAAGGAATAGTTCAGAGATGCTTGCCTTAAAGTCTTTGCTGGTTGAAGATGGCTCCTCCTCTGAGAATAAGGAAAACAATGTTCAACCTAAGAGGAACACCGTTAAGGCGAGAGCTGAGACCATCCCCTTGACCTCTGAGGTGGGTGACGATATCCCCCTCTTAGATGCTCAGGCTAGCGAAGAGGAGGCCTCCCAAAAGGAACCGCAAGGGGAGAAGAAAAAGAAAAAGAGAGTTAGGCTTGTTAAAGCTTCCGAAAAGGAGAAGACCTCCACCGCCGTGCCAGAGAAGAGGCAAAAAATTGTTCATGATACCAGCGCGGGGAAGGATACAACGTCTTCTGGAGCGACCCCTCAACCTTCTGACCGCTCTGCTTCTCTATCATTCCCACAGGTGAGAATGGATCCACCCAACTACTCCTTCCTTTCTCCCTTCTTGGTGTATGAAGGGCCTTCTCCTGCCATACTTCCTCCTCTGCTCTACAAACTCCGCCCCACTTTAGAAGTGGAAGAAATAAAAGAAGCTATTGCAGCTGGCAAGTGGCAATTGGCTGAGTTAACCGGTCTCTTGAACTCCCTCAGCCATACTGTCGATAGCGTTAAAGAAGCAGATGAGTTAGCTGGTAAGCTTGAGCATCTAAATTTTCTAGCTGCGAAGGACAGGGCTCATCTGAAGACATCGGAGGAGAAACTGAAGAAAGCTCAGGAGCTGGAATTGGAGCAAACAGTGGAAGTAGTTTCTCTGAGAAAATCAGTCAAATCTCTTGAAGAGAAGATTTCTGAACTTTAGAAGGATCTCAAGGCGGAGAAACAAAAGAGCTCCAAGCTTTCTGATGACCTGACAACTTCAGAGGCCGATAAACTCAAGAGCCAGGAGGATTTTACCGCTAGGGACAGGGAGTTGCTCAAGCAGCTTGAAGAGTTAAAGGTGAGGAATGCTGCAATTGATTCCTTAAAGAAGGAAAATGCCAAGTTGAAAAAGGACTTGGTGAAAGCCAGAAATAGGGCAAACAAGGCTGTAGAGGCATGTACCGCTGTGGCTTATGATTTCTTTGGCCTTGCTGTCTGCCAAGTCTTCTATCGCAACCCCGGCGTGAAATTTGATTTATACGGTATGGATCCCTTCTATGAATTTCACGAAGGGAAATTAGTTGCCGTGGTGGATGGCAAGTATAAGGAACCCCCTCTAACTCTATATGAAATGCCCCTTCTCCTAGAAGGTCAAAGCATGGGTCCCTCTGGATCCACTCCAGATCAAGGGGATCATCAAAAAGAGCAAGCTCAAGAGGAAGACACCGGAGTGGAGAAGACCCGGACTACCCAAGAGGACGACGGAGGTAAAAAGGCGTCCACAAGGGAAATCTGAAGCCTTCCTTTTAGTCTTGTATTTATTTTCTGCTTTTACTGCTGTGTTCTGGGATCAGCTCCAGTTTTACGCCAACTCATATAGAATTTCCATCGAATGAATGCGGTTTTCCTTGAATTTGCCTTTACCCTTTACAAAGAACATATTGTTATAATATAACTTAAACATATATGCTACGCTTTTATCTTTGTACTGTTTGTGCGACCATTTCGTATAATTTTCTTGATGTTAAAATATAATACGCACCCCGGAGAACATAATTGAATAAAACTTGGAATAGACAAGTTATAGAATGTATAATCATTCATACATGTATTGTCCCCAAGTATGAGTATCTTGGGGGGATAAGTTTCTATCATGAGGTGCTACCTTTAACTCCTTTGAGGGTGAGAAGTTCTAGCCGATCTCTATAATGTAATACAGCAGAACGGGTAATAATCACTAACAGATACTAAGAATAGCATTTTGTGCTTATAAATCTGTAAGAAAAATACTCCAACCATAAGGATGATGATTAAGTCCTCCATTTTAAAGATGATGATAGGAATTGTCCGTGCCAGGAGTTACATCGTCGACTCACAGAATAGGTGGTTGAGATCATCTGTCTTGGGGAAACTACTTCAATCATAAGGACGATGATTGATTCTTCACCAACATTCGGCCAAACCTACTAGTTGTACTTGGATTTTAGTTCAATCCTATAATCCAAGCCTTCATGTGGGGTTCAGTACAACCTTAAAAAAGGTTTGATCCTACAACCCATTTATTGAGGTTCAGTTTAATCCTACAACTCAAGTCTTCAACGGTGTTCGGTCTAATCCTACTAATCGTACTCGGAGTTCAGTTTAGTCCTACAATTCGAGTCTTCAGATGGGGTTTGGTACAACCTTGGAAAAGGTTTGATCCTACAACCCATTTCTTGACTCAAGGAGTTACATCGCCAATCACAGAACAGGTGATTGGGATCATCCATCCTGAGCTTTACTTTGTAGACTGGTCAATGCTATAAATTGCAATACGGGAGAGAAAAGGGTGAAATCAAGGTATTCATGAATTAGATCTATATTGAATTGAATGTGAATTACAAAGAAAGCGTAGCTGGGGTCATGCCTCTTTAAAACCTTCTTGAGAAAACCCAATGGGAAAAACCTCAAGTGAGGAAAAAGAGTACATGTTGTCTTACCAACTAGCTGTAATAAATGCGTAAATTCTGAGTGTTCTATTTATTGAGGATCGGTGTTCCATCGAGCTCTTCTAACCGGTATGATCCTTTTCCGGTCATCTTGGATACTCTATAAGGGCCTTCCCACGTCGGCGTCAATTTTTCTTGATGGGCGAACTTATTTCCCACGCTCGTTTTCCTCAAAACTAGATCCCCAGTGTTGAAAGCTATGTATTGCACACGTTTTTTGTACCGGAGGGCGGCCTTCACTTTTATCGCCTGGTCCCTGACAAAAGCCTTTTCTCTTAACTCATGTAGAACATCTAACTCTGATGCCAAATTGGCACTATTATCCTCAGCAAAAAAGTATTCCGCTCTCGCCGATCTTGTCTGTAGCTCCACCAAAATCATTGCCTCGACCCCGTAAGTAAGACGGTATGGAGATTCATTGGTAGAAGAATGGGATGTAGTATGATATGCCCACAAAATGTGACATAGCTGAACAGTCTATCCCCCCTTTGCTTCACCAAGGCGCTTCTTCAGTCCTTTTAGTACTTCTCTATTGGCTACCTTAGCTTGGCCATTCGTCTAAGGGTGTTCAACAGATGAAAAGATTTGGACTATCCCTAGTTCTTCAAGCAACTCTGTGAACTTCCTATCTATGAACTGGGTGCCGTTGTCAGTTACGATCCACCACGGGATGCCGAACCGTGCTATGACATTCTTGTATACAAAGCGTCGTGTTCGTGTTGATGTGATATGCACTACTGGTTCCGCTTCGATCCATTTGGTGAAAAAATTAACTCCCATAATGAGATATTTAATGCCTCGAGGTGCGATTGGGAATGGACCCAAGATATCCAGGCCCCATTTGTAGAAAGGCCATGGTACCGCAGACGAAGAAAGTTCTTGGGCTGGTGTGTGATGAAGATTAGAAAATTTCTGATAAGCATCGCACCTCTTAACGAAATCAATGGAATCCTGCTTCATCGTGGGCCACCAATATCCAGCCCTGAGGATTTTTCTCATTAAGCTTCTTCCTCCGGAGTGGTGCCCATATTGCCCCTCGTGTACCTCTTCCATTACTCCTTGTATCTCGTTCTCTTTTAAACAAAGGAGATATGGTACTGAAAATCCTCTTCTATAGAAAACACTGTCAACCATGGTGAAATATGGCAATTCCCTTTTTACTCTTCTCCTCTCCTTCTCATCGGTGGGCAGCTGTCCGTCAGCCAGGTAACGGATATACGGGGTAACCCATGAATTCTCATAGGAAGCATTGACCATTATGGCATTCAAAGAAGGGAACAAAGGAATGTTGGGCGATGTCAACGTACTCTGGACCACTATTGTTGTACTGCCAAGCTGTTTCATACTTGCGAGCCTCGATAGGATATCTGCTCTAGTGTTTTCTTCTCTTGGCACATGCTTAAACTCTAACACATCGAATCTTCCTTTCAACTCATTCACACAATTCAAATACAGCTAAAGTTGAGGCTCACGAACCTGATATTCACCTTGAATTTATGATATCATGTGAATCACTGCACAATATCACCTCCGTTGCGCCGATATTAATTACCGCTCAGAGTCCGGCCAGACATGCTTCATATTCAGCTTGGTTGTTGGAGGTTTTAAAATTAAATCGAAGAGAGATCTCTAGGTGCACACCGTCATCACTTTCCACAACAACACCAGCTCCATAACCTTTACTATTCGATGACTCATCCACATAAATGGTCCAATTGGCGCGAGGTGTGGCTAGATCTGCCCCTGTCATTTCTACAACAAAATCAGTCAGGACTTGAGCTTTGATGGTTCCTCGTGGTTCGTAAGTAATTTTGAACTCAGAAAGCTCGATAGACCATTTGATCATCCTCCCAGCGAGATCCGGCTTGCTAAGCATGGAACGGAGTGGCAAATCCGTTCTTACCAGAATTGGATGTGCATGGAAGTACGACCTCAATCGTCGCGAAGCCCAGATAACTGTGAGAGCAGCCTTCTCTATCTTCTGGTATCTGCTCTCTGCTCCCTGCAATGTCTTGCTGGTGAAATACATTGGCCTCTACCCCTCTGGGATTTCCTTAACCAATGCTACGTTCAAGGCTTCATTGAAATCGCAAGTACAAAATGAAGGATTCACCAGGGTCTGGTTTTACCAAGATCGGAGGACTTGACAACACTTCCTTGAGTTCCTAAAACGCTTGCTCTTGCTCCTGTCCCCACTCAAACTTCTTAGACTTTTTTAGCACCTTATATAGAGGAAGGGATCTATGTGTCATCTTAGGCATAAATCGAGCTAAAGCCGCCACTTTCCCATTTAAAGATTGCACCTCCCTCAAGTTCTTCGGATTTTGCATGTCTAATATCGCTCGACATTTTCCTAGATTAGCTTCAATGCCACGTTGCGTCAACATAAAACCCAAAAACTTCCCAGCAGGGACAGCAAAAGTACATTTCAATGGGTTCAGCCTCATGTTATATTGTCTTAAGCGTGTAAATACCTGGCGCAGGTCTTCAACATGATCACCTCCAGCTGGAGTCTTGGCAATGATATCGTCAATATACACTTCCACCAGTTTGGTGTGCATTCCTTCGAACACCTTGTTAATCATACGCTGGTAAGTGGCCCCAGCATTCTTCAAACCGAAGGGCATGACGGTGTAGCAGAAGACACCGCGGTCATTGACAAAAGCTATTTTTTCTTGGTCCTCCTCCCACATCAGAATCAGGTTGTACCCCGAATAAACATCCATGAAATTGATGTACTGGTAACCAGACGAATCGTCCATCATACGATCAATATTTGGGAGAGGATATGGGTCCTTCGGGTAGCAACGGTTGAGGTCTACGTAGTCAGTGCACATTCTCCACTTGCCGTTGGCTTTCTGTACCATCACCACACTGGAAAGCCAAGAAGAATATCGGACTTCCCTAATAAATCTGACCTTCAACATCTCCTTCGTCTGCTCACAAGCTGCCTTCTATTTTTTCGGTCCCAATCTTCTCTTCTTCTGGGCAACCGGCCTTGTCTCTGGATAGACAGATAATTTTTGGCAGCAGAAATCAGGGTCCATCCTAGGTATGTCTGCAGCAGTCCATGCAAAAAGGTCTTTGAATTCCTGGAGGAGTGCTAACAGGTGCTGCTCCATAACAGACTCTAGCTTATCATTAATGCGTGACCTTCTCTGGGGAATCCCCTAAGACGACATCCCTGGAACCTCCGTCCGGCGTGGGTTTTGAGGGATTGAGAGGGTCGATCTTCAGCTCTGCTCTAGGATCAAGATCGATCAAACTCACAGACCCAGCCATTGTTCCTCTATCATTCAACTTTCTCTTCTTGTTAAACGCCTTCAGCTTCACCATATTCAGGCTCAAGTTGTAGCAATACCTGGCCATCTCTTGATCGCCTCAGAGGGATGACACATCATTGTCCTTGTCAATGAATTTGATAAGGAGGTGTGGGGTAGACACAATTGCTTCTATTGCGTTCAGAGTAGGACGGCCTATAATCCTGTTGTAAGGAGATTCCACATCGATCACCAGGATCTTAAACTTCACCGTTCTTGCTCCAGGTTCGCCCTTAAAAGAAATAAGGGTATCAAGATACCCTATGGTGGGCTGCTTCACTCCATTGAAAGCTATGAGCTCTTGTGTATATGGTTGCAAATCTACATCATTAAAGCCCATTCTTTTGAAGCAATTATAAAAAATAACATCACAAGAACTTCCCTGATCGATGAGGATCCTCTTAACGTCTTTGTTGGCTATGACAGTGATGACAACTACTGCATCATCACCTCTTAGAATTATTGGGCCAAAATCATCATCTGTAAACGACACCACCGGTGCTGTCATGCCATCCTTGAAAGGGCGGTTGTCCCTGGGCTTCCCCTGCATAGATAGGATCATTCGGTGGTGGTTCTTAAGAGCTGTGATTGACGCTCCCCCTCCAGCAAATCCTCCAGTAATCATATCAATCACCTCGCGCCGGCCTTGCCTTTGCTGCTGAGGCATGCCATCCTGCTGAGCTCCTTCACTGATTACTACTCCCTTCTGTTTCTCAGCAGCTATGAATCTCCTGACCGGATTACGACTATTGTTGCCCTCGTCATCACGGTCCCTCCCTCTTTTCTCCATCCTGTCTGGTTCATCTAAGGATTTCTCCTTGAATAAATACTGTTTCAGCTTTCCCTCTCTGATAAGAGTCTCCACTACATTCTTTAACGCCTTACATTCATCGGTGGTATGGCCAACCTGCTCATGGAAAGCACAATATTTTCGGGAATTACCAGGTCTTTTCATTGGCGGAGGCTTCCTTATCCCATAAACATTGAGTGTGGGCCAACCAACTTCCCTCAAGATTTGAGAATGTCTGGAGTTGAGTGGGGCATAGTTACTGAAAGAAGCTACGCGCCTATCCCGTTGTTGAGGTCGAGTGCTCATGAAATCTTCTCTCTAGGCATGCTTCTCTAGCCTTACCCTTTCCTTGTCTCTCCGCGGTTGTTGTGAGGGTGCTGTTAGCTTCAGTCTAGCTGTTGTAGCTTCCAGGTGCATCTCTATGCCCACATACTTCGAAGCTTTCCTCCGGAACTCCTCAAACATCGTCGGAGGACTCTTTGCCAAAGACAAGACAAAAGTTGATCCAGGTTGTAAAGCTTCAACGACAATATGAAGTTGAATAGCTTCCGTGAGGTTGGGCACTAAAGCAGCCTCCTTATAAAATCTCCTCAAAAACTCCTTAAGAGTTTCATTTTCTCCTTGCCTGATCTGGGCCAAGGTATGAGAAGTCCTGGGAACATCTCTAAAAATAATGAAATGGCTCTCGAACGCAGCTGCCATTTCCTCCCAGGAATCTATCGAACCTGAGGGTAAACTCTTGAACCAACTAAGAGCTTCCTTCGTTAAAGTTCTTGGGAACATTTTGCATATTACATCTCCATCAGCTCCCAAATACATAGCCTCATACACATAACCATCAAGATGCTTAGTGGGATCTGTCTCCCCATTATACTTTCCGATCGAAAGTGGCTGGGTTGTTTGCAGGTGCTTGGGGATAAGTACACTCATGAGCCTTCTTGAGAAAGGAACGTTGAGTCTCTTTACACTGATTCTGTCTCTAGAATCTTGAGTTTGTTCCCTCTCCTTATAGGTAGGAATCTTCGAATACTAGAGAGTAGTGGACTTCTCTCGTGTAGATGCATGGTGAGTATCCTCAGCCTGAGACATCACTCTATCCCCCGTTCCCCTTTTCTCCCTTCTCAACTCCATCAACTCCTCTCTGAGTTGCCTTATAACTTCATCTCGAGGGTCAGGGGTTGCAACGGGTACCATTCTCCTTGTGTGGGTTACAGGAGACTCGAAAATAAGTGTCCTACCAGCTTGCTGATGGGTCACATGCTCCACGTGACCATCCACAAAATCGTGTCCATCTCCTTCCATGGTTAACTACTGAACTTCTACAAAAAGTGAGAATAACTCTATCGTGTCCGACTGGGCGTGCCAATGAACTGGTCTGAACCAGGGTCTACGATTCAGTGTGGGGACCAGCCACAAAATTTTGTTTTGAATGTTTATACACTGGTACAGTGGGTATCCGGTATTATAATCTGACCTATCAGTGGGAGAAGCCGGTCTTGTTGTCCTGGAGATCCTTCACACCAGAGTTTTGTGTTGTTGGGGGTGAAATATGGTGTCACCTGTGAAGATTCTTCGACGCTCAAGTTAGCAGAGTGTATGAGAACTCAGTGAACATTTAAGCAATATAATAGTAAAGTGAGAGTAAGAACAACGTAACCTTGCATTTGTTGGGGAATATACTATTTATAGTTGAGCGTGGAAAATAAATCGTTGGGCGCAAGTGGGCCCATGCGCTCTGATGCCGTGTGTAAAGTATCAATCAGAGTGGTTCAATATTCAAAGTGTGACAGTGGGTAGGTCAATGATCAGTGTACGATCCTGACACAGGGATGGGGATAATCCACCTTTTTCGTATATCACGCTTATAATCGTACTTACTCTTTTCAGTGAATGATATAGACATATTCCGCTGTGCAGAGTATCTATCTTGATAAGTAATGACTCCACTTATCTTATCATGACACTGAGGCAAACGGTTATATGTGACAGAGGAATGAGAATGGGTAAAGTATCTGGTGTCTCAGACGCAACTTCGGATGACCGGTGTAGGAGAGGCTCTTACATCATGTCTTTGCAGTACGGACATTAACCTGTGATACTGGTTGACCTTTTGGGACAGCCAAGATGATGTCTTAACCTAAGGGCTGGTATCCAGACCGGATCAAGAATAAATGTAGAGAAAGTAAAATAAGTTCAGAGTTTATAAGCTCAAACGTCATTTCAAATAGCATTTAAAAAATGTGAAAAGATACTAAAACAACCTTTTTATATCAAACAAATATATTTTGTCAGGTAAATTTTTAAGTAAGTAAAATAAGAAAAAGTTAACTCAAATATCTACTTCTAGCATTGACAAACATTGCTTTAAGTTAGTTTATAGCTTATTTTACTTAAAATTTTTTAGACAAAATAACTATGTTTGGTAAATGAGCTTATGTTAGTAGTTTGTAGTATTTTTTAAAAAGCCACCTGAAATAACGTTTGAGCTTGTAAGTTGCAAGCTTATTTTATTTTATATATTTTTAACCTTACTAATATATTTTTTAAACAAAAAATCACACATGTCTCTTTTAAAAATAATATATTTTTACGTCATTTTATATTTAACAGCTAGTTTTATCAAACTCATTTTAATTTAATCGGCTAGCTTATCAATTTTCACCTTTTAACTACTAACTTATTAGATACTGCAAACCAAAAACTAGTTTATCGGCTTTCAGCTTGTTTTTCAGCTTTCAACTAATTTATCCATTAGTTTTGTCAAATGGGCCTTATAAGTTGTTTTTAACTTATTTCAATAAAATTCCTAAAATAAATTATTTTCAAAATTTATTTCAACAAGTTTTACTATCAAATAGCGGGAGGCCATCTGTTTGCTTTGATTTTGATCCTTACGTTAGTAGTAGTAGATGTTAAGGTTTAGCCATGACCCAGGAAGAGTGGCGTAGTACCGCCCAGGCGTGCTTTCACCTGGCCTGGTGATTTCAATGTTGGGTTGGTAGTGGACAACGTCATCCCTAGAGGCTTCCACACTTAATGGCATCCCCTGTTCGTCGACAGCTTCCTGGATGATTTATTTCCCTCTTTGGCTCGTCACGGGCGAAGATTGGCTAGTACCCGAGGGCTCTGCCCTCTTTCTTTCCCCTTTCTCGGTGTCTTGTTTTATCTTGGTTCTTACTTCCTAGACCCCGTTCCCCTCCTTCAGAACCGTCTTTCAAGGAGGTCTTAGGAATGTCTTCATCCCTAAACTTAAGGGCGACGATATCGGCCTTCAAAATGTTCCATTTGGCCTGGATGAGATTTTCAGCAGTTAGAGCAACTGCCTCGACTTGTAATTTTCTAAGGTCATTTATTGGGCTGAAATTCTCGATTTCATAAGCAGTAATAAAAGCAAAAATGGGTTAGACTATAGAAATTTCAACGCATTCAATATAAGGGTTCTCCTAAGGTCATTAGGCAGATAAGTTTCTCTTATTGCCCGAGGGCCCAAGAGTCGCTTATATGAAAATTTTTGGTGTATGGCGCTATACTCGCACATAGCCCTATCTACCTCCATAGAGGCTGGGGATCGTTCACTCTCCTCTACGATATAGGTCATCCCAATTAGCAAAAAATGCTCATGAGTCCATAAGGTCAAAAGCTTGGGGATCCTGTCTTTACTTTCCTAGAACATCAGTTTGTTAGCTCACACCTATGCTTTGACAAAACATTTTTTGAAAGAACTGCCATCAAACCTGACCTGAAGGCTTGAAAGTTGACAATTTTTAATTCACTCTAGAGGGTAACATAACTAAGGCCGCCATCTGGGTTGGATCGACGCGTGACTTAACAAAAAGAAAAGAAAAAGGCCACCGTATGGGTGAAGCTGAAGTGTTCTCCTAATACCTCCACACTTTGTACAATGCCCTACCCATTTGGATGCAATTAAGTAAAGGCATATTCAGGGTACTAGAGAACGCTCATCTCGAACTCTGTTAGAGGGGACCTCACCCTGAGGTGAGTGAAGAAGATACCACACATGAAAATGGTTTGTGTGTCCTGGGGAATGTCACAGATGCGCTCCTCAATCCTTGGATGCAGGATGATGTACCATTCCTCATACTTTTCCTTAGAATGGACAAGATATTTGCAGTCCATCACACCTCCTTATGCCCTTACGTGCTTAGAGGTGATCTCCATCACCTCTCGTTGTACCCACACATAAGGGTTCTGCCCCAATAGCTTTTACCAATTAATCTTGTGCATGACCACAGTGGAGCACCTTGACATTGTTACCACAACTTCTCTTTTTCCTCTTTTAATATTGATTATTGTTACCACGTGTTTTAGGTCGCCTACAGATTTGTAAAATTACACATTATTAGAGGTTTACAACTCACAACCATCCTTCCTAAAGGTCCCATATTCAGCAGGGTTTTGATGTAACCAAGCCTGTGCTTATCTCCCTATCCCTTGACTCGGCCTTTGTACCCTAGCCCCCTGGGGTATTAACAAAAATCTTTCCCCCACAATACCTACTCACATTTCCCTGTGTCCTTATTTTTGGTATTTGAAAATAAGGTGAAAAACACAAAAACAAAATGAAAATACTGGAGTAAAAGGGAAGGGTTCGCTACCTGAATAGACGAGCTCATACGACTTTTTGTAAGAGCAAAATGCAACAGACTTAGAAGATAGGTGTGATGAAGAAGGCTATAACTTACGAAGGTTCTTTCTTTACTTCAATAGAGTTTTGGTATGATAATTCAAGTATGCTCTGTGACGTTTTTGGAGCCACCTCTTATAGCCGTGGCCGGGGGCAATAATACAACATCGTTTTTGTTCAAATGATTTGGGCCAAGTCTATTCAATTCACAAGGCCCGTTGTTCAAAAGCAATCACCAAAATGGTGAAAGAAGTGTAACCACCATACATGATTGAGAGTAATTATCCTATTATTGACGCGACCTGTGATGTGTGCAACGTTGCATTTTGGAGGGTAGAATAAATTAGCAACAGTTATAAACACGAATGGAACAAGCATATAAATTTTCTAAGTTAAAACGCCCTATTACCCATGCTTATACCAGTCTCTCAATAGAAGTTATAGCTTATTAGAGTAACTGACATGGCCACTTTAACAAGCTAAAGGGCAAATGGTCCAGTCTTAATACCGGCCCATGGGCAATATGGTAATTTGACCATAATCTGTCATTCAGAACCGGTATCCCACATAGCTTGGTATCATAACACTGATATTCCAGTATCACGCCTAAGGTCCTTGAACTGACTCTGGTATGAGTCATTCCCTTAACACCGAAAAGTCAAAGTTGACCTATGTATCAACATGTTAAACAAATAACCTGCAAAGTGACTGATTGGTAGGTAGAGTCGTTTAAAAACTTCTCTTTCATGTATCAGCCTTTCTGCGAAGGATAAGAATAGCACTAACACAATGTACGAGAAACTTGGTGAGCAAGAAGGCTCTTCTGCTGCCTCTAGGTATAAATACTCATGCATCAACATAACAAAAGTAGAACATTCTCTCTATAACTTACGCTTGAGCTCTAATACTCCTTTTGAATATTTACTGACTTAAGAGTCGAAGTGTCCTTGTAGGTGACACCCTTTTTCACCTTATAACACGTAATGTTGTTGGTTTTGTACGAGGAATCACTCCAAGGCCTTTGTTTCTCCATTGGAATAGAGAATATAATACCGAATTCCCACTGGATTGATGTGAAATTTAAGCTTATCAACATTATTAAGGATTGTCTCGAGTCTGATCTTGTACCCCGACCCAGACTAGTTCAATATTCATTCCAACCATGCATATCAATGTCATTCATAAATGTAACATCAAAGCATGGGTCAGGGTCAACCTCCAAGACATTAAAATGAGACCCATTTTGTCTTGGGCCTTAGGTTGGATGACTTCCCCCCATCATCGCACCGTTACAGATTCCCTATAACTATCTTCTTAATAAGCATCTAAGGACCAAACATTGGTTCAATGTCATCTAATTTAGCATTCGTTAAGAACTCAATGGCAACATCATCTTCTCATCATGCATATCAACATTATCATATGTTTTAACAGCTTGTCTAAACCTTCTTAATATCAGCATCCATTTCTCGAACAACCAAAGATAAAACTTTTTCCTATGACTATAGCGTCCCCAGCTAAAACAAACCAAATGAACCCCCTTATATTCAACCTTGAACTTCCAACCCAAAATAGTGAACTAGGCACCAACTGACTAAGCAAGTCAATCTCCTTGCACAGACTAGTAAACTTGCCTCAAGAATGCGTCGATGTATATCAATACGAAGCATGGTTTTAGGTTAACCTTTAATGCGCCATAAGATATTGTAATCATAAAGTTCTAAAGAAGGGTTTGGAATACAAATACAAGCTACGGCCTTCATAAAATCATGATCTAAAAGATTGAAAAAAGGTCGCCAACATTGAACAAGTAGGTAATGATCAACCATTAAATAGGGATCTTTTGAACAAAGTGTGGTGATAGGTGTCCTTATCAATGAATTTGGTGGTGAAATACCCATCATTAAAATCCATCATAGAGACATCTCCCTCATGATCTTGTGAGTTCTTAAGATAAGGGGACATAATAGGTAAATTAAATTTCTTCTCCATTAATTTGACAATTAAGGCAAGTTTCCAAGGCATACATATATGGTTATGTTCATCAAGGTTCACCATGACTTCAGGATTAAGATTAAACAATCTATATGAGACGTCATCAATAGAAGCCTCATGAAAAGAAAAGTGATCATTGACCACAATCTTCATAATTTTCAAATAAATCAAATTCAACCCATAGTCAATTGCCATTTAATGATAGGACATTTCCTTTAGGAAATTTAGAACTTGTTTCCACTTCCATAGTTTCATGAAACCATCATTAGGTTTTTTGTTGCTTTTATCCATTAAGTCTTCCTCCTCAAGAGAACTTTCATAAGTGTCTCTAGAAACCCAACCAGTCAAAAACTTATAACTAAAGCAAAATAAAAAATGACTAAAATGAAATAATAATAAAAAAAGAAAGACAATGAATTATATAAAAACTCAAGGGTCTGTTCGAGGTGGTTGCGAGTTTTTAATTTTTGGTTTTCGAAAGTCAATTTAAAAACAAGACCCGTTTAATAAAAATGGTACTAAAGTGAGTTTTTACTCATTTTCAAAATAATTTTTAATAAATTTTAAAGCAAGAAAATATGGTTTCTTTATTTTTTTCAATTTTATAATCCTATAACCATTGTTGTCCATCAGCCCCACCACTACCACTATCGTCGCCACCATTATTATCAACGTGTTGCCACCACTACCATTGTCCTTGTTGTCGTCGTCACCCCACCACCACCGCCCTTATCATCGTTATCGCTACTGTCATCACCACAACCACCACCTTACCACCATAACCACCACCATCATTGTCGTCATCATTACCACCACTAGCGTCGTTCACACCACCACCACTACCACAACCACCATCGCCACTGCTACTACAATCACCACCATCGTAGTTTGCACCATCACCACACCCTCCACCAATGCCTCAACCATAACCATTATACCATTGTTACCACCACCATCGCCATAATTGCCACTGCCACCACCATCACTATCATTGTCACAGTGACCACCACGACCATTATCGCCACTACCATCGCCTTTACCACTATTGTTCTCTCCATCATCACACCCTCAACCACCATCACCACTTTTGCAACCATCGCCATCACTACCATTATCATCATCATCATCGCCATTGTCACCATCACTATTGCCACCACCTCCATTGTCATTACTAGCTGTTACCACAATTACCATTGTTATCGTTACACGTGTTGTCACCATCATCACGAAGACGATCAACTTTACCACCATCATTGTTGCCACCACAAGCACCGCGTCCACTATCACCATTGTTGTCGTCACTATAGTCATTGCCGTCATTGCCACCTTCATAGTAACCACCACCCCATCACCATCACCGTTGTTGCTGTCACCTCTACCATTATTCCTACCGTCACTACTATTATTGTAAAAGATTTATTATTACTATTAATATAATTGTATTGTTGTTACTCTTTATGCTTAAAGTAGTTGTGATCATAATTATAAAAGTTTTAAACAAGTCTCTTCAATTTAAAACTATATAAATTAAAAATGAAATTAAAAATCAGATTTAATTTTTAAAAATTTTAAAATTAAAAACCATCGAAACGAACGGGCATATGAGAATAGTGATTTTGCCAGTATATTTAAGCAAAATCTCCATTATAAAATCAGGAGATACCCGTTGTGCTCCTCCGCACAAATTGCTAGGGTTTTGCGGAGTTGCCATTCGATTCCGTTTCTTGGCCTTCGGCATCACGATTACTCCACTATGCATGCAACTTCCACTTAATTAAACGCCGTATTCCATGACTCTACAGCATTGCGACTCTTCACAACTCCCCGAATTGAAGATTACACGGTACCATATTATCTCCATTGTTCACATCACATTGATGCCGCTTTTCGAAATTTGAACTCGCCGTGCTAGGATTTTACCGTTATCGGTCCTTCTCATCAACGTTTTTTTGCTTCTGCTTTCGTTTTTTTTTGCCAGAAAAGGAATCCCGACACATCGAAACATGGCGGCGGAAGCAGGGGAAGACGAGGTTCTGGAATTCAAGTGGGGCAAACAGAGAGGGGTTGGTGGTAGGAAAAAGGGCGTGCGATTCTACGAATCATTCACCTTCGATGGTGTGTATTACGCTCTCTTCGACTCTGTGTTCCTTTTCAAGGAAGGTGAATCCGTGCCTTATATTGGGAAACTCGTTAAGATATGGGAGACCCCTGATAAGAGCAAGAAAGTGAAGATTCTGTGGTATTTTCGTCCCTCGGAGATTCGAAACTTCTTGGAAGGAACTGTGACACAATACAACGAGTTGTTTTTGGCGTCTGGTGAAGGGCCAGGGCTTACAAACGTGTGTCCTCTGGTAATGGGATTTTCTTATTTATTACCCAATTTTCTTAAAGAAGGAGTGTTATACTTTACTTTTATGATGATGGAAAATTGCTCTGTTAAATGCCGGAAGATATTAGTTTATTCTTCTATTTTTTTTTGGGTCATTGTATGAATGTGGTATTGTATTGTACTATCAACCTTAGTTTTTATTCCTGAGGATTTGATAGTATAATTCTGGTTCTTCTATTCAATTGTAACTATAAGCAGAGACTGTGTAAATCTCATGAGGTATAAACCTTGCATGCAACATTTATGCAATTAACACGCTTCAACTTTTGTCTTTTTAGTTTCCCCAAGTTGACCCAAAACCAGTGTTTACTGTTCAAGTTACCCAAAACTACTGTTTTCTGCAAATTGCAATTTCTGAAGCTAACATAAATGCAGCATTTTGAAAAAGCTCAAATCAATAACAAAATTCCATTGAAGCCTCTGCCATTTCCCATTCATTTACTTGGCTCGCGGGTTGTGATGTAAAGTATAAACAACATTGTACTTATCTTTTACTCAAATCAATGAATAACATTGTGGATGGACCTTGGTTTTGGAGTTAACTCAAATGATAACTCATGTGTGCAAGCGTTGAGGCCCATGTTTTTTCCAATTCTGACTTTTTTTTACCATATATCTATATATCTATTAATATAAATATAGTCTTCTAAATATTTTATAGAGGTAAACTCAGAAAGTAAACTCTTCTCTGTGTTTAGAGTCAATTTTATGTAAGCTCCTTGAGTTTATTTGAATTCTTAAATCTGACAACCTTGCTCAATACATCAAATTTGTATTGTTGGGAAGATGTTGCACCAAAACTTGATGGCTGTCCTTATTATGGATAGATATAATAGTATAGATGGGATAGTTTGTATTGTGAACTATAAATTATTCCATTGTGAACAACCCTGTCTTTGGTGTAAAGGAAGGGAGGGGAGGGGCTTCCAAATCCCCCACTTTTTGAAGGTGAGGTAAATCCTGCCAAAAACCAAAAAGGCACTAATTTTGCCTCTCATCCCCTCCAATGATTTTGAACGGAATAAGTTAGGAGATCTAAATCCCTCCTCTCTTTAAGTTTGGAACCAAATGAAGTAAGCAAAATCCTTCCCTCCCCCATCACTCTATTTCCCTCAAATCAAACATATTAAGGCCATGTATGGATAACTAATGGTGATTGAAATGGATTGAAATGGATTGAAATGCAATGGAGCAAATGAAGGGAAATGGAATAAATAAAGTTATATTTCATTTCTTGGATGTGTTTATGATAAAATTAGTAAAGAAGACTAGTGCTATCCTATACCCCTGGAAGAAAAAGAGGTGTATTGATGGGATGGCATGAAATACGTTCTATCATATTTTTAACAATTTAAGCAATGAAACTTGATTTCATAACATAGCCCAAATTCCCTAGTCTCACTGACTTATTGGTATTGAGGTTAGTGAATTTTGTGATAGGGAGAAGGCGCAGTACTTTATTTTGTTTTTATGGAGGGGTATTCAATCCTAGTTTACTAACCACTTTATTATTATGCTTGTTTTCACAGTGTAGAATGTGTGTTGCATAAATCTTGGTCTTTATATTTTGTTGTGTATATCTCTCTCATTTGTATTTAAGGGTAAAAAATGAATGCATGCTACATGAAACTCTGTCATAATTTAACACTGAATTGATGGAATGGCATGAAATACATTCTATCATATTTTTAACAATCTAAGCAATGAAACTTGATTTCATAACATAGCCCAAATTCCCTAGTCTCACTGACTTATTGGAATCGAGGTTAGTTAATTTTGTGATAGGGAGAAGGCACAGTACTTTATTTTGTTTTTATGGAGGGTATTCAATCCTAGTTTATTAACCACATTATGCTTGTTTTCACAGTGTAGAATGTGTGTTGCATAAATCTTGGTCTTTATATTTTGTTGTGTATGTCTCTCTCATTTGTATTTAAGGGTAAAAAATGTATGCATGCTACATGAAACTCTGTCATAATTTAATTTGAGTTTTGAACCTATGTTTCCTATCGGTTAAAGTTGAAACTATGGGATGCAACTTTTCCTGGTTTTGAGTTGACTGGCAACATCTAACTATCTGGTTTTGTCTTTGTTCATGTTGTATGTTCTATATCCCATCAGGAATCAATTGCTGGCAAATGCAATGTTGTTTGCATTTCGAATGATAGCAGGAATCCATATCCATCAGACAAAGAACTTCAAATGGCTGAATTTGTATTCTATCGTTTCTTTGATGTTGGCAAGCGTATGATAGTTGATAAGATAGATGATATGATTGCTGGAGTTGAAGGTAATGCCATCTTATTTATCAGATTCTTTTTTTCCTGAAATTCATAATTTCATATAGTCTTAAGATTGAATTACACTTACACCTGTGATATTTAGGGTTATCTCATAGCCCACTGCACAAAATTGTTTTAACACTCTTTTCATGCTTTGAGAAATCAGCAAAATCATACTTTTGTTCAGAAGAAGAGAAAATAAAAGATTCCCTTGTGTGATTGTTGAAACTGAAGTTATAAATGGAATACATGGATATTGATTATAATTGAAAGCAGTAGTTTTTTCTAAGTTTGTGACAAATGCTTTTCTTGTAAAATGTGAATTTTTCATTACATTGGGAAGGGGGGCGAGGTGGGGTTTTCCAAATTGAACTTTCAAATTATTTTGAATGTTTTTGGTTGTTAAGTGTGAATGATTTTGTTACTATTATACTAAAAATTTTATAAATAATGCAAGTGACCCTAAATCATATGGAATAAGTGTAATTCTACTTTTATTCAAATCCCTGAATATCTTGTAAAATTGTTTCTCTAATTGTTGCAGTTAAAAATATTTTTAACAATTTAGATAGTCAAAAGCCTGTTGGTCTCGTGAAACATGATTTAGAGAGGAAGGAAGTTAGTGGAAACGTCACAACAAGTAATGAAGTGGTGGCTCTAATGAGCCAAAAAACCAGTCAGCCTTTGATTGTAAAACCAGATAGCAAGTCTTGTGATTCATTAGTTAGAGAGAATGCTGTTTCTCAGTTAATGTTGGGAAAAACACATATCCCGAGTGTTGGTGTTAAAGAGAATGGGGTTTCCAAGGCTTCATTGGTTAAAGCAAAATCATCTACTAAGCTATCTTATGGTTCTGGAGCTGGTTTGGAGATGAGGAATATGGCTAAAACAGATGTTGAATGTGGAAACGGCTCTATTGAGAAGAACAATTTGAGGGATAGGGCTGATTCAAAAAAGGATGATCTCAATGATGTTGGTGTTCTTGATGGACAAAATAGCAAAGGGATAGTCGGAGAAAAAGTGCTTGAGAAGGATAAACGTGGTGGTTTTAGTAAAGTTTCTAGTGCAAAGGTAAATAGTAACACTCAAAATCGAAGGCTTATTACATATGACGATGATGATGATGACAATAATTTGAAGAGTGTGGCTCCTTCCTCAAAGGATAAATATAAGCATCCACGAGCAAAGGACTCTTGTGTGGAGGAAGGCCCTTCCAAAAAGCTGAAAATTGACAAGAAGCCAACAAACAACCTCTTTGAGTTGTGCAAAAAGGACTCTTGTGTGGAGGAAGGGCCTTCTGAGAAGTTGAAGATTGTCAAGAAGCCAACCAACCTCTCTAAGTCATGGAAAGAGGACTCTCGTGTGGAGGAAGGCCCTTCCAAAAAGTTTAAGATTGACAAGAAGCCAACAAACCTCACCAAGTCGTGTAAAGAATCTTCTTCTGTTCCATCAAATATGGAACACAAGCTAGATTTCCACGCAAAGGAAGTTACTCGAAAACCAGATGTTGTAAGTTGCTTCCAAGTACTCTCACTTTGTATTCATAGTTCTTGTTCTCTTGGCATTTCTTATACCTTGCTACTTCATCATATAACCAAATGAACACAATTGAGTTGCCAAATGGGGTAAACCTATATGGGAACTCTTGCTCAACAATGCTTTTAGAACTTGAATGAATCTATGGGCCTCTTGGGCTAGTATTTTACCTTGACAAGGCTTGACCAAACTATTTTGAGTTTAAACTCGATCCTTTTCAACTCTTGTGCCAATTTAACTAGTCAGAGCAAGGAAATGAGTTGTTTGATCCTTGCAAATCCCATTCCATTTACCCTTGTAAGTCCTAGTAGGGGTTTCTTTATAAAAAGTTGTTCCATTGCTAGGGTGAAACTCTATTGTCTAGACTATAAAAAAACAAAAATTGCCTTATTGCACTAAATTCTTTTGGCCTTTAGGCATTTTTTTAAATAGGTTTTATCATATTGCAGTTAAGGAGGTGACAAAAGCCCAAGAAATAAAATATACGAAGTGTACTATTAGTAAAATATGAAAAATTGTAAGAATTGAAGGGAATGTATAATCTAATTGTATTGTTCATTCATTTTTGATTAGGATCTAATAGATACTTATACAAGTGCTGAGTAGCTCATGCTATAATTAGTTACACGTGCCCCATTGACTTAACCAAGTCAGTTACAGATCAATTACACTAGGATACAACAACAATAATATCCATACTCTAACATACTCCCCATAAACTTAGGGTGTTTGAGCAAGAGCGGACTTATCAAACACCGAGTTTATCTCTTAAGAACTAAAAACCTGGTGGATGATAGTAAGAATGTCTAAGGGGATGTGTAGAGTTGGCAGAAGCTCGTCTTTAACCATGGTTCTACTTTTTGTAGAAGTAGACCATGATTAAGTAGTGTGTCTTTGATGTACCTCAAAATTCACTTGACAGCTATCTAGTGTTGTTCCAGGGGCTAGGAGAGAATTTGGTATGCCTTATTATTTGCAAAGCATAGTTTTGGTCTGGTAATGGTTGCACATTGTAGTAGGGTTTAGAATATGGTAACTTGGTTTTATGGAAAGCCACATCCTTGGAGACATATTCTGGCATCAGGGGCAAGGTATAACCCTTGTGAAAAGGTGAATAGCCAATGAAAACACATTCTCTAGAGTGATAATCAAACTTGTGTGCATTGTAAGGTCTAAGAAAGGGAAAGCAGGCACACCCCAAGACTTTAAGAAACTTATAGTCATGGATTTCATCTAACAACTTGAAGAAAGGTGATTGATGGTGTAGAAAAAGGGTGGGCAAGTGATTTATGAGGTGTATAGCAGTATGAAAGGCATAGTCCAAGAGTTTTAATAGGAGTTGGGCATGAGCAATGAGTGTTAAACTTGTATCAACAATGTGTCTATGCTTCTGCTCAATTGTGCCATTTTGATGATGGGTATGAGGGTAGGTGATACGATGTTGGATACCCAAGTTAGCGAAGCAGGAAGCAAGAACACGAATCCCTCTTCTTCAAAATATGCACAGATTTGAGTTTGTGATTGTGTTGTAGTTCAGCCATAGTTTTAAATTGCTAAAAATCTAAAGCGTATCAAATTTGGCCTTGAGAAATATACCCACGTATAATGGGTGTATGCATCAAGAAAAGTGAGCATATACCGAAATCTAGACAAGGATTTGGTGGTTGCAAGGACTCATAAATCACTATAAATTAGTTCTAGAGGTGTAGTGTAAGAGTGTGTGGATTGTGGACATGCAAACGATTCAAGAGAATAGGCTATGTAAGAAAAACTTCCCTCTAGTTTAATTGTTGATAGAAATGTTACATAGTTGTAGAGTAGATCTAAGAGCCTTATCATGAGGGTGATTCAAGTCTATAGTGCTATGTATTGTAAGTGGAGTGTGTGCTAATTAACATGGTAACAGAACCAGAAATAATAATGGTGGATAGGACAATAGGTGATGGAGGCAACATCAAATCAAATTGGTAGAGCCCTTGGTGATCCACATGTCCTTGCAACAAAGGTTTAGAAGTCACCTGTGATTTAGTGATTGATGTGGAGGTGGTTGATACCACTTGCCATAAGGAAAAGATGGTGATGAAGCAAATTGTTGAGAATAATACGGTTGAGATGAATAGGGTTGATATGGTGTGGTATTGCCATGAAACATAGAGGGTGAGTCATAATTCTTGTAGTAGCATTGACTTGCATCATGATCAAACCGATGGCAGATTTAAAATTAGACATTGGACCTACCACTGAAGCGTCCGCCATGGCCATGAAATTGGCCAGATCTTGCACCATGAGGACATAATTCTCCTTGAAAGTCATCATGACCAGAACCAGGGTGGGGAGGCCAGCGCGCCATTAACAGACATGGTGTTATCATTAAGAACTTTTTTCTTGGCACAATCCACACGCGCCTCATGCGCAAGAGGCATTACTTCAATGTCAGCCATGGAGCCAAATTACACATTTGAATGACAACAATGAGAGGATGATCCTTAGGAAGACCATCAAGAACTGCACCAAGGTGGTCATGAAAGGGAACCAAATCTCCAATGGAGGAGTATTCATGATGATCTTAATCTTTTGTAGATAGTTAGAGATGGAGACTGTACCTTTACATATCAATTTTAGCTCAGACGGTATTTGACTTCTCTAAGCTTGACGTTTTGGCATGGAAGAAATTATGAAGTTCCCCCCAGATTGCCACGAGTGTGCACATGTCATCACATGAGGAAGAAGAGACTGTAAGTTTAAGAGTAATCGTGTGTGGAAAGGTAGAATTGTGTATTTGCCATATTTGATTTCGCTTCAGATGTAGAGGTGTTTGTGCAAGCCATGACTATTATAGATCTTGAAGCTCTATGATACCATATTAAATTCTGAGAAAATGTAAGAATTGATAGGAATGCATAGTCCGATTTTATTGTTCATTCATTTTTGATTGGGGTCTAACAGATACTTGAATTAATTACATGGCCACTTTGACTTAACCAAGTCAATTATAGTTATAGATGAGTTACACTAGTATACAACAATAGTGCTGTACATACTCTAGCAGTGACAAACCTAACATATTCCAAAAGCTAGTTCATGAGTTTAGAGTTGCCTCAAGTCTTATAAGCTGTATACTGACCATATTCTTAGCTGATGTGAGACTTATCTTAACATCTTAACTCACCTCCTCACGCTTAAAACTGGAAATTTGCGGGTGACCCAATATTCGAATTGTTTAGACTATAATACTATATTAGAAAATGGTAGGCCCAACTTATCCCAAAAGCTAGCTCATGGGATAAAGGTTACCTCAAACCTTATAAACTGGATATTGGTCATATTTCTAGTTGATGCGGGAAATTTTTTATCCCATCTTTAAGTTGATATCTATTATAAGTCAACCTTTTGGGTTTTTGGATAGCCCATCTTTAACTAGACTCATGTTGTACATAGCCCATAAGTTCATTAAAATTTAATCGTCAAAACTATTTTGTCTTTGATGATTCTCTTATGAAATTATTTTAATGGTTTCAATCTATAGAAGTTTTAATTAATTTTTGGTATGAAGTTATTTTAATTTGTTTAATGTGATTCTACAATAGTTTATTTTTTGGTTTTTAAAATTAATTTTCTTGTGTATAACAACAAACACAAATAAACATCATTCCATTGAAGCCTATTAGCAATATGGATCATACAATGTCATTGAGCCATCATTAGCAACCATCTCAATAGGGATCCCACTACCTAGAAGCCCTTTTTAGTAATTTTTTAAGTGTTTTGAAAATCATTTGGCCAACCCTTCTTACAAGTCCTTGAAAGTTTTCATTTGCACATGTCCAAACCACCTTAACAAATTTATTCTATTTTCTCCTTAATAGTGTTCAATGCAACTCTACTTCACATACAATCATTATAATTTTATCTTTTCTAGTATGGCCACACATAAATTTCAACATCTGTATCTTGACACCGACTCTAATAGTTTTGTGTTCTTGTGGACCATTCAATGGCCATTATAATCACTAGTAGTTGTTTACGGTCTATTCTTTTAAACATAAAATTATGTCTTTACACAAATAAAATCCTTTTTGTGAATGACCTAGTTTGCCTAAGATATAGCCAATCATGTAAAAGCTTGTTCGTTCGAATAAGCTCCTATCTAGCCTATTCACACTAATCTCATTATATAATCATTTATGCTCGAATTTAGGATGGTATAATACCGTCTTGAAAGCGAATGGAGGGTATCCACGATAATGCATAGGCATTAAGAAGAGCAAGCCCACAAGTGTTGGATACCACAAGCCCATAAGTCCTTGCACTTATAAACCGCCACAAGCCCATAAGTCCTTGCACTTATAAACCGCTCAACTTGGCCATATCTAAAATTGTCACTTGTGTTGAAAATCTTATATTGACTAGAGATATGACCAAATTCAAATATATAAATTGAGAGTAATCCTTGTCATGAGAGTTAGTTTTTAGGATTGAGTTAGAGACAAAATTCACCTTTAAGTATGAAAACCTATCCTGAATCCATTATTAGGCCATATGTATCGGGTATGTAGTAAGTTCCATGTTATTGGGCAACCCGTATTTGTCCATGTTCCAAATATTCATTCTTGGGCGTGAAGGAGTATGTTGAAAGTCTCATGTTGACTAGAGATAGGGCCAAATTAAAATATATAACGTGATGGTAATCCTTATCCTAAGAGCTAGTTTGTAAGATTAAGTTAGAATTAAAATCCAAATTTAAGACTTATTTCATAAATTTGATCATGAAACTTACTGAAATAGGCTAAAATTGTTGTAGTTCAATTGTGAAGAAAATAGTCCTACAATTACAGGCAAATTGAATGATTCATAGGTGTAAAAACTCTTACACCCAATAGGTTTTGGGTTGTAATGCGGCATATGACATTGTGTTTACTTTCTTGGACCATTTCTTTAGAGTGATGATGATTTCCCTGATGTCGTGACCCCTTTTCATCCCAGTAATGTTATCTAGGCTAATGGTGATGCAATTAGGTGACCAATTCCTGTGGGTACTTAGAGCATGGTGGTGTTTGAAGATTAACAAGTTGAGGCCTCGAATTGAATGCCGGCATAATGAGACCAATGGAAGAGTTGACTTGAAGCCTTAAGTAAACAAAGACACCATGTGTGGAGGGTATGGAGCCTTAAAGAATGACTTAGGTGTCTAGTGGCATATATGCGTAAGAAAGCATATAGATATATTCTAGTTTGACACTATAGGTACCCATGGAAGGGGAGAGATTCTGTTGGAAGGGTTGCATTAAGTATGAAATGAGTCACAATTTACAAGGAGCATTGGAGTTCAAGTGTGAAGAAATTGTCCCATATTGGATGGAAATGAACAAGTTGATTGGTTCATACTTGCATGGACTTATACATCTAATGCATTAAGGTTTTGTGTTGCATTGTGGTATCCTACACTTGGTGCTTGCTTTCTTGGCTCCTTTCCTTGGTCTGAAGATAATCTCCCTTGTGGCTTAGCTTCATTCTTTGTCCTAACAAAAGGAGTTTACGAGAGTCATAAACTATTATTATAAGTTTTTGTACAGGTTGTTCCAAATGTATAAGGCTGTTCCAAATGTGCCTATGTGTTTTTGCATTATTTGTGAAGTTTATGTAATTTATATAATTCTTAAATTTGAATATTGGACTTAACTTAATTTTAAAAGCTAACTTATAAGATGAGGATTACCTTCACATTATGAGCCTGTTTGTTTAAGCTTACTTTTAAGTGTTTTTTAAAAAAGTATTTTCTTTATAAGTATTTTTTTTAATAAGCAGATCAAAGTTGCTTCTTAAAACAAGTAGAAATTTGCTTATTTTTAGCTTCTCTTTTTTTTTTAAAAAAAAAACTTTAAACAAACACATTAAAATTTAAAATAAGTACTTTTTTTTATACTAAAAAAGCACTTATTTCTTAAAATAAGTTTAAACAAACAAACCTTATATATTATTAATTGGTCCTATCTCTAGTCAATCAAGCCTAGGATTGAAAATGACTAAACTTATGGAGCGTGAAGTTTACACGATTTGACAACTATTTGTTGCTTAATGATCTAAGATATGCTTTAGTATTGCCTTAAATTTGGATATTGAATTTAACTTACTCCTAAAAGCTAGCTCATAAGATGAAGATAACTCTCTGGTGGAATTACGGCTACAAAGACTTAGTCGTTTGGATAACCAGTTTTGATAACCACTTTCTTATCTGATGAACCCATTTTTCTGGTCACCCTATCCATTTTTGGCCTAATTCCAACATGAACTGCCTCCTCTAGTCTAACAATTACACAACCTTTACCTAACAACCTGGCATTTATCAGCCTTATCTTAGGCCACCATTTGCATTGGCTACTCAGTTCTCTTTCTTTTATGTGTGGAGTGTGGACCGAGGGGCTTAATTCCAACATGATCTGCGCACTCTAGTCTAATGATTACTCACTCTCTACCCAACACCAAACATCAGTCAGCCATATCTTTGGTCACATTTTCATTGGCCGCTCAGTTCTCTTTCTTTTGTATGTGGAGTGTGGACAGTGTAGATTAGTTTTTATTAAGGGTATATTGAAACATGAAATATTGGTCATCCTGCTATCTCACCTTTGAGGGTAGCCACTCCATAATGTTGGAGTTGGGATTGACTACTATGTTCTATTGTTTAGGTTGGCTTAAGTGCTCAATCCATTTGATAACTCCAAAACGACATCCAAGTTTGGAATGGCAAAAAAAAATTGATGCTCATTTATTTTGATGGCTAAAACAACAAATTAACTTTGGCAATTTTGCATGTGTGTTCCCCCACTGCTCTTACTTCGACAATCTAGCTGCTTGAAGAAAATTTTGCTAACTTATCCAATGTTTAGTTTGTATTGTGATAAATTTTACCAAATATTTTGACTGTCTTGAAAGTCAAGGGATGTCTGTTTGCTTAATAAACCTGAATCTTTTATTGTTGTATTTTAAGCTATGCTTTGGAGATTGTGACCAAATTTTCCCACTTATGTTTTGGAGATACTTGCCTTTGCAAGAAAAAATTCCTGTGTAATGTTGAATATTCAATGGGATAAGTTTTATCAAATCTTTTTATTCACTGGAAAATCAAGAAAGAATGTTGGTTTAATTTCTCAACCTAAAATCTTGGTCAAGAGTATTTTAACCTATCCTTTGGAGATTGCAACAGATTTTTTTTTTGTGTAAGTTATTCATGGCACAAAATGTTGCTTTTGCAGGAGAATTTTCTTCTCACTTGAAATCAAATATTTATTGAGTGAAACTTGCAGTGAGTGGTAGATTGGATACAAGATACGGATCTTAAGTGACTGGATACGCTAGGAATATTGTATGCTATCTAAGGAAACTATGGGAAGAATTTAGGTCGTGTTTAGTTCGCAAGTTTTCTAAGAAAAATGGAAAACTATTTTTGAAAAAGTTAGAAAAATAGACAAAGTGTTTACTTACAAAATATTTAAAGAAAACTTTTAGAAAACTATTTTTTTAAGAAAAATAGAGAAGTCTTTAAAGAAGTTTTCCAAGAAAACTGAAAAGTAGAAATTTTTTTTAAGAATTTTTCTATTTATTCCAGGAAATGAAATATTGATAAAGAAACAAAAAACTTTTCCCAAAAAACTAGACTGTAACTAAACACAACCTAAAGACTTCTAGGACCTTGAAATGATTGGAGAAGTTGCCTTAGTTGATAATCGGAACTCATGAAAGATGTTTTGATGATTCCTACATCATTCTTTTCTCTAATAGACTACTAGTCAATTACATATTTTGACCTCTCGTGAATGAATGGTTGTGGTACGAACTTCAAGTGATAGTTATTTGCCTGAGATAAAAAATCATAGCAGTGGCCGTATATTATATATACAGCATATGGTATGTATAATACAGGAAATAAGGATATCTAAACTTTATCAATGGAGTCAATTGACTAAATTACAGCAAGATAAGAATATCCAAGCTACTTAAGGAAATTATGGAAAGAATAAAAGAAAATTGTAATGAAAATACTTGTATTGCATATATGAGCATTGCTCTTGTTTAGCTAAGTTATCTTTTGCATAGTTGTTAGATTTGCATGAGTTGATATGATATGATTTGACTTAATGTGGTTTTGTATTTTCTGTTAAAATTGCTTTTTTAGTTATTTAATGATTTTGTTTTTGTCTTTTTTATTTCCCTTCAGCAATTCTCATTTATGAAATTAAAAAAAAAAGTTACAAATTGTTTTTTGTGAAGACATCAAAGTTATATTGGTCATGTATTAATCTCCACCAATGGCTTATTGTGGTGGGGAATTCTATTGTAAATTTTTTTTGAGGGGTGAATAAATTTATAATTTTGTGAAGTCTTGCGATATTTCTTTAGTGAATAGTGGCCTTTGTTTCTGACAATTGTTTTTAATTAGTTATTGACCATTGTGCATGTTTCTTATGCTTAAGTAATCAGGTGTTCTAATGCAATTTTTTTTTTTTTACTTTGGGACAGGATAAAAGCAAATGGTTTAAGGCAGTTGTAAGTTCTTTTATTTATCTTGACTTGAACTTTCGTGTAGGATGTAATGAACTAATTATCGACTGTTTTCATTGCTTTTTATGCTTTAGATTGAGGTCAAGTGAAACAAAGCTGACTTATTATGTCATTTTCAGCCTTGGGAAGAAAAAATGAAAAATGCTTATGAGCTAGGAAAACTTGTGCTACTTGAAAACTTGGATCCATCTTTATCATCATCAGAGGTACAGGTAATATTCATTCCAAACTTATGGATTACGTGTAGAACTAGAGTACAAAATTAACATTCGATGAATATATGTACATATTATAACATTTATCTTTCGGAATGGTGAAGTTGTTATTTAAACCCCTGAATTAGTTTTTCCTAGCAATTCTTTCAAGAATGTATTTGATTTGGAAGATAATCTATTTCCATTTACGCAAATTTAGTTATGGATTTTGAGGCCTTTGATACATTTTCTTGGCTTTCTAGTAATTTTCATAGTAGTCAATCGCAAATCGCGGAGCATCACGGCCAACCCCAAAAGTGGGATCGTGGCGTCGCGGAGCGGATCGCGGACGCTATTTGCTACAATCGCGGGGATAAAACACATGAACAAATAAACACATATATATGTAGAAAAACATAAAAAACACAGAATACTAATTGAAAAGGAGGTGTCTATAGCCTGACCACCAAGTGCTGCCATTCTCCAACTGCTGAACCAGAAAAAGGAGGGGAAATATGGTGGCTGTAGGAGACCTCTGCTGCAGTAGTGATTTGGAGTGTTTAAGGCTGCTGAAAAATAGAAAAAAAAAGAGGAGGCACAACTGTTGGAGCTGCAGCTGTGGTGGCCGGGGTTACAGAGGTGCCGGAGAAGCATGTCGGAGAATGGATATTCAAAACAGTGAAGGGAGGGAGTAGAGGAAGAAGGAAAGCCTGAAAACAGCAGTGGCTGGGGCTGTTTAAGTTTAAGACTACTGAAAACTGAAAAAGAGAAGACCCACAGCTGTTTCTCTTGCTGCAGTGGTGGGCGGAGTTGCAGAGCTTGCCAGAGAAGAAGGTCGCGCAAGAGAAGAAGTTGTTGCAGGCTTGCAGCAGAGAGAAATGGGAGAAACGGGAGAAGAAGAGGAAAGTTTAGGTTTTCTGAATTAGGGGAGAAAGGGGGAGAAAATACCTGGATACCCTTAATAAAAGCAGAAACGGCGCCGTTTTCCCAGGAGCAGAAGGTTGCGGCCGCAAACTGCCGCAATCCACAGCGATCCGGGCGCCCGCTATAGCGGAAATAGCGCCGCTATTTGATTCTCGCCCGCAATCCCAGTGCCGTCGCACAGGGGGGCCGCTCCGCTCCATCGCGCCGCTATAGCGGCCGCGATTCCGCTACTATGCACTAAACAAGCTAGACAACAACTTCAAATGCCTGAAACTTGGTTGACAACAACATCTGTGCTTGGAACTGGGTCAATGGTGATGGAAATCATGGACAGAAGCAGACCATGTCACACAAGATGGTTCTATGGCCTGTGACATTGCTTTTGAAATTTTTTAGCCTTTTAGGGATAGGTTTTTGGTCAAAATGGCTCAGATCTTGGATTTGAAAATTCGTAAGATTCAAGTGCCTTTTTTTTTCTTTTGAGGGTATGTGATTTGAAGATGGATTCCATTCTTAACTCCTGAATTGATTGTCAGTGTCTTCAGTTTACAATTTTTGAATGTGCACTCTTTATTTTGAAATGAGCTTAGTTTCGTGTTTGTGTTTTGTGGATCTAATTGGTATTTTTTCCTTTATACTTTTGTGGTCTTGATTCATCCGGGTAGATTTCTTTATACTTTTGTGAATGGGGTTTCCTCAATCATCTTATTTAAGAGAATTTAACAAAATCCATTTCTGATAATTTCCATATCTGGGGTCATGTTAAAGTAAGTATCATTCAAGTAATATGTGATTAAGTCATCATTATTGTCTTTTACTGTAGTGAAGGATGTTTGGTATTTTGTAGATTATAGTTGGGAGGGTTTCAAATTTCTGAAGGAATTTAAACTTCTTAAAGAAAAATTAAGAGGATGGATAAAAGATGCTTTTGGAGACACAAAATGATCAAGAAAAAAGAAATTTTGCCTGGGATTGATTCTTTGGGTAGAATGGAGTTTGAGCGGATTGTCCAGTTCTCAAATTGCATACTCGTTTTTTATTTGATAATGTGCTGTATGTCCCTTTAAATTTCCATCTAGTTGTTTACATCTATAAGCCACATGTCACTGTTCATATATATTGTTCTAAATCACAGGATATTATCATGGATGGCTTTAAAGAAAGTTGCACTGCAAAGATGATCCAGAAAACTGCATATTCTAGCCCTCATTCTGGTTAGAACTAGTGTCTTTGATTCGCATTCTTTTAAGCTTGGATATTACAATGTCGTAATATTTTGTTTATGATATAGGTCAAGCTTTTGTTATATTTAGAAGAAAGGAAACAGCAGAGTTGGTTATTCGAAAATTAGAAGAGGGTTGTTTCTTAATGTCAAATGGGCGGTATGTGCTTTACTCCACATGAATGATAATTATACTGTCAAATAGCCTGAATTCAACTATGACTAGTACACACATCTGTAAACATAAATCAAATCATGTTTGGTAGTAATGACTTTTTTATGTTTTAATGTAACCGTCTATATCTGGCCATCACTTTCACTGGAAAAGGTCTTCTCACCTAAACAAACAGATGTTTTATTACACATGTGCAGTTAATTGTAATCTTAATTGTTAATTGTTCGCCCAGTGGCTGTAACTTCCCACTTTACTCTATCATAGTGAGTCTTGTACTTCAGAGGAGTGTAATGCATGTATGATGTTGATTACTTATTTCTCCTTTGTGATTCTATTGATTGTTTTTCTGCTTTTGTTGTTGAGTCAGATGATTTTATGATATTGTGTAGTCCCTTTTAACTTATAAGGTTTGTTTAGAGACATATGAACTTATGGGTTTTGGTGTGATAATAAATTACTCTTAGGGATTTCTTTGTTTGGTAATTTCTGAAGCACAAATGGCATACCTAGAAGTGTATATACCTGGTGCATATCTTTTCTTGATAAGGAAAAAGTTAGAAAGGCATGCAATTTTGGTTCAGCCTGTTCATAAGGGATGGCTCTGTGATGGTTTTTCCTGAATTCCTTTGTCTGGTGCTTTGATACCACAACTCACACCATTTCCTGTGAATTCTTGCATAGGACAGCTCAATTTCAGCTTCTTTGGTTTTTATACTGTTCATTCATTCATGTCCCTGTATGCTTTATTGCTTGCGTTGGGTTCTTTGCTCTTGACAGTTTCTCATTCATCCTTTGTTTTTCAACTCTCTCTCTCTCTCTGTCAACATATCTAAGTATTATGATTTGGTTGTTCATTCCTTTTCTCTTTGACTTCATTTTTATGTTCTAATATATTCTTATCAGTCATTTTTACTAGAAGTGTTTAATTATTTTACACTGTAGCCCCCTTGTTGGAAGCATTGGAGTTCCTTGCTTTCCAGAGAAGAAGCCAATATTTCATGGTCATCATGTTGTTGATCAACTTCGACTGATGCAAATGCAACGTGAGATGGTACAGGATCCATCTTTTTTGTTCATATTTGTGCGTAATTTTGGAAATGTAGGTTAAATAGTTGGTTCATTTTCATTTATTTGCCAGTTTGAGTTTGGTTTGTGCAGAAAGATGCTGTGTCTACTTCACATTGTTCTCAGCCCAACAATATTGAATATGATATGGCCATAGAGTGGTGCGTACTGCAAGAAAGAGGAGACAAATTATGGAAAATGTTGTATCAGGTATATAAATTGAGTGATGTGGCTGAAATAATTTTCACCTGTGCTTTATTTTATTTAATGCTTGTTTGTTACTATAATGTTTTTATTCCTTAAGCAACAAGGTGAGGAGTTAAGTAGACTCAAAGTTAAGCTGAAGTCTCAAATCTGACTGATCCTATGACCGTGTATACTTCTTTCTTATTCTTGGTAAGTTCCTCAAGGAAAGTTTTCCTTCCTAGCATCTTATGTTTTCTAGTTTTACTGAACTCGAAGTTTTTCAGTTGCACGTCATTCTATATTAAGGTGCTGTTTCTCTGTTCATGCAGCATGGCTGCAAGGGAGGCCTTTATTTTGTGCAGTGACCAAAATTTTGGCGTATGCTTTTGACTTTTGGTTACTACAGCAAATGAAATTGTAAGTTTTCTGCTTCTCCTTGTCTCCTTATTGCTTCGCTGATTCTTTTTGAATATTTAAGCCAAGTTAGACATTTTTAACAGTGCATTTATTCTTACCTGAACAATTTTCTTTACCTCGTTGACAGATCTTGGATTAAATAGTTTGAACATTTGTGTGGTGTTTTGAATGTGGGTGGTGAGTAGTGTAGTATAACACTAAACTGAGATTCTATGCAATATTAACGTTATGCATAGCTGATAGTTGGCTATTTTAATTGAATTAGGTCCCTTTTGATTGTGAATTTTTTAAGTAAATCATTTTCTTAAAAAAGCATGTTCAAATACTTTATTGTGATTGGAAAGGTTTTGGTAGGATATTTTTTTAGTTTTCCATATCTTTTTTACATTCTCATGTTTGTACTACTTTGGGGGTGGCAGCAGCGGCTGGATGTCGGTGGCCAATGGGTTAATGTTTGTTTAGGGACAGTATAGTAATTTGACCAAACTAACAACTTATAATATCAGATAAAATCAGGGTGCCAGGTAGTAGGAGGGGATACCAAAGACAATTCCCGACAAAAGTTTTCCTTGTGAGGTGCGGGATGTGGAAAAATTTGTTTTTACTTAAAATTTTAAACTTTTAAAAGATTCCATATATCTAAATTAGGGAAAAAGATGATTAAATAAAAATTGATGAAAATTACCCTACAAAAGGTTATTTGCTTTCACTGATTATCCATCCAAAAATTCACACAAGGCTATAGTGGGACAGGCCTTACGTCTGTTTACAGATTTGAAGTTTTTTTTTTTTGTCCGGGATTTTGATTGCTGTTTTAATGATATGAACCCTGCAGCGCAGAAGGTTATGAAGCTTTAATCTGTTTAATCTTTTGTTTGCAGAAAGCCGGGATTGACTTTTTCACTTTGGCAATGGCATTGAATATGGCATTTTTTGGTTCCGCAGTTGTAAATATTGTATCAGGGGGTTTCGGAGTATCCACTCTAACCCCCATAATATGCTGCCGAACGCTTTATTGCCAGTGTAGATTTACTGTCAATGTACTGTATATAACATCTTTTGTTCTGGCTATAGTGGAAATATTCTTTAATGTTCGGTTATATCATATTTCGGCGTCGACTCTGGTCTCCACATCTGAGGTTTTGAAATATTGCTAGCCATGTATAATGTGTGTAGCTGGGTTGCGTTTTGAAATGTTGTTTTCTATAAAATTATACTCAATATTTTGTTTGTAACCATAGTAAAGGGAAGGTATATTCCCTTTGCATTTACCGTTACTGTCCGTCCAAAATGGGGAGGGATGTTATCAATACAAAACTTGTGGGGACTGGCTTGTAAGTGAAAAACATTTTTGGGTCGTATTCATTATTGAGCTAAATATTTCCATCAACTTTAAATTTCACTCAAGCTAGTGTTCATCAATCTACTTGGCAGACATAAATGTTATTATCGTTTGATACGTCAATCTATCAGTGCCCTAAATCTCGTTTAGGGTTTTAGGGTTTAGTAAGCCCAATTTCTAAAAAAAAAACTCTTCGTGCCAAAAATCTAACTCAGGACCTCATGTTTGGTCCTAATAGGTCACTACGAATATCTGTGTCTAAATTAAAAATTTAACTAGTAATTGTATTAATAATGATATTAGTAAATAAAAATAAATTAGTACTTCTGAATTTGAATATAAATAAATAAACGACGCTCCACATTGTTTCCTTGTGCTATGGTGATCCGTCTAGACGAGTTGAAGCCAATTATTGCACTTGCACACAGGGATGTAGGCATTTTTACATGATAGAGCTTGACCAAGGGTGACCATAAACTACAAACTCGATTCAAACTGTATGTCAACATTATTCGTCAGTTTTCAACTATTATGGTTCTAGAGCCAAAACGAAGTACATTTTTTTAATATTTCATGGTGGATCTCATTCTTTAATTCATGGAAATCATTAGTTTTTATCTTTGATGTGTATATATTGAATTTCTTGTTTTGTCTGATCTGATTATCACTTGTTAAATTTTATATTTGTTTCTATTAAATCTTGTTTAAACAAATGCTTTGATGCTCTGATAACATGTCTTACAAAGTCTGATGTTTTGATAACCTCCTTAAATATTCTGATATCTTGTTTTTAAGACAATCATTGCACTAGTCATGTATCTGTCTAACCTTTTTCCTAAACGATGCCAAAGTTGTTTAAGATAGGTACTTTATCATAAGACTTTATCAAAATTATTGTGATTTTTTCTAAACTCAAAGTTTAAAATCCTTATTGGTTTGAGGGGTAGCAAAATAAAAGCTCTCACTAAGACTCTATTTAATAAAAGACTTTTGCTATCAACAAATAGGAGGAAAATGTTAGAACTAAGTTTGTTTTAAAATACTTTGAAAAACTTAAAATTTATTGTTAGAAACCTCAAGATTTTTTGTTAACACACATCAAGGCTTTTTAATTAAGTAAAGTCTATTTAAGTGTTATTTAACCATTTACTTGTGTGTTTCAGAATACAAAGTCCGTGGTGGAAGAGTCACAATTCAAAGGGGGAGTCCATCAATTCAAAGCAACCAAAGCTTATGTAGAACTCGATCAAAATATTTCAAGTCTGACCTAGCCTTAAGTCTGACTTAGCCTTAAGTCTACGTTGAGGACAACATTCAAAAGAAAATTCTAGCTCATCCTTTTACTGACATTGGAAAACAGCTAAGCATGTTCTTTGATATTTAGTTGGTACTTTCGATCATGGGCTTCTTCTTCATGTTGCTTCCATGGATGTTCTTTTTTATCTTCAAGCATATTGTAATGCTGACTGGGCTACTGATTAGGATGATAGATGCTCTACATCTGGTTCTTGCATTTATTTTGGTCCAAATATTGTATTGTGGTAGTCTAAAAAGCAGACCCTTGTTGCTCCCGCAAGTGTAGAGGCAGAGTATTGCAACATTGCTCTTATAGCTCAGGAACTTCTTTGGATAGAATCCCTTCTTACTAAGTTACATGTTCCCTTTTCCACTCTGGTTATTCACTATGACAATCAAAGTGCTTGGCCCTTTTCCATAACCCTGTTCTACATTCCTACATGAAGCATATGGAAATTGATATCTACTTTGTTCGGGAAAAACCTTATGCATCTATCATGTGCCTTCCATTGATTAGTTAACTGATATCCTCACCAAACTTTTCTCAAAGCGACAATTCTTGCTTGAGTTTGTAGGGGGAATGATAGAATATGTTAGTCTATTATAGTCAGGGGTGTTAGTTTTGTATTTTGTGTTAGTTGTACTTTTTGCCTATATATAAGTTGTTGTACTCTTCACCTTAGAAATATAATTCTCATTTTGTTTCTCTGTTCTTTCTCTTAAATTCTCTTTCTCTTCTTTATGCTTTGGTAAGGATTTTTCAATGATGGTAATTGTGTGTGGCAAGTTTACCCACGTCAGTTGTAGTAAAATAGAGTGTCATTCCACTAGGGGACTATTAAAACTTGAAAGGTTCAGTACAAATAATTTGAGCAGGAGAAAGAGTGGTTTTCATTGTGATGTAAAACAATACAAACTAATATAGGAACGCATAGTACTAAAATAAAGGAAAGTTCAAATACAGAGAAACTGAGATTGGATTTCATTTATCTCACCATTTTTAACCTTGGATACATTCATATAAATGATATCTAGTTCTATCAACTTTTACGCAACAAATTTTAGATCATTCGTTTTGATCCATCGAATTCAAAATCCTAAGAAAACCTCTAAAACGTTGGTTCCTCAATTATTTTAACAAGTTTTCCAGCATTTTATTCCGTTGTTAAAAACGTCCAATATGTCGGAGGTTATTCCTAACATCAGAGCATATTGGGTACTTCATTCAAATCAATTTTCAGAAATCATTTCCCAACAACTTAAGAAAACTGAATCAAAAGGCTATTTATCCAATAGAATCAAGCAAATAACATGGAATGAAATACCAAAATCAATAGAACAGTTACCATATATATCAATATAAAGCCAATGTATGAAGGATTTGAGTCAACTACATCAAATCCCAAAAAAGAGTTTAGCTACTCATAGTAGCCATTACAAACCATCAAACAGGCCTTCACAAACGTCTTCCAAAAATAAGTGTTTCTTTTTTCTTTTTATTTTCCTTCGCGTCCTTCATTTCCTCGAGCTGTCCCTTTAAATATAGTTAGCCTCGCTCAGGCGAGCTTAGCCTCGCTTAAGCGAGAGTCACTTGCAGTTAGTGACTTAGCTACTTAATTCTTCGAAGTCTCGCTCAAGTGAGTTAGTCTCGCTTAAGCGAGATCACATCTGATGCTACTACCCTTGTTTTCGCTTGAGCAGACTGAAGCTCGCTCAAGCGAATGCAATTCTTGGAGTTTCTGTCTGATTTTGCTTGAGCGGAAAGTCCCTCACTTAAGCGAATACAACATTTTTGGCCTCTGTAGCTTTCTCGCTCAAGCAAGCAAAACCATGCTCAAGTGAATGTCCCGCTCAAGCGAATTTGGTCTCGCTTGAGCGAGATACTCCAAATTTGCTTGAATTTTTGCCATTTCAGCTGATCTTTTTTCCAATTTCCTTAGTTACCTACATAAAATCAATAAAACAAGGATTAAATGCTATCGAAGCTAACAAAACCAAGGTTGGAATATACGACTACAATTTCTTGTTGTTTTAACAAATAATTTGCATTTAAATCCAACAATTCCTCAACGCAACTGTCCAAATAACATAGAAATTTATACACAAATGGACACTTATCATGCTTCTCTCAATTCTAATAAATTAAGTTTTAGTTTTGAAATGAATATAAAAGCTTCAAGTGGACAATTCAACCTCCCTTCTTGTGAATTACTTAGATCTTCATAATCATGTTTTGTTCATAATTGTTCTATGTTCAATTCTCTTTAAATCATGTGTCTAGCTTGAATTTCATGGATGAAAAATATTTTCATGAGAAAAGTTCACTCTATTATGTTGTAATGAACTTGAATCAATTACCTCTTATTGAAGGTATCTAGTGATAAAACATTCTCCTAGTTAGACAAATAGTAATAATGACAATAACAATAAAATATTCTTCCACTTGGACAAAATTGACAAGTTATTGGCAATATATGAGTCATCAAAATAAAATATTGTCTTTGGTCTCAATAAAGTTAACCAAATCACTAAAAGCAATAAAAGTAATTAAGAGGTAGTTAAATGTGTTGAGTTTCTAAAAAAATAATTTTCCATTATAATTTTAGTCTTATAAGTGTAATTTAATGTCAAAGAGAGTTATAGATATATTTAATGATACATAAAATATTTAGATTAGTTAATATGGATAAATAAGAAAAATTCAATAAATGTTTTATGAGAAGCGTAATTTTTCATTAAAAAAGACCAACTTTTTTTAAACCTATGTATTATATATGACACCGGAGGGTGGAACAATTATCACAAGACTATTAGTTGACAAATGATTTAAGAATTAGAAGCAATAATAACGCTATTAGAAAGTGACAGGCCTAACGTAACATAAAAGTTAACCCACATGCCACAAGTTTTACAATGAGTATGTAAACAATATTCCTAGTCAATATGTGATATCTTAACATGTCCTCCTCACATCCAGGATTGGACATCTAAGTTTGTAAGATGAACATTTAAGGATGACTCAACATTTAAGGTTGGTCAAACTCCGATATCATGTTAGAAATGATGAGTCCAATAAAAGATCATTATAAGTTGTGTCTTATGAAAGAACCCATTGTTCCTTGATGCTTAATTTTTTTTTTAAAAATCGTGTTTCAGTTGTCTTTTCATCCTTTAGTCTATGGACCTATTTTTGGGGGGACTTTTCATCATTCCTCCTTATTGTCTAGTCATCTCCATAGTTATTCAACCTTCAACTCAACTAACGAACCCATAGCCAATCCATCCCCGTCGGTCATGTTGGAGATAGAGGACTCACGTTGGTCAGTCGCCACATGATTTTCTTCATATGCTGCCTCCTTCACATCCAATATTGAACATATTGTGTGTGAAGTTTGCATGGTTTGACAACTATGAGTGGTCCAATATTTAAGATTGATCAAACTCTAATACCATATTAAAAATAATAAGTTTAACTCATCTCAAAAGCTAACTTATTTTTCTAACATAAATTACAAGCTACCAAATGAACAAAATCCATAAATTTAAGTGCTTACAATAGTCCTATAAAAAATAATAACAAATTACCAAGGTTCAATAACAAACAAACATGTGTTGGTTAAATTAATAAACGTTATATAACAGTTCACATTTAATCAATCCAAATAAATCTGACTTGATACATGGCTACATAAGTCTTTGCGAGAATAACAAATCTAGCAAATCTATCACCAGATTAACATAAAACTTAGTTTAAACAAGACAAACAACTTAGGATTAATATGCTAATAAGAATATCAAAAGTGGACGAGACAGACTAGTACTTAAAACCATTTGTCCAAATAAAAAATTACAAGCATGATAGAAGTGATGACATTATAAATACATGATACTAGTAAATGTGTGAACTTGAATAATGAATAATATTATTGGCTGTTTTGAACAAAAAAGACTCTAACAAAGCATTTTGATGTTGAACAAACTTCTAAAGAAATTTTAAACAATTTGAATCTTGAACTAATGTTTTCACTGAATAGTAATTAAAGAACATAATTTATGAAAATTGATTTAGGAAAAAAATTATATACATACACAACTTTAGATGTTCACTCGTGGTGGTTTAAAACAATTTAAATAAATTCTTAAACACTCCTAGTGTGAATAATGTTATGTGCACATGTTAAAACATTGCTTAACAAAACTTAACATATATATTCCCCTCTTTTGTATGTATAAGAAGTTTTACAAAGAGCTAGTATTTTTATATGGACTACATATCCATATCAAAACCAAAAGAAATAATGATATGGACACTTTAGCTTAATAGTGGTAATAACTAAATATTTTATATCTTAAATACAAAAATCAGATTATTAGATGTTTAGTAGCTTTTAAAATGCTTACGATCATTTTTATAAACCTTGGATGGGGACAAGTACTTGTTGGGAACTAAACCTTGGATATTTATCATTGCTAGGTGACATAAAATTAAATTGCAATGTCATTCTTAGATACATGAAATTATATGGCATTGTCATTCTCACATAAAAACACATCGAGCATACAACAGAACCGGTACGTAATACAATAGTCTAGTTTTCCTACTTTATACACAACTATAAATAGCTTTATCTCATTGGCGATGTCCTTCAGGAAAAGGAACCACTTTGTGGAAAGGCACTATCCTTTGAGGCAAGGATCCATTTTCCTCGTCATCATCAAATTCCAACACATAACTGTTCCAATCACCTCGGAGAGTAAATAACCGTAATAATATGGTAACAAAAATAACAGTTGAGCTAAATATATACAAAGGAGCTACATTCCAGAAGAAAGATATCTCTTGTTTTACTTTAAATAAGTCCTGATAAATGTTCTAACCCACCAACAATTTGAATTTGCACAATACTTGTGAGATCCTACTTATAGTTAAAAGTGATGTGCAAAAGCTTTATATTTATTTTCAGTCAAGTCAGAAACTTATATGATCCTATTTACATCCTAATTCAATTGTCTTTACGCTTCTTTGGAGTGTGGACAGGACAACACAGTTTAAAAGATTTAGCATTTTGAAGGATATTTTGAAGGATTTAGCATTTCTCATCCATAAATGTCTCTCACATTCACATATGCCAATCACCACAGATGGATAAATAAATTTTTGTTGGTTGATGTGATAGAAAAGCTTAATGTAAGAATAAATCATGATACCATTGGATTTCCAATGATGTGATAAATAATGGTTAGAATCACACATTCATTCAGAAAGCCATAACAGATTATACTTACTCATCTGTCTTCCTCTGCATGATTGCAAAACGTTGGAGAATAGCCCAGAAAATGCACAATACTACTGGTTAGTATCATGTTATAAGTCAAAAAGGTAGCAAAGATTTATAGACTACAAAATAATGGAATGAGGAAAAATCAAGAAATAATCCCACTATGTTAAGAAAAACAAAAGAATTATTACTCTGCGATGGCCTTGAACAACTGTTGCTTTATAAAGGGCCGTAGTGCCTGGATAGACTGCCAAAACATGCTTTCCAGGAGGAAAATCAGGAGCACTAGAAGGATCATCACTCTTGGGGAAAGGAATGATACTTCTCATGGGAAGCCTGTATTGTCTGAAGTAGGATAAAAAACAATGAAACTAAACATCCCAATCAAATGTGATACCAATAGTTCATAAATTACCAAACTAAAATTGAAGGATATTGTGAAGAAATTCCCATGTAAATAAAATAGGCACCTCAAGCAAAGCAAGTACACAACATGATCACCACAGATGATTAAACATAATAAATTTGTAAGTGGTTAGGTAGATTACTTTTGTTCACTGCTCTCTTCATCATCACCAGGTTCCTCGTCCAATACTTGAAATCTGTAAAATAATGTCACACGGAACATATAAAATGTTGAACAGGACAACCAGAAAAGATTAATGTCCAAATGGGTACTATAAGTTCTGTCAATAATTATAAATCACACACTTGTGGATATATAGAGGCTTTTAGAATTCTAGAGATTGTTAAACTAATAATGAGTGATGATTATAAAAAAAATCAAATATGGAAGTAATGGTAATGATAATCTAAGATCAGTGGAAGAAAATAGGAAACTTAAAAGTTAAAATTCTCTTTTTAACATGTGTCACTTGTGGATGCGGCACTTGAAATTCCTTTTATTTGTACTGAAAATCATTTAAGTTAAAATTGTATATTATTCTTAAAACTCTTCCTTAATCATTTAACCATATTGTTAGTTTCAAAATTTTATAAAATTTTAAAATTCTCCACCCAAATACAAGATTAGAGTTTGTCAAATGATAAACTCAATACGTACACAGTCACGCAGACTCAATCCTAAATGGGAGCTTATGATTGACCTAAAGCAAAGCAAGCATGGGTCAAATCTAATCACCTAGGTCAGAATGGTGGTAACCTAGTATTTAATCAGTACTTAACGCTCTTTTATTCTTAGTTAAAAAGTATTCGTCTATTTCGTCACTAGCAACAAAATGTATTTCCAAATTCCAAGTCATAAGCAAGGACTTTAGGCCAAGCTAGACAGAAAAGGTAAAATATACACTTGTTAGAACTAGACTCAATATAATATCCTTTGTTATAGTTAACCTCTTGAAGGCATTCATTGATATGATGAACTATATAACAAGGATAATTACTCTTAATTCTCATCATGTTAAAAGATTTATTACACCCAAAATTCCTCCCATTTCGAAAATTACCACCATGATTTTGCTCTTGCAACTCTACATCCTAGGCTGTATAAGAAATTACACATACACATTACACCCTAATATTATGCACTACCTTACAAAAAGTCTCGTTGCAGATATAATAAAGCATGTCATTCCCCAAACGATAAAGGTGTCAATGCAATGACCCAATGAAAGTGAACCTATTTTATTGATCGCTTGAACTCAATAATTGACAAGTTAATTAAAGAATGTATACTTACTCCTTTGTATCCTTATCAAAATGAATCACTTTTACAATAAACCATTCGTCCTTGTCAGCATTACCTTGTGTGACTCTAGCTGCTACCTGGGAAGTGAGAACAATTCACTTAGTGTTATAGAACTCCAAATGCTTCAAGAATATTAAAAAATAGTACCCTGCAAGTGCAAAAGTGAGAAAAAATGATGGAAAGAGAAGAAAGCACAGTGCGAGAAGAGAAATAGCTATCTCCATGAAAATTCTTTATGAGATTTATTCAGTGCCTTGTGAGAGGTTCAGATGAATAAATGAATACGAGAATTGTAACTCTGTAATAGCTCCATTAACTACTAATTGAATTTCTAACAGCTGTAAGCTTTAAAAGAACTAACAGAAGCAGTGTACTGCACACACATGCAGTATACTCTAATTTCTAACAAAGAACATTAACAATAAAAAAGCAACAAAGCATTCAATATTTAATGATTTATATCAATCAAACTTCAGGAAAATGCATGCCTGTTCACCCTTAAGACTGGCACAATTCTCAAGTTCTTTTCGCTGCCTGGACATGTCTGATTCAGTCTTCACCCGTTTCCTTTTCTGCTCATTACCTTCTGTAACACAAGTAACATCAGCAACACAAGATATATAAAATCGGCATTTCATTGGACATGATAATTAGATGCAGCTCAATAAAATTATTAACTTCAACTAAAATATTTAATACACCCTTCAGCATTTTTCTACATATTCTGATTCTCATGTTCACATAGCCTCATGTAATCAACTGAATGTTGTAAAGAGCCATTACCATGATGTTGAGGAAGCAAAGCATCACCATGAATTAGATGCAGGTTAACGACCGCATGCAAAAGCACTCTTGCTAATTATTTATGAGTTTTGCTAACCAGCACCTCCAAATCATGAATCAACTAATACACAATTTTAAGTTTTTACTTAAAATTACACATTAACATGCCCTCCCTCCCCCTTTTTCTTCTTCATGTAGCTGCACTATACATGATTGACCAACATAGCAGCAAAGATGTCAACTATAGTGACGAGTATCCAAAGCAGTAGACTTTACCTTTCCCTGGAAAAGACAGAAAAATGAGAGAAAATCTTAAACAACCAGAGAACTGCAACATGCTCCAACAAATCAATGGAAATTTGGCATGTTGTCACAAAGATGGTCAGATATATTATCTCTTTCTTTTTCTCCCCCCATTTTGTTTATGTCCTACTTTCCTCCCCCAGGAAAAGCCAAAACTCTAATGTTTTAGATTCTTACTTTAGTTTTACTTACAATGTTTGTCAATTACACCTAGTCCCTCTGGCTAATATATATATATCTATGATACAGATAGGAAGAAAATATTGAGAAAGTAACATACCAAAATATTCATTTATTTATAGTATTTATTTCATGAATGAATTTTATATGGGCTTAACTACTTAAGTACAAGGGTGATAAAATTTCAACTGAAAGACATTTATTTGTCACAATTTTGAGACAAACCTATTCTTCTTCGGGCTTGCCCTTGGGGTCCTGGAGGCAGTAGAGCATCAAGTTGGCTTATCAATATATTGGAAATACTGAAACCAATAACAATATCAAGAATCATATACAATAGAATGCCTAGCCTCGAAAAAGTATATAAAAGTTTCTAATGTCAAAATCCAAGTCTTAATGCATAAAAGAAAATAAAATACAATTCACATAAAATGCCTTAGAGCTATAGACAGAATAAACATACTTTGCTTCACTGTCTGAAAGATCTTTTGCTTGAGTGTACAAAATTTTAAGCCTTGCTAACGAGTTATCCCCAGGCTTCTCAACCACTTCAGGAGCTGCATTGAAATGACAAGAAACTATCAAGTATCAACGACAAATTACAAGGAAATAAATAGAGAATAACTGAACATCAGATCTTGTTTCCCAAATATGGAAACATATAGAGCCATTCCTGTCCAACAAGTCCAAAGGATATGCTTGCAAGTTGAATATTAGATGGAAAGGAAGATAAAGGCAAGGCTTATTGACAGCCATTTCCCTTTTTTTGTTTGCTAGTGGTGTTTTTATTTTCTATATAATTTAAAATACACTCTATCTCTCTTCCTCCTCCATCCTTCCCCTCCTAACCCTCCCATTCCCCATCCCCTTCCTTCCTCCTTCACTCCAAACCCCCAAACATACCCTAAGAGTCTTTGTCTTTAGAAAATTAGAGCTATTCTAGCCCATGGTGTAACACCCTACCTAATTTTCCTTATTTGATAAAAACTTGGTTCTAACACTTTTGGTAGCACATTACTCTTCTTCTAAATTTACTTCAATTTCTACAATAAAATGCAACTAGGTAAGCTTAGTAAAAATCTTTTCATATAATCCACGTAGTTAAAATTCTGAATTTATGATTTTTTAAAGGCTCTACAATTTAAATAGGTCAAAAAATCTTAATCTGGCCACAATCTGCTTGAATCCCGTTTAAAACTTAAAATCCCAAAAATCTTATGATTTTTCGATTCCAAGATCTGACCTATTCTTTTTACTAGAAACACATCCCTAGAAAGCTCAAAATTTTCAAAACCAACATAGCGCAGGCCCTAGAACCATCTTGTGCAACACTGTTCTACTTGTGTCCATGATTTCTGTTGCTGTGGACCAAGTTCCGGGAATCTGAAGTTGTCGCCTAGGTTGTGTTGTGTAGTTGTTTTTGAACTTGGAGACTTAGAGTTGTTAAGTTTCTAGTTTATTACTGTTTAATAAGTACTATGCTTTATGTTTATTAAAGTGTTTTTAGATGATGAATTATGAGTTTATATGCATATAGGAATTTATGTGCATATAAACACGTGTATTATATGTATATGAAATTTGTAAAATCTTACGGTACAATTTACTATTTCTAGAACCCCTTTTCAATTCAACTTAAAATCCCGATTTTGACTACCTTGGTTAAATCATAAGACAAAATAAGTTAATGAACTATATGATTGATAAGTTCCAATTTGATCAATATACAGAAAAAAAATGTAAACTTGTTTGAATCCGTAGGGAGAAAGAACAGGCACTTATGAAAACATAAAATAGAGGCAATATTTCTTTCTCTTTTATCTTATAGCAGCTTTGGGGTATACAACCCTTCTTTCTTAATGCTTAGGTAACTTTCTTAAATCGTGCACTTTCATTGTAAGCCAATCCCTTAAATATTACTTTTTCTTATTTATTTCATTCGAAATAACACTCTTGCACAAGATATTCTTATAATTGTTTGTTCTCTTTCTCCCTTAGAGGAGGTTTCTCTCGATATCTTGCCTCCATCATCTTTAGAGTAGTAAAACCATGATGTCAAAATGAACTAAAGTTCAACTTTTATTAGAATGAAGTCAAGGATCAAACTCTGGACCATAAGAGCATGGAGAATCTTATACCATACCATGAATCAACATACTCAAAAGCTTAAGTTGTTTGGTGAAGACACATAAATGGTTTTTGTTGAATGTCCCACATTATCTAGAGATATGACCAATTAAAAGTATATAAAATAAGGGTAATATTCATCCTATAAACTAGCTTTTAGGGTTGAGTTAGGCCCGATATCCAAATTGAACACGGTATCAGAGTCTATTCTCTATCCCTTATTAGGTCACCTGTATCTGTTCATACTCTATTCCTGAGCATGGGGTGCTCTATAAATCCCTGAGTGTGTTCATACTCTATCCGTTTTGAAAGTCCCACATTGTCATGTCCAGTCTTGGAAACTTCATGCTACCACCTATATTTGTCCACGTTTCATTCCTAAACGTGGGAGAGTGTGTTGAAAGTTCAACATTATCTAAAGATATGGTCAATTAAAAGTACTTAAGATGAGGGTAATCCTCTGATAGGTATTGGATTAATAGAAGAAAGAAACAATGAATAGAAGGTCTAGTTAATTGGGCTGGCCTCCTTTAGTTAATTGGGCTGTCCCATTTCTTTCATGACCCATTTCCTTCATGGGCCCCTTACATATGTTTTCTTAATAGGAGGTCTAACATCTCCATCCTATAAGCTAGTTTTTAAGATTGAGTTGAACCTCCTGATATCCAAATATAACAATTTTAAATATCAACCTGAAAGAATTGTTTGCTTGTTTCCTAAATTCATTAAGCTTTAAATTACCATTTTTTAGAGTTAACTAAATCAACATTTGCTTTCCATTAAAATTTAGGCAACATAGTTTGCAAACAAAAGCAAACACTAAACTAAATTAATGAGCCATATGCATATTAAAAATATATCGATAATCAAAGACCCAAAAACTCTAATAATTTTATTCATCAACCAGATAAAAGGGAAAAAAACATTTCTTGTCAACAATATGCAATAGTGCTCAATAAACATCAGTCTTCAAGCCATAAGAGTTAAATCTCTTCTTATTATTACCAATTTCAAAATATATTACTAAGATGTAAATGATTATGTTAATATTGAACCTTCACAGACACATCACAATAAAGATCATTCTTCAACCAAATCAAACCAGTTCCTTTTTGCCTTTATGAACAACACGTACATGTTTGTGAAAGTGAAATTTAAAAAACGTAGAAGTACTTCCATCAAAAAATCACCAACCAGGCATCACTCATAAACAGGGCTACTTTAGAGTGAAATAAAAATATAGCACTAAAAAGAAATGAAACAAACAAACAAACAAGAATACTCAAAACAAATTTTTGAATTTTTTTAGTTCAATTTACCCAAAATTAAAAAGCGCTAAAATAAAAATAAAAACAGAAGAAATATCCGATTAGCCGCATACATTAGCATGTGAACTTTAATAAAGATCACAGAAAGGATTAAGAAGCAGCAATGAACAGAGAACAGAAAAAGAAAACAAAAACATAAATAGAGACAAAGAAAAAGGGAAGAGAGAAAAAAAAATCTCACTTGCGTGAAGCTTCTTGTGGAGCTTGTTGATCTCCGACAGAACCTCTTCCTGGTCTTTCCTTAACCGATCGAGCTCCTTCGAGTTCTCCAATATTGTCATAATATCCAGCGACGACATCGTTTTGATCGCGATGACCAGATTCTCAGAACAATTCTCTTCTCGCTCCTCCTTCTAACGCTGCAATCGAAATCGGAAATTCAAAATCAAAATCGCAACTCCAATTTTCACGTTTTATTTTTTATTTTGCTTTTTTAGTGGGATATTTTGCCTCTCTTGTTTTTTCTATTTTCTCTATGTTATAAACTTATAATACATATTGCTCGTCGTTATTTCGATGTTTTATTTAAGTTAAAACCCTTAAATGTATTAATTATAATAAAATATTAAAAATTAAACGGGGAGCGAGCTTTTATCTCAGAGTGACATCTTGAAGGGTAAAATAAGATATACTTTTATTCACTCATATAACATTTTTTACCAGAGCTCTACCCATCCTAATATATACATAACTTTTTTACAATATCTCAAGTTATAATCTTTAGATAATTTATTAAAATAGAGTTGTTAATAAAATTATTTTAAATTATATTAGATGACTTTAAATAATATATAATATTATAAATATATAAACCATTTTTATGTGATGCTCAACTTATTTTATACACATTAATTTTTTATTTTGGAAGAAAATTATCGAATTGGGAAAATAATGGTAATGAGTGTTTTGGCGTAAATTGAAACAAACACTATACCTATTTTTCTTTTTGGGAAAATTTAGCCTATTAAAATAGTTTCTTTTCTACCGTATAATCTGATTACCTTTCACCTTTCATGATTCTATCTTAAAAGATTTTGTGCACCCACGTTTGATATACAACCTAAGGTGAATGAGTAATCCTAATGAGTTGGATTATTTAGACTTCGAGTTTTTTTTTTTAAGTTTAATTCGGTTTTAATTTAAAATGTTTAAATCTTTTCTTTTTTTAAAAAAAGACAGATGGAACATATAGATTAGAACTTTTTAAAGTATACAGTTTTACAAGAGAAAGATTAATATCGTTTAGTTTGTGTTGGGTGTAGATTTTTTTACAGATCAAACAAAAAAATTCTCATTAATTTAAAATTCAATTTTACAGATCAATTTTTATTTCTAATTACTAAAATAATTAATACATGATTGATTTAAGTAATACATATTTAATTCTTTAAATAAAGTCTTAGGTTCGAATCTTATAAATAAAAAAATCTTCATAATACAGATGTTCTATGTTCAAATAAGATTGTATCTGATAGAAGATATACCTGGTTAAACAAAGAAATATAAAAATTTAGAAATGTTTAAGCATTATAAAAACACATTTGTTAAATAAATACATGTTTTCAATTAAAGTTAATTGTGACCAATTTTTTATCCGTTAATTAATTAAAATTTAAAAATATGTGAAACAACATATAAAATTAACACGAATGACTAAATAAACATTAATTTGTATTGGAGTAAGCAAACAATAATAAGTACTTTTCCATTTACAATGAAAAGCCAAGTATATTTATTAGTGAAAGTTTAGATGTTGTGTTTTAAAAAATGACCGTTATTTTAAAAATGTGATGAAAGGGACAGGTGGTAGCGAAAGGGAGCGAGTAGGATATCATTTCTCACTCGCAGCGAGTAACCGAATCTCTGCTCTTTGCTCTGTCACTCTGCACTCACTCTGCTGCTACTCTTCACTGCACCCCACTCTCCATTCCCACTACGACGACGTTTTGCCTCCAAACTCACATCACACATCTTTCGTGACCCACACCCATTACATTATCTTCCTCGGACCAACAACAAGGTTCGATTTTTCGAAATGGGTTGCGCCCAATCTAGAATAGACAACGAGGAATCCGTCGCTCGTTGTAAGGACCGCAAAAACTTCATGAAGATCGCCGTCGTTTCCCGGAACGCCTTCGCCGCCGGCCATTCTGGCTACGCCATGGCCCTCAAGAACACCGGCGCCGCCCTCAGTGACTACGCCCACGGCGAAACCAACGAACCCCACCACCATTCTCCTCCCCGAGACCCTCCTTCCTCCTCCAACCCTCCTCCGCCGCCTCCTCCGCCTATCGACGATCACCTCCCTCCGCCGCCGCCGCCTCTCCCCAACTTCTCCCCCGCGTCCCTCAAACGCTCTGTCACCATGCCCCCCGTCGCCATGCACCTCCGCAAGCCCTCGCCGGTGGCCATTGTGGAGGAGGAAGATGAGGAACGAGAAAAAAGTGCCAAGCTTGAGAGGAAAACGGTTGGATCGAGAAACGCGCCGCCGCCACCGTCTCCGCCGCGGACACCGGAGATGAAGGCGGTGCCGCCGCCCATGCCGGAGTCGAAGGGCATGGCTTGGGATTACTTCTTCATGGTGGAGAACATGCCTGGTCCTTCTTTGAGTGGAGATGATATTGATGATGTTGATGGTGATGGTGATGGTGATGTTGAGGGTAAAATGGAGAATTTGGTTGAGGATGATGAGGTTGAGGTTGAGCCTAAAACACCAGAGAAAGTTGAGGTAAACGAAAATGTGCAAGCGGAACATGATGAGGAGATAACCCCTGAGGGGAAATTACACATTGAGCATTCAAAGACTGCTCCGGCTGAGTTCAGAAGAGCAATTAAGGTGGCTCCTTCTTTTACTCTTGTGCAGATTCTCAATTTACTTGATGATCATTTTTTGAAGGCTTCGGAGAGTGCCCAGGAAGTTAGCAAGATGCTTGAGGCTACTAGGTTGCATTATCACTCTAATTTTGCTGATAACCGGGGTAAATTTGTCTTCTTTTTTGGTTTTTTTTTTCTGATGCGTCGGTTGAAGTTGATGGTTTTGGTGGTATGAGCAGGTCACATTGATCATTCTGCTAGGGTCATGCGTGTCATTACGTGGAATAGATCCTTCAAAGGTGTGTCCAATGGGGATGGTGCAAAAGATGATTTTGATTCTGAAGAGTATGAAACTCATGCCACCGTCCTGGACAAGTTGTTGGCCTGGGAAAAGAAACTTTATGAAGAGGTGAAGGTAAGGTGTCATGTTATCTTCCATTCATGACTTCTATAATTATATTCATTTGGCTTGTTAGTTTTGCCATTTAGTAAACATTTACTTTGGTCCCTAAATAGGTGGCATGCGACACTTTAGTGTATGACTTTTAGAAACTACCACTTTCTGAAATTGTTTGTTGTTAATCAATTTAGTTCTTGAAATCAATAAGAAAATCTTAGTTACTAAAGTGATGGAACTTGACGACGAGCAATCTTAGTTACTAAAGTGATGGAACTAAAGTGCTCAAGGCTACCAATTTCAGGGACTAAAGTGAAAGTTTACTTCTTTATGATTACTTATTATTATTAGTATGTTTTTTATTTTGTTTTTTTCATTCTTGATGCAGATTAATTTTCTATTCATATCTTGTTGATCAATGATTATGAGCCACGTTAGTTGTTTTAAGATTTGGAGTTGATTGATTATATATTTGTGCTGATGACCTGCTGAACATGTAGTTCTTGGTAAATGTCTGTCTTATTAAATTTCGCTCCTTGTCAACAGCAAGGTGAGCTTATGAAGTTTGAATATCAGAGAAAAGTTGCAATTCTAAACAAACAGAAGAAGCGTGGTGCCAGTGCTGAATCGTTACAGAAAACTAAAGCAGCTGTTAGTCATTTACATACAAGATATATTGTCGACATGCAGTCCATGGATTCGACAGTTTCAGAAGTCAACCACATACGTGATGCCCAGTTGTATCCAAAACTTGTTGCTCTTGTCATTGAGTGAGTATTGCCAATAAGAAAATCAAGGGATATAATTATGTTGTTATTGACTCATTTGATTATTCCCTGCATTTGATACTTGGAGGTAGTGTGTATGCTTGAAAGAAGAGCCTGTCGAAGGAATCTCACATCAATGTGATGTGAACTTCCTTTCCATGGGTGATGATGTCCTGAATTTCTACCTTGACCTGAATTGGTTTTAAATGTGAGACCTTAAAACAAAATCTAATCCAGCATCATAGTAATTAATATTTCAAAATATTTACTAGAGAAACAGAATAATCATATCACTCATGCATAGTTTCCTAGCTTCAATTTGTTCTGATACCAACCACCAATCAATCCAAAATTTTGAATGTGGGTAGTGTGTCAGTTTCATCATCCTACTATATCCACCATGTTCTAGGATTTTATTGTAATTTAAGGGGGAGTGTAAGGGAGCAAATAAACAGTTATGTAAAAGAGCTATATGCGCCATGAATGTTTCTTAATCATGAACCTATTTGATATCTCAACAGGATGGCCAATATGTGGGAAAATATCTGCATACATCATGACAGCCAGCTGAAAATAGTGACAGACCTCAAATCTCTTGATATTTCTCAAGCTCCTAAGGAAACAACCAAGCATCATCATGAACGCACCGTGCAACTTTGCAATGTCGTCCAGGAATGGCATTCGCAGTTTGAGAAGCTCGTGACTCAACAGAAACATTACATCCAAGCTCTTAACAACTGGCTCAAGTTAAACCTCATTCCTATTGAGAGCAACCTAAAAGAGAAAATCTCATCCCCTCCAAAAGCCCAGAATCCACCAATTCAAGCCCTCCTCTATGCATGGAACGAGTATGTCGATAAGCTTCCTGATGAGATTGCAAAATCTGCCATTTCCTCATTTGCTGCTGTGATAAAGACGATCATGACTCAACAGGATGAAGAGATGAAGTTAAAGGAAAAATGCGAGGAAACCAGAAAGGAATACTTGAAGAAAAACCAAGCATTTGAAGAATGGTACCAGAAGCATTTACTGCGGAGGGGAGCTGAAGAAGCAGAACATGAAAGAGGAGAGGAAGTTAACACAAACAACCCTGTTTCAGAGAAACAGTTTGTTGTTGAGAGCTTGAAGAAGAGATTGGAAGAGGAAATTGAAGCTCACCAAAAACATTGTGTTCAAGTGCGTGAGAAGTCACTACAAAGTCTCAAAACTCACTTGCCAGAACTCTTCCGTACATTATCCGACTATGCTCATGCGTGTGCTGATACTTACGAGAAACTCAAGTCAATCACACAGTCAAGAGTTGGTGTAGCATAACAACATGAAAGCCTTTTTTGGTTCACTATTGTCAAGTTTTATGTATTTCGAACCCGAAATATGTTGTTGCTGTCCTCACACGAGAAGGCATGCATATTCTTCTAGCTTGGCATGCAGATTTATCAATCTTGTGTGAAAATTTTGCCATCCTTGATGATGTAAGGATATTGCTGAAGTGTGTAGTATGTTGCTTAAGGTAGTTGTGTCATGAAATAGTATTGGCACCGCTTAAGTCTAAAAATCAAAAGAATATTATTAATCTTCACTTTAGTCATATGCTATGACTCATCATGCTACTGACGTGTATCCAAATCACAAGTGCACAACTGCATATAGTCAGAGAAGTCTGTGCAATGCCCATTGACCCTCTAGTCCTTTACTATTCAAACTAGTGGTGGAAACATCTAAACTTAGGTTGCATTTGGTTTTGTCATATAGGATTTAATTAAATGGCAGAATATCTTGAATTCTCCAATGATGCTCCCAGCATACTAATCCATATGAAGTTAATGAAAGGAATATATTTAATATTCCATCCTTTGGAATTACATCTTGTGATAGAAATAATAATAAAAAGGGTCCCATGATTAGAATTATGAGGTGTGCATGTGACTAGTATCACACTTAATAAAATTAATATTTTTAGGCTTACATTTCAAAGGATACGAGTGAGAACATAAGGAGAGAAACGTAGGCGGCTAGCAAACAATGACTCTTTAGGTGGTTTTTTTTGACACTTAAAACTTTACCTTATTTTTAATCCAATATTTGCCACATGTGTCTCTTCTAGAATTCAAACTGCAATGGTTGGCGGCGGTCTAGGCTTAATTTCACCCAATATATTATATTATATTTGGGGGATAAGATTAAGAATACAACATTTGAAAGAAACAAGGGGACTTAGCTTAAAAAACCAGGTAGTTTAGGCATTGGAAAAGCCTTTAAAGAAAGAACTAAAAAAGCGGATACTAACATAACACAACACAACACCCCTCTTAATAGTCCCTCAATTCATTGCATACAGAAACTGCATTATGTACTTTGCCATGTGAGATGCTTGATGCCCTTATAGAAAGGTCCCCACCTTGCTTTTAAAGCTTTATTGTGTGTGAAGGAAAACTTGGCAGTCTTAGCAAATGGATATGCAGAAATACTTGTTCGGTTCAAGAAGTCAAAGGACACAAAACATCCAGTTAGGCCGGAGCTACACAAGACAACACCACCGGAGCTATTCGCCAAGCACGAGCAGCTTTGAAGGCACAAGATCAATGTGGCAGATGCTTTGGAGGAAACTGAAAAGATCAGATAAGAAGAAAGTGTTCAATTCCACTACGATGGAAGGTGTTTATGATACAGAAACATACTCAATGAACTTTGATCAAGGAACAGGATGGATGGAGCCAGACAATCTCCCACGTTCCTTCTCAGCTCGGTATGCTGATCCTTCTAGGATCTTACCACCAAAACATTTTTCTGGTTAAGACCGAAAATTGACAAAATAGTACAATTGTTACCTTGTGAGGTTACAAATTTGAGTGAAGTTTAAGTACATACATCTCTATCCTTTCTTTTTGGTGAGAGTCTCATGCACTAGATTGTACCCTCTATGGTCATTAATGAAAAAAAGAAACATGTCTTTTTCTCATCTTGTTTCAAAGTCCATTTTGCATAATTTTGTTTCACATGACTGTGTTCCTCTTCCTACTTCTTTCCATTGTGTTGATCACATATTTCTTTTTGGTTTTTGATGTTGTTGAAAACTTGAATCAACTCAGAATGTGTGCAATGTATGATATCTATTAGAGAAATATGCATAGAAAACAACAAACATCCATTTTATCTTTGCTCCTTTTGAACAGAGAAAACAGAATTGGGATATGAATTTATTCTACATTCGTTTGTTTCTCAAAATTAATGGCATTTGAGTTTTGAGTTTTTGAGTTTAGTTTCAATTTTCTTGCTGCCGATTCAATAATGTTGGTTGTTGAGAGTTGACTTCATTATCATAATGAAAGGGAAACCACAGCTTACCATAATAATAATAATAATAATAATAATAATAATAATAATAATAATAATAATAAAAAATTTAATACACAAAAATTGAATGTTTCAACCTTCAAATTTTTATGCCATGCTTTAAGCCTTAAGTAAATGAGCATGCTGACGAAGGCTCATATACACTTTACTATATTATTCATGAGTGGACTGCAAGACCCGATAACAACAGAAGAATCTTGAAGTTCTAGTGAATGAATATGTTTTCTGTTTCTAATTAGAAAAATAATTTTTTTTCACACCTTTTACCCATTCCGCAGAGAAAGAAATAAATGAGAGAGGAATGCAACATGTCATAAGTAATGTGATAGACTACAAAGAGAAAGAAACAAAATAAGAAGAATAAATGCAAGAAAAAATAAATTGTGGAAGTATCATTATTGGTCTAATTATAGTCTTCTATAATATGCACAATATCATAATGCTTTTGGGATGATTGAACTTCGGAGCCGTGTGTCATAACAATCAATATCATGGCTAAATAGAGTGGAATCTTAAATTGGCATGAGTAAAGAAGGAAGCTTTTTTTGGTATATGTATCTGTATATGCAGATCAACTTAACCAGATTCAACAACATTCACCCCCAAAAAATATTATGTTCTATTACTTTTGGCACTTCTCATCATCCAATTCAACTAATTGGGTTGGTTCTTGGAATAAAACAAAAATTAAAAACAAAGAATCACTAATTCGTATCAATGATATAGAATCATATAGGTTTATTGATATACTATAAGATATAAATCTATTTATGATTTATCATATGATACACATCATTGAGTTAATTAAGTTGTCTTGAATTGAAAGATTTGAATCATAAATTATAATATTTTAATTAATAACTATGTTTTGTTTAATTAACAAACTCATATTTAAATTAATAAGATGATCTAACCATAAAGGATTTAGAATTAGTCGATGAAAAAACTATTAATATGTTTATATGTAAAAAAAGACATTATTAAACCAATTATTAAATGTCACCTCATTAGCTATATAAACTTCCCCTAACAGAAGACAAGATTCAGAAATTTGAAGGATTTATGATTCAAAATTGATACTAGGCAATTAAGTTTGAATATCTAAAGAAATACTATAATATCACAAACAACCAATAGCTGTTCACTATCATCAAACCTCATTAACTGACCATTCTTCTAAAGCCCTCCAGTAAAGCCAACCACCCAAATGACAAACTCTCTAAACTGATTAATCACTCATGAAATTAATTGATGGACCTAATCAATCATGGAATCTTCCCACTGCAAAAAATTTCCATAACATAATTAATCAATCACAAAATTAAACTTGTTGCATTTTGAAGCCCAAGAGTGCATTCTGGGGGACCCTCCAAATGTTCAACGAAATTCCCCACCCAAATTGGTTGCCTTTGTGACTTCATGGTGGTTATAGTCGATTCTTGAAATTCCTTAGGCTTCAAAACAAGAAGATTTTATGAGAACTGATTCCGAATCCCAAAAATGTTATAGGAATCAATCACTTAATTAAACCAAATTTAAAAGTTGGGACAAGAAAACGGCTTAAAGTTGTGAGCAACAATAATAATTTTCAGTTTAGAAATTTGCAGGATCATGCTTCTAAACAGTAGCCGAAAGGTAAAACTCACGCACGTGAACTACATCATCATATATATTCTTTTCATAAAAAGCGTTACCGAAAGTTTCAAGTGCATTTCAGGTGAAACAAAATTCAAATGCCTTTAACAGCAATAAAGTTTTAATTTCTTTACAACGGAAATTAGTAATAAATAGAGGAATAAAAACCCACAAACAGACCCTGCCCTATTTCAAACCCTTTTCATTAATTCCATTAATATCTGGTCCCTTGCATTGCATGCTGATTTTCAGTGTGGTACTTCAAAAACAAATAATGCACAAACTCATCCAACACTTCCACAACGGCCAAAATTATTTTTTAATGATAGTCTTTTTTTTACAAATTACAAACATGTTGTATTATTTGAAAATGCATCATTCATTAGTTATATCTTTTAAAGTATAGCTTATATTAACTTGTAACTTATGACATTCTAAGATAAGTTATTGAATTGGAGTTGTTTGAAAAAAACTGGTACTAAAAAAGATATGTAATTTTACAATTACGGGAGGAATACAAGTTATATTTTTTAATAAAAATGATAATTAAAATATTAATATGGTAAGTTAAATTATACTACATTTATCATTGAATATAATAAAAAAACATTTTTGTCATAAAATATAAATAAATCTCACTAAATCTAATTCATTAAACGTGGAAGAATTCCTAAAACACCCTTATTTAATACATATTTTAATATTTAATAATGAGAAGTTAAACCCCTCAACAAGATCCAATGAAAAGTAGTTATTTTTTGTAAATTCAAGGACAAATGTAGTAGCTTTTGAGCTTCCTAAAACCAGTGTTTAAAAGTTAAGAGTATGTAACTATTTAAAAACTATAAGGCTACGTTTAAGAAAAAAAAATTCTTGAAATTTAAAACTTTAAGAAATTTAATTTTTATCATTGTTAAAATCATTTGGTTAGATGAAGTAATATAAATCCTTTGGATGGTGGTGTGGCAGTGGTAGTTGTGATGGTGGGGATAGTGGTGACAGAGGGTGGTAGTGGTGCTAACAAGGGTTAGCAATGGTAGATAAGAGAAATTAGATTTCTCTATATTTTGATAGAATTTTAAATTTTTTATTTTTAGTTATATTAAAATTAGTTAGCATCTTGCTCATTCATTGTGAGTACAATGCTTCTTTTCCACTATGTTTGAATAAAGAGAAAATAAAAAAGAATGAAAATATAGAGAATGCAAAATATAGATATTAGTGTCTTCTTTTACTTGGTTTTAGGGAAACAAAGAGAAAGTTTAGAGAAAAGTTAGCTTCTAAAAAAAATTTAAAATAATCTTAGTCTCACTTTTTCTTCAAATCAAGTTACCGAATCTATTGGGTTATTATCTGTTTACTAAAAAAATAATCTTAAATAAATTAAATATTCTAATCCTAGGAATATAAAAATTTAAATATAGAGTAATATGTATTTACTATCCAACTGTCTTTTCTTTTACATGTACAAGGGTAGGCCCAAAATTTGGTGACATCAGAAGTGGCCTATATGGTGTGACGACCCGTGAGAAGCCTATATTATTTTACCTTTTAAGTGCAATTTTATAAGATTCTTATATTATATTAGAAACAAAAATCTCATAAAAAAATTGTTATACTATGTGAGAAAGGTAGTAACTATTATAAATAAGCTAAAATTATGGAGAAAGATGAAGGGGGGAGGAGAATTGAAGAGAGCAATTAGAGAAGTGGATTGAAGAATTGAAGTTGTTTCTATTATGCTCGTATTTATATAGGAATTGGACATCCATCAAATAATAAAATATTCATAACACTCTCCCTTGGATGTCCATATTTAAGAATGTGTCTCATTAAAACCTTACTAGGAAAAACCCAGTGAGATAAAATCTTAATGAAGGAAAAAAAGTACAATATTCTTTACAAAGTAAATAAATGATTAAATGTATAAGTATTAAATTCTCTCCCTCATCAGAACATTTATGTAAGCATTGAAGACCAATCTTCTATACTAGTTGCTCTAAGACTTTGGTTGGTAATGATTTTGTAAAAATATCTGCTAAGTTTTCACATGATCAGACTTGCTGGACATTTATTTCACCATTCTTTATGAGTTCATGACTAAAGAAAAATTTTGGTGAAATATGTTTTGTTCTATCTCCTTTAATATAACCATCTTTCACTACTAAAAAAAAACTTGTTAGCGACGGATATAATTGGTCGCTAATCCATCCCAATGCCGTCGCTACCACCCTTAGCGACGGCATCTCAGACGGGACGCAAGCCGTCGCTATAACCTTCGTCGAAAATACATCGGCGACCATTCGTACGCCGTCGCTAAAATATTGACGGCATAATGTCGTCGCTAAAATGGTCTCTGCGTCACTGACTACAGCCGTCGCTACTAGAGCTATACTGCGACCACCATATGCCGTCGCTAAGGGTTAACATATAGCGACCGACGCGTCCGTCGCCACGTGTGGCCTTCCAGCGACCACGCTCCGCCGTCGCTAATTCTTGCCTACTAGCGACCGTACACTTTCCGTCGCTGTGGGAAGCCATACATCGACTACTATAGTCCGTCCCTGTGTCTGGCCAACCAGCGACTACTCTACGCCGTCGCTATTTTTTCAATATAGCGACCATCTAGTGCCGTCGCTAATTAGAATTTTTTATTTTTTTAAAAATTGGTTAAAAATTTATAGGTTTTGTTAATTTAACTTTAAAAATGTAGATTAATATTTTGTATTTTGTATTGGCTGATAAAATTTTATAATTAAATTTGAATAATTTTTTAAAATATTATATTATTATTAAAAACAAAATAATAGATTAAATTTATTTATCAAATAGGTTGAATTATTAATGATAATTACAATAAGGCTTTTTTATTTGAATTTAATTACCAATAAATATTGACATAATAAATGAAGAATGACAAAATAAATACTGAATGAAATATAATATAAAAACTATAAATCAAATATACAATGTGTATAAATAATAAAAATACAATCATGGTGGTGGGGGATCCTGGGGTGGTGGTGGGGGCGCCTGGGAAGTGGGGGGAGGTAGTCTCGCCATCAACTGCATCAGTAGCTCCTGCTGCTGAGCAAGTTGCCGACGAGTCTCGGCGTGCTGGTCCTCGGCCCGCCGTCGGTCCGCCTCGGCCCGCTCCTCCAACAGCTGCCTCTGACGTCGCTCCTCCTGTAGCTCATCGTTCAAGTTTTGAATTACCTGAACAACCTCAGTCGGAAGACCAGCGGAAGAGGAAGAGGAAGGGGTCTTCCCCTTTTTCGCCAGCTGCGTGCCGACGCCACCCAATCCAAATACCCTCCCTTTCTTGTTCACACCGCCAACAGCCTCCATATAGATGGCGTTGTCGTCAGAACAAGATAGGGTGGGAGGAACCTCCCCTTCAGGAGTGGAAGCCACCAGGTCTGCCTCCTTCTCGGCCCTCCTGGCCTGATACGCCTCCTGTAAATTCAAAAACAATGATAGGATTAGTAAGCTGATTTGTAAATTATAAGCATGTGTCAGTTAAAAGTAAATACCGCTAGATCCATAGTCTTCTGGTTTACCCATGCACCGGCTTTGTTCTTCTTGGTCATTTGCATGACCTCAAACAAAGAAGGCTCCCGGTGCTCCCTCAGCTCCTGTGGTGGACAAAAAACATTGAGATTATTATTTGTAAACATGTCAGACGAATCATATTGAAAACATAAATATACTTACAAATCTTTTCTTGTGCTCGAGGGTTGAAATGCTACCCCCAGTGTAAACTGAGGCTGCAGCATTGGCGGCTCTGTTTGCCCTGTTCCGAGCACTCGCCTGCTGGAACGGGACACCGCCCCACTTCTGGACCATCCCGTCCCAATGGTCCTCCGGGATCCAACGAGGGCGCTCACCCCTGTCCCTCACCTTCCAAAGGGTACTCTTGATGATTTTAGAGGTCTTTGTGGCAAAGACCTTCCTAATCTCATCAATCATACCCTCTGCCCACTGGTAATCACACTGTAAAATGAAATGAGAAATTAAAATTAATAAGAGGTCTATTTTACAAATCAAATCACAACAAATTGATGTGGTAACTTACCGAGAAGGTGTCAAACCACCTATCTTGGACAACCTTCCCCGCATCTGTCCAAGATATATATGGACCATCCCACTGGGCCTTTAAAACCTTAGTAATCGCTTTGGTAGTGTGACTACTATCAACAAAGCTGTAATGACAACAATTATATCAGGAGTATAACAACACACAATCCAGGGAGACTCCCAAAATTCTGGCAGAGTCTCCCCTGTAAATGTAACATTTCCAAGTTTAAATAGTTACCCTGTTACAAACAGAAGAGTGCCCAGTACAATTCAATCTATACAAGTACTAATTAAAGTAACATATAATAAACCAACAAGTCTTTCCACTAAAGTTTAATATAAAGTACCATACAAATAACATAAAAGTATTTGAGTTTTAGTCACTTACTCGTCTTCGGCCGACACGGGTACCAACATGGGCAGAGGGGATGCCGGAGGTGGGGTGGCCTAATAGCCATGGTCCTCCAAGCCACCAACTCCAGGAGTCTGCTCTGGGGTGGTCAGCTGTGGGGGTGATGGGGTGGTCTGCTGTAGTGGTGGTGATGGAGTGGTCTGCTGTAGTGGTGATGGAGTGGTCCGTTGTGGTGGTGATGGAGTGGTCTCCTGCCCTGGGGTGGGAGTCCCCATACGGGATGCCGGGGTCCTGGACCCACCACCCCTACTGAAGGGCAGTCGACGTCCCGTCATCTGTGGATAAAATCATGAAAAGAAAGGTTAGTCTCAGGATATATATAAACCTATGTATATATGTGGTTTAACAACTACATACTCTGTGTCTGTTTCAGTTTCAAATTCCCCCTCAGTTTCAGTGTCACTGTGGTTATCTGTTTGAACAACTTCGTCAGTATTCAGATCAGCCCTAGACCATTTTGATCGAGAGACAAGGTCTTTGTCAATGTGTTCACCCCCCGTAGTGGCGAGTGTCTCATCCATTATGACTGGATCAATGTTGAACAATAAATTGGCATCGTTGAGCTCGTGTGGTGCAAGCTGATAAGCGTCATCGACCTCCTCGGAGACATTGTCAGTGATCTGACTTCGGGCCTTGGCCTTGATTACTGCATACCAGTCCCGATGTCCTCCCGGGAAGTCTGTGTAATAAACCTGCTCAGCTTGTTGGGCAAAAATGAAGGGATCAAACCTTTTATATCTACCATTCTTCTTAACCTCAACTAAGCCGTACTTGTTGTCAACCTTTGTTCCAACACCGATAGTGTTGTCGAACCAATCACATTTGAATAGAACAATGTCTCTTCTTAGTCGTCCAGAGAATGAAACTTCAACAATCTCCCTCAGCACTCTGTAAAAGTCTTCTTCCAACTGTCCGGCGGTGCCTCTAACACAAACCCCGTAGTTATGGGTACGCATCCCTTCACTCCATTGAAGATTATTAAACTTGTAGCCATTTACGTAGTAAATAGGCCATTTTTTAACAGTTTTCACCGGCCCCCAAGAAAGGGCTTGGAGTAAAGCATCTTCAATATGGTTGTTAGGGTCTTGTATCTATGTACAACATAACAAATAGGTCATCGTTAGATACCTGGAGTTAGAAGCACAGATAAAAAACACTCGGTATACAGGTCTTACGTGTTGTGCGAACCAACCAACGAACTTGGACGACACCTCACTATGAATTTGGTCATCAGTTAAATCATTTTGCTCAAGTTTTAGCATATCTGTATATAAGCTATTCAAAGGAAACAAATTTAGATACTATAAAAGCTACGTTTAGAATGTAACATATAACTTTTATGACTTACTCAAGAAAGGGTTCCACTTCTGGGCAATTTAGAAGAATGTACAAGTGAGCCGCCTTTCGATCTTTCTCATCAATGTAACATTTTGTTAGCTTGCCCCCCGGATAACCAGGATAGTTAAAAATTGAGATTTGTTCATCAAACCCTGTGCGGCTGGCTACCCCAAGATTCTGGGGAATTCTACTCATTCTAGTTTCTATCTCCGTCGGAAAATAGAAAGAAGCAAAGGTTGTCATTTCTTCGACTAAGTATGCCTCACAAATTGATGCTTCAACGCAGGCTTTGTTCGACACTTTATCTTTTAAAGAGCGTAAGAATCTGGTTCATCATTAACAAATCATAAAATAGAGAATACTATTATAACAAGTGTTTGCAAAGAAATTAAAGAGTTCTGGCGTTCACCTTTCGAATGGATACATCCAACGATACTGCACCGGGCTACCAACCAAGGCCTCGTATGGTAGATGGATAGGCAAATGCTCCATCGAGTCAAAAAAACTTGGTGGGAAAATCTGCTCCAACTTACAAATCAATACCGGGATAGTTTCTTCCATCTTCACAAGTTTCTCCACAGTCAACGAAGAAGCCGTCAACTCCTTAAAGAAGTGACTCAACTCCACCAACGGTTTCCAAATAGGCTTCGGTAAGGCATGAAACGCGTACGGGAGTAGTTGTTGCATAAACACATGGCAATCATGACTTTTCATGCCAAACACCCTGCCCTCCTTCACGTCGACACATCTACTCAAGTTATAAGCGAATCCGTCAGGCAGGGTCAACCCATTCATCCAAATACACACAGCAATCTGTTGTGGTCTAGTTAAAGCATATTTTGCATGGGGTTTAAACATTCTTCCACGTCCCGCATCCCTCAATTCCAACTCCTTCCTAGAACACCAAATCGGAAGGTCTAGACGACTCTTCTCGTTGTCCTTTGTTCTCCCTTTGATGTCCATAACAGTGTCAAAAATATTCATGAAAACATTATGTTTAGATGTAAGGATACTCTTCGACCCTCTGCCAAACCCGTGCACCAGATAACCTACGGGGTGGAGGTTTATTAACAACCTTGTTCTTCTTAAAAGCGGTTTTGTTTCTCCTAAACGGGTGATCCAACGGTAGAAACTTTCTATGACAGTCAAAGAAACTTGTCTTGCCACTAACAGGGAGTGATTCCCCCCGGTATGTTCCATGCATATAGGGCAAGCAAGTTTCCCAGACGTTGACCATCCAGAAAGCATACCATAGGCCGGGAAGTCGTTAATAGTCCACATCAAAACAGCACGCATCATAAAATTGGTCTTCAAAGACGCATCGTATGTCATTACCCCGACATCCCATAATTGTGATAACTCTTCAACCAACGGTTGCAAAAACACGTCTATGTTCGCCTTTGGATTTTTGGGTCCTGGAACCAGTATAGATAGAAACATGACCTCCCTCTTCATACACATATCAGGAGGCAGATTGTATGGGGTCAGTATGACTAGCCAACAAGAGTAAGCTCTTCCGTATTGACCGAACGGGTTAAACCCATCAGTACATAAGCCAAGTCTTACATTGCGCGGCTCGCCAGAAAAGTCCGGATATAGCTCATCCAAACACTTTCATGCTTTCCCGACGAAAGGATGGCAAAGAAACCCCTCTTGTGTTCGGTTTAGAGCATGCCAATGTCATGGACAATGAGGCATACAAGTGTTGAAGACGCGGTGTTATAGGGAAGTACCACATTTTCTTCCTGGCCGTCCGGGTTACCTTCCCTCTCCTTTTAACGGTTTTGTAGCGTTCCTCATTACAATGCAGACATTTTGTGACACTTTTAGTTGCAAACTCATTTCTGAACAGCATACATCCGCCAACACAACACTCTATCTTCACACAACCCAACCCCAAGTTTGCCACTTGTTTCTTAGCATGGTACAGGTTTGTTGGCATTCGATGATTACTAGGCATAGTGGAACCCATCAGATTGACCATCCTATTAAAACAACCTCCAAAAAGATTATAATCTGCCTTTAGGCTTAAAGCAGCTAGGGAGGCGGATAACTCAGTGTGACTGTTGCACCCGTCCCACAATGGAGTATGAGCCACCGCTAACAAATCATAAAATCTCTTAACCTCTGGATTAGGATCCTCCTCTACATTGTCAGAGTCTCCATGAGCTCCTTGGTCATCATGTTCCAGCATACGCCCGGTGGAGGGTCCAACATGATCCATCACCATTTGTTCTATGTTGTTGTACGTATCCCTGTTTCCTCTAACCTCGTAGTAAGACTGTTGCACGGTTACGTCTGATGGTCTTCGCGGTAACTGCTCACCATGGTTGTACCAGCAGTGGTATGTTTCCATGAACCCTTTCTCAGTTAGGTGGCACATGACATCATCCGCGTATTCAAAACTCATGCATTTGCACCTTGAGCACGGACAACGAATCTTCTGAGTCGCTTCAAATCTAGGCGTGTTTGCCGTAGCGAACGAAATGAACTCCAATAGCCCCAACATAAACTCCTCAGTCACTCGCCGACTGCGATCTAGTCGGTTGTACATCCATCGCCAATTTGTCGGTACCTCCATTTACAAAATCTAACAAGCACGATTTCTGTTACTTTAACTCATCAAAATTTGGACTGACTATCGGTTGTGAATCACTCTATCTCTTTGATGTTGCAAATTGGTAGGGCCCTATCCCATTCGGGATGAATATGCAACCATCCGTAACCCATCGATATTGTATGTGGTCTATCTTGTGTCGTTGATGTTCATTTGAAATTTCGGCAGCATTTTGCATTGGTCCCCGAGTACACAGAGATACGTACGGTATGAAACACCGCACGCAGTCATGCACCCTGGGGACGATACGAAACACCAAAACCGAAATTTCAAATGAATATTCAACGTCTCAAGGTAGACCACATACAACATTGATGGGTTACGCCCTACTGGTTACAAATTCATACCAAACTGTCCATCCGGGACAATTCAAGATCCAACACAACACGACACATCAGCCGATTGTTTTGAAACTTGAACGGGAATCTAATGGGTACACACACGACTAAACCCTACATTATTAAAGTTGAGTTTCATTTTTTAAGTTCCCTAAGAAAGGGAGCCTGCCGAAATTTTGACAGAGTCTCCCCTGTAAACTAGACATTTCCCAAAATTAGAAACGGCCTGTTACATATAGAAAACTTCCCAGTATAGATAAATAAACATATCATACGCATTGTATATGATATTCGGAGTTATGAACACCAAATCATGTTATCAATACATAAAATCAATGCCTAATGAGATGTACTCTCTACTAACAAACAACATTACACATGCATCATAAATCATGTTATCAGCACACAAAACCAATGCCTAATAAGCTCTGCTCTCCACTAACAAACAACATTGCACATGCATAAAAAATCATGTTATCAGCACACAAAACCATTGCCTAATGAGCTCTACTCTCCACTAACAAACAACAATCAACATACATACACTTCAAAAGATACAACACACATAGCCAGAAAGTTAGGGTTAGGGGATTACCTGGGAAAGACAGATAGCGATGAAGTCAAAGCTGATGAGGGCCGAACACGAACCACACGTAAAGTGTGTTGGTCTGCATGACAAAGTTGATTGTTAACAGTGTATTTAATTAACGATCAGAGACCACACGTAACGTGTGCTAGTCTGCATGACAACCAATAAGTGGTTGGACAGTTACAAGTAGCAAGGAATCTAAACAAAGAGAGACACGTAAAGCAAATTATAGATTACACAGTAACGACTTCTTAGTGATATACAGACTTGGGATCCACGTGAGAATGAGTCCATGAGAGACGCAACAGAGACTACATTTGCATTATTAAACATTCTTAAAATAACATATGAAGTAATTAAGTATGTTTGCGAGGTCAAACGCTAGATTTTTCAAAATCCTTGAGGGGGAGATCGAGAAATGGAAAGAAAATGAAAGTGATATACCTTGTTGAATTGCTTCAATCATCTCTCTCAAGTTCTTTCTTACCAAGATTCTACGTCTTGACTCGCGAATCTAACAACACTCCCACATTATCCTACCCCACCTCTAGCTCATCTTCCACAATGACTCCTAGCCTATATTGCAGGTCCTCACTCTGTTTCAGAACAGTCCACTCAGGCTTGGGGAGGTTACGTAGATATTACTTATCTATGATAAATAGGCTTCCATGCATATTACCTCGAATCTCGTATTCCATGAGGGGACTAAGCATATTGAAGTTGATCGTCACTTTGTCAGAGAGAAAATCATATCTACTGAAAAAATTTACTAATTTTGTTAATTTCAACAGATTCATATATTCACTAAGTCACTAAGGGGTCATTGGATCAAAGAAATTAACTAATTTACTAATTTGGATCGTCACTGGTTCTAATCTAGCTAATACTGCAGTGACTACACTTATCAAAGGAACAAAGAGAATTTTTAATGGAGGGAGGGCCTGATAAACTATTTTAACAGATGTTTGGGAGTTTTCCAGGAGAGAATATCCTAATCAAGCTAGGCCTGAAAAATGAACTATTCTTAGCTCTAGCATAGTATTTTATAGGGCAGAGATATCCTAATCAAGCTACGTCAATCTACAAATCCATTGAGCAGAATACTAACATGGAAGAATAGACAACTTCATCATCCTATTTCTTGATAACCATTTTCAACTTTTCCATATTTCCAACAGCTATGACTTGATGTCCTGTTTGGTTTCTCTACTAATCACCTACTAAACTTGTAAATGAGTTATAAAGATTTAAATTCATTTACATATACAGCAAGAACAACTTAAGTTATCAAAAAGAGTTGGGAATGAGTGATTTTAAAACAATTAAATGTTAGAAAAGTTCTCTCCAAAGAAACAATTAATGTTGGAGAGAAAAGATTACAAGGTATCCTAAAATCTGATAAAAACAACAATTTGAATCTTTTGGAAACCTGCCTTCAAAGGAAAGTAAAAGAAATATCAATTGCAAAAGTTGGTTAGGAAATTCTGTGATCCATGTATGTCTACAAATTAGAAGCAAGGGGCCACAAGTTTCAATTAAAATGGCAAAGACACAAAAATTAAAATATCCAAAAAGTTATAACACTTGTACAGGTGATTTGGTCGATCAAAATGAATTGTTTTATGGGCTCAGGTGCACAGAATCAGAACCAAAATCCAGTTACAAGTTAGAAGTGGTTCACAAAGGTAAGGTTCAATTCACAAACAAGAATTGTAAAGTGCATACTGTGATAACCAGAAGGAATGAATTGGCATTTGGCAACAAGTCCAGGAAGAATCTTTAAGATGTGAGAGGTCATTCATAAGGAAGATTGTGAGTATATCAGCATTTTCTGTATTGTTTTCATTGTATTTTTTAACATTAGACCCCTATCCACCACATGACTCCAGAACATGTGCGATTCTATGACACTTTGTTTTCACTAGAATCAGAAGTGCTAAAGCATCTGTAAAGTTTCACTACATACCAAATCACCTACCATTTAAATCAAGTTTGTCAATTAATTAAAGACTCTTAATCACCCTGACAGTGATATGTTACAAAAATAGAAGATCACTAAAACATATTCTAAAATAACATAAATCCATCTAATCATAACATGAATTCATCCACCTAGACACAAACAGCAAACCAAAGAAAAAAACTATATGAATTCATCTTCCCAGAGACAAACAGCAAACCAATTTCATAATACATGAATTCATCAGAAACTAAAGCCATTGAACATTGGAGACAAACACGAAGATACTCACCTCACAGGAGAATAATAGAGACCCTGACACAGTTTCTTCCTTCACACAGTAGGGATGGAGGGACGGGAGTGAGTCAGAGGGAGGGTTTCAGAGGAGACGCAGGGACAGAGGGGAGGGAAGGACTCGGAGGGAGGGGTTCAGAGGGAAGGAGTCAGAGGGCAGGGAGGGACACAGAGGGGGTGAGTCGGAGGGAGGGGTTCGGAGGAGAGGCAAGGACAGAGGGGAAGGAGGGACTCAGAGGGAGGGGTTCGGAGGGAAGGAGTCAGAGGGAGGGAGTCGGGATGCAAGGAGGGACACGAAGGGAGTGAGTCGGAGGAGAGGCAGGGACGGAAGGGAAGGGAGGGACTCGGAGGGAGGGGTTCAGAGGGAAGGAGTCAGAGGGAGGGAGTCGGAGGGCAGGGAGGGACACGGAGGGAGTGAGTCGGAGGGAGGGGTTCAGAGGAGAGGCAGGGACGGAAGGGAGGGAGGGACTCGGAGGGAAGGAGTCAGAGGGGGAGAGTTGGAGGGCAGGGAGGGACACGGAGGGAGTGAGTCGGAGGGAGGGGTTTGGAGGAGAGGCAGGGAAGGAGGGACTCGGAGGGAGGGGTTCGGAGGGAAGGAGTCAGAGGGAGGCAGTCGGAGGAGAGGCAGGGACGGAGGGAGGGAAGGTGGAGGAATTGGGAGTTTAGGGCAAATGATTAGGGGACAGGCGCTAGTCGAGTATCAGTAAACCTTAGCGACCGCGCCCAGCCGTCGGTAAAAATGTCACTAAACTCTCAAAACATTAGCGACGGTATAGCAACTCCGTCACTCACCTCAGTTATTAGCGACGACGCTCCTACCGTCACTAAAAACAACAAACAGCGACGAACCATGGTCGTCGCTATAGTTTGCCTTTCATTTAGGGACGGTATATGTCCGTCGCTAAAATTTGGTGCAATAAAAACCCTTGGAGGGAAACCAAAAAAACGAGGGAATGAAATGTAGCGACCGTCGTAGCAACGGGGTAACTATTAGCGACGGTACATGTACCGTCGCAACTATTTGGCGCCAACAAGAGGGAAACAAAAAAAGTGCGGGAACAAAATCTAGCGACCGCACTAGCGACGACGTACTGTTAGCGATGGTGTAGTTATGCTTTTTGTAGCGACGGGATTTTCTGGTCGCTAACTTAGTCACTAATATTTTTTCCCAGTCCTTTTTTCTAGGTGGTCTCTAGGTGGTCGCTAGGTGGTCGCTATTTTGGGTTTAGGGTTTAGGGTTTAGGGTTTAGGGTTTAGCGACCACCCTGTGTGGTCGCTATTTTGGGGTGGCAATTTAGGGTTTTTTTAGTAGTGTTTTAACTAGGAAATACATGCTGCATTATCTTCACATAAGATTGTTGGTGGTAACTTTCCAGTATGCAAGCCACAAGTTTCTTGAATATGTTGAATCATAGACCTTAACCATACACATTCTCGACTTGCTTCATGTAATGCAAGAATTTCAGCATGATTAGATGATGTTGTGATCGTTGGTTTTAATGATCTCCATAAAATTATTGTACCACCACATGTGAACAAATATCCTATTTGTGATCGACCATTATAAGGATCAGACAAATACCCTGCATCTGCATAACCAATTAGGTTTAACTCAGATACATATGAGAAAAATATGCATATGTCCATTGTACCTCTAAGGTAGCGAAATATGTGCTTAATCCTATGAACATGCCTTTTTGTGGGTAAAAAACTATGTCTTGCCAACAAATTGACAGTAAATAATATATCAGGTCATGTATGACCAGCAAGATACATTAGTGCACCAATTGCATTAAGATATGGTACTTCAGGACCAATTAGTTCTTTATTTTTCTCTTGAGGTCGAAAAGGATCTTTGCTCACTTCAAGTGACCTTACAACCATTGGACTGCTCAATGTGTGTGATTTGTCCACATAGAACTGCTTTAGCACCTTTTCTATATAAGTCATTTTGTGTATTAAGATTTCTTCCTTTAAATATTCTAATTATAATCTAAGACAAAACTTTATTTTTCTCAAATCCTTCATCTCAAATTCCTTTTTCAAGTAACTTACAGCCTTTGAAAGCTCTTCAGGAGTTCCGATAATGTTTAAATCATCTACATAAATAGCAATTATAACAAACTCTGTTTTTAATCTTTTCATAAAAATACATGGACAAATTGGGTCAATTTTATACCCTTTCAACAAATATTCACTGATTGTACCACATATATCCAGATTGTTTTAGTTCGTAAAGAGATTTATTCAATTTAATTGAATAATTTTCTCAAGGGTTTGTCTTATATGCTTCTGGCAAATTAAATCCTTCGGGGAGTTTCATATAGATGTCATTTTCAAGTGAACCATATAAATATGCTGCAACAACATCCATAAGGTGTAAATCAAGCTTTTCATAGATTGCCAAACTTATTAAGTATCGAAAAGTAGTTGCATCCATTACTAGTAAATATGTTTCTTCAAAATTAATATCTGGTGTTTGTGAGAAACCTTGTGCAACAAATCTTGCTTTATATCGCACAATTTCACCATTTTCATTTCTTTTTCTCGTAAAGACTCATTTGTATTCAACTGGTTTTACACCTTCAAGTGTTTGGACTACAGGCCTAAAAACTTTCCGTTTTGCAATTGATTTTAACTCTTCTTTCATTACATCTTTCCACTTTGGCCAATTATTTCTTTGTGCACATTCTTTAACAGATTTTGGCTCATGATTCTTATCATCATTTATAATATCAAGAGCTACTTTGAATACAAAAATTTCATGAACATCAACTTCATGTCGATTCCATTGTATTCTATCCATGACACAATTTATAGAGATGTCTTTCTTTTTGTCAATTTCAAGTACCTTAGTTTTTACTGGGTTTGAAACGTTGATTATGTCTAGAAACTCTTCGGGAGTCTATATATCCTTGATTCGACCATCTTCTTTATTTATTTTTATTTTTTGAGGATTTTTATCTTTAGAACCAATAGGTGTGCCACGTTTTATTTTGTCTTCAGACTCATTTGCAGTTTTAAATTATCCTGCAGAGATATCAATCTTTATCGGGGTATTAACGACTGGTATGTGTGACTTAGTCACTTTTTTAGATCAGCAAATGCATTTGGCCATTGGTTTGCTAAATCCTGTAAACTAATTATTTTTTAAACTTTTAGTTCACATTTTTTTGTTCGAGGATCAAGATGTGATAGAGATATCTCATTCCAACTAATATTTTTATCCAACTGTTTATTTTCTGTTCCTAATAGTAGAAAATAGATTCATCAAAATGATAATCAGCAAAACAAGTTATAAATAAATCACCTATTAAGGATTCAAGATATTTTATTATGGATAAACTTTCATATCCAACATATATTCCCAACCTTCTTTGAGGTCCTATCTTAGTGCGTTGTGGAGAAGGGATAGGAACATATACCGCACTTCCAAAGATTCTTAGATGGGAAATATGTGGTTCTTAACCATGAACCAATTGTAAAAGGGAATACTCATGATAACTTGTAGGCCTGATGCGAATAAGTGTTATCACATGCAAGATTGTATGTCCCCAAGTTGAAATTGGGAGTTTTGATCTCATTAACAATGGTTTTACTATCAATTTTAAACGTTTAATTAATGATTCAGCAAGTCCATTTTGTGTATGAACATGTGCTACAAGATGTTCAACATCAATTTTGATGGACATACAATAATCATTAAAAGATTGAGATGTGAATTCAGCAGCGTTATCAAGACGTATTTTCTTAGTTGGATAATTAGAAAAATAAGCTCTTAAACGAATTAATTGAGCTAGTAATCTCGTAAACGCCTGGATGCGAGTTGACAATAAGCAAACATGTGATCATCCAGTTGATGCATCAATTAAAACCATAAAATATCTAAATGGTCTACATAAAGGGTGTATTGGTCTACAAATATCACCTTGTATACGCTCTAAAAATGTGAGTGATTCTTTCCTAATTTTCATTGGTGATGTCTGCTATTCAAGCAATGTCATTTGAATTTTCAATTATTTTTCACATCATAATTGATCCAGGATGGCCTAATCATTCCTGCCAGATAACAAAGTTATTTTTATTTGTAAACTTCTGGTTTACAATAACATTTGTTTCAACTGTACTAATATAAGTGTAGTACAAAGCGGAGGAAAATAAAGACAATTTTTCTAATATATATTTTTTATCAGAAATTAACTTTGTGATGTAAAGATAATTATCCATTCCTTCATTTGTGGTCTCAATATGGTATCCATTTTTGCGGATATCCTTAAAACTCAACAAATTTCTTTGAGATTTGGTAAAATATAATGCATTATCAATGTGCAATTTTGTTCCTCCAGATAACCAAATACTGGCTATGTCGGAGCCTTCAATTATATTTATACTAACATATATAGTATTAACATTGGCTTCTTATTTTACTATATGGTAGAAATATTTCTCATTCTTGAGAATCGTATAAGTTGTTGCATTGTTTGCGAGACATATATCTTCATCATTCATATGAGTATTCATTCTTCGTTAAATAAAAAAATCATAAGTGAAAAATATAATTAACAACAATAAATATTTAATATAAAATTTTATTGATAAAGACTAAATTCATAACAAAATAAATTACATGAAACATAAAATAATTTATTTAGAGGCACTCTCCTCTCCAACCAAGTGGTCAATGTCTTCTTCAGGAAGAGTAAGAAAATCATCTACATCAAAGTGAGTATAAACATCATCAATACCAGTAAAATTAGTTTCTATTGTTTTTCCTTTATTTTTAAGGGATTTTTGGTATAGATCAATGAGATGCTTTGGTGTGCGACAAACTCGAGACCAGTGACCTTGGCTACCACAACGATAGCAAATATTTGTAGTTTGTTCGCTACTTTGAACATCTTTTCCCTTTTCCATGCGTTCTTTATTTTTCCATACAAATGATGATTTATTATCATTTCGACCACGACCACGACCATGGCCATAACCATATCCACGACTACGACCAATACCATGTCCGTGAGCATTACCCCGTCCACGACCGCGACCGCGACCACGACCACGAGTATAATGATCATGTGTCGCTACATTCACTTCTGGGAATGGAGCAGTTCCGGTTGGATGAGACTCGTGATTTTGCATAAGTAATTCATTATTTTGTTCAGCCACAAGGAGACAAGTAATCAATTCTGAATATTTTGTAAATCCCTTTTGACGATATTGCTGCTGCAGGAGCATATTGGATGCATGAAAAGTGGAGAAGGTCTTTTCTAACATGTCACTTTCAGTGACGTTTTCTCCACATAACTTTAATCTTGATGTAATTCTGAATAGCGCAGAATTATATTCATTTACAAATTTAAAATCTTGAAAGCGTAAATGCATCCATTCATAACGGGCTTTTGGAAGAATTATATCTTTCTGATGGTCGTACCTTTCTTTTAAATTATTCCATAGAACAAGAGGGTCTTTAATTATTAAATACTCATTCTTTAACTCTTCATGGATATGGTGACGTAAGAATATCATGGCTTTAGCCTTGTTTTGACTAGATGCTTCATTTCCATTTTTAATTGTGTCTCCAAGACCTTTTGCATCTAAATAGATTTCAGCATCTAGTGTCCATGATAAATAATTTCTCCCAGTGATATCAAGAGCCACGAACTCAAGGTTGGTAATGTTCGACATAGTTATTTCTATGTAAAAAAATTACAAATAAGTTAGATAATACTATAATTATCATTATAATAATGGTAATAACAATAGTCATAACAAGTAAATAAATATTTATATATTTTTATTTTATTTAATTATAAGAGTAATATTGGATTTAAAAAAAAATAGAATAACTTATAAATCAACTTAAATAAAATTTTTTATAAATAATCTAGTAATGAAAATTTAATTTTTTTATAAAATATCATTTAAATACTAGTGATCCAGTGATAGAGTGATAACTTATCATGTTATAAACCCGAGTTTGAATCCTTATTTATTAACTTTTTTATATAATAAAATATATTATATTAATAATAAATATCAATTATGAGTTTAAAAATTACTTATTTAATAATATAAAATCAACAATCATAAGCTAAAAGTAAATTGCAATTATCGGTACAAAATCAATTTGCAATCCGTGAAGTTACAGTAATTTAATAAAATGCCCGTGAAGCAAAATGGTTTTGGAGGCAAAATATAAAATGCACATAATATATCACAGGTTCACGAGCACAGATGGAGACAATATAAAATTCACAGGTCACGGAACAGCCAAAACACGCAATATAAAATGCTGCCAAAATTCGCAATATAAATGTGCTGAGGGCAATATAATAATAAGCACTATAAGTGAAAGCTGCACTACGCTAATATATAAGCTGGCACACTATACCTGAAGCTCCCAGGTAATATAAAATAAAGTAGGTATGTAAGAGTAATATTTAATTATCCTGTGCAACTATTTCATAAAATGAATAAAAGCATCAAACGTGAAGCTAAAATGCAACAGCGCATGTAATAAGCAAATAAAGCTAATGATTTTATTTTTTAATTTCTTAAATTATAGTTCTTCAGGAACTATCAATAAATATTTTTAATAATTCTTTAAAGATACTTATAAATAAGTTCTTCAGGAATTTATTTTTTTATGATATAGATATCATATACATCCTTCTGGGATGTTTAAAATATAAGTTCTTCGGGAACTTTTATAATATATATATATAATATAAAGTATATAAATTAAAATTATCAAGAATAATAATCATGTATTACCTTTCGTAGACTTGACTAGATATCAGTTGGTCAGATACTCGTACTGATAATGTGTTATAAATAAACTAAAATTACAAAGAAAGATGAATGTGAGAGGAGAAGAGAAGAGAGCAATTAGAGAAGAGGATTGAAGAATAGAAGTTGTTTCTATTATGCTTGCCATGGGTTAGTATTTATAGAGGATTTGCACATTCATTAAATAATAAAATATTCATAACAGGAACAATTTTGTCTTAATGAAATTTCCCCCTTTTGGGGACTAGGTAATAGTTTTTACTTACTGTAGGCTACATTAACTTCTTTAGTCTGTGGTTTACCTTTTTTGTTTGGTTGACACAGACTTCCCTTAAAAAGACAAAGTATCAAATATATATAGCATCGTTGAAGCATAAACAACAAGACTTTGACAAAGTACAGGAACTGAAGAACGATATCTGATATCTTATTCTTCTCAATGTATTAGAAGGAGGAGGGGAACGAAACACTAGAAATTTTTACATGGGTGCTGCTTCACGGCTGGATCCTTGCATGGCACGTGAGGGTTTGGATCTTTTTGCTGAACCCCAGCCACAAGAAAATACGCAGTGTGCCTGAAAAAAAGTGACCTTGTTGTCATGTTATCAAAGTTTATGATCACTAATTGTTTTCCATGAAACCATACTTGAAGGAGAGAAATTAAAACAAACCTGAAAAAGTTGATCAATTTGATCTTTGAGTCATCATCTATATCCGAAGTGATGTCCAATGCTTGTTCCATGTGACGTAACCATCTCTCTGCAGCTTCATGCGTCACAGCAAATGGTCGATGTCGAGCTATCAGAGCAGGATGACCTGCCATGTATCTTTAGGATCGAATCAACATTCATCATTTTATAAAATAGGCACAGAAAATAGGACTTCTGGATGAAACTTCAATGATGCAAACTATATATAAAGTATAACTGAATCAAATTCAATACATAATTACGTAGAGTTTTACATAATAGTTCTATTTCGTTGAAGGAAGAATATGATATGTACATAGTTTATTAATGGTTTTCAAATAACTAAAATTTTGGGAGTCATAAGTTCTTCTGGTAGTTAAGGATTTGTGAAAGTGGAGTTGGTGGTAAATTCTACTCCAACAATTTTAGTTTATTCCAAAAATATATATAACTTTTTTCTTATTCAAGAAAGCTTTAATGAGTGAATCTAAGGAAAAATGTATCAAGACCGATGGTTGTTTACACACAAATTATGTCGTTAGAATTTAAACCTGTTATTTTATTATAAGTTGGAATTCTTAATCAATTGAGTAATTTATGTAACTTTAAAGTTGAAGTAAAGGAAGCGATGGATTAAAGAAGAGAATGACAAGGAAACTGGCCTCTTCTCTGAGAATACAATGGAGGGCCTCCCATTCTCTGGACCAAGAACTCGTACTGGTTTTGAATTGCGTTTTCTTTCTCAGAATTCGCAAATATTGAACGAAACCACTCTTCCTCGTCATCATAGACCCTGTAGAGTGGAGAGAACAACCCCACAAAGCAAAACATGATTAAGATTATCGCGAATCAGTTAAATTGAAAATCTTAGATAGAATTAGAAGAAATAGAATTATGGGACCTGTTGTAGAAATTGGTAGAGAGGTTAATGAAGGTTTGAAGGCCAAGCTTGTGAAACAAATTGGCATCATCGATGGCGAAAGCTTGGCCTATCTGAACTCCACTCCATTCAGAGGCCTTCTGCTGCAGACTCTGCATCTTTCTTTTCTGGTTCTGTGTCGACCCAGAGGACACTGTCACTCCAATATATAATCATAAAATTAACCAGTTGAGGCCTTCAGGGGTAAGATAGATAGTAAACAACATATTTTATCAAAATCAATGTCTGAAATTTCCAAAATTTATTATGGGGCTAATAATATCTTTTAAAAACTGCGTTATTTTAGAATCTTTTTTATTCATATACTAATGCATAGATTGATCCAATGGGGCAAAAATGGAATGTGAAGGTCAATTAATTTCTAAAAATGTATATTTTTACTATTTTCTTAGAGGTTGTTCGATTCACTTTTATTATTGTAGAGTATGGTGCCAATAGGAAGAGGGATTTGATTGTAATTAATATAAATTATTGTGATTATCCGGTAGTCATTTTGTCTCATCCATTAATTTTAAATTTAAAATATATTGTAATTTTAAAATGTATCTCAATTAAAAATAATTTTTATCTAGTCTCAAATTAATAATTCAACAAAAATCAAATAATAATTGGTTGATTTAAAACAAAATAAAAATTATTTTTAATTAAATAACACTATAAATTTATTACAATATACTTTAATTTTAAAACAATAAAGAATATGATTAGGGACTTATCGTGAAATGTGAATATAGGTAAGAGGAAGATACGAAAAGGGATAAAATTAATATACGTAAACAGAAAAAATGGAGTCGAAAATGGAAAAATAAATAAATTAAACTCACTTTCCTGTGGGTTACAGCACACAGATCCATCGCCCAGTCATTTTCCACAGCAAATTTACAATGAATTATTATTAAGCTCATTGGCCATTTAAAAAATAAGGTGTAAAAGGATTGTTAAATAGAATATTGTTGAAGGATATTTAGAAACCAGAAAATTATGAGAGCTGAGAACAAGGTTTTGCAAGATGGATGATGCTCAGAATAAAAACAACACAGTCCTGCATGGACAATAGTTTGTTCAGACTCCATACACAAACGACACATCGAATATCCACCATCACATTTTTCTCCACCAATTGGTGAGTTACCCATAATGACAGTGTTATGTTCACTAAATGAATGGTTAATGATATTATACTACCAATAAATTGGGTATTTACATGATTATTACTATTTTATTAAATATATTTAAATATTTAAATATTTTTATTATCTTATAATGAGATTAAGAAATTAATATTTTTAATTTATGTTAAAGAGACTCTCAATCTGAAATGATATTAGAGTCTAAACGGTATCAAACTATTGCATCTCTTTTTCTTGAAACAAGTGTATATGATATAATTATGATGAACAAGAGTGACTAGGAATAATACTGTAAAAATGAATAACAACCCTTGGCCGAGTTCTGTAACTCTCTCTTCAAAAACCTCTCTTTGTGTAAAGACTCCCTACAAATTAGAAAACCTTATTGAGTATACCTATGTGCCTGAAGGTGCTCAAGTTGAAAGTACTGTTCCTCTTCTTTTAAATTCGTATAATGTTTTTAGAAGACAAAGATTTGGCTTCACATGGTCAGTCAAAAAACTTATCTCAACACTAAGATCAGGAGTAAAAGAAGTTATCCAAACTTCCAAACTTGATTCTTGTTCTCTTTATGTCACATAACAGTGTGTAGATCTAGAAATTAATCTAGATCTAATTAAGGTATAGCAAAATGAATTATATGTAGCACTCCACCTTGGTCTTGTTCGTTTAATCTTGACACTGCATGGAAGAAAAAGAATGCGCTTATAGGCTATATCTTCCATCATTATGAAGATGCCGTGATTGGCACGGTACTCACAATATCAAATCCAGGAAATGTGGTTTTAACCATATTTCCAAACTTTAATGTTCATTTTAAAGATCCAACTCTTTCACACAGGTTCAAAGTTTAAGTTCAAGTTCAACTTATTGGAGCCCCCCAAGACTCTAAAGCTTTTAAGGCAACCTTAAACCATTAAGTGATTTTCAGAGTACAATATCATCTTTTTGATTTACCTGTAGAGTCAAAATTTTTAAAAATGCATTAATGGTGATTGCAAGTTCTGAAGAGAAAGTGCTATTTATAATCCAAGTCCTTAGACAAATTCTAAGGAAAAAACTATTAAAATTAATTCCTGTGGAATGGATCAGTGATTGTGAGACCCAAAAAAGACAACAGAGACTAGAAATAGCCACTGAAGCAATGATCAAAAGACTTCCTAAAAGGACCTTGTTTTCTTAACCAAGATGATCATCTTAGGTGAGAAAGAAAAGAAAATTCTTGTACATTCTTTCGTACCTGGTGGAACGCCTATATATAGTGACAAGATAAATGGTCATTTTATATGGGATGTAAACCCATAGATATGTGACCCTGATTGTGATTGTTAGATGGATAATGATGAAGAAAATGAGGAGAAACCTAGAAGAAGATAAAGGTAAAATCCTATTACAAATCTTCAAACAAATCTAAAAGAAGATTTGATCCTGACAACAGTCCTTAGGTAGGCATAAGAAAGAAATATGAACCTCTACCTTTTTATACAAAAGCATTAAAAAATCTTGAAAAGGAAAATATGTGTCTAATAATTAGGCTAGACGTTATAATTGCAATAAAAATATATTGGATAATCGTTAAAAAATAAATAAATAACGTTCAAAATTTATAATTAAAATCAAGTAATCATTCTTATAAGAATTAAAAAATTAAATTTTTCATTTAAAATTAATATTAAGGTAGGAATTTTTGGTACACATTATACTTTCATATTATTTTGTTTATACATAATCTAGTTTTTAGAATCATGATTACTAAAAATTTTAAAATGTATTTAGTATGTCTATTATTTTTTAGAGTTATCTTTAATTATAGCTAGAAGATTCCCACATTTTACTTGGAAAATTTTGTTAGAAACTTTTTAAAATATAACTAAAAAACTTTTCTAAAAATCTTAATCCTTTTATTTTTTTATCGAGCATAATTTTAAAAAATATATAAATTAAAAATTATTAAAGAATCTTGAAATATATAAATTTGTCGTTTAATTTCCTAATTTACATTTATACTTATCTTTCCTCTAATGTATTTATTTATTTAAAGAATAAGATCATATAATAGAAAGGAGTAATGAATATTTTCTCAAACTCTTAAAATAATCAATAAAAAAGTATAATTCTTTTTTGAAATTACGTAAAATAAAAAGTAACATAGGGAGTTGCTTGTTAGTGTGAATGTTTTTTTTAATAAAAGATACAATAAACATGAGAACGTAAGTTTGCTATATTGAAGTTCTAGTCTTCTAGAGCTTAAAATAATCCTTCTACCATACACCATATCTTAACGTAAATATATTTATCTAAAATTTATTTTTATTGTGAAATAATTACATAAATCTCCATAAACAGTTATTACTTTCGGTAACCTAAACTCAATTAAAGTCTCAATAAAATTCAAATTTGTAATTGAGCTTTGTTATCTTAACTTTTATGGTTGAGTTTAAGCCATTAAAAGTGACAAGTTTTTATTGAAAATAAACAAATTCATTATATTTTTTGTTATGTAATTTTTGCATGTATTCCAATAGGGTTTTGTTAACTTAACTTTTATGGTTCAAACTCAACCCCTAGGGTCAGCGTTAATAAAATTCTCTATAATATTATGGTTTTTAAACTTAGCAATTTACCTAATAAAGATTTAAAAGAATTTTTTTTATTTAAAATTAACATTGGAGATCTTAGTATATGAGATACTTTTATATTTTTAAGAATCATGTTTTTGAGATTTTTATTTTGTGAGAATGATAAAAGTATTAAATTCTAGATAATTACTATAGAAAAATAAAGTTTATTTCTTAATATATCACTTGAATATATAAAAATAACTTTAAAATCTTATTTATACATTAAAAGATATGTGTGGAGAGGGAACAATAATTATTAAGAATTTAGTTATATTTTTTTTTATCTTAAATGATGTAGGGTGATATTCCTGGTTGACTGCATTCAATGATTCAATCTGTTGTCTGATTCTTGAGCGACACTAGCGATGCCCCTACAATTTAGGGACGTAAATGTTAAACTATAAAATACGTAACTAACAAAATATTATGAAAAAGATTAATATTAATAAGGTTTCTTTGGTAACTAAAATTTGAGAGGTATTGACACCCTTCTTATGTGGTCCACTAAAATGTTACTAATTATTAAATTCATTTAAAGACTTGAAATCCAACTCAATTAAAAGTATATTCAGCTTGTGTTACATTTATTACATGATGATCCTTTGCAGGTCTTGCTCTGAAAATTCTTGCAAGCATAATGAGTGATAACCATTAGGAACAAAGAGATGACACAAAGGTTCATATTTTAAGACAAATGGATTGGTATTCAACAACATACAACTCATGAAAATTATCTCTTCTCGTTGGCAGCTTTGAGTTTCCGTGATGTTGAAGACCAAGTATACGCATGGTGGTTCATCTCTAAGAGAATAAATATTACTTACTTTCAAATCATTTATCTCAATTAATCTCAAAAGACTTGAGATATATTTGTGATCGACAAATTTATATATTTATGATAAAATAATTACTGATTGTGATTATAAATAATGTGATAGTCCCACACTATCTAATAATTATTTCATTTAGTTTTCTTTATTAATTACATGTCCCTTTTCATGTAAAGTCAAAATATTGTCATCACACAATTCTCAAAAAATTCTTTCTATATGTATCCCTATTATCTAGTTTTCTTTACTAGTTACATGACATTCTCATCACACAATTCTCAGAAATTTCTTTCTATATCCCTATTATTTAGTTTTCTTTATTAGTTACATGTCTCTATCCATGTTAAGTCAAAACATTCTCATCACACAATTCTCAGAAATTTCCTGCTATATCCCTATCATCGTTGTAATTTTATTTGATTTTAATAGCATCTAATTATATTATTTAAATTTGTCTGAAAAATCCCGACAAAACTAACATACAACAAATTGGTGTTCCTTAAAGGCAGTGCATATGAGCGCCAAATATATATAGAACGTTATTGCTTAATTGGATTAGAACAAATATAGATTAATGGGTCTCATGATTTAATTAACTAGATCGATAGTTCTGTTCAGCTAGCTATTATTGTGTGAGCATCTCTGATTAATTTGTCTCACCAACCAACTGGAAGAAGCTATGCATGCGACCAGAGATATATAATTCGTAAGAATAGTAATTAGTAGTGAGAAACATTACAGTTTTGTACCAAAAAAGCACATTACAAGTTTATAGCTTGTATTTCCCATGCATGTAGTTTACTAACCAGGCCTATATATGAAACTTACCCATTTGACAGAAACTCGCACCCATATTATGATTAACTTTACTATATTATAGGCATTAATTGAGAATTTTTTTTAAGAGAAATTAACAGATGGGAAATAAACAATTTGAAATCGACTGATCTTAGATCGATTTGTCATATTAACTAGTTACCTAGTGATTGCCACCAACTCCACCACCAAAACCAACACCAACACCACCGCCAGCACCAAAACCACCACCAGCTCCAAAGCCTCCCCCTCCACCAAATCCACCACCACCACCTCCGCCTACTCCACCTCCACCTCCACCACCAGCCCCAAACCCTCCTCCTCCACCCGCACCTCCCCCACCACCAAAACCACCTCCCCCACCCGCACCACCCCCTCCACCAAGCCCACCACCAGCACCACCTCCTGCCCCTCCTCCGATGCCACCACCAACACCATGCCCAAGCCCACCACCACCTCCTAGACCACCCCCACCACCTAGACCGCCTCCACCACCTAGTCCACCTCCACCACCTAATCCACCTCCACCAATGCCACCACCCACACCATGACCTAATCCTCCTCCATGACCAAGCCCACCTCCTGCACCACCACCAAGTCCACCTCCATGGCCAAGCCCACCACCGGCACCACCGCCAAGCCCACCTCCACCACCTAGACCGCCACCACCGCCAATGCCACCACCAGCTCCCCCTCCTATTCCATGACCCAACCCTCCTCCATGACCAAGTCCACCACCTGCACCACCTCCAAGACCTCCACCAGCACCACCCCCAAGACCTCCACCAGCACCCCCTCCCAAACCACCACCTCCACCCAATCCACCACCACCTCCCAAACCACCACCACCTCCTAAACCACCTCCACCTCCCAAGCCTCCGCCACCTCCTAAACCACCTCCTCCTCCAAAACCTCCACCCCCTCCAAAACCACCACCTAAGCCTCCTCCTCCACCAGCACCGAAGCCAAGTCCACCACGCTTAAACCCTTTCTTTATAATCCCAGGGCCTAGAATATGAGGTGGATGAATCAAATGCTTGTCATCCTTGAGTTTGGCCACATCCCCAACCACCAAGGAAATGCACAAGGCAAACGAAAGCACAATTAGTTTCATTATAAGACAAAGAAGAAGAAGAATGTGTATTGGTGCAATGATGGTTGAGTGTGGAAATACTATATAGTGAAAGAGTATAGTGAGTGACTCAACTGCCACCACTGAAGAAGTAAATGAAGCTGAGCTGTCGCTGCTTGAGTAATTTAATATTCTCCAACCGTTCTCATCTCCAACGCGCTCACTGTTTCATCATTTGCGCAACACCCTAATTTGCTTTTGACCCCTTAACTCATGCATGCTTTCTTATTTTCCTTATTCCATCCCATTATCTTCTGCTTCCTTTTTCGACAATTGCCTTTCTAATCATGTCTGCATTTTTGTTTTTTCCTTATATTAGCTGCCCATGTATTGACAAAGACATTTCAAATATATAAATTTATAAGCCAGGCCAATCCAGCATCTCTCTGTGATTTTCTTTTTTTCATCTTACCATTATTATTTTCCCTATCCTACTCTCTTTATTTTAATTCAAAGGGAGTGTCTAAATTTTCAAAGATGTCCAAATAATTGCTCTTGTACTAAACTTGGAGTTTATTGAGCTTCTGCGACCTTTATTAATGGGTAGCTCTGATACACATTAATGCAGCAACCAAACAGCGTCCTCTCAACACAGTGGACTCGTCTATCTGTACGCTACTCTCTCTCTCTCTCTCTCACGCTCTTTCTAGCTAGATATCAGACAAACGTATCCAAAGCAACATGCGTAGAAATAGGTCTATATTTATTTGCATATAACAAGTCAAATTTACGTCCATGTTTCCAATGTTAATTTAGATTGGATATTGACTTGTACTTTAACTAGATGTAAATATAATGCATTGTTCGTGGGGCGCGACTTGCCTTGTTTTCTCTTATCTGTCATCGATAGAATTCTTCTTATTATTGTTTATCTAATAAGTTGTGCAATCTGTTGATGTCCTATCAACAGTAGAAATTTTAATTTAAACTTACACGTCATAAAAAATTAAAAATATTTTTTTTGTTTGAAAAATTATTAATGTTCATCCATTTATTTTAAATAACTCCCATGTAATTTTTAATAATAATAAAAATTCTATTTTTGATTTCTTGGCGTGTGAAGTTATACATGAAATCTTCTTATTATGTATGCCATATACCAGTTTGTTTGCATTCTGTTCAATGAATTACAGCTTAAAAATAGTATGATTACATAATAACAGTTTCACTAATTAACCAAATCTTACACATTAATAAATAAAATCGAAAGCGAAAAAAGTACTTATAATAATTCTGTTAGGCTCGAGTAGGAAATGACGTAAATAGAAGACGGAATCATTTTGAAATTCAAATATTTTTTTAAGTAATGAGTTTGAGAAAGGATCGAAAGTCATACTCAAATAAATGTAATTAAAAAGTTTAAGATTATTATAAGAGTGAAAGTTCTTAATTAGATCATTTATTCAATAATCTAAAAGAAATTTTCATAAAGAATTTTTTTTGATTAGTTCTCATTATTGTTTTTATTATATTTAATCCATTATTTAAATTTTTTAACATTAAAACTTAAAATAAACTTCCATTAAGTAATATAATGACTTGAAAACTTATAAAAACTATTAAAAACTCACTTAAAAAACTAAAAGACATATAAAAATGTATTTAAAAATAAATATGAAAATATAAAAAAAATTGTTTAATAACCAGTTATCCTTGGTTGTTTATGAAAAAAAGTTAAAAATATTGCCTTTAATGCTGGCATTCTGGTGCAGAAAATATACTTGTTGATTGCAAGTGAGCCCACCAATCAATCCGACTTGAATGTAAATGTGTTAGTTTTTGTTACACATTGTGAATGTTTGTGTCTTGAAAGAATGTATAAATAAAAAAAAAACAAAAATTGTATGATGAAAGTAAATATTTTTGTTGAACCAAAAGGTTAAGCCCCACCTAGAAGGCTCTAATGAGCTAGAAAAGACAGAAATAAAGTGTGGCATTTAGTAGAAAACTTGAAATCCCGTAGCCATATACCTGGTTCGGGTGATTTCATTTTTGTAGCAATCAGATTATGTGTATCGTAGATTTGATCTCAATTATGCAACAAGTAAGAGGGGGTTTGGTTTGTAGTTGGAGAAACGGAGTTGAGTTAAATTGAAAAATTTAAAGGTTGATATTAATTCTTTACGTCATCTGAGACAATCAAAACTCTATTGATCTGTAGAATCAAAAAGTAACTTCTCCTTAACGGAGAAATCTCTGTTGAAGGCAACATGTCAAACATCCCATAAGATGTTTCAAATTGAGGAAGTGGAATGGGTGGTGGGTAAAAGCTGAGGAAATGATGGATAAAAAAGTATATCTGACAAAATATACACTTGTCTCTAATAAAGTATTGGTATATATAAACAAAATTTTATTAAAAAGTAAAAATTTTCAGTTTATTTTATAATTTTACATTTAATCTACAGCAAATTTATTTTATTAAAAATATAACACTAGACAAAATGTAAAGTATTTCATAAGATTTAAAATTTTTAATAATTAAATGGAGGGTACAAATAAGAATTGTGAAATTTATTAAGGATAAATAACATAAAAATGACTTTTAACTAGTAACTTAAAAATTGAAGTTCCATTTAAAGTAACTTAAAATAAATTATGTTTGTTCCTCTAAAAGTTTTGTCTCATTGTTTATTTTAGGACAAGAATAGACTTTGACTGAAGGAGTTTTGTAAAGAGACAACTTTGCATAAATTGATATGGAATCAGAGAGTTGTTCTTTAATCTTGAAACGTCTAAGTCTGATGTCTTAAAAGCTTGAAAGATGAGAAAAATGAGATGTTGAGTCTGAAGGATGATTTGTTTGAAGAACGAAACTCAATTGACTTCAAGTCTGGGACAACTTAGAGAAATTCTTTTGAGCCTTGTCTTCAGCACTGACTCAAGTTAGGGACAGACTTGCAATATCTTAAATTGGTTCCACGCAAACTTAATCTGAAACAGACTTGAAATATTTTTGAACTACTACCATGTAGATTTTGAATGTTGGACCCCTTTTGAATTATAACATTTGCATCACAGACTTTGTATTCTGAAATACTTAAGTAAAAAGGTTAAATAACACATAAACAGACTTTATTTAATCAAAGATCTTGATGTGCAATATTAACAAATCTAAAGGTCTTAAAATAATATTTAAATTCTCAAATGTCCTTTATAAAACAAACTTGGTTATAACACCATATATCAAAATTAGACGTCAACTAACGAAATCATAATCTAATTCACCGAAATAGCTTCAAAATACTTCTAAGTAGGGGTGGTAAAACGGGCCAAAGGGCCGGGACAAGGCCCACATAAGCCTGTTAAAATACAAGCTGGGACGGGGCAAACCAAAATAAGAAAACGGGTCAAAAACATTGGGCCAACCCGTATTTTATGTGGTCTATAGGCCAAACGGGCCGACCTGTTTTTTTTTAAATTATACACGTTATTTTTTAATTTAAATTTGTACTATTTTTAGGTATTTTTTTAAAAAAATATTTAGATATTTTTATGAAGAAGGATCTGATACAGAAGCCATCAATTTGCTTTGCTATGCGGTTTCTGTAGCAATTTGTTTGGTACTAGTATTTAATTAGGGAACTAATATTAATCTTCAAAACATTTTTAAATTTCGTTTGATGAACGCATTAGAAATAAAACATTAGAAAATTTTTATTATATGTTGCGTATAACATAATTCTCACTTATTTTAATATAAATTCAATACATTTTTTTAAAAAAGTATCTAAATATTTTAAGTATTTAAAATATATATTAATATAATTTTTAAAACAGGCCGGCTCGGCCCAGCGTGTCAGGACCTGTTTTTTACAGGCTAAAACGTGCTGAGCTTATTTGAAAAGACGGACTTTAGAGGTTGGCCAAGCCCGACCCTTTTTGACGGTTCAAACGAACTAACCCGTGAGTCAGGCTCAAATTGTCATCTCTACTTCTAAGCGTGTTAAAGACTTACCCTGACGTACCCCGACTTCAGATTTGAAATCTCTTTCCTTGCCTAAGGTTGTTCCAAAGTTCAGTTCACACCTAATAATGCTAAAACGGAATTTCTTCAATTATTTAGCAATACCCACTTCATCAAGGTTCATTACTAAGCCCTAATTGTTACGAAAATGGAAAAAGGGAACCTTTTTTTCATGGAACCCATCCAGCCCTAGAGAAGAAAGAAGAGGAAATAGGAATGACATTGACTTTCTTAATTCCCCAGGGCAGTTTTGACAATTCACACATTTTTTTTTTATATTTTCTTTTATTTTCAATTTCTATTTCTCCTTTTTTCCGTAATAATAATTATATTTTTACTTTTACCCTCTAGTAACTAATAATTCCACCAATGCAATTTAATTTAAAATTAATCATTTAATTATTCATCATTAATTAATTTATTAATTTCCTCATCAACTTAAAATATCACCAACTAATATAATTTAATTCATGATATTTTAAAATAATTTAGTTAATCAATCTTTATCATGCAATTAATTAAATCTAATACCTCGTATGTTACACTATGAGTAGTAATTTAAGCTAACTTTTAGCTTATTTTATTAGCTTGAAATTTTGTTAGACAAGATAACTTTATTTGGTAAAGGGACTTATTCTAATAAAAAACATCTACCTAGCCCTCATGTAAAAGATTTTTTATTAACATTAAATATGTTGGCACTTAATAAAAAAACACTAACTCCAACTATTTCTTTGTCCCAAATGTTGCTTAATTTCTAGTGAGTTCAACAATCTTACATGGTTATATGGATACCTAAAATACAAACGAGATGGATGATTATTGGCCAAACCATTCTTGCTGATTCTTATTTCAATAATACAAGGAAGTTTTTTCTTTACAAAGTTTTCATGTTGTTAATTCCTGAGCATAGTAATTTTTCCTCCATTCTGCCTATTAGTACTTATAACATTTTTTAAAAAACTTAAGCAAATTACAATAAAATAACAATGATACTCTTGAAATAACTTAAAGGAATCACAATAAATATCTATCATAATTGCAATAAAATTAATACATTTTATTAAATATTAGGTGATATGCTCTAAAAACCCTATAAAATATATTCATGTAAATTATTACATTTTTTAAAATTCTTATTATATGTTAAATTATCCTATTTCAACCATTTCTGTAATACATAACCATATCTAATTTTTTAACACTACAAATCACAATACTTTGTATAATTTTTAAAAGTACTAGAATATAAATAAACTCGCACAATTAACAAACTCGTATAATTTACAAACCTGTGTTTGCTTCACACACACTGCGTCGATGGCGCTACCGAACAAACTATGAGGCAAATGGGAAAAAGAGGATGAGTATAAGAGAAAGAAAAAAAGGAGGTAGAGAAAGACGACAGGAAAAAAAAAGACTAATAGAAAGAAAAGATGAGAAGAATATGATGGATAAGGCTTAAGTGATAAGTTTAAAAATAAATAAATACACAAGTTAATGCTGAGTAGTTAAGTTAATGGTAAAATTTAATCTAAAAAAGTAAAATTAATAATAAAAAATTGATGGACTGAATCCTAAAAGAAATTTCTTAAGGGTTGATCCTAATTTCAATTTTTTAGGGTTAATTTTATAATTAGGTTTTAAAAAAATTAGGCATATTAATACTTTGATATAACTGCTAGTTATCTTATTCAACTGATAAAAAATTAACAACCAAGTTTAATTCTAACAATAAAATATTTCAAACTTTAAATCCTAAAAAAATTCTTAAGGTTAATTTTAAACTTTTTTTGGATAATTTTACATTTAAGATACTTAGAAAAATGAATGAAACGAAATAATAAAGTACAGCAACAATACATCACAAAACGCTGTCGTTTAGTACGCCCCGACTTCAGCACAAACCTGCGCAATCCAAGGAAAAGAAAAGAAAAAAGAATGCAGAAAATAAACTGAAACCCTAACGCCTTTTTGGTTTGGCATTCGTTTACCTCTGAACGCGAATCCTCTGTGTTGTGTGCAATTGCATGTTGTTCTCCATTCTACAGCACCGATTTCGAGTTTAATCGAACAAATCTTAACCTTATTCTTGTTGAGCAAAATTTTCCCTCGCAGATATGCGCGATAATTGAGCTTCTTCTTCTCCTTCGATGGTAGCTGTTCAAAACAATCACATGGAAAGGGAACGAACACGGAAACGTCCTCGTCTCACATGGGACGTAGCTCCTCCTTCAGCACCAGAGGTTCCTTCAATTTCTCAATTCACGTTCGGCTTCAATTTCTATCCTTTGATTGTGCTCACCTTGTTTGTTTCTTCGTTTTCCATAGGCGCAACGGGCTCTGCCGGTTACCAGTGACGATGGAATCGAACGGAAACATGTTTCACCTCCGAGAAGGGACGATGATCGCGAGGGTCATTATGTGTTTAACCTCGGCGAAAATCTCACTCCTAGATGTAAATTCATTGTGGTTATGTTAGGGTTTTCTCTGTGATTTTATTTTCTAGGTTTTGATGTTTTTGTTATTTTGTTTAACAGATAAAATTCTGAACAAGATGGGTGAAGGTTAGCGGTCAAGTGCATTCTGAATACAAAGATTTTAAATTTTTTTGTGACTGTGCTTGTGTCATTCAGCATATTGCTAGTGCTGTAGGCACATTTGGTCGGGTTTTGGAATGTTGGGATCGTCAAACTAGAGAATATGTGGCTATCAAGGTAGTTAGGAGCATTCGGAAATACCGTGATGCGGCCATGCTCGAGGTTGATGTGCTCCAACGTTTGGCAAAAAATGAGAGAGGAAAATTGCGGTACTGTAAAATGGATCCTGGAAATTTGGTTATTGTTTGTTTTAATAACGGGATGTCTGGTGTTATTCTGTTTTGATTGTTGTTTTCAGGTGTGTGCAGATTCGGAATTGGTTTGATTACCGAAATCACATATGCATTGTAAGTTTTCTCATTGTGTTTTCTTTCAACAATGTGTTTATTTGATTTACCATGTTCAAGAATTTTGTCGTTGTGTAAACTGATAGTTAGAGATGCTTTGTTGCTTTTTGGGTGGTGGTGGGTGGGTGGGAAGGGGGTTAATTTTGTGCTGTTGTGAAGATGGATGAGATGATTAGAATTTTGAATAAATCTTAGTATAGTTTCCCCCCATTCTTATGTGCATATCCCTATGTTCTTTTGTTTCGCTTATTACTCTCGTGGAGTTATAGGTTTATTATACTCATTTGTGTTGTAAATGAATGAGTTGTTAAGTTCAGCTATAGTGGATTGTGTTTATATATGTCCATGTGGGCTTTATTCATGGATTTGGTAACTAAGCAGACACATTGCTTTCAATGCATTTTAATGGTGTTATCAGGTCTTTGAGAAGCTTGGACCAAGTTTATTTGATTTTCTAAAGAGAAATAAATACCGCCCTTTCCCTGTGGATCTTGTTCGGGAATTTGGACGACAGCTTTTGGAATCTGTAGCATGTCTGTGGATTATTCTTGTCCTTCAGTTTATTTCTTATTTATTCTTAAATCTCTTGCTCACAAATCAAACCACATCTTTTTCCCAACCCTGCTTTGTTTGTCCAGGGATACAGTGTATCTTGGCTGTGTCTGCTTACTTTAACTTTTTCTTCTTGTGCTTTATCATATTCAGATATGCATGAACTACGCTTAATCCACACTGACTTGAAGCCAGAAAATATACTTCTTGTTTCTTCTGATTATGTAAAGCTCCCTAGCTGTAAGGTATTTAGTATTTTTGGATGTGAACCTAATAATGTTTATAGACTCAGTTGTAATATTAATATTTAAAGAAAATGATTGGATTGGTACAGAGGGTTTCCTCGGATGAAATGCAATTCAGGTGCTTGCCCAAGTCTAGTGCTATTAAGCTGATTGATTTTGGTAGTACTGCATTTGATAATCAGAATCATAGCTCCATTGTTTCTACAAGGCATTACAGAGCCCCTGAGATTATTCTAGGTAACTAAATATGGTTTTGGCTGCTGAGAATGTTTACTGGTTTTTATATTCCCCTGTCGAGTGTAGATGTGTAGCTTAGAAAATATTTGAGTGTAGATGTGTAGCTTAGAATATTTGGTGCTTGGGGATGGAAAATTATGGATGATGACAAGTAGAAGTATTTGACCTGCTGAAATGGTTGTCAGTAGTTTACATCATGTCTCTGGTCAGATCTTTTAGGATTTCTCCATGTTTGCTTGTAACTTTGTATTGTCCTGGATTCTTGCTGTTAACTCTGTTGGCAGTTGAGTCCTCTGTAGTTTGTACTGCAACGGATGCCATTTTTTCTAATGGTGCATGTTGTATCATTATCATTATTTTCTTCTCTCAGTCATTTTTATTTCCCTCTCCTGTACTTTCATCATTTTCCTACCTTTTATTTAAGATTGATCATTTTGGCTGTCCTATTATTGATTTTATAAGGAGGCATGATAGAAACATTAGAAGAGCCAAGTCTCTGTCATGTGGATGTAATTAGACTTTGTTATGCAGGTCATTTAGTTGATTGAGTCTTGTTTGGATAAATGAAATTATTAAGACTACTGTGGATCTTTAGTATATAAAGTGCAGTTGTTGATGTATTCTCATTTGCCTCTTAAATGATATTTGCAGGCCTAGGGTGGTCTTACCCATGTGATTTGTGGAGTGTTGGATGTATTCTTATCGAACTATGTTCGGTTGGTCCTCCATCTGTCAAGATATATTAATACTATGCATGGTTTGAATCTGGAAACAGCTACTTTTAGTGTTCTAAATGTGGAAAATTTTTGTCAGGGTGAAGCATTGTTTCAGACTCATGAAAACTTGGAACACCTGGCAATGATGGAGAGAGTTTTGGGACCTCTTCCAGAGCACATGGTTCGAAGGTCTAGGTAAGTAGTTAATTTATAAAATGTTCTCTAAATTTTCCCGAGTGACAGTCTCCCATGTTATGAATCAATGAGCAGAAAATGCCTAGAGTCGATTAATTATAGTTAAGTGAACTAAATTCATGTAGTGATGTATTTTTTATCCATTTGTTCTGCAATATGTAGCAAGGGCACAGAGAAGTATTTCAAGCGAGGAGCACGACTAAGGTGGCCGGAAGGAGCTGTTTCAAGGGAGAGCATTAACGCAGTGAAGAAACTTGGTCATCTTAAGGTTTGTGGTGTTTCCTTCCTCCCTATCGGATATTTATTAGTGTGCTTGGATCTTCAATCGGTTGTTGACTCTAGTATTTATTCATTTATTTGTAATTATAATGACCAATAACTATTCTTTATGCAGGATATTGTGACATCTAATGTGGAGTTCTCAAGGTCTTTTTTAACTGACTTGTTACATGGCTTATTAACATATGATCCAAACAAACGTCTAACAGCTCGACAAGCCCTTGATCACCCCTTCTTTAGAAATCCAACTTAAGAAGCCAGAATGCCCCTTGTTTTGGAATGACTCCCATTTTAAAGTATGTCAGTTGCACAGCATAACTTAGTTTTAAATTTAATGTATCTAATTTATTTATAGCAGTGATTCAGTCACATTGATAATATATTTTAATTTTACCATTCTTTGTTTTCATTTTGCTCATTTTTTTATTCAAGGATTCAACCTCATCTCTTCCATTATGAGAACTTCTGTTAACCGAAACTCAACTTGGTCTTTTATGGTTCATCTGAATGTTGGTGTGGTCGAGAAGGCGAAGCGTGAAAAATATAAACTGAACAAATGTGTACCAAGTAGGCAAGAGTTAAGTGTGCGCAAATACTTCGGAATATTTCTATTAATCCAGTGGCATTTGGTTATGTGAGGCTCTGTTATATGTATTAACGTTATGTGTATTGATTTTGTCAACAAGCATAGTTCAACGTAATATGGAAGTCGAGTCTTAAGATTACACTGTTGTGGGAAATTCTGTTATTGATGGTTTTATTTTATTTGAATTTGAATAAGGTGTATATATATTATACACGAAAAATGATACAAATAATATTATCATTTATTTCCAAATTAACATCCACAATTAGCTCATATATGTCCCGGATGGTACCATGCAAACTTCCATAGTAAATATTTTTACTTCAAAAAGGATTTTCTTTACAAAATAAGTGCAACCGAAGTAAGTCGACGTTTTCTCGTTCAATAAATTTATATTCATCTCCATTATATTTGTGTACCAAAATATTTTTACCTATATTTCCAAATGCAATAACGTCATTTTGGTTATGATTATGCCAAGGCAAAGTGGCTAATAGCAGACGTTGATTCAAGAAATAATTGTGTTGACAACCATCTAGCGAGGGTCTTAACTTTTTGGTTTCACCAGTAATCTCTACACGAACACAATCCGTTATCTGTGAAACCTATTTGCACCCGTTACCACAAACAGTCTTCAAAACCTTTGACAAACATCAAAAGTATCTCTCCCACTTGTTTCACCATTTCCACATCTCCATGAATTCTACATACACTTAGTAATGTCTGCCATATACCTATATTTGGCATAATGGGCATTTTCTCAAAGAGATCCTTTGCTTCCTTCAAGCGTCCACCTCGTCCAAGGAGATCAACTATGCCAGCATAATGCTCTACTTGTGGTTAGCTATGACGATTGTTACATAAAACTAGAGAAGAATTTTTGACCTTCATTGATGAGTCTGAATGGCTACAAGCTGAGAGCACAACTAAGTTACACTCTCGCGTTCAACACTATTCTCTTGCATTTCATTGAAAATTTGAATGGCTTTACTCCCAATACCATGTTTTCCATAACTAGTGATCATAAGATTTATAACTGTCCACGAAACCACATTTCTTGTCGGCATTTCTCTGAAAAGCGCTTATGCTTCATCTGTTAATCCACATCTCATCATAACACAAACTAAATTGGCCACTAATGTTTCTGATAAACCACACAAGACTTTGATGATATTAGTATGCATTTTCTTCCCTGCTCTAACTGAGCAAAATTCGCAAATACACTTGAGACTCGAGACTACAAACCCATCCTACTTATACCCGCTCTTTCTCAGTCGCCTAAACAAATGCATGGCTTCTGGAAAATTGTCTTCTTGTGCGTAACCAAGAATCAGTGAGCTCCAAGATGTTACACTCTTCCGTTCGATTCGATCAAATATCCTCCTAGCTTCTGTTATGCACCTACATTTAACATAACGATCAACAAGAGCGCCAACAACAGCCGATTGAGCCAGGTAAGGAAATCCTTGTCTGATTAATGCAGTATGGATTCGCATTCCTTCTCATACTGAACCAACACAACCACACGCCTTCAATGTACTTGAATATGTATAAACATCACGCACTTCCCCTTTCTCTTTCATTTTTCGGAACAGATTCAAAGCCTCTTCACCATATCTTTCGTTGGTGTATCCAGCAATCATCGCATTCCAATTTATAACATTCCTAAGTGGCATAGTGTTAAACACTCGCTCTGCCTCACCAACCTTACCACACTTGGAGTACACGTCAACTATAGAATTTCCCACAAGAGGTACCCATTCAAAATTAGATTTTGCACAAGCCCCATGAATCTACATTCCATTCTCAGCGATACCCAAAATCCCTGATGGCTTAACAACTGAAAGATCCATTTTAGAAAACAAGCTTAAAGAGGTTTTGGCATCACCATTTTGTAGATTCTCACACATTAGAGCTGTCCATGACACCACATTTCTTTGAGGCATTCTGTCATGCGGCAATTTAACTCTTTCATGATATGCTGAAAGCTGGAACTGCTCCTAATGGGATAACCTTTATTGGTGTTTTGCCAGCTTGTGCTCATGCAGGGTTGTGGGATGAGGGATTGAAATATTTTGATGTTATGAAGGTATATTATCATTTAGAGCCAGAGATTGAGCACTATGGTTGCCTAGTTGATCTTCTGGGGCGCTCTAGACACCTTGATCAGGCACCGGAATAAAACCAGATTCAAGGATATGGAACTCTCTGTTTAGCTCTTGCAGGCTTTATCGTAATCTTGAGATTGCTATTGGTGCAATGGAAAAGCTTTTAGAGCTTGAGCCTAAGGAGTCTGGGAACTACCTTGCTTGCTTAAATATATGCAGAACTTGGCAAATGGGAATGTGTCAAATATTAGGAAACTCATAAGCAAGGGGATAAAGGGTTAGCTTGATTGAGGTTAATAATATGATTCAAGAATTTGTATCAGGTGATGGTTCAAAGCAATGTGTTCAGAATCGGAAACCGGTAAAAGCATCAGTTCATGAAAACCGTGTTAAAACCGGGGTTCAACCGTGGTTGAACCGGTAGTATTAAAAAATTGACCTAGACTGGTCACCTAAACGGTTCACGGTTCAACCGGTCAGACCGGCCGAACCGGTTCGGTTTTGATAACAATGGTTCAAAGCGCTCCCCGTAAGATATGTTTTTGATCTTGGAGGGGCTAGCTTTAGACCAAACAAAAACCAGAACCAATAACTTAATGGAATTTGTCGAATAAAATGCAGGTCATGTTTATGATTAAGTTGTTTCAGTTTGTATTTAATTTCCGTGATTTTCGGTTAAATGGGTTTGAACTAATTGCCTTAATCAAAGAATTTCACAAGGCATTCATTTCACGAAAGGGATGAGTCATGTTGATGGCAGATATGAATGAACCAAAACTGTCACTAGTGACAAATCAAATTGTTGAATCGAGAACTCTACCCACCATAATAGTTTTACTTTCAATATTGAATAAGTTAAACATGACAATAAGCACATACATAGCAAATAAAAGATGGCATATATGATCCACGCGAAGCTAACTGCCAACCAGATGAATCCAACACCTAGCATGTGGAAGGAAAATTTCTGATTTGCAACACATGTAGAAAGTCTAGGATGTTTGATCGGATGGCACAATGCGCCTGAAGACAGCCTGGAACGTTTGTCCCTCATTTCTGGCAACCTTTTGGCCTTCTTCAGTTGCAGAACTTAAAAGCTTCACAACTGGATCTGCTTCAAGTTCTTTCTCAGTCAAGGCTTCAAACATAGGGTGATTCTCAAGGCAAGATTTCATCCAGTCTCCAAGCTCTTCTACGTCTGTTATTGTATATATAATTCCACCAACTTCAAGAGCATATGCATACTCATCTAACAAAAATGGACTGATAACCCGACGGCGATGATTCTTCTCTTTAAAATGAGGATCAGGAAATAAGAAAAACATCTTTGAGAGCTGTCCTTTCTCAAAGTAATTTGGAATGTACTTCATAGAATTAGTCCGCACCACAGAAACATTTTGGTATTGACCTGGATTGGCTTTCCTCAAAGATAAAATTCGCTCCTTGACATACTCCGTCACTTTATCTCTAAGTTCCATGCCAATCATTAATGTTTCTGGGAACATAGTGGAAAGACTGATGAGCAGCCCTCCAAAACCACAACCAATATCAGCAAACTGGATCTTCCTGGAACTATCAGCTTGACCCGACAAAAGCTGAGGGTAATGGAGGGAATAATCAACATGACTGGGTGATATTGGCACAGGGAAGTGAGAATCACTCAGAGGATTGCTGTGTGCTCGTGCTCGATAGAAGCGCTTTCGAGGCAATCCAGTTGACTTGCAGATAGCTGGATTTACCTCAGTCTCAGACATGTTATTTAATCAAACTGCAATACATTAGAAGACAAAATCTTTAGAATGAAGAGGAGTAGAGGATGGAAATTTAGAAACTAGTTTCATCCAATCTCTAATCTGAGAAACCTGTACATATTAACATATGCTACAAATGTTATTGTCCATTATCATTGTCTTGATATTCAATTTTTTCATTTAAAAAATTATCAGCAAGGATTGTTGAATATTTTCAACCATAATAATGAAAATTGGCAATACATTGCTTATTAAACTCGGTCTTGTCTTGTTAGCAATCAAGAAAGCAACATTGGCCAACAAAAAGGACATGGATCTCTTCATGCTGCAACTTCTGACGTACTAATATTTATGTAGCAGATCTCATAAGTTGGCCAAGGCATATCCTCACCATTACAAGCAGAATGTCCATATACACATAACTAAAAATATATATCCATCACGTATTCATTAATTTCTCATTGAAGTATAGATCAAATGATAAAATAAGAGTTCCAGCTAACAAATGAAGACAAGTAGACAACATTAACCTAAAAAAATGCAGTAACATGTAAATTTCCTCAAGGAGGCTTGAACAGCCATAAAGAATTAAAGATAAAAAATTCACTATGAATAAATAGATGTATGGGGTCAAGTGACACCCAAAACTGATTCAACAACCCTAGAATTCCTCACAACACAAATTACTCAGAAACCAACTTCAACACAGGTCCAATGCTATGCCTATGCTGTTATAATATATAACTATTAATTATTGATAAAAGATTGAATGGCTGTATCAATATACTTTGAATTATCAAAAATGTATGTCGGTATTTCCTACATATGGAGTAGCATGGACAAACAGACAATCATTCAAACAGCAAGATTAGAAGATGCAAGAAAATACTGAAAACTAGAGAAGGCCGCGAAAGGGATGGAAAAGGGCATGAAAAAACCTCTTTTTGCACGTATGCACATAACTTTTCATCCTAAGAATTTGACCATTCAACCATACAATGAATGATGAAGATTAGTTAGTAATAACATGACAACCTAAAACAGTTATGTGCAATTCAGAATTAAAAGACAATAATTCGAAGAGACGACAATTGAACCTTGTTAGTGAGAAATAATTACAGCGAGCACATGGTGTGCATAACACTTGACACGACATTCCACAAAAGGAATCATAGCATAAGTGATTCATAAAGAAAACCTAAACTTCACCCTATATCGAATTCAATTGATCTGTAAAAAAACTGAAACCGATCGGCTACAGAGAACAATCGAACACAGTCAAAAAAAAAAGAGAGGTTAAAATCATCAGAAGAAGAAGTTTGAAAAATAATAGGTTACCTATCAAAGAGATTTCAGAACAAAACGAAATCCTTCGAAACAGTTAATGAATGCAGTGACCTTGCTGAACTTGTTGAGGTAGCGGTTTTAGCAGCAACGAAACAAAGAATCCCGGGAGGGAACAATGTTTGGGGTTTTCTTTTGTATTGGACCTGTATTCAAACTAGGCCCAAAACAAAGGGAACCAAAAACAATTGGGCCCAAAAAAAGAGATTGAATGGCAAATATTTCATTTTAACGTTGAAAAGTTTTTAAAAGTAAAAGATATTTCTTAGGCATATATGGTAGAAGCCAACTGGTTCAAAGTATTAGAACATTGTTTTTGATTTATAACATATTTGTTTAGCTAATACTATTTAAAAGGCCGAATTATTCTGTAAACATTTTTTATATCTATTAAGGGAAAATAGAGAAAATGGTGTTAAACATTTTGGTAGCAATAATGATATAATTATTGTAACATCCTTGTTAATTAAAATTTATGAAATTGTGTGTTATATAATTAAATTACAAATTAAGGGATGAACTTGGTGAAAAATTTAATTAAATAGATCCTGGGTTAATTAAATTAAATTAAGGAGTACGATTAAATGTGAAAGTGGTTAAATTGTAAGGATAAAGAAATAGTTATCGTGGAAAAAGTAAAAATAGATTTATATTAATTATTGTTATTTTTGATTAATTGAATGAAGAAAAGAAAATGGATTTTTGAATTAAAAGAAAATAGGAAAGGAATTGCGAAAAGACCTCTTTGCCCTTGATGTTAAAGACTTACCACTTTGCCAAAAACTTGTCTTCTTCCTTGCATGAAAATTTAACGAAAGAGCAAATAGTTGCATGCCATGGATGTTGTAATTGGGAGTCAATTCGTGAGTGATTATTACAATTGAGTGCATTTTCGGAATCCTCTAAGCGAGAACTATGTAAAGGTACTCTTAATTTCACGTTTCGCACATTGTTTTTCTTCTTCTCCATTTTCTACCTGTGAGTGGGGTTTTGAGGGAGCAAGGTCTCTTCACATTTTTTGATAAATGAAGCTTGTACATGATTACAGGAGTAATGGGCATTCCAAAATGACCAATGGGGGTTTATTTCATTGATGGTAGGTTGCGGAGCGGAGGTCAGAGCGTCGTTAGAACGGGAGGATCCTTGAACTTGACGTCGGAATCCGTTGAGGTTAGTTTTAATGTAATACGGAGTTAATTCGAACTGTTTTGAGGAATTAATTTAAGGGATTCAGAGGTTTCGACGCTTATGACAGTTCTTGAATTTCTAAATTCTTAGTGTGATAGCGCCTTTTGAGCGATTGGTGAAGAATCGAGGTTTCGAGAACTCGAAATATATAAGTTAATATGAATATATTTCTTTATCGTCCTTGGAAGCGTATAAGCGGAAATGTAGGATTTTTATAGAAATAGCATGGAGAGCCAATTAATAGGTGAGTATGTTATAAAATGAAATGATAATGAGATTTGATTTTGTTTGTGTTTAATCTTTTAAAATGTATATGATGATTATCATAGTTGTAAATTATGCTTATACGTGTCAATATGGAGATTGATTATTACTGGTGTAGTATATTGTTGAATAATGCATTGTGTTAAATATTTTTATATCCCAAAGAGATGGCCTTTATGCTAGGGATGTTTGATAATGATGATGTTGGATGATATATGCCATTGGTACATGTTGATGATGTATGTTGTGTGCTGCAGACAGTCGTTCAGTATGATTTACCCCATATTTTTGGCTCCCTTGGTCGTTGGTGGCCCAGTTGAGCTACCTAGTAGTCAAGGCGGGGAACCAGGTGGACTTAGTGGACTAGGTGAGTTCACAGAATGTCAGGTGGACTCCTAACTGATGACTGATCCTTTTAGTATATGGATACTAGAGAGTCTTATGTTATGCTTGATTAAGAGTCACTTATGGAAATATATGAATGATGATTGTGATGCCTATGATGAATATATTAATAGTGATTATCCCAATTAGAAATTGATAATGATGATGATGATGATGTTATTGATTACTAGTTTATAATTGATTTACCTTGTATTTATTGTTGAAATTATTTGTATTGAATTACATGGTCAGTCACTCACCCTTACAGTTGTTTCAGTGACTAAAGACAGAGAGGTTACAAATGCTTCGGATACCAATGCCACTTTGGGAGCAATGCCAAGACCATGTGTTGATGGATATTTTAATGTGTAGATGTGTAGTATATATATATATATGTGTGTGATGGTCAAGGTTGTTTACTTAAGTTGTTTTGGCGTAATGATTATGACTTTAGCTGATGAATTGTGAGTTTGATGGCCAATGATGGTTACTTGCCTTAGTTTGATGATGATTCCGGGATTAGAAAATGAGATTGACTATGTTGATATTAGTGGTGAATTATTAAGGTACAAATTTATATATACATATGTTTATGATGATATGCCTTAATGCTGAGTTTGACGGGTTAGATGAAGTGTGATGACATTAAATGGTAATGATGATAACCTTGATAAAATGAATAGGTGATGATGTGAATGATTGGAATTAATGAGATATGATTATGTATTGTGAAAATGATGGGAACAAACTGGTATATTGTAAGCGATTTCCAGAAAATACATATGTGATGAACATGACATTGAGCCATTTATGAAATAGCTTTATAATTGTTATGGGCAGGTTCTGTGAAACTATATGTGTTGTTGAATTATTGATGTGCATAATCAGATTAATATTTCATTGTATTGGTGTAGGCATATAAGCCATTTATGATTGTTGCAGGAACTGAAAGGGTCATTTTATGCGTTTGTGGGAGTTAGGATCCCCAGACAATCTCAATAGGTCCATAATTACATATTATGCTTGTGTACATGCTTGAACTAAGTTGAAAATTTCATTTCATTAGTTTGGTGTCTTGAGTTGTGTGTAAAGTGGTTGAATTACATTTTTTCACACAACTTTCTTATACAGAAGAATTTTGGCAAACAAACTACGCCAATAGGTCCGAAATAGGGAAAGCATAGTGCTTATGAAATTTGGTTGCAATCGGAGTTAAAAAGGGTAAATTAGGGTGTGAAGAAGTTGGTTTAAAGGTGAAAATGCTGATATTTTTGCTCAAACGAGCCAATTCTCCCTTGAGTGACCATGTGAGTGATTTGGGAGGTGTTTTCTGGGCAAATTTTGCTTAAGCAAGGATAATCTTACTTAAGATAAAGCAAAATGGTTGGATTCTGTCAAATTTTCGCTTAAGCGAAAGTATTTTTGCTTGAGCGAGCCTCTCAAGTGTTGTTACTGTCGATTTTTCGCTCAAGCGAGATTCGTTTAAATTTTTGCTTCCTTCACAAAAATTGTAGATAATTTTGTCACGGTTGTTTTTCTGCCAAAATCACATCGATCGGAGGTCTGTAGCTCGAGTTATGCTCAAATTACTACAGGGTGTTTAGGTTGAAATTTTAGGTGAGCTGGTTTCAGTTTTCCATAAATTCGGTAGCCTTACAGACATAGTTAGCCTTCGACCTCTTCATAACATTTTCTTTAAACTTTTTCTTATTCATGTCTCAATTTTTAATATCCACTACATTATTTAAAGTGAATTTAACTTAAATTGATTTTAATTACATGATTTAAAGTTTAATAATTAAGTGAGACGTTCTAATTATTTTTTATGTCTATATATATATATATATATTAGAAAATTCTTGGGTTAGAAACTTTATGAAAGTTTCAATTGTTATATATTAAATTTTGAATTTAGTCAAAATAGACAGATAATTTTTACATAGCTATTCTTATCCAATTATAAAAAACATTAAATTTTATAGTGATGGCTTCATTCAAGAGTCATAATTATAACAAATTTTAATTAGTTGATAATACATAAATATTTATATTTTGATATTGGCAAGATGATGAGCAATGATTTAAATTAATTTATAACTTATTTTACTAATTTAATATCATGTTTGACAATATCATGAGTGACAATTTAAGTTGGCTCTTATAATTTATCTTGTTTAGTAAATAAGTTTATTTTAATAGGTTGTAGTTTTTTAAGGCTACTTGGAGTAGCTTTTGAGTACATAAGGTTATATATATATATATATATATATATATATATATATATATATATATATATATATATATATATATAATTCACTCATGTTTATATTTAAAAAATATATTTTTGATGTCATTTTACATTTACGAACTAGTGACTTAATAAAAGTTATGGTTTTTTATATGTATATATATATATATATATATATATTTATATTCCATAAATTAGAAAATTTTTGGGCTAGTAACTTTATGAAAGTTTCAATTGTTACTATATTAAATTTTAAATTTAGTCAAAATAGATAGATAATTTGTACATAGCTATACTTATCCAATTATAAAAAAACATTAAATTTGATAGTGATTCATATTTATAACAAATTTTAATTAGTTGATAATATATAAATATTTATATTGAAATATATTGACAGTGCGTTAATATTTGACGCTAAACTCAATATATCATATACAGTTAAAATACTTAATTAATGAAAGTAAGAAATATAAATATAATTATCAAATTCCCCTAGAAAATTATTATCCAAGATTCTTTTTTGGAAAATAAATAAATAAAAGTTAAAAGGTTAACTCAAAGTTGAAAAATATATTTTAATTAAAATATGTTACGTTAGATTTTTTTTGGTTTTATTAGAAATCAAACACATTCAATAAGATGGATTTCTTAAATTTATACTAGTTCATTAAATTAATAGTAACAAATTTTAATCCATAACAGAGTTGAGTATGTTAAAAAAAAACTCATAATCATATCCACAAAAATAGTATGTTAAAAGAATAAATGCAAAGTGTTATCCTAATAGGAAATGTGGACATTACACCAATAGAAGGGAAAAAAACACTATATATACTTGAAAACGTAGTTTCAAGTAAAGTTTTGGTGTTTCTTACTATGAACATCTTTCTGTCCAAATAACTACCCTTTTGAATATTGGAAACAAATTAAAATTTATACTTATTTCCTGCGTTCTATAACTATTTCAACGACTTCAATTATGTATTTTTGATTACTGCATGTATTAAGCTTGATCATTATATGATTAATATGAAATGTAAGTATTTATTTATTTTGAAGTGGTTGACAAGTAAGATAATTAGCATGCACAATCTGTCACACATCTACTACTTCTTCCTCTTTCGTGACAAATGCACCACTTCACCATATTTTAAGATCATCTTCATGGAAGAAAAAGTACATCTACTCATTACGTAACTATCATATATTTCATAAAATATAGAGAACTTTAATTCAATGCAATTAACTATGTAAATTTCTAGTCATCAAAAAAATCAACGTAAATTTCTTTTTTATTATTGGAATCTATCTAACTTAGGCTTTTGTTTTACCAAATATATTGTAATTCAACCTGTTAATTCCATTCAAACCATGGATTGATTTATTTATTTTTTAATGTTTGGGTCATACTTATCCAACCCAACAAATTAAAATCCCTCCTTAATCAATTTGAGTATTGGATTTAATCAACTACCCAACTCAATTAACTATTATTATTATTATTATTATTATTATTATTATTATTATTATTATTATTATTATTATTATTATTATTATTATTATTATTATTATTATTATTATTATTATTATTATTATTATTATTATTATTATTATTATTATTATTATTATTATTATTATTATTATTATTATTATTATTATTATTATTATTATTATTATTATTATTATTATTATTATTATTATTATTATTATTATTATTATTATTATTATTATTATTATTATTATTATTATTATTATTATTATTATTATTATTATTATTATTATTATTATTATTATTATTATTATTATTATTATTATTATTATTATTATTATTATTATTATTATTATTATTATTATTATTATTATTATTATTATTATTATTATTATTATTATTATTATTATTATTATTATTATTATTATTATTATTATTATTATTATTATTATTATTATTATTATTATTATTATTATTATTATTATTATTATTATTATTATTATTATTATTATTATTATTATTATTATTATTATTATTATTATTATTATTATTATTATTATTATTATTATTATTATTATTATTATTATTATTATTATTATTATTATTATTATTATTATTATTATTATTATTATTATTATTATTATTATTATTATTATTATTATTATTATTATTATTATTATTATTATTATTATTATTATTATTATTATTATTATTATTATTATTATTATTATTATTATTATTATTATTATTATTATTATTATTATTATTATTATTATTATTATTATTATTATTATTATTATTATTATTATTATTATTATTATTATTATTATTATTATTATTATTATTATTATTATTATTATTATTATTATTATTATTATTATTATTATTATTATTATTATTATTATTATTATTATTATTATTATTATTATTATTATTATTATTATTATTATTATTATTATTATTATTATTATTATTATTATTATTATTATTATTATTATTATTATTATTATTATTATTATTATTATTATTATTATTATTATTATTATTATTATTATTATTATTATTATTATTATTATTATTATTATTATTATTATTATTATTATTATTATTATTATTATTATTATTATTATTATTATTATTATTATTATTATTATTATTATTATTATTATTATTATTATTATTATTATTATTATTATTATTATTATTATTATTATTATTATTATTATTATTATTATTATTATTATTATTATTATTATTATTATTATTATTATTATTATTATTATTATTATTATTATTATTATTATTATTATTATTATTATTATTATTATTATTATTATTATTATTATTATTATTATTATTATTATTATTATTATTATTATTATTATTATTATTATTATTATTATTATTATTATTATTATTATTATTATTATTATTATTATTATTATTATTATTATTATTATTATTATTATTATTATTATTATTATTATTATTATTATTATTATTATTATTATTATTATTATTATTATTATTATTATTATTATTATTATTATTATTATTATTATTATTATTATTATTATTATTATTATTATTATTATTATTATTATTATTATTATTATTATTATTATTATTATTATTATTATTATTATTATTATTATTATTATTATTATTATTATTATTATTATTATTATTATTATTATTATTATTATTATTATTATTATTATTATTATTATTATTATTATTATTATTATTATTATTATTATTATTATTATTATTATTATTATTATTATTATTATTATTATTATTATTATTATTATTATTATTATTATTATTATTATTATTATTATTATTATTATTATTATTATTATTATTATTATTATTATTATTATTATTATTATTATTATTATTATTATTATTATTATTATTATTATTATTATTATTATTATTATTATTATTATTATTATTATTATTATTATTATTATTATTATTATTATTATTATTATTATTATTATTATTATTATTATTATTATTATTATTATTATTATTATTATTATTATTATTATTATTATTATTATTATTATTATTATTATTATTATTATTATTATTATTATTATTATTATTATTATTATTATTATTATTATTATTATTATTATTATTATTATTATTATTATTATTATTATTATTATTATTATTATTATTATTATTATTATTATTATTATTATTATTATTATTATTATTATTATTATTATTATTATTATTATTATTATTATTATTATTATTATTATTATTATTATTATTATTATTATTATTATTATTATTATTATTATTATTATTATTATTATTATTATTATTATTATTATTATTATTATTATTATTATTATTATTATTATTATTATTATTATTATTATTATTATTATTATTATTATTATTATTATTATTATTATTATTATTATTATTATTATTATTATTATTATTATTATTATTATTATTATTATTATTATTATTATTATTATTATTATTATTATTATTATTATTATTATTATTATTATTATTATTATTATTATTATTATTATTATTATTATTATTATTATTATTATTATTATTATTATTATTATTATTATTATTATTATTATTATTATTATTATTATTATTATTATTATTATTATTATTATTATTATTATTATTATTATTATTATTATTATTATTATTATTATTATTATTATTATTATTATTATTATTATTATTATTATTATTATTATTATTATTATTATTATTATTATTATTATTATTATTATTATTATTATTATTATTATTATTATTATTATTATTATTATTATTATTATTATTATTATTATTATTATTATTATTATTATTATTATTATTATTATTATTATTATTATTATTATTATTATTATTATTATTATTATTATTATTATTATTATTATTATTATTATTATTATTATTATTATTATTATTATTATTATTATTATTATTATTATTATTATTATTATTATTATTATTATTATTATTATTATTATTATTATTATTATTATTATTATTATTATTATTATTATTATTATTATTATTATTATTATTATTATTATTATTATTATTATTATTATTATTATTATTATTATTATTATTATTATTATTATTATTATTATTATTATTATTATTATTATTATTATTATTATTATTATTATTATTATTATTATTATTATTATTATTATTATTATTATTATTATTATTATTATTATTATTATTATTATTATTATTATTATTATTATTATTATTATTATTCTTTTTATTATTATTATTATTATTATTATTATTATTATTATTATTATTATTATTATTATTATTATTATTATTTTTATTATTATTATTATTATTTTTATTATTATTATTATTATTATTATTTTTATTATTATTATTATTATAGTTTTATTCATAATACTTAATCAAAGGCACATGATGGTATTAAGGCTTCAACGCTTCATTCCAAATTTCTAATATCTCGATCTTTTTATCTCCTTCAACATGCTGCCTCTCTCAACCTGTTATCTCTAACACGGTTCCATTTAGTTGTTAGGAAATTAGCTAGATTTTTTTTTCTAGACAATTTTCTTTAAAATATAGAGAAATAAAATGTGCAAAATATAATCACTACATAAAAATATTGTGTGAAAAACTTTAAAATTATAAATGTGGTAAAAATCAAAAATCAAACAATAATATTATGTGAACATTCTTATATCATATAAAACCTTTTTCTTAGGCATCCCAAGACCTCAAGTATATTCACACTCTCCACCACTTACATATCACATTGCTCTAACATAAAGGTATAATTTAACAACAGGAAAAAACCTAAATTGTTTCCGAGTATTTTTCATTGGTGTCCAAGACCTTAATACCCACAAAGGCCTTAGGCCTTTATACAACATAAACCTTCCACCCCTTCAGAAGGTTAAGCAATGTCGAACTTCAATCAACTCCAACAATCTCCACCTTAATTGAAATAAGTTCAACACCTACACTTCGATTGTCTACACCTACAATCACTTGATTCCATTATCTAATTCGATAACCATTGTCTTTATCAATAAATATTGTTAAAAAAGATTATCCATACTCTACCATAAAGAGTATACTCACTTGAAACAAGACTATCTCAAGAATTTCCCATATGATAAACATCAAAACCTTACTAAAAATTTATGGTGCAACTCTCATGTTGACTTCCTTTAAAAGTTCCTCGACCACCAACAAAAGTCCACCATATACCACTAGTGGAAAAAATGGATATAATCACGGTTAAAAATGGTCTTTAATCACGGTTAAAGAATCGTAGTTGTTGCAGCCGTGGTAGTAGATGAGGGCCTTTAACCACGGTTAACAACCGTGGTTATAAATTACATATAACCACGGTTACGAAAAAACCGTGACTATAACTGACTATATATATTGACGGTTATACAGCATAACCGTGAATATAACAGATAATGTATATTCACGGTTATAGTAGAACTGTGGATAAAGAACATATATATTCACGGTTATGCTAAACAACCGTGAATATAAGTAGTGTAAAAAATTCACTTACAGACTATGTATAATCACAGTTATGGTAGTAACCGTGAATAAATAGGGTCTATAATCACGGCTGTTACCATAACCGTGAATAAATACTGAGGTTTTTTTTTAATATGGTTTCTGTTTTATTGTTTCCCAAACCTGCATTCAGACAACCAGCACAATATACAGTATCCCAGCATATTCAGCAACAAACAATATATAAAAAGAATGGTATGTATATAACAATTAATTTGATATGAATTCATAACAACCTAAAAAATGAAACTATATACAATTCAGATGAATGTAACCTAATAAAATGTAAACCCTAAATCCTACACTAGATACATATATAAGAGAATAAAGATCCTATATCTAGCTAAGTCCTTTCTTGACTTCAATGAAGTATGAGGCCCATTGCTTTCTAACATTATCTATAAGTGTCTTAGAGAAGTATGACCGATCTTGAAAGTACTGTAAACAATGCACAAAACAATAAGAACAACAGCTATATTTATTACATGAAATTGATGAAATTGGTAGAAAAGTAGTTCAAATGATGAGACTTACATCTGTCCATCCTTCAACTAAATGTTATTGGACGATGGTCAGCATGGTATGCATGACGTAATAGCCACACTCGAAGGTACCCTTCTGCCTGTAGGACTACAATGGACATAAAGTATAGAATAAGTGAATTCGTAACTTAAAAAATATATATTGAAGATTTGAATGAATACGATTGACTTACTTTTGGGTGCACCCACACAACTTTTCTTCCGCTGCACTTATTTCTAAGCAGTAGATTGTATCCAACCACCGCCCTACGTCAAACAAAACACAAGATAAGCTAGAATTGTATAGGTCCAAAAAATGATGTAATCGAGTTTGTACTTATATTTTAGGGATTAACTTACCCGTCTACTATATTTCTCAGGTCTTGTGGAACTGCCCGATGCAAAGTATCAAAGTATAGAGCAAGATAATCCCGGAGACAGATCACCACAAGCGTCCAGTGAGCGCTGCACTTACCAGTGATAAGTGACACTTCAAAATGCAAAAATTAATGACAATAATTATGGAATAACATCCAATTCTGGATGTATGCCTGGGTGTCCTGCGTAGTGTTTCCTTGCTTCTATATGAAAGAGGGCTCTAAGAAACCATAAGTTCCATCGAAACCCAAGTCCATACAGATTTTTGTCAGAAACCTAAACAAGTTAAGACATGGTTAGTGACAAATAACTTGTATAATGAAAAAATTGGACATAAAATGATATACTTACAGCTCCCACAGCTGAATGATGGAGACGTTCAGCTGCATCATCCCCGACATAATCTCACACAAGTCACTCCGTGTAATGTAAACCGGTAGTGAACTTGGACGGCCGAACACCAGTGGCTGCCATGGGACCTGAAGAGTGTCGTCTCCTTGCTCAGCCCCGATCCGCCATAGATTCCTGATCGGATCGTCGGCCGGGTCTGGCCTCTTCAATGCCGGTTCCTGTTGAACAATTGACAACCATCACAGTTTGTACCATAATTGACAAATAAGAAAATTAGTTAGTGTTTCAGGTTTTTACTTGTACAGGAGCAACTGACACAAGTCTGTTGGGCCACATCAGAAAGTGGCCCACCGCCTGACCGACAGTCTTCACCTCTGGAGTTGCCACTCCTCCTTGAGGACGAGCACAACAGAGACCCTGGACATACCATCAGGTAATGACTGATAGTGAACCACAGGGCCTAAGTTGTAGACCATGCCAGTGGCAACAGGCTCCTCCGACCCATCAATGAACAGGTCACATTGACGGGTATGTGCAGGCTCAACCCCATCATGGTCAGGGTCAGTTGCAGCGCACGACCCCTTAGTGCTGACCCTCCGTACCTACATATTTACACATCAAGCAGAAGTTATTCAACAATGAAAGAAAGTGATTACAAACAATAAAACCGAGGAAATTGATTAAGGAATCTAACCTGTGGGTCGCTAGCTGGTGCAGTAGTCTCGTGGTGGTGGCTGAGTGAGGCCTTCATCTCTTCCCTGAATCGGGCCATCTCCTGGTGGAGTCGAGATATCTCCTCCTGATACTCAGCCTTCACAACAGCCACCTTCTGCTCCACCAACTTCTCAACGGAGGGGGCAGGGTCGGGAGCACCGTAATAGCTCCAGAGGCCTGTGAAATGTGAATGATTAGCCCATAATTGTTTAACAGATAACAAAATGAAAGCATACAGTTATTTACAACTTACCTACACCTCGATCAACAGCACGCACTCTTCCTGGGTGCTCTGGCCTGTCGATGACGGTAGTCAAAATATCCTGCCTACCATGGGCTACGAAAGACCCTTGGGTTGATTGCTCAACCAAGGAATCCTGAAACCAAACAAGTTAATATTCACTTCCTTCATGTAAACTAAAAAACAGACACTGATACAAGAGGAATACTTACTATCCATGAGGCGACTTCCTGAGCTTGTGAGGAAGTGTATTCCCCACTCTTCTTGATCCTGGCCCGCTTCCATTTATCATGGTGTGTAGGTGGGGAAAGGGGATCCACAACGAGCCAGCCGCTCCTCCAATCTACGATAACCCCCACGTGACAGTGTGTGGGGGCAGTCATTCAGCTTTCTAATGTCCTGGGCTTTCGATCTGACCTCCTACAACAAGAAAGAAAAATATTCAGAGTTAGCCGTTTAAATTATACATAATTTAATCATTTAAAAACCAATGTACCTAAAACTGGTCAGAATGCCTAGATGCAACGAAAGCATCCCAAGTCTCCTGATCAATGAATGGATATTTCTCTCCAGGGAACTGTCCTCGATCCTCCCTGAATACATACCTACAATTCAGGTACATTTAAACTAAGGATTGGTACAATTTGGCAAAGCGTTGATTAAGAATTTAAAGTCCAAATATACCTCCTGGTGAGTATCGATTTGAACGACCTCCATCGCTCAGCCATAATACTGAGGATCTTCCTCCTCGCTATGTCATGTGATGGTATGTCAAAAGAATCCTACATGAAAGGAGTTAGTCCATAAAGGAGTCCTTATTATGAATTACATGAAATAATACACCAAAATAAAACTTAAATGATATCAAAGTTACCAGAATATCACTCCATATCTGGTTCTTCACCACCTCCTCGATATTATCCCAGTCGGGGATAATGATGGACACCTTCGAACGAGCCACGACTCCCAAATAACTGCTAAACTTCGCGGCATGTGGTCCTCCAAATCTAGTAGTGTTGACATCCATGTCAACACGTAACCTCTCTCCCCTGTGACGCCTAATGCAACGTCTGGCATCCGGGTAACACCTCTGCTCAGTCGCCTGTGAGTCAGACCTAGATCATCCATCCTGGTCAGCCATGTGTATCTGTCCAAACAAGGAAACACAACTGTCAAATATTTAATATAACATTTAATACAACGAATAATTAATATAACATGTAATTTAATGATTCATTAACATGATTAATACCCTATGAAGATGAAATATTTTCCCACAAGCCTTCATGGTGGTCATGACGACTGGCAACTACATCATCTATGTCATGTTCCACGATAGATGTTGGAATATGTGTTGTGGTAGATGGAATTTCCACAATATCAAGATTGGGGTCTCCAATGTGTCTACCTTGGATAACAATTGACCACCGTTTGTCAGCTGGGTCAGCAACATAAAAAACTTGCTTCACCTGCGTTGCCATTATGAATGGTTCGTCCTTATGCCCTATCTTGTTGAGGTCCACCAATGTAACTCCTAAATCATCAGTTTTGACACCGTTTTTATTGTCAACCCATTTGCATTTAAACACTGGAATGGTGAAGGGACCGTAATCGACTTCCCATATATCTTCAATCACACTAAAGTAGCATGACTTGGCCATCACAGAGTTGTTGTCCTTTGAAGTTGAGAAATGCATTGACTGAGCCATAACCATCACTCCACTGTTTTGATTTGTACTCTTTTTATCCTGTGTCCTTGTATAAAACGAATAGTTGTTTATGTCATACCCACAAAAGGTGAGGACGTCAAAGTTCGGGCCCTGTGCCAGTCGATGTAATGTCGAGGATGCAGATGCATCTTTCAGAACGGTCTTTTGGAACCACTGCATGAAACTCTTGTTGTGTTCATTCAACAACCACTTTTCAGTCATTTTAGGGTTGGTTCTCTTGACTAGCTCCTTGTGAGTGGCTAGATACGGTTGCATGTCGTCCGTGTTATTTAAAATATACAAGTGTGCCTGAAGGACATCATCACGTGGCATGCTCTTCATATTTTTTCCAACCATTCCTTTCCCATCCAATCTCCCTTCATGACGAGTCATTGGAATACCAATGCTTGCAGCATGTGACATGTATTCAGTGCAAAACTCAATTGCTTCCTCTGCAATATATCTTTCCACAATTGAAGCTTCCGGACGACGTTGGTTCTTCATATACCCTTTCAATATCTTCATATATCGCTCGATGAGATACATCCACCGCAGGAATACTGGACCACACAAACGGACCTCTCTCACCAAATGAATGATTAAGTGATGCTTCCTGTTCCAACACATCTAATTTGCCGGGCACGATTACCTTGCAACATATGGCACTGAAAAACATACACAACCTTGTTATGACATTTCTCACATTTTTAGGAAGAATGTCACGAATGGCGATAGGCAGAAACTGTTGCATCAACATGTGACAATCGTGAGACTTCAACCCAATTAACTTCAAATCTTTCATGGAAACACAAGAGTTGATGTTGGAGCTATAACCAGACGGAACTTTCACACTTCATAATGATTCACACAGACTTTGCTTTTCTTTTCTGGACAACGTATGACATGTTGGGGGAAAATATGTTCATTTTCCCTTTGATTGTGAATGCAAATCCTGACGTATACCCATCAACTCTAAGTCCATACGCGAGTTTAGGCCATCCTTAGTCTTCCCGGGTATGTTTAAGAGTCTACCAACTAAACTGTCGTACACATTTTTCTCCACATGCATTACATCAATGCAGTGTCTTACATCAAGCTCCCTCCAATATGACAGGTCATAAAACATTGACTTTTTCTTCCAGTTGTTTTGTGTCGGGTACTATTTTTCACACTTACCAAACTGCACGTTGATGTCTTTCACCTTTTCATATGTTTGGCGACCAGATAGTGGTGGAGGAGCCATTTCAAAATCTTGGGCACCGTTAAACGACTTCTTCAACCTCCGAAACAGATGATTCGCTCTAAGAAACCTTCGATGTCGAAGATAAACATTTTTCCTACCACGATGCAGCCGCACAGAACTAATCCCCTCCTCACATACTGGACAGGCTTTATGACCCTTCACGCTGTACCCGGATAAGTTACCATACGCTGGAAAGTCATTGATCGTGCAAAATAGCATGACACGCAATTTGAATGACTGCTCGGTAAACCCGTCAAACACATCAACCCCGTTTTCCCACAACCTTTTGAGGTCTTCAACTAATGGAGTTAAATATACATCAGTGTCGTTCCCCGGTTGTCGTGGACCAGAAATTATCATTGATAACATGACATATTTTCGCTTCATGCACAACCATGGCGGCAAGTTGTAATCAAACAACAAAACAAGCCACAAACTATGGTTTGTGCTTAGATTCCCAAATGGGTTCATGCCGTCTGTGGCTAGTGCAAGCCTAACATTTCTTGGTTCATGGGCAAAATCTGGAAAAATCGTATCCATTTTCTTCCATTGCGATCCATCGGCCGGATGCCTAAGTAGTCCGTCAACAACTCTTTCATCAGCATGCCATCTCATAAGTTTTGCATCATCTGCATTAGCGAACAGACGCTTTAGTCTTGGAACTATAGGCAGATACCACAACACCTTTGCAGGAGACCCTTTAGTGCATACCTCATCAGAATCCGCCTCTTTCTTCTTATACCGTGACACCCCACACCTAGGACATTGATGCAGCATTTCTAACTCACCCCGGAATAATACATAATCATTTGGGCATGCATGTATTTTCTCATACTCTAAACCCATAGGACACAACACCTTTTTGGCCCATAGTTACGATTCGGCAAGGTGTTTCCAACTAGGAGCATTTCTTTCAACAACTTCAGTAAGTCAGTGAAACTTTTATCCGTCCACCCGTTTATAGCCTTCAAATTAAACAATCGCAAAACTGCTGATAACCTCGTGAAATTAACGCAGTTTGGATACAACGGCTGCTCAGAGTCCTCACTCAGAGTCGTATATACATGAGCTTTCTTAAAACCTTCTACCCCCACATCACGGATCATATCCTCGAGTCGGTCATCCATGTCGACATTGGTGTCATGTATCGAGCTTCAATTTACAGTTTGAGAGCTGTTACTTGGCACCACCACATCTTCACCATGCCATATCCAACGCGTATAACTACGCAGAAAAGCGTCACACAGTAGATGTTCTCGCACCTCTTCCAAGTCTACCCGACGCAGGTTTAAGCATTTAACACAAGGGCAAAAATACTTTCCATTCACCTCCACTGCATTCCTCGCTACGAATTCTATAAATGATTCAACTCCCCCTCGTACTCTAGACTTAGGCGTGATGCAGTTATCCAACTCCGATCCATACCAACTGTTTACAAGGTGCTATCAATCTCACTTTTTCCACAAAGGTGGTGGTCCTATACCCATTCAGGATGACAATTGTTTTTATACGTCATTCATATATACAGGTTAAGACTTATTTTAAAATTTGATGAATTTTCGGCAGTATTTTGCATTGGTCTCTAAGTACACAAAATGAGAGTGGTCAAATCAAATTTAACCACAACCAAATATGCACCCAAAGAACAACACAAAATGTAAGTTACCGAAAGTTTATCAAATTTTAAAATAACTCCTAACTTGTACATACTAACAATGACGTATAAAAATTAATTGTTCATCCCAAACTGTCCAAACGGACAATTTAAGATTCAACACAAACGATGAAATTAATTAATTTAATGACCATTTGTGTCGAATCTCAAACGGGGAACTACTGTTCACTCATATGCGCAACAACTTTCATACTAGTTAACTAGTTAACTAGTATGAGCCTACGAGTTTGCAAGATTGAAAACCACATACATACAATAGACAGAAATAACATTATATACGAGCAACCAACAACAACAGAAATAACATTATATAAGTGAAATGTAACTTTTAATTACAACTCAACTCAAAAATCTAATAATGAAATATCAAAATTTTAAACTAAACTTCAAGAGAACAAAATTCAAAAATGGAAAATGTTTTAAAGGGAATGGTTAACAATGATGAAGTGAAAATTTTCCATTTAAAAATATCTAACTTGAACCTTATCAGGCCCTGTGTATTCAGAATGTGACATTAAATTGTTTAGATCATGTGTGAGGTGATTTATAGTACCAGTGTCAGGATACCAAGAAGGTTTTACTTCAAGGGCAACTTAAGGAAGGACTTTGTATTTGACAAATTACATCTGGTTCATCCTGGTCAGAATCTGAAACAACTAACTCAACAATGTTTGATTTAATTTACTAAAGATCTAATTGGTCACAGAATTAAAGTTTGGTGGCCAATGGATAAGAAGTAAGTGCTAATTATAAATTTCATAGGGATCAGTGGCTGAAGCAAATAAAAACTTGATGGTAATGATTTTGGTCATTCTAATAGAGAATGGAAGAAGGTTTACTTTTAAAAGAGGAAAGCATTTTAAGCATTCATTTTAAGCATTCAAGGCTCAATTTTGAAGATGGTTTCCCTTACACATTCATTTTAAAAATTGTTTTCTTATATTCTTATATTCTTAATTTTTTCAGCAGGCTGCATCAGTTTGAGAGCTGTTATGTCTTATGACCCTTTGAAAGGGAGGCATGTGGTAAGTTGAATGATGCTAAACTTGCCCTCAGAATTTGGCACAATGAAACAAGCTTAACCAAACTTAATAACAACATAGAGACAGAGACAATGAAATATTGGCACAATGAAACAAGCTTAACCAAACTTAATCACTAGTGGAACATTTCCTACAAGCTTCGTTCACCTTGAACAATGAAATAATACACACACACACACAGAGACAACACATTCATTTAGGTTCGACTATACGCAAGTGAAAACACACACAAATAGGTTTCACAAACAATGATAGAGCATAACAACGAAGTAGACCAACAGTGAACGAAGAAGAAGGGTAATGGAGCACTTATTAGAAAATGGTGTGAAGATGACAACAACATGAAAGGAAGAAGGAAGAAGCAAGTGAACGTAGAAGCCCACGACCAGCAAAGAACAAACTCGAGGCAAAGAGGAAGACGAGGAAGAAGACGATAATCAGCGCGAAAGAAGAAGAGAAAGTGAAAAAAGACTAAAAGGCACGGCTTTTGAAGTTTCAAAAAGGATGTATATTCATGGTTCCCCTTGAAACTGTGAATATATTACACATATATTCACGGTTGAACAAACAACTGTGGATAAATGTTAACTATATCACCACGGTTACGAGCCCAACCGTGGATAAATATTAAATCTATAATCACAGTTATAGAAACAACCGTGGACATACAGTACCCAGTGATTAAACCCTAAAATCTGAACTATATATCCACGGTTGGAAATACAACCGTGATTATATACATCAATATATATCCACGGTTAGCATCATAACCCTGATCATACCCATGAATATATAGTCACGGTTGTGCACACAACCGTGGATATATATTTTAGGTACTATATATCCACGGTTGACTTCTCAACCGTGAATATATATTGATGGATACGATCACGGTTATGATGTTAACCGTGGATATATAGTTTTCTCCGATTATAACGTTCACCTTATAATTTCAAAAATGCCACCGCGTATGTTTTTATCACTGATCCTCTTCAACCCGTGAATATATCCCGTTGTTATATCCAATTTTTGCACTAGTGTACTTATATCAATATCAACCATTAATACTCATGTGGATATACTAGCAATAACTTATCATCTTCCATGACAACTTACACAAGTTATAAGGATACACATCTCAACCTTTATAAGAACATCACCTTCCCCAATAATATGAAATACATTGCTAGTGCCCACATGTCCAAAACTTTCACCTTTTAACACCTTATGTAATCTCTATTGTATCAACACATCATTGACTTACATGTCTCAAGCCAAAAATAATTGTTCCATCACATTTCTATAAACTTGACATTGCAAGCATGTGTTTAACCGTCAACGTTGCAACCATGCACCGAATCAGGTCCCAGAAAAGAGATGTGGGTCATAATGGACACATATAAATACGAAGTTTTCCCTTAGTTAGAACTTTTCCAAACCAGCACTTACAGTAACATAATTTTCAATGATCAAGGAATTTCTCAATTGCACATGGAATAAATATTTTTTTTATAAGGAAGCTCAGACAAAGCTAAAACCAAATAACATTAAGAATTTCACATCTGATTAAACCATGAAGCTTTGATACTGTAACATCCCTGTTTTTAGTAGCAGTTTTATTTGGTAAATTTTGAAGTGTGGAAGGTTAGTAAGTAAGAATAAGTGAGTAAATACCTTGTATAGGGTCAGTAATACTCCAAAAATTCTATTTTTTGGGTATAATTATGGAATTTATATAGACCTTTGAGGATATTAATCAAAATCTGAGTGAAAAGGGACTCTGTTCCGAGTGACAGAGAGAAATTCCGAGTGATAGAAAGAAAATCCGAGTAAGGAATGAAATTCCGAGTGTAAAGTTAGGTTGACCGAATAAAACATTACTAAAAAGGATACTACCGAGTGAAATCTTAGTCTCAGAAACATCTGGAGTGAAGTGGGTTCAAGGGAACCACTTATGGGTGAATATTCCGAGTGAAAACACCCTTGAGAGACTCATTTCTGAGTCAGACCTTGCCAATTGCTTCTTTCTCAAGTGGAAATTTCTATGATTACAGTATACCGAGTGAATAGACTCAGTCAGGGATATAACTGATGTAATCCGAGTGAAGTTATCCAAGTCAGACCTCCTTAATAAGATAGAAGATAGCAATCCGAGTAGGATGAAAGCCATTTTGAGTAGGACTAAATATGTAGCCTTTCCGAGTGAATGGGTTTGAATATTCCCGAGTAAGATATACCCGAGTGGGAAAATAATACTAAGTGGAATATGTGTGTAAGAATGAATTTAGAGATTCCCGAGTATAAAATCCGAGGGAAGATTTGGTTATAATGGCTTAGATTGGAAAATTTCTACGTATATGATAAACCGAATGAATGATCCATATATAAATCCGAGTGGATGGGGTTAGAACAAGTCTGAGTTGAACTTATGTGATGATATTTCCGAGTAGATTAAATAATGTGTAATTAGAGGGTCTAAGTATGAAATGAGTCCCAGAGGAACCTGACTTAATAAGTTTTACCTGAGTGGTTAAGCATGAAATAAACCCGAGTGAATGATGAGGAGTTCCGAGTGAATGAATGCATAGGTGTTTTATATTAAGTTGATGCTTCTACCGACTGAAATGAGTTATTAAAATTATTTGGGAGGTGTTGATGGGAGAAATAGTGATTAAGTTAAAGATTCCGAGTAGTTATATGTATATATATTGTGTGATTAAGGAATTACTTGGCTTGAATATGAGTGATGATAAATGAATAATACTGAGTGAACTGATACCGAGTGGAAAAAATGGTAGTGGGAACCCGTTCCGAGCAAATAGTAGTGTGCACAGAGCCATTTTCGAGTGAATCTAAGGTATATAAACAAATACCGAGTGACACTCTTATGTGTGGGTCTTTTCCGAAAGGTGATGGCCTTAAATGGGCTTTTGATTGGAAAATGTAGTTGAAGATGGTCTAAACCGAGTGAAAGGAGTGGAGAAAGACTTTAATACTCCTGCAAGTTAATTTCCAAATAAAGGATGTTATAATTCTGAGTGAAAACTATATATTCCGAATGAATATGGATACCCTTTTTCCGAGTGAGCCTAAGGTGTTATGAAATCCTGAGTAAAGAGAATCTGACTGAATACAGAAGAAATCCGACCTAGGGAGGAGAAATCCGACTAGATGTTTCAAGAAGAAACAATCATGACTGAGGACCAAGAGAAACGAATCGGTTTTAGAAGATTTCCGAGCCAAGAAGGGCTGATTCGCTCAAGCGAATCAGATTTCGCTTAAGCGATCCGATGTCAGCACTCCACACCGGTTGGCCAATTAGGTCCGTCCTTAGATCAGGGGTTCACACCGGACAACTCTGAGCCGGTGTTCATCACAACACCGCCCTCTTTCCACAGACGGTGTCCTTAATTTTTTCACACACACCGTCCTTCCCTACTTCACACTCAACACCGCCCACTCTATACCGACCTCACACAGCACACTGCCCTCACACAGCACACCGCCTCACACTCCACACCGCCCTCACTTAATACCGCCCTCATATTGCACTCCGCCCTCACACTGCACTCCGCCCTCATATACTCAATACCGCTCTCTTCAAAATCTCCAACAACGAACACCTTTTTAACTCCACTCAGACCACTTTATATATTTTAATATATCACTAACCTCTTTAATGCAAAGATGACAGTGAGATGAGTCAAAAGTTTCTATTATCCCACCTAATCCTCCAATCGATGTCTCCCATTTGTCTCCTGCACTATTAAACCAATATATATCTCCAAGCCAAACTATCAGAACCAAAATAAAGACCTTCTTCCTCTTCCTTCTTACTTCTCTTACGTACCAGCACCAACTTCTTTCTTTTTTCTCAAGTTCCTCCTCTGTTTCACTCGGAATTGGTGCAGGACAGTGAAAAGGACAACTCTTCTTCTCCTCCAAGAACTCCATCAAGGTAAGGGGGGTATATTCTCGGGTATTCTGGGGAAATCTGAGTGAAAGGAAAGGGTTAAGGTACCTTGGGTCCTCACCTTTCCAGGACAGATCTGGTTTTGTTGTGATTTAAATGTTTTAATTTTTTGTTATATTTGTATATATAATGTATTGAACATGCTTAATTACAGCGTTGTTTATTATTGACCATGAGAATTTAGTGAATATGCTGATTTTATTGATTAATATGAATGAATGTGTATATGTTTGATGCTGTGTGAATTAAATGCTTAAATTGTTATTATTTGAATATATATATATATATTTGTTTGTTACCAAGTGTGTATTATCAGTGATGAATGGCAAAAAGAAATGAACTGTATGGGATTGAAAACACTAAGAACCTTGGGTACCATGTGATTTTCCAGTAATGAAATTATGAATGGAAGATGGAATTAATAATAACCAGCTCTGTTTCAAATAATCCGACTGGTTTTATGCCTATATCAACTCGGTTTTTGCTTGATTCCAATCGGATTCCACCTTAATTAAATGAATTCCATTCTGATAGATCAATCCTTCATTCGGTAAACATTTTAATTGCACTTGGAAAACAAATATTTTCACTCAGAATCGTAGTTTAAATAATTTAGAAAAACCCCACCATGATATATGTCACTCAGAAAACATCTCAGTTTGAAATTCACTCAGGACACATCTTATTTCACTCTGAAATCATTTTATTTTCACTCAGAAAACCCATTCAGTGATTTTACTTGGAAAATAATTTATTTTACTCAGCAAACAGTTATTTTCACTCGGAGAACTCCTTTTAGTTTAATTTCACTCAGAATATATAGTTAATTTCACTCAGAAAACTTGTATCAACCTGATTCCACTTGGAATCAGGATTATTTCACTCGGAATCGTATTTTATTACACTCAGAAATTCATTTTTACTCAGTTTCACCAACATTTTCACTCATGAAACTCTTTCTTACTGATTCCACTCGGAAATTATATTTTAATTCACTCAGAAATTTATTTCACTCAGAATTTAAGTTAATTAATTAAGAAAATCATTTTTTTAGCTTCTGTTTCACTCGGAAAACCTATTAATTTCAGTTAGAAAACTCTGCTCAGTTTATTTCACTCGGATTCATAGCTATCTCATGCGGAAAACTCATTTTTCACTCGGATTCAAGTTGTTCCAGTCGGAAAACAGCATTCCATTTCATTTTCACTCGAATCCAAACTTATTTCAGTCAGAAAAACAGCTTTCCAGTGTCATTTCACTCGGATATTTAGCCAGATCGCTTGGAGAACCCTTCTCTGTATGATTCCACTCGGAATCATACCTATTTCACTCGGATTTACCCCTGTTCCACTCGGAAAACTCTGTTTTTAGTATTTTTCACTTGGATTTTCAATTGGAAACTAATCTTCACTATTTTTTTAAGTTATTGGTAAATTATAATTATCATTCTTATTCTATTATTATCATTATTTATTGTCAAACTTAATATTGTTATCATTATTATTAGTTTTATTATTATTATACATTGTTAACATCTAAATTATGCGTAATTACATAAAGAATATATTATTTTACTCTTTATGAAAGAATATATATAATAGATATATTTCTAAAAATAATAAACGAATATTTTACAAGGTTTAAATAATTGATGGAATTCAAAGAACTTGAGAATGATATGATGAGACTGGAAATACATAAGATACTTAAGGAATTAATTGATAAGATAAATGCATTTCACATCATGAAAATATTTTGAAGAAGAAAAACCTCTAGAGCATACACTTGGTACAGTGGAGATCACTCACGTTCGATCTCAGTAGAAGAATCTTGGGAGTACAACTGGAACGGCAACCCAATGGCATCAGAGTCGCGCCTGGTAGCCGGGTGAGACGAGGCAATTCTAGTGTACTTCGACTAAATGACGGGGTGTGGCTATGATCGTAGAGATCCAAGTTCCAAAAATATTTAAATCAATGATGAGAACCAATGAGTTCATTTGTACCATATGGAACTTGGGCGGACCCTGATCGCTCTAGATGATTGGAATGGTGATATTCCAAAGAATGAGAAGAAGATGAAACGATTATTTGGGCCCACATGCATCATGAGACTTAACCAAAGATAAATCATAATAAATCCAAACTCATGCATTTCATTACAACATATTTGATTGTTATAATTGTGACTATGTTATATGTACAATTTATTTCATGGCAATATGCTTGATTGTTATAATTGTGAATATGCTAAATATACGATTATGTGATGACAACATGTTTGATTGTTATAATTGTGAATATGCTAAATGTATGATCTATGTGACATTGTATGTTAACTGGATTATGTCCGCACCGGATTAACCAATCAGGGTCTTGGGTTATACTCACCCTTACTGTTGACCATTTTTCAGAGGAATTAGAAACTCAAGAACCCGAGTGTGAAGAACAGCAATATGCTGAACCAATTGAGAACGTTCCTTAAATAGAATATAAGTAGTTGAATATTGATGAATGACTGTATAATATTTAAGGGTGCCTGCATGCCCCATTCTGTTAAGAGTACAATTATTTACAGTTTGTGAATGACTATGTGACATATACATTATTGCTTCCACTGATCTGCCACGTATTTATAAAAAAAATAAAAAAAAATTCACTTTTTCTTAAAACTGTTAACACTCTCAGTTAAATAGGATGAACCTACAGAAGGATTTGTCTTATCTAACCAAGGGTGTTACAGATATCACCGTTAGGAAACTAGATCTGTTTCCTCCAGAGAATTTTCTCTAAAACATAGAGAAATAAAATTTGTGCAAAGCTCAATCGCCACACAAAATATTACGTGGAAAATTTCAAAACCAAAGAAAAACTATAACCGTTGTCAAACTTGACAGCTAAAGAATAATATTATGTGAAAATTCTTACATCACATGCATAAAACCTCTCTCATTCACCCCAAGTACACTCACACTCTACAAAACTCATATCTCACAATACTCCAACACGGGAGTATAACAATAGAAAAAAACTTAAAGTACTTACAAATATTTCTCATTGGTATCCAAAACCCTAATACACCCATTAATCATCATAAGTGTTTCAACATTTAATACACTTAAACACAAAAGCCTTTGATCCATATATAACATAAGTCTCTCACCTTCTTCATTATAGGTATAAGCAATGATGAACTTCTACATAGAAAGCACCACGATCTCACTTATTTTTGTATAGCAGGTCGTGTAAAAATGTAATAGTTGGATACATGATTATATCCAATATTCCAAAGAGTCTTGGTTTGGTTTAGATTTTGTAAAAATATTTATTGAATTTTGATTTCTTCAGAATTTATGATGTGTACAAAAATTTAATAGAATTTGAAAATTATTTAAGACCAAGTAACTTTAATTTAACACACAGTATATAATTTACAAAATATATAAATCTTGATTATAAAATAACTTACTCGTTAATATCTATTTTTTAAAATAGATACTATAATTTTAAAAAGTATGTTCATAATTCTTATACTAATTAATATTATATATATATATATATATATATATATATATATATATATATATATATATATATACACAGATAATTTGATTCATTGGATGAGGTAACCCATATTACTGAGTCTGCCATGGCAATATGCTCGAACTTTTTTAAAAATATAATTTGTATAAATAATTGTGTTTGACACTTTGACTCCCAAAAAATTAAGAAAGAATAAAATAACATGAGATTTTTCACTTTTGTATCCAATTAAAAGTTGACAAAGCTAGCAGCCAAGACAGGTGGGTGTGTGATAAGATTCAAACATGATTATTACATTGCTCAACAAGGCCTAAGTAACCTTATTGTGTTGTTAAAATAAATTAATTAACTCAGAAAAGGTAATATGAATAAACTGAAAAAGATAAATGATTATTGAGTGTATAAATTAACTGAGGTTATCATCTTAGTTAATTAATAGTCATGGATATGAGTTGTTTGAGAACTTTATTACTTTAATAATTATATTTAACTCAAATGGGATTAGTTTTTGTAGAAAATATTTATTATTATACAGAAAGAAGAAAATCAAATACAATTACTAATTAAAAACAACATTGGACTGTTGTACACGGAATCAAAAGAGAAAAAAAAAACCAAAGTGGGAAGAAAATGTTAAAATTGAGTTTGAAAAGAAGAAGAATCAAATTAGTACTAACTTTTGATTTTGTGCGACATGATGTAGAAGACATGGACAAAAAGTACAAGACAAGGGGCAACGTTTAGATATGAAAATTGTTTGATAGTAGCTGGCATAAAACCGTGATAGCTAGCATTGTCATTTGTGACTAGTGTATATTTGAAGCTTAAAGATCGATTTTGACATGCTTGTCTGTTATTTAGCTAAATCACATATTTTATATATTTATCAAACATGTATGTATATTCTAATATCTTAAGTGGAGAACAAGTAGGCTACACCAGGTATATCCGTTATATATGGTTCTTGTTTATCTCTTCTAGAATTTTGATACAGTGATACAAGTGTCACAACTGCTTCTGTCATCGCTGAGGAAATCAACAAGATAATTAAAATTCTTATTAAAATTCATAACTTCACTTTAATCATAATTTCCTTGAATCTTAAAATGGGTTAGGTCCATATTAGACCATCCCTTAGAGAAGGTATCTAGACTAAATCATTTAGGATTGGAAAATAGGACTTAAAGTAGAACTAGATTGTTGGACCAAAATAAAAAAAAAAAATCATAATTTTATTAACTGCATTAGATTTATTTCTCCCATTTGACTTGATCTAACCTATTCTATTTTGTCATAAATTTTTAACTTTTAGGTTAAATCAACTTATTTTACCACCTCTAAAAAAATATATTTAAAAAACTTAAATGTATCTTAAGAATGAAACCATATACTTCAATTTTAAATGTATTTATCTATTATAAATAATATTATAAAAAGTAAAAAAGAAGTATATAGGAAATTACCTTATCCATATCTTAATTATATTCTATGTAAAATATATCTTTCAGATATGAATAGGGTAATTTGTTATTCATACTCCTTTACTACCTTTTACAATATTTTTAACTCCTTCAAATAGTAACTTTTTATTTTAATTTAAACAAATATAAATTTGAAAAATTCGAACAAAAGTGTAGGCATTTTTAGTGAAGAATACGAATTCTTGCTGTATTAAGAATATTTCCCCATTCTTCATTTCAACAATGTAAATCAAAACTTTTTTTTTTAAAAAAAAGTGAACTCAATTACACGAGTTCTTTTCATGAAAATTGAAGCTAGTAGCTAGTGATAGTACCTTTGAATATTATGTTATCTTGCTGGTTCTTCGGCCATTTTGCGGCAGCGCTTTTTATAAAGATCTTAGAACAAAAAATCCTCTGATTTTTTCTGTTTATAAAAAATATGTAGTTTTTGATTAATCAAATGCTGAAAGTAATATATGTATGATTTGTTCCTAAAGAGAGTTGAAGGTCGAATTTAGTCTTTTATCTGCGAGAGAACCTCTAGGATTAATTCTATCTACAATTTATACAAATAATTAAAGATTATAATTACTGATATAGTTTCTATAGGATTAATTAATTCTATTCTACACTGTTTAGAGTCTATCATGAAGAAATGTATAGTCTATACTAACACAGGCATAAATGCATTGTTAATTATGATCAAACCAATTGTTGTATATAGTATTATTATTATTTTTATTGAAGAAGTTCTATATAGTATTAAATCACCCTTTAATCTGCACTTGTTAAGCATCTTAATTGTCATCTTCTGGAAGCTTCTAATTCTGTTTGATCAGCCCAGTGAATCAATCTGTCACATGTATAATCAAGATTACAAGGTGGCCCCATCTAGAACAAATAGAGACTAAAAAGAATGCAAGATAAATGATACAGTAAAATTTGATCAGTGGAAAACTTGAAGGGTGTGATAAAGGATATGCAATAATGAATTATGATTTATGATGATCGATATACATAACAACGCATGTGTAGAAGTTATTGTCTGCATTTTTATTAATTCTCAATAATATTCAATCCGAATCTCTTTTGAGTTTACATCATAACTAACCTACCCTTGACAAAAATAATCAAATTGTTATAATAGAAATCAGCATATATAATGACAAATCAATCTATATATAACACATACGTATATGTTAATTAAAGGTGACTCTCTTGCATATATGAAGAAGACATGTTTGAATTCTATGACAGGATGTTAACGTCATAGTGATCAATTTCTTCAATCTTAATACATGGTAATATAATGTTTACCCTCATCAGCATGCAGCTTCAAATTTTCAGTTTGCAGGGTTACACTTTGTTCAGGTTCAGAACAATGGAGAGAGATTCACTGATGTATCAGCAACTCTCGTGTATCCATAATATCTTAGACCAAATTATAATAGTTTGATCCAAATACTAACGATCAGTAATACTTATTTTCTCTCATGTTTTTGCATAACTCTTTTTTTCCAGACCATTATGACTTGTACCACTCATGTCATCACACAATCCTCTTCTTAAATATCCTTTGTAGATCTCTTCCCTCCTACCCTGAAATTTTGTTTATTTATTTTACATAAATATTTATTTTGTACTTATAGTACACCATTTTTTCAACTTAATAACATCTAAAATCATCATTAATTAATTGACAGTATACAAAGAATTTACAATTTTAAATGAACACATATTGGAATTGGGTGTCTCAGAGTTCTAACTATATATAAGATCCTATGTAAATGTAGCTATACTTATATATCCTGAAATCAGTTCCATGCCTCACAATTTTGCAATTACCTTCAAATCATTTTATGAATTTTAAGTACCCCTTGATCTGTTTAAAGTCATTGTAAATAAGTATTTTGAGTTATATAGTTGTAGGAAACGTGATATTCTTGTGAAGTAAATTTATTTGTGATTGGGTTCAATATTAGTATTATTGGTCTGACTTGTTCATTATACCTGTAAAAGAGTCTAAAGGATTAAGAAGGGATCGGTCTCTTAAGACTTTTCCGATATCCAAATTAATAAATATCGGGATATATGTTAGAGTGATTAATAATGAAGTTTGTGAGGATTAAAAATGAGTTACTTTACCACTAAATATTGAAGGTATTTATAGGTGTGAAGATTGTCAGACATAATCATGATTTTGTTAGTAACATTTTTAGAGTTGTCAATAGACCTATTAATGACATGACATATTAAACCGATGTTTAAATATTTGAGATAAAAAATTACATATAAGTATAATTTTGAGGTTCGGGGCATGACCCCTTCCTTTTAAGGCTAACGGTCTATAATTTTTTTTTTTTAATGTATACAATATAGTAGTATAATATTTATCGGATAATATTACACTAAAAAATAGATTAAACTTTGATATATGTGAATTATATTGACAGCGAAAAGGGTTTGAGTAATTAAGAACATAATTATAACTAAAATTCATTATTAAATCCTCACATCACCCGCACATATTAGTATTTTGTTTTTTTCTGGCTTGAATGAAAAGATTAGTTGATAGTAATTTTCAGAACAGGTAAATATGATGGAGACAGTTAAATTAAATAATTTGAAGTGAATGGTAAGTAAGGTAGAGTTGTGATAGATGGATATTATTGGTCGATAATTCAATGCTGAAGCCGTGAATCTTTCCCATAACTACCTACCTTTGAAAATGTGTATCAACAATTAATTCACCATCCTCCCGACAATTTAAACTACGTATGAAACAAGTAATGCAACTTATTTCTCATTTGAAGACAAGATTAGTTATAAATCACAAAACATTACCCTTAATTAAATCTCTCGTGTGCTTGGCCTTACGCGCACCCACACAAAACCATCCTTATCTCTACTATTCATTCTAAAAATATGTATCTCATATTTTTCCTCAAATACTAAGAATTTGTTTCATACATCATGTCACAAACAACATTTACATTCAGATTTATCAATTAATGAATATAGAAAAAAAAACCATATATGGTCCCCTTTGTTTAATGAAAATTACGCGTATTGGGGTTTAAATTAAAGTGGATCTTAGAAAATAGAATCAACCAACAATTACCATACATATACTCTCTTATTACCTTTTTATCTAACTAATTTTGAAGAGCATACTTATTATGGAAATTATAAGTAAATTTTTTAATCACATAATTTTATCATTTAATTTTCAAATTTACTATGCTACTCTTTTCTTTTCTCATTTATTATATATCTTAATTGTAATTATTTATTTTAAGAGTACGTGTCTAATAAGAAAATAATCTTAAACTCCTAAAATGACATAAAAGGAATAAAATTGTTTCAAAATTAAATCAAATTAAAATAAGGATATAAACAAGTCAAAGTACACACGTGTAGTATAATATTTATACTTGCAAGTAGAAATATGGGTGTAGTATCCGTAGCTAAGAAAACAGATACCTATAAATGTTTATTTATGTTTGATTTTTTAAAAAATAGTAATAATAATAAGTAAAATATTATATAATATACTAAATATAATATTATATAAATTATTATTGTATATTAAAACTATAATTTGATACATTAAAAATATTATTATGAAATAATATTAACTTTTTTATATCTCATCATAAAATAATAAAACATGTTAATATTTAAAATATTTAATAAAAGATAAATATGAATACTTATGTGACTACCCGTTAGATAAATACTACAATTTATATATCCATCCGGTTAGAGAATTTACGGATACACATTGTAGGTATATCCATTGATGAAGATTGTTTTTGACCTCTAACAATGAAATGACGTGTTTTTTTTATACATATGTAATGTTTGTTTTAGCAGCAGCATGTGTAAGGTTGGTATACTACCTAGGCCTGCAATTATAGAGTCATATTTGGCATCACATAATCAAAGGGTACTTACATAATGGGAAAGAATATCATGATGATTTACAAGATATTTTTAACAATTTATTTGTTTATAATATTTTAATAAAGTCATTGCCACTATTTAGCGTTGATCCAGACAAAACAAAGAAAATGTCTTAATACAGGCGGCCAAACATGGCGACTCAATGCAGCATGAAACTTGAAATATATATATATATTCTTATTGGTTCACTTTAATGTATAAAATACAGATTAACAAGTATATTTTAATTCTTATCTACTCTTATATTATAATGAAAAATATATAAGATTATAGTTAAAAGAAATTAAGTGTTTTAGATTTCTAACTTGAAATTAAAATACAAAATGAACAAATAAAAAAATAAAGTGATGGATTATATGATAGTGATTACCAAGACTCTACACTATGAATTCCAATCTGTTGCAACTTCCTCAAATCTTAAGGAACAAAGGGTCCTCAAAGAAACATATACGGTCAAGCCACGGATCTATAAGTTCACACACCACTTTTCTCTTTCAAACTTAAATACAATTAACCCATGCTTTAAAAATAAATAAGTTTTAATGATGTTTTTAAATATAGAATTTTTCAAGTAAAAATTATATAGAAATAAAAATATTAATTTTTAATTATGTTTTTAAATTAAAAAAATTTCACTTAAAAAATTAACTTGAGTGGATAAAGAAAATTTGGTATTTTCATTTAATATATACCATCTAAACAATGTACAATTTTCTTACTCTATGTCCTTTATTGGAACATGAAGGGCTTGCGATCTTTCTCAATTGGAAAATAAAATTTGTATTAAAGTAATAATGACACGTTGGGTATAATATCATTAATTAAATATATAAGATAGAATTACTTAATATATATTTACTTTTATTTTAGTTCACTAAATATAATTTCTTTTATTTATATTCAAGTCCAAGGTAGTACAGTAAAAAAATGACCGAAGGTAGTACATATAATAAACGATGAGTAGTGTTTTGTTACATAAGTCTGGACCTAAGGTTTTAACTCCATCTTATTTTAAGCTTAATTTTAATGATATTTATGGTAGAGAGTAATTAATTACTATATGTATTGTTTTTTAATAACTTCGTTAAATAGATATATTATAAGTTTCTAAAATAAAAAACAATTATATTATTTTATAAGCTCATATAAATAAAATTTAAGAATTTTTATTATATTTTTCCTATTTTGTCCTTATGCGTTTAGTGGTTTTACATTTATGTAATTATATGATAATAGAATTTAACTTTAAATAAGGAAAAAATTTAAAAAGATAAAATTGTCTTTTATTAGATGAATAATGATTACTCTTATAAAATCATATACCTTTTGAGATTTATAATACAAAAAGAGGGAGTACCATTTGACCAATCTGACCTTTATTGTTTAATTAGTACGGTTACTATTGAAATTAAAATTAATTTTTAAACTTTCTGTAAAATAATCGACAGAAAAATCTTACCCCTAAAAAGAGATGTAGTTAATTAGTAGAACCAAAAAATTAGACATTTATCCACTTTTTTTATATATTGATAAAACTTATGTTCTGATTGCACTAGTTTTTCAACATCTACTTAGCATTTCATTTCATTTTTATCATGAACATCATCGAAACTAAACCTTAAAACAAATTATAGACAACTTATAAGAGTATTGATTTGCATATAGTAAGATGAATGTTGCTTTTTTGTTATAGATAAATTTTGTGACACGAAGGAACATAAACTATTTATCTATAGTAATATATTATACTATTTGAACAAACTCTTATCATATAATTAATAAACTTTGGATTATCTAATTTTTGTGCTTAATTTTATTATGTCTCAAGAGACCATATAATACTTTTCTCTCTTGGGAAACAATATAGATAATAATTTTGTTTTTTAAAAAATTAATAAAAAAGTTTAAAATATAGAAAAAACGCACCCTTGTCGTAACACCGTGCACTCTTCATTGCCGGAGGGGAGACCTTAGTCAACTCAAAATCTCCAATACACCTAGCTTGCTTTATCTTGTAGCCGAATGTTTGCAAATGTAAATAAAATAAATTGATTTTTTAAAACAAAATTTTGAATTTGAGATGAAAAAAATCTACGCTAAAAAAAGTTAATCTCATTATAATATAAATATAATTACGTGTAAAAAACGATAATTGTGTTACACCAAATAAAGTATGAAAGTATATTAATTTGATCCCCAGGATACTGGCGAATATTTGGCTTGCCATGCTTCTCGCTTCCGCTTTCTCTTTATCTTTTAGCACAAGCAAAACTATTATCAGTTATGATTTTTTTATACCTTCATTTTTTTTAATTTTATGTCTCTCTTTATTTTGTATCACATTACCTATAACTTTTTCTCTTCTTTCCTTGCCTCAAATTATACCTTTTTTGTTTAAAAATATACAGTTTGTGTGGGATGTATACATAACTTTATTATCTAAAATTGAATCGATGCAAATGCATTTAAATTATCATAAACAATATTGAAGATATAAGTTTGGTAACAGGGAGGACTATTCACACTCTGATTCCAATATTCTCTTCGCTAATTAAACTCAGAATGTTGTATCTATTGATATTTCTATTCGACCTCCATCAACGTAAGCAATTAATTAGAGATTATTACTTGAGTTTTGGATTATTGTCAATTATGTACTTGTGTTGTGTTTAATACATGTAAAGCTTAACTTTTAAATAATATAAATTTTAATGTAAGTATAATATAATTTTTAATATTTTTTTTATTTTTGTATTGGTTAAAATGTATCATGTGACATATTATAAAAATCACTAATATAATTAATGCATTCTGATGATGATTTATATACACGTAATTGATGATTGAGAATGAGATATGTTAGGCATTGGAAAGCAAATGAATGTAAGATTCAAGGCAGTAGAGAGAATATTAACTAATATTTTAAGGATATTGATGAAGCAAATTAAAATAAATTTTTTTATTTAAAAACATAATTAAAATGTATCAACCTTAATGTAAAAAATTATTTTTAGTTTCGTAAATAATATGGTATTAGTTGGAGACTTACGTGTTGGTTGTTTTATAAATGAGGTATCGTATTAATGAAAGCACTACGACTCATTGACCATTCCCATGCACGCTTGTGTGTTCCCTCTGTTGAAATCAATATGGATTTCACCTTGAATGTGTCTACCCATAAAATAATGCTCTTTATATTTTATATATGTATATATACAATTAAAATTATAAAACTTGTAACTTCAACCTAGCTAGTATCTCAAAATAATTACTTAAATCTTACGCTTTCTTTTAAGATTCAATTAATTATGTAAAACTTCACAGAAAAATGTAGCTATTTTAAGAGTTTAGATTTTGGGGACAAGGGAGAGGTCTTTAATATCACTGTTAATATTTCTAATAAAAATTAATAAATTAATTAAGTACGTTAATTTAATATTAATGAAGAGGGAAAGTATTTAACAAATACATATGAAACACAAATATTCTTATTTGTAAATTACTATATTGAAAATATCACCGTTTCATAACACATAGGAAAAATGTGTCATACAAATCAGCATGGGTAGTTGTTTGGTTTTTTAAGAGTAAACACCCCAGTTAGTCCATCTCTTCAGTATCATCAGACACTTAGGTCTTCGATTTTATAAGTTGGTCCAATTAACAGACTTTAAACGTTTGTTAAAGTCAACTGATGTATCTCGTTAAATGCCAACAGGGATGCCATGTATACATGAAAATGACGTCGTTTTCAACATGAAACCCTAATTGATTTTATCTTCTCCTTGTTCTCCTCCTCTCCCGCGTTTTCTTCATCTTCTCCTCCACCATAGAAGGTAGGAGTCATAACCTAAGCCAGGGACCGCCATCCTCATCATCCATCCAACCTCGACGCCAGATGCCATTGTGGCGACCCACCAGCGTTGCGCGTGTCCCATATAGTAAACAACCCGAATCGTCAATTCTGGAGATGCGCATGACTCTGTGGAAGACAATATGATTTCTTTACTTGGATCCAGGATGAGGATTTAGTAATTCACCAGGAAGAATGAAGGAATATGTTGATATGTAAGCTAATAGAGATGGAGTCTGTGATTTCAAGGCACAAATGTGATGTTCATAGGGATGTTTGTGAAGTCATGGCTCAAGTTATACGGAATGGAGAAGGTAAATGACAGATGCACATGAAATCGTTGGTGAAGAAAGGGTGCTTGGAAACCCAGCAAGAACTGCGAAAGTTGAAGATGGTTTTGGTTACTTAAAGTGTTATAATTTTATTTTTTGTAATGAGGCTGTTGGTTATGATGATGAAAGTGTAATGGGGATCTTGGTTTCCTGTTTGTAATGATTTATCCAATACATAAGAATTCAGGCAATGGTTATGATGATGAAAGTGTTATAGTTTTGTTTTTTGTAATGAGGTTGTTTGTAATGGTTTCCTGTTTGTAATGGTTAATCATTTAGTTATTTATTTTTAAGAGTTGGTTTGATTTGGTCTCTTATCTTTTTCTTTAAAACAAAATTCAAACAGATTTTTTTATCTTTAAGGTTTTTCGATTGAGTGCTTAATGTGTTGTCTCTTTTTTCCAACAAAATGATCTTTTATGTTTTATGGTTTTTAAGCCTTTCACATTCTTGATTAAGTGTTTAATGTGTTGTCTGTTATTAATTGTTAATTCATGTAAGCAAATCCTTACATTGTGGGTGCCATCAGACCACATAAGTGATGAGGTGAGCACATCTGGACTTGTTAAATTTCCACCAGTGATAGTAACAACAAATGATTGCTTCTCATTCAATGATTTGAATGATAGAATTTGTGGTGCCACAGTGATGTAGATTTTTGGGATTGGTAAGATAGTTGCACCATAATTTGTTAAGATAAGTGCCACAGTGATTGCTTCTCATTTTGTTCCATTTGTCATGAAAGTATTTTTCAAGATTTATACCAATTAGTGTCTTCCTATTGCCAAGAATTACCTTGTCAATGAATTGGTGATCAATGGTGCTTCATGCAACAGTGAGTAACCATAGTGCTACACTATCAACACTACTAGCAAAATGGTCAAGATTACCAGCAGTGTTCACAGTGAGTAAACTTGTTTCCATAGAATGAAAAGAACCTTATTTCTTTCAAACTCATTTGGTGTTGTTGATCTGGCCGCCTGCCACAAAAGGGACCTAAGCTTTTTCCCCCTACACTATTTTGAGAAGTTCTGTCATACGTGTCACACACAGAATCTGTGTTGTACACTAGGCATGACTTCCTGAAGTGCAGGTATCAAACCCTACAAGAAACAAAAAAAAATGTTATCATAAGTTATCAACAGGATTTGTTATTGAAAACCACTAAACTTAGAGGTTAGTGTATATACCTTTTGCATGTCACTCATGAAAGTGAGTCTCCTTTCCTTCTAGTTACCAACATCTGCATGTAGCAACTCCAGAAACCATTTCTAATTTTCCTTGTTCTCAATCTGACACACACCATAGACAATAAGCCAAATGTGGTTGTTTGCATCTTGACCTGCAGCAGTCAAGAGTTTCCCTCTATAGTAACCTTTCAAAAAAACACCCATCAAGGTTCACTAGTGGTCTTCTACATTATAGGAAACCATCTTAACATCCTTTTAAACAAATGTACAATCTATGGAATACTAATGGGTCTTTGGGTTGTGGTTCACACTCCATCTTCAAAAGCCCATGAGTCTTCAGAACCTCCACCATTACCTTCCCCACACAAACCATTGCCAACTTCATTTTCTTCCTCTGAATCAGTCTCAAATATGGTAAGAATAGTTGACCTCATATTCTTCTACACCTTCATCTTGCCTTCTTCATTTTGTTTTTGTTTTTTCTTTTTCTTACCACCTATATCAGCACTCTTCCTTTTCCTCTTTCTGTTATACTCCTGGCTTCCTCCATTATTACTTGTCTTAGAACTGCCCCCTAAACCTTTATCACTACTCTTGGAACTGCCCCCTGCACTTTCACTTGTCCTAGAATTACCCTTACACCTCCATCACAGGTCTTAGAACTGCCATATGGACCTTTATCTTTGGTCCTAGAACTACCCCCAACATCTATAGTGGTGTCCACCTCACCACCCTTATTACTCAGAGTGTCATCTTCCACCCTAACATTACCAGATTCAGGATGGTTCAACCCATCAACATCCTTCCCAACCCTTTCATCATTTGGATGTTGAAAATACACATCCATACACCCATAATTCTGCTTAGCACAGCTAACCATACCTAATATATCACTATCACACTTCTAGACATCCAACCCTTCATTTAGATCAAATCTTAGGTCATGCCAAAATATGTTACACATCCTATAGTACCTATAGTTCTTGGCAAACCTAACAAAAGCAAAAAAATCTAGGTAATCAGGGTCCAGTTTCTCCCACTCTTCAGCTTTACCTAAACTATATTATTTTTTTCCATTTACATCAATCACACATCTACCACTGATATGAAGCCTAATCCGAATACCATAAATGTCCATAACATTACATGACAACAAAAAATGAGAAATTAATTTTAATTTACCCTAACAAAGAACAACATAAATTGCATGTATAACAGATAACAACATAACACAAGAAATAGCATTGCAATAGAAATAGCATTGCTATAGCAAAACCATACAACAGAAATATCATTGCAACAAAAATATCATTGCAACAGAACATGTTTATACACACAGAAATACATTTGTAACAGAACATGTTTCATACAAAAATTATACATACAAAAATTATACAATTGCAACAGAAATTATAAACATAAATAATTGCAACAGAACATGTTTCATGCAAGTAGCATTTTGTTGCAACATAAATTATACATACATAAAAAACCCTAAACCCTCAATATCCATAAGCCTTAAATAGATAACAACCCTAACAAAGCATAGCCCTAAACTTTCAACTTCCATATTAAACCCTAAATCCCCAATTTCTATTAAACAGACCTTAAACCCTCAATTTCCATAAAGAATACCATAAGCGAACGCTAAAACCCTCAACAAAAAATGAACCCTAAAACCCCAACAGAAAACGAGCCCTAAAACCCTCAATTACCATTAAACAAACCATAAACCCTCAATTTCCATTATACGAATCTTAAACCCTAATAAACTCTAAACACAAACAAGGAACAACAGAAAACAAACAATACCATAAGCGATTACCAACCTCAACGGGATCTTCCATCACTCTTATCCACAGTGACGTGTACTTTCAACGTTGTCAACCACACCGAGGAATTGGGGGGTGATGCAGAAAGGAGGATCTAGTTCTTCTTCTTCTTTCTCATTTGATAAAGGAAAAATAAGGATTGGGTTTTTTTGGAAAAATAAAGGAAAGTGGGAAAGAAGGGAAATGGGAGGCGCCACCTAAAGAGGATAAGCCTTAATCTCACCATCTAGGGGAGGAAACTCTAGGATAAGAGTTTGCCAAAGTTTTAGAAACCATGGCTAAAACTAAGGAGGAAAATTTAACTCCATAAATACTCAATGTATTCTCTCAATTCAAGTTGTCTGTAATACAAAGGAAAGCATGCCTTATATAGGCTAAAGAGGGGCATACAACTTAACCTAATGGGCTTTATTCTCTCCTAAGCCCAAAATCACTAAAACTAAATAAAAGGTAGCCAAATACAAGGCATAAAAACACTTATAAGGCAAAGATGACCATATAAAGCCTAAACCTATAGCCCAATAAGGCTTTCTAACCCTAATCTAATATAATGGAAAAAGTATAAAAGAAACAAAAGAATTATTTTAGTAAAAAGAAGTCCCACTGGCTGTGTCCTTATCATGCTCCCTTTCCTCAAAAGGATTTGACCTCAATTTCTGTAGATCCAAAGTCAGCAATAATTCTACAAAAAAAAGGAACAACATGAGTCCAAAAAATAGAAATAGGAAAATTGTGAAAAAAAGGAAAAAAATTTAACCAGGATCAAATATGAAATTTATGAAACTAGATTTAAGAATGACACAAATGTCATCATAAAATGCAATGAGATAAGTCCAAAGGAATGCGCATATAAAACTATATGGTAACCCTAGAACTTTATAGAAAAATAAATATGATGTATGAGCAAAAGAGATGCCATATGAAGGAAATGGAAAATAATGAGGTTTAGCAAAAGAAAAGTGCATATCATACAAAACCATGAAGTTGGATGCCCGAAAAGGATCATATTTTGTAATTGAACGCATACTAGGGCCTAAGATAGGTAAAACCTGATAAGATGAAACTAACTCATCTTGTAAACCTTTATGAACATGAATATTATGAACATGCTCAAAATGAGTAAATGGTCCTAGAAAAGATCTAAGAGAAATGTTATGACAAGAAGAAAAAGCAACCCTATATAGATTCTAGTAATAAACAAAATAAAACATGAAGTCTTGGAAAAGTTAACTTAAAAGAAAACAAACAAATTTTAACTCTATATGATCCTATGATTATGATGCATATCCTATGACTAATCCTATTGGAACTATACACTATTGGTGACTAATGTTTTTCACTAGGGACATGCAAAATTGGCAAGGATTCTTCTACCATATTATTTTCATAAGGTCTCTCACTATTATCTATGATAGGAATAAGTTGACTATGATTAAGGTGACTTTTATTTGAAGCATTATCATTGTCTAAAGATAAGTTATTAATATACACCTTAGATTCATTGTGTTAATTTTGACTTTTAAACTCTTTTTTCTTTGACCTATACCTATCATACTCTTTCCAATATTGGTGTATTTTTTTATCCATATCAGCATTATGTTTTCTTCTTAATTTTTCCCTTCTTTCTTTTATACATAAATTGGTTTTCTCATTTTTAACCTTATCAAAAGCAACAATATAATCCCATATTTGTTTTATTTTACTAAAGATGTCCTCAAGAACCTTTTTTATTCTTTTATTTTTATTTTCTATGGTATAATCATCATTGGATTCATAAGAATCTAACTTAGCATAAAGGATACTTATTTCTTCTAATAAAAGCTTAAACAAACATGATGTAGGTGTTTTATCTTTCTTACTTGAACTAGGTGAAGACATAGTCATTCAAACAAACAAACAAAGACCTAGCATGTAAGGACAAATTAAAGTATAATCTAAAGCAATTAAAACAAAAACTAGTCGAAGGTGTAAAAAAAATAAAACTAAGTCCTAAGCGTATTACCCCTAATCAACTAAATAACTAAAGTCCAAAAAAAAGTCTAATGTTCGTAAAATAAATACCCCGTAATACAAAGGCGGAAGTGCAAAGAAAAAATTGACAATATATTTTTTTTCTTTTACAATGCTTTGCTTCCAATACAATTATCTTCAAGTCTTCAAGCTCCACGACCACCATGGCACAAGCTTAAGAAAACTCAAAACAAATGTTAGCGCGATTAATATAGGAAAGCAAAAGAAGAAGAAGAAGAAATGGTCACTCCACTCTAGTATTTCACTCTCACCACTCCTCTAAATTTGTTGAAGTTCCTTAACCTCAAGGAATGTCACTCTTACCTCTATGTTTCAAGTATGTTACCCCCAAGATATTGAATTAAAACTTATGCCAAAAGAATTCCAAAGGTATAAAAACTATAAGACAAAACTTTAGCACTCTTTACTTACACATATGCATGCATATTTTTCCATATGAATTAGGCATGGAAGGAAAGTATTTTTTGACATTTAAAATGCAAGAAAACAATATGCAAAATTTAGATTTAAATGAACCTATTGTGCTGGACCATAAAAATGTAAAAATAGACCCTAGAAGAAAGCTACGGAAAGAATCTAACAAATCTTAAAATTTAAGTACAAAATAACCACCAAAAAATGAGATGGTTTAACCAAGGATTTGGAGCCTTAATTCAATTAAAAAAATAAATTTTAATGGCCTAGAATTCAGCACACTACTCATAGATTCAAGCAAAAATTTAGGAACAATGATAAGACTCCAAAAATACACTAAGACCTAATTTTGGCTCTAGGAAAATTAAAGCTTTCAAGATCAAATTTTATCACATAAAAGAAATGTTAATGGTGCATAAACACAGAATTTAAAGAATATAAATAAGGTATATTAGGACTCAATCAATATGCATAAATAAATTCAAAGGAAACAGGAAAGGATATCAAAAATATGCATTTTTTTAATCTTTTTATGATTTTTTAACAAGAAGGCATATGAAATGTAAATAATAATAATAATAATAATAAATAAATAAACCTAGGAAAGATGAAAATTAAAAAGAAAAATGAAGAAAAAGAACCTTAGGCTCTAGATACATGATGTAGGAAAGAAGATCTAGTTGTTCTTCTTCCTTTTCTTTTGATAAAGGAAAAATAAGAATTAGGGTTTTTTTGGAAAAATAAAGGAAAGTGGGAAAGAAGGGAAATGGGAGGCTCCACCTAGAGAGGATAAGCCTCAATCTCGCCACCTAAGGGAGGAAACCCTAAGATAAGAGTTTGTCAAAGTTTAAGAAACCCTGACTAAAACTTAGGAGGAAAATTCAACTCCACAAATACTCAATGTATTCTCTCAATTCAAGGTGTCTATAATACAATGGAAAACATGCCTCATATAGGCTAAAGATGGGCATATCACTTAACCTAATGAGATTCATTCTTTTCTAAGCCCAAAAGTACTAAAACAAAATAAAACTAATAAAGGTAGCCAAATACAAGGCATAAAAACACTTATAAGGCAAAGATGACTATATAAGGCCCAAACCTATAGCCCAATAAGGCTTTCTAGCCCTAATCTAAAATAATGAAAAAAATGTATAAAAGAAACAAAAGAAGTATTTTAGTAAAAAGAAGTCCCACTGGCTGTGTCCTCATTAGGGGGTTTAGGTTGGGAGGTTTCTTTGCTTACGGTCGCAAGTCGTAAGTCGCAGGCCTATTGGGGAATCGGGAGGGAGAAAGACGATGCATAAATGACACAAACACAACAAATTATGGTTTCTTTCAGAAAGCAAAATAGTGTCGTTTCATAATGTCGTTTGATGGGAGTAAAACGACGTCGTTTTCATGCACATATGTAGTATCCATGTTGACATTTAATGAGACACGTCAGTTGACTCTAATGGACGTTTAAAGTTTGTTAACGACAGGAACCTATCTATCTGACGATGATGGACGTGGAGGACTAACTAGACTAATTTACTAAATCGAGGACCTAAGTGTTCGATGTTATTGTAGACAGGGACTGACTAGAGTGTTTAGTCGGCTTTTTAATTAGGGGGAGTTGGGTCTAAGGGTAAAACTGAAGGGTTTGGTTTACTCATTATATGATTAGTATAACATATTTTTATTGTGATTATTTGGAATTTAGTTTTTTGTTCATGTTTTTATCAGCTTTAGTGTTGTGTTTATAGATTATGTTCTATATAGGTTGAGGTATTTCTTTACCTATTTTCATTTAATTCTTTTTTTAGTTGGAAATTTAAAAAATATTTAAAATAAGTTAGTGTGTTATCATCTTTAAATTCATTAATTTTCAATTGAGCAAGTGTCATTCTACTATATATCATTTTAACTGAAACTATAAAATTAAATATTTATAAAAATCAATATATATATATATAAATAAATAATAATAATAAATACTTTCAAAACTTTATATTCACTAGTGTAAAATGTAGATATTAATACTGGCTATAAGCACAGTCAAAAGGTAACGGTGTTAATAAAATACGCAGTGACATTTTAAAAATTTTAAAGAAAAGAATATAAACACGGTTATAAAACAACCATGGTTAAAATACAATATAACCACAGTTCCAAGGACAACAATGTTTGTATGGTTAAGATTTTATGGGTTTTCTATTCTGGTAAATATATAACCATGGTTGCCCCAATAACCGTGTTCGTATTCTTACAGATATAATCTTGATTATGGGGTCAACCGTGGTTAAAGAGTGTAAGTTTAAAATATTTAAACATAGTTAGTGTTGTAACCGTGGTTAAAATACAATATAACCACGGTTGTGTAGTTAATCGTGGTGATAGAGCCTTGTTTTTTGTATATTTTAACGTTGCACCATTAGTTAAAAAGACTTCATTTCATAACCCTTTTCCCCCCATGCCTCTAGTTCTCTCTCTGCTTTCCCTTGTCTTTGTTCCTGTCGCTTCTTGTCGCTTTGTTCCCACTGTTGAAGGCTTTGTCTATTCCTATTCCCATCGAGTACGTCGCTGTTGCAAGCGTGCCACCTCGCCATTGCTACTTCACCAAGTAAGTAAAGGTTCTCATGTCATAGTTGTTCATAATATTTTCTATTGCGTTTATAATGCTATTGTATATATTGGTTGTTTTGTTCTTAATATAGTCTACTCTAATGTCAATGGAACCCATAACATGTTCTGTTGTATATACTGGTTATTTTATTGCTAATATTGCGATTTATTTCACTTTCCAAATTCACACATCATAATCTTTGCACAAACAAAATAGTGAAAGAAGTTATTATTGAATGAGTGCGTGTTAAAATAAAAATATGCATATCATATGTGTAGTTTCTTAAATACTATAAATTTCAAGACAAAAACCATTTGTTATGTTTCAAATTCCAATAATAACATAAACTAGAGTGGCATGTGTAGAATGGAAAGTTCAGTAGTCTTCTTTGATTTAATCAAAATATCTTCATCCCTTTTAGACTTTGCAACACTATGTTTATGTTCAGTAGTCTTCTGTTATCAACATATTAATTTAACCATTCTGTAAGTGAAGTTGAAGCTGTTATTCCTAGTGCAGTACTTTTCTTTCTCTTTTCCCTTCCTGATTTTAGATTCTCATTACCATGTTGAATTTGAATAAGATACAAGACTATACTAGTAGAAATTGAATGCTGCATTTGGTGACCTTTACATGTTGAATTTTTCAGCACTCAGTCACTTAAATTTGTTTTTATAGGGGTATTTAGCAAACTAAACACCCTAAATCATGTTCATGCTGAAATATTTAAAGTTCTGTACGAAATTCTTACCTTGTATTTGAGTGAAGTCTTAGAAAATTTTGAAATTGACAATACACTTGAATGACAAAGAAGAATTATAACAATATTACAAAATTCTGAGTTGATAATTTTCAATTAAAATATCTAAAATTTTAAATGGCATATGAAATTTCAAGTGGTATGGTATATCTTAAATTATCATTTATATTTGTTTTCATATTCCTTTTACAATCATGAGTCTCTCATTTATATTATGGACTGTTGGGGTTGAGTTGGGCGATGATGCCGTCGGGGTACCATGGCGGGAAGATGTGTTCGGCCACCCAAGTCAACTACTGGTTTACATCACACAGAGTGACTTGTGCGAGATAATGATAAGGGGACGATGTTGGACATCTCTGTCATTCAAATTTGGGAGTTGTAAGTACATTATTCTATATTTAATTATTTCATTCAACATGTTATTTATCGCTAACTGCGTCTGATTTTTTTTAGGTTTCTATATAAAATTTGTGTGGAGTTGGGTTTCCAAGAAACTTATGGTTTCTTATAGCCCTATTTCATACAAAGGAGTGGGAACAACATAGAGGACACCCAGATATACATCCAAAAATAAATGTATAAGTCTAGGAAGACTGTATATTTGGCCCCGTATCATAGAGAGTAAGGGTCTCTCATATAAATATTATCAATTATTTTAATCATTTTAAAGTCTCACTTATCAGTGTTCATTGTAGCACTCATTGACAGCTCATGGTGTCTATCCCAAGGATTCAAATGCTTTATGCTTTGATTCCTTGCATGGGACTACTCAATAGGACTTCAAAGCAATAGTAGAGGCGTAAGTTCATCTAAAAAAAATTAAATAACTTTCTATAAATTCAAATTAAGTCATTCTCTTCTTCTACAATTCTAACTATTTGCGTGTTTTATTCTTACATAGGGCTGTAGTTGGATACACTAGACTAAATGGAAGTATCAGTAGGAAAAAAGTCCAATAGATCAACCCAAAAGTAAGTACTTCAAATGTCCCGCATTGTTATTTATTAAGTTGTGAAAACTTGAAATAACATTGTCCAAATATTTATTCTATATACCTTGTAGTCTCATAGGCAGGGGGCAGCTATGAGTGCGGGTATTACGTCATGCACACCATGATGACCATTGTCCAAGAACATATAGTAGATGGATGAATAGATGTAAGTGTTCACTTGCCTACTTTTTATAAATTTCTATTCATACAGTAATTAAGTTTTTGTGCTAATTGTTTTGTGTCTTGTTTGCAACGCTTTCAGGACGGATCAAGCTTCCTAGAAGCATACGTAGATCATATTAGAAAGCAATGGGGCACATACTTCCATGAAGTCAAGCAAGGACTTCGATAATATAAAATTTTTATTCTTTTATATTCATTGTATCTAGTGTAGGGTTTAGATTATGTTTTATTTCAATCATGTAAATATTATTCATTGTATATAGATTCAGTTTCCTCATGTAAATATCATATGTTTTCATTAATTTATGCAATATATTGTGTTGGGGATATATTGTATTATTTGTGCAACATTGCAAGTTTGGAAAATCAATAAAACCAAACCTAGGGGTGTTCGCGGTCCGGATCGGTTCAGTTTTATGACAAAATATCATCCGATCCGATCACTTTATTAAACTGCGGTTCGGTTCGGTTCGGTTCAAATGAATGACATCATCCGATCCAATCCGATCCGATCAAATGCGGTTCGGATTGGATCGGTTTATGTGGTTTTTTTCTCATTTTATATTTTTTTATAAAATCAAATAAACATTATAATTATAGCAATGCAAAGAATATTTTAAGTTCTTAATGATGAGAGAATTATTAATAAGTAAAACAAGACAAGTTTTCAACAATTTAAATTCAAACATAAAACAAATAAAGTACTACTTAAATAAGACTTAAATAAGATTCAATGTAAAACAACATAAATATTAAAAGTCTTGAGCCAAGATTTTAGTCTTCTTGTTCTTCCTCTAACTTGGACAAAGTTTTAAAAACTAAGTGTTACCAGTTTAAACAAAATTACAAAATAAAATATAAAGACCAAATTAAACAAATTAATAAAGCAATAAATTAAAGAGGTTGTGACTAAATGAAATGAGAACATTAAAACATAAAACTTGCGGATCGGTTTGGTTCGGTTCGGTTCTCATAGATGGAACCGAAAACCGAACCGAACCGCATATGAAATACGGTTTTTTTACGGTTTTGGTTTTTTGGTTTTTGGTTTGATCGATTTTGATTTTTTTTGGATCCGTTGAGAGTTTTTTCGCTGTCCGGATCGGTTGATGAACACCCCTAACCAAACCTGTTTTAAGAAAAAGCTATATTTAAACTTGGTTACTGTACTAACCGTGTTTAAATGTCTATTTTAAACATGGTTCACATTTAACCAAGGTTATGGGCATAACCGTGTTTAAATGTCGGTACTTTTAAACACAGTTCTAAACAACCATGGTTAAAGGATATTTTTAAACATGGTTGACAATCGTCGTTAAAAACTCTTATTTATTACCACGTTTGGAATAAACACGGTTTTAAAAACGTGTTTAAAGGTTCAACTTAACCGTATTTATTTTAGAAATCCTATATTATATAATCAAAAGAATTGACAAAATTATAAGTGAAATCAATGGAAATGTATATGTGTGACAATATATGTATTCATGTACAGCTTATACGCTTGATTACAAGAAAAATTATTAGGTTAGTTGGTATATAAATTTTTTATTTATTATTAATATCTAAATTTTATAAACAATACAGGGTCTTTATTTTTGAAAACTTGACGTCTTCATTATATGCCTAATTCATTATTCTATTTGTATGAAAAATTATATTTGCTCGAAAAAATCAATTTCAAATTTCAATAGCAAAATAAAGTTTTTGACTTTTAGAATGAAATTGAATTTTAAAACTCATTATAACATAAAAAAACTCATTAATACAAGCATATACATGTTCTTGATACTATCTGCGGATCAACAATTGAGTATCAATAATATAAATTATATATATGATTTAAAATTTAATATAAATCATTTAATTTGTTCCAATGAGATATTTTTGTTATATTTAAAAAGAATTTAATGAAAAATCTCATCTAATTAAAAAATTGGACAATATTTAAATGTGTCACATGTGGTATTTTAATGATGCTCTCTATTTTATTCCTATTTTATTCCTAACGATTTAATTTAATCTAAGAAGTAAAGTATTTCTTTTCACTCTTACATAAAAATAATACTCATTGAATATATATATATATATATATATATATATATATATATATATATATATATATATATATATATATATACTCAGCAAAATGAGGCAATATAATATAAAATGTAAAAACTAAATCATCATGCCCTTCAATAATTTCAAACATTTATTGCCTTTCTTTATCTCTTTAATTTATAGTTATTAATTACTATCCATTAATTATAACATCATCTTTGTAAAGTCGGGGAAGAAACTGATTCATTGTCAGTTTATCATACATAAAATGATTGCTGCTAATTAATGAAGAGTGACAGTGTCCTTTATATACTTAAGGTTAATTAATTCCTTCAATATATATTATTGCAATATATTTAATAAAAGGATCCAACTATATATTTAGTTATCAACTATGTTTACTAATTTGTTGGTGATATATATCATCAAGCCTAGATTGTCATTCAAATGTAAGTCTTGAGCTATCTAATTAATATTTTTTTGTTATTTACAGCTTGCTGGCTAGTCTATGCAACTTGAAGGTGAAGACCCACATTTGGTGGAAAAAGCTTCAGAAAGACACTCTTCCACATATACCTTTTTTTCTTGGCTACCCTTGTACTTAATAAATTCCCTAACTTCTCATGCATGGTGATTAGTAGTAACTAGAAACCCCCCTCCCCTTATATTGATGAACTCCATTATCCGTTCCTATATATTTTGTAGAACCCCTCAAGTCATTGTTTCGTTTCCAAGTGAGTGAGAGTGATATAACTTATATATAAAGCATCAAAACCTAAATTGAAGAAGAATTTTGTCTCTCCATGCAAGTAAGCAACTATTCAAGTATCTATATATCTCTCACATATTCTAATTTTCAAAGGCTTTATTCTTCCTCTATCTGAAGAAGAAAATCAATCTTTGAAATAATTTTATTATTTTTCTCAAAAGGGTATGCTAGCACGCTCATCTTTTTGAGTAGTGGATTCAAAAAATGAAGAGTATATGTATATATGTGAAGATTTTTTTTTTTCTAATTAAAAAGATGTGTATATCATGTCAATTTTTGTGTGGTATACAGAAGGAAAAGGAAGAAGCAAATTTGAAGGATATAGAAATGGAAGGAAAGGATGAAACCCTACCACCTGGATTTCGATTCCATCCAACCGATGAAGAACTTATCACTTGCTATCTATTAAATAAAATATCCGATTCTGATTTCACAGGCAGAGCAATAACCGATGTAGATCTCAACAAATGCGAACCATGGGAGCTTCCAGGTACGTATAAGCATTATATATATATATATATATATACACACACGTTTGGTTTTAAATTTTAATTTCTTTTTTCATGCAGACACTCACTTCTCATGAAAATAACGTTTTTGTTGTATTTATAATCATATAATCAATTTTGTTTTCATCAATTATTTCTCTTTTAGTCTTTTCAGCCATGCTATATATCTAGGGTTTCTTCATAATATATATACACACACGCGTGTCTATGGTACCTTTTTTCATGGGCAAGTGATTGGTGCAGTTAATGTATAATCCAGCTTTTCTTCATATTTTGTTACAAGTAACACGATAATCTGATTATTATTCCATGGATTAAGGTAGACGTTTGTCTTTCTTGTGATACGGATATTATATATTCTAACCAAATACAGCAAATTAGAAAATAATAAAATATTGTAGTAATTAACTTATCATGAAATTAATAGGGAAGGCAAAGATGGGAGAAAAAGAATGGTACTTTTTCAGTCTGAGAGATCGAAAATACCCAACAGGTGTGAGAACGAATAGAGCAACGAACACGGGTTATTGGAAGACCACAGGGAAAGACAAAGAGATCTTCAACAGTGTGACATCAGAATTGGTTGGGATGAAGAAAACTTTGGTTTTCTACAAAGGAAGAGCTCCCAGAGGAGAGAAAAGTAACTGGGTCATGCATGAATACCGTATTCACTCTAAATCCACCTTTAGAACAACCAAGGTACCTATAAATATATATTATTCTTCAAAATTCTCTATTTCCTCAATCTCACAAATCATCTTCATCTCATATTATTTATTAATCCCTTTCTATATCTCCCGTTTTTATTAAAAAAATATTATGCATAAAAAAGTATTTGATAAAGGGCCGAGAAGAAAACAAATCAAAGTTTGAACTCACTGCTCAAAAATCCATGTCAAGTATCAAACCGTACTATAATTTACGAGATATTTTTAGCCTCTTAAATAAACCCTTCGAACTACACTGATGAAAAACAAAAGAAAAATATATACTTCCGAAAGCCTGGCTAATTTTATGTACTTCTCTCAATCCATTGAATAAAAAAAGGTTATTATTATAAAGTAGCATTCTCCCATCAAATTATGTTAACTGGTTTTCCTCTCCTGAATCTTATATTTAATAAGAGAGACAGAAAATGGAAAAATATTATAAGGAATAACAAGAGACGTAATGAGTATACTCATATATATTATATGTAGCCAAAATTCAAAAAATCAACGTAAAATTGGGTTGCCATTTTAATGGAATTATAAATTTGATTTTTGGAAACAACACATCTAATGTTCACTTGTTCTTTCTCATACAATGGCAAACATGTTATTGTTGGCTCAATGTTCAGATGGTTAATCATTATATTATATATACAGCAGGATGAATGGGTGGTTTGCCGGGTGTTCCAAAAGAGTGGAGCTGCAAAAAAGTACCCTTCTAATTCCAACCATGCAAGAGCAATGAATCCTTACAACCTGGAAAACATCATGACACCATCAATGTTGCAACTGGCTGCAGATCCTGCTGCTCATCATTTCCTCTATGGAAGAAACTACATGAGCAGTGCAGAGTTAGCTGAAGTTACAAGGGCATTGAGAGGTGGTGGTGGATCAAGCACTGGTACTAGCACTCTTAACCTTCCAATAATGCAATCCCACTTGAACTATCCTGCATCGTCAACAGCAGCACCAGGATTCACCATTTCAGGACTTAACTTGAATCTTGGAGGAGCAACAACCACAACCACACCACAACCCATTTTGAGGCCAATGCAGCCTTCACAATCACAACCTCTTCCAATGGCTCAACTGCAGCATGATGTTAGTTCCAACATGATGCAGCCACCACATGATGCTGGCTATGTAACAGAAATGAATTCTCAGGGAAATAGGTTTATGGGCATGGAACATTGCGTGGATCTAGACAACTATTGGCCTTCTTACTAAATTATAAGACAACTATATATTGAGGGTTATTTTTAGTTTGTCAGGCACGTAAATGTAGTACTATGACTTTAGTAATTGGATAAGGTACCCATAAAAGTTGATCATGCTTTTTCTTGTGTTTCGGATTTTGATGCTGGTAAATGATGACCGGTATATCCTACTGAATCTTGTAGACTTTGCATTGCATCAAGTAAGTTTTTGAATGTTACTGAAAATCATCGAAAGCATGTCTCATGATTGCATTTACCTTGTCCCATTATTATTATTATTTTCATTGATTAGAATGTAGAAGGGATTTTGATAGTTTGTATTTGGCGTTTCACAATATAATTAGATCGTTGAACTGTTGGTTTGATGATCCTTTCGTAGAGGAGAAATGGAGAGAATTTAATTTCGTGGTTGGGGGGCTATTATCTTCTTAAAGAAAAGCTAAAAGCTCTAATAATTTAGAAATACAAAATTTGGAACTGCGTGAGGAGGAGGAAACTAATGAAATTAGAGGTATTGTGCTGAATGAGATATGGTGTGAGGAGACGTTAAAACAATTTTCTGAGATAGATTCCCCCCACTCTCCACTAACCAAATTAGGATTTTAGAAAAATGGCAACATCGACTACTCCCAAGTCCATAAGAAATGGTGAAGATAGATAAAAAAAATTCAATATTAAAATAAAATAAACATAAATAATGTAATAATTTATATTTTATTTTGTTATAATTTATCTTTTTATTTTTTTTAAAAAATATATTTAAATATTTGTGATTTTTATATTAATTTGATATTTTTTTAAAAAATTTACGAGCCAACAATACAACCCATCATCTTTTCCTAAAAAAGTAGATTTTTTTATTTTGACTAGGCAATTATTGTATCAATCTGCTATTAGGCAGGACGGACTTTATTTTAAGAACTTTTTAATTTGATAGGAAGGGCCAGTCTAATCCACTTTAATAGACCAAGTTATTTTGTCACCTCTTCAAATTTGTGGCACCATGTGAGAGCAACAAAAGCCCATAGACTTCATGAGTACAACTATAACTATCAAAACGAACCAGGTTGAAGCCTATCATGCATTGCCTAAATTCTTAATTCAACCCAACTCAACTTACTTTTTGGTGAGCTGGGTTGATTTGTGGGTTGACTCAAAACAAATAAAAATTTATTTTTTAAAATCAACAAAATAAAAGTAAGTATACTGAATATTTAGCAAGCATTTAAATTTTAAATCAAAATTTTAAGATTTAGATAAGATTTCTTCGTTTTTAATTTTAGGCATTAAATTTTAATTATAATGTTTTTTCTCATTTAATTGTAAAATATTTTTATGCACTACAAAAACCAACCCAAGTCATCAGGTAACCTGAACCACCAGTTGGCACGTAGGTGCCACCCGATTTTGAGTGTTGCAGAGGATGATTTTTGTAAGGTAGTCAGGGACTTCCATAAAAATGGAAAGCTTCCTCAGGGATTTATGATGTTAGATTAGAGGGTGCCTAGAGTCCTCCTCTGTCTCAACGGCAACCCTACAGATTTATGATGTTAATGGTGGCTGAGGGTTTGGGGAGCTTAATGACAAGTGTTGTCCAGAAAAACCTTTTCTTAGGATGTAGTTTTGGAGATAATGGTTGTAATCTTTCTCATCTCCAATTTACTGATGATACCATCTTTCCTCTAACATTATCCAAAATTCAGAGAAGTTTCTTGTGGGGAGGAAGATCAATTTGATCAAATGGTCAAAAGTCTGCAAACCAAAACATTTAGAGGGGCAAGGGGTTTGAGACTTTGAAATTTTCAATATTGCTTTACTTGGAAAGTGGTCGTGGGGATTCTTAACGAAATTTGATGCTCTTTGATGTTCGAAGTAAGATACGGTGATCCATTTTCTAATAGAGGAATGAAGACAAGAAATGTTTCAAATTGGTGGAGAAATCTGAACGGCGTTAGGATAGAGTGGTTTGACGAGGGAATCTTGAGAGTTATTGGGGATGGGTAGGATACACTCTTTTGGAAACCCAAATAAGTTAGGAGACATCTTTCATTTCCTTTTTTTTGTTTGTTTCAAGAAATATACCAATCAATTTGGATTCTTTTTCGATCAAGATGTATAGATTCATACATCTATTCTGATCATGAATAAACGAAAATGTACAAAACTTAATTTTAAAACTATATTTCGACACTTACGTTTTCTCTTCAGAACCAATTCCAAAGACCCTCCCAGAAGGGAAAGAATTATGCATTAAAGACATGGGGTTCTGGGATGATAAAAACTAGTGTTGGGATCTTAGATGGAGGAGGAACTTTTTTATGGGAAGAGTACATTTTGAATCCTTTGCTCTCTTGTTAATAGTGTTACTTTGCAGGCTGATTACATATAGGGATAAGTGGAAGTGGTCATTGGACCCTTGTGGGATGTATTTTGTTCGATGAGTGTATGATTTTCTGGCTAATCTAGAAAGTAGAAACAGCACCTAGAAATGGGGTATACCAATTACTTTGGGCTAAAAAGTTACCTCTCAAAATGGTATCTTTTGGTTGGAAAGTGATAAATAATGGGGTGGCTTTAAAGGCCAATCTCTTTAGAAAGGGTGTCTTGCCTTCAGGGAATAAAAGAATGTGTGTTCTATGCAGGTCTGAAGAAGAAACTACTGAACATTTGTTCTTTAATTGTGCTTTCTGACATTGTTTATGGCCGAGGTGTTATAGGTGGTTTGGTTAACAAACGTTCTGCCTTCTCAAGCATCTGACCATTTATTTAATCATTGTGGGCTTCGGGTTTTTTTTAAAAAAAGAAAAAGGAAATATAGGTGTTGTTGTGGCTTGAAGTGATCTGGGGCATTCGGAAGTGGAGGAATGATATTATTTTTAATAAGAAGAATATGAGCTTGTTGAAAATTTCAAAGTTTATCCAAGTTAGACTCTGGTACAGGTTGAAGGCTACATATAAACCAGTTGTTTTGGCCTGCAACAATTTCCTTACTAAGATCATTGGTGGACATAATCTGCGTCTTGTTCTTGCAACTATGTTTCTGTTTTGGGATTTTTGGCAGGATTAGGGTGGTTCCTAAAAAAATTTATAGGAATGGGGTGTCTTCAAAAAATATTATTTGTCTAGGGTAAGATGTGTCAAATCAAGTTTTGTAAATCGTTTTTTGGTAAGACGAGTTATGTAAATCGTTGTCAGAAAAGACAAGTTTGTGCATGAGTGACACTTGCTGATCGTGCATGAAAACCGTCTCTTCAAGAGGCGATTTCAATGTCCTTTTCAGGCGCTTTTTAGGTCGACGCGACGGGTGCATGGGCGTTAGAAACCGCCTAGTGGACCGGCGGTTTCAGGGGGACATGACATCTCTGAAAACCGTTTGGTGGACCGACGGCTTCAGGACCTTTTCTGGACGAAATGACGTGTCCCTAGAAATCGCGTGGTGGACCGACGGGTTATGCGTGTTTGCAGGCCAAATTTTGCCTATTAAAACAGGGAAGGAACCAGTGTATTGTTGTCAATTTTCAAATTGCGATTTGTGTTGTTGCATTCCTCTCTTCTCTCAGTTTTGTAAGTTGTAGCCTATTTCCAGCTGCAATTGTGATCTTGCTTTAGGGTTTAAAAAGGTTAGTTGAAATTATATTTTGTTAATTTTAGTTATTTGTATGTGTGTTAAATGTAAGGAGTTAGGGTTGTATTAGTTGAAGTATTTTTATGGTTTAGTAAAAAAAAGTTAGTTTTCATTAAATAAGTGCATGTAGTGTTTTGTTGGTGTAGGTGTTTAAGTAGTGGCTAAGGTTATTGTTAAATATTAAATATTATATTAGTATTTTGTTAAATTAAATTTATCATTTATTATTCATATTGTTTATTAAAATTTGTTTATTGTTTGTTAAATTTTGTTATTAATAGGGTTTTTTAATAGTATTTTGTTAAGTTTAGTTATTTTGATGTGTGTTAAATGTAAGGAGTTAGTATTGTATTAGCAAAAGTATTTTTATGGTTAGTAAAAAAAAGTTAGTTTTCATATAATAAGTAGTATTTTGTTGGTGTTGGTGTTTAATTAATGGTTAAGGGTTAATGTTAAATATTGAATATTATATTAGTATATTGTTAAATTGTATTTATCATTTGCTATATATATATATATATATTGTTTGTTACATTTTGTTTATTATTTGTTAAATGTTGGTATTATTAGGGTTTTTTTATTCAAATTTTGTTAAGTTTAGTTATTTTTATGTGTGTTAAATGTAAGGAGTTAGTATTATATGAAAGTACTTTTTTGGTTAGTAGAAAAAAGTTAGTTTCCATTTAATAAGTAGTATTTTGATGGTGTAGGGTTTAGTTAGTGGTTAATAAGGGTTAATGTTTAATAAGAATATTAGTATTTTGTTGGTGTAGGTGTTTAATTAGTGGTTAAGGGTTAATGTTAAACTTTGCGCGTTATAGTAGTATTTTGTTAAATTTTATTTATCATTTATTATTTACATATTGTTTGTTAAATTATGTTTACTGTTTGTTAAATTGTGTTATTATACTTTGTTTAATGAAGTTATTGTTTATATATTTATATAATATATATTTTGTTTAATATTATTTATTGGTTATGATTTATAGAATATATTTTTTGACAAAAGTTATTGTGTATATAGTAATGTTTATTTATATTATGTTAAAATTTATTGTTTTTACAATAATAATAACGTATATTTATTTAAATATTTGTAATTTTTGATATATATTGTGTTTGTAGAACATATATTTTGTTCTATGTAAAAGTAATCCAATAAATATTGTAAGAGTTGTTTAGTTAGTGATTGCAGGAATGGCTTCTCCGATATTAGTGATTTTATACACTAAGGGGCAAAAATTTGAAGGCGTAGACGGGTACACATTTGAGGGTGATAGGACGTTGATGCAGGTTAAGCGAGGTATTACCATGGAGCAGTTGAGGGAAAGTGATAGTAGTGGGGATGATGAATATGATGAAGAAGAAATCCCAAATCATAGTGATGTGGACACGGATGTCGAAGGTGAGTTTGAGTCAACCCAATCAATCGAGTATGGGAAATCCACAAAGTGTTGCAATTTTACCACAGCATGTTGCATCTAGGTCAACAGGTTAGTAATTAAAATAGTTGGTTGTGTGAAGAAACATTGTGGACTGTCAACTAAAAGTTTACAAAATTATGAAAAATATGCAGGTAGTTTACCATTTTGGAACTCATCACCATATTACACCAACATTAACTTGGTCCATGGAGATGAAGATCAACATCTACAAGGGTTCGACTATAACATCCTTAATTTTTAAAATAAATTCCAATTAATCAAATAAAATTTTGCAAATAATTCAAATTTCAAAACAGAATTTGAATTAAATAATTACAGTATCCGTTTTACAAAAGCCGACCGGCTCTTTTAAATATACAATTAAATATTTTTCACTCGGTATTTACAGGAGCCGGCCAAGGCTTCTACCAAAATACACTCCGAGCAGCATGAGTGTCTTCACATATCATGGTTGGGCCCTTCACTCACCGTAAAAATAATAATTGTAGAGGGTGAGCATAACATATCAAATAACAGTTATTGGATTAAAATTCCAATTAATAACTATATTCATAAAACAAAACCGATCACAAATAACATTACCAATCATTTATTCTCAAAAACCGAGACATATACATATACTTATCATAACAGCATGTTATTATCACTAGCACATAAATCAGTGTATACACATACTTAATCAATGATCAACCAAAATGGGATCATTATTAAGTCTTTCTCATTTTATGTTGCAACACTGGCTCCCCGAGCCATAATTCAGCTCCTCGCTGATCCGGCCGTTTTACAGGTACCAAACCGCTCTGCGCCCATAATGTAACACCGAGTACCACTCCTAGAGTGATAGCGGTCCTCTACTCAGTGCTATGGGCCGGCCTTGAGTCACACTCAAAGGCGTCCGTGGTATATAGGAACCACCACAGGGTCTATGCCTTTATCAGGTCGTCCACAACTGGACCGGCATCACAGGCCCCCTGCAGTCCTGTGTGCGTCTCAATACAATTGATATATCAAACAAATATCAATCATACATCAACATAATCATCATATCATTCCACTCGGTAATACAATAGGCATAACACATAATAATTTCATGCCTATAATTCATACCACATCACCTTCATCAATCTCATATAAACTCAATATCATCACATGTAAACTCAATATGAATGGAAAATAATTAACATAAAGTATGTCATTCAATTGGGGTCTCAATAACATTTCATACATATATCACATATATCATATCAATAATACCTCAAATCCATTCATAAACCATCTATTTGAGATGTACGCTCCCCCTACCTGGAATAAGGAGTTCCAGCAGCTATAACCAAGTCACTGCTCACTAATTTCGACTGGAATTGCAATTCTGCACCAGTCCAAGCTTTCTTCGTGAAGAGAAGAAATGGAGGTTTAATTATCTTAGTTCGATAGTTTCCAGAGAATTGGAAAGAAAGGCTAATGATTTCACTTTCAAGAGTTCTCCCCTTAATCCAACAATGGAAGGATTTATATATATGGTTCATGCAGGAGAGACGTGAATGAATAGAAGTATTCTGACATACGTCTCTTTAATGATAATAAAGCATTAAGATATTTAATAAAAAGGGACAACACATCAAAAAGGGTCCCATTCTTAGAAAATATCTGAGAAAAGATTTTACTAGAACGTAGAAGAATAGGATGACGTGTAAAGTATCCATAATAAAATATTTATTAATTTCCGACTCGGTTTCTGCGTATTTCGACTCAGAGAAAGCTTCTGTTCGTTCAGAACTCCTTCATTCGGAAGCCTCTCACTCGGAAAGTTTCATCCACGAAACACAGCTTTTCTTCCTCATAAATATCCCACTTATAACTGTCTTATTCAGAAATCAATCAGACATCTCACTCGGTTATACCTCTTTCCGAGTCAGAGTCTTACTCTTTCGTCATTCAGAAGTTTCTCAACTGAAAGATCACTCGGAGCTTTGAAGTCCCATTCCTTTCTCGGAAATTATTCCACTTGAAAGGATTACTCGAAATTGAAGATAGTGCTGAGACGAATCCGAGCACAAGCTCTCAGAAACTCTAAAGATTGATCCGAGCATGAATTTAAATGATTTCATCACCCGGATATTTGCTCTTCTCAGAATTATTCACTCAGAAACACATTCATTCGGAATTAGAGTCCTTTATCCAGAAACACCATTCCTGGAAAGACTCACTCGGTATGATTCCACTCGGAAGTGTCACAGAGACACTTCACTCGGCAAACCATCCACCCAGATATACTCCACTCGGGAGTTTACTAATCAGGACTATCGGTCTGAGAAGTACTTCCACTTCTCTCAGAAACAACTCATTCGGAATCATTCCACTCGAAGATGTTTCCGTTTTACTCGGATTTGCCTCACTCAAACGTATTTCATTCGGACACAGCATTACTTCGTTCAGAAATAATTCTCTTCATGATGTTTCACTCGGAAACATCTTAACTTCACTTGGAATTAGTCTTCTGTCTTATTTCACTCGGAGTCATATTTATTTCACTCGGAAAATCTTATTTTTGACATTTTTCACTCGGAAATTCATTCAAAATTTCTTCTTTAATCCTTTTTAAATTATTTTTAAAAAAAATCTTAAAAATTGGGATGTTACATCGACCACGAACGTGATGATTGGTGTGTGGGTTGTAACATCCTTGTTTTTAGTAGCAGTCTTATTTAGTAAATTTGAAGTTTGGAAGGTCTGTAAGTGGTAATAAGGGAATAAGTACCCTGTAGATGGTTTGTAAGATCAAAAGAATTTCATTTTTGTGTGTAATTATGGAATTTATATAGACCATTAAAAAAACTATTCAAATTCCGAGTGAAAAGGGCTCTATTCCGAGTGACAGAGAGAAATTCCGAGTGAAGGGATGAAATTCTGAGTGTAAGTTATGATGTCCGAGTAAAACATGACCGAGAGGGCTACTACCGAGTGGAATCTTGATCTCAGAGACAATTGGAGTGAAGTGTGTTCAAGAGAACCCTTCTGAGTGAAAATTCCAAGTCAAACCATGCCAAATGCTACCTTTTCCGAATGAAACTTCCCTGATTGCAGTATTCCGAGTAAAGGGACTCAGTCAAGGATATATCCAAGTGCAATCCGAGTGAGTTTGTCCAAGTCAGGACCTCCTTAGTGAGGAAGGGATAGCATTCCGAGTAGAATATATATATAAGGCTTGGAGTCATTTTTGAGTGAGGCTTATGACTCCTTTCCGAGTGGTGAAGGCCTTAAAGGATTCCGAGTGAAACGTATTTTGAGGAAGGATAGTCTATGTGTTCCTAAGAGATGAGTAGCCGAGTGAACCCCGAGTGGGGAAGGACTTAAATGCTCCTGAGTGGTAAAATCCGAGTGAACCTCTTCTGAGGGAATAGTTGTTATAATGGTTTTGATTGGGAATATATTCTAAGTGTATGATATACATAAACCGAGTGAATGAGATTCTATATCCTGAGTGGGTGAGACTTAGAACAAGTCCGAGTGGGACTTAACTCAATGGTTTCCCCGAATGAATAAAATGATGTATGCCGAGTGATGAATGTGTGATACATTCCCGATTGTATTAAAGTTGAGATATACCGAGTGGTATTTGATTGGGTGATAACCCGAGTGAAGAAGTTTATGGATTCCGAGTGGGAAAACCCCCATTACCGAGTGGATCTTACGTTTGACTTTCCTGAGTGGAAGTATGGAACTGAGTAACCTTCCAAGGGGGGAAGTTTAAGTGTCTGAGTTAGGAAAAATTAGAATATGCCGAGAGAAGAATGAGTAATGCAACTCCGAGTGGTGGATGTGTTGTCCAGAAGTACTTTGGAATAACTTCCCTAGTGAAGAAATAAAAAGGGAGTCGGTTTTTGAAGTACATTACCGAGTGAGAAAGGACTAGGCTTGGAATGATTTAACCGAGTGAGAACCATCAGAAATGACTCGGATTTAGGATATAATGCCGAGTGAAAGGCCAAGTAAGAGACGAGTCAGCTCTGATTATTTTGCCGAGTAGAAAACCAAGCAAGATGAGTCGGTGTGAGGGAGAATTACCAAGTGGATGATGGGTCGGTCAGGATTATCTTGTTGAGTGGAAAACCTGAGTACCTTGAGACTATTTCAGGGAGATTCTACCGAGTGAGATGTTTTCTAAGTGAATCCGAGTGGGCCAACTCTGATTGATTCTACCGAGTGAGAAAACTAAGTATTGAGTCGGTTTCAGAAGAATTCCGAGCGATTATTGGATGACTCGCTCAAGCGAGTCAGATTTCGCTTGAGCGAGAAGGCATTTCGCTCAGTTTCTACACTTCGCCCAAGCGAGGACACCATGACTCGCTAAAACGAGTTGGATTTCGTTTGAGCGGGGTGGAATTTTGCCTTGCTGACACAGCGTGAAGGAACCACGCTCAAGCGAGCATACTGCGCTCAAGCGCAGTCGGTTCTGACCCTCTTTTCTTTCGACACCCAAACTTCTCCACTCACGTGAAACACCTTTCCGTCCAATCCGAGTGCCTTTTTACATATTTTATATATATGTTCTCTTCAAATCACACTTGTCCACATAAATCCAAAAGGGGACGAGTCAACTGCAGGGAAAGTGCACCTTTTCACTCCACTCGAAACACCTTTTATATATATATTAATATATATTCCCTTTCCAATCAATGCAAGCTGAAAGTGGAAAGAGTCAAAAGTTTCCATTATTTTCCACCTAACCTTCAGTCACGGGAAAAGTTGTCTCCCACTTGTCTCCTCCTTATTAATCAATGCCATCATTCATTCCTAAGTTCAGAACCTACTGAAATTAACACCAGCTCTCTCTTCTTCCTCCTACTATGAACAAGCTTTCTCTCTCTTAATTCCTTTCCTCTCCCACTCAGAACTGAAGCAAGGACAGTGAAGGGAACATTTTCTTCTCATCTAAGAACTCCATTAAGGTAAGGGGGTATATTCTCGGGTATTCTGGGGAAATTCAAGTGAAAGGAAAGGGTTAAGGTACCTTTGGTCCTCACCTTTCCAGGACAGATTCGGTGTTGTTGTGAATCAAATGCTTTAATTGTTACTATTTGTATATATATATATATATTTGCTGCTAAGTGGATATACTCAGTGTTGAATTGTGAATAGATATAAACTATATTGGACTGTGAAAATACTAAGAATCATGGGTGTCTATGTGAATTCCAGTGAGAAATTATGAAACAGAGGTTGAAATCAATGAATAACAAGCTCGGTTTTGTATAAACCGACCGGATCATCTAAAAATACATAGTTCCAATCGGATTTTTAACTTACTCGAACAAGTTTCATTCTGACAGAACATTTTTCACTCGGAAACTCTTCTTCAATCACGTTTCAGTCGGAAAAGATCTTCACTTCACTGAAAAACTCATTTTTCACTCGGTATCATGGTTATTTCACTCAGAAAACTCTTCTCAGACTGATTCCACTCGGAATCATATTTTGTTTCACTCAAAAACTCTTTTTCATTCAGATTCATAAACATTTTTACTCAGAAAATTCTTTTCAGTTTGATTTCACTCGGAACTATAGCTATTTCACTCAGAAAAATTCTCTCAGTCAGATTTCACTCAGAATTTAAGTTATTTCACTCAGAAAATCCTTTTCAGTATCTATTTCACTCGGAATCAAACCTTTTTACTCGGAAAATCATTTTTACTTGGATTCAAACTCATTTTTACTCGGAAAATCTGGTTTTCAACATTTTCACTCGGAATCAGACCTGTTTCAGTCGGAAAACAGCTTCCCAGTTCAATTTCACTCGGATTTTTAGTCAGTTCATTTAGAAAACTCTTCTCAGTATGATTCTACTCGGAATCATAATTATTTCACTCGGAATTACACTTATTTTACTCGGAAAACCTAGTTTTTGACATTTTTCACTTGGATTTTCATTTAGAAACTCTTCTTTAATCCTTTTAAATTATTGGGACGTTACAATTATTATTATCGTTCTTATTTCCATTATTATTATTATTATTATTATCATTATTCTTCTTATTGTTATTATTATTGTTAGTATTATTGTTATTGACATTATTAATGTTTTAATTATGAGTATTTAAATAAAGAATATATTATTTTACTCTTTATATAAAGTATAATTTTGAACCAAAATATAACCGATATATTTGCTCGAATAAGATAATAAAATGACTTGTAACGTATGAACAAGTTGATGGGATTCAAGAGCTTGTGAATATTATGAGACTGGAAACACATAGATACCCAAGGATCAAATGATAAAAAGGTGCATTTTCGCATCATGAAAATATTTTTGAAGGAGAAAAATTATCTAGAGCATACACCTGGTACGCTGGAGGACACTCACGTTCGATCTCCATGAAGAATCTTGGGAGTACAACCGGAACGGAAACCCAATGGCATCAGTGTCGCGCCTGATAGCCAGGTGAGACGATGCAATTCTGGTGTACTTTGACTAAATGACGGAGTGTAACTATGATCGTAGGGATCCGAGTCCCAAAAATATATTAATCAATGATGAGAACCAATGAGTTCATTCGTACCTTATGAAAATAGGAGCTTGGGCGGACCCTGATCGCTCTAGAATGGAATGGAGAAATTCCAAAGAATGAGATGAAGATGGATTGATTTATTGGGCCCTCATGCATCATGAGAATTAATCAAGATAAACCATAATAAATCAAACTCATGCATTCCATGATAACATCCTTGATTGTTATATGTGTAATTATGTTAATTGTATGATTTATGTGATATTATCTGTTAACTGGATTATGTCCGCACCGGGTGACCTTCAGGGTCTTGGGTTATACTCACCCTTACTGTTGAATATTTTTAGAGGAATTAGGAAATCAAGAACCAGAATACGAAGAACAGCAATACGCTGAACCAACTAAGAGTACTCATTAAAAGTAGGATATTTGTAGTTGAATAATAAGACCATGGATGACTGTATAAATATTAAGGGTGCCTGCGTGCCCCATTCTATTATGAGTACAATTACTTACAGTTTGTGAATGACTATGTGAATTACATACTATTTGCTTCCACTGATCTGCCATCATTATATATATATATATATATATTCACTTTTTCTGAAAACTTGTGACCTCTCGGTTAAATAGGATGATCCCATAGAAGGGTTTGTCTTATCTAACCGAGGGTGTTACATGGGTGATGGACGAACTTGGGAAAAATCAGGCAGCGGCTTGCACCTATATGGTACAGAGGTTTGACATTCTGGGAAATCGCTTTGAGGTTGAGGAAAGGTTTGATCCTGTTATAGAGAGGAGGTCGAAAATATACAGTGACAATATCTGGTGACCCTTGTTGTGAGTGTGGACGGTTCCAAGCATTCAAACTTCCGTGCTCACACGTTATTTCAGCATGTCAGGTTTTTAGCGTTGACCAAAGGGTTGGGATGGATACTGATACATGGACCAAGGTGATGTCTGCCCCATTTGAGTGGGGACATACTACACTCCTTCCTCCCTAGGAGGGAGTTGCAGAAGACTGTAGGGTTGGTGGTCTTCCTGAGTTCTCCCCCTAACAATACCCTCACGTTCGTTCCTGCTGTGACGTCCTTAGTAATTTTCTGAATAAATTTTTCACGTTTTTAAAAGATCATTTTAAAATTCATAAATTAAATTCAGAGTTCACGTAACAGTTGATAATTGCGGAATATTATCATACATACTAGTCGTGAATAATTAAATTCAAGAAAACATTTAAGTAGCGGAAACGATTTAGAAAATAACGGTACATGATACGTTATACTTATTACAACCCATAAAATCAAAGTCCAAGTAATAATTCATATAGGCATCAATCATGGCATCACTCTTCATTCTGCGTGACATTTACTGTAAAAATTAATGTAAGAGTGAGACAGAATATAGAATAAATATAAAATAAATAAAATTGCACAAACACAATCAACAAATCATAATGATATGATGAATATGCCAAACAAGTTCATTTATATTTAATAAGTCTTTAATTTAGTCCAATGATGTCATGCTTGATCCATTTGGTTTGGTGGGAATACTGCAGCAAAAAGTCTCATAGAGACTCCAGTAGGAATTAGCATAACCATGAATCCCTACACTTTCATGGCTCCTGCGAAATTAAGTGCACAAGTAGGAATTAGCATAACCATGAATCCCTATACTTTCATGGCTCCTGCAGAAATAAGTATACCAGTAGGAATTTGCACAACCATGGATCCCTACACTTCCATGGTTCTTGTGAAAATAGGGCTTAAACTCATCATAGAGTAACCCCCCACTAGGGTAGGCAATCATGGAACCCCTAAATTCCATGGTGCGTCCAAATGCTTATGATGCATGAATGCCTTTAATTCTCTTTATCATTTACCATACCATGATACATCAATTTCCAAAACCACTTGGAAAACCACAAGTCCTCAAAGGACACATCACATATAATAATTTTTAGAATCATGGATTTACTGTTTCAACCCCATATATCAATAACTGCAAGACATTCATGTATATATATTAATTTAGTCATTCATAATTATTCACCACCAAAATACACAAACTGAATAATGCTCATTAGACACTCATCAACATTCATAACACTTCATAATCAATCAAGAATTCAATAATAAATTGTTACCCTAGGGAAAATATCATTTTTATCCATAATAACCATTATAAGCAAATTTCAGCATTTCCAACAGCAACATACGTTAGTAAATCCATGATTCCACTTTCTATAGCTCAATAACATAAATATCTACAACTTTCATGAAGACCATAAATTCAAATTCTAAACAGAAACATCACTTATTCACAGAATACAAAACTGCCTCAAAGAGGATTTTTAAAACGTACACAGGTTAGTATTTTCAACATTTCTGGAGCTACAAAAACAATTTTGGTATGAAACTAGTTCTAAATTATTATTAACACAAATATCTACAACTTTCATGAAGGCACTAACCACTAATTCTCACCACAAAATTCCCAGTTTTAAAAATAAGATTTGGATTTCAGATTAACAAAATTACAGCTTGTACATACTTCAGTATTTTAGGCATAACTCGAGCTAAAAAAATCCTTTTGACTTGAAACCACTTTCTCTAGATCCATAACATAAATATCTACAACTTTCTTGAAGACATCAAGGTCTAAAAACGTATGTATAATTCCCAGAATATTCATATATGCACAAAACACTAGATAAGTATTTCAATCGGACATGTTGTAGTATTTTGATCATAACTCATGCTATACATATCTAATTCAGTCGGTTCAGGTCTCAAAATTAACATAACAAAAAGATCTACAACTTTGATGAAGACACCAATCACTAATTCTCACCATAAAATTCCCAGTTTTAAAAATAAAATACATATCTCTAGTTAACAGATTTACAGCTTGAACATACTTCAGTATTTTAGGCATAACTCGAGCTACAAAAATCATTTTGACTTGAAACCACTTTCTACAGATCTATAATACAAATATCTACAACTTTCATGAAGACATCAAAGGCTGATTATGCATGTATAAGTCCCAGAATTTTAATATATACACAAAAGATAGGATAAATATTCCACTCGGACATGCTGTAGTATTTTGGCTATAACTTTTGCTATACATATTCAAATTAATTGATTCAGGTCTCAAAATTCCGATAACAAAAAGATCTACAACTTTCATGAAGAAGTCAGAATCAAAATCACATGTTTTCAATCTCAAAACTGAGCAACAAGATACGAAAATAAAACTGGAATCCTAGGACAGCATACAATTCTACCCATTTCATAATCATTCACAACCCTGTCCCCTCTTACTTGGTTTGCTGACTGAAAAATGGTCTCCTTGCTGTCCTTGCTCCTGTTCGAAGGTGTATTGAGGAAGAAGAGTAAAAGAGAGGAAGAAGGTATACTAGCTTTGTTCTCTGAAGGTCTGAGCAAAAGCAATGTTAATAATGCAAGGACAAGTGGGGAACAACTTTCCCTTGAGTGGATGTTTAGTGCTGTTAGTGCGTTGATAATGGGAATTAAATAAGAAAGTGGGCTTATAATGGTCCACTTCTGGCCGTCCTACATACTAGGGTGAATAAATGGGTTTAGGTATATTAAAATATGCATAAGAGACAAGAATGGAGTCAAAAAGTTACTCCTGCACCGAAAACCGACTGGAATTTCACTCGGTCAGCCACTAAACCGACCGGAAACTGCCAGTCGTTGTGAAGAAGGGAATCTGAGTCCCTCTCGCTCAAGCGAAATCCTCTCTCGCTTGAGCGAGTTCTATATATAACACTGGCAGAAGGGAGTTTCGCTCAAGCGTTTCCGACTCGCTTGAGCGAGTCATACTGTCTTCGCTTGGGCGAAATGAAAAATAGAGTATCAGGGCCGAGCGCGCTTGAGCGCAGTATGCTCGCCTGGGCAAAGTAAAGAAAAGGCTGATTGCAAGGAGAAATTATGCATCAGGGGTCCATCTCGCTCAAGCGAATTCCGACTCGCTTGAGCGAGACACACAAGTCTCACCTGTGCCTCTCTTCACTCGCTTAAGCGAAGCATTCATTCGCTTAAGCGAAATCCGACCAGAGGTCGTCATTCCCCAAAACTGATCCTTCATCCACTCAGTTTCCACTCAACAACTTAATCCAGACCGACTCAAAGCTCTCAGATTCCCACTCGACAGAACCTCCTGAAACCGAGTCAGCTCTCAATCAGTCTCTCACTCGGCAGTTTTCAAACCAAATCATTCCTAAGCCGACTCACACTTACATAGTCTATCACTCGGCTATTCATTCTAATTCCGAGTCATCACAAGCAGTCTTTCACTCAATTAAATCTTTCTAGACCGATCCCACACTCTTTGGTTTGTCACTCGGCAGATTACTACAAATCGACTCATTCTACTCGATTGTGCACTCGGTAAAATCAATTAAAACCGATTCCCAACACCCAGATTTCTACTTCGGTAGAATAATCCTTACTGATCATCATTCACTCAGCATTTCACTTCCAGAACTGATTCAACATCAGATCGGCCATCACTCGGCAATTCCTTTCCTTACCGACTCATCTCTTAATTAGTTCTCACTCGGTGAATAACAGTTATCCCACTCGGAATCCATAAACCTTCCTTACCCGGATTATTTCCCAATCAAACACCACTCGGTGTATTCCAACCACAACACAATCGAGATTACATTACACTTTCACCACTCGGTATATTATCACCTTATGCACTCGGAGAACACATAGACCTTCCTTTACTCAGAAGGGGTCTTCCACATGTATACATTACTCAGAATATTCCAGCCAAATCCACTCAGCATATGATAACTTATTCATTCAGGAGTTTTACACGTTCATCACTCGGTATACCGACTCCCAGAGTCAAACCTCACTCGGTAACTAACTCTAAGACCGACCAACGCCCATTCGATCTTCACTCGGTATTCATACCTTTTCTCACCTGAGGAATAACTTAACCATTCATACATCAGAGACAAGTATCACAGTCAAGTACACAGCCATTACTTAATTACTCAGGATACATAACTCCCTATTTACTCGGAATAGGTACCCATATTCACTCGGAACATATATATAACTTTCACTTAGAATAATTATAACATCTTTCACTCAGAAAGCAACACTCAGGAATATTAAAGTTTTCCCCACTCGGGGTTCACTCTGCTAATCATCACTTAGCCAAGGTTAGGCCAACTTCTTCAACTACATTTCACTCAGAGTCCATTAAGGCCATCACCACTCGGAAAATGCCCACACGTATGAGTCTCACTTGGAAATGGAGTCGTATACATAAGGCTCACTCGAAATGTTACACAACTCTGGTTCCTCTCTCGGAAGTATCTCTCCAGTCATATTTCACTCATAAATAAATTTTCCTTTGTACTCCTTCTCGGAAATAAGCACTCAGGAAACTTTCACTCAGAAATGAAAATGTTTAACAATGTATGACTCAGAATTGAGTCGTTGAAAAATACTTGACTCAGAAATGAGTCCTTCTGAGATGTTTGACTCGGAATTGAGTTATTCAGATATAATTGACTCGGAAATGGGTCATTTGAATAATTTTGACTCAGCAGTGAGTCATTCCAAGGTGAGTCACTCGGATTCTTTCACCCAGAAGTGGTTCTATCAGTCCCACTTCACTCAGAAGTGCCTCAGACAAGGATTCCACTCGGAATAAACTCTCTCGGCCATGTTCCACTCGGAAAACACAACCTTCACTCGGAATTTCTCTTAGTCACTCGGAATTTTCCTTTTTCACTCAGAATTTCACTCACTATATCACAAAATTATTTTCTAAGGTTCCTATTTAAACGGAATTCGTCCAGTAACTCCCAGGTTGCTTAACATGCTTCTTGCTTTGAGCTAGAGCTCACTCGCCTGAGCGAGATTGATCCCAAACGCTTAAATACTAATGTAAGGGATTCTCGCCTGAGCGAGATTCTTTCTCGCTTAAGCGAGAATACTATGACATGACCAGAAAACGAATTTGTCCCAGCTCCACATATGGTATCTCATTGTAGGCCTATTAAATCATATCTGACATATCATATATGACATTTTGAGGCACATAAAGCTTGTTCTGAGAGTTCTTACTCTGAAATCCTCATTAAAAGCCAAGTTTGGATATCTCCATTACTTCATACACACAAAAAGACATATACAGCCAGTTCCCACATTCATACTTATAAATTTCCATTCTAAATTTATCATTAATAATTTTGGGATGTTACACCTGCCACCAGGCATATTTATGTGAAATGGTTCGTTGGGAGCCTCGTTTTCACATATCGGTGTGGGTCGCACTGATTGTAAAATGCGGTCCTCCTCACCAACCATTTACATGGCATTCACAGACTGTTGACGAATTTGACCAAACACCGTCGTGGATGAGCAGACTTGGGTTTGGGCGTCCTCGGTTGCCAAGTAATGTATTGTCTCAACAACATCAACCTGCAAAACAATAAAGTTCAAACAATTAAAACCATTCATAAGTCAATACACACCAACATTGGGTTATATGATCTTACCGAGCAACCAATTACTGCATTTTTCCGTGTGATCCATCTACGTGTATGTTGTCCATACCATCGCATATACTCAGAATTTGTCGACAATCAATAAACCATCTTGTGTTGGGTTGGTATACATATATTGAGCACGATTCAGCCACATTGTTATCAGTGGTACATAAAGTTGTCCCCAATTTTCACCTGACTTTCCTCTTTGTGTGATGCCATGCAGATCCTCTGGTTGGCGTGGGGCAGATGGGATATGTTGTTGTATCCCAAACCGCCTCATCACACGATCAGGCTGATGCCACTCAACGATGTTGGTACACAAGAGTGGAACTACAGCTCGCCAAGCCTCAAAACCTTGCAAACAAATTGCTGGCAACAACTGCAACAAATCTGCCCTATAAGGGGTCCAAACCATCTACAATATATCAACAATAGAAACTATTAGCCGTTAATTCGGTAAAGAAAAACTTTAATATATAGAAAAACCCAAACAATCAAGCAAAGGGTTGACTTACATCTGTGTGCTTCATCTGATCAAATGAGCGTCGATAAAAGTCAATGTCTTTTCGGACAACCTTAAATGTATGACTGCCTAACCATCTACAAAAGAGAATTTACTAAATCTCATATATGATTACCAAAATTCTAAGCAACACATCTAACAAAAAATGCCATAACATGCCTACCTTGCAGCATAGGGAGTTCCTGTAGGTCTATCATGATGTGGGACCGTCGGAGCAATGCTAGGAAACATGTCCCATGCCCAGACCTGAACCAATAGGTGGAGACCGCAAATGGACGATCGATCATAGTCAGTTGACTTACATAATTCCCTATACAAGTAGTTGTGGGCTGCAGAACCCCAACTATACTCCCCACATCTATCTAGGTCTTCCAACAGTGGCAAATATCTAAGTGGGACCCTACTACTAGATTGATCGGAAAAGATAACACCACCAATTAATCGTAAAATGTACGCCCTTGCGAAACGTAACAACTGAACCTCATCCCCAAGGTGGTCCTCAATGTTGTCAAAGTGTTCTGAGATCCATTTCATTTTCAATGTTCCGCTGTGAAACACATCGTCGGGTGGATACACACCGAATAGATTTTGCACACAAGCACTCCAATCCCGGTCAGAAGTATCGACGATTAAGGGGAGACCATCAACACGTAACCCGGTCTGAATCGCCACATCCTGCAACGTAATCATCCACTCACCAGGTGGCATATGAAATGTGTGCGTCTCAGGTCTCCACCTCTCTACAAGTGCAGACACCAAAACAGGCTCAACCTGAAAAAAATGAAGTTGGGCAATCCCTAGAAACCCAGCTCTTTGTAAATGAGGCATAATTTGGTCTGGCACAGAGCCTCTAGCACCACGAAAAAGAACCGCACGCTGACATTTTAATATTTTGTCCGGTCTTCCATTCCATATTGCTTCTGAAACATGCACATTTTGAAATTTCAAAAGACTTAGGTTTTCAGGACCGGGTTTCACTTTAGTACGTTGACCAACAGATGAAGATGACGCTTCCATCCTACATAAAACAAGTTATATTTAACATTAAGTTCCAATTTACATAAAACATAAATGGACTAAATGTGAAACATAAAATATAAATGGACTAAATATGTAACTCAAAAATATAAATAGACTAAATGTGTAAAATCAAATATAAATAAATAAAACTGCAATATATAAAATAAATCAACTAAAGATGCAACATAAAAAATAACTCAACTAAATATATACTCAATAAATATTGTAATTAAAACATATGTAAATATATATCTTCTAATATGTTTATTAAATATAATTGTCACCAAAACTACATTCACGTTTTAAATTCAAATGCATTTAACAAGTAATACTATATATAATATTAGTTATTAATATGTTATCATACATAAATATATTTATTAAAAATTTAACTATCTTATAGTTTCTATTAATATTTATTATTATAAATATTATTAAATATATTACTACTTAACAAGCATATACTTATTACGAAATATAATAATACATATTTACTCAATTATGTCTTTACTAATATTTTTTACTAAATATATTACTATTTAATAAGCATATAATAATTACAAAATATAGTAATCAATATTAACTCAAATTTATCTTCATTAATATTAAACCCTAAATACATTACTATTTAATAAACATATAGGTTGAATTATGAAATATAATAATAACTTTTTACTCAAACACATCTTTACTAATGTTTATTAATATATATTACTATTTAATAGGCATATAATAAATACAAAATATCACAACAAATATTTACTCAAATTTAAATTAATTATTAAATTTTATTACTAAATATAAAAATCTTTCCAACCTTAACTAGAATCTTATCCTTAAACCTAAACACTAAACAAATAAATATGACACATCTTCTTTACAAAATAAGCACTAATATTTTTTTCCTACACATAAAACAACACTAATCAACATCTTATTTTATTAACCTACAACATTATCCTTAAAAAAATTAAAATCTAATATAATGCTAACTCCTTAACAACATATAAATAATTAAATATTAACCATAAAACACAACTAACCTTTTTAAAATAAAGTAAAGTGATTGGAATGCAACTTTCACTAATGGACCACAACCTTTAACACTCAACCTCCAAGACTCTGGACCACTTCAAATGCTGCCTAAATGTGTTTCCTTCTCCAGCAATACTCTACTTCAAATGTTGTCCACTTCCTTCTCCCACTTCCTTCTCCAGCAACACTCTTCAAATGCTATCCACAATTTCCTTCTCCAACAGCCAACATCACGTTTTTAAAGGGTGGGAGGAGTACCGGTTCACGTGCATGTTGAAACCGCCGGTCCAAGGGACGGTTTCTGTGTTAGTGGCAGGTCTGAAAAGCTGTTGAAACCGCCGATCCAAGGGGCGGTTTCTATGCAGTGGCAGTCTGAAAAGCTGCTGGTCTGAGAGCCCCAGGAAACCGCCGGTCCAAGGGACGGTTTCTTGCATGCGTCACACGTGTCAGCCATGCATAAACTCGTCCTTCCCTCATGCGGTTTACAATTGTGATATGACCAAACCAACCCTAGACAACGAAATATTTTCAAAGGCACACCAAACCATCAAATACTTTTATATTCTACCCTATATTGGTCAAAAAGCCTTCTGTTTTGACATGTATTCTGGTTGTACTAGTTATCTCTACTTTCTCTGTTTTTTCTTTTTGTTGTTGTCCTGCTTTCCTAAGTTTTTGTTGTTTTGATTCTGTTCTGTTACTATTGTTCTGATATATCTTGCTGTAATTTGTTGTTATACTTTGCTGTATTTTTGCTGGAACCTTATCATGATTGTACCGTTGTTGAGTACGGCTGGTGCTCTTCAAAAAATTATTGTGCTTTGACTGATAAAAAAAATCAGTAAATGAAATCGATCCTCGAATCATTTTATTAGTGAAAATGAGAGAACCTTCACACAATCCGATAGTATGAGTTAAGGATGAGATTAATTAGGGATGTATATTACATCATTCGAAATTAAAATTACATATCATGTGTTGAAACAAAATGATAAAACCTAACCTTATACTATATTATATATATATATATATATATATATATATATATATAACCTACCGTATATTATTGTTATTTATATATATTTTTATTTTTATAATAATCATTGTTGAATTAACATACTTAGTGTGATGGTTCAACTCGCTTATAAATGAAACAAATCATTTAGTCAATTCTCAATTATTTAGTATATTGACTGTTGATATTAAAATTAGTATTAGGACTTATGCCTTAGAGAATACCTAAGAAAATTCTTTATCCAAAAAACTACATTAGTTTATCACAAGTCCAGATTGCGCCTGCTCGTTGAAATTCAACAATTTTGTATTCGGTTCAAGAGACTTTTGAATAACAAAGCTTTCAGAATGATTCAAGAAACATACTTAAAATGCTGGATATCTTTGAAGTATGTTTCCCGAAGGTGTGAAAAAACTGTATTCCTCTAGTAAATTAGCATTTAAAACGAGTACTTTTTCACCAAAAATATTTTAAAATAATAATTATGAAAGACTTACCACCACGCTATGAATCTTGTATTGTTAGAATATGAAAATTAATGCAATACCTGTTCCTTGAAATTCACCAAACTAACGAAGTAATCTCCAAATTCATCGCCTTAAAAAAAATCTCCAAATTCATCTCTAACATTTAAAGACATCAAGATATGCCACAAAAAACAAATCCTAAATTTCAAATGCAATCCAATATTTTTGTTTATATTCAAGTAAAGCTATCTTTCACATAAAATAATTAGAGAAAGCTCAAATTCAAAACCTTAAAAATAGTATATAATTAATCATTGTAACACTTGAACGCATCCCTCATTTATTTCTACTTATGTAAAAGTGATAAAAATAAGTGCTATTTCATAACTACTAAAACTTATTTTCTGCTGAAAATATAAAACGTAAAATGAAAAAAGTTTCAGAATAGTCTTAAATTTTTAAAAAATAGTAAAATATATCTCATAAAAAACAAGATAATTTAAAGATTGAAATTATGAAAATGAATTATGTACTAGTATAATCTGTCATATGTAATTATATAATAAAAGTGAAAAATGTATTTCATTAATAAAATAAAATTATATACATACACAAATTCAATTCGGAATCAAATCAATTTTCAAACCTAATCCAAAATCAATTCAAATTGAACAACACAGATTCAGTATCAACAGTTTTCAATCTTTATTCTCAATTTATCTGGTTTAATTTTGTACTTAACACAAAATTGAATAGGTTTTCCAAAATAAGAATGAAAATAAACTAATAAAGCATGTACGAGAATAGGTTTCCAGTACTCATGGAATGATCAGTGTTCTTAGAAAACCAAGCCACAACAAAAGATTTCAGAAAACCGATCAATGCAAGGAAATCCTGGTTGAATTCGTTTCCAAGTTCCAACTCGGTTCATTTAATTTTCAGCTCCACTTGAGTCGGCTAATATTCATCCATTAAAGCCTAAACCTCAAACCACTTCACCCTTCATGTAGTGGAACATATGTTTTGATCAAACAAAAGTTCCTTTTTTTTAATAAATCAAACAAATTATTTTGTAGCTACCTACCATGCATATAATATATATAGTGTAAAATATGATATACACTCTAAATTAACAAATATTTCTACCATTTGTCAGTCAAACAAACAAGAAATCCAAGAATATATATAACTTTGTTCGTTCAAAACATAATTCGTAAACTGAACCATACTGATCTTGTTTCCTAAATCAATTCAAAATCAACAAATAAAGAAACTAAACACCCGTGCTTTATTGTTTTACTAAAACACGCTGTAAATCAGGAACGACAATAAACACCTCAAGTAACAGAAATATTATGCGATCTTCAAAGGATAAGAGTCAAGACACTTGAACAGAACGGGGGAGGTAAAACCCAGTGAGCTCTAAAGAAGTAATAACCCACGTATTGGTTTCTTCTAGTGACAAATTTGAAATTCCAGAGTCAACCCCAATAGGCAGAACTAGCTCTGATTCTAATAAACATATAATAAACATACATTAAGTGGCAACAATTTCACTATGTCAAGAATTTAATTATAAAAAAAGAAATAACATGGGAAAAGGGTGTGGGAGGGTCTAATAACAAATATAGCACAGCAATAATACATGAACACCTAAACATATTGTGTGCCCAACTCTACAGTGAAACATCCTAAAGTTACCTCACCCAAAAAAAAGAGAAGCAAAATATTCAAACCCCACAGGACAGAAAAGATATAGCCTTCAATAAGCCCATGCAAACAGGAAAATCATCTGCAGTAAACAGAAACTTGGTTCTCTCAGTATTATAATTCAACAATTAGTGAAATATATAGGGGCATGAAAAGCTCAACTGTACGATGAAACAAGACTCTTTATGAAATAACATGCCACATTGCAATGCCCTAGTTCATAGTTTATTTAACAGACTCAACATTGACATATATATGTCCAGCACAAACACAGTACCACCACCCAGATGTCCCACCCAACACTACATAAATAACATCCCAAAGCAATGATACCCATGGGTTTTTTTACCTTTCCCCACAATTTTTCCACGCACAGCCAAGAATATGAACCATAATTTTTCTAACAGATTCTTTAATATTAGGTGAAAATCATGAGACCTACATAGGGAGTGGACCCATACGAAATTTACCCAATATTGACGTGTAACTGTCAAAAGAGTTTTGTTCACGTTCCCCCATAAAATTCGTATAACAAATCATGCCACAGAAAGCACAATAAATAATTGCATAAAGCTTTGCAAGTTGCAACATATCTTACCCAATATTAAAGTGTGTCAGAGTTCTGTTGACATTCCTCACTAACATTTGCAAACCAAATCATGCCAAAGAAAGCACAAAGTAACAATACCAAAGCATGTTTTGCAACAAGCATGCCACATAACTAATATAAAATAAAAACAGGGCTAGAGTCTTCAGATCCATACATCTTGAGAAAATAATAGAACAGCATACCTAAATATCTCCCGCGGAAAAAATAAAGTGGGAGCCAACTTCATGTTATCTACTTGTCTGCATGCCCTCGCTTAGCTTTACGACGTGCATGGTGAGTGTGTCCATTTCGAGCAGGTTTATTCACTTTTTTGCTGCTGCAGCCAATAAAAATGTCTGTTACTATTAACTTTCAATTAATAATAAGTGTATCAACTTATAAACACACAAACATACAAAAGCAAATATCAAGACATACAGATATAGAACAAGTAAATCAGCATATGAATTTTGAAAAAGACATTTCAGAGTTCAGACTTCAGACTGACCAGAAAACAGCTGAAAAAACTCTAGCCAGTAAAATAATAGGCAAGGCCAAAAGGGCAGAGGCCTGCAAAAGTGCAAATTGACCCAAAAAAATTGTCAAATCACCTAATCATTGTATCAATTTCAGTAATATTAGGCAGAACACAGAAAACCATTTCAATGCATACCGCAAACCATTCCAACTCCTTGGTGGAAAAAGCTCTAGTAAGCTCGTGCTTTTTCAGTGTTTCCTGGACGGTAGCTTGAACCTTGTGGAAAAAGAAAATTCAACACTCAAATAAAATCTGGTTTATCCTTCTTATATCAACACCAAGCTTAATATGCGGGATTTCTTGATTAAATAATTAAAGTCCACAGAACTCTTCAGTAGTGTAGTAACATTGAAGAAACATATACTTCCAGATCCGGTAAGTGAAGACAAAGACTATCATATACATACAATCCCACTGATAAATAACAACGAATTTAAGAAACATTTCAACCAAATCTGCCTTCACCAACATCCCTGTATGTCTAAGTCATGTTATGATCTCCAAACTCTAAGCAGGAAGCTTTACTATGCAGCAATCAAGAGAATATCATATACATACATATGATGCAATAATACCATGTTCAGTTTCACTATGATTCTTCCTTTCCAAACAACTATATTTCCCTTTCAGAAGACAAAGACTATCTTTTTTTAATAGGCCAAAGTTAATAATTTTTATGTTAGCGGAGGGAGCTGATCTCACAACCTTCTCCCTTCTTCTTGTACCCTAGAAGACAAAGACTATCAACTTAAGTTTGTATTTTCAATTATCCGTAAAGTGGATACAGTTGGCACGGATACCTCTCTATTTTAAGACATGTGTCTAACACTGACACTTATTTGACACATCAGACACTCACCACAAGTATTCACTTAAAAATTATTTGTTGCTAACTCGACAACTTGAGTTGACACTTCAAAATAAATGAATATACATCCATTTTATTAAAAAAAATATATTCAGTTTTAATCTTAAAAAAGTTAAATATAGATATAATGCATTATAAAGTATTGAAAATGTGTGTGTACGGTGTTCCCATGTCATGTGTTTTAGACATTAACCGTGTCAAAGTGTACATGTTTGTATTGTGTTTGGTGTTTGTGTCATATTTTGTGCTTCATAGAGTACAGGTACACCATAAATACATGTAACAATATAAGAGTTGATATCAGCAATAAATAATGACAAATATAATAAGGATTAGCAGAATTATATTTTAATATCCTAAAAAAGATCAAGTATGAAACCTGGCCATGATATGTAGTAGCTGATTCCAAAAACTTCCCATAAGCATGAACGACCTTCTTTGTGTAGGGCTTCAAAACCACTTGAACTTTGTCGACATGAGGTTTAGCTGCAACAGCAATCTGATCAATGTATGGCTTGCTGATCTTTCTAGCTTCCTGTCAACAAGTAGAAAATACCTCAGTAAACACATTAGCAAAGCAAACAATGGATGAAGTACTCTATACCTGATAATAAGGATCTGCAAATTCTTTTGCCTTGTTTAAGTGCGGAGCAATTGCATTTGTTGATGTCTCGTAAACTTCAACGGCTTTCATGGTCAACAATTGCACATGGGGTTCAGCATTTGTTTTTATCACAGACCACTTTTCTTTTACAGCTGGGATCCATTTCTTCAATTGAAAAACAACAAAGAATGATTTAATATGGTTAGGTATTTAAGGAAACCAGGAGCTTCTCACAAACAAGGAAGCTGGATAACAAAATATCAGGATAAGGGTAAAACAGACAGACTGCAAAGCAGATCCAATGATACAGTAATTGCGGAGTAATCTGCTACTTAAAAGCGCATGGTTCCCACATAAAAAGAAGCATCCCCAAAAATGCAAGTAAAAAGCTGAAGATATAAAGGGACTAGTTACCGTTGTAATGACTTCCACATGAGGTTCAGCCCACTTTCCAGCTTGTTCCTTTTTCGCTAGGACCTGGAATAAATAGACATTAAATTAAAGAAGTCAATACAAATTGCTTGTAGTGATAAAAAAAATAAACATAATATCTATAACATGTTAATAGAAATAACAGATATGAAAGATTGATTGCCAGAATAAAAACCAAATTAGTACCTTCTCAGTTAAAATATCCAAAGAAGGTTTCCCATGTTTATTCCAATGAGTCTCAACCAAAGACTGACAAACAAAAAAAAAATTAGAAATTGTAAAAAATGTTCTAACAAACAATAGAGCAAATATAGCACAAACTCACCTTACTATGCATATAGTGTACAGCAAGCCAAGGTGGAAGCCAGGCACCATGAACCTGATTATTAAAAAAATAAGCATCAATTCAATGAACATCATTGTAATTGTAATTGTAATTATTCATATAATTGAAGTTTCATAAGAATGAAATAGTTTTTCAATTCATTGTATCAGCTACAGCTTACAAAATGGAAAACCTAACATCCAACAATTTAACAATTGAAGAATAATGTTAGATGTTACAAAAACAGACAAATATGTAAAATAATATACCAGAATGCAATTCAAATTTTACAATTGGAAAAGAAAATCAATTTCAACCCAGGATTTTACATATTTAAAAGGTATTTGAGCTATGTTGCATACAATGATATGAGCATTCATGGCCCCCTTGTGGTGTTTACTATGTTTTCAACAAAATATTGAAATGCCAAGCCATACGTTGCTCTGGTAATGGTAGCTCTCCCCAAGCTACCCCACACTCAGAAGATCAAATTATACATGTCTTATTTTAAACAATATTTAATATAGTATGTAAGATCTACAGTTCTTGCTTTTCCTTGACACTCCAATGTTTTTGTAGTGAAAAGTCATTTTTTGAGAACCCTGACCAGCGTGAATCATGGCCCAAAGGCAGACAAAGCAACAACATCTAATCCATGATAACTTACTTTCCTGCATTTACTGCTTCGACGTTGACAATTTTCAATAACAGCCCTAAAACTTTAGCAATCTAGGTGAAGAATTCACACTTGTGAAAGGCTATAAAATAAAATGACAAGAACAATTAAAACAAACTTTTTAGTTTCAGATAAAAGGCACACAATTGGTAATAATTAGCCTGGACTTCTTTGGATGTTTTCAACAGGCTACCAAAATTTACACACATGTAGGAAAGATAAGAATTACATAATAAAAGAATTATTACCTCCCTCAGCTCAATTTCCTTGGAAGCTGCCTCAAACTTTGCCTTCACCATTTCTTCCTAAACAACAATAATAGCTATAATATGAGACTTCCATAAAATAAAATAAAAAATCATCAATCATCCTGCCCAACATAAACAAAATATAATCTACAACTACTTACTAACGTACCTCGGCAATTTTAAGAGAACGTTCAGTTTTATGAATTTTTGTCTTCTGTTCCTCATTAATCCTTTGAATCTGTGAAGAATGCAATATTCAAGTCATTATATCATTCTTAAAGAGATTATTTTTCGATAATTTGGAATTTAAACTGACATTAAGTGCTTGTATGGAGTATTTTCATAATCTATTCCTCACACCATGACACATTCTAATGTAAAATTTGTCTTGAGAAATATTTGGACATGAGTCTCAATTATGTTCAATGGTTCCCAATCATGAGCGCAAGTAATTACTGAGAAATAATAGTATTGATTTTCAATTACTTTTGTAAATGATATAGCTTAATAATGGCTGCACAATAGTAATTCTCTTTGATCTAACATGACAATAGGCCAGTCATACTAGAGCCAACAGCCACAGATTTTTCAAATGAATACAACTCTCCATAAGTGTTTTTCAAATGAATAAATTAAGTTACATGATTTTAACGAGAATGATCACATAAAAATTATATTTTGTAACAGTATATAACAGATAAGAACCAGTTCCAAAGACGACAAACTTGAGATGTAATTATAGCAGATTTGACCAATCTAGCCAAATGTATCAAACTTACATCTTCTAATTTTGAGTTCAACTCATTAATCTTTTTCTCAAACTCGAGTACCCGTGTTTCCCAGTTCACTTTCTCCTTGTTTTGTATTTTTAATTCCCTTTTAAGCTTGTCCACCTGCATAGAGGATTTCAGAGTATGCACGAATGCGTAATAATCATTAACATGATACATCTACTAGCACATTCATGTATAACCTGCTTCTCTAGTTCACCAGCACGTGCCTGAGCCTTTACAATCTGCTCCTCAGTATCAACTGTTCCTTTTTGCTGCAAGGACAAGTTAATTTCAAAGAAAAAGAGATACACAAACTTCTTGAAAAGAAAATTAAAAAAAATGATACCAAAGTATTTGATTCTAATTTGCAACTCTATTAGTGTTTGAGGACGCTCCAAGCACAATTAAGTATGAGAATAACATATCAACTAAGTAACATTCAATACCTTTACTCAAATTATTATCATATTATTATCATATAAAATAAGAAATACAAGAATCAGACTATCAACAAATAAATAAAACCGACAATATAATGAAGAAAATTTGTAGGCCAGGTTCAGTCCCACACCTGGAGAGAAGCAATCTCATTCTGCAAGGACTCAATGATACGGGATTCATCTTGAATGAGTTTTTCCTTTTCTGTTATAACTTCGTCCTTCTTCTTCAATTCTTCCGACTTTTCAGTGATTTCAAATTCTTCAAAACAAAATTAGGAACGGCATATATTATCCACAATAATAAATCATCAAAAAACCACAACACGTTCAGACGAAAAAAAAATCATAAACACGACAAAATTAGGGAGGAAATAATCATAACTCCTCGAAACTAATTGAAAATCGTAAACACGACAAACACAGCGGTTCACAATCATATAACGATTCTAATTCAACAAAAAAAAAATCGCATACTCGTTCTTCTTAGTAACCGAACAGTGTAAGAACCAAAATCAAAATCAAACAAATGAAACAAACATGATTTAAAATATAGTTAGGATTTTCGCATCGAAAATACCGAGAATTCGGATCTTGGAATTGAGTTGATCTAATAGGATCTTGGAGGCGGAGGAATCAGGCTCGTGAGTGCTTCCTTCGATGGAAACATCGGCTTCGGTAAGAACGAAAGCGAAAATTAGGGTTACAGAGAGTGCGAAGACGAAGAGCTTCGGAGGCGCCATCGCAATGCAGATTTGCTTTGCCGCCAACAAAGCTTCGGAGAAAAAACCACACGCTCCCTACACTTGTGATATATATAATCCCGTCGTCGTAAGAGCGAAGGGTACAATTACATATAACAAGGGAAGATTTTCGTTTCTTTCCTTATTTATTTCTTTTCTTTTCTTTTTTTAACCTTACGAATTTAAAGTTTTCTTTTTTCAGCCCGAGAAAAAAATAGGAAAATTAGATAAGAAAAAGAAACTAAAAAGGAAACAGGAGGTGGGTGTTGGTTGATTCAAACTAGGGGGGGTCGTGTGTCTCTTCCTTAGAGAATCCAGTTTAATCTGATCTTTATTTTTAGCGATACGTGAACATGTGGCAAGTGAGGCCCACCAAAATCTAATTATTTATTCATAATAAATACTGATGGTAGAAAGTTTTGTCCACAAACAATTAGCAACTTCTATGGCCAAATAACTAGAAACCAATGTATATCACATCATTCCTTTTCCTTTTAATTCTCACTTCAAAAAACTATTTCACTTTATAATATAAATAAAATATTAAATATATCTTCGTAATAATAATGTCTAATTTTAAATGAACTGTGTCTCAATCTCTTTATTATATTTCAATGCGGTTCCTAATATTCAACCATTAAGCCAGAATAAAAAGATACACTACATACGTGACATTTATAATACATAGAATAACATTTTATTAATTCATCTCACTTTTAAAATTATTACATATTTTTAAAATATATTTTCTAAAATAAACTTATTAATATATTTATAATAATAAACACATATTTTATTTTATAAATACATTTATATGAATATTTAATACTTTACTAATTGTATTATAATTGAATATAATATATTGATAATTACATAATAAGAATTTATATTAATAATATGTTATTATTATATTTATTAAATATGTTTCTAATTATATATTTAATAAGTATTTATATTCATACTATACATTGTTATATTTAATAAATAAGGTTATTTACATCTTTAATACATTATTAAATAGTATAATTGAATGTATTACATCTTATTAATAAGAATATATTTAAGAGATATATTTTAAAACAGTAATGCTATATCCCACGAAATGTTTTTCCACGCACGAGAGCATTTTCCTTTTCCTAAAACCAAATGCTTTCTTATTGTTTTATGTCCTTTTCTCACTTGTCCGGTTTCCTAATTACTTGGTCGAGTAATAATTATTTTTAATATTTTTATACCGGCTATTTTAATAATAGATGTAAAAAATTAATTTTTATAGATTTTTAAATTGGTTATTTTGATAAATTATATTTTTTACACGGATTACTAAAATAACCGATATGATATATTAATATTTTTTACATCAGTAACCAATATAAAAAATATATTTTATATGAACTCCATTATAGAAACATATTTTTTAAATGGGAACCACGTTGAAAGAGGACCAAAGATGAGTGACAATTAACCAATGCTTATTTCACGAGTAATAAAAGAGTATAAAAGAAAATTCGTAGCAATTTTGATGAAAATAGTAACACTAATTTAATATCTTAATTTTTGTAAAAAAAAAAAACCTTACACGACAACTCAACAAGTGAAGTAAAAAGGAGGAAGTAGCATCCTGAAAAAATGTAATCTCTTTTTTTCAATAATTAGATGCTTTACGTTTTTTAAAGTTGTTTTCAGCAGATCTTCTGTTATAATGAACATAAATTATTTGTTTAACTGTACTTTTATTTATTATATATCCAGTTTTATAAGAGTTCAAAAATTAAGTCTACGAAGATAAGATGTAAGATTGAGTTATATAGATTAATAAAGAAAAGTATAATAAATACTTTGACGAAAACAAATAAATTAAATATACATTTGATTTGGTATTTTATTTTTAGTTTTTTTAATGTATCATATATAAAGTTAAACCGGACAATACCATTATGGACAGGAAAATTATCTCTCACGTGATTTAATTGGATTGCATTTTCCAAAACTTAAGCTATGAACTACAATTTTTTAAAACTGGAACTCAAAGATTATAGGTCAAGCTAAAATAACCTCATAATCTTCTACCCTCTTGGGGTTATTTTATTTTATGTTATACATTAAAATTTATATTTCTTTTTTACATTTGTATCAATTGTTCAAACAAATTTAAACTAAATGATTTAAAAATTAAGCCTGAAATATACTTTCAACCTTCTTAAATTTTAAGGTTTAGAAAAAAGTTTATTTAAAAAAATGGATATTTTTAGTCTCTAGAGTTTGTAGGGTTGTCTAAAAATAATCTTTTGTTATTATTTTTTCATTAACAACTGAGGTGGTTAATGTTTGTATCACCTTACTGGTGTCAATTTTAAAAAATGAGATAACATTGTTTGTTGTTTAAAAGTGTAGCCAATGACCATAATCAAACGTCACGCCTCTCAAAATCAAACATTTCACCCTCTGATTTTCATTTCCTCTTCTCCTCTCTCTGAGACCTTTTATTCTAGAACATGTAGCCATCATCAACCACTCATGAGCCACCACCCTAACCCACTGCCCCTTCACCACCTATAATCTCAACCCAACCCCATTACAAAACCCTAAACCTAGAAGTCAAACTCACTCCACACCTAAATTCCAACCATTAACTAGCCATAGCTGCTGGGTGTGGTGGAAGTTCTTAGTTTGCATTAACTAAGGTGGTGCGGTGCGGGTTTGTGGTGGTGGTGTGGAGGTTTAGTGGTGGTTTGTGATGGTGTAGTGGTTGGGTGGTGATTATGGTGGCTTGGTTTGGATGGTGATTATGCTCGCAAGGTGTTTGGACAACCCATTGAAATAAAATATTGGAGTATTGTTAATGATTAAACATTTTAACGATGAATAATGTTTTAGCCGTCATTCACTTACATGATACATACTACTGTTACGAATTTAAAATTTTAATTATTGACAATTAGTTTTGTTTTGACAAGTAGCAACAATACGTCATTAATGAGGTGATACAAACTATTTTTGTTTTAACAGGAAATACAATGGAATATTGTTTTTAGATAACCTTAAAAATTTTAGAAATTAAAATTATCTATTTTTTAGAGATTTTTTTCTTAATCTTTAAATTTTAAAGAGGTTGAAAATGTATTTTAACCAAAAAAGAAAACTTTTACAATCGTAAAATTATAAGAAATAAGTACTAATAGATATGTACCGAGAAAATCTTAATAGTTAGAATAAATTAAATAAATAAATATTTCACATAAATTAAAATAAAAGTATTATAGAGCATATCTTTTGGTAACATGAAAGAAGAAATACGGATAAAATTACATAACTAAGCCTAAAATATTTTTACTACTCAAAACATTAAAAACACTAAATATGCTGTTTGTCATCCATAACCAGTACAATTAGTGTTCGTGTAGACATAAAGTAGCAGAATAAAATCTGAAGTCATGTGTTCATATTTCATTTGATGAAAAAAAACTACGAATTGTTTTATTTGATTGTTTATATTGAATGGAAACTCTAAAATTTTATTAAACCTTATTGGTAAAAGATTTGTGGTTCATCTTAAAGAAGGAAAATTCGTATAAATAATTTCACAAAATGAAAGGACATGGTAAGGTAATAAAATTCTTAGTGTTTTGTATTAGTAGTATCTCGGAGTAGGTTTTAATTAATGATCATGGTATGTGTTGGGGATATAAATAAATGAGAATATGGTTGAGTAGTTGTGATGGGGGTAGGTGACGACACATTAGTGCCGCCGAGGAAGCTTTGAAGGGATCGATGAGACCAGCAAAAGTAGTTGACTATTGAAGACGACTTTAGAAGTTTGTTTGGAGAAATATTCAGGGGTTTATTGATTTGTAGGTACGGAAACAGAGTTGAGTTGAAGTGAAAAATTTCAAGGTTTATATTAATTTTTTATGTTATTTGAAACAATTAAAACTCTATTAACCTGTAGAATTAAAAAATTGTTTCTCCTTAACATAGAAATCTTCGTTTAATTAATTGAATTTTGTTTTGATGATTTCAAATAGCGTAAAAAATTAATATTAATTTTTAAATTTTTTATTAAACGTGTTTCAATTGGAAAAGTAATGCAAACGGTCATCCTACGGATATCAGCTTATTGTTTATTTTATAATCAATCACGGGTTAGCGTAACAAAGACGAGAAAGACTAGACCCATCGACTTTACGTTGTTCTTAAAAGTTTCATTTACAAACATTAACTTGATTTAAAATAAAACACTATTCACGGTATTGTTGTTAATTAATTTAATTTGCAGGAAAATTCATTCTCCTATAATAAGCTAGCCATGAGTAGCTCCATACATAAATGGAAATAGTAAACTGTATGCTCCCGGTTGGTTCACAAATTAATTTTGCAGAAGGAAAAACGTATCCACATTTAAGCCAAAATGGTTTTGGAACTTTGGGTATTTATTTTTGTGCCCTTTCCTCTTCATTTCATTAATGTTTGAAGTTTGTAGTAGATAATTCATTTGTAAAAGTAATGTAAGGTAATTTTTTTCTTATAAATCTGATAATTATAACTTAGATAATTCATTTTTTAATTTCGATGAAGTCCCAAGAAAGATTATCTTGGATCACATGGATGATACATGTGATATGGTTACCACAAAAATAATTTTAAAAAAATGATTTTTTTTTTTTTATCATTCAAATTAAATTAGTATCTCTTTGTTCAACAGGCCATATTCATTAGCAAGAAATCGTATATTCTTCCTTTGCTTGAAATGTGAATTGAACAGCGTGTGAAAATATTAGTAACCATTCAACAACGGAGTTGGCTTTGAGGACCATGTTAGTAAACAAGAAATTAGTTTATAGACAATCTACTAAACAAATTTTTAGTTTAATCACAAGTATGTTTTATTAGAGAGAACTCTATTCAAATAGAAAATATTTACATCATGATTGAATCAGCTCTTTTAGTAAGAATTTTTCATCACAATGATCTTATTTAACATGAATTTTACATATATCATTTGAACCAATTATTAGTTTGTATAGTATACTCAACCATTGAATTCAATTATAACTATCATATATGTACTCAAAGTTATATTGATAACTAACAAATGGTTTTTGAACTTGTCGTGGCCGGAGTGTTATGGCCGGCCTCGAGACTAGTCCTCAAAATGTATTGTTATCTTAGATTTTACACTGATTTAATGGAGATATGATATTATAACCTGTATTCCAGTTGGGAAATAAATATCTTAGAGTGATTCCTCATACCAAATCACCAGCCTTACGCGTTGTGGGGTGAAAAGAAATGTCACCTGCTATGACACTCGACGCTCAAATTAGTGAATATTCAAGAGGAATATCAGAGTTCAAGCGTAAGTTTTAATATGTAAAAATGTACCTTCCATTCTTTGTGTGTGGGCGTTTATACCTAAAGGTAGGGAAAAAGTCGTTTCAAGTAGGTGAGTTTACTGTATAAGGTGTTAGTGTAATTCTGACTATTTGTAGAAAGATTGACACACAATAGTGACCCTACCTAACAATTGCTATTTTCCATCAATTAATTTTTGCTTCCTCAGCACGCAATTGTATAAGTCAACTCTAACTATCTAGTGTTGAGAGAATAGCTCACACCCAAATCATGTCATGAGTCTCTTACACAATGTTAGGAGCTGGTGTTAAACTTCGATGCTTTCCCGGGATGATAGTTTTACATGGCAGCTTTTAGGTTAAATGACCTCTCTACCTATGGGCTGGTATCGAGACCAAATTATTTGCCCCATAGCTTGTTTGAGGGACTATATCGGTTGCTTGGATAAGCTATATCCTTCAATGAGGCACTTGTTATAGGCGTGGGTATGAAGATCATTTATTTCCCTTTCAAAAAGCAACGTTACGTGTATCGAGGTTACACCAATCATGCGATAATTACTTTATATCACGCGTGACAGTTACACTTCAATCATAACTTTGAAGGTTATTTTTGGACAATAGGCCTTAGAAATTGAAACGACTCGGCCCAAGAAATTTAAATCCAAAACGCCACTAAAACACCACCGTTGCTTGCCCCCAACCAATCTATAAGAGGTGGTTCAAGAAAGGTTGCAAGACACTTGTTGCTTCTACGTACTAAGACTAATGAAATCCATAGAGAAAAACCTTACAATTTAGAGAGTTTAAACTTACACCTAAAATCTTACTTGGTTTTTTTGTGCCTCTAAGGTCTTAAGAGAAACTCACTTGTTCATGAACCATAGGATTCCATCATAGTTTTCAACTAGTGAACCTTTACCCTTAACTTTTGCTTTGTTTTTATATATTTTTTGTTTTGCTTTGTGTTTGCCCCTATGGTGAGTCAAAGCATGAGGACTAGAGGAGGGCCATCAATATACCGTGGGAGTAGAATCTCTATGAGGAGTCAGAGGCCTGGGTCACAAGGACCAGGGCGAGGGGAGGAAGAGAGAGACGAGAGTGGTTCTTCGGAATAGACCGTAAACCTAGGGTTTTTTTTATGAAAAGAGCTCTGACCTTTACACCTCTAACGATATCTGGTTTTACAAATCTGTAGGCAATCTTAGACACATGATCAGGACCATGGTTACTGAAGAAGGAGAAAGAGAAGTAATACAAACGCAATCAAGGTGCTTCACCGTCATCGCACACTGTATAATCCGAGTGTATCTCCTTACTGATAACCCTTACGCATGGGTACAACGGGAGATCATCGAAACTCCCTCGCGTCACACTAGGGCCACTAGGAGCGTCATGGACTTCAAATCTTCAATTCATGCGAAGGAGAAGTACAAGGAACAGTACACCACCCTGCATCATAGGTTGGGGACCGCATCTGCCATATCCCTATTAACGAGCAGACTATTTTTATGTACGACATACTTTTCATGTACCTCAGAGTAAGATTTCCTTTGACAGTTTGAAATGAGAGTCCACCGCTTCCTCGATTATGCCCCTCTCAACTACATCCAAATGGGTAGAGCTTGGTCCGAACTCTAGAAGTGCTTTGGGAGCACTTCAACTTCATTCCTACTATGGCGTTATTCTTCTATTACTGTCGGGTCGTGCGTCGGGCCAACCAAGACGATGGTCTTAGCTTTGTCATACTCTGATGTGACTTAAAATTAGTTAACTTTGAAACCTTCATTGAGTCAGCCAAGTTTGAGGGTGTCTCGTTCAAGAAGTGCTTTATGAAAGTGTAAGTGAAAGCCAATAAACCAGTGTTATGGGAAAATAAGGCCAAGATCCAAAAATTCCCGGTGTCATAGACCCATGAACATTTTATGTTGACCTAAACGACCTACATCACCGATGAAAATGAGTTATCCCTTGCCTCCGTCGAAGTAGTTAGTGCCATGCATGCGTTTTGCTCTGCTCGCAAGAAGTTCTCCTGCAAGCGTCTCCTCGGCTCCCGTCCTTAAAGAGAAGCTTATTTACGTAATGACCTCGAGATTTAACTTGTTGTGATTAAGTTTAGATTTCTGCTTTCTAACCTTTTCATTTTTGTTGTTACAGGAGAGATCGAGAGCTTTACACCAATGGATGCTCTGAAAAAGCTACAGGCTTAATTGGCGACGGCTAGGGGAAAAAACCAAGTTCAACCCAAGAGAAACATTGGCAAGGCTAACTAAGCTACCATCAAATTCCCTACAGATGCTAGTCCAATTCCTATGAAATAGACCACGGAGCCTGAGCCAATAGAAAGGGCTCCGGAAAGGAAGGAAAAGAATAAACATGACCTTGAGAGGGAGAGAGCTCACAAGAAAAGAAAAGAGCCAGAGGAAAGAGAAAACTTGCCTCCTCCCCTAAAAAAATCCAAAGGGAAGAGCCGGTGGAAGAGGAGACCGACCGACCAACTACATAATTAGGTAATTGAGTTGTGGAGGTGTACCAATTAGATTCATCTCGATTGGAGTTTCGTAACTTCAATTAGACATAAATTCTAGGTACTGCATAGGGAGCTAGCGTGTTGAAAATTTTTCTTTAAACTTTTTCACATCATGGTCTAAATTTTTGACATATGTCACATTATCTAAAGTGGATTTGACTTAATTTAGGAGTAAATACATGAGTTAAAATTTAATAATTAGTCAGATCCTTATAAGAGTCACCACAGGTATGACTCGTTTGGCAAACACACTTGTATTATCAAAAGCCAAATGCCTTGGCTCCAAGTATGCGAGACCCTCCACGTGCCCATCAGGAACTCTTTCCTCCATGATGACTTAACTTTGTCTGTGAGTATGAGACTAAAAGTTTACAGGTCCCACTAGGCGTGCCAATAAACTGGTCGTGGTCAGGGTGCTATGGCCGGCCTTGAGACTGGTCCTTAAAGTGTATCGTTCTCTTAGATTTTACACTAGTCCGGTGAGGATTCAGTATTATAACTTCTATTCTTATGGGGAAATAAAGGTCTTGGAGTGATTTATAGTACCAAATCACCGACCTTACGTGTTGTAGGGTGAAAGGAGGTGTCACCTGTAAGGACACTCTGACGCTCAAGTCAATAAATATTCAAGAGGAATATCTGAGCTCAAGCATAAGTTCTAATATGTAAAAATGTACCTTTCATTCTTTATGTGTGGGCATTTATACTTGGAGGTAGCGAATGAGTCGTTTTGAGTAGGTGGGTTTACCGTACAAGGTGAATTTACAAAAAGGCTGACACGCAACAGTAACCCTACCTACCGACTGCTCATTTTCATCAGTCACTTTGTAGATTGCTTCCTCAACACGCGATTGTATAAGTCAACTCTGACTATCCGGTGTTGAGAGAGTAACTCACATCAGGATCATGTCACGAGTCTCATACGCGGTGTTAGGAGCCAGTGTTAAACTTCAATGCTTTCAACGATGTCATCTTGCATGACGAACTTTAAGTCAAATGACCTTCCTACCTATGGGTCGGTATCGAGATCAGATCAATAGTATGTTTGGTTTATTTTTTTATTTTTTATTTTTATTTCCTGTTTTTAGTTTTAATTACAAATTGTTATTGTATTTCTTATTTTTTGAACATAAATATATAGAAAACATTAAAATGATAGTTTTATAGTTAAAATTAAAAATAGGAAATATAAATTTACAATTGGACTCAAAGAAACTTATAACTTTTTTTTTGAGAAAAAAAGAAACTTACAACGTATCATATACACATATACATATAAGAGAAAGAGAGAGAGAGGATGTAGTTGATTTGCAGGCCCAATGGAGCCCTTTATTTTTTGGGCCAACGTAGTCCTCCCCACTTTATTTTTCGCGAGACCTAAATAATAATAAAAAAGTCAGAATGATATATTTTATTTTTTTATTGAGGAGAAAAGTTGACTCTTAAAAAAAATCTTCTCTTATTTTATATTCAATTAACTTTTATGTTCTTCTCATTTCATCCCCTAAAAATGAAAAACTAAACCACATAGACGAAGTTATAAAAATTATATTCACTGATTTTTAAGTTAATAGTTAATATTACTACACTTTATCTAATGAAATATTGTTAAGTTTAAACAATACTGGTTACACCCTATGCCTTTTGGATTTTGGGATTGAATCCAGCGTCATTCACAAAGCATGCAATAATCAAAGTCGTAAAAACGAAATTTAAAATGGTCCACGTGATCATATGGACTACAAATCATGCAGCAAATCTTGGAAAAATAAAGTTAATTATTTGTTGGTACAGCAACAATACGCGCTTTCTGACCATACATGTTTTAAAAATGTATTTCTCACAAGTTTGATTCGATCCAGAGCCAAATATTATAAACTATTTATAATTTATATTCTGCTTCATTGCAATGCATAGAGTCAATGTCTTCAAGGAAGTCACTGCCTAATGGGGAGAAATTGTCTAATAATTTTCTCTTTTACTTTTTATTGGAATGAAAATGAGGGGGTGCATTAGAAAATATTGTAATTTTATAAATAAACTAAGGTTTGAAGCAAGTGGAATTTAAAGGAAGGAGAATGACCCTTTTTTTAATTCATTAAGTTAAAAAAGAAGGTTAGCAACTTGGCACCTTCATGGGAAGTGTGGCTCCAAGAAGCTTCCCAGTCAAGAAAAAGCATTTGGATCAGGACATAAGGTTAATCACAATGAATGTTATTTGCGGTTTATTATTCGTTAAAGCAGATTTTGAATGAAAAGTTTGTTATTTAATAGTGTTGCTTGCGATTAACAACAAGGCATTTGAGATCCTCAAAAGAAAAAAACAACAAAGCATTTGAACTGGGCATAAAATTAATCACAATGAATGTTATTTGCCTACTCAAAAGTCATTCAACTGATGAATTTACTTGACTACATTGCTAATTAACATTGTGGAGACTAAACAGAAGACAATTAAAATACCACACTCCATGTGTGGAATGAGGAGTAGGACACAGTCCAAGACTCCAATCAACTTCCATTGTTGTTAATTTGCTACTGTAATAGACTTAATTATTTTTCTTAATCTGTGTATTATTTTTATAAAAAAGGTCTTATAGACTAAAGGGACTGTACTGCATTGCATAGAAGTTACATCCCCTTGCCAGCTGCCTTGGAACTCTATAATGCCAATTAGTTGAACTTGTACCCAATTATTGTTAATTATTTTATTGATAATTAATTGTTCCATACAGTGGCATTTGAGTGATTTACAATTCAAACAAGGGTGCAAATATCATCCATCTAACTATAAAAAGGTACCACAACAAGTTTAATGTCTGTGCCAAAAACTTGCCCTTTTTCCCGTTAGTTGTTTCTGTACTCACTATAATCACAACTCATAACATATAGTGTTCGTTGTTCTATTGGCTAATCAAATGGGCATAACAGAAGCATGTTCCAGGTTCCTAGGCGATTTTTTACAAGCATTCAAATGCTCAACACAAAGCTCAGAGCCTCACCTTGATCACAATCATCATGCTAATTGCAGGCCTCATGAGAACATGCTCAAACTTGATGCTAAGATGGTCAGTGCTCTTGTCACTGTTTTTGGCATGGAGAACTATGGAAGAATCAAGAAGGAAAATGCTAGGCAAGTGGTGGAGAAGCTTGGATTGATGCATGGTATAGAAAAGGAGAGGCCCTCGTCAGGATTTGAGTTAGGTGATGAGTGTGGCTTGCATGGTGATGAAGTGCCAGTAGAAGAAGTGCTGGGTGAATTGGAGGACATTTCAAAGCGTAGTGAGCTATTACATGAAGCCTTCAAAATCTTTGATGAGGATGGAGATGGGTACATAGATGCAATGGAGTTGAAAAGGGTGCTTGATTGCTTGGGTTTGGACAAGGGTTGGGATATGAATACTATTGAGAAAATGGTTAAGGTTGTAGATTTGAACTTTGATGGCAAGGTTGATTTTGGTGAGTTTGAATTGATGATGGGTTAATTAGCAGTTTTTTCATTGATTTTAGGAAGATTAAGTATATTGAGCTGCCAATTGTATATTAATTATTTACTAATTAATTCCGGCATTCTATTATTATTGGAATTAGATTTTTTATTAATCGAGGTGAAAAATGTTTTTTTATATCATTATAAAAATATTTAGTGTAAAATATTATTTTTATGGTGTTTTTATATCGGTTTTTTCAATAATGGATTGTAAAAGTATTTTTTACACCAATTATTTTAAACTGGGTAAGAAAACGTATATTTTTTAAACCAGGTGTTAAAAATACTGAAAGTGGACTTTCATACAAAAGATCTAAATCCGTTTCCTTTCTATTTGATTTCAAAATTTGCAGGCAAATCTCATCTGTTTGTTCTATACTTCTATTCTACTATACATTCAAAATTGAAAATTTCACTTGTTAATGGCTTTCCAGCTCATGAATAGTTGTGACACCATTTCCTTGGCTATTCAAGGGAGACAATAAAGAAAACATAAAATGAAACGACCTGGAAGCAAATAAATTTGCATAAAATTTAATTAAGTTTCTGTGAGGAATAAGATATTTAACTCAACCTAAAAGTTAATTCGTGGGTTAAGTATTATCTCAACATTATATTTTTAACCAATATAAAACTTATCTTAACATTTTAATTACAAGATCTAGTAATGATAATATTGATCCAGACTGTTGAGTAGTGTTGAAATGGAAAAGGGAAGAAAATAATAGGTAATATAGAATCGGGTTGCCTAAACAAATTATATGCATATGCATGTGCTTTCCCAAATAAATGGTCGGAATATAATTAAAGAGTAACTATATATTTTTCTTATTCTTTGAAATACTCATCTTTTATTTCAGAATTATAAGTGCTTGTAATTAACACCACGCAGTCAAAAAATTTAAGTAGTCTTTTAGATTCTTCTATTGTATTAAACGCAAAACTTCCTTATAATCACGCAGAAAGCTAAGATTTCATGTGATAATTAGCACAAATATCTAGATCTCTCTCAAGTTTCCATGAACGTGGATTAGTCTTCAACATTTGTAAACCACACACTTAATTAAGAAGCCATGTCTCACGATTCCAATCTCATCCCCAGTTCTACCTTACTGATCAAGTGATTGAATACGAAGTAGTATAATTTACTTATAAACACTGAATGAATCTGTGGTTAATTAGCTATATATATAAATATATATGTATGTATATGTAAATAAGCAAGTCCTTTTATACAGTAATTTGAAGAGAAGACATAAGGTAGTAATGAAATTAGAGAAGCTTAAGGCCAGGTAGTGACAGAGGTGATAGGTACATTGTTGACGGCGTTGTAATTAGTGATATCCAAGTTTGGAAGACCAGAATTATGTCCATCAAGTGTGACACAGTTGTATGAGCCATCATTTCCATTTCCATTGACAGTGATGGTTGGAGACACATGTGCCATACCACGGAGACTAGTAGTGTTAACTTGTGTAGGTAAAACAACCTGATTATTTAACGACGTAAAAGACCTCCGAGTCACCATATCCTCAGCTAATTTCACCTATCCATATTAAAACAACAATTCTTAATTCCTTTTTCTTACTCATTAGCTAGCTACAAGAACATCCATAATCTTACCTTAGCTCTTAATGCTTCTACATCTGATTTTAGCACACGGTTATTTGTATCAGCATCACGAAATTGTTGACTGGCATCAGAAAACTGCTTGTATAGGGTTGCATTTTCCAGTTTCAGTTTCTCAACCTGAGAAAGCATTTTCAAACCAAAACTAACAGCTAAAAACAAAGTAAGTAGTAATGCCCCAACATCTTAAATTCACTCTTTTATTAATTTCCTTGTTTTTGTTTGCCTCAACAGTCAACATTAGTTACCTACCTGTAGCTCAAGATCAGCCAAATGCGCTTGTTTTCTTCTTCTTGACCTTCTCGCAGACTCTCGGTTAGAAACCTTTCTGAGACCATGATATGATTAAAATTAATCTCAAATTGTATCTGTGATATGAGTCTTATTATATAGTGTGTGACATACCTTCTGAGGCGCTTCATGTCAACTGGAGTTGTGCTCTGCTCACAAGGACCGGTTTCATCATCCTCATCAGTCTGCTCAGAGGAACCACTTGAAACTCCTTTCAAATGATTCTGTCCAATGTTTTGTTGATTAGCTGACACAGGGCTGCCAACTGCAAAGTTAGCAATTCAATCCAATCCAAAATGTTAAACTCATAAGAGGATTCATAATGTCCAATGATATGCTAAGATGAGTAATGGCACTTGAGATGCAATTTATATCATTACCAGTGCCACAAATGGAGGACTGTGAGTCAATTGTAGGAGTGATGTTGGAATTCTTGCAAGTGAGGTTATGGGAACAAAGTGGGTCCGTTGGTCCACATGTTGAAAATGAAGTCAGTGTCATCACATCCTGCAATATCGAACGGCTGTGATATAGTATAAGAAAGTAACAAAACACAAAATCTTCAAAACGGGTCCACCTAACATTAGGACTTTATAATTAAAGAGATACATAACAGATACCCTGTATATCATTCAATTTCAGTTAGCTGATTTAGTTTTAAATTTAAAAGTTTATAAATGGAAACCTTAGTTTAATTAATTAGTCTAGTGTTTACTAATTGTAGTAATACTATCAAAGTTATTATGTAGATTACGTGGTGTACTTGTGTTGCGACCTGCTGCAGCTATGCTATATTTTTATGAATGAATGAATGGGGCATGGGGTGTGACATTGTAGTAATCTTGATAAAGTAAAACAACCCTCCACTGTGCCTCAATCTTTATTGCATCACCCTTCCATCCCTCACCCAGGGCCTTGCCACCTAAAATTCCTATGGGATATTATTATCCATGATACAAAATTGCATCTTATATTAAATACTTTTTGATGGTTCAGAAGGAAGGTTGGATAAGTCACAGACTCTTTTTGTGGAAATTAAGAACCAAATAAAACACGTAATCAAATGACGCAAAAGAGCAAAGGAAAAAGATCAACACAAACATTTATACTAGTTTAATTTATACTAGTTCACTTTCAACATAGAAGCTACATCCAGTCCCTTCCAATTTGAAGGATTTCCACTATTGTCAATCCAAGCCCCCTGCGCTTTCCTAATTAATTTTAAAACACTGTTATTGTAAATATTTATATTATATTTAATTGATATAACAACATATCTTTAAGTTATAAGTGCATTTTTTTTGCATGTCGTTAAATTATAAGTTTTCCTCACAGTTTACAAGTATATGTAAGAGAAAAATGTCTGAGATATTTCATGTAAAAAGTACAAATGAGATAAATGATATAATATATCATCAAATTGGTGATCAGGATTGAATATGTTGTGTAGTCCTGAAAACATTAAATTAGTCATTAACATTGTAAAAAATCATTCTTCATTTTATATTTTATTTTATTTTTACTGTTTCTATATTAAAATGAACTAGGCTAAAAATTATTTTATAGAGTTAGAGAGTAAATAATTTTTTTAAAAAATCTTAAAAACTAAATACACAGTACTCAATGAGTAAGTTGATGATTTATTTAAAAATCCAATGAGTCTGATCATTGAGCCCATGTCCTTAATCCAGGGAAAAATAATATTGCTGGCGACCAACGGAATACCTGATTATTTTTGTTTTTTTACTAAGCATAACAATGACATCAAAAAGACAAAAAGAGGAGTGTAGAAAATCAACAAGCCCAAAACATTGACCCAGAAGGGCCCAAAACCGACAAAGCTGCAGTACATCGTAAGTGATATAAGCAAACAAGTACAGGGACAAGTTCACTAAAGAAAAGTACAAGTTTACCCCCCAAAAAAAACATGTAAACAAGTACAGGGACGCTTGTGGGGAGAATCTGAAAATCTTATACAAAGCCTTGATTTGATTTCATTCTCTCAATTATAAACAAAATCATAAAATTCAAATCTTCAACGATTTGTGTAACTGCAGCAAATCCAATTCCAAGAGAGTGAAAGATCCAAAAGCTCAGCCATCAGGAGGCTGGAGGCAGAAGATCCTTCATCAGCAATGGACACTTTGCCTATTACAAGCAGCTATGTTAATCCCCACCTAATATTTCCATTACTCAATATGTTCATCAGTTATTTTTTTTCAATAAAAATTTAGATGAGTTCGATCGTAGATAAAAAAAAAAGTCTTAAAACTCAATAGTTCACCCACCAATAAAATACTCACATCAGTGATTAATTAAAAATCTTTGAGCAACCAGACATTAATATTGTATTTGATAGTAGTATATTGTGTCCGCACGTGTGAGGTTTGCATAAATTAGTATTAAAACAATATACAGATTAAATTTCCTGTTATTGAAAATTTCTAGATAACTTGTTCACATACCAACTTTTGTAATCTGTGGGTGGGATAATATACTGCTACTATAAACAATAACAAAAACAGTTTGTTTGTATTGCAATGCAACTCAAAAACCATGAAACAGCTAAAATTCAAGGGTAGAAGAATTTGACTAAATTAGACCTATTGTATAATGGTGAATTACAGGAGTACCCTTAAGTTATGACAAGGGGGAAAAAAGAAGAATAAAATGGGACCCAGTGCAAAGCAAGGAACAAAAATAAAAAGAAGAAAGTGGTGTGTTCACACAAGTTCCTAACACTACTCAATAATGAAAAGCAGTCCACATCATCACCACTCACCTTTTTATTCTCATTCCTCAACCCTAATAATAGTATTTCCTCACAAATTCATAATAATAAGCCCGTAGTTAATTGTTAGTAGGAGAAATAATGAAAAAATGGAGATCCAAAAGTACTGTTAATTACGATTAAGGAAGCGTTGGGGTGATGCCACGTGGGTCCAAGTGGAGTTAAGAGTGTGAGAGAAAAGACTGACCGAAAGAAGATCAGTTCCGGCGAGGCAGTGATACCAAAGGTCGTCACCGAGATCGGAGTCCGTGGCTGCCATGTGTTGGCCGGCGGTGGCAGAGATTGTAGAGAGAGAGAGATTAGAGTGGGAAAAGGGAATGAGAGTAGCAGCTTGAGGGGTATAAATAGGAGAATGGGCGGCACAAATGTGAAATCACGAAAGTGACCTTTTCCTTCACGTGTAATTACGTGTTTGACCCGTCGTAAGCTATCAACCGTCTATTTACGAATCTATAAAGCAATTATCAAAATTTAATCAAAATCCTTGTTGATTATTGATTTTGCCTCTCATGTTCATGATTTTTTTTTTCAAATTTATTATAACCTTAACTCGTTATTAATAATATTTCGGTGCTTTTTCATATAAAACAAATGTTGTTGTTATATATTAAGAATATATTTGGAAGGAGGAGAATAAAGACTTCGATTGCACTTTGGATGATTGGCGTATTGAATAGCACACACACTCTGGATGTTGGCTAATTTATTTGATTTTTGTTGAGCAATAATTGACAACTTTGTTAATTATTATCATTTGTAAGTTTAATTTATTGATTGATTTGCTTGTTGAGGAGAACACTTTTGACTTTTGTGGCCAGGGAATTTCATTCACTCCAAAGGGCGACTTCGATTGCTATATTTAGAACAATATTTTTTTAGTTTCTAAGATTTTTTTATTTTCTATGTAAAATTATAAAAATGAATTTCAATTTTTTATTTTTCTTTTACATTTTTAAAAAATTAGTATACTATGTTTTTCATTATTTTCATTTTGAATAAACTTAGAATACGGATTCTTTTTTACAATGAAATTTTTAAAAAACTATTTTGAATAGTTTTTTAAAATAGTGGTTATTTTCTTATATTTTGAAATACCATTTTTTTTACTTTCCTATTTTTATAAATATTTTTTTAAAAAAACATGTTAACTAAAGACATTTATGTTCAAGTCCACAACTTCTGAGCAGAAAAGGAAATGCACAAAGTATTATCATGCCTCCTTTAAGAAAACGATTTTTACTTTTTGGTGCTTTTATAAACAAAGGAATGGTTCACAAGTAACTTAGGCTAGCCGATGAATAAAAAAATATGCTTAAATATGCATTTAATTTAATCTTCTTAAATAAAAAAATAGTTTTGTGTCCTTTTAATTTTTGCCGTCATACATCTGAGTTATTTTTTTATTCTCACCATTCATTTCCTTTTGTAAAATTTAAGTTCCCAAAATACCCTTATCACTATGCACATCTCATATTTCCTTTTTCTCCATTACGCAAGTTTGTGAAATCCACACCCTAAAGAACATTGAAGCAGGGAGGCCAGTGATGATGTAGTTCTCACACACACTCCAAGCCTCATTATGAAATAATCCATATTTTCATGGGCCCATGAACCTTTTTGAAGTTTGCAAAGACTGTTGCTAGTTCTAGTGCAATCAACATTTATGCAATGCCATGGTGGTTGTGCATAGTTGAAGACACTAGTGAACCATTTGTTGTGCATCTAAGAACCAAGCAAAGGAGATGGGAATGGCTTGGAGAAATTGAATTCGCTAATGCAAAGTTCTATTGTGGAGCCAAGAGAAGGTGTTTGCTCTGTGTTGGAAGAAGACTTTGGTTGGCTATATGAAGAAAAAGGGTTATCGAATTTGATTCAACCATATGGAAGAAAAAATAATATATGGTTCTCGCCTGCTCAGGATTGTATGCAAGGGATTCATTTATAAGAAGGACGAGAAAATGAACAAACAAAAAGGTAATGAGGTTAGAGAAACAAACCAACAAGCTTTTTGTATCACACCATGTGTGTATGGAGAGATTGGTAATGGACTTTGAGAGGAAGATGGGAAACAATATATTCCAAAAGGGTAACTTAGTCTTTTCAAGTAAAAAAGAAGAAAAGGTGGCAAGAATTAAAAAGGGAATGATGAGAATATTCTTGGTATGTTGGTTATCTGTTAAATTGTGTGTATGTTCACCTCAAATTAAAACTACAATAACTAAGCACAATTTTTTAATATATAGGAAATGTCTTTGTTGATGTAGTCATTAGGAATGATCTGGGTGCTACTGAGTGTATTAATTATTGTATGAGTGTATGCAAGGAGGTAAACAATAGTGTATTAATTGGGAGATTTTTGTTTCATTTTTAATTTTCAAATAGTTGTTTATCAATCAATACTTTGTTTCTGCTGGTGAGTAGATGACTGAATTAATGTCTGCATGTTGATGTCGCTGGATGACAAGTTAGAATATGGAATCATTAGCAATTAAAGGGCCAAGATGCATTTTTTTTAATTAACACAATGCCATTATGCCAAGATGTATTTTGTTAACTACTGCAATAGCTGGTACTATATTGTGATAAGGACTAGCAATTTTAATTGATGGCACTTGTAGCATACTACATTATTTTACCATTGTAATACTTTGTATCAGAAAATAGGTTTATTGAACCTTCGTAATTTTAAATCCTCCATCTAAATACAAGATAAGTGTGTATATACATATCCAATTCAATATGTATTAGATGAACATGAGTAATATATATTTTATTTCTTATTTCTGTGCTATAGATTAAAAGTAATTCAGGCTATATAGAGGCCAACTTTCTATTGTTTTTCAAGCTATATACAACACAGTACAGCCACAAGACACAATCATAATTTTTCGGTGTTTGTTTTCATTCTGCGGATTAAAAGCATTTAGATTCATAAAACAATAATTAATGAGGCATTTGGTGTCATTAGCTAAGGAATGAGGAGATTTATAAAACCAAATTAAATTTACCTAGTTGGGAGTCACAACCTCAATCATACAGAAGTCCACCTTATTGACTACAAAAGTACAAATCAAATTATCAAAGAGTGGCGAAGCCAGTTATGATAGCAAGTAAAAAAAAAAACTCCTAAAAGTGTCTATGCCACTATAACACAAACCACCCAACCTAATGAATGGAATATGGTCCAAATTCTAAACCCAACAAAGCCATGGAAACTTTTACTTTTGGAAAAGCAATTTAAAGGCATTTCTGTGCCATGACGTGACCTAACCAATATACTGCGTAGAATGCCAAAATGTTTGAAAATGGTTTTGATAAATTTTAAATAGACTGGTTATATATATACATCCTCATTGTCTCTATTATAAAATAATCGATATAAAAAATTATAGTTGGTGTTATAATTCAGTATAGATAAATTTTAATAAAAATGAAAAAAAAACACTGTCGAAAAGAATCGAATCTCATATATATATAAGCCTTAAAGTTTAACAAGTGTTTTGAGTTTGAATAGTTGCATTAAAAATTACTTAAAGCCGACAAACTAAGATTTTGTTGTTCATTTTCCCTTCCTAATCATTAAACTTTCTAACTTGTATGTATTGTATTTTGCTTTTAAATATATATGAAGAAAGTTAAATAAAATATGTAAGAGAAAAGTTAAGAAAATAAAAAGAGGAGTGGGTTTCTTAAGGGGGAAGTTGTGGTTAAAGTAATGGGGATTGATTGGGACAAGCACCGACCCAGAGGGAAAAGGTTAGAAAATGCATATATACAATAATATTTGTTTATTTCTAACTTCATCTTTTTCCTGTTATCATCAAGCAATACACCTAACTTTATAAAGTAGAGGATCCACCCACAACCACTTCTATAGTGTTTATGATGGGGACATGTCGCAAATACAATTGCATCTTCTTCCTTTTTGCTTCTCATGCAACATATAGGGCATGCCACACCTCTTTTATATACATAAAAAAAAAATTATAAAAAGAAATTAACTATCAAGTACTGTTGTAAACATTATAGCCAATAATAATAATAATAATAAGCCATCACTATAACGAAATGTATTAATGACTATTATATTAGTGATAAAAATTCAATGAGTAACGAATTTTTTATCTTAAAAAATAATTTTTTTAGTATACAACTTTTAATGTAATTAATATAAAGTAATATTTTTTTACAAAACAATTTATGATTGAATAACCTCTAAGATGTATACTTCAATTAAATTCATATAATATTTATTCATATCTTAACTTTTTATGGACACGGCAAACCCTAGAAGCTTCTAGGTCATTGTATGTTCAAGATATAATATCAATTAACACCATGTGTTGGGGTAGATATGTACTAGCTCCACTTAATTAGGCAGTTACATAGATTTAGAATTTGTTTGTTTTGTTTTGTTTTGATTTTATGAAATATCATTTTATTTTAAGAAATTTTTAATATACTTGTTTGAACTAAAAAATATGAAAACATTATAATTATGATTTCTTTCAGGGTATGTTATAGAGTTGAAAATATTTCTTATAAATAAATAATAATAATTTCTTCTCTTCTCCATAATATCAACTCCCAGACATATATATCTAAAGAAGTAATTTTGAATAATTTTATTTTAAAAATAAACATTAAAAATTAAAATAATAAAAATTATTATTAAGTAGAAAATAATTTATTTTGGATATATAACGTAACTTTTGTTTGAATACTATTGTAATCAAGTAAAAATAACTTATGCTACATAAATTTTCTAAAAAAGTTTAAATTTCTAAATTTAGATAAGCTAAACAATAACGTATAAGGAATGGACCTATATAATAGGAACTTGACCCGTGAGAATATAAAAAGGTTAACAGTGAAAGGCTAAAAAACTTATTGTATTCCCAAATAATTTGTTGGTATAGAAAACATAACCCAAGCAACATCAACCGGAACTGACTTTTAATTATCTAACAGTTAACGCTATGTTGGGGGATTTTTAGCTTTTAATTTTAAAAATCAGTGGTTCATTTTATGTTTTAACTTTTAAGGTTTTGAATCTGAAAATTTTTTGTTAAAATTTTATAATTATTTTAAACTTAAATAATACAAATAATATAATAATATTAATAGCTGATCGTGTCTCATGTAAAGTCTTGGATCTAATATATATTGTTGATATCTTTGTTTATTGTACCTGCAAAAGAGGACGAGGGACTGAAATGAGGTAGCTTATCTGATTCCTAAGTCGGTATATATTATGGTGATGTTAGAACAATAATAAAAGTTAAATGGGTCGGTAAGAGTGAACACTTGTTCAATAAATGTGGGGTATTTATAGTTGTTAGTGATTGTTAAGTGTAATCATGACTTTGTTAGTGACCTTTTAGGGTCTATCAACGGGTGTCGGTGACGTGACATGTCAGACCGATATATATGGCCAAAGTTTGATGGATATGTACCTCAGATTCTCTAGACTAAGATGTTTTACACATTCACAACATATACCTTCTAGGGCAGCCTTCATTCAGGGCTAGTATATTAAGCTTAGTCCAAGTACACAAGTATACTATGTTTGGATCAATAGTAGTAATAAATCTTCTCTAATGATGGTGGTGGTGACGATAGCAACAACAGTAGTCGTAGTGGCAATAAAGATAATGGTGGTGGTTGTGATAGGGGCAACGATTCTGGTGACGACAACGACAATGATGGTGGCAGTGTCGAGGTAAGGGGATGCTAGCAATGGCAACGATGGTGGTGGTGGCGGCGAAGGGAGTGGTGATAATGGTGGTTATCGTCATGATAATGGTGACTGTAGTTATGATAACAACACTTATGTTAGTGATGGTGATGGAAGGGATGGTGACACGATGATGGTGGTTGCAGCAATGGTGATAGTGATGGTGGTGGTGGTGGTGATAGAGGAGGAAATGGGAGTGGCGACGACGATGACAATGGTGATAGTGGTATGGCGAAAATAGTGGTGATGGTCGTGACAATGACGATGGAAGGGTGGGAGTGGAGATGATAATGACAATGATAATGGTGGCAATAACAATGGTGACAAAGGTAGCACAATGAAGATAATGGTGGTGACGACGACAAAAGTGGTAGTAAACAACAACTGTTGAAAGTTTATAAAATTAAAAATAAAAATAGAAAAATTATTTTTTCTTGTTTTTAAAAATGACTAAAAACTATTTTGAAATTGAGTAAAAACTCATTTTAACATCATTATTATTGAGATATAGTATTTTGTTTTCAAATTAACTTTAACAAATTAAAAATTAAAAACTCCCAACACCCAAATAGAACTAAGTTTTACTAGTGACCAAGTTTTCTTGGTCCTGAAATAGAGATGAGTGGGATTAGTTAAGGCTATTAGTTAAAAAACTCATGTGAGGCTCACATGTCTAAAACCTAGCTTTTTTTTATTATATGTTCGTTATAAAAAAAGCTATATACCATTGTAACTCCTTTTGGTTTTAATAATAACTAAATTTTAACGAAAATTTTTTCTCATAATATAAATAAAATTATATTTTTTTAATATTATTAAATGATTCTTTAATAAATATGTTATTTTTTAAAAAAAACTAATGTTTTATTTAATAAATGATATTAAAGATATTTTAAGATATTATATTAATTATTTAATTACATTAATTATTAATATGAGATATTTGTGCGGAGGAAGTATTATTATATTATAGCAGTGATGCTTTATTTTCACTCTGACAGTTATCTTATCACTTGCTCCCAAAGTTCATATATTCAAGACTATTTTATTGTTGAGAAATATTTTTATTATCCTCCTTTTTTTCTGCTTTTTATTATAATATATCTCTTACTACATATGAGAAACATTTTTATAAAACTAGTTACAGTATCTGTACTTTGCACAAGTTTTTAGATAACTATTTTATGAATAGTAATGATGTAAAACATCTCTTATAATTGAAATTAAAAAAAAAATAAAACTATTAAATAAATACATTAGATCCAATAACATAACTTTCTATAGTCTTGTTGATTTCAAAACCACATGATGACATATCATTAGTAAATATATACACGTTTTGATATAGAATAGCATAAGATGAAGGCTTCACTATTTTTATCATATTTTGATGTGGTATAACTATATCTAAATATTTAATAATTGTATAATTTGTGTTAGCAATATTTAACTATAAATATTGTTGCAAAAAATACTAATATTATTGAAATTCAAACTTAATAGAATGGTATAATAAAATACTAATAACATAGTACTACACATGGCAACATTAAGAAAAAGGTAAAATTATTAAAAGAAAAAATAAAAATTATAATAAAGCATAAAGTTAGAATTAAAAAATTATGAATATAGAATAAAGTAATAGCAAATTAACATCATTAATATCAATTGAAAATAAAATATTATAGTAAGAAAAGAGAAAATAAAATTATAAAGTGATATAATTAGAATATATTATTATAAATAAGAAATGAAATATGAAAAATTAATAAAATATAATATGTAAAGCTGAAATAAAAATGAAAAATTATTCTAAATGATGAAAATAATATTATAAATTCAAAATATGCATACTATTTTGATATGTAATATTGATAAAAAATTAAAATGAAATATACTTAATAAGTATTTTATTATTAAAAAAGATAAGATTACAAAACAAAAAATAAAATAAAATGATATTATAAGGGAACGTATTTACAAAATTATAAATAATAATAAATATTTAAGATATATTTGCACTATAACATTGCCATAAAATTGAAATAGTCAAAAATAGAAAATACGAATAGAAATTATGATAATGAAAATTTAAACAACGTACAAATGTTAATAATTAGAATATATTATTATAAACAAGAAATGGAAAATGAAAAATTAATAAAATATAAAATATGTAAAGCTGCAATAAAAATGAAATATTATTCTAAATGATGAAAAATAATATTATAAATTCAAAATATGCATACTATTTTGATATATATGTAAAATGCTGATAAAAATTAAAATAGACTTGCTGAATATTTTATTATTAAAAAAGATAAGACTACAAAACAAAAAAATTATATAAAATGATTTTATAAGGCTTGAAAATGTATTTACAAAATTTTAAATAATAATAAATATTTAAGATGTATTGTCATTATAACATTGCCGTAAAATTGAAATAGTCAAAAATGGAAAATAAGAATAAAAATTATGACAATGAAAATTGAAACAACATACAAATATTAGTAATAAAATTGGGACAATAAGAAAATAAAATAAAATAATGAAAGAAGGAATACATTAGTAACAAAGTTAATTCAAGTGATAAATAGTTTGGTGTCGAATTTGAAACTTTGTGTATAAAAAAAATCACCCCTTAATTAAGGTTGTGGGCAATATTCCTTATAACAAATAACATCTACAGAAAGCATAAAATATAACTTAGAGGGTGTTTGATTTGCAATTGGAGAAATAAAGTTGAGTTGAAGTGAAAAATTTAAAGGTTGATATTAATTCTTCACGCCGTTCGAAACAATCAAAACTCTGATGACCCGTAAGATAAAAATCTCCTTTCACTTAATAGAGGTTTTCTCCGTTTGCATGTGGGTCCAAACATTTGGTCTCTTAATCACATGTATGAAATTTCAAACCCTCTATAAAAATGTAAGATTTGATGACCATTCAATAACCATTTCACGTGAGGAATTAATCACTATAAATAGTTAGTGAATACCCTGAAGAGATTTAAAAAAAACACAGTACCTATGGAAAATAATGTGAGAATAGTCATAGAATCGAACACTATAAAAAATATTAATTCTATGGGCTTTCCTCAAGGTCCAATTTGGCGATTTGCCCTTATTTTATAAACAGAAATAGCATTTGTGAGCAAAGAAAAAAAAAAAGAAATACCATTTCACTTTTGTTTAAAAACGACAAACAATTATATGGATATCCAAAAGTGCATAATTATTCGTTATTCTTTACTGTTTTTTTTCTTCTTCCTTGCTTGTTAGAGCAACAACGAATATGATTCAACAGTCAACAGCATCTGTATTTTGTAAGCAACTAGAAGTAAATTTCGGATAATTCAATACAGGTAATAGATTCAAAATTGGTCACGATCCACAGTACCAAGGAAAAAAACGGGTCTCTTGGTAAGGGGGAGAAAGTATTTATTCTATTTGGTTTGAGGAGTAATCAAGAAAGGTCCATTGTATATGCTTCTAAGCCGTATCCTATCATATTCTTCGAACAAGTAAATTATTTCAAATGACAGGTTGAATAGCATGTTTTCAAGAACCTACGTATCACAACCAGAACATTGGAGGTGCCTCCAATTAAGTTCATTCACAATAGATATATCCCCTCCAGCAATTTTTCAGATTATTCTTGCAAATTACTCAACTACTGGAAAATGACAACAATTTCACTCTAGATATTTTCACAGTACTTGAGAACAAAATAAACCTCCAAGCCTAATCGTCAATTTACTGCCGTTTGTGGCAAGAGACTAACCCAAGTCACATTCATAATGCATAACTACCTAATGCCTGAAGATTAAGACAACAATCCTCCCACTCCAAGTTGTTAGAAAAAACTAATAGTCTGGCAGCACTTACGTATTTTTATGATACCAAGGTTAGACAAGTGGTAGTATGTAGGAACCACCAAAACTTTTAAGCATTCATCGCCACCGGAAGAGGTTTCCCACAATCTAATTTAACAAAAGAAACAAATCGAATGATAAACTAGTCACAATTAACAAGCAAACAGCAACAAGGAATAAAAAGTGACGTTCAGCTCATGCCATTATCTTGGCAGACCTAACGTAAAGACTGTCCACGACTTTCCCAATATTGGAAATGGTCTCTAAAGTTGCAGGATATATTGCATCAGTCTTGGGATCATCAAATATAACAAGGCATCCAGCACCTTGATCCAATGTTCCTGCAAACTTCTTGTCCAAAATCATTTGAGATAACTTCCGTTCCACATGATCAATTGGAAGTTCAATAAGTTCGGCGATATGTGCAATCTCAACCCTTGAGAAAGGCTCAATCAATCTGCAAAGATTCTGCTCCAGAAGGGTATCATACAGGGATGAGAGGTGCCTATGGACAATTGGGTCTTCCTCCAATTGTGCCTTGTAATCCCGCAGAGCCATTTCAAACAACTTAAGGGACCGCTTTGAATGTGCATCAGCAACAGCTTTCATGGCATCCAAGTCAGGCCCAACATATTGCAGGCCTGCTTTAGAAGAAATGATTCCACCCACATCATCAGCTTGATTCACCATGATCTTACACAGTAACATGTATTTCAGGCTAAAAACAGCCTTGGGGTCTTCAAGAGCATTGAAAGATTCAAAAGCTTCAAAGAAATAACTATAAGCAGTTTTGTAATCCTTTTCCTCTGCATGAAGTATTCCACTCTGCAAATCAATGGCACCTTGTTGAGCTGGAGGCACATAAATGGCATTTGCAGCTGTTCTTGCAGCTGTGAGGGCAGCTTTTGCCTTTGGAAGGTTTCTTAATGAGAAGTGTAGCTTGCTTTCCAGTAAGTCTATGTCTACAAGAAGAAGTTTGTCATCTAATCTTCTAACCTCTTTGACCAAGCCCGAAAGAAGAGTCAAAGCTTCGGAATACTCCTTAGTTTCCATCAGAAGTGCTGCAAGCCTTGCCTCAACTCGCTGCCTTAGAAAAGTACGCTTTTCAGCACGAGTCCATAGCACCATCTCTTTGCACAGTGCAATTTGCAGATCAGATGTGCCTGGTATTTTAGCAACCGAGTCAAGTATTCCCCTAACAATCTTTGCAGTTTTTGCCTTAGGTATCAATGAAAAAAATGGCCTCAACTCAGTGAGAAGACTTCGCAGATCCTCTCCCCTATTCTCTTGCCTAAGAAGGTCGGTTAGGTTTGTGATGGCTTGCTCCTTCATTCGCAGAGCTTCTGGTGAAGAAGAAGGATTATCAAGTACACGATAAAGAATGGAGATTGCATCAGATGGGTCTTTGGCCTCCAATGCCAGAGCAATTGACTCAGTAGTAGCAGGAAGATAAGATGAAGACATGGCTCTTGTTTTGAGAAACTCCTGTAAGAAAAGATTTGTAAATGCAGAGGAACATCCAAAAAGAAAAACTTCTGAATTACCACCAATTACTTGTTGAGCAGAAAATATCATCTCATAATGTGGCAAACTGAATAGGTTATAATAACTTTTAAGATCATTATCTAACTAACTGGGTTAAGGCTTAAGACAGATTGAGGGTGTGTTTGAGCATGTAGCTTAATTAAGCAGTTATCCAATAAGCTCTTTTACACACAACTTAATTAAGCACTTTCTACACAATGGCTTATTATATAAATTTGACCCCACAACTTATTAGAATGAGCTAAAAAGATCTTATTTTGAACCTTTGATAAGATACACCAACTTGACCACCAAGATGCTTATTAGGGGTGTTTGCAGTGTGATTTGATTTGGTTTTAAAGCAAAACCTAAGCTGAACCGTATATCAAAGAAACTTGCAGTGTGGTGCGGTTTGGTTAGAAAAAATCATCGAAACCAAACCATTGCAGTTTGGTTTGGTTGCTGCGGTTTTTTATAAAAATGAAATACTATATATTAAAATTAGTCTCTCATCATGAGAAAGCAAATCACCGACTCGTGTAGAATAAACAGCTCAATCATGGAAGATACACATATGGCACATTGATACCAAGAAAGCTAAGCAGTAGAAAAACAATATGGCCATAAGGAAAATGAAAACTATTTTCCAAACAATCATAACCCCAAACTTATAAAAGGCATATAGAAGCACAACCCCAAGCTAATATTTGTGTAACATCATACTAAAAAGCACAGCATATATACCTGCAAATATAGAACTCTTATTTTAGCACAAGAGTAAGGTTATCTTATTCAACGATTCACACATAAAACAAAGCCTATTTCAACAGGTACATATTCAGTATACCCAGTATTTTTGGATCACAAAATCAAGTAAGTTTAGAAATCCCTTTGCAAATATACTAACAATAACAAAGCCTATTTAATTGTTGTCTTGTCCTTTCCAATTTCCATATGCTCTTGGAGTAATAAAAGGCATACAGTTATTCATTCTAAATCACACTAGTTTTACATCTTAATCAATTTAGAAGCGAAAAACCCAAACTCCAGGGCAATTCTTTTATTTCTTTACAAAGACTTTAATCATATAATCAATCTTACAATCTACATGCACACATCACTACAGGTACATATAATCAATCTACAATCACTCTGATTAAAAATTCACATATATAAATATAAATATTTTAACAATAAAAATATGAAAACAAAACCAATCTTCCTTCGTACCCAAAATTTCAATCCCCTTCTCCAAAAACCCTCACCGATCCTCTAAATCCTTCATTTCTCTCTCTGTTTTCCATCACCTAATCCTTCAACTAGAGTGTTGTTGCAAATGATGTCTCTTTGTTGGTATAATAATGAAACAACTTAGTTGGCATGCAAGTGTTTTGGTGGGGGAGTGAATCATTGGAAAACAAGGGGTGAGAGAATAACCTGTTGGGGGGGGGGGGGGGGAGTGGAGGATGACGGAGGCGAGGCACGAGGCTAGGGGATCGACGGTGAGGGTGAGGCTTGATGGATTGGTTAGTGCGTGCCGTGAGAGACCGAGAGAAGAAAAACTTTATTGCTTAGGGTTTTTCTTTTAACTAAAGCAATTTATAGGAAGGGTATGAGAGTAATGTGGTTCGTTTTGGTTTCGAGTAATGAAACTCTGATTGAATTGTAATACATTAGAAGCTATGTTTTTTCTTTGTTTTTTTGGCTTTTGCAGTTAGCGGTTATTGTGCCTGTTGCGATTCCTAATTTGGTTCTTTTCCTGTACACCTGTGATGCTTGTCAATATTAGTTAAAGAGCTTATGAAAGTCATAAGATATTTTCCTAAGATTCATTTTCATGTCCTATCTAACTCTCCAAACACCTACCAAAAAAAAAACTGAGGAAAAAGGCCACAATCGACTATAAGTCAATACAATTAAATAATTCATCAAAATGGGAAGTCATTAAAAAGAGAAATTGGCACTTGGGTCTTAAAATAGGAAAAAATAAAGTTATCTGTAACATCAAGGTCTCGTAACAGAAAGCTTAAGGCAAATACCTTTAAATGATTTTCAATGACTATATCTCCTTTCAAGAAGCGACAATCGTCATATCCTCTAACTTCTATATATACCAAGGAAGATTGAACTTCAAAACATATATAGAACTTACGAGCTCTTATTTAAATTCTCTTAAGTCAAATTTTTTCTTTGTTCATTCTTCTCTTGTAAGACAAAGACCTTTCTTGTTTGTTCTACTTCCAAAAGACCTTAGTCTTGTGTTATAACTTAGTGTACAATTTCATTTGTATATCACTCATGCACTAAGTTTTGTGAGTTACTTTCATTCACTCAAACACTTTGTAAAAGTCTGGTGTGTTGCCAGAATTCGTTAGTGTGGGAAACACTATTGGCCTGAAAAGGATTTTAAAAGAATACTTGGGCTAAGTCAGGAGTGGACTGTTGAAAGAATACTTGGGTTTAAGCGAGAAGTGGCTAGAATCAAAAATACTTGTGACACTGGTCTGATTTTACAATAGTGGAAATCCTTCAAGTTGGAAGGGACTGGACATAGCTTCTATATTGGAAGTGAGCTAGTATAAATTCTCTATGTTGATCTTTTTCCTTTGCTCTTTTACGTCATTTGATTACGTGTTTTATTTGGTTCTTAATTTCCATAAAAAGAGACTGTGACTTATCCAACCCTCATTCTAAGTCTGACTCTGAACCATAAAAAAGTATATGACATATAATTATATAAGATGCAATTTTGTATCATGGATAATAATATCCCATAGGAATTTTATGTGGCAAGGCCCTGGGTAAGGGATGGAAGGATGGTGCAATAAAGATTGAGGCACAGTGGAGGGTTGTTTTACTTTATCAAGATTACTAAACTGTCACACCTCATACCCCATTCATTCATTCATAGAAATATAGCATAGCTGCAGCAAGTCGCAACACAAATACACCACCCAATCTACATAATAACTTTGCTAGTATTACTACAATTAGTAAACACTAGACTAATTAATTAAACTAAGGTTTCCATTTATAAAGTTTTAAATTTAAAACTAAATCAGCTAACTGAGAGAAAAGGGGAAAATTAAATGGCATATATAATATAAAATTGATTACAAAAATCACTAACAAAGAGAAGAGGAACAGAAACAACATGTGGTTTGATTAGTAAGGTGGTGGAGGTCAAGAATATACTCAGTGAAACTCGGTCGAGGCGAGGAATGGTGAGGAGTCACCAAGCCTGGGATGGAATGTGATTCCACTTGATGTATATATGCATATGCCATGTATAGTTGTATAGTTTTTGGTACTGTATAACCTTGGCTGGCTCTTTTGTGTATAGAATTATTTTGATGATGACATATGTTGTGTAGTGGATCCTAGGTAGCTGATGACTTCACTAGAAAGTCTAGAGTGTGATTTTGATATCTAGATATGATAAATGATGGCTTTATTGAATCTTGATGATGGATCTTGAATTATAATAGTAATGATGATATGTGATAAGGATTTAGAATGTGAACCATGGATGGGTCCATGATGAGTACATTGATTTGTATTATGCCTAGAAATTGCACTTGATATGCATATTATGGTTGATGATTATGATGGGCAAGGAATTATGTATATCATATTGCATTTGAGGTGTGATTGAGATGAGAAATGATTTGATATCATAAGTGTGTTAATTATGGTGTTGTCGGTTGAAATTTATGCATAATCATGAATTGGATGGGCCATTTTCAATTTGTGAGGATTTGGATCCTCCGGATAGGTCCGATAGGTTGCATTCATTATTTTAGACTTATAAGAATTGGAATGGACCAATTCCATTGCGGTTTGAGGTGTAAGTTGCATGTTTATGGCCTAAAATGGCCAATTTGCATTTTCTCGCATAAGTCATTCAATTTTGGGATTTTTGAGTGTGACCGGTTGCTAGGCGTCACAAATGATGCATTTTAGGTGGTGTAAAAGTTCAATGGTGTTTGGAGGTTATTTGAAGAAGTTATAACATGCGGAAGTTGGTCGGAATACCAAATTCTACATAATTTTTTGCATTCTGGTATGACCAATCGATCAGGACCACTCTGGATTAGTGGTAATCGATTAGCATAATCAATTAGGGTCATTCCAGATGGTGGTAATTGATTAGCTGGTATACGTAATAGATTAGCTAATTGATTAAGGTCATTCTGTTGTCGTGGAAATCGATTACCCATTTGGTGTAATCGATTACCATGCCATTGAGACCTCCAAATGAATTGAAAACACATTCTAACTCCACTAGCTTCCGCCTAGGTTGCTCTAAGCTTATTTAGTCAATGTTTGGGACTTCTGGGTGGCTAAAACAAGTTCACAATTAACTGAAATTTTTTTTCTTGTATTTTCATTTAATTGAACATTAAATGCTCACAATTTCACATTTTGTGAGCCCTAAAATACTTAAATGGATGGGCTATCCTGTTTTCACATATCTAGACATACTTTTGTCACAATTTATTATATTATAATAAATTCATATTAATTGATTTACGTGTGCGTTTGATGATTGAAAAGAATAAGTGCATGGAAATAGAAGGTAGAGAGAAATAAAGGGGGGAAAAGTAATGAACAAAGTGATAAGATAAAAAGAAATATGCATAAAGATAAAATGATGTGATGCTTCAGGCTTATGTACTATATGATATATGTTTAGTTTCGGTAGAATTTTTAAGATTTTGAATTTAACTCGTATAAAAAATATGTTAGAATTTGATTTGTGATTTTATTTTATTGTTTTGATTTAATTCTTGTTATCAGTTTTACTAATTTAAACTATTATGTTAATGTATTATATATGTCTCATAATATTACCAACTTACTTTTATTTTAATTTTCTTTATCATTATTTTTTTGTCGGCTTAACAACTAATCTAGCTAATAAAACTGAGTGAAAAGAGATTAAATTTAGTTAAGAGTCAAATCCTAACCTTTTTTTATATAGAAACTAAATTTAAAATCTTAAAAATACATATAGGGATTGCATATTTAAGGTGTATTATAACTTAATTAAAAACTTATAAATTTATGTAATAGATTATTTTTATATGAGAAGTTATACTATAAATTTAATTACAAAATTTGTTTGAATAAAGTAAAAATAACTTATACCAAAAAATTTATTAAAATAAATAAATAAATTTGAGAATCATACATTATTCCTGAAGCTATTCATAAGTTCTTCTAAGGATACCAAGGTTAAACCTAAATATAATTATGGAAAAATATCTGTTGAATAAGGCAATTTCAAATCTAGTAATTACCCTATCTAATCCTTATCCACTGCAATCCTAAAAGCCAGGATCTCATAATTAAAGCTTTATACCACAGATAGATACGTGCTAGAAGCCATTCCCAACAGTGAAAGTAGAATAGGGAATAGCCACTCCAACATGCAAATACCCAAAACTCATCAACCCTTTGAAGTTTAAGCATTACTTATTCTGCATGAAAAATCTAAACCTCGTATCCACCTTCTTTATTTGTGAAAACAGTTTTTTTTTTTGTTAAATTCATATATTATTTCATAGGCAATTCTATTTTAATCCTAGTTAAGGCTATCCATCCTTATAAAAAATTGTATGTTTGTAGAGTCACATTACAGTTGATTGATGTATTATGAAAGCACTTTAGTAACATGACCCACTAGTAAAAAAAGCATGGAATTATTAGCATTGTTTTCTGTTTAATTTATTCCTTCCGAATATTATAAGATTATCTCTTTGACACATACCTTTTTCATTCTACATTGTGTTTGTTGGGAAGATAGAATTATAAATTCAAAAATAAAGGAGTAGTTGTGCCATTATAGGAAAAGGAAATTAAAAGAGTGCATGCAATCAAGATAATATATCCTGCAAAGGCACAAAGCAAATCAAAATCATGCAGAGTGTTATAATGATTTGTATTCTGAACCCACGTTATTGAACACAATCAAAATCTCTTCTAAAAAGGACAGAACACACATACATGTTTATGACGATTGAAAATTCATGAGACCAACTTCAATATTTCTCACTCCACATGCATACATACATAACTGATTGCTAATCACATAAATTTATACAAAATCTTTATTCTCATTCACAATATCCAACTTTCCCTTAGCATTATTAGTGACCACAAAGTCAAGGTTGTAAAGCACGGGAACCATAGTGATAGAGCAGAGGAACACCAACACAGGGCCAAAAATCCAGAGCAACAGAGGAAGTGCAGCATAGAAGAGTCTGTTTCCAACAGTGTTTAAAATGAAGCCTTTCTCTAATATCTCATGAACATATTCAGGGGTCACCAGGGACATGGAATCTTGTGGCGTGTTGATTAAAATGTTAACTTGGTTTATGAACCTTATGGACAAAGAGTGGCAGAAGAATGAGAATAAGAAGATAGTTAGCAAAGTCACATATTTGAGTGATACCATGAATTCCCCATGGCCACCATAAACTGTGTCTTCTAGTGGCTTCTTCACACTGTAGGTGCTGCTTACTATTGCTGCTAGGCCTGAACACAGGAGAATTGAGGTTGTGGCCATTAGGGTCGAACCCATTATTGTGTTCCTTAGTGATTGAACAGCGAGGATGTTTTTTTTCTCATTGTCCTGCCAAATAATAGTACTAATAATTAATCATTCTTGCATTATTATGTTTTCTTTTTTCCAATGAAAACTACTCTTTGGGTCACAATTCATGTGCCACAAAATTAGTGGAAGAAAACATTAGTGATTATGATATCGATGGCCCTTTAATATTGGGTGGAACAGTGCACAATGATACAAAAAAGTGCAGTGGTAGACACGCACTTCCATGCAGTAATCTACAAGAACACACACACACACATATATATATATATATATATATATATATATATATATATATATATATATATATATATATTACTTGCAGTTGCAGACGCGATTAATCGAAGGATGGTTTGAAAATTTATGATGGGAACTACTAGTTAACATATGCATCTCAAATCTCTGACATTTACGATTTTAATATATGATCGTGAACATGTGGATTTCTAACACATTATATATGGGTTTGGCTATATATAAATCATTTTTATTGCATATCCACCTAATTATACCATAAATTAGGGAAGACCATTCCATCTTAAAAAGGTATATATTTTTATCTAGTATGAACAAGAATAAATCAAGAATTAAAACCCAATTGGAAAAGGAATATGAATCATACAAAATGCTGTTGAGGAAAAAAAAACTTTCACTATTTAATTAAATTAATTAGTTACTATGCATTGAACCTGGTGAGTCCACATGACCAAACTCATTTATTTTTTTGTTAAAATTAACTGATTACTTGTTATTCTCCCCGGAAATGCCTTAACATGAAATAACGTCCCTCAAATGCTAAAATTAAAGAGCATTATTAATTAATTTGATCAAATAATAATTTGCTATTAAGATGGAATAGATGTAGGCAATTAAATTAATATATACCTTCATCATGGCAGCAACCCAATTGCGTCGACCAGTGGCATTGATGGCAATGATGGTTGTATGTGGGTGAGTTCTAACAGTGTGCCACAGACAGAAATGGTAACCAATGTTTATAAGAAATGCTAAGGGCACTAATATCACATCCAAATAACACTTCTTCCATTCCATCTTCTTTCTGTAATAAGCAATCTCAGTTGAATCTTTTTTATTGTTTCCTCTCTTCTCTAATGGCTTATATATATATATATATATACACACACAGATGGAGAAAATGAACGTGGACTTGTTCGAGTACGTGATTCAGACATTCAGTTTGTATCTACCTTTATAAAAGATTAACCCTTACTTCCTCCCTAAATTACAAACTTCATCCTCATAATATTGCATGTTGAGTGACTTTTCTCCACTTTATGTCTATTCTTTATTGTGATTCTTTCAACTGGTTTGGCCCCATTTGCCACTTCCCTACTCGCTATTTGGCAAGTGTCATGTGAAATATACACATGGGAAATCATTATAAATTTAAATATTTTCCTATCTAAATTCTAAAAAAATTAATTTATAGGATGAAAATTACTCTTACCTCCTACGTCTATTTATATTCAAATGAACGTGATCAAATATAGATGGTTTGTAAGATTTATATAACACACTCCTCGTGTTCAAGAATTAAACATGAACAAATACGAATAACCTAATTATAATAGTTCTAGGATAAACTATCTCATATCATGTTAAATTTGAGTATTTAACCTAATTCAATCTTAAACATTAATTCATAAGATAATGATTAATCTCATAACACATCTTATATATTTTTAATCAACTATCTCTAAATAATATTAGGCTTACTAGATACCTTACGCTGATATACAAAGCGTAGAAAACATAGGTTGGGCGTGGGACTTAGTAACAATTCTTAAAATTTCCTTTAATTAAACTTTGTTGGGTGTACATTTTGATCATGATTTATTTCTAAAATCATTTAATACTTAGAAAACATTTTTGTGAAAATATATTTTCGGAGTATAAATCCAAACAATACCTTGAAGATAATGCTTGTTATAATATACCCACTCGCTATAGCTTGTGTGCTTAATTACGTGAAGCATCTTCATTGATCGGGGAAACTCTTACAATATACGATTTATTGATCTTTTTAAGTTAAATCAGTTAGTTCTTTTATATTTTCTAACTGTATGGGTAAAATTAAAAGTTAAAAAAATAAGATTGAATCTATAACTTATTACATAAAGAACCACTCACTCAACTAATATATCCTTTAACTTTATATTTGGCAACTTATATATATAAAATAATAATTTATATTTTTTATTAGTTTAAATATAATGTGCAATAAAATAGGTGTGTATGATAAAATATAAATTTATATTACTTTATCAATTCATATAACTTAACACGTTATTGTGTATTTTAAACATTAAATGTATTAATATTTAATAGATATGTTACTATTTAATAAATATTATTATTAAAAATATAGTTAAGAATTAGTTTTTCAAAAAAAATATATTATTATTGAACACATTTATTATTTCATGTATTTTTAATATTATTAAAAATATGTGTTTATTTAATATATTTTAAACAATATGTTTATTATATATTTTTAAAAATATAACTATAAAAAATATTTTTAATAATATTTAGGCTAAATAACTATTTCCCTTCCCTATCTTTTCAATAAGTTTCAAGTTAGATCCTTAATTTTTTTAGTTAGTTAAGTCCCCTGTTTCTTTAAAAAGTTTCACTTAGGTCTCATCTCCATCTATGTTTTAATAACTCTACGTGTTGACGTGACCATTCCATATGTTAGATGTTATTAATGTGAGCTCTAGTGACAAGATGACTTAACATGTCAAATGTTTATTGGTTGATGTGTAAAATTAAAATTTGAAAAAAAAATACATTGTGTGAGAATTGTTGATTTTACCCAACGATTGAAGATTTGACAAATAAAGTCATCAAATAAGTAGCATTCAACACATATAATGATGTTGCGTAGTTCGTAAATGAGGACATGAAATTAGTGAAAATTCAGTGAATATGTCCTAACTGAAACATTTGAAAAGATAAGGAACCTAGTGACTAAAAGAAAGTCGATGCGTATGGGACCCCGTAAAAGGTATGCTTTTGAACCCTAATTTTTAATTTGGGAAGTTTTTTATGTGGGGTATGGTTGGTGCATGTGAGGGTTGGGAATAGAGACCGTTAATTTTTGTTTAAAATTGTATGTGTTGTTACTTTATTTTGGCCCATTGTGTGCTAGTATATTGGTTTTTTGTGTTTGGTAACTATTATTTTTTGGTTATTGTTGGATAGAGATGTCTTTCACTGTTCTATACACCATAAAGGAAGGTTTAGGGGTGGTTCGTAAATGGAATACATAGAAAACGACATTGATGCTATTCATAATATTGATATTGATAAGTAGTCCTTTTTTGAGTGTGTATCATTAGTCAATAAGTTGAGCTACAAATCTGATTATAATGTGTGGTGGAGAAAATCAAGTGAGGAATTTGTTAATATTAATTGGGATAATCATACTTTAGAAATGGGCAATTATGTCATTGAACATACAATAATTGAAGTTGAGGAAGTATTGGTGCTGGGTAATAGGGAAAATAAGCCTGTTGTGGAAAAAACTCAAAATGAAAAAGTAGATAAGGGGGTTGAAAAACAGCCCAAGGTAAAAAAAACTTGGTGGAAGGACAAAGTTCAGCCCTGTAACATCCCAATTTTTATGATTTTTAGAAAAATAATTTAAGAAGGATTAAAGAAGAATTTCTGAATGAATTTCTGAGTGAAAAATATCAAAAACAAGATGTTTCCGAGTGAAACATCATTAAGAGAATTATTTCTGAACGAAGTACTGCTGTGTCCGAATAAAACACGTTTAAGTGAAGTAAATCCGAGTGAAACGGAAACATCTCTGAGTGGAATGATTCCGAATGGGTTGTTTCCGAGAGAAGTGGAAGTACTTCTCGGACCGATATTCTGATTAGTAAACTCCCGAGTGGAGTATATCCGAGTAGAGTGACTTTTCGAGTGAAGTGTCTTTGTGACACTTCCGAGTGAGACATTCCGAGCGAGTCTTTCCAGGAAGAGTGCTTCTGGATAAAGAGAGACTTCAACTCTGATTATGTTTTCTGAGTGAATAATCCCCAGGAGAGTAAATATCCAGGTGATAAACTCCATTTAATTCGTGCTCGGATTGGTCTACAGTTTCTGAGAGCTTGTGCTTGGATTCGTCTTTAAAACCATCTTCAATTCCGAGTTCCGAGAAAAGAATTGGACTTTGACTTGGAGGGAAATAACCGAGTAAAGATAAATCTGATTGATGTATTTCCGAATAAGATAGTTATAAATGGGCCATTTCCGAGGAAGGAAAGCTGTGTTTCATGGATAAAACTTTCCGAGTGAATGGCTTCCGAATGAAGGAGTTCTGAACGAACAGAAGCTTTCTCCGAGTCGGAATACACTGAAACCGAGTCAGAATAAATAATTATTTTAAGCTTTCCATGTCATTATGTTCTTCCATCTTCTAGCAAAATCCTTTCTTATATATTTTCTAAGAATGGGACCCTTTTTGATGAGCTGTCCCTTTTCATTAAATATCTTAATGCTTCATTATCATTAAAGAGACGTGTGTCAGAATACTTCAATTTATTCACGTCTCTTCTGCATGCAAGATATATAAATACTTCCATTGATGAATTAATTTAAGAACTTTTGAAGTGGAAATCATTATTAATAATCCTTTCTTTCCAAACTTCACTAGAAACCAACAAACAAGAAGAAAGTTAATTCTTCATTTTCTTCTCTTTACGAAGAAAACTTGGAACTGGTGCAGAACTGCAACTCCAATCGGAATACGTGATGTGACATCCCAATTTTTATGATTTTTAGAAAAATAACTTATTGAGGATAAAAGGAGAGATTCCGAATGAAATTCTGAGTGAAAAACGTCAAAGACAAGATTTTCCGAGTGAAATGAATCAGATTCTGAGTGAAATGAATCTGACTCCGAGTAAAATAAGACAGAAGACTAATTCCAAGTGAAGTTAAGATGTTTTCCGAGTGAAACATCATAAGAGAATCATTTCAGCGTCAAGTAACGCTGTGTTCGATTGAAACACGTTTGAGTGAAGTAAATCTGAGTGAAACGGAAACATCTCCGAGTGGAATGATTCCGAATGGGTTATTTCCGAGAGAAGTGGAAGTACTTCTCTGACCAATATTTCTGACTAGTAAACTCCCGAGTGGAGTATATCTGGGTGGATGAGTTGCCGAGTGAAGTGTCACTGTGACATTTCCGAGTAATACATTCCGGGTGAGTCTTTCCAGAAAGAGTGCTTCTGGACAGAGACTTCAACTCCGATTATGCTCTCTAAGTGAATAATTCCAATGAGGATAAATATCCGAGTAACCTTTTAAAGTGAAGTGATTTCCGAGAAAGGAATTGGGCTTCAAGGCTCCGAGTGACCTTTTAGTGGAGAAGTTTCCGAATGATGAAAGAAGTAAGACTCTGACTCGGAAAGAAGTATAACCGAGTGAGATGTCTGACTGATGTATTTCCGAATAAAGGAATTATGAGCAGAAAGAGGCTTTGATAAGTCCTCTCAGAAAGAGATAGGAAACTGAGTCGGAATACACAAAACCGAGTCAGAACTTAATAAATATTTTATTATGGATACTTTCCACGTCATCCTGTTCTTCCATCTTCTAGCGAAATCCTTTCTTAGATATTTTCTAAGAATGGGACCCTTTTTAATGTGCTGTCCCCTTTTCATTAAATATCTTAATCCTTTCTTATCATTTAAAGAGACGTGTGTCAGAATACTTCAATTCATTCACGTCTCTTCTGCATGAATCACATATATAAATACTTCCATTGTTGGATTAATGGAAGAACTTTTGAAAGTGAAATTATCATCCAAAATCCTCTTATTTGCAAACTTTACTGGAAATCAATGAACAAGAAGAAAGTTAAGTCTTCATTTCCTTCTCTTTACAAGGAAAGTTGGGACTGGTGCAGAAGTGCAATTCCAGTCGGAATTCTTGAGCAGCGACTAGGATAATACTTGACGAGTTGCTGGAACTTCTTTATTCCAGGTAGGGGGAGCGTACATCTCAAATATATGGTTTATGAATGGATTTGGGGTGTTGTTGATATGATATATGTGATATATGTATGAAATGTTATTGAGACCCCAATTAAATAACATACTTTATGTTAATTATTTTCCATTCATATTGAGTTATATGTGATGTTGTTGTCCATGATACTGAGTTCTTATGAGATTGATGAAGGTGATATGATATGAATTATAGGCATGAAATTATTGTGTGTTATGCCTATTGTATTACCGAGTGGAATGATATCATGAATATGTCTATGTGTGATTGATATTATTTGATATATCAACTGTGTTGAGACACACACAGGACTACAGGGGGCCTGTGTTGCCGGTCCAGATGTGGACGGCCTGATGATGGCATAGACCCTGTGGTGGTTCCAATATACCACAGACGCCTTTGAGTGTGACTCAAGGCCGGCCCGTAGCACTGAGTAGAGGACCGCTATCACTCTGGGAGTGGTACTCGGTGTTACATTATGGGCGCAGAGTGGTTGGGTACCTGTAAAACGGCTGGATCAGCGAGGAGCTGGATTATGGCTTGGGGAGCCAGTGTTGCAACACAAAATTTGAAAGACTTAATAATGATCCCGTTTTGGTTGATCATTGATTAAGTATGTGTAAAAGACTTAATGGATCCATTTGGTTGAGCATGTGCATACACTGATTTATGTGTTATTGAGAATGACATGCTGTTCATGATGATTATATGTCTCGGTGTTATTATGATGAGCAATATGAGTATATCATTATTGTGAATAATTATGTGATGATATTATCTGTCTCTATTTTGTTTAATAGTTATTAATTGGACTTTTATCCAATTCAATAACTGTTATTTGATATGTTTATGCTCACCCCCTACTGTTGTCATTTTTCAGTGAACGTAGGGCCCAACCATGATATGAGAAGTCATTCAGCTGCTCGGATTGTATTTTGGTAGAATAGCCTTGGCCGGCTCCTGAGAATACCGAGTGAAATTATGTATTTGTATATTTTAAATGAGCCGGTCGGCTTATGTAAAATAGATATTGAAATTATTTAATTCAAATCTGTTTGAAATTTAAATAAATTATTTGTATTTTTAAATAACCGGTCGGATTGATGTAAACCCGAGCTTGTTATTTATTGAATCCGACTTCTGTTTTTTTGGAAATTTTATTTGATTTATTGAAATTTATTTTAAAAAATTAAGGATGTTATACGTGAGCAGTGAATTGAATACCGCTTGAAGAGTTGCAAGAACTCTTATTTCCAGGTAGGGGGAGCGTACATCTCAAATAGATGGTTTATGAATGGATTTGGGGTGTCATTATTATATATGATATGTGTTTGGAACATGGTGTGATTCCCCGATTATATGACATTTTATGTTTCATATTTCCATTCATATTGATGTGCTGATTATATATGTGTATATGACTGATGATGAGAATGGTTTCCATGAACTCTTCATGGGATATTTATGTGATGAATATATTGATGATTTGATCGGTTGATAGCATGAGATGATATTGATATGTGATTGATGATTGATATTTATTTGATATATCAATTGTATTCAGACGCATACAGGACTGCAGGGGGCCTGTGATGCTGGTCCAGATGTGGACGGCCTGATGAAGGCATAGACCCTGTGGTGGTTCCTTTATACCACGGACGCCTTTGAGTGGGACTCAAGGCCGGGCCGTAGCACTGAGTAGAGTTACCGCTATCACTCTGGGAGTGGTACTCGGTGTTACATTATGGGCGCAGAGCGGTTTGGTACCTGTAAAATGGCTGGATCAGCTGAGGGCTGAATTATGGCTTGGGGAGCCAGTGTTGCAACACAAATTAAAAGACTTAATGGATCCATTTGATTGAGCATGTGCATACACTGATTTATGTGCTATTGAGAATAACATGCTGTTATGATGAGTATATGTATATGTCTCGGTTTTGTTTAATGAATGATTTGTGATGATATTATATGATCGGTTTTGTTTTATGAATATAGTTATTAATTGGACTTTTAACCCAATTCAATAACTGTTATTTGATATGTTTATGCTCACCCCCTACTATTGTCATTTTACAGTGAATGAAGGGCCCAACTATGATATGAGAAGTCACTCTGCTGCTCGGAGTGTAGTTTGGTAGAAGCCTTGGCCGGCTCCTGAGAATACCGAGTGTTTTATTTATTTATTGTAAATTTAAAAGAGCCGGTCAGCTTTTGTAAAATTGATTTTGTAATTATTTAATTCAAATTCTGTTTTAGAAATTTGAATTATTTACAAAATTTTATTTGTTTTATTGAAATTTATTTTAAAAATTAAGGATGTTACAAGCCCCACTCACAAGCCTAATGTTTCACCTAAGAAGGTCATTACTAAAAACAAGATTTACAAAAGTGTGTTGGATGTAAAGAAGGATGAGGTAAATAGTAGTTCTACACCTGTGAATGGGTTTACTGGGGATGGGAAAGAACTTGTTGAAGTTGCTAAATAACAGGATGGGAAAGAGCCATATGAGACTGCTAAAGAGCGTAAGTAATGAGATTAAGCAAGGAGGCAATAAGGAACCTGTTGGAGATGATGTTGGTCATGGAGGAGTACATGCTGCTATTAAGGATGAGCAGAATAGGAATGTTGAGGATGAACATGAGGGGAATGGACAACAAACAGAAGAAGATATTGGTGCAGGGTTGTGTTTTAATACTGATAGGTGTACTAGTTTAGGTGAAGAGACATATGGGGACATCGAGGATCAGTATGAAAGTAAAGATTTCAAAAGTGATTTAAAGTCAAATAAGGATGATTTCATATTCGAGGCCTTTAGTGAAAAGAAATTGGGAAAGGATTTTGAACTTAAAAGGGGCATGGAACTTGGCTCTATTAAGGACTTTAGGATTGCAATCATGGAATATAATGTGTAGTGGGGGAAACAAGTTATATATGTTGAAAATGAGCCATGAAGGAGTAGGGCAAAGTACATTAATCCAACATGTACTTGGTTAGCATATGTTAGTAGCATGGGAAGGACCGATATGATATAACTAAAGACATATTTTGGTGAGCATGACTATGCTAGGTGGGTTATTAAAGTAATCTTGTCAAAGTTGAGGATCAACAACATGTCACATACTGACATCATTGAGGAAATGAGGCTCACATACTCTATTAGAATAACTAAGTAGTGTGTATTTGATGCTAAAAAAAAGGCATTTAAGCTTCTAGAAGGTAAGACAAGTAGACAATATAATCTTTGATGGAGTTACAATGTAAAATTAATGAGAGTTAGTACAAAGATAACTTGCAAGATCCAACTAGTTCACCCTGATCAAGGATTGCAACCACATTTTGGTAGCTACCACATGTATTTGGAAGCATGCAAAAGAGGATTTTTGGATGGGTGTAGACCAATAATTGGTGTTGATGGTTGTCATTTAAAGACTAAATTTGGTGGGCAACTACTTGTTGCATTGGCTAGGGATGGCAATGATCAGTACTTTCCATTGGCTATTATTGTGGTTGAAAAAGAAAATAAGAAAAATGGAGGTGTTTCTTGAATTTGCTCCTTAGGGACATTGGTGGAATGAGCGAAAAGAGATATGTGTTCATACTGGATCAACAAAAGGCAGTGTTAGGTTAAATTGGTATCTACAATTTATTGATTTTGTTAGATGTCACGTAGCATTGATTCTATTTTTTTGTAAAGATTGAGCACAAATACTGTGTTAGACACTTGCACAGTAATTTAAAGAAGTATGGTGGTGAAGCTTTATTAAAAGAGATGATGATAGGGAGTAGAAAAGAGAAAAATTAACAGAAGTATGGTGGTGGAGCTTTATTAAAAGAAGTATGGTGGTGGATTTAATAGGCATATTTAGGATAATGATAAAGAAAATAGAAAAATTAAAAAAAGGATGTCATGCTTAAAACTTACAAGTGATTGGAAAAAGAGATTGGGTTTGGTATGAATTGGAAACCAACCTGGTCAAACAACAAAAGGTATGAGATTGGTCATGATGCATTTATGTTGTTGACATTAATGTTCGAAGTTGTAGCTACAACTAGTGGGAGGTATTTGGAATTCTACGCAAACATGGTTGTTGTTATATTGCATACAGGGGAGAGAAACCTATGGATTAAATGGATAAATTTTACGGTAAATACATTTATATGAAGTCTTATACCCCAATTGTGGAAGGTATCAATGGATAACCCATGTGGCCAAAGATTGAGGACCTAGAAATACCTCCCTCATGGTATAAGTAGGTCCTAGAAGACTAACAAAGCTCAAGCAAATGGACCTAAATGAGGATAAAAACCTTAATAGAGTAAGGAGAAAAATTGCACAATACTTATGCACCAACTGTGGTGAGGTAGGTCACAACAGATCAACGTGTTCAAAGCCATCAATTATACATGTGAACTATTAAAATTAAGTTTCAACTTGTCATAAAAGTTTGAAGGTTGTAACTTATAAGAACTAACAAACTTTTCATTGCAGGAAATTAATGTCCAAGGAGAAGCCGTTGTTGATGTTGCTACAAGGGAAGCAAGCAAAACTAAGGTTGCAACAACTGCAAATGTGAGTGGACCACCTAAGGTAACTAGTGTCGTGACAAGTGTTAATATAATAACTGTTGCTGATATGAGTGGACCGACAGAACAAGTCCAAAGAAGGAGACCAAGTAGGCCAAGAAAGAATCCTCCACCCGATGTTGCTGCTACTAATTCAAACTTGAATGAAGCTGGTGCAGAAACAAGAAAGGGGAGAGGTAAGGGTAGAGGTAGAGGAAGAGGAAGAGTGGGAGCTTCAAATTAAACAAATCTAGAACCAAATGAGGCATAATAAGCAACAATTGAACAAGATTTAGGAACCCAGCCAAGTGCTAACCAAGCTATGCCGTATGTTTAGGCCTTTAATATGTTAGATTTAGTTTTCTTGGTTTGGTTCTACAACTTGTAATATCATTAAGTGTTATTGGTTGAGGTAATATAAGTTGGGATACGAAACTTGTTCTCATGTTTTTAAAATACTGTGATTTAGTATCTATGATATTGTGGTGTTTTGATTTGTCGAAATCATTTTTTGGATTGATAATTCTCTTTGGAGACTGCTTATAAGCATGAGTTAGAAAGAGACAAATGAAAAACAAGAAAATGGAATAAGACATGAACACAAGTTAAACTTTATTATGGTAAATACAGGGTTCTTACACAGACACATGCATCTGGGACATTGTGGAGTCCTAGCATTCGAGGAAGATGAACAAAATGAGCTAGACATTTATGGAGTCCTTATAATGCTAACACTCAGCTAAAGAAAAATAAAGAAGATTATGTATCCCATCGAAATATGCTCAAATTATTGGGAGCTTATTGCACTTCGCTCGACATAGTATATGTTATGAGCACATTGAGTGGATACACTCAAAATCCCAATAAGTAGCATTAGGCCGCAATAGTCAGGCAGATGAAGTATTTGAGAGGTACCATGGACTGTGATATTCTGTATAGTAGATATTCCGCTGCATTGGAAGGATATGATGATGCAAATTAGATCTCTAGTTCAGACGAGACCAAATCTATTGGTGGTTATGTATTTACCTTTGGAGATGGTGTAGTAACTTGGAGATTAGTCAAACAAATAATTATTGTAAAAAAGTATTATAATAATTTTTATGATGCATTAATAATTTTATAAAAAAGTATATCTCATAAAAATTAGAATGTGTAATAGTATAAGTATAATTATGATAATAATAATTGATCCGGTCTGGATACCGGCCCTTAAGTTGTGACGTCATCTTGACCGTTCTAGAGGGTTAACCGGTATCACAGGGTAATATCCGTACTTTAAGGGTATGGCATAAGAATCCTTCCTACACCGGCGATCCGAAGTTGCGTCCAAGACACCGGATGTTTCACCCGCTCTCGTTTCTCTGTTACGTATAACTGTTTGCCTCATTGTCACGGTAAGATAAGAGGAGTTATAACTTATCAGTATAGATACCCTGCACAGCGGAATGTGTCTATATCATTCACTGAAAGGAGTAAGTACGATCACAGGCGTGATATACGGAAAAGGCGAATTATCCTCATCCCTATGTCAGGATCGTACACTGATCATTGACCTACCCACTGTCACGCTCTGAATACTGAGCCATTCTGTTTGATACTTTGCACACGACATCAGAACTCATGGGCCCGTTTGCATCCAACGATTCATTTTCCACGCTCAACTATAAATAACATATTCACAAACATATGCAAGGTTACGTTGTTCTGACTCTCACTTTTACTATTACATCGCTTAAGTATTCATTGAGTTCCAGTATACTCTTCTAACTTGAGCGTCGGAGAATCTTCGCAGGTGATACCACCGTTCGCCCCCTATCAACGCGAAACTTTAGTGTGAAGGATCTTCAGGACAACAAGACCGGCTTCTCCCACTGAGAGGTCGGAGTATAATACCGAATACCCACTGTATCGGTGTACAAATATTATAAACCATACATTTTTGTGGCTGGTCTCACACCGGATCATAGACCCCGGAACAGACCAGTTCAATAATATTAATAAATAAGGATATAGTTGTAAAAAAAATAGAGATAATAAAACAGTACGCCCAACTTTATCACGAGAGAGACAGAGATTTTTTGGTTCACTAAATCCAATCTTTACGGGCTAAGCTAACATCAAACTTCATCAACCCATGCCAAAAATTTTGGATTTAACTCACACCTAAAGCCAAAGTTTTGCATTTTATCAAATGGATTTGGACCAATCCAATTGAAGTGGATCATTTTCATTTACTATATATAAAAAGAAAAGGTATTTATCGTTGTTTAGATATTTAATTAAGCATAATAAATAAGTTGAGATATATATGCTCGTCTTGAAAATGAAAAGTTAAAAGTTTATATTATTTCTTTATAAACTATTTAAACGAAGGTTTAAACCTATGAGTTACAAATTTATTTTATTTTTAAAATTTTTATCCTAATTCTTATATTTATTAAAACAAATCACTTTGTTATATTATTTTATATTTAAACAGTTAATTTTATCAAATACACTTTAATTTAATTAGTTAATTTCTTAATTTTCAATTATCAATTTTAAACTCTCAACTAATTTATCCGTTAATTTGATGATACAAGCTAGTATGATTGTTACGGAAAAGAAGAGAAGTAATTCAATAAAATGATAATCTTTTGGGATGCAACGAATATGAGTATAATGATAAAAGTTAGTGAGATTAATAGTGTTAATTGAGGAATGGGGTGGATTCTGACGAGGCGCATTGTGAAATTAATTTTGAAGTGACACTGTCCACTATTAGTTACGTATTTGCACTCTCTTAAGTCTTAATTAATTTGCGATTAGCAGTTTTGTATCATATCCATAACTATTTAGATAAGGAATCAATTTTCCCTTTATATATACATTTCTAAAGCAAGAAACTTCAAACTCCCCCATGGGTTTAATCAATTTGATAATTCTGTTTTGTTTGGTAAAAAGTTTGTTAGAATTTTGTGTATAAATAAAAAGTATTGATCAATGAGAAATATATAAGTGAAAAGTATTATTCAATTTAAATCTTCTTTCTTTTCATTCTTATTCGTGCATACAAATTTAGACTATGTTATAAACGCAGACTTAGTAGTTACTTTATACGTGAGTATGTTTGTAAATAAAATAGAGCAAACTCAAAGTCTATAAGTGAAGGAACTTGATTCCAACAAATTTTACCTTATTTTTGATGAAGAATAATGTACATATATATAGAGAAAAAGAGAAAGTTACGTAACGTTTTAAGTAATCACGTGACTTTGAAAATTTTTTAATCTCAATCATTCATTGTATGATTATACGGCTTAGATTCGTTCTTCGCACCCACTCTCACATAAGAGAATTTTTCTTATAACATACTTTATATATATATATATATATATATATATATATATATATATATATATATATATATTATTTCATAACTGAAAAAACAAATTGAATGTTCATTAGGACCAGAAATTTTGAAGTTTTATTAAGTAGAATCAGCTATCAATGAAGGATAAGTATCAAAATAAGTTTTTACTGCCTATGATAGAAATAATAATAATAAGAAGAAGAAGTGTACCTGATTTTTTCTCATAACCTTTCGACAAAAAATTGGTTTATTTTCGTGGTTAACAACAATTTATGCATATTTTGATGGCATCCTCAATAATTTATAGATTTTCTTAGCCAGTAAATGATTTCATACTTTGGAAAAGGTGGTCAAAGAGAAACAAAAGCAACTTAAAGAGTAAAGGGTAAAGACATGATAAAGGAGGTACGGAGATTTAGCTCTGCATGATAAGTCTCAAAACATTTAATTTTACAATTGTTTTTTTTATCTGATACAATTTTAAAAAATATATATATATATTAAGAAAATTATTAAATAATTTAAAATATATAATTTCATCATCTAATTTTTTAGTTTAGTCTTGTATTTTTTTTAAATTGCGTTAAATAAAAGGAATGAAGGGAGTATGTTATAAGCTTGAAAACTTCCTATTTTTAAAAGAAAAAAAAAATTATTGGTCTTATTTACAAGATAAAGTTCACCTATAAAAACAGTTAATGCCTTTTTTCATATTCACCCTTATTTTAAAAAATGTCACTATTAACGTTAAAATAAATTTTGGATTTAAATAAGTGTAGATCGAGAATGTTAAAGTATCTTTGTATAAAAATGAGTGTATTAATATTTTTTTATACTGTATACATTTGGTCCAGATTATCTTATAAATAGAAACATGGTAATATTATCTTGATATTATAAAAAAATAATTTTATTTTTCCAACTTTATCTTCATGTAAAGTTAAATTCTATTATCATACATTATTTGTGCAAATGTTTCTAATTATTTTTTGTAGGTGCTTATAAAATGAAACATTCATTTTTCTTTTATTTTAGGGCTTATGAAATGAAACAGAGGAAATTGATTTGATTTCTTTAAAAATAAAAATATTATATTCACGTAAATTTCCATTGATAGAGTTTTGCTATTATTTTGTTTTTGCATCATTGTATTCTAGAGTTTCTAGTGAAAATGAATTAATCTTTTCTTAAAGTTAAAATCATAAAGAATGAATGATTATGAAATACTATTTTATTTATATATCATGGTGGAGCTAACTTTTTTAAAAGAAATTTTTATTATTTAGAAAATTTAAACTTAAAACTTTACTTAAAAAAATAAAAACATATATCACTCAAATCGACTAATTTGATCTACATCTTGGTTTTTATATCTTATCATCGTAATTGACTTGGGAGTTAACAGCGATTAACTTATAGTATATTAGAGTGATAAATTTATAATGATTTTACTTGTAAATCAAATTAAATTATAGTATATAAATGAATCCGAACATTCTTGAAGGCTATATAATATTTCGAGGTGCAACGATGAGTAGACAGTAATATTATTTTTCCTTTTTCAGACCTAGGGCCGTTTGGTTCCCTAACTGGGTGAGTTAAACCGATCCTACGGTCAAATTGAGTTTTAATTGTTTCGAACGACGTAAAAAATCAATATCAATTCTTAAATTTTTTTTATTTCTTCAACTTTGTTTCCTCAACTACAAACCAAATATATTCTTAAACGATAATGAGTGACGTGGTTTGATTAAGTGTCCTTTTCTGCCAAAGTAACGTTTGAACAAGATAGTGGAGGTGTGCGTGATCGTAAAGGACATTGTCTATGGAATTATAAAATTTTCAAAGACAAGCAACATGTGCTAAATAAAAGTGTACAAGACCCTTACAAGATTTAGAATAAAAACCTCTCCTTATCTTTTCCTTCCTATTCACCAATTAATCAATCAACAACAAATAAGAAGTGTTAAGTTCGTAGTTGGGGAAACGAAGTTATTAAAATAGAAAAATTTAAAGGTTAATATTAATCTTTTACATCGTTCAAAACAATTAAAATTTCGTTTGACCGTAAATTTTTTTTGGGTTAATCAAACCCTAACTGAAAACCAAACATAAATGTCAATTTGATTGTAAAAGTTAATTTTTTTAAAAACAAAAATAGGTAACAGTTAATATTAATTTTACACGTAATTCAAAATAACAATCGTGAAAGCAACTACAAAATACATAATGGGGTGCCATAAGGAGTGGGTGATAGATAAGTGGATACATGGTGTCCACTTTTGTTCACCGTGTGCCTAGTGCCCCAAAACCTAGAGACAAAAAAAAGCCACCACAAAATCTTCCTGTTACCAGTTCCAACTTCAATCACTAATGTTTCATATATACCCTTCATATTTTTATTAATAATTATTTTGACATTTAGGTGAAAAAAAACATTAAATGAAAGACGAAGACATTTGATTGTATTTGTAAAATGTAAAAAAGAATAAGATAAAATTGTAATTCATCAATTTAAAGCACTTATTTTGTATAATAATTGCATTAATTTCATAAAATTGAAAACTAGTAGAATCCCATTAACGAGAATATACCTTAGAAGATGCTTGCGCACAGAGTCATTTTGAACAGTAGATATATATTGCTAATTAAAATGGTCCACTAAGATGACACTTCGAGTGGGAGCTTAGGATTTTAGCCAATTAGATATGACTTATCCTAAGTTTTTCCATCTTTCACCTAAATATAGTAATTATTAGATTTCTAAAGCTATGGAAATATAGTTTTTTACATCCTCCATTTCTAATGAAACACATAAATAATAAGAGCACGTTTGGTTGTGTTTTTCTAATGGAGAAAACTCCATTGATCGGGAGAGGTTTTTGATCGTATAAATCAACAGAGTTTTGATTATTTCGAACGGAATTAATATTAACCTTTAAATTTTTTACTTTAACTCAATTCCGTTACGTCAACTGCTAACCAAACACCCTCTAATACTACCCATTAAAACCTATTCAGGTAATATCGAATTGTGTGTGTCTTTTTTACAAGCTACAAGGTAGATTTTGAGGGAATAATTGGGTTCTCCACTTCTTATTTTTTAAAGAGAACCCTTTGAAATCCCATTTGATAATTAATTGTAAAACTAAAAGAGAATATAATTATTAATATTATTTTTATAAAACATTTAATAAAATTAAATTTTCATTAAACCAATAAATTTATTTTTTATTAATACAATCCCGAATTATTTAATATAACAACAAACCAAACAAGCAAAGCTTCAAAAATAATATTGTCCAACATACCAACATAGCATAAACCTCTTGCTTTCAAGTTAATTTTAGATTTTGATGTGTTTATTATTTGTTTGCTTTTTTGTGAGTTTTTTATTTGTTTGTTTCCATTTAATTGCACCAACGGTGTATTTGTTTTATTGGGAATGCTTAAAAAAATGTGACAAAGAAAACTGTTGAAAATGAAAGTTTCCATATGAAGGGGGGTTTGTCATTTTGTGATATAAAGTAAATTACATGTTAGCCCAGCTTGAAAGTTAATTTTACATACCACGTGTATTGTGTATCCAAATATTTAGGGGATGTTTGGTATGTAGTTGAGGAATCAGAGTTAGGTTGAACTAAAAAATTTAAAGGTTGATATTGATCTTTCACATCATTCGAGACAGTTAAAACTCCGTTTATCCGTAAAAACAAAATCCTCCTTATCCTCAACTAAGCCCAACCTCCGTTTGCAACATTCCCAAACAGCCTTTTACTCAACAACCACACAGTGAAAAAAAACTGCATAGTGAATTTTTTGGTTTCCCATCCTCACAACACAGGAGAAAATGTAAAGGGTAAATGAGTGATTTTTCATTCACAAAAATTGAAGATCAAATCTTAACCTTAAACTCACAATGATTTGATAATAATTTTTAATTTATTTTTTGAGTCCAATGCAATTTTGGTCTCTTAAGTTGGTCCCTTTATTAGTTTTAGTTTCTATTTTCGTGGAAATTAGTCCTTTTAGTGTCTACATATAATGTTGTTACCATTCATTAACATGAGAAACAAAACAAATGAGAAAAATTAACAAAGACTAAAATTGATTTCTAAAACATATTCTACCTTTTTTTTTCATTTCCTCTAACTTATTTATACATATAAACAAAGCATATTAACTTACATGACATTATTTTCTCACATATTTCATTAGCTAAGGGTGAATGTAGAAAAACTTATAAAAAAACTTATGCTTATAATTCTTATAAGTGTTTTTTTGACTTATTTTAATAAGTTCTCTATATACATTATTATAATAAGTTATTTTTTCAATTTATATCGATAAATTTTATGATCAAATTTAAATATAAATTTTTATTTAAAAATAACTCATTGCATAAGTTCATAATTAAGTTACATATCCAAACACACTCTAAATAACTAATAAAAACAAATATTTTACCTTTTTATTATTTTTTACAAATTAAATCTTTTGTTTGGGCTGTCCAAATTAAATCCCTTTTTTTGGTAAACAAATTAAATCCTTTATAGGCCGCCACTTGGCCTATTGGGCTGCACCTCTTGTGTATTTGCTGGGCACTTTTCACGTTAAATCAAACAAAAACACGTAATATTGCTGATTGGGCCTAAACATTTAGTGGGTTTTCTGTGAAGAAATTTGGGTAGAGTAGCTGATAAAATTCGCCAAAAAAAGTAACTTTTGACTCACAATAACTGGAAAAAATTAAACGATGACTTTAATTCCATGCCAAATATTTCATTCTAAAATCAAATAACAATAAAAAATAACTTAACAAATATTTAAGTCATATAATATATATGAGATCGACAATATAAAGATTGTAATAATTTTACCAAATAATGGTGATGACACATTCATTGACTATAATTATACAAAAACCAAAAAAGTAATATGATCCAAGAATTGCATTATATTGTAGCCCCGAAAGAAATTAACGATGAGAATGGTACAAGAATGTACAGAAAAAATAGAATGACAATTATGCCTAACACAACAGTACTACCTCGTCAGACACAACTATAGCATAGCAGTATTACTGGAAGTAGTTTTTCTTGATTACAAGAGAAAAACAATGCCACGTTTTCCATCTTGTTCATTTATTTTCTACGCATAAGGACATACTAATTTTTATTTTTTATGTTAATCACGTACATTTTCTTTTAAAGATATTCTATTCGGACTTAATAAGAATTAAAAATAGTTTGATTTAACATGTTCTGATTCAATAGTATATATTTTGATGGATTTGAGTTATACTTTATATATGTATATACAAAGGATGTATTATAAGAAAGATTCTCTTACGTGAGACTGAGATGAGTGAATTTGGACCATATAATGGATGGTTGAGATTAAAAGTTTTTAAAATCACACGATCACTTAAAAAGTCACATGACTTCTTTTAAAAACTCACATGATTAATCTCAATCATATATAGTTATACAGTCCAAATTCACTCATCTCATACTCAATCATATATATTCTGTTTGAGCTGATACTTTTGAAGTTTAGTTACATATATATAATTATGGGTTAAATTGGTATTTTGATCATCTATTTTTTCCCATATTTATCTTCTAATTTTTTTAAGTGTTATATTATTCTTTTAGCATTCCAACATCCATCAAATAATTCCTTTTTCATTAAGTGCATTAACATCATTAATTTCAACAACATTTACACCAAAATGGTCCGTTGCAACTAACTTCCTAGCAATAAAGAAGTTTGTTGCTGGCTAGATTTCTTATTTTCTGAATTTGATGAGGTTGTGGTTATCTTAGGTTGAGGATGGAAGTTGGGATGACCGATGTGATTCAATTACTGTGTATTTAATAACGTGGATAAAAACATCAAAATCATGTCAATAGTGATAATTTGTCATTTTAACATCAAACGGTATAGTCATTGATGATGTTAATATACTTAATACAAAATCACTTATTTAGTGAAAATATGAAATTTATAAAAGTAGGAAGATAAAGATGAAAAAAATAAGTTAAAAGGATGAAAATAAGTTATAAATTTTTTCTTGTAAATAGGTGAGACTACTTGTGAAAGATTGTCACACTTTGTAGTCTAGATGAATTTGTTTGTGTTTCATAAATTCATCTCATGAGTTAATTTGTAAAATTGTAAGAGTTTACGTATTATTAAAAATATTAAAATAATATAATTTGTATATCTTTAATTAAATAGATTATCATAAAACATTAAATCAATGACATACTTTAATGGCTAGTTACTAAATAAATTACAATAAAACATATATATATATATATATATATATATATATCTTTGCATTTAAACTTTAAAACATGAGCATGAAATGAATTTCATGTTTTCATTAATGTGTCATTTGACTATGACTTTATGACCACATTTCATTTGACATAAAAGTAAAAAATTTTAGTTTTATTACAGTATATCATAATTAATTATTGTCTACCTCACAATAGAATCTAAAATTCATGATTTCATCCCGCAATAAGTGTATGACAACACTACACTAACAAACTAGCAACCAATAAATAAGAAATAAACAAAGGTTACCATTTACCTAAATGAAACAGTGACAAAGCCGTTTTAAAAATCAAATTGGTGGTTTAATTCATGAGATCGTTCAATATCACAATGTTTCCATTAGTTTAACGGGTCCAACTGAGTTTGATTAAGTGTGAGTTTACGATTTAACTAATCAGGGTTGATGGATTCGTAAACGCACACGAGTTTCTAAATTATCTCGTGATATTAACAACCATGTACATGTGTACTATTTATAATTTAATTTTGTTTCATTATTAAAAAAGTATTTGTTTCTTTTTTTTTATTGTCTCAAATCATTTAGGCGTGAAAAAATATAGGTTTTTTGGTCTGGTGGCATGATATATATAGGTATTTTTATTGTTTAAATAATCATTTGATGAGTGTTTACATTGTTTTTGAATGAAAAAATATTAGATAGTAAAAAAATGTTAATATGAAATACTAGTTAGGAAAATAAATAAAAAGTTTTTTTAGTGTAAAACATCACTAGTATTTATGAATCCTGATTTTGGAACAACATCCACGTATTTCTACTCAAAAAAGATTAGGTGCATTCACACACTTTGAACTTCAAATGCAGGATGGGAATTAAAATAAAGTTGTCACGGTGTGTTCAGAATGCTTAAATGAAATAGATTTCAGTTTAGTGTAATACGTAGTGACAGAAAACAAATATAGTTTTCTATTTCCAATTATATTCAGCAGTGGTTTAAGTAAACATTCAGTGATCCTTTGCTATTATCTGAAATGGTGCAATGGAGTGCGGATCATGCTCGGAGCAACTCTTATCATTGTCCAATTATAAACCTAAAAAAGTCTAAAAATATAATGGAAGTTCATATTTATTAAACAATTAAATGGCCACGAGGAAAGTGGAAACAGTAGAAAACCTTGGCAAATTCGGTGTTTTTCTTGTTCTAGTTGAAGTGATGATTTGATTATTTTAGTCTTTCTTCTTAAAAAACAAAAGAAGAGTGGTTATCTTTCTTTTTCTTCTATTTCACCCCCTGTTCATAGTGCATTGAACCTGGAAATTTAGCTGAGAGTTGAACATGGACCTAGAAAATATGGCCTATAATTAAATTCTGGAAAACTGACTTTTTTTGGATCTTTTTCCAATTACCCACGTCCTCTTGCAATATAATGATATCATCTTACTAATATGGTTAAATGTTGTGCGGTGGTTCAAAAAAATAAAGAATAATTAATTAATTAGCTAATGAAACTTATGAAAGCAAGAAAAAGGATATGAATAATAGTGAAATTGATTCCCTACCTTGAAAGCGCCATACTTTGACACTTTCTGCATTTTTTTATATTGATTTAAAAGATAACTAGCGTAAAAAATTATATATTTTTTATACTAATTATTAAGATAATCGATGTAGAAAATGTTCAAGTGTTAAGTGACTTTGACACATCCGAATATGTCAATCTGAATATAGTTATGTTAATTTTAGGGGTTTATAAGTAGAATTGAATTCTAAAAAAGGAGTTTGAATTAAAACAGGTCTTTTTTAACTCAGTATAAAAAACTTGTATTTAATCAGTTTTTTTTCAGTTGGGATGACCCATAACATGTTTTTTTTAATTTTTAATTTATTAACATGAAAAAAACACTATACATTTTTTATTTGAATTAGATTTTATATTTAAATTAGAGTATGAATTTTTTTTTATATTTTTAATAGTTATATTTTTGTATTTTTTTTAAAGAACAATACAAACTACTCAAAAAATTTACGTAATATACCCAAAAACCCACCAAAATAGGTAGTCTCAAAGCTGTCAAATTCAAAAATTCAAACTCGTAAAAACAATTTTTTTAACCCGACTTAAAAAAACTCAAGCCTGTTTTAAACTAGAACAAATAAACAATTTTAACAATTTTAATTTGCATGACCAAATAAAATATATAGATGATCTTTATGGGTGTGACGTTAGTATATAATTGTGATAGGTGTATGTTAATGGTAGCGGTGGTAATAGAGAAGGTAAGTACGAAAGAAACATATAAAAAAATAATGTAGTGTTAGAGAGGAACAAAAAAATTTGTAGCTTCTTCTCTTAACCTTACCTCATTGGGTAAATTTTGAACTAATGAACATTACGTGGTTAATTCCTATTCATTCATCAATATGTATTATTTTTAACACCAAAATATGTATATTTTTTTATAGGCAAGATTCATCAATATATTGCAGTAGGGTACAACTTTATTCTATCATTCCCTTTTAGCTTAACATCCAATAAAGAAAGTGTTAAATGAAGAAAAAAAATATAATGGTGTTTTAGGAAGGTTTTGGAATTATTCATATTTTACCTCATTATTTATTTTTGGAGATAATAAAAGGAAACAAGCTAAGAAAAAATTTGAAATTTTAGAATCCGAATAATTTATTTAAAATTTTTTTATTCCCTGATGACAGTTTTTTTTTAGAAAAATTATTTCTTAGCTTTCCTTATCATTTTTAATTAATCTAAGTTCATATTTTTTTAATAGAATGATGTTGAATATCAATTTATAAATAATAGATAGTCTCCAACTTTGGAATTACGAAAATAAGAACCTAATATAAGGGTTGAGATACCAGATTGAGAATTAGAAATTTTTCTTAACAGGGGATCAAAATAGTTTTTTTTTAAGATGAAAAATTGCAAATTCATATTAAGATATTATGACAATATTAGGTAATGAGAGAAGTTAGTGCTTGAAAACGATAATTGACACACCATGAATACAACGTATCTACTTTCTTTTTTCAAGAGTTCTATGAAACGATATTTGTCCCTGTTGTTATTATCATTGTATTGAGAATCACAATGTTTGGATTAAGAGAAAATAAATGGGAAAAAAATAAAAGAAGAAAAAATTTAAAATTTAAATTAAAAGAATATTTTTTTTTCTGAATCAAACAAAAGAAAATACATTATTTTTTTTATTTTGTTTCCTTTCATTTTTTTCCGCTCAAATAAAGGGTAAGTAAGTGCCATGGATTTCCAAAAAAGAGTAAAATAATTTAACAAATGACTATTGACTATTTAACAAAGGATAATTGGTCTATCTATAATTCTTTCCTTTGCTTTGACTATTGACCATCTGTCAGAAGTTTTGGGAACAGTAAAAGAATTGATTTAGGTTCATATTTGATAAGTTTCTGAAAACAAGTAGTTCATATAAAATTCTATCTCTATTCTAAATATAACTATTTTTTCATATATTAGTAATAATAGTAAGAAGTAATTATTTATATTAATATTATTAAATATTTAATGTAATATTTTAAAATATTTATTTAGTTATGTCTGATCAAACCTAAATATGAATATAAAAAGCCTATTCAGATTTAGGATATATATATATATTATTAATTTTACCTGAAAATAAAAATTTAAATAAATTATAAGTGTGGTAAAATAATATAGATAACCCGTTAAGTCTGAGATCCAAAATGAAATGAACCAGATTTAAACAATAATATTAAAAATTTGAATTTGTTTGGAACTTTTTTAGGTCAACTCATTAAAACCAATGTATAAATTAGGTCAAATCAAATAAACTCCGGTTAAAACTAACAATCTGAAGGAAGGTTCTAAATAATAATAATTATTATAAATTGTGTTAATATTACTTTTATAAAAACATTTCAACAGAAAACAAGAATAGTTAGAGGACGTTTGGTAATGAAATTCCAACGGAGTTTTTTCCGTGTGAGGAGTTTTTTGATCTTGCAGGTCAATAAAGTTTTGATTGTCTCAAATGATATTAAGAAGTCTTTAAATTTTTCACTTCAACTCAGTTTCATTTCTCAAACTTCAAACCAAATACCTTAAGTGAGTTTGATTTTGAATGGGTACAAATGTACAGCTACGTTGTACGAGGAGATTGACTATTTAGAAGTTCGCGTTGGAAACTAAAGCAGAGGGTACCTCTGTTCTCAAGACTAATTAAAATATAAAAAATTGTTTAATAATTGACATATTGATAATAATGTGCTTCTACATCTTAGAATTAGTCATCCTTGATTTTAAATTAACCAAAACCATTATGTATGGACTTAACTTAGAAAACAAGAAAAGGTGAGGGAGAAAGAAAGCTCTGATCTGCACTAATCACTCACATGTAGAGCCTGCTAGACACAAGTTGATGTTTAACTCATTCCAACTTGGACAACATTTTTTTGTTGGTTTTCTCATGCATGCATGTGACATAGGAAAACCAAACAATACTTATTATATTCCTCGTTAAGACAACAACTTATGAAACCCTTTTAATATTCAAAGAATCACCAAGCTATCAATCTTCTATAAATTGAAGCCATGCACCAACCCAAACAGCTTCAAAACTCATTCCTCAAAAAGTTAATTAGCTAGAAAATTAATGCTAGCTAGTTATATTAGTATTACCCCTCTTCAAAATAGCCCAAACACCATATCCATGGATCCACCTAAGAAACCAAACAAGATTAGAGATATTGTTAGACTTCAACAGCTTCTTAAGAAATGGAGAAGGGTAGCCAACTCTTCAAAAACAAGCAGAAGTAACAACAGCAACACCACTACTACCAGCAAAAGCATCAAATTTTTGAAGAGAACACTTTCTATATCCGACCGTGACGGAGGATCAAGCAATGTTGTTCCAAAGGGGTATGTAGCTGTTTGTGTTGGTATGGACCTTAACAGGTTTGTTATACCAACAGAGTATTTGGCTCATCATGCTTTTCACATGTTACTTAGAGAAGCTGAGGAGGAATTTGGGTTTGAACAAACCGGTGTTCTGAGGATTCCTTGTGAAGTGTCAGTGTTTGAGAGTATCTTGAAGATAGTGGAGGGGAAGGACAAGTTTTCTACTCAGAAATGTAGATTTAGCTTTGAAAAGATGATGGGGTACTGCTCCTCAAACCACCTTGCTTATTCTCATCATCCTCAAAGTCCAATGTGCAGATAGTTTAGGATTTTTTTGACATTTAATATATTTTTTTCTTTCTTTTTCTTGTGCTCTTTATGGAAGCCAATCCATGTATGAGGGTGAGAGAGAGTGATCAATTCAATAAGTGAGATTACCCGTTGAAATATATAGGAATTCTGAAGCAAAGAATACAACTTTCATTGTCCAAAATTTCCATTTTTGGTGCAATTTGAGATCAGGGTGAAAAGTAGGCAAAAAAAAAAAATTTTTTGCTAAATGACAAATCTAAGTAGTACTACTATCAGAATTTTTTATTCTAGAACTGCAGGTTATAGTATTTAATTTAGGGTTAGAATCATAAAATCTTTCTATAAAAAGCATCCATCACTAAAGAGGTAAATTAAACCGGATCTCAATCCAGTGCAAAAAATCAACAAAGTTTTGCAGGGTAGATAATTAGCATGATGAGATGAGAGTTTGAATTTTGTTATATGTATAAAAAGATTTATTGGAAGAGACAAGACACATTTCAGTAATTTTTACGTTTTAGAAGGATTAGTATTTGACAATTTCAACCAAAGGACATTCTCGGGTGAAAAAAAAGAATTAAACGATCACTGGAGTGTATTATTATAAAAAGTTCTTAAAAATAATCTATTATCATATCTTACCTTACCAGGGATACAATTAGTGAATCAAGAAGAATTATTGAAGTATAAAGAATTAATCCGTAACTCCACCATCACGATTCACAAGTTAAAATGAAGGAGAAAAGTTGTGTTAGGCCTTCAGCACTTCATGCAAAACTTGTGGAAACTCAAATATGGATCCCTGGCATCAGAAAAGATTGAACCTAATGAGATAGGAACATTGTTGTGGTAGTATAAAGAATCGACCTAAATCTTTGAGGCCAAGGTCAATTAGATGCCAAGAGTGTAGTTACCATTGTGCTGTTCATTTAGTTCTAGCAACAAACTTTGCTTAATATTGATAGGAAACTTGACAAAACAGAGAGGGCATGTAGAAACCAACTTTCAATTTGTTCTAGGCAAAAGCTAACGTGTAAATAATTTTTAAATATATGACATTACAAAAAAAAAGTTATTTTTTTCAAGTTTTTAATATATTAAATATTTTTTATCTTAAACTTCTTTGAAAATAGTGCTAACATAGCATAACCTCTGGTATGATTGAGAAGGCAAGTTGAAGGTTGATTTATACTGTATAGCGTGGCGTCTTGGTAAGATATGATTCTCTACCAAAGGTGATTTTTAACTAGCTTTAATGGTCAAAAGTGATACACGAGAATATAAATAATGTTTGAGATCTCAGAATGCCCACATGTGAGATCTCCAAGTGATAACAAGAAAATGGAAATTAACATACGGATAATCTACGGAATTGTCCCATCTCAGAAGCCATATGCATTGTTTCCCTTGATTTTAGTTTCCTCCCATGTGCCTTTTGTAAAAATCCTTGAGATTACAAGTTGCAAGGCCAGTATCCTCTAACACTTGGCAAACACATGTTTCAGTGGTGCAGTTCAAGATAATACTATTAAATTGCAGTCCCTTGCTTTCAAGTACACATTGAGCTTAATTTTGATTTTCTTTATAGTGGAAAAGTTTTATATTATCCCTTAATGATATGTGGTCAACTATTATTTTGTTTCTAATGAATTTAACAACACATCATTAGTAAAAAGAATTTACAATGATACACAAATTAGATTCAATTTTCAAACTTCTACCATTACGAAGCTCACATGGCAGCTTCATTTTAGCTGCTAAAAACACATGTAAACAGTGAAACCTTGAGAAATCAGCCCTCGTTATCTGTGGTACATCACAGGACTAGACTTAAATTACAAGCCTCTGCAGCATATGGAATCTTCTATCAAGTTCAAGAAGACTTCTGTTAACTACCATAATGTAGCACATGGCCAAATATTCAGTGGCATAATTAATGTATGCTGCCTTCATCAATTTAACAGCCAAGTAAAAAAATAAATAAGTAAATGTATATATCTTTTAAACATAAAAAGTAATCTATTCTTACTTCATGTAGTAAGTTAGCGGATTGGTTAAAAAAAATGTTGCTAAACAAATTGCACCATTAGAAGGCAGTGATGTGGTACATAAAGAGTGAAAGAGTTGCCTATAGTAGCAAGTCTATTGTGCATAATTTGTGACAGAGCAAATAACGCAACCCGGTTGCAGGGATAAAGGTGTTACAACATGCTAATCAAACACATTGTCATTTAAAATGCATTAGATTCCATTCAAACAAGGTACAATACTAGAGAAGTCAAATAGTTAGTTTTAGATCAAATTCTAGAAGGTGATACCTGTAGGTGGGTCATGTGTAATCTGCTTAAGAAAATCCAAAAGCAACTCTTGTCAGATTTCCAAGGAGACCACATGCTGCCTCCATATTAAAACAGTCATAATCATTATAATACGGCTACGTAATTGCAACTTGTTGGAGATTCATATATATAAACGGGTAGGTAAGTTTTATCATTGTTCTTTCACCATGTTATGAAGAAATTAATATATAAACTCTTTTAGACAAGATGGACTGATAAGAAATTTGCTTCTTTGTCCATTAAACAGAAAAGAACACGTCCTCCAATGCTATGACACTCTTGGCGTATCTCAAGTCACCAAACAAAGTTGCCCTCAGATTTACTAGGATCAAGTTTTTTTTTTAAGTACTTAGTAGTACCAATTAGTTCTCAGTTGAAATTGTAAAACCCAATTTTGGTGGGTTAAACATTTGTATCGTTAGTGAAATTCATTCTTTATAACTTGGTTATCAAATAAACATTTATAGTCTGTTTCATTTATAATTGAGATTCATCAGAGATCATTTTTCAACTTGTTGATCAACATTAGTTGTTAAATGATTTGTTTCTTTAGTTTTACAACTAATTTTCAGAACTGAGAGTTACTCTTTTTCAAACTAGTGTAGTAGTAATCCTTTTTAACTTTTCACAAGCTTAATTAGAAAGTGACATCATAACATGCAACTCCAATGTATAGCAGAACAGTAATATGGAACTTTTAAGCACTAATTTTATTCTTCAGGTCATAAAGTTTAATCCAACCCTTGACAATCTAACGGAATGCTATTTAAATGTACATAACTGCAGAAAAGAAATACTGAAAGACCAGGGATGGCATAACAGAGGCCATTATATTCATGCTTCCTTTTTATTCTCACCTTTTACCAGCTCTAAGCACCCAACAGTGCAGAATCTCATCCTTAATTGATGTTTCAAAACAATATCAATCTATCATGCTTAAATACGATGAACAGCGAAGGACTCTATTACACAATTACTCTCAGTCTCCACTTGTAACCTAAAGAAGTTAAATAATAAAATAGAAAAACAAAATAAAAGACTACAACTTCCAAGTGCATGCTAGAATTTGCATTTTAAAAAATGCAGGACAAGCTTTGAAATTTACAATTTTTTGAATGGGACCAGTTACACCTATATCCATATAACCACAGGAAATACAAAAAAAAAGGGGAGAAACAGTAAATCATCTCTTAATTAATCTCTTTGTTGAACTTTTTAACAAGTAAACGGAATTGAATTGAACCCTCCATGCAATGAAGGTTTGTTGGCATTGGGGTGGTGAAAAGGAAAGTTGATCGTGATCAATTCTGAGAATCGTTGAAATTGGGAAAAGTGACACATTTGAAGACCTTGCACCTTGAACACAAGACATATCCAACCTGTAGGAGGGTATTATTAATATATGTATAATTAAATTATAATGATGGGTGAAATCAAGTAAATAATTATAATGATTAATAGAAAGGATTACGGCTCTGCATGAGGGACAACGACGGTAGATACGCTTGTTTTCAGCTTTGACATTAGTCTTCTGGCCTTTACAAAAGTCACACACTAACCATCCTTTTCCATTGCAGGGTTCACACATGATACCTGCATCAACCTTAATTAAGAAACACTAGAGACATTAGCAACAAGTTGAAAACAGTTAAGCCCTGGAAACAAAAGAACAAGTACCTGTTGTTGAATGGGAGTGCAGTTGAGGGGCCTGATGTAAACAACACGGTTGTGCCTCCAACTGGGAGTTGGAACTGAAGGAATCACATTCAGAGACGCTGCAAATGCAATGGACAACGTTGCCATTCCTTTCTCCCACGATTGGACATCCACATGCTTAATCTCTTCTTCCTCATTCCCTATCCACATTTCTATTTTCTAACCTCATTTTTACCAAAAATAACACGCTTGCCATTTCAAAATTCAAATATCATATCATATTCATATTCTCTTGGTGTACAAAGTTAAAAATTGTTATTGAAAGTTTAAAATTAAAAATCAAACTAGTTGATTATTTTAAAAGTGTTTATAGAAGTTAAAATTGATATTAAAGATATATTTAATTATGTTGGTAAAATTTATAAAATTTTTATATACATAATTAATTTTTAAAATATTTAATTTAATTTTAAATTTAATAAAATAATGTTTGTTTTTGTTTTTAGTTTCTATAATAAAAATTTATGAAATATATAAATATAAAGAATACATAGTTGAAGTATTATAATTTATACAAGTATTTTTTATTGTGGTCAAAATAACATATCACAACCTTTCATAAAATAATAATAATAATAATAATATCAAATATTTAATAATTATGATAAATAATGTAACAATCATGAAATAATTATGTTTTTAAAAATACAATAAAAGTTTAATCTTTTAGAAATAAAATAAAGGATAGTATAAAAAATTATTAAAGATATAAAAAGACAATAAAGTAAAAAGAAATTTTAGCTAGTAGTCAAAATTGAAAAATGCTACTAATTGCTACCACCTAGCTGAAAATACAACCCTTTTAAACACCTTTAATTTGTTTAAAGTAACATTTTAGTATTTCAATTAGTTGAGATGTCTTACCAAATAGACATTTACATAAGGTTCAATTTCTATAAGTCAAAATAAAATGATATTTGATGACCATCTGATATAACCGTTTCGTAAGCTCAATCTTGAAAGAATTAATCCATACATACAACAATAAATATCTTAGAGAGATAAAAAAAACATATACAAATATCTTAAGAACATATCACATAAGAAAAAAAATTTAGGTGAAGATAAGAAAAATTAAATCTAAATTGTTAGACTTATCATGGATGATTAATATTAAAATATATTAGTCATATAAATTATTTAAAAAGTCACCAAATATTGTAAATAATTATATGACAATTATGTGACTACAAATATATATATTAAGCTTTCTAATTTTCTCATTCGATACCTGCCTCATATGTAAAACAGACTATGCAGAATGGATTCAAATAACACGATTGGCATTTCAAATATCATATTATGATAAAGAGGAACCGTCTTGAGAATTATGCATTTTAAAAATAATTTATAAAGAATATCCAAATATCATTTTCTATAATATCAGTATTTTGACATCTATTATCCAAACAAAAATTACTTTATCTTGAAATTAATTTACAAAAAATAAATTTTAAAAAATTACATTAATCTTTTTTTTTGGTGAAACATTAATCTAAAATTAGTTCTATGTTTTTTTTTTTTGGAAATAAAATTAGTTCTATGTTTTTAGACAGGATAATGATTAAAGAGAAAGGGTGAGGCCCAAGGCAAAAAGAAACAGGGCGGAGCTGAAAGAAAACTTTTTTGGTCAATAACTTGTTTGATATTTTGGTCAACGGCCCATGTTAAAGTATTTTGGGCCTAGCATATGAATGGGCCGAAACGTGGGAAATATGTGGTCCACTCCCGCTAAAAGTTTCGCCTCTTCCTTGTTTTCCGATTCTGAAAATCGAAAGGAGGAAGAAAGTACCAGAAAAAACATAGGAAAACAAAACCCTTCCAAATCCCTACACTGAATGATGAACGCGCTCGCAACCTCCGAAGCTTCGAAAACGCTTCTAGATCGGAAACACTCACAGAAAATTTGAAATCGATTCTAATACAATGAAGAAGCGCAAGGAACTTTGCCGTGATTTCCCTTCGATTTCTCCCGCCACAAAATCCAGAAGACTGGTAAGTTGCAACTCTTTTGCCGCTCGCCGTCAATTTCACTTTCCGTTGCTAATTAGTTTCCAACACTTGTTTAACTGAAAATTTATGAAGGATTGCGAATGCGAGTTATATAGTACGATGATGGAGGAAGAAGAAAATGTAGCGGTGAAGCAACCCTTGCGTAGCGAAGTGGATCCTATTCCCGAACCTGTTTCGGAAACGGAAGAGAGAGCACTCGTGCTTTATGACCCTAGCGCCGCATCTTTTCCCAAGTCTCCAAGCTCGCCTGAGTTCTCTATTGTTGTCAAGGCTGATTTGATTCCCGGTTTGAAGGGTAAGCGTTTTGCATGTATTAATTTCTTCGAAATTGAAAATGTTTTTTTTTACTTAATTAACGAGTTGGATGTGTATTTTGCATTACATACCTGTTAATTGTTTTCGGATGTTAGATATTTTAAGGGAAGAATATCAAAAAATGAAAAACAAAAATAAATAAGGATGGACAGTGACTACACTGTATCTATCTGACTTACTTTCTCTGAGTGCACAATATCATTATCTAAGTAATGCTAGCAATATGCTCTTTGACTCTTTATTCTTGTGAGTCTCATTAAAAAAAATGGATTCACTCTATTAGTAAAGCTAGCATGAGATTTCACCCTATCAATAGAGTGATTGTTGAAAATAATGTGTTGCTAGCATTTTCTTAAGTATGTGCTTGCTGTGTTAAATGTTCAAATTTAGTTACAAAAAGCCTATTGGATTTGAAGTCTTTCAATTTTTCAACGGCATGGGATGTGAGTAGGCCATGCGGTTGGTGTTGGCCAATTTATTCTGTATTTGTACAGGTTTGAAGTTGTCAATTTTTTAGAGTGAGTGGGAGCTTGTAGCACCCATGAAATCTTTGCCATGACCTTATTGTTGTGGCTTTGATCCTCCTTCTTCTCAAAGCTCATAAGAGCCTTCTACAAAACCAAAAAAGTTTAGTTTCTTGTTTATTCTTCTATTTTAGGGATCTATGAATTTGATCTTTACCGTTTTTTTGTTATTGGATGTGAACACGTTTGTGCCTTGTGTACAACTTGCTAATTTACACCTATCAAAGACTTTCTATGTATTAACAGGAAAATAAATTTCTATAATCTATATAATTCTCTTTGATTCACATTAACAAGATGATAATGCTCTTACTGCCAACTCACTCTAGGCTCAAAAATTGAATTATATTTGATGGATTAATATACTTCTATGGTTTTGTATATAGAATGAAAATTTTGAAGATTTATAATCATAAACAAGCTTTTCAGTCTGTCATATGATTTACTACATTTGAGTGCCAAGCTATTAAATCCCATGGATTTTATTGATCATCTCATCCAGAAATTTATCAACTTAACTAAGAGCTCTGAAGTCTGAAGTGTTTTATGAATTTCCATGAGAAGATAAATGCATGGTAAATGATGTAGGGAACTGTTGGAATATGAGTCAGACTGGATGCAGTATGTTTGTGTGTTTCTGTGATATTTATATACCAATTCTTGACTCTTTCCACCACCCATCTACTACCAATAGGTGTAAAGGTTTCTCCAAACAGAATTTTGCGCACTAAAAGAAGTTCTAACTCTCCCCAATACTGTATTTGATTTCTTGAATGACTCAATGGCCTGGTACAATTTTGACAATTTGAACTCTAGTGGCATCGCATGAAGACTATTGTTCTTCCTTGTAATTGTACTGTCTTTTGGTGATTGTTGTAAATTGGCAAGTTGAATTAAATATTACTTATTTACACCTTTCATGCAAACTTTGATGGCCAGGAGAGCGGAGATATTAGTCCTGTTGCCTTTTTGAACTTTGAGCTGAATTTTTTTAGGTTGCTGGTATTAAATTAAGAGTTGAAAATAACTCCTAAGCCTCTGATATTGAAATGGCGATCTATCATCTTATTGTTCTTTTTCACCAGTTCTTCAACAAGATCAAAGTTCTCTCTCATTGCTTTTTATTATTTATCTGGGTCGGGAGAAGGGGAGAGGTGAATCCTTTTGTGAGTTTATTGATCTGTCTGGACATTGGATATCAATTCTAGCTATCTTTTTAAAATTTCAGATTATTTAATGTCATGGGGTATTGCAAAGCGAGATGATCCGGTTGACGATGAAGTAACGAGGGGGAAGAGTTCTGAAGGGTCAAAAGAGTGTTTGGCTGTTGTCCCATGGGTTGCCTTTCATTCGCCAATGGCATGTGAAGAAATAATTACTGAAACAGGCCAACCACTAGAACTGGAAGAAATTGATATGATGGAAATGGATTGATCCTTTGTCAAGACAAGACAACAATGAAAAGGCTATAGAGATTGGTGAGATGGTGGAAGCAGCTGGAGCATCATAACCAACATGACCTCAATTTGTTTTAGAAACCTGCTACTCCAATAACCATTGGTGTAAGCACTTCTGAGCTCCAGTTTGTTTGTGTTTATGGTAGTGCTGCTTGTGTTCACCGGTTCCTATAATTGCATTATATGTACATAACGAGACCAAGGATTGGAGATCGATTGAACAAACTGCTTAAATTTCGTAGTAGGATGGGTTTATGTTAGTTGCGACTTGCAAGGCCAGGAGGACGCCATTTATGCATACTATATCGGCATTCCCAAAACCATTTTCTAAGATTAAATTTTTTATTTATTATTTTCCTGAAAAGAAAACTTAGATTAGGTGCGTGAATTAGTTTATTTGAAAAGCTATTATTATTATTATTATTATTATTTTTTATTTTTTTTTTTATTATTATTATTTTTTTTTTTGAGACTTTAGTCAAGTTTAGTGATTCTTTTTATGATATCTCATATTTGCTTCGAATATGACTAGAATACCTTGAAGAGTTAATTTGGAGGGTGAAATAGAATATAATAAAAAACTAGGATAGCATAGGATAAGAGTTGGATAACTTTTTATTTTGTTTTGTGTATAGTAAGATAATAGTTGGATAAACTTATTACTACGATTAATATTCTAATAATAATAATATATGTTTGTGTTTTTATATATATATATATATATATATATATATATATAAACATATACACACACATTCTTTATCATATCCCTTGTTTATTTCTAACCTAGTTTATTTTAGGATGTCTATTTTTAATCCACCTTAAGGATAGAAATTACGAGTCAATAAAATATGATAGGCAATATGATAAGTTTATCAAAAAGAGATTAATGATCTCTTGATAAAAGGATTATTAGAAAAAGTAAAAGTCCATTGTCCTGTTCAATTTTTTTATGTTAATAAACAAGCAAAATTTGAAAGAGGAGCTCTTTGTTTAGTCATTAATTACAAACCTCTTAACCAAGCGCTCCAATGGATTAGCTACCCAATTCCTAACAAAAAAAACCTCCTTAATCATCTTTATTCTGTAAAAATCTTTTCAAAGTTTGACATGAAGTTTGGATATTGGCTTATTTAGATAAAGGATAATGATCATTATAAAGATAGCTTTTACCGTCCCTTTCGGCTAGTATGAATGGAATGTCATGTCATTCAGGTTAAAAAAATGTTCCTTTAGAGTTCTAAAGAATTATGAATGACATTTTCAACCTATATTCCAAATTCACCATTGTAAATATTGATGATGCCTTAGTTTTTTCTCAGACTATTGATCAACACTTTAAACATATAAATATCTTTGTGGGAATTGTCAAAAGAAATGGGTTGGCAGTGTCAAAATCGAAATTAAAGTTATTCCAAACCAAAATTAGGTTTCTCAAGCACATAATTCACCAAGGAATTATCACCCCTATCAAAAGGTCTATAGAATTTACAAATAAATTCCTAAATCAGATCATTGACAAAACTCAACTTCAGAGGTTTTTAGGTTGTCTCAACTATGTTGGTGACTTCCTACCTCGGCTAAATAATATAATTAAGCCCTTACATGAGTGGCTTAAGAAAAACCCTGACCATGGACACATGTTCATACTAATATTGTCAAATAGGTTAAACTCTAGGTAAAACATCTTCCATGGCTTTACCTCCCAAATCCTCAAGCTTTTAAAATTGTCGAAACAGATGCCTCTGAAATAGGTTATGGTGGCATTCTTAAGCAAATGACTGATAATAAAGAACATATTATTGCATATACTTCAAAACATTGGAGTTCGGCGCCGTAAAATTATTCCACTAGTAAAAAAGAAGTTTTAGCTATTGTCCTTTGTATTTCAAAATTTCAATCAGATCTTCTCAATCAAAATTTTCTTATTAGAGTTGATTGTAAATCAGCAAAAGAGGTTTTACAAAATGATGTTAAGAATTTAGCACCAAAACAAATTTTTGCTAGATGATAAGCAATTTTAAGTGTTTTTAATTTTGAAATTAAATATCCCAAGGGCATTTCAAGCTCTCTCCCTGATTATCTTACTCGTGAATACTTACAGGGAAAATAGTCCTATGCTTAAAAAGGCGTCCAATGTTGTTGGTGTATGTACTACGAGCTATTAATGTATCAATTTTAACTTATTAATAAAATAAATATTTTCTATTTTAAGATTGTTTTGAAGCTATTTATCATTGGAATAATAAGTCATATGAGAATTGTTCCTAAAATTTTCCTAATCAAGTATTTACATAGGAACATGTAAATACATTAAGACTAGTGTATGAATATACTAATGATTTGATCTCACAAATCATGGATATAAATGATATCAAATCTTCACACGAGTACACATTAAGAGTAATATTGTGCTAGACAGATCCACCATGAGAACATTGCATGGATCGTTACATGAGTGTCATAAACAGTTCTCAATATGATAATCGTATATGTAGTTCTTCGACCTGAAGTCACTATGATTCCTACATGAGGGGTTTGTTGTTTTAATACAATCAAACATCATCTGTAATAAGATGACCATAAAGATTGTGATTAGACAATGAATAAATTATGCAGAAGGATGTGAGTGATGTAGATGAGATTTGTCTATCCTATATGACAGAAGTGGTATCTATGAGTCACTTGATGGAGTGAGACTAAGAAAATGCACAACCATACTAGAAAGAATAAATATTAGATATTTACTCAATAAGGTCTACTCTAGTATCAAGTAAAATGAATTAGGTCATACAAGGATGATGATGACCATGTCTTGGGCCCAATTAGATATCGTGACAAAAGGAATAAAAATATAAAAAATTATCATGTATAGGTTATGTTAATGATAAATAATATTCGGACATAATGATGCATTGCTAGATACTGCTCTTATTTTATATTAATAATAAAATAGTTTCTTATTAATGTGACCGAATATTTTACCTATAGGGTCACACGCATAGATTAAACCTACCAAAGGATAGTTTTATTTTAGTTGGACTAAAATAAAACTATTAGGCCTAACTCATTTAGAATGAGTCAGAAGCCCAATGTTTATTGAGAGCTTATGAGGTTAAGACCTAAGCCTATATATAAAGCATGAGATGCACATAGGCAGCTGCTCAAAAATTAGAATTACTCTTTGAATTTTCATACTAGCATTCAGAGATTTAGTTTCTGGTGGGAGTGCTCGTGTGGACTCCTAAGGATGGAGCTGCGATTGCTTTGATTAAGGAACTTGCTTTACGTCTACAAAAGGTAAATATTAAAACATAATTTTATTTTTATTATCGTGTGTAATGCTTTAAAACACTTGTTTTTGTAATTCCATTGGGAATCCTGTGTGTTTCCGTTGCTTGACCTTGTAGGATTCCCTAACAAGTGTGGCTTCATCACGAGACAGAGGAGTTAGGTTAGCTCTCCCGTGGGTACCAAAATCACCAACAGTCATATACTAGGGGATTTCACTTGGAAAAGAAAATATTCCATACTAATGGATTAGGGTCCATAACTATGGGTTTCAATGTACGAAATCTTGTAGCACTTACCAATGAGGCCTTATCAATTAGTATTATACAAAAAAAATCCATTATAGAGTCAGGGCCTAAGATCAGGCTGAAAGGTGTAGTCGATGGACAACAGGTGAATATTCCTGTACTACTCCTTGTTGGTCCTGAGGGACGGAGGAGGCTAGGTTAGCCGAAAGAAATGTAAGTCATTCAACTAGAACCGTAGAAACAATATTTAGTTTGCCTATTTAAGGAGTGCTCCGCTATGTGGGAAGGCACCCTTTCATTTACCAGAAATAGAAAGTGTAAAGAGAGAAGATCTGAGATATTCTTTGTAAGCTTCCTTCTTTCTTCTTCTTTTCGATTTCAATAAAATTGTCTTTCTTCATCTCTCATCTTCTCCTTCCTTACTAGTTCAGTGTGGCTCTGTCGCCGTTTTAAGCATTCTTTTTCTATTATTTATTTAATTTTTGTTTATTTATATTGTTGAATATATTAGTGAGCTCTACCGCCTTGTTATTTTGTGCAAAATTCTTAATAATTTAATAATTAATCTAAAATATTAAGCAGTCCGACAACATTCCTACTCCCTTTCCCCTTTCGTTTATTTAGATCCTCCTTCCGCATTTCTCTCTCTATATTGGTTAATTAAGTTCTAGACAATAAAAATTAAGTGTTTAAAAAAGTTTACTCATGTGACTAACAATTTATTAATAAAAAGTGAAGTTGTATAAAATATGACAATATCTCATTAACTTTAAGGAACCTATTTTTATTTATCACTGGAGACATTTCCTGTAAATGTTCAAAACAACCTTTGTTAGGTGGATCTAGATGGATGGAATTTGAAGAAAGAATAAGGGGCAAAGAATACAATCTGAAATGCATTTCCCTTGGTTTGGAACCATATCGAAATAATTGAGAAAGGAATCATTAAGCTGGGAAGAGGAGATAAAATTTTTATTCCTCTCCTTTTGTCTTTATTGCGTCTCTTGTTCTTATTAATAAATTCTTGTTTTTAGTTAAAAAAACATTTTAAAATAAACCAATTTTTATGTCTTAATTTTTTTTATTTTGAATAAGAAATGTACTAAAATTTAATTATCATAAACTCATGGTAACGATTAAAATTTTATTTTTTAGTTAACAATAAAGTTTTAGTTAGGGACACCACTGTCTCTACAAGAACGTACCGTTTTCTTATTTCTTTCATATTTAAAAATTTAAAATTTAGTTATATGTATATGTATAGTGTATTTTTCTCTATTTTTTTTGAAGTTAAAGAAATGGTCGTAAATTAATATGAAACTATTTTAACTTAATGATCTTTTAAGTTTGAATTCCTGAAAGTATAGCTACATTAGACTCGGTGGAGAGAATTTATTTAATATAATAGTAGCGTATTTGACATAAGCTTATTAGAGTGAGGTTGTATAACTTAATATTATAAGTTTAACTTATTTTTAAATTATTTTAACAAATTTGATATTTAAAAAATTTATAGTATAAACTTTCATTTAAAAACAATTTATTAATTAAAATATATATTCAAACTGTATCCTAAATTTTCATTTCCTTTTAAAAGCTAATTAAAGTAGTTAAGGTAGTACATGAACTTTTAAAAGGTATAAAATCATTCATTAACCTTTTAGTCATTATTTTCACCCTATATTTTTTTAAAATAACAATTTCACCATTAATATAGTTATAACACTATAATATGTGCATTTAAAATCATTTAACAGAATTTTAGTTAATTTTATAAAGGTTTATTTAACTTATATAATTTTATATATAATAAAAAATAAAACTTTTCAATTAAAAATATTATTACTATTCACTCATCCTCATTGGGATATCTAGGCAATCTTTAATTTTTTTTTCCTTTTAAAAAAATTACTCTTTTAATTTCTTATCTCTTGACATGTTAGACAAGTCTTTAAAAGGAAGTGATATTAAATATAGAAATGGTATATTATATGGTCCGTTAACATTGACTATAATTAATCACAAAAGTAACATGTTAATAAATATAATATCATATTTTTATCTCTTATAAATCTTTATTAATTTCTGTATTTATCATGGAGGATATTATAAATGACGTGATTGTTTTTAGAATATGTACTAGTTCTTCTGTCAAAAGAAAGAAAAAATGGTGGAGTAATAAATTGTTAGAAAGTTGAGGTCTGCGGGGTAAAACGAGCTGTCTAATAACATGGGGATACTTTCACAAGATAAAGTATAAGCTATAACCTTAATGTGAATAAGTTTAGATAAGATTTATGTTAGCTTAGCCAAGATTTATGATGATTAACAGTTAAAAATGGTGCAGAAGCATCCAAGTTCACCATTGTTTCCATCATTAACTTAGTGTGAGGGTGTTTCAGAGAGGGGTCAGATAAAGGGGACAGGTGTTTCATATTCCACATCTCAGTTTCATGCAAAGCAGCCACGACATGCAATGCAACCTCACCTCTTGCCGCGTAACCTTCCACCACCTCCTCCATTATCTTATAATACTTACCATACTCACTTCCCTTCTCTCACACTCAACTCGATACTCATACTATCATTATTCTGAATTTTGCTTATTTTGGGTTCTGAAAATCAAGCAAGAACATGTCTGATCAACCAAGAAGTGCAGGGTCCTACTCCTATGGAACCACAACCTACGACCCCAACACCAACATTAGCACCACCACCTACCCATCTCCACCTGCACGCCAAACCGTTAAGTTCATAACTGCTGCAACTATTGGTGTGACACTCTTGCTCTTGTCTGGTTTGATCCTCACAGGAACTGTCATAGGCTTAATCATTGCAACCCCTCTTCTTGTTCTCTTCAGTCCCATCCTTGTTCCAGCTGCTATTGTTCTGTTCCTTGCTGCTTCTGGCTTCTTGTTCTCTGGTGGCTGTGGTGTGGCTGCCATTGCTGCTTTGTCTTGGCTCTACACCTATGTCTCTGGGAACCACCCTGCAGGTACCGACACCTTTGATTATGCGAAAGGGTTGCTAGCAGATAAGGCAAGGGATGTTAAGGAAAGGGCCAAGGATTATGGAGGTTATGCCCAGGGGAGAATTCAAGAGGTTACACAGGGACCTTACTAGTCATGCCATGCTTGCGTGTTACTGTTGGGTATGAGAGGCCGAATTGAAGGTGATGGTGGTGGCACCCTTTGGAATTGCATGTTCAGGCCCTGTTAAGTCCTGCTGTTAATTTGAATCTTGTTTTGCAGTGTCATGTGTTGTTATGTTTTTCTTTTGTGTCCTGTTTGGTTTTTTGAGCTATATCTTTCACCTTATTTGTGTAACCATCATGTTAATAAATGAATCTCTTTTGTAGCTAAGATCAATATTTCCTCGTTATCAATTCAAGATGTGTGTTCGAATGTTTCCTCGTTTAATTTTGTACTTTCTTTTTCCCTTTTTTTCTGTTGCTCTTTTTGGTTTTCCTCTTGAGTTAGAGGATGTGTTAGATTTTATATATATCTCGATATGGCAATTAGCAACCGACACTAGAAGACAGAAAAGGATCAAAAGATGACTATTAACTCACAAGTGGCTTCATAAAATCTATAATCAAATGCCACCACGTGAACTGACATGCAGTAACAGAAGTGTTATTGCTAACTTTTAAATTCGATGCTGTTTTGAAGTCATTATTTTTTGAATGACATGCATTGAAATTGGATACCAATACCATGAATACTAATACTAATAATAGTGTTTTCCTGCTCCTGAGCCTCTGCAAGCGTTCCCGCGTTTTGATTGCATGTTTACCTCCCTTCACTGAAACCAGTCATTTTCTGTGCCTCGAGATTTATCTGTCACATTTATTTTGTGATTGCAATGTATCAATCGTGTAACCGAGTTCATTATGGAACTTAGATTCTAAAGTATATTGTTACCAAGTTTGATCGTCTAAAACAACGTCCTTAAACATGTTATGAGAGTTTGGTCATCTAGAATGTTAATTATGAGGATGCAAACCCTGTCCTGTTGTCCCTTTGTCCCTTATGTTGAGAGATTAAACATGTTCCGAGGGTTCAAATCCTGTTGATAAAGGGTTCACTGTCCTTAGTCTAGTTCAGTGAGTGACATTGGAATATTAATATAAAGTGTTAAGACTTCGGAGTGTGGATATATAAAGTGTGAGTGGGGTTTGAGTTAAAACCTTAGTTCTTTCACTTTTTGATATTTATTTTTTTTCTTTATACTTTTTTCTTTTTTCTTTGATCCTTGTTACGAATGATCAAAACAGTATTTAGTAGAAAGGGTTTGAATTTTGTTACGTGTGTATAATGTAGCTCCTTGAATTTGTGTATAAAAAATGTTACTCTAGTGTCAATATGTTTGGTTGATAGAGATCGTTGATAAATAGTTATAAATTTTATTATATTTATAAAAAGTGTAAAAAAATATTTTGTTGTGAAGGACTTTAGTTTTCTATAATTAATAGATAACTAAATTTTTCAGGCATATTATGTTATGAGGAACTTAAATCATATATAAAAAAAATAACTGGGAAGGTAAAGCCTATTGGATTGATTTTACTTCCGATCAAAGTAGCATTATATTAAATGAAGCTACTGTGTTTTTTCCCTGCACATGGAGTTAATTGATAACACAGAACAGAAGCAAATAAGCAATGAATGATTGGTGATGGAAATATAGCGAATGAAATCATGTAAACAAAATTTAAGGAAATAAGTTATAATGACTAAATTCCATTAGGATGACACGTTGTATTGTACTAAGAATTTGTATCATGAATTATAAATGGAACCCTTTCCTATAATAATGCAGAGAGTTGTGATAAAAAAAATCTTAAAAGGTCGGATCTTAATATTTAAATTTTGTGGTACTGTAGTTTAACAGCGACACCAAGGATCATTTCCTATTTGAATTTTTTATTCAAGCCCTTCATGTTGGCATTTCGTTTGATGGAGTAAAACTCCAATTCAATCCTCAAACATTATGTGGCTTCAATTATATATGGGTCGCTTACATCAAACAATTTGGTTAACATTTAGTAAAAACAAAACAGTAGAATAAGAATAAAATATAAGCAAAACTTAACTAATTAGATGTTATTTAATGATACAATTCTTATTATAATCTGCTATTAATGAAGAGAGATAATATGAATGATTTTTAAAATAGAAAGAGAAATTATCATTTTAGTAATTAATAATATAGCTAATTTAAGAATTATAAATGACTCTTTAATAACATTATTAGAGATAAGTTAACTTTTTTATTTAACATGAAGTAGTTATTTATTTCTTCCTACCTTATGAAAAAAGACTTTTCTTATATGAGTTTTGAACAGTTAAATCATATTATGGATTGTTAAGACTAAAATATAGCAATCATGTAAGTTTTTTAAAAAATCACATAACTTTTTAAGTTATTTGATAACTTTAAAAACATTTTAATCAAACTATTCATATATGATTATAAAACTGAGATTCGTTGTCTCACTCTCTTGTAAGAAAACCTTTCTCATAATGTAACATCCAAGATATTTAAATTAATAACAAAGTAAATGAATTAATTAAGGGGATTAATTGAGAGAATTAGTTTTAAATTAAGTTATGATGGCAGCATATTAATGACTGTTTGGCAAGAGTAAAATATATTTATGAAAAATAAATAAAGGAAAAGAGAAATGAATTTAAGAAAATAAAAGAAAATAAAAATGAAAAAGGAAATAGGTGAAATGATGATTTTGCCCCTATACATAAAACAAAATTATTTTCAATCTCTTCTTTCTCACTACTCACCCATGCTTCTTCCTTCTTCGTTCCCTACCATGGCTGCGTGAGTACAAGGTAGCAATTGACCTTCGATTTTTCGTCGAAAGTTGAAATTGATTGCGTTTTTGGGACCAGGGAGCGAGGTAAGCTAATAGTCTTGTTTAATTTCTCGTTTTCTTCTCTTCCTCTCTAACCCAAGCATGCACATGGTGGTGGAGTTGTATGGGTTCCTTTGGATTTTGAGAATTTGAGTTGTAAGGAGGTTGTACTAAGCTTTTAGAATTTAAATATGGCATCCGGCAGTGTTGATCTTACGTATCATTTGAGACGCCACCCAACTCTACATGTTTCTATCTAACTATGTTCAACTCTTCACTTTCTAACCTCCCTAAAACTTCTGAACAAAAGATTAGGAAGAAGGGGTTATGCTAAACTTTGAATCTTACATTCCTCCCTAATGACTGTCAGCCCCCAAGTACCAACTCTACCTAATAGGGACAAACTCATTCATCATTTCGTTATTCACAACTCAACATCCATCGATTTTTTCATGCCTGATTGAAAATGCTTAGTGTTCTGCATGAATCGTGCTTGAGGAGATACAGATAGGTCTCCTAAATATATTATTGAAACCTAGTCATTGTGAAAAAGATGGCAATGATCACATGCTTATTAAATCATCAAATGAATGATTCGGAGAGGAACCAACACTTACTAACAGTAAATAGTATGATTCTTTATTGAACCATGCAACTCTACACAGTGCGCATAATGCAGAATTCTTACAGTCTATAAGCATCAAGATTCAAGTGGCTTATCGTTTTCTTGCTTATAGAAGCTTTCATATGTCTGCACTCTTGGCTTTGATTCTGGCAATTCCAGCTCTTGCATAAAGCCATCAGTCATCTTGACGAAATCATTCAAGTGAACTTGTTTCCATTCCTTTCAAGTCAAAACATCAGAAATTAATTATTAAACACAAAAAAAAAAAAACTTAGTTCTAGAATAACGAGAGATGCACCAAAAGGGATTTATATTTGTACGAGAACTTAAAACGAAGAAATTAAAAGAATATGTAAAGTTTAACAAAATCATACAAACTATACATGTTACGACAAAATGGGCATATATTCAATGTATATGAATAGACAATACTCAAACCAGCAGCAAGGTCTTTAAGTTTTAACATTTAAAAATGCGTTTAATCTTTTATATATTATAGGAAAAACAGTGTCAAAGGTTTATAATAACTAAAGAACCTTACTCAACTAGCTAAGTTAGACCCTTGACAAAATATATTTTAACATTAATATAATGAAATGGTCTCAATAAGTTAATTTCCTGCTTAACCACTAGTCCACCAGATCAAAAATATGCTGCAAAACCACTACTGAAATGAGCCAAAAGACTTGAAGAACAGGACAAGTTCCTTTTATCAATCCCTTTAAAACCAATCATAAAACCAACCTGAACGAAGTTTCAAGTTTCAAGCAGTAACATTAAAACATCGAATGAGAATGAGAAAGAGGGGCATGGTCACCTCAAAGTCCCACTCTGAATACAAGGTAGGATCATTCGGGTTGCTCCAAACATAAGTGTGAACTTGTAACTTTTCAGAGTTGTCCTGTGAAATTCATTTTAGCATTCTCATCAGGATACATCTCAAAAGCAAAGAACCTATATTTGATATAATTGTTCAATAGGATAATACTTTCTTCAATCTCATCCTATGTATAAGACAAATTAAAGAGTGTTTAAATGATGTTATTTATAAGAAAAAACTCATCAATTTAAAAGTAACTTCTTGTAGAAAATTACTATAATTCCGAAACAGGTATTTTGATTTGAATTGTCTTAAGAAAAGACAAGAGTAATAAAAAAAGGAAACAAAAATTACCCTAAGGAGAACTTCAACAGGAGTTCTAGTATATTCAACATCTTCGAAGTCATCCAAAATATCTAGTTCTAATCCCGAAATACCGAGAAGAACCTGTCCAAAAATTAAAATATATAATAATAAGATAATATTGAGGAGAAATAAAAATGAATAGAGAGTGAGAGAGAGACCCTGCCGGTGACTTTCTTAGCCTCGATGGGGAGAATAGCGGGATAAACGCGATCCTTGATCTTGAACCTATGACTGCCATAAACACACCTTCAGTTTATGGATGATTGAATTGAATTGCAGAGAGAGAGAGAGAGAGAGAGAGAGTAACTAACTAGTTTTGTAGGGTGGCAGGTGCAGTTTGAGGGAGGCGCTTCAAGAGGACATGGACAACCTCGTCGGCCAACAGACTCCCATAAACGAACACATTGTGACTGTCGCCACCACAATTCACTTTCAGACTCATCTTCACTTCGCTCACTCTTCCTCTCCTGAAAACCACGCACTCTTTTTACTCCATATTTTATTTATCACCAAAAATGACGTGTCACCTCATACTACTTTAAACGTTAAAATATATGTTTAATTTATGATGATTTAATAATTCTTATCATCAACAACTCAATTTATTAAAACAACAAAATAAAAGAGACACGTACCATCAAATGTTTTGTAGTCCTAGTTTTTGTTCTCTGTTTTTCATCCTCTAAGCGTGAGATTGAGATGTTTTGGAGTAAGAATCTTTCAACATTACCACACAGTCTTCAACAAAAACATGTCATTTTTAAACCATGATTCAAAAATTTAAAATTTCACAGATTTTCATATTTCCTCCTAATTTTATGTTTTGTCCATACTTGTGTTAGAGAGAATTATTGTAAATCACAAAGACAAACCACTGGCTAATTTATGTGATCAGTGACTGATTTTACTCAAGATATATTCAGTTGTAACCAATAAAAAAATATATATAATTATTGTAATAATTAAACCCTTCAACTAATTATTTTTCGACTTTTATTTGTTTCCTAACAAACCATCCTAAGAGAAATTTGCACGTCTATTCAACTATGCTTATATACCAAATAAATTCCCTTTTTCCCTGACTTTTTAAGTAAATCTATATAAGTTGAATCAAATAATAACTCATGTAAATAAGCATCTAGATCCATGCTTAAGCATCTCTATTATGACTTTTCATTTTAAATATAATTGTAGTTCATTTAAATATTTTAACATGCGGTAACTCTAATGAGTTTACAGGTCAAGATTTTAAAAGTTTCATAACTCTCTTGATTGACAACCTTAGATACAAGCAACATATGTAAGTAGGGATAGCCGCATGCCACGTGTCTAGTTGATCATGAATACATATATAATGGCTTTCCCAAGCATATTTTAAGTCAAATATCTCCGATCGTAAAAGGTTGTTGTACCATTGTTCCACTAAGAGGAATTCCATAAATTTGTCTCAACCAATGTTGAAGGGGGTAGTGGGGCTGGTTCCAGTGGTGGGGCTCCTCCCCAAGTTACACATTCCGGTTTTGTAAGTGTTGACAAAGTTCTCAAAAAGGCACCCGGAAGAAGAACCCAAAGAAACTAAAGGAATATGTCATTGATGATCTTTCTTCGGATGATGAGTAGAGTGGATTGCAGATAATCCTAAAGTAAGTGAAGATATGGAAGATGTTGGAGATGTTAGCAGGGTTGTTGCTGGTTGGGATCCATCTAGTTCACCTCTTGATGATCTAGAGATTCCTAGTTTTTTATGATGAAGGAAAAGATGGCAATGGCTTAAGCATGACTGATGTTGATGAGGATGAAGATGATGATCCTATTATTCCTGACTTGAATGATACGTTGGATGCTTACGCTTTGAGTTTCTAATTAATGTCTTATGTTTGATGCGTTAGAGTTAGACTTTGAGTTTTATGATAGCATAGTTGGTTTTATGTTTCTAATATTATGAATTCATGTTTTAGACTTTGAGTTTATATTTATGACTTTGAGTTTAGTTTATTATTATGAATTTTATGAGTTTAGTTTGATATTTTTTATATTTATATATGATTTAGTATCTCTGATAGACTCTTCCATGTCATGTTATAATACTACAGAGATCTACGTTTCGAGAATCTCTTTTGTTTTAACATAGAGTCTATATTTTAACAACATTGATCCCAACCACAAACAATTAACCCAAATTCTAAGAAATTCTGCCAAAGAAAGTAAATTAACATGGCCAAATATCATAAAACCCAGCATCTAATAATAGGTAAATACATGGGGGAAAAGAATAAAACTAGGAGTATCCATCAGGCTAAACCAATGTCATTAAGCCTGCTACTTCTTTTATAATACTTCCGCAGCTGCATCAATGATAATTCCTTGTGCAAATGGAAATTGGACTACTTTTTAAAGTTGAAACCATCAGCTGATGTGAATACGGTAAAATTCAAATTAATCAGTTCTTACTTACTAGTTTAACAATTAAATCCAATAGTGACATGAGAAAGAATCTATCAATCAATTCCTATGTCCTAGCACTAGTCTTCCAAGGCATACAATATTTGCAAATTCTTAAATTAACTGTAAGCAAGGCAGAAGAGCATTGTATAAAAAGCCAACAATCTTTTTCATGACCATAACCACAAATCTTTGAAAAAATGTGGGGGTTGTAATACAAGGGACAGCGTGGGATAGCCCAGAAAATTTTTTCTTCTTTTCACACGTTGTTATCTCTCACTAAAGGTATCTCAGGTCTATTTAGGTGAGGCAAAGAAAAGCTGTGGATTGTGAGAGAGTAATAGTATGAAGAGAAAGTATTTCATTGTGTTTAGAAGATTGCATATACATGCTTATATAGCAATGAGATCTTAGACTGATTGGGTAACTAACTAACCATATTTGGTTACAACAAACTCTAACTATTAACCAACTCTTAACTAGCTCTCTTCTCTCTTCCCTCACTGACCAATCCATTCACAAAAGGGAGAAAGCTTAACCCCATTTTTTGCATGACCATCTTTTTTCTCTACCTTCTTACACTTCCTCGGCACCCAAACACTCATAGCTCAGTTGTCAAGCCTCATCCATCTCTAATTTCTAGATATCCCTCATGGTTTCAACCCCACACACTCCTAAAAATTGAAGCAGTGAATAAAGCTAATTCTTTTAGAATCCAATGCAAACTCCAATTTCTTGATTCAGCGAAAGGTCGCAAGATCTTACATAAGCAATGCTTGGAAATAAGACTAGCATTATTGTTGGAAACTCAATTAGACCAACCTAATTACCAAGAAAGAGCCTCATATCAAACCGTGTTATATGAGAGAAGCCGGACAAGGTTTGCAGCAACTTTAACAATTGCAGGTTGTCCAAGTTGTATCCTACACAAATAAAAACCTAACAATGAGGCCCAAAATCATTGAACATAATGAAATTTACAGTCTAAAACTTCATTTTACAGAAGAGAGTATCCTATTAGTGCATAACAGGGGAAGTAAAGCCACTTACGTGTGTTGATGGAGGAAGTAGCGCACGGAGTCAGAAACAACCTGAAAACCACGCACTATTTTACTTCATATTTATTTATCACCAAAAATTAAGCGTCACCTCATACTACTTTAAACATTAAAATATATGTTTAATTGATGACCATCAATTTTTTTTGTAGTCCTAGTTTTTTTTTCTTTGTTTTTCATCCTCAAAGCGTAAGATTGAGATGTTTTGGAGTAAGAATCTTTCAACACTACCGCATAGTCTTCAACAAAAACATGATTCAATAAATTAAAATTTCACACATTTTCATATTTCCTCCTTACTTTATGTCTTGTGTCCATTTTTGAGTTAGAGAGAATTATTGTAAATCACAGAGACATTCTACTGGCTAATTTATGTGATCGGTGACTAATTTCACTCGAGATGTATTCAGTTGTAACCAATAAAAATAATATAATTATTGTAATAATTAAACCCTTCAACTAATTATTTTTCGAGTTTTATTTGTTTCCTAACAAACCATCTTAAAGAGATATATAAGTTGAATCCACGGTTGTTGTTAACTATCTTCAAAGAAAAAAGTATATCTGCACGGTGAAACCATATTTAGCTAATTCCGCAATTTGGTTGCAGAGATAAATCGGGATTTTCAGTCTGACTTCCATTCTTGCCAATACTAAAGTTGCTAGCAATATCTTTTCTTGAGCTTAAGCCCCCTTCAACCGCTAAAAAATTAAATAAAAACCAACAAAATCTTAGTAATTATTATGAAATGAGAAAATAGATTATATATATAATTTTGATAGGAAAACTACATACACAAAAATAATATCCTAATTAAGTTCACCTGTTTTTTAACATCCATATACAACTAACATTAAAAAAAAATAATAACCATCGGAGTCGACCTTATATATTCTCCTGATACCACAAAAATAAAATTCTTGTATAGTAACGTGTTAAGATTTCAACAAATATTACGAATAACTTCCCGTCACACCACCTCCATAGAAAAACCCATGGTGAACCCTTGTTGAACTAACCACGTTCCTAAGAAAACGAATAAATTCGACCAAAAAAAAAACCGAATAAATTAAGTTTCAAGGTTGCGTTTCTCCGGGCTAAAATCTACATCAATCTTAATGCTTGAAATTTGAAATATCTTTTGTATTGTAAACTACTAACTACCGAGACAGAAAACAAGTTATGATGATTGCTTTGTATGCACCACCGACTCACCAAAGAAAGCGTTACTTTAGAGCCAGCCATATAATGAACCAAAATAATCCATGGTACATAACATAAGAGATAAATAACTCGACCAGAAAAAAATATCCAACCAAACAATGTAATCGATTACACAAATAGTTAACCAGTTCGTAAAAAAGATCACAAGATCTAATGTAGCCCAGCAAGATTCTTCCCAGCTACTTCTTCATATGTTCATTGGCTCAGGAGTACCAAGAATGTCAAGCAAAGAGTTATGAGGTTCCAGTTCCTCATGCCATAATGGAAGTTGGTCACCAGGGTAGAAATTCCTGGTCACTCCCTCTGAGTTTATCTACAAGGATTTCAAAATCAGGTGGTTTCAAATTATTGTGCATACGAATTGACTAAATTAAACTGCATGACATGAATAGTAAATTCATGAATTTGGTCCCCTGCAATGCATTTCATCCCTCTCTTCCCCTTGTAAGACTTGACAGATTGAAGAATGTAAGAAGGGGAAAATAAAACACCGAGTCACCAATTAAGATGTCTTACTATGACAGTTCGGACCACCCCACCACTTGCACCATCACGAGCAATAGCCAGGGATACTGCCTTTTTTACTAAATCCTGCCATACAACATCAAATAGACCATCAGGAAATAAGGATTCAGATATAAATTTTACCTCAAAAATATCATTCCTGGAATTTCTCATAGATTATAAATTTTATCACTGTTAATATATGAAGCAACATTGATAACAAGATCAGATTAGGTTCCCAACTACAACCTTTCTGGCACTGAAGTTGTTATTCTTCAAATTAAGAAAAATATTAAGAACCAAAACTTAGTAGAAGAGTTTTATGGCCCATAGTAGTTAGTGGTCCTTTTTCCTGACTTTCAACTCCAAATAAGGCATATCACCTATGAAGCCCAGGTATGTCAAAATAGGCTACATACGGACACATATCGGACACCAATACATTTTCGGGAAGCATCTGAGACATTTTTTATTTCTAAAATTTGCTGATACGCTTTCGATATGGATTAGATACGGCTTCATTCTTCAGGGACACAGCGAACTGACTTGATATGATACGGACGTTGTACGCTGGTATGCTCATGGAGGAGAGAGGACATCTCGGAGGTGACAGAGCTTCATATGATGCTCGCTACAGATTGTGGATGCTGTGCATTCCTATCACACAGTGGTGTGCGGTGGTCACCCCGCTGGTCTGCAACAAAGATGGGAGAGTCATGCTTGGTCGAGTTGCAGTGCGCACAAAAAGGAGGCACAACACTCGAGCAAGATGGTCACACATAAAGAGGTCGTTGTCTCTGGTGTGCAGCAGTTCAAATGGCACTTCATTCAGATGGCACCCCATGGTGGTCGCATGGATCGAGAAGGGAGTGATTACGCATCTGGGTCTGCGAGGTTGTGCATAGCAGTGATGCACAATGGTGGTGTGGCGCAGATTGGAGAAGAGGGAGTTGCTTGGTCACTGCATATTAGTGGCCGCTCCATGCAAAGAAGAGAGGGTTGATTGTAGTACTTCAAGATCTTTGCACTTTTAATGTCAGTTATAAAATAATATTATCCTCCTTGGATTTTTATAGATTTATTATTGTGCTATGTAACTAATAGTCATTTCTTTTTTCTTTTTTTATTACAATTGAAACAGATAATTTCTAAACTACTCTAGGTGTGCTGGTTTTTATCCTCAATTTACTTTTTTATTATTATATATTTAAATAAAATATGTATATATTTTTAAAAAATTTCTATGAACATATCTAAGTTGTGTCATATCTTGATTTTTTTGAAATACCTTGTATTGCAGTATCTGTATCATTCCGAGCATCCAGGTAACATGGCATATCACTCACATCCAAATAAGGTATACCAAACCCAGAAAAAAACAGCAGTAAAAATCAAACATACCTCAGCCTCATCCTTGGTCATTCCCTCTTTCCAGACTTGGTCAAAAAAACCATACAAGTAACTGGAGCCAGATCCTGCAAAAGAAAAGAGCTCAGGTAAACAAATAGCCTCAAAAACAAAAGCCATGCATCTCAAGGGAAAAGCTAATCAGCTAGAAATGAAAAGTAAAGAAATAACAATAGGCATAACAGAAAGGCCACATACAGTATTTGCAATAAGCACTCACTATTCCAGAGTGACACCCAATAAAGCATGTATAAGGCATGCATACAGCAAATTTTAACAGTTCCCGGACATGTTAAGGCTTTAATGCAATGTATAAATTTTTTAACAAAGTATATATCTTCGATAAGGATCCATATTTTGTATGCAAGCTCCACAGCATGCTGTTTCCTTAGCATTTTCAAGATTGACTACTAAAGGGATCTCTCCCTGCTAAGGGCTGCTGAACACCGACAGTAGCAGCAAGTAGTTTCATCCTGCCTGACATCATGCCTACTAGAGTTATGACCATCATTTTATACTTAATGAAACACTACATCTTAAATGACAATTGTGATATTCCCATGTATACTGTTATAAAATATCAAAATGATAGAAGTAAAGAACTTGTGAAATACATTTTGACATATCTATTGTCTCTGAAGTGTCTGACACAAATATGTACTGACACAGTCACGCAGGTAGTGTTTGTGCATCCTGGATTTATATAAAAACCAGTAAATGGATAGAAGCAAATCATCAGACTAAAATCACTAAAAATCAACCATCTTCCAAAAGATCCACTATTCTACAACCTAACCAACCCTATAAGGAAAGATACATATAAAGAAAGGAAGGAATTTAACAGGTTATACATAGATATAACATTACTTGGACTCAACTCTATTACACAAATTTAACAAACCCCCACCATTGTTTTTTTTCATGGCTTGTGATGCAAAACCATTGTGCATATCTTTTACACAACTTGAGTAATAACATTGTAGATGGACCTTAGTTTTGGAGTCGAATCAAATAATAACTCATGTATATAAGCATCTAGATCCATGCTTAAGCATCACTACTATGAATTCGGGGTGGTTTCTACATTTTCATTTTAAATATAATTTTAGTTCAATTAAATATTTTAACATGAGGTAAACTCTTATTAGTTATGAGTTTACCAGTCAAGGTTTTGGAAGTTTCATGAGTTTACTTAAACTCTCTTGTTTGACAACCTTGGATACAAGCAATATATGTCAGTGGAGATAGTCGCATGTCTAGCTGATCATGAATACATAAATCAGAACATAATTAATGGTATTCACAAGCATATTTTAAGTCAAATACCTCCAATGGTAAAAGGTTGCTGTACTATTGTTCCACCAAGAGGAATTCCATAAATTTGTCCACCTTCATATTTGTCCCAACCACCAACAATTAACCCAGTCTCTAAGACATTCTGCCAAAGCAAGTAAATTAAAAACAAAGCCAAATATCATATAACCCAGCATCTAATAATAGTCTAATAATAGATAAATACATGGGGGAAAAGAGTAAAACTAGGCGTATCCATCAGGCTAATGCAATGGCATTAAGACTGCTACTTCTTTAATAATGCTTCCACAGTTGCATCAATGATAATTCCTTGTGCAAATGAAAACGGGACTACTTTTTAAGGTTCAAACCATCAGGTGATGTGAATACAGTAGAATTCAAATTTATCAGTTCCTACTTACTAGTTTAACAATTAAATCCAATAGTGACATGAGAAAGAATCTATCAATCAATTCCTATGTCCTAGCACTAGTCATCCAAGGCATACAATATTTGCAAATTCTTAAATTAACTGTGAGCAAGGCAGAAGAGTATTGTATCAGTACACGTGTTGGGCAGTAAAAAGCCAACAATCTTTTTCATGACCATAACCACAAATCCTTAAAAAAAAATGTGGGGGTTGTAAGACAAGGGACAGCGTGGGATAGCCCAGAATATATTTTGTTCTTTTCACGCATATTGTTATCTCTCACTGGCCAATCCATTCACAAAAGGGAGAAAGCTTAACCCCATTTTTTGCATGACCATCTTTTTTCTTTACCTTCTTACACTTCCTCAGCACTCAAACACTCATAGCTCAGTTGTCAAACCTCATCCATTTCTAATTTCTAGATACCTACCCCTCATGGTTTCAACCACACACACTCCTAAAAATTGAACTGATGAATCAAGCTAATTGTTTTAGAATCCATTGCAAACTTCAATTTCTTGATTTAGGGAAAGGTGGTAAGATCTTACATAAGCAATGCTTGGAAATAACACTGGCATTACTGGTGGAAACTCAATTAGACCAATCTAATTACCAAGAAAAAGCCTCAGAATCAAACCTTGTTGTTATATGAGAGAAGCCGAACAAGATTTGCAGCAACTTTAACAGTTGCAGGTTGTCCAAGTTGTATCCTACACAAATAAAAACCTAACAATGAGTCCCAGATCATTGTGCATAACGAAATTCACAGTCGAAAACTTCATTTTACAAAAGAGAATATCCTACAGTGAATAACAGGGGAAGTCAAGCCACTTACGTGTGTTGATGGAGGAAGTAGCGCACGTAGTCAGAAACAACCTGAGAATCTGCAGCCTGCAAAAAGAATATCAGATCAATTTCAGAACATAAAACACTAACACTGCACAAGATTTTCCATAACAATCTGCTGCGAAATTGTAACACAAGTATGATCAGTAATTATCTCCTATGGCTACAACATAATAGATCAGAAGAAAAATTACCGATCCAGAGCGACAGACGTAGACATTATCAGTAAGCTGTGTGATTTTGTCTGAAGCACGGTTGGCAACGTATACACCTAAAAGAACAAGGAGAGAATCGAATTTCAGAAAAGGAAGAAAAGCCCCAATATAATTAGGGTTGGGGTTGTGAAAGAGTGTACCAGTGCTGGTTCGAGAGTCGGCTCCGAGAACGACGCCGCCGTTGTAAGTAACGCCGATGATGGTGGTTCCCATGGAATGAGGGGCGTTGAAATCGACGTTGTGATCCATGATTCCGGTCACCGTAACGACGAGAGGAGGAAGAAGAAGAAAAGAGGGGGAAATGTTCGATGCCCTAACGCCAAGCTCACAAGTAAAATCAAGTCTCGCTCTTCTCTTTCTTGATTATAGCATATCGACTTGCTGCGTAAGTTTGTAATTTCTTTAAATATTATTTTATTGTCTATCATTCTTTTCTATTATTACGTTATTATGCTTACATCTTTAAAATTTAACAAAATATTATTCAATATTTCAATCTCTTGGTTAACCTTGATTTTTCTTAATTTAGTGGAAAATAATTTTTTGATTGTCTAACCTTAATTTAGGTTTCAACTTTGTATTCTAAGTTTTATTTAATTTAATTTGATATTGAATTAGTTTTGTCATGTTAGTTTAGCATTATCTTTGTTACAAAATGAAAATTAGAATTTAAACTTAAAATTCCTTATTAAACTATTTCAACTATTCATACTAGGTCGAGTTTGGAGTTTTTAATATTATTAGTTGCACCAAAGCAATGAGTTAGAATTGTCTAAAATGTTTTTATGTTTCTGTGGAGATAGGTTAAAAAATTACTAAAAAAAATTATAATTAACGTTATCTCAAAGATATAGGGGATGGCTACAATTTGACCACAAAACATGTATAGCAGTCAAGAGATTAAGACTCCACAAGGTTAAGTTAAGCAAGAAAAGATAAGCATTCAACCCAGGTAAAGGATTGTTCGAGTTCATCTTGATATAGTGTGGCCAAGGATCAAGACACCTAGAATGTCATATCTAATAACAGGTTGAGCTAAGTCTATAGCTATCAAGCTAAGTTAATATTTAAAAATGAAAAGTGACGCTAATAGGGAAATTTCCACTATAGTTAGTGACAGGAAGTGGGATGTCACATTAGTCTAGGTAGTTTTTTTGTATAAAAAGGTGATTCTAGGGTCTTTATAAGGTTAGACACACTTGTATAACACTTATAAAATCCTATATATATCAAACACATAGCAACAATACATTGGATCAATCAGGTATAGTAGATATATGGTCTCATTTTAGATTTTTCACTTTTAACTTTTCTTGCATTTACTTTTAGTATCTTTACTTTTCTAGCATCCGCTCTCCTACTCCTTAAAGGACTTGTTCACATGTTCTTCCCACTCATCATAAAAGTGAACTTAAATCCAAGAAAAAATGACACTAAGAACTCGGGTAAACCACGGGTTGGTAACGATCTAACCTCAAATGGTATAGATGATTTAAGTGACCAAAATAATGCCAGGCAAAATAAACAAAATATGATAATCTTCATTGAAATTACATGAGTTAATCATGAGCATCGTCACCTCATAATGATGATAAAAACCTCAATTATACCAAGGTTTAGTTCAAACCATGTGTGACATCACCCATTTTTCCGTAATGATCTATAGGCGAAGATACGTTGTTTTTCCTATTTATGTGCATTGAATAAAGTTCGGGTTTTAGTCGTTATGTGTTATATTGTGTGTATACCTTTGGTGATTAAGATGGATTAATAACTTCGGGGAAGTTATCAATTGTTAAATAATTTCATAGTAGTAATTTTGATGGTAAAAACATTAGTATTAAATTATATCAGTGTGGTGAATCGGTTACTCGATCTCTCAAAGTATCGTACTTTACGCTTTAAACTTTGGAATAAATATCGAGTTTTCAATGTTTATGTGGAAAGTGGAGAGTAACGGGGCTTGAACGAAATGAATTGAATAACCTTACCAACAATAAATAAATTCTACGAAAAAAATGATTAAGATTTCTCGACCATTCTTCACCTGGAAAGTCCTGAAACTTTGTAAATAAGGCTGAATACCTTTAACGATTTAATTATGATTGAAAGTCATTTTCTTGTGTCAAAATACCACATGGTCACCACCATGTTTTAGCCAATTAAATTGCATGAAAAATTGATTAAAGTACATGACCACATGTCTTCCTAAGGTTACACACCAAATCACCTCACATCATTACACCTAATTACCTTTCAAATCATTTTTTCCTTGATTTAAGCACCTTGTTCCCCCCACTTAACCAAGCACTCAACCATATTTTTTTATAATTAAAGTGCCATGAGTTTCTCTCTCTCTCTCTCTATATGTATATATAGAGAGAATGTATCATATGGGAAAGGCTCTCTTATGTGAGAGTGAGAGAAGCAAATCTAGGTCGTACAACTATACAATGGATGGTTGAGATTAATCATGTGAATTTTAAATAAGTCATGTGACCTTTTAAGTGATCATATGAGTTTGAAAAACTTTTAATCTCAACCATCAATTGTATGTTTATACGGTCCAGATTTGTTCCTCTCACTCTCACTTAAGAAAACCTTTTTCATAAGATCAATCTCATATATATATATATATATATATATATATATATATATATGTATGTATATATGCCAAGCATGGAAAGAGAAAATGTAACACCCCTATTTTTATTTTTATATTAAAATTTTGAAGGAATTAGATTATGACTCTTTAGAACTTTTTAATCTACGTATTACTTATGATTTTTTGGAATTTTTTTCATAATTTTTGAATTTTTTAATAAAATAATATATTTTAAATAATTTTAAATTCATATAAGTGACTTAAAATTAAAAATATTTATAAGAAAGTGAAGTTAAATTATAAGAAAATTTTCTAAAATCTATTTCAAGTAGACTTATCTAAAAATTATCGGTCTGAGAAAAATCTTGATTTTTTCCAATCGTTAAAAAATTGGAAACGTATCAATAAATTTTTATTAATAGAAAATTTTAGATTTTAAAATTTTAAACTTTATATTAGTTATTATAAAATTAGTGAGGACTGATATAATATCGCTAAATTTCAGAAAGGATTGATTTTGAATATTTAAAATATACCGAGTGAAAGGTTACTATTTGGCTTAATAATTTTGCCGACAGTTACTATGCAAAACACTGTGCATGTACGAAATTTTCAAAAGATGTACAGTAACCAGGAATAAAAATTCAAAAAATGCACAGTATTTTTATATTAAAATAATAGAATGCATAGTAATTTTTTTCCTATAAATACCGAAGGATTTCTTCTTTAGAATTCACAATTTTAGATTAAGTTTTCTTAATATAGTAGTGCTAGTGAGATAGTGATGGAAGTAAGAGAGAGAAATAATTTCATTTGGAAGAAGGTTCTGCTAAAATCCTAAGGTACGAATACCTCTCTTTTATATTTTTTAGGGTTATTTTCGTATCGTTTTTAGAAATCTATTATTATACTGAAAATAATATTATTTTAAGTTACTATTCTGCATAGTAAAACACTATTTCAATAGTAAATTACTATACAAATAGTAAATTACTATTTACTGTTACTATTTACCATTACTATTCATGTTTTACTATTTACCATTACTATTCACGATTTACTATTTACCGTTACTATTCACGTTTTACTATTTACCGTTACTATTAACGATTTACTATTCACTATTCACTATTTAAAATTTACCATTCTATTTTATGTAGTAATCTTAATTTTCATCTTGTAACTATATTAAAATGAAATTGGTATGTTTTAAAACTCGGAGACGAGACGCGTACGGATCTTCAATAACGAATCAGGATACAAGAGGTAAGGGGGAGTGAGATAAGAATATGATATGAAAAAACATAAGAATAACGGGAAGAGTCCCCTACTCCTTTTAAATTTAATAATATTATTATTTTAAAATATTAACTCTTTAACTTAAAATTTTTAATAAATTTTAAATTAAATATCTGATGTAAGTAACTCTAACATACCTATGCAAGGACCTGTTCTTTTATAACCTATATGAACTGGACTATACCTATGCAAGGACTTGGACCACTATGACCCATATGGACTGAACTATACCTATGCAAGGACTGGATTATATGGACTTACATAAACCTATACGAGGAATGGACAAAGAGAACTTAAAAATCAACTATATTAATAATCATTAAATTTTGTATTATGATATATATTAATGATATTTAATTGATTTGATTATGATTGATTTGTGATTGATGATGTTTAACTGTGATTGATAATATTTGATTGATGATATTGTAATGTGGAGTTTGAGCATATAGCGAGCATGACGGAAAGCTAAAACTCAGTAAGAATTTTTTACCTTACTCTTTAAATTTTTATTATTTTAAAATCTTTTATTTCTTCTTAGAAATTATTTTTATATTTAGAATAAAAAAATTAGTATTTATTTTAGAAAGTAGACATTTTATGAAAATTAATTTATAACAAGTTGAGATAATTAAATCTTGAATTAAAGAAAATTTTTTTATAATTTTGGTTGATGATTTAAAGATTATTTGCTTTTAATTAAAATTTTCAAAAGAAAATTATTTTATTTTATTTTTACTTAATAACTAAAGATATTTGGAAATAATTGAGATTTCTAAATTTGATCTTGTTAAGATTCAATTTGAGAAAGAATTATGTAAAATTTTATATGAGTAAGTTTTTAGATATTTAAGGCTTAGAAACTCAATTTCAGTGAGATTCGAAAACTGTACCAAATTTATTTCTGTGGGACAGAAATTCAGACAATTGAGAAAATATACAGTTTATTGAAATGATATTGTAAACCTTTAAGGGATTTAATAATTGAGTTTTTAAAAGCCTTAACCAACTAAATACGCGAGTAGTTTGTAACACCCTCTGTTACACCTTAATAAATTCTAGAAAAATTCATAAATTTTTGTTTTACTAAAGATATGTTTGTTAAAAAGAAACTATCGGAATAAATTATATACATTATTTCTGAAATACCTCAATATTATTAAAACTTTATAAAGTATTTGTACATTCATCCGAAGAAAATAAACATTAAACATTATAAGAAAGAGAGGAAACTCCATGGCCCAAGAGCAGTTGCCTAATGACATTATTTATTCATTGGACCACGGTATTCATACCGAGCTCCCTTTCTAGAACGTGCTATATATACTGTCAATGTTCTTCGATCCTTCCCTCTGTACGAACCATTAATTTAAAACATATGAAACAAAAACATAGAGAAAGGAGTGAGAAACAGAATATAATATTCCCAAATGGGACATAAGCAATAAAGGGTTTTCACAAACTAGTATAATAATATCAATCACAATCACAAGCACAATCAATTTATGAATGTATGAATGATATGTCATATCTTCATCATAACTTATTTATATATGTGGGCCCCTTAAATTTTAATTTGCACTGGGCCAACCAGGAGTTTACACTGTTCCATAATTCCGGATAATAATAACATGAACAACTCAACTGGCATGGAAACACTTAGAGACTAGTCAGATTGAAAAGGTTTTTATTGTGAAAGTACCCGACACTAGGGAGCTACCCCAGGTCCCCTGAAGCACCCTTTCACACCCTCTCATCCCAAGGCTCACAATTAAGCCTCCTCTAATGTATCCTCGGTTTCTATAATCCGTCCCCAGACAATATCATTTTGTTTCTCTTCGATGATTCATGATGCATGAACTACTCGCGTATTTAGTTGGTTAAGGCTTTTAGAAACTCAATTATATTATCAGGGCCTATGGATCATGACATAGCCACCCCAGTAAACTGTACTTTTTCAACTTCTTAAATACGCACATAAAATTTTAGTACAGTTCCTTTTCAAATCACAAATCAAATCTCTTTATAAATTTGAGTTTCAAAGCCTTAAATATATTTCATAACCTGTCAATTCAAAATTAATTTCTAAAAACTTAAATTTGGAATTATCAATATTTAAAACCTTAGTACTTGAAAATTTTGTATAATATTTTTATACATTTAAATAATACGTATATATATATTAAAAAAAATTTATTCTTATAAAATAAATTCTCTTTCTTTTTCTTCTGATAAACTAACTAAAAATCTAAATTTTAGTAAAGATATATACATATATATTAAAAGATAAAAAGAGATTTCTAAAAACTTATGTAGTTTTCTAAGAAATTTCTTAAAAGTAATTTGAATAAATATAAAAAAAAAAATAAAGAAGTAGGAGATAAGTAATTTCTTACTGAATTTTAGCTTTCCGCCATGCTTGTTATATGCTCAAACTCCACAATAAAAGATTATCAATCATAATCAAACATTGTCAATCACAATCAAAACATCATAAAGCATAAATAAATATTAACAATCATAATCAAATCAAATAATTAAACATTAGTTATAAATATGATAATTTAAAATTCAATAATTATTTAAATTAATAAATTTTGTTTTAAGTTCTATGGTCAATTCCTCACACAGGTCTATGTAAATCCAAGATAGTCCAGTCCTTGCATAGGTCTAGTTCAGTCCATATAGGTCATAAATAGTCCAAGTCCTTGCATAGGTTCAGTCAAGTTCGTAATAGTTCAAGTCTTTGCGTAGGTTCAATCCAGTCCGCATAGGTCATAATAGTTCAAGTTCTTAAATATTTTAGATATTAAGTTACATAAGATGCTTAATTTATTAATAACAATTATTATAAATTTTAAGTTAAAAGTTATTATTTTAAAATAATAATATTGTTATGTTTAAAAGGAGTAGGGGACTCCTCCCAATATTCTTATGTAATTTCATATTATATCCTTAATCTCACCCCCCTTACCTTGATTTGCTACCAAAAGTGAATTCGCTCTGCGCCTCCAAGTTCTAACAAAATATTAATACTAATTTATTTCAGTATAAGCTTAAGATGAAAATTAAGATTGCTATCAGAATGATAAATAGTAAATATGCATAGTAATAATAAATAGTAACGGTAAATGGTAAGTCATTAATAGTAACGGTAAATAGTAATTTTTGAATAGTAATAGTAAATAGTAAATTGTGAATAGTAATTTTTTGAATAGTAGTGGTAAACGGTAAATCATGAACAATAACAGTGAATAGTAAATTTTGAATAGTAACGGTAAATAGTAAATTTTGAATAGTAACAGTAAATAGTAAATTGTGAATAGTAACTTTTTAAATAGTAGTGGTAAATGGTAAATCATGAACAATAACAGTGAATAGTAAATTTTGAATAGTAACGGTAAATAGTAAATTTTGAATAGTAACAGTAAATAGTAAAAATAACACAGCGATAATTTATTTTTACTATAGTAACTTATTCATAATAGTACTAGTATATCGATGGTTTAAGAGTGCTAAAAAAATAAACTAAAATTATAAAAATAATATAGAAGAAAGTTATTACCTTACACCTCCGGCAGAACTTCTTTTTACCAAAAGAATTTACTCTCCACTAATTTCTTACGCACTATCTCTCTAGATTCTCTCTCTAATTTTTGTGTGGAAATGTTGTAAATGAGCCATCTATTTATAGGAAGAAAATTTCACTATTTAAGATTATTTAATTATTTATTTTACTATTCATGATGTAAGCGATGATGTAATTAAGCGATGATGTAAGCGATGATGTCGACAGTGGCATTTTGGTTATTAAATGAAAGGTTAAGGGTATTTTTGTCATTCTAAAAAAATGAAAAAAATATAAAAATTCCAAAAATTTATAAATTATATAACAATCAAAAAGTTCTAAAGAACTATAATCAAATTCCTTTGAAATTTTATTTTAAATAATAAATAACGAAATTAGGGGTGTTACAACTCTACTCCCCTAAAAAAATTTCTTCCTCGAAATTTACACTTTTTAGTAAAACAATTGGGGATGAGACTCTTTCATCTCATTTTCTAGTTCCCATGTAGCATCTTCCCCTCTCGTTTCACTCCAAATGACCTTCACGAGTGGAATTTCCTTGTCTCTTAGCTTTTTTATTCTTCTGTCAGCTATTCTGACAGGTGGTGCATCATATGTAAGATTATCTTTAACTTGTATGACATCAGGTTCAATAACATGTGTAGGATCAGATATATACTTTCGTAAGTTTGACACATGAAAAACATTATGGATATTAGAAAGAAAAGGTGGTAATGCTATTTGGTAGGCAAGAGGACTAACTTTATGAATTATTTGATATGGACCAATAAATCTAGGAGTTAGTTTTCGAGATTTCATTGCCCGACCGACCCCAGTCATAGGTGTGACTTTCAAGAATACATGATCGCCTTCTTGAAATTCGAGCGGCTTTCTTCTTTTGTCATAGTAACTTTTCTGCCTGCTCTGTGTTGCCTTCATCTTTTCCTGAACTATTTTGATTTTATCCGTGGTTTGTTGTACCAACTCTGGTCCTAGCATCAAGTTTTCACCAGTCTCAAACCAACATAGCGGGGTCCTACATTTTCTTCCATATAATGCTTCAAAAGGTGCCATGCCAATGCTAGCATGGAAACTGTTGTTGTAAGTAAACTCCACATATGGTAAGAATTGATTCCAACTTCCTTTATGCTCTAACACACAAGCTCGTAACAAGTCCTCTAGAGATTGGATTGTTCTTTCTGATTGTCCATCCGTCTGAGGATGATATGCTGAACTTAGACGCAGTCTTGTTCCTAAAGCCTTGTGTAAGCTCTTCCAGAATTGCGATGTAAAACGAGGGTCCCAATCAGAAATGATACTTGAAGGAATTCCATGCAATCTCACAATCTCCTCTATATATAATTTTGTCAGCTTCTCCATAGAGTAACGAATATTGATGGGAATAAAGTGGGCAAATTTGGTTAATCTATCAACTATTACCCATATTGAATCATGTCCTAATGGAGTTTTAGGTAGAGAAGTCACAAAGTCCATGGTAATGCCATCCCATTTCCATTCCGGTATTTCCATTGATTGTAGCATTCCAGGGGGTTTTTGGTGTTCTACTTTAACCTTCTGGCAAATTAGACATGCAGCCACGTACTCTGCCACTGCTTTCTTCATTCCAGGCCACCAAAATAACTTCTTCAAATCTTGATACATTTTAGTAGCTCCGGGATGAATGCTCATATAACTTTTGTGTCCTTCTTCCAGAATTGCTTTCCTCAACTCCTCTTGATCAGGGATACACACTCGATCTTTATACCTCAGTAATTGGTCATTTCTTACATTGAACTCGACTTCTTTTCCTTGTTTCAAGAGTTCTTTCTTTTCTTGCAGGAATTCATCATCTCTTTGAGCCTCTAAAACTTGCCTCAGGAATTCACTTGTCACTTGCAACGCTCCTAATCTATAGCTATTAGCATTAACCTTTACTGCTAGGTTAAGATCTCTGAAGTTTTCTATCAATTCCAGCTCTTTAATCATCATTGTGGACGTATGCAGAGACTTTCGACTTAAAGCATCAGCTACTATGTTCGCTTTTCCAGGATGGTACTGTAACTCAAAGTCGTAATCCTTTAAGAACTCCATCCACCTCCGTTGCCTCATGTTTAACTCCTTTTGGTCGAATAAATACTTGAGACTCTTATGATCGCTAAACACATCGAATATTGCACCGTATAGATAATGTCTCCAAATCTTTAAGGCAAAGACTACAGCGGCTAATTCTAAGTCATGGGTAGGGTAGTTAATCTCATGTTGCCTTAATTGGCGTGACGCATAGGCTACAACCTTCTTGTCTTGCATGAGTACACTTCCTAGTCCTTGTTTAGACGCATCACAGTAAACTTCAAAACTTCGATGTGGATCGGGGAGTACTAACACCGGCGCAGAAGTAAGTCGATCTTTCAGCTCTTGAAAACTATTTTCGCATTGTGTCGTCCACACAAAAGGTTGTCCTTTCCGTGTTAGCTTGGTCAGTGGGTATGCTAACTTTGAAAATCCTTCGATGAATCTCCTATAGTATCCAACCAAGCCCAAGAAACTTCTAATCTCAGTGATCGTGGTTGGTCTCTCCCATTTTAAAACTGCCTCCACCTTGGAAGGGTCTACTGCTATTCCTCCTTGACTAATTACATGTCCTAAAAAGTTCACTTCTTCCAACCAGAATTCACACTTCGACAGCTTTGCATACAGTTGTTTCTTTTTCAGGATTTCCAACACAACCTTCAAGTGTTCAACATGTTCTTCTTTGCTTTTAGAGTACACTAATATATCATCAATGAACACCACTACAAATTTATCTAGATATGGATGAAAAATCCTATTCATGTAATCCATGAATACGGCTGGTGCATTAGTTACACCAAAAGGCATTACTAGATATTCGTAATGGCCATAGCGTGTTCTAAAAGCAGTTTTTGGTACATCTTCTTTCTTCACCCTTATTTGATGGTATCCAGATCTCAAATCAATCTTGGAGAACACTGTGGCACCACGCAGCTGATCCATCAAGTCATCAATTCTTGGCAGAGGATATTTGTTCTTGATCGTCACCTTGTTCAGTTGCCGATAATCTACACACAACCTCATGCTACCATCCTTTTTCTTAACCAACAACACTGGTGCACCCCAGGGGGATACACTGGGTCGTATAAACTGTTTCTCTATCATCTCTTCAAGTTGTTTCTTTAACTCTGCTAATTCTAGAGGTGACATTCGGTATGGTGCAATTGAAATGGGTCCAACTCCAGGTACTAGATCAATGGCAAATTCCACATCTCTTTCTGGGGGTAAACCAGGGATATCTTCAGGAAAAACGTCAGGAAATTCACACCCAACCGGCAGATTTTTGATTTTTGATTCTTGCTCTCCTTTCGTTGAAAGCAATAGCATGAATCCTTGAGCCCCTCCTTTTAAAGAGGCACTCACTTGGTTGGCGGTTAGAAATCTCGAATCCTCAGGATTCAAATTCACTGGTTCTTTAAACATTATGGTTTTATTATGACAATCTATTAGAACATAATTGTCAGACAATCAATCTAGCCCAATAATAACTTCTAAGCCAGAAAGGGGTAAACAGAAAAGATTGGCCTTAAAGTCCCTACCATCTATGACAATAGGGCATTTCCAACAGGCTTTAGAAGTGACAATGGGATTGTTTCCAGGAGTATGTACAGATAAGTCAAATGGCAGTTCTATCACAGGTAACTTTAGTTTTTCTACACAGTCATTGGCAATAAAGGAATGTGATGCACCTGAGTCATACATAACAGTTAAAGGAATCTTATTAATGATACACTTACCTTGCACCATGGAATCAGAATGAGATGCTTCTTCTCCAGTGATTGCAAAAACCTTTCCTTTTGCCTTCGGCCTTCCGACTGCACTGTGCGCGCCTCCTTGAGTATTTATGCTTGCACCTTCAGGGTTTTCCCTCTTCATCTCTGGGCAATCCTTGATGTGATGTCCTGGTTTGTTACACTTAAAACAAACATAAGTGTTTTTAGGACAATCCCTTTTCAAATGGGGTCCTCCACAGAGAAAACATTTAAAATTTGGTGCAGATGTTGGGTAATAGCTTCCAGTTGAAGCTTGGGGTCTGTTAGGAACAGATGCTGCTCCAAACCGACGAAATGGCGTTTGGTAAGGCTTATTTCTCCTGAAGTCTCTTCTTTGGTGATGGTGAGGTCCTCCACTTCTCATTTCTCCTGCCTTGTGATTGGGCTCACGACTTTTAGTCATTCTATCCTTATGATCTTCTTCAAAGATCCTGCAGCGATTTACCAATACAGAAAATTCACGGATTTCCTGCATTCGTATAGCTTCCTTAATTTCTGGCCGCAATCCATTTACAAACTTTGCACACCGATCTCTTTCATTAGTAGCATCATTATAATGAGAATGAAAACGAGATAGCTCTTCAAACCTGGATGCGTACTCTCCAACGGTCATACTTCCTTGGGTCAGCGACAGGAATTCGAATTGTCTTTTCTCTTTAACATCAGCTGGAAAGTATTTCTCCAAAAATATATCCTTGAAATAATCCCAAGTGATCTCCATGTCGTTGACTTCAAATTGTCTACGCGTGCTATCCCACCAATGTTCGGCATCCTCAGATAAGGCATAAGTAGCGAAGACTACCTTATCAGCTTCATTACATTGCAATGCTCGAAAGATCTTCTCTATCTCTCGAATCCAGATTTGTGCTCCATCAGGGTTATATCCTCCCTTGAAACGAGGTGGATTGCGCTTTTCAAATAGGTCCAGCCTTCTCAAGGCATCGTTACCTTGACCTTCACGTGCTCCCATTGCATTGATTAAGCGTTCTACAACTCCAACAAGATCGTTTCCAGCCATTAGTTTCCTGTTTCACAGTAACTGAGATTTGTCACATCAATCACAGTTACTACCAAATCAGATATTCTATTCTCTATCACCTATACAGAGTTTACGGACAAAGCAAGATAGACCTTTTCCCCAGGCCTATTGGATTAACTGCTCTGATACCACTTTGTAACACCCTCTGTTACACCTTAATAAATTCTAGAAAAATTCATAAATTTTTTTTTTACTAAAGATATGTTTGTTAAAAAGAAACTATCGGAATAAATTATATACATTATTTCTGAAATACCTCAATATTATTAAAACTTTATAAAGTATTTGTACATTCATCCGAAGAAAATAAACATTAAACATTATAAGAAAGAGAGGAAACTCCATGGCCCAAGAGCAGTTGCCTAATGACATTATTTATTCATTGGACCACGGTATTCATACCGAGCTCCCTTTCTAGAACGTGCTATATATACTGTCAATGTTCTTCGATCCTTCCCTCTGTACGAACCATTAATTTAAAACATATGAAACAAAAACATAGAGAAAGGAGTGAGAAACAGAATATAATATTCCCAAATGGGACATAAGCAATAAAGGGTTTTCACAAACTAGTATAATAATATCAATCACAATCACAAGCACAATCAATTTATGAATGTATGAATGATATGTCATATCTTCATCATAACTTATTTATACATGTGGGCCCCTTAAATTTTAATTTGCACTGGGCCAACCAGGAGTTTACACTGTTCCATAATTCCGGATAATAATAACATGAACAGCTCAACTGGCATGGAAACACTTAGAGACTAGTCAGATTGAAAAGGTTTTTATTGTGAAAGTACCCAACACTAGGGAGCTACCCCAGGTCCCCTGAAGCACCCTTTCACACCCTCTCATCCCAAGGCTCACAATTAAGCCTCCTCTAATGTATCCTCGGTTTCTATAATCCGTCCCCAGACAATATCATTTTGTTTCTCTTCGATGATTCATGATGCATGAACTACTCGCGTATTTAGTTGGTTAAGGCTTTTAGAAACTCAATTATATTATCAGGGCCTATGGATCATGACATAGCCACCCCAGTAAACTGTACTTTTTTAACTTCTTAAATACGCACATAAAATTTTAGTACAGTTCCTTTTCAAATCACAAATCAAATCTCTTTATAAATTTGAGTTTCAAAGCCTTAAATATATTTCATAACCTGTCAATTCAAAATTAATTTCTAAAAACTTAAATTTGGAATTATCAATATTTAAAACCTTAGTACTTGAAAATTTTGTATAATATTTTTATACATTTAAATAATACGTATATATATATTAAAAAAAATTTATTCTTATAAAATAAATTCTCTTTCTTTTTCTTCTGATAAACTAACTAAAAATCTAAATTTTAGTAAAGATATATACATATATATTAAAAGATAAAAAGAGATTTCTAAAAACTTATGTAGTTTTCTAAGAAATTTCTTAAAAGTAATTTGAATAAATATAAAAAAAAAAAATAAAGAAGTAGGAGATAAGTAATTTCTTACTGAATTTTAGCTTTCCGCCATGCTTGTTATATGCTCAAACTCCACAATAAAAGATTATCAATCATAATCAAACATTGTCAATCACAATCAAAACATCATAAAGCATAAATAAATATTAACAATCATAATCAAATCAAATAATTAAACATTAGTTATAAATATGATAATTTAAAATTCAATAATTATTTAAATTAATAAATTTTGTTTTAAGTTCTATGGTCAATTCCTCACACAGGTCTATGTAAATCCAAGATAGTCCAGTCCTTGCATAGGTCTAGTTCAGTCCATATAGGTCATAAATAGTCCAAGTCCTTGCATAGGTTCAGTCAAGTTCGTAATAGTTCAAGTCTTTGCATAGGTTCAATCCAGTCCGCATAGGTCATAATAGTTCAAGTTCTTAAATATTTTAGATATTAAGTTACATAAGATGCTTAATTTATTAATAACAATTATTATAAATTTTAAGTTAAAAGTTATTATTTTAAAATAATAATATTGTTATGTTTAAAAGGAGTAGGGGACTCCTCCCAATATTCTTATGTAATTTCATATTATATCTGATCCGGTCTAGATACCGGCCCCCATACTTGTGACGTCAGACTGACCTCATATAAGGAAAACCGGTGTCCAGGGGTTCAACGTTACCACACCGGATATCCGTTGTCTGGTCATCCGCCCTCACTCCATGACAGCATCATTCATTTTCGCGGCAACGGTTCTATGTTCATTGATACGGGATATTTATATAATTGATAGCTTTTCCCTCATAGCAAGAGAAGAGCCTTTTGATAACTTATCAACGAAGACACTGTTTGTAGCAAAATACGTCACATCAATGGCTTCAGAAAGTAAGGGGGCGTGTCAGCAGATTATGCGGAAAAGGTGATTATCCTCCCCTCTCTCTAGAGGATTGTACTCTGATAATTGACCTACCCTCCTGACACATTCTGAAAGTCGAGCCACCTTGATTGACAAAATATACACGCAATCAGAGATAAGGGACCCACCTGCATCCAACGTATCATTTTTTCTCTTACGTTCAACTATAAGAAGCCATATCAACACACATGCATGGTATCGTGATTCTATCTCACATTTTACTGTTATCACGCTTGAGTATTCATTCAGTTCATACACTCTTCTAACTTGAGCGTCGGAGAATCTTCGCAGGTGGCACCACCTTTCGCCCTCCTACAACGCGAATCGTTGGTGTGAAGGATCTCCAGGACAACAAGACCGGCCTCTCCCACTGAGAGACCGGATTAGTACATCGGACATACACAGTTCCGGGGTGTAAACCCTAAAAACACCTGCATCCTTGTGGCTGGTCCCATACCGGATCCTAGACCCCGGTCCAGACCAGTTCATTGGCACGCCCGGTGGGACCCGATAGAGTTATTCCCATTTTCGCAGAAGTTAGGTTGGCACAATGGAAGGTGACGGGAGAGATTTCGTGGAAGGTCACGTGGAGGATGTGACCCATCAACAGGCTGGGAGGAGACTCGTCTTCGAATCTCCTGCAACTCAAACCCGGAGGATGGTGCAAGTGCAGACACCTGACCCTCGCGATGAGGTTATCAGGCAACTGAAGGAGGAGCTGATGGAGCTGAGGCGAGAGAGAGGAGGAGCTGGGGACAGAGTAGTGTCCCATGCAGAGGATGCTCACCATGCATCAGCGAGGGATAGATCCACCACCCTCCAGTATTCGAAGATCCCCACATATGAAGAGAGGGAGCAGACGCAGGACTCTGGTGATAGAGTCAGTATCAGGAGAAGGGAGCAGGCGGTGTTAACTCCAGGGACATACAAGCTTAATGTCCCTTTCTCACGGAGGTTGATGAGTATTGTCATTCCAAAACATTTGCAAACAACTCAGCCATTGTCGATTGGGAAGTATAATGGAGAGTCCGACCCCACTAAGCATTTGGATGCTTATGTTTATGAAGCTATGTATCTGGGAGCAGACGAAGATGTCATGTGCAGAATGTTCCCAAGGACGTTGACGGAGGAAGCTCTCAGCTGGTTTAAAAGTTTGCCTTCAGGATCTATAGACTCTTGGGAGGAAATGGCTGCTGCATTCGAAAGCCATTTCGTTATTTCCAGGGATATCCCAAGAACTTCTCACACCCTGGCCCAGATAAGACAGGGAGAAACTGAGACTCTTAAGGAGTTCCTGAAAAGGTTTTACAAGGAGGCTGCGTTGGTCCCTAACCTCATGGAGGCCATACAACTCCATATTGTAGTGGAAGCTCTTCAGCCAAGTTCAGCCTTTGCCCTATCTTTGGCAAAGAGCCCACCTACAACCTTCGAGGAGTTTCGAAGGAAAGCTTCCAAATATGTGGGCATAGAGATGCATCTAGAGGCAACTGCAGCAAGAGTAAAGCCTTCTGCACCCGCTCAGCAGCCACGGAGAGAAAAGGAGAGAGCGAGGCCCGAGAAGCATGCCTTTAGAGAAGACTTTGTGAATGCTCGTCAGCATCCACGAGATAGGCGCGTATCGTCGTTCGATCACTATGCCCCGTTGAACACCAGGCACTCACAGATCATGAGGGAGGTTGGTTGGCCAACTCTGAACGTCTTTGGTATAAGGAAGCCAGCCCCGGCCAAGAGGGGTGGTAACCCACGTAAATACTGCACTTTCCATGAGCAGACAGGGCACAACACCGATGAGTGTAAGGCGTTAAAGAATACGGTGGAAACTCTCATTCGGGAAGGAAAGTTGAAGCAGTATTTGTTTAAGGAGAAATCTATGGATGAGCCTCATAGAATGGAGAAAAGGAATAGAGATCCTGATGATGAAGATGATAATACGCGTAACCCAGCAAGGAAGTTCACTGCGGCTGAGAAGCAGAAAGGGGTAGTGATTGCTGAAGGTGCCCAACAAAGTAATATGCCCCAGCAGCAGAGACAGGGCAGACGAGAAGTGATTGAGATGATAGCTGGAGGATTCGCGGGAGGAGGAACATCAATCACAGCACGAAAGAACCACCATAGGATGATTCTGTCAGTCCAGGGTAAACCGAGGAATAACCGCCTTTTCAGGGACGGAGTGACAGCCCCGACGGTGTCGTTTACAGATGATGACTTTGGCCCAACAATTCCAGGAGGTGATGATGCAGTAGTGATCATGGCCGTCATAGCCAATAAGGACGTCAAGAGGATCCTCGTCGATCAGGGAAGTTCTTGTGATGTTATCTTTTATAATTGTTTCAAACGAATGGGTTTCAGTGATGCAGATTTACAACCATACACACAAGAACTCACAGCGTTTAACGGAGCCAAGCAACCTACTAAGGGATACCTCGACACTTTGATTTCTTTTGAAGGGGAGCCCGGTGCAAGAACAGTCAAGTCGAGAATTCTGGTGATCGACGTGGAATCCCCGTACAACGGTATCATAGGCCGTCCAACTTTAAACGCTATGGAAGCAATTGTATCCACCCCTCATCTCTTGATCAAATTTATCGACAAAGACAACGCTGTGTCCTCACTCCGCGGAGATCAGGAGATGGCTCGATATTGTTATAATCTGAGCCTCAACATGGTTAAGTTAGATGCATTTAACAAGAAGAGGAAGTTGAACGACGGAGGAACAGCGGCAGGATCTGTCAGTCTTATTGACCTAGACCCCAGAGCGGAATTGAAGATTGATCCACTCAATCCATCTAAGCCCACACCTGATGGTGGCTCCAGGGATGTCATATTGGGAGATTCCCCAGAGAAGGTCACGCACATCAATGATAAGCTGGAGTCTGCTATGGAGCAACGCTTATTAGCCCTCTTGCAGGAATTCAAAGACCTTTTCGCATGGACAGCAGCAGACATGCCGGGGATGGATCCTAATTTCTGTTGTCACAAACTTGCAGTGTATCCTGAAACCAGACCGGTGGCTCAGAAGAAGAGGAGGTTGGGACCGGAGAAGCAGAAGGCGGCTTGTGAGCAAACAGAGGAGTTGTTGAAGGCAGGTTTTATAAGGGAGATACGCTATTCATCTTGGCTTTCTAATGTGGTCATGGTGCAGAAGGCTAACGGCAAATGGAGAATGTGTACTGATTATGTGGATCTTAATCGTTGCTGCCCTAAAGATCCATATCCCCTGCCCAACATCGATCGCATGGTGGATGATTCATCTGGTTACCAATATCTCAGTTTCATGGATGCTTATTCGGGGTACAACCAGATTCCGATGTGGGAGGGAGACCAGGAGAAGACTGCATTTATCAACGACCGCGGTGTTTTCTGCTACACCGTCATGCCTTTTGGACTGAAGAACGCCGGCGCTACCTATCAGCGCATGATTAACAAAGTCTTTGAAGGGATGCATACAAAGCTGGTCGAAGTTTATATCGATGATATCATAGCCAAAACACCCGCTGGAGGAGACCACATTGAAGATCTACGCCAAGTTTTCACTAGGCTTCGGCAGTACAACATGAGGTTAAATCCTTTAAAGTGCACTTTCGCCGTTCCAGCAGGAAAATTCTTGGGATTCATGTTGACTCAACGAGGCATTGAAGCTAACCCCGGGAAATGTCAAGCAATCCTGGACATGCAGAGTCCTAAATGTTTGAGGGAGGTCCAGTCATTGAATGGAAAAGTGGCCGCTTTAGCTCGTTTCATGCCTAAGATGGCGCACAGGTCCCTCCCCTTGTATAAGGCGTTGAAGAAACACAAGAGTTTTGAATGGGGAGAGGAACAAGAGCAAGCCTTCCAGCAGCTCAAAGCCGTTCTCTCGAGCCCACCAATTCTTGTTAAGCCTGATCCAGGCGAAACGTTAATCTTATACTTGGCAATATCTGATGAAGCTCTAGGTGTAGCCCTGGTGAAAGAAACCCCTGAAGGGCAGAGACCGGTGTACTTTACTAGTAAAACGTTTCAGGGGGCTGAAGGAAGGTATCAGAAGATTGAGAAAGCCGCCCTGGCAGTTGTGTGGGCGTCACGACGGCTGAGGCCTTATTTCCATGCGCACCCAGTATTGGTGAGAACAGATTTGCCACTCCGTTCAGTGCTCAGCAAACCAGACCTCGCTGGAAGGATGATAAAATGGTCCATTGAGCTATCTGAATTTGAGATTTCATATGAGCCTCGAGGAGCCATCAAGGCACAAGTGTTGGCCGATTTTGTAGTGGAAATGACTGGGGCAGACCCGGCTACCCCTCGAACGCATTGGACCATCTACGTCGACGGTTCGTCAAACAGCAAAGGATGTGGAGCAGGTGTGGTGGTAGAAAGTGATGACGGCGTACACTTAGAAATTTCCCTCCGATTCAATTTCAAGACCTCCAACAATCAAGCTGAATACGAAGCATGCTTGGCCGGTCTCCGTACGGCAATTGATATCGGAGCATCAGCAGTTACCCTCTGCAGTGATTCTCAGCTGGTGATTTCGCAAATCCAGGGAGAGTACCAGGCGAAGGAACCACAACTTCAATTGTACTTGAATTGTGTTAATGAGCTGAAGGGAAGATTTGAAGTTTTAGAGTTCAAGCATGTGCCCAGGGAAGAAAATACTAGAGCAGATATCTTGTCAAGATTGGCAAGTACAAAGCAACCTGGTAGCACAACAACGGTGGTTCAGAGCACTTTGACATCACCCAGTATACCTATGTATCCTTCTCTGAATGCCGTCATGGTGAGTTATCCATACGAGGATTCTTGGGTCATTCCCTATATTCGTTATCTGGCTGATGGTCAACTTCCCACTGACGAGAAGGAAAGGAGACGAGTAAAGAGGGAGTTGCCATATTTTACTATGGTCGATGGTGTTCTCTACAGAAGGGGATTCTCTGTCCCATATCTTTCATGTTTAAGAGAAGACGAAGTTCAAGCGGTCTTGACTGAGGTACACGAGGGGCAATGTGGGCACCACGCTGGAGGCCGAAGCCTAATGAGAAAAGTCCTCAGGGCTGGATACTGGTGGCCCACTGTGAAGCAGGATTCCGCAGACTTCGTGAGGAAATGTGACGCTTGCCAAAAATTCTCCAATCTCCACCATACACCGGCCCAAGAGTTATCTTCATCTGCTGTGCCTTGGCCGTTCTATCAATGGGGCCTTGATATTCTGGGTCCGTTTCCCACTGCGCCAGGAGGTATCAAATACTTGATTGTGGGGGTAGATTACTTCACCAAATGGATCGAGGCAGAACCAGTAGTGCATATCACTTCTGCACGTACAAGACGTTTCATGTACGAAAATATCATTGCTCGGTTCGGGGTGCCAGGGCGGATCGTGACTGACAACGGCACCCAGTTTACAGACAAAAAGTTCACGGATTTACTTGAAGGACTGGGGATAATCCAGATATTCTCATCCGTTGAACACCCCCAGACCAATGGGCAAGCAGAGGTAGCTAATCGAGAGGTGCTAAAGGGGTTAAAGAAGCGTCTGGGAGAAGCGAAGGGAGGATGGACTGACCAGTTATGTCATGTTCTATGGGCATACCGCACTACGCCTCATTCTTCAACTAACGAATCCCCATACCGGTTGGTGTACGGGGTTGAGGCGATGATCCCAGTTGAGTTACAAACAAGATCGGCTCGTGTTGAATATTTTTCAGCAGAAGATAACAACGCCAACTTAGCATCAGAGCTGGACGTCCTCCAAGAGTTGAGGGAAAAGGCTTTCGTCAGAGATCAGGCAATAAAAGCAAAGGCTGCACTCCGGTACAATAAACGTGTCCAGTACAGAGCTTTTAACACCGGAGACCTTGTTCTGAGAAAGGCCAGTGTGGGGAATAAGTTCGCTCACCAAGGAAAGCTAGCACCAACGTGGGAAGGACCTTATAGAGTCTCGGAGGTGACTGGAAAGGGATCATACCGATTGGAAGAACTTGATGGAACCCCAATCCGCAACAAATGGAACACTCAGAATTTACGAGTGTATTACAGCTAGTTGGTAAGACAGCGTGTACTCTTTTTCCTTACTTGAGTTTTTTCCCATTGGGTTTTCTCAAGAAGGTTTTAACGAGGCATGACCCCAGCTACGCTTTTCATGTAATGTACTTTCAATTTTAATGAGAATACATTTTAACCGCCCTATCATTCTCACGTTTCTTATGTGTTGTGATTTATAGCCGTAGTTTAATACGCATACACCTCAAGACGGATGAACTCAACTACCAATTCTGTAGTTGATGATATAACTCCTCGAGGAACTGATGAAGACCCCTCAGGATGGATGATCTCAGTCACACATCGTGTGTTTTGACGATGTAACTCCTTGAGGTAGAATGGGTTGTAGGGCTGGTCCTTTCTCAAGGCCACAAACCGAACCCCATTCGAAGACAACATGGGTTGTAGGGCTGGTCCTTTCTCAAGGCCACAAACCGAACCCCATTCGAAGACAACATGGGTTGTAGGGCTGGTCCTTTCTCAAGGCCACAAACCGAACCCCATTCGAAGACAACATGGGTTGTAGGGCTGGTCCTTTCTCAAGGCCACAAACCGAACCCCATTCGAAGACAACATGGGTTGTAGGGCTGGTCCTTTCTCAAGGCCACAAACCGAACCCCATTCGAAGACAACATGGGTTGTAGGGCTGGTCCTTTCTCAAGGCCACAAACCGAACCCCATTCGAAGACTACATGGGTTGTAGGGCTGGTCCTTTTTCAAGGCCACAAACCGAACCCCATGCGAAGGCTTGGGCGCAGTAGGCCGGTTCACAGAGAAAACCGCGCTGAACCCCGAGTAACGGGCGCAGTAGGTTCAGGATTAGCCCTGATCCGAACCCCGTGTTGAAGGCTTGGATTGTAGGATTGCACCGAACTCCAAGTACGGTTAGTAGGATCGAACCGAACACCGTGTGAAGACTTGAGGTGTAGGACCAAACCGAATCTCAAGAGAAAGGCATAAAGCTTACCCTTGCCAAAGCTATACAAAATTCAAAGGCAATATCCGTCCTCAATTGTGGAATATCCATCCCAGAGCGGTTGAAAGCTAATGTACCCGCTCTACATCTTCGAGAACAGATAAGCATTTTTATCTTGTGAGAATTTAAAAGGTAAATCTTTGAGATAAACTTTCCCTTCCCAATGAACTTACACTTGGGGACAGGGCGTGCTTTAACTTAATTGTTATTTATTCATTACTATTTGTTGTCTTAATCCGGTGTGATAAGTACGCGTTAAGCAGCTAGGTAACCACACAGAACGGATTCGTAAAGCATTAAAAACAATAAAGTGTTTGGTACAACACTAAGTTACCCAACAATCATACACTCGACGCAAGCAGTTGAAGAAAAGCAACAGTGAATTTTATTTCCAAGAATAAAGAAATTATTCATGTTACAAGGCAGTTAAAACCGGAGCTGATCCCAGTACACAGCTATGAATAAAGCATAAATTAAGGGGCCGGTTCTTGATCCTCCGCAGTGGGCACTCCTCCCTTCTCCGCTTTGTCCTCCATTCCAGTTGGGGCACCTTCTTGTGCTTCAGCTCCAGAGGCAGCAATGGACGTTGTAGGCTCCATACTTTGTCCTTCTGGAAGGGGAGGCAGTTCGTACAGAGATGCACGGGGCTCGTGGTGCGATCCGTCCTTACGAACTTCTACAAGTCTTCCCCCATGGAACTCAAAGAACGGATCTAATCCGTACAAATTCAGCTTTATTCCAGGGTTCCGATAGTAGACTTGACGAAGGGCCAGGCCGAAAGATTCATACGCCACATTTTTGCATATATCCAAGGCTTTGGCAGCCTTGGCCTTTGCAGCAGCTAGCCTTCTTTGAACTTTGGCGTAATCCTCTTCTGAAGGCCCAGCACTCGCACCACCCTTTTTGAGTTCATCAATTTGGGCTTGCATCTCCTTCCGAATAGACTCCCACTCCCCCAGGTCCTTGTTGCGACCATCCTCCATAACTTTGAGATCGTCAGCAAGCTTAGCCGATCTCTTCTTTTCCAATTGTAATTCTTCTTCAAGGAGGGGTATGGATTTGTTCTTATTTTGGAGGTCGGCAACTTCCCGTTCTAGGGCCTTATTCGCAAAGTGAACTTTGCTTGCCTCTTCCGTTTTCCTCTGGAGTGTTTCTTTAGTTTTTTCCAATTCCGATTCCACGCCTCTGCGAGCTTCAGCTTGTTTGGCTGCCCATTTCTCCTTCACTGCGAGTTCGGTCTCAAGTTTTTCAACCTGATCCATATAATCAGCTTTCTCGCTCAGGGACTCAAGCAGGCCAGACAGTTCATCAAGTTGCCAACGCCCAGCCTTGCAAGCACCTCGGACCCCAGCAGCGTCGAGGGAAGGGCGGAGGCAATATCGTGCCTTTGGGAGAGTAGGAGGCATAGATCCTTGAAACCACAAATAATGAGAAAGGAAGGAGTCACGCGGAGGATCAAACGCCGGAGGAGGACCGTTCCCAGAATCCGGCTCTGAAGCATTTTGAGAAGAAGGTGCAGAGAACTCAGGAGCGGGTTCCTTTCCCTTGTTCTTCTTTAATTCGGCTTCTTCGGCCGTCCTCTGACGCTTCTTTACAGGGTCATCAGAGGAGGGCTTCTCTTGATCGGCCTTCTTTACAAGATGCCTCTTCTTTTTCTTTCTCTCTGGGACGGCCTCCTCGCCACCCGCTCCAGCGGCCCCAGTTGCTTCTTCGGCTTCCTCCTCGTCGAAGAGAGGAACCTCATCTCCTACTGCAGAAGTCAGAGGAATGAGGGGAGTTTTGGTGGCGTTCCTCTTCGCCTGGATTTCATTTTCCTCAGAAGAGGAGTCATCGTCAGCCAGCATGGACCTTAGCGACAACATTTCTGGGCAGGCCTTTTCAATTTGTTCTGCAAAACAAAAAGAGTTGAATAAGCATACAAGAAGGAAAATAACTAGAACGGTATAACCATACAACACAAGGAGAATAAGAGCGAATATTACGGAGGTAGGTGTTTTTGATGTCTTCCTCGGCCAGGAGAAGACGGCTGGAGAACCCTTTGAGGGTCTTTGAGGCCGTCTGCAGGGCGCTCAAGACCTCAACAGAATGAGGGGAAAGTTCACTCTCATCTGTATAGTAAGCACGGCTCATAAGGAGAAAATGCTCGTGCGTCCAGCTAAGGGGAAACTTGGTAAACCCCTCTTTATTTCGCCAGAAGACCGGCTTATTTGGTTGAATCCGGACTCGCGTGTAGTAGTGCTTGAAGGAGCGCCCATCTACCTTTGCGGATTCCGTATAGGACTTGAAATTTACAACCCTTGAGTCACTACGGAGTGTAATGAACCCAAGGCCGCCCTTCTTATTAGCTCGGCGGACCACTTGGCAATAATAAAATAGCTTGGCCACAGTGGCGGAGAAGCCAAAATGCTCCCCCAAGACTTCCAGAGCCCGGACAAGACTCCAACCGTTGGGATGTAATTGTGAGGGGGCACAGTCCAAAAAACGCAGGACGGCCATCTGGAAATCCGTCAGTGGAAAGCGCACCCCCAGCTTTAAGAAAACGTAGTCGTACATGTAGACCGACCTCGCATCAGGGACGCTGTGGCATATTCTTTCATTGGGATGCGGTGCCATCACAGCGTATCGCGCTTTGTACTTCTTATCCGAATATATCTTACAGCGGAAAGAAACCGTGCGCTCCTCCACACTTGCATGGTACGAAGGGATCTCTAGGAACTCCTCTTCCACCCAGCAATAAGGTTTCTCCCTGTTGAGTTTCTCCCAGTCAAGCCGGTGTGCCACAACATTGACACACCCATCAGCAGATCGGAGAAACGGCGTTTTTCCACGTCCTGGAAGATCCATGGTTGTGCAGGCGCGGTGGAATGCGTAGGTGCTGTGATAAAAAGCAACATCGTCAGAGAGATAACCCTCAGCACTTGACCCCTCATCAGAGCGGCTGGTAGCCCTCGAACCAAGGGGAACCTCAGAGCGACGAGATGAAGAAGACGCTCGTGAGGAAGAAGCTTCGGCTCTCTCTGAGCGATGGCGCCCAGCCACAGGAGGATTCGCTGGAATCCTCCCACCACGGTGGCTAAGGGGGGCACGAGAGCCAAACCTCCCTCTATTTGAAGGACCAGCGTGTCCAGCTCTAGGGCGCATGATGGAAATAGAATGATTAAAATTGCAAGGAGTTGAAGGGAAGGAAGGTTACCTAAAGGAAGAGGATCTTTGAGAAGTTGAAGACGACAAGGAAATTCCAAGGAAATTTGAGCAGAGTTTCACTAAGTTTGAGAGCAAGGATGGATTCCTAAATCTGCTAAGAGTTCCTTTTATAGGTAACGAAGAGGTAGAGTGTTTCGTCGAAGGTCACAATGCTTGCCTCAAAACGCAACCTTTCAAATCAAAACGACTCCGTCGTTTCGTCACGAATAAGCGCGAAAATGGTAACGTTTCAGTAAACGTTTTGGCAAAATGGGCCCCCCCTTTCAGTTTGAATCCAGGCCCAATAAGCCCAATCGACGGTTACACTCTTGGGTAATGATGTCTCGTGCGTAAAAAATGCATTTAATGTCCAATCATGCCATGCGCATTTAATGCCTACCAACCACTTTTCGAATACCAAGAGTTTCAATTTTCAGAAACTCTTGGGATTTCCGCTGCTTATTTTTATGCTGTCTGAATCCGTTGTATACAACGCGAAGAGGGCGGTTACTTGTTTAGTAGAACGGACGCCACCGAGTTCCTAGAGACTTACAAGAATGTACTACCGGCATCTAGACTTCTCTCGAGAATTGTGTAGCTCATATGAGCAACTTAACAGTCCCTCATACAAGCTAGGGGACAGATGATCCGGTCTAGATACCGGCCCCCATACTTGTGACGTCAGACTGACCTCATATAAGGAAAACCGGTGTCCAGGGGTTCAACGTTACCACACCGGATATCCGTTGTCTGGTCATCCGCCCTCACTCCATGACAGCATCATTCATTTTCGCGGCAACGGTTCTATGTTCATTGATACGGGATATTTATATAATTGATAGCTTTTCCCTCATAGCAAGAGAAGAGCCTTTTGATAACTTATCAACGAAGACACTGTTTGTAGCAAAATACGTCACATCAATGGCTTCAGAAAGTAAGGGGGCGTGTCAGCAGATTATGCGGAAAAGGTGATTATCCTCCCCTCTCTCTAGAGGATTGTACTCTGATAATTGACCTACCCTCCTGACACATTCTGAAAGTCGAGCCACCTTGATTGACAAAATATACACGCAATCAGAGATAAGGGACCCACCTGCATCCAACGTATCATTTTTTCTCTTACGTTCAACTATAAGAAGCCATATCAACACACATGCATGGTATCGTGATTCTATCTCACATTTTACTGTTATCACGCTTGAGTATTCATTCAGTTCATACACTCTTCTAACTTGAGCGTCGGAGAATCTTCGCAGGTGGCACCACCTTTCGCCCTCCTACAACGCGAATCGTTGGTGTGAAGGATCTCCAGGACAACAAGACCGGCCTCTCCCACTGAGAGACCGGATTAGTACATCGGACATACACAGTTCCGGGGTGTAAACCCTAAAAACACCTGCATCCTTGTGGCTGGTCCCATACCGGATCCTAGACCCCGGTCCAGACCAGTTCAATATCCTTAATCTCACCCCCCTTACCTTGATTTGCTACCAAAAGTGAATTCGCTCTGCGCCTCCAAGTTCTAACAAAATATTAATACTAATTTATTTCAGTATAAGCTTAAGATGAAAATTAAGATTGCTATCAGAATGATAAATAGTAAATATGCATAGTAATAATAAATAGTAACGGTAAATGGTAAGTCATTAATAGTAACGGTAAATAGTAATTTTTGAATAGTAATAGTAAATAGTAAATTGTGAATAGTAATTTTTTGAATAGTAGTGGTAAACGGTAAATCATGAACAATAACAGTGAATAGTAAATTTTGAATAGTAACGGTAAATAGTAAATTTTGAATAGTAACAGTAAATAGTAAATTGTGAATAGTAACTTTTTAAATAGTAGTGGTAAATGGTAAATCATGAACAATAACAGTGAATAGTAAATTTTGAATAGTAACGGTAAATAGTAAATTTTGAATAGTAACAGTAAATAGTAAAAATAACACAGCGATAATTTATTTTTACTATAGTAACTTATTCATAATAGTACTAGTATATCGATGGTTTAAGAGTGCTAAAAAAAAATAAACTAAAATTATAAAAATAATATAGAAGAAAGTTATTACCTTACACCTCCGGCAGAACTTCTTTTTACCAAAAGAATTTACTCTCCACTAATTTCTTACGCACTATCTCTCTAGATTCTCTCTCTAATTTTTGTGTGGAAATGTTGTAAATGAGCCATCTATTTATAGGAAGAAAATTTCACTATTTAAGATTATTTAATTATTTATTTTACTATTCATGATGTAAGCGATGATGTAATTAAGCGATGATGTAAGCGATGATGTCGACAGTGGCATTTTGGTTATTAAATGAAAGGTTAAGGGTATTTTTGTCATTCTAAAAAAATAAAAAAAATATAAAAATTCCAAAAATTTATAAATTATATAACAATCAAAAAGTTCTAAAGAACTATAATCAAATTCCTTTGAAATTTTATTTTAAATAATAAATAACGAAATTAGGGGTGTTACATAGTTCATGCATCATGAATCATTAAAGTGAAATAAAATGATATTGTCTGGGGACGGATTATAGAAACCGAGGATACATTAGAGAAGGCTTAATTACGAGCCTTGGGATGAGAGGGTGTGAAAGGGTGCTTTAGGGGACCTGGGGTAGCTCCCTAGTGTCGGGTACTTTCACAATAAAAACTTTCTCAATCTAATTAGTCTCTAAGTGTTTCCATGCCAATTGAGCTGTTCATATTATTATTATCCGGACTTATGGAACAGTGTAAACTCCTGCTTGGCCCAGTGCAAATTAAAATTTAAGGGCCCACATATATAGGTAAGTTATGATGAAGAGATTGCATAACATTCATGCATTCATAATTGATTGTGTATGTGATTGTGATTGATATTATTATGTATTGGTTTGTGAAAACCCTTTATTGCTTATGTCTTATTCGAGAATATTATATTCTGTTTCTCACTCCTTTCTCTGTGTTTTTGTTTCACATGTTTTAAATTGATGGTTCAGAGGGAAGGATCGAAGAATCTCGGCAGTAAATATAACACGTTCTAGAAAGGGAGCTCGGTATGAATACTGTAACACCCCTAATTTCATTATTTCTTATTTAGAATAAAATTTCAAAGGAATTTGATTATAGTTCTTTAGAACATTTTGATTGTTATATAATTTATAATTTTTTGGAATTTTTATATTTCTTTCATTTTTTTGAGAATGACAAAAATACCCTTAACCTTTCATCTAATAACCAAAATGCCACTGCCGACATCATTGCTTACATCATCGGTGGGTAAATACTTACATCATGAATAGTGACCGGTGGGTGAATGTTTATATCATGAATAGTGACCGGTGGGTGAATGCTTATATCATGAATAGTAAAAAAAATAATTAAGTAATCTTAAATAGTAAAATTTTCTTCCTATAAATAGATGGCTCATTTACAACATTTCCACACCAAAAATTAGAGAGAATCTAGAGAGATAATGCGTAAGAAATTAGTGGGGAGTAAATTCTTTTGGTAAAAAGAAGTTCTGCCGGAGGTGTAAGAACTTGGAGGCGCAGAACGAATTCACTTTTGGTAGCAAATCAAGGTAAGGGGGTGAGATAAGGATATAATATAAAAATACATAAGAATATTGGGAGGAGTATCCTACTCCTTTTAAACATAACAGTATTATTATTTTAAAATAATAACTTTTAACTTAAAATTTATAATAATTGTTATTAATAAATTAAGCATCTTGTGTAACTTAATATCTGAAATATTTACTTAAGAACTTGAACTATTATGACCTATGCGGGCTGGATTGAATCTATGCAAGGACTTGAACTATTATGAACTTGACTGAACCTATGCAAGGACTTGGACTATTATGACATATATGGACTGAACTAGACCTATGCAAGGACTGGACTATCTTGGATTTATATAGACCTGTGCGGGGAATTGACCATAGAACTTAAAACAAACTTTATTAATTTAAATAATCATTGAATTTTAAATTATCATATTTATAACTCATGCTTAATTATTTGATTTGATTTATGATTGTTAATATTTATTTATGTTTTATGATGTTTGATTGTGATTGACAATGTTTGATGATGATTGTTAATCTTGTACTGTGGGGTTTGAGCATATAGCAAGCATGACGGAAAGCTAAAATTCAGTAAGAATTTACTTATCTCCTACTTCTTTATTTACTTATTCATCTTTATTTAAATTACTTTTAAGAAATTCCTTAGATTTCAATAAAACTACATAAGTTTTTAGAAATCTCTTTTTATCTTTTAATATATATGTATATATCTTTACTAAAATTTAGATTTGTTAGTTAGTTTATCAAAAAGAAAAAGAAAGAGAAATTATTTTATAAAAATAAATTTTTACTAATATTTTAATATATATATATACATATTATTTAAATGTATAAAAATATTATACAAAATTTTGAAGTACTAAGGTTTTAAAGATTGATAATTCTGAATTCGAGTTTTTAGAAATTGATTTTGAATTGACCTATAAACTTTCTAAAGAAGGTTGTGAAATATATTTAAGGCTTTGAAACTCAAATTTATAAGGAGATTTGATTTGTGATTTGAAAAGGAACTGTACCAAAATTCTATGTGCGTATTTGAGAAGTTGAAAAAGTACAGTTTACTGGGGTGGCTATGTCGTGATTCGTAGGCCCTGATAATATAATTGAGTTTCTAAAAGCCTTAACCAACTAAATACGCGAGTAGTTCATGCATCATGAATCATCAAAGAGAAACAAAATGATGTTGTCTAGGGACGGATTATAGAAACCGAGGATACATTAGAGGAGGCTTAATTGTGAGCCTTGGGATGAGAGGGTGTGAAAGGGTGCTTCAGGGGACCTGGGGTAGCTCCCTAGTGTCGGGTACTTTCACAATAAAAACCTTTTCAATCTGACTAGTCTCTAAGTGTTTCCATGCCAGTTGAGCTGTTCATGATATTATTATCCGAAATTATAGAACAGTGTAAACTCCTGGCTGGCCCAGTGCAAATTAAAATTTAAGGGGGCCACATATATTAGGTAAGTTATGATGAAGATATGACATATCATTCATATATTCATAAATTTATTGTGTATGTGATTATGATTGATATTATTATACTAGTTTGTGAAAACCCTTTATTGCTTATGTCCCATTTGGGAATATTATATTTTGTTTCTCACTCCTTTCTCTATGTTTTTATTTCATATGTTTTAAATTGATGGTTCGTACAGAGGGAAGAATCGAAGAACATTGACAGTATATATAGGACGTTCTAGAAAGGGAGCTCGGTATGAATACCGTGGTCCAATGAATAAATAATGTCACTAGGCAACTGCTCTTGGGCCATGGAGTTTCCTCTATTTCTAATAATGTTTAATATCTATTTTATTTGGATGAATGTAAAATTACTTATAAATTTTAATGATAATACATGAGGTATTTCAGAAATATTGTATGTAATTTTACTCTGATTGTTTCTTTTAGCGATTATATTTTTTAAAAAAATTTCATGAATTTTTTTAAAAATTATTGAGATGTAACAGAAGGTGTTACAAATACCGTGGTCCAATGAATAAATAATGTTGTTAAGTAACTGCTTCTAGGCCATGGAGTTTCCTCTCTTTCTTATAATGTTTATTTTCTTTGGATGAATGTAAAATTACTTTATAAAGTTTTAATAATATTTATGATGTATTTCAAAAATAATGTATGTAATTTATTCCGATAGTTTCTTTTTAACAATCATATCTTTAAAAAAAATTTATGAATTTTTCTATAATTTATTAAGGTGTAACAGAGGGTGTTACAGAAAACATTTTTGCATCATATTCTTCTCTCTTGGCCATGAGTTCCTTTCCATTTTCCTCCCATCTAGAGTTTCTTTTTCTTCTCCTCTCGACCATCCAAGTTCAATCATTATCTCAAGCTACTTTAAGACCACATTCTTGGAGCAAGGAAGCTAGGATAAGAAAGCTTAAAGCCTTTTCCATTTTCCTTCATTTTGCGTGTAAACACTAAGATACCTTTTTCATCTTGCCTAACAGGGTTCAAACTATAGAAAATTTCTCATCCATAATTTTTGTCTTTACACCTTGCCCTTACTCTAACTTTATCATTTTTGACTCATTTAAACTCCTTCCCCAGATGCATATTGTAGTCTTTCATAGCATGTTTAAATATTGCAAGTGATGAAAACTCCATCTCATATTCCAACATTACATGACCAAAGGTAGTTGTTTCATTATTTGAGGATAAACCTCTCTGGACTCACATTCATCCTTTAAGCATCCAACAGTTTTGAGTTCTTTTGAAACTCATGAGTTTTCACTACCACCACCATTGCTTTCAGCACCCAACCCATTTCCAACTTTATCTTTGTTCTTTATATCAGTGTCAAATATGGTAGGAATAACTGATCTCCTAATCTTGTGTGGCTTCCTTATGCTTTCTATATTTTTTTTCTTCTTTTTCTTACTACCTCTATCACGACTCTTCCTTTTCCTTTTACTGTTAACCTCTTCATCATAATTCTTAGAACTACCCCCTGCTTCTTCATGGCCCCTAACCTCATTTATAGTGATGTCCACCTCACCATCATCATCACCTACAGTGTCACAATTCTTCAAACTACACCATGCTTCTTCATTGCCCCTAACCTCAACCATAGTGATGTCTACCTCACCATCATCATCACCCATAGTGTCACGATTCTTAAAACTACCCACTGCTTCTTCATTTCCCCTAACCTCATCCATAGTGATGTCCACCTTACCATCATCAACTAGATGTTGAAAATACACATCCATTAACCTGTGATTATTCTTAACACAACAAACCATGTCCAATATATCCTTGTCACATTTCAACACATTCAACCCTTCATTTAAATCAAGCCTTGGATCATGCCAAAAGATGTTACATATCCTATAAAACCCACGGTTCTCAACAAACCTAAAGAAAGCAAAAAAAAATGTAGATAATCAGGGTCCAACTCCTCCTACTCTTCAACTTTACCTCATTTATATTCTTTTTTACCATGGCCATCAACCACAAACTTACCACTGATATGAAGTCTAATCTGAATATCCTACCCACATTATACAAATAAGAAAATAATTTCAATTTCCATTACACACTCATGGGTTACAAAAAAAAAAAAACAAATCAATTGACCACCAACAATAGTGGACAACGACAATGCAGGGACAGTGTTACACAATCAGGGGTTACACATGGTTCAGTTTACAACACAATGACCCTATACTACCCTAACAAGCAATGCATCACAAGGAGCCTGTTCACTCTTCTCCATAATGACGTGCACCTTCAACGCTAGTGTTATCCTCACGAGACCGTCGAGCATGCCGAGGAATTAAGGGTACAACATTCGCCTGATGATAGACGTAAAGGACTAACAAGAACAACTTCCTAAAGTAAGGACTTAAATGTCTGACTTGACCAACTAGGGGTTTGGTCTTCTTTTGAAGAGTAAGCAAATAACTCTGGCTTCAATCTGTGTAGGGTTTGTCTTTTAAAGAGTAAGCAAATAATTCTGGCTTCAGTCTGTGTAGGGTTGTTCGTTTAATTATTTTATTTTATTTTTGAAAAGTAGACATTATTGAATATGCCCCTTGCCCTCACGTTCCATGTCCGGCAAACTACGAAAATGATGCCGTCTAAAGGATATTTTCCCCCTAATGAAGAATGCATGATCGGAGACAACTTGTCTCCCTTCTCCATGTCCGCATTATTGTAGTATCAGGTTAATTTTTCTCCTTCACGTCAAGGAAAACATTTATCATCCTGTCCGTAAACAAAATCAGACATACTACTACTATTTAACTAAACCAAACACAAAAAAGACAAATCCTTGCTCAAAACAGAAGTATCAATTTCATTTCGAGGTAGCTACTAAAAGCTATCAACTCGAATGGATTTGGCATAAACAAAAATAAACAGCAAATTTAAACCTATTCAATTACAACACTTTAGATGTAAAACATCCGCGACATTCCAACTTAAAACATCGAGTGCTCACTGAATCTAGGCAATATCTCGTGAGAATGGACGAATAAGTTGCTAAAACTTGGCGAAGTGGAACAGCTATATGTAGTAGTTATTTAAAAATGAATGGGGGGTTAGCAGGGTCCGGAGTAGATCAGTCTAGTTGGAAAACTCGGTGTCGATTTCCATGTCATATTCGGCCGCTCAACTGTCCAAAGCAATAGGTTCTGGCAGTGGGTGAAGTGGAAGGGTAGGAATTGGTACATGTGGAGGGTGTTGAAGTTGTGCTGCTCCAACCAATTTCTTCTCCTTTGCTTGTACATTCCCCACTCCCAGTGCTTTCCTCACTTCATTAGCAAGCTCTATCACTATGTCATCCTCATGGCCTGCACACATACCGCTTAACTCATCAAAATGCAAGTACGAAGCTATAAGTACAAGTTGAATGCAGAAACTGCTGACCTTATACTTACCTATATCATACATTGCCTTTTCTAGAAGGAAAATATAATCTCTATTGTTTCCACAAGGGCCATAAGCGGTTGCTATTTGCCTGAATGGAAAAGCAAATATTAGCAAAACTGAGAAAAAGGTCACCACTTCCACCATTAAACATTGGGAGATAAATGTACAGTTAAGTTAATATACCTAGCCATGTCCTCCAGAGGGGCAGGTCCCAGGTAGTATTTGTTGTTCTCCTTGTCTGGGGTAGATGTGAATCTGTAGATTGACAATGTATTTTTCAGCAAACCACTCTTAAGTATGGACAAACAAATCATGCAAAACGAAAATCATAAACGAAGTATATTATAACTTACACTATTACTCCAGTCAAAGCAGGGGCCAGTGAATCTCCTTCCTGAAAAGGAGGAGCAAATTATAAATATTAATTATTAAAAAATTTAAAATAACAATCACCGGCAAAGTGACAAAAAAATGGCTTGATGACAACTTGTAACTCACCTTGTAGAAGTTTACAAGGGTCTTTCGATCGTATTCACATTCCCGTCGCTCCAAATACTACACAACAAAAGAGTAAACAATTGAAGGCTTAAAGTAAAGTAGATAAATTAAATACGAAGGTTGAAAAGGTTTGTAAGTTTTGGAAACCCATTTATACAGAGACGCGTTTAAAAACGTAATAGTTATAGTTATCCTGCCATAAATTAAGAACCTTATATGGGAAAAGAATCCAGATAGTAAGATAAAATTATTATGGAAATACAATCTACCTGCATAGCCTTTTTTTCCTTTTCGGGGCCTCCGCGAACACAATAAGCAGCCCCCCACTGGAGAAAAAAACAAAAGAATAGAGAAATAAAGGAAATTACTATAAGGAACAAAAATCAACATCTGTGACATCACCAGCAACGATTTTACATAGCTAACAGATTCAGAGTCAAGAGAAAGTAAAATATGCACTTACGCAAATAGCCCCTTCTTTCTGCTCCAACGTGCAAGTTCTTGCAGGGTTTTCGGGTGTCCCACGGTGGTCAATGCACGCTGCAAAAAGGAAAAAACCATGTCTAAGCAACCATGGAACATGCGAAAATTCAACATGTTATGCACAAATACAGACATCATCATGGAAAGAAGAACCTTACCCAAGTCAAAGACGCGCCTGTAGTCCTTAATGAAACCAATGATTTTCTCATCGTAGTCAAACCCTGGGTTCCACACCAGAGAACCATAGCCAAAAACCCAGAAAACCATGGCTGTTATGACTTCTGAGAAAAGATCCACAACCGGTTATCGTTGAACATTTATAAATTGACGATCAGAAGAAAACTAAAGTGAATTAGAAATTAAATTGCTAAACTCCAAATCGAAATCGCAGATATCCGTACAGATACACGTTCTAGATTCGAGAATTTCATTGTAAAAACAGAAACATTACAAACATAAAAATATCAGTTAAAAAAAATAAAGGAGATAAATCAATATTGGACATTGTGTTGTTGATTAATTACAGAGATGAGGAGTTCATAGCAGAGATTGATAATAATAATAATAGAAATGGATAAGGCCTTACATTTGGGACCGGAAGCTTTCCCGAGAGAATGAATGAGAAAGGAATTGGTATTTAGGAGAGAAGAAGAGAGGAAATGCTAAACGATTAGGGTTTAGCTGTGAAATTAGGGTTGTAATGGTTCCTCTCTTTCTCTCTGATGTTTTCTTACCCTTTCTCTCTCAATCTCAGGCGAATGGCGTGAGGCATTCCGCACATGAAATATTCGTATTTATGGTGTGAGGACGCACACGGATTCAATGCCCTTACATCTCTGTCACGTGCCTTTCACACATCATTACCCATAATAATAATCCCATCTGTTAATTAATTAAGATATACTATACATTTATATCTAAAAAGAAAAATTTATTATTTTTCTATTTTATTTTTGTTTCTCACTTTTTAAATTTTAAAATCAATATCATTAATATCACCTTGTTTAAGTGATGTCAAAATCATCCATACTAAAATATTTTCGCTTGATTTGGCAAGTAATCGTGTGTATCATTACTCCATATTTTTATATTTATAGTAGTTTTTTTTTTGTTGTAGTTTATTCTTCTACTGTGGAAAAGAAGGGAATTGGGAAGATACATTGAACCTGGACGATATTGAATTAGAATCGTTATGGAAACAAAACGCGTGTGATTGAAATTTGGAAATGGGAGGAAGAGCCATGTTCGCTTACAAATTGGATGATGCATACGGAGGTTTGTAAATGAGTGATATTATTAAGGTGTTTGGTTTTCAGTTGGGAAAATGAAGTTGAGTTGAGGTGAAAAATTTAAAAGTTGATATTAATTTTTCACATCGTTTAAGACAATCAAAACTCTGTTGACCCATAGAATCAAATTTTAACTTCCAATTTCAGAAACTGCTTCCAAACGTCCTTTATATCCTACAATCAAACAGAGTTTTAATTCGACGAAAAGAATTAATATTATCTTCATTTTTCTAACTATATACCAAACGGAACCGGAAAGATATTGGGAAATGGAAGTGGGTTCGATGAACCTAGACACTTTCTGATAGAAGCAGCGGTGGTTGGCCAGTTGGTAGGGGAAGTCAGGTTCACAGTGTTCACTCTCCAGCAGATTTGGAATTTTAAGATGGTCCTGCTAGGTGTTGAATTCAATGCCTTACCTTTAATTTTCCATTCAAATCAACTTTTGGATTAGAAAATCATAAACAACCAACTCTTACTGCCGCATCCCTCTTTCTTAATTTACTGTACGTTTGATTGTTTCACGACAAAACCATTCCTATGTTATTTTTATAAGTTTTTATTCATCTTGTGAGAATAATTACTGTTTTAGTTTTATAAAAAATATGTTTTATTAATTATATATTTAAGAATAAACTAGAGAAATATATAACAAATGTTTCTTTTTTTACCGGTTTATAAAAAGTAGTAGTTGTTAAATATAAGACTTTTTTATCCAATTGTATTAAGAAAGTATTTTAATTTAGTTACAAACATTAAATTTGTTTGAAATTTATTATGGTTTTCTAAAATTAATGTTAAGTTTATTATGATTCATTATTTAATTTTCTCCACTTACTCTCTCTCACTTCATCTCTTTCTACTTGTTACTTAATTATCATATGAGAGATCAATAATATAATTGATATATCTCATTTATTATTATATTGATTTTAAGAAAAATTTATATATTAATAGAGGTATTTTGATAAAAAAATAATTAATGACATGAAAATTTAAAAGGAATCCTGTATTAAGGGACATTTTTTCCTTAAAAAGGTATTGTATCTAAGGACAAAGGTAATATGATTTTTTGTTAAGGTGTGTTAATAAGTGCACTAAAGATAAGAGATATAAAAACAGTATAAAGTAAATGTTTTGTCTAATGTGTATCTCATGACATATTTTAAGTAAAGAAAATGCTAACAAGTGATATTGCTTAACAAAATAAAAGTGAAAGATTTTTACTTAAAAATGTAATTAAAATTCATTTATCATGATTTTTAAACGATCCATACACAACTATCAATAAAAATTTTCAACTATTACTTTATTAAACAATTAGGATATTGGTTAACATAAGGAGTATTTGTAAACTAATCAAAATCAATACAAACCACAATCAATCCAGATAAACCAGGACCCAAATAAACCGAAAAATAAACTAACTAAAAACTGCAAAAACTAGATTTTCTTATCGGATCAAATTTCATATTTATGTTTTGAAATCGATCTAATTCAATTTAAACTAAAATTTTATTTATATGTATAAATTTATATGTAACTATATATTATTAAAATTGTATTACTCAAATTAACTTTCTGAGTTGTATTTTTTAATTATTTATATGAGATATATGTCTTAATGTTTTAATGTATTTATAAGTTTATTATTTTCAAATTTAATTTAAACTTGATTTTATGTCTTATTTCTTTTTTTATTATTTAAGTTTTACATTTTCTATAATGATTATTAATGAGATAAAATTTATTTATAACTTTCTAATCAAATAACAAATAAAAATATACAAACTGAACAATCTAATCTAATTCAAATTGCAATTTATCAAACCATATTAGATTGGATTTGAAGGTTTATTCTAAACAATTCAATCCAAATCACAGTGTAATTTTATGATTAGACTAAATGTATTTTTTGTAATATCCCATTTTCATCACAAATAGGAAATAGATATTAATATATCTTTCTTGAGAAATACTTACTATAAGTTAGTTTATTATTATCATTTTTTTATTTTGGTATTTATATTTAATTATTTGTTTTTTTAAATAATAATAAATAAAAAAATAAAAATATTTCTGAATGAGAATTTTAAAATAACTTAATTAGTATTCACTAATTAAGAAAATTATATTAAGAATTTTTAATATCTTTATTATTCATCATTTTTATTTTATGTTCTTATATTTATGTTTTTACATATTTAAGATTTAACTCTTATTAGAATTTTAAAATAAAATTTTGAAGGAATTAGACTATGGTTCTTTTGAACTTTTTGATCTACATAATATTTATGATTTTCTGGATTTTTTTGAAAATTTTGAATTATTTTAATAAAATAATATATTTTAAATAATTTTAAATTCATATAAAGTTGCTTAAAATTAAAAATATTTACAAGAATGTAAAGTTAAATTATAATAAAATTTTCTAAAATCTATTTCAAGTAGACTTATCTAAAAATTATCGGTTTGAGTAAAATCTTGATTTTTACCAATCGTAAAAAAATTAAAAACGTACTAATAAATTTTTATTAACAGAAAATTTTAGATTTTTAAAATTTAAACTTTATATTACTTATCATAAAATTAGTGAGAACTGATATAATATCGCTAAATTTCAAAAAGGATTATTTTTGAATATTTAAAATATACCGAGTGAAATGTTACTATTTGACTTAATAATTCTGCTGGCATTTACTATGCAAAACACTGTGCATGTATGAAATTTTCAAAAGTTGCACAGTAACCAGGTTTTAAATTTCAAAAAACGCATAGTATTTTTATATTAAAATAATGGAATGCATAGTAAATCTTTTTCCTATAAATACCGAAGGAATTCTTCTTTAGAATTCATAATTTCAGATTAAGTTTTCTTAATATAGTAGTGTTAGTGAGATAGTGGTAGAAGTAAGAGAGAGAAATAAAATTTTTGAAAGAAGGTTCTGCTAAAATTCTAAGGTACAAATACATTTCTTTTATATTTTTTAGGATTATTTTTATATCATTTTTAGAAATATATTATTATACTAAAAATAATATTATTTTAAGTTACTATTCTGCATAGTAACACTATTTCAATAGTAAATTACTATTTCAATAGTAAATTACTATTTACTATTACTATTTACCTTTACTGTTACTATTTACCTTTACTATCCACGTTTTACTATTTACCGTACTATTCACGATTTACTATTTACTGTTACTATTCACGTTTTACTATTTACTGTCACTATTCACTATTCACTATTCACTATTCAAAATTTACCATTTTTATTTTAAGTAGTAATCTTAATTTTCATCTTGTAATTATATTAAAATGAAATTGGTATGTTTTAGAACTCGGAGACGAGGTGCGCACGGATTTTCAATAACGAATCGGTATACAAGAGGTAAGGGGGAGTGAGATAAGAATATAATATGAAAGACATAAGAATAAAGGGGGGAGTCCCCTACTCCTTTTAAATTTAATAATATTATTATTTCAAAGTAATAACTTCTGAACTTAAAATTTATAATAAATTTAATATATTGTGTAACTTATTCTAAAATATCTATACATGCATCTGAATTGTTATAATTTATACGGACTGGACTAAACCTATGCAAGGACTTGGACTTTTATATCCTATATGGATCGAACTAAACCTATGCAAGGACTTGGACTATTATGACTTGTCTAGACTGAACTATACCTATGCGAAGACTGGATTATATATATGGACTTATATAGACCTGTGCGAGGAATGGACTATAAGGACTCAAAATCAATTCTACTAATTTAAATAACCATTAAAATTTGAATTATATTTATGAGCGATATTTAGTTGATTTGACTTGATTATAATTAATTGTATTTGATTTCGATTAATGATATTGTATTAGACTGTGATTAATAATATGCAATTATGATTGATGATATTTGATTGTGATTGATGAGATTACTATACTTGATTGTGGTTGATGAATGATTGATGACCCTATGATATGAAGTTTGAGCATATAGCAAGCATGACGAAAAGTTAAAACTCAGTAAGAATTTTCTTACCTTACTCTTTAAATTTTTATTCCAAGAGAAAGTATTTTATAATTATTTTAGTCTTTTATTTCTTCTTAGAAATAATTTTCACTAACTTTATTTTTAATTTCAATAATAAAATCTAGTATTAGAAAGAAGCTATTTTATGAAAATCAGAGGTTGAGATAATTAATTCTTGAATTAAAGAAAATTTTTATAGTTTTAAGTATTCTTAGTTAATGATTTTAAATTATTTTCTTTAGAAATTAGAAGTTTAAAGTAAATTCTTTTGGTTTTCCCCAACGAAATAACTAAAGAATATTTTGTCGAGATTTCTAAAACTCAATCTAGTTAAGATTCAAATTGAGACAGATTATGTAAATATGTGAAGATTTTTAAGAGAAAGTTTTGAGATATTTAAGGCTTGGAAACTAAATTTTGGTAAGATCTGAATTTGAAGACTGTACTAAATTATTTCAGTATAACAGAAGTTCAAAGAAGAACTTATGGAAATGTACAGTTTATGGTGATGATTTTGTGAACCTTTATGGTATTTAATAATTGAGTTTCTAAAAGTCTTAACCAACTAAATATGCGAGTAGTTCATGCATCATGAATCATTAAAGAGAAATGAGATGTGATATTGTCTGGGGACGGATTATAGAAACCGAGATACATTAGAGGAGGCTTAATTGCGAGCCTTGGGATGAGAGGGTGTGAAAGGGTGCTTCAGGTGACCTGGGGTCGCTCCTTAGTGTCGGGTACTTTCACAATAAAAACTTTCTCAGTCTGACTAGTCTCTAAGTGTTTCCACGCCAGTTGAGTTGTTCATATGCCATGAAGGCATTTATGTTATTATTATCCGGAATTTATGGAACAGTGTAAACTCCTGGTTGGCCCAGTGGAAACTAAAGCTTTAAGGGCCCACATGCATAGAATGAATGAGATGATAGTATTAAAAACATTGCATGACATTCATATGATTGTGACATTCTATGTGGGTGATTGTGAATGAAAATATAATTGTTATGTTATGAAAACCCTTATGCTTATGTCTTATTTGTAAAGTATTATATTCTTTTTCTCACTCCTTCTTGTTTGAATTTTGTGCCCAAAATATATGTTATATATAGCTAGCAGTTCAAGATGAAAGGATGAAATTACAAGAGGGTAAATTGGTCTCATCCTCAATCAGATAGGAGAAGAGATGTGACAAGAATAGGATTCAAAATCACATGGTTTGAAGATAAGGAAATAATTGGTTACAGTCGAAGTAGAGGTATTAAATTTTTAGTTTTAGTTTACCTTAATACAATATTAAGTTGGATGATTGTAAATCAATGTAAAGGTTAAACTTTAATAAACCTTATTCTTTGGATATGATACTGAAATCTTTGATCACTTATGATTTTCTGAAAGTTCATTTTATCATTATAAATAATTTGAAACTTTTTACTTTCAAAATTCAAAGAAAATCATATGTATATATGTCCTTGTATACACGAGATAAGAAGTGATAAATATATATATCTTTCTAAAAAAAAGAGAGCAAGAAGAATAGATATATGTCTCGTGTATATAAGGGGGTGTTACATTTTTACTCTAAAATCGATTTGATATAATCTCTGAACACCCCTAGTTAATAGGAACCTTAAAATAATACAAAGTGAAAATATTTTTATTGAAAATTGTGTTAAACATACATTGAAATTAATAAAGAACTATATTATGCACAACTACCAATAAAACATTCTCATAAAATTAGACAAATCTTATCAAACACAAGAGAAGTTATATATTCTTAAGCTAATTTTATTTCTGATGGGAATAATTTCTATAAAACCTAACAATTATTTATCTTGCAAACTTACATTTTGAACTGGTCTGGGATCCGGTCTTGCGACAGTCCTTAACTTTCTCGCTTGCTCTCTGATATTACACCGGTCCAATAGGGATCTGGTATTATACCATTGATTCCGGTGAAGAGTGAAGGTCTTGGAGTGATTTCTCGTACCAAACCACCAGCCTTTACGCGTTGCAGAGACGAAAGGAGGTGTCACCTGCAAGAACACTATGACGCTCAAGTCAATGAAAGTTCTAAGGGATTTCAGAGCTTGAGCGTATGGTTATAGAGAATGTACCCTCTTCTATGTTACACTAGTGCATGGGTATTTATACCTGGAAGGAATGAAAGAGCCTTTTTGCTCAACAAGTCTTCTGTACATGGTGTCAGTACTTACCCTACTGTTCTACAATAAAGCTGACTTGTGATGGTGATATTTCACAGCGGCTCTGTCTACCCCTCAGTCACTTTATAGGAGACTTGCTCAGTACGCTATGTCATAGGTCAGCTCTGAATCTCTGTATTGAGAGAGTAACTCGCAACGTGGTCAGTCTTAAGGATCTTTCGTGAGAACATATATACTGATGTTAAACCGACCTGTTACTTGAGATGCCGACATTAAGAGAATAGCTCACACCGGTCATCACGTCATATCGTTCCGGGTACAAGATTTTGACCAAATTACCTTTACGTCAGGGGCCGGTCTCTGGACTAGATCACATTTAAACTAATAACTTAAGGGTATAAAAAGGTGAAAATTGAATAATTTGTGAAAAAAGGTTAAGTGAAGAAAGTATAAATGGGGATAATTAAACAACGAGTCTTAATAACCTTAAGGATAGTTTTATAAAATGACTATAAATTTTAAATTAATTTAATAACTTTAACTAAATTAACCAATTTTCTTAATATGTATAAATTAAATAAAATGATCTTATATTAAGAGAAAAAATTTAATTTCAATAAATACTTCATTCATTTCTTATTATAAATTATTCCTTGTAGATGACACATAGTCTAAGAAAGTAACTGCTATTGTTTAAATTTTATGAAAAGAATTTTTTTTTCCTATTCTACCTCCATCCGAAAGCTAAACTCAATTATTATATATTAATTGTATAAATTTTAAAAGAATTCCCTAATTAAATAGGGTAAAATAATAAAATATATGAAGTGATAAATGTTTCTACTATTTTTTTTTAGGATTGGTAAGAAAAGTAACTCATTTTTATTTGAAAACGCTAACCAGTATGACAATGATTATCCTTAAGAATGTGAATAAAATTTAGTGGAAATTGCGATTAATATCTACTCTTATTGATTTTAGAGTAGTTCTCAACAAAATTTCTAATAAAATTTATACAGTTTTAATTTCTTAAATATTACTCTTAGGATATTAATTAATGTGATTCTTGTTATTTCAGGAATTTATATTATAAAACTATAACCATTATCAAATTGGTTACGCATGAGATTCAATATAACCAGTGGTGGCAAATTAAATTAGTGGTATGAACGGTTAAATCAATTAAACTAATTAATTATATTAATTAGTACATTGTAATTTTTCAATTTTTTCTATTCAATTAACCAATTCAATTAATATTTTAATCGAGTTTACGATAATCTATTTATAATAACATTGTTTTATATTACTTTTGTGCCTTATAAGGTCCTCTTTTAAATTTTATATCATTAATTATTTTTTAATCAAAATACCTAATAATGTAAGACTTTTATTTGATTTAATATAATAATAAATAACATGTATCGACTAAATTATTTATCTATTCAATGATAATTAGGTAGTGAGTAAAGAAAGACTAAATGGATAGAATAAGTAGAAAAAAATTTAATGATGAGTGGTAATTACTTTAAGAGAAATTTTGGAAAACTACTTCAATTTTAAACAAATTCAATGATTTTAACTAAATTAACAAACTTTCTTAACATGCATGAATTACATAAAAAAGCCTTATATTTAATGATGGAGACACTATAAGAATAAAGATATATGTTCTTTGACCATATCAACATGGGAAGCGAGATATTAGTTATGAGTTTACGTCTTTGTGAAACAAAATTACAACCCATAGAGTAAATGGTTTATTAATAATTAATAAAGAGGTGCTATCGTTTTGCTTATGGGTGTTCAAGAACGGAATCAAGCCTTATTTAACTGTTAAATTAAATCAAATGAATCAAGAATCGTGAGAACCGCCAATCACAAAACCACAATGATGGTTTAGACTTAGAAGAGGGTTAAATAATTCTTTTAACTTTTATTCAATTTTACGGACCCTGTATGAATTAAAAAATTAAAACACACCAGAGAAGGAAAAGAAAATTACGCATCAGATTTTATACTAGTTCACTTCCAGAGTAGAAGTTACGTCAACTACCTTCAGACTTGAAAGATTTTCACTATTGTAAAAACACCTTTTACAATTACAACACTAGACCAGTGCCTCAAGTATTCTTGACTCAAGTCACTTCTGACTTATACCTAAGTATTGTTTCAACGAGCCACTATTGGTTACAAGCACTCAAGTATTCTTTCAAAAGCCTCTTCAGGCCACACAGTGTTTTCCACACTAACAAACTGTGGCAACACACTAGATTCTACAGAAAGGAATGATAAAGAGTTTTCTGTTACAACAGATAACTAAACGTGCAAATATATAAAATATTAAGATGGGTACACTTAGCTACAGACTACTATAAGTCAAGGTCTACTGGAAGTAGAACTACAAAGAATACTTATATAGTAGATACAAGAACTTAGAAATTTTTCAGAGAAAGTCCTTCAGACTTTTTGGTTCTTGTAAGAGAGATCAGAGAACATTCAATGATATTGGCAAAAAGTCTCTTTGCGTTTGAAAACTTCTTGTATTTATAGGCTTCCTTGAGATAGTCGTTGGTTCAACTTTGAAAATGTTGATCTTCTCAAGGATAGTACAGGCAGCGTTTGCAGAGACATGCTTCAGAGATATTTACATGAAAGGGTTACCTCGATAGTCTTTACAGAAAGATCCCATTTTACTTATCCATTTTAAGTAAATTGGTACAACTTTATAGTTGTTGACCTTTAGGCTATCAAACTTGCACAGGTTTAACTTTTGCTGACATCTCGGGATATACGAGGTAGTTTTCTTGGTTTTTGCGAGCAGACCTTCAAACTTTTCCGTTCATTACTTCTTTAAGGAGGGACTTGAAGTTGACGTGATAAAGTGATTGTAGCTCCTTATTTAGAGAGGAAAGATCCTTTCCAGACGTTTTTTAGGGGAGGAAAGAGAAACCATCTCAGGGTCTGTAGCTTCAGAAGAGCTTGATTCAATGAAGCCTTCAGTGAATACATACTCTCATTTTCAAGAGCAAATTGAGTTTCACGGACTCTCATTGTTCTTTTCAACTAGATCTCTACAGACTTATTGTCATACTTGAACAGAATAGTTATATAAACTAAACGTACAAACTTCATTTTAACTAAGAGTCTTGATGTATATTATTAACAAATCACAAGGGTTCGGACTTCTTAGTCTTGAATTAAGACTTGCTTTTAACACAAAATAAAAAAATCACAGTTTTTACTATGGTTCTGTTCATTTTATGATTTTTTAAAATTAAATCAAACCTATCTTCACACACGTTATTTACTATTACATATTTTAAAATCAAGTCAATTAAATGAAATCAATGTGTAATCTTGTAATATTTTAATTAATGAAAATATTTAGAGCCAATTTTATTTAATATTAATTAAGTAAAATTACAAAACTAACAACATTTTTAATACTACAATTATATATTTTTATTTATTTATAACTACAATTTGTTACAAGTTGATCCAATATTATTATGGCATTAATTGATAATTTTTTAAATAAAATTATTTGAATTTGATTTTTATTTTTTAAAAAATAAAAATAGAAACTACATCAACTAAATGAAACCAAATGACAATAATATAATTTTGTTCAGTTCATGTTTTGATAATTTTTTTAACCAAAACAAACTACTGATATATGATTCATTTTATTTTTTCCTTTAAAAATCAAATCGAATTACCCACGGATAGATTGAGATGCAATCAAGCAATGAATCACGCAATACACGCCGTTTCAAGCACGCCAAACACATCATTTTATTGCAATAAGTCTATACCGTGTTAGAATTTATAATCTTAATTAATTTTCATTTGATGTTAGGATTTGTTCATCATTCGGTAATCTTGGACAGGATAAATAATTTAAAGAGAAATATTTATAACTTACTTAAGAAATGATAAAAAAAACTATGTTAATATTAATTTTAAATAAAAATTTCCCCTTTTAATTTGTTATCATATGTAAAATTATACATATTAAATAAATTTACTATCCAATAATTAAGAAACTGAATAAATCTCATTTAATATTATTGATTTCTAAATTTATATTTTTATTATAATGTCCTTTATTAAAAGTTGTTTAAAAAGTTTATTTTTTCGATAAAAATAAAATATTTTTCAAATAAGAATACTTTAGAAATACTATTCATTAGGTTTAATGAAGTAAAATACAATACGATATTAATACTATATCCGATCTTTTTTTATAATAAACAAAATAATCAAAATCAATATTTTAGTTTGGGAAATTGAACTTAATTATTGTTGTTTATATAGTGGATACAGGAAATGATGGTATAAAAAGAATTATTCAAGAAATGTTTTCAATGTTTCTTATATTTAGCATGTAACTTGTATTGAATTTGAAGGTTGTAACAAAATCAAGAAGTTATATTCTTCCGTGTGTCTATATATATACATCTTTTATGTGAGAGTAAGATATATGAATATGAATCGTATAACTATATAATTGATGATGATTAAGATTAATTATATAAAATTTTTAAAAAGTTATGTAATCTTTTAAGTGATCATGTAATTTTGAATTTTTTTTAATATCAATCATCTATGTATAATTATACGTCGCATAAGAGAATTTTTGTCATAAGATAAATTCGTTATATATATAAGAAAGAGAAAGAATAAAACAGAAAAATATAAGGTAAGATGGAAGATGAAACCAAGAGAAAAATGGTGTTTTATGAATAATAAATCTGTTACCTATTTAGGGGTGTTTGGTTTGTAGTTGGAGAAACAAAATTGAGTTGAATTGAAAAATTTAAAGGTTAATATTAATTCTTCACGTCGTTTGAAATAATCCAAATTCAGACCCGTGTAGGATAAGCTCCCTCTAATCAACGGAGGTTTTTTCCCTTGGAGCTCTCCCCAAACGTGCTCTTAGTAGGTAATTATTTGGAAGTTTCCACAAACACGTTTAACTGCCCTCAATATATGAACGCACCCAGAATTTTGGTTTGCCAGAGATTTTTGACCATCATTTTTTTAATATTTAAAGACTGTAACAAAGCTCGAGAAGAGGCGTAGCGTAGGCATCGTTTTCCTTGCGTAAACGTTCAATTTTTTAAGGCTTCTTGAAGTAAACGGAGGTGAGTAAATTAAAGTATGATTAACAAAGCTGATTAATTACACATCGTTCAAGAAGTCATAAAAACCGGTTCAGTCAACAGATTCATAACGACTCTTCACTGTAACTCTGTATTACAAACCAAACCAGTGCACAGTTTATTTTATATGCCCTTTAAATTTGTTTGGTTTACATTAAGAAAATAAAGTTATAAAAATAAAAAATTAATAATTAATATTAATTTTTATATTATTTAAGATAATTAAAATTTAATAAATTAATATATTTTTTAATCTAATCTTAATTTAATTGGCCTAATAACCAACAAATCATATAATAGAAAATCTCAAAATCACGTGAAGTAGATAGTAGGTACGTCTTGTGGATGAAAGTGACCGGAGTGTAGATTGGGTTGGGAGGAGTAATATTTTTAATTAATGTAAAATTTATCTTAAAATAAAAATGCATAAAATATTTTTACGTGATAATATAATGAGTAGATTATACGATTATTTTTTTTAAGGTTTAAGTATCCGCATTGGAAATACGGAATTTAGAAAAAAAATTAATTATTAATATTATTTATTACAAAATTTAAAATAATCAAAACTCTATTTAATTATGAAATAAAAAATTTTTTACAACCAAACTTTGTTTGATGTGAAATGTGCAAGCTATCGTAGGCGTTGTTTGGTGACAGGAGCAAACGGAGAAAACCTCAGTTGAGTTCCGTTGAGTTGTGGGAGATTTTTGATCTTACAGGTCAACATAGTTTTGATTGTCTCGAATGACGTGAAAAATTAATATCAACCTTTAAATTTTTCATTTCAACTCAACTCTTTGCAAACCAAACACTCCGATAATCTAAGTTTATTACTGCCTCGCCCCAAGTTTTTTCACATCCTTACAACCTGTCCCAAAAATTAACTAACTGTTTGATTAAGCATGATTCACCAATTTCATTGACCATGGTTTATTGACTCAAATGCCAACCTCTAAGAAGCTGTCACACTTAGATGCATCAGTGAAATTGTTTAATTTTTATTTCATGTTTTTAATTTTAATTAATAATTTTTTTCTAAAATTTTGTATCAGAAAATTAAAAGCAATTTTTTTTCTATTTTTATACTTTCATTCCCCCATTTTAGTTTTTTTATATAAATTTTTAAAAATAGAAAACATCATAATAATTATGTAATCAAGACTTAAATCAGAAATTAATAAGTTAATAGCCTTCATTGTTTGGAAAACTTGTGTGAAAGGTCTATGGAGTTATACCACTTTGAGAGCCTTTGAGGTTGAGGTTTCATTATAGGACAAGTATCGTTTTTTGGTGCACTGCTAGTATATAGTGCTTAGTTATATTCTGTGTACTCGAACTAATTTCTGTGTTGAAGGGAGACCTATTTTTTAGACAACTTTGTATTTGAGTTGTTGTATACAATGAATGTTATTTTTCTGGTTCGAAATTCTAATCACATTAACAACTTGTTTCTTAACCCTCTGTATTCGATTTTAAGATTAAAATTTGGTACAATCAACATTTGCTACGAACACATTTACTATCCTAAGCATCAACATATTACACTTATTACTTGAAACACGGGATAAAAAAAGATGGGTACTATCTCAATCAATTCCATTTTGGGTTCAGTTGGGCATTTTTACAAACATGCAACACCATTATACACTTTATAATTGAAACAGGGTAATTGCATTCATTTCATCATCCATTAATATTTCATACAAAATTGAAAAGGAATAACAGAGAGAAATAAAAGGGAAATTAACAAAGTGATCAGGGTAGGCACACCGTTGAGAAAATATATCACATGAATAAAAATCAGTTAAGTGAGTAAATTCATTATTACAGAATACTATCAATAATCTAAAATTATCTTTATATATCACTTCAGTAAGACATTTCTATCTGACAAAAAACTACCACTTTGACATTTCTAACAAAAATCATCCATTGATCCCATACTTTCCGTTAAAGAAACACTAACCTGCCATTGTGTAACATGTGTGCATTATGTTGGTTAAGTGATTTAATTAACTTCCTAGATGAGTATGAAGCATCCATGGTGAATTCGTTAAGACCAGACAGCCACCATACTAAGAATCCAAAGCACCATAGATAATTCGAAGGCAAAGAGAGTATGAAGCAACCCCCGATCAAGCACAAACCCAAATACTGTTATCCCTCCATGGTTGTGCTGCAAATACGTCACTGCAATAATCAACAAAAATTCAAAAATGTTCATTATCTTTGTTAACATATAACAATGTGAAATATGTTTGGTTTTCTGTTTCTATTTCTTTTTTTCTTTTTAGTTTTAATAATAAAGTCGTTATCCTCTTTTAAAAGACTTATACACAAAAAAAAAAATAAATAGAGAATAACAGCCGAAAACAAAAAAATATTGTTTTCAATGTGTCTAATGCAATTTAAAAAATATGAAATATGATAATAGTTTGTTAATTAAAATTAAATACCAAAAAGGGAAACGGAAACCAAATGTAACGTGCGTTATCATCACTCTAAAATGTGATTTTTACATCATTCCACTCTAACCATAGACATTAACACAGTTTCTTAACCAAAACTATGTTTTTGTGGCCATGTACATTTTTTGTAGCCTAGTAACATTACTGCTATATAAAGAGGCTTTGATGAAGATTTTTAAACAACAGAAGAGATAATATAATACCCACCTAAAGCATGTCTGGTTTCGAAAGAAGAAGGTTTCTGGAGGGTTCTTGTTATGCATATGTCTGAGGAATCAGAGTCACTGCCACTGGCTATCCCCTCTGCCATTTGGGCTTTCCATTGTTCCGATTCACAAGTTGCATTGGTCACCACCATGTGCCACCTTGTGGCAATTGACACTATCCCTTGAGCCCTGTGAGTGATTCTCGCTGCACCCATAAGGCACAACCAGAATCCACTTAACTGCACAACTGAACAAATCTGCACAGCAAAAATCAATAGTCTCAATTATAGCCATTTTCATAAGTAAGAATAGTTTCTATAGATATAACTACATTTGATTTTATTTTACTTCTTTTACTTATTTTTATCTCAAAAACCTTAGAATAATTTCTATTACTATTTATTGATAATATGGTTTGCATGTAAACTTATATGACATCACATGACTAAATGTATATTTTTTTAACGTAAGGCTATCCTCTCAACTTAAATACTAACAAAGTTTTTTTTATACGTACAACATAATTATAATACCTAACATGTTTAAAGAATATAACTCTCCTTTGTTGATGATTAAATATATACTACATTATCTATAAGTAGTTAAGTATTTTTTTTTATGATAAAGTGAAACAATAATTTTACCACGAGGTCAGCAGAATTGAGGAAGGTGTTGTGAGATTTAGATTCCAAAACCAGCAAGAGAGAACCCAATTGACAAACTGTGATTGTGACCAAGCATGTAATTATAAAGAACCTGTATTTATGGCTTGTGATCCATAATTGCCTCCTAATCCTTACATGCTCTATGAATATTAAATTTGCATCAGACCCACACCCTTCAAAAAGCTTGTGAAGCCCTTCAAACCTCTGTATCTGAAGCTCACATGTTAGCCTAAAAAGCACACAAACCAACAAGAACGCCCATGTTCTGTAAACCCACGAAACCAATACCAAAACAAAGACAACCGTCTTCAGTGGGAATCCAAGGGTGATGTATGGGACTGAAATTTCCACCCTCAAAAAGAAGATGATCTTGTGAGCAAGCTCTACAAAGAGGCAAGGTAATATTATGCACACCAAGTATCTGAACGCTTTCTGAAGCTCGCGCGTGTATCCTCGTCTAACATACATTGAGTCATCGTGTAACACATCTAAGAACAGAAGCTGCCTAAGCCCATACCTGCAACAAATTATAAAAGCCATTTTGTTATAAAAATTACAATACCAAAATATTATGAACCATTTGCTTTCAAAAGTTTAAATTATCACGAGAACGATTTTATTATAACACCACTGACCAATAATATTATTAATATATATCGTAGCATATTCATTTATTATATATCCTAGTCCACTTTAGTCAAAAATATTAAAAAATGTTGTCCAAAAGCTAGCTTATGAGTTTAAGGTTACTTTAAGCTTTATAAGTTGGATATTGGTCATATTTCTAACCGATGAGAGACTTATCTTAACATCTTAACACTCCATCATGTTTAGGATTGGACATCTGGTGCATGAAATTTAAAGGACTAAATATCTACTGACAACTCAATATTCAAACTGTCTAAACATTAAATGGGGCAAAAGAGGAGAAATAATTGCTACAAGAAATTATGCTTTATTACGGTGAATTGAATGATACGAGATAAATAGAAAAAAGAGATAGGTATTTATAGGAAGAGAAAAAAAATAAGCAACCGAGTTCTTCCCTGAACAACATGTCACTTCATCAAATTTTGTTTGGCAAACCACCAGATGTTACATACTTAAGGGTGTTTGGATGTCTTGCCTATTCCACCCTTCAAGCAAACACAAAGAAGTTAGATCCAAGATCTAGAAAATGTGTTTTTCTAGGCTCAAAGATGGACACAAAGGGCTGCATTCTCCTTGATGTTAGCACCGGTGAGGTATTTGTTAGGAAATCAGCAGGATGCGGAAGCACCGGATCGGGTCAATTGGATATAAAGAGAAGTAAGTAGAGAGACAAGAAATATTGACACACAATATTTACGTGGAAAACTCCAAAATCGGAGAAAAACCACGGACAATCACGAGCAAAATAATTCCACTATGTAAAAATGAGAGTACAAAAAAGTTCTCTGAAATGATGAGAACTGAGAGTCAATAAATCCCCAAAAATATGAGGACTAAAACAAAATGATCTCTCTAATTTTCTGACTAAAATTACTCTCTCAAATGGAACTAGAAAAATATTAAGATGAGTAAAAACTCTCTCTTTTTCTCAAAGAAAAATATTTTTCTCTATTCTTTTTCTTTTTCACTCTGCACCGTGCTATTGAATGTGCAAATCAGTGCCTTTTATAGGCAATTCATGAACTGGAAAGTCACTCCAATTTGCATAATTTACGCAGCAACAAATGGAGCAAAAAACAGGTAGAAACATGCGCAGGAATTGGTCAAAGAAAATGGCTACTTTTGAGCCACCTTTGACTAACAATCTCCACCTTGGCTCAAAGTTTGATAAGTTGCTCATCGTCAGATAAAGTCCCAAAGGACATTTATGTGCTGTAAAGACCAACTAAGTTTAAACAATGTTGAAACTTAGCATTTGGAAGCGGCTTAGTAAGCATATCTGCTGGATTCTCAGAAGTATGAATCTTTTGCACCATAACTTCACCAAAAGAAACAATATCACGGATAAAGTGATGTTTTACATCTATGTGTTTGGTCTTGTCATGGTAACGACTATTCTTGGTCAAATGGATAGCGCTCTGGCTATCACAAAACACAATAAGAACCTTTTGTGTGATGCCAAGTTCATTGACCAAACCTCGAATCCAAAGAGCCTCTTTTACACCCTCAGTTGCTGAGATATATTCTGCTTCAGTTGTAGACAATGCAGCAATAGATTGAAGTGAAGCTTTCCAACTGATAGCAGAATTACAGAGAGTAAAGATGTAACCAGAAAGAGATCTTCTTCTATCAAGATCACCACCATAATCCGAATCAACAAAACCTGCAACATCATTGGTTGTAGCTTTGTTTCTATTAAATACCAAGCCAATATCTGTAGTACCTTTAAGATACCGAAAGATCCATTTGACAGCACTCCAGTGATCCTTTCCAGGATTATGCATGTACCTGCTCACCATGCTGACAGCATATGCTATATCAGGTCTAGTGCACACCATAGCATACATTAAACTGCCAACTGCACTAGCATATAGAACGTGTGTCATTTGCTCTATTTCTTCTTTCATTTTTGGACAAAGTTCTGATGATAACTTGAAATGTGCAGCAAGTGGAGTGGCAACAGGTTTACTGTTGCTCATGTTAAATCTGTCAAGCAATCTTTCAATATATTTTTGTTGAGATAAGATCAATTTACCAGCTTGACGATCCCTGTGAATCTCCATGCCAAGAATTTTCTTAGCTGCACCTAATTCCTTCATCTCAAACTCACTGTTGAGTTGAGCTTTCAATTTCCTGATTAAAGACTTGTCACGTGATGCAATCAACATATCATCAACATAAAGTAACAAGTATATGAAAGTTCCATCAGAAAATTGTTGGAAGTATATACAGTCATCAAATTGACTCCTGGAATAACCTTGCCCAAGCATAAAGGAATCAAACCTTTTGTACCACTGTCTGGGAGCTTGCTTAAGGCCATATAAAGATTTCTTCAGTAGACAAACAAGATGCTCCTTACCAGGAACAACAAATCCCTCTGGCTGATGCATATAAATTTCTTCTTCCAGCTCTCCATGTAGAAAAGCTGTCTTTACATCAAGCTGCTCCAATTCCAAATCAAACAGAGCAACAAAAGCAAGCAAAACACGAATAGAAGTATGACGAACAACAGGTGAGAAAATCTCATTAAAGTCAATACCTTCCTTTTGATAAAAGCCTTTGACGACTAATCGTGCCTTGCATCTAGGATCTTCAACACCAGGAATACCATCTTTTCTTTTGTAGATCCATTTACACCTTAGAGGTCGTTTGCCTTCAGGGAGCTTTGTCAAACTCCAAGTGTTGTTTTTATGAAGACTTTCAATTTCTTCATTCATAGCCACTAGCCACTTAGATGAATCAGCACAAGAAACAGCTTCAGTATAGCTGGCAGGTTCAACATCATCATTTACCTCTTGTGCGATAGACAATGCATAAGCAGTCAAATTATCATCATCAGTGTATCTAGCTGGCCTTTTGATCTGTCTTCTTGGCCTATCTCGAGCAATATTATAATCATCCTGTTGTTGAATAGGATGACTAGTATGATCATCAGTGCTAGACTCAGTGGTAGAGGAAGATGGGACATCAACATTAGGAGCTACAGACTTCAATTCCAACTCCACCTTCTTGCTGGTATCCTGTAGATTATTAGTACTAGAAGAAGACATATAAGATTGTTTCCCAGAAGATAATAATGCATCCTCATTAAAAGTCACATCTCTGCTGAGAATTAATTTTCGTGACTTAGGATCAGAACACCATAAACGATATCCTTTAGATTCAGATGCATAACCAAGAAATATGCACTTAATAGCTCTTGGAGCTAATTTTCCATCATTGACATGTGCATATGCAGGACATCCAAAAATTCTTAAATTAGAATAATCAACAGGATTACCTGACCAAATTTCTTCTGGAATTTTGAAGTCAAGAGAGGAGTGTGGTGATCGGTTGATCAAGTAGCAAGCTGTAGATGCTGCCTCGACCCATAACTCACGTTGATGCCATAACCCAGCATTTGAGAGCATACAACGCGCTCTCTCAAGAATAGTTCTGTTCAAACGTTCTGCGACACCATTCTGCTGGGGTTTGCCTGGAATGGTTTTGTGTCTAGCAATACCATGATTTGTGCAGAACTCATTAAAGTCACCTTCACAGAACTCCAATCCATTATCCGTTCTGAGCTTCTTGACTTTTTTCCCTGTCTGTGTTTCAACAAGAGTTTTCCACTTCTTAAAAGTGGGGAAGGTCTCATTTTTATGTCTTAGAAAATAAACCCAGACTTTACGAGAAAAATCATCAATAATAGTCATCATATAGCGACGTCCTCCATAAGAAGGGACTTTTGAAGGTCCCCAAAGATCAGAATGAATGTAATCAAGGATACCTTTTGTATGGTGAGTTGCAGTGGAGAAGCTAACTCTTTTATGCTTTCCAAAGACACAATGTTCACAAAACTTCAACTTACCAATACCTTGATTACCAAGAAGACCTTGCTTGCTCAGAAGGTGCATGCCTTTTTCACTCATATGGCCTAGACGCATGTGCCATAATTTGGTGACATCTTTATCAGGCATAGAAGATGAAACAGCTGCTGATCCTGTCACTACAGATCCTTGCAAGATATACAAACTACCAACACGGTTAGCTTTTAATAAAGTAAGGGCACCTTTAGATACCTTTAGAACTCCACCTTCAGCTGAGTACTTGCACCCAAGAGATTCGAGGGTACCAAGAGAAATTAAATTCCGCTTCAAGTCAGGAATAAAGCGAACTTTGGAAAGAGTCCTGACAATGCCATCATGAGTCTTGATCTGAATAGTACCAATTCCTGCAATCTTACATTGGGTATCATTACCCATTAAGACAATACCACTATCAACAGGTTCTAAAGTGGTAAATAAGTCCTTATAAGGACACATGTGAAAAGTACATCCAGAATCAAGAATCCACTCATTTTTGCTCCTCTTATCAGAAGAGACAGAGATCATAACATCACTATCAGAATCAGTCTCAATATTAGCAGCTTCAGCAGGTTGTTTGTTTTTCTCTTGCTTTTCTTGTTTCTTTTTCAAGATAAAGCAATTAGAAATATCATGCCCATATTTCTTGCAATAGCGACAGGTTTTGTTGGATTTACGTCCTCTAGATTTGGATCTGCTTTTCTTGTTACTGGTACTCCCTTTTTCTTGAGTTCTACCCCTGACACTTAAGCCCTCACCCTTGTCCTCAGTATGAATATCAAGATCAAATTTTTCCTTGGACAATAAATTAGATTTAACATCTTCAAAGGATAAGGTATCATTGTTGCTATACAACATAATTTCTTTAAAGTGTTTATAGGTAGAAGGTAAAGAGACAACCAACAAAACAGCTTTATCTTCATCATCAATTTTGATATCGATATTTTCCAGATCCATAATAATAGAGTTAAATTCATCAAGATGAGATTGAATGGGAGTACCTTCGACCATACGGATCGTGTATAGTCGTTCTTTGAGACGAAGCTTGTTAGCGAGGCTTTTGGTCATATATAGAGATTCCAACTTTAACCACAAAGCAGCAGCGGTGGTTTCATTGGCTACCTCACGAAGAACCTCCTTGGACAAGCATAGTTGGATTGCTGAAAGCGCCTTTTCATCCAACTCGTCCAATTGCTCATCGGTCATGGAAGTTGGTTTTTCTGACTTTCCATATAAGGCTTTCTTTAATCCGTTCTGGATGAGAACGACTTTCATTTGGACTTTCCAAATGGAAAAGCTAATCTTGCCATCAAACTTCTCAATATCAAATTTGGTGACGGTAGACATCTTGAATCTCCAATTGAACAAGCGGCTCTGATACCACTTGTTAGGAAATCAGCAGGATGCGGAAGCACCGGATCGGGTCAATTGGATATAAAGAGAAGTAAGTAGAGAGACAAGAAATATTGACACACAATATTTACGTGGAAAACTCCAAAATCGGAGAAAAACCACGGACAATCACGAGCAAAATAATTCCACTATGTAAAAATGAGAGTACAAAAAAGTTCTCTGAAATGATGAGAACTGAGAGTCAATAAATCCCTAAAAATATGAGGACTAAAACAAAATGATCTCTCTAATTTTCTGACTAAAATTACTCTCTCAAATGGAACTAGAAAAATATTAAGATGAGTAAAAACTCTCTCTTTTTCTCAAAGAAAAATATTTTTCTCTATTCTTTTTCTTTTTCACTCTGCACCGTGCTATTGAATGTGCAAATCAGTGCCTTTTATAGGCAATTCATGAACTGGAAAGTCACTCCAATTTGCATAATTTACGCAGCAACAAATGGAGCAAAAAACAGGCAGAAACATGCGCAGGAATTGGTCAAAGAAAATGGCTACTTTTGAGCCACCTTTGACTAACAGTATTTCTATCTGGAACGTCAGTTCTCTTTCACTATCACAACCAATAGTGAAGTGTCTCAGCCTTCATCTATTCCCCTTATTCAACGTTTTCATGAACTGTATAGTCCTATTATAAATGTTCCTGCCACAACTACTGAACCTCATTATGTGGTCAATGAAGAATCTCAACCTAGAAGATCCACTAGACCAAGGAAGACTCCTTCCTACCTAACACAATACCACCGCAACCTTATTAATTCTCCTATTGACTCATCTCATTCCAATCCTCAATATCCTATCTCTCAACACATCTTATCAAAATTTATCACAGTCCTATAAACACTTCACCTTAACCATCTCCATTGCCATTAAACCAACCACATACAAGCAAGCCATTAAACACCAATGCTGGGGAGATGCAATTAATAGTGAATTGCAGGCACTTAAAAACAACCAAACCTGGATCATTACTACCCTTCCCCCTATCAAACAACCTATCAGTTGCAAATGGATCTTCAAAATTAAATATCATGGCAATGGTATTGTGGAGAGGCATAAAGCCAGACTTGTGGCCAGAGGGTTTACTCAAGTCCAAGGATTAGATTACTTAGAAACTTTTAGCCATGTGGCAAAGATGACAACTATCAGATTACTCCTTTCCTTGGCAGCTGCAAAACAATGGCATCTTAAGTAGCTTGATGTCAACACAACCTTTCATTATGGGGACTTGCATGCAGAGATTTATATGCAATTCCTTCATCCAATCATGTTTGCAAACTTCAGAAGTCCCTTTATGGCCTCAAACAGGCCAGTAGGGAATGGAACACAAAACTAGCTCACCTTCTCATTAGTTCTGGATACTCACAGTCAAAATCTAACTATTCCCTTTCACAAAATGCATTTCACAGGGGTTTACTGCCATCCTAACCTATGTAGATGATTTGTTGTTAACTGGATCTGATATCATAGAAATCAATCACATCAAGCAACTTCTGCACACCAATTTTGGCATTATGGATCTTGGTGATTTGAGATACTTCCTTGGTCTTGAAGTTGTCAGATCAAACAAGAGAATTACCTTATTCCAAAGGTAATAGATCTTCTTGAAGAAACAGGCTTGCTGGCTGCCAAACCTTGCAATACGCCCATGGAACACACATTCAGAGATAAATAAACTGCTGGAAATCCCCAACCAGATGCTCCTGTATATTGAAGGTTGATTGAAAAACTTATATCCCTTACCCATAATAGACCTGATATTACCTATGCTATGAATCCTCTTAGTCAATTCCTTGATCATCAAACAAAAGATCATTATCAAGCTGCTCTCAGGATCCTTAAACATGCCAAAAAATCCCCTGCACAGGGTGTTTTCTTCCCTGCTAACAGTGATCTCAAGTTAAAAGGATTCACTGATTCTGACTGGGCTTTATGTCCTGATTCCAAAAAATCCATCACAGGAATCCGCTTCTTAATAGGAAATGTTTTAATCTCTTGGAAATGAAAAAAAAAAACTACAAAAAAAGTTAGATCTAAGATCTAGAAAATGTGTTTTTCTAGGCTACAAGATGGGCACAAAGGCTGCATTCTCCTTGATGTTAGCACCAGGGAGTTATTTCTATCCAAAGAAGTATAATTTTATGAACATCAGTTCCCTTTCACTATCACAACCAATATTGAAGAGTCTCAATGCTTTAATCTATTGGTAATGCAAAAAACAAAATACAGTACCAAGGTCTTCAACTGAAGCAGAATATAGAGCAATGACCATTGCTTCTTGTGAAGCATAGTGGTTATTGCATCTGCTACAAGATCTTCAAGTTCCTAATCTCAGCCCTGTGATTCTCTCTTGTGATAACAAATCAGCTATGCATATGCCTCCAATTCCTTCTTCCATGAGAGAACCAAACATATTGAAATAGATTGTCAGACTGTGAGTGATTTAGTTCAAGCAAATGTGCTTCATTTGTTGTGTCAGATATCCTCACAAAGCCCCTAGGTGCTGATCCTTTCTCCTTCCCTCATTTCAAGCTTGGGATGCTTGATATATGCATTCCAGCTTGAGAGGGGGGGGGGGGGGCTGATGTTAGAGTAGCTAAGTCTGTTTATTAAGTTTGTTAGTATAGTTAGTTAGAGTAGTTAGTTTTGCTTCTCTTGCTATAAATACTTGTCTATCTCATTTCTCATCGTCTTGTATCATTCAATTCACCATAATGAAGCATAATTTCTATAGCAATTCTTTCTCCTCTTTTGCCCCTTTCATGTTTAGCAAAAGACAACATCTCCCTATTGAAATTTAACATCATTTAGGATTATTTGTTATTCGAAGTTGAGACTATATGTTGAACTATGTGATCATTGAGGATATAACACCATTTTTTCAATATTAATGACATGTATTCTTTTTACATTGGAAGGTATCCTGTTAAAAACTTAGTGTTTGATCCGTAATCCAGTTGTAGAAATAAAATTCCGTTCAAGCCTTTAAGATACAATTTAATGGTGAGTGTTGATTTTACATGTCATTTGAGATACTATCAAACTACATTTAACCAATGGATAAAGTGTGTTTGGTTTCTATTACCTAATTGAGGTTAACTAAAAACAAGGTTTTTGATCGGTTGATTAAAAGGAGTTGAAAAATGTTTTCAATGGTGTGCGAATAAACACTATAAACACTGATTATTAGGTAATGTTGTTGGTCAAACTCTATTTCAACAACCGGGTTACCAAACAAGTACAAAAGCTTGCTTTTACTCAACCTAGTTTGGATAATCCCAATCAGAAACCAAAGGAGCTCTTAATCTTTATCTTCATAACAAGTGTGGTTAGTATGAATCAAATCCTCATAGTCTGAAGTCTATGTTATCAAATTCTCATTATAATATCATGCAGTTGAGTGAAACGGAAAATAAAATGCTTGACACACAATGTAACTAGCCATTTTATTAGAAATCATATAATTTCTCAATAAAAAAACTTCTATGTTTAACTTGTAATTAAGATATTAATTAACATTTGGCTTATGCTAACATGATGTGATGTGTATGGTTAGTTTGGTACCTTTGAAAGAAACGGGAGAGAGTGAAGAAGGCGATGATGGCGAGAGCAGATTGTGGTATTTGGACGAGCTTGTTGAAGGAGAAATGGTCGAGTTCAGAAGCCGAAGCAGGGAGACGAAGGAAGAGGGAGGTGAAGAGAGGGAGAGCGATGGTGAGGAATATGAACAAGGCGTAGGAAATGAGCTTTCCAACGGTGGTAGAGTGGTCAAGTGCACACCATTGAAGGCTCATGTGAAGGTTTCTTAGTTGGTCAAAATTTGTGATACATCTTGATCTCTCATGATGAGATGCATGCATGAGCATAGCAACATTGAGTTGGTGTTTATCTTCTTTTGTCTGGTTTTCGGGGAAATCAATGTCAATGGTTGTGACATTGCCTGATTCTAAGGAGGGCTTCATTGTTGTATTTGGTTTCAAGAGACAGAGAAACAGAGCAAGGAAATACAGTTTTATGTGTGTTTTTTTATCCTTTAATAAAGAAAGGAGGGGGAAGGAAAAGTATCTCTAAGGTGGGAATATCAAGATTTAAACCTGTTTAATATTTTATGTTCATGTTACGTGCCATCATAAAATTAATGTAATTAAGCTTCAAATTATTTTACATTTTATTTATTAAAATTTATGATAATAGAAATTATAATTAAGTTTTGAAAATAAGTTACTACCTCCGGTTCCAAATATAAGCAAATATACTTAACTTCACATATTAAGAATAGTAGTTGGAGGTAATTATTTGCACTAATGTTACCACATATTTGATTTAATTTTTTAAAATACCCTTAGTATCATTTATTACATAAAGAATTAGTGGCCTTGGAAATATATATAATGAGGACATATTTGGTAAACAAGTATTTAATGACATTGGAAAAGTCTAATTTTGCTTATATTAAGGGACCAAAAAATTCCACTAAAATTTGTTTATATTTAGAACCGGAGGTAGTATATTTTAAAACCAATTGGTAATAGTTAAAGTAGCCCAACAAATATTTAAATGTTATAAGACAGATGATACGAGACTTGCAACACACTTCTTTTAATGAAGTCTGTGAGATCATGCAAATGGTAATTTTTACCCATAACGAAATAGCAACTTATAGTTTATAAGAATCGAAAAAAAAATACTTTAAACTTGATTTCATATTAAAAGTGTCATCTCAAAACCAATTATAAATGATATTTAAAACATATAAAATATTATGATGTAGACGATATAGACTTTCAACGAGTTTGAAATACTTAAACTTTTTAATTTTTATTTGGCTGTGTGAACTTATGAAAATAAATAAATATCATTGAAGTGGAATGTACAAACAGAGATTAAGGAATAAACCTTGCTTTGTCTTGGGAGAGTTCTTAAGGTTTTGGTGAAGTGAAGAATAATCATGGAATGGCTAAGGCATATGTGCTGACAGCTGAACCTTTATTTATTCTATAAATTTTAAAATAATATTTCTGATCACCTATTGATGAAATATGCATTTAGACACGATACATTATACACTATCTATCACTCTAATTACTTCATCGATAGGTATAAGAAAATTAAAAATACGGGGAGATGAATATTAATTTAAATGAAGACATAAAATACAAATAACTTTAGAGAGGTGAAAAAGTCCAAAAAAGTGGACACCATCTCAAACTCAGTGTGTATTGTTATAGATTATAGATGAAATCAAACCTAAGTATGTGTATTTTTTTTCTTTTTAAAATTTACAAAAGATTTTCTCTTCATAATTTATATATTTTGGTGAACTAAATTTAAGTAAGTAATCTTTTTTTATTTTTAAAATTTACAAAAATAATTCTCTTTAGTATTTTCTTCATAAGTTGCACAAAATTTTATAATGAATTACAGTTGTTGGATAAAACTCGATTGTGCCTCAAAATTTGACAGATGATCACAAGTACCTATCATCAACGAGACTCTTACAATTAGGTAGCAACTTTTTTTTTTCTAAAGGAAGAGTTATTACTTTTCAAAAGTTTAAACTAATAAAAACAAGCTAAAGCAAATATATAGGTTAAAATACCTTTTTAGCCTTCAAAAGTCTAGGGTATAGGAAAAAGCCCCCTATGAAATTTGACCTAGGATTTTGACCCTGATAAAAATTTAGGTTATGTGAAATCAAGGAAGGCTGACTTTTTGCTGAGGTGGCTAATGCATGGCCCACTTCAATAGTGAAACGTGGAGGCTGACCCGGCTAAACAGGTGTTTAAATACTTAATTAGGTGATTAGCCATGTGAATTATAATTAATGGATTAAATATTTTAAAAAAATAAGAAATGGTTTTTTGCCAAAACGTGCGTTTTGATAAGTGTGTTCCCATTTCTTCTTCTTCCCAGTTCTTCTTCTTCCTGGCGCGAGTGTCTCTGCATTCTCCTCGTGTTCAACCTAAAATCGATGGCAAGGTCTAACATTTCCACTGGGTCTTCCTCATCAATGGAGGTTGAACACGTAAAGTGCAGGTGTGGGAAGAACCTCGTCCTCCTCATATCAAAAACGAAGAAGAACAATGGACGGGCCTTCTGGAGGTGTCCATTTTTCTTGGTAAGTGGAGGAATGTCATTATTTATGTTGTTGGGTTTTTTTAAAACGGTTTTTTTTTTGTTGTGTCAGAGCAAAGAGGATTGTGGTTTTTTCAAATGGGCTCCTATTGCTTCCACTGGTAACATTGATGGGAATGATGGGTGTACCTGCAAGGTGGAGCTGGATAAGATGCGTGAGGAGTTTGAAAAGAAGTATGCAAAACTAAAATCCAAGTTGGTGGCTGAGAAGAGGAAAACTTCAATGTTGTTGACACTCCTCATTGTTTCCTGGGCCATTACTCTGAGCATGACAATGACATATTTAGCAAGAAAACATTAAGGAGAAATGAGATTCTGAGGTTGAAATGTGTGTTGTGGGTTTTTGGAAAAGGGTTTTTGTATTCAATAGGGTGCAGAAAACACCTCTATTTGCTGTGTGATTTGTTTAGGAGTGTGTACATGTTTAGGGTTTAGGATTTAGCCCCTTTTTAGGTTTTTAGGATTGAGGGTTTAGGAGTTGGTTTTGTAATGAATATAATCCCTAATGAGATGGTTGTTATTTTGCAAGCATTTGCTTTTTTCTTGAGTCATTAAGTGTTTTACTTTATTCAATTGTTGATGGAGTAAATTAACTAGTTGATCCCAATGCAAATAAGTGCTCAAAACAAGTACAAATTTAAATAAAACTCGTGCATAGATTAACTTGTCACATATTTACATAATTACAGTCATTAAAGGGGAAGTAAAATATCCTGGGTCTCTAAAACAGAATGGAATGAAAATTAAAATGTTCTTCAGTTGTTGTGGCTTTGCTGGGTTCCAGGGAATGTATTGGGGTCTGTTATTGTGACCCTGCCCCTACCAACTGCTGTCAAAAGCTGGCCACCAAACTTGGTCTTCAAATGGCAGCCATCAACCCCAATAAAGGGCCTGCATCCATTCAAAAACCCCTGCTTGCATGCCCCTAAGCACATGTAGAATGACCTAAAACGTGGCTGCAGACCTCCTGATGGGTTGTCCAACTGCAATTTGCATCTGTTGCCTTGATCAACCCTCTTTAACTCTGCACTGTAACTCCACAACAAGCTATATTGCCTACCAGCCTCACCCTCCAACACCTCAAGTGCAATCCTCTTCCCATTGTATGCACTCCAATAGGTTAATTGCACAACATACTGAGCCCTGATAAGTTCAATGATTTGAACCACAGACATCTTGGGATTTACCCTCAAATGCTTTAAAAGTATTTTGGAAACCCATTTTGAATTCTGATTCTTATTATCAAACACTCTAGGACACGTATGCTCAGGCCCTAATCTCTTCAACAATATGACATTTGTCCTGCCAACTTTACTCCCAAAATTCTGCCATCCACAATCTTTATTTGCACACTTCATACGACATCGTTCAGGCTCATTCTTCACAAACTCCCCTTGCCTCCCCTTATACAGATTGTATTCCTTAATTGCCTGTCTGAACTGAACCATAGACTGAAACTCCATACCCACTTTTAGTTCATACTTTTCCCTCATTCTCTCTTCATCAAATGCCTCAGTTTGCCCCATGTCACACTCCTCATCAGTATCCATATCAGTATGCATTTCATCAGTATCATAGGTATCATCTATGTCTCCATAATCATCACCCCCTAAACCATGTAGATCCTCAGCCCTGAAACATGTCCTGTTCTTATCCCTTTCATCCCTCTTATAATTTTCAAATTGTGAACCTTCACTGTCAGCCCCTGAACTATCTTCGGGTCTTGGCCCAGGTTCCGTTACATCTTCTACCTCTGGAACATCAAATTGTGAACCTTCATTGTCAGCCCCTGAACTATCTTCGGGTCTTGGCCCAGGTTCAGTTACATCTTCTACCTCTGGAACATCAAATTGTTCAGTATTCAGACTGCACACAAAGTTTTCTGTTGGCACTTCACTTAGCCTCTCACTTGTTAGACGAGAAGGCCCTTCATTTGCCACACCAGACAGCCCCTCACTTGTTACACCACTTGGGCCCTGACTTGATCCTTTACTGGACCCTACACTTCTCAATCTCTGAAGTTGACTACTATAAAGTTTTTTCTTGTCATAACTTTTGTGGGACTCACATAAGGGCTGTGACCAGGCACAGACTTTGTTCCCCTACTTCTTAATTCTTGTTGGGTTTCAAGGTCTTTTTGGGCCTGTTGGGTTTGTTGGGCTTGTTGGGAAAATTGGCTTTCATGGGTCTGCTCTGTTTGGGCCACACCTTCTTGGACAGCTACCTCTTCTGCCTCAGCCAAACCCACCACCACCTCAGCCTCTTCCACACAGTGCTCAACATAAAGGTCAACCTCACAGTTGTTATTAACTGCAAACTCACCCATTTCTAATGCATGTGAATCCCATGTTACACTCTTGTAGTCCATTTCTCCTGTTTTTTTCCACCATAACTTAAATTCCCCCATATACCCAAGGTCTTCGACCAATGACCGTGCCTCAAAAAAAGACCATCTATCAATATCTACGTTGTGAATGGCATGTATTTCCTTATCAATGTAAGTACATGGTGGGCCCTCTTGAAATTTGCCCTTGTGGTGTATCACAACCGTAAAACTCATACCTAAACAACAATGACATAAGCTACACAGTAAGCATAATAAGTGAAAGCTATATGGTCCAGCCCTAAACCCCAACAAACTAACAACATGTGCTCCTTCCACATCCCTGAACCGAACCCCACTCTAAACACACAATAAATAAATAATTTTAGAATATACTACTACGCTTTACTTTGACACAAAACTTCAAAAAAGTACCTGAAAACTTCAAACACCCACGTTATCTTCTTGCTTGTTGATGTCCAACCTGGAAACTCGAAACACCCACAGAGATTTTCGAACATGCACGCACCACACTGACACTCTTCGAGACACACCAGACGATGGAATTGCAGAGACACTCAAAGAAGAAGACGATGGAATTGCAGAGACACACCAGGAAGAAGAAGGAATTGCAGAGACACTCGCTTGTGCCAGGAAGAAGAGGAAATGGAGAGACACTTATCAAAACGCACGTTTTGGCAAAAAACCATTTCTTATTTTTTTAAAATATTTAATCCATTAATTATAATTCACATGGCTAATCATCTAATTAAGTATTTAAACACCTGTTTAGCTAGGTCCGCCTCCACGTTTCATTATTAAAGTGGGCCATGCATTAGCCACCTCAGCAAAAAGTCAGCCTTCCTTGATTTCACATAACCTAAATTTTTATAAGGGTCAAAATCCTAGGTCAAATTTTATAGGGGCTTTTTTCTATACCCTAGACTTTTGAAGGGCTAAAAAGGTATTTTAACCCAAATATATACTTCATTGTTTCACTAGTTTAATTTCTCCTAAATAATGCCATTTCTTTACATTTCTCTTTTATGATAAATTACTTATGATAGAGTGGTGTTTGGTACGAGAGATATTTAAACTTTCATGTAAATATTACTTAAGACATTTCCTTACCCATATTTAGTATGATATAAAGAAAAATATTTTTAGTAATGTGAGATTCCTAGGAAACTTAATTATAAAGGAATTAAAAGTTTCACTTTCCTATTTCAACAAGTAGGTATCTTATACACTCCCAAGAATAAAAAATTTTAGGACAAAAATGCCTAATTTTCTTCTCAAATCCTCGTAAAATAAAAAGATTCCCGGATAAGTTTTTTTAATACCAAACATGGAAATGGAAAAAACTAATCCGATCTGCAAGACATATTTCAACGTCTTTGTCAAGACATCAACGTGTAACCGGTGTCATCGGTATACATCCGGACTGTAATTCCGTATCAGGCGTTCTCCCTATACCAGTTGTTCAGGATAACACCATGACACCGGACAACACACACGTTACTGTGCTAAAGACAAGGATCATTGCTACAGGGATCGATCAATAATTCCCTGCACTACGAGCCAAATTCTGCTCACGGGGATGGTTAACTTGTTCCCTAATCCTAGTCTATATTCTCCATGCTCAATATAAAATAGCCACTTGACCCAATCATGCTGGTAAGTGTGCAATAAAATAATGCTAATGGGAGTTAGTGGTTCCCCACTAACGAGTCCTCGTAAAATGAGCCAATCAGGTATATGAACTCATTTTGTTAATGAAGTGAGGGATCCTCAACTGATTTTATGAACAATTGCTCTCTGAAATACATTCCTTACTTGGAATATCATCACTGACTTGAGCGTCGGAGAATCTTTGCAGGTGAAACCACCATTCGCCCACTTCAACGCGTTAGGTCGGTGTGAAGGATCTCCAAGACGCCCAATCCGCTCTCCTCAATCAAGGACAACGGATACTTATACCGGATACTCATACATCCGGTCTCCTATACGGTATTTACATACTGTTTATGATTGACTTGAGTCCGGATCTCTAGACCCCGGTTCAGGACAGATCATTGGAACGCCCGGTGGGACCCGATAAAGTTATTCCCATATCCATTGAAAGAGCAAGTAATCCAGAATGGAAGGTGAAGCACAATATTTCATGGAGAATTAGCCTAAAGACAGAACTAACCCCAACGTCTTCAGGAAGCTCAACTTTGATTCTCATGGGGGCAGCTCAAAGAAGATAGTAACAGTGTCTAATCCTGATCCTCGTGATGAGCTGATCAGCCAACTTCAGAGGGAACTCGCTGGATTGCGAAGAGAAAGAAGGCAAAGCGAGGATAAAGAATCATCCCGCACATGAAACACTCCCCACGCAACTGATGGTGAAAAGTCCACCACTCTCCAATACTCAAATATCCCTACGTTTGAGGGGGGAGAACAAACTCGTGATTCTGAAGATGAAGCTTCCCGAAGGAAGAGGGAGTCAACGACAGCACCCCCAGTGTCTTACAAGCTAAAAGTTCCTTTTTCAAGGAGACTTATGAGCATCCACATCCCCAAGCACCTTCAAACTACTCAGCCACTTTCCATCGGAAAATACAATGGAGAAACTGATCCTACTAAGCACCTTGATGCTTACGTATTTGAAGCCATGTACTTGGGGGCTGATGAAGATGTGATGTGTCAAATGTTCCCTCAAACATTATCTGAGGAGGCCCTCGGATGGTTTAAAGGTTTACCTTCTGGATCCATAGATTCTTGGGCTGAAATGGCAGCTACTTTTGAGACTCACTTTGTCATCTCTAGAGATGTGCCCAGGACGTCTCATACCTTGGCTCAGATTAAGCAAGGTGAAAACGAAGGCTTAAAAGATTTCTTGAAGAGGTTCTACAAGGAAGCAGCCCTGGTTCCTAACCTCACAGAGTCTATTAAGCTGCATATCGTTATTGAGGCGTTGCAGCCAGGATCAGCTTTTGCTCTCTCATTAGCGAAAAGCCCTCCTGTAACTTTTGAGGAGTTCAGGAAAAAAGCCTCAAAATACGTGAGTATAGAGATGCACTTGGAGGCCATAGCTGCAAAGAAAAAGCCATCAACACCACCTTCCCAAACCCAGAAGGGTAAGGAGAAAACGAGGTCAGAACGCATGGAGAGGCCATTCACCAATCCCAGAGTTAATAACCACTCTCCTCGACCTCGAGAAAGGCATGTTAATTCCTTCAGCCATTATGCACAACTATCTGCCAAACCATCTCAGATTTTGAGAGAGGTCGGATGGCCAGCTTTCAGCATATATGGCATCAGAAGACCAGCTCCCATGAAAAGACCAGGAAATCCCCGTAAGTACTGCGATTTTCATGAACAGAATGGTCATTCCACTGATGAATGCCAAGCTCTAAAGAACGCAGTTGAAACACTTATTAGAGAAGGCAAGTTAAAACAATACTTATTCAAAGAGAAATCTTTTGACAGAGTAGAGCGGAATGAGAAAAGAGAAAGGGATCCAGATGACGGGGATGACAATAACCATAATCCGGTCAGAAAATTCTCTGCTTCGGAGAAACAAAAGGGTGTGATGACTGATGAAATAACGCACAAATACGGCGTGCCTCAGCAACAGCGTCAAGGTCGGCGTGAAGTCATTGACATGATTGCTGGAGGATTCACTGGAGGAGGAGCTTCAATTACAGCTCGTAAGAATCATCATAGAATGATTCTATCTGTGCAAGGGAAAGTCAAAGACAATCGCCCTTACAGAGGTGGGATTGAGGCTCCAACAATCTCTTTCTCCGATGAGGATTTTGGCCCAACCATTCCTGGTGATGATGATGCTGTGGTTATCACAGCAGTGATAGCCAACAAGGACGTCCGAAGAATCCTTGTTGACCAGGGAAGTTCCTGCGATGTTATTTTCTATAATTGCTTTGAAAGAATCTCTCACAACAATTTAACTCTTTCGAGTTTTTCTTATGTTGTGATTTTCAGTTTATCCGGCGTACAAAAACATATTCAGGACGGATGATCTCAACTACTTATTCTGTGGTTGACGATGCAACTCCTCGAATATGTGCAGCGCACAAGAGCATACTCAGGACGGATGATCTCAATTACCCATTCTGTAATTGACGATGTAACTCCTCGAGTGTGTCTAAGTAACTGAAGGCCCGGATTGTAGGATTAAACCGAACTCTGGGTACGGTTAGTAAGTTCGGCTGAACACCGGTGAAGACCTGGGCTGTAGGATTAAACCGAACCTCAGGAAATGGGTTGCAGGATTGAACCGAACCCCATTCTAAGAACGGTAAAAAGGTAGAACCCAACACCGTATTGAAGGCTTGGGCGTAGTAAGCTGGTTCTTCTTCAAGACCACGCTGAACCCCAAGTAACGGGCGCAGACAGGATTAGCCCTGATCTGAACCCCGTGTTGAAGGCTCGGATTGTAGGATTAAACCGAACTCTGAGTACGACTAGTAGGATTGACCGAACGTCGGTGAAGAATCGTCATTGGATAAAACCAAAAACCGATTGGAGAACGGTTAGTAGGATTAAACCGAACACCAAATACGATATGGATTGTAGGATCAAACCGAACTCCAAACACAACAAGTAAGTTATACTGAACTCTGAATTAATACTCTCTCTTGAAGTTCCTTATTTGGAAGTTTTATAGCTTTAAATTCTGAGTCATCAATTCTTCAATTGAAGTCTGACTCGTAAGCTCCGACCCAAAAATAATTCATTCGGGTACGCCACAATCTGAGGCATATTCACCCGAAACCTTTCAGTCGGAAATCTTTGAAATATTTTAAATCCTCACTCTTAAGAACTCTCACGTGAAAGTCTCACTCAGAGTTTGTTCAAAGTACTGATCACCCAATGATACTGGGGGACAGCATCAACAGTTTAACGAATATCTTGAGGAATGAACCCTTGATGAAACGATCTCACAATTATTCCCCCTCAAGATTAACATTATAAGCCGTTCTCATGACAATAAAATGTTCACTCACAACGGCGATCTAAAAGGCCTGACTTTCAAGAGGCAAGATACGCTTTCTACTAGGCTTTTATATCAAATTGTCCATATTTGACAAAAAAAGATACTCTATCTTTCCTGTCGAATCGAGTCTTTGGCCATCAAAACGCCTATACATGAAATACGATAGTTATATATTTCTATCCGTTCTTCATCTCGCATGTACAAGTCCGGAATGAAGATTTTACGTTATTATCCGATCTTCGTTAGTTAGTCCGGAATGAGTCAATACACATGCAATCCCACTACCGAAGCTGTTTTCTACTAAACAAACATACAAAGGCAAATAGTTCTTTTATTGATCAAATGCAAATTACATGGAGAAATTCGTTTAATAATCCGAAGCTGATCCCGGAACACAGCGAATTTGAATCAATAAAAAGAAAAAGAAACAGGGAAGACATTAGTTCTTCTGACTTGTATCTCCTTCCTTCCCTTTGCCTTTATCTCTGGTCTTGCCTTCGTTAACGCTAGAGCTTGTTCCTGTACTTCTGAGCTTCAGAAGAGAAGGTCCCATTGATTGGCCTTCAGGTAAAGGAGCAAACTCGTATGGCATGTCAGGCGGATTCTCATGACGGTCTTTAACAATGGCCACCAGTTTCCCTTGGTGAAACTCATAGAACGGATCAATACCATTCAAATTAAGTTTCACCTGGGGATTCCGATATTGAACTTGACGAACAGCTAACCCGAAGGATTCCTTGACTGCTTGATCACATATATTTACAGCTTCATCCAATTCTGCTTTCGAATCCGCCAACTTTAAGAGCAGCTCCTTCTCCTTACACGACCAATCTTCTGCTCCTTGAGAGTAGACAATCTTGGCTTCCTTAAGCTCCTCTTCCAGCTTTGAACAGCGTTCCTTCTCCGTACAAAGACCGGCATGGAGGTCGGAATTGATTTTCTTTTGGTCAAGTACTTGGACCTCCAACTCCTTGGCAAGATACATCAGTCTGGCAATTTCTTCATCCTTCTTATATCCTTCCTCTCTGGAAGCTTCTAATCTACCTTCTAAACGGAGGATGTTTGCCTTATCCTTAGCAGCAGCAACGCTAAGATCGCTAACCTTGCCAACCAACAAGCTGAGCCTCTCATTCTCTTCTGAAAGTTCGCGAACCGATCTTAAGAGCCCGGATAATTCTGCCAGGTGCTTCTGTCCGGCATCGCAAGCTTTGGTTACTTCTTCACTCTTCAATGAAGGCTTCAGCTTGTATGGAGTTTCAGGAACGCCCTCAGGAACAGAACCCTCGTATACCAAATATTGAGCAAGACCGGAGCTACTTTCAAGAGGGCGAGGAACTTTAGGTGCAAAATAAGTCGTTATTGGCTTTGCACCATAAGTGATCGCGTCGCCTGGGGCATCTAGAGTGGATCCCGCATCCGGAGTGGACCCTTCCACTTTCTTTCCCTTAGAAAGCTCCGGATCAGCAGTCCCTCTTGAAATTTTTGGTTTCTTGGGAGAAGGTTGACGATCCGAGGTCTTTGAGGAACCGCGTTTTGTCCTTTTCTTTTTCTCTCTGACCTTTTCAACCGCAACCTTCTCGGATCCGCCCTCAAGCAAGGGGATATCATCACCAGCAGATGAAGTCAAAATTATGGTCTCAGCTGTAGCTTTCTTCGAATTCCGTTTTGCTTGGATGTCATTCTCAGCTACTACAGAATTCACTCCAGCTTTGAGTCCTTTCAGCTTTTCCATCTCTGGTGACACGGTTTCAATTTCAACTGCAAAACCAAACAACATGGTTAGAAATCAAAGATTTCAAGGCATGATACGATAAAACATGAAAAATAGCAGGAAAATTACGCAAATACTCCTCGCGGGTGGACCACGATCCTAATAAACGCCTGCAAGAGAAAAATTGGTACGAGGCGGTGTAGGATTGAAGGGCTGAAAGAACAGAAACTGAAGATGGGCTCAGTTCATCCTCCTCAGTGTAGTACGCCTGGGAGGTCAATAAAAAATGTTCATGCGTCCAAGCCACTAGGAACTTCGGAATCCCATCTTCAGTTAACCAAAAAAATGATTCATCAGGATGGACGCTGATCTTCGTGAAGTAAGACTTGAATGAATGACCATCAACTTTGGCGGAATCAGTGTACGCCTCAAAGTTGATAATCTTGGAGAGAGTCCAGAGGGATATCAAGCTCACTCCCCCCTTCTCCTTATTTGCACGACGGACCACTTGAGCAAAGTAGAAAAGCATGGCCACCGTCGGTTTGAAGTTGAAGTGCTCCCCAAGCACTTCAAGAGAACGGACTAACCCCCATCCGTTGGGGTGAAGCTGCGAAGGGGCGCAGTCTAAGAATCTCAAAACCCCCATCTGAAACTTTGTAAGGGGAAAGCGCACGCCAAGATTCAAAAATAAAAAATCATACATATACAGGGACCTTTCGTCCGGAGTATGACAAATCCAATCTGATGGCAGCGGAGCTAACACCATAAAGCACCTCTTGTATTTATCCTTCTTGAAAACTGTAAAATGCAGTTCCAGCTCCGCTCTGTCCTCTCGAGCGTGGACTGATGCTGTTTCGCGAAATTCCTCAGCCACCCAGCTGAATAGGCGCTTCTCTTGGAATTTCACCCAGTCGATCTGGTGTGCAACCACGTTACACAGTCCGGAAGCTGTCTTCAATATATACTGCTGAGAGGGTGCTTCCCCTCCAGATGATCTTCCCCCAGTTGCTTTCTTCACCACCATTGTGAAAGCTTTTACGCTGCGGTAAAAATCCACATCGTCAGAAAGATACAAATCACCACTCTCAGCACTCTCACTAGAGGAGGATTCTGAAGAGGGTATAATCACCCTTCGCCTCTGATACGGCGACGCCTCCCTCTCTGAGCATTGTGGCTTCGATTGGAAGACCACTGGAATCCTCCCACCAGGAACTATGGGGTTTCGAGTTAAGGCCCTTCCTCCTCTTCCTCTAGGGCTAACACCACTAAGACTAACACCTTTCCTAGACATTTTCAGATATTGAAACAAGACACAAAAAATGGAAAGAAAGTGGTTACCTAAGGATGGATGAGGATAATTAATTAAGATTCACAGAGGCAGACACGATAATCTTCTCGAAACTTTTGCAGAGGTTCGTCAAGAGAGTAAGAAGAAGTGGTTACTGAAATTGCCAAATATGCCTTTTTCAGGGCATGGAAATTTTCAAATACCAACTCAAGGCAACTTGTCGTTTACCCTAAAACGACTCTCCGTTTAGTGGATTAAAATTGTCGTTTTTAACCCAAAGGCGCCAAAATGCCATCGTTTCGTCACAGAGCTTTCTAAATGGGCCTATTAAATCCAAATTCTAGGCCCAACAAGCCCCTTCGTGACGGTTATTAAGACATGCGCATTTAACGCAATAATGGCTCGCCCACGTGAGTAAAGGCATTAAATGTCCAATCATGAGAGACGTGGCCACCATTACCCGAATACCAAGGGTTGCGAAATTCGGTAAACTTCTGAGATTCTCATTGTTCTAATCCGCCCTCAAGCGATCCATCACAACGGAACCTTGTTCCCAGAGCGGATATTTACACACCAGTACAATTCCGAAATCCAGACGTACTACGATCGATATAGCTCATATGAGCAAATCTACTAATTCCTCACATAAGCTAGGGGGCTAGTAGAATACTGATGGTCTCTGATTTCGGATGATCTCAATCTGCACTCCTATAATTGGAAAAATGTCTCCAGGACGGATGATCTCAATCACCTATTATGTGATTCGGTGATGCAACTCCTGGTACGAACAATTCCAATCATCACTCCAGGACGGATGATCTCAATCACCTATTATGTGATTCGATGATGTAACTCCTGGTATGAACAATTCTCATCATCATTCTTACGATGGATGCTTTTGAAAACTGCGAACTATTCACTCAATCCGTACTCCTACGATTGAAAAGCGTCTCCAGGACGGATTATCTAAATCACTTAATCTGTGATCTGACGATGTAACTCTTGGCGTTGTGTACTTTTCCAGAACGGATAACCTCAGTCACCCATTATGTGATATGACGATGTAACTCCTGACGTTGTGTACTTGCCCAGGACGGATGATCTCAATCACCCATTCTGTGATCTGACGATGTAACTCCTGGCGCCATACACACCCCAAGGACGGATGATCTCAATCACCTACTATGTGACCTGACGATGTAATTCCTGGTATCGTACACATCCCCAAGACAGATGATCTCAATCACCTATGAAGTGATTCGACGATAAAACTCCTGGTACGAACAATTCCCATAATCATTCCTATGATGGAAATCTCTGAAAGTCAATCCTCACTTTCGCTCTCAAATGGTATTCTCCCAGGACGGATATTCTTTATCACCTATTCTGTGATACAATGACGTAACTCCTGGCGTAGAAAAACTCCCATCATTATCCTTATAATGGAGGACTCAAAACACCACTTTCTTACACCTTTGCAGTTCCCCAAACTTGGAACAATACTCTTACAATGGACGACATAGTTTTCTCTAGTGAGAATAACATGAATAAAGTACAGTCATCCGTCCTGTTACACTATTTTACTAAACAACGGATCGACTCCTCTTTTCCCCAAAAGAATTAAGGATCATGCCCCAAAGACAGGCACCTTTTTCTTAATACATACTTGGGGACATGTATATATTTCTCCGTTCTAAATTCATTTGTTGTTTAATCTTCCGAGGCAGTTATTTCAATCCGACCTCAAGGTTAATCATACAAAACGGATTAGCAACGATTTAAATATACATGAAACGATGAAGACAAATTTCTTAAATGAAATTCATTCATTGAAAGCGAGATTACACATAATAGTTTAAAGCCGGAGTTGATCCCGGTACACAACTATACATTTTAAATGAAAATACAACTACGGAGGAGGAATTTGTTCTTCAGTTTTCTGTGCCTCCTCAGCACCAGGCTCTTGTGTCCCTTCCTTCGGGACTTCTACAGGAATCTCCCCTCCAGGAGCCTCAGTTCTTTCTTCAGAAGAAGGAACCTCAGACACAGGAAGGACAAAATCCGGTCCCATAGTTTGACCCTCAGGAAGAGGAGGCAAACCATACAGGGACGTCGGAGGATCTTCGTGACGACCATCAACCACTGCGACTAACTTTCCCCCATGGAATTCATAGAACGGATCCATTCCATAAAGGCTAAGTTTCGCCGTGGGGTTGTGGTAGAAAACTTGGCGTATAGCTAAGCCGAAGGATTCTTCGACAGCCCGGCTGCATATGTCAATTACTTCTTCTCTCTCAGCTTTCGCTATAGCCAATTCTTCCCGCAACTTCGACAGCTCCCCACTCAATCCTTCAGACTCCTCTCTTCCAGCCTTCAGTCCTTCGATCTCAAGAAGGAGCTTCTTCTCCCTTTGGGACCACTCCTCAGCAGCAGCTTTGCTTTTATCCTGGCTGCTGCGAAGTTCTTCCTTTGCTTTTTTGAGAACCTCTTCCTTCTCTGCCAGCTTGCCTTCCAAGTCTTTGAAGTCGCCCTTAAGCTTAAGGTTCTCTTTGTTCATGATATCTCCGAACTCCTTAGACTTGGCAAGACGATCTTCCAATAGCTTGATGGTGGCTTTGTCTTTCCCCGATGAAAGGTTGAGTTGTTCCAATTTATCACTCAGCTCATCAACCTTATCGAAATTGTCAGCCAACTCGCTGACTGAATAAAGCATTCCAGCAAGTTCGGCTAACTGCCACCTTCCGGCCTCACATGCTTCTTTAATTTCTTTAGTGCTGAGCGTAGGCCGGAGTTTGTACATCGGTTGTGGAAGAGTAGCTGGAGTAGATCCCTGGTATGAGAGGAAGGGGGTGAGAAACGAGGTGGTTGGGTAGGAGGTCGGCTTCGCCCCAGAAACCCCGGCAGCAATTCCTTTATTAAGTCCGGAGGAAGCAACAGCTGCTTCCGAGGTTTCAACAGGTTTATCCTCCGAAGTTCTACGCTTCTTGGACGGACCCCCCACAGAGTCATTCTTAATTTTTCTCCTTCTCTCAGTGACTGAGGGCTGACCCGTGGCTGCGCTAACATCGGAGGAACCACCCTCAACCAGCGGAACGTCCCCTTCAGCATCCGAGGTCAGGATGATTAACTCAGGACGATCCTTGGCGGAGGGCCTGGGCTTGACTTCATTTTCACGGGCAATGGATTTACCCGCCGCCTTAAATCCCTTCAACTTGTTCAATTCCGGGGTTTGTTGTTCTATTTCACCTACATGAACAAACACAAGATATTAGCAACTACGAAATATTCAATATATTTGACAAAGGAGAAAAAGTGAAATAAAACAAGAATTACGTAGATATTCATCCCGGACTCCGCTTGAACTACTTAACAGACGCCTACACGAAAAGACGTGACGTCGTGTAGTGTGTGATTCAAGTGCGAACAGCACCTTCGACGTTTCAGGAGACAGATTGGATTGATCAGTGTAATACGCGTGGGAACTCAAGAGAAAATGTTTATGGGTCCAGCTCAGTGGAAATTTATTGACACCCTCTTCATCCTTCCAGAATATCGGTTTGCTCTTCTTAATGGAGATCCGGGTGAAGTAAGTCTTAAACGACTTCCCATCAACTTTGGCCGAATCGGTGTAAGACTCAAAGTTCACAAAAGAACAGAGAGTCCGAAGTGTCACCAAACCAACACCGCCTTGCTTATTCGCCCTCCGAACTACTTGGGTGTAATAAAATAGCATTGCTACAGTAGGCGTGAAGTTGAAATGTTCACCCAAAACCTCCAAAGCACGGATGAGGCCCCAACCGTTGGGATGAAGTTGGGAGGGTGCACAGTTTAAAAACCTCAACACTCCCATCTGAAGCTCGGTTAGAGGGAAACGTACTCCCAAGTAATGAAAAATGAAATCGTACATATATACTGAACGGTCATTGGGGACGACGTGGCATATCCGTTCTGTTGGGAGTGGTGCGTATACCCTATACCACCTTTTCGTTTCTTCTTCTGCATGGAGTGTGAACCTTGGTTGAATCTGGGGTCCTTCCTCATCTGCGTGACGAGAGGCCAAGTTCTTAAATTCACTAGACACCCAACAGAAAGGCCATTTGGCCTGAAGCTCTTCCCAATTCAGCCTGGAAACAGCGACGCTATGAAGACCTTCAGTTGTCTTTAAAATGGCACTATCTCCAGAAGTTCCTTCTCCAGTAGCCATTTGAATCATCTAGACCGAATTCTTTAATCTACGATAAGAAATTATGTCGTCAGAAAGGTGATAATCATTACTCACTTCATCTTCTACAAAGCGACTACAATCAGAGGACGACTCTGAGAAGGGAAAAGTCACTTTCCACAGTGAGTAAGATCCCCTTTCTGAGCGACATGACTCAACCCTAGAAAGAATCACAAGGATTCTTCCCCATGACTATTAGGGTTGCGAGAAATTATTCCCCCCCTAAATAAACTACATTCTCTTCAAGCAAGAATAACAGACCCAAAATAAGACGAGGTTTACAGGGGAAGAAGAGATAATTACCTCAGGTAATGATGATGAAGATGAAGAATGAAAAAGGTCTCGTAGAGCAAGCAACGAACTTCCTTGTGAAATTTTTGCAGAGTCTTGCTAAGAAATCAGAAACAAGTTGAACCCAGAATCCACTAAGTGTTTCTTTTATAAGAAACAAAGAGGTTCGGTTACCCACTCTGGAAGTCGTGTCGTTCTCGATTAAATGCATTGGTTCACAAGCGAAACGACACAACCTTTCCAAAATTCATGGGCGCCAAAACAATAGCAATTCGATGAAGGGCCTATCTACTAGGCCCAAAAGTTTCTAAAACTTTAGGCCCATTAAACCCAAAACGACGGTTAATGAGATTGCCATCTCAGACGCAATAATTGCTTGCCCACGTGATTAAAAGCATTAATATCTAATCATGCAACGCAATTCGCGCTTTACAGCCGTTACACAAACTTCAAGAGTTTTCAATTCCAATAAACTCTTGAAATTCTCGTACAACAAATCTTTGTCTGAATCCGTTGTGACAACACCGACAGACCAGATCTCTTAATTTGAGAACGGTTCTTTACGAATAAATGCTAAGGAACTATTTTACGCGTAAGCTCACCGGTATTCAGACCTCTCGCAGGTTGTGTAGCTTATGTGAACGACCACTCAGTCCCTCACACAAGCTAGGGGACATATGATCCGGTCTCAATACTGGTATCCGATCTGCAAGACATATTTCAACGTCTTTGTCAAGACATCAACGTGTAACCGGTGTCATCAGTATACATCCGGACTGTAATTCTGTATCAGGCGTTCTCCCTATACCGGTTGTTCAGGATAACACCATGACACCAGACAACACACACGTTACTGTGCTAAAGACAAGGATCATTGCTACAGGGATCGATCAATAATTCCCTGCACTACGAGCCAAATTCTTCTCACGGGGATGGTTAACTTGTTCCCTAATCCTAGTCTATATTCTCCATGCTCAATATAAAATAGCCACTTGACCCAATCATGCTGGTAAGTGCGCAATAAAATAATGCTAATGGGAGTTAGTGGTTCCCCACTAACGAGTCCTCGTAAAACGAGCCAATCAGGTATATGAACTTATTTTGTTAATGAAGTGAGGGATCCTCAACTGATTTTATGAACAATTGCTCTCTGAAATACATTCCTTACTTGGAATATCATCACTGACTTGAGCGTCGGAGAATCTTTACAGGTGACACCACCATTCGCCCACTTCAACGCGTTAGGTCGGTGTGAAGGATCTCCAGGACGCCCAATCCGCTCTCCTCAATCAAGGACAACGGATACTTATACCGGATACTCATACATCCGGTCTCCTATACGGTATTTACATACTGTTTGTGATTGACTTGAGTCCGGATCTCTAGACCCCGGTTCAGGACAGATCACGAGGGATATTTAAACTTTCATGTAAATATTACTTAAGACATTTCCTTACCCATATTTAGTATGAGATAAAGAAAAATATTTTTAGTAATGTGAGATTCCTAGGAAACTTAATTATAAAAGAATTAAAAGTTTCACTTTCCTATTTCAACAAGTAGGTATCTTATACACTCCCAAGAATAAAAAATTTTAGGACAAAAATGCCTAATTTTCTTCTCAAATCCTCGTAAAATAAAAAGATTCCCGGATAAGTTTTTTTAATACCAAACATGGAAATGGAAAAAACTAAAAAGATTCCTGGGTAAATTTTTTTAATACCAAACGTAAAAAATAAATTACCCAAAAACACATTCCCAGAAATTTCACTTAAAAAGATATCTCATTTTAAACACCACCTAAAAATAATACCCGGTAGAACAATATCTAGTTGCATAATGAAAGAAAAAAAAACAAACTTGTTTAAAAAAAACTTACTTGTTTCACCACCAGACGCGAAAATCTATAACTTGACTAATAATATTGAGTTTGAGCCATGAAAATCTGGGATCGTTAATTTTCAAAATGATTTTTTTTCTGTATTTAATAATCCTATTTGATTCAAACTCAAATACAGTAAAAAGAAAACTCTACTCCAAGAAAAACCATGAAACTTATCACACAACTTACAAGCATCTATCTTCAGATGGGAACAAAATTATTTGACCTCGTTTCTTGTTCTTTTCTCTGATTGTTAATTAAATAACAACTTATGAACATATAAAATTTTAACAAGAAAGTTTTCATCGTTCGACTGTCCGGTTCAACTAATGACCCTTTAACTTGTGTTTTTACTGGTTTAATAGCTGGTCTAGTTTTAAAAATATTGGTTAAACAGTGTAAATATTTTTTTCTTTTACAAGTTCAAACAACTCTACCTATTATCTACATTATATATAAAATAAGTCATGTTGTAGTGATATCATTATTCTGTAACATTAATACAAATAAACTACTATACATGATAACATCAACATGTCTTAGCGTCTGTTTCCCAAAACAAGTCTATAACTTATAACTTTTTGAGAAGTTTATAGCTTATAACCATAATTTTTTAGAGAGCTTCTTGAAGTGGAATTGCTTAGTAAACTAGCTTAAATTGTGTTAACTAACTTTAAAGGACATATAATATTTTAATTATGTGAAAAATAAAAGTTGTTATAAAAAGGAAAAAAATGATAACTAAACAATTAATGAGGGAGCTTATAATTTTTGAAAAGTCATAAGCTTTCTCAAGTAACTTTTCAAAAGCTGAGAGCTTATAACTCTTTATTTTTTGTATTTACTAAACAGTACTAGTACTAATTTTTGAAAAGTTATAAACTACTTAAAAGACTATAAACTCATTGTGCCAAACTGACACTTAGTGGTTTAAGAGTAGTTGTATTACAAGAAAAATCACCATTTGATTCTCACATTCTTCAAATTGTAAGTTTTTTATAAAAAACATTTTAAACACTTTAATTTTTTGTTAAATTATTTTAACTCTCATTTCTTTTTATTTTTTAAAACCATATTTTATCAAATATTTATTATGTTATTAGATATAAAACATTGTTCTTTTCTTTAATAAATGTTTGTTAAAATATAGCTTTTATTTTACCTTATTTTTGAATAAATTCAAGGAATCAAAATTTATTAAAGAAAAAAATTATTATGATATTAACTAAAAATATTATGGTTATTTGTCAAATATTTGTTATGTTATTAACTAAAAAATATACTCCCCTCGTTTTTTTTATCTGTCTTTTAAGGTTAAAACACACAAATTAAGAAAAACAATTAATATTCTTGGGTTACAACATTTTTACATTTAATTTTCTATTTTATCCTTATCTTAAATTAAAACTTTATTAATGTTAATAGTGTTTGGTCATTTCCTAGGTAATGATATAATAGAAAAAAACTAATAAATGAGTTATTGAAATTCTAAAGAGACATATAAAAAGGAACATTTTTTTAAAATGGAGACAGATAAAAAGAAATGAATGGAATACTTTTTAAAGAAATAGAAAATATAACAATTTAAGTAAGAATATAATAAAAACATTTATAAAAAATTATATTATTATTATATGTTATACAATTATATTATACTAGAAATATTTTTATTTTTTTATACAACAAAATACTCACATAATTTATTTTTACATATTTATTATAGTTGATAAAACTTATAAATCTTTTTAAAAATTATTAAATCTAGAATATATGATTTATTTTTATAACATAAGTTTTAATTTTAATCATTTTATTTTAATAAATATTTAATTATATAAATTATATTATAAACTCTAAATATACATAATTAAAATAAGATAATTATAATTAGTAACACTCATAATTATACCCATGACTTACTCCCTCTTTCACGTCTCTTATCACCAAACAACCTTAAGTTATGTCTATATAAACCTATAATACATTGTTAAATTATTACAATATAGCGTTTTACAACAATAAAAAACAATATAATATAATACAATTAAAATTAATAAAAATTATATTCTAAATAATTCACTAGACCACTACAGTGTCTTAGTGTTTTCCTATAGTTTTTTCTTTCTATAGAATGTATAAATTATTACATGTACAAAATGATATACATAATAAAATATTTAAAACATTAGTATATTATATTTAAAATAATATAAAATAACAAAAGATATTCAAATTAATATCATAATAAATAACTATAAACAATAATTATTAAACTTAATAACATAACATCTACATTTTATATTGTAAATAACTATTTTTTATTTTAAAAAATATGTAGACCCAAAATCTAGTTCTTTCCAAAACCGAGTAGTCTTCTAAAATTATATATATAATCATATATGGATGGTCATGATTAAACGTTTTTTAAAGTCATGTGATCACTTAAAAAGTCATGTGTGCTCAACATATTTTAATTTCAATAATTCATAATAATAAAATCTAATGGTTTAAATTTGTTTCTCTCACTCTTATCTAAGACAACCTTTATTCAAATAATATACACAAAAAGTATGCAGGAAATATAGAAAATGCTCTAAGTTCAAATGATTCCTAATAAATTTTAGAACATATAACCAAATATCAATAACATGACAACATGATGATTTAGGCCAAGGTTCAGGAGAAAAAAAAAGCAAGTATAATTAACACTTGAGTTAGGATCTATCACAAACATCTTACAAACACCTAATTATCAAGACACTATATGAATGAAAGACATTTGAGTTAGGATTATTCACAAACACCTAAATATATCAAAACACTCAATGAAAGTCACATTGATGACAACAACAAAGATTCTAATGATAGGTAACGTGATAAACCAATATCCCAAACGAAACTTGAATTTAGACATATATTAGGAACTAAATGATAATATCAAAACATGGTACAAACAAAAGTTTTTCTTCTACTTATACTCACAAATATCAACTGCACTTCTTTATGAGAAAGCGTCCTCCCAACTATATGAAGTTTTTCTTCTACTTGTACTCATAATCTTACAAATATGATGTCCAACATTTAATCATTCAATACAAGAGATTCTCCTAATTTCTATAACCATTAAGAGGAAAATCAGAGATTCATAATCACTATTTTCGATTAACATAAAACAAAAATGAATATATACAAATTTAGCTACTTCTAATTCCTGAACAGGGTATAATGGATGCCTAAAATGTGTCGAATATTTCCATGTGATACAAAAATACTTCGATTGTAACCAAATCGAAATTTGAGATCATGAATTCACCAACATCTAAAGATGAAAAGGAGTTTATGCGATGGAAACGATAAAGATTTTTTGTGAAGGATTATGGGATCGACACCATAAATTCTCATTTTGATAGGTAATCTCAATTTTTTCCCCACAATCAATCTTTTTCTTTGTATTTTACCTCATTTATAAATAAAAGAGAAAAATAGTTTTTTATCTCAATATTCCAGTGGCATACTAAAAAAAGTTTGTTTTGAGATTTTTTCATGTTTACTAAAAACAAAAAATTAATATAATTTTTATAAAAATAATATGACAATTTTATAATTGTAAAAAATATTCATTTCATACTAATCAACCCCTTACATTTCCTCTTAAAAATCATTAAATTGTGTTCCTCTGAGTCGGAAGGGGACCCACGACACCCATTCTCTCCCTCATTTTAGGCTAGAATCAGGGAATGGTCAAAGTCACACCCTTATCCAACCCTAGTAGAATATGATTATCTCATATGTTACCGTGTAGGGTTTAGGGTTTCGAAACCCCCTATTGTAATTAAGCGGCACATTTGATAAAGTAGTAATAACCCTAATTTTTTAGAGTAATTCTCTAGAGTTTTTCGTATAATTATACTCTAAATTGTGAACAAATTAAATACGGAATACATTGTATGAGATGAAACCCCGCATGTTTGGTAATAATTTTTCCAAAAGAAAAGCTATATTATTACTACTTACTTTTCAAAAATTTTAACTAATTAAAATAAGTAATTCTTTATTTAAAACAAGCTAAATTAAATATCTACCTGAGTTGTTTGACTAGTTTAATTGCCCCCCTATAATGCCATTTTTTTACATTTCTCTTTTACGATAAAATACCGATAGGCAAGAATGATAGATGGATTCTTTTAAGGATAATAACTCAGTAGAATAAGACTATCTAGTTGCATATTGATACTCTCAAAAGATAATGACAAAAATTTACTCGTTTCACAACCAGACATGAAAATCTATAATTTAATTAGTAATTTTGAATTTGAGTCATGAAAATCTAGTTATATTAATATTAAATATAAAAAATTTTGTTACATACAGCTCATGAATCATGTTCAACCAATCAACCTAGTTAATCCACATTGATTATTCAACATCTTATTTGTTTCTAACTGGAAAACAATATATCAAATAAAAAAGTTCTTACCGGAAAAAACATGAAACTTAGCACACAAGTTACAATCATCTATCTCCAAATGGGAACCAGATTATTTGACCTCATTTGTTGTTCTTTTCTCAAATTTCCAATCAAATAACAACGCATGAAGATATAAAATTTTAACAAGGGAATGTAGTATTCAGTTACATACACGGCCTTTTAATTAGGATAGACAAAGAAGAAAAGTAAAAAACGAGAATAAGTAATTTCAATCCCTCTGTAAATTGAGATCACAAGCAGCACAGGACACAAGTAAAAGTCGCATACAATTGTTATTAAACTTATTTTAGAGAGGACGACCAATGTAACGGAACAAGACACCATCTTCACCATTAACAAGAAAAAACAGCCTCTAACAAGGCCAGAACACAACCAAAACATATATAAATAAACATTGAACAAAAGCATATCTTTGGAAATGAAGTCCAAACACTCACACAAAGGCCGGCCTAAAACCAGCTCATTCTTTGCAGGATGGACCTTGTCATTGTCAATGTCACCCCATAAACCATTAACTCATAATTTCTTATGCACAATCCCTTTCATTTCTCAATTTCCCTCACATTCTCTCCATTACCTACCACACCAACCAAAACCACCCATTTCAGTTTTCATCTTCAAATCATTGTTATTGTTATGGCTCATAAAAGAGAACACTGCTGTCTCCTCATGCTCTTCATGTTGGCCACATGTTTTTTCCCATCATTAGGTGATGATGCTCAGGTTCTGATCAGGTTCAGGAGCTTCTTGACTAATGCAGATGCATTGAACAACTGGGGTAATGCGTTTATCAATTTGTGTAGCTGGACTGGTATATTATGTGTCAACCAAACATTCCATGGTTTAAGACTAGAAAACATGGGACTAGGTGGCAAGATTGATGTAGACACGTTGTCACAGTTGTCTACTTTGAACAGTTTTAGTGTCATTAACAACAACTTTGAGGGTCCAATGCCTGAATTCAAGGGGATTGTGAAGTTGAGGGCATTGTTTTTGAGCAATAACAAGTTCTCTGGTGAAATTCCGGATGATGCTTTTGATGGCATGATAAGGCTCAAGAGGGTATTCTTGGCAGAAAATGAGTTCACGGGTCATGTTCCTACATCCCTTGCTAAATTGCCCAAGCTTTTGGATGTGGACTTGCGTGGAAACAGTTTTGATGGTAACATACCTGAATTTCAACAGAGGGATTTCAGAGTTTTTAATTTATCCCACAACCAATTTGAGGGTCCAATTCCACCAAGCTTAAGCAACCAGGATCCTAGCTCATTTGCTGGTACACTAATCGTTTTTTTTTAACCAATCCTAGTTTTGCTTTGTTCTTACTCTTAATTATCATCATATGAAATTTAAAACAATTTTTTTAACCAATCCTAGTTCGTTGTTAAATTTGAACCGATTCTATCTACAGTTTTGCCAATAGTACACCTTTTTTACCTTCTCTAGTTCTCACCACACGGATCATAGACAATTTTTGTTATACATTTGAACATTCTTTGCTGTTTGATCGACCCTCATTTTACTATTGACTTTGGAAAGTCCAATGACAAATAGTATTATCAGTATAAACATTGGAGCCTTAATGAAGTAAGTTAATCCAATCAAATTAAAAAGTCAAAAAAACTTGATCCCATCAAATGGAAACCCGTATCAATCAGTCCTTCCTTCAGCATTTGAATGCAAAAATAAATCAAACTGTATCAACAATTTACGCCCAGAAGTCAGAAAATCATCAAGGCTATGTATGATTCAAATGTTTTTTGGACAAAATTATTAGTCCCAGTTGATTAGGTATTTTTGATCTTGTTTCTCAACGAATTTCACCTTGGTGATCTATGTCAAACTTTGTTATTATGAGATAACTGAGAAAACTCCAATTTTGATCTAATAGCAACATAAAAACACGTAAGAATTGTAACTACGTCTTGTCCTTGTTTGTTTTTCTTCTACTTATAGATGGGTCATCTTAGACTATGAGACATGTTTTATCTAATTTTTCTGGTGCAACAGGTAATCAAGGTCTATGTGGAAAACCTCTATCCCCATGCAGCCCCTCACCCTCACCCTCACCCTCACCCCCACCTCCACCCTTTGACCAACGGCCCAATGAAGAAAAAAAACATAAGAAAAACCTTTTCCTTATACCTCTTATTGTAGTGCTGGCTGTGCTTGTGTTGGCATCAACCATAGCACTTCTTTTCATTTGCTACCGTCGAAGGAAAGCTACACAACCCGCGTTGGTGGAGGAGGCACAACCCCATAACATTAACAATTCAGTTTCTAGTGAGTCCAAATCCATTGCAGCATTAGGAGAATCAAAGCTGAGTGAAGATGGAAGTTTGAGCTTTGTTAGGAAGGACAGGGGAGTGTTCGATCTGCAAGACTTGCTTAGAGCCTCAGCTGAGGTTCTGGGGAGTGGCAGTTTTGGATCCACATACAAGGCTATGGTTCTGAATGGGCCAGTTGTGGTGGTGAAGAGATTCAAGCACATGAACAGTGTTGGGAAAAAAGAGTTTTTTGAGCACATGAAAAGGCTTGGAAGGTTGTCACACCCCAATCTTCTCCCTCTTGTTGCATTCTATTATGGAAAAGAAGAAAAGCTTTTGGTTCATGACTTCGCTGAAAATGGCAGCTTGGCCAGTCACCTTCATGGTATGACATGCAGTTGCATCACCGCATTAATTATAAAAATTATCTAACTTGTTTTAGTTTTGATGTTTATTATCCCAAAATTAATTATATCATTCATGTCATACACCTATAACTTCTTCCAACTATTTTTAAAGTATAATGTGACATAATATAATGACATGTGAGTTAATCTAATGATCATTTACTTTTTATTTAATATATGCTCAATTAAGAACTTATGAATGGTCAAATTTTTCCTATCAAAATTTAATAAAATTACATAATATCTAAACATGAGAATTACATTATGTTAATTGAAACGTTCGCTTGGTGTTAATTTGAATTATGGTCGAAAGTGTAAAATCTTTAATGGAATTTGTGTTAGAATTGCTTGAAAAATAAAAGTAATAAATGATTTTAAATGAAAACTTCGGATTGATTTGTAGGTAGACGCGGTTCTGGGTTGGATTGGCCAACTCGTTTGAAGATCATAAAAGGAGTAGCAAGGGGTTTAGCTTATCTTTACGAAGAGTTGGCTGACCAAAGCACACCACATGGGCATCTGAAATCGTCAAACGTGTTGTTGGACCAATCATTCGAGCCTCGTTTGGCAGAATATGGACTTTCAACGGTGGTGGACAAGAAGCATGCTCAACAGTTCATGGTAGCCTACAAGTCTCCAGAAGTGGGCCAGTTTGAGAGGCCAAGTGAGAAGAGTGATGTGTGGTGTTTGGGGATCCTGATACTGGAGGTTCTGACAGGGAGGTTCCCTGCAAACTATCTGAAACATGGGAAGGGAGCAAGTGAGGATTTGGCAGCATGGGTGGAATCCATTGTGAGAGAAGGGTGGAGTGGAGAGGTGTTTGATAAGGAGATTCCAGGGTCAAGGAATGGGGAGGGGGAGATGTTGAAACTGTTAAGGATTGGAATGGGGTGCTGTGAATGGAGTTTGGAGAGTAGGTGGGGTTGGAAGGAGGCAGTAACAAAGATTCATGAGTTGAATGTTGAAGATGGGAGTGCAAAGGATGATCATTTTTACTCATCTACTACTATGAGTCAAGATGACTTGTCTATCTCAATTAGTAGATGATCATCATCTTGGGTTTACTTTAATTCAACAAATGCAATTTAGGGCCTCACTCTTTTCCTTGGCCATCTTGAATTTATGTTGCTTTATATAAGTTTTAAATTTTTATTGTTATTGTTACCATTAATGTAATGATATTGATATAATAATCCTCTTGAATCGGCATTGCTTCACATTGTACTTATTTTAAATTGTTTTTACAATAATGGGGATATTGTTTGATGGTGGTGGGTTTGGAATGAAGTTGATGTTGTGACTGTGTCATTTTTTAAACATTGTTTTTATATCAAAGTTTTAATGTAATTATGAAATTAAGAATGCAAGAAGTTCTTTTAGAATACTAGTTTTGATGGTTAAGAAAAGCTTTTTTTTTTTTATAATGAAATTAGAGTTTAAAGAATTTTATCAGTTAACTTCACTAATAAAATTTTAAGAGTAGTGAGATTTGAATTAGTGATCGAATGATCACAAATTTAATTTTTATTTATTAATCTAAGTAATTTTTATCTGCAAATTAAATTTATTAATCCCAATCCCATCAACTATAAATTTTAGAATAATAAAAAATATTCACAAAATTAAAAATTGGTGCATGAGATAATAAAAGGAAAGGCCTAAACCCTTGGGCTTGGTCCGGTTGAGATGGAGAAGGCCCGTATCTTAATGCGGAGAGGGTGTGAAAGTGTGATGTTCCCGCGCGCGCTCTATTTCGTGATCAATCGTCACTCTCACTCGGTTCTGCTTCGAAATTCGCTCTACTCTAACTTGTAAATACCCTAATCTCTCTTTGTTGCGTTCTTGTTCTTTCCACACTGAAATTCACCTGTGAAACTAACGTGTTATTCGGTTAAAGTTACAGGGAACGGTGGGTGAGTGGTAGCGTTAGGGCTTTTCAATCATTTTCTCCTATACCTATGGCTTGGTCCCAAGCCCTTCAAGAACCCCGTGTTCTCCTCGCCCCCGGTATTTTTTACTTCTCTTTCTTTCTTTTTCATTTTCATCACACAAATTATAATCAGTTCTTTATTTTCAGCTTGCAATTGAATTTGAAACTGTTCCTTAACTGTTATAAATTCTTGTAATTCCTGAATTCTGAGAGCCGCAACAATGTTCTCTTGAAATTTACCGTCAAAAAAACTCGCTAAAATGCCGAAACAGTACAACACTTGAACAAAGAAAGCAATACCAAGAATAAGTTGAATAAAATACGCTGCTACTTTGTAGTTTCGAATAGTTAATATATGCCTCAGTAGTCCTGGTATGTTAGAGCTTCTGATTACTTGTTTCAATTTATATTCTTCTGTGACCATGTTTATTTATGCCGTTTATGGATCTTTTATTTTACTTGTAAAATAACTTCTGCGTCGCTTTATAATCATGTGTTAATGTATTTTTTATTTTTTTGTGAGTACAGATCCTGATACAAATGGAAGTGGTTTAGGAGTGATGATATTACTCCGCCATCCCAAATCTGGTAATTCAAACAATGAAAAAGACTCCTCTAAAGTGGAAAAATGCACGTTAAGGATAAAGTGCGATATTAACTGTTGAAACTTTAGCAACTTCATAGATGTGCATGCATTTATTCACAATCACAAATGTTGATTTCCAAATCAATGGCTAATATTGGACTTTAGCCTCTAAAATGCATTTGTGCACTTTAAAGGAGCCAAATTCTTATTCTGAGTTGTCTATCACAATTTCTTGATCTTTTGATTAAAATTTTGTAGTTCTGTTAGTACTACTATGTATGTTATAATTCTTGTCAAGGAATTGGACCTTATTGAGGCTTTTGAATGCTCTTTCCTTAAGCTTGTTCATATGTTTTCACTTGTTTGACAGGAAAAGCAACACAGTATCTGTTTGTAAATGGGGTGCTTCAAGAATTTCAATGGTTTAAGAACTTGTATGGATCTTGGTTTTTGGGGGATTATGTAAGTGAAGGTAGATGCAAAGTATGTATTTTTATTTATGTTTATATTATATGAGCTTATGAGGTGCATTACTTTATATTATTAATCTCTTATCTAACATAATTTTTACTTGTACTTTCTTTGAAAAATTATCTTGTGTTCCTGCTCTGCTTATGCCATGTTCTTATACTTCTAGGTCTACCAAACAATTAAACAAAATTTCCTTTTCTTATCTTTTAGTCTGAATGTAAGCCTCATGATTCCACTTGTTATGTTAGTTATCTTTCACTTGTGGAGAAACTAGAGTAAAACCATACTTATGGCTTACATTATTTTGATTTTTTTCGTTGTTATCTTTTCTGTTCTCCAACAGATGGTCGGCTGTATTTATCCACACCAGTTGATCCCGTTTTCATGATGTTGCCTATATTTGAGGAAGCTAGAATGAAGGTAAATATTTTTTTGTTTCTTTTGAACCATGGGAATTGGAAGACATTTCTTATTTCCAAATTCTTTTCCATAATCTAGTTGAGTAAATCATTGGCGCCGATGAAACAGAATAAGAGTTTAAGTTGTACATATGACATCTCATGTCTAGAATCCACCCACAATTTAATTATAGGTTTATCCACTGAGGAACCCATACACAAAGGCAAGGATATGCCTTGTTTGTGAGGTTTCCTAAACTTCTACTTATATAGATTGCCGCATCACCCCCACCCTCCATAGTTATTTCCCTGAATTCTGCTGTTTTGTTTAAAATGCATGCAGAAAGGGGATGATCATGGGAAGTTCAGGCAGTTGGATGAAATCTTGTTTATCGATGGGTTTCCTGGATATCAGCAGTTAATTTCTGTTGTGGAGAACTGTATGCAAGTAGTTTGTGAAGTCAAAGGTGACCCTATTCTTGTACATACACTTTCTGTTCACAATTTGAGCTGAAAGTTTGGCAAATTTTCTTATGATTTAAGTAATTTATTCAACAGATACTGAGGAAAGAAAAATGAAAATTTGTCATAGGGTTTGTGTTTTTTTATATTCATGATGACAACAATTGTGGTGATCGCGTTGTTAATATTTTTCTTCTCTTGATTTTAACTATCTTGGGCTTCTATCTTTATGCGCATGCAGAAGTTGGATCCTTAAAATTCTTCAGACTTGATGACTCCAAGGTTTTAAGTTGGCTGTGTTATAAGGTTCGTGTATATACTTCTGTAGTTGTCATTTAATTTTTAAGATGTTTAATCCCTTTTCCCCCAAGGAGGGAAAGAAACTAGTATATGCAATGTAGCTGCAAAGCAAATGCCATCCTCCATACACTATCATGATGCATAATAATGATAGTATTTTTCCAGAGGGATTATTTTCATGATAACGCATTTATGTATACTAACTTTGTATCCTTAGAGTCACAGCATATCTTCTGAGTTGATTGATGAAGCAAGTATCTATCTATAAAGCAACCCTGGAAATACTTGAGTTGCTTTATAGAGGTTTTCATTCTAAGACACTTTTGCTTTCTACTTATCTTTTGGCATATGTTTGACCATCTTTGATTTTGTTGCTGGAAAGCATTTCACCTGTATCAAAGTTTGACAATTTGATTTCACTTATTTTAGGTTTGTCAGCTAAAACAGACCCTGCCCAAATTGGACAAAAACTATGCTGTTCAATCAGAGAAAGATACAAGTAAATTACCATTATTTTCTGTTAGCTTTTGGAGAATTATACTCTGTAGGTTAAACTGAAAGAAAATGATAAATACTTTGTATATGGAAAGGGAAGACTGATAGATGTGGCCCTTGACATGTTTGTTTGTGCATCTGCTCTCTGATTAATGCCGCCTTTTGCAGTACTGTGTAACATGTGCAACATTGAGTCAGTGATGACGGTACAGCGGCAATTATGGAAATGACGTTTCTATTGTGTTAATACATTGAAGTATTTTTGAGTTTTGACTGATATATAAATCGATTGTTAAATTTATCCCTTTTGTTGGCTACCTACTTTCCTTTTATGTGAAAACCACACTAGTGTTTACTGTTTTTTCACTTGTTTGAGGAATTATTAATCAAAGGTGCACTTCCTCTCTTTAATTCTGGTTTGGTGTATGAGCAAAACACATGTGCAGTTGTGTTTTTAAATACTTGAAACACCTTATATCCTTGATAATATTCTTCAACCTTCATTGTGAATATTAATGATGATGCTTCTCTTGAATCTTAATACTTGAGGTCAGCCTTTGGCCTTTCTGTGTCAGTTTTGCTAAGGACTAACGTACTTACCTGACTGGTACAGTGATTGATGCAGTCTCAATATTAGGAGAGTATTTGAAGGAAGAACCTTGGTTGCAGCGTTTGTGTAACCATCTTAAGTATGGCCTTTCAAAATATCTTATGTTTCTTGTGGTTGTAAGAGAAACCAAAATTGGGTTGGAATATGGGATTCTTTAATATGCCTAAGCGAGATTTTTCTTTTGCAGGTTAAATGTACTTGAGGTTACTGGAAAAGCACAAGTAAGCGCTGAAGGAAGTAACACACGATTGTGTAATGAACCACAGGTATTTGCTGGGAACGGTAGAGTTAGTCTATGGATTCTGCTATTTTGTGTTGTATTTGCTTGTTAACTACTAATTTTATCAGGAACGGAGTGATGATAAGAAGGCTACTAGTGCAAAGAAGGGTAGACAAGCAAAGAAGGTAAAATTGGAGACAGAATCACGTAACATCAAAGATATGTTTTCGAGGGCCTCCCGAAAGAAAGGCTAAATTATTCCGCTCCCATTGGGGGAAATGGGTCATTGTCATATTTCATCATTCTCTAGAACTGCGAGTAGTGGATAAGCACTGAGTCAGATCCTGGTTTGTACCGTCCATTTTATGCCTATTTATTTCGAGATTTTATTGTTAGTTATTTCCATTTATAATTCACCAAAAGGTATATATTATCTAATCTAATATCCTCTTCTTTTTAAGCTTCCATCTCCTGTGTGACATACCTCATCTGTGTAAAGAATGATTCCCGGGACCTATATTATTCTCAGATTATTTTAACTTTCTACACCCTTTTTAATATATATTTAGCATCGTAAAAATGTAAAAAGTATGTAATTTTTTTATTTTACAATTAAGATGTTTATTAAAAATCTAATGCCATGTTTTTGGTTTGTTGATTATACGATTACAAACGGAAAATCAGGCAACTTATCAATGGGTCATGGTGTCACCTAAGCTTCTATTGATTAAATATGTTGAATTTTTATTAAAAAAATCTATAAATAAAATGAACTAAGTGTAATAAATGATCGATAGGCTTGGCTTAGTATAATGTAAAAAATGATATAGTAGTCGTCAAATTTAAATTATTCAGTGACTCGAAAGTTGCCAATTCACATCAAACTATAATTTTAAAATTAAATAACACAATGCAAGTTATAATTTTTGAACTTAACCCACCTGCCTGCCATTCGTGCCCAAATCGCTTAATACACGAGTTAAAATAACTTAATTTTTTGTAAGCCTTGTCATTTTATTTTAAGCGATTTGGACCATAACTTTGGTGAGTTAACTTTGGATCATGTTTTTTGGTACATGGTTGGATCATGTTTTATTATTTAATATTTTGTTTACGTGCAAAAGGATAGTATCACGTGTGGATGTGGTGTGCACCTAGTAAATAAAAATTAAGTGGCTAATAAATAATAAACTGTTTGATTATTGAAATACTATTCCCTATGTTATATTTATATAAAGTCTTATCTTATGCGAAACATTTCACCTAATTCTTTTAGTTAAGGCTGGCACCAAAAGCTTTGGTAACAACCTCGATAATTTGACTAGAAAAAATATCAATGGTAGAACAACGAATATAGTTATTAAAACAAAAAAAAAATATAGTTATATAAGCACGTTATGGTACATGGTAGAATTAGTTATTTACATATAATTTGTTTATACAGAAAAAAAAATACATGGGTACACGTATCTGTAGTGTGACAGCCACCGATTTTGTCAGCATATCCGTTTTACAATTAGAGCATATGCTTAATCTGTAGAGTTTAGACTTTCGAGCATTTTTAGTTTTCCAGAAAAACCAAAAATCAGAAGCAACCAAATAACGGAATAAAGACCAAAAGTTATCATGAAGGGAAATCTTGCAGCTACAACATCCGTATAATTATTCTGCTGAAAGGCAGAAAATATTATAATTATTGATAAAATTTACTAAGTATAAAATAACTATAACTATATGACTTGATATTTGTGTATTGATTATATTGATTGAGTCTTGATCACGACATAAAATATTTAAAGCTCTATTCTCCTACCGCTTTGCATGCTGCTTAATTTCCTTTCGTCTTGGAAACTCTATCTCTTCCCTTCTCTCTTTCTCTGTTGGTGTTCTTCTTCAACTGCAGCTATAAGGTAATTTACTTGAAACTATACCAATCACTCACATGCTTTTTTGCAGCAACGTCTAGTCATCACTTTGGAATGCTTTTGGAGAAGTTTGATAATTTTTGCCCCCCTTAAAAGTGCGATGCTTTGGTGCATGAAGTTTATCCTATTGATGAATCCCATCGCCCTTCACTTGGTTTGATGCAAAAATCAATTTTTTTTCCTTTTGGTAAAGAATAATAATAGATAAGGGTGCTTTTAGTCTTCTTCCATTTTTCTTTTTCCCAAAAGTGAAGATTTTAACATAGGCATGCGTTTTGGGTCCATCAAATTCCACTTGAAAGCAAAGATTGCCTAGGGGATTGAGTTGAGAAATGCTACTCTTAAGATCCGTACAGTTTTACCTTTGTTATTGTGATTGGTCCCACCTAAACTGTTTTGGAAGACATGACTCATCATAATTTGTATCAAGCATTTTCATATTGAATTATAAAACTAAAAAAATCATTGATCCTTAAATTAAAACTATTACGTATGGTTTAGAGTGTGGTGATGTTCCATTAGGAAGGCGTCAACACAACTCTTTTGACTGGTTTTCAAGACCGCATCCTTCTGTTATTGACTATGGTCATCAAATGTTGTACTCTTTGTTAAGTCTTTTGCCCGTTTCCCAATTCAGAAATTTCTGTCCTAACAAGTTTAGTTCATATAGCTCAAAGATTTTCCCACTTTGCAAATTTGCTTCCTTCCCGTATTAATTGAAGGACTGCTTTTGGAAATGTGTGAAATTTAAGAAAAAAGCATAACATAAGATGCTCTTTCACAGAATCTGAACTGCTTTTGTCTCCAGGTCTATTTGCCCTTACAATTTGGCAAAAGTATAATATAAACAACTGTGAACAAATATTTTTCTCTTGATCAATCTTATAAAACAATAGAACCTCTGCTTTTTTTTCTGCAGCTCTGATGGCGGGGTTAAGTTTTGAAGCCACATATACTGACAGCCATGATGTTCTGAAGATATTTGCAGCTGAAGGAGTTGAGTTCCTTTTATCTTGTGAAGGGAAGGTAGCTTAGTTACTGAAGAACCCTCTTATTCTATTGTGTGTGTGTGTGTTGATTAGAGTCATTAGACAATAGGCTAGTTAATAGATTCAACTTGAGATCAACTGATACGGAGTTTAACTTCTAGACCATCCTCATTAGGCTGTCTTTTATCATCAGATAAATAGAAAAAATGTAAAATCTAACATTTGAAAAAAATCCTTTTATTTGCTTAGTTTGTGATATTGTTTGCTGTAGCTAATACTTGCCATCTTTGAATCATGAGATCAGGTACCCGTGTCAAAATGCAATGGGAAAATCATTTGCCTACTTTTCTCTGCAATCTGGTGCAGGCCTTGCAGAGCTTTCATTCCCTGTCTTGCTGAACTTTATGAGACACTGAAAAAGAGGGGATCAAATTTGGAGATCATCTTCATCTCCTTTGACCGTGATGAAGATGGATTTAGAGAACACTTCAAAAGTATGCCATGGCTAGCCGTCCCATTTGATGTGAATTTGCATAGAAGACTGATTGACAGATACCGAGTTGATCGAATCCCATCATTCATTCCATTATGTTCAGATGGAATTACTGTTGAAGAAGACTTGATAGGGTGCATTGAGGATTATGGTGCTGATGCATTTCCTTTCACAAGAAAGAGACAAGAAGAATTGAAAGCCATAGATAAAAGGAGACGCGTGGAAGCGAGTTTGGAAGAATTATTGGCACATGAAGGGCGCAACTTTCTCATCTCTGGAGATGATAGAAAGGTAGCCTTATGCCCTGCTTGAAGTTGTTGTTCACAATGTGGCTGTAACACACATGCCATTGACTTGTTGCTTGAAGTTGTTCACAATCTAGTTGTAACACAGACATGTCATTGACTTGCAGGTACCCGTATCTGAACTAGCTGGTAAGACTATTGGTCTATACTTTTGTGCCTATTGGTCTCCTCCTTGCTGTGCTTTCACTGTCCAACTTACAGATGCATACAACAATCTCAAGGCTGCAAAAGGTGACTGCTTTGAGATTGTTCTAATCTCAACAGATAGGGACCTTGAGGAATTCAATGTCAATAAAAGTACTATGCCATGGCTTGCTGTCCCATATGAGGACAGGACAAGGCATGATCTTCGTAGAATCTTCAATATAAAAGGAATTCCTGCATTGGTATTCATTGGACCAGATGGAAAAGTCATTAGTGAGAATGGAAAGTTCACGATCTCCTCGTATGGTGCAGAAGCTTTCCCATTTACTGAATCACGGGTAAGAGACCTTGAAGCAGCTCTGAGAAAGGAAGGAGAGGCTTTGCCTCAACAGGTTGAAGATGTCAAGCATGAACATGTACTGAAATTGGATATGGCCAAAGCATATGTATGTGATTCCTGTAAAAATCAAGGGAAATTCTGGACATTCTCTTGTGATGTCTGTGACTATGATCTTCACCCAAGTTGTCTAGAAAAGGTCAACAAAGACTGAAGTTGGCAGAAAATAGAAACACAGAAGTCTGCAACCACTTACATAAAATAACTACTTTGGTGATTATGGAATTCAAGTTGTTAAACCTAAGAAACTTAAACACTAATTAGCTTTCTGTCCTGTCAGTCCGATGTTTAAATCTGGCAGTTGAAATTATTAGTGATTTGAATCAGGTGAAGGTTATTTTGAGGGAAAGGAAAGGACCTAGTAGAATTATTCTATTTGAGAAAGTCTAGACACGCTTTTTTTAAAGGATGTATGGTTTTTTGTTTTTGTGTACCAATGCAAGTTTAAACTTATGATCTCATGCAATTTACTTAAATCTCTTGCTATTAGGCTGAGTAGTGGGTTGTATGTTTTTATTTTATTTTTCATTTTGCTGCCACTATCGGTGGGGAAAATAATTGAATGAAGTTTCTTTAAGAGAAAACATCTGTAGCTAAATGACTAATTATTTTCATATGTTTCTTATATTTTTTTCATACGATTATATTTTTCTCATACGAGTGGTTATATAACACTACTGTGCTTCTCATTGTAAATTTCGTTTAACAGTTTCAAAATTTTGCATATGTTCCTTTTAGTATATCCTACTTTATTTTTCAAGAAAGCCCTACCCAGTTTGTTAATAGATAGCTAAGTGTTTTAAACGTATTTACACTCTACCAAAAAAAACGTATTTACACTTGTCTGAATAAATTAATCTCCTTCATGTGTGTCAGGATAAATCTCCCCTCACAAAATACTTGTTCCTTTCTTGCCACTGTTATAATAAAGGTTCTATGAAGTATGTTTCTAGTTTGCTTGTCTCTTGGTATTTTTTATACCTGGGCTGTGAAATTTTATTTAATTTTTATTTGCATGTGATTATGTATGCTTTTTTATTAAATTTTTGTGTTCACCATTTTACTGTTTATTTTATAACTCTTGAATATCCAAGTAGACTAATATGCGTCTTACATCTTTCTAGTGTGTCTGTTTTTTTTGTGGTAGTATGTTACGTCTAATGAATTAAATGTTCTGTTTTGAATTTTTGTAATGCTCAAGATGTTTGTTGCATATAGTTTGTTCTACTAAAATAAAAGAAAATGAGATACTTAGAGATAAAGTAAGTTAGCATATGAAGATAATCACGTGCAAATTATGTTGATGTTACAATATCTCTTTTTGAAAATTCTTTTAAATGTTTTAACTAGGATATGATCGGAATAAAAAACCATAACTCACCTCGTTCTTTTTACTTTTCAAACAATGGAATAAAAAAATTATGGTTAAAATATTTAATAAGAGAATGGTAAGTTTATTTCACTTTATATTAATTCAGTTCACTCTATATAATTCTGTTCGACTCACCATTAAATATCAAAAGAAATCATATTTGATTACTCAAATACTTTATAATAAATAGTTGCACGAATGGGGTATGGTATGTAGATGTTGACTACATATTATTGTGTTACTAGATTCCATTTGCAAGAAGGACGAAGTCAAAGATAGCCCGTAAAGTTTGGTCATTCTTTCAAGGAGACAAACAAGATTACAGAATAGAACAGTCTGTGTGGTCGTTACATTCAGAAAAAACATGCCCAAAATAGCTAAAATAAACCCAAAAATGGCTGCTACTTACACAAGGATCATTGTATATTTACTATTCTTTTTTGTCCTTCGAGGTTTTGAACACCAAATGAAACGGGAACAACAAATTAACAAAGTAAACAAATTCAAGCTATCAAACTATCCTGTATTTTGTTTAACCAATAGTTGCATGCTCATTGTTTTCCTCAAAGAAACTTGAGGAATATTTGGTTGCAACATGACCAACATTGAGGTCTCTTTCGAAGGGAGAAAATATAAGACTTTTTTGGTTTCTTCAGGGTCCCTTTAGTTTGATTTTGTGTTGATTTAAGAGTTTTGGTACGGAAAAGGCAAAGAAAGTAATGTGGTTGTCAAAGAATCAGTCAGAGAAGAAGGATGGTGTGACTGGATTAGTAGCGGTGGCAATAGATAAAGAAAAAGGGAGCCAATATGCACTCAAATGGGCTGTTGACAATCTCCTCACCAGAAGTTCAACTGTAATTCTTATCCATGTCAAGCTTCTCTCACCTTCTCTTTCTTCTTCCCCTTCTCTTTTCACCTCAAGTGAGTATTATGCCTTATACTCATCAATGGGTATAGCCTGTTGAGTTGGTGCTCCAATGGCTACATGATTGATTGTTTCTCATTTCATTGATTGCATTGACAGAGATAAATGCGATCATTGGTGATGACAGTTCACTAGCAAGCAAAGAATCAGATGGTCATAACAAAAATATTTTCCTTCCTTACCGTGTCTTCTGTACACGGAAAGATGTAAGTTTGTTTTCCCTTTCAAGATAAATATTTGTAGAGGGACTGTTTGGCTTGAGAAAATATTTTCTATTTTCATTTTCTGTTTTCATTTCTATTATCGCCTTGTTTTGTATTTTTACAGAAAATATTGAAACAACTTTTAATTTTTGGTAGTGATTTTCATTTTAGAATTCTAGACATTATAATTTAGAATCTCACCATTTCTTTGTTTTTGTTCATTGGTGGGGTATGGTGGATGGACCATAGATACAATGCAAGGATGTTCTACTAGAAGATGTAGATGTAACCAAAGCCATAACTGATTACGCTTCTCAGGCAGGAATTGAGCATCTGGTTCTTGGCTCTTCAACAAAATCTAGTTTCCTTAAGTATGCATCCTTCCGATTCAGATTGTCATTTGATTTTGCGAGTTTTACTTCTAGCTTTGAGTCCTCTAATTCTCTTCTGATAACACTAACAATAGTCAATGTGTAGATTGAAGGCATCCATAATGAAGAACGAGGTTATTCGAAACATAAAGCTTTAGGTGCTAAATAGTTTGTCATAATCCATATGATATACTAAACTGCTTAAGACTTCATCTTCTAGTTTCAACTTACAGTTACTTGCCTAGTTTGTATGAATATGTATTGCTAAGCATAAATAGAAGCCTGAATCTCTAGCTTGGCTATGTTAGTATGTATTCCATTCTTGATGAATTTTTTTTCCTACTAGAAGATTCAAGGTATCAGATATTCCAGGGGCAGTGTCAAAAGCAGCACCAGATTTCTGTACAGTCTATGTTATTGCTAAATGTAAAATTCAATCAATGCGATCGGCTACTCGTCCTGTTCCGGCAACTCTCCATCTGAACAACCCGGTCAGTCAACCTAGTATCAGATCAGATTATTCAGATCCAAATGTGCAACTCCCTCAAAGCATAAAAGGTTAGAGTAATCTCTTCAAGAATCACACATCCTATATGTATACACATATTGTTATTATGTTGCTAACTGAGAAATGTGGTTTCTTGTAGAACAAGAAAGGCAGCATCCTTATTCCTTCGATGCACCAATACCTAGATCACATGATCAAAATGAATCATTCAGGTCAGTGACATTAGATACTACTTAGCATATGCCTTATTCTTGATGTAGCTTCTTAAATTGTTCTTTGCATGGATAAATAGCATTTGTTTTAACATCTTAACTGAAAACAGGTCACCATTCACTAGGAAAGGTTACAATTGTAAACCATATGTGGACACTTCCAAGACAGATACTGATATATCCTTTGTAAGCTCTGGAAGGCCAAGCCCAGACCGATTCTTCCCTTCGAAATTTTCAGATACAGGAATGTCCAACCCTCGGCTCTCATCATATAGCTCTGACACAGATCTTAACCACAGCTTTGAGTCAATGCATTGTGGAAGGAAGTCTATGGATATTGGCACCCCTACTGAATTCTCATCTTTCTCATTTGATAGTGACAGGCCTTCATCTACTACATCACAATCCATGGTAAGGAAAGATGGCAATGTACGCACCTGTTTGGTTTGAAAAAAAATGTTTTTATTTTATTTTATTTTTGTTTCTAGTTTTGACATATAATTAGAAAATGTCACCTTACCAACAGGATATGTAGATGAATGGTAACAACAGGATGAATTTTCCTTTTCTAATTCTTGAAGTTGCTACAATTGTAGGATGAGATGGAGGCTGAAATGAGGAGATTGAAGTTAGAACTGAAGCAAACAATGGAAATGTATAACACAGCCTGCAAAGAAGCACTCACGGCACAGCAGAAGGTATGAATCAATATCTGGTTTTATGTTTTTCTCTACAAAAGTTCAACAGTATCTGAGACATGTTTTGCTTGCATGACAGGCAGTGGAACTTCAACGCTGGAAATTAGAGGAAGAGAGGAGATTGGAAGAGGCGAGGCTTGCTGAGGAATCTGCATTGGCGATTGCAGAAAAGGAGAAAGCAAGGTCTAAAGCAGCCATTGAAGCTGCTGAAGCACAAAAGAGAATTGCAGAACTGGAAGCACAGAAGAGACTTAATGCCGAAATGAAAGCACTCAGAGAATCGCAAGAGAAAAAGAAGGTGGTTGATTCTTGGGCAAATGCAGATGTCAGGTATAGAAGGTATACAATCGAGGAGATTGAATCCGCAACAAATTTTTTTGCACAGTCTCTCAAGATTGGGGAAGGAGGCTATGGTCCAGTTTTCAAGTGCCTTTTGGATCATACACCTGTTGCAGTTAAAGTTCTTCGTCCTGATGCAGCACAAGGAAGGTCACAGTTTCAACGAGAGGTAAGAAGACAAACAAAACTCTACATTTGAACACCACAGATTCAACTCAACATTTGGAACACTGGTCTCCCAAGATTCTTCTGTCTAGTTTAAGAAAAAAAAAGTTATTTTCATTTTATGTTCTTAAAAGATTTCCTTAGAAATTGTATTTTCATAACTATTTTCAGCAAAACACATTTTCTCAAACCAAACAGCCAATTTTATGGTTTTGGGTTCAAGTCAGAATACAGTTTCGTTAAATCTTGGTAAGCAGGGTTTTATTGTTTATAATAGTCTTGCACAACTCAAGTCTGAATAGGATATATCAAAATCAAACAAAAAAAACAGCCATGTTCTCCTGCGATGCTATATTCTAGATAGAAAGGAATTTTTGTGTACAATGTTATTTTTAGTTAACTTGTTTGAATGTAATGCACATTACAGGTTGAGGTACTAAGCTGCATACGGCATCCAAACATGGTTCTCCTCCTAGGAGCCTGTCCGGAATATGGGTGCCTTGTGTACGAGTACATGGCTAACGGGAGCTTGGACGACTGCCTCTTCCGAAGAGGCACAACTCGCCCACTTCCTTGGCAGCTAAGGTTCAAAATTGCAGCAGAAATTGGTACTGGCTTGCTGTTCCTTCACCAGACAAAACCAGAACCTCTGGTGCACAGGGACTTGAAACCAGCCAACATCTTGCTTGACAGAAACTATGTTGCCAAGATCAGTGATGTTGGTTTGGCAAGGCTAGTTCCACCAACAGTAGCCGACAGCGTCACGCAATACCGCATGACATCCACAGCAGGAACCTTCTGCTACATAGATCCTGAGTACCAGCAAACGGGTATGCTAGGAGTGAAATCAGACATATACTCCCTTGGGATCATTTTCCTCCAAATACTGACAGCAAGGTCTCCAATGGGTTTGGCACATCAAGTTGACAGGGCCATAAGAAAGGGAACTTTTGTTGAGATGTTGGATCCATCAGTGCCTGATTGGCCACTAGAGGAGACCCTGAGCTTTGCAAAGTTGGCAGTGCAATGTGCAGAACTAAGGCGCAAAGATAGGCCTGATCTTAGCAAAGTTATCCTGCCAGAACTCAACAGGCTGAGAGATCTTTCTAAAAATGATAATCTGCATTCAGTTTTGGATAACTCTATGAATTTGTCACATGACCGTGAGAGTCAAGTCTCACTGCAGCTGGTAAGTTTCTAGTTTTCTATGCTGTTACTATTAACTTTGTTAAAAAGCCTATCATCTATCCCATGCTATGATGTTGGTAACATGATGTTACTTTTATATTTATGTTGAGAAGTTTATTCAACCATGTTCACATCAACATTGTGTCCCCTTTTTCTTGGATTTGCTGCAGGACTCGGGGGAAATTAGAGCAAACACATCGATGAGTTCTGACATGACAAGATCCCATTGAACCAAACAAGATAATTTTTTTTCAACAGACTGATCTACAGTGTTAAGTGTAAATTACTTAGGTGGATTGATGTTATAGAATGTTTGATTCTCCAAGTTGTTTTTTTTGTTTTCTCTTTTCCTCCCTTATTTCAGTATTGATGGCATCAACCGTAGCAATTTTTAAGGTAGAATTTGGCCACACAAGAAACTGTTAGTAAATAACAAAAAGGTAAATTCATATATTTTTCCTTTTAAGATTTTGTTCACCTCCCATTACAAGTAATAATTTTTCATTGGGATAAATGCAATCATTTCATCAAAAAATAAAAATGTAAAAAAATATATTCATTTCTAATTATTTATTGTTTAAATTCAACTCTTAGGATTGAGGTTAACAAAATATTTATTTAGTATGAACTCTTGAATACATGTTAATTAAGGAACAATAAGCAAATCAAATTAACTATAGGTTATTAAATGTAAAAGTATTACTAAAATATTCCTATTTAATACGTACTCTAATTTTAATAGAGCCCTTAATAAATTTTAAGACATTATAATTAAAAAACTATTTTTTAAAAATGAAATCAATAACATTAATGAGTTATTATTTTTTAAAAGGTATAGTGTAATTTTGGGACAGGGTAAATAGGAAGGATCTTCCCTTATTTTTATAATAAATCCTTTATTTGTTTTTTTGCACAAATCTAACGCAATTTCTGATAAAATTGTTGAATTATAGATGCGTGCATGTTAAAGAAAACCTTTATATAAATAATTAACAATTACCGTTTGCATACAACCTAAGGCACTTTTTAGTTTAGCTGTAACCCGTATGAGAGATTTTTGAATTAATTTATTCAAAATGCAATTGTTTTAACCTTTTATAAAGAGCTTATTGGTGAGTCAGCCTGAGATTTTTTTAAATGTGATTTAAGAAAGCTTCCAAATAGTTATTCCAGCGCATGTTTTTCGTTTTAGCTGAGTAAGTAGTCAATTTCATAACTAATTTAAAACTATTAGGAGCGTTTCATTTTGTTTTTATTTTAATTATAAATTTATTTTATTTTCTATTTTTAAAATTTTATACAAAAAATATTAAAAACAACTTTTTTTTGTTTTTCATTTCATGGTTTCACTTTTTTTATATAAAATTTTCAAAATAAAAAAATTAAATGACGATTTTAAAATTAAAACTAAAACAGAAAATAAAAATAGAAATAATAGACCCTTACAGCTTGATAAAACCAAGTTCAACCCACTTTCAAGTTAAGTTATAGTATTAGGTCCTAGCAAAAAAAATTATCGCATTAGGTAAAAACACCACTCCAAATTTTGCATCAGAGAATTAATAATATAATAATATGTTTAGGAGTTTTTTTTTTTCAATCTTTTTAACTTGGTAGTGAAAACCTAGAAATGACAAATGTGCTATATTGGGCTATTATTGAAGAACCAACATTCTTAGTTTTTTTTTTGTGAAATCCAACATTCTTAGTTAAGGCCCGACAATTTTGTGAAGGGGCTCAATTTTAGTATACTAAATGAAATTTAATCTTCACAAAAGATAACAGAAATGTCCTCCAAAAGAAAAAGATACAGAAATTATTTTCAAGAAAAAAGTTGCAAGCTAACAAAAAAAAAATTATTAGCACGTGCTGTTCCCATTAACGGTAAGACACCAAGATGTCAATGACACCTCATCACGACTCCCCTTAACTTATTCTTTTAATTAGATCTCTCTCCTAAGTATTGAAAAATTAAAATATTATTTATTACAAATAAAATAATAAAACTAAATAAAATATTTTAATTCATATTTATTTAAATAACTACACATTTAATAATTTTTTAATCTATCTAAAGTTACCTAAAACGATTATAAATATGGGACAGAAAAAGTATTAACCTAACGAAATCATTGATAAAATACCAATAATCTGTTAATCTATTCTAGCAATCATTGTTTAAAGGAATATTGAGAGCAAAACGAAATAGGATGAGAAGGATAAATCGAGTGAGATGCGAGTTTAAACTAAACGGTTGAACTTGAATGGCAACATTGACAGTGATTCGGTATTTGATCCATGAAGGAGCAGATATTCTGCCTTTCATGGGACGAAAAGGAAAGAAGAAGCATGGAATTATTAACATGAACTTGTCTCAATACTTGTAATATACAGTAACGTTAATGAAATCTACCCAAACATAAAATCCGCTGCCCTTTCTAGAAAAACATAGATCCCTTTTTAAAAAGTCACCAAAGCCTCGTAGATCAAACGATACAAATTACAACACAACATAAAAATTAAGTAAATATCAAGCCACAATACCTCAATAGAAAAGCCCAATATGAAAAGGACATGTGAGGAAGCAAAGAGAAATGCGATGCGCATCAATGCCGCCAAAAGGCAACAATGCATGCAACTATGAATCTGCACTGGTGAAGGTGTCAACGATAGTACATGAGCTGCTGTCTTGATGAATTACCAGTATATCCATCATACATGGCTTGAGATCCCCCAGAGTTGACGCCCATTGAAGCAGGAGCTAAGCCATGTTGTCCAGTCATTTGCAGAAGAGCTTGACCTGAAAGACCAGATACAGCAGCCTGACTCAAGGCCAGTTGGCGCTGATAAGCCAACAACTCAGCAGGAGAATACCCTTGGTTCATCCCTGCAGTGGGAAGTATTTGATATGGTTGAGCCGGAGGGGGTAGTGGATTAGAAGCTGTTCCAGGAGGAGTTGGTTTACTACCCCATGAACACTGCACAAATCAAGTAAAATAAATTTTATTCACTGACATCTGATGAAAACATACTTCCCCCTTGAAATATCAGTATAGCAGAAAGAGTGGGCATTTAATTGTGTCGTGGTGCTTAGAGGTGCATCACATCCTGGAATTACATTTAAACTTCAAAAGCATTATAACTTTCACCAATATAAAAAAGGTTTGTCTGACTTGTGCAACCTTACATTAGACAAGAGATCAAAAATAGAATTGTTTTATTAAAATTTGTAGAGATTGTTTAGAAATTTGTGTGAGTGGATATTAATGATGTTTTTAAATGAAAACTTTCCATTTCTTGAGCTCTTAACTAGTGCAAAGTTACACAGGTTAGATAAACCCGTAAAAAAATGGGTTCATCAACTCGGCTACAGGCTCATTACTTTATGGCAGGGCGTATATGGAATCACAAGTATGTGTCAAAACATGTCAGCAACATGGCCAAGTCATTAGGAAGCGAAAAATAAGACTTGCATCTCTATTGTCAAAAGGACTTATCACTAGGCATTGCCAATATTATACATGGAAAACATCAGTCCTAACATCGAGATGCAATTAATTAGTTGACCAGATAGGCAACAAGTGAAAGACTTCACCTTCATAGTCTTCCCACGAACTATTCTTCCATTAGCCATCTGAATGGCCAAAGCAGCTTCCTCATGAGTGTTGTATCTGACAAATCCAAAACCCTTATCCCTCTGAACTCGTACCTCCTCGATTACCCCAGCCCCCAGTGCATGGAACTGACAGTGGAGTTCAGCTTGTGTTACCTGTGACCACAAACCACAATTATAGAGAGAAGAGAACTTACTTATCAACAAGTTTTTGAACTATACAATTCATAATTTGTGAGAAATTGCAAGACTGACATTCAGATCAGAACCATAAAGAGCCATACTGCCACACATTTAACTGCCATTCATCAATAAGTGGATGCTAGGAAGGCAAATTAAAAACCCGGAAAAAGACTTCATAAATAACTTGGAAGACATTACTCTCAAGTCTCAACCATGATTTTGAATTGCAGACTGCATATCACGGGGCAGCCACAATATTATTATATTGTAGTTACAGTAATTTCTGTGACCACGACAAACACACAGCAAATGCAGTCCACTACACTGCAGTTCGCCACAAATAATGTGAACCTTTTTTTTGCCATCGAATTCATATCCAAGACAAGATCAATGTAAAAGTCCTAAGACCTAAAGGCATTGATGAATTGTAGATACACTGGCATGCAGAGACATGTTTCTTTTGGTTAAAGGATCACAAGACCAAAGACAGGCAACGATGGGATAAGTGTCACAATGATATTCTGGCACTTCCTGGGGAAGCTGAGCCAGCTTTAGCAGCAGATTGGAAGACTCTTTGAACAGCTAAAGGAAATATCACATCATGGGAATCAACCCCCAAGAACAAAATTATGCTTGAATTTTGAATACACAAACTTAAGTTCAATTTATAATGCTTGACAGGCCCAGGCATGTCTGTGTCCTTAACCACTTGCAAGTAAGAACTAAGTATCCATTTAGTTGGAAAGATTGCAGCAGAAGACTATCCTACACATGAAATTTTTCTAGCAGTTTGACTTCACTATTGTAGAGCTGACAGTAACATGACAAAACCAGAAATACAAGGGTGATTCAATTATACATTATTAGGAAAAAACACATCCCTCAATAATCCTTCTAAAATTATATTTAAAGCCAATTCATAAAAACAAAACCAATCCAAGCCAACTTAAATATTGTTTTCCATATTTGTGAGGTACAGAAACAAAATTGAAGTTTTGTTCTTGTGTATATACAAGTAATAACCACAATAGTTAATTCTTCAATTCACATAACTTACATCATGGGGAAGGTTGCCAACATAAACCGTGGTGTATGAAGGATTATTTTCAGGAGCATCCTCATTGTTATTATCTTGACCTCCATCTGTAATACACATTAACAAAAACAAGAATTATAATTATCTATCATCAATCTTGAAATTCCCAGCCTGTTTACAGGAGGCAATAGGAAACAGAAGCAAATGAAGTCATAGAAATGAGGCCCCAGATCAAAACTAACTTCAGCCATTGTAATCATTTAATTAGTTTATAAACATGGATACAAAAACACTATCCCAACAAGATAGTGGATAATACAAATTGCCAAATAATTTTAGAATAATCACCCAGTAAATACACAAGAATTATCTCACTTAAACTAAATTAGCTATGTTATTTGTATCTATCTTAGTTAATCTTATCTAGCCATGCTCTTTGAGCACATTATGATTAAAATGCATAGAACCACAAGCCCAATATAATAACCATTAGGAGTCCCACATTGATTAGAGATATGGTTAATTAAATAAGTATACAAGGTGAAGTAATCTTTATCCTATAAGCTGGCTTCTAGGATTAAGTTAGACTCAATATCCAATTTAAGATGATACAAAAGTCTATCCTAGATCTGTTATTGGGCCACCCGTGAAGAAAGATTGAACAAGGTGGTTAAAATCAGGATTCAAAATTGAATCGGAAATGGGTCCAAAAATCGTAAATCGTAAAATCATAAATCGTATCGTAAGATTTTAAAAATTTCTATATACATATAGATTTCTATATATTATTATATGAAAATATAAGTTCCTATATATTCTTTTTTATTTATATAAAAAATTCCTATATATTATTATTTATCATTTAATATAAAAAGATGATAAGATTTAATTTGAAAAGTTAGACATCCAGCTGGTCTCCATGTAAGTGTTTCAAATTATTTAAAAAAAAGACTAAAAAATTATCTAAGATAAATTTAAAAGGCGTCTATTCACATCATGATCAATAATGCTATGCTGCAGCTTCACCTTCGTTTTATTATTATTCAAACTGCACCTCTCTTTTTGATAACCATGCAATGTGCAAGAGAATTGAAAACTCAGCCTTTCACCTTCATTCTCTAACTCTTCCACCAACAAAACCATGATTTTAATTATAAAGTGCACACAAGTTTTTGAGAAATAAAGAATGGTGGTGGCAGGCTGTTCTGAGATGAAGAACAGAGATGCTGGCGGGATGTTCAGATTCAGATGAGGTACGAAGAAGGTAGGAGCGAGAACAGATCTAGAGCATGTTTAGGTCTTTGAGGCTGCACATGATCTCACCAAATTGGGTTAGGTCATTGAAAATAAGCATTTTGAAAAAATCTTTTGGAATCAGGATTCTAATAATTTTACCCAAAAAATCATGATTCAAGTGCAATTTTACTTGGAATACAAGTTTTTAAACGATTCAAATCAGAGACGCCTCAAAAAATTGTAGAATCACAATTTTTCCGACTCAAATCGTGATTTTAACTACCATGGTGTTGAAAGCCCCACATTATTGGATCACTCATATTTGTCCATGATTTATAAGTTCATTCCTGAATGTGAGGGAGTGTATTAAAAATCCTGACTAGAGAAATGACCAATTAATAGGTATATAAGATGAGAGTAATCTTCATCCTATAAGCAAACTTTTAGGATTGAGTTTGACCTAATATCCAAATTTAAAAATAACCATGTACACAACAAAACTGGTGTCTAAGAGGGTATTTGTTTCAAGGCACAAAAATGTATTCCCGAGAATGACATGCCTAGAAATATTGTGGCCAAGAATAATATTTCTTGAGTAAGATTGAAAATATGTTTGGTTCAATTTTATTATTCCTAGGAATATTTTTTAAATTCAGATTTGTAATAGAAAAAATAGGTGGGAAAATGGAAGTTAGTGGAGTTCAAAAGTAATTTCCCAGATTCCCACACCTCTCTTAGGAATAAAAACTGGATGATCATGGGATTATAGTAGATAGTCTACCCAGGAATAGCATATATTCAATAAAAAAAATTTATAACCCCTTGACAAACATGGAAACAAATATTTCCAACTTAATATTCCCAGGAATACACTTCTATACCCCCAAAACAAATTCCCCCTAAGAAATCACACAATTAAAATTCAATGCTGTTTACAAGAAGGCAAGGGCATGTGTTCAGCAAATGTGAAACACCAAAACATGCTATCCTAATAAGTGAGGAGTGTGGTCCATTTCACATCTCAAGTCAGTATGACAATATCCAGCACAATGAATGTATGGAAAATTCTAGCCAATTAAATAGCCCAAAAGTCTGGTGAAGTAAACAAATTTAGAAGAGAACCTTCATATATATTTTATGGTTTCACAAATATAGGCTCACGCTCCCAGCTATTTTATTTTGAAAGGTATGATACCTGAAGATCCATTTGTAAGCACAACAGCATTTTGGTTGTCATTGTTCTTCTCTTCATTGGAGCTTCCAGCAGCTCCCTTCGTTGCCCAATTGCATCGTATTTGCCTATTTCCCAGCCACTTACCTAGAAGATACAGGAAACACGGACACCACTGGTTGGTATGAACAAAAAACATTTGAAAACAGAAGCAGGAAACACAACAGCCAAAACTAAACAATTGAATGCCGCCAAACCTGTCATATCATTTATGGCACTTTGGGCATCCTGCATATCAATTGCATAAAAAATGTAATATTTCATTAATTCATCACATAATGAATATAGCAATACCAGCCCAACTTTGGGGTGACTTTAACGAGGAAGATTTTATAAAAGTTCAGATTGCTCTTTAAACATCTCACAAAAGAAGCAGTGAAGAAACAAATTATATAGCTTTTGTAATTAGGCTTTGTTCTATGTGCTGACAAACATTGAAGATTCTGATCTACTTTAATTTGGAAAAGAAACAATTCAACGTTTTTTAAAGAACACTAAATGCATGTTTAGTTCAGCTTGGGAAAATAATTACGCTTCTCAAAAAAAATCTTTTAAGATGTTTCATTGTTGATCCCTCCCTTACATATATCATTGTACAGAATAATAAGTAATACCTGATGATCACGGAAAGAAACAAAACCATATCCTTTTGAGCGACCAGTTTTGTGGTCCCACATAACTCTTGCATCACTGCAAATAATGAGAGAAAATGGAAAAATAAGTTCCTGAAACAAAAATATCTTTCAAAACTAACTTGTTGAAAAGTTTCCCCCGCATCAACTATCTTCAACTTATCAGTTTTCACCACTATACATGACTACAACAGTCACCATAAAAAGGAATATACTTCGCTCTAGTGAGTAGTGACCAAAAAATCACAAGAAAGGAAAAAAACAAAAAGCAATGAGGAACTCACGAACAACTAGGATAGACTGAGAAGCAAGCAAATAAAGTTGCATCAGTAACCTCTGGACTCAAATCACCGACAAATATATTGAAGTGCCCTGATGATTTTAAACTAAAATTAAAGAAATATACAATTGAAAAGGAAAAGGAATGCCCCCAACAGCAAAATAATCAAAACCAACAATAAATGGACAGTGCTCAAAAGTAACCTGAAGTATCCTCCCTACTGCTATTGGCATATGCCCAATTCACCTTAAGTGCTTGACCATATCTGCAAACACAGATAAAAAAAGAAAATGAATTAAGGCAATGTTGCTACTTACTAAGGAACACTCAGAAGAACTTGTCAAGATTGCATAATTAAAACATCTGCAGAGCCATTACATAATATGTACGTTGACAAGTAAATGATAAACATGTCATTATAAAAGACTTAAGAAACAAAAAAAAGATAATTATTCCTGTCTCTGGAAAAGCCAGATGGAGAATTTCTTCACAGTTCACATCCTATGGAAAAATATGCTGATGAACCAGAATAAAAATGTATTAAAGAAAATGCTTACAGTTGTCGTCCATGTAATGTCATTATGGCAAGGGCTGCAGATGCTCGGTCATGATAGTCCACGAAACCATAAGAGGACTGTAACAGCAATTTCACAATGGCAAAAGGGACAATGAATCAGCATAAATCAGAAAGTAGAGAGAAGAGAACAGATAGTATATGTAGCACAAGGACAAGGAAAAAGAGAATATACTAAATGCAGATGCCACACTATGAGATACTGTCGGGAATTTCACAGTGCACCCACAGCAGGAGTGCAGGATTGCCTACTGCTAGAAATATAGCAGGATCTAAAGCAATATAACTTAGCCTTTTCTAAAGCAGGAAATAAAGGAATGTAGTACTTGCATTTTTTTCTCACAATTTGAAGCCAGGGAAACCCATTTCCATTAACACTGCCAAAGTTGCTAAAAAATCATGATGACAAGTAGAAAAAAATTAAGACAACATGAATAAGGTACTGCCCCGCATTCATCCCAGCAAGGGATGATTGATTATAAAGATGAGAGGCAATGAAAACTCTAATTTTCCGTTAAAATACCAGCTTCACCAAACCAATTTTGTACTGACATGCCTTTTTTGTTTTAAGAATATGATGCAAGAACTCCTTGAGAACAAGTCACCTTTGTAGAACAAAAACTCTAAAAAAGAGTTCCCTGACAGGAATTCAGAGAAAGTAACTTATTTCTTCTTTTTTTGCAAATGAACGTCTAAAAAACATTAAAACTTAATCTTCGGTGACATATTCATTCCTTTTTAGGAATACCAAAATATTCATAATTTAAGGGAAAATAACAGGATTCTAGTTTTACAACAAGTCTTGTTCAAAGAGGCCAACATACTAATAATAATAATAATAATAATAATAATAATAATAATAATAATAATAATAATCATTAACAAAGAGCATCGAGTTGAATACTGAATCAAACCTTTTCTTTTCTTATGAGCTTGCACCCAGCAAGAGGACCAGCACTCTGAAAAACTTCCGCAAGAAGTTTATCATTGACATTTACATGAATATTTCCTACATAACTGAAAACACGTGGCTTTAGATTAATTAGGTGTCAAAAAAGAAAACTATACAACTTCTGCTACAGTCTTATTATTTAAACCATATTGAAACTCAGTAACATCAAATTTATCTCTCAGAAATTCAGATCAGTAAAAAGCATCATTATGCCAAAAGAAAATTTCTCCCATACTACAAGTTAGGTATTGAACGAAACTGTCATACTTGGGCACAAACATGAAACTAAGGACAAAAAAAATCTAAAATTGGAAAGAATTCCAACACTCACACACTACGGCAAGCAGAAGTATCAAAACCAGGAGGCAAATTTCCACTTGGAACAGGCTCCATCTGCAAAATTTTCAAATCAAGAAAGAATAAACAAAATGGAAAAAAGGAAAGAAGGTCCAAGCTACTATGGGAAGATGTCTTAAATAGAGTCAAACAGAGAACAAGAATTTAGAATCTTCAGAGATAATAAAAGACAACAATTTATCGTATGACTCTAACAAACCAAATTATCTGACAAAACTAACCAATTGCATAGAACAGATTTAGTTCATACTTAATCATCAAAACTAATTCTTTGAAGTTTGAACAGTTCCATTGAATGAGACAACTATCCTATGCTTTATGAAACCATAAGTTAAACACTTCACTTTTTTTGGGGTGAAATTCTTGAAATATTTCAGTATGCTCTAACCCATTAAAGAAAGTTTGGCATTCCTTTTGTTCTTTCTATGGCCACATTAAAGTCCCAAAAGTTTGGGCCAGGAAACTACAAACCAAACAAATACATATAATAAACTAGTCAGTGGATAAGCAAATATAGACCACTAGAAGATCGTCTAGCTTGCAGGATTATTATCAGCGCATGACAAACATTAAGAGATAACTGATTTTTTTCCAAAGAAAACAAAAAAAAAAAAACCTAAAAAGCAGCCATCACGATACTCCAAATACAACAATAGAGAAAACTAGATGTAAATGCACCAACATGATTATTCCAGTAAAGAGAGTAATAACCACTACGGATATGAATCGTATTTGTACAGGGCTTCGAGGTAGCAACGACAGGGAACCCTAGCTACATGAACGATATGTTGTGATGTGGTTTTGTTGATATGCCCTAATTTCTTGTTTGGGCGAAATGGAAGAAGGCGAGGGAAATGCAATTGGCGGTGGATGCGATGCGAGAGAGCGAGAGAGAGAGAGAGAGAGAGAGAGAGAGAGAGAGAGAGAAAGGACGTAACCTGAGACATAGCAGCGGCGAGCATGCCAGGGTGGTACATCTGCTGCTGCTGAAGCAAGGCTTGCTGCATGAGGGCTTGTTGTTGTTGCTGCAACTTGAGCCTCTGTTGCATGTTCCTCTCCTAATCCAGAGAGATTCCTGAAAAGGAAATGATAAAGAGGTTCATTGAAAGGAATCTTGAAAATTGTGAAATCGGCGATTGGGGAGAATGAAAATTTACAGTGATTCGGTGGTGCTGGTGGCTGGTCCCAACTCCGATTTGTGGATTGTCTTTGTTTTGTTTTGTTTTGGATTTTGTTCCCTCTCTCTCTCTCTCTTTCTCTCTCTCTCTCTCCCTCAATCCTCAAACCTCATTCTGCCAATCTCAAATCCATGTCCCTCCTCTTTCACTGTAACTCAACTCGGATCCTTTCCTCGGATCGGGTAATGCCCGTTTACTTTTACTCTTTCTTTCTAATTTATATATTATTATATTGTTATTTTAAACAATAACATACTTTATACTTTTACCTATTGTTCTTAATGTGTCTACACCAAAAATAAAATAAAATAAACATTGTTCTTTAATAACACGTGAGAGATTACAAAAATTCCATTTTGAAATTCGCCTGCGATAATACTTATTTAGACTTGTAAATAATAATGCAATACTGCAGTTTTATATTTACATAAATTTAATTTTAGTTAATTATGCTGTGTGTTCTGCACGATTGTATTTTTAAAATTTATAATTACAATACCTAAGATTAAAAGATGTAATTATATTGAATTTTACGGATGATAAAAATAAATAAATATTTTTAAAAGGCAATTGTTAAATAGAAAACTTAACTAAAAATTATATAACAAGTAATTTTATATAATCCTTCTATTACATATTTAATAAAAGTGTTCGACTAAAACATGTGTCACTCTCTGGTGTTTTTATTTTATAAATTTCTATTTTCATGATATTTTTAAAATTTTAAATTTTAAATTATATAATCATTCTTTTTTACTATATTATAAAATCACTCTTCTCTCGTATGACATATTTTTTATATTAATCTTTTTTCTAGTTGATTTAATTCATCTTTTATAAATCAACCTATTACTTATTTAATAAAAGCGTTCCACTAAAGAACTAGTGTCACTCTCATGTTTTTTATTTATTAAATCTTTATTTTTATGTTATTTTTAAATTTTAAATTACATAACCATCCTCTTTTACTAAATAAATTATAAAACCACTATTCTCCCTCATAACATATCTTTTATATTACCTAGTTTCTAAAATTAAAATTAAAATTATAATAAGGATACAGAAGACAATAATAAAGTTGGGAAAAATGTATAATAGAATAAAAAAAGTTATTATAGCCTGATCCGATATGGATACCGATCCCCAAAGTTATGACGTCAGAGTGACTTTTTAAAGGAGCATCCGGTATCACAGGAAGACAGTGCCACAACGGACATCCGTTGTCATTGTGTCCGTCCTCACTTCATTAAACGATTCTTCCGTCTTCTCTACGACGGATACCTTGTTTGTTCTCATTTCCACGGCGTGTATAGCCGTTTGCCTCAGGATCACTATGAGATAAGAGTTCCTTATAACTTATCAGCGAAGATACCCTGCATAGCGGAATGTGTCTATGTCAATTATCTCAGAGAGTAAGTACAATTGTCAGCGAAATATACGGAAAGGTGATTATCCTTCATCCCTATCGCAGGATCGTACTCTGATAATTGACCTACCCACCTGACACATTATGAGCACTGAGTCACCTTGATTGACACACTCTACACGCTATCAGAACCAAGGGGCCCACTTGCATCCAACGATTCATTTCCTACGTTCAACTATAAATAGCATGTTCTAACACGCATGCAAGGTTACGTTGTTCTATCTCGTATTCTTACTATTGCATTGCTTAAGTATTCATTGAGTTCATACACTCTTCTAACTTGAGCGTCGGAGAATCTTCGTAGGTGGCACCACCTTTCGCCCTCTCTCAACGCGAAACGTTGGTGTGAAGGATCTCCAGGATAACAAGACCGGTTTCTCCCACTGAGAGACCAGATTACAATACCGGATACCCACTGTACCGGTGTACAAACCCTAAAACACCTGTATTCTTGTGGCTGGTCCCACACCGGATCCTAGACCCCGGTTCAGACCAGTTCATTGGCACACCCAGTGGGACTCGTTAGAGTTATTCCCACATTTCGTAGAAGTTTGGTTGTCAGAATGGAAGGTGATGGACGTGATTTTGTTGATGGTCATGTGGAGGACGTGACCCACCAGCAGACTGGGAGGAGACTCATCTTTGAATCTCCTGTCACCAACACTCGAAGGATGGTACCAGTGGCAACCCCTGACCCTCGTGATGAGGTTATTAGGCAGCTCAGAGAGGAGTTGATGGAGTTGAAGCGGGAGAAGAGAGGAGCTGGAGACAGGGTAACGTCCCATGCAGAAGAGGCTCACCATGCATCTGTGAGGGAAAGATCTACGACCCTCCAGTACTCGAAAATCCCTACGTACGAGGAGAGGAAACAGACCCAAGACTCCGGTGATAGAGTCAGTACCAGGAGAAGGGAGCAAGCAGTGGTGACCTCTGGAGCTTATAGACTCAGCGTTCCTTTCTCAAGGAGACTTATGAGTGTCGTCATCCCTAAGCACTTGCAGACGACTCAGTCACTGTCGATAGGGAAGTACAATGGAGAAACTGATCCCACTAAGCACCTAGATGCTTATGTTTATGAAGCTATGTATCTGGGAGCTGATGAAGACGTCATGTGTAGGATGTTCCCAAGAACACTGACGGAGGAGGCTCTTAGCTGGTTCAAGAGCCTGCCCTCAGGATCCATAGATTCCTGGGAAGAAATGGCAGCTGCGTTTGAAAGTCATTTTGTCATTTCCATGGACATCCCAAGAACCTCCCACACCTTAGCCTAGATAAGGCAAGGAGAGACTGAAACTCTTAAGGAGTTTTTAAAGAGATTCTACAAGAAGGCTGCGTTGGTCCCCAACCTCACGGAGGCCATACAGCTCCATATTGTAGTGGAAGCTTTACAACCTGGATCTGCTTTTGCCTTATCTTTGGCGAAGAGCCCCCCAACAACCTTCGAGGAGTTTCGAAGGAAAGCTTCCAAGTACGTGGGTATAGAAATGCATCTGGAGGCTACAGCAGCTAGAATGAAGCCCCCAGTACCCCCTCAGCAACCACGGAGAGAGAAGGAGAGGGTGAGACCAGAAAAGCATGCCTTCAGAGAGGACTTTGTAAGCGCTCGACCTCATCAACGAGACAGGCGCGTCTCGTCTTTCAGCAACTATGCTCCTCTAAAGACCAGGCACTCCCAAATCTTGAGGGAAGTTGGCTGGCCAGCGCTCAGTGTTTTTGGTATAAGGAAGCCACCCCCAGTCAAAAGACCTGGTAACCCACGTAAATATTGCGCCTTTCATGAACAGGCGGGTCACCACACAGATGAGTGCAAAGCATTGAAGAATACTGTGGAAACCCTCATTAGAGAGGGAAAGCTGAAGCAATATCTGTTCAGAGAAAAATCCTTAGACGAGCCTGACAGGATGGACAAGAGGGGGAGAGATCCGGATGATGAGGGTGATAATAGTCGTAACCCCATTAGAAGGTTTACTGCGACTGAAAAGCAAAAAGGAGTGGTGATCGCTGGAGGAGCCCAGCAAGACAACATGCCTCAGCAGCAGAGGCAAGGTAGGTGTGAGGTGATTGAGATGATAGCTGGAGGGTTCGCAGGAGGAGGAGCATCAATCACAGCTAGGAAAAATCACCACCGGATGATTTTGTCTGTACAGGGCAAACCTAGAGATAACCGCCCTTTCAGGGACGGTGTGGTAGCCCCGGCGGTGTCGTTTACTGATGATGACTTCAGCCCTACGATCCCAGGAGGAGACGACGCAGTGGTGATCATTGCTGCATTGCTAACAAAGATGTGAAGAGGATCCTCGTCGATCAAGGAAGTTCTTGCGATGTAATTTTTTATAACTGATTCAAAAGAATGGGTTTTAATGATGCAGATCTGCAGCCATACACGTAGGAACTCACGGCTTTTAATGGGGCGAAGCAGCCTACTAAAGGGTACCTTGATACCCTCATTTCTTTTGAAGGAAAGCCGGGCGCAAGAACGGTGAAATCGAGAATTCTAGTGATCGATTTGGAATCTCCCTACAACGGGATCATAGGCCGCCCTACCTTGAATGCAATGGAAGCAATTGTGTCCACTCCCCACCTCTTAATCAAATTCATTGACAAGGATAATGGTGTATCCTCCCTCCACGGAGATCAGGAGATGGCTCGATACTGTTATAACTTGAGCCTCAACATGTTTAAGTTGGAAACATTTAATAAGAAGAGGAAGCTAAATGACGGAGGAACAACGGTTGGGTCTGTCAGTCTGATTGACTTGGACCCCAGGGCGGAATTGAAGATTGACCCTCTTAACCCCTCGAAGCCCACACCGGATGGTGGTTCCAGGGACGTCATCTTAGGGGATTCCCCAGAGAAGGTCACGCACATTAACGATAATCTGGAGGCAGGCATGGAGCAACGTTTGTTGGCTCTCTTGCAGGAGTTTAAAGACCTTTTTGCATGGACTGCAGCAGACATGCCTGGGATGGACCCTGATTTCTGTTGCCACAAACTCGTTGTTTACCCAAAAACAAGACCGGTGGCCCAGAAGAAGAAGAGGTTGGGACCGGAGAAGCAAAAGGCAACGTGTGAGCAAACAGAGGAATTGTTGAAAGCTGGTTTTATAAAGGAGATTCGCTATTCATCTTGGCTTTCCAACGTGGTGATGGTGTAGAAAGCCAATGGCAAGTGGAGGATGTGCACGGATTACGTAGATCTCAATCGATGTTGCCCTAAAGATTCGTATCCCCTCCCAAACATTGATCGTATGGTAGACGACTTATCTGGTTATCAGTACCTAAGTTTCATGGATGCTTATTCAGGGTACAATCAGATTCCGATGTGGGAAGGAGATCAAGAAAAGACGGCCTTTGTCAATGATCGTGGTGTCTTCTGCTACACCGTCATGCCGTTTAGACTGAAGAACGCCGGTGCTACCTACCAGCGCATGATCAACAAAGTATTCGAAGGCATGCACACCAAGCTGGTAGAGGTGTATATCGATGATATCATCGCAAAAACTCCCGCTGGAGGAGACCACATCGAAGATTTACGCCAAGTGTTTACTCGGCTGCGACAGTACAACATGAGGTTGAACCCACTTAAGTGTACTTTCACTGTCCCAGCAGGGAAGTTTTTGGGTTTCATATTGACCCAGCGGGGTATTGAGGCCAACCCTGGAAAATGTCAGGCAATACTGGATATGCAGAGCCCTAAGAGCCTAAGGGAGGTACAATCGTTGAATGAGAAAGTGGCCGCTCTGGCTCGATTCATGCCCAAGATGGCACACAGATCTCTCCCCCTGTATAAGGCGCTGAAGAAGCGCAAGAGTTTCGAATGGGGAGAAGAGCAAGAACAAGTTTTCCAACAGCTTAAGGCCGTGCTTTCAAGTCCACCAATATTGGTAAAGCCTGACCCTGGTGAGACTCTGATTTTGTATTTGGCGATTTCTGATGAAGCCCTAGGTGTGGCTCTGGTTAAAGAAACTCCAGAGGGGCAGAGGCCGGTGTATTTCACCAGCAAGACATTCCAGGGGGCTGAAGGTAGATATCAAAAGATAGAGAAGGCCGCTCTAGCAGTTGTGTGGGCTTCACGACGGTTGAGGTCGTATTTTCATGCGCATCCAGTACTGGTGAGAACGGATCTGCCTCTCCGTTCAGTGCTTAGTAAACCAGATCTTGCTGGAAGGATGATCAAGTGGTCTATAGAGCTTTCTGAGTTTGAAATTTCTTATGAGCCTCGAAGAGCTATTAAAGCTCAAGTACTGGCAGATTTCGTGGTGGAAATGACAGGGTCAGATCCAGCTACACCTCGAGCGCATTGGACCATTTATGTTGATGGGTCATCAAATAGTAAAGGCTGTGGAGCCGGTGTCGTGGTGGAGAGTGATGACGGTGTACACTTGGATATTTCCCTCCGGTTCAATTTTAAAACCTCCAATAATCAAGCTGAGTATGAGGTATGCTTGGCCGGCCTCCGAGCGGCGATTGACATTGGAGCGTCAGCAGTTACATTGTGCAGCAATTCACAGCTGGTGATTTCGCAAATCTAGGGAGAATATCAAGTCCGAGAGCCACAACTTCAATTGTACTTGAATTGTGTGAATGAATTGAAGGGGAGATTCGACGTTCTAGAATTCAAGCATGTACCAAGAGAGGAAAATACCAGAGCGGACATCTTATCGAGGCTTGCAAGTACAAAGCAGCCTGGTAGCACAACGACGGTGGTTCAGAGCACACTAACATCACCTAGCATCCCTCTGTTTCCTTCTCTAAATGCCATAATGGTCAATTATCCTTACGAGAATTCTTGGGTCATCCCCTACATCCGTTATCTGGCGGACAGACAGCTCCCTACTGATGAGAAGGAGAGGAGACGAGTGAAAAGGGAGCTGCCGTACTTCACCATGGTCGATGGTGTTCTTTACAAAAGGGGATTCTCAGTCTCATACCTCCTTTGTTTGAGAGAAGATGAGGTACAAGCGGTGTTGGAAGAAGTACACGAGGGGCAATGTGGACACCATGCCGGGGGAAGAAGCTTAATGAGAAAAGTCCTTAGGGCTGGATATTGGTGGCCCACAGTGAAGCAGGACTCAGCTGATTTTGTGAAGAAGTGTGATGCTTGTCAAAGATTTTCCAATCTCCATCATACACCGGCCCAAGAACTCTCTTCATCCGCTGTGCCTTGGCCGTTCTACCAGTGGGGCCTTGATATCCTTGGCCCGTTCCCCACCGCTCCAGGAGGTATTAAATATTTGATTGTGGGGGTAGACTACTTCACTAAGTGGATCGAGGCTGAGCCAGTAGTGCATATCACTTCTGCGCGGACAAGGCATTTTGTATATGAAAACATCATAGCTCGATTCGGTGTCCCAGGACGGATTGTAACTGATAATGGCACTCAGTTCACGGATAAGAAGTTCACAGACTTACTCGAAGGACTGGGGATAGTCCAAATATTTTCATCTGTTGAGCACCCCCAAACAAATGGCCAAGCAGAGGTGGCTAATCGAGAAGTATTAAAAGGGTTGAAGAAGCGCCTCGGAGAAGCAAAGGGAGGTTGGACTGATCAGCTATGCCATGTTCTGTGGGCATATCGTACTACACCACACTCTTCCACTAATGAATCCCCATATCGGTTAACTTACGGGGTCGAGGCGGTGATCCCAGTAGAGCTACAAACCAGATCAGCCCGAGTGGAATATTTTTCAGCGGAAGATAATAATGCTAATCTGGCATCAGAGTTGGACGTTCTCCATGAGCTGAGAGAGGGAGCCTTTATCAGAGACCAAGCAATAAAAGCGAAGGCAGCTCTCCGGTACAACAAGCGTGTCCAATATAGAGCGTTTAACACTGGAGATCTTGTTTTGAGAAAGACGAGTGTGGGTAATAAATTCGCTTATCAAGGGAAGCTAGCACCGACATGGGAAGGCCCTTACAGAGTTTTTGAAGTGACAAGAAAGGGGTCATACCGGCTCGAGGAGCTCGATGGAACCCCAATTCGCAACAAGTGGAACACTCAGAGCTTACGTATTTATTATAGCTAATTGGTAAGACGACATGTACTCTTTTTCCTTACTTGAGTTTTTTCCCATTGGGTTTTCTCAAGAAGGTTTTAATGAGGCATGACCCTAACTAAGCTCCCTTTGTAATATATATTCAACTTAATTAGAATGCAATTTATGACTATATCAATCTCACTCTCTCATTTTTATGTTGTGATGCATAGCTATAAGCTGTATTTGTATAAAGACCCTCAGGACGGATGATCTCAATCACCCATTCTGTGTATTGACGATGTAACTCCTTGAGGGATGAAACGAAGACCCTCAGGACAGATGATCTCAATCACCCATTCTGTGTATTGACAATGTAACTCCTTGAGGGATAAGATGAAGACCCTCAGGACGGATGATCTCAATCACCTATTCTGTGTATTGACGATATAACTCCTCGAGGGGGAAATGGGTTGTAGGATTAAACCGAACCCCATCTGAAGACCCAGATTGTAGGAATTAAACTGAACTCTGGGTACGGTTAGTAAGTTTGGCTGAACACCGTCTGAAGGCTTGGATTGTAGGACTAAACCGAACTCCAAGTATGGTTAGTAGGATCGAACCGAACACTATTCGAAGGCCCAGATTGTAGGAATTAAACCGAACTCTGGGAACGGTTAGTAAGTGTGGCTGAACACCGTTAAAGACTTGAGTTGTAGGATCAAACCGAACCTCAAGAGACAGGTGTAGGACTTAACCTTTTTCAAGGTTATACTGAACCCCACATGAAGACTTGGATGGTAGGATTGAACCGAACTCCAAGTATAATTGCCATTCTCATTTCTGAAGCAATCATTACAGGGCGGCTTAATGCAAATATTGCCGTTTTATATCGTTGAAGTCAAATGAACCTTTTCAATTCTCAAGGAGTTAAAGGTAACGCTTTACAGCGGATATTTCCTTCCCAAAATACTTACACTTGGGGACAGGGCATACGTCAACAATAAGTGTGGCATATCTGTTACGATTTCTATTATTTTACTCCGGGGTGGAAAATACGCTTTAAACGACAATATGGTTGAACAAAGCGGATTTGTAAAGTATTAAAAAGGTAAAGTATTGTGTATACGACTAAGTTATCTGGCAACCATATACTTGTCACAAACGATAGAAGAAAAACAAAAGCAAACTTTATTTCTGTGAAGGAAAATTTTATATGTCTCAAGGCATCAAAGCTGGAGCTGATCCCAGTATACAGCTATAAATAAAAGTACAAAATCAAAGAGCAGGTGGTTGGTTCTCCGATGTGGGCACTTCCGTTCTCCCCTCTTTAGCTCCCTCAGTTTGAGCCTTATCCGCTCCGGTCTCCGGGCCAGCTTGAGCACCCCCTTGTGTCTCACCTTCGGGGCCAAAAGTGGTCAGTACTGGTTCCATACTTTGACCCTCCGGAAGTGGAGGCAGCTCATAAAAAGCATCGGGAGGATCCTGGTGCGAGCCGTCACTCTTCACTTCAACAAGTTTCCCTCCGTGGAATTCATAGAATGGATCTAGTCCGTACAAATTAAGCTTCACGTCGGGGTTGCGATAAAAGACTTGACGAAGTGCCAGGCCGAAGGATTCGAAAGCCACCTTCTTGCATATCTCCAAGGCTTTGGCAGCCTTGGCCTTAGCAGCAGATAATTTCTTTTGAAGCTTAGCAAAATCTTCCTCCGACGGCCTAGTGCTCGCACTATCCTTCCTCAGCTCCTCGATCTGAGCCTGCATCTCCTTCTGAAGGGCCTCCCACTCTCCTAGACTTTTATTGTGGCCGGCCTCTATTGCTGCGAGATCGTCAGCAAGCTTGGCCGACTTCTTCTTCTCTAATTGCAGCTATTCTTCAAGGAGGGGGATGGATTTATTTTGCTGTTGAAGTTTAGAAACCTGCCGCTCTAACGATTTATTGGTAAAGTGGAGCTGGCTTATTTCTTCGGTTTTCTTCTGCAGCGTCTCCTTGGCCTTATTTAATTCTGCCTCCACCCCTCTATAAGTCTCAGCTTGCTTGGCCGCCCAGGCCTCCTTTATAGCGATGTCGGCCTCAAGTTTTTCAACTTGTTCCATGTAATCTGCCTTGTCGCTTAAGGACTCCAAGAGGCCGGATAGTTCATCCAGCTGCCAGCGTCCGGCCTTGCACGCGCCTCGAACTTCAGCAACATCGAGAGAGGGGCAGAGACAGTACCTCGCCTTTGGAAGAGTGGGGGGCGTAGACCCCTGGAACCAGAGATAAGGTGAGAGAAAGGATTCGCCTGGAGGATCAAACACTGGAGGAGGACCACTCTCAGAGTCCGGTCCAGACGTGGCCTGTGAAGGAGGGGCAGAGGAGTCAAGGACGGGCTTCTTCCCCTTGTCCTTCTTCAACCCAGATTCCTCGAGGGTCTTCTGGCGTTTCTTTGCAGGGTCACCAGAGGAAGGCTTCTCCACATCCGTCGCCTTAACCAGATGCCTCTTTTTCTTTTTCTTCTCTGGGGCGACCTCTTTATTGCCTCACCCTGCAGCCTCTATTTGTGCTGCAGGTTCCTCCTCGTCAAGGAGAGGAACCTCGTCTCCCACAGCGGAGGTAAGAGGAATTGTTGGAGCCATTGCCTTAGTAGAGTTCCTCTTGGCCTCAGAGGAAGAATCACCATCTGCCAGCATGGATTTCAGGGACAACATCTCGGGAGAGACTTTTTCAATTTGTTCTGCAAAATAAGGAAAATTGAGTTAACACATGGGAGGAAAAACAATAAGAGCAGAATAAGTATGTAACATAACCACAGTTGAGGATGGCCATTACGGAGATAAGTGTCCCGGACATCGGCACTTTCCAAGAGAAGCCGACAAGAGAACCCCTTGAGGGCCTTTGAGGCTGATTTCATGGCACTCAGCACCTCGACAGAGTGAGAGGAGAGCTCACTCTCCTCAGTATAGTAAGCACGGCTCAACAGTAGAAAGTGCTCGTGTGACCAACTGATGGGGAATTTGGTGAACCCTTCTTTGTTGAGCCAGAAGACCGGCTTATTGGATTGAACTCAGACCCGCGTGTAGTAGTGTTTGAAGGAGCGTCCATCCACCTTAGCGGATTTGGTGTAGGACTTGAAGTTCACTACCCTTGAGTCACAACGGAGTGCTATGAACCCAAGGCCGCCCTTCTTGTTGGCACGACGGACCACTTGGCAGTAGTGAAACAGTTTGGCCACAGTGGCGGTGAAATTGAAATGCTCTCCCAAAACTTCGAGAACACGCACCAAGCCCCAGCCATTGGGATGCAGTTGAGTAGGGGTGCAGTCGAGGAAGCGTATGACAGCCATTTGAAACTCCGTCATGGGAAAGCGGACTCCCAAGTTTTGAAAGATGAAATTGTACATGTAAACTGACCTCTCGTCTGGGACGCGGTGACAGACCCTCTCAGTTGGATGGGGGGCAAGGACGAGAAAGCGTCCCTTGTACTTCTTGTCAGAGTAAATTTTGTAGCGGAGAGAGACTGGGTTTCCCTCTTCATTTGTGTGATGTGAGGGGATTTCCAAGAATTCCTCCTCAACCTAGCAGTACGGCCTCTCCCTGTTCAGCTTTTCCCAGTTCAGCTGGTGTGCCACGACGTTGACACACCCTTCAGTAGTTCGCAGAATCATCGTTTTGCTCAGACTCCCTCTGTTTGAGGTACCAGCGCTGCTTGTTCTAGGGCGCATGGTTGAAGCAAAATGACTAAAAATGATACGAAGGTAAAGGATAGGGAGGTTACCTAAAAGATGGAAGAACTTTGTGAAGAGGAAAGGGCAGCAAGGGAATCTTCAGAAATTTGAGCAGAGTTTCACTAAGCTTGATGACAGAGGTGAATTTCAAAATTCGTTAAGTGCCCCTTTTATAGGTAACGAAGAAGCATAGTGTTCTGCCAAAAGTCACGACGTTTGTTTCAAAACGCAACCTTTCGAATTTAAACGACTTCGTCGTTTCGTAACTTAAAGCGTGAAAGTGGTAACGTTTCAGTAAAGGTTTTTGCGAAACGGGCCTGTGGAAGTTGAAATTCAGGCCCAATAAGCCCAATCGACGGTTACACTCTTGGGTAATGATGGTTCACGTGTTAAAAAGGGCATTTAATGTCCAATCATTTTAGACGCATTTAATGCACCCCAATCACTCTTCGAATACCAAGAGTTTTGATTTCCAAAAACTCTTGGGATTTCCCTCGCTGCGAATCTCTGTCTGAATCCGTTGTGAATGGCATCAGAAGAGCGGTTACTCAATTTACAGAGCGGATGTGTTGGTAAGAAACCAAACACGCATATGTCAAAGAGTTTTTAGAAGGAATTTCTAGAGCGTTCCACCGGCATCCAGACTTCTTGAAGGCTGTATAGCTCATGTAAGCAACCTAACAGTCCCTCACATAAGCTAGGGGACAAATGATCCGGTCTGGATACCGGTCCCCAAAGTTATGACGTCAGAGTGACTTTTTAAAGGAGCATCCGGTATCACAGGAAGACAGTGCCACAACGGACATCCGTTGTTATTGTGTCCGTCCTCACTTCATTAAACGATTCTTCCGTCTTCTCTACGACGAATACCTTGTCCGTTCTCATTTCCACGGCGTGTATAGCCGTTTGCCTCAGGATCACTATGAGATAAGAGTTCCTTATAACTTATTGTTAGTCCTCAAATTTTCAATAAAAGCTTAAATAAAAATTTCATAAAAATTATAAAAATTAGTTTAATTTGTTAGAAAATTAGGATTTAAATTCAATAAATGGATGTTGTTGGAAATAATCTGCCCTTGATCAATTTTCTCTAGTTTTATAGTGAAAAAGTTAAGAAATCAAGAGAAAATTACACTGGAGGAGCTGACGCGTAGCCTCACCCCACGCTTAGCATCAACAGATATTTTTGATGCTGACGCTACGCATCACAGCCACGCGTAGCGTCAGTGCTGCGTGGTCTCCACCTCCACTTTGACCAACCACTCCACTTGGACCCAATAATAGGCACTTCACTCAGCCACAAGGGCCACCCCACTCAGCATAAATGGCCAAAACACAGTGGAGACACGTCCAAGTGGCCAAGCATGATTGATTTTTATAATTTGTAGTGGCCATTATCAGCTGTTTAATGGAAGCTGAGTCATGGGCCTGACGCGTAGCGTCACAGGGACGCGTAGCGTCAGCACCCTTGCTCAACCCTATAAATAGGGCCATCCAACACCATTCATCCCATCCCATACACAACATTTCATTCTCTTCTCTTATCTCTTGTGCTCGACTTTGAGTACTTATTTTGTGAGTTGTAGTTCTAGAATAGTTTTCTAGATACTTGAGTGTGTTTTGGTGTATTGTGATCGTTGTATTGTGAAGTTTCCATCGTCTTCGTAATGTCAAACTCTGTAAGTGTTGTTTTTACTTTTACCATGCGTAACTAATTTATTTATGTTGGAATTGGTGAACTAATCTATTGAGTATAATGTTGTGAATTCGACCTCTGCATGTTTATGATTCAAGTCCATGTTAGTATCTCAACCTTTTATTAATATGAACGTCAAACGGGAGAATGATTTTCATGTGTATCAAAACTGGTTTTATTAGTGTAAATGTCAAACGGGAGAATGATTATTTATGTCGTATTGAAACGTGTTTTGACGAAAGTAAAAAGTTGGAATACCCTTGGTATCTCAATTCTATAGGGGTTGTTAACCATTGTTGCCATAAGGCCAGGTCTTAATGCAAGTTTTTACTGAGAAAGCTCACAAGGGATCGGACTTTACGGTGAATTCTTAGAATTTATATCACGAGGGATCGGTTATAATGATTTTAAGCTGCAATGACATGAAACTTGATGATTAAATATGCATGTCTTGAGTTCCTCATTTTTATTCTAGATTAGGGATCCAATTTCCAACATAATTTGTTTATCAGTGTTTATCTCAAGTATCTTACCTATTCTAGATTGCAACTCGTCTTTTTAGATAGATTTTATTTTCTTTTATCTTATGAATCACTCAATCATGCTATCTTGTGAATATTGTATAAACTGTATATAAATCATTCTTTTGATTATAATTTCCTCCACATTTACCATAGTAAATAGAAAATTACTGTTGTTATTGGACTTTCAATCCCAGTGGAACGATATCTAAATTTTGAAAACTACAAACGATTGGTGCGCTTGCCAATTAACAAACCCGGTGGTGGAAACGAACCGTTGAGACGCCGTCGCCGGGTTAACAAGTTTTCTGGCGCCGCTGCCGGGGATTGAATTGTTTCAGTAAAACAGTAAAATTTTAATTACTGTGGTAAATATTTTTTTTACCTTAGATAATTTTTTTATTTATCATTGTTACACTAACTTTCTTTGTCTAGTTTGTATATGCAAACTCGATCTACCGCAGGTAAAATTTATTTTGATCCTGAGATAGAAAAGTTTGTAAAGAAAATCAAGTCTTTGAAATCTAAAACACAAACTAATTCTTCTTCTACTTTTAAGAATTTTGAAAATTCAAACATGGCTGCTGAAAGGAGAACATTGGGACAGTTTGCTGCTATAAATGGTCCACCCCGAGTTTCAGGAATGTTTCAAGGACCAGTTTTACCAGTGAAAATTAAACCTGCTACTTTAAACATTATTCAAAACAACCAATTTGCTGGTTTAAATCATGAAGAACCATATGAACATTTAACTGTTTTTTATGAGTTATGTAGCACAATTGGTTTTGAACCCAATCAAGAAGAGTCTGTTTACATGAGACTCTTTCCTTTTTCATTGATTGGGAAAGCAAAAGAATGGTTTAAATCTTGTCCACCGGGTAGTTTTGCAAACTGGTCCGATGTTGAAAGAAAATTTTTGGAAAGATTTTATTCTTCTTCAAAATATTTTGAAGCAATGACAGCCATACATTCTTTTTCTCAAAATAATGATGAATCACTAGGAGAGATATGGGAACGATTCAAGGCACTTTTGAGAAAATGCCCAAACCACAACCTGAATGATGCCAAAAAGGTAAGAATCGTTTACCATGGTCTATTGCCTCAATTCAAGATGATGTTAGATGCTTGTACAGGTGGTTCTTTAATGAACAAGACTGTGGAAGAAGCCATAGAAATATTGGAATCAATGGCTATTAGTGACCGACAAGCAAAGCATGAAAGAGGTAATATGCAGAGGAAGCCAGGAATGCTCGAATTGGGAGTAAATGATGCAGTGTTGGCTCAGTAAAAATTACTGACCCAACAAATTGAAGTTATGAGCAAGCAATTGGAAAAACTTCAAATTGCTCAAGTAGCATCACCACCCCCTGCTCAACTTAAAACATGTATGCACTGCATGGGAGAACAACCATGTGGTTACTGTGGAAATGAGCAAGAGCAAGCCAATTTCATGAACCATCAAAGAGCACCCTTAGGTAATTTTCCTTTTAATCATGGAAATTCTTTCCCTAACAATTACCTACAAGGTTGGCAAAATCAGAATATTGGCTGGAGACAGGACACTGGACCTTCCAACAGACCTCCTAACAATCAATTCAAGCAACAACAAACTGACAATGCAAGATTAACAAGAATAGAGGAATCTATTCAACAGTTATTGCAGTTTGTAGAGACAAATGAAGCTGCCCGTAAAGCATCAGACATACAAATGGGTCAGCTTGCAAAAGAGATAGCCGAGTTAAAGAGTTCTGGGTTTTCTACAAACACTCAAAACCCAAGGGAACAATGTAATGCTATTTCTTTTGATGATTATAAAGAAAAAAATGAGAAAAAGAAAGAAGAAGAAGAGAAAGAAAGTGAAAAAATAGAAAAAAAATGAAAAAAAGGAAAAAGAAAAAAATATGCAAAGAGATATAGAGCAAGAAACAAACTGTATAACCCCGAAAAAATGTAAAGATCCGGGGAGTTTCACCATTCCTGTGACAATCGGAAATATCAACATCAGGAATGCGTTATTAGATTTAGGGGCTAACATTAACTTGATGCCCTTAGATTTAATAAAACGCATTGGTGAATATGAGTTAAAGGAAGCAAAGACAAAATTACAGTTTGCAGATCGCTCTGTCAAAAAGCCTTTTGGGATTGTGGAAGATGTACTAGTAAAGGTTGACAAGTACCACTTCAAGGTTGACTTCATGGTGCTGGATATGAAGGAGGACACTGAGATCCCCCTGATCCTAGGAAGACCTTTTATAAAGACTGCAAGAATCAGAGTAGATGTTGATTTAAGTACAGTTGCAGTCAAAGTTTATGAAGAAGAGGTAAGCTTCAGTGCTCATGAACACCTCAGGATAAGTAATGAGGCAAAAGTTTACCTTTCAACCGAACCAGGTATACCTCTTCCCAATCAATTAAATTGTTTTAACTTAACCGATGCTTTGAAAGATGAAAAACAGGTAATTAAGCATCGGAAAAGAAGAAAAAGAAAGAAGAAGACAGGTGATTCCTCAATGGATATTGGGAGACCACCTGATTAAATCAGAGGTAATGTCTGGCTGGAGACATTAAATCTAGCGCTCAATGGGAGGCAACCCATTCTTTTCTCTTTATTTTTAATGTTTTTAAAATTAAAAAAAAAATTAAGATAGAAAATTTATTTTTAAGAAAAGGAGTTTAAAATTGAAAAGAAAAGGTTTTTGAAAATCAAAATTTTGAAAAATCAAAAACAGAAGCCCACGCGTAGCGCCCGTGTGACGCGTAGCGTGGATTCTGAATTTTGGGTTTCACGCGTAGCGTCCCATCCACGCGTAGCATCAGAGCCCACGTTCAGTTTTTAAAAACTGAACCAGAGAGGCCCATCTTAGGTTTTAAAACCTAAAATCTCCTCTCTGCCTCACTTAGTTTTCAAAAACCAAATTTTAGAAACGTCCTTTTCTCTCTTCCAAACCTTTTCAATCCCATTGCTCAAGGAACCACAAGTAAGTATTCTAATCCTTTCTCTTTAATTTTGTTTTTAAATTTTCAATTTTTAGAAATAAATGTGGTTAGGATTAGGATTAGAAGACCATTGGTATTGATTGCTGTTAGGAATTAGGAATTGAATGGATATAGTGTGGTTTGGAAAGGGGTTGCTGCTGCGCAACCCCTGTTTTTCTTTTTCTGCGCAACTCACGCGTAGCGTCCCACTGACGCGTAGCGTGAGGATGAACTGTGAGCCCACGCGTAGCGTCTCACAGAAGCGTAGCGTGGGCGGAACAGGCTGACGCGTAGCGTTATTACCACGCGTAGCGTCAGCCTCTGTTTTTAATGCTTGCTGTATTTTGTTGTTTGTTGTTTTCTTTTAATTAATAAATTTTCATATTTAGTATTTGTTATACTTTCTTGCATAAAAACAAATTTGTATAAATTTTGAATAAATTGTACTTTGTTTTGAAAATTATTGTGTGACTTTATAAATCATAAAAATACAAAAATATGTTGTAGTATATTTGAATTTCAATTTTAGAAAAACCAAAAAAATATTTTATGGATTAATGTGTGATTTATTGTTTAATGTGTGTTTAATTTTAAAACTTTTTATTTTTGCAGATGGCACCAAAGAAATCTATTCCCACTACTGGTCCCTCTAAAAGACAGAGGAAGACCACAGATACCGACACCACCTCTGAGGATCCTGATCTTCAGGGACAGGAGGTGTTAGGACCGAGGGATCCCACCAGATTTCACACTGATGCGAAGTGGGCACGGTTTCATCAGATCAAGGGCCAGAGACTGATCTGGGAGAGGGTACTTGATCTGAGTGCAGGAGATTACCCTGAGCTTCAAGATGGAATTCAGCAGAGGAGATGGGGACCTCTATTCTCTCTACCTACTGAGGGGGACCCCATCTTAGTGATGGAGTTTTATGCAAATGCTTTCAGGACCCACCAGGATGCACCAAACATAGGGCAGCAGCGGACAAGTTGGGTGAGGGGCCGGCATATTTCATATGACCGGGACACTATCAGCACCCTATTGGGTAACCCTTGGGAGCCTACTCCCGAGGATGACACTTGTTTCTGGAAAGAAAACAGAAACAAGATTGCTGCTGAGGGGGAGTTAGGATACTCCCTCGAGGAGGTTGCTCATTTCTTGAGCAAGGATGGAATCTTTTTCAACCTAAGTAGGGTTGGAAGGAGTCCATCTAACCTCCTAAAGACCCAGTTGACCCCCATAGCCCAGGCATGGTCCCACCTCATGCTTCATAATATCACTCATGTCACCCACCTTTCATCCCTTCCAGTTGATCGTTGTTGCCTTCTCTATTCTATCCTCCAGGGCCACACCATCGATATTGCTGAGCTTATATCTGAGCAGATTCACTTTTATGCCCTTGGGTATAAAGTGAATCGCCCCATACCATTTCCTCTCATCATATCTGCCTTACTGAGGAGGCAGGGAGTCATTGTACCTTCACCAGAGTTTACTAGTTCTTCAGGGAGAGTCCCTAAAGTTCTAGTGAACAGAGATTATTTTGTGCAGCAGTGCGAGCTTCCACCACTAGAGCAGGAGGCTCAGCCTCGACCTAGGAGGAGGAGACCACCAGTGCAGCCTCCATCTACTGATGCTGTCACACAGGGCTTTGCCCGGATATCACTTGAGTATCAACATATGATGCAGATGATGGCTGCCACTCATAGAGCTTATATTCATCTTCACGATGAATTTTATCAGTACAGGTTACAGGGAGAGGGAGCACCTTATGTTACCCCGGCCGAGTTTGCAGCACATGTAGCTTGGCCCAGAGATTTGCCTACCTACCCCGAGACTGGTGGATCATCTGGCGCACAGGCTGACTCTGATGGCGATGGTGATGATGAGGAGGAGGAGGATGATGATCAGATGGAGGATTGAGGATGCCATCTTATTTTGAGTACATTTGTTTTAGTTGATATTTACATTTACATTTACATTTACATTTTATGGTATTTTATTATTTGTGTGGTGTGTTTTTTTTGTAATTATTTGTTTTTGCATATTTTGTTGGAAATAAAAAAATAATAATAAAAATAAATAAATAAATAAATAAATAAATAAATAAATCAAATTTTTGTTAGTAAGTTAGTTTATACACTTAGAGTTTTTACACAATAAAACCAATTTTGTAAAATCAATTATCAATTTCTTTATAACTTAGGAATTTTGATAAATTTAATTACAATAAGTTTATTAACCATCAAGCAAATTTCAATAACCCGGTGAGTTGAGAGATCTTTTTTTTTAAACACTTGAGGGTTTAATCGACATATTTTCAATTCGAATTGATTTTGCTTTAATCTCTGATTTGTGTTGTTGTACAGAGAATTCGGAAAAATGATCAAGGCACATTTACTGGTGAAACGAAACCTTGGGCCAAACAGCTTACCTTGGTAAAAAGTCTTTTATCCCTTACAAGCCAATTTGAGCCTAAAATAAAATTCTTTGGTACCTTTAAAACCTAATTTTGTTTTAACCATTCCCTATACTTGATTGATTAAAAGAGCTGTTGAAATAAATGAAAAATATTTTGAGTGTTCTTACAAAAATGGGGAGTGAAAATGAGCAACTTGATTCTTTTCAAAAAAAAAAATAGAATATGGAAAAGAAAAGTAAAAAATAGTGAAAAGAATCAAGTTGGGGGTATTTATTTTTCATCAATAAAAGAAAATGAGAGTTTGGATCAAGAGAAAAGCCTAAAAATTATGAAAATGCTCTTTTAAGATTTCAGGTTTTTGAATTCCAAGAAAAACCATTACTTCTTGAAAACCAAGCCTCATTACAACCCGTAAAAAGACCTTGTGATTTTCGAATTAACTCTGTATAAATAACCATTGATTAGATGACAAACAAAGTTAAATTCGTTTGATTTTATGATTGATTAAGTGAAACAGGTTACCAATTGCATAGAGATAAACACTTGTGAGGTAAGCCTGAAATTCTGCTTGGTTGTTAATAGAATATTGTAAACAATTTTATCATTAAACCTTTGTTATATTTGATATCAGTTTTTGATTATTACAAAATAGTTAAAATTGTGTAATTATTTTTTGTGGTAAATTTTCAGACTAACTTAAAAATTTGATTTCAAATTTTTATTTTCTTATTTTTCTCTCTTGCTCGAGGACGAGCAATGTCTCAAGTTGGGGGTATTTGTTAGTCCTCAAATTTTCAATAAAAGCTTAAATAAAAATTTCATAAAAATTATAAAAATTAGTTTAATTTGTTAGAAAATTAGGATTTAAATTCAATAAATGGATGTTGTTGGAAATAATCTACCCTTGATCAATTTTCTCTAGTTTTGCAGTGAAAAAGTTAAGAAATCAAGAGAAAATTACACTGGAGGAGCTGACGCGTAGCCTCACCCCACGCTTAACATCAACAGATATTTTTGATGTTGACGCTACGCATCACAGCCACGCGTAGCGTCAGTGCTGCGTGGTCTCCACCTCCACTTTGACCAACCACTCCACTTGGACCCAATAATGGGCACTCCACTCAGCCACAAGGGCCACCCCACTCAGCACAAATGGCCAAAACACAGTGGAGACACGTCCAAGTGGCCAAGCATGATTGATTTTTATAATTTGTAGTGGCCATTATCAGCTGTTTAATGGAAGCTGAGTCATGGGCCTGACGCGTAGCGTCACAGGGACGCGTAGCGTCAGCACCCTTGCTCAGCCCTATAAATAGGGCCATCCAACACCATTCATCCCATCCCATACACAGCATTTCATTCTCTTCTCTTCTCTCTTGTGCTCGACTTTGAGTACTTCTTTTGTGAGTTGTAGTTCTAGAATAGTTTTCTAGATACTTGAGTGTGTTTCGGTGTATTGTGATCGTTGTATCGTGAAGTTTCCATCGTCTTCGTAATGTCAAACTCTGTAAGTGTTGTTTTTACTTTTACCATGCGTAACTAATTTGTTTATGTTGGAATTGGTGAACTAATCTATTGAGTATAATGTTGTGAATTCGACCTCTGCATGTTTATGATTCAAGTCCATGTTAGTATCTCAACCTTTTATTAATATGAACGTCAAACGGGAGAATGATTTTCATGTGTATCAAAACTGGTTTTATTAGTGTAAATGTCAAACGGGAGAATGATTATTTATGCCGTATTAAAACGTGTTTTGACGAAAGTAAAAAGTTGGAATACCCTTGGTATCTCAATTCTATAGGGGTTGTTAACCATTGTTGCCATAAGGCTAGGTCTTAATGCAAGTTTTTACTGAGAAAGCTCACAAGGGATCGGACTTTACGGTGAATTCTTAGAATTTATATCACGAGGGATCGGTTATAATGATTTTAAGCTGCAATGACATGAAACTTGATGATTAAATATGCATGTCTTGAGTTCCTCATTTTTATTCTAGATTAGGGATCCAATTTCCAACATAATTTGTTTATCAGTGTTTATCTCAAGTATCTTACCTATTCTAGATTGCAACTCGTCTTTTTAGATAGATTTTATTTTCTTTTATCTTATGAATCACTCAATCATGCTATCTTGTGAATATTGTATAAACTGTATATAAATCATTCTTTTGATTATAATTTCCTCCATATTTACCATAGTAAATAGAAAATTACTGTTGTTATTGGACTTTCAATCCCAGTGGAACGATATCTAAATTTTGAAAACTACAAATGATTGGTGCGCTTGCCAATTAACAAACCCGGTGGTGGAAACGAACCGTTGAGACGCCGTCGCCGGGTTAACACTTATCAGCGAAGATACCCTGTATAGCGGAATGTGTCTATGTCAATTATCTCAGAGAGTAAGTACAATTGTCAGCGAAATATGCGGAAAGGTGATTATCCTCTATCCCTATCGCAGGATCTCTGATAATTGACCTACCTACCTGACACATTTTAAGCACTGAGTCACCTTGATTGACACACTCTACACGCTATCAGAACCAAGGGGCCCACTTGCATCCAACGATTCATTTCCTACGTTCAACTATAAATAGCATGTTCTAACACACATGCAAGGTTACGTTGTTCTATCTCATATTCTTACTATTGTATTGCTTAAGTATTCATTGAGTTCATACACTCTTCTAACTTGAGCGTCGGAGAATCTTCGTAGGTGGCACCACCTTTCGCCCTCTCTCAACGCGAAACGTTGGTGTGAAGGATCTCTAGGACAACAAGACCGGTTTCTCCCACTGAGAGACCGGATTACAATACCGGATACCCACTGTACCGATGTACAAACCCTAAAACACCTGCATTCTTTTGGCTGGTCCCACACCGGATCCTAGACCCTGGTTGATACCAGTTCATAGCCCATCTTTTTAAAACAACTATAAAAAATAACATCACAGGAACTTCCCTAATCTAAAGGATTTGCTTAACATCCTTGTTAGCTATGACGACAATAATGACAACTGCATCGTCTCCTACAGGAATGGTAGGGCCAAAATCATCATTAGAGAAAGAAATCACAGGGGCTTGCTCGCCACCGCAGAACAAGCGATTATCCTGGAGTTTGCCTTGGACAGAGAAGATCAGCTGATGGTGGTTCTTGCGAGCCCGGATGGACACGTCACCTCCTACAAAGCCTTCAGCAATCATATCAATCACCTTACACCTACCACGTTGGGGCTGTATGGGAGTTTTATCCTTCTGTGTGACTTCAGTAATTAGCACGATTTCTGCTTCTTAATAACAGTAAACATTTTCACAGGACCCCGGTTGTTATCTTCATCTTCATCTCAATCACGATTCTGCTTCTCCATTCGATCTGGCTCATCTAGGGACCTCTCTTTAAAGAGGTATTGCTTTAACTTCCCTTCACGGATGAGAACTTTGATAGGGTCCTTCAGTGAACTACACTTTTCTGTAGAGTGTCTTGTCTGTTCATGGAAATCGTAAAACTTACAAGGATTTCCTGGTCTTTTCACCGGGGCCGGTCTCTTGATCCCGTACATGCTGAACGTCGGCCAACCCACTTCTCTCAAAATTTGTGTTGGTTAAGTGTTCAATGACGCATAATTGTTAAAGGCAGCAACACGTCTCTCTTGCTGCTTGGGTTGTAGGTCCCTGAACCTCTCCTTCTGAAAGGGTCTCTTCAACCTAACTCTCTTCTTCTTCCTTGGTGGTTGTGATGTCGGAGGAGTCGGCTTTGCTCTCGCCATTGTGGCCTCAAGATGCAGTTCTATACCAACATATTTTGATGCCTTCTTTCAAAATTCCTTGAAGAAAGCCAGAAGGCTTTTAGCCGGAGATAAAGTAAAGGCGGGCTTAGGCTACAAAGCCTTAATGATGATGTGCAACCGGATTGCTTCAGTAAGGTTACAAACCATCGTCGCTTCCTTGTAAAACCTCTTCAGGAAATCCTTCAACGACTCACTCTCTCTTTGCCTTATCTGGGCGAGGGTGTTTGAAGTCTTGGGGGCATCCCTGAAAATAACAAAATGCTCCCCAAAGGCCTCTGCCATGTTCTCCCAGGAATCAATCAACCTCGATGGCAGTCTTTTAAACCAACTCAGAGCCTCCCTCGTCAATGTGCAAGGGAACATACGACACATTACATTTTCCTTGGCTCCTAAAAACATCGCCTCATAAACATAGGCGTCAAGGTGTTTATTCGGGTCAGTTTCACCAGAGTACTTCCCCTATGAAAAGGGGTTGTGTTGTCTACAGGTGTTTGGGAATAGGCACACTCATTAACCTCTCCAAAAATGGGATGCTGAGTCTGTATGCTCTTGTCACCGCTATCGCTAGTTCTTCCTTTTGACCCTTGTCTGGTCACCAGAGTCTTGAGACTGCTCCATCTCTTGGTATGTGGGGATTTTAGAGTATTAAATAGTCTCAGATTTCTTTCTCCTAGACTCTTCACATGTCTCCTCTTCCTAAAGAATAACTTTCTCATCCATTTGCCTACGATCACGCCTCAGCTCAACCAACTCCTCCCTGAGTTGCCTGATAATATCATTACGAGGGTTTGGAGCTATCGCCACTACCATCCTTCTGGAACTTACTCCAGGGTAATCAAAGATTAAACATTTGTTCTCCAAGTGCGTGACGTCTTTGACATGTCTCTCCTGGGGACCCCTTAAGTTGTTTTCCGTTGGAACTTAGAGATTTTAGCGAAAAATGGGAATCAATTTAATGAGTCCCACTAGGCGTGCCAATGAACTGGTCTATACCAGGGTCAGTAATTCAGTGTGAGAACCAGCCACAAATGTTTTTCTCTTGTGAGGTTTATACATCGGTCTAGTGGGGATTCAGTATTATAGCCCCTATTCTAGTGAGGAAATATGGGACTTGGAGTCCTGGAGATCTAACATACCAAGATCTCGTGTTGTGGGGTGAAATGTGGTGCCACTTACAAAGGCACCCCGACACTTAAGTCAACTAACAGATTGAGAATGTAGTAAGCTCGAGCGTAAGTTTGAGGATGAGAAATGTAATATCCTAAAAATAGGATTTGTTATTAAAGCATGGTTTAAAGAGAGATTTAAAGGAAAATGATAGATTAATTATAACAATTTCCAAAATAACGAATACATCCCTAACAATTGTCGTAATGACCAATGCGTCCCTAGAACTTTTAAATTTAAAAATCTCTTTTCCTTTCCATTTCATTCTTTCGTTGGAATACAGAGAAAGGGAAAAGTTTACTTTCTTCTTCTTCATCTCATCCAAATTATCACTTCTAATCCTTTCTTTTCCAATTTTCTTCCAAGATTATCAAATTGAAGTGGAAATTCATCTCCTCAATCTCTTATTTTCCACGTTAGGAGTTTGAATCAAAAGGGAGAAAGAGCTTGAATTCTTCAACTCAAGGTAAGAAAGTGAATTCTTGTGTTGAGATAAAGTTTAATCCTTTAATTCTTTCAATTTCTTGAGTTTTAAAGAAGTTGGAAGCCATTGATATGTGAAGAACTTAGGTTTTCAAGAACCTAAAGCTTTTTATAAAAAAGTGAAATTAAGTGGCTTCTTGATTTGCTAATCTTAGAGGATTGAAGCTTAATAATGGTTGTTTCATAAATTAGGTGGTTTCGGAAGTTTTCGGAGTTCAGAGTTAATCGAAATCAAATACCGGAAGTTGTCGCAACTTGTCGGTAAGTTAAAATATACCGAAAATAATTATGGTTTGACGTTTATTGATCGGAATACAAAGTTAATACCGAATACGGTGTTTAAATACATATATTGTTAACTCTAGGAAGTTGTTTGATTCAAGTAATAGAGATCGAGGCCTGCGATTCATGATTAGTAAGGTTCGATAGCTCTTGGAGCTTTTGGGAATTCTCTATTCGAGGTAGGGGGAGCTTTAAATTTTAAATGTATAGTTTATGAATGGATTCGGGATGATATTATGTTAACTGTTAAATGCTATGAATTATTGGTATGATATTCCGAATATATAATACATGCAACTTATTGTGTAGAGATGTATGTATGTATAAATTATATTGATTTAAATGAATGATTCCTATGCATGAGATTTAATAGGATACTTGATTGATATGAATTATATGCATGAGATGCAAATTGAGATAGCATGAGATGCTTGTATTAATGAATAAACATGAAATATGATTACAGTTTCGAGGATTCCACAAAAGACCTTGGGTGGGACTCAAGGCAAAACCTCTTGAGCGGCGCTCGGGGTTTAGCCCGTGACACTACCATTATAGCTGAGAGTGATTGTGTCACGTGAGATGGCAAACGATTTGGTACCAGTAAAATGGCCGGATCAACTGAGAGTTGAGTATATGGCTGAGAGCCAGTGTTACAACACAAAATAAAACTTAATAATGAATGATTGGATCCAATTGAATGAGCATGTATATGCATTGATGAATGTTGTTGAGAACAACATGGATTGTATGGCCATTGAGAATATATGAATGTATGAAATGCGATGAGAATGTATAAAATGTGAATATTATTTATATATGATAATGAATTGGATAAGTGATCTGATTCAATAACTGTCATTTAACATGTATATGGTCACCCCTATTTATGGTTGTTTTTACAGTGGATATAGGGAGAAGTGAAGGCATATGAAAAATCACTTAGCATAAACATGAAGTGTTATGTACATATATTTGTACATAATGAGTTTAGTATATACTTGCCTTGGCCGGCTCTTAAGAATACCCAATGATGAGTATGAATATTTATCTGTTTTGATGAGAGATAGTTTTACTTGGAAGCTTGGATTCTGACTATGTATATGAGTATATGTATATGTTTATGATAAATGATATGTTAAATGAATATGAATGCCTAGAAATGAAATGGTGCATATGCATAAAGTATAAAATTAGGAACTTGAAGGGTGAAATTATGATCTGATGAGTTTTTAGACTGTCGAAAGGAATCAATAGATTCCCTATATCATTTATGAATTGTCCAAACAGGTTTTGACATATTTGAATGAAATTAGAAAGATATAATGCATGGAAATTGCATAGTTTGGTCATATTGTATTTTTCTGCATAAGTCAATCATATGTCAGAATTTTGGTGAACGGACATCGTCATTAGCCTTGGAATGGGAAAAATATAGTGTCCATGAAGTTTCATAGTAATTGGACTTGAAACAGGCAAATTACATAAGTTAAAAGTTAGTCTAGGAGTTTGGCATGTCATTTGACATGAAAAATCCGACCTCCCAGGTCTGTGCTGCAAAACTCGCTCAAGCGAGATAAGTCGGTTACAGGTAGGAAGCTTACTGGCAAATTCTCGCTCAAGCGAATTTGGTTCGCTCAGGCGAGAATGATGTTTCACTCAAGCGAGACTTTCATGCATCAGAGGTGTGGCCTCTGGCCCAATCTCGCCCAAGCGAGAATAGTACTCGTTCAAGCGAGTGATGGTGAAAATCGTTCTGGACAAATTTCACCCAGGCGAGAACCTCTCGCCTAAGAGAAATGAATGGGGGTTGATTATGGATCAGTTCCGCTCAAGCGAGCGTGACTCGCTTAACCGAATGTGAGGGTCTGATGCTGATGGTATGCTCGCCCAAGCGAGCTAGGTCTTGTCCAAGCGATTCATGTTGAACTCGCTTAAGCGACTGGTTGCTCGCTCAAGCGAGAGTAAGCAGGATTGCTTCTGGAAAGAAACGAGCTTATTTCGCTCAGGCGAGGAAGGGGGTCTAATACATGTTGTAAACTCGCTCAAGCGAGCCAGGCCTCGCTCAAGCGACCTGTGTAGAACTCGCTTAAGCGAGTAAAGGCTTTGCTCAAGTGAACTTGCCCAGATTTCATTTTCTTCATTTTCTTCAATATAGCTTTATTATTTTTATTATGAAATTGTATTTTCTTTTATTTAATAATTAGATTACGCTTTCCGCTAATCCTTGTGATGATCGCAATATTGATTATCCAAGGAGCACTTTAATTAATTGTTACACCTTCTCATATCGCCATATATGGGAAAGGTTCTTTTAAATGGTCCAAGGGTATTTGTTAATTCTTTTATTTCGCGATCTTTCTATATTTTATTTGATTTAATAAATCGCGGAAAACCAACCCTTGATTTTAATTAATTCTGTTAATTATATTAGGGTTAGGATGTTTTAAGAAAAATGTACCATTGTTGTGAATTCCTTGGTATTTATATGCATGCGAGGAACGTAAGAGTCCCTTAGGGTTAGGGGACATTCCGTACCATGTGTCAGTACGACTCTACAAAAAGCTGACAAACAACACAAGCGCTTCCATGTCTCTAACGAACGTCCCCCCAATGGCTATACCTTATACTATTTGTTGAATTGGCAGGTTATTTTCTGGTGTGCAATGGTGATGACCTGGACGTTCCAGTATAGAGAGAATAACTCATACCGCTATATGAATCCAAGGTTTCACCTGCGACACTGGTATAGGACCGAAGACGGGTGAAATTACGCTTTTACCCTTGGACCGATATCTAGATCGGATCACCATTGAAGCAACTCTCAAGTCACTATAGCAATGTAGGGGACAAATGATTTGGGCATGATACAAGCCTACACTGTATGCACACCAGAACGATGTCTCACGATGCACAAACGCCTTTCGTGAGCACTCTCAGACGTTGGTGGACCCCGTGCGATCTTGATCACCTGGCAAGAGTCCTTAAATACCAGAGTTAGGGAGAGCATGAAATATCCACTAGGGGACACACCAACTGCAAACTTGTAAAAGGTTTTAGAAATGTTTGTGACTATGGCAGTTTTATTCATTTTTTAAGGATTTCATACTAGCACATGCTACATAGAACGTCCTCGCCGTCCAAATCTATAAATGTCATACATTTACTCTTTGTTAAGGTATGTTCACCAACCTCATTTGAGCTTCGATATTAATTTATCCAGTATTGACTTGAACATCAGAGTGTCTTTAGGGTGACACATTTCACCCCACAATGTGAGAGACTAGTGTGTTGGTTGGATAGACTAGCAACAAGACTCTCTATTCCCTATTAGATTGAGAGGTATAATAACGGATCCTTATCGAACTGTTGTAAGACGCGAGTGAGAGATATTATTTTGGTATTGATACCAGATAGATCAATCCTTATACCGGATAAATTAGTAAGTATACACGTTTTTATAGTAGCCATATTTTGTTTCTGGTTGATTAATACATGGGCCTTGCTCCCTCCATTTTCTAAAAAAACATGTAAGTAAATATATTTTGAGGTAGTAGTAGTATAGGCCCCTTCCATTCTCTAAAAAAATGTAAGTACACGTAGTTTTGTTGTAGTAGCATAGGCTCTTTCCATTTTCAAAGAACAAATAAATAAGTATATATATTTTTTGTGTACACCAAATACTAGATAGAATAAAAGTCATCATGCTTTTATCATATACATTATTACTCTATCATATTTGTTTATCATATCCTATCATGACCATCAAAAAGGCACTTAGTTCACTATTTAATGGGTAACTATATTGCATTAAGAATTTATTTCTGGCCCTTTGTAGATATATAAACCAATATCCCACATTATCACCAAATGACCCAACAACTCTATACTAGCATTATGTGACAAGTAACTATTGATCATTTGGCAAATTTACTAAATCAACTATAATTCTGATACGCATTTAAGAGTTATCGTATCTACAAGGATTTACAAGGTGTTCGATAACATTACAATAATTACTTGTAAATCACAAAGAATATTTGTACATTATGTTTAATGATTAATTCATTGATTATTGGTTGGAAATTGATTGAGTTTCAACAAGAGAAAAATGTTAAAAATTAATTAAATGATTAATAAATATGTTAAACCAGACTCACCCAATTCAACTTATGTCATTACAATCCTATTATGTATGTTTTACACATTTAATCAAAGTATCATAACATCAGAGTCACCAAACTTAATCTCCTAGTAAATATTTTCAAACTCTAACATCAAATATCAATCCTTTAAATATTCAATGAGAGAATTTACATTAAGAGAATGCTTTAACAACCATTATAATTCACTTTATCTTTAGACGAATAATATAATGAATATTTCACCCTTTGACCCATTCTGAAAAATCAAACACATACATATAACATTCTCTTGTTTGAAACATGTATTGAGAATGAGAATCAGACACTACCGTTGATACAAATGCATAAAACATACAAAATATTCAATACAAAATCATAAACAAAAATGAGTTATGTCTAATCACAACAAAAAAAAGTTTAGCCACATATTTTCATAAAGGCTACCTAAGATACATAAAAAGAGCAAAAAGAGAAGAAAAATAAACCTTAGAATCAAGGTTCTTGAAGGAAGAATAAGGTCTCCAAAAACTTCATCCACAACTCCTTCATGTCCAAAGATGTCTCAAAAAATGTGTTTTAGGGTTTTAATCGTGGGCTTTGAAATGTTGTGCTCAGAATTTGAAGTTAGGGTGCCAAGCCAAAATTTTCCTTCCGGTGTCGGAGTGGCAGTCATGATGCCTCAACGCCAGAACTTCAGAACTTTGATTCTTGAAAAATTTCCTCTTTTCTCAAAGTAAAATCTATCCAAAACCCACCAAATTCATGCTGTGAGTTGACAAATAAGATATTGCTTAATCCATAACAAAATGAGGACTTAATTCACCAAATTTGAACAATTTAATAATAAATTAAAAAATCCCATAAAAAACCTAAAATATGATAGAATTTTTATCAACTGGATTTATCACCTCATCTCATATTCATTTCACTTATATTTATTTTGTCGTTCTCTTTGTATATTACATTATAAATCCTCACATTCATCCTTCTTATATCTTTATCATATTCTTCACACCGATGAAGAGAAAAATGATGTAATAGGTAGGTAGAAATATAAAAAAAAGAAAATAGCCGAGGCAAAGCGCAACGCTCAAAGGGTCACATGGACGCCCAAGCAGTCTCCATCTTGCTCGGACTTTAGGGAACCACCAAAGAAATTTCAATTTCAAATCCCAATTCTTCTCATGCCGATTCCACGCCAGCTGTTTCACTCTTCTTTTGTCCCCTTTCCTTCCTTTTTTTTTGTTTACTCTCTCCACCCACTCCTTTTATTTCCTTTCCTCACGCAATGTAAACTTCGTTTTATTCATTTCCTCACTTCCTTTTACTTTCTATTACCATATAATTACATTAGTAGTAACTATTTGGTCCGATTCGTAGCGTTTCTCAGCGCAGGGCCTGATTTGATCTTCCCGTTTGGGTTGGATTTGATTGGATCTCGTTTTAGTTATGGAGTTCCCTGCCGATGCAGAAACCACCCATTTTCCAAGGTTTTCTGCATGCTCCTCACTTTACTTGCTTTTCACTGAATCCCACTTTTTCAATCGCTGCATGTTGCTATGAGAAATCATGGACATTGATTCAAGGCTACCTATCTAGCCATGGTGATAACCATGATTATTTTGTTTTGCCACAGTTTGTTCGCTGCCGTGTCATATGGAATTTCCTCAATGGCCATGGTTTTCATCAACAAGGCTGTTCTTATGCAGTATGCACACTCAATGACTCTCCTCACTTTGCAGGTATTGCAAATAGAACAAAACCAACACACAAGTTGATGACATTGCGAAATATCATTCGTTTTACTCCTTTTTTAAATATAATTCAAAAGGACTAAAATGAATGACGTTTGACAATGTCACGGACCAGACACTAATTTGATATTTTAAAATCTCTTGAATAAAGTGCATGATTCAAACACTCTCCAGGATAAACCTGGAGGTTTACTCAAAACATAACTTCGCTCTTTGGTTGTTATTCTTTTGCTGATTACTATGAGAATTCGTGTTTCTAATGTGGAATTTTGATGATAATATTTCTGTTTCTTAGCAACTGGCTACCGCCTTGCTTATACACGTCGGTAGAACAATGGGGTACACAAGAGCAAGAGGAATTGAAATGTCAACGGCCAAGCAACTGCTTCCGGTTTCAATTTTCTATAATGCCAATGTTGCGTTTGCTTTGGCAAGTCTGAAAGGAGTCAATATCCCTATGTATATTGCAATAAAGAGGCTTACACCTCTTGCTGTACTCATTACTGGGTATTTCTCAGGAAAGGGGAGACCGACGACTCAGGTACTGCTTGTTATAACTTTCTTATATAGTTAATGTGTTGTTAGTGTCGTGTTTTTATTTCTTCTGTCATCTTATCAATACACTTTGTATGTGAGAAACCACATAAGTTATAATGCTTTTTGAAAAGAATTGGCATTTAAAACGGGAGAGGAACCGTTGTTAAAAGAGTTTAGATAATGCTAAGTTGCTAACAATAGAGTATTGCAGTAAAGGAACTATTGGAAGGCACCTTATACAACAATGAACACTATCTTTATGTGTTCATTTTCTTATACATTGGCGTGGAGAGCATAATTAGACTAAAATGTGCAGTCGAATGCCAAAGTTGTCGTGTTTTGTCTGAGTCATTTGATAAACATTGGGTGCTTATTATAAATTAATTGCATTTTTTTACTATCTCAACTTGAGACATTGTACTATTATATGTAATTTTCTGTCAAATTTCAGGTGGCTCTTTCAGTTATATTGATTGCTACTGGAGTTCTTATTGCTGCCCTTGGAGATTTTTCCTTTGATCTTGTTGGGTATAGCATGGCCTTCATTTCTGTTTTCTTCCAGGTGATATGCTGATATTTCGTTGTTTTTAATCTCGTAATGGAGTGAGGGACATGTAATTGGGCATGGTGTGCTCACAGTGCTGCTTACTCATTTATGCAGACCATGTACCTTGTGCTGGTGGAAAAGTCTGGTGCTGAGGATGGACTTTCATCTGTGGAAGTCATGTTCTATAACAGCTTTTTATCTCTTCCTTTTTTGATATTTCTCATCATAGCTACTGGGGAATTCCCAAATTCTTTATCTATGTTACTTGCAAAGGTCAGAATCTTAACCCGGTTCTTAGTATTGGATTTGGGCTCATGATTAAGCTAGTGTGGAATCGATCTTCAGACATTTTAAATCTTCTGTCTGTCTTTTTTATATTAAGCAATCAAATAAATATAACGTTTTCACATGGAACGGCTAAAAGCCTCTGTAATAGTACTGAAGCAATTCCCAACAGCAAATATGTTCAGCACTCCTTCATTTCTTTATGATTGGTTTTGAGTTAGAGGATTCAAGAACTATATCAGCACGAGCAGTTCCTTCTGCTAACTGATATTGTCTACTGAGAAGTTCCGTGTTAATTTTCTACTTATTTGTCCATTGGGGAATAGTAATTTGTGTTTGTTGGGATCTAAGATTATAGAAATGTAGTTGCGATAGTTGACAACTGAAGCTATAGCTTACAACATATCTTGGAAAAGCTAAAAGTTTACATTTATTTGATGATATGGCATGGCTGACTGCATCAGTCATTTTATTTAGTGATGCTTCAACGTGAAAGCTAAGATTTAATGCAAGATTTTATTTTACCCTGCAGAGTTATTCTTTTTCATTTCTGATGATCCTTATTCTTTCATTGGTGATGGGCATCATTCTCAACTTCACCATGTTCTTGTGTACAATTGTTAATTCAGCCTTGACTACAACCATTGTTGGTGTTCTCAAAGGAGTTGGTTCCACGGTAAGCTAGGAGTGATCTTGTGTTTGCCATAGAAATTTATGTCATAATGGCAGATCTACAGTATCCATCTGTATTTTAGCTCACTTAATTCATGCCCTTTACGTTCATTTGTGTCTACTTTTTTTTTAACTGCAAACATTAAATCCGCCTCTTGTTGCTTGTTCAGACTCTTGGTTTCGTTTTACTGGGTGGTGTTCAAGTCCATGCTTTGAATGTGACTGGATTGGTTATCAATACAGCCGGTGGTGTATGGTATTCATATGCTAAATATCAGCAGAAAAGAACTAAGGCGGTGAAGCTAACAACTGATGTGGAAGCTCATCGTATATAGAAGTGGTATTAATGAGCTGCGGTGAAAACTAACAGTTACGTAATTGTTTCTTTACTGTGATTTACCATGATTGTAAACACTGGTAAATGTTTAGTTTTTTTCTCTCATAATTTTACAGTAATTACAGGTTCATATAATTAGCCTCTGGGTAGTAATTTTGGCATGGTATTCTGAATTGAGTAAAATAATTGTATTTTCTATTATTCCAATGTGTACCAGAATATCGTGGTGGTCTCTATTTTGTGCACTGTTCTCATAGAAATTGAGAACTGTTGAAAGGGTTGTGTTAAAGCGTGTTATTGTTATGAACAGGATGGTTGGGTCTGGCTTTATATTTGTGGTAAAACAAATTGTTAAGATATAACTAACTCCATTGATTAGTTAGTTAGTCTTCTAGTTAGTTACAAACTGATCTAGTGAAGTAACTACTAGAGTTAGATAGCTGCACCCTTTTTCTTATGTGTATATATAGTTTCTGTTGATCAATTGTTCCTTTTCAATGAAAACACTATCCATTCACACACTTTTCTTCAAGTCTCGATTCTCTCTGTACTTCTTTATAGTATCAAATCTCTGAAGCTTCAGAGCTCCTTTCTCTCCAATGGTGCGAGGACAACCGAGTGGTGCTGGTGTGGTGGCTTCCGGAGGCAGAGTAGTGGTGAGGGATCCCTCACGAAACCGGCGACTCCTTACTACATCCATCCCAGTGAGAATCCTTCAGTTGCTCTTGTTACTCCAGTTCTCACAGGGAACAATTGTCACGGTTGGTCTAGGGTTATAAAACATACTCTTGTTTCTAAGAACAAATTCAAATTCGTTGATGGATCTATAGTGATTCCTTTGAATTTCGATCCTGTGTTTGATCTATGGGAAAGGTGCAACAATCTGGTCCATTTGTGGCTGATTCATTTGGTATCACCTTCAATTGCACAGAGCATTGTGTACATTGATTTAGCATCGGAGGTTTGGAATGATCTTTGTGATTGATTTGCTCAGGGAGATCTCATACGAGTCTATGAATTACAAGAAATTCATGCACTGAAACAAGGAACTTTGAGTGTACCTGAGTTTTTCATGGATCTAAGATCCTTTGGGAGGAATTGGAGAAATATCGGCTGATGCCGCGATGCGTTTGTTCAGTTTCTTGCACTTGCTTGACCACGCGTAATTCACGAATTTATAGAGAACGGGATAGAATTATCAGATTCTTGATTGGTTTGAACGAGGAATACTCATCTGTGAGATCGCTGATTCTGCTCATTGAGCCTCTGCGTCAACTAAACAAGGTTTTCTCCATGATTCTCCAGCATGAGAGACAGAACTACCTCAATCCCACTGAGGAAATGAAAATCAGTGTTAATTCTGTGGATTCTAAGAAAATTTTCAGGGAAGGTAGAGGAAAATTGAAGGTATGCACATATTGCGGTAAAGAAGGTCATGCAGTTGATATTTGCTACAAAAAGCATGGCTATCCTTCCTCTCTTAAGAAGATGCCTTCGTCTGTTGATTTTGCTAATGGAAGATATGAGGAGGAGGATGATGCCGACATAGAGGATGGTGGAACGGACTTATGAAATTCAGGAAATGCAGCTGCAGTGGCAAACTTCTTCACTGATGAGCAGTATAGAGGACTCCTCAACCTCCTCATATAAGCTGAATCTACTGGTGTTCACTTCTCCAATCAGATTTCAATGATCAAGCTGAATGTTTCTGATATAACTGTTCACAGTGATTGGATCATCGATTCAGGAGCATCTGATCACATATGTTGCTCTCTGAATTTGTTCAAAGATTATAAGAAAATAGATGGTTTGGTTGTGAACTTACCAAATGGGACACATGTTACACCTACACATTGGCACTGTGCAATTTTCATCTCATTTGTCACTCAAGGACACCTTGTTTCTCCATGATTTTGCACTCAATCTCATCTCTGTAACCAAACTATGAGCTGATTTATGTTGTGAGCTGATCATGAGTAATGATACTTGCTTGATTCAGGAAAGCAGTAAGAAGATGATTGGTTTGGGTAAGGTGAGGAATGGATTGTTTCATTTGGCATGGCCTCAGGTCTGTGATTCCAAAACTATTTGTGTAATGTAGATTAAAAACTAGTTGAGACTGCCTCAATTCCTGATAGTAGCGTATGCCATTTTAGACTTGGCCATGTATCAAATAAGAGGTTGCATTTAATAAAGCAGAAATATGACTATGTTTCTTGTTCTGACTGTGACTTGTGTGATGTTTGCCAAGTGTCTAAGCAGAAGAAACTTTCATTTCCCCTAAGTACCTCAAACTCTAGTCATGTTTTTGATTTGATGCATCTGGATATTTGGGGTCCCTTTTTCAGTTACATCCACCAATGGCCACAAGTACGTACTTACTGTGGTGGATGATTATTCAAGGTTTACCTGGATAATATTGCTTAAGACCAAATCTGAAGTGAGGCATCACCTGATGAAGTTCATTGAATTTGTGGATGTTCAGTTTAATGCCAAGGTCAAGAAGTTGAAGAGTGATAATGGTATACAATTCTGTATGCCTGACTTCTATGGTACAAAAGGAATACAGCATGAAAGATCCTGCCCTGAGACTCCTCAACAGAATGCTAGAGTGGAGAGAAAACACCAACATATCCTGAATGTTGGGAGAGCCCTAATGCTTCAATCTAGTTTGCCCAAGAAGTTCTTGAGTTTTGCTGTAAATCATGCAGGGTACCTAATGAATCGAGTTCCAGCTCCCCTTCTATCAGGCAGATCACCCTATGAACTGTTACATGGGAATTTACTAGATTTGCATAACCTCAGAGTGTTTGGCTCTCTGTTATGCATCTACTCTTGTAGCTGGCAGGGGGAAATTGGATCCAAGAGCAGAACCTTGTTTTTCAGGGTTTTAAACCTGGCACCAAAAGATTTTTTGGTTTTTCAATATCAAGTCACAGAGTTTGATGGTGTCATGAGATGTGAAATTTTATGAGAAGATCTTACCATTCAAAGAAAAACCATCAGCTTGGAAATATGAAAAGCTGAACGTACCACCACAATCATCTCAGCCATTCAACCCACCATAGATGCTATTAAACCTTCACACCATACTCCACTACCACAATCACATGCTGACCCAATTTCGCCACATTCAGAGATCAACTCTTTTCCCAGTCCACCTCAAACTGCACCCTCAACACAAAATTTCCCAAGACCCATTAGAACCAAAAGACCATTAGTTTATCTTTAGGACTATCATTGTGGGAATGTTACTTCCCAAACCAATCCAAAATACCCTATTAATGCTGTGAAGTAGCTCACATACTTGAATGACAAGAAGCTATGACCAAAGAATTCTCTGCCCTGAATAGAAACAAGATTTGGGAGGTAGTTGACTGTCCAATACGTGTTACTCCCATTAGCAGTAAATGGGTTTACAAAATTAAAAGAATAGCAAATGGTTCTATGGAAAGGTACAAGGAAAGACTGGTTGCTAGAGGTTACACTCAAGTGGAGGGATTAGACTACTTAGAGACCTTCTCTCCAGTCGCTAGGATTACAAAGCAATTGCATTTGTGAAGAAATGGCATGTCCATCAATTAGATGTTGACAATGTATTTCTCCATGGAGATCTCAAAGAGAAGGTGTACATGGCAATACTAGAGGGCGTGATTACAGAGAGGCCAAATCAAGTGTGCAAGTTGATGAAATCATTGTATGCAGGCTAGCGGATCATGGCATGAAAGGCTCACTAATTTTCTCCTCTCCCTTGGTTTTACACAAACCGATTCTGACCATTTTCTGTTTGTAAGGAAAAAAAGGTGATACTTTCATTGCATTACTTGTTTAAGTAGATGATGTTATAATTGTTGGTGATGATCTGGACGAATTTGGAACCATCAAGTCACAGCTCCCCACAACCTTTGGGATTAAAGATCTAGGAATCTTGAGGTACTTGCTTGGCCTAGAGATTTCCCACTACTCTCAAGGCATTGTAGTTTGTCAAAGAAAGTATTGTTTAGACTTGATCCGGGATGCAGGTCTGCTGAGTTGCAAACCTGTAAAGGTTCCCATGGAGTACCACTCCCATGCACATTTGGGAAGGCTTATCTACCTCACCAACACAAGGCCTCATATCATGTATGCTACTCAGCAATTGAGTCAGCATATGCATGATCTAACAATTGCTCTTTTCACTGCAGCAATTAGGGTGGTGAGATATTTTAAGGGATCACCTGGCTCGGGAATTCTACTTCCCCGAGACTCCTTACAGTTACTAGGTTTTTGTGACTCGGATTGGGGAAAAGATGCCTAAGCACAAGGTCTATAAGTGGTTAGTGCTTCCAGCTGAGCAGATCCTTAATCTGCTTGAAGTCAAAGAAGCAAAGCCCCATTGCTAGATCATCCACAGAGGCAGAGTACAGGGCACTAAGTGATGCCACTTCTGAACTGCTTTGGCTCACTTACCTGTTAAAGGATTTGGGAGTTTGCTGTGAGAAGCCACTTGCCTTATTTTGTGAGTGCAAGACACTTAACCACCAACCCAGTATTTTATGAAGGGACAAAACATTTGGAGATCAATTGTCATTTCATCAAGGAGAAGTTTGCAAATGGGACTTTCAAGTTGCGTTCTATTACTTCCACAAATCAACTTGCTTATGTGTTCACCAAACCTCTATCTCCTTTGGCTTTTTCTGCTGCCTTATCCAAGCCGAACTTGGTGGACATCTACCACCCTTCAGCTTGAGGGGGAATTTTAAGTTCTAACTAACTCCCTTGATTAGTTAGTTAGTCTTCTAGTTAGTTAGTTACAAACTAATCTAGTGAAGTAACTACTAGAGTTAGATAGCTGCACCATTTTTCTTGTGTGTCTATATGGTTTCCGTTGTTCTATTGTTACCTTTCAATGAAAACACAATTCATTCACAGTCTTCTTCCAAGTCTCGATTCTCTCTGGACTTTTTACAAACCATAGTAAATTTACCTGATCTCCCTGGCTTGCCCCTTCCATTTCAATTTTGACAATTATCATCGAGTATTCTGGTGTGTACGTGCTTGAATGCTTGTTCTAAATTCTAATACACTTTGTTTTCCTCCCTCACTATTACCTCATGATACATCTATTTTTTGTAATTGGGTAGCAGGGGACCAACCATACCATCATGCATAAATTCAGCACCCTTTGCATAAGATCATGTTTAAAACTCAAATTACGCTAATTTTTCTTTTGGGGAAGTTTATTAATACTTTACCAAAGTTGTTCATCTGGTTAGTTTTAGTCGTGGAGCTGGATTTTTTTTATTAGCTTGGTTTAACGTTAAGCAATTTCATTATTCAAACATTAAATGATTGATATTAAACTGTGTAGAATTACTTTTTATTTATCAATATTTATTATTACAACTATATCATCAACGTGATTATACATATTTTTTCTTAAACAGGTTGAGTTCGGATGTAAAATTGCTCCTTAAATCGAAGATTCTATTTTTTTTTCTTTTTTTTTTTAACTACAAGTATTTAGACAATTTTGTTTGAATTAGATACATGGTAGAGTTATACAAATTATTTGAATGAATCAATGATATATTTGAATAAATAACCTGTTTCTGTTCTACACAAGTTATTTTCTGAGCTAAATTGTATTATTATTATTATTTTGGTGAAAGCTAAATTGTATTATTTAAATGAGTAAATTATACTAATCTCCCTCAAGCTACGTTACACTCAAATCCATTCTTAAATTAAGATTGCAATTCAGCCCTTTTTGTCTTAATCATTAAATAAGCATTGGTTCTTCTAACGTGTGTTTTAAGAGATATGTTAAGAAATAAAAAATTATTATTATTTTGTTAAAAAATGTGTGGAAGCATGTGTTTTAGAGTACACATTTTAAAAAAATCAGATAAACATTTGACAAATTAACACAATATATTGTTGTCTTGAAATGCATTGTTGTGTTCTGATAATAGTTAAGTGTAATATAGCCTTATCTAAAATTATATTCTAGCCTAGAGTATTTTCGCTTGTATTATTGTGATTTCTAAGACACATTCCTCAGCATTAATCATGTATTATTAAGATAATATAATCTTCTATTAGTTAACATGTTTGTTCGATGGTTCATTTTGTTAATTCAACGTGCATGGTTGATCAATTTGCATTTCTTATCCCAAGTGGATTCAAATTTCCCGCCTAACTTGATCGATTCTTTGAAATTCCAAACATATCTGTTTAAGTAGCTTGAATCATGTCAAAGTGCTTGATGATGGGGGGTTACTTGTAAAAGAGCTTCAACATAAACAGTAAGGTTAACGTGTAAATAAGGCGAGGGACGTGTTTATGGCTAAAAATAAAACATACGTTGATCATTACTCACATATATCTCTTTGTAAGGCAATCATGATTGCAATAATTTGAGAGACACAGTCACAGGGATCATATGGGGTTGGGCCAAACCCAATAAATCCTGTATAGTCCAATTAATTTTAATAGGGGCCATCCTTCATATAAATTTTATTTTGAACAATGATTGATGAAATGCAACATGCATGTCAGCCCGTGATGCACGTTGAGCAAAGAGAAATGAGCACAATGTAGTGATCAATGGATACATGACATTACAAGTAATTAAGGTTTTGCTTAGCCACCTATGCCCTCTACCTCGTGTATTGTCTGTGGTTGATCTCTTGAAAACTAAAGCTGGCTATGTCACATATGTTTCCAATATATAGCTTTTGTTTTTGTATTCTACTAATTAATAAAATGGACATTTTCATTCTTCAGATGTTCTTTCCGGATGAATTTTACACTCACACATAAAATAAAATGAAAGGCAGAGTAGTGTGAAATTTAATTAGGCTACCCCCACTTTCAGGTGCAATGCTAGAAACTGTAGTGCCTTATTTTCTCCAATATATTACAGAGCGAACTGTATATATTATCCTTGTGTTTTTTTTTAAAAAAAAATGGAAAAAACTTATCAACTTTGAGAAATTAAAAAATAAAGTATCTTAATTAAAGTAAGTTTCCAAGTACTCTTTCAAGATTTCTAAAGATCATGTACGGTGACGTGACAGGTGTGTACACCTGGTGTATATGCATAGATGTCGGATAAATACGGTATATCCCCGTATGTGAGAATTGAAATGTATGCTGATCTGCACTGTATGTTGTTAGAGGTATGCAACAGTGTTCCCGAGATACCCATATACTGGTTATGGTGTGGGGAATGCTTGGATCTTAAATAAACTAAAACCTAACTTAAAATCAACTAGAATGCAAGTCTTGAATCAAACATGGGTTACAAATTCACACCACAACTTATATATCATACTCAATTAATTGAATGAGTCATTCTCGATAAGTTTTTTGTACTCTTTTCACGTGGTCCCTTCATTATTGTCACAATAACAAAAAAAAAAAGGAACTAATATAAATATAACAAACATGAGAGAAAACTAGTTCTTTTTTTGTCCATGAAAATATTATTTTACAATCATATATCATTATTCTATTTGGGAGATAGGAAAGGATCCAATAAGACACAGGTCGAGTGATTTCTAGTAATTCCGCTAAGAAAAATAATAATTGAACAATTGTATCAAGCAAAGAAAAGAACAAATATGAATCTTCCCAGCAACAGTGATACTTTTGATAAAGTTCCTACCAACTAAACTAATATAAAGAAAATCCCCCCGTGAAGCAAGAGGCAATGTATTGATGAGCAAACACTATACTCTTAAAAGCCAAATACCTTAGATTCCGTTTGTATATATATATATATATATATATATATATATATATATATATATATATATATATATATATATATATATATATATATATATATATATATATTCAAATTTTGTTACTGAGTGCTTATTTAACCCAAGCTCATCCCACGAGAGATGAGATAACTTAAAAGGTTATGGTGGTGGTGATGATGGTGGTAGAAGTAATGACGACGGTGGCAATGGTGATGGACATGGGGAGGGTGATGATAATGATAGTGGCAATGGTGATGGTAGTGGTACGGGCAGTGGTGGCGACAGTGATGGGAGTGGTTTAGGTTATGGTGGCGCTGATGCTTGTAATGGTGGCGCTGATGCTTGTAATGGTGACGATGATGCTTATAGTGATGACAGTAACAATGGTTGTCATGGTAAGGGTGGTGGTTGTGGTGGAGGTGATAGTAACGACAATAATAGTGATGGTGGTTGTGGTGGTGACAAAGTTGGTGGTGATTGCGATGATGACGGTGATGATGGTGATGACAATGATGATGGTTATGTTGTTGGTGGTGGCAGTGATGGTGGCGACAACAATGACAGTAATGGTGGTGGTGATTGCGATGGTTATGGGGGGAGGGTGGCAGTGCTGATGATGACGACGAGGTAATGGTGGTAGCAACAGAGGTGGTGGCGACATTGGTGGTGATAGTTTTGGGTTTAAGTGTTCAAAATTATGTAGTTTGATTTAGTCCCACGTCAAATATTTTTAAGGGACCTTTGTCTACTATGTTACTATATAAGTAACACCTTGTACTGCTTTTAAACACACTAAAATAAATATTTTTTAGTGTAGCTGTGGATGTAGGTATATATACTATGTGTCAAACCATGTTAAATTTTTGTCTTGTTTCTATCTCTCTCTTGTTTTATTTCATATCTTAGTATGTTTTGTGGTTATCACTTTGTTTGATCTTCCACATCTTTTTAGTTTAAAGAAAGCGATAAGGGGCAATAGTGTTAGAAGATGTGAATCTGAAGATTAAGAAGTTTGATGGTAGAGACTTTGGATTTTGGAAGGTGTGTTGAAGAATGTTGTGTTCAACATTATGAATGATGATGATGGTGTTGATTTGACTAACAATATTCTAGTATGAATTAATATAAATTAGTAAAGTGTAATATAATTATAATTTAATACATTAAAATTATTATAACAAATTAATAATAAATAAATTGTATTCATTATAAAATAACAATAAATCTTAAGACTTAAATATATTTAATAAAAAATAAATATTTATAAGTATGCGAGCACTTGTATGGTGGGTAATACAATGTTTATACCTACCCATCTAACAAATTTACAAGTACTCATTATGGATATACCCATAAATACTCATGGGCACAAATTAGAATCTTCATCAACAAGCCCTAAACCTGTCAAGAGTTATTTTAACGCTTAAAAGAGAACGTCTGATGATCAACTCGATGACTAAACTAATTTTTGAAATACTGATTTAATTATTATAGTTTCACAGCAAAATGTACTTTGAAAGTTTTGGAATTTTATATAAATTAAAATTTGTTTTGTGTATGTTAGCATGTGAGAATTCAACACATTAATGTAACAATTAAAACGTTTCTTTCATGACCGAAATGGTCTACATTTTCAAAATTTGGTCTTGCATGCCTTTAAGAAAAATATCCAAGTTATACTTGCAATTGCAAACCATTCCCTCGAAAGGTTTGTCCTTCATTAATTGTGAAGATAGAGTTTCTAAAGAAAATGTATTATAAAGATAAAGTAAAAGAAAGAAAGTTTAGCTTTTCAATCTGCAATATATTTTAACTAGCTAGCTCTTTTTTATAGATAACATGGCCATGTTTAGAGGTTAAATTAATCAAATAAAGTTAGACTTAATTGAAATTTCGTTAAATTTATATTAACATAAAGTAAACTTTTCATCGTGTGTATATAGAATATGAGAACTCATCCGCTAATCAGAACACATATAGAGGGAAGCAGGTTCAAATTCATTTAACAAAGTCAGTAATTTGAATTTGAGTCGATTAATTAGCTCATGAACATGATTTATTATAGATTGTTTAGTTATCCTTGATGCATAAATAGTTTGCAATAAATAGTTTTCTTTTCTTTATTCATGGGAATCAAATAAATCTTAAAAGCTTATATAAATTACTACATTTAATATTTAACCAACTGAGTTAGAAAGATTTCGAATAATTTATGTTGGGTATGAGGCTCAATAAGAAAAGAGACCCAAACGAAATAAAAATCCTCTAATCTGATTTATTGCTTTAGTTTTCTTTATCTTTTGGATGTATTGCTTTGTATTTTTTCTTTCATTATGTTTAATGAATGAAGTGATATTTCTTTTTTTTTTTTGTTTTTCTTAGTTTAGCAGTATTAACTGACCCCAGGATACTATCAAATTGACTTGATTTAAATCCTTAGAATATCTCTTAATTAAAGATTTTCCCTCCTTTAACTAAATATATATGTATGTATGAAAAAGAAAAGCATATAATTGATGGGAGAGAAAGGTATAAAATAAGCAGAGTGCAGTGATACAGATGTAGCATAGATAGTGAGAAGGCACACAAAGAGCATCAGATACAGATAGAATGGCCAAACTATCTTACATTTGAAACCCAGCTAAGATACTGTCTGTCAAGTTTAGGTTGTCGGGGCCAATATCTAGTATCACATGCACACAAGCTAGATTGATGACACTATAACAATTACAAACACATTTATAAGTACAACTTTTTTGTTTTCTAAAGAAATTAAATTCAACCAAGACAAGATCAAATAACTTTATTTTCTTTTAATTTTCCTATTTTCCTTTTTCCTCTTCTCTTTCATGTTTTTTTTCCTAAATAAACTCTTACCAAATCAAAGTTTATAGGCTCTGCATCAGCAAATAAGGAAAAATGTACCAATTCTCCTTCTATACTTATATCAACATCTGAAAATACTTGATAGTCTCCTAAACTTCTAGATTCACTTCTCACTCTCTGAGATCTTTTGAGTCCTTGGTCTGCTCTTGGTGATATTTTTTTTTTGCAAATTCAAAATTATTAAAATCAATAAATGTTCTAACAGAGTCTGGGTCTTCTCTATCTGAGTCTGGTCTGCATGGGTCTCGGTCTGCTATCTCATCTATCACAACATCTCTACTGATCACCACCTGTTTTATTCTTGGATTAAACATCCTATAACCTCATGTTGTATGATATCCAAGCAAAATCAGTTGTTCTCCCTTGTCATCTAGCTTCTGTCTCAACTGATCTGGGATATGCCTGTAACAGATTGAACCAAATATCCTTAAATGACTGATATCTGGTTTCTATCCACTCTATACTTCCTCTGGCGTAAGACCCTTCAATCTTTTAGTGGGGCATCTATTAATCAAATAAGCTATTGTTGATACAGCTTCACTCCATAGGTAATGAGGAAGAGACTTACTATTTAGCATGTCAGAATACTTCTGTTTTTCCTCTCAGCTACTCCATTGTGCTGGGGTGTATATAGTGGACAGATCTCATGCATTATGCCTGTTTCCTCACAGAATTCATGAAACAGACTTGAGGTGTATTCACCTCCACTATCTGTTCTGAGGATTTGTATCAACCTTCCACTAGCTCTCTCAACTCTAGTTTTGAACTTTTTAAACACCTCAAACACTTCATTTTTCCTCTTTAATATATATACCCACAGCTTCCTAGAAAACTCATCAATAAAGGACACAAAATACCTATTTTATCCAATTGACTTAGTCTGAAATGGTCCACATACATTTGAGTAAATCACCTCTAATTTTTGCTTAGTTTTCACCTGGGTTTGTCTTTTAAATCCACTTCTGGTCTGTTTGCATTCCAAACAATCTCTACATCTTTCTGCTGGTAGCTTCAGATGTTGCACTCTATTCACAGGCTTATGCATTTGACTCAAGTCCTTAAAACTAAAAGGACCTAGTCTATAATGCCATAGCCACTTCTCCTCCAAATCTGCTACAGCCAAGCACTTGTGTTTCAACACATTAATCTCCACCTTGAAAGTTCTGTTATTGGATATAGGGGATTTTATAATCAGTCTTCTCTTGCTGTCATACACTTTCATCACCTTATTCTCCATTTTCATCACATACCCCTTTTCTAGCAACCGACCTAGACTTAGCAGGTTGCATTTCATCCCTGGCACATATAACTCTCCTTCAACAAAAGATTGCTCTCCATCTTTTCTAAGGATCATTATCTTGCCAACTCCTTCAACAGTAAGTGTGCTATCATCTGTGAATTTCACTTTGCTCTTCACAGATCAAGACTCACAAACTAGTTTCTCTTTCATGTCATGTGTTGAGCATCTTGTGTCCAGGTACCACTGATCACTATTATCTCTCACTGTAGCAGTTGTCACCATTAACAACACATCTTTTCAGTCTTTTCCACTTTCTTGTGCAATCTTTGCCTCATCACTCTAGTCTTTCTCCTTGCTCCAACACTCATCTGCAAAATGCCCTCTCTTGCCACAGTTGACACACTCAATGTTTCTTTTATCAAATTTCTTATTTCTTCCTCTGCCTTTTGGGCCACCTAAACCTCCTTTTTTTCTCTGAGGTTCTTCATTATTCTTCTCATTATTCTTTTCTTTAACAAACTTATCTTTCATGTTAAAATTCTTCCACTTGTTTCTACCTCTATTACGTCGACTACTTTCTCCAACCTTCTTTCTTAATTGTTGTTGTGTGACATCCTAAGTCGATTTACCTTTTATTCACACTCGGTTAATCATTTACACAATAAATTTTCCACGTTTGATAAAAATTTAGGTCTTAATATAAAATAATGTTTACTTTTCTTAAACATAATGAAAATAATAACCGATCGGAAATGATTTAACTCAGTTTTAATATAAAATAGTATTAGATACATTCAGAAAACAATAAAAGCGTACGCAAGTAATATCCGATCGGAAATACACCTTTGAATAAAGTGAAGTTAGAAACAGCGGAAAAAGAAGAAGAAGAAGAAAAAGAAGACAGGGAGGTCACTCGCCTGAGCGGGACCCTGATGCGCTAGGCGAAAACCGAGGGAGTCACTTAAGCGGGTTCCGACTCGCTTGAGCGAATACTACCTGGCGAACCAGGCCTACCCAAAAAACTCACAAGTCGGGGTTTTACTCGGCAAAAGGGTTCACTCGGTCAACTCTCTCTCTCTCGGAAACATCTTACTCATACATTATAACATCCTTAATTTTTAAAATATATTTCAATAAATCAAATAAAATTTTGCAAATAATTCAAATTTCCAAAACAGAATTTGAATTAAACAATTACAAAATCAATTTTTACAAAAGCCGACCGGCTCTTTTTAAAATATACAAATAAATAATTTCACTCGGTATTCTCAGTAGCCGGCCAAGGCTTCTACCAAAATACACTCCTAGCTGCTGAGTGACTTCTCATATCATGGTTGGGCCCTTTATTCACTGAAAAATAACAACAGTAGGGGGTGAGCATAAACATATCAAATAATAGTTATTGAATTGGATTAAAAGTTTAATTAATAACTATATTCATAAACAAAACCGATCACATAAATATCATCACAAATCATTCATTCTCAAAACTGAGACATATATACTCATCATAAATCAGCATGTTATTCTCAATAACATATATATATATATATATATATATCAGTGCATACACATGCTCAATCAAATGGATCCATTATTAAGTCTTTTAATTTGTGTTGCAACACTGGCTTCCCGAGCCATAACTCAGCTCTCAGCTGAACCGGCCGTTTTACTGGTACCAAACCATTTACACCCTTATGTGACACCATCACTCTCAGTGACAACGGTGAGTGCCACGGGCTAAAACCCCGAGCCCCGCTCAAGAGGTTGCCTTGAGTCCCACCCAAGGTCTTTTGTCTTTTACCTTGAGTCCCACCCAAGGTCTTTTGTGGAAACCACATCATATCTCATATTCAACCATCACACATGCATCTCATGCATATACATAAATATCATGAAAAATTCATGAATCATCATCATCAATCCCATATCATTATCATATCAACATCAACAATATGAATGGAATATATATGAAAACATAAAGCGTCATATAAACGGGGTCTCAATAACAATTATGCACACAACATATATACAACATAATAATATCACCCCACATCTATTCATAAACTATCTATTTGAGATGTACGCTCCCCCTACCTGGAATAAGAAGTTCCAGTAGCTCGTCAAGTGTTATCCAAGTCGCTGCTCAAGAATTCCGACTGGAATTGCACTTCTGTACCAGTCCTAAACTTTCTTCCTAAAGAGAATAAATAAAGTATTATTGATGATGATTTCCATTTCAAAAGTTCTTAAATTAATCCATCAATGGAAGTATTTATATATCTTGCATGCAGAAGAGACGTGAATGAATTGAAGTATTCTGACACACGTCTCTTTAAATGATAAGAAAGCATTAAGATATTTAATGAAAAGGGACAGCACATCAAAAAGGGTCCCATTCTTAGAAAATATCTGAGAAAGGATCTTGCTAGAACGTAGAAGAACAGGTTGACGTGGAAAGCATCCATAGTAAAATATTTATTAATTCCTGACTCGGTTTCTGTGTATTCCGACTCGGTTCCAGCTTATTCTGACTTAGTTTCCTTATTCTGGGCATCTCTTTCCGAGAGAACTTATCAGAGCCTCCTTCCGCTTAGAATTCCTTCATTCGGAATGGCCACTCACAACTGTCTTATTTGGAAGTATATCATTCAGACATCTCACTCGGTTATACCTCTTTCCGAGTCAGAGTCTTATTCTTTCGTCATTCAGAAGTTTCTCCACTGAAAGGTTACTCAGAGTTCAGAGTCCACTTCCTTTCTCGGAAATCATTCCTCTTGAAAGGATTACTCGGATATTTTCTCTCCTCAGATTTATTTACTCTCAAACATATTCAATCGGAGTTTAAGTTTTTGTCCAGAAGCACTCTTCCTGGAAAGACTCACTTGGAAGTGTCACAGAGACACTTCACTCGGCAAACCATTCACCCAGATATACTCCACTCGGGAGTTTACTAATCAGAAATATTGATCCGAGAAGTACTTCCACTTCTCTTGGAAACAACCCATTCGGAATTATTCCACTTGGAGATATTTCCGTTTCACTCGGATTTACTTCACTCGAACGTGTCTCATTCAGACAGAGATTTTCCTTACTCGGAAATGACTCTCAATCATGTTCCACTCGGAAAACATCTTAATTTCACTTTGAATTAGTCTTCTGTCTTATTTCTCTCGGAGTCATATTTATTTCACTCGGAATCAGATTCTTTTCACTCGGCAAATCTTATTTTTGACATTTTTCACTTAGAAATTCATTCGGATTCTCTCCTTTTATCCATAATAAATTATTTTTCTAAAAATCATAAAAATTGGGATGTTACATTTCTCCCCCTCTATATAAATTTCGTCCTCGAAATTTAATAAATTACTCAAACACGAATTGCACATAAAACCGATAGGTATAAAAATATATATAACTCACGTTTTACATAACGAATATTTGCATGTCTAATATACATTTTAGAAATAAAAGACGTATGGCACCCGGATTAAAATTTCCGATCACTCATTTTGTACCATATCACCAGCTTGTTCGGCCTCTTCCGTGTGAATGTTAAACACTCGGCCAGCAACTTGTGGATTAACATTCCTTTCTTGGTCGTTTCTTCCAATCATTAAATTACTTCGTCCATTATTTCCTCTTCCTCTTCTATTTCCGACTCCTTGGCCTCGTCTTTGAAAACCTTCTTGGTTCATGCTAGCATTGAGCTTGGTCAGTTGTAATTGAGGACAATTTGGACGAATGTGTCCTTCCTCATTGCACTCGAAACAAACAATTTTGTCTCGGTTGCAATCACTCGTAAAATGGTCACCTCCACACTTGTAACATTTAATGTTCCTCGGATAACTCACCGATCGGCCGCCAGAATTCACTTGGCCTCGGGATTCAGAGGATTCACCTCTAACAGACTTCCCATACTTCTTAAAATTAATCGGTGATATTTTAGAAGAACTGTCCGATCGGCTATTTGCTCCAGTGGAAGCTTTATCATTTTCCTCGTATATCGGGCACTTGTTGACAAGAATCGGAAACTCCTGATTTCTTGGTATCGGAATGCCTTTTTGATGTTTGGTCTAAGTCCACTTTCAAATTTGATACACTTTGAGCCCTCTGTACCCGGCAATTGAAAAGGAGGGTAAAACAAACACAATTCTTCAAATTTTACCGCGTACTCCTCCACACTCAGATTACCCTGTCGGAGTTCCATAAATTCCAACTCCTTCTGGCTTCTTACAGTGTTCGGAAAATATTTTTCAAGGAAACATTCCTTGAAATTTTCCCAGTTCAACTCGGTTCCCATGGTCGTCAATCGGCTTTTGGCCATTTTCCACCAGTTTTCAGCTTCCTTCTGAAGCATGAAGACTGCATACTCAACCTTTTGTGCCTCGGTGCACTGCAGGTTGCCAGAGATCCGTTCGAGATTCTGGATCCAGGCATACGCTCGGTCGGGCTGAAATCCTCCATGGAATTTAGTCGGTTTTTGTTTGAGAAAACAATCAATACTATGATTGTCACTCGGTTGAGGGGTATTCTGCCTTTCTAAAATATCAGCCACACGCTAAAAGGCAGCAGCCATGGCATCCATACCATGAGGGTCCATTTTCTTATCCTGAAATAATCATCACACTTTAATACCTCTCATGGATATGAAAACAATGTATTTATAGTTGATTTCCTCAACTATAACACGTAACAACAATGATATGTTTTCACTCAACTCATAGCATTCAGTAGCTAAACCTTGGCCTTGGACTTTTCAAGTCTGCTCTGATACCAAATTATAACATCCTTAATTTTTAAAATATATTTCAATAAATCAAATAAAATTTTGCAAATAATTCAAATTTCCAAAATAGAATTTGAATTAAACAATTACAAAATCAATTTTTACAAAAGCCGATCGACTCTTTTTAAAATATACAAATAAATAATTTCACTCGGTATTCTCAGGAGCCGGCCAAGGCTTCTACCAAAATACACTCCTAGCTGCTGAGTGACTTCCCATATCATGGTTGGGCCCTTTATTCACTGAAAAATAACAACAGTAGGGGGTGAGCATAAACATATCAAATAACAGTTATTGAATTGGATTAAAAGTCCAATTAATAACTATATTCATAAACAAAACCGATCACATAAATATCATCACAAATCATTCATTCTCAAAACTGAGACATATATACTCGTCATAAATCAGCATGTTATTCTCAATAATATATATATATATATATATATATATATATATATCAGTGCATACACATGCTCAATCAAATGGATCCATTATTAAGTCTTTTAATTTGTGTTGCAACACTGACTCCCCGAGCCATAACTCAGCTCTCAGCTGAACCGGCCGTTTTACTGATACCAAACCATTTACACCCTTATGTGACACCATCACTCTCAGTGACAACGGTGAGTGCCACGGGCTAAAACCCCGAGCCCCGCTCAAGAGGTTGCCTTGAGTCCCACCCAAGGTCTTTTGTCTTTTGCCTTGAGTCCCACCCAAGGTCTTTTGTGGAAACCACATCATATCTCATATTCAACCATCACACATGCATCTCATGCATATACATAAATATCATGAAAAATTCATGAATCATCATCCATATCATCATCATCAATCCCATATCATTATCATATCAACATCAACAATATGAATAGAATATATATAAAAACATAAAGCGTCATATAAACGGGGTCTCAATAACAATTATGCACACAACATATATACAACATAATAATATCACCCCACATCTATTCATAAACTATCTATTTGAGATGTACGCTCCCCCTACCTGGAATAAGAAGTTCTAGTAGCTCGTCAAGTGTTATCCAAGTCGCTGCTCAAGAATTCCGACTGGAATTGCACTTCTGTACCAGTCCTAAACTTTCTTCCTAAAGAGAAGAAATGAAGTATTATTGATAATGATTTCCACTTCAAAAGTTCTTAAATTAATCCATCAATGGAAGCATTTATATATCTTGCATGTAGAAGAGACGTGAATGAATTGAAGTATTCTGAAACACGTCTCTTTAAATGATAAGAAAGCATTAAGATATTTAATGAAAAGGGACAACACATCAAAAAGGGTCCCATTCTTAGAAAATATCTGAGAAAGGATCTTGCTAGAACGTAGAAGAACAGGTTGACGTGGAAAGCATCCATAGTAAAATATTTATTAATTCCCGACTCGGTTTCTACGTATTCCGACTCGGTTCCAGCTTATTCCGACTCAGTTTCCTTATTCTGGGCATCTCTTTCCGAGAGAACTTATCAGAGCCTCCTTCCGCTCAAAATTCCTTTATTCGGAATGGCCCACTCACAACTGTCTTATTCGGAAGTATATCATTCAGACATCTCACTCGGTTATACCTCTTTCCGAGTCAGAGTCTTATTCTTTCATCATTCAAAAGTTTCTCCACTGAAAGGTTACTCAGAGTTCAGAGTCCACTTCCTTTCTCGGAAATCATTCCTCTTGAAAGGATTACTCGGATATTTTCTCTCCTCAGATTTATTTACTCTCAAACATATTCAATCGGAGTTTAAGTTTTTGTCCAGAAGCACTCTTCCTGGAAAGACTCACTTGGAAGTGTCACAGAGACACTTCACTCGGCAAACCATTCACCCAGATATACTCCACTCGGGAGTTTACTAATCAGAAATATCGATCCGAGAAGTACTTCCACTTCTCTCAGAAATAACCCATTCGGAATTATTCCACTCAGAGATATTTCTGTTTCACTCGGATTTACTTCACTCGAACGTGTCTCATTCAGACAGAGATTTCCTTACTCGGAAATGACGCTCAATCATGTTCCACTCGGAAAACATCTTAATTTCACTTTGAATTAGTCTTCTGTCTTATTTCTCTCGGAGTCATATTTATTTCACTCGGAATCAGATTCTTTTCACTCAGCAAATCTTATTTTTGACATTTTTCACTCGGAAATTCATTCGGATTCTCTCCTTTTATCCATAATAAATTATTTTTCTAAAAATCATAAAAATTGGGATGTTACATACATCACTCAGAAAAGGTTTATTCAATCTTATATCACTCGGAAAACCCCTAACCTTACTTCACTCGGAATAGGCTCTCTCGGCCATATCTCACTCGGAAACATTCTTACCTTCACTCGGAAGCACTCTAATCTTCACTCGGAAACATTTTACTCTTTCTTCACTCGGAGGCATTCCACTATTTCTTTACTCGAAATTATTCTCCCGGCCCTAGCTCACTCGGGACATCCTTACCTTCCACCCAGAAGAGTATCTCTCGGTTATTCTTTACTCGGAAAAGAAACGAGGGATTCCCACAGAGACAAAACAGACATCAAACCGACTGGCCCTCGCTCAGACAGGAATAAATCTTCTCGGGCAAGATTCGCCCGGTGGTCGGCTTTGCTACAACAAACACGTGAAAATTAATACCAATCATCTAACATCATAAATTCACATTCGTTCAATTAGCAAACCGATTCACACTTAGTTCCACACACAACATATAGCATCACACACTCGGAAAACTCATTAGATATATATATATATATATATATATATATATATATATATATATGTATATGTATATTACACAATTTATTCAAAACCACTCGGGCCTTGGCATCGATCTCCCGCTTGGCGCGCCTCCAGGGCTCCGACCTTCTCCCTGTCACTGGTTACTAAATTGAAAACAACAGCAAGGGTGAGTGTTTGGCATCATAATTAATCTAGAACGGAAATTAACAGTTTACATGTATATCAACTTCGTTCAGTTACTTTATTATCAAATTAAAAGTCACACTCAGCAAATAACTCATTCTCGGCAAGTATAATAATTCATTCGGTAAATATAACAAGTTGCACTCGAAAAATTATCAAGTCATACTCAGCAATTATAACAAATTGAACTTGGCAAATATAGCAAATCATATTCAACAAATATATCAAATTGCACTCGGCAAATATATCAACTCATACTCGGCAATATAATAGTTCTCACTCGGCAAATGTAATAATTCTCACTCAGCAAATATAACAAATCTCACTCAGTAAATATGTTAATTTTCACTCAGCAATATGGCAGTTCTTACTCGGCAAATATAGTAATTCTTACTCGGGAAAATACAGTAATTCTTACTCAGCAAATATAACTAATTGCACTCGGCAAATACATTAAATCATACTCAGCAAATATATCTCATTTAAACTCGACAATTATATTAAATCACTCAGTAAATATTTCCAATTGAACTCGACAAATATATTAAATCATACTCAGCAGATATTTCCAATTTCACTTGGTAAATATATTAAATCATACTCATCAAATATATCAAATTGCACTCGACAAACATATCAACTCACTCAGCAAATATATCAATTTGCACTCAACAAGCATATCAACTCACTCAGCAAATATACCAATTTCACTCGGCAAATATATCAACTCACTCAGCAAATATATCAATTTGCACTCGACCAACATAACAATTTACTCACGGTAAATTTAACAAATTGCCCCCGGCAATATAACCAATCATATTCGATAAATATAATAATTCTCATTCGGTAATTTTAGCAAATCACTCAACGAATATGGCCATCACACTCGGTAATTATAACAGTTCACACTAGGCAATTATAACAATTTACACTCGGTAATTATACACATCACAACTAATAATTCATCGATTGTCACAACTGACTCTCACATAAAATTGACGCCTAGTATCCGGATACTAAAAGGTTCGACCTTCAGCTGGGAGTCCGACTTGACATCCCGTGAACCCGACTTGGTTCACCGAGCCCGACTTAGCTCCCCCTCAACCACTGGGTCAAAGACCTCTGGGTAGCTTAATTGGGTCCGACTTGACCGCTGAAGCCAAAAACAGGGTAATTCATACCGTTGGTCGTCCTCCACCATATAATCACATATTCCATTATATAAACATAGGCATATCATTACGATCATCAACAATCAACAGATGCAACCACCAGAAACTGGCATGTGCTCACAATACAAGGCGACCGACTTGTCAAGCCCATCCATCACACAGTCAATCACATAACATAATCATACCATCCTTTTACTGGAAGCCTGTCAGGAGCCGCTTCTTGCTCGTGCAACGCACCGGCGACCACTCCCTGCTCTCAATAGTATACAGAGTATCTCATGCACAATATATATAACTCAATATAATTAAAACGTTATCAATCTCATGCACAAATGTTAGAACCGCCATATAATCACTAGTCGGGCGGCGTACTTGCCAACCCATCAACACAAGCCACTATATACTTCAATTTATCTCAACGTGTATTTCAAACTCAATCAAGCCACACACGATCCTCAACCGATCGGTGTCCATACTCACATGCATACACATACACATACCATTTTCGTTCAGTAATATCTTCTTACCATTTTCACAATCAATTTAATGACTCAGACTCACAGCATGTCCTATTCTAATTAATTATAACCCGAACACCCCCTTACCTCGGTTCCAAGCTTCTATAATCTGCTCCTGGTGTCGGTTACGCCCTCTTAGCACTGGGTTCACAATCTCTCTTCCGAATGCAGCACCAGCTCCTTCACTGCTACCTATGGGTCGGAATGTAGAACTCATTAGCTTTACACCATTCTCAACTCTAAGGACCACCTCCGAGCTCACACTCATCAGAGGAGTGGAGAACAGACCCACACACAGCCATGCATGGCCACTCAGTCACCAAAGAAATGAAAGGGGCAGGGAAACAGAAATGCAAACGGATCAATGGACTCACCTTGAGGCCACGGTCATAAAAATGAGCTTAGCACTCGGTTTTTGATGCAAACAGAGTCCTCTCTTAGAGCATGCAACTCAGCGATGGAGGAGGAAGAAGATGAACAGGAACAGAAGCAAACGCAGAAGAAGGGAGAGAAGCAGTGGCTCGCACGTGAGAATAATGAATGAAAGAGAAGGGGAAAGAATTTCTTACCTAAAGCCAGGGGTAACCGGTAACCTCCCCAGCCGGTTACCACCCCTTTTCCAATTATCATTTCATTTAAACGGTTATCAACTCCTCCTTCTTCTAATCACTCCACATTTTACCAATCAAATAATTTCATTTACATTCACCATATTTAATTATTTATAATTTCCCAATAATATAAAAATGTCAAATAAATTCCTAAAATAATTTTTAATATTTTTCCACTACACATAATTCCACTAAATTGTCCGGGATGTTACATGTTGAGCTTGCAATGCTTACTTAGAGGTATTTTTCACTGTCTCTCTCACTCAGTCTCTGCTCATGTGCTTCCAAAGATCCTTGAAGCTCGTCCACAGTCATTCTTTCCAGATTCTTGGACTCCTCGATTGCCACCATTATGTGATCAAATCTTGTGGTCAAACTTCTTATCTTCTCGGTCAAATATTGATTGGTTAAAGATTCCCCATATGACTTCATTGAGTTTGAAAGAGTTTCCATTCGGTTAAAGAAAATACCAATGCTCTCATTAGTCTTTATACGCAACATCTCAAACTACCTTCTTAGAGTCTGTTGCCTCACTTTCTTGACCTTCATTGCACCTACATAGGCTCTTTGAAGAGTGTCCCATGCTTCTTTTGTAGACTCTGCTCTTGCAATCTTCTCAAAATTTGAGTCATCCATACAGTGCTGGATTATGAACGTGGCTTTGCAGTCTTTCTCTTTCAAATCTTTAATCATCTGTTTCTTCTCCTCACTTGTTTTCCCAGTCACCTTTTCAACTCCGCTTTCCATAATGTCCCACAAATCTTGGAAGCCAAATAATGTTTTCATTTGCACATACCACCTATCAAAATTCTTCCCTGTAAGAATGGGGAGATTTGCAAGAAAGTGTCCATTGTTCGCCATCGTTTCAACGTCACAGGTCCCTTAATACATAGCTCTTGATACCACTGTTGGGTCAACTCACCCTTCGCCTTAACACTTCTTAATCCTCTTTGTTTTGTGTTACAAGTCTTTTAAGACCTACAACTCAACATACTCACATACAAAGATGACTCTAAGTCTTTTCAGACTCTAAGTCTATTGTGTGTGGAAGAAACAAAAGATGACGGAGGAAGAAAAATAACTTTCAATTATGAATAACGCCTCACTCACATGAATTTTGCACACTTTTCATCAACACATATATCATTGATGACTTCTATTTATACAAAAAATAGTAACAACCAACTAACTAATAACAAACTCTAACATACAATAAAACAAAATTAGCAAATCAGGTCCTAACCTTAACAGCTATGATGCTAAACCCCAAAAAGAAAAACTATAATGCAAATAACTGTATGTGCGAAGAAAACAAAAGCTACTTGTAACTCTATCTATCTTTACTTGATATAAAATTAAGAAACTGTGCAACTAAAAAAGTTTAATGCAAATAAAAAAACTATGAAAAAAATATTATATTTGGAATACTTACAAAATATAGATTAAAATATATAAATTTACCTTTTCAGTCAAAATCCAGAATAACCATTAAAGGTGAAGAAATATTCTCGATATTTTCAACAACTAAAACTTGGAACAATATACATGTTTAATAATATTAAAATGTTAAAACCTTACCAAAAAAACAAATATAAGGACACTATGTTTAAATACTACTGATAAAGAGAATTTTTGGTTTAAAAAATTGTAGAAAAAGTATGAAATATGGAAGTGGAGAAGATTGCAAAGGAGAATTGCTGGTTTAAAAGTTAATAGCCTTTCAGTTTTTATTCTCCAAATATGGAAGTGGAGAACTCCTTAGTTTTATATCATGGAATAGTTGCCAAGTTGATTTGGTAACTGCTTTTAATTTCAAAATGAAATCTAATTTCTAAATTAAAAAATATGAAGAAAAAGACTTTAAAAATATTTTAAATGTGAGAAAGTGACTACAGAAAAAATAACCGTATGGATAATACGAATAGAAGCCGCTATTAAAAAAAAGAACTGCTAACTACGAAGAAAATAACAGAATAGTACCATTTTATTATTAAGTTAAAGATTAAATATCTCTGAATGCAATCACCAACCCTAACCTACCAAATTTGTAATATCCGTCTATATTTTTGGAATAACTTATAGTATTTATAAAAGGGTCGAAGTTCTGAGGTTATTTATTGCAACAACTTATAAAAGGGTCTAAATAAGATGCTATATGAAATGATATAAAAAAAACAAGAATGGCTTTTTGATTGGCATATTTTGCATCCAATTTTAGCAATGGTGTAAATGGGCAGTGCAATAAATAATTTCAGGTATTACTGGTGGCACTTTATTACTCTGGTTGGATTTGCATTAATTAATTATGTTCTTCTGCTGCATTGCAAATTGCAATGCAACATATCCACTTAGACTTCAGATCCAGCATCTCTTTCTCCATTTATCTCTCAATACTTTTCCCTGTCAACTCCCACATACACACCAAATAACATACCAACACTAATATTACCAAAATTTTTAATTTAATTTATATATATTAAGAAAGATAGTTAATTTAATAAAAATTATTAGATTTATTTAAAATTTATTATAATTTTTTAAAATTATCCTTGAGCTGATTATGACTCATCATTCAATTTTCTTTATTAATTTTCTCTGCTATCTAATTATTATAGAAGAAATAAATAATATAATTGATGTATCTTATTAATTATATATTGATTCAATAAAAATATACATTAGTAGGAGTATTTTGATCAAAAAATAATTAATGGTATGAAAATTTAAAAAGGATATTATATTAACGGGAAAAAAATTTTCCTTAAGAATGTCTTATATTCAAGGATAGTGATATTACCATAGTTTTAAAAACCGGACCGCATCGGCCGGTTGGATCAGGAAACGGTCAGGGTATCGATCCAGACAAAGGGAAAAACCAAGGCATCTCAAAACCGGTCGGAACTGGTTGAAAACCGGTATTGAAAGTTTGTTGAACCAGTCAGATTTCTAAAATTATTTTTTTGCTATTTTTAAAAAATTCTATTAAAAAATATTTTCAAATAATAACATGTAATATGATACTTAGTTAACTTAGTTTTTATATAATTTATTGTTAATATATCAAGAATTATATTATATAATTTAAAAAATATATATTTTATTATGACCGATTCGACCACAGTTGAATCAATAAACCATGAATTACTATCTTCAATGTTTCAATAAGTGATCCAATTTTTAAAACCTTAAATATTACTTACTTTTAACATGGTTAATGTCTCAAACACATAACATGAGAGATACTACACATGTACATTTTTAGTGTTTTGTAAAGATTAACAATGGATAGTTGTTCATTTATTTATTAAAAATATCAATTTAACACATACAGTTTTGGTGTTTTATAAAGATTAACGATAAATATACCTCAATAATATGGATTGAGTGGATAATAAATCATTTTTACGTAAACATTTATAAAAGAATGGATGATATATATCAAACAAGTGTTACTGTACAAAACAAAAGACACATCAACTTAGGTTTGCATGTTCAGTAATTTAATTGCATAGGGAAGTTGGAAATGCTTATCCAACAGTTTTTTGGGTAACATGATTGTGGGACCACACCTTGGGTGAGGTGTCTTACAATTTATTATTATTTATTTGCAGTTTTTACCCTTGTTGGTAGTGGTACCTTGACCACAGATAATGTAAAAAGAAGAAAAGAATATTCCTGAAGAAGCTTCCATTAAATAATATTTTCATTTAACAGAATGCATATTAAGTATTAACCTCTCCCCGCCTCTAATAATCCAAATCTAGACATCTCTTTGCAAGCAATAATTAACTTAAATTGCCCTAAACTTGGTGAGGGCTTATGTCATTTGGTTTGGGTCCATTACTCTATTTTTTTCATGGTCACAGTTACCTTTTTAGCCTGTCTCATCGCTATCCTGGGTTATTATTATCATCACCATTATCATTGATATGTTATTTTAAAATTATTTGAAGTTAAGATTGTATTCTACTAGCTGTGCTCATAAATCACATTGTTCTTGGAATCTGAATCTTTCCTTCTAACAAGTGGTCGACCCAAGATATCTCATAAAGCATGTGAAAAAAATCCTTTACACTAAAAAATAAAAATAAAGCTATTTCTTTTATTTAAAAAATCTTAAAATTCTCATCTAAAAATCACTTAATTGAAGTAGTTTAATATATATTTAAACTATATAAGAATGTAAGACTTTTAACACATTTCAACGAAACATATTGGATGAGAAATTTTTTACCAATCATATTAAGATTTCATCTCAAAACTAATTGGCTACGTAAAACTTCCAAAAAAAAATTTAATGTTAGAAGCACCATATAAGGTAATGGTAACTCACTTTATTCCTTAATTATATGTGTGAAGGTTAGAACTTGATTGGTGGAAATAAAACGAAATTTCATAACCAGATAATACAAACTTGGTTTTAGGGAGTGATTATAGAGATTAAAAAAAAAGTTTAATGCTAAAACTTAAAATAGTAATGTGGTCTAAATTAATGCTTCTACTTTATGTAGTCTTTCTTTCCAGTCAACCATTTCATTAGTGTTTCATCAGGTGTATTTTTTTTTCATAGTGAAGTGTTGTGAATTTTGATTATCTTGACAGATTCTAAGAGAGCATACTATGCTGTAATTCTGCCATGGAAAGACTAATATATGGAATTACTGAGGGAAACCTACATGGAAATTAGCGTCTGCAGATACCTTCCCTCATAATGTGGATTTCCCATGTTAGGTGCTTCCAAGAGTTCCTTGAAAGTACAAAAGGGCCTCACTCAATTCACGTTCTTGGCTTTTATTTGCTGCATTTTGTTAAATGCTAACCCTTCAAGAGGGTTCCATCCAATAACACCAACCAAGAATCTGGTGCTTGCTGTGTTTTACATCACTTCCCAGATCTGAGTCTTTTCTCTTTACCATGATTTTTAGTACTATACAAGATTCATCAAATTGGTGTCTTTAGTGTTAGCTCTGTGTGTAGAGTGTAGCTATATATTTATTTTATATGTATTCACACAAAAACACACACATAATATACCAGTATTGTTGTTGTTAAGTGTGAGTTGAGTGCAATTCAGCTAGTACTGAAAATGGCTCCAAGGTTGGATTTTTCCAATTGGTGGACCAAGGATACACAGAAGGGAACACCAGTAGTGGTAAAAATGGAGAACCCCTCTTTCTCTGTTGTGGAGATAAATGGTGCAGATGCTGCATTCAGACCAGTGGAGAAAAGCCGTGGCAAGAATGCTAAGCAAGTCACATGGGTGTTGCTTCTCAGGGCTCATCATGCTGTTGGTTGTGTCACTTGGCTTGCCACTGTGCTTTGGACTTTGCTTGGAGCCGTTAAGAAGAGGTTGATTCATAGACAAGGTGTGGATGTGGAGAATGAGAGTGACAAGTTGGAGAGAGGCAAGTTACTGTTCAAGGTCATCAAAGTGTTCTTGGTGACTTCCTTGGCAGTTTTGGCCTTTGAGGTTGTTGCTTACCTTCAAGGGTGGCATTTTAGTAACCCCTCTTTGCACATTCCTCGTACCTCTGATTTGGAAGGCTTGCTCCATGTGGTTTATGTTGCTTGGTTAACTTTTCGTGCTGAGTACATTGCTCCACCTCTACAGGCACTTTCAAAGTTTTGTGTTGTTTTGTTTCTTATCCAATCTGTAGATCGCATGCTTCTTTGCTTGGGGTGCTTTTGGATCAAATACAGGAAGGTTAAGCCGAAGTTTGAAGGGGATCCCTTCAAGTCTGATGATGTTGAAGGATCTGCCTACAATTATCCTATGGTTCTGGTTCAAATTCCAATGTGCAATGAGAGGGAGGTATCATGACAACACCAAACTTCTAGATTCCATTTGTGCTACTGCTAACTCAAGTTGTTTGTCTCTAGTATTTAAGCTAGAATCAAATTTCAATCTGTTGATTCTCGCTTGTTTATATATCTACTCAGGAATAAATTTTGCGAATGTCACAAGATAGATAAAAAGGTTCTGTGAATTAGAAAAATGCAGGTGAAAGAAAAAGGGAACAAAATGAGGGAAGTGAATTTATAGACAAGCATGTAATTCCATCCAGATTGACACTTGACACGTTATAATTCGAGGTTTATAACTCCCTTAGGGATTATCTGTGACCTTCAATAATCAAAAGAAAAAAAAAATACTTTCCTGTATTGCTAAGGCCTGCATTAACAATGTTGGGTATTGCTAGCATTATTTTTGGTTTCTATAACACACAGCACCTTGGTAATTAAGAAGGAGCAGTTTCCTCATTCATGATGTTGTGTTGTATTGAGTAATTTTAACTCCTTGTATAAGTTTTGATCAGTGACAACATATATAATTCACCGGATAAATGCATGATGTTTTTCACTTTGCATGCACTGACTTTATGCAGGTGTATGAGCAATCTATTTCAGCAGTCTGCCAAATTGACTGGCCAAGGGATCGTTTACTGATTCAAGTGCTTGATGACTCTGATGATGAGAGCATACAGTGGTTAATTAAGGGAGAGGTCTCTAAGTGGAGCCAAAAGGGAATCAACATAATCTACAGGCATCGCTTGGTCAGGACTGGATATAAAGCTGGAAATCTTAAATCTGCAATGAGCTGTGACTATGTGAAAGACTATGAGTTCGTTGCAATTTTTGATGCAGACTTTCAACCAAATCCTGATTTTCTTAAGCAAACTGTGCCACATTTCAAGGTTAAGTGAAGAGCTTCAAACACATTTAGTAACAGTTATTAACATATTCTAACGTCTTTACATGACTTTTCATTCCAGGACAATCCTGAACTAGGTTTGGTCCAAGCAAGATGGTCATTTGTGAATAAGGACGAGAATTTGTTGACTCGTCTCCAAAACATTAATTTATGCTTCCATTTTGAGGTAGAACAGCAGGTCAATGGAGTGTTCCTCAATTTTTTTGGCTTCAATGGAACCGCTGGTGTTTGGAGAAACAAGGCCCTAGAAGAGTCTGGGGGCTGGCTAGAGAGGACAACAGTAGAAGACATGGACATTGCTGTCCGAGCTCATCTCCATGGTTGGAAATTCATCTTCCTAAATGATGTAAAGGTGATCAGAGTTTTTTCACTATCCATATCTCCTTTCTTGTGCAAGTGGATAATGTACTTATAGATTAGTATTCTGATATATGCATGTTATGATTAATTGTCACCTTTATGAATTTGGACTTCTACGTTCACCTCAGATCCCTTTAGTAAACTGTTGAAATTCTTACATTTGTAAATTTTCAGGTACTTTGTGAAGTTCCTGAGTCATATGAAGCCTATAGGAAACAGCAACACCGCTGGCATTCAGGTCCTATGCAACTTTTTAGGTTGTGTCTTCCGGCAATTTTGAGATCAAAGGTATATCTGATACTCAGCTTAAAGTAGTAACTAAAAAATAGAGTAGTGATGAAGAAAAGCATATTCTGATACTTGAAAATATGGCTTTTAGTTATTATCTCATGCATTATGCACTTCCAAAAGGGCTTTAAAAATTCTCCGTAACTGCAGGTGTCTGCATGGAAGAAAGCAAACTTAATACTCCTATTTTTTCTATTGAGGAAACTAATCCTTCCCTTTTACTCCTTCACCTTATTTTGCATAATTCTTCCTTTAACCATGTTTGTCCCAGAGGCAGAGCTACCTTTGTGGGTGATCTGCTATGTGCCTGTATTTATGTCATTCCTTAACATTCTTCCTGCCCCAAAATCTTTTCCTTTTATTGTTCCTTACCTCCTCTTTGAAAACACCATGTCTGTCACCAAATTCAATGCAATGGTATCTGGACTCTTCCAATTGGGCAGCTCTTATGAATGGATTGTCACAAAAAAAGCGGGCAGGTCATCAGAGTCTGATTTACTGGCTGCAGCAGAAAGGGAAACCGAGTCAATAGAACAACAAAAGATCCATAGAGGAGCTTCTGACAGTGAACTTATTGAGTCACACCAATATAAGGAATTCAAGGAAGAAGCTCCAACAACTGCTAAAAAAGTTAATAAGATATATAAGAAAGAACTGACTTTAGCATTCCTCCTTCTCACTGCTTCTGTGAGGAGTCTGTTATCTGCACAAGGGGTTCATTTCTACTTTCTACTTTTCCAAGGAGTGACTTTCCTTCTTGTGGGTCTTGATTTGATTGGAGAGCAGATGAGCTAGTTTTCATTCAAAACAGCAAAATAATAGATGGTGAATGGAAAACATCATGTGTACTAATTTATCAGCCAAGTTGCTGTCAAGCAAAAAAATGAAAAATGAAGTAAAGTTAAATCCTTTCTTGCCGTCTAGAATTCATAGTACAGGTCTGGAAAACACATAATTGGTTTCAATTTGCAAGTACAAAAGCAGGTTTGTATTCACACGATTCATCCCAAGTATTATAGGACACTGGTCATTGTACTCTCACAGTCACAGCTATTGAATTCTTGTTTTCTGGTATTGGAAAGTATATAAAATATTCAGTTTTTTTCATTGTGTTCTTGGGTTGTATTTGGGAGTTCTGATTTCAAATGTCTGAGTTGAGTACATCTTACTTAATATGTCTTGAATCATAGGTGCCTTCATAGTTAAAAGGGGTGTGTAAAACAGGACATATTTTCTGTACATTCATTGTTATCTAATTTAAACAATAAATTTTATTTTCTCATCTTTCTCTTTCCCTTGTTTGTTCTTTTTGTTATGTAGGCAATTTACTAGTGTTTTAATTGCATGAATATGGTTATTAGGTAAATAAAATGGTGTCGGCAGGTACTCAAGTGGCTTGATCATTTCCTGATGTGGCCCCTCAAATAGATAGATTCATGTTCTTTAAACTCATTTCTATTCATTGAGATTTGCATCACCGACCCAATATGATTTGTGGTACAGAATCTATAGAAGCCACAGCTTAACACCAGCTAATATGCTGAAGTACAAAACTGACCCATTTCTTTGGATGGATATGTCGGTTATCATACTGAACTTGCTACGTAAAGCTGAAAAAACAATATTGATAATATAATTTTTGCATTTAAACAAGTAGTTTTACACTTTTACTGATCACAACTGTGAAGGCACTTTAATATGAATATAACATGAAAAAGTTCAGGATAATGCATTGTTTTAAGCGACCAAAGTTGTCTTCTAGATGAAATTGTATATTGGATTTTCTAACGTGTGCAACATAAGCATAATATAAGTAAATAAGGGAAAGATTCTTATTAAAAAATGTGTTGAACTTGTTTTAAAAGTTATGTGAAACTACATTAATTAATGTTAAATTTTTTTATTTTTTTATTTCTCATTTTATACAACCTTACAAGGATTAAAAAATTCAATTGTATAAGTACAAAAATTTAAAAACTAAAATACCAGACCAGTGACAAACCAGGAACAAGTAGATTCTATACAAACAATGTTGCAGTGTGATACACAAGGGCATGATTGTAATATACAAGAGAATAATCTATCTTTGTGAAGATAAACCCAGCTGCAAACAAACAAAAGAAACTTCTTGCTAGAAGTTGATGCCTACAGCCATCAACTAAGTTAACTGCAATGCATCATACTGCAAGTAGTTAAAGTACAGGCTCAGATCTGCACCCAAAATTTATAAAAGGCTAAGGGAAAACCTTAAAGCTTCTCCATCAACAAACAAATAATACACACATATTATCATACTTTTAACACTTGAAGATGGTAATGGAACTCTAGATGTTGGCACTTGTCAGTTGCAACTGTATCAGCCGCTTGATATTGTAGTGCTGAGTTAACCATCATCAGGCTCTACTGAAAAATCTGGCTCTTCTGGCTTTTGCAACTTGAGCATCTCCACATCCTTGATCTTCTGAATCCCTCTCCTTGTGTTTGCGGCAAACCTTGAAGCCAGTATAGTGACACCCAGGTTCTGTTTTACTTGTGCTGTGTTTGAAGCCACTGCACTGTGCTCTTGTTCTTCTTGATCCCTGGGTTGTTCATCATAATTGAAGGACTGGAATTCCCTCAAGCTAAGACTCTTTGCTAACATTCTCTTCTTGTAGCGGCGCCATGCAGCCTGAATGAAGCATGCAGCCCACGTCCTCCAATGGTAAGAGTAGAAACGGAAGGTATGCTGTAACTTCTTGCTGTGAAGTCTTCTAAACTGATTGGCCACAAATTTAAGATCTTCTGCTCTTAATGCAAAGGCTTCCACTTCCACAAGGGACTTAACTGTTCTTGTAGAAGAAGGCAAGTTGAGAGTAGATTTTGGAAGCAATGCCCAAGCAAGTAACTCTTCTCCACAGAAATCACCAGGCCTCAAGGTTATAGAGTTGAAGAAACCAGTTCTACCTCCATCTGTTGTTGAGCTTTCAAGCCTCCCCCTTATGATAAAAAGCATCTCTGTAACCGGGTCCCCTTCTCTAACTATGTATGTGCCTTGAGTACTCAAGGATGATACCAATCTTTCACATATTGCATCAAGTAGCTGATCATCCATTTGTGAGAAAAAGGGTACCTGTAAATGGTTGGAAAATAGTCATTACATGGTGTATCTTAAGCTACAAGTAACTAAACTAATACTACTTTCGGTTTCAAATATAAACAATTTTTATTAGTCCTTTAATATAAATAAAATTATATTTTCTTAATGTCATTAAATGTTTATTTACTCCTCTGTGCATATATTTGTAATATTATTAATTTTTTTGAGTAATAAATGATATTAAGGGTATTTTAAGAAACTAAATTAAATATATAAGAACGTTAATGTAAATAACCACTTCAAACTACTATTTTTAATATATATGAAATTAAGTATTTTTATTTATATTTAGAACTGGAAGTAGGACTAGTTTAAATACATAGAAAAAATTATTCCACATTTGTTCATAGTTAAAAATATCAAGTAACCTTCAAATTTATCATCGAAATTGTATGCATCAACTAGTTTAGTCATTGATGTTTTATAAACTCTTTGGTAGTCCTTGATTTTATAGAACATCAGTCACTTAAATCATTTGTAGTATAGAACGACGATAAGAATTACAAAACGACAATAAAAATTGAAGTGAAAGAAAACAAAGTGAATGTTAATTTACAAAATCTTGAATTTACTCAATTAATATTTGTTGTGATTTGTGAGGATTGAGGAACTTGTTAGGAAAATGCTTCAGGATGCTGATTTTGCTATTTTTATTTGTTATTGTTTTCCTAGAGTGACTTAGGAAGTTTTAGGCACTTTATTATTTCTATTTCTATTCATGGTTTATTCTTAGGACCATGTTGTTGTTAGTAGTAGTTATTGTAATGTTTCTGATTTGAAGAAAAAATTCATCTTTCACCTTTAATATATGTTGCTATTATCTGTTAAACAAATTCTGTATTTTTTTTTTAATTTCCAACAGAACTTACACGTCGAACAAGGTCTAAACAAAGATGACGTTGGATATCTCTACGTAAGTCTAGGGGTAGGCCACGTAGGATTGTTTCTTCATCAACCCCACGAGTTGCAAGCCACTTGTACTGAACAAATCTTCTGACACGCTCTTTGAGATTTTCTGGAAGCTGACGGTGTCTCATCCACTCTTCAGTGTCACGTCTCTTGAGCCTCCACTCTTCAAGCCTCACCGTTATAGATTGTAAATATGTCTGCATTAAATTTGATCATGCTTAGGTGTTCTTCGATACACGAGAAGAAAATTGTCACTGTTATCTGATTACTTCCTCCAAGATTTAAAATACAACATAACATATAATTCCTTGTGGTAGCCTAAAATAGTGGAAACATTAATCTTTGAGGGATTAATTTAGTAACCATATTTGGAACTGCATTCAAGCACTAGAGCAAGTAATGAAACATAGCAAATAATATTATTTTGAAAGCAGATTCTAGAAATTGAAAATCTTGATTACCTGCATGTTACCAATTAAGTGGGCAAACAAAACCAGACCCAGAATAGCTATGAGTATTGCAAATCCAGTTTCCCCAACAAATGTGCTTGTAGTCAAACCCTGGCCATAAGAACTGAAAAAACCAGGAAGGAAGAGATTAAGATTAATCATATGCGAACAAATGAAGAATCAGTGTAGATAGATACATACTATTCAGCTGAAGTTCATATCAGTCAAATATTCATCTATGAAGAAAGAAAATTGAGTATTTAGAAGAGTACACTTCAAGTTAATTTTTAAAATTGTATGAGTAATGCACTTTAATCCTCAGATCTTAAAAATATCAAATTAGTCTTTGGCATTATAATAAGTTATTCATTTTAATCTTTTTTATCGTTTCATGCTTAAAAAAAGACTAAATAAAAGATCATTTTGTAAAATCAGGATTAAATTAATATTTTTAAAATATCACAAAATAAGTTTATACAATTTTAAAGACTAACTTCAAGGTTTACTCTAAAGAACCAAAGTTTTTGCTTCTTGTGAAGAAAAGAAAAAAACAATATGCGACTAAAACCATAATCTTCCATACTCTTTAAAATAGCAAAGAATCAAACCTCAAGTTCTGCAAGCCCCACCAAAGACAATAGAGATACTTCTCTATAAATGCAGAGGAGACAACATTATTTTCCACTGCATTTCCAAAAATCCCATAGTTGAAACTGGTGCTACTTTCTGGATTACAGTTACCAAACACAGAAGTAGTGTTTACCCACTTCATGCGATCATCATTGTCTAGAGAACTGCAATCCAAGTACCTAAGAGCACACTTTATAGGGAGGCTTTCATTTCTGCATTCAGATTTCCAGCAAGTGGCATGCCTTTCAATTGATGACAAGTACCATGATGCCCCCAAGACCTACAAGAAAAAAACTGAGATATAATAACTAACTTCAAATATTGAGAGGTAATTGAGATTGAAGAAAAAAACTTAACATACATGACTAGCTAACATGTAAAGTAGAAGATTATAAGCAGCTCCAGCCCAAGCTGTCTTTGTAACTAAACCTGTGGCTTTAATAATCTGTGAACTTAATGGGAAAATCATATACAATCTGGGGACATATTGAAGCAGAACAATCAGTACAAGTGCATTGTTGGTATGATCAGCATGAGAGCTTCTAATTGCTGGCATAATAAACCAAATCACAATCTGCAAACAAAGAAAACTAAACTGTCATTTAACAATCAACATCACCTTCTGACATTCACAAACGTCCAGGGAAAATAAAAATATGAAGACTGTAAGCAAAAAACAAGTAAAGAGCATAAAACTTTTGACCATTAGCACATCAATCACATGTTATCATAAACATAACAATAGAGCTCATGAACAGAAAGGGAGAAAATAAACTAAATCCTTCGCCTTATTAAATTTACTAATGTAGTGGTATGTATGGTCTAATCATTAGAGATTATCCAATAAAGGAGATGAAAATTGAAAACCATCAAACCTTCCAATGTTCCATTTTCTATTGTGTGCTTCAGGGCACGTGTTATGAAAGTTAAAATAGAAAGCTTCTATGGAACATTGTGTTTGATTTTCCTTGTAATCAGGAGAAGACTTCATTAAACACAAGTTCCTACGAAAACTTTCTACTGCAAACTTTCTGAACACGTGTCCTGAGTACACATAAGAAAACCTGTATACAAAATCTATCTTTTAAAGCAGTTGCAATACCTGGGGAAGAGGCAATGTAGCTACAAGATCTAGTAAGAACTCTGATCTCAGATACCGCCTTGCAATTAGCCTTGGATCCATAACAAGTTCACCCCTTCCAAAAACCCTTGAACTTGGTGAAACATAGGCTGTCCTGGACTTGATGACCATGTTGAGCAGATAGAAAACATCAGCAAAAGACCGGAAACATGTCACTACAATTCCTAAGTTCAAATCAGTAGCCATACATGATGACTTCCCATCATTTGCCACTGCGGGGAGGTAGAAAAACAGAGGATCAACAAACAGTGCTAGTATGCATGAAAACAAGAATGCCCGGTTCCACTCTAGAATGCTATCACTTCCAGGATCAAGAATTTTCCTCTTCCCTGGCTCATGATTTTCTGGGAAAACCTTAAACTTCCCAAGAGAGGGAATTCTAAAATTCATTCTATTCTTATCACCATTACTGATTTTGCATTCTGGATTCAGTGTTGTCTGAATCATGTACACTTGGAATGGTTTCTCTTGGTGTTTGTTAGAGTCTATCTTTTCCCAAGGAGGTTCAAGGTTCTGTTTTCCATCATTGAAGAACCTGTGAGTTTTTAAAAACACTAATCACATAAGAGCAAAGTTGTAATGGTTAAAATACAAAGAAGGGAAAGCTAAAAAAAAAAAGATTATGATACATATAATGTACCTTACTAGCTTCTGATTTTTAAGGTCCATTTTTATGATGTTGAACTATTGTGAAATGCTCATACAAAAAGGATTGAGGAGTGCATTGCAATTTGCAATACGACAATGAAGATCAAAAGCAAAGTTTTATTGGCTCTCTCCTGTTTCCTTTGAATGAAACGTGTCTTGTATTTCCACTGCAACCAAAACAAGCTTTTTAAGGAAAAGGAAAAGTTGGTTAATGGGAGAGTGATTCAATGCTCAAAGTTGAGATTTTGGATTTGGACAGTATGTGGGTTTGACTTGCTTGCTACCATAGATAACGGTAGAGTAACCACCAAAACGGCCTGCCACTAACACAGCTCAGATAATCACCTATACTACAATGCACATGCTACATACAAATGTACAAACAAACAACGTGGGAACCATCACAAACTATATATACTTCAATAAAATATCATGAATCAAAATTCTCAACCACATTAATTAAATGTGATACTCTTATGTAAATAGTTGAAAATTCGATCCTCAATTATAGAAAATTAGAAAATGTCTCATGTTTAATCCCCTACCACTTAACAATATAAGATGTGAGATTAATCTCATAATTACTTGCTATGAGGATATTCTTTAAAGATCCAAAATTCTAGTTGTATATGTGAGATATGTAAAACTTCATAAATTTTAAAAAGTATTTGATGCTACTTTAAATAATCCTCTCTGTTATGTAATGTAATGTAAGCTACTATTTATAAAGACATAATATAAGAATAATTGTTGTCTTTATATAATTCTATCTTTTTGAATTTTTTTTATTTAAAGTCAAACTTTACTATTACAAATGTAAAAACATTAAATGTTTCAAGGGTAAAATAAGAAAAAATATAATAAAATGTTCCTAATTTTTTTAAGAACTTATAAAATGAAATATTTTAAAAAAACTAGTAATATAAAATGAAGAAGGTATCAATTTAACATATAAAATACTTCTTAGAATATATATAAATTTTGATTGTAATAAAATACTTATATATGTCTAATTTTTATAAAATACTATTATCTTAGTTATAAACATTTAGCTTAATTAATTGATTAAACATGTCTGAGTTGTTATAAACTTTCACATCATTTATTCCATTCCTAATGAAACCAAAATATAGCAATAATTTAACAGTTGATTCATGTGATCATCATGATTCTTATTATTAGTAATAGTAAGAATAAATCTACACCGTGTAGTTTTCAGCTTCATCTTGTTTTTCACGTCCATTCATAGGTTATCTATATACAGAGAAATTTAAGTCTCTGGAAGAAGAATACCATAGATTCATATTTCTATATTTTCATCGTACCCAAAAAATATATGGAAAGATTTTACTATTATGACAAGGCCATTTTCAAATCAATTTTAAAAAAGTTTTAAACGGTAATTTTTGAGAATATAACAAAACTATGAATGAAATAACCATTTGATCAGGTGTTTATTGCTCAATATATTAACCATTAAGATTAATTAAGTATTAGTCCGGAAAACTTCCTAAAAAAATTGGGAATTAGGGTTAGGCAAATAAAATAATATATGAACTTGTGGCCTGCAAAGAGGCTGACGTTGACCCATCATATGAGGCAACCTTTAGATTATTGAGAAAAAAACTTTTATTTTAAGTCTTTGTTTAGTAATTAGTTAGATTCTTTATGGTATTTAAAAAAGTCAAATTTTTATTAAATTAATAGATTTTTTTATTGATCAAACCTCAAATTAATTTCTCCAACAGCTAATGAAATAAACTCTAATCACACTCAAATTAATAATTTTTGACGCATCAACCTTTAACATAGGCAAGGTTCTTAATCGAAAAAGGTTTTTCTTCATAATTAAAAGAATGAGTAACAGATAAATCATAAATGTAATAAAGTAATCAAATATAGTTGAGTGGATCCGGAATCTTAATGATATCGTAATAGAATCTTTTCCACCAGCTTACCTCAATCAACGGCACCAATGTGATCAATGTGCATAGCTAGACGTGCAAGAAACTATTCACCATAAATATAATGTCAATACTTCATGACTAATACCCAGCTAAGGTTAAAGAGCAAGTGATATTTTTTCCCCCTTTAAAGAAAATGACATGTTCAAAAAAATTTTAAATTACAATGTGTTCTAAATGAGTCTAATACAACATCTTAGAAAAGTCTTTGAAAAATTAGGGTTGTATTAGACTCAATAATATGTCACTTAATTATAATATGAGGGTTTCAAGGTCATTTAAATAATTATTAAGTGAAAAGAGAAAATGAGGTACGGAGGCATTGGATCTAAGCCCATGATGACTGTGAGAACAACTGTATTTTAATAGTATCAAGTAAGGAGACATTTATTAAATTCCTGTCTAAAACGAGAGAGAGAGAGAGAGAGAGAGAGAGAGAGAGAGAGAGAGAGAGAGAGAGAGAGAGATGGGGTGTCATGGGCCCTCTCAATCTAGGGAACACAAATACACAATTAATTAAAATTTTAAATAATCAACAACTATTTATTTTTGGTTTCCAAATAAGATTTCTCAAAAACAATTATGTTTGACTAAATTCAAACGAACAATATTGACTGTTTGATGATTTTATTTCATAATTTCACTATCTTAAGTAGTTACTAAACAAAAACTAAATACATGAATGGGAACTGAAAGCAGACTTTTCCATAAAACTAAGTGGAAATGTGATATCTCATTTGACTTGTACAGTAGAATATCCTATTTCATACAATGGTGCACTAAGTTCACAAACCTCATTCCCCTAATGAAGTTGCATGATCACTTGTTGAAGCATGTTGTCCTGAATGAGAAAATTCATGGGTGCTGACGCACATCCAACCAATTAATAATGTTGATCCATCAAGACCATTATTTAAGTTAGCTGGTCTTATTGTTAATAATAGTAAAGGATGAAGGGGAAAATATGGATCATAAATCGAACCTCATTCTCAATATTTTATGTCTATATTAAACACAAGTTACTTTGTAGGGTAAAATTAATACCACGCAACATGCGGATCAAATAAAAGTAATTATTAAACTTAATCCTTAGTCATAAATTTGAGGGTTGAGAATGCAATTAAATTAAATTTGATTAGAATTGTTTTATTATTCAAATATAAAATATGACAATAAAAAAAAACTCGTGACCTCATAATTATTTAATTGACAGAGGATGTGAGTACTTGAAATGGTCAACTAAAATAACTTGTATGATTTTAGATATGATTTTTATGATTAGACTGGTTATTAAACCGGTGAAAACACCGCTTCAAGGATTACTAGTTGAACCGGCGGTCAAACTATAGTTGAACTAGTAGTAACAAATTATTATTATTATTACTATTATTATTATTATTATTATTATTATTATTATTATTATATATTTAAAAATAATCAATAAGACTAAAATAATATAATATTCACACAAAAAATCAACAAATGTACTAAAATTTAAACATCACATAATAAAAAAGTTTCAAATAGAACACACTCTACCATAACATGCTTAAAAGATCCAAAACACACTAGTCCAAACCAAATAAAATAAAAAAATATCATTTTAAAAAAATAAATTATGTGACTTAAAGAGAAAACTGGTTTTTGACCGATTTAATGTGATATCGATTTTTTGACACGTTAGGACCAGTTAGGGCTTTAGTTCTCAGTTAGGGCTCCAGTTCCCAGTTTGTCTAGGCGGTCTGCTTTTGACAATCATGATAAGAACTCAACATGAAATTTTTTTATTAGAAATTGTGAAAATTAAACTACATGATTATATCTATATTAATTTAAAAATTTTATTTTTGATTTCTTATCTCTTCAAGATTGTATAAGTTAAATAAATCATTTCTTAAAAATTTTTTCTTATTTTCTCTCCTATAACTTTCAGTTTCAATCATTTGTGGATAAAATTGCTCAATATCAAATTGTTGGTGGATTCCAATAACCCTCTCCTTTTTTTCCGCCTCAATTTTCCCAAAGACATAAATTTTCCAATGGAATTCTAAAAATTTGAAATAAGTAAAATGGAATGAGAACTAATCAGATTTTTTAGTTCTTAATTGAGTTATGGATTGGTTAAATTTTGCTTCCATCCTATGCTTCAATTTCAAAATTATTAGTTGTAGTTATTCTAATTAGTTATTAGCTATTATTTTTTCTACTAGAGTTAGTTTTTCTGTTATTTTATAACTATCCTATTTGGTTAGCTTAACTACTCTAGTTGGCTCTTGAATAAATTTTGTGCTTTGTTTCATGTTCAATTAATGAATAAATCATTTCTCATAACTGATGTTTACTCCCTCTGACATCTTTGTTGAGCTTTTGTTTCTTCTCCATGATTGAGTGTTTCTTGATTAGTTTTCTTTGTAAATTCATTCATGGCTTCTGAGAGTTTTGACATGGTATCAGAGCCCCTTTCTTAAGGGCTTTGTTGTGCATGTCTGAAGCTCTAATTTTTCATGTTGAGGTTTTGATTCTTCGCATTAAAGATTTGGTATTTGCCTCAATTCATCTGCACAACATTTGATTCTTCGATTAGTATGTTTGATTCTTCAATTGGTGTTTTCTCTTTTGATAATATTCTTCTCTTTTATTGATTTATTGTTTGATTCTTTGTTTCTTGTTTTTTCCCCTTTTGAAAGGAAAATCCTATGGTGGATCCTTCAAGTCTCTATTTCTTGCATGTCGATGAAAATCCTAAAGCATCAATAGATCCTACTCTTTTGAACAAAGAAAATTATCATTCTTGGTGTAACACCCTCTGTTACACCTTAATAAATTCTAGAAAAATTCGTAATTTTTTTTTACTAAAGATATGATTGTTAAAAAGAAACTATCGGAATAAATTATATACATTATTTCTGAAATACCTCATAAATATTATTAAAACTTTATAAAGTATTTGTACATTCATCTGAAGAAAATAAACATTAAACATTATAAGAAAGAGAGGAAACTCCATGGCCCAGAAGCAGTTACTTATTAACATTATTTATTCATTGGACCACGGTATTCATACCGACCTCCCTTTCTAGAACATGTTATAGTTACTGCCGATATTCTTCGTTTCTTCCCTTTGAACCATCAATTTAGAATATATGAAACAAAAACATGGAGAAAGGAGTGAGAAACAGAATATAATATTCCCGAATAAGACATAAACAACAAAGGGTTTTCACAAAATAATACATAATAATATCAATCACAATCACATACACAATCAATTATGAATGCATGAATGTTATGCAATATCTTCATCATAACTTACCTATATATGTGGGCCCTTAAATTTTAATTTGCACTGGGCCAACCAGGAGTTTACACTGTTCCATAAGTCTGGATAATAATAATATGAACAACTCAACTGGCATGGAAACACTTAGAGACTAGTCAGATTGAGAAAGTTTTTATTGTGAAAGTACCCGACACTAGGGAGTTACCCCAGGTCCCCTGAAGCACCCTTTCACACTCTCTCATCCCAAGGCTCGTAATTAAGCCTCCTCTAATGTATCCTCGGTTTCTATAATCCGTCCCCAGACAATATCATTTCATTTCACTTTAATGATTCATGATGCATGAACTACTCGCGTATTTAGTTGGTTAAGGCTCCCTTAAAGGTTTACAATATCATTTCAATAAACTGTACATTTTCTCAATTCTCTGAATTTCTGTTCCACAGAAATTAATTTGGTATAGTTTTTGAATCTCATTGAAATTTGAGTTTCTAAGCCTTAAATTTCTAAAAACTTTCTCATATAAAACTTTTCATAATCTTTCTCAAATTAAATCTTAACAAAATCAAATTTAGAAATCTCAATTATTTCCAAATATCTTTAGTTATTAAGTTGGAATAAAATAATTTTCTTTTGAAAATTTTATTTTATTAAAAGAGAATAATCTTTAAGTTATTAACCAAAAATACTTAAAATTACAAAATTTTTCTTTATCTCAAGATTTAATTATTTCAATTTATTATTAATTTTCATAAAATGTTTTCTTTCTAAAATAAATACTAATTTTTTTATTCTAAATATTGAAAATAAAGTTAATATGAATAATTTCTAAGAAGAGAAGATTTAAAGTAAAAATGTAAAGAGTAAGGTAAGGAAATTCTTACTGAGTTTTAGCTTTCCGTCATGCTCGCTATATGCTCAAACTCCACATCACAAAATCATCAATCAAAATCAAGCATTATCAATTATAACTAAATATCATCAATCAATCAATCATAATCAAATCAATTAAATATCATTAATACATATCATAATGCAAAATTTAATGATTATTAATATAGTTAATTTTTTTTTAGTTCCTTTTGTCCATTCCTAGCATAGGTATATGTAAGTCCATACAATCCAGTCCTTGCATAGGTATTGTTCAGTCCATATGGGTTATAATGGTCCAAGTCCTTGCATAGGTATAGTCCAGTCCATATAGGTCATAATGGTCCAAGTCCTTGCATAGGTATGTTAGAGTTAGTTAAACCGGATATTTAATTTAAAATTTATTAAAAATTTTAAGTTAAAAAAATTAATATTTTAAAATAATAATATTATTAAATTTAAAAGGAGTAGGAGACTCCTCCCATTATTCTTATGTCTTTTCATATTATACTCTTATCTCACTCCCTCTTACCTTGAGTTGCTACCAAAAGAGAGTTTGCTTTGCGCCTCCAATTTCTAGAAATATTAATACCAATCTTATTTCAGTATAGGCATAAGATGGGGATTAAGATTACTACTTAAAACAGAAATGGTAAATTTTGAATAGTGAATAGTGAATAGTAAAACGTGAATAGTAATAGTAAATAGTAAATTGTGAATAGTAACAGTAAATAGTAAATCGTGAATAGTAATGGTAAATAGTAAAAACGTGAATAGTAAAGGTAAATAGTAATAGTAAATAGTAATTTACTATTGAAATAGTGTTTTACTATGTAGAATAGTAACTTAAAATAATATTATTTCTAGTATAATAACAGATTTCTAAAAATGATATGAAAATAACCCAAAAAATATAAAAGAGAAGTATTCTTACCTTAGGATTTTAGCAGAACCTTCTCCCAAAAAAATTTACTTCTCTCTCTCTTCCACCACTATCTCACTAGCACTACTATATTATGAAAACTTAATCTGAAATTGTGAATTCTAAAGAAGAAATCCTTCGGTATTTATAGGAAAAAAATTTACTATGCATTCTATTATTTTAATATAAAAGTACTGTGCATTTTTGAATTTTTTATTCCTGGTTACTGTGCATCTTTTGAAAATTTCATACATGCACAATGTTTTGCATAGTAACTGTCGGCAAAATTATTAAGTCAAATAGTAATCCTTCACTCGGTATATTTTAAATATTCAAAATGAGTCCTTTTTGAAATTTAGCGATATTATATCAGTCCTCACTAATTTTATAATAAGTAATATAAAGCTGAAATTTTAAAAATCTAAAATTTTCTGTTAATAAAATTTTTTTTGATACGTTTCCAATTTTTTAACGATTGGAAAAAATCAAGATTTTTCTCAAACCGATAATTTTTAGATAAGTCTACTTGAAACGGATTTTAGAAAATTTTCTTATAATTTCAATTCACTTTCTTGTAAATATTTTTAATTTAAGTCACTTATATGAATTTAAAATTATTTAAAAAAATATTATTTTATTAAAAAAAATTCTAAAATTCCAAAAAAATTCAAAAAATCATAAATAATACGTAGATTAAAAAGTTCTAAAGAACCATAATTTAATTCCTTCAAAATTTCAATATAAAAATAAAAATAGGGGTGTTACAACTCTACTTCCCTTAGAAAATTTCGTCCTCGAAATTTACATTAATCAGTAAAACAAATGAGGGTGAGACTCTTTCATCTCAATTTCTAGTTCCCATGTAGCACCTTCTCCTCTCGTTTCACTCCAAATGACCTTTACAAGCAGAATTATCTTGTCTCTTAATTTTTTTATTCTTCTGTCACCTATTCTAACAGGTGGTGCATCATATGTAAGATTATCTTTAACTTGTATGACATCAGGTTCAATAACATGTGTAGGATCAGATATATACTTTTGTAAGTTTGACACATGAAAAACATTATGGATATTAGAAAGAAAAGTTGGTAATGCTATTTGGTAGGCAAGGGGACTAACTTTATGAATTATTTGATATGGACTAATAAATCTAGGAGTTAGTTTTCGAGATTTCATTGCCCGACCGAGCCCAGTCATAGGTGTGACTTTCAAGAATACATGATCGCCTTCTTGAAATTTGAGCGGCTTTCTTCTTTTGTCATAGTAACTTTTCTGCCTGCTCTGTGTTGCCTTCATCTTTTCCTGAACTATTTTGATTTTATCTGTGGTTTGTTGTACCAACTCTGGTCCTAGCATCAAGTTTTCACCAGTCTCAAACCAACATAGCGGGGTCCTACATTTTCTTCCATATAATGCTTTTAAAGGTTCCATGCCAATGCTAGCATGGAAACTGTTGTTGTAGGTAAACTCCACATATGGTAAGAATTGATTCCAACTTCCTTTATGCTCTAACACACAAGCTCGTAACAAGTCCTCTAGAGATTGGATTGTTCTTTCTGATTGTCCATCCGTCTGAGGATGATATGCTGAACTTAGACGCAGTCTTGTTCCCAAAGCCTTATACAAGCTCTTCCAGAATTGTGATGTAAAACGAGGGTCCCGATCAGAAATGATACTTGAAGGAATTCCATGCAATCTCACAATCTCCTCGATGTATAATTTTGCCAGCTTCTCCATAGAGTAACGAATATTGATGGGAATAAAGTGGGCAGACTTTGTTAGTCTATCAACTATTACCCATATTGAATCATGTCCTAATGGAGTTTTAGGTAAAGAAGTCACAAAATCCATGGTAATGCTATCCCATTTCCATTCTGGTATTTCCATTGATTGTAGCATTCCAGGGGGTTTTTGATGTTCCACTTTAACCTTCTGGCAAATTAGACATGCAGCCACGTATTCTGCCACCGCTTTCTTCATTCCAGGCCACCAAAATAACTTCTTCAAATCTTGATACATTTTAGTAGCTTCGGGATGAATGCTCATATAACTTTTGTGTCCTTCTTCCAGAATTGCTTTCCTCAACTCCTCTTGATCAGGGATACACACTCGATCCTTATACCTCAGTAATTGGTCATTTCTTACATTGAACTCGACTTCTTTTCCTTGTTTCAAGAGTTCTTTCTTTTCTTGCAGGAATTCATCATCTCTTTGAGCCTCTAAAACTTGCCTCAGGAATTCACTTGTCACTTGCAACGCTCCTAATCTGTAGCTGTTAGCATTAACCTTTACTGTTAGGTTAAGATCTCTGAAGTTCTTTATCAATTCCAGCTCTTTAATCATCATTATGGACGTATGTAGAGACTTTCGACTCAAAGCATCAGCTACTACATTCGCTTTTCCAGGATGGTACTGTAACTCAAAGTCGTAATCCTTTAAGAACTTCATCCATCTCCGTTGCCTCATGTTTAATTCTTTTTGGTCGAATAAATACTTGAGACTCTTATGATCGCTAAACACATAGAATGTTGCACCGTATAGATAATGCCTCCAAATCTTTAAGGCAAAAACTACAGCGGCTAACTCTAAGTCATGGGTAGGGTAGTTAATCTCATGTTGCCTTAATTGGCGCGACGCATAGGCTACAACCTTCTTGTCTTGCATGAGTACACTTCCTAGTCCTTGTTTAGACGCATCACAGTAAACTTCAAAACTTTGATGTGGATCGGGGAGTACTAACACCGGCGCAGAAGTAAGTCGATCTTTCAGCTCTTGGAAACTATTCTCGCATTGTGTCGTCCACACAAAAGGTTGTCCTTTCCGTGTTAACTTGGTCAATGGGTATCCTAGCTTTGAAAATCCTTCAATGAATCTCCTATAGTATCCAGCCAAGCCCAAGAAACTTCTAATCTCAGTGATCGTGGTTGGTCTCTCCCATTTTAAAACCGCCTCCACCTTGGAAGGGTCTACAGCTATTCCTCCTTGACTAATTACATGTCCTAAAAAGTTCACTTCTTCCAACCAGAATTCACACTTCGACAGCTTTGCATACAGTTGTTTCTTTTTCAAGATTTCCAACACAACCTTCAAGTGTTCAACATGTTTTTCTCTGCTTTTAGAGTACACTAATATATCATCAATGAACACCACTATAAATTTATCTAGATATGGATGAAAAATCCTATTCATGTAATCAATGAATACGGCTGGTGCATTAGTTACACCAAAAGGCATTACTAGATATTCGTAATGGCCATAGCGTGTTCTAAAAGCAGTTTTTGGTCATCTTCTTTCTTCACCCTTATCTGATGGTATCCAGACCTCAAATCAATTTTGGAGAACACCGTGGCACCACGTACCTGATCCATCAAGTCGTCAATCCTTGGCAGAGGATATCTGTTCTTGATCGTCACCTTGTTCAGTTGCCGATAATATACACACAACCTTATGCTACCATCCTTTTTCTTAACCAACAACACTGGTGCACCCCAGGGGGATACACTAGGTCGTATAAACTGCTTCTCTATCATCTCTTCAAGTTGTTTCTTCAACTCTGCTAATTCTAGAGGTGACATTCGGTATGGTGCAATTAAAATAGGTCCAACTCCAGGTGCTAGATCAATGGCGAATTCCACATCTCTTTCTGGGGGTAAACCAGGGATATCTTCAGGAAAAACGTCAGGAAATTCACACACAACTGGCAGATTTTTGATTTTTGATTCTTGTTCTCCTTTCGTTGAAAGCAATAGCATGAATCCTTGAGCCCCTCCTTTTAAAGAGACACTCACTTGGTTGGCGGTTAGAAATCTCAAATCCTCAGGATTCAAATTCACTGGTTCTTTAAACATTATGGTTTTATTATGACAATCTATTAGAACATGATTGTCAGACAACCAATCTAGCCCAATAATAACTTCTAAGCCAGAAAGGGGTAAACAGAAAAGATTAGCCTTAAAGTCCCTACCATCTATGACAATAGGGTATTTCCAATAGGCTTTAGAAGTGACAATGGGATTGTTTCCAGGAGTATGTACAGATAAGTCAAATGACAGTTCTATCACAGGTAATTTTAGTTTTTCTACACAGTCATTGGCAATAAAGGAATGTGATGCACCTGAGTCATACATAACAGTTAAAGGAATCTTATTAATGATACACTTACCTTCCACCATGGAATCAGAATGAGATGCTTCTTCTCCAGTGATTGCAAAAACCTTTCCTTTTGCCTTCGGTCTTCCGACTGCACTGTGCGCGCCTCCTTGAGTATTTATGCTTGTACTTGCACCTTCAGGGTTTTCCCTCTTCATCTCTGGACAATCCTTGATGTGATGACCTGGTTTGTTACACTTAAAGCAAACATAAGTGTTTTTAGGACAATCCCTTTTCAAATGGGGTTCTCCACAGATAAAACATTTAAAATTTGGTGCAGATGTCGGGTAATAGCTTCCAATTGAAATTGAAGCTTGGGGTCTGTTAGGAACAGATGCTGCTCCAAACCGGCGAAATGGCATTTGGTAAGGCTTATTTCTCCTGAAGTCTCTTCTTTGGTGATGGTGAGGTCCTCCACTTCTCATTTCTCCTGCCTTGTGAATGGGCTCATGACTTTTGGTCATTCTATCCTTATGATCTTCTTTAAAGATCCTGTAGCGATTTACCAATACAGAAAATTCATGGATTTCCTGCATTCGTATAGCTTCCTTAATTTCTGGCCGTAGTCCATTTATAAACTTTGCACACCGATCTCTTTCATTAGTAGCATCATTATAATGAGAATGAAAACGAGATAGCTCTTCAAACCTGGATGCGTACTCTCCAACGGTCATATTTCCTTGGGTCAGCGACAGGAATTCGAATTGTCTTTTCTCTTTAACATCAGCTGGAAAGTATTTCTCTAGAAACATATCCTTGAAATAATCCCAAGTGATCTCCACGTCGTTGACTTCGAATTGTCTACGCATGCTATCCCACCAATGTTCGGCATCCTCAGATAAGGCATAAGTAGCGAAGACTACCTTATCAGCTTCATTACATTGCAATGCTCGAAAGATCTTCTCTATCTCTCGAATCCAGATTTGTGCTCCATCAGGGTTATATCCTCCCTTAAAACGAGGTGGATTGCGCTTTTCGAATAGGTCCAGCCTTCTCAAGGCATCGTTACCTTGACCTTCACGTGCTCCCATTGCATTGATTAAGCGTTCTACAACTCCAGCAAGATCGTTTCCAGCCATTAGTTTCCTGTTTCACAGTAACTGAGATTTGTCACATCAATCACAGTTACTACCAAGTCAGATATTCTATTCTCTATCACCTATACAGAGTTTACAGACAAAGCAAGATAGACCTTTTCCCCAGGCCTATTGGATTAACTGCTCTGATACCACTTTGTAACACCCTCTGTTACACCTTAATAAATTCTAGAAAAATTCGTAATTTTTTTTTACTAAAGATATGATTGTTAAAAAGAAACTATCGGAATAAATTATATACATTATTTTTGAAATACCTCATAAATATTATTAAAACTTTATAAAGTATTTGTACATTCATCCGAAGAAAGTAAACATTAAACATTATAAGAAAGAGAGGAAACTCCATGGCCCAGAAGCAGTTACTTATTAACATTATTTATTCATTGGACCACGGTATTCATACCGAGCTCCCTTTCTAGAACATGTTATAGTTACTGCCGATATTCTTCGATTCTTCCCTTTGAACCATCAATTTAGAATATATAAAACAAAAACATGGAGAAATGAGTGAGAAACAGAATATAATATTCCCGAATAAGACATAAACAATAAAGGGTTTTCACAAACTAATACATAATAATATCAATCACAATCACATACACAATCAATTATGAATGCATGAATGTTATACAATATCTTCATCATAACTTACCTATTGAACTAGTCTGAACCGGGGTCTAGGATCCGGTGTGGGACCAGCCACAAGAGTTCAGGTGTATTAGGGTTGGCACACCGGTACAGAGGGTACCCGGTGTGGTAATCCGGCCTCTCAGTGGAAGAAGCCGGTCTTGTTGTCCTGAAAATCCTTCACACCAACGATTCGTGTTGAGAGAGGGCGAAAGGTGGTGCCACCTGCAAAGATTCTCCGACGCTCAAGTCAGAAGAGTGTATGAACTCAGTGAATGCTCAAGCAATGCAATAGTAAAGAGTGAGTCAGGACAACGTAACCTTGCATGTGTTTTTGGTCATGCTATTTATAGTTGAACGTAGGAAATGAATCGTTGGATGCAAGTGGGCCCATTGGCTCTGATAGCGTGTGAAGTGTGTCAATCAAAGGGGTTCAGTACTCAGAGTGTGTCAGGAGGGTAGGTCAATTATCAGAGTACGATCCTGTGACAAGGATGGAGGATAGTCACCTTTTCGCATATTTCGCTGACACATGTACTTACTCTCTGAGATAATTGACATTGACATATTCTGCTATGCAGGGTATCTTCGCTGATAAGTTATAAGGAACTATTATCTCATAGTGACTCTGAGGCAAACGGTTATATAGACGTACAGTGAGAACGAGTGAAGTATCCGTTATAGAGAGAATAAATTAGAACGTCTAATGAGATAAGAGCGGATTGAGGGATATCGGATATCCGGTGTGGCACTGCCTGAACTGTGACACCGGTTTCCCTCTTATGAAGTCGTTCTGACATCATAACTTTGGGGACCGGTATCCAGACCGGATCATTTGTCCCCTAGCTTGTGTGAGGGACTGTTAAGTTGCTCATATGAGCTATACAGCCTTTGAGAAGTCTGGATGCCGGTGGGACGTTCTGGAAATTCTTTCTGAAAACTCTGTGTCGCAACCTGGATCGCGACGGCGCGGCGAGAAAGAGAGAAAGTGTGGAATGAAACAGGGAGTCGCCACCAATGTTTTTATTCATAGGAAAAACATTGGGAAAAAACTGAATTCAGTAAAGCACTGGTTAAAAGTTGAGATTCAAGTTCGGGAGTCGATTACGAGTAGGGAAGGTATTAGCACCCTACATCGCCTGTCAAAGACAGTACCAAGATTGAAAGCACAATATAAATAGCCTTAAATAAAACATGGTTTCTTCCCTTTTACTTTTATTTTGAAAATGATAGAATGGAGTAGAGAACTGTACAGACATAGAATGTTGAAGCGAGGTCAATGGGACGTTTCGTCCGAATTAAGCTCGACTTCGATATGAGACAGAGAGGGTGAGAGAATGCCAATAAGACGTCACGTCTAAATTAAACATCCTTGGGTAAAAAGGATAGGGATAGGAAAGAGATAAGCGAGACGTCTTGTCCTAAGTATCCCTTCCCTATGAATTGTAGCAAGGTTTGAACAAAAACTAGGGGAAATCAACAAGACGTCACGTCTAAATTGATTTTCACGGAAACGACAAAAAGTAACATCACGAAAGAAACGCAAAAAGCAAGGAAATAAATCAGTAAAAGGAAATAAGAAAGATGGGCCCGACAGGAGTTAAAGTCCTGCTCCTACGTATTCTTGAATTATCAAGAAATCAGGGTTACGTAGTTCTGAGGAAAAATTTTGACTCGAAACATGATGATGGAAGTCATTGAGATGGGGAACTCATACAAGACGAAGTTCTTCGCACGTGTACGGATCCTAAGGAGATTGTGTAGACGGAAGTGTTCCCGTACGACACGGTTAAAAAATGGAAATTTTTAGGCTAGAAAATAAAACATATGCAAAACTTATTACTTATTATTTTTTTTATTATTTTATTATTTTATTTTTTTTATTATTTTATTAATAATAGCATACTTTATTAAAAATAACCTGGAAATAAAAAAAACTTGGGAATGAAAAGAAACTTGCTGGAAGAAGAAATGATACTACATAATAACAACTACAAAGAAAAGTAAAGAAAAGAAAAGAACATAATAATCTGGAAAAGAAACTAACCCGGAAATGGAAAAACTTGGAAATGAAAAGAAACTTGCCGGAAATGAAAAAAAACTTGCTGGAAGAAGAAATGCAACAGAGAAGAAGAAGAGGAGAAACGAATGGCTTCCCAAGACTTGATTGCCTTCAATGAAGAATCCCCCCTTGAATGAATGCTCATGGTGCCTATTTATAGGAATGCAAAAGCAGCCATTGCCATAAAAAATTTGTAATGGAAGGTGCACTCTCCAATTAACAAGTCCATGGTGCTCCATTATCAACTTAAGTGCTCCATTATGATCTTTAGTGCCCCATTATGATGCTTTAGTGCTCCATTATGATCCTTAGTGCTCCATTATGATCTTTAGTGCCTTGCCCACCATCACAAACTTGCTCGTGCATTTGAGGGCTGATGCGTGCCAAATTTGAAAAAGAGTCCAACATGAAAGTTTTATATCTTTCTCTTAGCTTTAATTTGATATATGGCACAAAACTTTTCATTAAGAAACGAGGGAGATATGACTCATCTACGAAAACTGCTCCAGACTGTGACGAAAATACCTTTGCATGTAAAATAAATTCACTGGGCAAAATGGGTAGAGAATTAGCTTTTGTGCCCTTCATGAAGTTTGTATATCTTTCTCTTAGCTTTAATTTGATATATGGCACAAAAATTTTCATCAAGAAACGAGGGAGATATGGCCCATCTATGAAAACTGCTCCAGAGTGTGACGGAAATACATTTGCAAGCAAAATAAATTCACTGGGCAAAATGGGTGGAGAATTAGCTTTTGTGGCCTTCATGAAGTTTGTAGATCTCTTTGATATGGAGCCATAGAAAAAAGAATGGGGTCATTTCAGTATCATATGAGGGAGATATGAATTTTTTCTTAAAGATGTGCAGAGCAGTCATGAAACTGGAGTAAGTCCAGGAAGATTATTAAAACTGTACCAATTGGTAAGGATTCATCCTTCAAGGTCTTCACAAAAGTCGTAGACAATTTTGTTACGAAAATTTAGAGATCGGGTTTGCGCAAATCAAAGATCGTATGAAGGAGTTATGAATTTTCAAATGAACTATGCGCATAAAAGAGTGCTCAAAGGATGGAACTGTACCAATTGGCCGGACAAAAAGAGGTGTTCACACTCTGTAATATCCGTTCTGCCAACTGAGTTACCGTTCTTCTCGTGCTATATACAACGGATTCAGACAGCGTATCATAATAAGGGAAATCCCAAGAGTTTTTGGAAATCAAAACCCTTGGTATTCGAAGAGTGGTTGGGGTGCATTAAATGCGTCTGAAATGATTGGACATTAAATACGTCTTTTTACGCACGAGCCATTACTTCGCAGGGATGTAACCGTCAATTGGGCTTATTGGGCCTGGATTTCAACTGATGAAGGCCCATTTCATAAAAACATTTACTGAAACGTTACCATTTTCGCGCTTTAACGTTACCAAACGACGGAGTCGTTTGAATTTGAAAGGTTACGTTTTGAAGTAAACGTCGTGACTTTTAATAGAGCACTGTGCTTCTTCGTTACCTATAAAAGGGACACTTAACGAGTTTTGGAATTCATCTCTGTCTTCAAGCTTAGTGAACCTCTGCTCAAATTTCTGGAGATTTCTTTGCTGCCTTCAACCTTTACAAAGTTCTTCTCCCTTTTAGGTAACCTCCCTTTCCTTTATCTCCCTACAATTTTATTCATTCTACTTCGACCATGCGCCCTAGAACAGGCAACGCTAGTACCTCCAACAGGGGGAGTTTGAGCTCTCGCGTCCCCTCTAGCTACCGTGGTGGAAGGATTCCAGTGAATCTTTCTGTGGCTGGGCTTCGTCGCTTAGAGAGAGTTGAAACTTCTTCCTCACGAGCGTCTTCTACTCAACGCCGCTCTGAGGTTCCCCTTGACTCGAGGGCTACCAGCAGCTCTGATGAAGGGTCAAGTAACGAAGGTTATCTCTCTGACGATGTTGCTTTCTACCACAGTACATACGCGTTCCATTGTGCATCAAAGACCATGGAGGTCCCTGGATCTGGTAAAACGATGATTCTTCGTACTACTGAAGGTTGTGTCAACGTCGTAGCACACCGGCTGAACTGGGAAAAACTGAATAGGGAGAGGCCGTACTGCTGGGTTGAGGAGGAATTTTTGGAAATCCCCTCACATCATGCGAATGAAGAAGAATGCCCCGTCACTCTCCGCTGCAAGATTTACTCAGATAAGAAGTATAAAGGACGTTATGTTGCCCTCGCACCCCGTCCATCTGAAAGGGTTTGCCATATCGTCCCAGACAAGAGGTCGGTCTACATGTACGACTTCGTATTTCAAAAGTTGGGGTCCGCTTCCCCATGACGGAATTTCAGATTGCCGTCCTGCGCTTCTTGGACTGCGCTCCAACTCAACTACACCCCAACGGCTGGGGCCTAGTCCGCGCTCTCGAAATTCTGGGAGAGCATTTCAACTTCACCGCCACCGTGGCCAAATTATTCTATTATTGCCAGGTGGTCCGCCGTGCCAACAAGAAAGGCGGCCTTGGATTCATAACACTCCGTTGTGACCCAAGGATGGTAAGCTTCAAGTCCTACACTGAATCCGCTAAGGTGGATGGATGTTCTTTCAAACATTATTATACGCGGGTCCGTATTCAACCCAACAAGCCGGTCTTCTAGCGCAACAAGGAAGGGTTCACCAAGTTTCCTCTCAGTTGGACGCACGAGCACTTTCTACTGCTGAGTCGTGCTTACTATACTGATGAGGGTGAGCTTTCCTCTCACTCCGTTGAGGTACTGAGCGCCATGCAGACGGCCTCGAGGACCCTCAAAGGATTTTTATGCAGGCTCCTCCTGGCGGATGGCGATGTCTGAACTACCTACCTCCGTAATATCCATTCCTTTCTTACTGTGGTTATGTTTTGCATTTATTCCGCTCTAATTATTTTCTCTTCATATATTTACTCTATTCTCCTTGTTTTGCAGAACAAATCGAAGAAGCCTGTCCAGAGATGTTGTCTCTAAGGACTATGCTGGCTGATAATGACTCCTCCTCAGAGGAAAACAAAATTCAAGCTAAGAGGAACGCCACCAAAGCTCCAACTATTCCTCTGACTTTCGCTGTGGGAGACGAAGTCCCTCTCCTTGATGAGGAAGAACCAGAAAAACAAGCGGAAGCCACTGGGCAGGGCGATGAAGAGGTCGTCCCAGAAAAGAAAAAGAAGAAAAGGCACCTGGTCAAGATAGTGGATCTGGAGAAGCCTCCCTCTGGTGACCCCGCAAAGAAACGCCAAAAGACGCTTAAGGAATCTAGGCTTAAAAAGGACAAGGGGAAGGAACCTGTCCTTGACTCTTCTGCTCCTCCTTCACATGCCACTTCTGGGCTGGACTCTGAGAGCGGTCCTCCTCCAGCGTCTGACCCTCCTCGCAAGATAGGCAGCTGGAAAGGTAAAAGGTGCCATTTGATCAGCGACAAGAAGGTAAAGGGTGGGGTTGACCCTCGGTCGACAGAAAATACAGAGATTGGGGGAGCTAACAGGACGTCTCGTCCAAATTAACTCACTGTTGGCAAGAAATGTAAAGATTGGGGGGAGCTAACAGGACGTCTCGTCCAAATTAACTCACTGGACCTAAAGGCTCGGGGTGGTGCCCCAGTTTGACATGACTGAAGGTTCTTGGGGAATTACTCTTTGACTGAAAGAGGGTGAACCTGGGGTGCCCCAGTTGGAGATGATTTGAAGGAATCTTGGGGAATTTCCCCTTGACTAAAATAGAAGAAATCTGGGGGAGATGCCCCAGTTAGGAAGATTGAAAGGATCTCAAGGAACTGCTTCTTAACTGGAAGGAAAAATCTGGGGTCCACTGGGGATGTATGGTGGGCTTACTAAAGGAAAGAAATCTGGGGATGATCCAGTTCAAGCTGTCTTGGATGATTCAGGGAACTGCTCCTTGATTGGTAGGAAGAGAAATGGGGGAAAATCTAGCTGAAAGAGCTAGGGATACTGCCCCTCGAACGGAGGAAAGATTTGGGGTGATACCTCAATTTTGGAAAGATTAGAAGATTTAGGGGTACCACCTCAAGGCTGGGAGAAGGATATGGGGTGATGCCCCAGTTAGGGCGGTTGAAGAAGCTTGGGGTACGTTCCCTTTTGACAGAGAGAGACCCGAGTGATGTCTCGGCTTAAACTTCCCGGGAGCGTGGGGTATTGCTCTTGGGTTGACAAAAAATAACATCCTGGGGGAGATGCCCCAGTTTGACATGATCTAAAGGGCTTTGGGGGAATCTAGGGTGATGCCCCAATTTAATTTGTCTGGGAAGTGTAGTTCTACTGGGGAAGAATTTAGTGATTCGGGTACTGCCTCTTGATTGAGAATGGAAAGTTTGGGATTCATTGGGGAAGAGATCTTGATAAGTGCCAGCTTTGGCGATTGATTTCACTGGGGATGAGAATTTGAGAGGTGCTGATTTTGGAGTTGAGTGGGAGACTTTGAAGATTGCCAACTTTGGCGAAAGAGGCTTAGAACGGTGTTTGCTTTGGAGATTGAAGAGGAGACTTTGAGAAGTGCCAACTTTGGCGACCTAAGGATGGAGTTCCGAGAAGTGCCAACTTTGGCGAGGAAGGTTCCACTAGGGGGATGAGAATTTGAGAGATGCTGACTTTGGAGTTGAGCGAGAGATTTTAAAGATGTCTGCTTAGGCGATGGAAGAAGAAAACACTAAAAGGTGCCAACTTTGGCGATTTAGGGAAGGAGTTCTGAGGCGATTCGAGGAGGGGACTTGAAGGACTTGATTGAGGTGTTAATGCCTGGCATGACTGTCTGTGAGATAACCTGCATAAAAAATGGTAAGTAGTGCAAAGATAAGTTCAAAAACTGGGTAGGTCCTGTGAAACCGCGACCCTTAGGACAACTCATGGACAGAGGAGAATGCAAGAGGCGATCATAGCTTTGAAGCGCATGCCTGGCTGAGTCTTTGTGATGATTGTCGAGGTCAAGTAGTGGGAGCGTCTTGTCCCTTACGACTTTAAATGTTCACCATTCTTTTATTTTATTTTTTATAAAAACACAATGTTTTATCAGATTAATACAATTCATAACACGTATCGAAAAAGGATAAATTTTATTCATGTATGACAAACAGAATACAGAGAATGGACAATGGGGAAAATAGATGGGATGGAATGAAGTTACATAGGACAGGTCAAGGCCAGGAGAAACAGGGAAGGTTCGAGGATCCTCCAGTGAGTTCCTGAGACTAGTGAGAACCTTAATCTCACGTCACGACCTCAAGTACATCGTTCAACTCTGCCTTTGAGAGGGTAGTTTAACCATGGTCCACATGCCTCAGTTTGCACGTTTTGCATTGGAAACCTTAGTTACTCTGCCGAAATCTTGACCCTAATTTTTACCTGAGCTGCCTTTTCAGGTTTTCAACTCACCGGTGTTGGCCCGTCGGTTGTAACCGGGCTTTGTGAATTGGCAAGCGCACCAATCGTTTGTAGTTTTCGAAATTTAGATATCGTTCCACTGGGATTGAAGTCCAATAACAACAGTAATCTTCTACTTACTATGGTAAATATGAAGGATATTATAAACAAAAGAATGATTTATGTACAGTTTATACAATATTCACAAGATAGCATGGTTGAGTGATTCATGAGATAAAAAGATAAATAAAATCTATCTAAAAAGTTGAGTTGTAACCTAGAATAGGTAAGATACTTGAGATAAACACAGATAAACAAATTATGTTGGAAATTGGATCCCTAATCTAGAATAACAATGAGGAACTCAAAACATGCATGTTTAATCATCAAGTTTCATGTCATTGCAGCTTAAAATCATTATAACCGATCCCTCGTGATATAAATTCTAAGAATTCACCGTAAAGTCCGATCCCTCGTGAGCTTTCTCAGTAAAAACTTGCATTAAGACCTGGCCTTATGGCAACAATGGTTAACAACCCCTATAGAATTGAGATACCAAGGGTATTCCAACTTTTTACTTTCGTCAAAACAAGTTTCAATACGGCATAAATAATCATTCTCCCGGTTTGACATTTACACTAATAAAACCAGTTTCGATACACATGAAAATCATTCTCCCGTTTGACGTTCATATTAATAAAAGGTTGAAATACTAACATGGACTTGAATCATAAACATGCAGAGGTCGAATTCACAACATTATACTCAATAGATTAGTTCACCAATTCCAACATAAACAGATTAGTTACACATGGTAAGAGTAAAAACAACACTTACAGAGTTTGACATTACGAAGAAGACGATGGAAACTTCACGATACAACGATCACAATACACCGAAACACACTCAAGTATCTAGAAAACTATTCTAGAACTACAACTCACAAAAGAAGTACTCAAAGTCGAGCACAAGAGAGAAGAGAAGAGAAGTGTATGGAATGGGATGCTATGAATGGTGTTGGATGGCCCTATTTATAGGGCTGAGCAAGGGTGCTGACGCTACGCGTCCCTGTGACGCTACGCGTCAGATCCCTGACTCAGCCTCCATTAAACACTTGATAATGGCCACTTTCAATAATTAATCTTGATCATGCCTGGCCACTTGGGCATGTTTCCACGAGTTTTTGGCCATTTATGCTGATTGGGGTGGCCCTTGGGCTGAGTGGAGTGCCCATTATTGGGTCCAAGTGGGGTGGTTGGCCAAAAGTTGGAGTGGAGACCACGCAGCACTGACGCTACGCGTGGCTGTGATGCGTAGCGTCAGCATCAAAAATAGCACTTGATGCTACGCGTGGGGTGAGGCTACGCGTCAGCTCCTCCAGTGTAATTTTCTCTTGATTTCTTAACTTTTTCACTGCAAAACTAGAGAAAATTGATCAAGGGCAGATTATTTCCAACAACATTCATTTATTGAATTTAAATCCTAATTTTCTAACAAATTAAACTAATTTTTATAATTTTTATGAAATTTTTATTTAAGCTTTTATTGAAAATTTGAGGACTAACAAATACCCCCAACTTGAGACATTGCTCGTCCTCGAGCAAGAGAGAAAAATAATAAGAATAAAAATTTGAAATCAAATTTTTAAGTTAGTCTGAAAATTTATCACAAAAAATAATTACACAATTTCAACTATTTTGTAATAATCAAAAACTGATTCAAATATAACAAAGGTTTAATGATAAAATTACTTACAATATTCTATTAACAATCAAGCAGAATTTCAGGCTTACCTCACAAGTGTTTATCTCTATGCAATTGGTAACCTGTTTCACTCAATCAATCATAAAATCAAACGAATTTAACTTTGTTTGTCATCTAATCATTGGTTATTTATACAGAGTTAATTCGGAAATCACAAGGTCTTTTCACGGGTTGTAATGAGGCTTGGTTTACAAGAATCAATGGTTTTTCTTGGAATTCAAAAACCTGAAATCATAAAAGAGCATTTTACAATCCTTAGGCTTTCTCTTGATCCAAACTCTCATTTATTTTTTTTTATTGATGAAAAATAAATACCCCCAACTTGATTCTTTTCACTATTTTTGACTTTTCTTTTCCATATTTTCTTTTTGAAAAGAATCAAGTTGCTTATTTTCACTCCCCATTTTTGTGAGAACACTCAAAATATTTTTCATTTATTTCAACTGCTCTTTTAATCAATCAAGTATAGGGAATGGTAAAAACAAATTTAGGCTATAAGGGTACCAAAGAATTTTATTTTAGGCTCAAATGGGCTTGCAAAGGATAAAAGACTTTTTACCAAGGTAAGCTGTTTGGCCCAAGGTTTTGTTTCACCAATAAATGTGCCTTGATCATTTTCCCGAATTCTCTGTACAACAACACAAATCACAGATTAAAGCAAAATCAATTCGAATTGAAAATATGTCGATTAAAACCCTCAAGTGTGTAAAAAGGATCTCTCAACTTACCGGGTTATTGAAATTTGCTTGATGTTTAATAAACTTATTGTAATTAAATTTATCAAATTTCCTAAGTTATAAAGAATCAAAAATTGATTTTAACAAAATTGGTTTTATTGTGTAAAAACTCTAAGTGTATAAACTAACTTACTAACGAAAATCTGATTCATTTATTTTAAAAAAGAAGAATTATTTCTCGAAAGAAAATTGAGCAAAAACAAATAAACACACCACACAATGATAAAATGCCATAATATAAAATGTAAATATAAATGTAAATGTAAATCCAAATATAACTAGAATCAAATGTACTCAAAATAAATGAAGATGGCATCCTCAATCCTCCATCTGATCATCATCATCCTCCTCCTCCTCCTCCTCATCATCACCATCAGAGTCATGATGTGCACTAGAAGATCCACCAGTCTCAGGGTAGGTGGGTAAATCTCCAGGCCAAGCTACATGTGCTGCAAACTCGGCTGGGGTAACATAAGGTGCTCCCTCTCCCTGTAACCTGTACTGATAGAATTCATCATGAAGATGAATATAAGCTCTGTGAGTGGCAGCCATCATCTGCATCATATGCTGATGCTCAAGTGTCATCCGGGCAAAGCCCTGTGTAACAGCATCAGCAGATGGAGGCTGCATTGGTGGTCTCCTCCTCCGAGGTCGGGGCTGAGCCTCCTGCTCTAGTGGTGGAAGCTCGCACTGCTGCACAAAATAATCTCTGTTTACTAGAACTTTAGGGACTCTCCCTGAAGAACTAGTAAACTCGGGTGAAGGTACAATGACTCCCTGCCTCCTCAGTAAGGCAGATATGATGAGAGGAAAGGGTATGGGGCGATTCACTTTATACCCAAGGGCATAAAAGTGAATCTGCTCGGAGATAAGCTCGACGATATCAATGGTGTGGCCCTGGAGGATGGAATAAAGGAGGCAACAACGCTCCACTGGAAGGGAAGAAAGATGGGTGACAGGAGTGATATTATGGAGCATGAGATGGGACCACGCCTGGGCTATGGGGGTAAGCTGGGTCTTGAGGAGGTTAGATGGACTCCTTCCAACCCTACTCAGGTTGAAAAAGATTCCATCCTTGCTCAGAAAATGAGCAACCTCCTCGAGGGAGTATCCTAACTCTCCCTCAGCAAGAATCTTGTTTCTGTTTTCCTTCCAGAAACAAGTGTCATCCTCGGGAGTAGGCTCCCAAGGGTTACCCAGTAGGGTACTGATGGTGTCCCGGTCATAAGAGATATGCCGGCCTCTAACCCAACTAGTCTGCTGCTGCCCAAGATTCGGTGCGTCCTGACGGGTCCTGTAAGAATTTGCGTAAAACTCCATCACTAAGATGGGGTCCCCCTCAGTAGGCAGGGAGAATAGAGGTCCCCATCTCCTCTGCTGCACTCTATCCTGCAGCTCAGGATAGTCTCCTGCACTCAGATCAAGGACCCTCTCCCAGATCAGTCTCTGGCCCTTGATCTGATGAAATCTCGCCCACTTCGCATCAGTGCGAAATCTAGTAGGATCCCTCGGTCCCAACACCTCCTGTCTCTGAGAATCCGGATCCTCAGAAGTGGTGTCAGTGTCTGTGGATTTCCTCTGTCTTTTAGAGGGACCGGCTGTGGGAATGGATTTCTTAGGTGCCATCTGCAAAAAGTAAAAATTTAAAATTAAACATACACTAAATAAATCACACACAAGCAAACAATTATTTGTAAAATATTTTTGGGTTTTCTAAAATTTTTCACAAATAAAAATGCAATTCAACGACATATTTTTAAATTTTTAATATTTAAAGAAATTAACATACATATATTCAAATAATATACAAAACAAAATACAATTTATTCAAAATTCATACAAAGTTGCAAGAAAGTATAAATATAAACTAAGAAAATTTATTAATTTCAAAAGAAAACAGCAAACAGCAAACAAACAGCAAGATTTAAAAACAGAGGCTGACGCTACGCGTGGTGTGACGCTACGCATCAGCCTGTTCTACCCACGCTACGCGTCAGTGGGACGCTACGCGTGGGCTTACAGTTCATCCTCACGCTACGCGTCAGTGGGACGCTACGCGTGGGATGCGCAGAAAAAAAAAAAAACAGGGGTTGCATAGCAGCAACCCCTTTTCAACCTGCACTACATCCATTCAATCCCTAACTCCTAACAGCAATCAATCCCAATGGTCTTCTAATCCTAATCCTAACCACATTTATTTCTACAAATTAAAAATCAAAAACAAAACTAAAGAGAAGGGATTAGAATACTTACTTGTGATTCCTTGAGCAATGGGATTGAAGGGGTTTGGAAGAGAGAAAAGGGAGTTTCGAAAATTAGGTTTGAAATCTTAAGTGAGGCAGAGAAGAGTTCTTAGGTTTTAAAACCTAAGATGGGCCTCTCTGGTTCAGTTTTAAAAACTGAACGTGGGCTCTGACGCTACGCGTGGTTGGGAAGCTACACGTCAGAACCAAAATTCAGAGTCCACGCTACGCGTCACTGGGGCGCTACGCGTGGGCTTCTGTTTTAATTTTTCAAAATTTTGATTTTAAAACCTTTTTCTTTTCAAATTTAAAACCCCTTTTTTAAACTTCAAAAAGAATTTTGTGTTTTTTTTTTTATGTTAAAAATTAAAAATAACAAGAAAAGAATGGGTTGCCTCCCATTGAGCGCTAGGTTTAATGTCTCCAGCCAGACATTACCTCTGATTAATCAGGTGGTTTCCCAATATTCTTTGAGGAATCACCTGTCTTTTTCTTCCTTCTTCTTCTTTTCCGATGCCTAATTACCTGTTTTTCATCTTTCAAAGCATCGGTTAATTTAAAACAATTTAATTGATTGGGAAGAGATATACCTGGTTCGGTCGAAAGGTAAACCTTTGCCTCATTACTTATCCTGAGGTGTTCATGAGCACTGAAGCTTACCTCTTCTTCATAAACTTTGACTGCAACCATACTTTGATCAACATCCACTTTGATTTTTGCAGTCTTCATGAAAGGTCTTCCTAGGATCAGGGGGATCTCAGTATCTTCCTTCATATCCAGTACCATAAAGTCAACTTTGAAGTGGTACTTGTCAACCTTTACTAACACATCTTCCACAATCCCAACAGGCTTTTTGACAGAGCGATCCGCAAACTGTAATTCTGTCTTTGCTTCTTTTAGCTCATATTCACCAATGCGTTTTATTAAATCTAGGGGTATCAAGTTAATGTTAGCCCCTAAATCTAATAACGCATTCCTGATGTTGATATTTCCGATTGTTACAGGAATGGTGAAACTCCCCGGATCTTTACATTTTTTTGGGGTTATACAGTTTGTTTCTTGCTCTGTATCTCTTTGCACATTTTTTTCTTTTTCATTTTTTTCATTTTTTTCTATTTTTTCACTTTCTTTTTCTTCTTCTTCTTTCTTTTTCTCACTCTTTTCTTTACAATCAATTTTTACAACATCAATAGAAATAGCATTACATTGTTCCCTTGGGTTTTGAGTGTTTGCAGAAAACCCAGAACTCTTTAATTCAGCTATTTCTTTTGCGAGCTGACCCATTTGTATGTCTGATGCTTTTCGGGCAGCTTTATTTGTCTCTACAAACTGCAATAACTGTTGAATAGCTTCCTCTATTCTTGTCAACCTTGCATTGTCAGTTTGTTGTTGCTTGAATTGATTGTTAGGAGGTCTGTTGGAAGGTCCAGTGTCCTGTCTCCAGCCAATATTCTGATTTTGCCAACCCTGCAGGTAATTGTTAGGAAAAGAATTTCCATGATTAAAAGGATAATTACCTAAGGGTGCTCTTTGATGGTTCATGAAATTGGCTTGCTCTTGCTCATTTCCACAGTAACCACATGGTTGTTCTCCCATGCAGTGCGTACATGCTTTAAGTTGAGCAGGGGGTGGTGATGCTACTTGAGCAATTTGAAGTTTTTCCAATTGCTTGCTCATAACTTCAATTTGTTGAGTCAGTAATTTTTGCTGAGCCAACACTGCATCATTCACTCCCAATTCGAGCATTCCTGGCTTCCTTTGCATATTACCTCTTTCATGCTTTGCTTGTCGGTCACTAATAGCCATTGATTCCAATATTTCTATGGCTTCTTCCACAGTCTTGTTCATTAAAGAACCACCTGCACAAGCATCTAACATCATCTTGAACTGAGGCAATAAACCATGGTAAACGATTCTTACCTTCTCGGTATCGTTCAGGTTGTGGTTTGGGCATTTTCTCAAGAGTGCCTTGAATCGTTCCCATGTTTCTCCTAATGATTCATCATTATTTTGGGAAAAAGAGTGTATGGCTGTCATTGCTTCAAAATATTTTGAAGGAGAATAAAATCTTTCCAAAAATTTTCTTTCAACATCGGACCAGTTTGCAAAACTACCCGGTGGACAAGATTTAAACCATTCTTTTGCTTTCCCAATCAATGAAAAAGGAAAGAGTCTCATGTAAACAGACTCTTCTTGATTGGGTTCAAAACCAATTGTGCTGCATAACTCATAAAAAACAGTTAAATGTTCATATGGTTCTTCATGATTTAAACCAGCAAATTGGTTGTTTTGAATAATGTTTAAAGTGGCAGGTTTAATTTCCACTGGTAAAACTGGTCCTTGAAACATTCCCGAAACTTGGGGTGGACCATTTATAGCAGCAAACTGTCCCAATGTTCTCCTTTCAGCAGCCATATTTGAATTTTCAAAAATTTTTGAAGTAGAAGAAGAATTAGTTTGTGTTTTAGATTTCAAAGACTTGATTTTCTTTACAAACCTTTCTATCTCAGGATCAAAATAAATTTTACCTGCGGTAGATCGAGTTTGCATACACAAACTAGACAAGGAAAGTTAGTGTAATAATGATAAGAAATAAATAAAAAATTATCTAAGGTAAAAAAAATATTTACCACGGTAATTAAAATTTTACTGTTTTACTGAAACAATTCAATCCCCGGCAACGGCGCCAGAAAACTTGTTGGCCCGTCGGTTGTAACCGGGCTTTGTGAATTGGCAAGCGCACCAATCGTTTGTAGTTTTCGAAATTTAGATATCGTTCCACTGGGATTGAAGTCCAATAACAACAGTAATCTTCTACTTACTATGGTAAATATGAAGGATATTATAAACAAAAGAATGATTTATGTACAGTTTATACAATATTCACAAGATAGCATGGTTGAGTGATTCATGAGATAAAAAGATAAATAAAATCTATCTAAAAAGTTGAGTTGTAACCTAGAATAGGTAAGATGCTTGAGATAAACACAGATAAACAAATTATGTTGGAAATTGGATCCCTAATCTAGAATAACAATGAGGAACTCAAAACATGCATGTTTAATCATCAAGTTTCATGTCATTGCAGCTTAAAATCATTATAACCGATCCCTCGTGATATAAATTCTAAGAATTCACCGTAAAGTCTGATCCCTCGTGAGCTTTCTCAGTAAAAACTTGCATTAAGACCTGGCCTTATGGCAACAATGGTTAACAACCCCTATAGAATTGAGATACCAAGGGTATTCCAACTTTTTACTTTCGTCAAAACAAGTTTCAATACGGCATAAATAATCATTCTCCCGTTTGACATTTACACTAATAAAACCAGTTTCGATACACATGAAAATCATTCTCCCGTTTGACGTTCATATTAATAAAAGGTTGAAATACTAACATGGACTTGAATCATAAACATGCAGAGGTCGAATTCACAACATTATACTCAATAGATTAGTTCACCAATTCCAACATAAACAGATTAGTTACACATGGTAAGAGTAAAAACAACACTTACAGAGTTTGACATTACGAAGAAGACGATGGAAACTTCATGATACAACGATCACAATACACCGAAACACACTCAAGTATCTAGAAAACTATTCTAGAACTACAACTCACAAAAGAAGTACTCAAAGTCGAGCACAAGAGAGAAGAGAAGAGAAGTGTATGGAATGGGATGCTATGAATGGTGTTGGATGGCCCTATTTATAGGGCTGAGCAAGGGTGCTGACGCTACGCGTCCCTGTGACGCTACGCGTCAGATCCCTGACTCAGCCTCCATTAAACACTTGATAATGGCCACTTTCAATAATTAATCTTGATCATGCCTGGCCACTTGGGCATGTTTCCACGAGTTTTTGGCCATTTATGCTGATTGGGGTGGCCCTTGGGCTGAGTGGAGTGCCCATTATTGGGTCCAAGTGGGGTGGTTGGCCAAAAGTTGGAGTGGAGACCACGCAGCACTGACGCTACGCGTGGCTGTGATGCGTAGCGTCAGCATCAAAAATAGCACTTGATGCTACGCGTGGGGTGAGGCTACGCGTCAGCTCCTCCAGTGTAATTTTCTCTTGATTTCTTAACTTTTTCACTGCAAAACTAGAGAAAATTGATCAAGGGCAGATTATTTCCAACAACATTCATTTATTGAATTTAAATCCTAATTTTCTAACAAATTAAACTAATTTTTATAATTTTTATGAAATTTTTATTTAAGCTTTTATTGAAAATTTGAGGACTAACAACCGGGTTGCTCTAACTTTTGCCTAGGCTGCCCTTTCAGGTTTTCAGCCTAGCGAGCTCTTTTCTTTCTTTATAATGTGTTCTTGTTCATTTTTGGGCTGCATCCTTTACAGTAAAAAGTTGAAACTGATCACACTCCAGTTGAGTCTGCCTATTCTTTTCCAAATTTAGTTTGATCCTTTGGGAAACTGATGTCACTTCAAATAGGAGACTCCACTCCTATGCCATGTACCCAAGGAAATATTGGTGAGTCTTTTGGCACCAATGAGAGGGAATTACTCTTGAATCATCATTCTGGCCTTTTGTTTTTTCTTTTTTTTATTTTTTTCATTTTCCATTTCTTTTGTTTGCCCTCTTTTTTTTGCTTTTGTGTTTTTTTTCTTTGTTTTTTTTAATCCCCTTAATGACGCAACGACTCGATCTGACAGACTATTTCCTTGGCTACATAGGTATGAGGAATGGCGCACTCCTTAGGGTTGAGGTGTTGATGATGACAAGAATACGAGTTCTTGGCCTGACGACATTTGTTCCCCTTATACAAAAAATGACAGCTTGCTCGCGGATCTGGACGTAACCAGCTTTCCCTGCTTGGTATGTGCATTGGACTTCAAGCTTGACTTCTACTTTTCATTTTTTCATTTTTCATTTTTTTTTTGAATTTTTGGCCAAGTCTCCCTTGACTGTATCTGCATTTAAGGCATTAGCAATTTTCCCCTATTTATGCTGGTAACTGTTGTGGTTTTCTTAGTTGACTGGCCTACCACTTGTCCAATTTGGGACTTGGCAATGTTATCATTCACATAGATTATTTCCACGCCCTGAAACAATATTACTAATGTCTTCTGATATATTGCCCCGTGATTCCTTCAGTCATTCTTGACTCAGGGGTATTCCTTAACCTCTTGTTCTAACAATCTGGTTAACTTGTGTGGTGACTCACAAGCTTTCCTACCTTCTTTGTCAGCACAATCGACCGGGTAGTTGAGGTCGTAAAATAGGATTGTGATTTCATTAGTCTCAAGAGGATCATTTTTGGGTCTGCAATTTAGTGCGTTATGGCAAAAAATAAAAAAGAAAGAAAAAGAGGAACAAGCAAGTAAAGAAAATGAATCAATGCAAGGATAAAAAAATTTTTTTTAGAATTTCGATACGCATTTATTGATTGACTGGTAAAACAAGTTTTTTCGCCTTTATTACATGGAAAGTCCCAAAGCCTTAGGCATAGCAGAGGGATAAACAAGACTTTTAAGGCAATGACAAATTACTTTGGTGAATCATTTAAAATCGTAGGGAGTTCGACAGCTTCCCAGTTACTGAGCTCTCGGCCCGACAGGCAAGCGGTCACCAAATCAACATTGTTATCAAAACTATCAACCACCACGGCATTAACTTCTGAGCTTCCATGATTAGGCAGGGGATTCTTGACCACGTTAGGGCTTCCTTCTTTAAAATCGATCCATTCGGCTTTGATCAAATCTCTCACTTTATATTTCAGAGCCATGCAATTTTCTGTGGAATGCCCCGGTGCCCCAGCGTGGTAATCACAATGAGCGTCTGGGTCATATCCCCTTGGATAAGGAGGTTGCAATGGCTTCATGGGGCATGAAACCAACAGACCTTCCTGAACGAGGATTGGAAAAAGTTCGGAATATGTTATGGGAATTGGATCGAACTGCACCGGGGTGCGCTCATTGTTGGGATTCCTTGGGTTCTGATTATGGTTGGGTGGTTGAGCTACTTGCTGCGGGTGATGGTATGGCATGGGTTGTGGCATTAGAGCTCTTACCATGGGTGGGCGGAAGTGAGGAGTATGAGCTGTCGGGCCATAAGTGGCTGCGGCCACATAAGGATTGGGAGCTTGAATCATGGTAGGAGTGAATGGTCTCGGCGGAGCCGTCTTTTGATTAGAAGAGATGGAATTAGTTTCTCCGTCCCTTCTCCCAGGTGCCGGCTTCCTCGTCATGTTTGCCCCAGATGAGCCTTGAGTGATCTTACCCGTTCGTATTCCACTCTCCACTCTTTCCCCAATAGTCACAATGTCGGAGAAGTTGGCTGAAACACTACCAATCATCTTGCCGTAGAAAGGTGATGGGAGTGTGTCGATAAACATTGCGACTATTTCTTTTTCCAACAATGGGGGATCCACTTGCGCCGCTGTTTCTCTCCATCGTTGGGCATACTCCTTGAACGTTTCACTGTCCCTCTTCACCATATTTTGTAAATGAACCCTGTTGGGTGCCATATCCATGTTATACTTGTATTGTCTAAGGAAGGCATCTGCCAGGTCTTTCCAACAACGGATACGGTTCCGATCAAGGTGAGCATACCATGTAAGAGCAGCTCCTGCTAGACTATCTTGGAAGCAGTGGATCAACAGTTGGTCATTAGAAGAGTAAGATGCCATCTTTCGACAATACATTGTGAGATGATTCTTAGGACAAGTCATTCCCCGATACTTGTCAAAGTCTGGCATCTTGAATTTAGGCGGGAGGATAACATCTGTGACTAAACATAGCTCCGAAGCATCTATTAGTCCAAAACCTCCGGCGCCTTCCATCATTCTTAAACGCTCTTCTAAGATCTCTATCCTTTCCCTCCGAGGAGCCGCGACCGCGCGGGTTGTATCTTGGAGGTTGGTCCCATAGGGGGTTCCGTATCCATACGGATAGCCGAATGACTGGTTGAATAGAGGCAACACATGGGACTGGTTTACTAGGCCTGTATTTGGTGAGGGACCTTGAGGATGGGCCATAGCATAAGTCGGCTGGGTTATCTGGGCTTGTGTATTTTGGGCTTGGGCGTTGTAGGTTGGCTGGGCCATCGGGGCTTGTGTGTTTTGGGTTTGGTAAGTTTGTGGGTCATGGGCTTGCGTGTTTTGGGTTTGGTAGGTTTTTGGGTCATGGGCTTGCGTGTTTTGGGTTTGGTGGAGTGGTGGCATATTTGGTTGTGTGGGGTATGAAGCATGAGGATTTACCGCTTGCTGGTTGTGGGCGTCTTGTTGGTAAGCGAGCGGGGGATAGTACCCCGGGGGTAGGCCATAAAGTGGAAAAGGTACTGGGTTGCCGTCTAGACCGACAAATGTATGTTGTGCGTAAGACTGGCCGTAAGGTGGCTGGGTCTCAATGGCAGGGTTAGGTCTCCCGACATGAATGGTGAGAGGGGGTGTCGTTGTGTTAGGGAGTTGGGTTCTTGCTGGGTCAGAATCAAGGGGAGGTGGCACGGTGGCAGGCTGCTGTTGGGCATCCTCAACACCTGCAGAGGAGCCTCCTTCGGTAAGTTTCTTTTCTAAGAGTTTAGTTAACTCCGCGACTCGCTCTTTCAGCTGATCGAACTCGGTTCTAAAGTTTCCTTCAACAGCTTCTGCCTCAGCCATGAGTTTCTTTTGGAGCCGGGTCTGGTAAGGATGCCTACCCGTGACGTTGGTGTCTTTTTTTTTTTTAAAAAAAAAAAGAAGAAATAAATGTTAGGCAGAAATAAAAAGAAGGAAAATGTTGTGGGAAACAATCACAGACTTTGGCGAGTATCCTTTGACCATTCCTTAGAATTTATCATTCAAAAGTACTAGGTATGGTAATCATAGAAATTAATATGGGATATTTGTGAAGACAGAAGAAATCTTTTATCCTGCGGCGGGAGCCTCTAGCTCAGACATATTCTTCGGGCAATTACAGCCCTTATTTCTTAAGTTCAATCCCATGTCAATTTCCATAGATACTCAAAGGGTACATGACCAAAGGAGGACTATCTATTCACCCGAAGAATACTGTGTGTTTCAAAACGAGTCATTATTTCAATAACTCAGTAAATCTGCAGGTGGTAGATAATTCATTTTCTTGGATAAAAGGGGAAAGCAAAAATGACATAAGGTAAAGTAAAGTTTGCCCTTTTGTGGCCTAGGTTGGGTTTTGTTGAAAGTTTTCTCTAGGCCCTATGGTTTGTCTAAAAGTGGCTCTTCACACCAGGTGGCTCATTCTAGACTTCTAGAAGGTCACCAGAGCCAAGATCCTACCCATGACAGGGACGCAACAGTGGGGAACCACTAGGTGCGTATATCATGAGAGGTCGAACTCTGGTTGAGGTTCTCACGAACACCGGATAGGAAGTACATCCCATACGATTCCGTTACCAACCTCTCCTAACTTAAGCTTCATTTGGGGCCCGGGTATAGGGCGCCACTCATAAGTGTGTGTGAGTAATTTGTGAGTGTAGTGTGTGAAAGGGCATTCAATACTTTTTACCTTACTTCATTCTGCACAAAGAACAAACACAGAACAAATATACAAAGTCGTCTACCCTAGGGTTCAATAATTACAGGAAAGTAACATGGTCCTCTACCCTAGGGTTCAACAAGCATGCAAACATAGATAATGTAACAAATAACAAGATACAATTAAAACAAGAACAAACTTCCACAACAATTAACAGAAAATAAAACAAGGGGGAAGAAATCCAAGCTAACAAAGGCTATATAAAAGAACATGCGCTTTCAATCAAACTGGCCTGACTCTCTTAAGTGTCCCCAGTGGAGTCGCCATCTGTCGCAACCTGGATCGCGACGGCGCGGCGAGAAAGAGAGAAAGTGTGGAATGAAACAGGGAGTCGCCACCAATGTTTTTATTCATAGGAAAAACATTGGGAAAAAACTGAATTCAGTAAAGCACTGGTTAAAAGTTGAGATTCAAGTTCGGGAGTCGATTACGAGTAGGGAAGGTATTAGCACCCTACATCGCCTGTCAAAGACAGTACCAAGATTGAAAGCACAATATAAATAGCCTTAAATAAAACATGGTTTCTTCCCTTTTACTTTTATTTTGAAAATGATAGAATGGAGTAGAGAACTGTACAGACATAGAATGTTGAAGCGAGGTCAATGGGACGTTTCGTCCGAATTAAGCTCGACTTCGATATGAGACAGAGAGGGTGAGAGAATGCCAATAAGACGTCACGTCTAAATTAAACATCCTTGGGTAAAAAGGATAGGGATAGGAAAGAGATAAGCGAGACGTCTTGTCCTAAGTATCCCTTCCCTATGAATTGTAGCAAGGTTTGAACAAAAACTAGGGGAAATCAACAAGACGTCACGTCTAAATTGATTTTCACGGAAACGACAAAAAGTAACATCACGAAAGAAACGCAAAAAGCAAGGAAATAAATCAGTAAAAGGAAATAAGAAAGATGGGCCCGACAGGAGTTAAAGTCCTGCTCCTACGTATTCTTGAATTATCAAGAAATCAGGGTTACGTAGTTCTGAGGAAAAATTTTGACTCGAAACATGATGATGGAAGTCATTGAGATGGGGAACTCATACAAGACGAAGTTCTTCGCACGTGTACGGATCCTAAGGAGATTGTGTAGACGGAAGTGTTCCCGTACGACACGGTTAAAAAATGGAAATTTTTAGGCTAGAAAATAAAACATATGCAAAACTTATTACTTATTATTTTTTTTTATTATTTTATTATTTTATTTTTTTTATTATTTTATTAATAATAGCATACTTTATTAAAAATAACCTGGAAATAAAAAAAACTTGGGAATGAAAAGAAACTTGCTGGAAGAAGAAATGATACTACATAATAACAACTACAAAGAAAAGTAAAGAAAAGAAAAGAACATAATAATCTGGAAAAGAAACTAACCCGGAAATGGAAAAACTTGGAAATGAAAAGAAACTTGCCGGAAATGAAAAAAAACTTGCTGGAAGAAGAAATGCAACAGAGAAGAAGAAGAGGAGAAACGAATGGCTTCCCAAGACTTGATTGCCTTCAATGAAGAATCCCCCCCTTGAATGAATGCTCATGGTGCCTATTTATAGGAATGCAAAAGCAGCCATTGCCATAAAAAATTTGTAATGGAAGGTGCACTCTCCAATTAACAAGTCCATGGTGCTCCATTATCAACTTAAGTGCTCCATTATGATCTTTAGTGCCCCATTATGATGCTTTAGTGCTCCATTATGATCCTTAGTGCTCCATTATGATCTTTAGTGCCTTGCCCACCATCACAAACTTGCTCGTGCATTTGAGGGCTGATGCGTGCCAAATTTGAAAAAGAGTCCAACATGAAAGTTTTATATCTTTCTCTTAGCTTTAATTTGATATATGGCACAAAACTTTTCATTAAGAAACGAGGGAGATATGACTCATCTACGAAAACTGCTCCAGACTGTGACGAAAATACCTTTGCATGTAACATAAATTCACTGGGCAAAATGGGTAGAGAATTAGCTTTTGTGCCCTTCATGAAGTTTGTATATCTTTCTCTTAGCTTTAATTTGATATATGGCACAAAAATTTTCATCAAGAAACGAGGGAGATATGGCCCATCTATGAAAACTGCTCCAGAGTGTGACGGAAATACATTTGCAAGCAAAATAAATTCACTGGGCAAAATGGGTGGAGAATTAGCTTTTGTGGCCTTCATGAAGTTTGTAGATCTCTTTGATATGGAGCCATAGAAAAAAGAATGGGGTCATTTCAGTATCATATGAGGGAGATATGAATTTTTTCTTAAAGATGTGCAGAGCAGTCATGAAACTGGAGTAAGTCCAGGAAGATTATTAAAACTGTACCAATTGGTAAGGATTCATCCTTCAAGGTCTTCACAAAAGTCGTAGACAATTTTGTTACGAAAATTTAGAGACTGGGTTTGCGCAAATCAAAGATCGTATGAAGGAGTTATGAATTTTCAAATGAACTATGCGCATAAAAGAGTGCTCAAAGGATGGAACTGTACCAATTGGCCGGACAAAAAGAGGTGTTCACACTCTGTAATATCCGTTCTGCCAACTGAGTTACCGTTCTTCTCGTGCTATATACAACGGATTCAGACAGCGTATCATAATAAGGGAAATCCCAAGAGTTTTTGGAAATCAAAACCCTTGGTATTCGAAGAGTGGTTGGGGTGCATTAAATGCGTCTGAAATGATTGGACATTAAATACGTCTTTTTACGCACGAGCCATTACTTCGCAGGGATGTAACCGTCAATTGGGCTTATTGGGCCTGGATTTCAACTGATGAAGGCCCATTTCATAAAAACATTTACTGAAACGTTACCATTTTCGCGCTTTAACGTTACCAAACGACGGAGTCGTTTGAATTTGAAAGGTTACGTTTTGAAGTAAACGTCGTGACTTTTAATAGAGCACTGTGCTTCTTCGTTACCTATAAAAGGGACACTTAACGAGTTTTGGAATTCATCTCTGTCTTCAAGCTTAGTGAACCTCTGCTCAAATTTCTGGAGATTTCTTTGCTGCCTTCAACCTTTACAAAGTTCTTCTCCCTTTTAGGTAACCTCCCTTTCCTTTATCTCCCTACAATTTTATTCATTCTACTTCGACCATGCGCCCTAGAACAGGCAACGCTAGTACCTCCAACAGGGGGAGTTTGAGCTCTCGCGTCCCCTCTAGCTACCGTGGTGGAAGGATTCCAGTGAATCTTTCTGTGGCTGGGCTTCGTCGCTTAGAGAGAGTTGAAACTTCTTCCTCACGAGCGTCTTCTACTCAACGCCGCTCTGAGGTTCCCCTTGACTCGAGGGCTACCAGCAGCTCTGATGAAGGGTCAAGTAACGAAGGTTATCTCTCTGACGATGTTGCTTTCTACCACAGTACATACGCGTTCCATTGTGCATCAAAGACCATGGAGGTCCCTGGATCTGGTAAAACGATGATTCTTCGTACTACTGAAGGTTGTGTCAACGTCGTAGCACACCGGCTGAACTGGGAAAAACTGAATAGGGAGAGGCCGTACTGCTGGGTTGAGGAGGAATTTTTGGAAATCCCCTCACATCATGCGAATGAAGAAGAATGCCCCGTCACTCTCCGCTGCAAGATTTACTCAGATAAGAAGTATAAAGGACGTTATGTTGCCCTCGCACCCCGTCCATCTGAAAGGGTTTGCCATATCGTCCCAGACAAGAGGTCGGTCTACATGTACGACTTCGTATTTCAAAAGTTGGGGTCCGCTTCCCCATGACGGAATTTCAGATTGCCGTCCTGCGCTTCTTGGACTGCGCTCCAACTCAACTACACCCCAACGGCTGGGGCCTAGTCCGCGCTCTCGAAATTCTGGGAGAGCATTTCAACTTCACCGCCACCGTGGCCAAATTATTCTATTATTGCCAGGTGGTCCGCCGTGCCAACAAGAAAGGCGGCCTTGGATTCATAACACTCCGTTGTGACCCAAGGATGGTAAGCTTCAAGTCCTACACTGAATCCGCTAAGGTGGATGGATGTTCTTTCAAACATTATTATACGCGGGTCCGTATTCAACCCAACAAGCCGGTCTTCTAGCGCAACAAGGAAGGGTTCACCAAGTTTCCTCTCAGTTGGACGCACGAGCACTTTCTACTGCTGAGTCGTGCTTACTATACTGATGAGGGTGAGCTTTCCTCTCACTCCGTTGAGGTACTGAGCGCCATGCAGACGGCCTCGAGGACCCTCAAAGGATTTTTATGCAGGCTCCTCCTGGCGGATGGCGATGTCTGAACTACCTACCTCCGTAATATCCATTCCTTTCTTACTGTGGTTATGTTTTGCATTTATTCCGCTCTAATTATTTTCTCTTCATATATTTACTCTATTCTCCTTGTTTTGCAGAACAAATCGAAGAAGCCTGTCCAGAGATGTTGTCTCTAAGGACTATGCTGGCTGATAATGACTCCTCCTCAGAGGAAAACAAAATTCAAGCTAAGAGGAACGCCACCAAAGCTCCAACTATTCCTCTGACTTTCGCTGTGGGAGACGAAGTCCCTCTCCTTGATGAGGAAGAACCAGAAAAACAAGCGGAAGCCACTGGGCAGGGCGATGAAGAGGTCGTCCCAGAAAAGAAAAAGAAGAAAAGGCACCTGGTCAAGATAGTGGATCTGGAGAAGCCTCCCTCTGGTGACCCCGCAAAGAAACGCCAAAAGACGCTTAAGGAATCTAGGCTTAAAAAGGACAAGGGGAAGGAACCTGTCCTTGACTCTTCTGCTCCTCCTTCACATGCCACTTCTGGGCTGGACTCTGAGAGCGGTCCTCCTCCAGCGTCTGACCCTCCTCGCAATTCCTTTGTCTCGCCATACCTATGGTTCCAGGGGTCCATGCCCCCCACTCTTCCAAAGGCTAGGTACTGCCTCCGCCCCTCGCTCGACGCTGCTGAGGTCTGAGGCGCATGTAAAGCCGGCCACTGACAGCTAGATGAGCTATCCGGCCTCTTGAACTCTTTGAGCGAAAAGGCGGACTATATGGAGCAAGTTGAAAAGCTTGAAATCGAACTCGCTGTGAAGGAAAAATGGGCAGCCAAACAATCTGAGATTCACAGAGGTGTGGAGGCTGAACTGAAGAAGGCCAAGGAAACACTTCAGAAGAAAACAGAGGAAATAAGCCAACTTCATTTCGCCAATAAAGCATTGGAGCGGCAGGTCAATGAGCTTCAGCAACAGAATAAGTCCATTCCCCTCCTTGAAGAAGAGCTACAATTGGAGAAGAAGAGATCGGCCAAGCTTGCTGACGATCTCAAAATAATGGAGGACGGACACAACAAAAGCCTTGGAGAGTGGGAAATCCTTCGGAAGGAGATGCAGGCCCAAATTGAAGAACTGAGGAAGGGGAGTACGAGCACTGGGCTGTCGGAGGAGGATTTTGCCAAGCTTCAGAAGAAATTATCTGCCGCTAAGGCCAAGGCTGCCAAAGCCTTGGGAATATACAAAAATGTGGCCTACGAATCCTTCGGCCTGACACTTCGTCAAGTTTTTTACCGCAACCCCTATGTGAAGCTTAATTTGTACGGATTGGATCCGTTCTATGAATTTCATGGGGGGAAACTTGTCGAAGTGAAGAAGGACGACTCGCACCAGGATCCTCGCGAGGCTCTTTATGAACTGCCTCCACTTCTAGAGGGTCAAAGTATGGAGCCAACACCGTCCACTCCTGGCCCTGAAGCTGAGACGCAAGGAGGTATTCAAACTGAAGTAGAGGCCGGCTCGGATAGGGCTCAAACTGATGGAGCCGAAGAGGAGAGGACGGAGGTACCTACTTCGGAGAATCAACCACCTGCTCCTTGATTTATGTTTTCATTTATAGTTGTGTACTGGGATTAGCTCCAGCTTTTAACACTTTGAGACCTGTATAATTTCTCACTTCCAGAAATAAAATTTACTTTGCTTTTCTTCAACTGCTTGTGATAAGTATATGATTGTTAGATAACTTAGTGGTATGCTCAATACTTTACTCTTTTTAGTACTTTGCAAATCCGCTCTGTTTAGCTATATTGTTGTTTAAAGCGTTCCTATCACCTCGGATTAAGATAACAAATTGTAACAGACAAGCAACAATTAAGTTAAAGTATGCCCTGTCCCCAAGTATAAGTATATTGGGAAGGGAAATTTCGTTGTAAAAGTTACCTTTAACTTCTTTGAAAATTTGAAAAGTTCGTTCGATCTCGAAGATATGGAACGGCCATATTTGCGTACAGCCACCCCGCGATGAACGCTTCGGAGATGAGGAAGGAAATTATGTTTGTAGTTCGGTATGACTTCAATACGATATTGAAAAAGGCTAAGTTTTTGACTCCCTTTTCTTGAGGTTTGGTTTACTCCTACAACTCAAGTCTTCACACGGTGTTCGGTTCGATCCTACTAGCCATACTTGGAGTTCGGTGCAATCCTACAATCCAAGCCTTCGGGTGGGGTTCGGTTTGTGGCCTTGTGAAAGGACCAGCCCTACCACCCACGTTTTATTCGAATGGGGTTCGGTTTGTGGCCTTGAGAAAGGACCAGCCCTACAACCCATGTTTTATTCGAATGGGGTTCGGTTTGTGGCCTTGAGAAAGGACCAGCCCTACAACTCATTCCCCCTCGAGGAGTTACATCATCAATACACAAAATGTGTAATTGAGATCATCCGTCTTGAGGGTCTTCGTTCCAATCGTAAGAGTACGGATTGAGTCTTCAAAGACTTCCATCATCAGGATTATGATGGGAATTGTCCACGCCAGGAGTTGTATCATCGAACCACAGAATAAGTGATTGAGATCATCCGTCCTGGGGAATATGCGTAATGGACTATAGCTATAAATCACAACATATCAGAAAAGTGAGAGTGATAGAGTTATAAACTGCATTCTCATTAAGATTGAAAGTATATTACAAAGAAAACGTAGTTGGGGTCATGCCTCGTTAAAACCTTCTTGAGAAAACCAAATGGGAAAAAACTCAAGTAAGGAAAAAGAGTACATGTCCTCTTACCAACTAGCTGTAATAAACACGTAAGTTCTGGGTGTTCCATTTGTTACGGATTGGAGTCCCGTCGAGTTCTTCCAACCGGTATGATCCACTTCCAGTCACCTCAGAAACTCTATAGGGGCCCTCCCAAGTTGGCGCTAGCTTTCCTTGATGCGCAAATTTATTCCCCACACTTGCCTTTCTCAAAACAAGGTCACCAGTGTTGAAAGCTCTGTATTGAATGCGCTTGTTATACCGGAGGGCTGCTTTCGCCTTTATTGCCTGGTCTCTAACAAAAGCTCCTTCCCTTAGTTCATGGAGGACGTCCAGCTCTGATGCCAGATTGGCATTGTTGTCCTCAGCTGAGAAATACTCCACTCGAGCCGATCTGGTCTGTAGCTCTACTGGGATCATCGCCTCAACACCGTAGGTCAACCGGTATGGGGATTCATTAGTGGAGGAGTGAGGTGTGGTACGGTATGCCCATAAAACATGGCACAATTGATCGGTCCAACCTCCCTTCGCTTCTCCAAGACGCTTCTTCAGCCCCTTCAGCACCTCTCGATTGGCTACTTCAGCTTGGCCATTCGTTTGGGGATGCTCCACAGATGAAAATATTTGGACTATTCCCAGTCCCTCGAGCAAGTCAGTGAACTTCTTGTCTGTGAACTGGGTGCCGTTGTCGGTCACAATCCGCCCTGGGACACCGAATCCAGCTATGATGTTTTCATACACGAAACGCCTTGTCCGCGCAGAAGTAATATGCACTACTGGCTCGGCCTTAATCCACTTGGTGAAGTAGTCTACCCCCACAATCAGATACTTGATACTTCCTGGAGCAGTGGGAAACGGACCAAGGATATCGAGGCCCCACTGGTAGAACGGCCAGGGCACAGCGGATGAAGAAAGTTCTTGGGCCGGTGTATGATGGAGATTGAGAATCTTTGACAAGCATCACACTTCTTCACAAAATCTGCTGAGTCTTGCTTCACAGTGGGCCACCAATATCCAGCCCTGAGGACCTTTCTCATTAAGCTCCGACCCCCAGCATGGTGCCCATATTGCCCCTCATGTACTTCTTCCAACATTGCTTGAACCTCATCTTCTGTCAAACAAAGGAGGTATGGGACAGAAAATCCCCTTTTGTAGAGAACACCATCAACCATGGTGAAGTACGGCAGCTCCCTTTTCACTCCTCCTCTCCTTCTCATCAGTAGGGAGTTGTCCATCTGCCAGATAGCGGATATAGGGGATAACCCAAGAATTCTCATAAGGATAGCTTACCATTATAGCATTCAAAGAAGGGAACAGAGGGATGCTAGGTGATGTCAAAGTACTTTGAACCACCGTCATTGTGCTACCGGGCTGCTTTGTACTCGCAAGCCTTGACAAGATGTCCGCTCTGGTATTTTCCTCTCTAGGCACATGCTTGAATTCTAGAACCTCGAATCTCCCCTTCAATTCATTCACGCAATTCAGATAGAGTTGAAGCCGCGGCTCTCGGACTTGATATTCCCCCTGAATTTGCAAAATCACCAGTTGTGAATCGCTACACAATGTGACTACTGACGCTCCGATGTCAATTGCTGCTCGGAGGCCGGCCAAGCATGCTTCATATTCAGCTTGATTATTGGAGGTCTTGAAATTAAACCGGAGGGAAATCTCTAAGTGCACACCATCATCACTTTCCACCACAACACCAGCTCCACAGCCTTTAATATTTGACGATCCGTCCACATAAATGGTCTAATGTTCTCGAGGTGTGGCTAGATCCGACCCTGTCATCTCTACTACAAAATCCGCCAATACCTGCGCCTTAATGGCTCCTCGAGGCTCATAAGAGATCTCGAACTCAGACAGCTCTATGGACCACTTGATCATTCTTCCAGCAAGATTCGGTTTGCTGAGCACTGAACAGAGAGGCAGATTCGTCCTCACCAGTATTGGGTGCGCATGAAAATATGGCCTCAACCGTCATGAGGCCCACACCACTACTAGAGCGGCCTTCTCTATCTTCTGATACCTCCCTTCCACCCCTTGGAACGTCTTGCTGGTAAAGTACACCAGCCTCTGACCCTCTGGAGTTTCTTTAACCAGAGCCACACCTAAGGCCTCATCGGAAATCGCTAAGTATAAAATCAAAGTCTCACCAGGGTCAGGCTTCACCAAAATTGGTGGACTTGAAAGTACGGCCTTAAGCTGCTGGAAAGCTTGTTCTTGCTCCTCTCCCCACTCAAAACTCTTGTGTTTCTTCAACGCCTTATACAGGGGAAGGAATCTGTGCGCCATCTTGGGCATGAATCGGGCTAGAGTGGCCACCTTCCCATTCAGCGATTGGACCTCCCTCAGACTCCTAGGGCTCTGCATGTCCAGAATTGCTTGACACTTCCCAGGGTTGGCCTCAATGCCTTGTTGGGTCAACATGAACCCCAAGAATTTCCCTGCTGGAACAGCAAAAGTGCACTTCAACGGATTCAACCTCATATTATACTGTCGAAGCCGGGCGAAAACTTGATGTAGATCATCAATATGATCTCCTCCAGCGGGAATCTTTGCGATGATATCATCGATGTACACTTCAACCAGCCTGGTATGCATCCCTTCAAAAACTTTGTTGATCATGTGCTGATAGGTAGCACCAGCATTCTTCAGTCCAAATGGCATGACGGTGTAGCAGAAGACACCGCGGTCATTGATAAAAGCTGTCTTCTCTTGATCGCCTTCCCACATCGGAATTTGGTTGTACCCTGAATAAGCATCCATGAAACTGAGGTACTGATAACCAGAAGAATCGTCCACCATACGATCAATATTTGGGAGAGGATACGGATCCTTGGGGCAACATCGGTTGAGATCCACATAATCTGTGAACATCCTCCACTTGCCATTAGCTTTCTGCACCATCACAACGTTGGAAAGCCAGGATGAATAGCGAATCTCCTTTATAAAGCCAGCTTTCAACAGCTCCTCAGTCTGTTCACACGCTGCCTTTTGCTTCTCCGGTCCCAACCTCCTCTTCTTCTGGGCCACCGGTCTCATTTCTGGGTACACAGCGAGTTTGTGACAACAAAAATCAGGGTCCATCCCAGGCATGTCTGTTGCTGTCCATGCGAAAAGGTCTTTAAATTCTTGCAAAAGAGCCAACAAACGTTGCTCCATGCCTGGCTCCCAAATTATCATTAATATGCGTGACCTTCTCTGGGGAATCCCCTAAGACGACGTCCCTGGAACCACCATCCGGTGTGGGCTTTGAAGGGTTGAGAGGGTCGATCTTCAATTCCGCCATTGGGTCTAAGTCAATCAGACTGACAGACCCAGCCGCTGTTCCTCCGTCGTTCAGCTTCCTCTTCTTATTGAATGCTTCTAATTTAACCATGTTGAGGCTCAGGTTGTAACAGTACCGAGCCATCTCCTGATCACCGCGGAGGGAAGACACACCGTTGTCTTTGTCAATGAATTTGATCAAGAGGTGAGGAGTGGATACAATCACCTCCATTGCATTCAGGGTAGGGCTGCCTATAATCCCGTTGTAGGGAGATTCCACATCAATCACTAGAATTCTTGATTTGACCGTTCTTGCGCCAGGCTCTCCTTCAAAAGAAATCAGGGTGTCAAGGTACCCTTTAGTGGTTTGCTTGGCCCCATTAAACGTTGTGAGCTCTTGCATGTAAGGCTGCAGATCTGCATCATTAAAACCCATTCTTTTGAAACAGTTATAAAAAATTACATCACAAGAACTTCCCTGGTCAACGAGGATCCTCTTCATATCCTTGTTAGCGATGACGGCGATGATTACCACTACATCGTCTCCTCCTGGGATCGTTGGGCTGAAGTCCTCATCAGTAAATGACACCACTGGGGCTGCCACACCGTCCCTGAAAGGGCAGTTATCTCTTGGTTTGCCCTGTACTGATAGAATCATACGATGGTGATTCTTCCTGGCTGTGATGGATGCTCCACCACCTGCAAATCCTCCAGCGATCATCTCGATCACCTCGCGTCTACCTTGCCTCTGCTGCTGAGGCGTATTGTTCTGTTGGGCTCCTTCAGCAATCACCACTCCTTTTTGCTTTTCAGCCGTAGTAAATCTTCTCACCGGGTCATGACTATTATCACCCTCATCATCTGGATCTCTCCCCCTTTTGTCCATTCGGTCAGGTTCATCCAAAGACTTTTCTCTGAACAGATACTGCTTCAGCTTTCCCTCTCTAATGAGGGTCTCCACAGTGTTCTTTAATGCTTTGCACTCGTCTGTGTGGTGACCCGTTTGTTCATGAAAAGCGCAATATTTCCGTGGGTTACCAATCCTCTTGACTGGGGATGGCTTCCTTATACCAAAAACACTGAGCGTTGGCCATCCAACCTCCCTCATGATTTGGGAGTGCCTGGCATTCAGAGGAGCGTAGTTGCTGAAAGACGAGACGCGCCTGTCACGTTGATGAGGTCGGACGCTTACTAAGTCCTCCCTGAAGGTGTGCTTTTCTGGCCTGACCCTCTCCTTCTCCCTTCGTGGCTGTTGAGGGGGTATAGGGGGCTTCATTCTTGCTGCTGTGGCCTCCAGATGCATTTCTATGCCCACGTACTTGGAAGCTTTCCATCGAAACTCCTCGAAGGTTGTTGGGGGGCTCTTTGCCAAAGATAAGGCGAATGCAGATCCAGGTTGCAAAGCTTCCACTACAATATGGAGCTGTATGGCCTCCGTGAGGTTGGGGACCAAGGCAGCTTCCTTGTAAAACCTCTTCAAGAACTCCTTGAGAGTTTCAGTCTCTCCCTGCCTTATCTGGGCCAGGGTGTGAGAATTTCTTGGAATGTCCCTGGAGATGACGAAATGGCTTTCAAACGCAGCTGCCATTTCCTTCCAAGAATCTATGGACCCTGAGGGTAAGCTCTTGAACCAGCTGAGAGCCTCCTCAGTCAGTGTTCTTGGGAACATCCTACACATGACATCTTCATCTGCCCCTAGATACATGGCTTCATAAACATAAGCATCTAGATGCTTAGTGGGGTCAGTTTCTCCATTGTATTTTCCGATCGACAGTGGCTGAGTCGTTTGCAAGTGCTTAGGGATGACAACACTCATGAGTCTCCTTGAGAAAGGAACGCTAAGCTTGTAAGTCCCAGAAGTTACCACTACCTGCTCCCTTCTCCTGGTACTGACTCTATCACCAGAGTCTTGGGTCTGCTCTCTTTCCTCGTACTTGGGGATTTTCGAATACTGGAGGGTTGTAGATCTATCCCTCGCTGATGCATGGTAAGCATCCTCTGCATGGGACGTTACTCTGTCCCCAGTTCCTCTTTTCTCCCGCCTCAACTCCATCAGCTCCTCCCTGAGCTGTCTAATAACCTCATCACGAGGGTCAGGAGTCGCTACTGGTACCATTTTTCGAACGTTGGTAGCAGGAGACTCAAAGACGAGTCTCCTTCCAGTCTGTTGGTGGGTCACATCCTCCACATGGCCATCAACGAAATCACGTCCATCACCTTCCATTCTGACCACCAAACTTCTATGAAAAAGTGGGAATAACTCTAACGGGTCCCACCGGGCGTGCCAATGAACTAGTCTGAACCGGGGTCTAGGATCCGGTGTGGGACCAGCCACAAGAGTTCAGGTGTATTAGGGTTGGCACACCGGTACAAAGGGTACCCGGTGTGGAAATCCGGCCTCTCAGTGGGAGAAGCCGGTCTTGTTGTCCTGGAAATCCTTCACACCAACGATTCGCGTTGAGAGAGGGCGAAAGGTGGTGCCACCTGCAAAGATTCTCCGACGCTCAAGTCAGAAGAGTGTATGAACTCAGTGAATGCTCAAGCAATGCAATAGTAAAGAGTGAGTCAGGACAATGTAACCTTGCATGTATTTTTGGTCATGCTATTTATAGTTGAACGTAGGAAATGAATCGTTGGATGCAAGTGGGCCTATTGGCTCTGATAGCGTGTGAAGTGTGTCAATCAAAGGGGTTCAGTACTCAGAGTGCGTCAGGAGGGTAGGTCAATTATCAGAGTACGATCCTGTGACAAGGATGGAGGATAATCACCTTTCCGCATATTTCGCTGACACATGTACTTACTCTCTGAGATAATTGACATTGACATATTCCGCTATGCAGGGTATCTTCGCTGATAAGTTATAAGGAACTCTTATCTCACAGTGACTCTGAGGCAAACGGTTATATAGACGTGCAGTGAGAACGAGTGAAGTATCCGTTATAGAGAGAATGAATTAGAACGTCTGATGAGATAAGAGCGGATGGAGGGATATCGGATATCCGGTGTGGCACTGCCTGAACTGTGACACCGGTTTCCCTCTTATGAAGTCGTTCTGACATCATAACTTTGGGGACCGGTATCCAGACCGGATCACCTATATATGTGGGCCCTTAAATTTTAATTTGCACTGAGCCAACCAAGAGTTTACACTGTTCCATAAGTCCGGATAATAATAATATGAACAGCTCAACTGGCATGGAAACACTTAGAGACTAGTCAGATTGAGAAAGTTTTTATTGTGAAAGTACCTGACACTAGGGAGCTACCCCAGGTCCCCTGAAGCACCCTTTCACACCCTCTCATCCCAAGGCTCGTAATTAAGCCTCCTCTAATGTATCCTCGGTTTCTATAATCCGTCCCCAGACAATATCATTTCATTTCACTTTAATGATTCATGATGCATGAACTACTCGCGTATTTAGTTGGTTAAGGCTTTTAGAAACTCAATTATTAAATCCCTTAAAGGTTTACAATATCATTTCAATAAACTGTACATTTTCTCAATTCTCTGAATTTCTGTTCCACAGAAATTAATTTGGTATAGTTTTTGAATCTCATTGAAATTTGAGTTTCTAAGCCTTAAATTTCTAAAAACTTTCTCATATAAAACTTTACATAATCTTTCTCAAATTAAATCTTAACAAAATCAAATTTAAAAATCTCAATTATTTCCAAATATCTTTAGTTATTAAGTTGGAATAAAATAATTTTCTTTTGAAAATTTTATTTTATTAAAAGAGAATAATCTTTAAGTTATTAACCAAAAATACTTAAAATTACAAAATTTTTCTTTATCTCAAGATTTAATTATTTCAATTTATTATTAATTCTCATAAAATGTTTTCTTTCTAAAATAAATACTAATTTTTTTATTCTAAATATTGAAAATAAAGTTAATATGAATAATTTCTAAGAAGAGAAGATTTAAAGTAAAAATGTAAATAGTAAGGTAAGAAAATTCTTACTGAGTTTTAGCTTTCCGTCATGCTCGCTATATGCTCAAACTCCACATCACAAAATCATCAATCAAAATCAAGCATTATCAATTATAACTAAATATCATCAATCAATCAATCATAATCAAATCAATTAAATATCATTAATACATATCATAATGCAAAATTTAATGATTATTAATATAGTTAATTTTTTTTTAGTTCCTTTTGTCCATTCCTAGCATAGGTATATGTAAGTCCATATAATCCAGTCCTTGCATAGGTATTGTTCAGTCCATATGTGTCATAATGGTCCAAGTCCTTGCATAGGTATAGTCCAGTCCATATAGGTCATAACGGTCCAAGTCCTTGCATAGGTATGTTAGAGTTAGTTAAACCGGATATTTAATTTAAAATTTATTAAAAATTTCAAGTTAAAAAAATTAATATTTTAAAATAATAATATTATTAAATTTAAAAGGAGTAGGAGACTCCTCCCATTATTCTTATGTCTTTTCATATTATACTCTTATCTCACTCCCTCTTACCTTGAGTTGCTACCAAAAGAGAGTTTGCTTTGCGCCTCCAATTTCTAGAAATATTAATACCAATCTTATTTCAGTATAGGCATAAGATGGGGATTAAGATTACTACTTAAAACAGAAATGGTAAATTTTGAATAGTGAATAGTGAATAGTAAAACGTGAATAGTAATAGTAAATAGTAAATTGTGAATAGTAACAGTAAATAGTAAATCGTGAATAGTAATGGTAAATAGTAAAAACGTGAATAGTAAAGGTAAATAGTAATAGTAAATAGTAATTTACTATTGAAATAGTGTTTTACTATGTAGAATAGTAACTTAAAATAATATTATTTCTAGTATAATAACAGATTTCTAAAAATGATATGAAAATAACCCAAAAAATATAAAAGAGAAGTATTCTTACCTTAGGATTTTAGCAGAACCTTCTCCCAAAAAAATTTACTTCTCTCTCTCTTCCACCACTATCTCACTAGCACTACTATATTATGAAAACTTAATCTGAAATTGTGAATTCTAAAGAAGAAATCCTTCGGTATTTATAGGAAAAAAATTTACTATGCATTCTATTATTTTAATATAAAAGTACTGTGCATTTTTGAATTTTTTATTCCTGGTTACTGTGCATCTTTTGAAAATTTCATACATGCACAGTGTTTTGCATAGTAACTGTCGGCAAAATTATTAAGTCAAATAGTAATCCTTCACTCGGTATATTTTAAATATTCAAAATGAGTCCTTTTTAAAATTTAGCGATATTATATCAGTCCTCACTAATTTTATAATAAGTAATATAAAGCTGAAATTTTAAAAATCTAAAACTTTCTGTTAATAAAAATTTATTGATACGTTTCCAATTTTTTTAACGATTGGAAAAAATCAAGATTTTTCTCAAACCGATAATTTTTAGATAAGTCAACTTGAAACGGATTTTAAAAAATTTTCTTATAATTTCAATTCATTTTCTTGTAAATATTTTTAATTTAAGTCACTTATATGAACTTAAAATTATTTAAAAAATATTATTTTATTAAAAAAATTCCAAAATTCCAAAAAATTTCAAAAAATCATAAATAATACGTAGATTAAAAAGTTCTAAAGAACTATAATTTAATTCCTTCAAAATTTCAATATAAAAATAAAAATAGGGGTGTTACACTTGGTCCCGATCTATAATAGTGGAATTAAAATCTAAAAATAAAATGAAATTTGTCGATGGGTCTTTACCTAAACCGAATAGTGAGGATGTGATGTTCAATGCTTGGGAGAGATGCAACACTATGGTTCTGTCTTAGATTATGCATTCCTTGGAAGCTCCTATTGCATAAAGTGTGTTGTGGATAAACACGGCTTCAGAGGTATGAAAGGACCTTCGAGATATATACTACCAAGGAGATGCATTTAGAATTTATGAACTTCAAGAAGAGATCTGTCACCTGAAGCAAGGCCACTTATCCATCACTATCTACTTCACTCAGTTGAAGGGCTTATAGCAGGAAATGGAAAACTTCAGAACTATTCCTAATTGTACATGTCAAGTAAGGTATGATTGTAAGTGGATCCCTACAATCAAGCAGTACAGAGAAGGTGACCATAGATCCCCTACCTACACTTAACAAAGTTTTTTCATTGAGGTCACAGATAATGCTCATAGATCCCCTACCTACACTTAACAAAGTTTTTTCATTGATTGTACAACAAGATAGGCAGTTTGACATCCCTACTCTTGAGTCACAGATCTAATTGCCTTTTGGTGGAGGACAAGGAAAGGGATTTTATAGAGGAGGAAGAGGCCAAATGAACAATTCAGGAGGTCGAGGACCATCAGCTAGAGGATTAAGCAACAAGCCATGTTCCTATTATGGAAAGGTTGGTTATACCATTGATACTTGTTACAATAAGCACGAATATCCCCCACATTACTTTAACAATGGAAACACCTCATAGTTCAAGAAAAATTATGTTGCAAATAACTATGCTTTGGAAGAAATTGATGATGAGGAATATGAGAAAATCAATGTTACTTCCTAAAGAGGAGTGGAGGAGTCTAATTTAAGTTTCACTCTAGACCAACACAAGACATTATTTGTATTGCTACAATATAATGGAATCCATACCGTAAATTAGATAGCTTCACACAACCAAGATAAGAATTTAGGCTCATAACCATCATGTGCAGTTTGCACCTTGGCCAAATTTTCAAACTCCAGCACCTGGATCATTGATAGAGGAGCTACAAACCATATATGAAATTCTCTTGAATTGTTTCATACATATCAAGTTAGGCATCCCTCACAGAGAAACTAAAACAGCTTCAGAACATATACCCTTCATTACTTGTAATAAAACCAAGGATCCTTGTGATGCTTGTTACTTTGGAGAACAGAAAAGATTGTCTTTTAGCAATATTGACACAGTAACTATTAATCTCTTTGAAATAATAATATTGACATATGAGGACCTCTTTCTATTCCTTTTATTTTGTGGCATAAATATTCCCTTATTGTTTTAAGAACACTACTAGATTCACTTGGATTTTTTTAATGAAACATAAAGATGAAGCCAGTTCCTTAATCCAATCTTTTATACAACTTGTAAGAAGGTGAAAATTATTTGAATTGATATTAGGAGAGAGTTTGATATGAAAGATTGGTATAATTTAAAGGGCATTTTACATAAAAAAAAAATTGTGTGGAAACCCCACAACAGAATAGAATAGTTAAAAGGAAACACCAACATAGTTTAGGCATTGCCAGGACACTTGTGTTCCAATCCAATGTGTCAAAGTCTTTCTCGAATGTGTAGTGTCTCAAGTTGTTTACTTAATCAATAAATTACCAATTGAGTTTTTAACTAATAAAAGACCATATCAAATTTTACATAATGACAATGTCCTAGACATCTCTAACTTGAGAGTGTTTGGTTGTCTCTCTTTTGCTTCCCCTCTATCAACACACAAAACAAACTTGATCCTAGAGCCAAAAAAATGCATTTTTTTAAGGATACAAATCTGGAATAAAAGGTTACCTCTTGTATGATTTGAACACTAGAGAGACTTTCATCTCCAGAAATGCCATTTTTCATGAAAACATTTTTCTAATGATCTAACCTTCCACTCCCACATCACCCTTTTCCTCCTTACAATGTACTTAATCTCATACACAATGTTATTTTGACAATCTCATCATTACTGATGATGAGTCTCATGTCAATCTTGAGCTTAATACTTCACCACCTCCAACAGATGAACTCATTTCACCTGTAGATGAACTAATTGATTTACCAGGAATTGTTGTTCAACCAAGAAGACCGAATAGAGAGAGACAACTTCCTTCTAATCTACAGGACTACCATCACACTTGGCTCTCACAGACACTCATCCAATCATCACCGTGTTAGTTATCCTCTATCCTCTTATGTCTCTTACCACACCTTTTCCCTTTCACACAAACATTTTTCTATTGCTTATCTTTTTGTTTGTGAACCAAAATCTTATCATGAAGTTGTTAAGGATCCCTGTTGGTAGGATGCTATTAATTTTGAACTACACCTCCTGGGAAAAAATTGATACAATGCAAATAGGTGTTCAAGACTAAGCTCAAGGCAGATGGCAGTGTTGAGAGGCACAAGGCTAAGGTTAATGGCAAAAAGGTTCACATAATTATAGGGAATTGATATCCTGGAATCTTTTAGCCCTATGGTAAAGATGACAACAGCAAAACTCTTGTCCATTGCATCTGCTCAAAACTGACATCTTCACCAACTAGATGTTAACACAACTTCCTCCATGGGGATTTAGATGAGGAAGTATACATGAAGCGCCCTCAAGGACTTGCATTGACCGATCCTAATCTAATGTGTAGAAAAACAAAGTCTTTATATGGTTCAAGGCAAGCCAGCAAGAAATGACATGCTAAACTCACTGAAGTTTTATTATCTTTTGGCTTCACCTAGTCACCGAGGCAACACCCAAAGGTTTCACTGTTCTACTCACGTATGTTAATGATTTGGTTTTAGCAGGGTAAGACATGAAATTGTTAAAGTCAAGAAACTCCTACACCAAAAATTTGGAATTAAGGATCTTGGTCAGCTTTCTTGGTTTTAGTACCAACTTAGGTATCCTCTAAGGAACTTCTCTCACTGATATTACCTTCTATAGAAGACTGATTGAAAAACTTGTGTATCTCATAAATATTAGATCTAGCATTTCTTTCTCTATGAGCAAACTTAGCTAATTCCCTTCTAATCATACCTCTAAACACTACTAGGTAGTCATTAGAGTTCTTAAATATAACAAACATGCACCTATGAAAGGGTTATTTTTCCCATCTTCCTTAGACTACAAACTCACTATTCACTCTCATTCTGATTGGGCCTTTTGCCCTGACAACAAAAGGTATGTTACTAGTTTTTGCTTCTTCTTTAGGAAGTCCTTAATATCCTGGGAAAGAAAGAGGCAACCCACCATATCTAGATCTCCTCGAAAGTCGAATATAGAGCTCTGGCTCTAACCACTTGTGAAGCTCAGTGGCTCCCCTCCCTTCTTCAAGACCTCCATATCCCTTATTCTTCCCTTGTTACCTTATTTTGTGACAACCAATCAACAAGGTATTTGCAAACAATCTTTATTTTCCATAAGAAAACCAAACATATTGAATTTAATTATCATACTATTTGAGATCAAATCCTTGTTGACCGTATTTACCTTCTCCCACTCACATCTGAAGAGCAAATTGTCAATCTTTTGACCAAACCCCTAGCTTCTGATCCCTTCAAGTTTCTCCTGGACAAGCTTAGAATGTTAGATTTACACATTCCACCTTGAGGAAAACTATTAGTTGTAATTATTCTAATTAGTTACTCATGGACAAGCTTAGAATGTTAGATTTACACATTCCACCTTGAGGAAAACTATTAGTTGTAATTATTCTAATTAGTTAGGTTAGCTATATTTTTCTATTGTGATTAGTTTTTCTGTTGGTTTAAATCTAACCTAGTTGGTTAGCTTAATTACTCTAGTTAGGTCTTATATAAATCCTGTTTTTTGCTTCATGTTCAATTAATGCATGAATCATGGTTGATAATTTTTAGTCCCCCTGACTTCTTGTCTGAGCTTCTGTTTCTTCTCCATGCTTAAGTCTTCCTTGATCAGTTTTCTTTGTGAATTCATTCATGGCTTTTGAGAGTTTTGACAAATATCGCTGGAGTTCTTAAAAAACCAAATACCTCTTGACGGATAGCACTTTATCGTGTGTAAAAATAATTTACGTGGCTGAACCTCCCTCACTGTTTGGTTATTCTTCCTCCAGTTGATACAGAATGAAATTTTGATTAAAAAAACATAATAATAAAAACAACAAATCGAAATCATAAGCATATTTTGTATATAAAAAATATAAACCTTTTGACTCATTAATCTTATGCAGCCAGTGCATGAACAAAACGAGAAAGTCACACTAACCTCATGAAATCAAATTTAATTACACTTAATAGTTTTTATTTTGAAGAGTTATATTCATCTCCCTTTTTGGGAAAAATCAGTATGATCTCAATCATTTTTCCTATAGGAGAAGTGAGTGGAATGATAATTAAATACTAAGAGAAACAAATATAACTTTTAAAACAAATAATATACCAAGTATAATTGAGTTGAAGTGTAAAATTTAACAGGAAATCAGTATAATAGAGCCAAGAACAAAAACGAGTCTGAAATGTTGATGAATTGCAACAGAACAGTTTACCAGTCTAGTACCAGTAGGCTGCAGCTTTATTATTTAGTATTGAAAAACATGGGAGTACAGAATCCGTAGGATTTTCCAGTTTAGACCTTAGAGACAGACAGCATATATGTAACCAGAGAATTGTTTGCGGTATCTACAAAAGCACAAACTTGTGTCCGGGGTTGGCCACATCGAGCCTTTCTGAACATAAAACACCTTCCTAGCTAACAATATCAGATATAAAAATCAAATCAAAGCCAAGTTGAATATTAAGATTTATTAGGACAAGTTGTCCAGCTCAAGGAAAACCAGATGCAGAATACACTTCTAGATAAAAATCATGTGTGACTATCTCCTCTTCACCAGGACAGGCTCTTCTTCAAGTAAAATATCACATAACTTAGCAGAGCTAGCTAACCAAACCAAATAATCATCAAAAGTCAAGTATAACCATAAAAATTCAAGCTCAGTACCCACGGAACCAATGTCAAATCAAACATAATACATTTCCAAGGAAATAGGTGTTAAGTTACTCTCAGCACATTCTTTTAGATAAATTGGATATTATTGGCTGAAATTTAACAAGGCACACAAAATAATTTTTGTCCCATTTCTTATTCAACAAGTGTCACTCATAATTTCTGTGATTTCTAACATATTTCAGCCAACAGTACACAATGTTGTTGAAAAGAACATACTGTTGGTATTCGACAAGAATATGACTCATGGCCTACATTTGGAAATATATGGAGAGTAAGACATAAGGAGGCACCCAAAAATGAAAAGGTTGGAAATCTTCATATCTTTTGATTGATGCAAGGAGAAAGGGTCATGTTGAATGCAAGCTTTCATTAAAAGAGAGAGGTTGTTGTGGTTGCTAAGGTAAAATTGAGTTTAATAGATCATTGGATAGATCATCACTTAGATTATCCATTAAACTCACCTTTATCTTTCATTATGATTATCAATGTTTTCATATATGTATGGAAAACCCCATGAGCTCAACTTCTGTAAAACAGATATAATTACCTGCCAGAAGTATTTGTTGCAGCCTGGTAATCCCTTATAAGTTATAAAACACATGAGGTAGGTCCACATCACAAGTGGTGAGACTCAATGACACAGAAGTGTGGCCAGCTGGGACTAACAACCATTCAAAAATCGTAAATTCCAGAGAAGGGCAGCCAGGGACGATATCCCAACGAATGCAAAAGCACAAAACCAAGGAAGCAGAACCAGAAGATGCCTCAACACAGAAGAAAAGGGTATACTTTAGCAAGATCTGGAACTCTTTTCAACTAATTAATAGCAACTACATTAAAAAGACTTTATTACCTGTCACAAAACTACAAGAATCCTGTGTAGAATAAACACAAGCCGTGAAATCAAGTAAGTAACTAAAGCAATCCCAGAGTAGAAGCTCAGGGCATTGTCCAATACAACAGATGCGTACTGCAGTTGAAGCACACTAGATTAACAATATTTCATTATCCCTCTTCACAATCGCAGCTACCAACTTTCACAATTGTCAATCTCTTACGCCATTTCTGCACATTATTGAACATGGTCATATGTCAGCAGAAATGATTGCAGTTAAAACTTGAAGCACATAATTTAGTATGAGTCAGGGTTTCATACAGAAAAAAGGAAATAATTCAGGCCTACTCTATAGTCTTAGATGAACTTGTCATTCCTCTGATCACCTAACAGACTTGTAAATTGCCACAAACTATCTTATGAATCTACTAGAAACAATATCTAGCAGACCCCAAAAAAATTTTTAAACAGCCAATAATAAAGCGATATCATTATATCAAGACAAATCACAGCAGAGAGAAGAAACCTAACCCATTAGCATATGTTAACTCCTCACGTCCACGATAAGGAGGTGACTTGCTGTAGCTGCGTCCACGAGGTGACAAGCTCCGACGCCTAGGGGATCGCCTACGAGGACTGTAACTCCTGGTTCATATCAAGTAGATTGTGAAACATATATCAAGGAAACTGCAACACTTGTTTAAACATGTTTTTAATTTTAACAATTATTATCACCGCATATGCCAGCCAAATCTTTTATTACTTTCTGGAATATACCAGATCGCTGGCTTCCACACCTTCATGTGTAGGTTTGCATCCTCTAAAATGGATGAGTATCTTTTTTATTATTTTAAATTTAATTGATATTTTAACATCTGGTTTGTTACAACTACATACTTTGTTTTCCTATTTCTTCTCACACCCACATGCATTCCAGCCACCATCACTTGATTGATTTTCCTTGTATTTATATTTGAAAGTTTAACTTCAATCATCAATAACATTTTCTCACCTATATGTGGCCACTGGCCATACCTAAACCATAAATCTTCCTAATTGTAGAGTGAAGCCTAATGACAATGGCAAGGTGGATTCTTTGCCCACTGAATTCCATCTTTTGCTAGTTTAGCAAACATTTGGGGATAATGTATATATAATATAGCACGGCAATCTTATATTCATTTCATCACATGGCTTTAGCTTTATAGTAAATCTTCCTAATTATAGAGTGAAGACTAATGACAATGGCCAGGTGGATTCTTTGTCCACTGAATTTCATCTTTAGATAGTTCAGTAAACAGTTGGGGATAATGCATATATAGTATAGAATGACAATTTTATATTCATTTCATCACATGGCTTTAACTTTGTAGTTACAAGCCTTACACCACTTCAATTCACAATTAAGAAGTCACATGGGAATATCAAAATAAAAAGTCACTGCATGGATCAGGCAACAGGAAAGCCAAAGCAATAACAAAATTTACCAACTTAAAATGACACTTATTCATTGCTGTAAGTTATTTTAATGTATAAAAAAAAGGTGAATTTTTTGTCCAAAATTAAATATGGATGATACAAAACTACACATAAAAGGTATGGAGGTTAAGAATCCATGTGTGTGTAGAAGTAATTCATAGACTCCGCGAGTAAGTCTTTAACACTAACTCTACTTAAAAACTTTTTATGAAGAATTTAACAAATCTTATTATTGAAATTGAATTATGTGAAATTGTCTAAAATGATTATGCAAACAAAATTTTAGACAAATTACACACTCACATGTGCTATCTTATAGTTAGCAATTATTATTTTTAAAAAGTATAGTATCCAATAAAATAGAATTGATTGATGATATATTAATGGATTCTTAAATTGTATGAAAACTTATAGACTTGATGTACTTCATAATGAATTTTTTATTCAATGGTTGGACTGACGAAATCCAATCTGTATACACAATCTATTTAACGAAGTTTGCCTGCGCACATCTTCAAGATCATACAACGGTCTACACAATGGCACATGGTATCAAAGAAAGCAAATTCACCTCCGCCCGTAACTTGGGCTCCTGCGGTATCGAGGTGGACTGCGGCTACGACGTCTACCAGAGCTACCACGCATCCGACACTCTCGAGCAAAATGGCCAGGTTCCCCACACTCGTAACATTTCAAATCAGAACCACCAGACCGACCACGACCGCCACCTCCTCCTCCTCCTCCTCCTCTAGAGTTGTGAGAAAGTTCTACCCTCCAACCACTCTTACCTGCACAGTGGAAGAAAAACGAAAAGAGACAGTAAATAGAAAGGGGGGAAATTATGCAACCCGTGGCTTGCCATTGACTAGTGGAAAGAGAATATGGAACCATATCTAATAGCATGTGTGTGTATGTATATTCCAACATACAAGTATTAAACAAATTAATCTTCAGCCAGGTCATTTCAGCAAAGGAAAATAGAACACACAATGATTCGCAAAAAGGAAAGACATTACATAAGAAACTTAAATCTTCTAATGTTATACTTCTGGTATTTAAAAGCTAAGATGCACATAAAATGGCCATGATCAATTATGACCTACTAGAGTGAAAATTGCTCATGTGAACCAGCATATAGAACACAGGCAGCACTCACATCACATGGCCCACATGTTAACTGCAGCAGCACACATCTCATAAAAAACAAAAGCATAATGCAACAAATGCTTAGCTTGCCATAACCCTCCAAAACAATACATTCCTCTACTAACATTCTTAATTCTCTTTACATGCATTCAAACTGTACAATCAGCAGACTTCAAGGAACCCAAACAAAAAAACACTCTGCAGACACATGACAGTGCAGAAGCAGAAGAAAGGGAGCATCCACTTGCTTGTAGGCCTATGGATTCCTCAAATGAAAAAGAAGACTAAATAGGGAGACAAGAAAAACCCCTTCAACATATCAACTGTAGAAGGGGGAAACAACAATATATTAGCACCAAAAAAGAATCAACTACTTAGAAAAAGAGGTGAATAAATAATGGCATTTTACTACATTTCAAAAATAGCTTCCAAGCATACCATCTAATTCTCGAATAGCATCTAATGCATCTCGGCGATCATCAAAGTCAATAAAAGCATAACCAGGAGGTCTCCTTGCAACCCACACACTGCATAAATAATGTTAATGGAATTAAACCATTATTAATTGTCTATTATCTAATGAAAAGAAGTATGAAGCATAAAGGATACAGAGTACAGGAAGAATCCACAGATATAATTTCAAATTTTCCTTAAACTTTTGAACTAGTAAGGAAATTTGAAAAGGTTAACAGGTCAAAAGCCCATTTCAAAAACAATACTGCTTGATGGCCTAATTCACTGCTAGAAAGTTCATCAACATCCTCTCTAGGATTTATAGGGTGTAACTAGACCAAATTTTCCTGCTCAATTGTGTTCAGCATTCTCTCTGTCAAATTGAGCTATGCCATAAGACAAGGTTGACATAATGAAAGGTTTCGACAAGACGAATGAAATATAAATTCTCAAAGCACACTAACCAAAAACATGTAATTATATTCTATTTTTCTTAATCTCCTCTGCCATATTGAGAGAGAGAATATTTAGCCCTAGACAAGGCAAAAAACAAACATTCTATGTGAAGCACACAGAAGACTGCAACACGTTCAAGGTAATCGTTCTTTCCTTAAATTTGACAATAAAAACGAAAAATTGATCAAATAAAGCATCTGTTACCTCCGTATGACTCCGAAAACATGAAATTCGTCTTCAAGATCTCTCTCTGTAACTCGAGAATCCAGGTTACCAACATACACGCGAGTCATCGTTTCAGCCTTTCACACAAATAAATCAACAACCTACTAGTCACAAGAACACAAATTAATTAAATAACACTACTTTATTGAATTCATACAAAAGGGCATGTACTAGAGTAATTGGACAAAAAAAAATTGATTTTCCTATCCATGAGAAAATAAGGAACAAATAGACAAGAATTTCAATTGAAAAAACAAGGAACAGAATCCAATAAAATCCAAGTCAAAAAGAAATTAGGGGCACAAAAAGGACGCGGCTTAGAAATTGAATTGAGAAAAAATTCCATGTGAAGATAACTAGATCATAGAATGAATTAACGGCGAGTTTAAAAGAGTTAGGGTTAGAGGGAAAAGAAAGTAAAACCTGAAGCGGTGGGAAAGAACTAACGAAGAAGAAACTGGTGCACTCTACGAAGTGAGGGGCACAACACGAACATAAAATCTCGTCGCCTTCCCGTTATAAAGATCTTTGTCGCTTTAAAGACTCTAATTCCCAAATTAACCCCCAATTTTTTTTATTTCTTTTAAGTATTTATTTGGTATATTTGAAAACTACAAAAATAAAAAATGAAATTACTGTTCTGTCCCCAAAGAAAAACTAACAGTAAGTTAAAAAAAACGACTTAAATTTTTTATAACTAAAACATTGAAGTTAAGATTAGGGATGATAAATCGGGTCTGGCCCGTCAAGTAGGGCGGATAAGATTTTTTAGCCCGCCTCCTGTCACGACCCGGCCCGTCATGGCCCGTCAATTTGGCGGGGCAGGCTGGCCCAAGAGGCCTTATAAATATAACTAATTAAATACTTTATACTTTATTTTATTAAAATATATACTTTTATTTTCTAAAATTAAAAAAAGTGACATCTCTTACTACTTATACATTTTTTTAATAATATCTTCTTTAATTTTATTAAAAAATTATTTTTTAAAATTTTTTATCTTAATTTGATATATATTTTTTATAAAAAATTATAATTTTAACTTTGACGGGTTAACAGGCCAGCCCGTCGAGCTCACCATTAGGCGGGGCGGGCCCTAACTTTTGGCCCATTTATTTTAATGGGGTGGGCCAACTCAGCCCGCTTTTTGACGGGCTTTGGTAGGGCGGGGTAGGGCCCGGCGAGCCGGCCTATTTTGTCATCCCTAGTTAAGACATATGATTTTAAATAAACAACTCAAATCTCTCACTAATTAATATTGTGTGAAATATAAAAGTAAAATTTTCATTTAAAAGTAAATGATAATATTGTGTGAAATATAAAAGTAAAATTTTCATTGAAAAGTAAATTATTCATTCTATCAAAAGTTCAATGTTTAGTTAGTAAAAAAAATTATAAATAGAACATCCAAAGAGAGAATTTCCCATATAAATTTGTTTTCTATCAATGATATATGTAATATTTATTCTCAAACAATCTTTCAATATAAAACTTTTCTTTTTAAAGTGATGGGGCAAAGGCTTATTACTATTAATCAACTAAACTTTAACAATTCTAGAAATAACAAGTTTCATTTCATTATTGATCATTGATAGAAACAGTAATTTCACCATCTAATTCACAATCTAAATCAATCATCACATGTTATTTTATTAGTTTCCCTATATACATGTTTAAAATATAGCTCCTCTAATTTCATAGTCATAGTTTAATGCTTTGAAGAAAAGACAACCCCTTTACAACCCTATATGCATTTCTGATTAAATAAAGCCCTGGGATCAGTTTGGAAATTTGTAAGTGATTGACTAGTTTCAATGCCTTATACAATCTCATAATTATGTCGTGTAAGCTGAGGAAGGACCAAGCCTCTTTGTAAAACCAAAAATCCATTCTCCCTTATTGTTTTTTATAACTCCACCACAACTAGCAACTAATGAGTTTGATCTGCTAGCTTCATCCGTGTTAATACATAAACCTCTTACTGTCTCTGGTGGCTCTCATGCTATCCTAATCCTCTCTAAGAATTATACTTTTTGTACTTGTTATTTCTTTGATTGCACATTAATATTTGCTTGCCAAGAAAATTTGGTCTTCTAAATTGAGGTTCATAATTCTGCTATATCCATAGAGCATCGACAGTTATAGGTCCATATTTATGTACAGTTCCAAACATAGTTGATTCGATATTGTTTGCTTAGATTAGAATCAATCCATCGCTTTTTTTTCATCACATTATTTATCACATCTTTTTTTTAATTTCTATCTCATTAAGTAAATAGTTGAAAAATAGCATGTGTGAAAAATTATTGTATTTTTATTAAAATTCAAATGGAAAGATATTCCTTTCTCATCTCTATATGTATTTGCTTAAGGTGGAATTTGAATGATAGAAATAAGGAGATAATCAAAGAAAAAATAATATACTTTATATGTTTGTTTAGGTAGAAAAGGAGGGAAAAGAAAATGAAAAATGTGTATTCCAAATTAAAAAACTTCTCATCTAATTTGGAAGGAAATTGAAAGTTAATTTTTTTAAAAGTTTAAAAGTTAAATAATATGTATAACATTAAAATAATAAATAATTTTATATTAACAGAATTAATACAACAATACTTTTATATTTTTATTTGAATTTAATTTGTTAAGTATTCTTATTATTTCATTTATTTATTTCATTTCTATATCTTTCTATTAATTCAAACAAATGAAAGATAATATTATCACTTATTTCTCTTTTATTTATATAGATCCAAATGATATGTACTTTTCATTATTCCTCATTCCTTATATTTATTTCTTTCTACCTTATTTCCTTTCTAGATCCATAGAAAATGTAAGAGATAAAGAAATAATAGAAAAGTGATATGAGATAACTTAATAGAGAGATGTGAAAAAATAAAAGAAGTATTAAATGGACATGTTAAAAATTGGGATGTGCATGTATACGATGGTTGATCTCTTATACAAATTCCTTTGTATTACTTTTCTTACATGACATGAGTTTTTTCATAAATCAACCTATACGGTTTGCAATACCATTTCACAAAACCAAATTGAGTTATAATTTTTACAAATTAATTTTATAATATTTCAATATTTGTTGTGTTTACTATATATGTATTAGGTGGTTGCTATTTAAAATTGAAATCTAGCCAATTCAAACAGTAAAAGATTAATTTGATTAGTTTAATGTTTATATTTTATTTCAAGTGAACCAAACAAAATTGTGATTATTTTTGTACTTTAAAATCAAATCAGATCCGAAACGGCACGACACTATAAACTATTTTTGATTCTTATGGATTTTTTTGGGTAATTCCTTTTGTTTCTACAATAAATATAAATGGACACTTCCCATACCTGTGAACCCAAGATTTCAAAATAAAGTCTATGCCACGTTGATACGTTGATCCCAACAACAAATCAAATCCTAAGGATCTGGCAAGTATTGAAAATTTCTCATTTTATCGGGAAAAAAAAAGATCTTATGATCTTTACATCTGAATTTTTATATGGGTGCTGATTATAATAATTCAAATATATCATCGAATATTTTAATTTAAATATTACTTTAATTTCTTACACTTGATTGGTATTAAGATGTGAAATGGGATAAAAAAATAAGAAGACAAAAATATATAATGGATATAAAATTAAAAAATATGTTGTTTAAATAGATAAAGTTGAAAAAATTATCTCAACTTGTTTCACACTTTTGCTATATTAATAGAAAAAGTGGGTGAATAAATTTCCTCTCATATTAGGCTAAATAACTTTGGTGGTGGTTCCTATCACATTTTCCCTTCTTTATTTTGAATCTCATCTTAATCAAATAATGTAAAAAAAGTTTTACATTATTTAGCATCATATGATTTTTTTTCCTTTTGATTTATTGTCGTCTGTATCTCAAATCTTAGAATAAATTGGATTGTACCTCCTCCTAAGATATAAGTGATCAAAATAATATAATAGATATTATTGTTTAGAGTATGTGATTCGAATGATAGAAGATACAAGACATGGATCTAACCTATTAAATAAATAGAGCTACCCATCTCAAGTAAATAAGTTGTTATTTTCTTTTTATGCTATGTAAATAAGATTATTATAATCACTATAACCTCTATTGAGTACATATTACTTGAGTGTTGCAGTCTTTTTAGGTACACACTTTTTTACGTCAATACACAGAAACACTTAGTTGAATTACACTTGAAAGAGTTTATGACCTCAAACAACTCATTGTGTTGTTGAGAGAGATGGACCTCCAAATCCAAGTAGCAATTGGTGTTGTCTTTGGGGATTCTGTAAAACTATTTTCCCACCATAGGGATTTCATAAATTTATACAGAAATCGATAGAGACATTGAGGACATAAGGTTTTGATAATGACAAAAGGCATGCAAACTTTAAAAGACATCAATCATGAAAGCCAATATTAGAAGAAAAATGAATCAACAAAAAGCAAGACCAACAAGTCAAAGGAATAAAGCATCAAAGTCCAAAAGGTCTTAACACACATGTAAAGTTTTAATCAAGTATCAGTATGGCCTTAGAATTAAATTAAAACCTTGATAACATGCATTTGAAAAGCATTTTTATAAAACTGGAAAGCATGTAACACTTAACCGTTGGGTTAAAATTGAATTTTAAATAAATATGGTTAAAATTTGAAATGTTGTAATCTGTAACGCCCCGGCCACTTTTCAGGAATGAACGACTCTCCCCAAAAACCAACACGAGACCTTTCCAGTGTATTTTTGTCCTCACACCCACACACTTCCCAGGAACTTCCCAGGAGGTCACCCATCCCAGAATTACTCCAAGTTAAGCACACTTAACTTTGGAGTCCTTAAGTGATGGGTCACCGAAAAGGCTAATGCATTTGTTGGTATAGGTAGTACGAATTCATTTCTTTAAGCTATCCTCGACTGTATAGTCCCATACCTATACAGTCTTTAGATCCCTCTCATTCTGGTATGTATTCAGTTCGTTCATGTACCCCTCCCACTAGAAGCCCGCCAGGAGCCGCTCCTTGTCTGTGCCTATGCACCGGTGATCACTCCCCGCCCTCAACAGTGACCAGGATGTCACATGCCCACCAGTTTCCGCCTGGTTCGTCCCCGAACCATACTGTACTAGGAGAGGTTAGGCTCTGATACCACTGTAACGCCCCGGCCACTTTTCAGGAATGAACGACTCTCCCCACAGACCAACACGAGACCTTTCCAGTGTATTTTTGTCCTCACACACACACACTTCCCGGGAACTTCCCAGGAGGTCACCCATCCCAGAATTACTCCAAGTTAAGCACACTTAACTTTGGAGTCCTTAAGTGATGGGTCACCGAAAAGGCTAATGCATTTGTTGGTATAGGTAGTACGAATTCATTTCTTTAAGCTATCCTCGACTGTATAGTCCCATACCTATACAGTCTTTAGATCCCTCTTATTCTGGTATGTATTCAGTTCGTTCATGTACCCCTCCCACTAGAAGCCCGCCAGGAGCCGCTCCTTGTCCGTGCCTATGCACCGGTGATCACTCCCCGCCCTCAACAGTGACCAGGATGTCACATGCCCACCAGTTTCCGCCTGGTTCGTCCCCGAACCATACTGTACTAGGAGAGGCTAGGCTCTGATACCACTGTAACACCCCGACCGCTTTTAAGAAATGAACGACTCTCTCCACAGACCAATACGAGACTTTTCCAATGTATTTTTGTCCTCACACACACACACTTCCCGGGAACTTCCCAGGAGGTCACTCATCCCAGAATTACTCCAAGTTAATTGGAGTCCTTAAGTGATGGGCCACCGAAAAGGCTAATGCATTTGTTGGTATAGGTAGTACGAATTCATTTATTTAAGCTATCCTCGACTGTATAGTCCCATAACTATATAGTCTTTAGATCCCTCTCATTCTGGTATGTGTTCGGTTCGTTCATGTACCCCTCCCACTGAAAGCCTGCCAAGAGCCGCTCCTTGTCCGTGCCTATGCACCGACGATCACTCCCCGCCCTCAACAGTGACCGGGATGCCACATAATCGATTACAGGAATATGGTAATCGATTATCACGACATCAGAATGCATGAAAAGTTGCATCTCTTTATTGTTTCTTGCATGGAAAGACATGTTCTTTCACCAAAACTTTCAATGAACATATTCTTTGAAAAGGCATTTTTCCAACATAAAAAAGGCATCTTTTCATCAATCAAATGCATCTCTTCAATTGTTATAAATAGGGAGAACATTAATCATTTCTTTTCATGGATTTGGAAAAACATTTTGACATCCTTATAATTTATAACCTGAATACTCATTAATATTCAAAGGTCATTCTTATACTTGAGTATTACCATTACAAAAGCTTCAAGTTGTTCTATCCACTCTTTGAGAGAGAGTTTTAATATTCATGTATTATCTTGGGTGAAATACCCCAAAAGGGAAAAGTCTAGGGTGAGGCATCCCTAGCAGTGTAAGTCAAAGGTGAGGCCTTTGCAAGGTTGAAGGCTCCACATAAGGGTGTGGTATCCTGGAGGTGTGGGAGTGCTTCATTGTTGTAACTTGTGAAAGTTATAGTGGAAATATCAAGGGTTGCTTGAGGACTGGGCGTAGGCAGGTGTTGGTCAAACCAGTATAAAATCTCTGTTTGTGATCACTAACTCTTAACTATTTATATTTCAAGCACTTTGGTTTAAATTAATTGTCATTGCATACTAAAGCGTTTATAAAAAGAACTTCTTAGAGGCCACTTGGGTAACAGACATCACCCAAGTCGGGACTCACATGACATGACATTAGAAAACAAGTAACAGACACAAGGTCCATTATTGATCTATTTGTTAGTTACTACTTAAAGCTAAGTATCAGATACACCTTTGATCTCATAATTGCTGGAAGACATAACCTAAAAAGTTGCATAAGACTTGAATGCTAGCAATGTTGTTGCTTCCTACAGGCTCCATATGACTTAAAAGCTTCACAAAGCACATGAAAATTTACAAATTTAAGAATTTAAGGATAAATTAATGTTGACGTGTTGTTCTACCTCAAAATGGAAGCATAAAGTAATGCTTTGGATACGACTTAACAAATTTTCATCCTTATTCACAAAAGACCATCTAGCTTGGATCAAGCCTAGTTCAAGATTGTCTAGTAATGAAATGCATGTAAAGATGTTTCAACATGTGTTATATTAATGACTTAATTTTGTCTTCACATACTATGCATTTGGTGATTTTCCCACACTATACATTTGGAGACTTTCATACCCTATACAGTGGCTTTTACATACTATGCCTTCGTTCGTTCCATTTGCCTATAAAAGCCACCAAGATAATGCATTCTTAGCATCCAATTTTTCTCATTCTTTATATTGAGTTTCATATTTTCTAGTTTCATTTGAGAGGAAGGTATTTATGAGACAAAAATTAAGAGATAGTTTTATTCTTTGCCCTTACAATTTTATAGGTTGATTATTATACTCTCATTTTTACATAATGAAACTATGTTACTTATGATCGCATGTAACTTCACAACTTCAGGATTTGGTTGAAAGTCTGCATAAAAAATTGCAACAAACTTATAGTCTTTTCTTTCACATAGTCAAAACTCATTGTAGATTTAAGATTTCCAGCTTTATATCCAGTCCTAACCAAACGATGCCTATAGATTACGTTGTTTCCTTTTTGACTTATCTTAGATACCTTTCCCTTAATTAACCGAGTATATTTTTAAAATTTGGATACTTTTAAAAAAATGGCAAATGGACTTCTAACAAAAATAATTGGAAGTTCTGAGTGGCAGGGTTCCGACTGGGGACACACGGTGTATGATTACCCAGATGTGCACTGGAATAACTTCGTGTGAGTGAAGAAGAAAAGAGGTCAGCTTTGGGAATGAGATGCCGAATGAAAGATCTCCGAGTGTGACTCCGAGTAGGATGGTGCCGAGTGGAACCCGTGTGAGTGAAGACACAGATTCGAAGATGAGTTTACAAATGAGGAACCGAGTGTTGAAGACTGAGTGAAAGAGGACTCGATTTGGATTATTCTACCGAGAGAAGAACGGAATGAATGATGAGTCAGTAAGGATTATTTTGTTGGGTGACAAACTTGAATGCATGAGTCGGTTTCAGAGGAGTTCTACCGAGTAGAAACCTAAGAGTTGGGAATCGGTATTAATTGATTTCACCGAGTGGACAGTCGAGTGGAATAAGTCAGCTTTGAGGTAATTCACCGAGTGAGAACTGATTAGGAGTTGAGTCGGTGTTGTGAGGAATTTCCCAGAGAGAACCAATCAGGTATTGAATCAAATTTAGAATAAATAACCGAGTGATAGACTATGTAAGTGTAAGTCGGCTTAGGAATGATTTAGTTTGAAATTGCCGAGTGAGAGACTGATTGAGAGCTGACTCAGTTTCAGGAGGTTCTGCCGAGTGGGAATCTGAGAGCTTTGAGTCGGTCTGGATTAAGTTGTTGAGTGGAAACCGAGTGGATGAAGGATCAGTTTTGTGGAATGACAACCTCTGGTCGGATTTCGCTTAAGCGAATGAATTCCTCGCTTAAGCGAGTGAGAGTAGAATAAGCGAAGCTTGTGAGTCTCGCTCAAGCGAGTCTGTATTCGCTTGAGCGAAACTTCCTTGACAGTGCAATGTATGGCACTCGCTCAAGCAAGAGAGGGTTTCGCTTGAGCGAGAGGGACTCGGATTTTCCTTCTCCTCACGTTACTAACAATTTCCAGTCGGCATATATGCTGACTGGGTAGAATTCCAGTCGGTTCAAAGGCTGATCGAGTGGAATTCCAGTCGGTTTTCAGTGTCAGATCAACGTTTGACTCTAATCTTGTCCTTTTATGCATATTTTAATAAATCTTCTACAATCATGCACACTCCAGTGGGTAGGCGGCAGAAATGGAGTTTACTTTCAATCTAAACCACCCTTATTTCCCACTAACAGCCCACTAGAAACCCACTCATGGAAAGTTGTCTCCCACTAACTTGCATTATTAAACAAACACACAATGATTCTGAAACTCTTAATTCCTCTTCTCCATCAATACACCTTCGATCTGAAGCTAGGACAGCAAGAAGACCATTTTTAATCAGCCAACTATCTTCAATCCAAGTAAGAGGGGATAGGGTTGTGAATAATTATGAAATGGTAGAATTGTATGCTGTTCTAGGATTCCAGTATTATTTTCGTATATTGTGGCTCAGTTTTGAAGTTGAAAACGTATGAATTTGACTCTGACTTCTTCATGAAAGTTGTATATCTTTTTGTTATGTGAATTTTGAGACCTGAACCGATTGATTTGAATATGTATAGCAAAATTTATATCCAAAATACTACAGCATGTCTGTGTGGAATATTTATCCTATGTTTTGTGTATATATTAAAATTCTGGAACTTATACATGCATAATCAGTCTTTGATGTCTTCATGAAAGTTGTATATATTTGTGTTATGGATCTATAGAAAGTGGTTTCAAGTCAAAATGATTTTTGTAGCTCGAGTTATACCTAAAATACTGAAGTATGTTCAAGCTGTAAATCTGTTAACTTGAGATACGAATTTTATTTTTAAAACTGGGAATTTTATGGTGAGAATTAGTGATTGGTGTCTTCATCAAAGTTGTATATCTTCCTATTATGTGAATTTTGAGACCTTAATCAACTGAATTGGATATGTATAGCATGAGTTATGATCAAAATACTATAGATTGTCCGATTGAAATACTTATCTTGTGTTTTGTGCATATATGAATATTCTGGGAATTATACATATGTTTTTAGACTTTGATGTCTTCATGAAAGTTGTAGATATTTATGTTATGGATCTATAGAAAGTGGTTTCAAGTCAAAAGGATTTTTGCAGCTCGAGTTATACCTAAAATACTGAAGTATGTACAAGCTGTAATTCTGTTAATCTGAAATACGAATTTTATTTTTAAAACTGGGAATTTTGTGGTGAGAATTAGTGATCAGTGTCTTCATGAAAGTTATAGATGTTTGTGTTAAGAGTAATTTAAAACTGGTCCCATGCCAAAATTATTTTTGTAGCTCCAGAAACGTTGAAAATACTAACATATGTACGTTTTGAAAACTCTCTTTGAGGTAGTTTTGTATTCTGTGAATAAGTGGTGTTTCTGTTTGGAATTTGAAATTATGGTCTTCATGAAAGTTGTAGATAATTATATTATTGAACTACAGAAAGTGGAATCACTTAAAAAGGATTTGATTTGATCATGTTATGGTTGTTTTACTAACATATGTTACTGTTGGAAAATGCTGAAACTTACCTAAATGGTTATTATGAATGTTAATGATATTTTCCATATGAGTAATGATATATTTATGAATTATTGGGGAACTATGGATTATTATGGATGTTATTGAGTGTCCTATGAATGTCATTCAGTATGTATATTTTTGTGATGAAAAATTGTGAATGACTAAATTAATATATATATATATATATGAACATGAATGCCTTATGAGTTGTTGAAATATGTTGTTGAAACAGTAAATCCATGATTCTGAAAATTATTATATGTGATGTGTCCTTTGAGGACTTGTGGTTTTCCAAGTGGTTTTGGAAATTGAAATATCATGGTATGTTAAATGATAAAGAGAATTAAAGGCATTCATGCATCATAAGCATTTGGACGCACCATGGAATTTAGGGGTTCCATGATTGCCTACCCTGGTGGGGGGTTACTCTATGATGAGTTTAAGCCCTATTTTCACAAGAACCATGAGAGTGTAGGGATCAATGGTTGTGCAAATTCCTACTGGTATATTTATTTTCACAAGAACCATGGGAGTGTAGGGATCCATGGTTGTGTAAATTCCTACTGGTATATTTATTTTCACAAGAACCATGGGAGTGTAGGGATCCATGGTTGTGTAAATTCCTACTGATATATTTATTTTCACAAGAACCATGGGAGTGTAGGGATCCATGGTTGTGTAAATTCCTACTGGTATACTTATTTTTTCTATGAGTCATGAAGTGTAGGGATTCATGGTTATGCTAAGTCCTACTTGTGTCTCTATGAGACTTTTTACTGCAGTATTCCCACAAAACCAAATGGATCCAGCATGACATCATTTGACTAAATTAAAGACTTATTAAATATAAATGAACTTGTTTAGCATATTCATCATATCATTATGGTTTGTTGATTGTGTTTGTGCAATTTTATTTATTTTATATTTATTCTATATTCTGTCTCACAATTACATTAATTTTTACAGTGAATGCTACACAGAATGAAGAGTGATGCCATGAATGAAGCTTATGTGAATTATTGCTTGGAAATTGACTTTATTTTAATTTAATGGGTTGTATTAATATAATGTATCATGTACTGTTATTTTCTAAATCGTTTCCACTATATAAATGTTTCATGACTTTAATTATTCACGACTAGTATGCATGATAATATTCCGCATTTATCAACTTTTACGTGACTTCAAGATTTAAATCACGAATTTCAAAATGGTTCTTTAAACGCGAAAAATTTATTCGGAAAATTATTTGGGGCATCACAACTCCCACTTAAATTAAGATTCTGTCAGGAATTACACCCATATGAGCAATGTGCTCATGAAAAACTTTAGGCACAAAACCCTTACTAAGTGGATCAGCTAGCATAAATTTAGTCCCTATGTGTTCTATAGAAATTTGTTTATTCTGAACTCTTTCCTTTACAACCAAAAACTTAATATCAATGAATTTTGACTTGGTTGTACTGTTGTTGTTGTTGAAATAAATAACTGCTGAGTTATTATCACAATAGTCTTTAATTGTCTTTCAATGTCATCAACCACACGTAAATTAGTGATAAAATTTCACAGCCATATACCATGGTTGGATGCCTTAAAACAAGCAATAAACTTTGCAGCCATGGTTGAAGAAGCTATAATAGTCTGTTTAACATACTTCCAAGAGATAGCTTTTCCAGCCAACATAAAAATATATCCTGATGTAGAGTGTTTGTTGTCTTGACATCTAGCGAAATCAGAGTCAGAGTACCCAATGATCTCCAAATTGTCTAACTTTTGAAAAGTGAGCATATATCCTTTTGTTCTTTTCAAGTAGCGCATTACACGCTTTATTGCCTTCCAATGCTGCATCTTGGGATTACTTAAGTATCTGCCTAAAACTCCCACTACAAATGCAATATTGGGACGAGTACAAACTTGAGCGTACATAAGACTTCCCACAGCTGAAGCATAGAGAATCTTTTGCATCTCATTTATTTCAAGATCATTATTAGGACACTGTTTGAGGCTAAATTTGTCTCCCTTGGCTATCGGAGTATCTCCTGGTTTACAATCTTTCATGCTGAATCTATCTAAAACTTTATCAATATAACTCTCTTGTGATAACCTTAAGATACCAAGAGAACGATCTCTTAGTATTTCAATACCTAATATAGAAGAGGCTTCACCAACATCTTTCATTTCAAAATTCTTTGTTAGAAATTTTAGTTTCGTGCAATAAGCCTATATCGCTGCTAGCAAGCAGTATATCATCGACATATAACACCAAGAATATATATTTACTCCCACTAAATTTATGATAAACCCAATCATCAACTACATTTGCCTCAAAACTATATGAAGTAATAGTTTGATGAAATTTGTGATACCATTAACGGGAAGCTTGTTTGAGACCATAGATGGATTTCTTTAATTTGCATACTATAGACTTTGAGTCACTAATTACAAAATTTTCTGGTTGCAACATGTAAATTGTTTCTTCTACGTCGCCATTTAGAAATGCGGTTTTAACATCTATCTGATGGAGCTCTAGGTCATAATAAGCTACAAGTGCCATGATTGTCCTAAAAGAATCCTTCGAAGACACTGGAGAGAAGGTTTCTTTGTAGTCAATGTCTTCTTTTTGAGTGAAGTCTTTAGCAACTAAACGAGCCTTATATCTCTCGACATTACCCTTTGAATCCCTTTTGGTTTTAAATATCCATTTGCAACTAATGAGTTTCACACCTTTACGCAATTCAATAAGATCCCAAACATTATTGTCTTGCATAGACTTCATCTCATCCTTCATAGCATCAATCCACTTTTGAGAGTTAGAACTTTGCATAGCTTGACAAAAATTGAGTGGATCATTTTCTGCTAAACCAATGTCATCCTCATGTTCTTGAAGAAACACAACATAATCATCTGGAATTGCACTTCTTCCTTCTCCAGTGGATCTCCTTAATGATACTTCTTGAGGTTGTTGAGCTTGCTCTATAGGTTCTTGAGGAAAAACCTCATTGTTGTCTTGTGCTGGGACAATGTTAGGAATAACTCCATTATTGTCCTCTATTATTGGAATAGATACTAGAATAGTAATAGGCACGAGAACTTGGTCATGGTTAAAAACCAGTTCTTCCTTAAAGACAACATTAAATATATATCAAATATTATGAACATGAATATTAAGGCTCGTAAATCGTGAAGCATAATAAAATACATATATACTGCATCATGGATCCATTGAAAAAAAACATGAAGCATATATGTAAATTAACATTAAAATAAGTTATATATCATGCAAGTATAATATTAAAAAAAACTAAAATTAATCAAATAAAATCCAAATTATTCTTAAGTAGATAAATCAATCAACCTTAAAATCCAATAATATAATAATAAGGGGCTCTGATACAACTTGTTGGAAAATTCCTAATGGACTTTATAGATTTTCAAATAAAACTCAATAATCATTACGTCAGAATATCGAATAAAAAAAGTGTTATAGGATTACCTGGATCCATTAACGTTGACCAAAGGTTACAGCAGAATGGTTTGTTGGTTTTGTGGTCTTTCCCAGCCAAATCACCAGATTCCTCAATAAGACTTAATATTTCTCTTTGATGGGGCAGAGAAAATTAGGCTTTTAATTTGATGTATTGGGAACCATGACTACTGGTTGATTATATACCTGTTAGGGTTACCTTTATACCTTAACGGGTCAAATTCTGGTTTCCACTCATATAAGCCCATATTATTAATATTGATAGTCTAACGGGCTCACCAATATCAGATCATTTTAATTAAACCTAATTAAATAACTAATATAAATACTATAAATAATATATCAACCCATATTAATTATTAGAAATTAAAATTTCTAACAAAATCTATAAGAAAAATGTTTTACGCTACTATTGAATCCATATCCACTAGTTGTCACGTAAATATAAATATTGATTAATATAATAATTATATTAGAATATTATATTTAAAAGAAATTTCTAATAATTAACTTTACAGACATAATGCATATCAAAATTTAACTTTTATTCCCTAGTATCTTTATTTATATTTCATTATGCATTTGTTAAAACAAATAAATAGAGAAAGACAAAACTTGATTTATGCACGAATTGCATACTGACGCGTAGGCACGCAAATAATGTTGGCATCGGTTGTTTTTTCTTTAACGTCTAGGAGTGTTTGGTATGCGGGTTTTTTTTTTTTAATTTTAATTGAAGTGTTTAACCTATATTTGATGTAATTACTTTAAAAGGTGTTTTTAAAAATTTATTTTTATTAATAATTTCTACTAAAACTTTCCCATAAAAGAGTGGGAATCGTAATTCTCCTTATTATGGAAGTTTTTATTACAATTAAAAAATATAATTATAGATTATATATAAATTTATTTAAACTTTTCTTACATATGAATTGTCATCTAAAATTATTAAAAATTCGATAATAGTCAAAATTTAAAATATCCGTGTAATTTTTCAAGAACATTTTAATAATCCTAAACATATTTATAATATTCATGTGAAATATAATTCCTGATAAACATACTTCTTAGAATTTAAAAAATACTCGCATGCGAAACATCTTCTAACAACATTAAAGACATTGATTGTTTATGAAAAAGTTTGATTTTTTTCTATTTAATTGGAGTGGAAAATATCGTTACTATGTGAACTTTTATCGTAGAAAAATTTCTATTCATTAAATTTAAATTCAAGAATTTATTTTAAAAAAATGAAATATGAGGAGACGTTGTTTATTATATATGATGGCATAAACGTTCCGATAAGGTGTGGTTGGTTTAATTTATTTGGGAGAAAACACGAAATATTAAGTTATATATGGCAAATCTCCGTATAATGCGTGGCGTATTGGATGCGAATTAGTGGACTCTGGCGTAGAGATTAATAAATTTAGATTTGAAATAAAATACAATGTACTTTATGATATACAGATCATATTGGAGAGATTTGGTAGCTAGATATTTCACACCAAAAAAGTCAAACCATATCGAGCTAATATAATATACATCACTATGGCTGTTTGCTTTTAACTCTATAAATACCAAATATATTTTGGAATGACTTTGAAAGGGTAAGCTTTCTTCTACGTTTTTTTATGTCGCGCAAAAATCATACCAATCAATTTTTAAGAGGGATTAGTCATTATCCTATCCCTCATACAACAGAGATATAATATATATATGAAGATGTATTATATGAGAAAATATTTTTTTAATGTAAGAGTGAGAGGATCGTAAATCTGAGCAGTATAATCATACAATAAATGGTTAAGATTAATCATGTAAGTTTTTTAAAAAGTTATATGACATTTTAAGTGATTATGTGACTTTAAAAAACTTTTAATATCAACCATCCATTGTATGGTTATACGGTCTAAATTTGTTCCTCTCAATCTTACATAAGAAAACATTTCTCTTAAGATACATTATAATATTCTCCTCCTTTTTAACGGTAAGAATATAATTGAAACACGTTAGGGTGTTGATTTAACTTGTTTAAATAAAAATGATTCGGGCCTAGTATTGACCACATTCCAAGGTATAATATTAGCTATCAGAGATGCCTGATGTGCTTGGCCATGATGGTAACTGGTATGACACTCTCGAGCATGTCATATTTCATGAAATCTATCACATTGAGGCCACTTAAGCCAATTTTGAGCGGAGGTTAAAAGTAGGGGGCATATATCCGATCAATAGACTTACGATGGTGTCAGATAGGATTGTGCCTACAACAACCTTTTTCGTACTGACAAAACAGGTTTTGACACATGTCACGTAAGAACCAACACCTATAAATACATGCATTCATCACATATAAAGTAGCACATTTAATATCTATTAAGCCGTGGTCTAATTCATTTACTAACTTGAGCGCCAAAATTATTTTGCAGGTGGCTCCATATTACATCTATCAACGCAGAATACCAATGTGGACATCAAATGAAGACTCAAAGGCCTCTAGTTGCAATGAATTCTAGGATATAATATGGATCTCTACTAAACTAGAGTTAGATGTAAAAGAGAGTATATACATCAGTCTCGAACCGGTGATTTTGTCCCTTCATACCGGATTCGAAAATTAACTATTAATATTTAAATAGTTACAAATAATAATTTAATTAAAATATATAAATCATATGATTTTGTTTAATTATTGATAAATAACATAAAAATTAAAATTGATTAATTTTTTAACACTAGTTAAAGGTCATATCGTGTTTTATAGTTATTAATAATTCATGTATAAATAAAATAATTTTATAATTACTAATAAATATAAAATTAGAAAAGTTGTAATGAAAATTTAGCTAGAATACATTTTTTTATATTCACAAAAAAAAAACAACACCGTTTCCTTTTACATAATTGTCCTTTGGAACAATTTAGGAAACAGAAAAAATAAATATAAATGACTTGAGTTAGTAGCGTCAAATAATAACATAACTGAAAATGAAAGGTATTGATTACTCAACTAAATTATCAGTAATTTGACACCTTATTGTGAGAGATTGAAGCGTCCAAAATGTAATTATCTGAAAATTTGGTAGTATAATATAATTAAGCTTAATAGCTTAACAAAATAAAATCATTGTTAGGAGAGATGTCATCCTTATAATTGATAAGATACTATTTCTTTTAGATTTTTTCTTAGGTATTACAGAAGAAAAGCCTAAAATTTTTTATTTTCAATGGTTAAATTATAGGTGATTAACTAAATAATTTCCAATATTCATATGAGTTAATGATCAAACTCATAATTATACATGGGACAAGATATTAAATTCGTTTGTTTAAACTTATTTTAAGATATAAGTATTTTTTTGATTCAAAAGATACTTATTTTAAATTTTGATATGTTTGTTTAAAGTTTTAAAAATAAGATTTTTAGAAATAACTCTGATCTATTTATTAAAAAAATACATAAAAAATATATATATTTTTAAAAAACTTAAAAACAAGCTTAGACAACTGCCATTATATTATACTGTTATTTTAATAATTCTAACTAAGCATGAAATTGTTATCCCCGTAAATTTTTAGATGAAAACTCTTCTAAATTTTTTATTTTAAAAAAATGCATCAAATTGTTGTAGGATGAGAAAAATCAAAGGCTGGATTAGGATGACCAATTGGATAGATTTAAAATAGTCCTGGATATGATTAAAATGGAATTGGAGACATTAAATGAACGTGCAAGTATTAATTCTTTATAATTCGTTTTGTCATAAGCATTCATTAAAAATGTTTATTCAACTAAAACAAATTTTTTATATCATTGAATTTTTTTATAGACGTATGTATCCACTATTCACGATTTTTTCTTGTGCCTTTGGCCATTTATATATACAAGTCGTCAAAAGCCGTTTTGAAATTCACCAGCCTAGAGATATCCAATATTTTCAAGATTATTAATATTTTGCGTAATAAATAATATTAAAAGTATGTTAAAAAATTATATCAAATATTTGATTATATTAATATAAAAAATTACATGCAACTACTATTTTTATTTATATTTAAGAGTAGATATAGTATTATACTAATTTGTATTTTTTCATATAGAATAATATTATATTTTAAAAAATATTAATAGATACAAGTACCCGTAATAATTACATAGAAATACAAATAACTAAAAACTTTAACGAATAGGAGTACTATATTATTATAGCATGCTTGTTGAAAAACTAAGTAATCTTCTCGTGCCACGTCCCTAACCTAACAATGTTATATGTGAGACGTTTTTGTTTTTTTTAATCCCACTGGACGAAGGGAATAAAGTATGAGGGTTTTCACATTTTTCTTTTCTGTGGTGCTAAATTTAAATTATATATTGGGAATAATCTTTTTGATTTACTTTAAAATCTACATTTAAATATTTATCACTTTGATTGTATACAGAAGTCAACCCATTTTGTTTTTCACACCTAAGAGAATAGGGAGAATAAAAAACCAACCTTTTCAATTAATGTCTTGACATACAATTGAGATCCCCAAACACGCATTCCTACCAAAGCATTTCACCTTTAACTCATCGTCAAAGGTTATAGCTATAATAACTCAATGGATGTTTTGAGATTCTTTAGCACACCGATAGGTAAACAAGTAGAATTCAACCAACCCATTCAAAATGATGTTGGTTAATAGGATCTCCGTTTGGATATTAAGTTGTGTTGGTTAAATCTACGATCAAACGAAATTTTGATTGTCTCAAACAACGTAAAATATTAATATCAACCCTTAAATTTCTTCATTTCTTTAACTCTATTTCTCCAACTGAAAACCAAACAGACACAATTCAATACGGTCAGAAACCAATGAGGGGGTTGTAATATAGTATTCCTTTACCAAGTCCAAGTTTCCAACGTCCTTTTCGATCATATTCAAATATTCAATCGCATACTTACAGCCAAATACCAAATTCAACCTTCAATTTCAGCACAAGAAAATCACCAGATTCCAGGATCAATTTTCCTTTTTTTTTTTTAAAAAAAAACATGTTCTTCCTAAACCATTCAACTATAAAAAAAATTAAGGGGAGAAAAAGCAAAAAACCATTTGACCGAAATCCAAAACGCATACACATCAATCTCTCTCTGACCCGGTCATCCGGTCACTTTGCCTCAATATATCATCACATTCCCCATCACATTCCTTACTCTTTTTTCCCTTCACAAACACAATTCATTTCTTGGTCTTCTTCTTCTTCCGAATCCCATGGCATTTTGACACACAGCATTTTGCAGCAAAGAGAGTGAAAATGGCGGTGGAGTTAATGGGGTTTCCAAAAATGGAGGAACAGAAGGCAATTCAAGAGGCTGCTTCCGAAGGCTTAAAGGGAATGGAAAACCTCATCCGTCTCCTTTCCCACCAACCCTCCCATCTCAACACCCAAGTCACCGACGTCACCGTTTCCAAGTTCAAAAAACTCATCTCCTTACTCAACCGCACCGGCCACGCCCGCTTCCGCCGCGCACCTCTTCCTTCAACCTCCACCGCCACCCCTTCTCCCACACCACCCGCTCCGGTCACCTTCGTCTCCACTCAGCCGCAGAGTTTGACTCTTGATTTCACCAAACCTAACTTCTTGACCTCCAACAACGCCAAATCCATGGAGCTCGAGTTCTCCAAGGAAACCTTCAGCGTCTCCTCCAACTCCTCCCTCTTGTCCTCCGCCATCACCGGCGACGCCAGCGTCTCCAACGGTAAACAAGGATCCTCTCTTTTCCTCACCCCGCCGGCCCCCGCTCTTTCCGCCGGAAAACCTCCCCTGTCATCGGCGCCGATCAAGAAGAGATGCCACGACCACCGCGAACACAGCGACGAGATCTCCGGCTCCAACAAATGCCACTGCATTAAGAAAAGGTACACCCCTGTAATTATAAAATTTTGTCGTTTATAATAATTCAATTCTATCGAATCCAAAAAAATGCATAAAAAAAATAAAATTGAGCTACCGACTCGGTCCTACTGAGTTGAGGAACGAGTCGGTGTGAAGAGTCAACGATTTTCGGTAGTTGTGTACAGTTAAAGGCATTAAATGGACACAGCACGCGTGACAGTGACGCGATAGGGTTTTTGTTTTGTGCCGTGTTTGTCTATCGACGAATTTTTAGAATTTGTGTCTTAAAATAAAGACAAGATAATGGAACTTGCCAAACTCCACCCGTCCCCACTTTCTTCCTTTTGCTTTTGACTGTTGACCGAATCACATGGCCCATGTTAGCAACAACGGCGCATCATAAGGTTTTTTAATTTTTTTTTTCAGGAAGAATCGTGTGAAGAAAACGATTAGAGTGCCAGCGATTAGTCCCAAAATCGCCGATATTCCGCCGGACGAGTATTCGTGGAGGAAGTACGGGCAGAAACCGATCAAAGGATCGCCGTACCCGAGGTGAGTGATTTGTGGCCGTTGATTTGGGTTTGACTTTAGTCAAAGGGATGTTAATTAACGTTGATTTTGATTTGTTTGTGTTCAGGGGGTATTATAAGTGCAGTACAGTGCGAGGGTGTCCGGCGAGAAAACACGTGGAGCGTGCTACGGACGATCCAAAGATGCTGATTGTGACGTACGAGGGGGAGCACCATCACTCGATTCAAGCCGCGATGCAGGAGAACATTTCCGTGTCCGTCGGTTTGGTATTCGAGTCAACGTAAGGTCGGAATTAAAAAAGGGTTTTTTTTTTCGTAGTGGGGGTGGGAAAAAAACATTAAAAAACGTGAATGGGAATTAAGGTGGTGGTTACAATGTAAATCTGTTCTAATTGAAATGATTATTATGTCACTATTATATTATTAATCTTTTTGTCCTACTACTACTTGTTTACTTTGTGATTAATTAATTGATTTGTTCAATATAAAATTTAGAAAGTGGTTTGGTTTTGGGTATCGATGGGCATGGTAAGGGGTCTCAATCCAAGTTGATGCGTCGTAATGGGGGTTGCACTGACATCTCAACTTGATTCTGTTTTTTGTGTCATCAAAATATCTTCAACAGATTAATTTTGTCAACTTTATCTAAATAAAATTAAAACAAGTACATTATTCGATGTTTAATTTACGTTTCGCATATATTCTTTTTAGTGACTTGAGTTCTTTACGTGTTTATTTGGTATGTAATTAAATAAATAAAAAATTTAAAAGTTAATAAATTCTATTTAATGAACAATTTAAAGCTTTTAGATAAAGTATTAAGTATATGAATTTGAATGCGTTGACTCAAATGTTGTTAAAACCCTTGTTATTTTTACGTTTGATTTTCAAGCTGTATAGCCTGAATTTTACCCACTTTTTAACATAATTACACAGAAGTTGAATTGAACACTCTTTTTTCCTTTTTAATCTCGTAAATTAATGTGCCGTATGTAATGTTGACTTTAATTCACTATCCTTAATTATTTTCCAATAACAATTGCGACTCTTTCCACCTTGGAAGCACTGAAATGAAGTGGTTGACACAGCTTCTACCCATTGGATATTTAACTTATAACAATAAAATCTCAGAATAATATTTAATTGTGTTGAGAGCTGTCACTAAATAAACGTGTATGATTATTTTCAAAATGGAGTTTGGTCAATCTATGGCTATTATGTTTCCAGCATATTCACGAACCATATATTATCATCTACTTTCCCAATACCACTATTCATTCATTCAATTATTGTCCTTTCTTATTTATCAACATTTTTAATTTATTTATTCATCACTTGCTAAGTCTTTGGTTCATTATACTTATGTTACCGTTAAACACATTTTCTTTGATAACTTGTGCTGGAACACCTCTGTTTTTTTGTCCACACATTAAAAAAATAACTTTTTTTTTATTTTTCACTTTTGTTTATTTTGTGTATAAAACACAAAACCCTAAAGAATTAGTCTATGAAAATTAAAATTCTATTATTCAAAATGTCACTTGAAATACAGAGAAGTCCGGACACTATATTTATACAATGGAAAAGTAAAAAGAACTTGATTTAGGCCCATTTACATAAAGATAACTACTATTATCTACTAAAACCAGGGAGAAAACATAATAATCTGGTTTGTTTAAATTTATTTTTAAGTGTTTTTTTAAAATATTTTCTTTATAGATACTTCTTTCAATAAGCATATCAAAGTTAATTTTCAAAATAAGCAGAAAGCTGTTTATGTTTGAAACTTTAAACAACCATATAAAAATTTAAAATAAATATTTTTAATTAAAAATACTTATATCTTAAAATAAATTTAAACAAACAAACTCAACATCAAAAAAGTGTTTTATAAGAATAGTGAGAAGGGGTCTTCAATCGGGGACAACTTTCATTTGATACTCAAAATCATATTTACAATAATAATAATATTATTATTATACATTTTTATTGTTGTAAATGACTTTCTTATGTGCCTTCAATTGGGGATTGAAGTGTGCCAATTATTATGTAGCCATGCAACCAATAAACTTTTATTAAATATTTTAGTACAAGTTTTTGTTTCCTCGTATTTATAAGTTAATTATTAGTTATTATAAACAACATACTTTCTGATTTTCTCGGTGGCCACGCGTTTTCTGGAAATCCAAAATCAGAATTGTTGACTTTTTGTACTGAAAATCAAAGCTATAAAGTCTAAGTAGATTTGTTAAGTGTACATTACCTAACTCGAACTTTAATATTCCTGTTTGGTCTTTTTTATAAAGACATTATTTTAAAATATCTTTTATAAGATGTCTTACAATTTAAATATATATATTTATTATATTTTCTAATACATACCCTTAATAATTATATTTCTCTTAATAGTAATAAAATTAAAAAAAAAATTGTTTCCTTCGATAGCAAATATTTCTTAATCTGTATAAATCGATGTAATTATTTTTTATAAAAAAGATGATAGGGTTTATAATGTTTACTTTTGGGTCACGAAACTTTTGGGCTGTGATGGTCGTGGGCCTAAGATAGGGTACAATACAGGTCCAATTTAGAATTAGAAATTTAAGATTGAAACCTAGTTTTTTTGTCTCTCAACAAAATAATTACGTAATGGACAGAAACTGACAAATACTAATTACGTAATTTTTATTTTCCTCCAAGACTTAATGCATCCAAAAAAAAACTAGTTATGTTACTCGCCGGGATAAAATTATTTTTAAATTATATTTTATATGATTATTTCGTAAATACTGCCTTGATTAAATACATTTTATATTAAAATTGAATATTACATAAATAAAATAAATCTAATTACATATTTTTATAGGTTTATCGGTTAAGTTTAACTATCAAATGATTAATAATAAACAAATACAAATTGTTAATTTTTATATAGAATAACTAAAGATAGAATTTCCTAATATTTATGTTCTTCTGTAGTATTTTAATACGGTATAACAATTAATATTTCATAATTTTTTTGTAATTGAATAATTTTATATCACCAATATTTAAAGATAATTTATTATTAAAAAATAAAATACAAAATATTGTTAAACTAAAATAAATATTATAATTAATGATGTAAAATGATGAAAATATAATAATGTTGAAATGAAAACCTTAAAAAAGTTCATCAACGTAAAAATAAAATAAAATTGAGTATACTGACTAAAACAAATTATTAAAAAATAATGTTTAAAAATTAGTTATCATTTTTTCTGCTTACTATTTTAACAAACTCGTAGGCTTGCAGAACATAATTATTCTTTTGTATAGTTGGAGTTAGTTCAGGTTTAGATTAACAGAATTATCACTAATATAAGAGTCTTAATTGGAAGGAAAAGTTGTAAATGCAGAACATTTGTGAGACGAGAGTTGTGGATATAGCACTTTGTGTTACTGTTAGAAGGAAGCTTGGGAAAATAGGTTATTTGTCATTTGTCAAATGTCTGTCTCTGCATGATTGCATTGAATGCATTATTGACTTCCTTCAGTTCTCTTTCTCATTTTGGATAAACACACAACTTTCATATATTCCAGCTTGTTTCTGCTTTTTGGCTAATGCTTTTCATCACTTTGTTGTGATTTTTTTTATTGTTTTGAAAGCTTTTTTTTTTTTTGGTAAAATGTTTTGAAAGCTATTAGAGCGTCCATATTTACTTCTTAGGTGATCTAAAGTCGGGTTTGGACAGGTTCAGATGATGAATAATTCAACCAATGTTAACTGAATATGATTTATTTCTAACTAAATCTGACCGAATAACCTCACGGTCTCATCGGGTTTCAGGTGAGCGGTTTCAGGTAAGTGGTTTTGGTTAAGTTCGAATAGGTAATTTCAGTTAAGTTTGAACGGGTAATTTTAGTTTAAACTTGTGACAAATTAAAAAAAATTTTGGCCAAAATCTATTTTTTAAACTTTTTTTACACATTTTCTTATCAATTAAATAGAAAAAATGATTTAATTCCTATAATATGTACTACCTCCGGTTCCAAATATAAGCAAATTTTTAGTAGAATTTTTTGTCCCTTAATATAAGCAAAATTAAACTTTACAATGTCATTAAATGTTTGTTTACCAAATATGTCATCATTATATATATTTTTAAAGTCACTAATTCTTTATGTAATAAATAATACAAAGGGTATTTTAGAAAATTAAATCAAATATGTGGTAACATTAATGCGAATAACTACTTCTAATTACTATTCTTAATATGTGTAAAATTAGGTACATTTATTTATATTTAGAATCAGAGGTAGTACTATATATATATATATAACATAATCATATAATAAAAGACTTAAATTATAATTAAAATAAATATATAGATTTATACATAAAATCAAAATATAAATTTACATCAATTTAGCCTCACATTAACATTACATCAATTTACCTACAATTCTTTGCCCTTTATTGATGAAGAACTTTTTGTATACCAAGAAAAGAATTATTGATGAAGAACTTTTTGTATATCAAGAAAAGAAAATAAAAAATGTGAAAGCATGCTTGAATATATAAGCTATTAGATTAACTTAAAAAGTAGTATAAATGTTAGGGCTTATTGCAATCTAGAATGTGTATATGTTTTCTTCTAATAATGTTGAATTTAGCTACTTCAAAATAATAAGTGTACACGTCAGAAGCTATAAGATATGTAATGGACAGAATGAGGCAAGATAGCTGTTGTTTAGAAAATCAACAAGCTAATATTTTAACAATATCATAATCTCGTATACCTGTGTATATATTTCATTACATTTTATCAAGTGTGTTTTTATTTTAGATAAGCTAAATCGATTGATTAATTTCAATTATATACAAAGACTTAATGTATACATTTATAAAGGATGGGGAAGCAGAAATTTACTTCATTTATATTTGATCCTGCACTAGTTTGGGTCGTGCAAAAAAATAATAGGCCCAAGGTTCATAATAGGTTCGGTTGAGTACAGTTAATTCAGTTGATAAATATATAAAATTGTACCTGTCCAAACTTAACCATTTCTTTTACCGTTTACCCGCCCAAAACTGACCAAACTTATTTTTTATTTTCGGTTTTTGGTCACGTGGATGGTTCTTGCTTACCCCTAGTTTACAAAATCCAACTCAATCTAATTCAATCAACTTTGATTGAATCAGATTTTATTTACTAAAATCTAATACAATCAATACTCGATCAGCCCTAACAAAGAAAGATTGAAAGAAATGAAATAAAAAAAATAAGAAATATAAGATAAGATAAACTCTTTGATAAATATAATAAGAGAGATAATATTATGAAATATGATACATGTTTAATAACTCAATCATAAAAGAAGTTATATATATATATATATATATATATATATATATATATATATGAACTGTTCTTTACAGGGGGTGTAGAAGTATGCTTGTAGAACAACTCAAAATATACATATAAATGTGTTTTTGATACAAAGCAATGTGCGTATAAATGTAAATACAGAGAGTCTTTGTATGCTGAGGCGGAGTGCAATGTACTCTTGGACGGTGTCACAGTCCGCCTGACGGGCTCTGCGTTGCCTTGACCCGATTGGGGGTGGTACCTGCAATCGTTCTCCGACGCTCAAGTCAGTATTTCAGAATACTTAGAGACTTAGAAAGACAGTCAGAGAGAATTATGCAAGTAAGAGAATGTAAGATTCAGAGAATGGGAAAAAGAGAGATCCCTTATACCTTTTCGAGAGAGGTTTATATACCTGTTACTGGTGCTCCATTATTGGTAGGACCCGCTCCTTGTCTTCAGGCATAATGCTGAAAAGGTAGTGGGTCCTTGCGCCGTTTACATGCACCATTATTGTAGTAGGTATCACCACTTGTCTGGAAAGCGTTAGTGCTTTAATATTTTATTGTTATTTCCCTTTATGCGTGACAGCGTGATTCCCATTATTAACCTCTCAAGACAGAGTCAATCTCGTGCCGGGGTTGTGAGTATGGGTTCGCTACGCAGTGTGGGAAATTCAGTATTCCGCCAATATTGAGCTTATGGCTTGGCGGAGTAACAACTTTGGCGGGGTTACGTTCCTTGGCGGAGTAACATGCCTTGGCGGAGTAAGGTGCCTTGGTAGTGTAACTTGCTTTGGCGGGGTTATGCTCCTTGGCGGAGTAACATGCCTTGGCGGAGTTACCTGCCCTGGCGGTATGTACTCCGTATAGAAGTGATTATAATGTACTCAATCGCGTACTCCTCTTGTTCAAAATGCTGATCTGGCAAAGTATTAAAGCCATGCTCTTGGGGGCCGGTGTTAGGACCGGATCATATGCCCCCTAGCTTGTTATAGTGACTGGCGGAGTCACTTTAATGAGCTATAACACTTAAGTTTAGCTTTTGTAGGCATGGGTTTAGGCGGCGCTTGTTATTTCAGGACTTATGGACAAGTGTTTTCGTGCATTTATTAGCTGTCATCACTTGACACGCCTGTCATTAATGCGCCTCGAAACCACGTTTTTTTATTCTTCAGTCTCCCATTGCCACGTATGCCCTCGTAACGATTGCCATTCCAATGATGGGACATAAATACGCGTGATGGCAATTGAGAACCGTTTTCGAGGTTATTACCGTGGGCCTTGGATTTTGAAAGCGTGGCCCATGAAATATCTGCCCTTAGATATATCTATTGGTTTCAGCAAAAAAGGAACCGTCAGTGAGATAAATCCAACGGTTGTAAACGCATATTTCAATTTTAGAACCGTTGATGAGATTTATCTAACGGCTGCAAACACATCTTCGAGATTTCTGAGGATTCGCTTATTTCCCCCCAAGCCATGCCTATAAATAGGTAAACTCTCAGAAGGGAAATGTTTTGCTTCATCTCTCACTTCGTATTTGTTCGCTGAAAGTGTTTTTGCTACTCTCTTGCGAGTTTATTGGTGTTTGGAGTTCTTCTATCTTTCAGAAGCTTAAGGTACTTGTCTCTTCCTCTTCTTTGCTTCTTCATTTCCATTGGGTTAGCTTTAGTTTTCCTTTTTGTGTGTTCGTAAAAAGGAAGATGAGAGGAAAGAGGTCAGAGTCTCATTCTAGGGTTTCTGTTCGTCCCATGTTTTCTGACATTGAGAGTGAAGATGAGGCGTTTTATACTGGGAGGGACTCGACGTTTTACAGCAGCGTGGAGTACTTTAGTAATGCTGTACATTCGTTTGTGTCAGGAGGTGTTTTCCATACTCAAGTATTGACAATGGCAGAGTGTCAAAACGTCGTGTTGCATGGACTGGACTGGGAGAAGACGCTCGAGATTGATCCTTATTGTTGGGTTGAGGAGGATGTTAGGGATACTTCCTCTCGCCATGCAACAACTAGTGGCGGTGTAGTGGAGCTGTCTGTGCCTATCTGGAAAAACGAACGGTATGAAGATAGGTTCATTGTTTGCTCTCCTAAGACATTCGAAAGGATTTGCCATCGTCCTCAGAATAATCGTACAATATATATGTACGATATTCTGTTCACTCAGCTGGGAGTGCGTTTCCCCTTGAACAAATTCCAGATGGGCGTGCTGAGGTTCTTGGATTGTGCTCCTTCTCAGCTGCACCCAAATGGTTGGAGAATAGTTCGAAGCTTTGAGGTGATGGCGGAGCATCTGGAGTTTACGCCTACTGTGGCGTTGTTCTTTTCTTTCTGCCGCATCATGAGGAGGGTGAACGTAAAAACAGGCGGCATGGGCCTTGTTACTCTTCGGGCGGAGCCGAAGATTTTAAACTTCAAGTCGTTTGCGGACTCCGCCAGGGAAGGCGGACTCCACTTCAGAAAAAGTTTTGTAAAGGTTTCTGTGAAGGAGGCGGAGTCCGTCTTCTGGCGGAATAAGGAGGGAATTGATCGATTCCCAGTTGTGTGGACACATGAGCACTTTCTCTTAACCAAGCGAGCGTATGAAGTTGAAGAGGGTGCTCTATCGGCGGCGTCTGTGGAAGTACTCCGGATGTTGAAGGAGTACAACTCTGTCCACAAGCTGATCCTTTGTCGAAGGCTGCTTGGGCGGGATGCTCAGGGATACTTGAGTAATATTACTATCAATCGCAATGTTGATTGAGTATTGCTGCTATCTTGCATCTTCTAATCATATTCTCGTTTTGTTATTTCGCAGGAGAAATCGCTGAGTTCCCTGGGATGGAGCGCATCAAGCAGATCCGAATGAGCCGCAGGGAAATTAACGCGGAGAACAATGTGCAGCCCAGGAGGAGTCTGATTGCTGCTCTTACAAAGACCCTTCCTTTCCCTGCATCCACCAACATAGTGAATTTTGAAGGTGGTGCAGGGTCTTCAGCAGCTGCTGTTGAAAGGCGTTCTAAAAAATGCCAAGAACCAGAAGCTGCTGAAGAGGAAGAAGAGGAAGTAGATCTTCATGCCTTGCAAAGGAGGAGGACTAAGGGCAAGAAGAGGGCTGAGGAGGGGACATCAATCGATGTTGCCATTGACTTGGAGGAGACTGAGGAGGTACCTGTTAGGGGTACTTCTGCTGATATGGGCGGTGTTGAAGGCATCCCCGAAGAAGATGTCGCGGGGGAGCAAGCGGAGGGATTCCAAACCTCTTCTGACCAAGATACGGGGGACGAGGCAGGGAGAGTTCAAGTTTCTCCAGTCCGCCCGTCTGAGGATCCCGCCCTGAGCTTGACCACTCGAGGGACAGCAGTTTTCCCTATTGATGTGCCAGGGGAATCATCCAGGCGGTTTGTCTCTTTGCCCCAGGCGGGGTCTCGCTTGAATCCCTTTTTGTACTTTGCAAATACGGGATCCCGCCAGTCAGAGAGGCGTGATCCAGAATTCATACTCCGCCCCGACATCGACTTTGAGGAGATTCCGGAGGCTGCTGCAGCTGCGAGGTGGCACCTTGCAGAGATAGATGGTTTCTTGGCCTCTGTCCCCCGGATAGCTGACGTTGCTGCCGAGGCCAACATGTTTCAGGCGTCTTACCACGAGTCTGTGGAAAAGATTCGTAGCTTGGAACATGACAATGAGCAGCTGTCCGAGGTGATCAAGGCCAAGGACAAACATCTTGACACCGCCGACTCCGACATCAAGAAATTGACGGAGGAGTTGGCTAAGGTGAAGGCTGAGAAGGTCCTGCTAGAACAACAGAATAAAAAGCTGGGCGAAGAGGTGAGTGGACTTTCCCAGGTCAAGGCTGATAATGTTCTGCTGAAGCAACAAGTTTCAAATTTAGATCAGCAGAACCAAATTTTGGGCGGAGACGTGAGCATTCTTCAGCAGAGGCTGGTCTCCATAGAAATAAATAAAGCCATAGCTGAAGATGCCTGGACGGCGGAGTTGGGCGAAGCAGCAACCGCATATGGAAATCTTGAAGTGCAGGTTCAAGAATTGCAAGCTGAGAAGACTGCCTCAGATGCTACCAGTGAGAGGCTCGACAAGGAATTACAATCTGCCTTGGATGCAGCTGAAGCAGCGATTGATGATGCTTTCAGCATGGCTGTTCGCCAACTCTGCTATCGCAACCCAGGTGTTACTCTCTCTACCACAGGCATTCATCCCTATTATGAATTTATCAATGGAGAATTGATGGTGCCTGTGCAAGGAGGTCATATGCCTGCGCCCAATGATGAATATGTTCTGGCGGACTTGCCTCCTTCCCAAAGTTTGACCAGGCCAGGAGAAGGTCAGCTCACCTCCACTCAGCAAGAAGGGAAGCCGTCTGACCCTTAAAGATCAGCTTCTCAGTCTCCTCCCCAGTCTCTTTGCAAGTCTTGTTTTTATTTATAACGTCGCCTTGTTCCAGGATAGGCTCTGGATTTTACCAATTTGGCAATATTGAATAAAGTATATTTTCTGTAAGTGTATACTTATCCATATTAATAACGTCTAAGTCCGTCGATTTCATGCCTTGCAGACCGAAGTTAAGAGGATAAAGTAATCATTCGAGGACTTAACGAAATATGACTAAGTATAACGAGGCGGAATAGCCCCTTTGAAATTTTGGTGAAGTAACTTCAGTAGGGAGGCGGAATAGCCTCTTAGGAATTTCAACTGAAGTAAATTCAATAATGAGGCGTATTAGCCTCTTGGAAGTTTTAGTGGGGTTGGATTCCGTAAGAAGGCGGAGTAGCCTCTTATGAATTTCAAAGAAGTTGGATTCCGTAAGAAGGCGGAGTAGCCTCTTAGGAATTTTAATGAAATTGGATTCCGTAAGAAGGCGGAGTAGCCTCTTAGGAATTTTAATGGAATTGGATTCCGTAAGAAGGCGGAGTAGCCTCTTAGGAATTTTAATGGAATTGGATTCCGTAAGGAGGCGGAGTAACCTCTTAGGAATTTTAATGAAATTGGATTCCGTAAGGAGGCGGAGTAGCCTCTTAGGAATTTTAATGAAATTGGATTCCGTAAGGAGGCGGAGTAGCCTCTTAGGAATTTTAATGAAATTGGATTCCGTAAGGAGGCGGAGTAGCCTCTTAGGAATTTTAATGAAATTGGATTCCGTAAGGAGGCGGAGTAGCCTCTTAGGAATTTTAATGAAATTGGATTCCGTAAGGAGGCGGAGTAGCCTCTTAGGAATTTTAATGAAATTGGATTCTGTAAGGAGGCGGAGTAGCCTCTTAGGAATTTTAATGAAATTGGATTCCGTAAGGAGGCGGAGTAGCCTCTTAGGAATTTTAATGAAATTGGATTCCGTAAGGAGGCGGAGTAGCCTCTTAGGAATTTTAATGAAATTGGATTCCGTAAGGAGGCGGAGTAGCCTCTTAGGAATTTTAAAGAAGTTGGATTCCGTAAGAAGGCGGAGTAGCCTCTTAGGAATTTTAATGAAATTGGATTCCGTAAGAAGGCGGAGTAGCCGCTTAGGAATTTTAATGAAATTAGATTCCGCAAGGAGGCGGAGTAGCCTCTTAGGAATTTCGATGAAGCACAGTTTTACAAGTGTTGAACTTACTTGAACTTGTTGACAGTGCTTGAGTTTGTTGATTATGTACTCTGTAAAACATTGGGAGTTAGGCAGAGTCAAGTTTTGGATGGAATGTTCATCCTTTTGCATTTTGATTGGAGTGCGACTCCTGATCGAATGAAAATTATCAAGTCAGGATTGCCATGGTGCAACATATAGCTGTGACACCAATTTATCCTGCAAGAAATTGGTTAAACCTTCGAGGCGGTATGGTGCAGCATATAGCTGTGACACCAATTCATCCTGCAAGAATTTGGTTAAACCTTCGAGGCGGTATGGTGCAGCATATAGCTGTGACACCAATTCATCCTGCAAGAAATTGGTTGGGTTTTGGGGTTAGCGTGGTGCAGCATATAGCTGTGACACCAGCTCTTCCCACAAGTAGCCTGCAGGACCTTGGAGGCGAATTAGTGCAGCATATAGCTGTGACACTAGTTCTTTCCATAGGCGGCCTGTAGGACCTTAGGGTCGGTATGGTGCAGCATATAGCTGAGAAACCAATCCTTTCCCCCCAAGGAGTTTTCTGTACCTTAGGGTCGGTATGGTGCAGCATATAGCTGAGACACCAATCCTTTCCCCCCAAGGAGTTTTCTGTACCTTAGGGTCGGTATGGTGCAGCATATAGCTGAGACACCAATCCTTTCCCCCCAAGGAGTTTTCTGTACCTTGGGTCAGTATGGTGCAGCATATAGCTGAGACACCAATTCCCTAAGGAGTTTTTGTTGACTCCGTTTGTGAAGCGGCGTTGCATGTTGGTTGATCTTTATGGAATAAAGAGTTATGCATCTGTGCTTCAGTTTTTGGAGCCGTTGTCTTATCTGCATGGGAATAAATTCTGCCATGGATAATCAATTCAATATTAGAGTGAAGATTAAATGTACGAAGGCATTTCATTGAGAATGGAACTGCATAAAGGATCGAGTTGGGGTATATCTTTTCGAAACCCTTTTCAAGGAAAGCATACGTAGGAAGATCCTTGAGTTAGGAATAAAAGACCACGCCATATTACCCAACTAACTGTAATATATGCGTAAATTTAAAATGTTCCATTTATTTCTGACCGGAGTGCCATCCAAGTTTTCCAGGCGGTATGTACCCTTGCCCAAAACCTCGATGACTCGGTATGGACCTTCCCAATTTGGTGCCAATTTGCCTTGGTGCGCAAATTTGTTGCCAATGTTGGCCCTTCTCAAGACCAAATCTCCCTCTTTGAAACGGCGTTCGCACATGCGTGCATTATACCGTTTAGCGGCCTTTGCTTTGACAGCTTGATCTCTCACAAAGGCTTCCTCTCTCAACTCCGCCAAAACCTCCAATTCATGTGCGAGGTTCTGTTGATTGGCTTCCTCATTGAAATGGAGGACTCGAGCTGAAGGGGCCGTTAATTCAATGGGAATGACAGCCTCGACTCCATATGTCAGCCGATACGGAGATTCATTCGTGGTGGAGTGTGGGGTGGTTCTATATGCCCATAAAACATGGCATAACTGATTTGCCCAATCTCCCTTTGCCTCACCAAGGCGTTTTTTGAGGCCCTTCAAGATTTCTCTGTTGGCGACCTCTGCTTGTCCATTGGTTTGAGGGTGTTCCACAGAAGAGAAAATCTGCGTGATGCTGAGATTTTCTAAGAGTTCAGTGAACTTGCGATCTGTGAACTGGGTGCCATTATCAGTGACTATGCGTTCAGGGACTCCGAAACGTGCAATGATATTCTCATAAACGAATCTTCGAGTCCTGGCTGACGTTATGTGCACCACTGCCTCTGCCTCAATCCATTTGGTGAAATAATCAACACCAACTATCAAGTATTTGATACCGCCGGGCGCAGTTGGGAATGGACCTAGAATATCCATGCCCCATTGATAGAAAGGCCAGGGCGTTATTGATGATGACATTTCCTCGGCTGGAGTATGGTGAAAATTCGTGAATCGTTGACATTGATCGCATTTTTGAACATATGAGGCAGCGTCTTGCTTCATAGTGGGCCACCAATACCCCGCCCTGAGGATTTTTCTCACTAGACTCCGTGCCCCTGGATGATGTCCACACTGCCCTTCATGGACTTCTTCCAAAACAGCTGGCACCTCGTTTTCATTTATGCAGATTAAGTACGGGACAGAAATTCCTCGGCGGTATAGCTGCCCATCCAGGAGTGTATAATAGGGTGCCTCCTTCCTTAGCTTCTTTCGCTCAAGATCATCCGTGGGTAATTGTCCATTAACAAGATAACGAACTATTGGTGTTACCCAGGAGTTATCATCAACGGGGCGGCTTTTAATCATATGAATTGAAAAGGGAAGGGATATACTTGGCTCCGCCAGAGTACTCTGTACAACCGTGGTTGTGCATCCCGCCTTCTTTGTGCTGGCTAACCTGGACAGGATATCAGCACGTGTATTTTCTTCGCGAGGTACATGCTTGAAAGTTACTTCATCGAAGCGCTGTTTCAACTCATTGACGTAGTCCAGATATTGTTGCAGTAGAGGTTCTTTAGCCTGATACTCACCAAGAATTTGTGAGATGACTAGTTGAGAATCACTGCATAGAGTAACAGTTTTGGCCCCAATATCTTGTGCTGCTCTGAGTCCGGCTAAGCAGGCTTCATACTCCGCCTGATTGTTAGACGTAGTGAAGGTAAAGTGCAATGAAATTTCAAGATGTACCCCGTCATCACTTTCTATAACGATTCCTGCCCCACATCCTTTGCTGTTCGAAGACCCATCGACATATATTGTCCAGTGTGAATGATCTGTATCCGGGCTGGAGCCTGTTAATTCAACTACGAAATCTGCTAGGACTTGTGCCTTAATAGCAGTTCTTGGTTCGTAGGATATGTCGAATTCAGAGAGCTCTATGGCCCATTTGATCATCCTTCCTGCCAAGTCAGGCTTGAATAATATAGTACGAAGTGGCAAATCTGTGCGAATCAGGATGGGATGTGCATGGAAATATGGTCTTAGACGTCGTGAGGCCCAAACAACTGCAAGTGCTGCCTTTTCAATCTTCTGATAACGACATTCTGCACCATGCAATGTTTTACCAGTGAAGTACACCGGTCGCTGGCCTTCGACTGTTTCTTTGACCAGGGCCACTGCCAGCGCTTCATCTGAAACAGACAAATAAACGATGAGTTGCTCACCTGGGCTTGGTTTTACCAGGATTGGAGGGCTGGCTAAGACATTTTTCAAGCTCTGGAAGGCCGCCTCTTGCTCTGGGCCCCAATTGAATTTCTTATCCTTCTTCAGCATCTTGTATAAGGGGAGAGAGCGATGAGCCATTTTTGGCATGAATCGTGCTAGAGCAGCGATTTTGCCATTGAGGGATTGTACCTCTTTCAGTGTTTTGGGGCTCTGCAACTCTTGTATCACACGACACTTGTCAGGATTAGCTTCTATGCCTCTTTGTGTTAACATGAAACCCAAAAATCTCCTCCCAGGCACAGCAAATGTACATTTTAGTGGGTTAAGTCTCATGTTGTATTGCCGCAGGCGTTGAAAAATGAGGCGTAGGTCTTCAACATGGTCTCCTCCTTCTGGAGTTTTGGCGATGATATCGTCAATATAAACTTCCACCAGCTTTGTGTGCATGCCCTCAAAGACTTTGTTGATCATGCGCTGGTAGGTGGCCCCAGCGTTCTTCAGCCCAAATGGCATGACATTGTAGCAAAAGACCCCTCTGTCGTTGATAAATGCTGTTTTCTCCTGATCATCCTCACACATTGGAATTTGGTTGTATCCGGAGTAAGCATCCATGAAGGATAGATACTTGTATCCTGATGAGTCGTCAACCAGTCTGTCAATGTTGGGGAGAGGATAAGGATCTTTGGGACAACATTTATTCAAATCAACGTAGTGTATGCACATGCGCCATTTGCCATTGGCTTTCTGCACCATAACCACGTTGGACAACCAAGAAGAGTAACAGAGTTCCCTGATGAACCCCGCCTTAAGGAGTTCTTCGGTTTGTTCGCAAGCAGCATTTTGCTTAGCAGGACCCATACGCCGTTTCTTTTGCGCCACAGGCTTAGTTTCAGGATACACCGCCAGGCGGTGGCAACAAAAGTTAGGATCCATACCAGGCATGTCTGCAGCTGTCCAGGCAAAAATTTCCTTGTACTCATGGAGGAGTGCAATCAGTCTTGCCTCCATGTTAGGCTCCAGTTTGTCATTGATGTTAGTGATTTGCTCCGGGGTGCTGCCCAGAACAATAGGCTTGGAACCACCATCAGGAGTTGGTTTCAAAGGGTTCAGTAGGTCTATAGAAGACTCTGCCCTGGGATCAAGATCCACCAAGTTAACGGATGCTGCCGCACTGTTTCCTTCATTCAATTTTCTTTTCTTAGACATGGTTTCAAGCTTCACCATGTTAAGACTTAAATTGTAACAATAACGAGCCATCTCCTGGTCACCCCTGACAGATGAGACTTGATTATCTTTATCGATGAACTTGATTAACAAGTGGGGGGTTGAAACGATGGCTTCCATGGCATTCAGAGTAGGCCGCCCAATGATGCCATTGTATGGGGATTTAACGTCAATGACAAGAACCCTAGATTTCACAGTCCTTGCTCCAGGTTCACCATCGAAGGTAATCCTTGTGTCCAAGTAGCCTTTAGTAGGTTGTTTGGCGCCATTAAAAGCTGTAAGGTCCTGTGTGTAAGGCTGCAAATCAGCGTCAGTTAGTCCCATGCGTTTAAAACAGTCATAAAAAATAACATCGCAGGAACTTCCCTGATCAACTAGGATGCGTTTTACATCCATATTAGCGATCACTGCAATGATCACTACCGCATCATCTCCCTCAGGAATGGTTGGGCCAAAATCATCATCTGTGAAAGTTATAGGCGGAGTATGAACTCCGTCCCTGAATGGGCGATATTCTTTGTTCTTGCCCTGCACAGTTAAGATCATACGATGATGATTTTTCCGGGCGGTGTTTGAGGGTCCGCCTCCTGCAAAGCCTCCAGCAATCATGTCCACCACCTGCCTTTTACCTCGTGATATAGGTTCAGGGCTCGGTTCTCGTTGGGCGGACTCCAGAACAATGCCTTTTTGTTTCTCTGACACCGCCGTACGTTTTGGTTCCCGAGTACTATCAGGATCCGGAGAACGATCACGATGTCGCTTTTCAAACTTCTCAGGCTCATCATGAGATTTGCCTTTGAACAGGTAATGTTTCAGTTTACCTTCACGAATGAGCACCTCAATGGTATTTTTGAGTTGCTTACATTCTTCTGTGGTGTGGCCAACTGACTCATGGAATTCACAATATTTCTTTGGGTTTCCACCGCGCCTGATTGGGGGTGGACGTTGAATTCCATAAACATTGAGGGTGGTCCATCCTATTTCACGCAAGATTTGCTCGCAAGTTGTGTTCAGTGGTGCATAGTGAGCAAAATTGAACACGCGTCTGTCTTGCTGTTTGAAAGGTTGGTTCCCTACTTTGTCCCTTTGGTGGGACTTGTCATTCTTCAACGACTTCTCTTTCCCTTTGTCATGAGGTGGAGTTGCAGGAGGCGGTTTACTGCGAGATGCAGTGGCTTCCAAATGCATCTCAATACCCACGTACTTGGACGCCTTCCTGCGAAATTCCTCCATCGTGGTTGGAGGTCCCTTTGCCAAAGACAAAGCGAAAGGTGACTTTGGTTGCATAGCTTCTATGAGAATATGCAACTGGATTGCCTCTGTCAGATCAGGAACCATGGCTGCCTCCTTGTAAAATCTCTTAAGGAAATCCTTTAGAGATTCTTTGTCGCCTTGTTTGATCTGAGCCAAGGTATGAGAGGTTCTGGGTGCATCCCTGGAGATCACGAAGTGGCTTCCAAAAGCTGAGGCCAGCTCCTCCCATGAATCAATGGAACCTGAAGGTAAGCTCTTGAACCAACTAAGAGCTTCGCCTGTAAGGGTTCTGGGGAACATTCTGCACATGACATCCTCCTCAGCTCCTAGAAACATGGCCTCGTAGATATAAGCATCTAAATGCTTAGAGGGATCTGTTTCCCCAGTGTATTTCCCTATAGAAATGGGCTGCATAGTTTGCAGATGTTTGGGTACATATGCATTCATGAGCCTTTTAGAAAATGGGATACTCATCTTATATCCTGAGGGGGATGCATTTGAGCCTGCTCTCCTTCCTTCTTGAAGCTGAGCATTCACCAGTGGGAGGCTTCGTTGCTCCTCCATGTATGTAGGAATACGAGAATAGTGAGGAGTACTTGATTCCTCTTGCATGTGTGGTTCATGATGTGGCTGTCTTGCGGGACCAGCTTTCTCATGCACTGGGTTTGCTTTTTCATGACGAAGTTCCGCAAGTTCTTCTCTCAACATTTGAATCATGTCATCTCTTGGATCTGGAGAATCAGCTTGCGCTGCTTTTTTCTGAGCATCATTATCAAAGTTAAGACGTCTGGGATTGCGTGGAGGAGAATCCTCGTTCTGCATCTCTGGTCCTTGTCTCTCCATTGATGATGAAGATTGATCAAAGATTGTGGGATTACCAAGTTTACAGGTCCCACCGGGCGTGCCAATGAACTGTTCTTTACAGGGGGTGTAGAAGTATGCTTGTAGAACAACTCAAAATATACATATAAATGTGTTTTTGATACAAAGCAATGTGCGTATAAATGTAAATACAGAGAGTCTTTGTATGCTGAGGCGGAGTGTAATGTACTCTTGGATGGTGTCACAGTCCGCCTGACGGGCTCTGCGTTGCCTTGACCCAATTGGGGGTGGTACCTGCAATCGTTCTCCGACGCTCAAGTCAGTATTTCAGAATACTTAGAGACTTAGAAAGACAGTCAGAGAGAATTATGCAAGTAAGAGAATGTAAGATTCAGAGAATGGGAAAAAGAGAGATCCCTTATACCTTTTCGAGAGAGGTTTATATACCTGTTACCGGTGCTCCATTATTGGTAGGACCCGCTCCTTGTCTTCAGGCATAATGCTGAAAAGGTAGTGGGTCCTTGCACCGTTTACATGCACCATTATTGTAGTAGGTATCACCACTTGTCTGGAAAGTGTTAGTGCTTTAATATTTTATTGTTATTTCCCTTTATGCGTGACAGCGTGATTCCCATTATTAACCTCTCAAGACAGAGTCAATCTCGTGCCGGGGTTGTGAGTATGGGCTCGCTACGCAGTGTGGGAAATTCAGTATTCCGCCAATATTGAGCTTATGGCTTGGCGGAGTAACAACTTTGGCGGGGTTACGTTCCTTGGCGGAGTAACATGCCTTGGCGGAGTAAGGTGCCTTGGTAGTGTAACTTGCTTTGGCGGGGTTATGCTCCTTGGCGGAGTAACATGCCTTGGCGGAGTTACCTGCCCTGGCGGTATGTACTCCGTATAGAAGTGATTATAATGTACTCAATCGCGTACTCCTCTTGTTCAAAATGCTGATCTGGCAAAGTATTAAAGCCATGCTCTTGGGGGCCGGTGTTAGGACCGGATCAATATATAAATCAACCCATGGTTAATCTAAGCTAAATAATCCCAACTACAAAACAAATGTGCAGTAAAAAAAAAACATAGTGCAATGGATAATGTATGAGTAGGTTGGACAAATTCTTATTGTCTGAAGGGATGATGCAAGTGTGGGGAGAGGTGACACAATGGGGTTTGAGTAGAGGGTTTTCAAATTATTGTCCGGTGTTATTAAAAGAAAGGTTAGTGAATTGGGGTTCTAAACCAGCTCGGATTCTAAATTGTTGGAGTAGAATAGGGGGTTTAAAGAGTTTGTTGCTCAACAATGGAAAAAGATTCAGATAACGGGATGAAGAGGTTTTGTTTTAAAGCAAAAATTGAAGGAATTGAAGAAAAGGTTACGAGGGTGGCATGAATTACACAGTCAAAATTTAGTGGCTCAGGTAGCTGAGGGGAAAAGATCACTTTGGAAGTTAGACTTAAAGGCAGAGGTTTCAGGTTTATGTGATATAGAGTTACAAAAGAGAATGAACGTGCGGGAACAAATTTGGGGTTGGAGTAGGTTTAGGGCGAGTATATTGTATCAGCAATCAAGAGTACAATGACTTCGGGAAGGTGATGAGAATTCTTTCTTTTTTTTCATTCGAGTACATTGATGCGGAAGAAAAGGAATTAGATATATAACATTGTGATTGATGGGAAGAAATGTGAATAGGTAGAGGAGGTGAAAAAGGGGATCAATAAGTATTTCGCTACATTTTTAAGGGAGGCGAAGGGGAGTAAATCGAGGATGGATGGGATTCAGTTTAGAGAGTTAGATAGGGGAGGGAGGGAGGTTGGCTAGACCTTTTTTAGAAGAGGAGGTGAAGGAAGCGATTGGGATTGTGTGGGGAATAAGTGTTCCAGGATTGATGGATATAATTTTAACTTCATCAAGCAGTTTTGGGATTTAGATAAACCAGACTTTTGCAGATTCATAGATGAATTTCATTCTTGCGGTTGAATTGTGAAAGGGGCCAATAGCTCATTTCTAGTTTTAATCCTGAAGAATGAAAGTCCACAGGATATTGGGGGATTTCGACCGATCCAGCTGGTTGGGTGCTTGTATAAAGTCTTATCAAAGTTATTATCGAACCGGCTATGGATTGTTGGACGGTTTGGTTTCCTCTAATCAGTTTACGTTTATCTGGGGAGATAAATACTTGATAGTATTTTGATTGCTAATGAGACAGTGGATGATGCAAGGAGAAGAGGATCAAAATGTTTTCTATTTAAAGCAGATATTGAGAAGGCGTATGACTCGGTAAATTGGGGTTTCTTGGATTATGTGATGGAGCGGATGAATTTTCCATTGAAGTGGAGAAGGTAGATTGAGGAATGTTTGAAGTCGGCTTCTATATCTGCTTTGGTTAATGGAAGTCCTACTGAGGAGTTTATACCAGGAAGTGGATTACGGCAAGGTGATCCTTTGTCACTTTTTTGTTTGTATTAGTGGTATAGGGGTTGAGTTTATTGTTTCAACAAGCTATGGTGGTGGGAGTGTTTAGGGGGTAAAGATGGGTGAGAAGGAGTGTATGGTGTCTCATTTACAGTGTGCGAATGACACTTTGGTGTTTGGTATGACGAAATTAGAAAATGTGTTGAGTATTAGAAGAGTGATACAGGTGTTTCAGATGTGTTTTGGATTGAAGGCTAATTATGTCAAGAGCTCGATGGTGGGTGTTAATGTTTCATCAGAGTGGTTGTAGGCAACAGCGAGTATTATGCAATGTAGGATTGAAGGACTACCATTTAAATATTTGGGGTTGCCTATTGGGGATTCACCAAGAAGGAAAAAATTATGGGAAACATTGATATTGAAGGTAAAAAGGAAGTTAACCAGGTGGAAGTGTAGGTGTTTATCTTTTGGAGCGTATATCATGTTGATTAAGTCCATTTTGTCTTCTGTGCCAATTTATTTCGTGTCATTCTTGAAAGCTCCCACAGGTATTGTTTCTTCCCTGCATTCTTTATTATCTAATTTTTTATGGGGAGGGATGAGGGGAAGAGGAAATTTCATTGGGTAGCTTGGAAGGATGTATGTTATTCAAAGGAGGAAGGCAGCTTGGGGTGTAAAAATGTGAAATTTTTTAATATTGCTCTTTTATCAAAGTGGAGGTGGCGTTTATTAGAAGATTGACAAAGTTTATGGGTAAGGGTGTTAATGTCTAAGTATGGGGAAATAACGGTTTTGAGGGGTGAGTATGATACAAAGTCATCCTCATGGTGGAAAGATATATGCAATATAGATTAAAAAAAGGGGTGGGCGAAGGGATCACGTGGACTCGGGTTGGTGGCCAAGAATGGTAGGGAGGATGGTAGGGAATGGTAAAAGTACTAGTTGTTGGAATGATAATTGGTGGGGAGGGTTGTCATTCCAGGAGCGGTTCCCTCGGTTGTATTCTCTAACCATGAATGAGATGGATCAATTGCTAGTGTGGTAAATAGGGAGGGGGATTGATTGGAGATAGATGAGACAATTATTTGATTGGGAGAAATGTGTGGTGAGGGAGTTGGAAGAAGTGTTCAGGGGGTAGAGATAAAAGATGAGGTAGATGACAAGTGGGTGTGGTTTAGGGAAGCAGATGAAGGGTTTTCAGTAAAGAGTGTGTATCAACTTATATTAGCATCAAATAGAGGTTCCAGACATCTTGTACAAGAATGTGTAGAACAAATTTGTACCTCTTAAAATTATAGGTTTTGCGTGGCAAACATTAAAGGAAAGGATACTGGTACAAGTTGAATTGTTGAAGCAAGGAATGATGGTTCCTAACATATGTCCAATATGTCAAAGCACTGGAGAATCAGTATCTCATTTGCTATTCACTTGTGATAAAGCGTATGAGGTGTGGGCTAAATGTTTACAACGGTGTGGGGGTATTGAGTGTTTTAATTGATGATGGTGGGAGTCACTTGATAAGCTTTATTGAAATGTTCCGTGGTAATAAGACAAAACACAAAATGTGGAGTGTCATTTGGTTTGCTGTGGTTTGGTCATTATGGTTAGAGAGAAATAAAATTGTCTTTGATGAACATAATCTAGATCTAGATAAGGTGTTTGATCTGACACAAGTGAGAGTTTAGTCATAGTTAAAGGCACATAAATATTATTTTTGTTATTCTATGTTTTGTTGGTTAGAGGATTCGATAATGTGTATTATATTGTGCTGAGTGTTGATACAAATACTAAAAGTTGTATGTTTATATTAAATATATCTTATACTCAATCACTTTAAAGTTTATATAATATTTTGTTTGATTCTTAAAAAAAAATTACGTAAGAGTATTATGACTTGTTAATATCTTAATAGATAGAAAAAGAGAATGTTAAATTAATTGTTATATGTCTGGAGTAGCAATTGTTTGAATGTAGACGTAGCTATCTCAAAGTGGTTCTTGATAACTCTTTAACCTAACTATCTACAAGTGCATTTCTCCGTATCCTAACTTCCCTTGTAGTCATTAATAGCATTAGGTACAACACTTCCAAAACTATAATTATGGGTATGTTATCCAAACAATGAAACTTGCTTTTCCCTTCCAACTATAACAATACCCGTTACCTCGTGGTAACTTATTAGAAGCTCTTTTTAATTAAATGTTTCAAATGCATAATCGCATTAAAGTATTGGTGCTCCATAAAATTTATATACTCACCATCTTCATATATTCTTTATATTCATTTATTTTATTCAATGTAATGCTTTGTTAACAATTTTGTTCATGGATAATATGTTCTTATTTCTGTAAACTTTTAATTAAACCTTCATACATGTTATGATCTTGGCGAGTCTCTAGTGTATGTTTGCATACAAACCCCGGTTGGTCAAACCCCCAAAATAATCTTACGGTCAAACGGAGTTTTGACTGTCTCGAACGGCGTGAAGAATCAATATCAACCCTTAAATTTCTCTATTTCCCCAATTTCGTTCCCCCAACTGAAAACCAAACGGACACTAAATAAACCCATCTAAACTTTTTATAGCAAAACAAATACCTTTTCCTTTAAAATTAAATATTAAAAACTTTAGCATCCAAATAAGAATAGATCTGTACCTGAGTTAAAGTTTGTGTTGCGCTACAACTTCAACTCAATACTTTATCTCATCATGTGCTACTTCTACTACTCTTTTTTCTCTTTTGGATAGGGTAGGCCCTACCACCGGCGAAAACATTGCACGCGCTAAAATTATTGTATTATTTATGGTGTCATTTAATAAATATTTGATAAATATAAAAAAAGAGATAAAATATTATATCATATTTAAGAGAAAAAAAAGAAATGTAAGATAATGTAGATGATGTAATAAATGAGATTGAAAGAAGTAAAAAAATTGTATAAATTGTTGTAAAATTTTTGTTGTATAATTATATTACATATCTAGAGTAATATTATTTGTAATATAGTAAAATTAACTTTTTATTTAGAATTTTTGTAGACCAATTTTATACGGTTAAAGAGTTGTGTCATTGATAAAGTTAGACGTTTAAAATTAGTTATTTATATAATCAATTTTAAAAATAAATTTTTAAATTAGGTATTTAAATAACTAAGGGTCAATTTTAAAATCATAGATAACGATTTAAAAGTCTAAATTAATGATATTTTCTATGGGATCCAAATTTGCATTTTGTATATGATATTTGAAACTAAAATTTTATATATAGAGAAAGGGGGAGGACGAATTAACAACAAATTAAAGGAAACACTTAACCCACTTAATTTAAAGATACTGTTGATTATTTAAATTACATTCTCTAATTTTATTTCCGCAAATTTAAAGATTTCTTTTAATAGTATAAACTAATGTTTCAACAAGGTTGATTTGCATTTATAATATCACTAACTAATGTTTCAACAAGGTGTTTAGTTTGAAAATAGTGAAAAATTTAAAAATTGATATTAATTCTTTACGTTATTTGAGACAATTAAAACTTCATTGAACTGGAGAATAAAAACCTCCCTTCAATCAAGAGTTTTCTCCATTGGAGCAGTGTAACTAAACATGTATATTCATGGATTATGCATGCGTTAAGAATTTGTTCACACTATGATCACTTCTTATTTCTTAATGCAAAGAAAATATCTACGGTACCCCTACTTCATGTTGTGCTAATCAAGCACCATATACTGCACGATTGGGACATAGATGGAATTTCAAGATGGCAATTCATTTTTGGCTTATCCTTTTATCTTATCATCAATTTCGTAAGGTGTGATGGAACGAGTTTCCACAAAACAACGATAACCCGTGGAGTATATGTCAAACCACCCATGAATGGTTACGTTGTTTCGATTAAATTGAAGTTTAATTAATAAAAAATGTTTATTAATTTTTAAAAAATTGATTGTTTTGATATATGTATATAATAATTATTAGATTTTTTTATAAATTATAAAAAAGATACGTCATATCAATTTTTGTTGTGTAAAATTTGGTGTAGAGTTAATTGAACAAATGAGTGAGTTGTTGTAAGTCATGAAACGTGTTTAATTTTAATAAAATAAAAAAAAGGCGCATAATTCATTTGGGGGTGCTACGATGTTGCTCCTGGACGCTGTTGATGGCTATATGGCTTTTAAAAGCAGAAAGAGACAAAAGCAAAGCAGAGTAATGCTATTCATGATTGGATTGTATGCTTTAATCTCACATTTTTATGTTTATGACATTTCCTTCCTTAAAAAAAGTTAGGCAGCAAGTCTATCTTTCTGACGAGTCACGGTCCAGACCAAAAAAAATATTTAGTTTAATGCATTTTTATTCAAAATCAATATCATTGTAACTGATAAAACTTTCTCTATCAGAGTAATCTATGCAATGGTAGATACACAAATTATAATTGAAGTGTTTTTTAATAGTCTTTTTAACAAGTGGTTTTAATATCCATTTTTAAATTTCAGTTTTTGAAATATAAATTTCACAGTTGACACTCTGATTTTAATTCAATACTAATACTTAAAATACATGAACTACTATATCTATATTGTATCCTAAGATTAACAGAAATCAAAAGATATTTATTTCCTAAATACTACCAAAATAAATGATTTTACCAGCCGTGTTTTCAGATAAATTGCCACACTTTGTTATAGTTTTTGGGATGTTTTATAGCCCCACAAAAGCTTTTACTCAATTTTATTCTTATTTTTCTTTTACTAATAATCTTTTTTCATTTTATCTTTGACTATTTATCATGATCTCACTCTCAATTCTCATAAATGTTATAGTGGTTCACGTCAATCATGCAAGCATTACTTTCAATCATATAGGACAGTTACGTTTCAATCATAACTTTGACAGTTGCTTTTGGACAATGGGCCTTGTAAATTGAAACGACTCAACCTAAAAAATTTGAATCTAAAACGTCACCATGTTGTTTGCCCCCCAACCACGTCTATAAGCAGTGGTTCTGGAAACGTTGTGAAACACTTCTTGTGTTTGCATATTGAGATTCTGGCAAAATTTAGAGAGAACCCTTGTGGCTTAGAGAGTTGAACTCAAACCCTTCGTCTTGCTTTAACCCTATGTGCTTTAAAGGTCTTGAGAGAACTTTGCTTGTCTGTGACCCTTAGAATTCCACCAATGTTTTCAGGTAGTGAACCCTTACCCTCTACTTTTACTTGTTTCAATTTTTACTTTGTTTTAACTTCTCTATTGAGTGCAAAAAATAAGAACTACGAGAGGTTCTAAAGGATACCTTAGGGGGAGAATTTCTGTGAGGAGTCAAGGGCCTGGGTCGCAACGACCAGGACAAGGGGGCAAACAGAGACAAAATTGGTCTTTCAAAATGCATTATGAACCTGGGGCTTTTGATAAAGTGTAACACCTTAGATTTATCATATCACACATACATGAAACTTGAGTGATTACATAGAGGTACGATTTTATATTACATATTTAACACTTAAAAACACGGAAGCTAAAAAACATAAAGGCCGATATACATGAAGTTTTGATTCCAACATTACAAAAGAAAAGAAATCATTGGCTTGCTACCTTAAAACAAAGGAATAACAAAAAGAAACAACTTCTAAAGCTCATGAAAGCTTGTCAACTCTCAAAATATTCACCTGAAAACACTGTAATCATGAGATATACAATACATATATCTCAATAACCTTAAGTTAATAAAAATAGTTTAACATTTCAACCACTAAGTGAAAAACATTTTCTTTTTTTCTTTTCCCAAACTTAGACATTCATCACATTTTATAACAATCATAGGCAAACAAGATATCATTCATACTAAAACTTATATAACATGAGAGTCATGATTAAAATGTGTTCTAGGAATACGGTCCTGTTACAATTATGGAGTAGTAAAGTCTTTATCTTATTCCTTTCTTTGGTCAGGAATAACTATAACTGTCAATTCAGGAGGGGCAGCCTTAAACGAGCAGGGCTTTATCAGGCTGCGGGCAACTTAGGGTCAAGCCAAAAAAGGTCTACAAAAAGTTTGGGCATTGAAATTAAAGGCCCTAGCTCGACCCTCAACGGGCCACAGGCCACTTCAGGCGGCCCGTTTTAAAAAAAGCTAAAAAAATAAATTTATAGAAAAATAAAATTCTATCCAAAAAAATCAAAACCACATAACATTTTTTTGTGGAACAACTATGGACATTTGAAATTTGTTTAAAACGTTTCATAAATATTTATCATTAAAGTTCATAACAAAAGTCTACAAAAGTCCATATGTGATGAGATGTGAAGTAAAAAGAAAGGAAAAAAATCCTACTAAAAGAGAAACTCCCTATAATTTTTATTTTTTAAAATACTCAGGTTGCCCAGCCCTCATGGGTCGGCCTGCACTCGGCCTGTTTTTTTGGGCTTTTTTAGGGTTAAACTTTTTTTCTTACTTATTAATTTTAAATTTTATTTTTAGGCTCTCGTGTAACATCCCAAGTTTTGTAATATTAAGCAAATTCATTTATGAAGGATTAATAAAGAAATTCTGGATGAAATTCCGAGTGAATGTTGTTTGAAATGTGATATTCCGAGTGAATATGGTATAATACCGAGTGAAGTAAGACCAAGGGACTTATCTCCGAATGGAAATAAGATGTTTCCGAGTGAAACATCATTAAGCAAATTATTTCTAAGTTAAGAAAATAGTATCCGAAAGAGGCACTTTCGAATAAGGAAATCAGAGAGAAACAGTTCTGGGTGGAGTATCTCTGAATTGAAACTTTTTAAGTAAAATGTTTCCAAGCACGGCATTTCCGAGTGGAATGATACCGAGTGAGAAAAGACTCGGTCTGGATTATTTTGCCGAGTGGAAACTCGAGTGATGATGGTCGGTCTTGGAATTAATTATTGAGTGAAAGACCACACGAGAAAAGAGTCAGTTTTGAAATAATTCGCCGAGCGAAGATCGATCAGATGCTGAGTCGGTGTAAGGGTGAGTTACCGAGTGAATGACTGACCGAGCGATAAGTCAGCTTTAATGTAAGTTGCTGAGTGAAAGACCGAATAAGAGGAATCGGTTCTGGAATGATTTTTCCCAAGAGCAAAACCGAGTGTTGGGTCAGGTTTCGCTTAAGCAAGTGGATACCTCGTTCAAGCGAGTAAGTATGAAATTCCTTACTGGATATTTCTCGCCTGAGCGAGTGGCTATTATGAGGGAGTCTCGCTCGAGCGAAAGCATGGAAAATGGTTACTGGGCAGTTCTCTCTCAAGCGAGAGAGGTTCGCTCAAGCGAGAATCAGGTCTGATGCTTTCCACGTCAACCTGTTCTTCTACCTTCTAGTAAAGTCTTTTCTGATATTTTTCTAAGTATGGGACCCTCTCTAATGTGCTGTCCATTTTCATTAAATGCTTACTCCTTATTCAGCATCTGAAGAAAAGTACAACAGATATCTTTTAATCATTCACGTCTCTTTGCATGAATGATATAAATACCAATTTCCACTGTTGGAGGAGTTTAGAAAAACCTTTGACAGAGAATATACACTACTAAAAAAAGGTTAAACAGCTACCCGACTTAGCGACCACCGATTCCCGTCGCTAAGTAGCGACCGAAATAGCGACCTCTTACACGAAAAGGGACCAATGTAAAATGTTAGCGACCACTTTAGCGACCATATAAGGAAGCGGTCGCTAACAATTACAAATACCGTCGCTAATACGGTCGCTATCCTTTAGCGCCTTTTTTTGTCGTTTCCCTCCAAAGCTTTCTGTTGATGCCAAATAATAGCGACGGCAAATATCGTCGCTATTTTCCCCTGAACCTTAGCGACAACTGATATGCGTCGCTATGTTTTGTAATAGTGACGGATATTTTGGCCGTCGCTAGTATTCCGGGGAATAGTGACGGAGGACTTAAACGTCGCTAATGTTTTTGGCCTTCCCTCCATTATTTTAACTTTAAGAAAGGGCTTTAGCGACGGGGACTGCCTCCGTCGCTAGTATTCTGGGGAATAGTGACGGAGGACGTAGGCGTCGCTATTGTTTTGGCCTTCCCTTAGCGACGGAGGAGTTGGCCGTCGCTAGTGTTCTGGGGAATAGTGACGGAGGACTTAGGCGTCACTATTTTTTTTGGCCTTCCCTCCCTTATTTTAACTTTTAGAAAGGGATTTAGGGACGGAGGCGTTCTCCGTCGCTATAACTTTTAACTGTAGCGACGGCAATGTTTTTCCTCATTATATTAGTGACGTCATTAGTGACGGGTAGGTCGCCGTCGCTAAATGTTAATCTAAGTCGACAACTTTCCCTCACCCTGTCATTTCCCTAAAGTTCCTCTTCCTCTCTCAGCCCCGCCGTCTCCCTCTCCCTCAATCTCCGTCTACCTCCGTCATCCCTTACACTCCCTTCGTCTCTCCCTCCTTTTCCGTCCGGTGGTCCTCGAAGCCTCCCTCCTATTTCTCTGCCTCCTCTAAGCCCTAAACCTTCTTCCCTTGACTCAGTTTCTCTCTCTCACGAAGCTCCCTCCACTCACCCCGGCTCACCCACTCTCTCGTCTCTCGGTTTGAAGCTTCCTCCACTCACCCCGGCTCACCCACCCTCTCGTCTCTCGGTTTGAAGCTCCCTCCATTCACCCCGGCTCACCCACCCTCTCGTCTCTCGGTTTGAAGCTCCCTCCACTCACCCCGGCTCACCCACTCTCTCGTTTGAAGCTCCCTCCACTCAAAGGTTGTCTCCGACAACTCTTCCCTCTTGGAACACATCTGTGATGGCTCCTCCCTCTCTCCTTCAAGGTATGTTCATGTTAGGATTTTATATTCCCATCAGTTTTGCCTCAATAGAAAATAACATTGTTAGTCATGATTTATACTTGTCACATTGGTTCAGTATCGAAGTTGTCACAAGTGGGATTGGGATGTGTTGAAAATAACATTGTTAGTCATGATTCTGAAAATAACATCAGTTTTGATTCAATTCGTTTTGCTTCAATTGAGATTGGGATGTGTTGAAAAGTATTGATCGGCTTATGAAAACAACGATGATTCTGATTAATTGTAGTTAACGGAAATCAGAATCTAATTCAATTAATATGTGTAATTACTGGTTAAGGGAATTTTTTGGCTGATGGAGGAAATTTAATTAGTTTGGAATTCTGGAATGCTATTTGGTGCTGTGTAATCTGGCTTTAGAGGAGATCGATCTGCCTAATTTGGGAAAGATCGGCAAAACAAAGTCTGATGTTGTGTTCTGTTGGAGATTTTATGTGTGATGAGGTTATTGTTGTATTATTTACAGGGTTGCGTGTTTTCTTAACTTGTGATAGAGCTATATTGTAGTTATATGAAAGGGTAGGCATGTGAAATGCGCAAATAGATTTAATCTGACAACAAAGTGTAGATTTTCATTTCCTCGATGAAATGTTCAAAATGATCACATTACAAATTGAAATCAAAGTGTGTTTTATTAGCATAAATTACCAAACACGTGAATGGAAAGGTAATAACTATGTTGCTTTTCGGAGAAGGTATGTTAGGCTGTATCTAATGGAAAAACAATCAATTACTTAACATTACATTTTATGTGTGAGTGACTGTTATGTGTTTCTTATATTTGCTGTCAATGTCTCTGCCTTTCTGCTTGCTTTATTTGAACTTAAGAGGGGATGATGATGCTGTACATTACCTTCCTCATGATGATGCTCACTAATAACTCAATATTGACTAAAAAGAAGTACATTACCTTCCAAAAGCCTCCCCACCAAAACCTACAAAATGAATATAAATGAAGTGAAAAGCATATAAACAAAAATGTAATTGTGTTCCTTATATCAAGCTAATTTAACTATATAGCAAGTATATAGACTACTTAAGTTGTTAAAATCAATTGAACAGCATCAAATACCCTTTTACCTAAATTTCAGCTCTCTTATTATGATCCATTAATTCAATGGTACCAGCAGCATAATTCAAACACCACGATATATGAAATGACAATATATATCCCTCTCTTCCTGTTTTCATTATTTGTTTCCTAAACTTTGAGACTAACAACCACTTATTTTTACACTGTTTAGCAGCTAAAAAGTAAAACCTATTACAAACAGATAGGGTTTAACTCACACCTGAAAAGCTAGCTTAAGTGAGGAGATATGCTGATTGTTATGAGGAATATTGACCATAATAGAAAGACGCCATAAAGACAGGTTTAGGCATAAAGACACCCTTACTAATGTGAGTGTTTCACTATAGCTAAATGCAATAAAAGATAAATAAAATGATTTAAGACCAGAACCGAGTGTTTACCACCCTGTTTCTAAAAAAATCAGTATAGTGAATCGGCTCCAAAGTATAAAGATGACTCTCTAGACACATTGGAGGCAAATTGCCATTAAGTCCAAGAGAAAACAACTAACTAGAATAAAAAGGTACTAATAAAAAGCCGCTTACTACTACTTCCTGTGAATCCCTAGTGTATAAAAACTTAGCTACTTCACTTAATGAATTTCATCTCTGATTTCTTTTGTGATGTAACAAGTTATACTTGGTTCTTTAAAAAAAATGAAAAAGAAAAAGAAAACTCGATGGATAACTTGATATCCATTTTATTAGACTTAATGCTTCTAGCTGATGAAAGAATTTCAGTTGTTTCCCTATATTGAAATATAAGTATCTTCCACTCATATGACTCCTAAGGCAACCTCCTGATTCAATGATATATACAATTCTATGTGATTTGTACATGGTGTTTGTGTTTGTATATTTGGTTGTTCCGGTTATGATGAATTTATTTGGCTTATTTTGTCAAATGTTTTTTACCATCAATCAATGAATTGACTGTTCAACAAATACTTTTCTTTTAATTCATTTTCTTGGAAATAAAATTGTTATGTAATTAAATGTTCTAATGTAAAACAGAATGCATTGTTCACATTTATAAATTATATGCATTTCAGTCTGCTGTATACAAGTCTTGTATCAAGCAAGTTTTCTTTTATGGAGATATAATTTGTTGAATTACTAGTCTTGAAATGTAACGACTTATCCCATTGTTTTATCTTTTCCTCTTGTTCAGTATAGCAAGTAATGTTGTAGTAATTATTATTATGTATTATATATCAAGTATCAATTGCCATCTTTTGTGTTGTAACTATAACACTTCTAGTTGGGTTTAGACTGGCTGTCATGATCACATAGGATAGGATGACCATCTTTCATATACTTAAAGTAAGTCACCCAAATTTGGACAGACAATTAAAACCTTGTCTTAGTTGTAACTATAACACTTCTAGTTGGGTTTAGACTGGCTGTCATGATCACATAGGATAGGATGACCATCCTTCATTTCATATACTTAAAGTAAGTCACCCAAATTTGGAAAGACAATTAAAATCTTGTCGTAGTTGTTGACATTTCCTTGATCTTATGTAAAATGAGTGTGTTACATATGTTTGTCCTGCCATGTAGTAAGCTGGGTGACTTTATGAGTGAAATCTTTCAAAGTTGGGGGGGGGGACCTTTGAAAATGTTTATAAAGTGGATAAAGGATGAGTTGGAATATCACACATTAATTCCATATTTTATGAGACTCTCCAACAACTACAGGGTTTATAAGACCTCTTCCCCTCCTCCTTCATCCAAATCCAAATGTACGAAAAATCTTGACTTGGTAATATGGTCTGTGTTATTCCAACTCATCCTTGTAGGATCATAGAATCTTTACTTGTGATCAGTTCCAACAGCACCACTCCGAATGCATAAACATCCATTTTGGTTGTGACCATTCCTTCCTCGAGACACTCTGGAGCTATATAACCCTTTGTCACAATATACGATGTGGCATTAGCAGAAGTTATTTTCCTATCGTAGGTTATATATCTCAAAGGATGTGTTATTCAATGAGGCTCGCTTTCCCTATCCTAAATTCACCACTTCCTTATCCCATTCCTGTTACACCCACTGCATCCAACTGTATTATTTTCGCCCTGTAACTAGCTCCTGTACTTCCACATCGTCTCCCTCTGTACCTTTCACCAATGAGTCTCAGTTCCCACCTGGTTTTCCCCTTAATTCTGCAGCTCCCTCAACACAACCAACCAACACCCTCAACATCACAAACAACCAACATTCATCCTATGGTCATAAGGTAATCAAGGTAGCTTATGTACAGGTTGCATAAGGTAATATATGAACTTAAACAGGCCCCAAGAGCTTGGTTTGAACGCTTACAGTTCACTCAAATCTCCCTTGGGGATAAAGCCACCATCTGTGACTCATCTCTCTTTGTATATAACTGTGTATCTTAGGTAGATTACCTACTGGTTTATGTAGACAGCATCATCATCACTGGCAGCAGCCCATCTCTAGTTCAGTAACTCGTTAACAAACTGAATGGTGCATTTGACCTGAAACATCTTGGTCCTCTTAACTAATTAACTAATCTAAGAAGAGTCTTTATAAATTAACTCATCTAAGAAGAGTCTTTACAAACAACCTTTAGAATGTTTAATAATGCAAATGTAGTCTCTGTTGTGTCTCTCATGGACTCATTCTGACGTGGGTTTGTCATGCAAAGTAACACACATCACGCGTGATCTCTGATCGTCTCTCTTCAGCTCCGTATTTATCGCCCACTTTTTTCCCTAGGTAATCCCTAACGCTGACTTTCTCGATATATGTATGCATGTCAATTGTTGTTTGTTAGTAGAGAGCAAAGCTCATTAGGAACTGGTTTTGATGTGTTTATAATGTGTTTTATGCATGTGTAATATTGTTTGTTAGTGGAGAGCAGAGCTCATTAGGCGATGGTTTTGTGTGCTGCTAACATGATTTTTTATGCATGTGTAATGTTGTTTGTTAGTGGAGAGCAAAGCTCATTAGGCATTGGTTTTGTGTGCTGATAACATGATTTACGATGCATGTGTAATGTTGTTTGTTAACATGATTTGGTGTTCATAACTCTGAATATCATATATAATGCGTATCATATGTTTATTTATCTATACTGGGAAGTTTTCTATATGTAACAGGCCGTTTGTAAATTTGGGAAATGTGTAGTTTACAGGGGAGACTCTGCCAAAATTTCGGCAGACTCCCTTTCTTAGGGAACTTAAAAAATGAAACTCAACTTTAATAATGTAGGGTTTAGTCGTGTGTGTACCCATTAGATTCCCGTTCAAGTTTCAAGACAACCGGTTGATGTATCGTGTTGTGTTGGATCTTGAATTGTCCCGGTTGGACAGTTTGGTATGAATTTGTAACCTGTAGGGTGTAACCCATCAATCTTGTATGTGGTGTATCTTGAGAAGTTGAATGAATATTCATTTGAAATTTCGGTTATGGTGTTTCGTATTGTTCCCAGGGTGCATGTCTGCGTGTGGTGTTTCATACCGTACGTATCTCTGTGTACTCGGGGACCAATGCGAAATGCTGCCGAAATTTCAAATGAACATTCGTTCAACTCAAGATAGACCACATATAATTATGGGATGGGTTACGGATGGTTGCATATTCATCCCGAATGGGATAGGGCCCCACCAATTTGCAACATCAAAGAGATAAAGTGATTCACAATCGATAGTTAAATAAAAATTTAAACGTGTGACGTAACAGAAATCGTGCTTGTTAGATATTATAAATGGAGGTACCGGCAAATTGGCGATGGATGTACAACCGACTAGATCGCAATCGGCGAGTGACTGAGGAGTTTATGATGGGGCTATTGGAGTTCATTCCGTTCGCTACGGCAAACACGCCTGGATTTGAAGTGACTCAGAAGATCCGTTGTCCGTGCTCAAGGTGCAAATGCATGAGTTTTGAATACGCGGATGATGTTATGTGCCACCTAACTGAGAAAGGGTTCATGGAAACATACCACTGCTGGTACAACCATGGTGAGCAGTTACCGCGTAGACCGTCAGACGTAACCGTGCAACAGTCTTACTATGAGGTTGGAGGAAACAGGGATACGTACAACAACATAGAACAAATGGTGATGGATCATGTTGGACCCTCCACCGGGTGTATGCTGGAACATAATGACGAAGCAGGTCATGGGGACTCTGACAATGTAGAGGAGGATCCTAATCCGGAGGTGAAGAGATTTTATGATTTGTTGGCGGCGGCTCAGACTCCATTGTGGGACGGGTGCAACAGTCACACTGAGTTATCCGCCTCCCTAGCTGCTTTAAGCCTAAAGGCAGATTATAATCTTTCTGGAGGTTGTTTTGATAGGATGGTCAATCTGATGGGTTCCACCATGCCTAGTAATCACAGAATGCCAGCAAACCTGTACCGTGCTAAGAAACAAGTGGCAAACTTGGGGTTGGGTTGTGTGAAGATAGAGTGTTGTGTTGGTGGATGTATGCTGTTCAGAAATGAGTTTGCAGACAAGAGTGTCACAAAATGTCTGCATTGTAATGAGGAACGCTACAAGACCGTTAAAAGGAGAGGGAAGGTAACCCGGACGGCCAGGAAGAAAATGTGGTACTTCCCTATAACACCGCGTCTTCAACGCCTATATGCCTCATTGTCCACGGCAAAACACATGCGTTGGCATGCTCTGAACCGAACACAAGAGGGGTTTCTTTGCCATCCTTTCGACGGGAAAGCATGGAAGTGTTTGGATGAGCTATATCCGGACTTTTCTGGCGAGTCGCGCAATGTAAGACTTGGCTTATGTACTGATGGGTTTAACCCTTTTGGTCAATATGGAAGGGCTTACTCTTGTTGGCCAGTCATCCTGACCCCATACAATCTGCCTCCTGATATGTGTATGAAGAGGGAGGTCATGTTTCTATCTATACTGGTTCCAGGACCCAAAAATCCAAAGGCGAACATAGACGTCTTTTTGCAACCGTTGGTTGAAGAGTTATCACAATTATGGGATGTCGGGGTAATGACATATGATGCGTCTTTGAAGAACAACTTTATGATGCGTGCTGTTTTGATGTGGACTATTAACGACTTCCCGGCCTATGGTATGCTTTCTGGATGGTCCACGTCTGGGAAGCTTGCTTGCCCTGTATGCATGGAACATACCGGGGGGGAATCACTCCCTGTTAGTGGCAAGACAAGTTTCTTTGACTGTCATAGAAAGTTTCTACCGTTGGATCACCCGTTTAGGAGAAACAAAACCACTTTTAAGAAGAACAAGGTTGTTAATGAACCTCCACCCCGTAGGTTATCTGGTGCACGGGTTTGGCAGAGGGTCGAAGAGTATCCTTACATCTGGGACAAGAGTGTTAAGGAGTTTGCGGGTTACGGTAAGGAACACCACTGGGTGAAGCAGAGTGTCTTGTGGGATTTGCCATATTGGAAAGACTTGTTGTTAAGACACAACATTGATATCATGCACACTGAACGTAACGTTTTCATGAATATTTTTGACACTGTTATGGACATCAAAGGGAGGACAAAGGACAACGAGAAGAGTCATCTAGACCTTCCGATTTGGTATTCCAGGAAGGAGTTGGAGTTGAGGGATGCGGGACGTGGAAGAATGTTTAAACCCCATGCAAAATATGCTTTAACTAGACCACAACAGATTGTTGTGTGTATTTGGATGAATGGGTTGACCCTGCCTGACGGATTCACTTCTAACTTGAGTAGATGTGTCGACGTGAAGGAGGCCAGGGTGTTTGGCATGAAAAGTCATGATTGCCATGTGTTTATGCAACAACTACTCCCGTACGCGTTTCATGCCTTACCGAAGCCTATTTGGAAACCGTTAGTGGAGTTGAGTCACTTCTTTAAGGAGTTGACGGCTACTTCGTTGAGTGTGGAGAAACTTGTGAAGATGGAAGACACTATCCCGGTATTGATTTGTAAGTTGGAGCAGATTTTCCCACCAAGTTTTTTTGACTCCATGGAGCATTTGCTTATCCATCTACCGTACGAGGCCTTAGTTGGTGGCCCGGTGCAGTATCGTTGGATGTATCCATTCGAAAGGTGAACGTCAGAACTCTTTAATTTCCTTGCAAACACTTCTTATAATAGTATTTTCTAACTTAACACTATCTTCTTAATGATGTTGAAGATTCTTACGCTCTTTAAAAGATAAAGTGTCGAACAAAGCCTGCGTTGAAGCGTCAATTTGTGAGGCATACTTAGTCGAAGAAATGATAACCTTTGCTTCTTTCTATTTTCCGACGGAGATAGAAACTAGAATGAGTAGAATTCCCCGCAATCTTGGGGTAGCCAGCCGCACAGGGTTTGATGAACAAACATCGATTTTCAACCATCCTGGTCACCCGGGGGGCAAGGTCACAAAATGTTACATTGATGAGAAAGATCGAAAAGCGGCTCACTTATACATTCTTCTAAATTGCCCAGAAGTGGAACCCTTTATTGAGTAAGTCATACAACTTATATGTTACATTCTAAACGTCTATTTTATAGTATCTAAATTTGTTTCCTTTGAATAACTTATACACAGATATGCTAAAACTTGAGCAAAATGATTTAACTGATGACCAAATTCATAGTGAGGTGTCATCCAAGTTCGTTGGTTGGTTCGCGCAACACGTAAGACCCGTATACCAAGTGAAACATACCTATTTGCTTCTAACTCCCGTTATCTAACGATGACCTACTTCTTATGTTGTACATAGATACAAGACCCTAACAACCATATTGAAGATTCTTTACTCTAAGCCTTCTCTTGGGGGCCGGTGAAAACTGTTAAAAAATGGCCTATTTACTACGTAAATGGCTACAAGTTTAATATTCTTCAATGGAGTGAAGGGATGCGCACCCATAACTACGGGGTTTGTGTTAAAGGCACCGCCGGACAGTTGGAAGAAGACTTTTATGGAGTGCTGACGGAGATTGTTGAAGTTTCATTCTCTGGATGACTAAGAAGAGATATTGTTCTATTCAAATGTGATTGGTTCGACAACACAATCGGTGTTGGAACAAAGGTTGACAACAACTACGACTTAGTTGAGGTCAAGAAGAATGGTAGATATAAAGGGTTTGATCCCTTCATTTTTGCCCAACAAGCTGAGCAGGTTTATTACACCGACTTCCCGGGAGGACATCGGGACTGGTATGCAGTAATCAAGGCCAAGGCCCGAAGTCAGATCACTGACAATGTCTCCGAGGAGGTCGATGACGCTTATCAGCTTGCACCACACGAGCTCAACGATGCCAATTTGTTGTTCAACATTGATCCAGTCATAATGGATGAGACACTCGCCACTACGGGGGGTGAACACATTGACAAAGACCTTGTCTCTCGATCAAAATGGTCTAGGGCTGATTTGGATACTGATGAACTTGTTCAAACAGATAACTACAGTGACACTGAAACTGAGGGGGAATTTGAAACTGAAACAGACACAGAGTATGTAGTCGTTAAACAAAATGTTACATAGGGTTTATATATATCCCGTCGCTAACCTTTCTTTTCATGATTTTATGCACAGATGACGGGACGTCGACTGCCTTTCAGTAGGGGTGGCGGGTCCAGGACCCCGACATCTCGGCAGGGGACTCCCACCCCAGGACAGCAGACGACTCCATCACCACTACAGCAGAGCACTCCATCACCGCCACCACCACCACCAGAGCAGACCACTCCACCACCACCACCACCACCACCACTGCAGACCACCCCATCACCCCGACTGACCATCCCAGAGCAGAGTCCTGGAGCTGGTGGCTTGGAGGACCATGGCCATCAGGCGACCCCACCTCCGGCATCCCCTCTGCCCATGTTGGTACCCGTGCCGGCCGGAGACGAGTAAGTGACTAAACCTCAAATACTTTTATGTTATTTGTATGATACTTTATATTAAACTTTAGTGGAAAGACTTCTTGGTTTATTGGATGCTACTTTAATTAGTACTTGTATAGATTGAATTGTACTGGGCACTCTTCTGTTTGTAACAGGGTAACTATTTAAACTTGGAAATGTTACATTTACAGGGGAGACTCTGCTGAAATTTTGAGGGTCTCCCTAGATTGTGTGTTGTTTTACTCCTAACATAATTGTTGTCATGACAGCTTTGTTGATAGTAGTCGCACTACCAAAGCGATTACTAAGGTTTTGAAGGCCCAGTGGGATGGTCCATATATATCTTGGACAGATGCTGGGAAGGTTGTGCAAGATAGGTGGTTTGACACCTTCTCGGTAAGTTCCTAGCTCATTTGTTGTGACTTGATTTGTAAAATAGACCTGTTATTAATTTTGATTTCTCATTTCATTTTACAGCATGATTACCAGTGGGCGGAGGGTATGATTGATGAGATTAGGAAGGTCTTTGCCACAAAGACCTCCAAAATCATCAAGAGTACCCTTTGGAAGGTGAGGGACAAGGGTGAGCGCCCTCGTTGGATCCCGGAGAACCATTGGGACGGGATGGTCCAGAAGTGGGGCGGGGTCCCGTTCCAGCAGGCGAGTGCTCGGAACAGGGCCAACAGAGCCACCGATGCTGCAGCCTCGGTTTACACTGGGGGTAGCATTTCAACCCTCGAGCACAAGAAAAGATTTGTAAGTATATTTATGTTAAACATTTCTATTATAATTCATCTTACATGTTTACAAATAATAATCTCAATGTTTTTTGTCCACCACAGGAGCAGAGGGAGCACCGGGAGCCTTCTTTGTTTGAGGTCATGCAAATGACCAAGAAGAACAAAGCCGGTGCATGGGTAAACCAGAAGACTACGGATCTAGCGGTATTTACTTTTAACTGACACATGCTTATAATTTACAAATCAGCTTACTAATCCTATCGTTGTTTTTGAATTTACAGGAGGCGTATCACGCCAGGAGGGCCGAGAAGGAGGCGGACCTGGTGGCTTCCACTCCTGAAGGGGAGGTTCCTCCCACCCTATCTTGTTCTGACGACAACGCCATCTATATGGAGGCTGTTGGCGGTGTGAACAAGAAAGGGAGGGTATTTGGATTGGGTGGCGTCGGCACGCAGCTGGCGAAAAAGGGGAAGACCCCTTCCTCTTCGTCTTCCTCTGGTCTTCCGACTGAGGTCGTTCAGGTAATTCAAAACCTGAACGATGAGCTATAGGAGGAGCGACGTCAGAGGCAGTTGCTGTTGGAGCGGGCCGAGGCGGACCGACAGAAGGCCGAGGCGGACCGACAGCGGGCCGAGGAGCAGCACACCGAGACTCGTCGGCAACTTGCTCAGCAGCAGGAGCTACTGATGCAGTTGATGGCGAGGCTACCTCCCCCCACTTCCCAGGCGCCCCCACCACCACCCCAGGATCCCCCACCACCATGATTGTATTTTTATTATTTATACACATTGTATATTTGATTTTTAGTTATGTTATATTTCATTCAGTATTTATTTTGTCATTCTTTATTTATTATGTCAATATTTATTGGTAATTACATTCAAATCAAAAAGCCTTATTGTAGCGATCATTAATAATTCAACCTATTTGATAAATTAATTTAATCTATTATTTTGTTTTTAATAATAATTTAATATTTTAAAAAAAATATTTAAATTTAATTATAAAATTTTATCAGCCAATACAAAATATAAAATATTAATATATTTTTAAAGTTAAATTAACAAAACCAGTCAATATTGAACCAATTTTAAAAAAATTTAAAAATTCCCGTTAGCGACGGTAGTGGACCGTCGCTGCATTATTAACGATAGCGACGTATGTTGCCGTTGCTAAATGCATAGCACTAGCGACGGATGATGTCGTCGCTACATGAATACCACTAGCGACGGATGCTGTTGTCGCTACATGAATACCACTAGCGACGGATATCGTCGTCGCTGTATTGTTAAAAACAGCGACGGACCTAAGTGGTCGCTACATGAGTACAGATAGCGACGGACCTATGGTGGTCGCTGGTGGTTGCTAGTAGCGATGGGGTTTTGAGGTCGCTGTATGGCACACTTAGCGACGGCTGGACTTATTGGGGCAGAGACGATTTTAGCGACGGCCTTACGCCGTCAATATGGTAGCGACGGCATGTATGTGGTCGCTGATGTGTTTTCGACGAGGGTTTTAGCGACGTCCTCTTTCCCGTCTGAGATGCCGTCGCTAATGATTTTAGCGACGGCCATTCCATGGATTAGCGACCACATCCTTCCGTCGCTAAAAGGTGTTTTTTTAGTGGTGATATCATTTGTAATTGTCCTCTCCTAAATACTGCTGAAAAAGCCATTAACGAAGAAGGAATTAGTCTTCATTTCTTCTTTCATAAAGAAAACACTGAATTAGCACAAAGCTGAGATTCCAGTTGGAATTCGCAAGCTGTGAATTGGATAAAGCTTTAAGTGTTGCAAGAGCTCTTAATTCCAGGTAGGGGAAGCATACCATTTCAAATAAATAGTTTATGAATGGATGTGGGGTGATACTATCATGTTATATATGTGTCGTGTGTTTGATACCCCACTTGTGTAATGCTTTACGTTTTTACATATGTATATATATATATGTGTGTTCCAATCATATTTCTGATGTTGATATTGACAGTGATATGAGATTGATGATGAGTATGGGAATTTTTCATAATATCATTGTATATGCTTGAAATGCATGAGCATGAGACATGTTGTGATATTCATAAAAGACCTTGGGTGGGACTCAAGGCAACCTCTTGAGCAGGGCTCGGGGTTTGGCCTGTAATACCGAGTAGAGGACTGCTATCACTCTGAGAGTGGTACTCGATGTTGCATTGGGGGCGTAGAGCGGTTTGGTACCTGTAAAACGGCCGAATCAGCTGAGTGCTGAATTATGGCTCTGGGAGCCAGTGTTGCAACACAAAACTAACAGTCTTAATGGATCCATTTGTTTGAGCATTGATATGCATAATTTTTAGTGTGTATGTTTGATTACCGATAGAAAATGTTGTTTATGTTATATGACTCGGTTTGTGGTAAGTGTATAGTTATGAATTGGGCCTTAAATCCAATTCAATAACTATTATTGATATGTTTATGCTCACCCCCTACTTACTATTTTTGCAGTGGATAGAGGAGACGGTGAAGGCATTTGAAGTCACTCGACCGATTGGAACATTATGTATTAGTATGCATTATACATAGTGTACATAGTAAACTGGGCAGAAGCCTTGGCCGGCTCTTGTGTTTACCGAGGGATTTATTGTTTACCGAGTGATATAAATTTTTGTATTATGAAATGGTCGGTCGACTTTTGTACTGTGACAATAATATTATTAATACAAATTCTATTTTTTTAATTATGAAATAGTTTATGAAAAGTTTATTTATATTTAAATTGCTTTCCAATGGGTCGATCGGTTTAATGAGAGATCGGTAATTTTAATGACTGAACCCGATTTCTATTGGAAAATTTAAATTATTTACGAAAAAAATTTACTTGATTTGCTGAAAATTAATTTAAAAATTAAGGATGTTATATCTCGCACTACATTTTTCAGGTGGGTTCGTGTAACATCCTACACCTATTTCTCTTTTATTTTTGGTAATTAAATGAGAATCTCAATAAATTTTTCACAAAAAATAATTTAATTATCAATTCCCTCATCATCAAGATACTTACTTAGTCTAAGAAATCTCAAACAGTTTCTGCACAGTGTTTATAAAACCTAAAATCTAAATCAAAAACCAAGAAACTAGGTTTGGGAAAACAGGGGTATGGCGCTACGCGTCAGATCCTTTTCGCATTTCTGACACTGAGCGCTAGCCCCATACTACGTGTGGGCATGACAGTAGCAGCACTGCCGCTGTCATGACTTTTTAGGTCATTTATCCAACTTCCTAGGGGTCTATCTCACCCAAAGCTCCAAACCTCACCAAACTTTAAGGGCGCCATATTGCCTATATTCCAAAGCTGTTGGCGTAGTCTGTTCGCTAAAATTCTCATCCTGTAATGAGTTATGCATAAAGATGCATTTAGGCAAACTTATGGCCATTTCATCACATCAATCATCTTGAACTCATTTAAAACACATAATGAATACACAAACTAATTCTAAATATCCATATGAACCTATTGGGTAATTCCAAGGATACTGAATCCCACCGGATTCCCATTTCACCTGTCCAGTTTCTCAATTTCACTTTAATTCCATTAACTCTAACCTTCACTTTAATTCTATTAACTCTAACCTCCAAACTTCTTTATTTACTCTCATCGTGCTTTCAACACAATCATACAACATTTAAATAATTTAATTCCTGCCAATAACGCATGATTCTAAATACCACATAGCTCCATGTCATATCCGTATCTATATAGACAATTCCTGGTCATTATGCATGAATGGCTAACTATTTGCTCAATGCTATACCTCAATCAAACCACATATATAAATGCTAATGACTCAGTGCCATTAGCCAACAAACTACAATCTACACATATAATCATACCAATAACATAAACAAACACCGCATCAAAACTCATAACACAACCACATATATATACGTTACATCATCATAAATATCCTGGCATTGCTTTGCTGCTCACTCGCACCCGTCTCTGCGGCATCCGCAATATCCCCTCCTTATTCTCTGAAAAAAATAACTGTAAGGGTGAGTATTTAGCAATATAATACACTGCAGATATTAAAATAGGATCAATATCACCTGGAGGAGCTCCCACCTCCCTCGCTTGTCAATCTCATAATCCTTTCCTAACCACTTTCCAATATACTCATATCTCATCAAAATCGTCATTCATACTATTACAATATCTTTATCATATCACTTAACATCATTATTATAAATTAATCATAATTTCTTAAGTCACTCATCATCATCATCATAAATCGATCCATATCATCATGAACCAGTCACGTTATCATTAATAAATCACAATCAAGTCTCAACATTCATGATCATTACAATTCTCAACCAATTTCAAATATCTGATACATATCACAAATCAATGTCGATATCAAAATCATTCATAACTGACTCTCATGGTCAAATCATGTATATATAACACCTAGTATCCGGATACTAACGGAGTAGCCACCAGCTGGGAGTCACACACTGACATTCCGTGAACTCTACCTGGTTCATCGAGCCACATACTGGCTCCCCACCTCAACCACTGGGTCTCTACCTGGACCATTGGGTAGCTCAACTGGGATCTCTACATGGATCACTAGAGCCAAAGACGAGGGGTAATACATACCGAATGACTGTCCACACCACATAACATGCATATACAATATATAACCATTAATCTCATCAATTAATATATAATTCTCGTCACAAAATCCATTCCTTGGCATAAAAGTCATATTCTTTAAATATCATAATCAAAGCCATAACCAACTTGAAGTTCATATCATCCATATCATATAATCCGACATCACTCCTTTAAATCGCTTTAGAATTATATTCATCAATTATCATTATATTTATCATTCTCATTATATATTCTATAATCATATATCCATTTTACCATTAATTCTCACAATCACATAACACATAATCATAATTCATCACTTTATCTTAAATGCAATATATGTCTCATAGACCTCATTTCTCATCACTAACCAACACTTTCTCATAGTCACCATCACCATCGCTATCTCATTATCATCATCACTTCACTAAGCATATTTCGACCATATAATATTGGGTAATTCATTCACATAAATATAACCATTTTATTTCATAACATAAAAGCTCATCAAACTTTAACTTAAACACAAACTTTAACTAAAGCACATTACATACCCCTTTACCTCGATTCCAACGCTCTTCCATTATTCGCAAGCATCGATACGCCAAGAACACTAAATATACCAAAATTATAAAAGAGGTTTAGGGATTTGACCACCAAAATTTTAACTTAACTTAAGAAACACTTGAAAACCAATTCTTAAAGCTCCATAAGCTTACCCTTACTAAAGCTATTAGTTATTTTAAGAAATCCCTAATTCCATTAAACTTCTTCTATTTCATTCATAGCCTATATGAAACAAAATTCAATTCCATCACTTAATCCTTCATCCAAAAGCCTTAAAAGCCCTTTTAACCGATTTAGAATCACAAATTTCAAAGCTTATTCAAATTTCCAAGAAAACTAAAAATAGAAGAAAATTTCCACCAAACTAAAAATTAAAGTATTTCATAGGCTTACCTAATATTTTCCACTTCCAATCCACTCTTAATTTCAAATTCCAATGCTAATCTAGGTTTGAATCATGGTTTTAAGCTCTGGAGAATAACAAGGCAGAAGAACTGACTTAACCTCTTTTTTCCTTTCTGTCTCGTGTAGCTGTTTCTGAAACTTTAAATTTTAATCGTGAATTAACGCTACGCGTCCCCCTGGCGCTATGCGTCAGGTTTAAAATTCCACCTTGACGCTACGCGCCACACTTACGCTACGCGTCAGGTTTCCCATCTTCATGCTACGCGTCAGGTAAAAACCTCAATTTCTCCTTTTATTCTATTTTGAGCTTACACAAATGCCACAGATTCTCGAATTTTCATAATTTAAATTCATTTTCATATTTATTCATTCTTTTTTAATATAAAAATAGAGGATGTTACAGTTCGGGCCAACCGATGCGGGCTAGCCCATTTTGCCAACTTTAGGAATGACGGACTCAGTAGCTCTCTTAATCGTTCTTTATCCTCACCCAAGGATAAGTAGCTTCCCTGATAGTAAAGAAAGAAAGTTATCGTGTAAATGCATACAAATAAGAAAAGAAAACAATAACTCTAACTCGGTATCCTTTATTATATGTTGACCAAAGCACTTGATTTAGTGAGCTCACCTAGTCTGTGAAAGTTTCCCCCTACTATAGACATTGAAAAACACCCTCACCTCACAAGCTTTAATTTACAAGCCTTATGACGCTTGATGCAACCATTTTTGACACTACAAGATCATTACTAATTCTCTTGTGATATCTAGATTATTTAACTGATATGTTTAAAGTTTTAACTAATGTATATCTCATAACTGTACACACAAAACATGTGAGTTTAAGGAACTCATTCATATAAACATGTTTAAGGTTAGAGAAAGGTTTTCATGATGTACACTTTGACACCACAAGGCCATTAACAATTCTCTTGTAATTTCAAGATGATTTAACTATGAAGCACCCCCATTTCACAAGGTCTTATCTGAAAACTCGGTGAAGCTTAATGCACCCCATTGACATTACAAGGCCATTACCAATTCCCTTGTGAAGTCAAGATTGTTTGTCTATTAAGTGTTAAGAGTTTCATCTAATATATATATATATATATATATATATATATATATATATATATATATATATTATAACAAAGCAATACACAACATGTGTATTTAAAGAACTCATTCATATAAGCCTATCTAAGGTTGGGAAAGAGTTTTCATGACCTTTACAACATGGTAATCGATTACCATTGGAAGCATAATTTGATTACTGAGATTAGCAAGTATGGTAATTGTCGCGACCGGGATCGCGACGGCACGGCCGACCCTCAAAACGATGTTTTTGAAAATGATGAACAGGGAGTTGCCACCAATATTTTTTAGGATAAAATACCAGGAAAACCTTTAATTAAAGCATTGGTCAAAAAAATGAGATTCCAGATCCGGGAGTCTAATTACAGGTGAGGAAGGTATTAGCACCTCACAGCTGTCCGTTATAAAAACGGTTACCTCAATTTAATAGCGCGTATTATAATTAACCCAAAAATTATTTTAACTTTTCCATGAAAAGAAAATATACGAGACGACAAAATATATAAGAATAAACAGAAATAAACACAGAATATTTACATGAGATTAACAGGACGTCTCGTCCAAATTAAACTCGCTCCACCCTTTCTTTAAAAAAAATGAGATTAACAGGACGTCTCGTCCAAATTAAACTCGCTCCTCCTTTTTTAAAATAAAAAGAATAAAGAATAAAAGAAATAAAAATTGCAATAATAATGATAATAACAATAGTCACACCTTTTATGCTAATTTAAATAGAATGTGTGAAGCACTCATTTTATCAATCAATAAAGATTAATTGATAATTGAGAAGGAAGACAAAATCACCGAATAATAATTAATTTAGCAAAAAAATAAAAAAAAATACAAGCAATAAAAAAAGGATAAGAGTAGGACCGGTGTAGTGAAAGTGGAGTTGGATGGTGTTATGGGCTTGAGGTCCTGGACAGAGAGGAAAAGAGGGATTTTTTTAAGAAATGATGTGGTTTTTTAGTGGAGGGGGACGGTGTTTGGAGAAGGAAACAAGGGCAGTGAGATGTTGAATGAGGAGAGAAGGGGACGGTGTGGGGGAGAGTAGAGGGCTGTATGGTTTTGGGTGAAGAGAGAGAGAGCCGTGTGGTATATATGTGGGTTGGAAGGAAAGGGGAAGCAGTATGGTGAGGGCTGCGTAGAGAAAGATGGGCTATTGGTGTACGGTGTTGTGGAGAGAGGGAGCTGGAGAGTGAGAGGAGGAAGGGGACAGAATGAGGTGAGGTGAGGGAGAGTACGGTTTGGGGCGGTGTGGAGCAGGATACTGCGTAGGGAGAGAAGGACGGTGTGGGGCGATGTGGAAAGTGGAGTGAGGTGAAGGCTGTGAGGAAGGTGAGGACGGTGTCTTGGGGCGGTGTTGAGAGGACGGTGTTTTAGGGGGGCGGTGTTGAGGACGGTGTAGAGGGGCGGTGTTGAGAGGACGGTGTTTTAGGACGGTGTGTAGGGGGCGGTGTTGAGGACGGTTTGGGCAGTGTGTGGGGCGAGTGGAGGACGGACTGGGAAGAAGGTTTGGGCGGTGTGTGGGACGAGTGGAGGACGGACTGGGAAGGAGGTTTGGGCGGTGTATGGGGCGAGTGGAGGACGGACTGGGAAGGAGGTCTTAAGGACGGTGTGGGGGTGAGTGGAGGACGAACTGGGAAGGAGGTCTTAAGGACGGTGTGGGGGTGAGTGGAGGACGGACTGGGAAGGAGGTTTGGGCGGTGTGTGGGACGAGTGGAGGATGGACTGGGAAGGAGGTCTTAAGGACGGTGCGGGGGTGAGTGGAGGACGGACTGGGAAGGAGGTCTTAAGGACGGTGTGGGGGTGAGTGGAGGACGGACTGGGAAGGAGGTCTTAAGGATGGTGTGTGGGACGAGTGGAGGAGTTTGTGAGGTCGATTGTGAGGCAGGGAGGGGCGGTGTTGAGTGAGCTGTGAGGACGGTTGTGAGGATGAGGGAGAAAGCTTTTTTCTTTCTCTTTCAATGAATCTTCCAGGATCCCTTTCTTCTTCCTTCGCTTGCTGTATTTATAGAGCATTTGGGGAGCATGATGATTGCTTGAACAGACCCGTGACCAGCCTGGCTGCCAATTGGTGAGGATTTTTTAATATTTCCACATTGTCTTGTTGCCAGCCGCCCCACGAGATTGTCAAACAACTTGCATGGTGGTGTTGGCAACAGCCTGGATCTTTGACAATTAAGGAAAATGAAGGCTGGTGGCAATTCTTTATCATTTCCCACCTTGTCTTATTGCCAACTACCCTCCGTAATTCAAGGATCCACTTGGATAGTGGACATCCGACTCAGCAAGATGACAATCCGAGAGAAAGTGATGAAAATCCGAGTGAGGAAGGCATAATTCTGAGTGAAATGACTCGAGTCAGCTTCTCAATCGGTATTTATCCATATTGGGAGTGAGTTCCGAGTGGAATGAAGCATTTCCAATGGTAAACCGAGCGAAAACACACCTTTCCGAGTGAGAATTACTCGGTATGAGGTTGCTGTGAGACACTCAGTCGGAGCCGAGTGGAAAATGACTCGGAACCGACTGAAATGGTTGCAATGGGCTTGGTAATTGGCTTGAGGAGGGCTAACTAGCTGAAATGCCAGTCGGTTCCGAGTGAGCATTGGTTCGGACTTGAATGAGAGTGGTCATTTGGGAGTCGGATATGATTGGAGATTGACCCAGAACCGACTGGAAAATGTCACTCAAAAACCGATCGAATATTGCCTCAGAACTGATTAAAAATGACTCAGAATGATGACTCGGAATTCGGTAATAATTGACTCGGAATCCGGGTGAGAATGGTGAGCCAGCTTTGGGTGAAAATTGGTGGCTCGGGTTTGGTGAAAACGAGCTCAGTGATATTTAAATATGGCTCGGAAATAAGTGGAATGGAGGGTGATGGCTCGGAGCCGACTGAAAATAGAAGGGGATGACTCGGTGCAGACTTGGAAATATCTCACTTGGTTATGAATGGAAAGCCTTTACTTGGTACCGATTGAAGAACATCACTCGGAATACTCCTTCTTCCCTCGGTTCCGAGTGGATTTTTACTCGGAATTTCTTTCAGTCATCCCTCATTTCATCCACTTGAAAATCTGACCTTTTTACTTATTTTCCAATCGGTAATTGGCTTTCATTCGTCACTCAGGAATGGCTTTCACTCGGCAATCAGGTATTCGATGCATTTTCTTAGAAGTTTTTCACAAGTCCGAATCTTGATTTGCTCGGAAACACATGCTTGTTCTCCAAGTCACTCGGAGTCGGCCTCATGCTTCAATCAGAATCAAAAACTTAGTCTTCATCAATCGGCATCGTCTTTCTTTACACTCGGAAATTAGAAGTTCAGCCATTTGCACTCGGAAATTGCCTTCTTATTACTCAGAATTTGGAAGCTTGGCATTTTCACTCGGAATCTGCCTGTTTTTTCGATCAGAACATGGAAATTGGACGTTTGTTACTCGGAAACTGTCTCTTTTCCACTCAGAGGTTGGAATTTCACTGTTTTTCACTCGGATTCTGGTCTTCTTTCCACTCAGAGGTTGGAATTTGGCTTCTGCACTCGGGTCCAGCCCTCTTTGTGTTCTTCCTTGACACTTGAGGTCCGCTTGGAGGCTCCTTCACTCGGAAATGATCATTTCGAGTCCTTTCCACTCGAAAATGATCATTTCCGAGTCAGAGTTTTTTTTATTATTATTATTTTTTTTTTGCCTTGTGTATTCCCCATTCTTGGTGAAAATTGACTGGAACGAAATAGGTGTTCACAGATGCCCCTCTTTACTTCTTTTTTATGAGGAAAAAGCATGAAGTTTCTTCTTGCCTTTTTTTGAAATAGAAAGGGAGTAAAGACGTGAACACCATTGGAAAAGTAGAAAGTGAAGGTGTTACTTCTTGGTTAACAAGAATGATGAGGATGTTGTCTCTAGGTTAACAGCAAAGGTGAGGGTGAGGGTGTTGCCTCTCGGAAAAGTAAAAGGTGAGGGTGAGGGTGTTGCCTCTCGGAAAAGTAAAAGGTGAGGGTGTTGCCTCTCGATTGACTGGAAAAGTAAAAGGATGAGGGTGTTGCCTCTCGGTTGACTGAAAAAGTAAAAGAATGAGGGTGTTGCCTCTTGGTTGACTGAAAAAGTAAAAGGATGAGGGTGCTGCCTCTCGGTTGACTGGAAAAGTAAAAGGATGAGGGTGTTGCCTCTCGGTTGACTGAAAAAGTAAAAGGATGAGGATGTTGCCTCTCGGTTGACTGGAAAAGTAAAAGGATGAGGGTGTTGCCTCTCGGTTGACTGAAAAAGTAAAAGGATGAGGGTGTTGCCTCTCGGTTGACTGACTGAGGCCCTGGATTGAAAGGGAATAAATCTGGGGGTAATGCCCTAGTTTGGGGTAGTCTAAAAGAATTCTTGGGGCGTTGCCTTTTGTCTAAAGGGAAACTTGGAGTGATGCCCCTGTTGGAATTGTTTAGGAAGTGTAACTCTACAGGGGAAGGATAAGTCCTCCTGGTAACCTTCATGGTACCACTGGGAAAGTATTAGGTGAGTTGGGACAGAATAATCTGAGGGTTGTCGGGGAACTGTCTTTCTAACTGCCCTTTGAATAAACAAAAGAAATCTAGGGAGATGCCCCAATTTGACATAACTGAAGGTTGTTGGGGAACTGCCCCCTTGAAAGAAATCTGGGGAGATGCCCCAGTTTGACATAACTGAAGGTTGTTGGGGGACTGCCCCCTTGAAAGAAATCTGGGGAGATGCCCCAGTTTGACATAACTGAAGGTTGTTGGGGGACTGCCCCCTTGAAAGAAATCTGGGGAGATACCCCAGTTTGACATAACTAAAGGTTGTTGGGGGACTGCCCCTTGAAAGAAATCTGGGGAGATGCCCCAGTTTGACATAACTGAAGGTTGTTGGGGAACTGCCCCCTTGAAAGAAATCTGGGGAGATGCCCCAGTTTGAGCTTTTTAGTGAGAGGAGTGTGATGGATGCTAGTTTGGTAATGGTGAACTCACTGGGGAAAGACAAGTCCTCTTAAGCCTGATCAAAGAAACATCCCGGTTGAGGGAACTGATCCCATTTTTATGGAACTCCTTGGGAGAGATCTTCAGTCTATAGGTCTCGCTGAGAGAAAACTTTGGCGAATACCTGCTTTTGGATGATGGATTTGGCGTCCCGCTGACAAAAGAATGAGTTAGTATAAAAAGACATTACAGGTAAATTTTCCTTGGCGACTGGCTCTTTAAGATAACTCATGGATGAAACAGAAACATCTTCCAACTTTTGGCGAGAGTGCATTTCATCCCCCATAACTTTATGCTCTGTTGTTTCCAATTTCAAAAAATCTTAGGCGAAAACTTGTTTATTCATAAAAAATGAGCACATGTAGGATGAAGAGAGACTTTTATTTATAAACATCAGATATGTACAGCGATGAAAATAATATTAAACACAGCGATGTGACAAAGTATGTAAAGAATTGAAGGCAAATAAAAAGGAAAAGGCTCATATATCCTCAAATGATCCTCCGCGAGCAATGAGAAACTTGATCCCATATCATGACTTTGTGTTCGTCCTTTGATTTTGCTTCTGAGGGCATAATTTGACAATGACCTAATACCCGTTTTGAGCTCCTTTGACTTTGGTTTGAAGGGCTTATGTTGTGGAGTCGAATTTGTAGAACCGCCTTTTTAGGTTTTCGGCTCATCTTGCTGCTCTAACTTTTGCCTAGGTCGCCTTTTCAGGTTTTCAACCTAGCGAGCTCTTTTCCTCTCTTTTTTTTTATTATTATTATGCAAAGTATCTTTTCACTGTATCGGTATTGACAGGCATTGGCAGGTCGTCTCCATCCATATTGGTGAGTATGAGGGCTCCTCCGGAGAAAGCCTTCTTTATAACATATGGTCCCTCATAATTAGGTGCCCATTTCCCTCGGACATCCCTTTGAATTGGCAGAATCTTCTTGAGGACCAGATCACCCTCTTGGAATTGTCGGGGACATACTTTCTTTTCGTATGCCCGCTTCATGCGTCTTTGATACAATTGTCCCTGGCAAAGGGCAGTTAATCTCTTCCCGTCAATTAGATTCAATTGGTCATATTTGGCCTGGACCCATTCAGCTTCTTGCAATTTAGCCTCCATGATCACCCTAAGGGATGGAATTTCCACTTCGAATGGTAGTACAGCTTCCATTCCGTAAACCAAAGAAAATGGGGTTGCCCCAGTTGAGGTTCGTATCGAGGTTCGGTATCCATGTAGTGCGAAAGGGAGCATTTCATGCCAGTCTTTGTAGGTTACTACCATCTTTTGCACTATCCTCTTTATATTTTTGTTGGCTGCCTCAACCGCTCCATTTATTTTCGGACGGTATGGAGAGGAGTTGTGATGGGAGATTTTAAAACTCTCACAAAGCTCCTTCGTCATTTTGTTGTTTAAATTTGTACCATTGTCCGTGATGATTTGGTTTGGTAGGCCATACCGGCATATCAGTTCACGCTTGACGAATTTGACCACAACATTTTTCGTCACATTGGCGTATGAAGCTGCTTCTACCCACTTGGTGAAATAATCGATAGCAACCAAAATGAAACGATGACCATTCGAGGCTTTTGGTTCAATGGGCCCAATTACATCCATACCCCACATTGAAAAAGGCCATGGTGCTGACAAGACATTTAGGGATGAGGGAGAAGCATGAATGTGATCAGCATAAATCTGACATTTATGACACCTCCGTACGTAAGCAAAACAATCGGCTTCCATAGTCATCCAATAATACCCAGCTCTCAGTATTTTTCTTGACATAGCATGCCCATTTGTATGAGTTCCGAAAGATCCTTCGTGGATATCTTTCATGATCTGGTTTGCTTTAACAGTATCAACACACCGGAGGAGAATGGAATCATAATTCCTCTTGTAAAGCACGTTACCACTCAATAGGTATCCCATGGCTAGCCTTCTCAAAGTTCGTTTGTCATTGTCCGTGATACCTTCAAGGTATTCTTGGCATTGGAGGTATCTTTTGATGTCATGATACCAGGGCTTGCCATCTGGTTCTTCTTCTATGGCCTGGCAATGGGCAGGTTCTTGCTGTTTCTTTACCTCAATGAGAGGCACTTCGTAATCATTGCTGACCTCGAACATAGCAGCTAGGGTGGCTAAAGCATCTGCCATTTGGTTGTCCTCCCGTGGAACATGATGGAAGGTAACTTCATCGAACCTTTTGATCATCTCTTTGATATGAGCATGATAGGGAACTAGTTTATTATCTCTAGTCTCCCATTCATCCTTTAGTTGATGGATAACTAAAGCAGAATCTCCATAAACCTCCAGAACCTTTATTCCCACATTTAGAGCCGCTTGTATTCCTAGAGAACATGCTTCATATTCCGCAATATTATTGGTGCAGTCAAAACACAGCCGAGCGCAAATAGGGATGAATTCCTTATCAGGTGAGATTAAGATAACCCCAATTCCATGTCCTAGTGCATTGGATGCTCCATCGAATCTCATGATCCATCTGGTTTCCAGGCCATCTTCTTCTTTGGAAAGAGCCAAGATATCCTCATCTGGGAAATCATGCCGCATTGGTTGATAAGCTTCAATAGGTTGGTATGCCAAGTAATCTGCCAGCGCATTCCCTTTAATTGCCTTTTGGGTGACATATGTTATGTCATATTCCGTCAGTAACACTTGCCAACGGGCAATCCTTCCAGTCAAAGCGGGTTTTTCAAAGATATACTTGATGGGATCCATCTTAGACACCTGCCAACTAGTATGATTAAGCATGTATTGCCGTAAGCGTCGGGCAGCCCAAGCCAATGCACAACATGTTCTTTCAAGAGAAGAATACCTCATCTCACATTCGGTAAATCTCTTGCTCAAGTAGTAGATGGCGCATTCCTTTCTTCCAGTCTCATCATGTTGACCCAATACACATCCCATGGATTCATTCAACACAGTCAGGTATAGGATTAATGGTCTCCCATGAACGGGTGGCACCAAGACTGGTGGCTCCAATAAGTACTATTTTATTTTTTCAAATGCAATCTGGCAATCCTCATTCCACTGTCCAGGCTGATTCTTGCGAAGCAATTTGAAAATTGGCTCACAAGTTACTGTCATTTGGGAAATGAATCGGGCGATATAATTCAATCTTCCCAAGAATCCTCGGACTTCTTTTTCAGTACGAGGAGGAGGCATTTCCAGAATTGCCTTGACTTTGTCAGGATCGACTTCTATCCCCTTCTCATTCACAATGAACCCTAACAATTTGCCGGATCTTGCGCCAAAAGTACACTTAGCGGGATTCAATCTAAGCTTGAATTTCCTCAACCTTTCGAAAAGTTTTCTCAGGTCAGCAATATGCTCCTCCTCAGACCTGGACTTGGCAATTATGTCATCCACATAGACCTCTATTTCCTTGTGCATCATGTCATGGAAGAGAGTCACCATTGCCCTTTGATAGGTGGCTCCTGCATTCTTTAATCCGAAGGACATTACTTTGTAACAAAAGGTGCCCCACAGAGTGATGAACGTGGTCTTTTCCATATCTTCTGGTGCCATCTTGATCTGGTTATATCCCGAAAATCCATCCATAAATGAGAAGATGGAATGCTGAGCTGTGTTATCAACCAATACGTCAATCTGAGGTAAAGGAAAATCATCCTTAGGACTCGCCCGATTCAAGTCTCGGTAGTCCACACACATCCTTACTCTCCCATCTTTCTTTGGAACGGGAACTATATTGGCTACCCATTGCGGATACTTAGCTACGGCTAAGAAACCAGCATCGAATTGTTTCTTGACTTCTTCTTTGATCTTAAGAAGCATTTCTGGTTTCATTCGTCGTAACTTTTGCTTGATCGGTGGACATTCCGGCTTTAAAGGCAACTTGTGTTCCACAATGTTATTATCCAGACCTGGCATATCTTGATACGACCATGCAAAAATGTCTCGAAATTCCCGGAGTAGTCTAATCAATTCACTCTGCCATTGTTCGCTTAAGAAGGTGCCTATCTTGACTTCTTTATTTTCCCCTTTATCTCCCAGGTTAATGGTCTCAATCTTTTCCTGATGAGGCTGGATTTCCTTATCTTCCTGTTCCATTAATCTCGTCAATTCGGGTGAAGGTTCAAAGTCTTCCTCATTCTCCTTATAGGCGTAATCATTATCAGAGTCATGAAATAGAACCGAGTTCTCATTACTCTCAGAAGAATCGCTTTCAGATATGCATTTGGTGTTATATTATAATGAATGAAAACAAAGAAAGATAAGCAAATGGAAGGTTTAAAAGAAAGAGATTGAACAAAGATGAGGTATGAAATTGGACTGCATTCATTTAATTTAATAAACAAGCAAGTTTTTTGCCTTTATTATAAAATAAATCCCAAAGCCTTAGGCATAGCAAAAGGATCGATCAGTTTTAAAAACAACAACAATTACTTTGAGTGAGGATTGATAGTTATGGGGAACTCCATGATTTCCCAGTTGTCCAGTTCTTGACCGGGTAAGCAAGCGTGCACTAATTCTACATCAGGGCTGTGTCCGTCTCCAACCATAGCCACCTGACCCGGATATATGATCCCGGCGCTTCTGAAGCTTTGATAGAGGTCACAGATAGGGATTCTAGCAGTATCGAACTTTTGACCGGTAAGGCGAGCGATCCTTCTCTCCCTTCTTTCTTCTCCCATCCTTTTTCTATCAGCTGCTGTAGGCTTGTATCCCAGACCATAACTATCCCTATTTTCTGGGAGACATATAGGTTGGGTTCTCCCTTCCAATTCTCGTCCTAACCCCTTTCCCAGCTTGTATCCTTCTCTCAACATTGTCTTTGCAACCATCAGAGGCACGTTTGGGAAGGATTTCTTTGTAATGCTCGTTGCATTGGCCACCTCTAAAGCCTGAAATGAGGTTTCAAGGGCTTCCTCAGTCGCTTCAATGTATGGGGTGTTGGCAGGCTTACTAACCAACAAGTCTTCTTCTCCCGAGACAATCACCAACTTGTTGTCAATGATGAACTTCAACTTTTGATGTAGAGTAGAAGGAACTACCCCAGCCGAATGGATCCACGGCCGTCCCAGTAAACAACTGTATGCGGGCGTAATATCCATGACTTGAAAAAGGATTTGAAAGGTCCATGGCCCAACTTGTATAGGCAATTCAATTTCTCCCATGACTTCTCGGCGAGTTCCGTCAAAAGCCCGAACTACCATGGAACTGGGTCTCATATGGGTCCCATCAAAAGGAAACTTTGCCAACGTAGATTTTGGCATTACATTCAAGGACGATCCATTGTCAACCAGCACCTTCGCCATGATATGATCTTGACCTTTTACGGAGATATGAAGGGCTTTGTTGTGCCCTCTTCCTTCCGCTGGTGTCTCATCATCCGTAAAAGTTAGATAGTTGTTGGCCACAATGTGTCCCACTATGCCCTCGAATTTATCTACCGGCAAATCATGTTTCACATGTGCCTCACTCAAAACTTTCATCAGCGTGTTCCGGTGTGGTTCAGAACTCATTAGTAAGGACAACAGAGAAATTTTTGCCGGGGTGTGGTTTAGTTGGTCCAACACTTAGTAGTCACTATGACGAATGAATCTAAGAAACTCTTGGGCTTCCTCTTCGGTTACTACCTTCTTTGCTTCACCGGAGGATTCTCCCTTTCCATTTCCTGTGGCTTTGTCAAGTTTTGGTTCTGGAGAAGCATACACTCTTCCACTTTGGGTGACACCCCCAATTTCGGCAATATTCGTGACAGGGGATGATGGAGTAGGCTCAACGGCCTCAGAACCGGTAACGATCACATCAGTACCATACTTCCATGGTACAGCTCGCGAATCCTTGTAAGGGAATGGGGTTGGAGTGTTTACCGTGATGACAGTTTTAACAGGGGTTGAAGCCACAAGTGCATTTTTATTGTAAAATATGACTAGAGGTTTTGGAGCTCGAACTCGGCCTTGCTCTCGTATCATATTTATTCTGTCTTCATGATGCCGGCAAACTTCTATGACGTGACTATCCATAAATCCCTGAAGGGTTTTCTGGAAGTCTCTTCGCTTTGCGGACAGGAGGTCATTGCACTCTTTATCCCATGATCCTTCTATCAATCCCATCTTAAGCATATGGGAATGAATTGTTTCCAACGGCATTTGGATGTCCTGAACTTTGGAAATACATTCCTCATCTTTTTCCACAGCATTAACGCCTGGTCTCCCATGGTTAGGCAAAGGATTGGTGGTCACATTCGGGCTTCCTTCCTTGAAGCTTATCCAATCAGCTCTGATTAAATCTCTTACCTTAAACTTCAATGCCAGGCAATTTTCAGTTGAATGTCCCGGTGCACCGGCATGGTAATCACATCGCGCATTTGGGTCATACCCTCTGGGATAAGGTGGTTGAAGCGGTTTTAAAGGACAAGGTGCCACTAAGGTGTTTTCAATAAGATGGGGGAGAAGCTCTGTATAGGTCATAGGAATTGGATCAAATTGCACTTGAGTGCGGTCATCATTCTATCTCCTCATGTTTGGATTTGGTGGGTTTATTTGTGGTGGTTGATATGGTGTTTGTGGTGGTGCGGGTGGTCGCATGACAGGTGGTCAAAAATGTGGTGGGTTTGGATTTGGCATTGAGATGTGGGGTCTGGCTGTTGTCTGGGTAGCTTGTGGTTGCGTAACTTGTGCAAGGATTGGATTTGCTTAAGGGTCTCGGACGGGCGGGACACTTGGCTGGGCCGTATGTAGGATTGCCTCTTGATAATCAGGTTCTTCTTGAAGCGGTGGGAAATAACCCGGTGGCAATCCGTAAGGTATGACGTTACCTTCTGCATCTACAAAGATGGGTTGCTGGGCTTCAGTAGTGTTTGGTTTCCTAACATGAATGGTTAGGGGAGGCGCAGCTGGGTTTGAACTTGGTCCCCCAGTGGGACCCTGAGTGGACGGTCGTTGTCTAGTGTCTTCAATTCCTGCTGAAGAATCCCCTTCTGTGACCCTTCTCTCAAGGAGTTTGGCCATTTCAGCCATTTGCTCTTTCAGTTGATTGACTTCAGCTCTCAAACTCTCATTTTCTTGTTCTATTTCAGCCATGAGTCTGGTATTAAGCCGAGTCGCGTAAGGATGTTTACCCGTTATTTCTGGGAAATCAACAAGAAATTGTTAAAAAGAAAGTAAAAAAACAGCAAAAGAAAAACAAATGACACGTGAAGCAATCGCGGAATTCAGCCAGTATCTTTCGACTTTTTTCAGAACTTCATTCAAAAGTGATGAGTGGAAATTAACATGAGATAATTGTGGGGACATGAAGAAACCCCCTTTTTTCGGAATACATTACTGCGGCCAGCCTATTTTTATGCAGAAAAAGTAAATCAGCCATTCCTAGCTCGGGCAATCATGGCCCTCATTTTACAAATCCTTTCTCTACAATAATCAAGGAAGGTTGCAATTTCTCTTGGAGTGTTAAGAGGATTAACCATCCCTTCAGCTTGCTTGAGTAAGAGCGGGAGGTCTTCTAAAACTCCATTAGCCAAATATGCCAAGTGGGCAAAGCGATTCATCCATGAATGAATATCTTCATTTTGCTGTGTTAGTTCATCTTTCAAAACTCGGATAGCTTCTCCACATTCTTATTCAGCATCTATCACGTGCCGTCGCTCATCATTTATCTCATGCTGGTAAGCTTCTACCATTTCATCAAGCTGATGCTCTAATCGGCAAACTTGCAATTGCAGAAGTTCTTTCTGTACCAAGACATTTTGCTCGCGCTCTTTGGCTCTTGCCAACATGTCCCTTAGAAGCTGCTTATCAGTCAACATGGTATCTCTTTGCTTGTTCTTCGCTTTTAGTTGAGCATTAGCCGTTCGGAGGCATTGGCTTTTTTTCCTCAGGTAGTCCCTTTCAATTTTTCTTTTCTTTCCAATCTTCCTGATGGTTTGTTTGCTTTCTAAATTCTCCCTTTTCTGAAGGGCACATTCTTGCTGAGATATCAACAATTCTTTTTCCAATTCCTCATTTTTGGCGGTTAGCTCTTTTATTTTGGCTCTCATTGCCTCTTCTTCAAGGGTAGGAGAGGTAACATGTGCGCCTGTCAGGAGATAGGAGGGACTTTTGAAAGGTAGCTTGACAATGGAAACTCTGTTTAAGACCCATTGGTAGTACTCTTCCTTCACGGTGTGGCTTCGACTTCCTAATTCTTTCCCTTGTTTGTGGACTTTCTTCCATGCATTTGCTATATCCCGAATGACAGATGTGCAATCCCCCTCTGAGAAATAAACGATGAAAGAAGTAAGGGATTCTCCATCGGGTGACCCAAGTAAGGGATAGGCTAGCTGACGTTTGGCTATGACAGGGTTGTAATTGATACACCCCTGAGTACCTATGAGAGGAACATTCGGGTAGTTTCCACAATGGTGAATTATGGTATCAACCTTCAACCATTGTGGGTACCACCTTACTTTATCAGCTGTGAGTCCTACCAGGTGATTGGCCCATTCACGCCTATTCTTCGCTACTAACTGACATAACTTCAGATCTGAGACTGGACATTCAATTTTGCTGACTTGATGGAAGACATGTGATGTAAGCCATACATATAGAGCAGGTAAACAGCAAATGATTCTCTTTCCACCTCGTGTACAGCAGAAGTCCATGGTGCAGTATATATTTGCCAATATAGCAGTGACAGGATTTTCAGATTTGAACCTATGGGCAAGGAAAACGCCAATAGCATCATAGTCCACATAATTGTCGATATTAGGAAACAAGATAACTCCATAAATGGTGAGAGCTAGAGTATCCATGAAGGCTTCCCAATCTCCTTTCTCAGCTAGCAAGTGCATGTGCTTCTCAAAATACTCCCGATCAAATCCCAGGATCTGATTTCTATTCAGTTGCGCACTCCTTAACATTTTCGGGTGAATCTTTAGGACATTAGCAACAGTAACAATATTTGCTTGACGTCCAAGATGACGGTAAGGTATTTGTCCTTCTAATGGCATCCCCAGAATTTGTTCAAACTCCTCAACTGACGGAGCTAATTGGAAGTCCCGGAAGGTAAAACAACGGAGAGGTGGGTCATAGAATTGAGTCAAAGCGGTAATTGCCTCGACTTGTACTTCCACTTCTAGCAGTTTTAGGATCCTCCCATATTTCCTTGAGAAAACCATCTTCTGATTCATGTCCAATTTCTTCCTAATGCTTGTAGACTAGTTGTATCAACTTTCCTAACCTTAACATGCAGTAATCTTTTCAACTCGAGTACATTTCCACCACAACTATCTGACCTCATGTTAATTTCCATATTTCACTCAAAGATACTGGCCAAGCCCTTAATAGCTTCCTGTAGGGACATAAAGAAAAGAAAAATCAATCACTGACATGCTTTGCAAATTGATACCCCCCTAATAACTTTCTTGAAAACATTTTGGGATTTAGGGAAGTTACAATTTGTCGAAATTGCAATAAATCAAGGATCACGCGAGCTATGAATTTTCTGATTATTTTTTTTCTTTTTTTTTTTAGAAAGTTCATAACTCCAGATCCTAAGACTTAAGCAAACATAAAAAGAAAGGTCCACTTGCCCATTAGAGGATCACAGGTTAAAATAGGTTATTCTTTGAAAAAGTAATCCTCTAAACAGGCAAGCGGTCCATTAGTTTGGATTGGAAGAGAAAACGAGAATGAGAAAAGGTATAAGTAAAGTTTGCCTCTCTGTGCCTTAAGTCGGGTTTTTCTGAAGATGCCTTAATGGTTCTAAGGTTTATTTATCAGTGATGTCTCACATTGGGTGGTTTATTCTAAAATTTCTAAAGGTCACTAGAGTCAAGATCCTACTCATGATGTTGGCCACAAATAGTAGGAAGTCTACTAAGTGTGGGCACCACGAATAAGTCAAACTCTAGCTGAGATTCTCACAGTAACCAGACAGGAAGTACATCCCAAATGGCTCCGCTATCAATCTCCCCTAATCTTAAGCTTTATTTGGGCCCGGGTATAGGGTCCCACTCAAAAGTGTGTGCAAGTTGTGAGTGTAGTGTGTGAAAGAGGCATTCAATACCTGTACCTTACTCATCCTGCACATAGAACAAACACAGAGCAACAAAATAAAGTCGACTACCCTAGGGTTCAATGATCACACATATATTTACAGAACATAAAGGATAAGATACAAATAAAACAGAGACCAAATAAAATAAAGGAAAAAGTCAAATGATTAATATGCTAATTAAAACATGCGCTATCAGATTGACTGGCTTGACTCTCTAAATCCCCAGCGGAGTCGCCATCTGTCGCGACCGGGATCGTGACGGCACGGCCGACCCTTAAAACGATGTTTTTGAAAATGATGAACAGGGAGTCGCCACCAATATTTTTTAGGATAAAATACCGGGAAAACCTTTAATTAAAGCATTGGTCAAAAAAATGAGATTCCAGATCTGGGAGTCTAATTACAGGTGAGGAAGGTATTAGCACCTCACAGCTGTCCGTTATAAAAACGGTTACCTCAATTTAATAGCGCGTATTATAATTAACCCAAAAATTATTTTAACTTTTCCATGAAAAGAAAATATACGAGACGACAAAATATATAAAAATAAACAGAAATAAACACGGAATATTTACATGAGATTAACAGGACGTCTCGTCCAAATTAAACTCGCTCCACCCTTTCTTTAAAAAAAAATGAGATTAACAGGACGTCTCGTCCAAATTAAACTCGCTCCTCCTTTTTTAAAATAAAAAGAATAAAGAATAAAAGAAATAAAAATTGCAATAATAATGATAATAATAATAGTCACACCTTTTATGCTAATTTAAATAGAATGTGTGAAGCACTCATTTTATCAATCAATAAAGATTAATTGATAATTGAGAAGGAAGACAAAATCACTGAATAATAATTAATTTAGCAAAAAAATAAAAATAAATACAAGCAATAAAAAAAGGATAAGAGTAGGACCGGTGTAGTGAAAGTGGAGTTGGATGGTGTTATGGGCTTGAGGTCCTGGACAGAGAGGAAAAGAGGGATTTTTTTAAGAAATGATGTGGTTTTTTAGTGGAGGGGGACGGTGTTTGGAGAAGGAAACAAGGGCAGTGAGATGTTGAATGAGGAGAGAAGGGGACGGTGTGGGGGAGAGTAGAGGGCTGTATGGTTTTGGGTGAAGAGAGAGAGAGCCGTGTGGTATATATGTGGGTTGGAAGGAAAGGGGAAGCAGTATGGTGAGGGCTGCGTAGAGAAAGATGGGCTATTGGTGTACGGTGTTGTGGAGAGAGGGAGCTGGAGAGTGAGAGAAGGAAGGGGACAGAATGAGGTGAGGTGAGGGAGAGTACGGTTTGGGGCGGTGTGGAGCAGGATAGTGCGTAGGGAGAGAAGGACGGTGTGGGGCGATGTGGAAAGTGGAGTGAGGTGAAGGCTGTGAGGAAGGTGAGGACGGTGTCTTGGGGCGGTGTTGAGAGGACGGTGTTTTAGGGGGGCGGCGTAGAGGGGCGGTGTTGAGAGGACGGTGTTTTAGGACGGTGTGTAGGGGGCGGTGTTGAGGACGGTTTGGGCAGTGTGTGGGGCGAGTGGAGGACGGACTGGGAAGGAGGTTTGGGCGGTGTGTGGGATGAGTGGAGGACGGACTGGGAAGGAGGTTTGGGCGGTGTATGGGGCGAGTGGAGGACGGACTGGGAAGGAGGTCTTAAGGACGGTGTGGGGGTGAGTAGAGGACGGACTGGGAAGGAGGTCTTAAGGACGGTGTGGGGGTGAGTGGAGGACGGACTGGGAAGGAGGTTTGGGCGGTGTGTGGGACGAGTGGAGGACGGACTGGGAAGGAGGTCTTAAGGACGGTGCGGGGGTGAGTGGAGGATGGACTGGGAAGGAGGTCTTAAGGACGGTGTGGGGGTGAGTGGAGAACGGACTGGGAAGGAGGTCTTAAGGACGGTGTGTGGGACGAGTGGAGGAGTTTGTGAGGTCGATTGTGAGGCAGGGAGGGGCGGTGTTGAGTGAGCTGTGAGGATGGTTGTGAGGATGAGGGAGAAAGCTTTTTTCTTTCTCTTTCAATGAATCTTCCAGGATCCCTTTCTTCTTCCTTCGCTTGCTGTATTTATAGAGCATTTGGGGAGCATGATGATTGCTTGAACAGACCCGTGACCAGCCTGGCTGCCAATTGGTGAGGATTTTTTAATATTTCCACATTGTCTTGTTGCCAGCCGCCCCACGAGATTGTCAAACAACTTGCATGGTGGTGTTGGCAACAGCCTGGATCTTTGACAATTAAGGAAAATGAAGGCTGGTGGCAATTCTTTATCATTTCCCACCTTGTCTTATTGCCAACTACCCTCCGTAATTCAAGGATCCACTTGGATAGTGGACATCCAACTCAGCAAGATGACAATCCGAGAGAAAGTGATGAAAATCCGAGTGAGGAAGGCATAATTCCGAGTGAAATGACTCGAGTCAGCTTCTCAATCGGTATTTATCCATATTGGGAGTGAGTTCCGAGTGGAATGAAGCATTTCCAATGGTAAACCGAGTGAAAACACACCTTTCCGAGTGAGAATTACTCGGTATGAGGTTGCTGTGAGACACTCAGTCGGAGCCGAGTGGAAAATGACTCGGAACCGACTGAAATGGTTGCAATGGGCTCGGTAATTGGCTTGAGGAGGGCTAACTAGCTGAAATGCCAGTCGGTTCCGAGTGAGCATTGGTTCGGACTTGAATGAGAGTGGTCATTTGGGAGTCGGATATGATTGGAGATTGACCCAGAACCGACTGGAAAATGTCACTCAAAAACCGATCGAATATTGCCTCATAACTGATTAAAAATGACTCAGAATGATGACTCAGAATTCGGTAATAATTGACTCGGAATCCGGGTGAGAATGGTGAGCCAGCTTTGGGTGAAAATTGGTGGCTCGGGTTTGGTGAAAACGAGCTCAGTGATATTTAAATATGGCTCGGAAATAAGTGGAATGGAGGGTGATGGCTCGGAGCCGACTGAAAATGGAAGGGGATGACTCGGTGCAGACTTGGAAATATCTCACTTGGTTATGAATGGAAAGCCTTTACTTGGTACCGATTGAAGAACATCACTCGGAATACTCCTTCTTCCCTCGGTTCCGAGTGGATTTTTACTCGGAATTTCTTTCAGTCATCCCTCATTTCATCCACTTGAAAATCTGACCTTTTTACTTATTTTCCAATCGGTAATTGGCTTTCATTCGTCACTCAGGAATGGCTTTCACTCGGCAATCAGGTATTCGATGCATTTTCTTAGAAGTTTTTCACAAGTCCGAATCTTGATTTGCTCGGAAACACATGCTTGTTCTCCAAGTCACTCGGAGTCGGCCTCATGCTTCAATCAGAATCAAAAACTTAGTCTTCATCAATCGGCATCGTCTTTCTTTACACTCGGAAATTAGAAGTTCAGCCATTTGCACTCGGAAATTGCCTTCTTATTACTCAGAATTTGGAAGCTTAGCATTTTCACTCGGAATCTGCCTGTTTTTTCGATCAGAACATGGAAATTGGACGTTTGTTACTCGGAAACTGTCTCTTTCAGAGGTTGGAATTTCACTGTTTTCCACTCGGATTCTGGTCTTCTTTCCACTCAGAGGTTGGAATTTGGCTTCTGCACTCGGGTCCAGCCCTCTTTGTGTTCTTCCTTGACACTTGAGGTCCGCTTGGAGGCTCCTTCACTCGGAAATGATCATTCTGAGTCCTTTCCACTCTGAAATGATCATTTCCGAGTCAGAGTTTTTTTTTTTAATCTTCTTTTTTTTTATTAATTAATTATTTTTTTTTATTTTTTTTGCCTTGTGTATTCCCCATTCTTGGTGAAAATTGACTAGAACGAAATAGGTGTTCACAGTAATCAATTATCAAACATGGATAATTGATTACTATGACATGAATAATCAATTACCATAAGGGGATAATCGATTATTGATGGATCAGGTTTTTGCTTTATCAATAAAGATGCGATAATCATTACCCTGACCATGACAATCAATTATTTTATGCAGAAATAACCTAAACGATAGATTTTACAGACAGAGACATCCAAACAATCACATTTTTATTTCCTAAACTCAACACTAAAACCATGTCATTATCTAATGCATACAAGATAAATACGACATTACCACCTCATTACAGCCAAAAGATATATTTTCCATTCATCATCAACGTACATATACTCTCCTAATCCACACATAAAATTCACAATCATCATACAAGTAAACAATTTGCCAATATAGTACCAACAGTCTATACCCAGATTTCTCAGTTTTATCAACCAACATCACATGCAAAACACAAACCCATAATTATTAATTTGTCCATCATTATAAAGTCACACCTACATATACCATAATTTTTAAATCAATGTGCAATACCACTATACAAAGCATACCAGTTCATTAATTATTCAATTTACTAATGTTTAGTCATTAATCATCATCATATACACTTTAATTTTGCAAATATATCCATCAACAACACAGATTTTGTCATTTCATTACCAACCTAGAAATTTTTAGGAAGAAAATGGCTACCTTGAAATCCTTATTGCTTCCTCGCTTGGACACCTAATTCAAGCTAGATGTTTCCCCCTTAACCCTTGTATGATAGAGAAATAGAGGGAAAAAGTAGAGGCTCAAAATGATCGTGAGAAGGAAGGAGAAGAAGAAACCCATTGTTTTGAGAGAGTAAAGAAAAATAGGAAGTATATATGCTTGATTGAAGTATGATGGTGAAAATGAGAGGAAGAAGCCTAGGTTTTAGGGGCGAGGTGAAGAAGAAAAGAGAAATGGAAGTGAAAGCTTGTGAAGAAGGATAAGAGAATGAAGATAGGTGCTTTATGAGTGTGTGTAGATGGTAAAAGTATGTGGGGTAAGGTTCATGCTAGTTAAGGTAAGGTTCGCAACAATTAAGGAATTTGTAATGGAGTTCATGTAAAATTTGAAATTCTAAAACACAAAACACCAAAAGACTAAAACACAACTATATCAAAAAGGGATGTTACATGAAGAGATAAAAAAAATTTAAAATTTGAATTGAAAAGAGAATAGAAGAAATAAAATTTTAGGGGCGGTTGAATTTTAAAAAATACTTTTATTTTATTTAGTTTTTAATTTTAGATACAAAACCATCATCTTAGTTTTAATTATAAAATTATTACATTGTTTTATATTTGCGTAAGTTTGCACAAAGAAACAAGAAAAACAATAATGTAACAATTTCATAATAAAAACTATTATGATAATTTTGTAATCAAAAGTAAAAATAAAAAATAAAAAAGAAAATATTTTTTAAAAGTAAATGAGCTCCTAATTTTTTTTTTAAAAGTCAACTTTCCCCGCAATTTTTCTTTTGAACCAAATAGAAAATATTGGGACCAATTGTCAACATTCTAGATAATATTGAGACCAAAACTAGTTCAATTGGTTAAATATGATACATGAATTGTTATGAGTTTTTAATACAAGTTTAATTTCCAAAAAAATAAATAGAAACATTCTAGATAACTTGGGACCAAATCATAATATTTTTTAAGGAATAATGGTAAACTATGTAACATTTGGATGAATCAGATAGTTTTTTTTTTATGGGAAAGTAAAGGAAAACGATTACAATGTAGAAAAAAGACAACCCTAGCACTAGTGTCAACATAGGAAAATGCATAAACGTCAAAGTGGAATCAAGTGTAATAAACTTTCTAATCATGTTTATTACAGGAGCATGAGGATATGAAAGCATCCCACCACCTCATTCTCATTCGAAGAACACGATAAATTGTTTCTGTTTGGTTACTAAACTCGGTTGGTTAAATCTTAACTATTTTAGAAATAGATTATACTGTCAAACAAATTTTTAACTGTCTCGAACAACGTGAATGATCAACATCAACTCTTAAATTTCTTCATTTTTCTAACTCTGTTTCCTCAATCAAAAATCAAACGGAGAAATTTCCTTCTTGTTGATAAACTTAGTTAATACTTAATACTTACTTTAGTTAAGGCTTAACATTTGATCTCGTGAGAGAAAAGAGGTGGAGATTATTAACATCTAAAAACAAACGAGTATATATAGAATATAAATAATCTTTCATAAAAGAAAAATGTTAACAAGGTCTAAGAGTACCAACTAAAGAAATAACGAATTATATTAAAAAGTATTATTAAATACCTTGATTTCTATGTAATTTTTATTTTAAAAAATAATATTCATATGCTAATGATTAACCGGACATTTTATAAAAATCTGCTTGCAATTCTTAACAAACGGTTTAGTTGATAATTTATTCGTTTGTTGTCCTATGCAAGACACGAACGTTATGTAAATAACAGTTTTATGTGCCTCATCTCTTACGTCATGTGCTTCCCAATAATGAAAAATATTGATAACACAAACATGGTTTTAATTTTAATATATATTTTAAAATTAGATTTTGATACTCTGGCAGACTACAAATTTTTGCATTATTAATAAACTAAGAATTATTTTAGATATTTTTGTTTAAACAGTAATTATTTAAGTCAGTCGTTTTTATTTATATGAACATTTATCAGTATCATTGAATAATACAAGAATTATTTAGTAAAAGATGTAATTCAATGATAACTTCTTGATAATATACATATATCTATATATTATTCAATGATACTGATAAATTATATATAAAGTGAAACAAAATTATCTCTATAATATATATATATATATATATATATATATATATATATATATATAAAGTATTCATGATGATAAATACTAATTTCAAGAAAAAGTTTCTATATGAATACCAGGTATATCTCTCTGTATCTTATAACGGTCCAATGAGAATCCGATATTATCTCTCTAAATTCAATGGGGGAAATAAGAGTCTTGTTGTGATTCATCTAGCCAATAAACGAATCTCATATTAAAAGACTAAATAAGGTATCACATGCAAAGGGATTCAGACGCTCAAATCAATACCGGATAAATTAATATTAAAATTTAAGCATGTCGGTGAACATATCTTAATGAAGAGTAAATACGTGGTATTTATAAACTTGGGTGGTAAAGATGTCCTACATAGCGTGTGTAAATACGGATTCTGTAAAAGACGGATAAAACTGACACCATCGTAGACATTTCTGACACATTCTGTAGACACGTGGTTGTATGCTCCCAACACGTCTCGCATGCTCTACCCAACTCAGGTCAAAGAGATATGTCATGGGGGATCTGTAAAATGCTCGTATCCCACATCAAAAAGTATCATTCGAAACTGGTATCGTTTTAACAATTATCCAGTTAAGATGAAATACTATTTATAATAATTGTTATTCAAAATTATTACATAAGTTATTATTCAAAATTGAATAATAATATAATTTTGTTTACGAGTTGAATTAAATTCACATAAATTATTGATATTGGTCTTAAAATAAAAAGGGTAATTGGATGCTTATTGGATGTGGTGACCCAGGCAACAAGATGATATGGTGCATGATTGATTAAATTACTGTATTCAAAGAGATAAGGTAGGTCTGCAAGAGCAACCACGTCTCACTCTCTCTCCTCACATTGACCTAATTTCCTCCTATCCCATTCATTTCATCCTATCCCACCATTTCTAACCTTTCAATTATAAAATTCTCTTATTTCGGAATATCTGTCTGCCAATAAGCCAAAGTCCACCCAAAACAAGCTGTGATTTATGTATATACCATTTTTTTTCTTTCCCTTTTTTTAACGAGGACTTGTGTTATATTTTATTAGTTTAAACGGTTGAATAATAAATCGGTTAAATAATTAATTTGAGTATATTTTTTATGATAAAATATTTAATTATAATTCGACCTTAATTTTATATAGTTTGTTTAAATTAGTGTAGTTACGGATTAAATTTTAAAAACGTTGTTATATCATGTTTATAGGTCCTCATTGCCCAATTAATTAAATCAGCTAAGATATGCTTATCTCTTCTCTCTTTCTCCTGTCTCCACATTCATTCCCGTAAGAGAAAATTTATTTGATAATGGGATAGTTAGCAACTAGAAGGGATATTTAAAAACTGCAAAATTCATATTAAAGCCATGTACCGTACATTGTTATTGGTGCGATCTATCAAAGACTTTCTTATCTATGGGCTGTTGCTTTTTTATAATTAGGCTTCAATTATGAACTCGATCAAGTTGAGATTTTTAGAATTATCATATCAATGATTATTTCAGAAGTTTAATTAATTAATTAATTAATCAAAGTAAAGTTTAAAATATTATGATAAATTATAAAATCTTAATATGGGTACTCAAATTTATAAATAAAATATATGGGAGGAACAATATTCGCACACCATAGCATCATCTGTCCACCAGTCTTAGGTGACTGTTTTTCCTTGATTTTCTCATTTTCATAAATTCAAATATTCATTTTTTTGTAAAGATTGGGAAAAAAAATAAAATGGAAGCAGGTCGGCAAACCAGGGCAAAGATCATTTATATACTTTGCTGGATTTTCATATTTAAAATAAAAAATTAATTCTAATTCATGGTATATATAAACATTTTTAATATTTTCATTAACAAATTTTGTATCTATTTTTCTCCATTACACATGTCACATCATCTAACATCTATCTTATCTCAAATTTTTAATTTTTCTTTTTAGTATATCTCTTCGTACTATAAATATAATTCTTGTATTTATGTAAATGTAGTACATGTTTTATCTTGAGACTGCATCCTCTATTGGTCTCACCTGATATTTTGTGGACTTTGACAAGATGAAGCACGCTAGTCCATTTTACCTTGTGTATAAGGTGGGTTAATAATGCATTCCAAGTGTTTGATTACTTGAATCTTGTCAATTGAGAGTTTTTAGACCAAGTTTCCTCCTAGCTGAAGTTTCATCCACCACACATAAATGTTGACTGGGCCATATAAGTGGCTATAGAAATAACGAAATATGGAAATGGAAAGGGAAGAGAGGGATTAGAGGTGTCCCTCCTAAGAGGAACCACCACAAGGAAGTGTTCAATTGATAAAAATTTAAGGCGCCTAGGATCTAACTAGGTGAAACCTAAAGAAAAAAAATGAGACTCAGTTCAATTTTCAAATTATACAAATGATTCAAAATTACAATAATGATTGGGAAGCCACCTATTTTAGGCAAAGCAAAATTCCTTCAAGGACCTCTAAAAGTTTTAGCCAAGGCAAAGAGAGCTAGGCCCAAGGCCTATAAAATCCCGAACATCCTTAAAACATGGCAAATACAGGCTTGACTGATCCAAATACACGACTTAAATTAAGCCCAAGCTCAACTAAACCTAAGGACCTAAATGAAAGCTGGAAAGTATATACAAATGACCTCTGGGCTCTCAGGCTTTTGACCCTGCATAAGTAAGATGTTTTCCAAAGGCCTTTCTAAGCCTAGATCTAGCCATAGGCCACTAAGCTCACTAAGGTCATGGTCTATGCTCACATCAATCAAGTAGTTTATTAAGCCTGTTGGGCTAAAGTTAGAACGAGGCCGAGCAAGCCCATTAAACCCCAATAGTAGAATAATAATGATAAAAATCACGATAGGCTTAAAAACACAATATCTCTTTAACATAAGTGAGAACATTGAACACTACTTCCATTTCCCTTATGTCGACCCTGGGACTTAGAAATTAGGTTTCCCATCCTTCCCTTCCTCATTCTCCATTAGTGTAACATTTCAATTTTAATTATTGGTTAATTTTATTAATCGAATAATTAATTGGGAATGTGAAGTTAATTAAAATATGGGTACGTTAATTTTTAGAATTTATCTAGGTAATTTTAGGTAGCCTAAAGTTACTAGATTAGTTTTAGAAATTAATTAAACGAGTGAAAGGACAGAATTGCCCTTAATGACTAAGGTCAATTTCACTTTTTTTCTCTCAAACTCCCATTCCCACTCTCGTGCATGTAGAAGAGAAAATAACATTCTTTCTTCCTCTTCCTTTCAACTACGACAACCACTCCTCTACCATTCCCATCTTCATTCTTCAATTCCTCTCAAATTAAGGCAAGAAGCAAGCTTCATCTTCCTCAGGCAGCATAGGCAAGGGCTTAGGGTTCTTGTTTTCCATTTTGAAAGGTGAATTATATGAGCCCATCCTCGGTTTGGCTTGCTTCTTAACCCCCCCCCCCCCCCACTCTTTCATTTCATGGGATTTAGGTTGTTTTAAGGCCAATTTAGTGTGCGGGCAGGGTGGGAAAAGCTAGGGTTCTTCAATTCACATTGCCAAGGTAAGCTTCTAAGGACCCATTGCTTGAATTGGCTAAATTCTATGAATCTAACTTCATTCATTTTCGTTTTCTTGACCAAAGATCATTTCAAACCCATCTTGGATGGTGGAGAGCGTTGAAGCCTCAGAAATTAGCATTTCAGAACCCGTTGGTGACGTTCAATAAATCGAAAACTTCTAAATTCTTGTTTTTCTAAATTGTTAATAGTTGTCATGTTTCGGGTTTCGAGATAGTTATAAATTAATTAAATACTAAAGGTTTAGTGACCGATCAATTAGTCAGAGGATTATCGATTATGTGTAATGTAGGTTTTGATTCTAGAACATGACTGGAAGCGTAGTTTTGGACTAGAGATTTTGGATTCTAGATAAGGAGAGCATTAAATTTTAAATGTATGGATTATGAATGAAAATGGGGACATAAATATGCACATATATATGATGATTTGTTTGATAACTTGGTGAAATTTTATGATGATGATAATTGATTGAGTTGGTTATATATTCCTCTTTGATATTATTGTTGGTATGATTAATGGTTATTGAAACTGATTATGATTTCGTTCATATGATGGATATAGAATATTGCATGAGGTTGAAATAAATGAATATGTGAGACATTTGATAATTGGTTGATGAATTACCATTGGATTGGTTTCTTGTGTTTAATTGATGTTTATAATGTTATTGCATTAGATTGCAATTAGTTATGATGTGTTGATAATGATAAATGTGTTTAAAATGTTGTTATTCTTTAATTAAGTTGAGAAATTGTGATGAATCATGGTATTGATGGTGTTGATAAGCTTGAGATAGCTTAATTAACAATGAGAATTGATTATAATGGATGGTTGTGTATAGCATTTGCATAAGGACGCGTACAAGATAACAAGGGGCCTATGATGCTGGCCCAAATGGTAAGGCAGCCTTTGGATAGACATAGACCCTGTGCTGGTTTCTTTGGATTCCACAATCACTTCCGAGTTGGACTCAAGCCCAACCCGCAACAAGTGAGTTGAGGTGCTGTTGTCATTGAGAGTGAGTCATGTTAGAATATGGGCGAGTAATTCGGTACCAGTAAAAAAATTAATGATATAAATTGAAGAAATTTTATACACTGCAGTATAAATCCCATCAGTAAAGTCGAATCTGCATGCATATGCATTTGGCATAAACATTGAGGTTGAAAAGTTGTGGGGCAACTATAGATAATGATCTTGAATATGATGTATTAAATTTTTGATGATATATGGATATATTTTGTTTATGTTAAATGGAAAATTGATGGATTGATGATGAATTGTAATGAATAATAATTAAAATGATTATTGTTAGAACTGGATAGGAAACTATATATATTAAGGTTCATTATCAGTCATTTAACATATATATGTTCACCCCTAATCATTTTTATTTCAGTGAACCTAGAACAAGGAGAGGAATGGTGATTAGCCATTTTCATGATATGATGGCTAATGAGAACTGTAACACCCCCTTATATACACGAGACATATATCTATTCTTCTTGCTCTTTTTTTTTAAGAAAGATATACATATTTATCACTTCTTATCTCGTGTATACAAGGACATATATACATCTGATTTTCTTTGAATTTTGAAAGTAAAAAGTTTCAAATTATTTATAATGATAAAATGAACTTTCAGAAAATCATAAGTGATCAAAGATTTCAGTATCATATCCATAGAATAAGGTTTATTAAAGTTTAACCTTTACATTGATTTACAATCATCCAACTTAATATTGTATTAAGGTAAACTAAAACTAAAAATTTAATATCTCTACTTCGACTGTAACCAATTATTTCCTTATCTTCAAACCATGTGATTTTGAATCTTATTCTTGTCACATCTCTTCTCCTATCTGATTGAGGATGAGACCAATTTACCCTCTTGTAATTTCATCCTTTCATCTTGAACTGCTAGCTATATATCATATAACATATATTTTGGACATAATTCAAACAAGAAGGAGTGAGAAACAGAATATAATACTTTACAGATAAGACATAAGCATAAGGGTTTTCATAACATAACAATTATATTTTCATTCACAACCACCCACATAGAATGTCACAATCATATGAATGTCATGCAATGTTTTTAATACTATCATCTCATTCATTCTATGCATGTGGGCCCTTAAAGCTTTAGTTTGCACTGGGCCAACCAGGAGTTTACACTGTTCCATAAATTCCAGATAATAATAACATAAATGCCTTCATGGCATATGAACAGCTCAACTGGCGTGGAAACACTTAGAGACTAGTCAGACTGAGAAAGTTTTTTATTGTGAAAGTACCCGACACTAGGGAGCGACCCCAGGTCACCTGAAGCACCCTTTCACACCCTCTCATCCCAAGGTTCGCAATTAAGCCTCCTCTAATGTATCCTCGGTTTCTATAATCCGTCCCCAGGCAATATCACATCTCATTTCTCTTTAATGATTCATGATGTATGAACTACTCGCATATTTAGTTGGTTAAGACTTTTAGAAACTCAATTATTAAATACCATAAAGGTTCACAAAATCATCACAATAAACTGTACATTCCCATAAGTTCTTCTTTGAACTTCTGTTATACTGAAATAATTTAGTACAGTCTTCAAATTCAGATCTTACCAAAATTGAGTTTCCAAGCCTTAAATATCTCAAAACTTTCTCTTAAAAAATCTTCACATATTTATATAATCTTTCTCAATTTGAATCTTAACTAGATTGAGTTTTAGAAATCTCGACAAAATATTCTTTAGTTATTTCGTTGGGGAAAGCCAAAATAATTTACTTTAAACTTCTAATTTCTAAAGAAAATAATTTAAAATCATTAACTAAGAATACTTAAAACTATAAAAATTTTCTTTAATTCAAGAATTAATTATCTCAACCTCTGATTTTCATAAAATAGCTTCTTTCTAATACTAGATTTTATTATTGAAATTAAAAATAAAGTTAGTGAAAATTATTTCTAAGAAGAAATAAAAGACTAAAATAATTATAAAATACTTTCTCTTGGAATAAAAATTTAAAGAGTAAGGTAAGAAAATTCTTACTGAGTTTTAACTTTCCGTCATGCTTGCTATATGCTCAAACTTCATATCACAAGGTCATCAATCATTCATCAACCACAATCAAGTATAGTAATCTCATCAATCACAATCAAATATCATCAATCATAATTGCATATTATTAATCACAGTCTAATACAATATCATTAATCGAAATCAAATACAATTAATTATAATCAAGTCAACTCAACTAAATATCGCTCATAAATATAATTCAAATTTTAATGGTTATTTAAATTAGTAGTTTTGATTTTTGAGTCCTTATAGTCCATTCCTCTCACAGGTCTATATAAGTCCATATATATAATCCAGTCTTCGCATAGGTATAGTTCAGTCTAGACAAGTCCAAGTCCTTGCATAGGTTTAGTTCGATCTATATAGGATATAAAAATCCAAGTCCTTGCATAGGTTTAGTCCAGTCCGTATAAGTTATAATAATTCAGATCCATGTATAGATATTTCAGAATAAGTTACACAATATATTAAATTTATTATAAATTTTAAGTTGAGAAGTTATTACTTTAAAATAATAATATTATTAAATTTAAAAGGAGTAGGGGACTCCTCCCTTTATTCTTATGTCTTTCATATTATATTCTTATCTCACTCCCCCTTACCTCTTGTATACCGATTCATTATTGAAAATCCGTGCGCGTCTCGTCTCCGAGTTCTAAAACATACCAATTTCATTTTAATATAATTACAAGATGAAAATTAAGATTACTACTTAAAATAAAAATGGTAAATTTTGAATAGTGAATAGTGAATAGTGAATAGTGAATAGTGAATAGTGAATAGTAACACTAAATAGTAAAACGTGAATAGTAACAGTAAATAGTAAATCGTGAATAGTAACGGTAAATAGTAAAACGTGAATAGTAAAGATAAATAGTAACAGTAAAGGTAAATAGTAATAGTAAATAGTAATTTACTATTTAAATAGTAATTTACTATTGAAATAGTATTTTACTATTGAAATAGTATTACTATGCAAAATAGTAACTTAAAATAATATTATTTCCAGTATAATAATAGATTTCTAAAAATGATATAAAAATAATCCTAAAAAATATAAAAGAGATTTATTCGTACCTTAGAATTTTAGCAGAACCTTCTTCCAAAAAATTTATTTCTCTCTCTTACTTCCACCACTATCTCACTAACACTACTATATTAAGAAAACTTAATATGAAATTGTGAATTCTAAAGAAGAATTCCTTCGGTATTTATAGGAAAAAAATTTACTATGCATTCTATTATTTTAATATAAAAGTACTATACGTTTTTTGAAATTTAAAACCTGGTTACTGTGCAACTTTTGAAAATTTCATACATGCACAGTGTTTTGCATAGTAAATGTCGGCAGAATTATTAAGCCAAATAGTAACCTTTCACTCGGTATATTTTAAATATTCAAAATTAATCCTTTTTGAAATTTAACGATATTATATCGGTTCTCACTAATTTTATGATAAGTAATATAAAGTTTAAATTTTAAAAATCTTAAATTTTCTGTTAATAAAAATTTATTAGTACGTTTTCAATTTTTTTACGATTGGTAAAAATCAAGATTTTACTCAAACCGATAATTTTTAGATAAGTCTACTTGAAATAGATTTTAGAAAATTTTCTTATAATTTAACTTTACATTCTTGTAAATATTTTTAATTTTAAGCAGCTTTATATGAATTTAAAATTATTTAAAATATATTATTTTATTAAAATAATTCAAAAATTTCAAAAAATTCCAGAAAATCATAAATATTATGTATATCAAAAAGTTTAAAAGAACCATAGTCTAATTCCTCCAAATTTTATTTTAAAATTCTAATAAGAGTTAAATCTTAAATATGTAAAAACATAAATATAAGAACATAAAATAAAAATAATGAATAATAAAGATATTAAAAATTCTTAATATAATTTTCTTAATTAGTGAATACTAATTAAGTCATTTTAAAATTCTCATTCAGAAATATTTTTATTTTTTTAATTATTATTTAAAAAAATAATTAAATATAAATACTAAAATAAAAAAAATGATAATAATAAACTAACTTATAGTAAGTATTTCTCAAGAAAGATATATTAATATCTATTTCCTATTTGTGATGAAAATGGGATGTTACAAGAAAGAATAGTGCATGTACATATATATATATATATATATATATATTTGTATAGTCTTAATGTTATATAAGTTTAGCCGGCTCCTTTGAGTAGTGTATATATATATTTATAGTGGATTAGGTATCTGGTGACCTCACTGAAGGTTCAGAGTTATTTTTGATACACTCACACACACATGTGTGTGAGTGAGAGTGAGAGCGATGATGTTGATGGATTAATGTTTGTGCCCAGGAATTGTTGATATAATAATGATTTTGCATTCATGATATAGGCAAGTTTTGTTAGATGGCATTGAGCCTAGAATGTTGTGATGGATGAGTATATAATGATTGGATAATGTAGAAATGGTCGTGTAGTATTGGAATTGATTAATGACATGCTAAGTTATTGAAAATTATGCATAATTGATGAACTGGACAAACTAGATTTTGATTTGTGAGGTTTTGGAACCTTCAGATAGACTTAATAGATCCTAAATGGTATTTAGAATGAGCGGGGATTAGTTTGGATTCAATTGGATAGGATATGACTAGTTGAGTTACTTAAGATTGCCTAAAATGGCCTAGATACGATTTTGTGCATATCTCTTCCATTATTTTTGGAATTTTGGAGCGTGGCTAGTGGCAACAGGTTATAAATAATGGGGATTAACTTAATTCAAAGTTTGGTAGCATTCTGAGGCCAAATGAGCAAAATAGGGTGCTAGGAAGTTGGCCTGGGGGGCTAAATAGCTACAAAATTCACTCAAGCGAGATTGAGCTCACTTGAGCGAAAATCAGAGTAAAATGAAATGTGGTTATTGGATAAATCTCGCTCAAGCAAGAAGGATATCACTTGAGCGAAATTCAAAGTAGGGATTTTGGAGAATTTTCGCTTAAGCGAGAACTCGCTTAAGCTAAAGGATTTTTGCTCAAGCTAAAATTTTCTCGCTTAAAAAATCCATTTTTTAATAAGTGTTATATTTTTTATTAGTATGAGAGTATTAGGTGCTCACAGCACATGTTGTTTACGGATAATTTTTTCTTAGTAGTGAAGTGTGTAATTGCTAAGATAGGTTGCCTTTCTTAATGGTTCTATAATGCATTCTGCTAGGAATGACATGGATTTTTTTTTAAAAAAGAGTTAAAACCTTTCTTAGCTAGTCTTTTATTCAGTTACTAAGAAATAGCTAAATTGTTTTAACAGTCATTTTACAAAAATGTTAGTTGCTAATTTAGGTTATTTTTTGCACGGGAAACTCTTTTTATTTGGTGTTTGATGGCCCAGTTTATTGTAAATATAGTCCTTAATATGTTATAAGTAAATTAACATTTCAATTGGCACCTAACAAGTTGACTTTTGATGTTTTGTATCAAGTTATGAAGTGGGAGAAGAATTTTTGAAGATTTTTAGTGTTTTGTTACTGAAAGGCTAACACTCAAGCGCCAGCTGATGTTCAAGTGTCAACCTACAAATAACAAATTTCTACCAAAAGTTAGTGGCCACTTTAAAGGCTAAAATTATTGTAGTTATGCCAATAACTCTTTAATGATTCAGTAGGTAGTTGTTGTTGAAGGTTAAAGGAGCTCTCTTCCATTTCCATCTTCGTCAAACTTGAATCTTCAAGGGTTCATTTTCTTTTCTTTGAAATATTTGTGTAGCTAAACTCTTTTTAGTTAGGATTGGATGAACTTATCTCTTGTTATAGTTTTATAACGACTATTATTGTGTGTTTATGCATCTAAAACAAATTAATGGCAAAGAGTAGAAAGCAAACATACCTCAAGAAGGTACAGAGTAACCAATGGAATCCCTCATGTATCTTAGAGACGGTATGAATGATATGAAGCTCAATGAGGATGAGATAAGGTATAGAGAAATGATCATGTGTATTAGAAGTAATCAAGGGCATATGAAGCAATAGAGTAGAATGAACTACCCTAAGGGGATCATAATGTGTAATGGCGTTTAAACTAGGGACTAGATCATGCATGACATGCAAAGATGATACTAACTCCCAATATAATCCCCTATGAAAATGAATAATAAAAACATGATCAAAGATATGATATGGGTGTAAACAAAAAAAAAAGATAGGAAATGAAATAAATGGCAAACCTATGAAAACTTTAGATACAATTAAAATAAGAAAAGACAAAACATAAGGAAAAGTTAACACAAAAGAGTAAAGACATAATTCTATCCTAAAAGAACCTATAATGACTATATGCATCCTACAATTAATCATAAGAAAACTATGCAAACACATGGTTCCATTCATCCTATAATGAATAGGATAGGGTGGAACACAAACCTCTAAAGGAATGAACACTTCAATGGGCAAAGAAGGGGAGATGCCCATTAAGCACAAGGATATGCTAGAAGTGTATGTATCATGCAGTATATAGAGGGGTTGGTGAAGGAGCAAGGCTCGCTTCACATGACGTTTGAAGGCAAGAAGAGAAGAATGCCTCATGGAGTTATCAAGGGAGACAACTCATTTACCTTTCTCATGGTTGGATTTATAGTGTTGGTGGGAGGTGGAAGGGCCAACCTCTTTATCCTTTTTCAACTTCATTTGAAGTTGATCCTTTAAAACCTATTGAGGAGTCAAGGGATGTAACACTATTTTCTTATTCTCATGCTTGAAAGTGAGGGTGTTAGAGAAGCCCACATGGATGACCTTTCTATCAAACTATCAAGGTCTTCCTAACAGGATATGAGTCGTTTCCATGGGTACTACATCACATAACACTTCATCTTTGTATGACCCTATGGTAAAGGAAATTAAAACTTATTTATTTACCAACATCTCACCCTCTCATTTAACCATTAAAGTTTGTAAGGCCTAGGGTGATCTACAAGTTTTAAACCCATTTTGTAAACTAGCCTTTAACTAGCCACGTTTGCACAACTCCCACTGTCCACAATTAGAGAACATAGTTTTTCATTTATGAAACATCTTTTGTAAAAGATGTTCTCTCTTTGTGTACAGTCATCCGCCTTTACATGACTTCCAAGAAGCCTTCGAATCATGTAAAGTTCACCATCATCTCCCAAAATATGCTCATTGTCATATGACTCACTACTTGAGTCATCACTTAAAGAATGAACATCAGAATTAGAGTCTAATTGACTTGAGTAGCACCCATTATTTTTCAAAATCATACTTTTCTTTGTAGGACAGTCAGAAGAAATATTTCCTTTGCCTAGACATTTGAAACATTTGATGGCAGAAGATTTGGAGAAGGAATGTTTGGATGTGAAGTCATTTTTATCTTTGTTAGTCTTTTAGATTTGACCTTCTTTATGCAACTCACTCTTTACTTATGGAGAAGAAGTGCCCACTCCCTTTTTCTAAGGCTAGAATTGTAACACCCTCTGTTACACCTTAATAAAATATATATAAATTTGTAATTTTTTTTAAAAAAAGATATGATTGTTAAAAAGAAACTATCGGAATAAATTACATACATTATTTCTGAAATACCTCATAAATATTATTAAAACTTGATAAAGTATTTGTACGTTCATCCGAAGAAAATAAACATTAAACATTATAAGAAAGAGAGGAAACTCCATGGCCCAGAAGCAGTTACTTATTAACATTATTTATTCATTGGACCACGGTATTCATACCGAGCTCCCTTTCTAGAACGTGCTATATCTACTGCCGAAATTCTTCGATCCTTCCCTCTGAACCATCAATTTAGAATATATGAAACAAAAACACGGAGAAAAGAGTGAGAAACAGAATATAATATTCTCGAATAAGACTTAAGCAACAAAGGGTTTTCACAAAACCAATACATAATAATATCAGTCACAATCACATACACAATCAATTATGAATGCATGAATATTATGTAATATCTTCATCATAACTTACCTATATATATGGGCCATTAAATTTTAATTTGCACTGGGCCAATCAGGAATTTACACTGTTCCATAAGTCCGGATAATAATAATATGAACAGCTCAACTGGCATGGAAACACTTAGAGACTAGTCAGATTGAAAAAGTTTTTATTGTGAAAGTACCCGACACTAGGGAGCTACCCCAGGTCCCCTGAAGCACCCTTTCACACCCTCTCATCCCAAGGCTCGTAATTAAGCCTCCTCTAATGTATCATCGGTTTCTATAATCCGTCCCCAGACAATATCATTTCATTTCACTTTAATGATTCATGATGCATGAACTACTCGCGTATTGAGTTCGTTAAGGCTTTTAGAAACTTAATTATTAAATACCTTAAAGGTTTACAATATCATTTTAATAAACTGTACATTTTCTCAATTCTCTGAATTTTTGTCCCATAGAAATAAATTTGGTACAGTTTTCGAATCTCACTGAAATTGAGTTTCTAAGCCTTAAATATCTAAAAACTTTCTCATATAAAACTTTACATAATCTCTCTCAAATTGAATCTTAACAAGATCAAATTTAGGAACCTCAATTATTTCCAAATATTCTTTAGTTATTAAGTTGGAAATATAAAATAATTTTCTTTTGAAAAATTTTAATTAAAAGCGAATAATCTTTAAATCATTAATCAATTTTTTTAATTCAAGATTTAATTATCTCAACTTGTTATAAATTAATTTTCATAAAATGTCCACTGTTTAAAATAAATACTAATTTTTTTATTCTAAATATAAAAATAATTTCTAAAAAGAAATAAAAGATTTTAAAATAATAAAAATTTAAAGAGTAAGGTAAGAAATTCTTACTAAGTTTTAGTTTTCCGCCATGCTCACTATATGCTCAAACTCCACATTACAATATCAACAATCAAATATTATCAATTACAGTTAAACATCATCAATCACAAATATAATCAATCATAACCAAATCAATTAAATTAAATATCATTAATACATATCATAATACAAAATTTAATGATTATTTATATAGTCAATTTGAGTCCTTTTGGTCAATTCCTCGCATAGGTATATGTAAGTCTATATAATCCAGTCCTTACATAGGTATAGTTTAGTCCATATGGGTCATAGTAGTCCAAGTCCTTGTATAGGTATAGTCCAGTTTATATAGGTTATAAAAGTCCAAGTCCTTGCATAGGTATGTTAGAGTTAGTTAAACCAGATATTTAATTTAAGATTTACTATAAATTTTAATTTAAAAGGTTAATATTTTTAAAATACTAATCTTATTAAATTTAAAAGGAGTAGGAGACTCCTACCATTATTCTTATGTCTTTTCATATTATATTCTTATCTCACTCCCCCTTACCTTGAATTGTTACCCAAAAGAGATTTGCTTTGCGCCTCCAATTTCTAGAAATATTAATATCAATCTTATTTCAGTATAGGCATAAGATGAATATTAAAATTGCTACTTAAAACAAAAATGGTAAATTTTGAATAGTGAATAGTGAATAGTAAATCGTAAATAGTAACAGTAAATAGTAAAACATGAATAGTAACGCTAAATAGTAAATCGTGAATAGTAACAGTAAATAGTAAAACGTAAATAGTAAAGGTAAATAATAACAGTAAATAGTAATTTACTATTTGAATAGTAATTTACTATTGAAATAGTAATTTACTATTGAAATAGTATTTTACTATGGAGAATAGTAACTTAAAATAATATTATTTCCAGTATAATAATAGATTTCTAAAAACGATATAAAACTAACCCTAAAAAATATAAAAGTGAGGTATTCGTACCTTAGAATTTTAGCAGAACCTTCTTCCAAAAAATTCACTTCTCTCTCTCACTTCCACCACTATCTCACTAGCACTACTATATTAAGAAAACTTAATCTGAAATTGTGAATTCTAAAGAAGAATTCCTTCGGTATTTATAGGAAAAAAATTTACTATGCATTCTATTATTTTAATATAAAAGTACTGTGCATTTTTGAATTTTTTATTCCTGGTTACTATGCATCTTTTGAAAATTTCGTACATGCACAGTGTTTTGCATAGTAATTGTCGGCAAAATCATTAAGCCAAATAGTAACCTTTCACTCGGTATATTTTAAATATTCAAAATGAGTCCTTTTTGAAATTTAGCGATATTATATCAGTCCTTACTAATTTTATAACAAGTAAAATAAAGTTTAAATTTTAAAAATCTAAAATTTTCTGTTAATAAAAATTTATTGATACGTTCCCAATTTTTTAACGATGGGAAAAAATAAAGATTTTTCTCAAACTGATAATTTTTAGATAAGTCTACTTGAAACGGATTTTAGAAAATTTTCTTATAATTTAAATTCACTTTCTTATAAATATTTTTAATTTTAGGTCACTTTATATGAATTTAAAATTATTTAAAATATATTATTTTAAAAAAAATTCAAAAATTCTAAAAAAGTTCTAAAGAACCATAATCTAATTACTTTAAAATTTTAATATAAAAATAAAAATAGGGTGTTACAAGAATCCTCCTTGCCCTTCTACTTAGGCTTAAAAGGTTGGTAGTCTTCTTTATTATAGGAGCCCCTCTCATGAATTTGGCTTTCTGCCTTAGTGCATTGTTGTAAGAGTTCTTCTATATCAACATGGGGTAAAAGCTCTACTTTGTTCTTTATGTTCCTATTAAGACCATGAAGGAATCTATGCATGAGAGTTTCCTCATCCTCCTCAAGATTAGCCCTAATCATGGCAATTTCTAAGGCTTTGTAATAGTCTTCCACAGATTTTGACCCATTGGGTGAGTCTATTTAGCTTGGCTAATAGCTTCCGACGGTAGTAGGATGGAATATATCTTTTCCTAAGCAAGCCTTTTAAGTCTACCCAATCTTCTACAGGAAATCTTCTCTCTTCCTCTCTTTGAACACTTGGGACCACCACTCTAAAGCATAGTTTTGAAATGAAAGGGTAGCAATCCTAACCTTTTTGTTTTCTTTTATTTGATGGAAATTAAAAAGTTGTTATACCTCATCTCCCATTCCAAATAGGCCTCCACATCACTATTCCCATGAAAAGGTTATATTTTTAACTTAACCTCTTTTAAACCTACCTATTCTCTCCCATGATGTCTTATAGTATCATCCTCACTACTACTCCCTTGATGCCTATTATGTCTTTGATTTCTTTCCCTATGTCTTGGTCTAGGTTGAGTATTTTTATTTTCTAGATTATCTAACCTATAATTTGATTTTATTCAAATTCTCCATTATCAACCTTAAGGGGGACATGTTATCTGTATTAGTAGACGACATGTTGAGAAATCAAAACAAGCAGAAAAAAGACAAATAATTGATATGCTAGTTGGATGTGCAAAAGTAATAATAATAAAAATAAAAAAATTGAAACTTAACCTAGCATGCGAGGACACGGTATATTTGAAAACAAGTAAACTATTGAAGCAAATAAAGCAAAACTAGTCGTGGTGCACAAAAGTAAACTAATACCTAAACACATTACTCCTAATTAACTAAATAAACCAAAGTCCACAAAAGAAAAGTCTAATGTCCGTAAAGTAAATGCCCCAGAATACAAGGGCTAAAGTGCAAAGAAAAAACAAATTGACAATATTTTTGTATTTTTTACAAGTCTTTGCTTCCAATACAATTGTCTTTAAGTCTTCAAGCTCCAAGACCACCACGACATAAGCTTAAGAAAACTCAAAACAAAGGTTAGCACAATTAATATAGGAAATGAAAAAAAATGGTCACTCCACTATAGTGTTTCACTCTCACCACTCCTCCAAATTGGTTCAAGTTCCTTAACCTCAAGCAATGTCACTCATACCTCTATGTTTCAAGCATGCTACCCCCAAGATATTGAATTAAAACTTATCCCAAAAGTATGCAAAAGGTATAAAAACTCTAAGCTTTAGAAGAGATAAAGACAAGCAACAAAAGTGAAATTAGAAAAAGGTAACTCAAACTGAATTTTATGTAACAAGAGAAATGACTCAAAGCAATAAAAGAGAAAATGAATGGAGATTATACTTTGGAAATGGAATTACCGAGACCAAAAAACTTAGACAAAACTTGGACAAGCAAAAAATTAAATGCATAAAAAAGCGCAAGCACACAAAATCAGACCTAGAAACCTAGAATCACTAGTGGAAAAAAAGGATATAATCACGGTTAAAAAAGGCCTTTATTCACGGTTAAAGAACCGTGGTTGTTGAAGCCGTGGTAGTAGATGATGGTCTTTAACCACGGTTAACAACCGTGGTAATAAATCACATCTAACCACGGTTAAGAACAACTGTGAACATAACTTACTATTTATATTCACGGTTATCGAGAATAACCGTGGATATAGATACATTTTATCCACGGTTGTCCATCAAAACTGTGAATATAAGTAGATTGTAACTGAAACTAAACCATACTTATATTCACGGTTATGATGGACAACCGTGGATAAAATGTATCTATATCCACGGTTGCCCATCATAACCGTGAATATAAGTATGGTTTAGTTTCAGTTACAAACTACTTATATTCACGGTTGTGATGGACAACCGTGGATAAAAATGTATCTATATCCACGGTTAAGGTAGTAACCGTGGAAAAATCTTGTCTTTATTCACGGTTGTTGCCATAACCGTGAATAAATGCTGAGGTTTTTTTTTTTAATATGCACTCTGTTTTATCGTTGCCCAACCCTGCATTCAGACAAGCCAGTACAGTATACAGTATGCCACAGAAACACTATGCCGAAAGAATCGTATGTATATATATATATAACAATTTATTTTCTATATCAATTCATAACAACCTAAAAAATAAAAGTATATACAATTAAGTTGAATGTAATCTAATAAAAGTAAACCCTAAATCCTACTACATACATATATAAAAGAATAAATATCCTATATCTAGCTTTGCCTAAGTTCATGGAAGTGTGAGGCCCATTGCCTTCTAACATCATCCACAAGTTCCTTTGGGAAATATGACCGGTCATTAAAGTGCTGCAAACAATGCACAAAACAATTAGAACAAAAGCTTTATTTATTACATGAAATTGATGAAATTGGAGAAATTGACACGGTGATGAGAATTACCTCTGTCCATCCATCTACTAAATGATGTTGGACAATGGTCAGCATAGTGTGCATGACGAAATAGCCACACTCAAAGGTACCCTTCTGCCTGTAAGACTACAATGGACATATAGTATGGAATAAGTGAATTCGGAACTTAAAAAACATGTACTGAAGATTTGAATGAATACGATTGACTTACTTTTGGGTACACCCATACAACTGTTCTTCCTTTGTGCTTGTTTCCAATCAGTACATTGTATCCAACCACCGCCCTGCGTCAAACAAAACACAAGATAAGTTAGAATTGTATAGTTCTAAAAATGATGTAATTGAATTTGTGGTTATTGTTTAGGGATGAACTTACCGGTCTACTATATCTCTCAGGTCTTGTGGAGCTGTTTTGTGCAAACTATCAAAGTACAAAGCAAGATAGTCCTTCGGACAGATCACCAGAAGCGTCCAGTGAGCCCTGCAGTTACGAGTGATAACTGAGACTTCAAAATGCAAAATATCATAACAATAATTATGGAATAGAGTATTACCCTTTATGATAGGGGCCCATGTATATAGACTTCTCAGACTCAAACATCCAATTTTGGATGTATGTCTGGGTGTTCTGCGAGGTGTTTCCTTGCCTCTGTATGACAGAGGGCTCTAAGAAATCGTAAGTTCCTTGGAAACCCAAGTCCACTGAGAGTTTTGCCAGATACCTAAACAAGGTAAGACATGGTTAGCGACAAATAACTTGTATAATGAAAAAATTGGACAACACAAGGATATACTTACAGCTCCCACAACTGCAAGATGGAGCCGTTCAGCATCGACGTCCCCGTAATAATGTCACAAATGTCAGAACTTGTAACGTAAACTGGAAAATCACTGGGATGGCCGAACACTAGTGGCTGCCATGGGACCTGAACAGTGTCGTTATCTTCCTCATACCCGATGCGCCATAGCATCCGGACGGGATCCTTGGCCGGGTCTGACTTCTTCAATGGCTGTTCCTGTTGAACAATTGACAACCATCACATTTTGTACCATAATTGACAAGGAAATAAAGCTAGTTAGTGTTTAGGGTTTTTACCTGTCCAGGGGCAATCACCAGAAGTCTGTTGGGCCACATCAGAAAGTGGCCCAACGCCTGACCGACGGTCTTCACCTCCTGAGTTGCCACTGGCACAGCAGCATCCTCCTCGAGGACGAGCACAACCGAGACCCTGGACATACCATCAGGTAATGTCTGATGGTGAACCACAGGGCCTAAGTTGTGCACCATACCAGTGGCAACTGGCTCCTCCGACCCGTCAATGAACAGGTCACATTGACGGGTGTCTGGTGGCTCGACCCCGTCATCGTCAGGGTCAGCCGCAGCGCACGACCCCTTAGTGCTAACCTTCCGTACCTACATATTTACACATCAGGCAGAAGTTATTCAACAATGAAAGTGATTACAAACAATAAAATTGAGGAAAATAAATAAAGAATCTAACCTGTGGGTCGCTGGCTGGTGTAGTAGTCTCCTGGTGGTGGCTGAGTGAGGCCTTCATCTCCTCCCTGAATCGGGCCATCTCCTGGTGGAGCCTAGATATCTCCTCCTGGTACTCAGCCTTCACAACAGCCACCTTTTGCTCCACTATTTGCTCAAGGGATGGGGCAGGGTCGGGAGTACCGTAATAGGCGCGGAGGCCTGTAAAATGTGAATGATTAGCCCATAATTGTTTAACAGATAACAAAATAAATGCATAGAGTTAGTTAGCACTCACCTACACCTCGACCAATAGCACGCACTCTTCCTGGGTGCTCTGGCCTGCCAATGGCGGTAGTCAATATATCCTCCCGTCCATGGGCTACGAAAGACCCTTGGGTTGATTGCTCAACCAAGGAATCCTGAAACCAAACAAGTTAGTATTCACTTCCTTCACGTAAACTGAAAAACAGACACTGATATAAAGGGGAATACTTACTATACGTGAGGCAACCTCCTGAGCCTGTGAGGAAGTGTATTCCCCACTTTTCTTGATCCTAGCCTGCTTCCATTTGTCGTGGCGCGCAGGTGGGGAAGGGGGATCTACAATACCAGTGTCAGTCTGACACTGACTCAGCCTCTCCTGTGCCAGCCGCTCCTCCAACCTACGGTAACCGCCACGTGACAGTGTGTGTGGGCAGTCATTTAGCTTCCTAGTCTCCTTGGCTTTCTTTCTGGTCTCCTACAACAAGAAAAAAAATATTCACAGTTAGCCGTATAAATTATACATATTATTTAATCATCTAAAAACCAATGTACCTGAAACTCGGCAGAATGTCTAGATGTAACAAAAGCATCCCAGGTCTCCTGATCGATGAATGGATACTTCTCTCCAGGAAACTTTCCTTGGTCGTCCCCGAATACATACCTACAATGAAAGGTACATTTAAACTAAGGATTGGCACAATTTGGTGAAGCGTTGATTAAGAATTTAAAGTTCAATATACCTCGTGGTGAGTATGGATTTGAACGACCTCCATCGCTCAGCCATGATACCGAGGACCTTCCTCCTCGCTATGTCGGAAGATGGTATCTCAAAAGAATCCTACATGAAAGGAGTTAGTCCATAAAGGAGTCCTTATTAAGAGTTACATGAAATAATACACTAAAATAAAACTTAAATAATACATAAGTTACCAGAACATCACTCCATAGCTGGTTCTTCACCACCTCCTCGACACTATCCCAGTCGGGGATAATGATGGACACCTTCGACCGTACGACAACCCCCAGATAACTGCTAAGCTTCGTGGCATGCGGTCCACTAAATCTGCCGGTGTTGACATCCATGTCAACAACTGGCCTCTCTCCCCGGTGACGCCTACGTGCGATGTCTGGCATCCGGGTAACACCTCTACTCTTCCGAGCAGAGGAACCACTGGCCTGTGAGTCGGACCTGGATCGTCCATCCTGGTCAGCCATGAGTATCTGTCCAAACAAGGAAAAAAACTGTCAAATATTTAATATAACATTTAAAACAACGAATAACTAATATAACATGTAATGAAATGAATCACCAACAAGATTAATACCCTATTAAGATGAAATATTTTCCCACAAGCCCTCATGGTGGTCATGACGACTGGCAACTACATCATCTATGTCATGTTCTACGATAGATGTTGGAATACGTGTTGTAGTTGATGGAATGTCCACAATATCAAGATTGGGGTCTCCAATGTGTCTACCTTGGATAACAATTGACCACCGTTTGTCAGCTGGGTCAGCCACATAAAAAACTTGCTTCACCTGCGTTGCCATTATGAATGGTTCTTCCTTATGCCCGATCTTGTTGAGGTCCACCAACGTAACTCCTAAATCATCAGTTGTGACACCGTTCTTATTGTCAACCCATTTGCATTTAAACACAGGAACGGTGAAGGGACCGTAATCAACTTCCCATATATCTTCAATCACACCAAAGTAGCATGACTCCGCCATCACAGGGTTGTTGTCCTTTGCAGTTGAGAAATGCATTGACTGAGCCACAACCATCACTCCACTGTTTTGATTTGTACTCTTTTCATCCTGTGTCCTTGTATAAAACGAATAGTTGTTTATGTCATACCCACAAAAGGTGAGGACATCAAAGTTCGGGCCCTGTGCTAGTCGATGTAATGTCGAGGATGCAGATGCATCTTTCAGGACGGTCTTTTGGAACCACTGCATGAAGCTCTTGTTGTGTTCATTCAACAACCACTTTTCAGTCATTTTAGGGTTGGTTTTCTTGACTAGCTCCTTGTGTGTGGCTAGATACGGTTGCATGTCGTCCGTGTTGTTTAAAATATACAAGTGTGCCTGAAGGACATCAGCACGTGGCATGCTCTTCACTTTTTTTCCAATCGTTCCTTTCCCATCCAATCTCCCTTCATGACGGGTCGTTGGAATACCAATGCTTGCAGCATGTGACATGTATTCAGTGCAAAACTCAATTGCTTCCTCTGCAATATATCTTTCCACAATTGAAGCTTCGGGACGACGTTGGTTCTTCATATACCCTTTCAATATCTTCATATATCGCTCAACGGGATACATCCAATGGAGGAACACTGGACCACAACAACGGACCTCTCTCACCAAATGGATGATTAAGTGGACCATTATGTCAAAAAAAGAGGGCGGGAAATACATTTCAAGCTGACATAATATAAGTGATGCTTCCTGTTCCAACACATCCAATTCGCCGGGCACGATTACCTTGCAACATATGGAATTGAAAAACATACACAACCTTGTTATGACATTTCTCACATTTTTAGGAAGAATGTCACGAATGGCGATAGGCAGAAACTGCTGCATCAACATGTGACAATCGTGTGACTTCAACCCAATTAACTTTAAATCTTTCATGGAAACACAAGACTTGATGTTGGAGCCATAACCAGACGGAACTTTCACACTTCGTAACGATTCACACAGACTTTGCTTTTCTTTTCTTGATAACGTATGACATGCTGGAGGCAAATATGTTCTTTTGCCCTTTGATTGTGGATGCAAATCTTGACGTATACCCATCAACTCTAAGTCCATACGCGAGTTTAGGCCATCCTTAGTCTTCCCGGGTATGTTTAAGAGTGTACCAACTAAACTGTCGCAGACATTCTTCTCCACATGCATTACATCAATGCAGTGTCTTACATCAAGCTCCCTCCAATATGGCAGGTCAAAAAACACTGACCTTTTCTTCCAGTTGTTTTGTGTCGGGTGCTGTTTTTCACACTTACCAAATTGCACGTTGACGTCCTTCACCTTTTCATATGCCTGGCGACCAGATAGTGGTGGAGGAGCCATTTCAAAATCTTGGGCACCGTTAAACGACTTCTTCAACCTTCGAAACGGATGATTCGCTTTAAGAAACCTTCGATGTCGAAGATAAACATTTTTCCTGCCATGATGCAACCGCACAGAACTAGTCCCCTCCTCACATACTGGACAAGCTTTATGACCCTTCACACTGTACCTAGATAAGTTACCATACGCTGGAAAGTCATTGATTGTGCAAAATAACATGGCACGCAATTTGAATGATCACCCGGTAAACCCATCAAACAGTTCAACCCCGTCTTCCCACAACCTTTTGAGGTCTTCAACCAATGGAGTTAAATATACATCAATGTCGTTCCCTGGTTGTCGTGGACTAGAAATCATCATTGATAACATCACATATTTTCGCTTCATGCACAACCATGGCGGCAAGTTGTAAACAAACAACAAAACAGGCCACGAACTATGGTTTGTGCTCAGGTTACCAAACGGGTTCATGCCGTCTGTGGCTAGTGCAAGCCTAACATTTCTTGGTTCATTGGCAAATTCTGGAAAAATCCTATCCATTTTCTTCCATTGCGACCCATCGGCCGGATGCCTAAGTAGTCCATCAACAACCCTCTCATCAGCATGCCATCTCATAAGTTTTGCATCGTCTGCATTGGCAAACAGACGCTTTAGTCTTGGAACTATAGGTAGATACCACAACACCTTTGCAGGAGACCCTTTAGTGCATACCTCATCAGAATCCGCCTCTTTCTTCTTATACCGTGACACCCCACATCTAGGACATCGATGCAGCATTTCTAATTCACCCCGGAATAATACACAATCATTTGGGCATGCATGTATTTTCTCATACTCCAAACCCATAGGACACAACACCTTTTTGGCCTCATAGTTACTTTTCGGCAAGGTGTTTCCAGCTGGGAGCATTTCTTTCAACAACTTCAGTAAGTCAGTGAAACTTTTATCCGTCCACCCGTTTATGGCCTTCAAATTAAACAACCGCAAAACAGCTGATAACCTCGTGAAATTGACGCAGTTTGGATACAACGGCTGCTCAGAGTCCTGACACAGAGTTGTATATACATGAGCTTTCTTAAAACCTTCTACCCCTACATCACGGATCATATCCTCGAGTCGGTCATCCATGTCGACATCGTTGTCATGCATCGGGCTTCGATTTTTAGTCTGAGAGCTGTTACTTGGCACCACCACATCTTCACCATGCCATATCCAACGCGTATAACTACGTAGAAAACCGTCACACAGTAGATGTTCTCGCACCTCTTCCAAGTCTACCCGACGCAGGTTGAAGCATTTAACACAAGGGCAAAAATACTTTCCATTCACCCCCACTGCATTCCTCGCTACGAATTCTATAAATGATTCAACTCCCCCCTCGTACTCCAGACTTAGGCGTGACGCAGAAATCCAACTCCGATCCATACCAACTGTTTACAAGGTGCTATGATCAACCTCACTTTTTATACAAAGGTGGTGGTCCTATACCCATTCAGCATGACAATTATTTTTATACGTCATTCATATATACAGGTTAGGACTTATTTTAAAATTTGATGAAATTTCGGCAGCATTTCGCATTGGTCTCTAAGTACACAAAATGAGAGTGGTCAAATCAAATTCAACCACAACCAAATATGCACCCAGAGAACAACACAAAATACAAGTTACCGAAATTTTATCAAATTTTAAAATAACTCCTAACTTGTACATACTAACAATGACGTATAAAAAATAATTGTTCATCCCAAACTGTCCAAACGGACAATTCAAGATTCAACACAAACGATGACATTAATTGATTTAATGACCATTTGTGTCGAATCTCAAACGGGGAACTACGGTTCACTCATATGCACAACAACTTTCATACTAGTTAACTAGTTAACTAGTATGAGCCTACGAGTTTGCAAGATTGAAAACCACATGCATGCAATAGACAGAAATAACATTATATACGAGCAACCAACAATAACAGCAATAACATTATATACGAGCAACCAACAATAACAGCAATAACAATGATGAAGTAAAAATTTTCCATTTAAAAATATCTAACTTGAACCTTATTAGGCCCTGTGTATTCAGAATGTAACATTAAATTGTATAGATCATGTGTGAGGTAACATTAAAAACTTGATGGTAATGACTTTAGTTATTCTAATGGAGAATATGATATATCTAACTTACAATGAAATCTTTTATGATATATCTAACTTAGATCATATTTTTTTTTGGTCGAAGCTTAGATCATTAAAAAAGTTGTTAAAACATTGTTAGTTTGGTTTAAAAAATGGTCAAACAAAAAATCAGTTAAAAATGGTAGAGTTATTAGAATGGGAAGATTTTAACAACTTTAGCTATTTTAACATAGATGCATTGAGTCTAACTAAGTTCAGATTCTAAGTAAGAATTAATTCTAGATTTTAAAGAACATGAATTTTTATTTTGGAGGAGAGCCTGAATTTTATTACTGATACCAAAACAAAACAGCAAAGAGATTGTAGCCATCCATTTCAGTTTCTTGGTCCTATAAAATAATCTTTCAAATGTTATCCCTTCTAAACCATAGAATCAACCAAAGATTAAAAAGTAAAAACTAAACAGAAAATTTGACTATACAGGGGATTACTAGCAAGTGTCAATTGCCGATTACAGTTTACCAAGTTTAACTATACAGGGCACTGTGCAACAGTTTACCAAGTTTATTCTAGTTTATTAAAAAAACATATACCCAAATGTCCACTCGATTCTAGGCATTATAAACTGGTAGGAGTTTACAACTTAACTCAACAGTTTGACAACATAGAGACAGAGACAATGAAATGTTGGCACAATAAAACAAGCTTAACCAAACTTAATCACTAGTACAACATAGAGACAGAGACAATGAAATAGGTTCCACAAACAAGGCAGAGCATAATAACGAAGTACACCAGCAGTGAGCGAAGAAGTAGGGTAATGGAGCACTTACTTGAAAATGGTGCGAAGATGACACGAACGAAAGAAGGAAGAAGCGAGTGAACACGAACAGCAAAGAACGCACTCAAGGAAGAAGACGATAACCAGCGCGAAGAAGAAGAGAAAGTGAAAAAAGAATGAAAGGCGCGGCTTTTGAAGTTTCAGAAAGGATGTATATTCACGGTTCCCCTTGAAACCGTGAATATATTACACATATATTCACGGTTTAACAAACAACCGTGGATAAATGTTAACTATATATCCACGGTTACTATCCCAACCGTGGATAAATATTAAATTTATATTCACAGTTATAGAAACAACCGTGGACATACAGTACCCAGTGATTAAACCCTAAAACCTGAACTATATATCCACGGTTGGAAATACATCCGTGAATATTGACATCTATATATATCCATGGTTAACATCATAACCGTGAATGTATCCATCAATATATATTCACGGTTGTGCACACAACCGTCGATATTACTATATATCCACGGTTGACTTATCAACCGTGAATATATATTGATGGATACATTCACGGTTATGATGTTAACCGTGGATATATAGTTTTCTCTGATTATAACGTTCACCTTATAATTTCAAAAATGCCACCGCGCATGTTTTTATCACTGATCCTCTTCTACCCGTGAATATATCCCCGTTGTTATATCCATTTTTTCCACTAGTGAATGCACTATTTGTGTATAAAAAAGACAATTATGCAAATTGAATTAGGCTTTCAAACAATTGCAAATAAAGTGCCCTCACTTTTTGTTTGTTTTTTCTAAATTTTTTTTGTCAAGATACCCTTCAAACTTTTGTAATTTTTGAACAAGGGGTCAAACTTTTATTTTTACTTTTTTTGTTACTTTTAATTATTTCTTTCCTTTTTTTCAAATTCTATTTTTTATCACTTGAAATGATCAATACAAAAGCCCAAAACCAAAACCAAGAAACAAAGCACAAGATTCAAGTTTAGCACTCTTTACTTACACGTAAGCATCCATCTTTTTCCATATGAATTAGGCATGGAAGGAAAGTATTTTTTGACATTTAAAATGCAAGAAAACAATATGCAAAATTTAGATTGAAATGATCCTATTGTGCTGGACAAAAAATGCAAAATAAACCCTAAAAGAAAGCTATGGAAAGAATCTAACAAGGCTTAAAATTTGAGCACAAATAACCACCTAAAAGTGAGATGGTTTAACCAAGGATTTGGAGCCTTAGGTTAATTAAAAAAATTAATTTTAATTGCCTAGAATTCAGTACACTACTCACATAGGCAAACAAGAAAAAAAACTTAGAGACAATGATAAGGCTCGAAAGATGCACCAAGACCTAATATTGGCTCTAGAAAAATTAAAACTTTCAAGATCAAAGATCAAATTTTTATGACATAAACTGAACATTAATGGTGCACAAACTTGGAATCTAAAGTATATAAATAACGTATATTACTGTAATTTGGCAAGGACTCAATCAATTTGCACAAATAAAATCAAAGGAAACAAGAAAAGATATATGACATATGCATTTTTTTAATCTTTTTATATTAACAAGAAGAAGGCATATAAAAGGTGAATAACAAAAAAATAAAAATTTTCAATAACTAAACAACCTAAGAAAAAAACATAAATTAAAGAGAAGAATGAAGAAAAAGAACCTTAGGCTCTAGATACCACATGATATAGGAAGACAAATCTAGTTCTTCTTTTTCTTTCTCTTTTGATAAAGAAAAATAAGGATCAAGGTTTTACTAAGGGAAAATAAGGAAAATAAGAAAAAAGGAAAGAGGGAGGCGCCACCTAGAGAGGATAAGCCTCAATCTCACCACCTAGGGAAGGAAACTCTAGGATAAGAGTTTGCCAAAGTTTAAGAAACCCTAGCTACAACGAAGGAGGAAAATTCAACTCCATAAATACTCAAATGTATTCTCTCAATTCAAGGTGTGTGTAATACAAAGGAGAACATGTCTTATATAGGCTAAAGGAGAGGGCATACCACTTAACCTAATATAAAGCCCAAACTCTCTCCTAAGCCCAAAAACACTAAAAATAAATAAAACTAAGAAAGGTGACCAAAATATAAGGCCTAAACTCAAACATAAGCATGAAATGTTCATGTAAGACCCAAAACTAAAAATAATTCTAAACCTAATTAATTCCTAAAAAAAATATTTCTAATAAAAAGATCAGAGAATGGCCCAAATGAAGCCTATGTCATGCATGGTGATAAGGGCATGACTATAGGTGTTTCCAATGGCTTAATGGTTGTGGTGATAGGAAACCACAAGTAGTTGTGGTTGGAGATGCTGAAATAGAGAGGAAAATGGTGGAACAATCAACTTGGCAGTTAAAAAGAGTTTCAGCGGGATCGCAATCCCCGAAAGCTGTCCTTAAAAACCTAGGCATATGTATAATATGTGTGCGTGCGCAAAGAAGGTCCCATTTACATTGCATTTGATTTGGTTTAGGTGATAAAGTTGTTAGAAATAGAGCCAAATGCATTTTAGCGCATAACTTTGTGATCTGGATGAACTTTTGAGTGCGAACTACACCCGCAGGTCCGGAATAAGTAGCAATCGAAGTTAAAACAGGCAAGTTAGGTAGTGTAGAAGTTCACCCAGAAGCCAAATCCTGCATAGTTCTGCATAATAGACTGTCTAGTAACTGATTACATAATCGATTACTTGAGAATCATGTTTTCTCCCTACGCAGGATGCTTACAGGCAATCAATTACCAGTTTTGTGTAATCGATTACCAGGGCTCGTGTAATCGATTATGTGATTTTTATAATCGATTACCAGAGTCCAAAAAGGGGTTAAGCGTTTGAGTGACGTATCTTTTAAGTTCCTATTGTTTATTGTCGATGAAGTTTAAAAAGCGAAAAATTTACTATAATTTTATTAGACCCTATAATAAATTTTAGGAATTAATAAGAGGATATTACACCTTACACTAATTTACTTTTTTACTTATAAAAAAGTACTAAACACTTTAGACAAAAACCTTAAGATTTGTTATAACTTTTGCAAATTATTAAAATCAACTCACTTAAACTTTATGTAAAAAATATTGTAAAATATTGAGATATTTTAAAAGAATTATATTTGGGAGTTTAAAAAATTAACTTGTTTTAAATGGTCATTATAAAAATAATTATTCTTGTTATATTTTAATGATCATTTTTAATGGATATTATTATCAAATTTAATTACCCTAATTATATTTGATAATTATTAAATTATTTTTGTTATCTCTTGTTTTCCATTTAAAGCATGGTTAAATTTTGTTTTGAGTGATAATTTTTCCAACCCCTTTTCCCCATGGACAACTGTACATGTTAGATTTTGGGGTTGGTGTCCCCGATACGTGTTATTTTTTTCTTAAAATTTTCTATGATAAATGCTAATTGCTCCATAAAATTTTATAATTTAATATTATATTTGTGAGTGAAAATATTGTCTCCAAATATATATTTTATGAACTGGTCAGTGCTTTTCCTTACCCTTTTTATAAAATTTGAGATTGAGTTACAGAAATATATAAAATACTTTTGCCAATTCTAATTTCTTCTAACAGTGTTAAATTATAAAAATAAGTCTTATTTAACTCAACAAAATCCTTGGTAATTATAGAATGAATGAAGCAAATTATAGAGTATTTTATAGCTATTTTATTATTATTATTGTCGCAATCTTTGTATTAACTCTCCTACCAACTACAATAACAAAGTCTTTATTCTGATTTCATCCATATCCTACATCTTATCCGAAACAGTTTGGAAAGATGGGTATTTGCATAATGATTATCGACATTTATTGTAATTTAATTCATTCAAGAAACCCTTATTATTCAATTATTCAACTCATTCTTTAAGATTCAAATAACAATACCTCATTTTACATGTTCCGATGGGACGCAGATTCGGTGCCAATGTTAAAATATTCCCAGGAAATGCGGTTTCAGGTTTTTACGTTTTATCACAATTTTCAAAAGGGGCCATCACAAAAAAAAAATTACTTCATACATTTGAAATCCAAACCTAGAAACTAACCAAGAAAAATTTATCGTTTCAACTAATTATTACCAGCGCTACACTTCAAAAAGAAAATTGGAAAAAAAAATATTAATGATTTTCACTTTTACATTTTTCGTAATTCTTTCAACACAAAATACTAGATGTGCATTTACATAAATAAATTGTTGATAAAACTTCAAAACATTTTCTTTTTATCTTTTTCTTTTCTTCTTACCGTCCATGAAAGACACGAAATTTTCTTGCAATTAGTAAACATATTCTAGAAGCTCTCTCAATTAATTCCAAAGACCGCGTTCAATTACTTATAATAAAAAAATTATCAAATGTGAAATTTTATTCAGATGTTTCATTTGGGTTTGTGAAGAAATATGACTGAAGATGGTTGTAGACTCTGATGTTTGTTTCAAAGTATGTTGGTTTTAAATTGTTTGTAGACTTTGCCTAAGTTCGGCCCCAAGTCTATTAGCAGACTTTAATTTGATTCTGTTATGTTTCAGTTTCTATGTAAATGTTTTGGTTTATAAATGGTACTAGATATTGTTTCCTAAAAAACCCTTGGGTGTTTGTGTAATGAGTTGAAAAGTTGTTGAATCGTTAGCTAAATGTTGGTTAATGATTATAACTGTGTAACAACATCATCTTTATCTGTTTTACTGTTCTTCCTGTGGATGTAGGCTATCCTTGGCTGAACCACGTAATTTCTTAGATCTATTTCTTCTTTCTATCTCTCTTTTACATTTAATTGTTTTAAGTTTGTGTGCATTGGTTTATGCTTTGTTTTACCCTATTTTTTGTTCAAGATCTTTCTCTGTTTTCGTTTTTGCATTTTGTAGTATTCTTTTGTATTTCTTGTGATAAAATTCTTATTAAATAATCAACAAAGTCGATATCGTATTTAGATAACATATTAACATCTACAAATTAGTAATCCCAGTAGAGACAAATCCTACAAAAATATCTTAAACTTCATCCTGATTTTCATACAACTCCTTTATAAACACCATTCATCAATAACAAAGGGACACATTAATTTTTTATTTATTACTTGTTACTGTGATCTCGTCCACTTTAACTCTAATATGCGTCTGACTTAAATAGGGCACACCATTTGGTATTTATGTAAGTGTACATTAGTTTTAGGAATATACGATTAAATTACCCAATTTGTATACCAAACTTAGTTAATTCTTACATTGGACTTATTATATTTCTAAGATTTTATATTATTTATTAATTATCATTTTAAATAACTTGTACTTAGTTTTTCTTTTTTCAAACTCTAGTATTTTTTTATTTAGATGAATATTGTTTTAGATGATAAGTTTTGTGGCAAAATTTAAGATTATAGAACCTCTCTAAGGTGATTTAATTCTTGTTACATTATTATTGATAGAATTAAGAAAGGAAAAATATTAATGGATTGAAATATCCGAAATTGAAAATCCTAAATAAGGAAGCATGCGCTTGGTATGATCTAATAAAAGGAAACATGAAGGGATAAGTATGAGACACCCATGATGATGATGATGAAGAATAACATTAAACACATTCATGGTAAGGTAAACGGACTTTTCTGGTCTCTGTCCTCGCCACGTCATACAGAACGTGTCAAACCCTTCTCTCTCTCGCCCATCTCAACAAACAACACAACTTCATTTTTTTTTTTTATCATTATTCTTGTATAAAATCTAATCCTTCCCCTTCTCACTTCATTTGTTTTCGGTGTTATCCCTCACACCTTCTCTCATCTATCCACCTACTATTCCATCGTCAACAATTGATGAACCACACCGTCAGTTTTAACGGTTGGATACCACTTCGAGCGAGAGACGAACAACAACTTCGTTAATTAACAGAGTTGTTTCTTCACTTACTGTACCTGTGTAGACATTGATGACAAGTAACCCCATTACGTGGAAGCTCAAGAGGAGGAGAAGACGAAGAGGACAAGGCTAACTCTATCGCTGCTTCTGGTGTTTTTTTTCACTGGCGGAAAAAGAAGATTTTTTTTTTTAAGGATAAGAAGAAGAATATTTTAATTGGAGAAAATGGAGGTTTTGGTGGGTCCCACTTTCACGATCGACGTGGCGGCGTCTCCGCCGGTGACAGGGCGAAGCGATGAGCGGATTTTTCTAGATGGGTGTTCGGAAGATGATGGGCCGAGCTTCCGGATCTCGGGCTCACCGAAGTTTTTCACCGCCGGCGAGTCGGAGTCGGAGAGTTCATCGTCAATCGGCACCCCCGATGATGAGAGTGATGACAACGAGGAGGAAGTGGAAAGCAAATTGAAGGGACGAACTGGGTTGGTTTCTTTGGATTCTTTGGAGGATTCTCTTCCCATCAAGTTAGTTCCTTTAATTTCTTTCTTTTCTGTAAAAAATTTTGTTCTGGTAGTTAACATATGCTTTCCTTCAGATCCTTTCTATTTTGGGTTGCTGAAAAATTAAATCTTTTTTCTAGTTTTTCCTTTTGGGTTCTTGCAAGAACTAATTTTTCATCTATTTTAGTAGTATCTGTTGCTGTTTCTATTGGCTTTATATTTTTTGTCAAGTTGGCTTTTTGATTTTGGTATCTGATATGGATGAGGGTGTTTTGGGATTTTTGATAAGCGATGCAGGAGGGGATTGTCGAGCCATTATGATGGAAAATCGAAGTCATTTTCAGATCTATCACAAGTGAGCAATTTGAAGGAGTTGCAAAAGCAAGAGAGTCCATTCAACAAGAGGAGGAGGGTTCTGATTGCATCAAAGTGGTCCAGGAAATCATCTTTCTATTCCTGGTCCAACCCAAAATCCATGCCTCTTTTGCCTGTGTATGAGGATCATGATTCTGTGTATGAAGGAGATGAGGAAGATGAGGAAAAGGCTAGGAAGGTGCCATCTGCCTCCTCTTCTTCCTCTTCCTCCTTGGCAGAGGAGAAGAAACAAGATGATCAGGTTCAGCTTCGCTGCAACAGAATACCTGAATCTTATGCTGCTGAGATGAGGCTTAGACTTGGAAGCTTCAAGGCAAGGAGCTTTTCTCTTGCAGATCTACAAGAGCATGATGATGAGGAAGAAGATGATGATTAATTAACATTTAATTAACATAGGGTTTTTTGTTTTATTCTTTTGTTATTGTTGCTGTTACTAAATAAGATCAATGCTATTAAGTATTAACTATGAAGTAACTATAGTACTAGTACTAGTATATATTGTTATAAAACTTGTTTATCTTCCTCGTTTTTACTTTTTCGTTAAATCTTAAGAAAAGAAAAGAATGAATTTTGTAACAGGATATACTGTGCATATCCTGTGGGTCTAGGAAAGTGTTGATGCAAGCCTAATATTTTGCATGTAATGACAGGAGCTCTGAGCTATACTTTTCATCTGATGGTTTGTGTTTGTTTGCTTGCTCATATGTATAAAGTGGATATGGATATAGTGGGACGCATTCATTCTACAAGAAGGAAAGGATAATAAGCAACCAAAATTGGGTGAACAATATTACACATTAGTGTTTTTTGGTTTCTCTTTTCTCTTTTCATTTTTTATTGCATATATTGTGGTGATTGGTGATGAGATAGGTGGGAAATGGCCATGGAACCGAGGTCCCTTGGTCAGTATTTGGAGCGTATCTGAAACAAATCTTATCCTAACCTTTAAACTATGAATAGTTGAATACATATCCTAAAAAAGAAAGACTTTTTTGAATTTTGTCTTTATTAAATTATTATGACCTTGCAAGTTGTGTCCCATTTGTCTATTCTTAGATAAGAATCAAATTTGAAGTGTATAGCCTTGATATACCTAAGTAGATTTGGCATTTGGGTTTCTTAATACTTAGCTAACTTGACTTCTTTTCCTATTGGCTAACCGGATAATATGGTCCATGCTGACTTTTCTATACCATCAGAGATCTGGTGTAGATCCATTGGAATTTCTGCTACAGATAAATGGTTGGGGTACAGTGGGCCCTTTCTTATCTTTCCGATAACTACTGCAACTAAACATTGGATTCCATGTGTTCTAATTTAATTCTGTCAAAATACAAATAATTTTGGAGCCTGCTATTACAATTAAACTTAGTGTCGTATTTCAGAGAAAAAAGCACGTTATCTATAAAAAAAAATTCAGAAGTCACATGCCAATTACCTATCACTTTTTGGAGTGAACAATGCTGATAAGTTGATATGTTGTAAAAAGTTATTCACATAAGAATTATGTTCTAGCATAATATTAGATTTAAAATATCAAAGGATTTGAGTAATGGTGGAATGGAAGTGGAAAAAGAAAAAGGGTATGGTGAATGTTTGAAGATAGAAGCGAATAAGACATTGACAAGATGTTGGTGGAGGGCCTGCATCATGTTAGTCAGCCTAGCTGCCGCTGCAAGCCTGTAATATCATTTGCCACTCCCAACAAACAACATTTTCAATTTTGATTTAATACAAAATTATTATTTCATTGGAATTCAAATTTGGTCGGTATTTTCTAGATAAAAAAGAAGGTAGATTTTATAAAAATAAATTAAATTTATATCAAAATTTTATTTTATTATAATAAATTTAATATATATACATTTTAATTTTATTGTAATTTTTAATAATTCTTATTATATTATTAATATTTATTAAACAAAAATCTCATTACATTTTTTTTGTTATGAAATGAGCTAGAAATTATGAAGGAAGAAGAATTATGGAGGAAGAGAAATTTTGAAGAGAGAAATGAAAGAATAGAAATGAAGTTGTGTGTTTAGTAATGAAGGACTCAAGTCCTATTTATACATAAAATTTGGACATCCATAATATTAAAATATTTGTAATACTCCCCCTTGGATGTCCATATTTTAGAATGTGCCTCGTTAAAACCTTACTAGGAAAAACCCAGTGAGATAAAAACCTAGTGAAAGAAAAATAGTACAACATTCTTTACAAAGTATATCCATAAAAATATAAAAATAATTAAATTATAAATATTTAATTCTCCCCCTCATCAGAACACTTATGTAAGCGTCGAAGACCAATCTTCTGTACTAGTTGCTCGAAGACTTTGGTTGGTAATGATTTTGTAAAGATATCTGCTAGATTCTCGCATGATCGGACTTGCTGGACATTTATTTCACCATTCTTTATAAGATCATGAGTAAAGAAAAATTTTGGTGAAATATGTTTTGTCCTATCTCCTTTAATATAGCCCTCATTTAACTGAGAAATACAAGCTGCATTATCTTCACATAAAATTATTGGTGGTAGTTTTCCAGCATGCAAGCCACAAGTTTCTTGAATATGTTGAATCATAGATCTCAACCAAACACATTCTCGACTTGCTTCATGTAATGCTAAGATTTCAGCATGATTAGATGATGTTGCTGTGATCGTTTGTTTTATGGATCTCCATGAAATTGTTATACCACCACATGTGAACAAATAACCTGTTTGTGATCGACCATAATGAGGATCTGATAAATATCCCGCATCTGCATAACCAATTAGGTTTGCCTTAGATACATATGGGAAAAATAAACCCATGTCCATTGTACCTCTAAGGTAGCGAAATATGTGTTTAATCCCATTCCAATGTCTTTTTATGGGTAAAGAACTATGTCTTGCTAACAAATTGACAGCAAATGATATATCAGGTCGTGTATGACTAGCAAGATACATTAGTGCACCAATTGCACTGAGATATGGTACTTCAGGACCAAGTAGTTCTTCATTTTTCTCTTGAGGTCGAAAAGGATCTTTGCTCACTTCAAGTGACCTTACAACCATTCGACTGCTCAATGGGTGTGATTTGTCCATATAGAACCGTTTTAGCACCTTTTCTGTATAAGTCTTTTGGTGCATTAAAATTCCTTTATTTAAATATTCTAATTGTAATCCGAGACAAAACTTTGTTTTTCCTAAGTCTTTCATCTCGAATTCCTTTTTCAAGCAATTTACAGCCTTTGAGAGCTCTTCAGGAGTTCCGATGATGTTTAAATCATCTACATAAATTGCAATTATAACAAACTCTTTTCTGAATCTCTTCATAAAAACACATGGACAAATCGGGTCACTTTTATACCCTTCTTTCAACAAATATTCACTGAGGCAATTATACCACATACGTCCAGATTGTTTCAGTCCGTAAAGAGATTTATTCAATTTAATTGAATATTTTTCTCGAGGATTTGTTTTATATGCTTCAGGCAAATTAAATCCTTCGGGGAGTTTCATATAGATGTCATTTTCAAGTGAGCCATATAAATATGCTGCAACAACATCCATGAGGCGTAAATCAAGCTTTTCACGAATCGCCAAACTTATTAAGTATCGAAAAGTTGTTGCATCCATCATGTAACACCCTCTGTTACACCTTAATAAATTCTAGAAAAATTCATAATTTTTTTTAAAGATATGATTGTTAAAAAGAAACTATCGGAATAAATTATATACATTATTTCTGAAATACCTCATAAATATTATTAAAACTTTATAAAGTATTTGTACATTCATCCGAAGAAAATAAACATTAAACATTATAAGAAAGAGAGAAAACTCCATGACCCAGAAGCAGTTACTTAATAACATTATTTATTCATTGGACCACGGTATTCATACCGAGCTTCCTTTCTAGAACGTGCTATAGTTACTGCCGATATTCTTCGATCCTTCCCTCTGAACCATTAATTTAGAATATATGAAACAAAAACACGGAGAAAGGAGTGAGAAACAGAATATAATATTCTCGATTAAGACATAAGCAACAAAGGGTTTTCACAAACCAATACATAATAATATCAATCACAATCACATACACAATCAATTATGAATGCATGAATGTTATGCAATATCTTTATCATAACTTACTTATATATGTGGGCCCTTAAATTTTAATTTGCACTTGGCCAACCAGGAGTTTACACTGTTCCATAAGTCCGGATAATAATAATATGAACAGCTCAACTGGCATGGAAACACTTAGAGACTAGTCAGATTGACAAAGTACCCGACACTAGGGAGCTACCCCAGGTCCCCTGAAGCACCCTTTCACACCCTCTCATCCCAAGGCTCGTAATTAAGCCTCCTCTAATGTATCCTCGGTTTCTATAATCCGTCCCCAGACAATATCATTTTATTTCACTTTAATGATTCATGATGCATGAACTACTCGCGTATTTAGTTGGTTAAGGCTTTTAGAAACTCAATTATTAAATACCTTAAAAGGTTTACAATATCATTTCTATAAACTGTACATTTTCTCAATTCTCTGAATTTCTGTCCCACAGAAATAAATTTGGTACAGTTTTTAATTCTCACTGAAATTGAGTTTCTAAGCCTTAAATATCTCAAAACTTTTTCATATTAAATCTTAACAAGATCAAATTCTCAATTATTTTCAAATATCTTTCGTCACTAAGTTGGAAAAATAAAATAATTTTTTTTTAAAAATTTTATTTTATTAAAAGAGAATAATCTTTAAATCATTAACCGTAAATACTTAAAATTACAAAAAAATTTCTTTAATTCAAAATTTTAATTATCTCAATTTGTTATAAATTAATTTTCATAAACTGTTTACTTTCTAAAATAAATACTAATTTTTTTATTCTAAATATAAAAATAATTTCTAAGAAGAAATAAAAGATAATAAAAATTTAAAGAGTAAGGTAAGAAATTCTTACTGAATTTTAGCTTTCCGTCATGCTCGCTATATGCTCAAACTCCACATTATAATATCAACAATCAAATATTATCAATCACAGTTAAACATCATCAATCACAAATATAATCAATCATAATCAAATCAATCAAAATAAATAGCATTAATACATATCATAATACAAAATTTAATGATTATTAATATAGTTGATTTTTTTATTTTTATTTTAGTTCCTTTTGTCCATTCCTAGCATAGGTATATGTAAGTCCATATAATCCAGTCCTTGCATAGGTATTGTTCAGTCCATATGGGTCATAATGGTCCAAGTCCTTGCATAGGTATAGTCCAGTCCATATAGGTCATAATGGTCCAAGTCCTTGCATAGGTATGTTAGAGTTAGTTAAACTGGATATTTAATTTAAAATTTATTAAAAATTTTAAGTTAAAAAGTTAATATTTTAAAATATTAATATTATTAAATTCAAAAGGAGTAGGGGACTCCTCCCATTATTCTTATGTCTTTTCATATTATACTCTTATCTCACTCCCCCTTACCTTGAGTTGTTACCAAAAGAGAGCTTGTTTTGCGCCTCCGATTTCTAGAAATATTAATATCAATCTTATTTCAGTATAGGCATAAGATGAGGATTAAGATTACTACTTAAAACAGAAATGGTAAATTTTAAATAGTGAATAATGAATAGTGAATAGTAAATCGTGAATAGTAACAATAAATAGTAAAACGTGAATAGTAAAGATAAATAGTAACAGTAAAGGTAAATAGTAATAGTAAATAGTAATTTACTATTTGAATAGTAATTTACTATTGAAATAGTATTTTACTATTGAAATAGTATTACTATGCAGAATAGTAACTTAAAATAATATTATTTCCAGTATAATAATAGATTTCTAAAAACGATATAAAAATAATCCTAAAAAATATAAAAGAGATTTATTCGTACCTTAGAATTTTAGCAGAACCTTCTTCCAAAAAATTTATTTCTCTCTCTTACTTCCACCACTATCTTACTAACACTACTATATTAAGAAAACTTAATATGAAATTGTGAATTCTAAAGAAGAATTCCTTCGGTATTTATAGGAAAAAAATTTGCTATGCATTCCATTATTTTAATATAAAAGTACTATGCATTTTTGAATTTTTTATTCCTGGTTACTGTGCATTTTTTGAAAATTTCATACATGCACAGTGTTTTGCATAGTAATTGTCGGCAAAATTATTAAGTCAAATAGTAACCTTTCACTCGGTATATTTTAAATATTCAAAATCAGTCCTTTTTGAAATTTAGCGATATTATATCAGTCCTCACTAATTTTATAATAACTAATATAAAGTTTAAATTTTAAAAATCTAAAATTTTCTGTTAATAAAAATTTATTGATACGTTTCCAATTTTTTAACGATTGGAAAAATCAAGATTTTTCTCAAACCGATAATTTTTAGATAAGTCTACTTGAAATAGATTTTAGAAAATTTTCTTATAATTTAACTTCACTTTCTTATAAATATTTTTAATTTTAAGTCACTTATATGAATTTAAAATTATTTAAAATATATTATTTTATTAAAAAATTCAAAATTCCAAAAAATCACAAATAATACGTAGATTAAAAAGTTCTAAAGAACCATAATCTAATTACTTCAAAATTTTAATATAAAAATAAAAATAGGGGTGTTACAACTCTACTCCCCTTAGAAAATTTCGTCCTCGAAATTTACATTATTCAATAAAATAAAAAAGGATGAGACTCTTTCATCTTAGTTTCTAGTTCCCATGTAGCATCTTCTCCTCTCGTTTCACTCCAAATGACCTTTACAAGCGGAATTGTTTTGTCTCTTAATTTTTTTATTCTTCTATCACCTATTCTGACAGGTGGTGCATCATATGTAAGATTATCTTTAACTTGTATGACATCAGGTTCAATAACATCTGTAGGATCAGATATATACTTTCGTAAGTTTGACACATGAAAAACATTGTGGATATTAGAAAGAAAAGGTGGTAATGCTATTTGGTAGGCAATGGGACTAACTTTATGAATTATTTGATATGGACCAATAAATCTAGGAGTTAGTTTTCGAGATTTCATTGCCCGACCGACCCTAGTCATAGGTGTGACTTTCAAGAACACATGATCGCCTTCTTGAAATTCGAGCGGTTTTCTTCTTTTGTCATAGTAACTTTTCTGCCTGCTCTGTGTTGCCTTCATCTTTTCCTGAACTATTTTGATTTTATCCGTGGTTTGTTGTACCAACTCTGGTCCTAGCATCAAGTTTTCACCAGTCTCAAACCAACACAGCGGGGTCCTACATTTTCTTCCATATAATGCTTCAAAAGGTGTCATGCCAATGCTAGCATGGAAACTGTTGTTGTAGGTAAACTCCACATATGGTAAGAATTGATTACAACTTCCTTTATGCTCTAACACACAAGCTCGTAACAAGTCCTCTAGAGATTGGATTGTTCTTTCTGATTGTCCATCCGTCTGAGGATGATATGCTGAACTCAGACGCAGTCTTGTTCCCAAAGCCTTATGCAAGCTCTTCCAGAATTGTGATGTAAAACGAGGGTCTCGATCAGAAATGATACTTGAAGGAATTCCATGCAATCTCACAATCTCCTCGATGTATAATTTTGCCAGCTTCTCCATAGAGTAACGAATATTGATGGGAATAAAGTGGGCAGACTTTGTTAGTCTATCAATTATTACCCATATTGAATCATGTCCTAATGAAGTTTTTGGGTAGAGAAGTCACAAAATCCATGGTAATGCTATCCCATTTCCATTCCGGTATTTCCATTGATTGTAGCATTCTAAGGGGTTTTTGGTGTTCTACTTTAACCTTCTGTCAAATTAGACATGCAGCCACGTACTTTGCCACTGCTTTCTTTATTCCAGGCCACTAAAATAACTTCTTCAAATCTTGATACATTTTAGTAGCTCCGGGATGAATGCTCATATAACTTTTATGGCCTTCTTCCAGAATTGCTTTCCTCAACTCCTCTTGATTAGGGATACACACTCGATCCTTATACCTCAGCAATTGGTCACTTCTTACATTGAACTCGACTTCTTTTCCTTGTTTCAAGAGTTCTTTCTTTTCTTGCAGGAATTCATCATCTCTTTGAGCCTCTAAAACTTGCCTCAGGAATTCACTTGTCACTTGCAACGCTCCTAATCTGTAGCTGTTAGCATTAACCTTTACTGCTAGGTTAAGATCTCTGAAGTTCTCTATCAATTCCAGCTCTTTAATCATCATTATGGACGCATGTAGAGACTTTTGACTCAAAGCATCAGCTACTACATTCGCTTTTCCAGGATGGTACTGTAACTCAAAGTCGTAATCCTTTAAGAACTCCATCCATCTCCGTTGCCTCATGTTTAACTCCTTTTGGTCGAATAAATACTTGAGACTCTTATGATCACTAAACACATCGAATGTTGCACCGTATAGATAATGCCTCCAAATCTTTAAGGCAAAAACTACAGCGGCTAATTCTAAGTCATGGGTAGGGTAGTTAATCTCATGTTGTCTTAATTGGCGCGACGCATAGGCTACAACCTTCTTGTCTTGCATGAGTACACTTCCTAGTCCTTGTTTAGACGCATCACAGTAAACTTCAAAACTTCGATGTGGATCGGGGAGTACTAACACCGGCGCAGAAGTAAGTCGATCTTTCAGCTCTTGAAAACTATTCTCGCATTGTGTCGTCCACACAAAAGGTTGTCCTTTCCGTGTTAACTTGGTCAATGGGTATCTTAGCTTTGAAAATCCTTCAATGAATCTCCTATAGTATCCAACCAAGCCCAAGAAACTTCTAATCTCAGTGATTGTGGTTGGTCTCTCCCATTTTAAAACCGCCTCCACCTTGGAAGGGTCTACAGCTATTCCTCCTTGACTAATTACATGTCCTAAAAAGTTCACTTCTTCCAACCAGAATTCATACTTCGACAGCTTTGCATACAGTTATTTCTTTTTCAAGAATTCCAACACGACCTTCAAATGTTCAACATGTTCTTCTTTGCTTTTAGAGTACACTAATATATCATCAATGAACACCACTACAAATTTATCTAGATATGGATGAAAAATCCAATTCATGTAATCCATGAATACGGCTGGTGCATTAGTTACACCAAAAGGCATTACTAGATATTCGTAATGGCCATAGCGTGTTCTAAAAGCAGTTTTTGGTACATCTTCTTTCTTTACCCTTATTTGATGGTACCCAGACCTCAAATCAATTTTGGAGAACACCGTGGCACCACGCAGCTGATCCATCAAGTCGTCAATTCTTGGCAGAGGATATTTGTTCTTGATCGTCACTTTGTTCAGTTGCCGATAATCTACACACAACCTCATGCTACCATCCTTTTTCTTAACCAACAACACTGGTGCACCCAGGGGGATACACTGGGTCGTATAAACTGCTTCTCTATCATCTCTTCAAGTTGTTTCTTCAACTCTGCTAATTCTAGAGGTGACATTCGGTATGGTGCAATTGAAATGGGTCCAACTCCAGGTACTAGATCAATGGCAAATTCCACATCTCTTTCTGGGGGTAAACCAGGGATATCTTCAAGAAAAACATTAGGAAATTCACACATAACCGGCAGATTTTTGATTTTTGATTCTTGCTCTCCTTTCGTTGAAAGCAATAGCATGAATCCTTAAGCCCCTCCTTTTAAAGAGGCACTCACTTGGTTGGCGGTTAGAAATCTCGAATCCTCAGGATTCAAATTCACTGGTTCTTTAAACATTATGGTTTTATTATGACAATCTATTAGAACATGATTGTCAGACAACCAATCTAGCCCAATAATAACTTCTAAGCCAGAAAGGGGTAAACAGAAAAGATTATCCTTAAAGTCCCTACCATCTATGACAATAGGGTATTTCCAACAAGCTTTAGAAGTGACAATGGGATTGTTTCCAGGAGTATGTACAGATAAGTCAAATGGCAGTTCTATCACAGGTAATTTTAGTTTTTCTACACAGTCATTGGCAATAAAGGAATGTGATGCACCTGAGTCATACATAACAGTTAAAGGAATCTTATTAATGATACACTTACCTTCCACCATGGAATCAGAATGAGATGCTTCTTCTCCAGTGATTGCAAAAATCTTTCCTTTTGCCTTCGGCCTTCCGACTGCACTGTGCGTGCCTCCTTGAGTATTTATGCTTGTACTCGCACCTTCAGGGTTTTCCCTCTTCATCTCTGGACAATCCTTGATGTGATGACCTGGTTTGTTACACTTAAAGCAAACATAAGTGTTTTTAGGATAATCCTTTTTCAAATGGGGTCCTCCACAGATAAAACATTTAAAATTTGGTGCAGATGTCGGGTAATGGCTTCCAGTTGAAGCTTGGGGTCTGTTAGGAACAGATGCTGCTCCAAACCGGTGAAATGGCGCTTGGTAAGGCTTATTTCTCCTGAAGTCTCTTCTTTGGTGATGGTGAGGTCCTCCACTTCTCATTTCTCCTGCCTTGTGAATGGGCTCACGACTTTTGGTCATTCTATCCTTATGGTCTTCTTCAAAGATCCTGCAGTGATTTACCAATACAGAAAATTCACGGATTTCCTGCATTTGTATAGCTTCCTTAATTTCTGGCCGCAATCCATTTACAAATTTTGCACACCGATCTCTTTCATTAGTAGCATCATTATAATGAGAATGAAAACAAGATAGCTCTTCAAACCTGGATGCGTACTCTCCAACGGTCATATTTCCTTGGGTCAACGACAGGAATTTGAATTGTCTTTTCTCCATAAACATATCCTTGAAATAATCCCAAGTGATCTCCACGTCGTTGACTTCGAATTGTCTACGCATGCTATCCCACCAATGTTCGGCATCCTCAGATAAGGCATAAGTAGCGAAGACTACCTTATCAGCTTCATTACATTGCAATGCTCGAAAGATCTTCTCTATCTCTCGAATCCAGATTTGTGCTCCATCAGGGTTATATCCTCCCTTGAAACGAGGTGGATTACGCTTTTCGAATAGGTCCAGCCTTCTCAAGGCATCGTTACCTTGACCTTCACGTGCTCCCATTGCATTGATTAAGCGTTCTACAACTCCAGCAAGATCATTTCCAGCCATTAGTTTCCTGTTTCACAGTAACTGAGATTTGTCACATCAATCACAGTTACTACCAAGTCAGATATTCTATTCTCTATCACCTATACAGAGTTTACAGACAAAGCAAGATAGACTTTTTCCCCAGGCCTATTGGATTAACTGCTCTGATACCACTTTGTAACACCCTCTGTTACACTTTAATAAATTCTAGAAAAATTCATAATTTTTTTTAAGATATGATTGTTAAAAAGAAACTATCGGAATAAATTATATACATTATTTCTGAAATACCTCATAAATATTATTAAAACTTTATAAAGTATTTGTACATTCATCCGAAGAAAATAAACATTAAACATTATAAGAAAGAGAGGAAACTCCATGGCCCAGAAGCAGTTACTTAATAAGATTATTTATTCATTGGACCACGGTATTCATACCGAGCTCCCTTTCTAGAACGTGCTATAGTTACTGTCGATATTCTTCGATCCTTCCCTCTGAACAATCAATTTAGAATATATGAAACAAAAACACAGAGAAAGGAGTGAGAAACAGAATATAATATTCTCGATTAAGACATAAGCAACAAAGGATTTTCACAAACCAATACATAATAATATCAATCACAATCACATACACAATCAATTATGAATGCATGAATGTTATGCAATATCTTTATCATAACTTACTTATATATGTGGGCCCTTAAATTTTAATTTGCACTGGGCCAACCAGGAGTTTACACTGTTCCATAAGTCTGGATAATAATAATATGAACAGCTCAACTGGCATGGAAACACTTAGAGACTAGTCAAATTGAGAAAGTTTTTATTGTGAAAGTACCTGACACTAGGGAGCTACCCCAGGTCCCCTGAAGCACCCTTTCACACCCTCTCATCCCAAGGCTCGTAATTAAGCCTCCTCTAATGTATCCTCGGTTTCTATAATCCGTCCCCAGACAATATCATTTTATTTCACTTTAATGATTCATGATGCATGAACTACTCGCGTATTTAGTTGGTTAAGGCTTTTAGAAACTCAATTATTAAATACCTTAAAAGGTTTACAATATCATTTCTATAAACTGTACATTTTCTCAATTCTCTGAATTTTTGTCCCACAGAAATAAATTTGGTACAGTTTTTAATTCTCATTAAAATTGAGTTTCTAAGCCTTAAATATCTCAAAACTTTTTCATATTAAATCTTAACAAGATCAAATTCTCAATTATTTTCAAATATCTTTAGTCATTAAGTTCAAAAAATAAAATAATTTTCTTTTAAAAATTTTATTTTATTAAAAGAGAATAATCTTTAAATCATTAACCGTAAATACTTAAAATTACAAAATTTTTTCTTTAATTCAAAATTTTAATTATCTTAATTTGTTATAAATTAATTTTCATAAACTGTCTACTTTCTAAAATAAATACTAATTTTTTATTCTAAATATAAAAATAATTTCTAAGAAGAAATAAAAGATAATAAAAATTTAAAGAGTAAGGTAAGAAATTCTTACTGAATTTTAGCTTTCCGTCATGCTCGCTATATGCTCAAACTCCACATTATAATATCAACAATCAAATATTATCAATCACAGTTAAACATCATCAATCATAAATATAATCAATCATAATCAAATCAATCAAAATAGATATTATTAATACATATCATAATACAAAATTTAATGATTATTAATATAGTTGATTTTTTTATTTTTATTTTAGTTCCTTTTGTCCATTCCTAGCATAGGTATATGTAAGTCCATATAATCTAGTCCTTGCATAGGTATTGTTCAGTCCATATGGGTCATAATGGTCCAAGTCCTTGCATAGGTATAGTCCAGTCCATATAGGTCATAATGGTCCAAGTCCTTGCATAGGTATGTTAGAGTTAGTTAAATTGGATATTTAATTTAAAATTTATTAAAAATTTTAAGTTAAAAAGTTAATATTTTAAAATATTAATATTATTAAATTTAAAAGGAGTAGGGGACTCCTCCCATTATTCTTATGTCTTTTCATATTATACTCTTATCCCACTCCCCCTTACCTTGAGTTGTTACCAAAAGAGAGTTTGTTTTGCGCCTCCGATTTTTAGAAATATTAATATCAATCTTATTTCAGTATAGGCATAAGATGAGGATTAAGATTACTACTTAAAACAGAAATGGTAAATTTTAATCGTTCATGCCAGATAACAAAGTCATTCTTATTTGTAAACTTCTGGCTTACAATAACATTTGTTTCAACTATACTAATATAAGTATAGTACAAACCAGAGGAAAATGAAGGCAATTTTTCCAATATACATTTCTTATCAGAAATTAACTTTGTGATGTAAAGATATTCATCTTTTCCTTCATTTATGGTTTCAATATGATATCCATTTCTGCGGATATCTTTAAAACTCAACAAATTTCTTTGAGACTTGTTAGAATATAATGCACTTTCAATGTGCAGTTTTGTTCCTCCGGGTAACAAAATACTGGCTCTACCGGAGCCTTCAATTATATTTATACTACCGGATATAGTATTAACATTGGCTTCTTGTTTTACTATATGGTAAAAATATTTCTCATTCTTGAGAATGGTATGAGTCGTTGCACTGTCTGCGAGACATATATCTTTGTCATTCACATGAGCATTCATTCTTAGATCTCAGTTGGTCAGAACCCGGTGCTGATAACGTGTTATGAAATAAGCTAGAAATTATGAAGGAAGAAGAATTATGGAGGAAGAGAAATTTTGAAGAGAGAAATGAAAGAATAGAAATGAAGTTGTGTGTTTAGTAACGAAGGACTCAAGTCCTATTTATACATAAAATTTGGACATCCATAATATTAAAATATTTGTAATATTTTCTTATTTTATCTTAGAGAATTTAATTTCTCTTGTATCTCAATCATTTTTTCTTGTTCCTTCCTTCTTTTATTTTTAAACAAATAAGAAGAAACTTCTTCCATTGCCGTAGCATTTATGTTGTTAATGGATTTTAGAAAAGCAATGAGTTCACCAGGAGAGGCAACGAAATCCAAATCCAGCTTGTTTGTTACTTAAAAGCTTTATTTACTCTCTTTTTTCTGCTTTCATTCCTAGATGGGATTGATCTCAGACCTAGCCGCTTTGCACCAAAGGTGATATAGTTATTGTATTCTAAGTAGAGGATCCCATGTACTCCTTACTTTTCTCTTGAAACATACTATATGTTTGATCTTTTTTTAGGTTTTAAGTAATACATGCTTAGAGCTTGTGAGATTTAGTTTTTAAAAATAGTTTTGGGATACAATTTTAAAGAATTGTTTTTTAGAACAAGATGAATAAAATTGTTAGATAAATTTGTTTCTAAAACTTAAAAGGAAAGACTCATTTAATTACTATTTTTTATTAATGTTTTTTTAACTAAAAAAACCCAAAAAGCCTAACATAAATCAAAGAAGTCAAATAAATTAAAGTACAAAAACAAAGGGACGAGGTTCTGATTATGACAAAGGCAAACATGATGCAGTGGTGGTTGAGGGTGGCACAATCAAGGACTTGTAGCCTCAGAGAAAAACGAAACTGAAATAAGAGTGATGGTAAGGAGAAGAAAGAGGTCGTTCATGATGGTGACAATAATGACAATTTGTCGGCAAGGTGGAGGAGGATGAAATACAGGTGATGGTTAAACAAAGGAAGATGAGTGAGGGGGATTGAAGAACTAGAGATTTTTAAATTTTGAGAGAAAACCAAAATAAAAAACCAAAACTATTAAAACTTGTCCAGTTTTTAGTTTCAAAAAATCAAAATACAAAACAATCTTTATAAAATAATTCACTAACAAATTTTTTAATTTTTAAAAACTAGAAAACTAAAACTGTTTTAAAAACGGTTATTAAACAAACCCTTAATTTTCTTTAAATAAGGTCTCAAATTAAAACCTTATGTATAGAAAAAAATTCTACTAAAAAAGTTAATTCCATTATAATATGGATGTTTGAATTTTTTTCTTCTTTCTTCTCTTTTTTTTTATAAAGATTCTGATAGGTGTGTCTCCAGTAACCCAAAAGTAGCAAGTGTCTCCAATGGACCCTAAAATTAGAAGCATTAGGACTTTGTTTCTTACCCACTCCCTAGACTAAAACATAAAGTCTAACCCCCCACTGTGTGTGAGAGAGTGAAATACTCAAATATCCATAAATCCAATGAATTTTCAAGAACAGATACAAATAATTTCTATTAGACATAATATTATAGAATATCATCAAGCTAAGAGGTTGACCAGACACAAAAATCCTAAAATCTCTTTGCGATTTTTACTATTTTTATATTGTTTATTTCTCCAAGAATGAGAAAAATAAAAATATAATGTTATGTAATGATATGAATGATTATACAAAGGCATATGAAAAGATGCTTGAAGAATTAAAATAATAAAAAAACAACATGCATGCAAAGGACGAATATTCGTGACACATACAAAAAAAGGAAAAGAAAAATATGAACCTGAAACATGTGACTGTATATGCTCCTAGACTATATGTAACATGTAAAATGTACACATAAACATGCGAGGACCTTCCCAACACAACCTTAGGCTAAACATTGCATTGTGCTTAGTGCAAAAATAAAAGTAAAGTAAGAGAAAGAAGGAAAAGACTCCCTAATTACCTTATGCTAAAACTTTTGCTAATATAAGTTACCTTTCATGGGGCCCTCAATTAGGCATGATGTGTAGGGTTCGTAACCATGACCGTGGAAACTCCCATGGCTAGGTCGTGGACTTCTCTATTAAGATTCCATAGTTTGCCTCTTCTTGCCATGACTGTGGACTTCCTACACCATGGTCATGGCGCGTGCTTTCAAAATGAATGTTATAGATAAAAAGGTTTAAGTAAAAGAAAGGGAGATTAATAAAATATCTAATCTAATTAAATCTCATTATAAGAAGATTTATTTAAAAGGAAAGTGGCTCCAGCTAGAACTAATCCTACCCTACTATTCCTAGGTACAGTGAGAAATCATGGTTACGTAGTTCTTTGAGAGATTTTGAAAATTGTTTTTTTAATTTTTGGAATGATTTTTAATTTTTTTGGAAATTTTAACTTTATTTGACGAAGAAGAGTTTGAATATTTCTGAATTTTTTTAAGAAACTTTATTTGAAATGGTTTGATTTTAATCAGTGAAAAGAATGATATTTTTTATTTTTTTATAAAAGAGATTTTTTTTATATTTTCTTGAATATGATAAGAAAAGTAAAACTAACTGGAATAACACACAATGGGGAAGAGGAGTTTAATATTTACTCCATCTTTCTTTTTACATTTGTGTAAAAAAGAAATAAAATACAATGCATAAGAAAACAACATTGGGCCTCATTGGCCCAAAAGTAAAAAACAATAGGGAAAAGTAAAAAAATGAATAATAAAGGGAAGCAGGGTTTGAACCCACAACACATCTTATTGCTGGAACAGTTGAGTACCTGATAACAACATGGAAAACTAAAATGCATATATCATGAACTTCAGATAGAGATTTTTAAAAAAATAAATAAATGGGCCTCAGCCCATGAAGGGGCTTGATTGGCCCTAACAAAAAATAAACCCTAATCTAAATTAACACACACCACCATACATGTCATACTTGAGAGTTGAGAAAGAATGATGGCTTGAGAGAGAAAGGGGAAACTGTAGGTGAGGTAGGAGGCAACGACGTGGATGAGGGTAGTTCGTGGTGGTGAACGTGAAACACAAAGAAAGGGAAAGACCATTGTGGGAGGAGAAGAGTGGCGATGATGGTGGCATTTGATTGTAGTGGTGGGTTGTGAGAGATATGGGTTGATGGAGAAGGAGAGGGTGGTGGAAAAAGGTGAAGGTTAAAAGTGGATGTGGTTCGTTGATGGTTAAGGTGGGTGATATTGTTTGTTGAAGATAAAGGTGTTTTAGGTTATTGAGGGGGAGGGGGGGTAAGCGGTAGCTTGGTTGTTGGATGATGGTGGCTGTGTAGGTGATGGCATGGTGGAGATGATTCTTGGTGATGAGGTGTTGTGGGTTGTTGGGTTTGGGTTTGGAAAAAGGTGAAGGATAAGAGGTTTTTTTGTTAGAATTTTTTTACTTGGATTTGTGTATGTTCTCCTCGTAATTCCTTTTGTTTGATTTTCTTCCCCTTCTCTTATGCATTTTTATGATCTCCCCCTCCTTTTTGGTGCATTGGACCTCTCTTTTGTATATTGTTTGTCTGCTTCATGTTAATGGATCCTTAAATCGCTCCCTAATTTCTATTTTCGTGTTCTGTGAAAGTAAATCCCAAAAACAGGTTTTGGGGGTTGTGAGATGGTGATGAAGCATAAGTGTGGGATAATGTGTGATGAGAAGGAGAAGAAAAATAAAATAAAATAAAATATTTTAAAAATATTGAATCATACTAAAATAAAAAATACAGGGCTAAAAAGAAATAGAAAAACAAATGCACTCTCAAACAAAAGACCTTTTTTAGATTTTAGGGAATAAAATAAGAACATAAAATCAATATCAACCCAAATTATATTTTTTAAAATTTTAATGTTCTTGTTTTTTTGTAATTTTTAATTAAAAGAAATGGTATTCCCATGAAAAAATATGTTCACAAGCTTCAATTTGCATATCCACTCTTTAAAGAGTTTATTCAGTTTGTAAAATCTCACTTTGAGATTGGACTTTATGGAAAGGTTAGGGGATAACCTTTGGGTTGTGTGTTTGGGAGATTGTAAGAATGGTGGAAACCATCCTTGGAAGTGTGAGGATTAAACTTTTAGTATAAGACATCAAGAAGTTTTAATTGCTTAATTTGTACTCAAATCTTTTAAAGTGAAAATCTCAAATGCTGCTTGGGGACTGAAGTAGGTTAGTATTGGTCGAACTAGGATAAATTTAGTTTGCAAGCTTTTCTCCCTTAAACTCTTTACATTCTGCACATTAATTTTTTTTGGTATTGTGTAGTTTGAATTGGTTAAGCTTATTGCTACATATATTCTAACTAAATATTGATTTTGTTTGACATATTTTCGTTCCACCAATTATCTTAGAAAATCAATATTGTTCAAAGTCGTTTCTTGTAAAATTTTGAAAACTCAATTCACCCCGCTCGTGAGTATTGACGCCACTTGGGTAACACATTTGTTTCAGGGTCAGTGTTGAACCTCTAGCTCATTTTGTGTGGAAGTGGCCTAGCCCCAACTTAGATATGAAATTTTTGTTGGAAGGTTATGCATGGTAAAATCCTTACCAGCGATGAAAAATGCATTAGAAGGATGGCTACTTACCCAACCTGCACTTCATGTGGAGATGTTGTTGAGTCTATAACTTTCGTGTTATGTGATTGTTCGTATGCTAAAGATCTTTGGGATGGTTGAGTTGTTAACTCTTTTTGGGTTCAATTATTTGCTCAAGGAACTTATAATTGGCTTGGATTTAATCTTTGTCCACGTCAGAAAGTGGTGCACGGAGTAGACTGGATTTTTCTCTACCTGATAACGATTTGGCTTTTATGGAATAATTATAATAACTTCATCTTTGACAAACTGGTTCTGAATGTGGATTCATTATGTTGTCACATCCTTGACTATGCTAGATGCACTTAATGTGAACATATTAATTGTAACATCCCGGATATTTGTAGAAAAATTATGTGTAGTGGAAAATATTAATAATTGTTTTAAGAATTTATTTGATATTTTTATGAATTATTGGGCAATTATAAATAATTAAATATTGTGAATATAAATAAATTTATTGATTGGTTAATTATAAAAGGGTTAAATGAGGTGTGATTAGAAGAAGAGAAAAGTTGAATTAAAACTTTTAATGAAATTGTAAAGGAAATGAGAAGTGACCGGTTGGGGAAGTGACCGGTTGCCCCTGAGTTTTAAATAAAGGTTTCTTTCTCTTTCCTCAATCATTCACTCTCTTACGAGAACCTTCTTCTTCTTCATCTGTTTCTTTTCTTTTTTTTCCTTCCCCCATTGCTGCGAGCTGCATGCTCTGAGGGGAGGTCCATTTTGCATCAAAACCTTGAGATAATTACATTTCTGTGATCGTGGTTTCAAGGTGAGTCCATTGAACCGTTTAAATTTGTGTTACCACATCTCCTTCGTTTTCTTTGCTAAACCGAATGGCCACGCATGGCGAGGTAGCAGAACGAACGTCAGTAAGCTGAGTGACGAAGCTGGTGCTGGATCCGGAGGTGGAACCGTGAATCCAGCGAGTAGAGGACGCGATCAACATCAGGAGCTGATCGTCGAAGCTTGGAATCGAGGTAAGGGGGTGTTCGGGTTATAATTAATTAGAATAGGACATGTTGGGTCCGAATCGTTGAACTGATTGTGAACATGGTAATAAATAATGCTGGATGAAAGTTATATGTGAATGTATGTGTATGAATGCACGTATAAATGTGGACACCGATCGGTTTAAGATCGTGTGTGTGTGACTTAAGATGATTGAGTTTGAAATATTTGACGTTGTGGTATTCGGTGTATAGTGACAATGTGATGTCGGGCTTGACAAGCAGGTCGCCCAATGGCAATGTGATGGATGGGCTTGACAAGTCGATCGCCCTGTGTTGTGAGCACATGCCAGTTTCTGGTAGTTGCATCTGTTGTTTGTTGATGACATGTAATGATAATGAGACATGATGTGATTATGTGGTATGGGATGGCCGACGGTATGTATTACCCTCGTTTTTGGCTTCCGTGGTCAAGTCAGACCCAGTTGAGCTACCCAGAGGTCTATGACCCAGTGGTTGAGAGGGAGCCAAGTCGGGCTCGGTGAACCAAGTCGGGTTCACGGGATGTCAAGTCGGACTCCCAGCTGAAGGCCGATCCTTTAGTATCCGGCTACTAGGCGTCAATTTCATGTGAGTCAGTTGTGACAATTGATGAATTATTAGTTGTGATGTGTATATTTGCCGAGTGCAGTTTGCTATATTTGCCGAGTGCAGTTTGCTATATTTGCCGAGTGCAGTTTGCTATACTTGCCGAGTGTGAACTGTTATAATTGCCGAGTTTGATGGCTATGTTTGCTGAGTATGAATTGCTAAAATTGCCGAATGAGAATTGTTATATTTACCGAGTATGATTAGTTATATTGCCGAGTGTGAATTACTATATTTTCGAGTGTTAATTGCTATAATTGCCGAGTGTGAATTACTATATTTTTGAGTGTTAATTGCTATAATTGCCGAGTGTGAGTATATTGCCAAGTGTAATGTGCAATTTGAGGATAAAGCAATCGGACGAAGTTTATACTCGTATTTTGTTATTTAAATTCCGTTCTAGATTAATTATGATGCTAAACACTCACAATTGCTGTGGTTTTCAATTTAGTAACCAGTGACAGGGAAGAGGTCGAAGCCATGGAGGTGCGCCAAGCAGAGGAGTGATGCCAAGGCACCAAGTGAATTTGAATGAATTATGTAATATATATATATATATATATATATATATATATATTGAGTTTTCTGTGTGATGCTACATGTTGCTTGTATGTAGAACTAAATTTGAATCGGATATGAATTTGTGATGCTATGTGAACGGTATTAATTGTCATGAGTGTTTGCTGTAGTAAAGTCGATTACCGGGCGAATCTCGCCGAGCGGATTCCGTCTTGTCCGAGAAAGGGCCGGTTGATTTGGTGCCTATTTCGCTCAAGTGAGTATCCCTCGTTTCTTTGAGTGAAGAATAACCGAGAGACCCACTTCCGAGTGGAAGGTTAGGGTGTCTTCGAGTGAGTTACGGCCGAGAGAATCACTTCCAAGTGAAGAAAGATAAGAGTGCTTACGAGTGAAGATCAGAGTGTTTCCGAGTGAGGTTTATCTGAGTGAACCTTTTCTGAGTGAAGTAAGGTTAAGTTGTTTCCGAGTGAGAGATGACCGAGTGGACTTATTTCCGAGTGAAACCCAACTTCTTGACTTTCCTTGTAAGTCTTGTTCGCTCAGGTTTAAAGAGTAGCATTCGCTCAAGCGAGTCAGATCTCGCCTAAGCGAATCAGGGTCTAGCCCAGGCGAATGACCCCTGACTCTGTTTTCCTTCTTCTGTTGATTTTAATTGAATCCTATTTTATTATTGATTTATTTCCGATCGGTTATTATTATTTTGAGTATGCTTTCATTATTTTGAATGTATTTAAGAAAGGTAAATATTATTTTGTATTAAGACTGAGTTAATTTTTATTAAACGCGAAAATCTATTGCGAAAAATGATTAAATTGACGCGGGTCGTCACATTAATCCTCTAGTGCCTTAACATGGAAGAGGGTACATAGAAGAATTCGTAGCTTGGAGATTTTCACCTAGTGGCTTAATGAAGATGAATGTGGATGCTTCGATGAGACTTTTTAATGGGTGTGCCTTATGTAGAAGACATCCTTTCTTATAGAGGCGTCAAAACGGGTTGTAACCTATGAGCCAACCCACTTGAGGTGGGTTTTAGGTGATCCAGGTTGAAAAAATGGCTTATTTTCAAATCAAAGCTTTTTCTAACTCAGCCCAATGAACCTGACTCATAATGGGCCAAACTTGTAGTGAATCGGGTTGGCCCGCGGGTTCGTGAGTTAAAAAAAAGCTATGAAATGTATTTAAGTTAAGACTTTAAGCTAAACTTTATCAATTGATACTTTAGACTTTTATTTAGTATGATGTTTTTAATTCGTATCATCGTGAAGTTGAACTATAGAATGTTTTTCGTTTTGTTTTATGGATTATGGATTATATGAATTACAGATTTATTTTACAATAGAATATGTTATGTGTTTGTATTTTCATAATAATGGAATTATTATATGATATAATATTTATATGGATTTTGGTATTGGAATGTGAAGAAAATAAAAGAACATTTTTCTATTTTCTCTATTTTTAAAAATATTTGTTTGGAGTTTCCCTATTTTTATTTTATTTTTAAAAAGGTGGGTAATCCCATGACCCACCCGGTAGGTTAGTGGGTTGAGTTGGGTTGAGAAAAATGACTTACTCTAGAAAACGAGTCGGGTTGGGTTGAGTTATAAAAAATTTCAACCTGTGATGGACCAACCCGTGTAGTCTAGGTTGGCCCATTTTGACAACTCTACTTTCTGATGACATGGGTCTATTTGTTACTTCCTTTATCTATGGCTCAGGGACTTGTAAGGTCGTGGGTGTAGAGCTGTGGGAGATTTTTCATGGTCAAAAAATTGCTACCCAGTAGGGTGTGTCCAACCTTATTTTAGAGGCTAATTCCAAGACTTGTGTTTTTCTTATTGAGGAGGGATGTGTCTACTCTAATCACTTCTCTCATTTACTTGGTGATATTACATATATTTTGTCAAAATATAAGTTTCATTCTTAGTCACACTTTCAGAAAGGGGAATATATATGCATATCATTCTAACCCAATGGGTATTTTAGTTTTTAATTTTTGGCTCTCATCAGCTTCTTTTCTAATGGATGATTTCAGGTTGCAATTCCTTATCTTGTTTAGTTATGTAGTTTTGGGTTGGTGGCCCTATTGCTTATAAAAAAATTTCATAAAAAGCAATTATATTCAAGTATGAAACATTCACATCATAATAGGATCAACTTATATTACAAATTTTTTTTCTAGGTTTAAATATCTTTTAAGTTTGTGTAAATATGACCTCTTTTTATTTTGGCCCCTAAATTAATTTTGTTTTGTTGTGTTTAGACTAACTTTTATTCAATATTATGTTTTTAGTCCCAAATAATTTTATTATAGCCCCTTGTGAGATTTTTTAGTCCTTGTAAAATGTTTTTTTGCTCTCTCTTTCTCCTATATCTTTCTTTGCCCCTTAACCTCATCCCTTTCCTATTGAATGACCACCTTCCACCTTACCTCTAACCCTCCATGACCAATGTCCCTCCCCAAACCATTGTAACCCACAAATCTCTTTCTTCCCAACCATAAAGAACATATGGGGGGATTTTTAGAGAAATTCAACAAAACATAAAAATAAAGGAAGAATTTTTACCACCAGAATCACCATTACGAGGCTAGGAATAAGTCATCATTGTTGTGAACACCTATTTTTGACTGGGCATGGTTTCTTTTAATTAAAAAACACCAAAAATAAGATAATTAAACTTTTAAAAATGTTAAGTAATTTGGGTTAATATTAATTATCTTTTTCTTCATAAAATCCAAACAATGTCTTTTGTTTTAAAAGTGTGTTTGCTTTTATTTTTCTTTTTAGTTTTTTATTATTTTATTTTAATTAAAATTGAAAAAAATTCTTTTCCCTCTCCATAACCTATATTCTTTATCTCTTACTTACGTTGTCCAACACACTCACACTCTACACAATGCACACACAACCCTAAAACCTGGTTTTTGGGGTTTGTTTTCACAGAACATAAGAATGGAAATGACAGAGCAATAGAGGGAAGCAGATCAACCATACACAGGGAATGTGTTTTGCATTAAATATAGATAAGAGGGACATAGGAAGGGAGAAGGATCAAACATGAAGACAACAAGAAAACATACAATACAAAAAATAAACCATTCCAAATTGCTACCCTTTCCCTCGTAACCACACCATCACTCAAAACCACCCATCGTCACCACCAAATCACCCAACCGAGGACCACTCCCAACATCACTGATGAGGACTTTGGCAAGTTACCAATTTTTGTGGTAGTTTAGCTAAGTAAGAGTTATCATATCTACATAGACTTGTATGATAATCAGTAAAATAACAATCTATAATTGTAGAATCACTATGAACTATATAAATTATTCAAAAATATACACAAGTGTTTCTTGTTGGTGGATGATATTGTTATGGTGATAAAAACATAAAAACTAAAAATAAATATAAACAAAGCATTGAGATTAGGTTTCCTTGTCCTCCCTCTCTAGTATATGTTACCCTACTTAATATAATTACGCAATTAATCAAGCCAAAATAACATAAATCTCACTAAACACAATCCCTCAGTGAATAAATTCTAAATAATATTTTAAAATATTGATTCCTTAAATATTCAACAACATTATTTGCATTAGGAAATAACCTTAACAACCATTAAATTCAATTCTATTAATGGATATTTCATTCATAAAGCCCGTTTGGAAACCCCAAGCACACACATAGATCATTCTTTAGTTTAAAAGATGCATTGGGAATTGATAAACAAAATACTAACAATGATTAAAAGTGTAGATCATACAAAGCATTAAATTACATAGTTATAGAGGGAATGAGTTACATTCAAACCCAACAAAAGAGGTCCCCTGGCTTCAAGCTTACCTATAGTGTTGGAGAGCCTCCATATAATGTTCCTAGCCTCCTTTACTCCAAAGATAACCAAAATTTTAACCTAAACCTTTTTATAGGGCCTTTGGGGATGTGCTGCGGTGAGTAGCTCACACATGTGAGTTGGCTGAAAATTCTAAATCAAGATCCAACTGTTCCGAATGAAATTTGGGATGTGGTAAAGACAATACCCATATTTGAGCCCGATCCAACGATGAATGAAGCATAAATTACAGAAACAAATTTGCATGTCAACATTGGAATTCAACAAATTTTCAACACTTAAACTTAATTTTTTATCTTTCTCTCTAAAGGCCTCTAAAACTTATTAAAACACATAAAAACAATTTGTAACTCAAAATTATGGTAATTATTCCACTAAACACATAGAAGACAATTTTATTAATCAAAAGAGTTATTAAACACCAATTTAAAGACAAATGTTTACATAAAAAATCTCAAAAAATTAACATCTAACAATCATCTCTGTTGTCAACATCACCAACCACCAACCCAAAGCCACCCTCACCCATGGCTACTCTATCCCACAGCCACCACCATCAACCACCTAAACCTTGCATCTTCAACCCATCATCACCCATAATAATCATTCACTATGCCATCATCTATAAGCCATCACCGTGATCTCTCTCTATTTCTTTCTCTCTCTCTCTCTCTCACTATGAGCTCCACCACCATCCCACCTTTAGTCCTATTCTCCTCCTCCCTGCTACCATGGTTCCCTTTGTCTCTTTGTCCCCTCAAGCATGTGAGTATGTAAGGAAAGTTAGCTTAGGGTTAGGTTTTATTTTTAAGTGTTCCGTTTTGGTTTTAGGCCAATGAAACTCGTATAAGCATAGGCTAACCCTTTTTTAAAGAAGATTTTGTATAAGGAAGTTCATGTTATCTATGTCATTTGTCACATTACTAGCCAAAGATTGAGTGGTTCTAGTGGTAAGTCATGGTGCCTTAAGGGCTAGTGAGGTATAGGTTCAAACCCCATCCCTTTTTATGCACTCCCACTCCTCATCGTGTGTGGTGTTCCTATTAATTTTCATCACATTCAAGAAAATATAAAAAATTCTTTTATCTAAAAATAAAAATATCTTTTTTCAATAATTATGCACTCCCCCTCCTCATCGTGTGTGGTGTTCCTATTAATTTTCATCATATTCAAGAAAATATAAAAAAATCTTTTATCTAAAAATAAAAATATCTTTTTTTTCAATAATTAAAATCAACCCATTTCAGATAAAATTTCTTTTTTAAAAAATCAAAAAATCTTCAAACTCATTTTCAAAAAAAAAAAACTCAAAAATATATTTTCTTCAAGTCAAAAAATCCAAAAAAAACTAGAAATTATTTTCAAAAATATAAAAAAAAAATTTTCAAACCTCACAAATAAGTATATAACCCTGATTCTCAATGTACTTTCAAATACTAGGAGCGAGATCAATTCCTATCAGGCCTATTTTTGCTTTAAACAAATCTTTGTTTATTTGTTATTTTTTTATTAGGTCAATTTCAAAATTATCATATGAATTGTATAATTTAATTTGAGGTACTGTTTTTATTGTGATGAGATTAATTTAGAAGAAATATCTTGTTAATCTCGTTAATATTTTGTTTTGTTGTAGTAAGATTAATTTAGACAAGATGTCCTGTTAATTTTGTTTTGGAAACCTTCCCTTTTCTTGCTATTTTGCATCCACTCGCATAACATTTCTTTCTTCATTCATTATTGTTTATTTTAAAAGAGGTTAAATTAATTTATGGTTATTTAAAATACACGCGATTAGTTTGGCTACGTTTTATAACGAGATGTGTTAGGTGTTAATACCTTCTCCGCCTGTAAATTCTCACGAATTCGAGAATCTTATTTTAATAACAAGTGTCTCAACAAAGATTTTCCTGATATTTTACCTTTAAATAAATATGGGTGGTGACTCCATATTTTCAAAAGGAAGCTTTGAATTTCTTTTCTTTTGTCAGCCTCTCGCCATGACCATAGTTGTAACACCCCTAATTTCGTTATTTCTTATTTAAAATAAAATTTCAAAGGAATTTGATTATAGTTCTTTAGAACTTTTTGATTGTTATATAATTTATAATTTTTTAGAATTTTCTTATTTTTTTATTTTTTATTATTATTTTATTATTATTTATTTTTTTTGAGAATGACAAAAATACCCTTAACCTTTCATCTAATAACCAAAATGCCATTACTGACATCATCACTTACATCATCATCACTTACATCATCGCTTACATCATGAATAGTAAAATAAATAATTAAATAATCTTAAATAGTAAAATTTTCTTCCTATAAATAGATGACTCATTTACAACATTTCCACACCAAAAATTAGAGAGAGAATCTAGAGAGATAGTGCGTAAGAAATTAGTGGGGAGTAAATTCTTTTGGTAAAAAGAAGTTCTGCTGGAGGTGTAAGGTAATAACTTTCTTCTATATTCTTTTTATAATTTTAGTTTATTTTTTTAGCACTCTTAAACCATTGATATACTAGTACTGTTATGAATAAGTTACTATAGTAAAAATAATTTACCACTATGTTATTTTTACTATTTACTGTTACTATTCAAAATTTACTATTTACCGTTACTATTCAAAATTTACTATTCACTGTTATTGCTCATGATTTACCATTTACCACTACTATTCAAAAAGTTACTATTCACAATTTACTATTTACTATTACTATTCAAAAATTACTATTTACCGTTACTATTAATGACTTACCATTTACCGTTACTATTTATTATTACTATACATATTTACTATTTATCATTCTGATAGCAATCTTAATTTTCATCTTAAGCTTATACTGAAATAAGTTAGTATTAATATTTTGTTAGAACTTGGAGGCGCAGAGCGAATTCACTTTTGGTAGCAAATCAAGGGAAGGGGGGTGAGATTAAGGATATAATATGAAAATACATAAGAATATTGGGAGGAGTCCCCTACTCCTTTTAAACATAACAATATTATTATTTTAAAATAATAACTTTTAACTTAAAATTTATAATAATTGTTATTAATAAATTAAGCATCTTGTGTAACATAATATCTAAAATATTTAAGAACTTGAACTATTATGACCTATGCGGACTGGATTGAACCTATGCAAGGACTTGAACTATTACGAACTTGACTGAACCTATGCAAGGACTTGGACTATTTATGACCTATATGGACTGAACTAGACCTATGCAAGGACTGGACTATCTTGGATTTACATAGACCTGTGCGAGGAATTGACCATAGAACTTAAAACAAACTTTATTAATTTAAATAACCATTGAATTTTAAAATTATCATATTTATAACTGATGCTTAATTATTTGATTTGATTATGATTGTTAATATTTATTTATGTTTTATGATGTTTGATTGTGATTGACAATGTTTGATTATGATTGATAATCTTGTACTGTGGAGTTTAAGCATATAGCAAGCATGACGGAAAGCTAAAATTCAGTAAGAATTTACTTATCTCCTACTTCTTTATTTACTTATTCATATTTATTCAAATTACTTTTAAGAAATTTCTTAGATTTCAATAAAACTACATAAGTTTTTAGAAATCTCTTTTATATTTTAATATATATGTATATATCTTTACTAAAATTTAGATTTTTTTTAGTTAGTTTATTAAAAAGAAAAAGAAAGAGAAATTATTTTATAAAAATAAATTTTTTACTAATATTTCAATATATATATATTATTTAAATGTATAAAAATATTAAACAAAATTTTCAAGTACTAAGGTTTTAAAGATTGATAATTCCAAATTCGAGTTTTTAGAAATTGATTTTGAATTGACCTATAAACTTTCTAAAGAAGGTTGTGAAATATATTTAAGGTTTTGAAACTCAAATTTATAAGGAGATTTGATTTGTGATTTGAAAAGGAACTGTACTAAAATTCTATGTACGTATTTGAGAAGTTGAAAAAGTACAGTTTACTAGGGTGGCTATGTCGCGATTCGTAGGCCCTGATAATATAATTGAGTTTCTAAAAGCCTTAACCAACTAAGTACGCGAGTAGTTCATGCATCATGAATCATTGAAGAGAAACAAAATGATATTGTCTAGGGACGGATTATAGAAACCGAGGATACATTAGAGGAGGCTTAATTTTGAGCCTTGGGATGAGAGGGTGTGAAAGGGTGCTTCAGGGGACCTGGGGTAGCTCCCTAGTGTCGGGTACTTTCACAATAAAAACCTTTTCAATCTGACTAGTCTCTAAGTGTTTCCATGCCAGTTGAGCTGTTCATGTTATTATTATCCGGAATTATGGAACAGTGTAAACTCCTGGTTAGCCCAGTGCAAATTAAAATTTAAGGGGCCCACATATATAGATAAGTTATGATGAAGATATGACATATCATTCATACATTCATAAATTGATTGTGCTTGTTATTGTGATTGATATTATTATACTAGTTTGTGAAAACCCTTTATTGCTTATGTCCCATTTGGGAATATTATATTCTGTTTCTCACTCCTTTCTCTATGTTTTTGTTTCATATGTTTTAAATTAATGGTTCGTACAGAGGGAAGGATCGAAGAACATTGACAGTATATATAGCACGTTCTAGAAAGGGAGCTCGGTATGAATACCGTGGTCCAATGAATAAATAATGTCACTAGCCAACTGCTCTTGGGCCATGGAGTTTCCTCTCTTTCTTATAATGTTTAATGTTTATTTTCTTTGGATGAATGTACAAATACTTTATAAAGTTTTAATAATATTGAGGTATTTCAGAAATAATGTATATAATTTATTCTGATAGTTTCTTTTTAACAAACATATCTTTAGTAAAAAAAATTATTACGAATTTTTCTAGAATTTATTAAGGTGTAACAGAGGGTGTTACAATAGTCGCAACAATCATGTTGGTGAATCTCATTTCCCCTGGAACAAGCCGCAATCGCCCATATTTTCCATCCTTACTTCACTACTCAAAACCACCAGTACCACCACCCACTCACCATTACCGATATTGTCGTCACCCATAACCATCATCGTTAGAATTAACCCCTAACCACCATCATCCCCATTATCTATGTTAGCATATGGGCTATAATGGAAATGCTACAGTACAAAAATGGAACCCAAAAAGAGATATATTTCACCCAAATCCAAGTGAACACTCACAAGGAATGCCAAGATTAGATTTTTTGGAGTTAGGTTAGGTGATTGTCTTTGCGATTCATGTGGTGAGAATTTAATGTGCCCAACTTTTAAGCGATGGTGAAAATTCATTGTGCCCAATTCCAGTTTTTGTTACGTATTTGAAGGGAAAAAAAATAAGATTTGATGGATTATTTTATCTCCCTCATTTGTTGGTACAATTTATGAACTTTGAAGGTAAAGTTTAATGGGTGGATGATGGTTTAATGGAGTGAAGTGGTGGTGGTTCAATGGTGTTGGTTGTTCAGATGAGGTGGATAAGTGGTAGTTTAGTTAGAGAGGGTAGTGTAGAGGGAGAAAGAAAGATAGACGAGAAAGAGAGAAAGCAATTTTTTGCAGAGACTTGAAAATATTACTAATAACTAAAGAAAATCACGAGGGACTAAAAGCATAATATTGAATGAAGGTTGGACTAAAATTGATTTTTTAAGGGACCAAAATCAAAAGAAATGATATTTACGGGGACTAACATGATATTTAAGCCTTTTTCTATTCATAAGGTTTAAACTTAAGATCTTGTTTAAGATAAATCAAGCATGTACTACTACCCATTGGTAAGGGTATTTACAGACGAGATTGGTTCGATTTTTAGACAAAATATCCTCCATTTTGGTCATATTATTAAATTACAATTTGATTTGGTTAGAAAGTATAATGACATTTAATACGATCTAATCAAATGCAGTTTATATTGGATCAGTTTGTTTAATTTTATATTAGTTATACTTTTTTGTAAAAGGAAATATAAGGCTTATAATTTCAACCCCATGAAATAAAAAATAACTACTTCACAAACAAAATCACTACTATAAAAAATTTCAACATAATAATAAAAAAATATATCATTGACCCAATTTGAATAACTTTACAAGATATACGTAAAAAACAAAATTAAAGAGTAACGACACCAAGTGATTAAGTTTAATAATTTCTCATATAAAATTATTCACGGATATAATAATATGGGGAAGATAAAATTGTTTCAAACACCAATGGAACCGGAAGCATCCATTGTTTCAAAGAGGGGAGGTAGGGTTATTCACGTTTCATTTGATGATTAGATGCAAATTGAAAGCTAAGTAGTGATAATTTTAAGGATTTCCTTCCATTTAAGTTTAAATCATATATATAATCTAATAAGGTATTATAATATATTAAAAATTACAGTTAAATTAAACTCCATTCAATTTTTATAAATAAATTTGAAATCCAGTATGAATATTTCATCAAATTTTAATTATTTTACATTGATTATGTGATTATGTTGGGATTGGATGATAAAGAATCCTAAAAGTGATATTTGAAGGATTAAAGAAAGTATAAAAGTAAAGAGGTTAGTTTTGCCCATAAAATGTTACAGTGATGTAAGATACGGTTAGATGCTACAATGTGTACGTGCGAGTTTACGAATGGCTTGCACTATCGGTTTTGGTCTTCTGAGTCCCTCGGCTCCGTGTCTCACTTTCCCAATCACGAGGGTTCCACTTACACGTTTACCCCCTGCTTCTATCTCCAACCGGGCGAGTCCACTCACCTCTAACTCCATGAGTCAACCCGCCGCCGCCCCCAGTTCCGACGCCATACCGACAACAGACGATGTGCCTTCACAGCCGGAAAACGCGGATGTGGTGGTGCAGTACGTGGTGCTCCGGCGTGACCTAATCGACACGTGGCCGCTAGGGAGCGTTGTTACCCAAGGTTGCCACGCTTCTGTTTCGGCCGTTTGGTCCAACAAAGACGATCCTTTCACCGTCGATTATTGCAGCCCAGATAAAATCGATTCTATGCACAAAGTAAGGTTTCCCCTCCCTTTGTTCTTCTCGCTAGTGCAAGCCTAAATTCTGAATACAATGTTCATGTTCATGTTCTGTGTCAATATTGGCTTTCTAGTTTGTTTATCTATTTAATTTTAGGCTTTTTCTTGTTGAATATTCTTACTTTGAACAGGCTTTATATTACCATAATGCTGTTTGTAACTAGTTAGTTTTTGCATAAAATCCTATTCCATTAGCTTGAAACCAAATGGAGGAGTGAAACAAAAACATGTGTAACTGATGAAGATTTGACTTGGCACTTTTAGTGGAAATAGCTGTGCTTGTCTTCCTTTTGTTCCCCCCAAATAACTCCATTCTATCTTTGCATCTAAACTAGATTTCGAAGGAGGTGAAGCATCTGAATATGATCATATGAAACTGAAATCTATCTATTTCTTGCCCATTCTTTTTATTTTTTTTGCTTTTTGGTTGATTTTTTTTTAATTGAAGATTATGTCTTGTCTTAACCATCTCTGTCCAGCTAGTCATTGTTAATTTGATAACGTTCGAAGGAACTCAACGCATTAATTATCCTGTTTTCTATATGCATGTTCGGATATCAGTTTGGATGGGGTGGTTGTTCTGGATTCATTCTAAACCTTTTCACATTCAAAAAGTTCTTCTGAACCATCTCAACATGAATCCAAGCACACTATATAGTGTATATCCTGTTTACCTAGTGTGAGTAGTGTCTGTATGTGTTGTTTCGGGACTGGGAATATGAATCAAATTAAACTTCGCTACAGCATAGCACGTGGTTTATAAGTTAAATGATCACTGAATTTAAACTGCAGGTTACACTGGAAGTGAAGGGAGAAACCCAGATCAAAAACCTGTCTGAGAAGCTTACATCTGCTGGGATCATTCACAAACTATGGATTGAACAACCTGAAAACATACCTACCTGCCTCGCCACAAAACCTTACCCTAAATCAATCTTATCATCGTATTTTAAGAAGTTGAAACTCTGCAAGTGATGTCAGGGTTTGTTGTTAATTTTCCCGCCCCACTTTGCTGCTATTTGACAAAAAAAAATGCAAACTGGTAATTCTGAACTTTTAAATTCTTTTGCCATCTCTCTTGAAATGCATAGAGCTGTCAAATGGAGCAACTGATAGGTAAGTGCTGTAACAATTTTAGCCTGATTGAACTATTGGACTTGATGGGAATGGGTGTTGGGGGTGATTAATCCCCTGTGAATTCGTGAGTGTGATCTACAGATCACAGGAAATTTAACACGAGGTTGCAGTTTATTTGCTTCTTTTTGACGATTACGAGACTGTTTCGGGGAAACTAGTTGAATAAACATGTCTTTGTTTTGTGGAAGAAGTCTTGTTGTTTCTCGTCTAATATTTTCTCTACATACTAATCCATCGCTTTTGTCTGCGACAGCTATATGTTTCATTCATGGAAACGCATAAAAATGAGAAGCAAGGAAAGAGGTAAGTGCAGGTAAAAAGGCCATAAATATGGAAATATGAACTAGTATAATAGAGAAACATTATTTGATAACATGAAAAGCATAGACATGATCCGTATCTATTGCAGCACTAGTTTTGCGTTGCACATGGCGCAGTAGTACCTGCGCTTATTCTTATTGTACAAAGGTACAAAACAGAAATTCCAGCGACTCTCTACGTCCACCGCCTGAATAGTCCCTCCACAGTAAGGACAGGCTCCCGGTGCTGGTTGCCTTGACACCACCCTTTCATCCTCGCCGCACACAAACACTAAACACATTTTCTTCTCTTGGAAGCAACCATTCCAGAGGACCACATCAAACGGATAAATAAGAAACAAAGCCACATGGAATATAATAAAGCTCTATCCATCACCCCAAATGAACCGCTTATTCTCAAAATTCTATTCTCCTTTTTCTTATCATTCGTCATCCCCTTCATTTGCTGCTTCATCCTCGTATTGCCACGCGTGACCACATAACTTTTATGTCATTATATATTCGATTTCATTCATCACTCAAGTACATAAAGTATTATTATAAATTCTAAATATGGTATAAAACTAATAGACTTGATATTATATTATGGGAATAATTTCATGTCTAAACTTATTAAACATATTTATTGTGATTGGTGAGGATTTTTAAGTGTTATTACCCCTTAAATATCCACTTGATATCCAATTAGGAAAATAAAGTCATGAAGATAAAAAAAATTTAAAAATTAATATTTATTATTTATATCGTTTGAGATAGTTAAGTTTTATTTGATCGTAGAATTTTTTTTTGGTTGGTCAAATCTACATACCTAAACAAGATAGCTTTTTAAGGATGAGGAAAAACATATATACAAAACAAAACTAAAATGTTAATAAACACGAGGATTATGCCATGTCCGTTTTTTTTATCAGCAATTATGCCATGTCCGTAATTGAATTGAAAGGATATTAAAATATGAATTAAAGAATTTAATAATGTTTAATTAGTAAAATGAAGTAAAACAACTCTTATTATATATTGCATACTAATAGTAATATAGCACTATTATATTACTATTCTTATTGGAACGATTTAAAAGTCGTACGATTATAGTCTATTTTTAATTATTATTCAGAAAATGAAAGTGACGTTTGTTTGACGCCGTCAGCTTGTGTGCTAGAAATGAAATTTAAGTGGTGTTAACTGCTCCACGAGGAACTTCATGGATTCCAGAATAATGTGATAGGGAAGTTTCATATTATTGCGCATCATTTTCTAGTGTTTTCTGATGCTTCTAACAAAATATACAAATTATAGCATTTCTTTGCCTAAAATATTGCAAAAATAGGGTTCTTTTTTCTAGCCAATAACAGAGAACACTTTAGAGGATGAGTGAAAGAGATTCTACGTTTTTTAATAACTGAATGCATCGATTCTACATATGCGATGATTTGATTGAAAAGTTAATTTTAATTTTAATTATTCTCTATTAATTTTTCATATTTTTTAAAAAAATGGTAATTATGAAAAGAAATTAACAGGGCATATACTTTTTTTTTTTTTGGGTTCTATGCAGGTAGAATTAATTTTACATAATTAATCAATTATTTTGCTAATGAAAAGAGAACTTGTGAAGTTACTTAAAATGTTTATTTAATGATTAAATGAAACTAACGTTAAGTATGATATATAATAGTATTAAAGATTATCATTTCTTTTCCAACAAAAGATAAATTATGGAAAGGAAGAGGCGGAAGCCGAATAGAAGAGAACATGGTCAAGATCTGGGCAATACACAGGGCTGGAATAAAGCCCAAGACGATTATTATTTATAAGCTTTATGAAGGTGTAGGCCATTTCACAAAAAAAAAAAGTGTAGGTTGGATGGCAAAAAAATCTACGCTCGTGGGTAATCCGCGGTCGCAATGGATACTCGCATATTTACTAAACAGGTGGCTAGTGGTATCATATTACCCGCTTCGCGGGTACCTGTTTAATTATTAATATTTATTTTTATTAAATATATTTAAATACTTAAGTTTTTTTATTTTACAATAAGATAAGCAAAATTTAATATTTTCAATGATAATATTCTTAATTTATGAAGTTGTCATGTATTATACAATATTAATTTGAATTACATTATACTAAAATAATAATATGTTTAGTATAATATACCATATTTTCTTCTTTAGTATTATTTTATAAAATAATAATAAATACTCATAGGTATCCGCTATCCGACCCGTGAATACTCATTATCCGTCTAAAACTCATGGATATAAATAACGGTAACATATTACCCGTACTCACCTCCACCTCGCCCTGTTGCCATCTCTAGCCATAGGGTAAACAAGTATTGAAGATGGTACTGATTTGACAAGAATGAGTCTCTTTAAGTCTACTCAATAAACGATTATGTTTTTATAATTTCATTTTTACAAAACAAGTATTTTATCTAGATCCAGACACAAATTTGGTTATGTAACTTAGCAGCTTTTAGGCGAAAGGAGTACATGTGCAACTGGAATGTTGTAATGATCATTCCGTGTTGTGAAATGGGATTGCACTAATACCACGAAACATCGGCAGAAACTGCCTGAAATTTTACCATGCTTCAAAAAACATGCTTTTGAAATTTGTAAGTTACATTGAATTTCAACATACTTTTCATGAATGAAAAAATAATAATCATAATAATTGGACCTCCTCAATTAATTGTAGACACTGCTCGAGAGAAGAAAAAATCTGTTTATTTTGGCGATGACTTAAGTTCAAAACTTACGCATCAAGCGATCGACCATTAATCAAAGGACATAGAAAGAAAACATAAAACATTTCCAGAATAGGTAATTTGGTCCCACTACTCTATTTCTTGAAACCCACTACGTAAGTTACCGACACCTTCACTTGTTCCAATCATTTCTGTTTTTTTAATTAAGCTACGCGCTGAGTTAATCTTGCAGCATAACTTATGTCACAATCTTCACCGTATATAAGCCACTTGTTATTCGCATATGATCATCAAAATCAATAAGGTAGCTACTAGCTTCTACAGGAGCAAATGGGTAAGCTGAAATGTTCAGGACCCATTGCACAGTTGCAGAGATCTATTATGAAACTTAGGTGGCAATTGCATTCCAGTGTAACCAAAATATTAAAACAAAAACGGTGTAGGTTGTTCAACAAACATGTTGGCGTGCAAAGTTCCCCTGAGGATGAAGAAATGAATAGGGATCATATGGTTTGGGATTATGATGATGTTGATAAAAGGGCAGAGATTTTTATCGCTAAATTTCGACGTCAGCTAAGTTTGGAGAAATTAATCTATTCGGAATGTAATTAAGTGATAATTCAACTAGTTTTTCCAACTTTTCTATCCATGTAATAATGTGTCCAAATTGGTGTTTTCGGGTTTCTTTTACATGCAGCGCAGGCAATGTCTTATGTTTTTGGTATTTCATTCACTGCATCATTTATCTTATCTCATATTTCTGTTTCTTTTTCTTTCTATATTTCTCTTCATACAACATATGCATGCATATTGTAAGAATACCATTTCTTGCATGACAAAGAGATATTTCAAAATCTTAATTTAAATTCGTGATATCCATGTATAATATGCATCATATATTTACTATCTAAAAATAAAAGCTTAATGTAAAATATGACAGTTTCAATTTGTTCACTTTCTTCCATAAAAGGTATAACAATTTCGTAGGACAAAAGTTACTTTTGCCATGGTAAAGTTAAAGTTTGACATTGAAGTAAAAGTGGACAATAGTCTAATATTAATATAAGAAACTCCCTCCATCAATCAGTATATGTAACATCCCAGATGTTTTGATAATAGAAAATAAATTAGAAATGAGTAAATTATTATTTGGCTTATAATGAAAATGGTATATGAAATGTTAAGTGGGGAAAAAGGAGTTTTAATGAAATTTTAAGGAAAATGGCATCAGGACCCTGACGCGTAGCGTGGATGGGACGCGTAGCGTCAGGTGTGATTTAGTGAGCTGACGCGTAGCGCCAGCGTCGCGATCTGTTTTATAACAGGGTCACACAGAACAGAACCTGTAAACCCTCTCTTTCATTTTCTCTCTTCTCTGAGGCGATTTGGCTAGGGTTTTGAGGGAAACTTAGATTCTTGGTGGTTTTAAGCAATTTGGAACCAAGGTAAGGCATCTAGGGCCTCTAATCTTTAGTTTCTTCTCCTTCCCTTCATGAAATCCGAGTTTGCATGTGATGATTGGGGTTTTGATTCTGAGTTTCAGTGGCTTGTGAAGCTTGGGTAATGAGTTTGGAAGTATAAGGAAGGTAACGTACTAACTAATTTGATGTTTCGGTGACCGTAGGTGCCGGAACGAGCGTTAGGCAAGCGATTGACGAAGTGGACGTCGGAAGCGAAAGAGGAACGGTGATTCCAGCGGCTGTAGGACGCTATCCACCTCTTGAGCAAACTGTCGGAGCTCGGGATAGAGGTAAGGGGGGTGTTCGGGTCATAATTAATTAGAATTGATATGAAAACAGATTATGGGAAGTTTAAGAATTTAATAAGAGTTGTCATAAATACTATAAAGTAACTGAATATAGTAGTTGTGAATATATGAGTATGTGGAATGAGATTAAATGGTTGAATATGAAAGAAATATGTTGATTGAATTGATTATATGATGAAATAAAGATTGGAATGATGGAAGTGAAATATATGTGTAATATTTCTACTTTGAGTGGTGTATGTACATTTGATTATGAATAAAAATGTGGAATTTTGAATTATTGATGATATATGCAATAGCATTGTATGGATGGGTTTGACAAGTCGGTCGCCCTGTATTGTGAGCACATGCCAGTTTCTGGTAGTTGCACATGTGGTTTGTTGATGATATGCTATGATTATGAGATATGATATGTGAATATGTGGTATGGGATGGCCAACGGTATGTATACCCCTCGTTTTCTGGCTCCCGTGGTCTTTGTGCCCAGTTGAGCTACCCAGTGGTCAAGTCGGACCCAGTGGTTGAGGTGGAGAGCCAAGTCGGGCTCGGTGAACCAAGTCGGGTTCACGGGATGTCAAGTCGGACTCCCAGCTGAAGGCCAGTCCTTTAGTATCCGGATACTAGGTGTCAAATTACATGAGAGTCAGTTGTGACTTATGTGAATCTTATATTGATTGATGATGGAAAATGAATTATGAATTGAAAGTGTAATGTGAATGAATGAAAGTATGGCTTGAATAAGTTAAAGATTGATATGTATGTGTGTAGTTGTATTGACGTGGATAAGTGCAGGAAATCGAAAGAGATTATGTAATAACAAAGAGTAGTAGGTATTGTTAAGTTTAATATTTCGTTCTATATTAATTATGATATTCCAAACACTCACCCTTGCTGTTGTTTAAATTTTAGTGACCAGTGACAGGGAGGATGCTAATGCTGCGGAGATGCGCCAAGAGGAAGTTTGATGCCAAGGAATGAAGATTTATATAAAATGAATGTAATATTTTGTGTGTATGTGTTTAAGTGTGTAATAAGTAATGTATTAATATGATGGGTGGTAGATGATAAAGTATGTGTGATGAACTTGCCATGATTATGCATGTTGTGGTTTGATGACTCATTGATGAGGATGAATTATGGCACGGAGCCATTGACCTGTGTGAATGTTGAATGTGATGGGCAGGTGTTGCGTTGATGCATGATTGATATGTATGCTATGTGATTGATGTTAGGATGATGATTAGATTGATTTAGATAAGTTATGCATATAGTTGGATATTGAGTTTAAGGAACCGGATAGGTGAAATTAAGATTCGGTGGGTGTAAGAAACCCCAGAATGCATCAATAGGTCTTCCATGACATTTAGGATTTAGATGCATTGGCTTTTGGTCCATTGGAATCCATTTAGGATGTTTGGTGTAAGGGTTTTGCACCTAATTGGGTTAAAATGCATTTCGCGCATAACTTGCGCATATGTTGGAATTTTGGCGAACGGACAGCGCCAACAGTTTCGAAATGGGGAAAACAGGTGGCCCGTGAAGTTTCGTGGCAATCGGATCTAAAACGGACCAATTGGATAGGTTAGAAGTTAGTAAAATGGTTTAAATGTGTAACAGCATCAGGTGCTGTCACTGTCATGCTCACGCTACGCGTGAGGCTGGCGCGTAGCGTGAGGTGCGCAGCAGATGGCTGACGCTATGCGTGGGAATGGCGCGCAGCGTCAGGCCCCTGTTTCATATTTTTAATTCTTTTCTAAATTAAGGGAACTCTAAGGTTTTGTCAAACTATATAATTATTAATTTGAGTATGTTTAGTGAAAATAAATATTATTTTGAAATGAGAAATAATTAAATTTTATTAAATGTGAAAAATTTATTGTGAAAATTAATTAAATGGATATAAATAAAGGTAAATTGACGTAGGACGTCACAATATATATTATCACCAATACTTGTATGAATAACACCATGCACACACGCTTCAAGTCCATTATATATGTTACAAATTGTTGTTACTAGTTTGTATTTTAAATTATTGTTCTTATTTTTTATTAGTTTGTTACAACTAATTTGTATTTTATGCCTCAAAATAATTTAATTCAGGTTCAAATTCAACATTTTTTTTCACTTCTTCATACAGGTAATGAAAAACCTCTGGCTAAACTTTCAGGTAATTCTATCCATTGTTTTGTCTCTTTTAGACTCACTTCTCCCATTTGGATTTTAGATTCAGGTGCCATAGATTATATGATTTCTAATCTCTCTTTGTTTCACTCATACACAAATGTATCTCCATCTGTCAACTTACCTGACAACCAATGTGTTCCAGTTCAATATATTGGTTCTGTTTATTTAAAATCTGGTCTTTTAATTTCAAATGTTCTCCGTTCCCTCTTTTCACTTTAATCTCTTATCCAAAGACACTAACTCTTGGATTATTTTTACTCTTACTTCTTGTTTTCTACAGGGCCAGAAGATGAAGAAGATTACTGTGATGGGTGAGCAACATCAAGGTCTTTACACCATGGATAACTCCTCTACTGCTTTTCTTTCCACTGCATCATTTAGCTCCCATTTTGACTTGTGGCATTGGCGCTTATGACACCCTGCCCCCACTTTATCTCCACAATTGAACAATTTAGATTCTAGCATTAAGTTTTCAAATAAATGTACCTGCACTCTTTTCCCTTTGGCCAAACAATCTGGTGTGGAATTTCCTTTAAGTTGCATCACCACCGTTGAATGCTTTGAATTGGTCCATCTTGATGTTTGGGGACCCTATAATAAAAATCACTCTTCCAATGCAAAATTCTTCTTGACTGTTGTTGATGATTTTTCAAGGAGCACTGGGTCTTTCTAATGCAACACAAAAGTTAAGTGAACCCTGTTATTTTTAATTTTGTTAAAATGGTTGGGAGTTAATTCCATACTACAATTCTAAAAATACATTCTGATAATGTTAGTGAGTTTTTCAACTCTCAAACAAATCTTTTCTTTCAAAATATGGGAGTACTCCAACAATCAAGTTGTGTTGATACTCCACAACAAAGTGGCATTGTAGAGTGTAAACATAGACATTTGTTAAACGTTGCTCGTGCTTTACAATTTCAGTCCAATTTGCCATTAGAATTTTGGGGTGATTTTGTGCTAATTGTTGTTTATCTAATCAATCGTTTACCCACAACAACTCTACAAGGTCACACCTTATGAAATTCATTTTCAGAAGAAGCCAAAATTTTCTTGCGTCAAGGTTTTTGGTTGTTTAGCTTATGCTCAATTCATACAGATCACCCATAAATTTTTTAATCGAGTATTGCCTGGAATTTTTTTAGGACAAAAGGTTATAAAGTATTTGATTTATCTTCAAAAAAAATTTGTCAATAGAGATGTGGTTTTTCATGAATATGTTTTTCCATGTCAAATGCTTAATGCTCATAATTCTAAATTGGTTTTACCCTAATATTTCCTCACCTATTATTCTCCTATTTCCTAAAACGCTTTTATCTAATAATAATCAACTATGTTCAAATCTGCTCGTGTATTACAGTAGAAGAACCTAAACACCCAACACCTTCCACTGACCAATCTACCTCACCTGTGTCACTTGGCTAATGCAACCTGTGAAATCATTTGGCTCTCATATCTTTTTAATGACATTGGTCTCCCTATATCTATACCAACCCTTTTATTTTTGTGATGATTAAACTACTCTTTACATTACTTCCAATCTTGTACATCATCACCACACTAAACATATAGAAATTGATTGTCATGTGGTTCATGAAAAAACTGCTTTCAGACTCATTGCTACTATGAAAGTCAGTTCTATAGATCAAATAATAGATTTATTTGCTAAGTCCCTTGGTAGAAATCAATTCATGCAATCAAAGTCCAAGATGGGTGTTTCAAATTTACACATTTCATCTTAAGGGGATCTGTTAGAGATTATTGCTACTAGTTTCTATTTTAAATTATTGTTCTTATCTTTTCATTCATTTGTTACAACTGATTTGTATTTTAACTTTTGCTGATAATTTATTATTATCCTTTATAATTCTGTTTTTCTGTTTCTTTTGTAACTTTTACAGAATCATTTCTAGCATATTTTCTTTCCAATATATAGTTGCCCTCTTTAAGTTGTATATACGTGGATTCAGAATTTGGTAATTTGAAGCTAGCCTCGCTCTCTTAGCATTATAAATTGTCTTTCTTCTAATAACAGATAATTAAGACAGGTATATATACCTAGACAGTGGAGTAACAAAACTAAATAAAATATTATTAATTTACAAACATAAGTAACAATTATAATATTTACACATGTTTACGAAAATCAACAACCCTAAAAGAATCAACAAACGTGTACATTTTCATTTTTTATTTTCACTTGAAATTCTGAAATTGATATACTATTTTTTGTTTTTAAAATTTTTACACAGAAAACTAGAAATAGAAAAATATCATTTTCTTCTTGCATAAATTTTTGATACTGAAAAATATAAATATCTAGTTTTCTCGACGCAAAATGTCATCTTTATGTAGCCATGTATTATTTGTCTCTATTTTCTATTCTAGATGATTTTGTCTTCATGAATGATGAAACACAAGTTGTGGCTTGTTCTGTTTCACTTGGATTGATCATCAATAGCAGACTGAAATGCACCAGCCAATGCTCTCACCTTGTTCTTCCTTGCTTCTGTAAGCTTGTCTGCAGTCTCTTCTATCACTTCATTGGATGATGCATCATTTTTCTTCTCTTGCACCTCAACAACTACTTCTTCTTCTTTTCCCTTTTCTTCTTTCACTTCACTCTCCACCACTTGTTCTTCTTCTTCCCTCATCTCATTAACCTCTTCCCTTACTCCTCCTTCTCCTTCCTTATTCTCTTCCACTACCTCTTCCACATTGTTGCTCTCATTTTTCTCAACTTCCACTACAACCCCTTCTTTTTCTTCTTTCTTCTCTTTCACCTCAACTTCTTCTTCATTTGTTGCATGATCAATTTCTGGTTGAGTTTCATCTATGTTGGACTCATCTTGGTTTGCATCATCATCATCATCCACTTTAGGCTCTTTTTCAATTTTTTCTTCTTTTGTTCCTTCTACTTTTTCTGACTCTTTAGGAATGTCCTTGGCATCATCAGCTTGAACAGGATCCTGATCCTGACCCTGATCTTGATCTTGGTCATGCTCATGTTCAGAGTCAACCACTGCTTGAGTTGGGTTATTCTCAGATACATTTTCAACCACGGGTTCTTGTTCATGATTCTCCTCTTTTTCCACTTCTGCAGCTTCTTCAGCTTCTTTAACTTCTGGTTCAGTCTCAACATTGGTAGTAGCCGATGATGTGGTTTCAGCATCATCAGTTATGGCTTTCTTACTAGTTGAAGTTGAAGTAGAAACATTGGTGGTGGTGGTGCTTTTCTTGGTGGCCTTGGCATTGCCAACCTGTGGTTGCCTTTTTCCATCTTTTGGGGTCTTTGATAGCCTCTCTGAAATAATTGGCTTAGAAGGGTTGCTGTGGTTGGTAGTGGGTTTGGTTGGAGCATTGGAAGATCTAAGTGGGATTGTTCTGTCTCTTGGGCCAGGGGACACAAGGGCCTTGTGTTGTCTTGAAAGAGAAGGGTGTGTTTGTCTTGTTATCCTTGAAGGTGATGGTGGTTTGCTATCAAATGATCTTCTTCTGTTTAGATTGGACTTTATGGAAGGGTCATTCTTGGGAAACTTGAAGGAATGTGACTCAACAAGTTTTACTGAACTGATTGTGGGCTTTAGATAGTTTGGGACTTGTTTCTCTGTTGGTTTTGATGTGGCCTTCTCTGTTGTGGATGGCTTAGTGGGTGTCTTTTTGGTGGCTGTGATGGAAGAAGAACTTGATGAAGATGAGGCCTTCTTTTCCTTCCCACCAACACTAACACTAGTAGTATCTTTTGCTTTTGTTGCCATGTATATTCAAGTGACTCAGCTAGGAATTTATTGAAAAGAACCTGCACATTAGCACAAATTAATGTCTCATTTGAATAAGATGTAGAAAGAATAACTATCACAATAGACTAATCAAGATTTAATTGTGCTTTCTAACATGGGCTCATCTTTGATGCTTAATACTTTTTTTGACGAAATTCTAGCAATAAGGTTGTCCCACTCTTTAATTAATGAGTTTTATTTCTGTAATCTTGATTTGCTAGCTTTATACTTTTTAAAAAGAAGATGAATGGTGATATTATAAACAGGTGAAATATTTAATTCAATCACATCTGATGGATGATTGCACATAAACACAATTAGTTCAGATAAATAGGCAATATTAGTCTCTTTACAGAACATGCAATTGCTCCACTGTCACACCATGTATTTGGTGTTGCCGACACTAATTCAGAAAAATAAATGCAGGTATTTTAGATGGGCTGAAAAGGTAGAAAGTGGCACTTTTTTTTTTAAGATGAAAACAAAAATATCAAGGAAAATACTAATCAATATCCTAAAGCCACAAACAAAATACCCATCTTCTTCGAAATATTGAAAAGAAAGATAAATGTTTATAATCTTGAGAGAAAAAACATCCATCTTGATCAAAATATTAGTTTTGATCAACGAAATTGTTAAAGAAAATCAAGACAGAAATTTTCCAATAAATGAAAAAAAAAACCCAAATAATTATGATCAATTGGTCATCAAGTAACCTTTAGCACTATACATGTTCCTTTGATATGCAAAGAAGAGAGATAAACAAGTAATGGACATGTGACACAATGATTGATTTATACATATTTTTGATGGCACAAGAAGCAAGCCATGTTGAAGAATTTGATCCAAATGGAACTTGGGAACGTATAGAAAGAAGCAAGTAGGAAGTTGAGGTTGAGAAAACGTACCTTGATAAAAGAAAGTTCATGGAAGAGTGAAAATTGCTTTGAAAGATGAGAATATATGAAGAAAGAGGCAAAAGGAAAACAAAATATTGTTTGGAAGATAAAAATGAGAAAATAGGATCTAATAATATCACAAACAAAACGCAAATTACGCTTAAACTCAATGCTGTTTTACACTACAAGCCATTAAATCAAAACAATAAAATTGTTTTTACCTTATCAAACAAATCTGCGGATAACCGAGACCTATGGCTTGGACAGTTGACTTTTTCCTTTATACATCAACTCATTTTTCTTCAAACTAAACATATATGTAGAACTCCACTCTTCACACAAATCAACATAATAAAATTTAAATAAAAAATGGTCAATTTAGTTCTTGCATTGGTCAATACAGTTGAGATTATTAATCACTTATACAATGAGTTTGGCTACATTCTTAATGAAATTAGTCAATAATACTATAAGAATTAATGATAATATTTTTCTGTAGGTTGGTCAATTTTTAACTCCAAAGAAATGTTGGAGACGATTTCAACTTTGTTAGGAGACAATTTTCTTTCCTTAATTAAAATTGTTATTAATGTTTGGGTAAAAAAAGGTGGGAAATTAATTCTTGAGATTTTTTTTCGAAATTCAGTCAATCTTTACTGATAATATGGTATTATTATTTTATTTTTTTCCTTCTAGTCATATAGTATTAGTCCATGTTCATTGTGAAAAAATTTATCCCCCAAATCCAACTAATGTCTAAAAAATCTCACTAAAACATAACCTGTGACATTTAAAGGATGTTTGGTTTGGTTTCGTTTAAGTCAAGGTTTAATCAACTCAAAAAAGATTTTACAGCCAAATAAAGTGTTGACTATCTCAAATGATGTAAGACATCAATATTAACCTTTAGATTTTTTCATTTTCATAATTTTGTTTTTTTATACCAAATAAACCCCAAATTAATAAATCGGGTTTCATATATTAAACTCAACAACATCGTTTCACTAAAAATTAAAAATAACTTTTACTTTTGACCACTATTATTGACTCACTTCTGCTTTTACAATGTCCAAAATTTATGGGTTTTCTTTATCCATTTAAGGCACTATAAAAGTAAAAGTGAAACAAATAACATTGTTTAGCCCATCACATATGAGAATTTTGTCAAATTAAATGTCAATTCATGTTTCAAGCTATTAGTGTCTTTTTCTTATGTTAGTTATGTTCAATAATTGAATTAATTCACAATGAAAGAGTTAAGGAGTAATTTCATAACTTTTTAAAACGGGTTATTACCTTCTCAAGGACTAAAAGATTGCTTACTCATATTTTTATCTTGCTGGAAAATAAATTTTAAGTTTCATTCCCAAATCAATTAACTTTTCTTAATAATATGTTATTAATGCGTGATTGAGTGAATAAACGGTAGGAGATAAAACTTTAAGAATTTTGCCAAATTGAGTATTATACTAATAATATAACATTTTTATTTTATTTTCCTTTCATATATATCATATAGCATTTGGGATTCTTTTTATGGTAATAGCACATTATAAGAAGCAAAAAATAAAAATAAAGTATTTATTATCAGTGAATTACAAACGATATTTAATACATATTTTAAAATAGAAAACCCATAGTAGTTTAACCATATGGTGGGGACAAAATTTAAAGATTATTGTCAAATTTTGGTCAATTTTTCTAATAATATGGTACTAATGTTTGAGTGAATGAATGGTTGAAAATAAAAATCAACCTACGTGTCTTAAAAACCCTTGATAACGAGTACTTTACATCCGTGATGATTAAATTTGACTCTAGCTCCCAATGTATATGATATATCAAATAAGAAATTATACTAGTAGAATTCTTTTTTTTTTGGTAAAAAAGAAATGTGGGCCGGGCCAACATATTTATAGGATTTATTTTATTGTTTATGTCTAATTTGGGCCGAGCCCAAGTGGAGTTGATGTAATGTGGGTGGTTAAGGTTTGCAGTGGCATTTGGCAGAAGCAAATGGATTTTCCATGTCTTTCCATTAATTTTAGCATTCATATCACATACCCTGTGATGTGAGAATTCAGAAAGGTCACTGTCTCTTTTTTAAAAATATTATTTTCTTTTAATGGCTGAGAAAGCCCTTTCTCATTTATTACTATAAAATATTCATACCTAAATAAATTTAAGAAAGATAAACAAAATTTATTATTGGAGAGAGACATGTGGTTTACTCAAATTTTTAAATTATATATATTGATAAACACAAAATTGACAGGTTAGAAAATAGCATAGTCATCAATGACTAATTTTTATATTACATATTTGATTCTCTTTAAATAAAATATCAATTTTAAGTCCTTTGAATAGAAATTATTTTATTAAGAGATATCATAATGTAAATATTTTTGACTTGATTAAAATTATCGTTTAAGAAGGAGGATTCCTATTTAAAGTTTAAGGAAAATAAAATAGCGTGGCCTAACAACTTTAAATACCGGAAGTAGCCGGCAAATATACACACATTAACTTACCTGTTTAATTAAATCACGTAAAGTTATTAATAATTAGCATTTTTTTTTCATGATAGACGCAACACACGTTTCTTTATACTACTTACGAAGTAACGTTTGATTTCTTGAAATTGCAAACTAAACTTTGGACCACGCTGTCATTTTTTTATTATTATTTTCTTTAGCTTAATCAATATTTTTAAAATTCAAATCACGGTAATTAAAAAAATTTGGTAGAAATAATATTACGATTGAGAAGAATATAAGTGCATATAAGATAGAATATAAAGTGTCTTTCTTTGTCACTATCAGTCCCAAACCTTTAAACGGCGTTTTTTATAGGGGGATTTTTTAGTTTTTATTATCTCTAACGATATGATGTGTTAATTATTAAATTTCTTATTTTTTAAACTCTGTTTTTTCAACAACATATCAAACAGGTAAAAAAACATAAAATTTGCTTCATGGGTAACGACATTAGAGGCTTGGGTTAAGTAACATATACTACCATTTTCAATTAATGGGTGTCAATTGTTTGTGGAGCACCACCAACTAACTGAACATGTTGGCAACTGATCCAGTTGGCCTTGAACCAATGGCTTTGTTGGTAAAGAGAGCTTTTGAGGTGTGCAAATTTAGTTAGTATGCGTTTGGTATGTAAACAAAAGATTAATATTAATTTTTCAGACTTTTTAAGATAATTAAAACTCATTTAATTATAAAATTTTTTGTTGAGGTTGGTCAAAACGAGATAAAATAACTAATATTAATTTGTATACTATTCAATCAAATAATTAAATAAATTAAAATATAAATTTTAGTTAATATCAGATAAAAAAAACTCCAACTAAAAATGAATGATGTGGGGTTAGGAGAACAATTAGTATATGTGCGTGCGTGGGCAAGGGCAACCATAGTGGACGAAGGCAATTTGTCCATTATTGTTTTGTTTGATTTAAAAATGTTATTGAATGCATTGAACGGTCCAAATGGATGAGTGCCAACCCCACCAATTCCTTTTTTTGTGATTTATTACTTTTGGTTTAAGCTTATCTAAATATTTAGCTAACAAACAACACCATAAGGAAAAACAATCACCAAGTGATTGTCCTCCCCGTGTCACCCTTAGCTTACATGTAACCGGTCAAACTTTTAGTTTAGTAACTGTTTAGTTTGTAATCGGGGAAACGGAGTTAAAAAATAAAAAAAAATTAAAGGTTGATATTGATTCTTTACGTCATTCAAGATTGAACCGTACGATCAATTTTTTCCTTCCCACCCACTCCAATTGCATTAATGCAACTGTCCAACCAAACACCGCCTAGGCATCCGTTTGGTATACAGTTGAAGAAACGGAATTATAAAAATAGAAAAAATTTAAAGATTAATATTGGTCTTTCATGTCATTTGAGATAATCAAAATCTCATCATTTAAACAAATACCCGTATGTTTTTTTCTTTTTTGTTTTCAAAACATTTGTTGATCAGTGTTTTTAATATCGGTTTTCATATGTTTTTGTAAAATAATTCTTACATTTTCTACACTGTTTGGATGATAAACTTTGATCATCATCTATACACTCCTTGCATTACCCGCATTATTAGCAGCAATGAATTGGTTAACTACAATAACCAAATTTGAAAACAGAAAACCAAATTAATTTAAAGGAAACAAATTATAGCTTATAAAAACACAAGATTAATCTTATGATTATCAGATAGTTAAAAAGATACTTTGAAATTTTTTTAAAAAAATCTATTATTTTTTAGTTAATTTTCATTGTTCATCTTATCTTTAATAACTGATTAATTAAAAAATTTACCATAGTCACATTTATTTGCACGCATCTAAATTATAAAATGTGTGCGCTTATAGAAATTAGATATAATACTAAAATTTCATTGAAAAGATCACTGCTTTCTCATACAAAGCTTTAATTATTAGCTTCCAATATAAAAATTCTACTGCTACTTGTAGAATGGTCCCATCTACTATTTTGTACCACGAAGTATTTCTTTTGGTTTTAATAACTACATTTTTCTTGTTAAGGTAAAGTTTTTCTTACTTGTAATTCACCTTTTTTTATTTGGTAATTGACTTATAAATTATAATTCACTTTTATTACCATGTGTGTGTGTTTTTTTCCTTCAATGAGAAGTAAAAAGTAATCGAGAAGAACTATCAAAATGACTTCTAACCACAACAGAGCAATCCATTGTAATTTGTAAGTAATACTCTTTGTCAAACGGATAAAAAAAATCCGTAAAAAAATTATTTTGTGTGGACTTTTAGTAGAATTTTTGTGAGATTAAATATAAAAATAAGGCCTCTAATTTCTATATCTAAACTTTCACTTTTATAAATTAACTTATTAAAGTTGATTAATTCTTATAGTTCTACATCTAAGATTCTCTGTTAGATTAAATAAATATATCATATACAACACTTTTATTATTTTAAAATTAAGATTTGGTGTCTTGCATTTTTATTGTTCTACAACCAATTTATCGTTAATAGGAAGTATCTTTTATATAAATATAAATAATTTAAGATCCTCTTAAAAACTTAGTCATAATTAAAATTTGTTGTCCTTTTTAAAAAGGGTTTAATGAAATTGAACATATCACTTTCTTACACGTTTAACATATATTACCGATGAATTATAACTCATTGAATTATTTATTTTTTTAAGTGTTGTAAGACACTTTTTATAAAGTAGGACACTTTTGTTTTAAAGTATCTTTTCTATATTTTTAATAACTTATCAAAGTTGTTAATTAAGTTACTTTTGTTATAAAATAAACTAGAAATTATGAAGGAAGAAGAATTATGGAGGAAGAGAAATTTGAAGAGAGAAATGATAGAATAGAAATGAAGTTGTGTATTGTATTAATGAGTGAAGGGGGTATTTATAGGAGGTGAGAGGGGGACATTTATAAATATCAAAACTTTAGGGGGGACATCCATAATTATTCATAATACTCCCCCTTGGATGTCCGTATTTAGAATGTGCCTCGTTAAAACCTTACTAGGAAAAACCCAGTGGGACAAAAACCTAGTGAAGGAAAAAGAGTACAACATTCTTTACAAAGTATATCCATGAAAATAATTAAATTACAAATATTTAATTCTCCCCCTCATCAGAACACTTATGTAAGCGTCGAAGACCAATCTTCTGTACTAGTTGCTCAAAGACTTTGGTTGGTAATGACTTTGTAAAGATATCTGCTAGATTCTCGCATGATCGGACTTGCTGGACATTTATTTCACCATTCTTTATAAGATCATGAGTAAAGAAAAATTTTGGTGAAATATGTTTTGTCCTATCTCCTTTAATATAGCCCTCCTTTAACTGAGAAATACAAGCTGCATTATCTTCACATAAAATTGTTGGTGGTAGTTTTCCAGTATGCAAGCCACAAGTTTCTTGAATATGTTGAATCATAGATCTCAACCAAACACATTCTCGACTTGCTTCATGTAATGCTAAGATTTCAGCATGATTAGATGATGTTGCTGTGATTGTTTGTTTTATGGATCTCCATGAAATTGTTGTACCACCACATGTAAACAAATAACCTATTTGTGATCGACCATTATGAGGATCAGACAAATACCCCGCATCTGCATAACCAATTAGGTTTGCCTTAGATACATATGGAAAAAATAAACCCATGTCCATTGTACCTTTAAGGTAGCGGAATATATGTTTAATCCCATTCCAATGCCTTTTTGTGGGTAAAGAACTATGTCTTGCTAACAAATTTACAGCAAATGATATATCAGGTCGTGTATGACTAGCAAGATACATTAGTGCACCAATTGCACTAAGATATGGTACTTCAGGACCAAGTAGTTCTTCATTTTTGTCTTGAGGTCGAAACGGATCTTTGCTCACTTCTAGTGACCTTACAACCATTAGACTGCTCAATGGGTGTGATTTGCCCATATAAAACCGCTTTAACACATTTTCTGTATAAGTCTTTTGGTGCATCAGAATTCCTTCCTTTAAATATTCTAATTGTAATCCGAGACAAAACTTTGTTTTTCCCAAGTCTTTCATCTCGAATTCCTTTTTTAAGCAATTTACAGCCTTTGAGAGCTCTTCGGGAGTTCCGATGATGTTTAAATCATCTACATAAATAGAAATTATAACGAACTCTTTTCCAAGTCTTTTCATAAAAACACATGGACAAATTGGGTCATTTCTGTACCCTTCTTTCAACAAATATTCACTGAGAGAATTGTACCACATTCGTCCAGATTGCTTTAATCCATAAAGAGATTTATTCAATTTGATTGAATAATTTTCTCGATGATTTGTTTTATATGCTTCAGGCAAATGAAATCCTTCACGGAGTTTCATATATATGTCATTTTCAAGTGAGCCATATAAATATGCTGCAACAACATCCATAAGGCGTAAGTCAAGTCTTTCACGGATTGCCAAACTTATCAAGTATCGAAAAGTAGTGGCATCCATCACTGGTGAATATGTTTCTTCGAAATCAATTCCAGGTCTTTGTGAGAATCCTTGTGCAACAAGTTTTGCTTTGTATCGCACAATTTCACCATTTTCATTTCTTTTTCTCGTAAAGACCCATTTGTACCCAACTGGTTTTACACCTTTGGGTGTTTGGACTACAGGCCCAAAAACTTTACGTTTTGCAAGTGAGTTTAACTCTTCTTGCATTGCATCTTTCCACTTTGGCCAATCATTTCTTTGTGCACATTCTTTAACAGATTTTGGCTCATGATTTTTGTCATCATTTATAATATCAAGAGCTACTTTGAATGCAAAAATTTCATCAACACTAAAGTCAGAGAAATCATCATCTATACCAGTAAAATTTGTCTCTATTATTTTCCCTTTATTTTTGGTATAGATCTACGAGATGCTTTGGTGTGCGACAAACTCGAGACCAGTGTCCTTTGCTACCACAACGATAGCAGATGTTTTTAGTTTGTTCGCTATTTTGAGCATCTGTCCCTTTTTTCATAAGTTCTTTATTTTTCCATATGAATGATGATCTCTTATCATTTCGACCATGACCACGGCCAAAACCATATCCACGACCAATACCATGTTCCCGAGCATTACCTCGTCCACGACCGCGGCTACGGCCACGACCACGACCATGAGTATTATGATCGTGCGTTGCTACATTCACTTCTGGGAATGGAGCAGTTCCAGTTGGACGGGATTCATGATTTTGCATAAGCAATTCATTATTTTGCTCAGCCACAAGGAGACAAGTAATTAATTCAGAATATTTCGTAAAGCCCTTTTGGCGATATTGCTGCTGTAGGAGCAAATTGGATGCATGAAAAGTAGAGAATGTCTTTTCTAACATGTCATTTTCAGTGACTTGTTCTCCACATAATTTCAATCTCGAAGTAATTCTAAACATTACAGAATTATACTTATTTACGGATTTAAAATCTTGAAATCGTAAATGCATCCATTCATAACGGGCTTTTGGAAGAATTATATCCTTTTGATGGTCGTATCTCTCTTTTAGATTATTCCACAAAACGAGAGGGTCTTTAACGGTTAAATACTCGTTTTTCAACCCTTCATGTATATGGTGGCGTAAAAAGATCATGGCTTTAGCTTTATCTTGATTAGAGGCATTATTTCCATTTTTAATCGTGTCTCCAAGACCTTTTGCATCTAAATGTATCTCGGCATCTAGTGTCCATGATAGATAGTTTTTTCCAGATATGTCAAGAGCTACGAACTCAAGGTTGGTAATATTTGACATATTTATTTCTATGCAAGAAATTATAGATAAGTTAGATAATACTCATTATATTATCTATAATTATTTAATAATAATGGTAATGACAATAGTAACAAGTCAACAATAATTACAAATATTTATTATATATATATATATATATATATATTTTATTATGTTTATTAAAGAGTAATATTGTTAGTTAGTTATTTTTTTTTTAAAGATCAAATTATAAAATTTCATATAAATAATTTGATAATAAAATTTAAAATTTTCATAAAATATCATTCAAGTATTAGTGATCAAGTGGTAGTAACTTATCATGGTATATACTTGGGTTTGATTCTTTATTAATGCATATTTTATTCTTTCTAAAATTATTAACTCCTTTATATAATAAATATATTATATTAATTATCAATACTAATTATAAATCTAGAAATTAATCATATGAAATCAAAGCATCAGCTAGTTAACATTCAATATTTAATTTAATAGTAGGTAATAGGTGCAATAGTTATATAAAATTCTTAAAGCAAAATGTTAATATCCATGCTACAGTAATAATAATGTGAAGCTACAGTAAACATACTATGTTTTCACGTGAAGTACCAAATGGAAAGTAACAATAATTAATGAAAGCAAGTGTAAGTGGAACATGAAGCACTAAATGAAAAACAAAGATAAATGAAGCCAATAATTAGAAGATTGGAACAGCATGAAACGTGGAGCACTAAATGGAAAGCAAAAGTAAATGAAGCCAATAATTAGCATATAATAAAATAATTGTGAACGTTTAATTTAAGGAGGCAAATAGTTACATGAAATATAAGATCAGGTACACCAAAATTAATATTATTAATTATTATTAGCAAGTAATAAAATGTCTTTTTTTTTTAGACTATTATAGTTCTTCAGGAACTATCAATAAATATTTTCAAGAATTCTTCAAGAATTCTAAATTATTTAATTATTAATTTTATACATCCTGTAAGGACGTTTATGAATAAGTTCTTCAGGAACCTATTTTTTTTATGATATAGATATAATCTTTTACATCCTTCAGGGATTTTAAAATGTAAGTTCTTCAGGAACTTTTTATAATATATACATAAATAATACAAATTAAAATTATAAAAAATAATAATAATCATATATTACCTCTCTTGGTCTTGACTAGATCTTAGTTGGTCAGAACCTCGTGCTGATAACGTGTTATAAAATAAACTAGAAATTATGAAGGAAGAAGAATTATGGAGGAAGAGAAATTTGAAGAGAGAAATGATAGAATAGAAATGAAGTTGTGTATTGTATTAATGAGTGAAGGGGGTATTTATAGGAGGTGAGAGGGGGACATTTATAAATATCAAAACTTTAGAGGGGACATCCATAATTATTCATAATAACTTTAGCATAATCTGTATTATAGGTAATTCGGGTTAAATATGTATTTTTGTCTTTGTAAAATAAAAATGTTTTGGTTTTGATTTTTGATAAATATTTTTACATTTACGTCTAATTTATATTCAATACTTTATGTTTAATCACATATAAGCTTATTCAAATGATCCTAATAGTCTATTAATAATTGACATGTGGTTTAAATATATTTTTTTTACCGTTAAAACCTTCATAATTTTATTTTTCTAACAGTTTCAAAAACAACCATAACCATTAGAAATTATAGGTTAATCATTAAAGCTACGAATCAATAGTTAGTTGAATATATCAAAACAATTTAAATAATTTGATATATATTTTAGTTTATTAAGTCAACACTTAACCGTAAGGATTGAAAACAGAATATTTGATCTAACCTAAATATAAATGAAAAAATATTTTATAATGGACCTAAAATAAAAACCTTATTTCACATGGATAAAGAATATATTTATGTGTAAAACTTTTTATTAGTAAGTAATAGTGTAACATTCGTTTCTTTTTTAAAAAAATCTTTCAATTTCTTTCTTAGCTCTCAAGTTTCTCACTATTTCTCTGCTTCACGTGTCCCTCTCCCATGCATTCACTCACATCTCTCACTGCTCTCAATTCACTCTCTTTTATTTTCCATGTGCGAACCCCTTTTTATTTATTTTACAGTCTCATCTCATATGCCTCTCACTCTCTTAACTTTATTTCCTTTTTCTTGGCAGCTTCAGACCGCCCCCCCCCCCCTAAATTTTTTTAAAAATTCTCACTCCCTCCTTTTCACGCACACTATCTTAGCCTCACATGCTCTCTTTTCTTTTTCTTTTTCTTTTTTCACTTTTCCTCAACATCTCTCTCATAATGCAACCCTCTCTCTTTTTCACTCATATTCTCTCATGCTCACCCTTCCCTCTCGCACATCACATTTCTGTTCCAGCATCTCTCTCTCGGCTCCCTCACTCTTTTAAGCTTCAACTTCAATTTCTCTCCAAAATTAATCATCACCATGCGTGCAACCATCATCCTCTTCATCAATTCAACCTTGTTATCTTCTTCAATTTCTTTAAAACAAGGCAGGCATTTTGGGACCCATCTTCTTCTCTCTCGTGGGAAGCCATGCATGGCATGGGAGTTCTTGGATCTCTTAGTTCTTAAGGTTGTTTTGGGTCTCATTGTTGTGCAGGCAACGGTTAGAAGCTTTGGGTTCTTGATCTCTTCCGGTGTCAGACTTGTTACGGAGCCATTTCGGGTTTAGGCAGCATTGGGGGTGTCGTTGGTGAGCTCAAAATTCATTTTGGAACCGTGGGGTAGCAACGTGACCTTGTGGGAGCAAGTACTGGAAGTCGTCGACGTTGATCGGTAAGTCAAAACTTACTGAATTTATTATAAATTAGTGTTAAGCACTGAAATGTAATTTTTGGTAGCGTATAGATTATTGAAAATATCTGTTGTGAATTTTAGGAAATATCAAGTTTGAGAAATTAGGGATCAGAGGTGTTTTGGTGATTGATTGGCAACTATTTCCTGACCATCGAGGCTATGTCAAGTTCATGGATTTAAGCTTCGAAATGCTTCGCTAAGTGGCTTGAAATTATTAAAATAATTATTATGAATTTTTAAAGAATTATCAAAACTATGAAAAATATATCGGAGCAGTTCGGCATAATTTCAGCTTTACGATATATTATTAATAGCTATAAGGGCATTAAAATAATTATTATTAAATATTAAAATTTATTAAAATTATCAAAATCTATGTGATTGGCTATTTAAGCGCCAAAATGTAATTTTAAGTAGCGTGTGGATTATTGAAAATAATTGTTGTTAATTTAGGGATTTCTGACTTTGGAAACTAGAAATCAGTAATTGAATCGGAGCGTCTGGGGAGCGTTCCGAGCTTTGGAATTATCAATTCTAGGTATGGGGAGTATTATATATCTTAAATACATGAGTTAGGAATGGATTAGGGGATAGTTTGATATTTAATTGAATTAATGATGTGATTGTGTTTATTCTTGATATATGATGATTGTATAATATTATCCCTTGTTGTATTGATTTTGATATTGTGATGATCAATGAGATGTTGTATATATATGATGAATTGATTGTGGTTCCTGTTCCTATATGCTATTGAAAAGTATAATGAATTGATGATGATAAATGATTTGGTATGCTTGTTATGCATTAGTGAATTGAGAAAATTATGGTGTATCATAAAATTAATGATGTTGACAAGCTAGGGTAGCTTAATTGACGATGAGAATGGATAATCATCGTTGTTTGTGCATAGCATTTGCATAGAAAGCTTACGTGACTGCAGGGGACCTGTAATTCTAGCCCAAATGAGAGGGCTTAAATTCTTTGGACTCCATAAAAGTCATTGAGTGGGACTCAAGGTGGCCTTAGAGTGGGACTCAAGGCTAGCCCGCAACACTACCGTTGTCGCTGGAAGTGACTGTGTTGCATGAATGAGCAAGTGGTTTGGTGCCTGTAAAATGGCCGGATCAGTTGGGAGCTGAGATATATTATTATATTTTGTTATCCCATCATTAAAAATAGATCCAGATGCATTACATTATAGCTGCGGGGTAGATGTTGTGAAGTGAATATGTTGTGGGACAGCTATTTACGTGCACTAAATGTTGCAGGGCACCATTATGATTATGAGAAGCCAAGCGACAACTTTTAAGGATGTTTGATAATGTATGATGATGGTGTGATCATATAATGTGTGTTTATATCCTAGATTAAATGACAATATTGGTATGATGATCTGGATTAAGTAAATTGAGTTGTGGATTGTCGAATATGGTTCTATATTTGTCATTATATATACATACATATATATATATATATATATATATATATATATATATGCTCACCCATGCACCAATTTTTATCTTGCAAAGAACTTAGACTATAAGGATGACTATTTAAAGCTTGAGAAGCTAGCGGTGGATGGATCTTAATGTGGATTCATTTGTGCATAGAACCATTCTATAGCTTTTTTATGTCATGTGTTCTAGCTGACTCTTTTGATACATATTATATATGTTTTGGAATAATGGATCTAAGTATCTGACGACTTCACTGAAAGTCTAGTTTTGATTTTGATATGTACTTGTGAATTATGGTGATGTTGATATCGATGCGGATGAATTAAATTGGATGCCATGGAATTAATTTAGTATGAAATGCCTAGGAGATGTTTAGAGATTTGTATGGTGATATATATGTATGTATATATATATATATATATATATATATATATATATATATGTTTTGGGGCTTTCGAGCAATTAGATCGATTCATAAAAATGGAAAAAAAATTTCCCCCGTATTTTTATCAAATGGTGTCGTATTTTTAATGATATAAGAACACTAGGTAGTACTTTGTACGTATGGTATATTTATAACTAAAATTATTATGTAATATATTATTTTATGTGTTTTGTATCATAAGAAAAATATTAACAGATAAATATTTTTATGAGATCAACACTATAATAAATATTTTAATTTAATTAAATAAAATATTAAAAAGAGAAAAATTTACTGTAACACTTATTTAATAAAAATACTATTGTATATCTATCCCCTATTGTGTTGATTTTGATATTATGATAATCAATAAGATGTTGTAAATATATGATGAATTGATTGTGGTTCTCATTCCTATGTGCTATTGAAAAGTATAATGAATTGATGATGATAAAAGATTTGGTATGCGTGCTATGCATTAGTGAATTGAGAAAATTATGGTGTATCATAAAATTAATGATGTTGACAAGCTAGGGTAGCTTAATTGACAATGAGAATGGATAATCATTGTTGTTTGTGCATAACATTCGCATAGAAAGCTTACAAGACTGTAAGGGGCCTATAATTCTGGCATAGATGGGAGGGCTTAAACCATGTGGTGGTTTCTTCGGTCTCCACAAAAGTCCTTGAGTGGGACTCAAGGCTAGTCTGCAACACTACCATTGTTGCTGGGAGTAACTGTGTTGCATGAATGGGCAAGTGGTTTAGTGCCTATAAAATGGTCGGATCAGCTAGGGGCTGAGATATATTATTGTATTTTGTTATCCCATCGTTAGAAATAGATCTACATGCATTGCATTATAGCTGCAGGACAAACGTCACGTGAATATGTTGTGGGACAACTATTTACGTGCACTTGCAGGGTAGCCATTATGATTATGAGAAGCTGTAGGACAGCTTTTGAGGATGTTTGATAATGTATGATGATGATGATGATGATGATGATGTGATCATATAATGTTTGTTAATATCATAGATTAAATAGCAATGTTGGTATGATGATCTAGATTGAGTAAATTGAGTTGTGGATTGTCGAATCTAGTTATGTATTTGTCATTTAATATACATATATATATGCTCACCTATGCACCAATTTTTATCTTGTAGAGAACTTAGACTGTAAGGATGACTATTTAAAGCTTAGGAAGCTAGCGGTGGATGGATCTTAATATGGATTCATTTGTGCATAGAACCATTCTATAGCTTTTTTATGTCATGTGTTCTGGCCGACTCTTTTGATACATATTATATATGTTTTGGAATAATGGATCTAAGTATCTAGTGACTTCACTGAAAGTCTAGTTTTGATTTTGATATATACTTGTGAATTATGGTGATGTTGATATCGATGCAAATGAATTAAATTGGATGCCATGGAATTAATTTAGTATGAAATACCTAGGAGGTGTTTAGAGATTTGTATGGTGATATATATATGTATGTATATATATATATATATATATAAATGTTTTGGGGCTTTCGAGTGATTAGATCGATTCGTAAAAATGGAAAAAAATTTCCCCCTGTATTTTTTTATCAAATATTGTCGTATTTTTAATGATATAAGAACACTAGGTAGTGCTTTGTACGTATGGTATATTTATAACAAAAAGTATTATGTAATATATTATTTTATATGTTTTGTATCATAAGAAAAATATTAACAGTTAAATATTTTTATGAGATCAACACTATGATAAATATTTTAATTTAATTAAATAAAATATTAAAAAGAGAAAAATTTACTATAACACTTATTTAATAAAAATACTATTGTCTATCTATCATCTGTGGTGTTGATTTTGATATTGTGATAATCAATAAGATGTTGTAAATATATGATGAATTGATTGTGGTTCCCATTCCTATGTGCTATTGAAAAGTATAATGAATTGATGATGATAAATGATTTGGTATGCTTGCTATGCATTAGTGAATTGAGAAAATTGTGGTGTATCATAAAATTAATGATGTTGACAAGCTAGGGTAGCTTAATTGACAATGAGAATGGATAATCATTGTTATTTGTGCATAACATTCGCATAGAAAGCTTACAAGACTGTAGGGGGCCTGTAATTCTGGCATAGATGGGAGGGCTTAAACCATGTGGTGGTTTCTTCGGTCTCCACAAAAGTCCTTGAGTGGGACTCAAGGCTAGTCCGCAACACTACCATTGTTGCTGGGAGTAACTGTGTTGCATGAATGGGTAAACGGTTTAGTGCCTATAAAATGGTCGGATCAGCTAGGGGCTGAGATATATTATTGTATTTTGTTATCGCATCGTTAGAAATAGATCTACATGCATTGCATTATAGCTGCAGGACAAACGTCACGTGAATATGTTGTGGGACAGCTATTTATGTGCACTTGCATGGCAGCCATTATGATTATGAGAAGGTGTAGGACAACTTTTGAGGATGTTTGATAATGTATGATGATGTGATCATATAATGTGTGTTAATATCATAGATTAAATGGCAATGTTGGTATGATGATCTGGATTGAGTAAATTGAGTTGTGGATTGTCAAATCTAGTTCTGTATTTGTCATTTAATATATATATATATATATATATATATATATATATATATATTCACCCCTACACTAATTTCTTATTTGCAGAGAACTTAGACTGTGAGGATGACAATTGAAAGCTTGAGAAGCTAGCGGTGGATAAATCCTACTGTGGATTCATTTGTGCATAGAACCATTGTATAGCTTTTTGATGTCATATGTCCTGACCGACTCTTTTGATACATATTATATATGTTTTGGAATAGTGGATCTAGGAATTGATGACTTCAGTAGAAGTCTAGTTTTGATTTGGACATGTCCTTGTGAATTATGGTGATGTTGATATCGATGCGGAAGAATTAAATTAGATGACATGGAATTAATTTAATATGAAATGCCAGGAGGTGTTTAGAGATTTGTATGGTGATATATATGTTTTGGGGCTTCCGAAGGATCAAATCAATTTGTAAAAATGGAAAAAAATTCCCTATATTTTTATCAAATAGTTACACATTTTTAATGGTATCAGAGCATTAGGGTGTGAAAACTAGTACTTTGTATGTAAAATATTATATTACATAATACTTTTATTTATCATAAGAAAAATATTAAAAGTTAAATATTTTTAAGAGATCAACACTATAATAAATATTTTAATTTAATTAAATAAAATATTAAAAAGAGAAAAATTTACTGTAACACCTATTTAATAAAAATATGAGGAATTTTTTTTTATTTTTACAAATCATTTGATCGCTCGGAAGTCCCGATATATATATATATATCGTTATATGATTCTCTAAACACTTCCTGGGAATTTCATACTAAATCATCATTATTAACGTAAACATATAAGTATCAAAACAAATACTAAACCTCCAATGAGGTTAACAAATACCTAGTCCACTATATACATACATATACAATATGTATCACAAGAGCCGCCTAGGGCGTATGACATCAAAACCATACATATATGTGCAAATCTTTCTTAAGGATTCACAATATAGCTTCACAAGCATTTCACCATTCTTCATTTCAATCTAAGTTCACCATCAGAAAAATGTTTAAGGGGTGAGCATATATATCTTAAATAACATACTAAACTGGAATTAACCATAACTTGTAACAATACGTATCTAGTCCCTACCGTAATCACTTAATAATCATACTTTTTATCTAATCAACTAATCATCATAATTCATCATTAATAACACTGCCATTCAACATATATACATCCACACATATGCATCAGCCATACTAATCATCATCATAAGTTGCCTAGCAACATTTTGATTTCAATATTTATATGCTAATGCATATGCATGCGGATTTGACTCTATTGATGAAAGTTATACTATAGTATAAAATTTTTTTCACCATATATCAATATCCAATTTTTATCGGTACCGAACCGATTGCCCATTTGCAATACTAGTCACTCCAAGTGACAACGGCATCTCAACTCAGGTGTCACGGGCCGACCTTGAGTCCAACTCAAAGGCGGCTGTGAAATCCAAAGAAACCACCACAAGGTCTGTGCCTTACTATCAGGCCGCCCTCCCATCTGTGTCAAATTCACAATTTTATCAACTCATTCTCAATAATAATCGATAACAAGGGATACTCAATAATTATAATCACCATTAATTATAATTATCAATTCCATCGTCAACATAATTAATAATTATTAAATTCATCAAGAACATCATTTACATTATCAATTCTATTTATTTTCATTTTTATTGTTATCAAGCTATCAATAAATCACATTCCAAATGTAATTATCAACCATATCATCATCATCATCATCATTTATTTTTTGTTGTCATATGTCATTTTCCATAGTCATAACAATTTTAATTTCAATAACCAACTCACAATGGGGATATCAATTTAACATTAATTATTTTCATCAACACATTTAATAATTATTATAATAACCATCATCATCATCATTAATATTCATAATTAACCACGATAATCCAAACACATCTCAATTTGTTCATAATTCATGCATCTACAATATAACATTCCCTCTACCTGGAATCGACGATTCTCAAAGCTTACAGCGCTTTCCAAACACTCTAATTTTGCTTTCGATCACTAATTTATCGATTTGATAATTTCTAAAATTAACAATAATTACTTTTAATAACCCAGCGCTACCAAAATCATACTTCAGAGCTAGAATCGTCAATTGATACCAAGTCCGGTGTGTTTTGACTTACCGATCAACGTCGACGGTATTCCAATACTTGATTTTGGAAACCCCAAAGCTGCTCGACATTCGAAATGGCTTCGAAGCGGTTCTCGAACATCGAAATCCGAAAACCCCAATCCCGCAACGCTGCCTACTTGCAGAAAATAGTTAGTTCTAAATAACTCTTGAAAATAAAGAAATCAACAGCTCTCCTTTTGTGACGATGGTTGCCGTGAGAAGAATAAAAGAATGGAATATCAAAGTTTATCTTAATTTAAGGATTTTTGAGGAAGAAGAAGAGGTGAGGTTGTGGTGGTATTTGTAGGTGAAGATAGCGGAGAAGAAATGGATTGGATCCCTTTTTCCTTTTCCTGGCTGCATGTAACACTGAGAGAGAGAAAGTGAGATTATAGTGGAATATGAGAAGAAACTATAAAAAAGGATGTTTTTTCTTACTAGCACAAGAGAGAGAGAGAGAGAGAGAGAGAGAGAGAAAGAGAGAGAGAGAAAGAGAGAGAGAGAATTGAAATTGGAAATGATAGAATTGTTGTTTGTCCTTTCTAATTGCATGAGAGAGCGAAAGTTGGAATAGGGAGAAAAAGAAGTCAATTGATAAATTGCAATTTATAACATTAAGGGCGCACTAGTCATTTACCGTATTTGGTTAATTTCTAAAATCAACCGGGTAAGTTCTGGTTACCCGAAACGTACCCAGATTAATCCCAACTATTAACTTAACTGCCTTAAATTAATTAAACATTCCTAATTTAATTATTTGGTCAACTAAATTAACCAATAATTAAATTCGGGATGTTACAATATTATCATCCTTTAAGAATTTCATCCCCAAAACTTAAAACATCACATAACTCAATGAAACAACTTCGGATATTGATGTCTCATCGAGTCCTCACGCTCCCAAGTCAATGTGATAGTGTTTCCCTACTTCCAAGCCACCTTCACCAATGGAACATCTTTTCTTCTCAAGCATTTGATCGAATGATTAACAATTTTGGTAGGCTCAACAGGCACAATTAAGTTCTCTTTTATCTCCACATTATCATCGACTATCATATATATAGGATCTGGCACATACTTCCTCAATTGGGATACATGAAACACATTATGAAAACTTGCTAACTGAGGAGGAAGTGCTATCTGGTAGACCACTGAACCAATTCGTTTCAGGATCTCATACAGTCCAATGTATCTCGGGCTCAGTTTCCTACTCTTCAACACTCGACCAATGCCCTTATGAGGTGAAACCTTCAAGAACACAAAATCACCAACTTGAAACTCAAGTGGTTTCCTCCTCTGATCATAGTAACTCTTCTGTCTATCTTGGGATGCCTTCATTTTCTCATAAATCATTTCAATTTGCTCAGTGGTTTGCTGCACAATCTCAGGCCCCATAGTCAAACTTTCATCGGTCTCCAACCAACACAGAGGCATTCGGCATCTTCAGCCATACAAAGCCTCAAATGAAGCCATATCGATGTTGTTATGGTGACTAATATTGTATGTAAATTCGACCAAAGGAAGAAATTGCTCCCCACTGCTACCATGCTTTTTCACACAAGACCCCAACAAGTCCTCTAAACTCTATATAGTATGTTCCCACAGCCCATCCGTTTGAGTATGATAGGCTGAACTCAACCGGAGTTTCGAGCCTAACTCCTAACGCAAGCTTCCCCAAAATTGGGAAGTGAACTTCGGATCTCTATCCGCCACGATACTAGATGGAACACCATGCAGTCGAATGATCTCAATATTGAAAACATATTGAAACCACACCATACTTCAATATGTTTTCAAGGATAAGGAATTCACAATTTAGAATTAAGTATATTGAATACCCAACATTTGGAAATTTATCTCAGTATATTTTTAGCGTTTACTAATCCTATAGGATATCACACAGGTAGTTATGACAATCGGTCATATTACAACAACACTTTACTCATAGCAAGCACACCTTGGGCTTGGACCTTAAAGTCTGCTCCGATACCATTAAAAATTGTAACACTTATTTAATAAAAATACGGGGATTTTTTTTTACGAATCATTTAATTGCTCGGAAGTCCAGAAAACACACACACGCATATATATATATATATATATATATATATATATATATATATATATCGCTATGTGATTCTTTAAACACTTCTTGGGAATTTCATACTAAATCATCATCATCATCATCAACGTAAACATATAAGTATCAAAACAAATACTAAACCTCTTGTGAGGTTATCAGATACCTAGTCCACTATATACGTACATATACAATACAAATCACAAGAGCCGGCTAGGGCGTATGACATCAAAACCATACATATATGTACAAATCCTTCTCAAGGATTCACAATACAGTTTCACAAGCCTTTCACCATTCTTCATTTCAATCTAAGTTCCCTGTAAGAAAAATATTTAAGGGGTGAGCTTATATACGTGAAATGACAAATACTAAACTAGAATTAACCGCAAACTGTAACAATACGTATCCAGTCCATACCGCAATCACATAATAATCATACTTTTCATCTAATCAACCAATCATCACAGTTCATCATTAATAACACTGTCATTCAACATATTTACATCCATACAAATCCATCAACCACAACAATAATCATCATAAGTTGCCTAATAGCATTTTGATTACAATATTTATATGCTAATTGTTATTCAAATATTATTATTATTATTATTATTATTATGGAAACAAAGCCAAAGACTAATTTTGGTATTAACTAAACCATGATATATATTAGAAATGTTAATACTAATATATTATATTTATATCTTAGCTATATTTTAAATTTACAATATTAAAAATGCAAACTTAATATTATAATATTATATATATATGGACTCACACTTCCATGAGAAATGAGTTCTTTATGGAAGTAATTTTTTTCTTACCTTAAAGAAAGTTTATACATAAACATTCTTATTGAAGATAACATTCTAAATTGGTGCCAAAAATGTTCAATTAAATAAATGAAAAGTTAAAGAAACTTATTAATATTTTTGAGGGACCAAATCTTTTAAAGAAATTTAGAAATATTTTTTCAAAGATCCTATATCGCCATTTAGTCATTTTCTTTTCAACAGCATAAAAGTATTTAGTCTAGCTATATTATAATAAAATATAAACACTTTTTGAGAAAACATTCGCTCAATTAGATGCAGCATTGCAGTTCTATTGTGGTGATTTAATTATAATATTGTTTTTTTTAATATTTGACTAATAATGCATGTTATTTACAGTATTAGAAGCTGTTTGGGACAGATCCTAAGGAACCCAACAGAGGTTGGAAGAAAGTAGTAAATTTATCCCATGGTCAAACAGAGTTTTAATTGTTTCAAACGACATGAATGATAAATATCAAATTTAAATTTTTTATTTTAACTCAACTTCGCTTCTCCAACTACAAATCAATCATCCCCTTAATCTATTTTTCCCATTTGCGAGGAGAAGGAAATGATGGATTGTATATGATTTAAGTGATAGCTTTTAGTCATTTACAAGTTAATAATAAATTAAGTATATTGTAATTAATTGTAACAAAATTATTGCGAGTTTGATCAGAAATGATAATGATTAAGCAGATAATAATACATGTGAAACGTGTAACTGTCATGTCATCATCAAACTGATTAAGTACGGGAAAACATTTCGTCATTGTCTATTGATTAATAGATTTTTTCAATAGGCTCTAAGACACATTTTAAAAATTTAAAGCACACTTTAAAAAACTAAAATATATAAAATTTTTATAACAAATTGTGTTGAAATAATCTTACAAATAAAAAATAACTATACTAAGTATAATATTAGTAAATATTTTTTACTTTTAGTTTTTTAAAAGCATACCATTAATTTGGTATATATCAAAAAGATCGTTAAATAATTTTGATAGTTCTCGATTTTTCACTTTTTTTAGAAAAAAAAAAAACACGAGGCATAACGGCTAATTAAATTAAAATATTTCGAGGAAAATAAACACAGGCAAAATCCCCTCCATAATTCTCGATTTCTCGTGTTTTGGTTACTAAATTTTTTGACAAATGTAAACACATTTGTTTTAGTTAAGCAATAAAAATAACTATTAATGCATATTAAAATGATCTAAAAATTATGAAATACGTGGATAATGAATCAATATATTTTTATCAATACACATTCTTTAGATATTTGTATAATAAAATAAAAATGACTTCTTTCGTTTCTATCTTTCTATTTATTAACTATTTATTTAAAATTTTTTAAGAGAGAATTAATTGTTCCAATTTCAATAATATTTTTATTGATATTAAAACTATTTTTTAAAATAATAAATAAAAGAGATATAAGAATAAGATAGAAAAAGAAATATTTGTTTTATAAAAATTAACATTATTAATTACACATTTTACTTATATAAAAATTTCTACCTCTCTAAACAGTTAAATAGAAACAAATGAGTATTTTACTTATATAAGTATTGGTAATAATTAAATTAAGCCTATCTAAAAATTTTGAAATGCTATTTATATAAATGTTTATTATTAATGCATTAATAATAATTAAATCATTACCATTATCATTATCACTAATTTGATTCTTGATTTGATCCATATGATAGAAATTGATAACACATAGAGTTAATGATATTTCATAACTAATCGATTGAGTAGCAACCCCTAAACCACCCAAAAAGGAATACTTATTACTCAAGTCATATCCTGACGTAAAAAGTCTAATGGAAGCAATACTTGACATAACAATCCATAAAAAAAATACTAATATCAAGATTAGATAAAATAAGGTTATAGCCAAAAGGAATTACTGAATAACTTATAATAATTGATATGAATGATATGGATGGTTTTATACTGAATAAATAAATATCTCCCTTAGATGGAATAATATTTTTGGATATAGATACAATGTTTTGCATGTTTTGTCTCTTATACCATTTTATTTTATTGAGGATTCACTATTATGTTTTAGAGTCTAGTGAGGATTTCAAGGTCTTTGTATGATTTCATTCAATAACCATCAATATTTCACATTAAGGGGATAAACTTAAAAAGATACTATGAAATTTAAATCAATACTAAATACTTGATATCAGAGCTCAAGTAACATACCTAATACCGTAGTAAAATAGTAGTATTTATAGAGTTGAGCGGTGATTGTGTCTTATGTGACCACATTTTCGCAGTATATGAGAAAAGTCTATGCAGGTGCATGTATTTTTGACACCCAAATAACGAATCTATCAATCTCTAAATGATCTTGGTTCTTTTTTATCAACATCGGTGATCATGTGTCCTTTATGGGATCGCTATTATAGGGCTTATGTTGACATCAGTTGTGGTAGCTTTATTATTAGTATGAGGTATGGGTCCTTCAATACATATATCAACATCTGGCCAAGGTCAATTTTTATATTTTATTGATAATGGAAATAGACAAAGCTCACTCTTATTTAATAGGTTGAGTGAGTGACATCATTAAATATTATAAACAACTTTTATTATAATTTTTATAAATTATTTATGATTAATTCTAATAAGCATTTTAATGTAACTTATCAAAACAACTTATTTTTAACTTATTATAAAAAATTATAACCAAATTTATTATATAAAAAGTGGTGTATAGAAAAATATACGGATGCTACTAAAGGTTTGATTATATTTCTACTACTCGAATTCTAAATCATTAGATAAGAGAATCTCTTAATTATTTGTGCTATGGTTACTTTACATTTTATTTGTTATTTCTTTTCAATAAATAGTGAGAATCAAGATCGTTTGTAAACATATAAATGACGCATGTCAATAAAGATTAAAGAAAGGGAGTTATTCTGATTTTGATTTTGAAATAGAATGCAATGAATTAAGATTTTTAGTTAATAATAAAATATAAAAATAAAAATAAGTTGCAATAATTGCAATTACATGCGTGCTTATCCTGTCACTATATTTAGAAATACTTTTAAGAGAAACCTTATAATTTAGGAACCCATAAATGGTATGAATGAAGTATCGATCTGGCATTTCATTGCTTAAATTTCATTAAAAATATGTACCATAGAAGCAGTTAAACTAATTAATGCAGTATTGTTTGTTTTAAACAACAACCCATTAATAAATTTAACAAAATTAAAGCAACGAAATGATGACAAAAGTAAAAGGAATTAGTGGGGTTGGTACGGGACATTGCCCAATGCCATATTTGGAGGATATTAAAAAATATAAATAAATAAATGAAAAATTTAGTTAGCCAGTTTGGTAGGTTAATACTTAAGTGATTTTCATTTTACAAAATTTTTAAAAAAGTCACATGTCTGATGTTTTTCTCTTCCTTTTTTCAAAAAAGCATTTTTAAATTTTTATGATATTTTATATTAATTTGATATATTGCCCGTCATCTTTTCTTAAAAAGAAACATTCTTTTTTCTTTTACATGCTAGTGTATCCACTCGTTGTTAATTGAGATAAACCTTATTTTCAAACTCTTTTAGTTTATAGAACAAACTAATCTAACCTATTTTTTTACAAACTTTAGGGTTCGTTTGGTATATAGTTAAAAAATAAAGTTTAAAAAAAGGAGAAATTTAAAATTTTACGCCGTTCAGGATAATCAAAACTTCGTTTGACTGTTGAATTACCTACTTGCAAACCAAATTTGCAAGTTTCAACATTTATGCAAACAAACACTTAATATTACAAAGTAACCTATTTTATTATTCCTACCCATAACATAACCATGATGATTTCTAATCCATTTTTTCTATTCACAGGTGGAAAGAAATGGAACAGTTCATACACATACATAATATAATATATAGTTTTATTTAGTGTAGGAACCACTAATTATTTTATTTTTTTTAAAAAAAGAAAGGAGATTAGGCAGGGAACAGAAGCAGGTGAAGGAAAAGCTTTGAGATTCATCGATCATTCATTCATTCATTGGAAACAGAATTGGGGATTTCACAGCCACTTTGCATTCCTTTCTTGTGCCCACAAAATGAACCTCACGTTTGTTGGGTTCTTTGAGTATGACACAACACTCAATCCAAGCCCTCCATCTCCCAACCTCTTCCAATCAACGGTTCAGATCTCTTCCCTCTCGCTTTTCAATTAGGACGGCGCCACCACGTCCCTTTTTGTCTCCATTCCTTTTCTGTTTTCATTTTTTTTTAATTTTAATTAAAAAATTATTATTCTATTTTAAAAAAAATTATATATTAAATATTGAAAATATTTTTTATTTAATATATTTTATTTAAACAGTATCTCAAAATATATTTGAGAGCGATGACAGAAAACCACGTACTAGAACAATTTAGTAGGAGCTGATTTATCCGCCAATTGGTTCTGTTTCCCTAACCTTAAAAAATAAAAAATAAAAAATAAAAAAATATAATAGGTTTATTATTAAAACAGCTTCATTGGATTAGAGTCTTGGACTTTGCCTCTCTCTCTTGTTTCTTCCTCTGTGTGTATCAAAGTTGTTCCACAAGCACAACCTCGGTTTTTCTCCTTTCTCCCTCTGTTCCAACTTGCAGAGAAGAATCACAACACAAATAAAAGGTAACCACCACATACATAAAATTCAAATATCTCTGCTCCACCTCCACCACTATATTTATTTATTTATCGATCAACCTTTGTTGAAAACAATATGTGATTGATTTTGTTTTATTTTTATATATGATTTCTTGCCGTTATTCCACGTCCATGATGATAATAAATACTTTTTTGACGATATGAACAATCATGATGATAATAAATACTTTTTTATTTAAAAATAGGTAAACTCTTGATTGAATTATAATTTTGAAATATTTTCCTATTAAAATAAATGAATTATGGGGTTTGTAATACGTTGAGGTTGAAATTAATCGATGTAATGACGTGGGGGTAAGGATTTTGAAGTTTTTTAATGTCTATTTTGGTGTGTTTTTTTTTTTTATGTTAATTTGGATTTTTGGGATGAGTATGGTATGGTTACTTTTGAGCTTCATTTCAGCGCTAAAATAACGGAGACGAAGCCTTTGTGATTGTGTGGAGAATATTTGATGAAAGGCTTTGTCCTTTAAAAACGTAGCGACCCTCCACTTTTTTCTGGAACCAATCAACCCCTTTTACTCTTCTTCTTCTTTCTTTCTTTCTTTTTCCCATTCACTTATTGTTGTTTTTTCACTCTTACAATCAATATGTTGTTTTCTTGGTTCTTTGGGATGTTTTGGTTTTGAGGAATTGGGTTTCTTGCTTGTTTTGTTGTAAAGAATGTTTCTTTGCGGTTTTTCTGATCATGGGTCCTTGCTGTTGCCATTCCTCATCATCTGATCACATATTGGTTTGTTATTTTTCGTTTCACTTTTTTTTTTGGATTGTTCTTGCTGTTGATTTTGTGCTTCAGGTTTTGTTCAATGTTAACTGGTTAAAGAATCACCGAAGTATTAGGCATAGGATAGCACCCTGTTGATTCACGGGAAGGAGAAAAAGTAACAAAGGAAAAAAAAAACGTTGAGTTGGAGAGTGTTTATTCTATATTATTATGACGTATATAATGGGAAACTGTAGTAACTTTAATTTTATGTATGTATTAATTTGGGGGCCCAGAAAAGAAAATACAAAACTCTATAAAAAATTGCTGCTACAACGGTTTCATTGTAGTGAGAAATATAGTGTCTGGGCGAGGCGTATAGTTTGTAGGTTACGCATGCAATTGAATCTTTCTCCATGATTTGCAACAGCTGCTTGGGAATTTCAATGACAAAATTTCTATTGACTATTGAGTCAATGCTTGTCAGTTTACTGATTTTCTTGGAATTTTGACCAAATTGTTTTTATATACCAGCAATATTTTTTAGTGTTATCTGTTTCCTAACTTTTACACCTGCTTTGATGTAGTTCAGATTCCATAAGGATGTATTTAGTTGAACATTCAAAACCTAAGAAATTGACTCAGCTGAATCTATGATATTATTGTGAGAAATAACTCTCTAAGGATGAATTTGACAAGAGGATTTGTTAATTTTTGCTGTATATTTCCCTTTGATTGAATTTTCTAGTCAAAGGGATTTCTGAGTGCTTACTGTGATAAGCTGCTTTTACATCCCTAACACACAACATTAACACATTAGCAATGACTTTTGTCTTATGAGTTATGACCCTTCATTTTTGTTATAAAATGCTGAGCATATTTCTTTTTCTCCCCTTTCACCTGAATTCCAGATATTGTATATGCTAGCTGTGACTGTGAAGGCTTTGTTCAAATTCATCTGAAGGTTCTCTGTAAGAATCAAAACACAATATTTAATATAATTCCAATTGTTAAGAAAATACAAAAGATTGTCACTTTATTTTATTTCAAAGCATAGAATTTATTGCCAGAGATTACTAAGAAGATATTACTGTGGAGAAATTTAACTAAAGTAGCTATATATGTGAGAAATTGGCCTATTCCTTTATGTTATCTGATTCTGAACCCAAAGTTTGTGCACTATGAATGGAGTCTCTGTTGCTGAGTCTGACCAACTGTCATGTTGGTACTTGAGAAGTTCTGCATGTGATTGGTTGCAAACAAGAAACTTTGAAATTATTGTCTTCTAAAATCTATATTATGATTTGAGCAACCATTTAACTTGTATTAGTTTTTGATGATCTAATTGTAATGCACCATGCCAACATGTTACAGATTTGAAGGGAGTAAGCTATTGATGGATGAATATTCTGGTAAAAAAGCCATTGATGGGGTGGTAATCCCTAGAAAAGGGATGGGCCACGTGTTTAGAGATACTGCTAATACCAAAGATAGAAATGGTCAGGTGTGCAGCCGCCTTACATGCAGTAGCAGAGTCAACTCTCCAAAAGGCGCTCAAATTGGTTCTTCGGAAAAAGGTAAATCTTTGAGACCTTCAATCCGATCTTCTTCAAGTGGAAAGGAAGCAATTGGAAGCTCCTCAAGAACTTTTTCTGGGACTAGTAGTGCAGGAAAACCCCCTATAAAGCCTCGGAAATCATTATCATCTCAATTAGAGACAGATTCATCTGAAACTAGTAGTGTACAGGATGAACCAGAAGTTTCAAAACTTGTTCCACACCCTGAGAAAGTTCAGACAGGGCTTCAATCTGAAATGGAAAGTACAGAGTCTGGTAATGTCATGCTGATGGAAGTAGGAAGCTCTAGTGCAGCATCCAATGCAAGATCTCGGAGGAATTTTCATCCAAAGCCAGGATTTCGAGGTCAAGAAATTAAAAGCACTGGTCCAGTAACACGTGCTGGTACCAGTAGGTATGGATTGAGAAACCTCAGATGTAACACTATTTCTGATGTCATCCCTGCTTGTTCCCAACCAGATTCAAACCTTAACAAAAGGAAGGATATGGTAAAAAAGAGAAATTGTGAAGGGGAAAGTAGTTCCACAGCTAAAGGGAAGAAGATGAGTGGCCCTTCAATAGAAGGGCGAAACTCTGGTCCCAGAAATGGCATATCTATTTCTGATACAAGAATGTCTAGGAATAATCCTCCTCATAGAGACAGGACAGATAGCAATGGAACATCAGTTAGAACACGAAGATCAATTAGTGGCCATGGCAGGGGAAGGCTTGCTAGTCAAGGAAATGCTAATCCTATGGCCCCTAATCAGTCTTTTGTCAGGATACCTTCTTTGCCCCATTCTGGTGATCTCAATGTTCCGGGTGTATCACATCATACTTCTGTAGGTACCCCTTTAACTTGTCCAAGCTCTTATAGTAGACCAGGTACTGGCAGTGAGGAGTTATATGGTGTTATGCCTGTATCTCCTTCTGAATATGGCATCACTCATTCTCTATTAAACCGGGATAGCTTTCGACGACGTTACAACATGGATGGTATTGCAGAGGTAATTTTCACTAAAAACATAGGGGTTACATGTTTTTTGTATCTTGGCCTTTGACATGAGAGTTGTAACTAAATTACTACTTTGTAACTTTATATAGGTATTGTTGGCACTAGAGAGGATTGAACAAGATGTTGACCTGACACATGAGGTAGTTCATGATTAAAATTAGCCTGACTTAATGTATCAGTTATTTGATGCTTGTATGTTGTTTGTTTGCAGCAAATTCTTTTACTGGAATCTAACTTATTCCTTACTGGACTGAACTTCTATGATCCGCATAGAGAAATGCGATTGGACATTGATAACATGTCATATGAGGTTTGTTACTGTCATAACTTAAGGCGTTACAATTCAGCTTCTTGTACGTGCTTGCTTGTTTTTTGTGGTTTGACAGTTGTTTTTACTTCATATTTGGATGAAAATGTTCTTAAGGATGCAAGCTATTAAAAGAACACAGGATTATAACGTAATTTAGTGTGTGGTTTGTTATTTATTAGAATGTTACTTCAGCTTTCGAGGGGGAGGTTTAAAATTTAGCTGAGTTTCAAGAGATGGATTCGAGAAGGGATCATTTTCCTTGATATTGCGTGCAGTTTGTGTTTGATTTTTTTTTTTGTAGCTGTTCTCACCTCCTAAAGTTTTCAATAAATGACAGCAACTGCTGGCTCTGGAAGAGAGGATGGGTAGTGTGAGCACAGCTCTAACAGAGGAAGCACTATCAGAATGCATAAAGAAAAGTTTGTATCAATCCTCTTCCTCTGATCATGCAGCTGAGAGTTGCAATGAGAATAAGGATGATATCAAATGCAGCATTTGCCAGGTATTTTTCTCACATTAAAATGAACCTTTTTGCACTTCTCCATGGCAGTCAGGGTGTGATTGAGCACCGTCACAATGCTATGGTTTATTGCTCATGTTGGATTGATGATGTACCAGTGACAATCACAAAAATGGTATTCTATTCCAGCTATAGCCAAACTAAGTATCTGTTGGCAAAAGGGTCTGCCACATAGCTGAACTTGCACTTTACATTGTAAACATTTATAACCATTTAATACTAATTCCAGACATTTCCACCCTTTTACAAAAAGGATTCTGGGACTAGGACTAGCCATTGCCTCTCTCAAACTCATGCACTTTGAAGTCATTGTTACCATATCTAATTTAAGATAAATTGACTTGATTTGTAGGAGGAATATGCAGTTTCAGATGAAGTTGGAAGTTTGAAATGTGAGCACATGTATCATATGGTTTGCATACAGCAGTGGCTAAGGCTAAAGAACTGGTGTCCTATTTGCAAAGCATCGGTGGCACCATCAAATTCATCCTCATCCCATCAACCACAATGTTAGACTTAGACCACAATGAGGGAGACTGATTTCTTTGTACCCCTCTTTCTGTTTATTATTTTTCATTTCATCACTTTGTACAAAATATACAGTTACTTGTTATTGCCTTATTGGTCATTTGTACATAGCCAATATCTTCATACTTGTTATGCAATAATCCAAGCCAATGGCTTGATGGACTGGAACTTGTTTAGCTATCTGTGGGTGCAATATCTTCTTTTTAATCCTTACACAAGAAGCACTAAGGATTTGGAAGAGTAAATTGTAGGCAAGGAAGTTGTTCTTTTTCTTTCATTATACTAAAACGTTTATTATGAGTGAGGTGTGTGGCAACTTCTCAAACTCAGGATTCAAGGCAGAGACGAATCCAGACAATTCAGGAGGAAGTGGTCAAGAACTATTTTTTGGCATATATATGTATAAAAATATTATCCAGTTTTAAAAAAGAAACTATTTTTTGTTCGCTTTTGTTGTTAAAAAAACATTTCTCACAAACTAAATAAAGCCAACGAAAATCTTTGAATTTTGTAATAATAATATTAAAAGTCATATATAAATAGTTTTTAAGTAACTGACAGTGCCAACAAAATCTACACTGATACTATGTACATTCATCTCATTTCTTACGATATTTTATTTGTCCAATTTGTTGTTTTGTGTTAAAGCATTACACAATTCGCAACAGAGGAATTTTTTGTTGTACGTATTTCAAAGATAAACTTGTTAGAAGTAATATTACTTGCAGGGAAAACATTGATATAATAACTTGGGAATGGAAACAGATGCACCCTTATATCACACTTCACTTAAAGGAGGACGCACAATAATTCTCAATTAAAATTCGTGTAAAGCGAAGTAATGCTTCGGTTGGAAGGAAATGAAACAGAATATAAAGAAATTGGAATATAGAAAGAAATAGGGAGGTAAAAATAGTGTAGAAATAAAACAAAAAATCATGGGAGTTTAATTTCGGAATTTTTTTTTTCAAAAATGTTACTTTTCTTTATATTTTTTATTTTAACAATTTTTTTTACATCGGAAAGGATTTGGAGAACAATTTACCAATAGAGTTATAACCTTTTTTTCCTTACAAACTCTTGAAAATACAAAACAATATTAAATGAACAGTGTTTTTTTAATAATTAACAATGCAACCAATAATTTTTTAGAAAAACTAAATGACACCTTAATATATTTCCAACAAAATTTCAAACCAGTAAAAAATATTTCAAGTAACTATGTTAAAACTTGGTAGAAAAATATTGTCATTTATAGTGATACTATCTTGCTCGAACCTAAATAGGTATATTAAACAAATAAAAATCATCATCTTAAAAATCTTTTCTATTGGAATAATGGAGAATAAAAGGCTCCAAAACAAAATGTCGTGGTTTACTACATTTGAAGGGAAAAATGGATTTTTTTTGTTAAGTAAAAAATAAAAATTTAAATTGCTTCGTACATAAATATATTTCTTTTCGAAATATGATAAGTAATGGCTTAAAGCCCTAATTTTGGAATTTAAAGTGTTTCAGGAGCAAGTTTAACATTTCCAGCTTAATTGGTTGAGTAATAAATAGAATGTGATAGTTATGAATTTTGAAACGTTTTTAATTCTTAATAAAACAAGAGAGAACATAATTAAATGTTAAAAATAAGGGTTTACTTGAGCCGCTGGGTGTGTTTGGTTATCAACTTTGGTATAACCAACCCTAAAAATAAATCCTACGGTCAAACGGAGTTTTGACTGTCTCAAACGACGTGAAAGATCAATATCAACCCTTAAATTTCTCTATTTTTCCAACTCCGTTTTCCCAACTGGAAACCAAACGAACACTTAACCTCCAAGAATATGAAGTTCTCACTCCATGGATTTGTCCAGCGGAAAAAAAACCAATACACCAAAATCAAAGTCCAATGTGTACGAAACTAAAAGGAATAAAACATGTCAAAGTGAGTTAGAAAATTAAAATAAGATCAATCTTATAATTAAAGTATCAAAATACTATTTTTAGCTATTCATAACATGGGGTTGACTTTTTTAAAATGGGTCATCCTCTGCACCAAAGGAACATGATTAACTGGATATTGCAAAACTTGTAAATGAAATCAACATAGCCTGTTGAGCAAAATTTTGAAAAATTCACCACAGACATAGCCTTGTTCCATTTTCATTTTGTAGAAACGAAGGAATGAAGGTGCTGAGTACTTGAGAATGCATCTATTCGATATCAAAGATAATTTTGCATGATGTTTGATGTTTGTACTAGAAAGAAGTTTCACCTTTTCAACCATTCTATTCATGGCAATCGCAATCAGTAGGGATATATTTTTTTTCGCTTTATAAGAAAAAAACAGAGGGGCCCCGGAAAAGGTTTGTGGTACAAAATGAAAGTAGTGGTGTTTCAAAAAAAAAAATAGTAGTGACATAGGCTGATGTAATCTTACCACGTGCAGAAATTCATTCCAAGATGCTGTGAACAGACACAATCATCAATCTTACACGTGCAGACACAATCTAGTGATATAGGCTGATGTGATCTTTATAATAGTACCACAAAACAAGAGCTAAATGCATCAGCTCAGAAACACAAGTAACAGTCACCATATAGGAATATAGTATTGTGGTGAATGGTGATAACAGTACAAAATTTTCTGTTCCTCAAGATTCCGTCTTACAAGTCATACTTACATCTCCCTCCCCAAGTAGAAGGGATGCATAGCATGATTGCATAAATCCTCTGGTTTAGATTGCCCTTTTGCAGCATTAGTGTTAGTAAATATGCCAAATTCAACTAGGAAAATATAATGATGATAAAGAAATAAATGAATGACATAAATACTATACAGATGCCCAAGCACCCGATGTTAAACCAGCGGCATTGAAATTTTACCACAACTGAGATTTCACCAGATGTTCATCATTCATCCTCTGTTTTTTTATATATATGAATATTTGAATTAATGTACTGTGAAATAAGAATGAAAACATTTATAATAGCGGGCACCGTTCCAGTCCAATACTGGCTAATCTCAGTATCACTGTTATGTAGTATTTCCATGGTTACCTTCGTGTTGCTTTTGCCATTCATCAAGGACTTAACCACACAACTACTATGAAAGAACCTTAAAATTTTATCATAATTGACCGTGGACCATTCAATTTTTTTCCCGTGAAACCAAGGATGTCTCGGCGAAAAACCGAAGATTAATCCCTTAGAGGCAAAGAGACCACAAATGGGTCATGCATCTCTCAACAAAACCGCTTCTATATATACACAGTTGGATTAGAACAGCTGAATATTCAATCTTATACAATTGAATAACATTGTAAAATCTAAATATGACTCCAAACTAAACTCAAGTGGGAGACATCTAAATTTTCATTGGAAAGATAGTCATGAGTATAGATAGCAGTTCTAAAAGAAATAAACTACAAATCAATTGGACGACCATTATGAATATATGTAGTCTCAGTCAAGTTTCTCCAAGCTGCTTTCGACGTGTACTCATAAAGCAGAGAGAAGAGAGAAGAACAGTTAAAAACATTGTCCATTCTCCTTTACCCCCTTTTCAGCCTCCACATTCTTAATTTTCACCAATCTCACAGCACAATGTATTATGTAAGAACTCACTTGACAGCGCAGAGGATGGACCTAGAATTGGCTTTTTCTGAACAGTGCGCTTGTTCCACTTTAGTGCAAATATCTATTCAGGCGATCAATAATTTATCAGTTTTCAGAACAAGTTAATAAGTACCAAAAACACAGCAGTATGTTCTCTGAGTAAGACATAGTACCCACTTCAGCTTTAGCCTTTTGGAAATCATTGTCTAAACTTCGATCAATTTACAGATGGCCACTCCTGTAGTCTCCCAACTTCTGTTAATAACCATGAACTAAGGTGTTGATACTCAACAGAAATTTACAGAATAGGTGGAGGTGGATATTTGCTGTGGTTTTAAGATTCCAGGATTTACATACGAGCACTAGAATGCCACCCCAACCCCCAAGGGTGGCATTTTCCCCAAGCCTTGGCTCTCTTAAGGTACCATCATCTCTACAATGCCACCTAGAGGGTACCTTCAAATTTTGCACCTGCAGAAAATTGACGAGATGATGCCATGCACAACAGCCACTCGGATCACCTGTTTCCACTTGAATTGAAGTCATACGAAGAAATACAGACAAAACCCAACCTCAGCATTCTAACTAATAAATATACCAAGAAAGTCAATAAATAAACATAAATCCTCAATTATCATTTGTCCAGTCAATGTTTTAAGTTGTACTATATTGTAACAATTAGATATCAGGGTGACAACATAGAGGATGAAATAAGATAATAAATTTCTAAATATTCAAGCAGCATTAACTATGGATTGTTGTCACTGGAAAATTACACTTGAAGCCCTGTTTATAATTATAAAAACTACGCTAACAGACAGATGAAAGAAATAATCAATTAGCAACCCCATTTATCATGTATTCAATTCAAGAACAGAAGGAACATCAATTAAAATTCAGGTAGCGTGATATTGAAAGATTCAGATGGTTTCCAGCATTATTAGTGTGTGTTACTGCCAAGGGCTCAAAATGCTACCAAAGAAAATGTGTAAGAAACTTTTGGTGATCCGTAGCACGTAAACAATTCTAAATGATTCAGCGTTGAGTCCATGAGAAAATTCATACTAATACACCATGTTTGGCATTTTCATGCTGCACCTCAAACATGTTAAAAATTTAATTCCCCACTGAGCTGGGAATGTATACAGATCTGATAAATTTATGGAATTATCATCGTACATTGTATACATTGCATCTGTTGCTTGGTTGTATCAAGTAGTAGAAAACCAACACAAATGGCACGATCATGATTCATTATTTAAAAGTCTCTCTTTCTTTGTTCCCCTACTGCATTCATAAGCAACAACCCGTTTCCAGGTAACTTTCTCCAATCTAGCTGACTTTGCATAAATAACTTGCTGGTTCACCAGATTCTCAGCAAGACACTGTTGCTTAACACATCAACACTTTTCAATTACAAGTGTTAGTATACTTCAGACATATATAAGACGAAAATGTTAAAATGATTTGAGAGAATTGGATGTAAACATCTATTATTTCCTTGAAGTTTTCCTGTAGAATTTTCATGCACTTTAGGCCTACTCTGCTTTCAATTCCAAAGGTTCTCAGATTACAGATGACATCCCATACGTCACTACGATTGTAACACAAAAATGTGCAAACAACTTCTCTCAATGAATTTTAAACAAAATCATCAAAATGGTTAATGATCAACTAATACTAGGAGAAATTACAATTTATTTTCATTTGCAGACTAAAACAGCAATAACAAAACTAACGAGACATCAAATGGGTTGGATAATAGGCATTCATAAATTAAAAAAAAAATTGTACATTAAATTGAAGAAAGGAGATATATCAAAATTTATAACTCTCATAGTTTATTGAAATAACAATTACAGTCACCAAATTAATTTGCACTAATAAAGTAGCATAAGTTACAACTCTACACAAAAGACTAGAAAACAAAAACACTACTTTTGGGTATTGGTGAATTTTGACATCAGAGAGTTCAACCATAAAAGAGAAATGACCGGGGAAATTTCAATAGATGTTAATGTGTTATTGATATTGAATTTCAATCAATCCTCAGATTCTAAAAATACATACAGAGCGACCCTGCTGCTCTTATACATGTCATGTTCCTTGGTCCCAGCTAGACAACAGTATCCCTGCAAAAACTTCTTAGTTTTCTTTCTCATTGGCTGCAAAGCAAACAAAAGCCTTGAGATCTCTAGCAATGGCAAATACAGCCAATATAAATGCTAAAAAACATACAACAGTGCAACCAACCCTGGGTTCAATTTGATAGTACCCTTGGTTGCAGTTAAATAAAACTCTGATCCATCCAAGTCCAACAAAGAGCAGAGAATTCAGTGATAAGACAAGTTGAAGCTTAGAACTAATATTTCATCTTGAAAGGACAAAAGAAGTATCTATGTGTGGCCATCTGTCATATGCTGGCACAAGGAACAGGACTGGGGTGCACCAATGATCACCAACTATTGCTAAGCCATCAGAACTAGAAGACCTTGTGCATAAGAAGACAAATTTTCATAAATCTGTTATTCCTCAAATGATTGCATGGATATTTTCTCCAACAGCAGTGGCCAATCTTCTCCAAGTTGTCGTGGATTTAGTTCCATGGCAACTTTAAAATCATGCAACGAAACTGAGCATGGTGTTCTGCGTTCAGGTAGGGCTTCTGCGGACCCACCAATACCCTGCATGTGTAAATGATTATTTGGCCACATGCCGTTGATGACCTTACCCTGCATCTGCTGTTTGGGAGCAAGGGGCTTCCTCAGCTCATTTGCAGACCTAGCTCCAACTAACTCAACACAAGACCTGATCAACCGTTTCAGGTACACATCCAACATATTATTCAGCATATTGGCACAATCCATAGAAACAGTTCCAAGACCTTGTACTGCAGCAATCTGCTCCATGCGCCGTCTCAGTATATCTGTATCAGACAAACTACCACTGTCACAACAACTATCAAAATCACCAGCTCTGCCCACTGGTAATGCCTTTCGGGCCCCTCCTACACTTGCTGAGCAGTAAGGAATCCCAAGTGGCGCTTTCAGGGGACTTCTGGAGGAACCCAGGCGGTTCAATTGATCCACCTCTTCCCCATCTTCAACAATTGACATTTCAGCCGGCCCTTTACCATGTAATCTTAGTTTTCCTGCAGGTCTCTGAGCAGCATCTACCCTTTCATTCTCAGGTAGCTCAGCAACAGCTTGGAGATGCTGCATTGGTCTCTGATAATCACATGGAGTAAGAATTCCATTCTCCGGGTCAAGCTTACTGCCACAGTCTTCTGTACCGATGGATTTGTGAGAAACAGAGTCAACCTTCCCATTTGGTCCAAGAGGGCTTGGCCTGTCTCTCAGCTTCCGGTCACGAATTCCAGACCTAAGCTTACCAGGGGATCCTGGCAAAACCCCATTTGACCAAACAGGTGATTTGTGATTTTGGTTTTGGAAGCTAGCAACACTCTGTTCGTGCCCATCTTCTCTGCCAGGGGATATGTCTGTCGCATGCTCTCCAGAGTTCTGGAGACCTAATGGCTGGATTGGTGGTGGGGTCTTGGCTTGGCAGGCATTCTTCAAAATTGACTTTATAAAATGGTTGTGCAACGGAAGGTTCTCCCTCCCAAGCACGCGAAAACACAACTTATCAAACTCAGTCTTGCACAGCTTCTGACTCAGAAACCTGTTCAAGTAATAAAAGTACCGCCTTGACTTTTCCGCTCCAAGCTTCTTTATAATCTGTGCTTTCAATTCACCCAAATCAATTCTTGAACTCTGCTGGGGTTGCATTTCTCACCAAACAGGTTCATACAACACCCAACAAATAAAAAAAAAGACCCACCCACCAGCAACCTCAATTTGACCAAAAATTACAGCTATTTCCGTTTCCAAACAACACTAACCTTCCCCTCCCCCATATCATTAAAAATCAACAAACCACAATCTCTGCATATCTGAACAACCAACCAGATGCATGAATGACACTAACAGTAACAATTAACAACAGAGTAACCCAGAGAGAAACTTACAATTCTGAACAAAACAGGGTTACCCTCACGCCCAAAAAAACACCCCAAATTCAGCAACAAACAGAACACAACAAATGCAAAACCAAAACCCTAGAGATCAAACCGCAACAAAACTCCCGAACTCAGAGCGCGAAATTTCACAAATCAAAGTGAAATTCATTGAATTGAATGGCGTTATCAAAACCCTAAGTTTGAATCACCAAACCCGAGTCCGAAACACCATGGTTGTGTGGAGCGAACATCACAACATCACTGCACCAATTCAAAACCTCATTGTTTCACCAAATTCTAAACCTTCGAACTTCGAATTTCGAAATTCGAAGTAGAGGGAACGAGATCAGTGAGTTGGGCAAAACTGAGTCACGACAAAAAAAACGAGAAATTCAAATTGCAACGAAACGAAGCAGAATGAAGAAGAAAGCGGAAGTGTTTGGGACAAAAACAAATGACTCGTACATTGATTGAACTCTAACCTTCGAAATTGCTCACAAATCTCAAACCTCACTCTTTCAATCTTCCAAGCTTCGACTTCTCTCCTCTCTCTCTCTCTCTCCCTCTCTCTCTCTCTCTGTCTCTCTCTCTCTCTTTCTATTCTTTTTCTTTTTTCTTTTTTTTTTCTCTCTCAATTTAATTTAATTTTGATTTTGATTTTGATTTTGATTTTGTTTTTGTTGGTGAATTTATATTGAGTTTCTGCTCCATCGCTGCTAATACTATCCTTCTTTGCTTCTCTTTTCCTCTTTTGTTTTTTTTTTTTGCACTCGTCTTTCTCGGTGTCTCTAACCAGGTTTTTCCTTTTTTATTTAAAAATAAATAAAATATATGAATATATTTACATTTGGTTGAGTATGATTGATAATTAATTCAAGGATTTGTATATACCTTTTTCTTTAATAATTGGCATAATCAGTTGTTATTGTTGTTGGGGTTATAATCCTCTCTTATAACTTGTCTAAAATTTGTTTATTTTTTTTATTTCTTTGAATAATATTCATTGACTCTACTCCTTTTACTCATAGTTATAGATATAGTCATTTAGGATATAATTTTTTTTTAAAAAAAGTATAATATATGATGAGTAGCGTAAATTTTGTATCATAATATCAAAATGGAAATTAAAAAAGGCATAATATTAATACATCCCTAATGTATTGTGTTTAAATGAAATTGGCCTTTTAAGTTATTGAAAATCAATCATAACCTTCATCATTTGTAAATGTTTATCAAATTTATCTTTATCATCAACGTTATTTATCATTGTTTCTTGAATTGTCACTTGACACTTTAAGTGTTTGACTAGTTATCACATGACTATTAAAAACGCTGAGATAGAAGGTTACAACATATTAAACAAGATCGTAAACTATGAAAATGTATCAAACAAACCCTTGAATCCCTACATTCGTTATTTAATAGTAAAGTGAAAATAAGTTAGGTTACTTATTAAGGATCTATGACTACTCTACATAATACTAAAGGGGTGGGATGGGAGAGTCATGTTAAGGAACTAGTGAGGATTGGCTAAGGTGAGAGGAAGCAGTGCAGGGATTAGAGAAGAAATAGGATGATGAAGGTTGTAGTTGTTGTCTGTGAGTGTGCATTCAAACCATTTATATGAATTTAAAGTTTCTAAAACTAACATCTTTGAAAATAGGGATGTTAGAAATTAAATTATATCTATTATTTATTTAAATAAAATATTATTATCAAAACTGAACCCACAATTAAAAGTTTAATTTTTATTTTATGTGTACATATAAAAGCTTACATCAATATTTTTTTGGCAAATATATGTGTGTAGAATGGAGCTTGTGTCTTTTTTTCATTACTTTATTAGGGTTTGAGCATAGTACATTTTATTCTTTCAACTTGTGTTCTTTAGGACTCAAATTATAGTTTTGCCTCGAAGACCAATATGTTCCTAGTACCACATCAACATTTTTGTTAGTAAGCCCTGTCTTTTTTAAAACAAAGTATACTAGCTTGTGTTATTTAATGTAGCCTTTTGAAGTTAACTTTCTACTTTTATACTGAATAACAATCAACCAAACACCAAACACTTGAATTCTTATTTGGAAAACTTGTGTGAACTTGTTTCAAACTTTAGACAAATTCCTAATGATAAACTGAGCTTAAAGCTCCCTTTATCCATGTACATGTTTGGTGTATTTATTGTATTCTTGCATTTGTTTATCTCTTTCTATTCAACTAAATTTACAATGACATTAGACTTAAAAATAATTCGTTAAATTTCAGGCTCTACTTGTGCATTAATATGAAATACTAGCATTTTGATTCATGCAGTGTTGTGCATGAAAATGAAAATTATGAAAGATAATATGAATGTATGATTTTTTATGACAATAATGGTTAATATTGAAACTTGATTAACACATTTATGTGTAAACAAAAAAATTTATAACAACTAAAACATAAGTTACTTGAATAAAAATAACACAATAGGTGTAGTCAGTAAAAAAAACAATAGCAAACATGTGGTAAAGACATTATTATATATATATATATATATATATATATATATATATATATATATATATATATATATATAATAGTATGCTAAACTTAATACTAATTTCAAAAAACTTCCTTATACGTTAAATTTGTAGTTGTGTTGATACTTTCTTGCCATTATCTTGTATGAAATTTTAGATACTTTGTATATTTTACTTTGGAAACTATAAATAATTGGTCATAAAAAAAATGGTCACAAACGGTAGATTTCAACATGATTAAGAGATTGACCTTGATTTTTATAGAGTATCATTGCAAGGAAATGAATATGGAAAATTGTTTTTTTTTTTGTAACGTAAAAAGAATTTAGGAGATGTTTAGTTTGCAGTTGGGAAATAGAAAAAATCTAAGAGTTGATATTGATCTTTCACACCATTCGAGACAATCAAAACTCTATTCCGTAAAGTCAATTTTTTCCTTTTCGGAACCCACCATGCCGCCAAACATCCTCTTAATGTTTGAAAGAGTCAATGGCAGTCTTGATATATGAAAACTTTTTAACCAACATTACTTCTAGAAATAACCTTTGTTTCAAGGAGGCAAGGTCCCATTTGAGCAATTACTAAACAGATATCGTTCCACATGCCAAAAGATTGATACATGTTCCTTAATAACATAGTAGGAACACTGATTTTCAATTTCAAAGATTTGATAGAATTGAAAAATTATAGTGTGAATATTATTAAGTCTAACAGAATTAACATGTGTTATTTTTATTTATTTTGATAACATTAATGATAACATGCACTTATTAAGCTTATAAACAACGTCATTAGTCACCATTAATTTACCATGGTCCTTGAAGACGATGGTTCTCTCGTATTTTCCAAAAGAAAGATGGATAAATGCATGCACAATAAAAGCTAGGATTATCATCATCTTTCATTAGCAAGTCATATGGTATTCAAGCACAATTTCCTCATTAAACTACTCCCCGACGGTTCCATCAACTATGTCTAATATCCATTATGAAAAATGTTTTAAACTTGTAACAGTATAGATAGAATTTTGTTTGAAGCCTCCTCCTTTTTTTTGGTTAGTTTTCAACACTTAACAAAGATGCCACGTATTAGAATAATGTATAGTCATAAATTATATCTTACTTGACCTTACTCTCTTTAGAATCAACGAACAAGATCTTTCTAAAATCGTTTTAAAAAAACCTACCTACCTCTTCCAAAAGATTTATTTGGGTTATCATGATTTGAGAATCTCATAATATTTTAAATGTTTCATCTGAAACTAGCCTTAAACCAATGTTTATGACACAATTGTCTACATTGCTTAACATTTCCACATCCCTTTATTTTTATGTCTGTTTTTTAATTAAATTGTCTAAACTTTCTATTCTTTAATAAAATATTTGTTCTATTATGGAATACAGTAACAAAGCCGTAAGTAAGGTCAACTACAAGGATAATATGACACTATAAAAAGTTATCATTTATTAACTCCTCAAGACTTCCATTTATCAAAATGTCTCTGTCAATAAGTTCTTTAAGCATCCTTTTCAATCTTTCCATACCCCCTATTAACAATGCTCCAACTCATCAATCCAACTCTCTTAACATGAGCTTTCAAAGGTCTCCTTTGCAATTCTAGAACCACCTCAGACGTTTTCCTACCATTTTCTCTTAGTTGTCACGTTAACTCAACTTCAAATACTACATATAGAGTAATGGTTGATTAATGTTTAATTATACATTCATGATATTTAGTTTGTTGTAAAATTTACATTAGTTAACCAATTAATTAATTATGAACATTCCATATTATCTAAGAATTTTTTATTTTAGTAATAAAAATACACAAATTAAAAATAATTTTAAATAAACAATATATATAATTAACTCAGACAAAATTTAAAATTATTCATAAAAAATGAATGTAAAAATTATTAATGATTAATTTAAATAATATGAAATCCTAATTTTAATACCGTTTGGATTACATAACATATATAAACATATATCACAATAAATAAAAGGATATTATATATCATTTATGAATCTTTTATTATTAACATTAATTAACATATAAAATATAATTAAAATATTAATTAAAATTCAAAGTTTGTTTTTATCTACGCATGATACCAACTTTAGATGATGCTCTCACGTGTGAGACACCACTAGTCTCATAAATATCATACTGACACATTACATATATAGGGATGGCAAAACGGGCTAGCCCACCCCGTTAAAATAAATGGGCCAAAAGTTAGGGCCCGCCTCACCTAATGGCAGGCCCGTCAGTCCCAAAGTTAAAATTATAATTTTTAATAAAAAATGTGTCAAACTAAGATAACAAATTTAAAAATTATTTTAAAAAAATTAAAGAATATATTATTAAAAGAAATATACTAGTAAGAGATGTCACTTTTTTTTAAATTTAGAAAATGAAAATATATATTTTAATAAAATAAAATATAAATTATTTAATTAGTAATGTTTATAATTTTTTCTTTTGGCGTTAGGCCGGCTCGGCCTGCCATGGCGGGATGGCGAGCTAAAAAATATTGTCCGCCCTGCCAATTTTGACGGGCTTGGCAGGCCAGCCCGCCTAGACATATATGACATACTCACCACTCGAGTTTATAAATATATTGTGTTTACTCCTCATTATGGTACGTTTACCAGCCACGTTTAAGCTCTGATATTAATTTATCTGGTATAGACTTAAGCGTCAAAGTATCTTTAGAGGTCCTACAATATGAAATACTAATGTGTTCACTAGATGAAATCACAAGGCTCTTAGCTCCTCACTGGATTGAAAGAGATAATATTATATCCTCACTAGTGGACTAGTGTAATAGATACCGAAACTTCTGTCCCCATACCAGATGGATCAGTTTTATAACTCAATCATTTTTTTTTCGTTCACTACTACAAAAGCCTTTGCCAGCGATTCCACACGCAGAAAATAAGTCATGATAACAATGTCAGCGCTTATAACTATGAAAATTGGCTCTTCGTTATTTGTGGTTAAATAACAGAACCCCAAATGCTAGTAAGATGGGGTCATTAAATTCAACCATGGTTAAATATTTAAACAATGAATAATAGTAATTTTTTAAAAAATAATTTATATATTTCATTAGTTTCATACCTATATGAAATACTGTAATATTAATTCCTACATTATTATTTCGATACTATAAAATACTACATTGTTAACACTTAAAAAAATAATACAATAACTTACAAATTTAACTAAGCCAAACTATGACAAATTAAAATAAACATGATTTATTTTCTTTCATTCTAGTCTAAAAAATAATTATAATTCATGCACATGATAATTGATAAATGAACATTGATGCAGTAAGACATACATGATCCTAAACTATATTGCATAAAATTTGATTTCAACTAAGCAACTAGTTTCAATGTTGGTTAGAAACCTAATGTCATATCAAAGTAAACAACTATATATCACATCAAAGTATATGCTAATCCATAATAAGCCATAATTTAAAATAATTATTAACTACACTAACTATAACATCCTCTCTAATTTATATTTATTTTTAATCTTAATTCAATTGAATTTAAAATAAAAAATCGTATTTTCAAATGTAACAATTCTAATCACAGATTTCTAACTTAATTTAAAACTTCCATTGTCATTTAATGGTAATATATAGGCTTAAACATCATTTAAAAGTACTTTGATTTCATAGAAATTAAGTTTTCTTTAATTAATTACATGCATCCTGTAATTAATTACATGCGAAAAATAACAAAATGGGCATTCTGACCAACCTAGTAATCGATTACTATATCTGGTAATCGACTACCAGATGGTAGTCGATTACCCGTAGTAATTGATTACATATCAGTAGAATGCATAGATATACAAAATTTAATGTTTTTACTAATTTCTAGGACCCTTAAAACACTCAATTCAACTTTGGTTGCCACCAAATTTAATACGCATCATATTTCCCCTATTTCGAATCTGCTGGCGCAGTTTGTTTCTCAAAATTCCATCATATGAGTGAGATATACGCAAAAATGCAATTTGCACAATTTCAACTAAAAGCTATGCACAAAATCAGCCAAATACGGCTTCCTAGGTAATTGGCAATGCAAACTAGTTATAAATGTCTATAGGAGTCTGTTAACACCTTTCAGGGATCCTAAATCCCAACGGAGATTGATTTTACTAGTCCAATTCCTTGAATTCCGCTTAAATTTCACTAGTTTCAACCACTCATCATACCAAGTCTTGATTTTCTAATCAATTGAATTCCCTTAACCATTCTACACATTAATTTCCTGATTCCACATTATGCAAAATTATCTCACATGATCCTACCTCACAAACTCACATTACAACTATAAAGATACTTCCAAATTTACTTTCTAAGGTCTCTAATTCTCAAAATTTAATTCTTCAATATTTATAAATACTAATTTCCTATTAATTATATTCGTAAATTCGCTACCACTCATCACTCACTTTGAATTTACACCACTATTAATATTCATCAACAACATACATCATTACCAAACATCAAATTACATACAATTTGCATCAATGGGGTAACTATATATTTCCTACTCATCATCATCAAAATGGCTCAATGCCACATCTCAATCACATAATCACAGAACCTGGACATTTTCACATTATATTCAATCAATGGCTTAATGCCAAATACTACTTCATCATAACACATAAATGCATCACAACCACGCAGATAACACTAATGTGTACTATAATTAAGTAACTATCCAATTATCAATCATACCTAACTTATCCTTATAATTCCATCCTTTGTAGCTCAAGCTCTAAATCATCAATATACCTATACTGCGTACACACAATTCATACTATCATGATTCCTATATCATTCATGGTATCATCATCATTAGCATGTAGAAAATAACTACTTAGCTCCATGCCATCCACACACAGAATAGTACCTGCCTATATCACACAGAATAAAATATCTATCACAAGCCAATTTAATTACATATTGATGTAAACATAATTAATTAGCATAATTACAAGACTAAGTTTCCATCCCTGTTCCCTGGCACTAACTAGTTCAACAATGCTTCCCTCCATCGTATAAGTAATATCTCTAATACAAAACCCTAGAAATAACAACAAGAAAAGGGCGAGTATCAAAGCAATTTATTAATACACTAATTTAATTATAAGAAAAGACAACCTTGATCTTACACTGAACCGTCTTCACAATCGATTCCTTCATTCTTTTTGATAATACAAAATCACATATATATAGCCCCGAGTCACTCAGGTTATGTCTCATGTTATAATCACAATTATCAATCTTTAATGCTTCCAATCACCACATCACACTTTCACATTATCAGCATACAATATATTGCATATATATATATATATATATGTATTCAATTTCACATGAAACTTTGAATTCTTATTTCACACACATCAAGAAGCCAATCAACTATACATCATTCCATGCATATATAGTCATATCAATTTATTCACAATCACTCAGAATCATTGTCAACCATGTCATACAAATTACATAACATCATTCATCAATGCATAAAGTCATAACTGGCACTCACTTAGAGTATAATTATGACTCGCTAGTATCCGGATACTAGCGGATCGGCCTCTAGTTGGGTCCTACTTAATACCCTATGGACCCTGCTTGGTCCATTGAGTCCTGCTCGACTCTCAACTTTAACCATTGAGTCTTGCTTGACCACTAGGTAGCTCAACTAGGTCCTACTTGACCATGGAAGCCAAAAGCAAAGGGCTATATATATCGTACGACCGTCTCAACTACACAATCACATATACATGTTTCAAAAAACCATATTTCCTTTTAAAAACCAATACAAAGGCTTTCAATCCATCAATAACCACTCAGGTAAAAGTTTTAAATAAAATGGAAGCCACTCAGGCACAACCGCATCTCATATCCTCTTTTATTTCATCATACAGCCACTCAGACACAGATAAATAAGTAGTTATTCTGACATTTAAAATAAAATGGTGGTCACTCAGGCACACACCATATCTCCACTTCTCTTTCATATTGTATAACCACTCAAATACAAATCCAATCACACACTGGAATACAATCACAATAATAATTTCTCATATACATAGATCCCATCACATATTAACTTTTCACACTCACACAACCACTTAGTACAATAACTACCACAACCTCTATCAATTACTCAAATCAGCCTTATTTATATATACATTATTATAATTTAAATTATACATTGTCAGATAACCACATTCTTAGCACTTTTCCACTTGAAACTCATTCCACACATAGACGTATACATATACATATACACACACTTTATTCACTAACTTTTTTGTACAATTAATTATAAAGATCATTATTTTGTTACTATACTTAAATTGTGTATAACAAGTCTCAATTTCTCATCATTTCTTATTATTAGCATACTTATTATTATTTTTAGCTTTAATATCACAACTTTCTCACAAACCTATACCAATACTGATTTCCTATTAATCTTTATGTTTTCATTGTATTTTCATCTATTATAATTATCAATTCCACTATCACATATTAATTTACATCAACTCGCCACCGATCAAGCATGTATGATATAATAAATTTTATAGCAACCACTCATATTTACATGAAAACTACATCAGTATTAATTTCAATGCCTTTAAATTCCCAATCTCTTCGCAACTTCATTCTAGAGGTTTCATAATATATATATATATATACACACACACACACACACACACAATATAAAACTTAGCATTTCAAGCTACTTTTAACTTATTCTCCTGACATCATTGGCATCAATAAATACTTTTTAATTTAATTAAAACTCCAGACACCCCCTTGATGAAGACCAATATTGAGCGTGGCTAAGCCAGTTGCACTAATGGGCATCTATTCTCTCAAACATGTGGTGTTAGCATGTTAAGAAGTAACGTTACCATACCACGATCTCTCTTTTATGCCTTAAGAGTTGCGTGTAAGCACACCTTATTGGGCATTGCTACACCAAGTTATCTAGAATACATATTCTCTCTCTGCTATTGGGTGTTAGCACATTGAGGAGTAGCGTTGCTATGCCCAGTTAAGTTATATCCAGCTTGATTTTACATGTTGGAAAGTCATTTGTAGGTGTGCCTATATTGGTTTTAATTATATTTCACCTATGACAGACCATGTCTCAAATGGCAAAACAATCCTTTTCAAATTAGTAGTAGAATATGGTATCTTTCCCATTATTTAAATCGTGATAACATTTATTCATGCCCACACAACACAAATTATGATAAAATAATCCCAAATAAAACACGATAATAATTCATCAAATAAACATTTTGTTTTGCTTTTCAATATTAACCAATGTGCGATATACAAAGTATACCTTGAAGCTTTCTGCTTTGCGCACCAAAAATGGTTAACAATGACGACTAGCAGTGGTTGTCACAGGTAACAAGGAAGGTGGTTGAGGAAGACAATGTGACCAGGGATGGTGATGACAAAGGAGTTGGAGCATGGTTATAGACAAAAAAAAACTCTAAAATAAAATTTAAAAAGTAAAAGTATGATAGCACGATTATATTGATTATTTTTCTATAGTTAAACTTTATAACCACATACAATATGAGTCAACACTGTGTGCGGTTAAGTTAAATAATCATTGACAAATGATAATATTATCATTGTCTACTATTCAATTTTATCACCATTAACTATTATCGAGAAATCGTTTCATTTTCTACGATTTAGCCCAAGCAAAGACAATAATAGCGCATCTTTTACTAATTTTTATTGTGGTGGTTACATAATCTTTTACCTTTTTCTCATTACAATATTTCCTTTTTTTATTATCAAATTTTGGGTATGCTTTTATCTCACTCAAATTTTATGATTCTTTACATCTTTTTATTTGTTTTTCTGCCATTTGGTTTAAATTTTTGTTGTTTATTATTAAAGTATTTTTTTTCGAATATATAGTAATGTTTGGTTAATTGCTTAGTCATGCATTCATCATTTTTACCATGTTCTAAAATATTTATGCATCATAAATATTCCACATTTTCAAGAGTTTTATTAATAAATAAAATATACATATCAACAATAATTTTAAGTAAACGATATATGTAACCAATTCAAATGAAAATTTAAATTATTTTTAAATAAAAATTGAGTAACAAATTCTAATAATTAATTTAAATAATATAAATTACAATGAAATACTTTTAAGAATAAAATCAATATTTGGAAGCCCAATTAGAATACTATTATAATTACATGCCATACATAAAAAATATATTAAAATAGATAAAAGAATATCATTTATCATTTATGAAATATTTTTATTTTTAATATGAATTACAATTCAAAATTTGTTTTGTAACTCAATAATTTTCAATTTTGTCTATGATTTTTCACTTTTTTTATGTCAATGTGTTATCATTAATTTCCGACATGTTTTTATCTCACTCAACTTTTTAATTTCTTTACATCTTTTTTTTTGGGCATTTCTCCCAATTTCTCTAATTTTTATTTATCATTAAAATATTTGTTTCATATATAGAGTAATGTCTTATTAATTTTTCAAAAATACATTTACGAGCATTAATTCTCTCTGAAATATTCATGAATCCAACAATTATAATTAATTACAAACATTTCATATCCTTCAAGATCTTTTTTTAATAACTAAAATACACATATTAAAAACATTTTCAAATAAATTATATATATAATCATTTCAAGTAAAATTTAAATTAATTCATTAAATAAAAATGGACCAATAAAAATTATTAATTATAATTAATTACAAACATTTCATATTGTTGAAGAGCTTTTTTTAATAACTTAAATATACATATTAAAAACATTTTCAAATAAATGATATATATATAATCTCACATAAATTTTAAATTCATTCATTAAATAAAATTGAAATAATAAAATTTATTAATAACCAATTTAAAACAATGTAAACATAAAATAAAATACTTTTTTAGAATAAATTAGCAATTGGATAATTTGGAATCAAATCATAATACTCCTATTATAATTACATATAATATATAAAACTTTATTACAGTAATGAAATTATTTATAATTTATGAAATACTTTTATTACTATTATGACATATAATTCAGGGTTTTTTACAGCTCATTTTCAAATTTATTGCATGACTTTTTTCTTTTTTTTAAAAAAATTCACTCAAATTTTCTACTTTTATCTGTTTTTCTCCCAATTTGCCTTTTTTTTCATTAAAATATCTGTCCATAGGTAGAGTAACACCTGATTAATTGTTTTAAGTATACATTTATGATTATTAATTTGCTCCAAAAAGTTTATGTCTCCATCAGTTAATGGATTATGAATATTCCTTACCATTCAATATTTTCTTAATAAGGTTTGATCTCTATAAAATTATAAGTATTTGTAATAGGTCATATCCTACCCTTAATATCGTATGTTAACTACTAATGTGACAAGTGAAGAAGTTACATAACGCCATAAGTCTACAGACTAATATTATGCTAGTAGAGATTATTTAATATCCATTGAAAAAATTCATGCTTAATTAATTGAATAAATTCTATTTAAAGAAATTATCCCATATAATTTTTTTAATTACCGTCCCCAAGTCGATTCAATTTTATTAAAAGTTTTTGTAAAGTATTTTTTAAAAAGATTTTAGCCCTCTATAAAATTATAAGTGTTTGTCATAGATTTTTGTTGTGAATGTGTTTTTGTTAACTTCTAATGTGACATGCGGAGAAACCGCAAATTCTAAGTCACATGTCTTGTTATTGATGACCTATTATTATAGTAGATATTATTTAATATCCATTGAAAAAAATTCAGCTTTAATTAATTGAATCAACTTTTCCAAGAGTCTCACATGAATTTTTTTCAATTACTTTCTCCTCAAGTTGATTCAATTAATTAACGATGAATTTTTTCAATAGATATTAAACAATGTCTACTAAGATAATAATCCATCAATAATAGGATATGTGACTTGACTGATGTGGTTTTTCTAGGAATTTAATAAAACACGTTCATGACAGAAATTTATGACAAACACTTATAATTTTATAAGGACTGAAGCTTTACAAAAAGTTTAAAGACTTTTGATAAAACTATAAAACTTTTTCATGGACCGACCACATGATTAAGTCTGAAATAATGTCTACTAAAATAATAGTTCATCAATAACATGTGGCTTGACTGATGTGGTTTTTCCTAATTCCACATCAGCAACTAACGAAAAATATTAATGAGATGAACCACTTATAATTTTATAAGGACTAGAACTTTACAAAAAAAAAATTTACATGAACTCCTAACAAAATTGAAAAAAATTTCATGGAGTAAATACATAATTAATCCTAAATTAATTATACATATATAAATTTAGTAATAAAATATTCATTTATTAAAAAACTATTATAATTACATATCTTATATAAAAATATATTACAATAAATAAAAGGTCGTCGTCGTCGTCCAATAATGAAATATTTCTCTTATTAATATTAGTTAATATACAAATTACAATTCAGAGGGAGAAATATTAATATTAGTCAATATATAAATTACAATTCAGAGTTTGTTTATATAACTTGATCATTCTCGATTTCATCGCATAACTATTTACATTTTATTTTTTAAATAAACTTTTAGTGTACTTTATCTCACACAAGTCTTCTAATTCTTTGCATCTTTTATCCCCTTTTCTGCCGATTCATCTCAATTTTTTATTTATCATTAAAATATTTGTTCCATACAATCTCTTAAATATAAACATTCCATATTGTTCAAGAGCTTCTTTTTAATAAGTAAAGTATACATATCAAAAATATGTTTAAGTAAATGATAAATATAATATCGATTGAAATCCCAAATTTTTCTTTTTTTAATATTAAATTCAAACCTTTTCATTAAGTATAAATTGAATAATAAATTATTAATAACTAATTTTAAATAATATAAAAATAAAGTGAAATACTTTGGAATAAAAAATTATATAATTTGGAATCTAAATTATAGTACTATTATAATTATACATGCCATGTAATTTTTTTACAACAATTAAAACAATTAAAATGACATTATGGGCTCGCTTGTTTAAGCTTATTAAAAAAGTGATTATAAAAAAGCGTTTCTTTTATAATTACTTTTTAAATAAGCAGATCAGAGCTGCTTCTTAAAATAAGCTGAAATTAGCTTATTTTCAGCTTCTACTTATTTTTGAAACTTTAGACAAACACGTCAAAATTTAAAATAAGTGCTTTTTTAATTAAAAAAACACTTATCTCTTAAAATAAGTTTAAACAAACGAGCCCTATTTATGATTTATGGATTATTTTTATTACCATCAATGAGTTTTAACTTAGCTCACAATGAATGTTGATATTGTGAAAAGAGTCTTAAATGTTATCAAATTAAATTATATATGAAAAAAATGCTTGTGACACATAAAGAATAATACTTGTGTTATTAATATGAAGATGAATTATAATTTATTACCTGATTTTTCACCTTTTTAAAATGTAAAAATTTTTCAATCAATTTTCACCATGCTTTTATCTCATATAACTTTTCTATTCCTTTCCATCTCTTCTATGCTTTTTAGAACAAAATCAAATATCAGATAATTTGGAATCCAAATTTCCAAATCATTATTATGATTGCATATCTTATATAAAAAGATATTACAATAAATAAAGTGATATTATTTATAAACTATGAAATACCATTTTATTTATATATGAATTATAATTCATAGTTGGTTTTAAAACCCCTCACATGATTTTTTCACCTTTTCAAATGTTAATATTTCAATCAATTTTCAACACACTTTTATCTTACTTAACTTTTTTACTTTTATGCATCAATTTTGTAACATCTTTTTTTATAATAATATTATTTTCTCTTAACTCTTTTTCCTCGCCCAACAAGTTGACACTCTTTTCTTTTTATATAACTTCACTTTCCATATCTCACAATCTCTCTTTCTCCTTTGTTTGGTTCCACTATAACTCCCTCTTAGCATCACTCTTTCTCTCTTGATCTCACTCAATCTCGAGGTGCTCTTTCTTTTCTTATTCCAGCAGTCACCCTCACATTTTTATCTCCCTTTTGTGCCTCACCTCTCTCATGTTGTCTCTATCTCTTGCGCTCTACTTCTCACTCTCTGCAACAACTCTCTCCTTCTTGACCTATAACTATGCATATTGAACTTGAATGATGGAGAGTACATTTATCTATTTACATGTGGCTTCCTTGATAAAAATATATTGGTTTTTGGTGTGTATTTTCAGTGAAGGTGTTAAAAGCTAGAATTTAAAGGTGTTAAAAGTTAGAAATTAAAGGTGTTAAAAATAAAATTTGATGGTGTTAAAAGATAGAGCACGACAGTGTTAAAAGCTGGAAACTACTGGTATTAAAAAATCAAAAAACTGGTGGTGTTAAAGGCTGGAACGTAGCAGTGTTAAAAGTTGGAAACTGCTAGTGTTAAAAATTGAAAATCTAATGGTGTTAAAAGCCGAAAACTAAAGATGTTAAAAGCTAGAATCTGATGGTGTTAAAAGACTTAAAAATTAAAGCAGTGTTAAAAGTCAGAATTTAAACAATGTATTTTGATGAGTTGACAATTACCTAAAATATATCAAATTATGTTTTAAGCCTCAAAATGCTTCGTTAAGAATCTTGGAATTACTAAGGAATTTCAAGGAATTATCAAAATTATGAAAAATATATCAAAAGTGATTCAATGTACTTTCAGCTTTACGATATATTTTTAATAGCAAAAAGGATGTTAAAATAATTATTATTAAATTTTAGAATTTATTGGGACTATCAAAGTCTAAGAGGATTGGTTGTTTAAGCGCTAAAATATAATTTTAAAGTAGTGTGTAGATTATTAAAAAGTCATTATTGTTAATTTAGGAATTTTTGGCTTTAGAGACTAGTAATCAGAGCGTTTTGAGCTTCGGAATCAGGATTCTAGATAAAAGGAGCATTATATTTTAAATGTATAGATTATGAATGGATAGAGGTATATACACTTGTTTATATTGATGAATATGATATTGATTGATTGATGCTTAATAAATTCTGATCCGGTCTCAATACCGGTATCCGATCTGCTATACATATTTCAACGTCTTTGATAAGACATCTACATGTAACCGGTGTCATCGGTATACATCCGGACTGTAATTCCGTATCAGGCGTTCTCCCTATACCGGTTGTTCAGGATAACACCATGACATCGGACAATACACACGTTACTGTGCAAAAGACAAGGATTGTTGCTACAGGGATCGATCAATAATTCCCTGCACTACGAGCCAAATTCTGCTCACGGGAATGGTCAACTTGTTCCCTAATCCTAGTCTACATTCTCTACGCTCAATATAAAATAGCCACTTGACCCAATCATGCAGGTAAGTGCGCAATATAATAATGCTAATGGGAGTTGGTGGTTCCCCACCAACAAGTCCTCGTTAATCGAGCCAATCAGGTATATGAACTAACTTCATGATTGAAGTTAGGGATCTTCTTGCTCAGCTCTTTTACGACTGATTCCTCTCTAAATACATTCCTGACTTGGAATATAATCACTGACTTGAGCGTCGGAGAATCTTTGCAGGTGACACCACCATTCGCCCACTTCAACGCGTTAGGTCGGTGTGAAGGATCTCCAGAACGCCCAATCCGCTCTCCTCATTCAAGGACAACGGATACCTACATCGGATACATACACATCCGGTCTACTAGACGGTATTGACATACTATTCGTGACTGGCTTGAGATCGGATCTCTTGACCCCGGTCCAGGACAGATCAAATTCTATGATGATGATGATGTTATTTATGGTTGTTGGCAATATACCCTTTAATTGTTATCGTTGGTTTGATTGATAATTTTTAAATATGTTGGTTCCGTTCATGTGTATACGTTGATGACGAATCGATGATTTTAATTATGAATTGCATGAGGTTGCAATAATTGGATATGATATTGGTTGTTGATCATTGAAACTAGGCATGAGGTTTCCATTATTATGCATGTTGTGTTTATGATTAATTATTGGTTGTTACATGTTATGTCTGTTGATATGTAGAAATGAGAACCCTTAGTGATGGTAACCAAGTGGTGGTCCCTGGTGATGGTAACCAGGTGGTTCACGATAATTATGATTATTGTGAGCATAGCATTTGCGTTTCAAATGCACATATGACTACATGGGGCATGTGATGCCGACTTAGATGGGAGAGCGACATTTGGATACGTAAAGACCCTATGCGATTTCCTTTAGGATCCACAACCGTCTTAGACTGGATTCAAGGCCGGTCCGTAACACCGAGTAGAGTTATCATTGTCACTGAGAGTGGCTGGTGGTACATTATGGGCAAGCGGTTCAGTACCGGTAAACCGAAATTGATTATACGTTGTAAAATTTGTACACTGTGGTGTAAATTCCCATCATTGAAGTCAGATTCATATGCATATGCATTTGCATATAGATATTGAGGTTTTAAAGGTTGTTGGATAGCTTATGGTGTGTATTGATATAGTTGATTGCATGTGCGGTAATGCAATTGTATTAAATGATAGTGTGTGGTAATGAATATGACGAACTATTGATTGTGTATGGAACTGGATGTTTGATTGATGAATTATGTTGAATCTGGTTTAGTACCTATCATTTAATATTAAACTGGTCTAGGTCGGGGTCCAACAACCGGCCTCGTGACAATCCTTAAATCTCTTGTTTACTCTATAATATTACATCAGTTCAGTGGGGATCCGGTATTATATCCTCGATTCCAGTGGAGAATAAAGGTCTTAAAGTGATTTCTCATACCAAATCACCAATCTTATGCGTTGTAGGGGTGGAATGGGGTGTCACTTGTAAGGACACTTCGACGCTCAAGTCAATAAAAGTTCTAAGGAATTTTAGAGCTAAAGCGTAAGATCAGAGAGAATGTGTTTACATGTTACATTGATACATGAGTATTTATACTTGGAAGTAGTAGAAACGTCTTCTTGTTCACCAAGCTTTCCGTACATGGTGTCAGTACTTGCTTTGCTCTTCTGCAGTAAAGCTTACTAGTGATAGAGACGTTTCACAATGGCTCTACCTACCTACAGTCACTTTGCAGGCTACTTGTTCAACACGCTAAGGCATAGGTCAACTCTGACCCTCCGATGTGGAGTGAACCGCTCGCAACATGGTTAGTTAAGGGACCTTTCGTGTGATAGCAGATTTCGACGTTTAAATTATTTCATTATGTGAGACGCCAATGTTGAGAGAATAGCTCAGACCGATCAACTCGTCATACCGGTTAACACGTCATACCACTTCAGAGAATGAATTTTAGTCAAATTACCTTTAAGTTAAGGGGCCGGTCTTAGGATTAAATCAAATATATATATGCTCACTCCTAAGTTGTTGTTATTTTAGCGGATGTGAACTGAGACAATGCTTGGTGATTGCTTGGTTAGAGATATTGTAGTCATGGAGATCGTTGGCATATGACTGTATATACCTATATATACATATATTTATATGTTTCAGGACTCCCGAGCGATCAGATTGGTTCGCTAAAATGGGAAAAATGTTCCTGTATTTTTATTTAAAAGGTGTCACAAATTTGTCTAAATTTTTGTTTTTTAAAGTATTTGTCCATGCATGAAATATTACCTTTGGTTTTAAATATAAACAATTTTTAGTGGAATTTTTTGTTCCTTAATATAAGCAAAATTATACTTTTCTAATATCATTAAAAGCCCATCTACCAAATATGTCATCCTTTTATATATTTTTAGGACAACTAATTATTTGTGTAATAAATAATATCAAATGTATTTTAAGAAACTAGATTAAATATTTAATAACATTAATATAAATAATTACTTCTAATCATTATTTTTAATATATGTGAAATTAGTTATTTTTATTTATATTTAGAATGAAAGGTAGTAATATCTAGTTAGTTGTTTCATTATATATTCATGATTAATAATTTACTCCAAAATATTCATGCATCAATCAATTAATTGATTATAAATATTTTGAATTTCTCAATAGTTTCTTTTATCAATGAAAATAATTTTAATTAAAGCTAACGATAATTCGAAAACATCTAACGATTGTTCCTAAAAGTTGGGAATTTGGATGCTATGGTTCGTATCCTTTCCCACCAAAATTTTATTACTTATATGACTTTTAAATGTATCATCGAATGTTCAATTTTTTCTTTGGTGTTTAGTTCCGATAAACTTTTATTGTTAGGTAAATTATTTTTTAGTAAATGAAACTTCTAAGTAAATTCATAAGATGTATTTGTTTTCTTTAACTATTTTGAGAATATCATGTATCTAGTCATTATATAATTAATTATCACCAAAAAATTTTGTTCAACCAACTAGTGTTTGACTTAAATGGTACATATGTAATTTTTTTTAACAAAATCTAGAGTTTAAATTTTTGTTTGGATAAAATGAGAAAATGGAATAGAAATAAAATAGATGGAAAGAATGTGAATGGAGAATACATGAATTTTTTTTCGTGTTTGGATTTAAGTAAATTGAATATAATTGGAAGGAATTACTTTTTTCTAGGTTGTTTAGATAAATGGAAAATAAAAAGTAAAATTATGTGCTTACTCTTTTATCCTTCAGAATGTTCATTTATAAGTTTTTTTTTTTAATTTTATACTTATAGTTCTCATTAATATCATCCGTCACATATGTTATTCTCAAAACGCATTTTGTAAGCCCTCACAAGACAATTAGAGAAGGATGAGAGCTAACATGATTTGAAAGTATAATATTACAAAAGTTGTGCTAGATGATGAAATCTTTGTTTCAGAGTTTTGTGTAAATTAATGAAAATATGTATTTTCATAGGTTTGAAAAAAAATAAAAATATGTATTTTCTGGAGCTAACCAAGTTTTGTGTGATTTACAAAAGACAAAGTCTTCATATTCATATATGTGAAGGAATTCATTTATGTAGGTCCGACAGATATCAAACCCCACCCACCCCTATTTTACTTCACATTTAAACCGAGCAAATTGTATAAATTACACCTATTTCTATTGCATTTAATTTCCATCATACAAAATACCTCAATCTAAACATACTATAAATGTTGTGAATGAAAAAATCATTATCGGAAGAGCTAGCTCATTATATGTGTATGTTTTCATCTCGAATAAGTTTGTCTTCAATGGAGGATATAAAACTCTCTCAACCAAAATATAACAACACTGTATTTTCAAAAACTCGAATTCGAGACCACATATTAAGTTAGAACAGTCCTCATTCAGGTGATTTATACTCGCTTGGTGGTAAGCAAATAACTGATTCAAGAATTACATACCTATTTTTTTAATATAGATGTTTTAGCCCAGTAAGAATTTTTGGGGGATGAACCAAAGAGTATCCCCTGATCAAAAGTTGAAGACTAACTATTTCAAGACATGGAGATCACCAAAATGAGTTTTACCTCTTTTAACAAAGCCCTTTTTATACCCACGATAAAATTTGAACCCATTAAAACTTTTGGTTTTAGCCCAGACTTTCTCCTATAATGATAGTTTTTCCATTAAAAAATACTCATAATTATATTATATTCTATTATCTTTTTTTTCCTTCCAAATTATATTCTGTCATCTAAAGTGTGACCAAATCTATTTTTTTTTATTCTTGACCAAATCCAAAATTAGTATGGGTAGTTTTATGGGTTTTTTTTTGGTATATCTAACACTAGCCAGCCTCTAGGAGGATTAAAAAAGCCCAGCCTGTTAGTTTTTTTTTTGTTTGGGTTGGCATTGACACAGTCATAGTCACAACACAACACAACACAAGTCCCACTCTGTGGCATTATCACAGCGAGGGGATTGAAATTTTGAAATGGAGAGCGATGTTGAAGAGTCTCTGCGAAAGAGGCCCAGAAAGTACCCTTTCTCCGCTGATTCATCTCGCAAGGTTCCTCTCTTCTCTTATTCTTCTCTATTTTCCACTCACGCTGCTCTCTTTCAACTTCTAAGCTTTGCTTGTTCGTACATGCGAAGTTGCAATTATCACTGTCACTGTAAAACCTAGTGCACTCTTTATTATTCATCCAAATTTCACTATTCGTTCAAATAATTAGAACGTTTTGTTTGATTTATATTTCTTCTTCAAAGCTATCAAAGTTTGCGATGTAATAATTACCTGACGTAATCGTCAGATGCCATTGGTTTATGGTGGTTTTTTGATATGGTTTTGATTGATTCATATTTAATGATACCTAGATATCTAGTTGCCAGTAAGTTATAGTTCTGAAAATGTTTTCTTCCATTCGGTGCTGAAGAGTTGATTGGTTCTTCCGTCATTATTATTGTTATTATTATTATTATTATTATTATTATTATTATTATTATTATTATTATTATTATTATTTGTTTTATTAATGTTTTGATGCAGCAATTTGATGATTGTTGAATAATGCAGCAATTTGAACAATATACTGGACGGCCATATGCAGTTATGGGGGAAGTGGTAATGTTTCCTACTCCCATAAGATTAAGTGCTGATATGGTTGAATATGTGAAACAGTGTTTTATTAATTTTCCTTTTGAAATTTCTTTTACATCCGCCATTCTTGTTTATAATTTATGTAGGATTTGTTGAGATTATCGTCTCTATGCAATGCAGTTAAAAGTGTCTGACCTATGACAGGATGGATTTTGTAGTAACTAGTTTCACTGGTTGCTTTCTATAAGATCTGTTTGAGTTATAGCTAATAAGGTTGAACTTGAGGTTGAGGATATATAGTAAGATAGTAGTGCAACCAAGTTAAGCTTAGATTAATTGAGATTTGAGAGCCACTCCATGAAAAATGGGGTGTGAAAGTTCTCCAGAAAATTAGAGGGAAAACAACTCAATGCTATGATATCAGATAGCAATATCATGAAGCCATTTATTGATGTCATTTTGAAAGGAAGAGAGATATCTATTTTATATTTTTTGTTATAAGGAAAAAGGTAAATAAAGTGTTTATTGCTTGCATTTGACTTGGTTGAGCCAACATTTGGTGGTGGGGGGACTTTTCGCCTCAATGATCCGCCTTGATTAAACATTGTGAATCATAAATGAGTATCAGTGTTTCTGAAAGTGGTATATGAAACATAATTTCTTTAATGAATTTATCTTTATATGTGAATTTTTTTTTTGTGCATGTCATATGAATGTATGACGGCTTCGAAGATAAATTTTGCATGACGTTACCATGCATTTAGCATATTCGATATATTAAGATAATAAATTTGAAAATTAGCTGTAATGTTTCTTTGCTGATACCATAGTTGGGTTTTTTTAATTAGAATTTTATGCAGGATGATGATAATCAATTGGAGATTACCCGAGCTAGATGTGAGTCTATAATCTCTTCAATCATTTGCATTGCTTTCATTTTCTTGATTACATGTAAGTTATTCTATTCTTTCTATGGCAGTTGGCAGTTTGCTTAAAAGACATGGAGATTTGACAGAACGTCTTTCTAGGTAAAGCACTGTATGATGCACGTGCCATATGGATTCTCTCAGTCGTTTAAATTTGTCACTGAAATGCCATCAATGTGTATACTTGAACTGCAAATTAATATGTACAGAACTATATAAACTTGTTCATACATAACTCTGTATTCTGTGCAATCTTTTATTATGTTGTTTATCCCATGGGGTGGGGTAGGATTAGAAAATATATTTCAAGTACTCCATGACGAAATCATTGGAGTTACATGTAATTCTTCAATGGTTTTTAGCGTCAATAAGCTTGGGTTAGATAGCAGGGAAATTAGATAAGCAGAGGAGAGGATATTTGAAATTCTTAGTAAAGTACTAAATATATGCTTGCTTATCTAAGGCTAATAAATGAAAAGCTAAAAATTAGGAATAGCAACTGTATTTTGTCACCCTTCACAAATTCTTTTCTGGAAGCAGAGTAATTTGATGTGTTGAGTGTTGACCTTGTATTTTACCCACGGGAGTAAAGTGATTATGGGTGAAGTTTCTTTCTCCATTCGGTTTTTTTTCTTTTCATTTTTTTGGATAATAAAATAAAAAAATGTTGGAAAAAGAAGAAATGTTATTTGAGAGAATTTAGATAAGTAGAGCAGATGTTCAAAAGTCACAGTCAATTACTCGTGTTTTGCTTGCTTACAAAAGGCTAATAAATGAAAAGCCAGAAATTAGGAATAGCAACCATATCATGTCCTTGATGAATTCTTTTCTAGAAAGTAGAAACAGAGTAATTTGATGTGTTGAATGTTGACCTTATATTTTCATACCTACGATTGCCAGAGTGACTTGATTATTATCAGTGAAGTTTCTTTCTCCGATCTGCTTTGTTTTCATATTTTTATTTTTATTTCCTGGATAATAAAAGAAGAGATGCTGGGAAACTTGATTATTATCCTCTTCTGCATTTCTTTGCCCTGTTGCACTGGTGGTTCCACTTTCTTTTTTGCTCCCATATGCATTGTTGACGCTCTCTGTTTTCTTTTAATATTTCTGAATTTTGAGGATATGACAGCCTTCGTATTGTTCTTTAGTTTATTCTGTGTATCATAGGTTTAATCTCAGAAACAGCCTTTCCACTCACAGACTTTAAGGCTATTACTACATCTGAATGTCCTCAAGCCTCACAATGATGGGAACCTTGTGCTCCAGGCAGTCCTTATCCTTTATAGAACAAAAGGCAGGTTAGAGGTCAGCTGGTATAATAGTAGCTAATACTCAACAGTGTGCTATAGCAACTTTGTGGAGCAGCCTTAGGTTGCTATGGGATTCAAATAGCAGAAGTTTTTGGTAGCAGCTGTTATGGCCGCAATTGCTACCAAAACTGCATCATTTTGCATGCTAAGGGAAATCCATGTAACAGCATTGTATAGAACTTAAGGAAAGTCCCAATATTTTCCCCACTTCCCTCTGTGCAACACTTTCTCAAACTCGTGTGTCTAGACAAATTGCACCCACCCAATCTTTTCTGGCAGTATTTTCAGTGTATAACATGAATTTATATCTCATACCTATAAGCTCACTGAAGTGGTCATCCTTCTATTTTCTATCTCGTCTCGCTATAGCATTCTTGGGGCTGGTTCTGTTGGTGCCATGTGCTGCTTTCCAGGATTGATAACTATGGCTAGTGTACGGTAGTACACAAAGTCACAGATTTTGTCTTGCGACATTTACACCGTACAATGTGTCAAATCTCTTCTATTTTGTCACTTTTATACTTTGTAGGTGCCTTAGTGCTTTATGTGTGTAATTTTGACATGCTTTTGAAACTGCTTTATATGCAGTCATTGTTAACTTGGCCACTTTAAGATGTTTGGTTATTATCTCTTTTCCTTGATGAATGTATTAAGTGACTATGGATGCATAATTGGAAATTATTGTTTCAAAATATCCATTGGTGACATATTTTAAAAACATTTACTGGGTTCACAGGGATTCTGACAAGACAATATTTGAACGTCTACAAAAAGAGTTTGAAGCTGCATGCGCTTCTCAAACTGAAGGTAGCGTTGACTTTGATGTTGGTTGATAAATTGTTTATCTGGTTTGCATTGAATCTAGTGTCTACCCATTTATTTCCTTTATTGCACTTTGGTCTAGCTGATTTGATTCTTTACTTTTGTCAAGTGTTTCTTTTCTTGAATTTTCCATTTATTTTATACTTCTCAATATATATTGTTTGCATGGAGATGCATTAGTGCTTGTGTTTATGGGTCTTTCCATCCATCAATCAATGTCCAGAAGACACTGACAACTACCTTTTATTTTGTAGAGGTATGTTTAGATGGGGAACAGTGGAATGATGGTCTACTAGCTACAATAAGAGAGCGGGTATTGGTTATGTGATTTACCTTATTTCACTTGTGTTCTGATATTTGACATTGACGGTCTCCATGATGATGAATTTGTTTGAGTTTCAGTATTGACATTATAATAATGTTTGATGCATTAAAACGTGTTTCTGTTAGGTGCATATGGAGGCAGACAGAAAAGCAATGCCTGGGGATGCTGACATATTAGCATGTCCCGAGGAAAAAATTACATATAAAATTGGAAACAAGGTAAAATTATACAATGACACCTGCATGAAACACTTCTCATTGTAAATGACTTATTTTCTGTAATAGCAGATTATATATACCTATAAATAAGCATATATTTTTAGATTTTAGATAGTAGCCTGAGAAAAAAAACAGGCAGATGGAGTGGTGGTCATGTATATTTTAGTTGTGCAAGAGAGGGGACTGTGAACTCTTGGAAGTTCTTAAGAGGAATTAGGCTTGCATTTTATGTGGATATTGAACCTTAATTATGGATCTTTGTGATTCTAAAATTATCAATGCCTGCAAATTACCAGTACCTGCTTAAGGGTTTACAAATGTATAGATTAAGTAGCCAAAGGCATTTGAAATTAATAGGGGAGTTGTATATTTTTGTATTTGACTTGAAATAGAGATATTATTAATATTTTGCAATTATAATTAGTGAGTGTGACTTTAGAAGGTCTTTGTTCTGATTTATTCAATTATGTGATGCATTTGGATTGAGCATATTGCTGAAATCTTTGTGGGTGTTTCTTTTAACTTGTTATGTGATTGGATTATATCTATGGCTTCTCTTTGGTATTATGCTAATGGATGCTTCAGGGGATTTGCCTTTCTGACTTTGCAGAGTGATAAGCAGCATTGCTGTGCTATTTATTTTATCATGTTTCTTTTCATATCTTGACTTTCCTTTGTTATCTTCGCACTTATTGTACTTCCTGGTGTTGTGTTCTTGATAAAATATAAAAAAAGTTGGCATGTATAGCTGCTTACTGCTGTACTTAGATGTGTTGTTATTTTATGTTATATATTAACTTCACAACCAGACAGTCCTTTTAATATAGGTTGTGTATTTTAAAGCAGGTAATTTGCTGTTTAGAAGGGGCAAGAATTGGCATACAATATGAAACATCCTTTGCTGGTAATTTGGAACTAAACTCCTCTTGACTAATTTATTCACCAACAGTATCTTGTTATTTAACTTGTGAGTTGACATTAGGAATGTCAACATGGAGCTGGATCTTTTTCCATCTTCTCTCTCCCTTGTGTCTTTGCCTTTGTAATTTCTCATTAGTTGATGATAAATGATAAGCCTGTTCCTTTATTTCCAGGTGAACCTTGTGAATTTTACCATTGTGTGCTGGAGAGTAAGTCATTTCTTGAAAAGATGACTGTCCTTGAACACACAGTTCCATTTTTCCTGCCAATACGTGAAGCAGAAAATGATCTCCTCTCATCCAATGCAATGGTAAACTTAATTATGAGAATTTCCTTTTACACCATGTTTATTTATTTATCTTCTAAGAATTTGTTTGTTGTTTTGCTCTCAGAAATTCATAGATCATGTTGGAGATCTATTACAGGCTTATGTGGATAGACGGGAACAGGTAGACTGCCCATGTATGTAATCATGATGAGAATGCTTGATCTGTTTATTCTATGGAATAACAATATATTGTCTTCATAATCCCCATGAATTTGCTGGTACATATGGGGAAAAAGTTTACAATTAAACAATCATGCTTTTGACCTTGTGTTTTGGAGGAATTAATATCCTAAATATGTGAACAAAAGCATGTCAGCATATTAAACCAAGTACTTTCTCACCAGCTGGCCTGCGTCCATATATCCAGAAACAATTTATTAACAATTGGTTTATCTTACTCTGTAAACTGGATTTTTAGTGAAAATTACTTGTATCACATAATATGCCAGTACTAAATTACATGTCCTTGTTAGTTCAGATTCTCAAAACATTATCTACTTGCTGCATCAAACAGGAGTGTACTGTGTATATGAAATTGTTTCTGTTTTCTGGAAAATTATCGAAACTTATATCTCCTATACAGTTCCAGGTTGTAGTTCATTTGCCAACACAATTTAATAACATTGACTGTGAAATATATCAAACCTGGTGTTACTTTATTTTCTGTGGTATTTCAGCATTAGCTTGTCTGATTATCTTGGAGGGTCATTGTCTCTTGTACCCTTTCCTTGTTTTGTCAAAGAATATTTAAATAGAATATGGGGCTGAAGCTAAATATCAAGTTGCTATTTTTTTTTTCAATTTTAGCAAACCTTGAAGGACTTTTCAGTTACGCATAAAAGAGCTAAAAGTTATTTTCCTTGCGATCTGGGACATATATTTTTTAATGTACTAATGGGTTTATTCAAATTGGCACCTATTAATACTTGAATGCTGTTTAAACTTTAAACTATTTGAACTGTCTCATTACTTGAAATTGTAAATTGTAAATGCATACAATTTTTGTCTCTTTTGGACCCTGGCTTATTTGGTTCATTGAAATAGAATAAGGTCTGCACTTATAGGTTTATTCAAAATGGCAACAAGTAAGGGTTGTATGGTATTTGTTAAAATACTTGTAATTTATTTGTCAGGTTCCTTAGCTTTTCTAGAAAGCCTTGCTTTATGCCTTTCTTTATGCCCTGTTTTATGCATAATGTCTCCTTTTGTTTTGTATATAATTGTAGCAATTCCTCATTAATGAATATAGAGAATATTTTGAATCTCAAGTTGGTATCAGAGCAGGTTGGATCCTGCTCTGCAGTCAGCGGCGTCGCCGCCCGCCCCCGCCGCCCGCCGCCGCCGCCGCCGGCCACCGTCCGCCGGCACCTTTTTCTCCGGCGAACCTAGGGTTAGGATCGCCTTGAAGAGCGCGGTCTATCCCTGGTAACCGCGTCCCCGACGGCTTGCTCACGCGCCCTCACGCGCCGCCCAAGCTCCGTCCACGCTCCGGCGCGTGAAGCCCACGCGCTGCCCTCCGGTGACCGCTTCTTCACCGGACCGGTCTCGCCTGGCTCGGTTTCTCCTCCCCTCTCTGTTCCAAGTCTCGGGTTCAAGTTTTGCCAAGCTTGAACAACTATTTCTCTAATTTTTCTCCTTTTTGGACTTTCTTTTTCCCTAAAATGGCTTCTGCTGGGCCTGTTTGTGCCTTTTCTGGTACCCCAACCATTACTACTGCCAAACTAAACTGGAAAAATTACTTATCTTGGTCTGCCTCAGTTGAGTTGTGGTTTCTTGGCCAAGGGTACCATGACCACTTGGAGAAGGAAGCTACAGCTGTGTCCAATACTAAAAAATCTGAATGGGAGAAGCTTGATTTTCAACTATGTGCTGTGCTATGGCAATCTGTTGAACCAGAAGTCTTAGAATTTCTTCGGTCCTTCAAAACGTGTTGCTCTTTCTGGAAGAAGGCTCAGGATATATTTGCCAATGACATTCAGCGTCTGTTTGATGCGACCCAGAAAGTGGCTGGCCTAAACCAGACCAATCATGATATGATTGCTCATGTTGCTAAAGCTCGGGCTGCTGTGGAAGAACTTAAGAGATTCCTTGTGGCAGATTCATTGGAGGAGGTTAATAAAAAGCTGGATAAATTTTACATGGTCCTTATCCTGAGAAGTCTGCATTCAGATTTTGATCATGTGCGTGACCAAATTCTTGCTGGTGATAAGGTCCCATCAATGGACTCTCTTGTTACTAGACTCCTTCGTGTTCCCACCTTGATGAAAGGAGAAAATTCAGCTGAAATTGTGGAAGCATCTGCCTTGGCAGCTCCACGTAGTACTAGAGGGGGTCGTAGCAACAGAGGAGGTCGTGGTGGAAGAAGTGGACGACCTCAATGCTCTTACTGCAAGCGAATGGGTCATACTCAAGAGAATTGCTTCTCCCTGCACGGTTTTCCTGACAAGGCTGCACATATAGCTAAATCAGAAAAAACCGACACTAAACTTTCTGATGAGGAGTACCAAGAGTATTTGAAGCTGAAATATGAAAAATCTGTTTCCATGCCAAGTGGTTCAACAGCCTGTATCTCTCAATCCACGGAGGGTTGCAGTCCTTGGATTCTTGACTCAGGTGCTTCTGACCACATTTCTGGTAACAAATCCTCATTCTCATCTATCTCTTCTCCAAATATTCCCCATTTTATTACTGTAGCCAATGGGTCTCAGGTTGCATCCCAAGGAATTGGTCAAGTTCCTTTGTCTCCTTCCTTAAAATTAAATTCTGTATTGTTCATTCCCCACTGTCCTTATAATTTAATTTCCTTGAGTCAATTAACCCGTTCATTAAATTGTTCTGTAACTTTCAACGCTGATTCCTTTGTTATTCAGGAACATGGTACGGGGCGTCTGATTGGAGAAGGACATGAATCACGAGGTTTATATTATTTAAAACCTAGCCCTCCTGTGTCTTGTTTTGCAGCCTCAACACCAAAACTCCTGCATGATCGTCTAGGTCACCCAAGTCTAGCCAAATTGAAGATAATGGTCCCTAGTCTTAAGCATCTTCAAGCTTTAGATTGTGAGTCATGCCAATTAGGAAAACATGTTAGGTCCACATTTCCTCCACAGAATAAGGAAAGATGTGATTCAGTTTTTTCTATCATTCACTCTGATATTTGGGGTCCAAGTCGTGTCATATCCTTTGGTTTTAGATATTTTGTAACCTTCATTGATGAATTTTCTCGATGTACTTGGGTTTATTTAATGAAAGAAAGGTCTGAACTTTTACCTATTTTTATGACCTTCTTTAATGAGGTTAAAAACCAATTTGGGAAAACAATTAAAATTTTTCGAAGTGATAATGCTAAAGAATATTTTTCCCATGATTTATCCTCATTTTTGTCTTCACAAGGTATTTTACATCAATCCACATGTCCTCATACCCCTCAACAAAATGGTATAGCAGAAAGGAAAAATCGCCATCTCCTTGACGTTGCACGTTCCCTAATGATAAATTCAAATGTTCCTGTCCATCACTGGGGAGATGCAGTTCTCACGGCCTGTTTCTTGATAAGCAGGATGCCTTCTTCCTTTCTCAAAAACCAAATTCCTCATTCCATTTTGTTTCCTCATGATCCTCTCTTTCATGTCTCTCCCAAGGTATTTGGTTGTACTTGTTTTGTTCATGACCTTACTCCAGGCTTAGACAAACTCTCTGCTAGAGCTATTAAATGTGTCTTCTTGGGGTACTCTCGTCTTCAAAAAGGTTACAGGTGTTATTCACCAACTACTAAACGGTATTATATGTCAGCTGATGTATCTTTCTTTGAAGACACCCCCTTTTTCAATCCTTCCATAGACTATTCTTCTACCCTTCAACAGGTCCTTCCTGTACCATTATCTGGTCCAATGAGCAATTCTTACCAAAATGTTACTGAAATTCCAGCTAATCCATCTAGTTCTGTTGAGGCTGCCCTTCCACCTCTCATCACATATCAACGCAGGACACAACGCGTTAGTTCTACTTCACCAGAGTCACCTCCTCGTGATCCTGTTCCTTCCCCAACAGATCCTCAGACCATGGCTCCTTCGAATGCGTCACCTGATTGTGCTACAGCCTGGCCCATCGCCCTTAGAAAAGGTAATCGTTCAACTCGAAACCCACATCCAATTCATAATTTCTTGAGTTATCATAGATTGTCCTCTTCATATCTCTCTTGTGTTTTTTCCTTATCATCTCTCACCATTCCTAAAAATATCCATGAAGCACTTGATCATCCTGGATGGCGACAGGCCATGATTGATGAAATGTAGGCTCTTGAACACAATGGCACTTGGAAACTTGTCCCTCTTCCTCCTGGGAAGAAAACTGTTGGTTGCAGGTGGGTCTATGCTATCAAAGTTGGCTCTGATGGTACCGTTGATCGCCTTAAAGCCCGGTTAGTCGCCAAGGGATACACTCAGATCTATGGCCTTGATTATTGTGACACATTCTCTCCGGTGGCTAAAATTACCACAGTTCGTCTGTTTCTTGCTATGGCTGCCATGCGTCATTGGCCTCTACATCAACTAGATATTAAAAATGCCTTTCTTCACGGTGACCTTGAGGAGGAAATTTATATGGAGCAACCTCCTGGATTTGTTGCTCAGGGGGAGTGTGGCTTAGTATGCAAACTAAATCGATCTCTCTATGGGTTGAAGCAATCTCCTCGAGCATGGTTTGGTAAATTTAGTCACATTGTGCAGCTCTTCGGACTGAAAAGAAGTGAAGCAGATCATTCTGTTTTCTATTGTTTTACATCTCCTGGAAAATGTGTGTATCTAATTGTCTATGTGGATGACATAGTAATTACAGGAAATGACGCTGCCAAGATATCTCAGTTAAAGAAACATCTATTCAGTCATTTTCAAACCAAAGACCTAGGTTATTTGAAGTACTTTCTCGGAATTGAAGTGGCTCAATCAAAAGATGGTGTTGTGATCTCACAAAGGAAGTATGCCCTTGATATTCTACAAGAGACAGGTTTGGAAAATTGTAAACCAATTGATAGTCCTATGGACCCAAATCAGAAGCTCATGGTGGATCAGGGTGAAATCTATCCTGATGCTGAGAGATATAGGAGGCTAGTAGGCAAACTCATTTATCTTACCATTACAAGACCTGACATTTCCTTTGCTGTTGGGGTTGTTAGTCAATTTATGCAGAAACCCCATGTTGATCATTGGAATGCTGTCATTCGTATTCTCAGGTATTTGAAGAAGGCTCCAGGACAGGGACTGTTATATGAAGACAAAGGTCACACTCAGATTACAGGATATTGTGATGCGGATTGGGCTGGTTGTCCCATAGATAGGAGATCTACCTCAGGATATTGTGTTTCCATTGGGGGAAATATCATCTCATGGAAAAGCAAGAAACAAAATGTTGTTGCTCGGTCCAGTGCAGAGGCTGAATACAGGTCTATGGCTATGGTTACATGTGAACTTATATGGATTAAACAATTTCTTCAAGAGCTGAAATTTTGTGATATTGACAAAATGACATTATATTGTGATAATCAGGCAGCTCTTCACATTGCCTCCAATCCGGTGTTTCATGAGAGAACCAAACACATCGAGATTGATTGTCACTTTATAAGGGAGAAGATTCTGTCCAAGGAAATTCACACTGAATTTATCAACTCTAATGACCAGCCAGCAGATATCCTGACTAAATCCTTGAGAGGACCTAGGATTCAATCTATATGTTCCAAGCTTGGTGCATATGATTTGTATGCTCCAGCTTGAGGGGGAGTGTTAAAATACTTGTAATTTATTTGTCAGGTTCCTTAGCTTTTCTAGAAAGCCTTGCTTTATGCCTTTCTTTATGCCCTGTTTTATGCATAATGTCTCCTTTTGTTTTGTATATAATTGTAGCAATTCCTCATTAATGAATATAGAGAATATTTTGAATCTCAAGTGTATTTAAATTATGTATAGTGTCCTGCTACATGAAGTTGGAAATGCAAACAATTTTCCGTGTCTTTTGGCCTGTATCATATGTGAAGAGGAAGGGAATTGAATAAGGTCTGGCTTTAGTTCTATTATGTGTTAAAAATTAGGTGTTTGTGCCCCCCTCCCCTATATATTTTAGTTAAACTAATGATTTTTGTTTTCTGTATTGTTTTTAATATCTGTTCTTGCTATTAAGATTCAATGTTGGTGTATGGCTAGTTTAGCTATGTATTAAATATAAATTCTAGTATGTCTATATTATTATGATGCAAAAACATTTAGCTTTTTGTCTCTTGTGAATATCATGCAGGTCAGACTTATAAAGGAACTTTATGGAAATCAAATTGGAGAGCTGTATCATAGCCTTCCTTACCATATGGTTGAATTTGTATTGGATGATTTTGATTGGTTAGTATCTGTTTCTTGTCTTTTTTGGACATTCTAACATGCGATCTGATGATAAAAGTTAACTAGGGTGGGTTAAGTTGGCTGTGCTGTAGTTTTCAATGCCTACAAGAATGCACGTTTTAATGATTTCACACTGAAGTGGATACATTTTGGTTGACCTCACCATTAAAATTACTGATCTGGAATTGAAATACTAATATTTGCCTAATGTTGATGTCTAGTAACACTGAATTTTTTGGTTGGAATGGTGCTGGTAGAAATGGCTTATATAGAAGGAAAATTCTTAGTTTATCAAATTTGATTTGTTTGTACCTTAATTATGAATGGTTCCTTTGTAATTTTTTATTATAAAATATACTGTTAACATTTGTTTCTTTGTGTATCTGAAATTTATTACTTAAATTTCTTATCTTCAATCCTTCTTTCCTCTTGAAATTGTATTGACATGCGGAGGGAAAAGAGTAAAATGAAAGCTGAAGAGATATGATGTGCTCAATGAATTTTTGTTTCCTTCTTGCAGCAAGGTGACAGTCAGCCTTCGGTATGCAGATCTTATTTCGGTGCTTCCGACTAGAATCTCAGTACTAGCCTGGCCAATGTTAAGGAAAAATACCTCAGCAACTTTGAGCAGGAAGGAAGATGGACTCCCAGGAAGTCATCCTGCTACATTTCGCCTAACCTACGCAGAAGATGCCTTGCGAACCATGAGTCTACCCGAAGGTGAAGACTATATTATGATTGTTGTTCCAGTTTTCTATTTTGTACCCATTAATACATGATAATCAGTTAAAAATAGAAAAGAAAGTATTTATTGTATTGCAAACATAAAAGTTATTCAATGTTGGTACTTGGTAATTAAGTAATTTAAAGTATTTTTATTTGGGTTTCTTTCATACCATGGGCTCGTGTGTCATCAACAGTTGGTCTATAATCATGTCCAAAAGCGATTTTTGCAGTTGGGTGAAACCATGATGTGTTTTTTTTTTCCTTTCCAAAGTTTGATCAAGTTTATTTTACTAGCACGCTTTTGTGTTTCGTTTAACTGTGAATTGTCAGTGTTTCTTGATTGCTCTATTGATAGTGCTCGCTACTGATTTTGTTTTTTTTCCTATCCCAGCGTATGCAGAGATTGTATTAAACCTACCACAAGCGCTTCAGCAGCTGTATCATCAAAGAGCCCCCACGTAGAGGGTCGCAGTCTAAATTCATCTGTAAAAATTCTTAATAGAGATTGTTAAATATTAGAAAGATTCACTTTAGAATTATTACGTAGCCAAATTGATCATAGGTTGAATTAATTTTCTGTACTATTGTCATACACCATTTGTATTCCGGTCCCCCTCTTTCATATGTCTTGTATCATTAGTACGACAGACAGGGCTGGGTGCCTATTTGAACTGTTAATTCATCATCTTCATAATTCAATATATGTGTAATTTGGTTTCACACAAGTTCTATCTTTTTTACATGGTCGGCAAAAAAGTGGCTAGTATGAAAGCATGGCCATTTGTAATCAGTTGAATGATATTCCATTTTGAAGCAAATGCCAATATGCGCCAACGCCATCGAGTGCAATGTTTGTGGGTGAGCTGCACTTGGCGTTTTGTTGGCTTTGAGTTGACTTTGAGAGAACTGTTATATAACTCGAGATCCTTTCTTTAAGTACTGGTTTATCAGTGCTTTGTTGTCCTCATGCAATTATTACTCACAAAACAACAAATCTGGAATGATACATTGTACGCATGTCCGAGTTCGAATACACTTTCGTTTTCGAGAATCTTTAAAGTGTAGAAAACACAATTGGGGAATTATTATCACTTTATTCCTTCCCATATCTCCAAATAACTCAACATAAAATTTGTAATTGTTGAGAGGGACGTTATCCCCGTAAAACGACGTGCTTTAGTGCCATATTTATTATCTGGAAGACGAGAATATTTTGGAAAGTGCTCCATGGTTGGTAACTGCTATTGATATCTTCCTATTTATGGGCAGTATTTCAAAGGTTAGGACACCTCCACCTAAAAAGTCTTAACATTTTAGTTCCTTGTAAGACTTAGCTGGAAACCATTTGAACATTCACATGGCTTCAAACAGTGGGAATATATACTTGACTCCAAGGAAAAAAGGAAGAAAACGTAAGGATAAGCGAACAGGAGGACCATAGCTTATGCAGTAGAGTTGGGAATGCGTGATTGGGGAATCTCTATAAAAGCCTTTGTCAGACTCCATATTCCTCATCCTTATTTCAAATTGGCATAGCTGAATGCACATGATCTCTTGTTTAAAGATCTAATTGCCCCATGCACACTATTTGACATACTATGTAACTCTATTTGACAAAAAAAAATTGTTTCTGACCTCAACCGAAAATCAAATAAACACCTAATCTATGATGGATGTATATTTTACTAGTTCCCAAAACACAGTTAATGTAATTTGTATGTTCAACCTTGTGAACTTGTTTTCATCCAACAACATCAATTTGTTTTCCGTTCATTGGTTGGGATCAAAAAGAGAAACAAGGGTAAAATCACTCGTGACAGTTGCTGGCTCCATTAATGTTGCACAAGTTCAATATTTTTTTTTAGGTTGAATATGAGCCAAGGTAAGGAAGAGACATGATGATTGAATTCAGTATTGAGCGACATTAATCAACGATCTAATATATTGAGCTTTGTTCAGTGAAAAAAAGATACAGAGCTTTCAAGTGACCTTAATGTCATTAACATTCCCAAAATAAGACGCAAGTAAATCCTAGGAACCATGTTGTTATTTGTTACCTAAGGAGAATAGCATCTCCTCCAGCTAGTGGCATAGATGGAATAGAGGAGTATCCTTTCAAATTTTCACAAAAGGACCTTCATCCTAATCTAACGACGGATTAACTTATGTCTTCATTATATTTGTTGTTTTTTGTTCTTGGACAAGCACCAAAGCAGGTTCTTGAAGGTTATCCAACCTCCTTAAACTGTATAATGCTGTTGGATTGTGTCAATGTCGAGTCCCTTAAGCTTCACAACTGACTCAACATGTCCTTTCAGAGTATGAAGTTCCCTCAGCCTGTTAACCAATTTAAAAAGTCATCATAAGATAACATCATCATTCACATGTATAAAATTTATTCACTCACCCCACAATATTATATTTATACATCGATTTTTCTGTCATGTGTAATTTACGTATTAATTTTTTTTTATCAAAAATTATGTTGAATTTGCATTGAAAATCATAAGAACATAATTTTCAATTTTAAAATTATCATCTTTTAATTTTTTATCCTATGTAAAAATACATAGATTAAGAAAATCAGTTATATATAATTACTTGTTCATGGATTTTTTCAGACACCAAGTTAATGTCAAATATGCAATTGAAGCCAATGGCCTACCTTGCAACCTCAGCACGTCTCTTGGCTTGCTCAGCAATCTCTGAAAGCTCCCTGTAGCTATTCTTGTCATTGAAAAGGTTGGTTGTTTCAGGTGGCTGAAGACCATGAAGAGTCCTTTGTGCAGCTGCCCATTGTGCTTCCCTCTCTTCTTTGCCGTAGTCTTTCTTTGTAGTAAAGGCAGTCTGTCATTGGAAACCATAAACATGTTTTGAATCTTAAAGTCTCTTGATTAAGTTCAACAATGCAATGATAACAATAATATGTTACCTTGTTCTCCAAAAGATTATCCCAGGCCTTCCCACTAAGTACATAGCGGATTGTAAATTTGAGTATGTCAAGAGGGACATATGTCACTAAACTGTAAAGCCAGATTACACCAGCCCAACCCCATCCCATTCCCTTAATCCTTGCAAAGCCCCAGTTAGCATATACTGCCAGAAAAGTTGCCACCTGTCAACCATGAAGAAAGTTGGTATTACCACAGAAAAAAGCCAAAAAGCTTTCAATCCTTTTCTTATTATTGTATTTTCAATGATGAGTATGGAGAGTGTAAAGGGCATGATGATAATGAGGGGTTCTTGACAAAACAAAATGACACCACTGCTTCAATCATAAAATCATAAGAGAAACTAACAAACAACTAACTATACACACTAGGTTGTTGATTGGAGAATAAGAGGCTGAGGATTACCAATTGTGCAATCATAAAAGCACTCAGTAGGAGAAGACCAGGTCTTTCAACATAGGACCAGCTGCGGGACCTAGTCACAAAAATTAATGCTTGGCTTATAATACTGACTTGTAGGTAAAGGGCTGCCATCATTTCTTCAGGGCTTTTCCTTATAGACCTCACACCAAACTTGTCCTGCAATATTGCAAGTTGTGCTTCAACCTCTTATACAAATTTCACCATGAGATGATAATATTGAATGAAACACAATATATAAATAATTACCGAGAAGAAATCGGTATCCTTCATGAGCCAGAAAAATACTACTGTCATCAGTGCCATGTAACTACCTAGCACAACACCAGTGGCAAATATCTCCTTCAGCTTCCAGCTATCAGGCATTGGAGATGGTTTCACTCTATCCTTGGATATTGTCATAATGGTACCTATAGGAATAGGAGTGAAGGAAATTATATTAAACATTCTCATAGAATAGTTAAACACCATGAATTAGTTAAGTGAATATTTTCTTACCATCATTTAGTATGGCAATGATCAACACCATGAAGGGTGCAAAATCAAACTTCCAAATCAATGCAATAAACAAGAAACCAAACTGCCAAAAGGAATAGTAGATCACAAAAATTATATGAACCATGTATATAAGTATGTACAATACAACATATTGACATTAGTTAACATATTTGCTGCACTTACCACAATACGAATGGTAATTGACACAGCATAGATCTGTCACAATCAACAATCAACATTTGAGTTAAAATTTCTGAGATATTAAAATAAAGTGAAGCAATTAAATCATGCATGCAAGGGAACTAACAGTATAATTCTTCATCCTTTGGAAAATTGCTCTGCTGGTAAGCACTGCACTGATAATGACACTCAGACCAGGTTCGGTAAGGACGATATCAGAAGCACTTCTTGCAGCATCTGTAGCATCAGCAACAGCAATTCCAATATCGGCTTTCTTCAATGCAGGGGCATCGTTGACACCATCACCTGTCATTCCACATATATGCTTCCTCTCTTGCAGCCTTTTAACGATTTCATATTTGTGCTCTACCATGACATAGAAAGACAATAAAAAGATTAAAATGCTGTTAAGTGTTAGATTACTTGAAACGTAATTATATTGTTAACACAAGTACCACATGCTTTCATGTCATCATCGCCTAAAGAAACCATGAAAGGATATTTGAAATAGTTGAAAGCAAAATGCAGGGGATGATGCTTAAGGCTACTACCATCATTATCAGGGACAAGGACTTACCAGGAAATACTCCAGCAAATCCATCAGCCTTCTCAATCAATTCATCAACAGGAACAGCTGCAACAGAAGCATCCTTGCTTTGGCCAAGCAATGAAGAAGATGGGTACATGTTTGTTCCCATCCCAAGCCTTCTACCTGTTTCCTTGGCAATGGCAAGTTGATCACCTACAGAAGGAGAAGTGATTCAACAAGAAAGTAAGGCCAAGTGATTTCATATATGGCAATGAAATATGAACTACAAGAAAGTAAGGCCTCAAATCTTTACCAGTAATCATCTTAACATTCACACCAAGGTTCAGAGCTCTTGTGATAGTTTCTGCACTATCATGCCTAGGAGGATCAAACAGTGGTAGCAGAGCAACAAATTGCCATGGTGCACCTGGACTATCCTTTGTTCTCTCAGGTACTTCCTGTTATGGACAGACCAAACAAACAGCAGCAAACGAATGGTGTTATTCAAATAAAAGGTTGGAAACTAGAAATGGACAGACCAAATAACAGCAACAACTTTATTAAATAATAGGTTGGAAACTAGAAGTGCAAATATCAATTCTGCTAACCTGTCTAGCAACACCTAAAGAACGGAGTCCACGCTCGGCAAACTTGTCAATCACTGCATGAACCCTTTTCCGTACGTCTTCTTTGCAGTTGCAGAGGTTCAATATCTAAGCAAAGAAGAAAAAGAAAAAAGAAAAACATAGATTAGTCATCTAATATCTTAAACACAACCTATATGATGCCAACAAAACATATATTTACCTGCTCAGGAGCACCTTTGCTAGCTCGATGCCAACTTCCATCAGAATCAATGTAAGTTAAAGCAGTCCTCTTATCTACCGGATTGAATGGGAGAAAATGGACCTCCCTGATACCAGCTCGTGCCTGGAAAATTCACATTAAAAGTTAACATTTTTATGTTCATCCCAAATTCACTATATATTTTTACCCACACAGATATCATTCTGGCATATGTACCTCCTTTGGGTCAGCAAGCATTCCAACAATTGCAGCATCTATGGCATCCTGATTCTCAATCCTAGAAGCCCTTGCTGATAGAAGGATCACATGGTCCTTCTCAACACCCTTAGCAAAAACCTCAATCAAGTTTTTATCAACAGAGAGCTTATTCAGGGTCAAAGTCCCAGTTTTGTCACTGCAGAGGACATCCATCCCTGCCATTTCCTCAATAGCTGTCATTCTTTTTGTGATTGCACCTTGCTGTGATAGCCTGTGAGAACCAATAGCCATAGTAACAGACAAAACAGTTGGCATGGCAATTGGAATTCCTCCAATCAAGAGGACCAAGAGATTGTCAATCCCATCTCTATACTTGCGGTGTTGTATTGGGTACATGACTATGAGCTCAATGATTATTCCCACAGCAATTGAGCAAATACAGAAATTCCCAATTGCTGTTAGGACTTGCTGAAAGTGCCCAACTTGGTTGGTGCTATCCACCAAATGAGCTGCTTTACCAAAAAAGGTGTGCACCCCAGTAGCAATCACCACTGCTTCAATCTCACCCTTCTTAACAGTTGATCCAGAAAACACTTCATCAGAGGGATTCTTCGTCACAGGAAGTGACTCCCCTGTCAAAGCAGACTGATCAACACTCAAAGCATCACCCTCCAGAAGCCGGGCATCAGCAGGAATGATATCTCCTAGTTTGATGCTGATTATGTCTCCTGGGACCAAAATTGCAGCATCTTGTTCAGTCCATCTCCCATCTCTCAGAACCTGAATTTTTTTACAATAAAAACAAGTGAACAAACATCATAAAAAAAGAATGCGTGTAGCATTGCATGATCCATCATGCAAAGTTAAAGAGGGTATTACTGTAACGGTTTTTCTAATATACATATCATACAATACATGTCAATAAATCAAAAAACAAACACCATAGATATTCATCCTTCGGATTTGGAGGCAATCCTGTTAGGATTTATTCCGAGTTAAGACTTATCATTCCTCCCAAAAAATGTGTTTGGTGGGATCAAACCAAGGCTCTTCTTACAATCTTAGTTTGCGTCAGACACAACGGTAAAGTTTCTATTTGTTGATTTCTTAACATCTGTCTGAGTATACATTAGAAGAAAAACAGTTAGTGTAATAGTATTATTATGAGTCTTATGACCTTGGTCTTGGGAGCTAAACCAGCCATAAGTGCAGCAGCAGCATTGCCAGCATTGTTTTCTTCAATGAAACTGATTGTGGAGTTGATGATCAAGAGAGCAATAATACCAACGAAATCTTGCCAATCAGGAGGCCTTCCTCCACCATTAGCCAAAGCAATAGCCATGATAGCAGCAGCTTCCATGACCCATGACAAAGGGTTCCACATGAAACCCAAAAACTTCAAAAGTTTGCTCTCCTGTTCATGGAACCAGTAAAACCCATTACATGATCATGATGATGCAACAATTCAATGAAAGAGAATAATACATTAATTGAAGTTTGAGATTGTAAAAAAAAACAGACCTTTTTTTCTTCCAATTTGTTGGGTCCAAAAACTTGAAGCCGACTGGCTCCTTCGTCTGATGTTAAACCTGCTCTTGAACATTTCAGCTGCTCAAACACTTCCTCTACTGGAATTCGTTCCTGGGAAACATTTCAAAACTTTGTTAATTCTCCAAATGCATAACAACACCACCCAATTTTATTATAATTATATTACATGTTTATTATGTTGGTTATCTTAAGTCTTGTAATAAGTTACATACTATTGTTTTTTTATTGTGTACTTAGCTCCTTCGTTTCATAAAGGTTATAACTTAAGCAGAATTCACCAAGTGCTACTGCTACTGAAGATTTTGGGCATCAGTAACAGAAAAGAACAGTATAACTTCAATAAGTGCTGATTATGAAAATTAACATGATATTATATATATTAAGAAGAGGTACAAGGATTTTAACCAGAAAACAATTGAAAAAGGGAAGCAATATAGCAAATGGATTTGAAAACAATATATATTGATAATTCTTTAATTAGAAATATGAAATATTTTGTATGCAAAAGAAAACAAGATCTTTAAAGTCGATTTACTTTTAGAAAATATTTTTTGTTTTTTATTTTTATTTTTAATTATAAATCTTAATTTTAATTATAAAATTTTCTTATAATTTTCTATCATTACTGAATATAATAATCGTTAAAAAAATCATAAAAATAGAAAAAGAATATAAATGGTGTGAGGAGACGCGTGAAGGGAAAGCGCGTGAGAAGAATGGTGGATGACGAAGTCGGTATTACTATTTTCATTTGTTTACGTGTTATGGCGCGTGAGGTTTTATTTTCTCTACTATTCTAAACTACCGGTAATACCCAAAAACAGTTATTCATCTCATCAACTTTTTAAATAAGGCTAATTTTCATTTTTGCTTCACCCAACTCTTTGAATAAAATAATGAAAAATATTTATTTATCAAGTAATAATACTGATGAACAGTGTTTATATTATTCCAAAAGAAAAGCTTATGAAGTGTGAAGAAGAAGCAAGTAATAAAAAAAGAGGGGTTAGCGTAGTAACCAAAAAGTGAATTTGTGTTCACGTCTTTACTATATTGACAAACAAATGCTATTTGAATGGAAAAATTTAGTTATGAGGAAATGCAAATTAAAGAAAGTTTGGAGATTAGAAAAAGAAAGAATAAAGATATGTACCAGGTCGACGTTCTCGTTTTTGATTTCTTCAAGGCTGATACCTCCCATGTTGGAAGAGAGATTGCAAGAAAGAAAATACGCATAGAAAGGGTGATAGTAGTGGGTGTTATGGTTATGAGGTGGTATATATATTATGATAGTTTTAATGGGAGAGAGAGAGAGAGAGAGAGAAGTGTGGTTTATACGATTTTATGTTGTGGTGGGGTTCCACTTGCAGTGGTATGTATGGCAGATGCTATCTATCATCAGGGGTAGGTCTTTCTCTCCCATTTTAGTTCTTACACTTTCATTGCATCTACCTCACTTTCTTTACTTTTCCACATTTCATCATTTCTTTTTTCTTCCCTTTACCTACTTTCTTTTTTGGAAACAAATACTTATTACTTTCATCTCTTTTTTTCTATTATTCAGATTAATAAACATCTAAACACATCCATATATCCCTTTTATTTGGCGGAATTTGGCATTACATTTAGATTTTTTTTTATGTGTTTGAACTAGAGTTAGATATTTGTTTTGGAATTAGAGTATATAAGCGTATAATGATACTAGGTTGATGTGGTTTTTGTGACTGGTGTTTATTTTAATTGGGGTATCTATAAATTGTCCAAAAGAGATCAAAAGAGGGTGTGTCTCTTAAGACATCTCTAATATTTAAGTCATTAAAAATTGAAGTTAAATGATCGACATGTAGGTAAAGGGCAATTGAGAAGGTGGAAAAGTGTAGTTTTAATAGTCAGGAAATGGATTTCTACAGGGGAAGAAATGTACGGAAGTAGGGTGTCTTAGGTGCCTTTTCAAAGGTTATCAATGACCTAACAATTTGGATCGAGGTTGACACAAGTTTTGCCAACATAGGTTTAGACATGCCTGGATGAATATGTTTGATGCATTGCAGGAGATGGGTATATCAATCTTAGGTTGACTTATTTGACTAACATGTCTAGAATAAATACGTCTAATTTATTATATATCACGAGTATATTGGTCTAAGTCAACATAAACCTATCAGGTATGTCCGAGTCATAGTTAAATTTAACATTGCTTCCTACATGTGTTTAGCTCATGGGGAGTAAGTTATTGATCATTAAATTTAGAAGTTTATGAAATACTCCATGTTTCAGTCATTTTTTAAATTTTTATTGAATTCTTATAAAAAGTTTAAATTTTTTAAAAGTAGACATAAAATATAAAAACTCTTAAACATATTATTTAATTAGGAACATTATATGAAAATGAATTAATAAATTGTCCATCTTCTTTTAGATAAATATACATTGAACTTTGGAATCAGGGAAACTATTCCTTTTTATTTTTTAATGAAAAATTTAAAGACCTTAATCTTAGGAGTTTGATAGGGTTTATTACAAAAATAGGTAAATTAACATGGGACCATAGCCAAAAAAGTCCACACTATAGTCAAATGACGTGGAATATTAGCTCCTACGTTATTTTTTTTCACGCAAAAGTCACGTGGGATACGAACTTCCATGCTATTACCTGGGGTAGGAATTAATGTCTCATCATTTATTTGTCAACGCAAAATAGAGCGTAGGACATGTCTCATACCTAAAACAATTTTTTTAAAATTTTTTTATATTTATAAAATGATTTTTATAAATATAAAAAAATATTTTAAAGCATGCAGACTCTAAGAGTTGAGAAAAGGATAAAGGTATGAAACAAAGATCTCTAAAAGTTGCATTAAAATGGAGTGCCTCAAGTATTAAAATGCAAAAGTTCTTTTGTTGGGTACCAACTATCATGAACCTTTGCAAAACAGGCTTGGTTGACCTTCTAGGGCATTCTGACTCAAGCATTGAACTATGTCAGCTTTTAGATTAGCGCAGAGTAGCTTCCTCGATTTCTTCTTAATGCAAGCATTGATTTTCTAAAGAATTTGTCTTCTTGTCCATTTCAATGATAAGAGCAGTTTATCTTTGAACGAAACTTGATCTGAGGCATCTTCACAATGTCCTTGTGTAGATTGATGCAAAGTCAGAGTAATGTCTTCATACACCAAGATCTGAAGTCTTATTGCTTGAGGATGAAGTTGTGTGTGCTGAGTCTGAAGAATTGAATTGATGAGGATCGAGACTCAACAATCCTAAGTCTGGAATAGGCATATTTGGTAGATTTTCTCTTGAGCGTTTCCTTACAACAGACTTGACCTGGGACAAACTTGGATAACAAATTGTTTTAGTCCCACAGAGACCTTGGTCTTTATAAATTATTTTGCATAGCTCAAGGAAGACTTTAAGTAATGGACCCCCTTTTGATTTATAACATATACATCACAGACTTGTAACCTGAAATACTCAATTAGAGAGGTTAGATAACACGTAGGCATACTTTATTTAATCAAATGCCTTGATGTGTGTTATTAACAAATCTCAGGGTCTCTAAATAATATCTAAAAACTTCAAAGTCCATTATAAAACAGACTTGGTTCTAACAATTGGTTCTTCATAGAACTTGCACTAAGTTAATTCACTGTCTTTCTACAAAAAAAAAAACATACATATGTTCATGCAACAATCAATGGCTTCCTCTTTTAACCCCAACTCCTTACTAATTTAGTGGCATCTTAGTAATTACCAGGGATATTTTGGGCGTGTTTGAACACAGTCATTCAACATTTTTGCAAAGAAATGAATACATCCTTCTAGTTAAATCAAACAACAATCAATAATTAACATCAATAGAGAACTTAAACTCAGTGACACCCTAATAAATAGGTCTATTGGCAGAAATCAAGAAGTTAAAGAAAGACATTGGGGGTTGGATTCTTTTGAATTATTCTCCATATAATCATCACACATATTATTAGTGACATATTCATCATCATCATCATAACAACACACAAATGCATCATGTATCATATCATTCATGTTGTCAAATTATTATCATTCACCCTTGAACTAAAAGCACTAGTGCTACAATGTGATGAACCAGTATATGTTGAATATTCATACGCACCTCATTATGCAAAGTCCAAACCTAATAATTTGGTTAGAAACTCAACTTGTACAAATGAACTTTAACATTAACTTCATTCATTATTTTCACACAACACTTTTCAGAAGGGCATCTAATACCACCATCAGATATAACATGACAATTGCTTGTTGTTTAGCTTTATTGATAAATTCTTCAATCCCTAGAAATTTATTTTTCAAACTTTTTTTCACATCAATTCTATCATACATCCATGTACAATCTATTTTCCACATTAATATACTTAACTACTTATAATTCAAAAAATACAATTATTAGCATTGGATTTAATTTCAATTCACGCTCATGTAACATAGTATTTTTTTAAAAAAGTTGGACAACATAAACTCTATAATATCAACATAAAGAAAGTAACATCAACAAACAATTACTAATAATTCAAAGAGATAAATAATTTTTTAAAATTAACTAGTCAAACATGCAATAGTCAACTACCCTAACGTTTTAACCAATTTCAAAGGTTATGTTGTCCAATTTCAGTTCTATGTTCTCAATCAACACAATATACATAAACTAAAAGTAGTCAAAATTTAGCCAACCTCATCAAAATGAAAAATCAATTGGTTTTAGATGTTTTATTTGTTTGACATGAACACAATGATACATTGGTCAAAATGAAGGACTCAATGAGGTGATTAAGAGAGAAAAAATAATTGGAGGAGAAAAGGGAGAGGTTGTTGTGTTCAAGAAAGAAAAAAAAAGAGAAATGAAGGCGAGAGGCCTACTTTTATAAATTTGAGCATGAGAGAACTATTAATGTTTTATGTCCAATTTACAAACCAACTTTTAAAAGAAAAAAACGTGGCATGTTCCATATCAAATTTTATTTTTCTTGTAGTAATTAGAGAATGTCTCAAGATTTTATAAGTACTAACATAAATATTTTTAAATTACCAATCATCAAAGTTCTCATGTAAGTTCAATTATTCATCAACTATATCAATTTTATTCATGAAAAGATATTTTATTTTAAAGAATAAGTATTATGTATATCAGTACCAAAATATTTTAAAAAGTGTGACTTTTAATGTTGTTATTATGAATTGCTTGTCAAAAGTAAATTACTATAACCGTGAAAATGGACCGAATTAGCTACGTGTTGTGAAATGAGTAGACAGCGATGGTGAACAATGAAGACAACTCAAAAGACGTTGCTTGATTCTATTGAACAATGAAGAGTCACCTTATATAATTAAATAACTGCGTTAACAATGTGGGATAGTCCTCATGTTTCAGCAAATTGTACTTTAATTGAAGAGGTTTAAGTGTTCGAAACAGAATTATAAAAACGAAAAAATCTATTAATTTTTCATATCGTTAGAGACAATTAAAACTCTATTTAACCCAGAACGGATTCTCAACTCTTATGAAAAGCGACAGTTGAGATGTTCGATGATATGCTTGTGAAAGAAAACTTAAAAGAATTGTTACATGAACTTGTGCGCTGTAGATATCTAATGATTGATAGCAGAAAAGTGGAATATAACATAACAGCTTGTTATAGTTCTTCTCTTTTCTCCCTCATTTGCATATGATTAAACAGGAAGATCACAGATAAAAAAAAAATGTATAAATGAAATAATTCCCACGTGGATTCTTCTTGGTATTGAAGTAAATGATAAAGTTTTCCATTATACTTTTCTTCTTCGAAGCATTTGATCAGAAGAAACGTAACAACAAAATGGAAGCATATTTATCTATTTATAATAAGGAAACAAATGAATACAAAAAAAGAGAAAGAGGAAAATGGAAACGCCAATGTTGACACACAGGGCCAATTGTTACTACGTGTCGGCTTAATCTTAATCACTGGTTGGAGGTACAGAATTTTGGTGCACTCACGCTGTTGAAGAGTTATTGGATACGAGAATTACAATTTAGCGTTGTTCCAAATATCAAACAAAAGTTAATTTACTTGGTTAAATTTATGTTCATTAAATAACACTTCAAATGTTATTTGAATTTGGTAGATGATTTATAAATATCTTTTTAAATTGGATCTTAAGGTGTATTTTATCATTACCCTAGTAGATATGCTAAGATTATGGTTTTCTTTTTATGTTTTAAAATTTTATGATTTACGTCCTAAAATTTATAGTTTATGTTTTTTTAGTTTATAACTCATAAATTTTTAGTTAGTTTATTAAAATAGATTTGTTTAATAAAACAAATTTACAGTTGTATTAAATTATTTTAAATAATATATAATATTATAATTATACGAGGCTTAAAAATTATTTTTTAAAAAACAATTAATCAAAGAGCTTATTACTTTTATTAGAAAGTCATAAGCTACCTCTACTAACTTTTTAAAATTCAAAAGCTTATAACTTTTAAAAAATTACAAGCTTACCTTATTTAATATTTACGAACTAGTTTTATTAATATTTAATAAAGTCAGAAGCTCTCAAATAAACTATAAACTATATTTACCAAATAGATGTTATCTAAATAAAATAGGATATATCAAGAATAAGATAAACTTATAAACTTTAATCTCACTTACTATTTGATAAACTAGGAAAAATATTTAAGGAAAAGATAATAGTAGTGGTATTAAGAAAAAAATATTATTTTTATTTATGATTAAAATAGAATACATAATCAGGTAATCTTTTAACTTCTTCACAATAAATATAGATTTGAAAAGAGATAATACAAATAAATGTATGCGATTGGCTCTTCTATAGGATGACTTTTTGTCTTAAAAAAAGGATAAATGGTACACGATAGTACTTGGTTTGAAGGGAATATCAATTAGCTTGAAATTATGTTACTTTGCTGGTACCTGGTAGACCAGAATCAGTTTTCTATATATTTTATAACCATTCAGTTGATATGTAATTTTAAAAAATAAAAAAGTTTAAAGATTAATATTAATTATTTTTTATGCCGTTTGAGAGAGTAAAAATTTTGTTTGACTATATGTTTAACCAATCCAAACAAAAAACCAAACACCTCTTTAGATTTTTGTGTGCGCAAATCAACTAATTTAATTTGACTCCTCGAGTTTAAACCTTAATAAGAATATAATTGTGTTAAACAAATCTTGATTAGATTTTATAAATCATATTGCAATCTCTGTTTCATAATATATATAAGGTTTAAAAAATTAAATTATTTTGTTTCAAGATATAAATAACATTAATTAATTTTATGATGTATTAAATATAGATTTATGAGAGAATCTATAGTTTCAATCGTTTAATGTTAAATATATTTTTTCGGGTAAAAATTAAATTTTAGATATATCAAATTGAATAAACTACAAACACGTTACTTTCGTGTTTAAATTGGATAATTATGATATGTTTGAACTTTAATTTGGACTTGTCGTGATTCAGTTTCGACATGAAACAGCGTATAATTTAATGATGTTGAAAAATCAATGCATGAAGGTAATCATTATTTAGTACAAAGTGTTTGAATAAAACATAATAAGAGTTTGATTGCAAAGAGTTGAAGGAAACGCTAGAACGAGATTCAGGGGGCATAAGGAAGCTTTCATTTTTGTTATGCACTTTATTCACTGATTCTATCCTCTATCCAGCAAGGGAATTCAATTAAAGCATTTATGCTTCAAAAGGAAAAAGATGTGAATCTTGTTGAATAGAATAAAACTAAATTAAAAAAAAATAGAGGAAGCATAAAACTATATATGCAAATAGAGTTAAACAAGCAGTGGTTGCCATTGAATGAAAAGGGTATAGATGAATATGTTGATTTATAAAAAATTGAATAACAAATATTAATTGTTTATATTCCAGAAGTGGTCCTTGACCTACCAAATCAATAAGAGATGGAGCATAAAGTTGGGAAAGAAAGGCAGAGATAAGAGATGCCATAAGAATAAATTGCTCTCAAAAAGTTGAATAGCCTATACTTGTATTTAGGCACACTAACCAAAAATTAATGCTTTATTATCGGGTCATGACTACCAAGTGGACCAAAGATTCTTAGGAATAGCCTTACACAAGGGTTAAATACCATATGGATTGGGTTTGCAAGATCCTTCATGGCTAGCTCAGGACGAATGTATACCATGGAATATGTTTATTAGTTTCATCAACCAAAAAAAAAGATATTGTTTTAACAGAGTTTTAACTATTTTAAAAATTGTGAAGGATTAATATTAACTATTAATTTTTTTTATTTTTATAACTTTATTTCTTTAATTAGCTACCAAACACTAATTCAGCTTATAAAATAATTAAATGAATAAGCTTACATATAAAAATTACAAGTTCAAATTATTCTTGAATTCTTTAACCCGTGTTTGATAGGGTTGATGCCATCTATGCTCATAAGAAAATGGAATTTTATAAGCTTTAGTCTAAGTTTGATTATTTCTTTCCAAATCTCTCTTAATTTTTTTTGTTATAGCTTGACAAAACCTACTACAAAGATACGGTTTAGCCTGACAAAACATGACACATAAAATAGTGACAACCCATTCTCAAGTAGTCAAGGCACTTTTTTAGGTTTTTTTTTTTTTTTGTGATAGCTCCCAATTACTTCTCCTTACCCGTCAATTCTGATGGGATTGGAGAAACGTCTTTGAACCAACTATATTTAAAGTCTAAGGTTCTCTCTTTTTTTTTTCTCTTGTTCTCCACCCTTCTGCTATATCCATTAGTGTGATCATATTAATCACTCAAAATATAGAATAAAGTAACAAACTCAACATATCATTTATTCTTTAATCTTCACTTTTTTGGCTTCAAATATTTATTAGTTGTAAAATCCGAGAAAAGCATTTTAAATTAGTCACCGTAGATTTGCAAGGCCATGACTATGCTTTGAGGAATTTTTTTTTTATAAATGTTATAATACAGTAGTGAACGTAAAGTTTGCTTAATATGGAATAGTGATGTGAGAATATATATTGAATAATAATAACTTTTTAAAAATATGTTTTGGGTACTCGAAGTTGTGAGAGGATTATGATATGATATATCTGGAGAATGAAAGTTGGATTTCTCACGAGGAGAGACCCAAAAGACAAGTTAAGTTGGGTGGTGAAGTTCGTGGGGGAGTACTGTAGTGGTCACAATTTAAATAAAACATTTAATGATATGTTTTGGTTTGAAAATTGATCATGGAAGTAGCTAGAAAAATAAAATGAGAGGAGTCTCGTGAAATTCTATGATAGACTGTAGACAGAGATCATTTACCAAATATTTTCAAATAGAATAAAGATGTAATGCTTTTCTAATGATTTCTTTAAAAGTGAGAGACGGAAAATAAAGCATAATTTGTAGGACAATTCAGAAAAGGCCCATGGAGTGGAGCCTAAAGAGAAGAGTACGTCTTAATAAAAGCCTCTCATATTGGGTATCTGAACTTACCGTACACTAGAAAACGACTTGCAATTGCAAATTAAATTCTATTTTTGCTTTTTATTACAACTCAATAAAAACACATTTGACTTTTACAATGCATGCCTGTATTTAACTACTTAAACTGGGAGTTTTCCTAATGAATAGATTAAAAGTTACACTTTCTGTTTGCCTGATGAATACTAGTATAAAAATGCACTTTAAAAGATAAAATGCCACATTAGTCATTAATTTGAAAGTCAATGATAATAACTATAATAAGATATATGTAAATGCATAATTAATTATAATTTTCAACCGTTAATTTCCATACCAACCATTAATATTGCCCTATATACTTTATGCTTTTTCTTTAGTTGCAAAAGAAATTAACATGACTTGTTAAAAACGATGGGTGCTATTACAATAACGTAGCTCATGACGAACCAGGGGACACGTTCATCACTTTGTCATCAACTAAGCAAGCGAAATTTGCAATTCATATATGGCCCCTAATATAAACTGCGAGAATTCTAACTAAATTGAAACTAGAAAGCTCAAACCAAAAGATTGTATCTGTTAACTTTTTTTGTATTGGCCAAGGGTTAAGTTTCTGTTAGGTGAAATGAGTCAGAGGTCGAGTGTTCTTGTGAGAAATAGAACAAGGATATGCAGGACATGTGAAAACAATGCAAATACAAAACTAGATTTACTGTCCTGTTGAATTAAATGTAAAAGGGTCGGCTGATAATAAGGACATCACCGAAAAAAGTAAAGAAAAAGAAAGAATATATAGATGCACGTTCAGTTTATGCTAGAATCAGCTTTCAATCATTGGTTCAGGACCCGATGCTTCTGTGCGAGCTCTGTTTGCTTGGTGAACAGAATTAAACAGAATGTCCTTGATTACCTACAACATGGAAAAAATTCACCATTATATTTCAGCCTTCTTTGAACTAATAATTTCAAACTGGAAGGGGGGAGGGCATGCAACACAAGTCACCTGTGACATTAGACCATGCACTTGCTCCACGGTTATTTTCGCACTATCACGAGTAATCTTAGCAAGTGGAGATTCTTCCTGCAAATCATAGAGAATGACAGCTTCAACATTGAATGGTATACATGGGTGATGGTTCACAATATTGATAGTCCCATAGTCCATAACATTTGGATATTCATGATTTGGTAAAATAGAAACGGGGTCGCCAGCCACAACCTCATTCAGAAAAGCACATATACAATATTTGAAGCCCTTTTCAGTTGCGGAAAACAACAAATTGTGCATTGTTTAGTTCAAAGGAAGGGAGGGACACATTGTTTGGTTCACAAGGGGGCAAGGAAAATGAGGTAAATTCATTTTAATATCATTACAATTTTACAATAGATAAAGCAATTAACTTGGGGAAAATTTAGTCTAACTAGCATGGAAACCTCTCTACTCTACCCTAGAAATCCTCCCAATATTGGAGGAATGTCAGAAATATGAGAGGATGGATTTTGACTCCCCTTGCCTGAAATATTTGAACCCAACAAACTATTTTTTAAGAGTAAACCTTAGAATTGCTACTCGAGATTGTATACGTTGAGCAATTTAGTCCTTAAGATTTTAAAAACTCTTCATTAGTCCCTAACTTTGTAAAGCGCAGTCACTTTATTCCTTTTTCACTTTATTTTTCATTGTCTTTTTGTTCTAAAAAGGACTAAAAAGTGGTTGTCATTTTACAACATTGGGGACTAATAGAGTTTCTAAAATAACAAGGAGCAATGTTTACTCATTTTTAAAATAATCCCTCATCCACTTCCTTTCAACCAAACACTAGATCAAAGGAAAAAATCAAGATTACTAGAAACTTATAACAAGACCAAAATTTACAACAAAGTAAACATGGGTTAATATGAGTAGTGAAAAGTCCTCCTGCAAACAAAAACACATGACAAGCAGCAATCAGTCCTACAAGCCCGACCAGAGTCCAATATCCAGGTCCTGATCTTTTGTTGTCATAGATTAGATTGAAGACAGTAGCAAGCAACTTGGCAAGTCGAACTGGCCAAAGTCTAACATCCAATTGGAGCATTCATGAATCTAGCATATCTACAATAATTGGAGATTGTCACCCAAACATCTAGTATAAATATTTCCAAAGGGTTGGACATTGAAGATTTGAGTTCGAGGCATGGCCTCATTGAAGGTTCGAATACGAGGATTACAAAAGAGAATAATCATAAAACTTCAACTGGAGAGGAAAAAATGACTGATTTTCTTTCTTGTTTGGTTAGGGAGAAGAAACATGTGACAGAACAGAAGAAAATGCAAGAATGTTAAAAGACTTCTATTTTCCAGCATAATGGTAGATAAGGTAGGTACAAGATACAAGGATAAATATGTCATTTCCATAGTTATCATTCTTGCATAGTGGCATGTAACTGTAGACCTTAAAAAAGGCTATAGCGAGATGGTGCATAACAGAATGGCCGCTATTTAGAATTTATATACTTATTAAATAATTTATATTATATGCATGTAAATGTGCAAAAATATAAAAAAAAAAAAAACATAATGCATGACAGATTCATTATTAAGTATAGAAAGTCATTGGTCTCAAGTAAAACATGAAGGTCATAATTTATATAACAATGAAAATCATGGAAACAAACAAAGAGATGTTGGCCACACAACAAGGGATTACTCAGGAAATAGAAACTTGGGAAACTACATCCAAATAGAGACTTTTAAATTCTGAAAAAGGAAGGGAAGTAATAATATTGTCCTTAAACAAATGAGAGGAAAAATTAGACTTTTTTTTAAGAAAAAAATTTCACTCTAGCAAGGCAATAGTGCCTTGTACCAACTCAAGAGTCAAGAAGACCGCTCGGCTACACTATGCCACTGTGGCACACTATTTATAACTATGATCATTTAAATAAACATTTCTCTCTCCCCAAGATAAATATCATTTTACTTTACAGCATATAAGAGACTATTCAAGTAATATATATATCAAGCTAAATTCTAAAGGGCAACCCATTCAATCAATCACTTCAATCTAAGTGCTACAAGCTTACAACACATATCAAGAGGTCTGAAGCAAATTTTGTTTGGACCTAGAAGCTACCTTATGATGTGGCAATGTGACATCACTGATGCAGAAAACTTAGCAGGTGTAGCCTTTGCAAAGAGCCATAAACAAAGCTATTATAACAAGTCTTGTTAATTCATTTGGTATTTGGCTAGCAGTTTCCACCCTATAATCTTGATTCTTGATTAATAAATGAGAAAGCATATTGAAGAAAACTAAAAACTGATTCCCACAGCTCACATTTAGTAATAATGTAAAAAAATTCCAACGAGTAAAAGTATATCCAAATTTCCTTACATCATTAAATAGGTGACACATAGATACCCACAAAGCTTTTGGTCATAAAAAGGTTAAGCAGCCCTTGACTTCCAAAGAAAACTTGAAATAAAAATCCCAACAAATGCAGGCAGGAAATTACTATAGATTTATAGAGTAATAGTAACTCACTTCTTTCTTTCTAGGAGCAGGTGCTATTAGTGGCCCAAAGCGTGAGTGCGCCAACTGATTCTCCGCTTGCTCTAGCTTTTCAGCTGCAACAAAGGACTTTTCCACTGAGAAACTCTTATTTTCAAAATACAACAATAGGATATTTTATAAGAGAAATATGGCGATGAAGCCATTCTAGCCAAAAATCCACGTTAATGGCAGAAATAGCAGAACCAAAACCAAAAACACATTGCAGCAAAAAGGACTACCTAAATCAGAGATTTGTCCAGCAACATAATCTCCATTGCCCAACAAGGGAGAAGACGAAAGTGTATTCACCCAATACTTGTTCCACAGCAGATCCAATAGGTGTGAATCAAGAGATGACTTAAAGTAAGTGATATCCAACGCATAATACTACAAACAAACAAAAAAACAAATACAATCACTCACTGCTAAAAAAACTAGGGTTCCAAACAGAAACAAGGAAGTAAGAAGAAAGACCTGTTTACAGTGAACACCAAAATCCTCAATCTTATTAAGGGGGATAGTCTGGTACTCAGAAATAGGTTCATCAGGAGGCTTATACCCTTCAGGGTAAGTCCTGAAAGCCCCAATCTCAACCTTACCAGCAGAAACAGTTCTAGTCGGGTCAATAACAACCGCCAAAAAAGGCTCCTGAAACTGCTGATTCAGCATCTGCGTCGAAACATCAATACCCGAAAGCCAGCAACCATAACCAGGATGAGAATGGTACCATCCCACAACATTCTCCAATCGCCCGGCCTAAACAAGCAAACACTTCAATTTAACAAAACAAATCAACAAAATGGGAAATTAGGGTTAGGGTTTAAGGAGAAAAGGAAAAAGAAACCTGTTTATTGGTCTGGGAATAATCGACCATGTATTCATAGGCATCGGCTTGGGCATTGACGCGGGTTTCGGTGCCTTCGACGGGCAAGGCGAAGGCATCCATGACGATGATGGCGTCGGCGTCGGTTTTCCCCTGCATGAGGCCCATGACTTCGATGGTGCCGCCGGAGCGAGCATGGACAACCATCTTGAGGAGGGCGAGGGCGGAGATCTTGACGCGCTTGAAGTAGTGAGGGTCGTTCACCCAAGGCTTGTCGCGCTGGAACTCGTTCTGACCCGCCTCGTCGTAGTAGAAGATTGAGTCGTCGGCGTTGGTGGCGCCGCCGCCCGGAGTATCCATCGGGATGATGTTGTTTTCGAGTTCCCATGTTTTCTGCGCTATCGCCGATGAAGATGCAGAAGATGATAACCCTTCCATTTTTCCTTACACTCTCTTCTCTCTTCCACCTATCACTCACTCACACACTCTTTCTGTTGCTGTTTTTTCTCACTGCAAATTACATAAATTTTAAACCTCTTCTAGTAACTATACTTCCTCCTCCATATTCCTATGAACAAAATTACCAAGATTAAGAGAATTTAACACATCTTCAATTTAATTTTTATTTTAAAATTATTCTCTTTATTTTCTTTTCCGATCTTAAATTTGTTTTTAAATATATATATAACTTTTTTAAAGATTTTAAGATAGTATTAAATACTCCATTCTTAATTTTATGATTAAATTAACAGTAATAATTTATTTTTATAAAAATCTAAGAGAGTAATATTAACTAAGAAGAAGGAGTATTAAGTATAAAAAGATAAATGATAAAACATGAGAAAAGAGTGAGACTATTGACATTAAACATGTCTATTTACGTTCCCATCTTTTAAATATTTATTTGACTTTCCACTTATGTTTTTACACTTTTTTTATCTTATATAAGATTGTTGACACTTTAATATGTTTATACACTCCATTTTTTTTTAATTTTCATTCAGATTTTACTCTTGAACTTTTTAATTAAAAAATAACATTGTTATTTTTTACATAATTCCTACTTTTTTTTATAAAAGGTCTTTCAATTTTATCTAACCTTTAGTTTAAATAAATTTAAAAGCCATTTAAGGTAAATTTCTTTTATATATTATATTAAAATCAGAAGTAATGAAAAATAGCTAAAAAAGATAATGCAAATAAAATTAACATAAATGTATTTACTTTCCAATTATATAAAATAAAAATATTTCTAAAAGCATCTATAATTAACATAATTCTAATAATTCTATTGATAAAGTGATTAATAACATTTCTAATGAATAAGTAATTTTTTTCTTGCTTTCAAGCATAAATAAAGACAATCTCTATAGATGGAATAAATTTTTAAAATAAATAAGATGATAATGAGTATAAGCTGAAATTAATTGTTATTATATATATATATATAATTAAAAACATTATCATTCAAATTATTACTTTAAAATTAAAAAATCAATTTATTTTGTAACATTTTATGTATTTCATATCATATATAATTAATATGATTAACATGGTGGTTCAATAGCTCGCTCATTAAACATATGGTTAGGATTCAATTCTTACTATTAGACTATTACATTATATTTCCAAATAATTATACTTATTAATACAACAACTGATTTTTTTTCCTCACTAGGTAAAATATATGTATGGTATTATTTACCATACAATTTCTTTTAATAATTTTAATATTGTTTTTCATCTTCTATTCCTTTCGACGAAATTTTAGTATATATTTGGTGTAGCGTCATAATGTCCTTGAATTCTCATTATAGTTTCATGCACTTCTGTAGTGTAAATTCTTTTCCTGTTGTTGCAACGTTAGTTACAACGTTGTTAATCCACTTTTTTATTAGTGTCTAATAAGCTTTTTAATGATAAAAGATGCTTTTTATAAAAAGAAAATTCAGTGATCCAAAACTTGTAGAGAAAAAATAAAGTACTACTAATTAACAATATATAATTTTGTAATTTTCATTTTTCTTTCCATCCATCTTCCCTTCCCTGTGACCTTCTGTCAAGTACAAAAACCTATCATCAATAAAACTGCAACTTTTGTTCGAGTACCGTTAAGTTACAAAATATTATGATTAACCACACCCCTCGCCTCTTGCTCTTGTCTTGTGTCTGGTGAAGCGTCAAGGGGTGGCAACTGTACCATTCAAGGGGCACGAGTCCCGTGTGAAAAAAAATCCATGTAAGCTAGTTAGTTAACAAAGGAGAAAAACTACCATGTCAATAGTTTAACCATTTTTACAGCAAATACATTCAAATTCCTGAGCCTGATTCACGTGGTGGTAATCACCCTCAAAAAAGGCAGATGAAAGAAAAGAAAAACACTGTCTAAGTTGAGGTGGATACATTTGTAAATATTATATTAATCTCACAACCAATGGCCTGCAGAATCCCTACTCTCTAAGCTAACTGTAAGTTACAATTTAACATACAAAATACAACGGGTATCATTTCACACCCTTGCTCCTGCCCCTTCTGTTGTTTCTGGTAACTTTTTTTCCCTTCTGCTTAGCAATGCTATTGCTAGTAGGCGTGGCCATCAAGCCTGATTCTGTACCGGCCTGGGAACTATTCTGTTGAACTTCAAACTGTACACTGGAACTGTTCTGCGAGCCAGAGGGAACACCATCATCTCCTTTGAAGGCACCGGAATCTTCCACAATCATACCAGGCACCTCTGGTGATTCACGCAACACCCCGCAAGTCTCTTGTTCAAGAATACCCTGAGCTGTCCTCTCCTGACTTGCATCAATTGTATTTGTTTCATTGTCCAACGTCTTTGTGTTCTGTTCAGCAACCTGGCCAGCGTTGACACTAGGAAACAGGAAATGGCAGAATTAATTTTAATTAAACTATTTTGATAATGTAATACATGAAGGTCAATAATTTATCTCCCGGACATCTGGGAATATGATTTGGCAATCGAGGAGGAAAGGTTACCAACAGAGAATCTAGCAATGAGCAATGACCCTTGTACTGTGATGACAATAACGTAAATGCACAAATTTACATTACACTGATCAACTACAAGTAAAGGCACCTATGTCATAAAAAACAGAAGAAGAAAATCAGTGAACCATAAATTTACCTGGACCCTGAAAAAGGAAACCCATTTGTCAATGCATCTTCTGCTCCAACCTTTTCTTTGACTACCAAGTGGTTACCATCTTGCAATCTTGAATTTCTAGCTGCATTCAAAGGAAGAATCAGCAAACAGTCCTTGTAAGTTAAATTTGCAATTTCAAGGACCAAAATGTCAGTCATTGGTAACAACAGTGAGTAAAAGAACTATCATGAACTAATTTGGGGGGTAAGTGTGTGTAATGAGGCCTCATAGGGCCTCTGACAGCATAGAAACCCAGGATTTTTTTTCTTTCTAAAAGTAATACCTAATAACTCCACTCCTCACTAAACCCCAAGTGACATGACCAGCACAACAAGACACTGGAGGAAGGGCCCGTGCAGTGAGACCAAGGCAGCATACAATAGTATTGGAGGTTTTTCTGTGTGACCAACATAAATCATGAATTTTTGATGTATTGAAATAAAAATGACTGAAATTCCTCTGCACCTGCATGCATTTCACAATGCAATAAAGCATAGTGAATTACTTTCAACAGAATGGAGGACAACAAACCTCCACCAGCAATCCAAATGTACTGAGTGATGTCAAAAACCTCCAATGGTCAGATTGCGCCAAAGCTTGTGGGAGTCATGGGGTTGTATTCACTCATTTTTCAGCCAGACCCAACATAAAAAGCGACATTGACTGCACTATTTTCTCTTTAGTTCAACACTTAGCATAGTGCAATGGCCCATAGACCACTGTGCGTTGTTAACCACTAATGCCTCACAATTGCATTATTAACAACCATGACTACATAAGTTGCAAATAGCACATTACATCAACCAAGCATGTTCTCAAATCGTAGGGCAGTCAAAGGGACTGATTCATACCTTCTCTAGTTTCTTCAACTGAGTCTACTTTATTACCAGACCCATTTGTGTCATTGATGCCATTGACTTTGACCTGATCACCATCCCTATTACATTCAGAAAAATGCCAAATTAGACGACAAATACCAAACCCAAAGGCCAAAATTCCTACTAAAAAGCCTGACCAGACCCCTACACTAGGAAGGCTCTGGTAATCATGGACATTGACATAGAATCAAACTCAACATGATTTCAAAACTGTTGTTGTATCAGTCAAATGCATTATAGTGCCAAGAGTTGTAATTTTTAGAGGTTGATCACCCAAAAGAAAGTGTAACGACAGTAATCAAATACTGAGAAGGTCTTTTAGTCAGGAAGGTTTCAGACTTAGTTCCAATTCCAAACAAAGTAGTACAAAAGAATTTTTTTTGAGATATAGAAGTTAAATAGTCTAAATATCAACCAAAAGAAAATGTCAAAAAGGTGATCAACTGGTCAAACTAAGTATTAAGGACCTCAAATGCATTCTATTGTATAAAGTGAAGTTTGTGTCAGAAGGGATAAAAAGGTTCTGTCAGAAGTTAATGAGAAAACACTCTAAACTGATGAAATAGATCTAAAACTCTATTGGAAAAACATGATAACATGATAGAAATACTCTAACCTGTTCATATCATCCAAGGACTCATCTCTTAGTTCTGAAGTAGTTATTTCTCTGTTGTCATCTTGTGTACCTGTGTCAAAGTAAGACCACTACTGATCACCCGTAGATGAGGAGAATTAAACATGAAAAAACATTTAATGTGCTAGCAAGGGTCCACCAACAAAAAGAGCAATGGATTCATACTAGCAAGTCATAAATCAAAATTCTCAGATCTAAATTAATAACAATGTCTATGTCAAATTGCACAATTATAATTTCCCTGAATAATATATCATAAAAGCTAAATCATTGATAATTGGTAATTAACACATGTTTTGTTTAAAAGGCGTATTTGACTAACATTTTAGCTACAGACATACTTAGCAGTAACATTACCTTTGATTTGGGGAACAGTGACAGAGTCCTTGGCAAAAGGAAGAGAAAAAGAATTGCATCAGACATAGAATAAGGTTGGTTATCAAAAAAAGAATTACAATGAGTGGTGTGCTATATAAACTCCAGTTCAGATAAGCACCTGATTAAAATTAGCTGGATAAGACAGCACAGATTCAGGTTGAAACACATCCAGTTTACTCTCCAAATCTGACGGAAAATGAAGTAAACAATGTAAAGAACCCAACAGGATCTATATGTTATAAGGAATAAACATCTTTACCATTCATGGTGCATTTGGAAGAGTTTATAAAAATAGCTTATGACTCTCATTAATAAGCTCTACTTAGCTTATTTCAATAAGTTTTTTGGGTGTAACTTATCAAATTTATACAATAAGCTCTTGTATATAAAGTGTTTATTGTATAAGCATTTAATTAAGTGGTGTATCCAAATACACTCTTAAACAATTGAGACCAGAACAAACAAACAGGCTTCTAAATAGCAGTAGAATCATACCTGGAGAAACCCGAGAACCTAATCCTTTGGCCAAATTTGCAGATGCATCTACTAAATTTGTAGAATTATGTACTTGCTCTCCCAAACTAACTCCAATACTCTCAACAGCTAAAGAGTTCACATCATTTTTATTGTCAATAGCAAATGTAGACCAATCAATTTTTGAGGGCGGTGTCCTTAGCATCTCCTCTGTTGCCCTGGATCTTACTCTTCGTATTTCATCCTGAATACTCCATGACCCAGTAGCTGTAGAATCCCTTTTCAACTGTATTCCAGTATCAGCACAAATGAAACAATCCATCAAACAGAACATTTCAATACTGCAACTCAATCTTGACAGCCCAGCCATGATTGACAGGAGTCATGTAACTTCCTTTGCAAATAATATTCCATGACATAAGAAAGTGTACCAAGGTGCATCACATAATTTACCTTACAGTACTGTATTAAAATAAGGGAAGCTACACTTACAGCTCAAGGTTTAACAAAGTTTCTCTCGATACCCCTCCTTTTTTTAACCTGACACAACCCTCCCTTAATTCATATAAGAACATTACACCGTGTATACTTGTTAACACAAACCACCCCTGATTTCTTATGCATTTATGCAAAAAAAGGGAGGTCAAAGTAATGTCTAAGGAGAGGGATACCAAATGCAATTTTGTTAAATGTTGGGGAATGTGAATATAGTCTTCCCTTAAAAAAATTAAGGTGGCTAAATGTTGAAAGAGGAAAACATAGAGCCTTTGGCTTTTACCCGGTAACCATCATAGATTTTCTGGAACAGAACTTCTCACGCAGGTTGTTTTCTTGAGTTGAATTGTGAATTTTTTTTAAAGGCTTTCATGTTAATCCTCATAATTGTAAATATAACTAATTTTGGTTTCACCCCTCATACCTAAAACTTGTCAAATCAACAAGCATGTCCAATTCTCTAAAATAAATTTTCCAGTAAAGTGAATGACATATTAAGGTAAAAATCCCAGTTTGAAGACAAAATTGGCTCATAGTAAAATAATATTAAAATGATATGCATGATTTTTGGAAACAAAACAATACACCAAATGGCACCTTGGAGGACGAGGTAGAATCATGGCTGTATAGATGTGGTGTTTCTTCTTTAAAGAGCCGTATCCCAGATGGTGTTGGAGGTTTAGTAAGGTCTATGGAGGGTGATGCCCATGGAGGGAGTGCTCGCATATATGATTTGGCCACATCCACAGGTGATCCATTGTCTTTGGGAAGCTGCATATCAACCAGATATATGGGTAAAAACCAAAAAAATAAATGATGTGAAATCATATTACCATGATATATCTTATATAAAAGGAGGAGGAAAGGGGAAAGGAAATAGCATGTACAAACTTGGGGAAAGAAAGTCACTAACTTGCGGTAATGTAACCAAATTCAAACTAGGACTCGCATAACCTATATCTGAATTTGAGTCTAATCCTGACTTCTTTTCCTGTAGCCATTTCTTTGCCTCCAAAACAGCAGCACTACGGAGTTCAGGTGAATCTGTATCTGGAAAAAATTAAAAATCCATGGTCAGGTAACAATAATCTTAAAATTAAGTTTTGTGCATAGAGAATACCGCTTCCAAGAGTTCTGTTGGGTAAATCAGTTGGCCTCTCATTCCCATCACCAACATTTGCATGATCTACAACTCTTGATCTTATTATTTTTATCAACCTATCACATTCATCCCTGATCAAATATTAAGCTCAATTAGAATCTTATTCTGAGCAACTGGAGGAAACAGTTTGTCCATCCATAAATGCAGTTCCCTATAGTCTATACAGCATGTATAGCTCAAGGTCTAAAAATTTCAGTACGAATCGTTGACGTATTCGGCTCCTCTAAAGCGATGGATGGACTTTTAGAAGGTAAAGTGTCATACTCATATCTGTTGACTGGAAAAAAAAAACAAACAAATTGAGATTTTAACAACCTCATAATTTGTTACTCGTGCATGTATATAATAAATTTGCATTCCTTTTTACCTTCCAAATTACATCCCTCAATTTAGAAGACTCAAATCCATCACTGATACATGCTGCATATCACACTTTACATGACACGATCCTTGCCTAGCCTGGATTAATGCTTAGTTTTTGAGAGTTCCCAAATTTAAGCAAGTTAAAATCACCAAGACCGTGTACATGATTGGAGGAAAGTTTGAAGTCAAACAACGCCATCAAGTTAGCTATAAATTTAAAAATTTACTAATGACAGAAATATCTTCTATTTTTTTATCACTACCATCAGGGATTCTGAATGGTTTACAAGTAGATAACTGTGTAATAGGATTAGATTAGAGGCTAAGATTACTACTAATTTCAAGTGCAACTCAATGAAAAATAATAGAATGTAAAATTGTAGATAGACCTAGAACCAGGATGCACACATTTATCAGTGTCTTTTTTATTTAACAACAGGAAATTACGTTGTTCACAAAAGAAAAGAGAAGCCCGTGATGGACTCATCAAGCAAACTTTCAACAAATCGTTTTAAGAAACAACAGAGGAAATATCCACATGTTAAAGTAAACTTATAGTCAATATGGATTCTTCAGTACCTTGAGAATGACTCCTTCATAAGTAGCTGCTCAATTATATGCTTGTTTTTGCTGCTCCCAACAAACGGCTGTAGCCCCTGAACACAAAAATTGATCAGTTCTGATGTCTCATCCTTTCATTACAAATATCAATATCGAATGAGCAATACTCTTAAATGAAACCAAGGGATTCACCGTGAAGACAAGAAGAAACCATCTATCAAAACTGCCTCTAACTGAATGGAAACATGATCTACAATACCATCAAAAGGCAACACATGTCTAAAAATCACAATTGAATGCCTTCAATTCATCAATCTTTTATGTGTTTCCAACTAACATTCATAATTTATACATTTACAAACCCATACATTACAGACAAAAAAAAAAACTATCATAAAGAACTAGTTCCTAGAATAAGCTAAACGAGGACAAAATCTCAAGCACAGTGCAACACAACAGAGAGTCAATTACCTTGTTCGATGCAACATCACCTTCAAAAGGGCTATCATTTTCATCATCGAAAGTACCAACTTCCTCTGCAAAATTGGACAGCAACGACAACTCATAAAGTGAGGATAGCAACAGCCCGAGACAAAAAGAAATAGCTATTTTCCTTTCTTCATAAAACTGAACAAACCAAGACCACGACACATAGCTAACCTCAAAACACACAACACATTCTTACGGCTTTGTCAGTCCCCACTCTCAGATCTACCAAACCTAACATCAACTAAAGCTGAACTCAACACACGGAAACTCTCTCACTCCAGTCCACAAACTCAAAACCTAAACAAACTCCAAAATCGACGAATTCAACAACAGAGGAACAAAAACCACAGAAACCCTAGTATTACAAGTACAACACAATAACGGCAACAGAAGCGCGCGAATTTTAAAAAAAAGGCGTTACCGGAAGTGGAATCGCTATCGGAAGAGGAAGTTGGAGAAGAATCGAGATCCAAAACAGAGGAAAAGAGTTTCCCGGCGCCGGAAGCAATGAAACGAGTTGGCGAAAATACGAAACGTGTTAACCAATTAGGGCTTTGTGGCGGAGAAGGAGGAGCAGGTCGGTCGTAAGGGGTTCGGGTCCTGGCGGCGGCGGTTCGGCGGGTTCGGAGCATTTTGCCGCCGGATCGAGATCCGGGAATGGAAGCCATGGGAGGAGAGAGAGAGAGAGAGGAATTTGAATTTGAGGGATGAATTTGGTTCTTCTAAAAGTTCAGAGCTACACACAGCACTTCACTACTTCTTCTCTCTGCTTCTGAACCTCTCTTTACCAGAAACAGACGCAGTGTTTGATTGTTGTAGCGGTTATCTTCAGTTTATTGTTTGTTTTTCTTCATTATTTCCTTTTAATTTTTGTTATAACTTTTTTTCCTTTTAATTTTATCTTCTTTCCTTTTGAGTTTTTGATATTTGTGTTTATGAGAAACCGTGGGCCAGGAAAAATTATTCTGTATTTAAAAATAACACTACGTGTTTTTGTCAGTGTGTTTGAATTAATTGTTCAAGAAAAAAAAATCATTTAGTAATTAATTATTGTTCTAATGGATATCGTGTGAATTAAATTTTATTTTTGGATATGTCAAGTGCATATTTGGTAATAATTAAATTTTAGATTATAATTATATTTTATGCATTATAATTATAATCTAACATGTTATTTTTTACTTTATTTTTATTTTTATCTTATCTCATCAGTTAATTAGGTTGAATGTATATCTAACTACTACAAATAATTTTATATATCTTTTATAATTTAAACATAAAATAATTAATTATTTTGAAAAATCCAAACGATTGTAGATTATTTTAAAATTATTTTTTATCTAATACATTCAAACATATACAATAATCGATTATAGATATAACCTCTAAGAATAATTTATACCAAACACGCTCAAATAATTTTGTTTAAATTATTTTCATGGTAAAAAATTATCTGTAAAAGATATTTTAATTTTTAAATTAATTAGTTGGGGAGAATATAATTTTAAGAAACATTGACAGCTTTTTTAAATTAAGACATTGGTAGTTTTTAAATGCCTTCAAAATTTTGTTTATGATTACAAAGTTATTTCATTCATTAAAATTGTAATCTAAATTGCCAAATGTATGAACAATTAAAATTGTAATCTAAGTTACCAAAAATGCCTAAGCATTAAATACTACTACTACTACTAACTTAATCAACCTTTTATCTCCATCAATCAAAATGTGATCTTGAAAAATGTTAAAGAAACTCATTCTTAAGTTTTTTGTTTTGTTCTTAAGTTAATATTATGTACTTTTAACCAAAAAAAAGTTAATGTAAATGTAGTGATTTGTGTTCCTTTAAAATGTACTCGCTAGTTAACAATAAAGCATTAATAACAATTAGATTTAACTTACATATTTAATATTTATAAGCGTTTTAAGATTTGGTTTTAATCCTTAAATTAAATCTATTTATTTATTTAGTTTCTAGTACCTAGTTCTCTAACTTCTACATTTAATATAATTTATATATTCTAAAATGAAACATTACTAAAATATTTGATATTGTTTGTTTAAGAAAATCAGAAAACAATTAAATATTTTAGTGAAATTTTTTAGTTTCATAATATAAATAAAATTATATTTTTCTAACATCATTAAATATTTATCTATCAAATATATCTTTATATATATATATATATATATATATATATATATATTCTCAAGACAATTAATGTTTTGTGTAATAAAAGATATTAGGAGTATTTTAAGATATTGCATCAAATATTTAATAATATTAATACAAATAACTACTTTCAACCATTATTCGTAATATGGGTAAAGATAGTTACTTTAGTAAAAAAATGTGAAATGTGAGAAAAGAATTAATATAAGAAAATATATAGATAATAAATTCAATATAGTGCCCTTTTGAGGTAAAGAAGTTGAGGTGTATTCATGTTTTGATTTTAATAAATAAATAATTCTCTGGTATTCCACTCATCTCATCCCTACTTTTTTAGGATTCTAACATCAAAGATCGTGGTTTAGGTGGTTTATATATTCATTCATACTATTCACTATAAATTGAGAATATCAAATTTAAACACACTTTAAATATTTCTTATTGAAGTATTTCAAGGAAATATTAAAATATTAAATTAAAAATGATTTGTCTCATGTGTCTGATAAAATAAATAGTTAAATTTGATTTGCAATTGGGCTGGTGTTAACTCTATGAGTTCCATATCTAATGGGTCTCATCACAAATATTAAAAAAGACAAAATGGGGATATGTCTCGTAAGACACATTTAATGGTCAAGTTGAAAAGAGATGTTAGGCCTAACAAAGACAGTGTCACTATAGTAAGCAATAACTGTTGGATAGGGGGAAGGTGTATCTATCATTTATGAAGTTGTATTTATATTTTACAATGAAATTGGTGTACAAATGTAATGATGAAGATGTCAAATGTTTTTTTTAGAATCTGCTAGTGATGTGGCCGTTAGCATCTGTGTGTGCTTTGGATTTGTTGCTTTGCTGAGCCAAGCAAGTTATCTGCTTGTTTATTAGGCTATATTCTGACTTGACCAACGGTATACCATCTAAGACCAATGTGGACTCATAAGATATGTCTGGATCAACAAATATGGTAACTTATTAATTAATATAATCATAAATGAATGGAGAAATATTGGAAATAAAAAGGCTTTTTTATCAATGTTGTGGCCAGGATTTCTTATGACGGCTCTTTAAGTTGTGGCGGTTTTTAGCCTTAGTAATGTGTGTCTCCTAGAAGTGATATAACATTAAATATTAAATAGCCTCAATCAAGTAAATAGTTTCAAAGCGACTCAAAATACATATATAGTATAAAAAATGCATTATTGAAAAAAAGATCGTGATGTGATATGGGGTAACCATGAATAAGGAATTTCGGGAGGGTTGTATATATGACAAATATAAGGAACATACACAAATTAAAGTTGTCAAAATAGGTCGGGCCGTAAAATGGGTGGGCTTAGGCTTTAAAAAAGAGCCTGGATTGAAACCAGACCTTTTTTGGCCCAACCTTAAAAAACTTGTACCCGGTCGAGCTTTTTCCATGTCGGTCTGGTTCGCATTATGTTTTTTTAAATTGTTTTTCTACCATAGAAAAAAGTGCTTTCTACATTTTTCTACTTGAATTGGATTTTGTAGTTGATTTGAAATATATAAAAATTTTGGTATAGTCTTAATAGTTATAGTTTTGTAATTTGTTTATCAAATAAACAAAAAAATGCAGGGCTCTCAAAAGCCTACATAAGCCCAAAATACCCACCTAAGCGGATAACTCGCTGAGCCTATCAAGTCGATGCAGGCTAGGCCTAGGCCTAAAAATTTGGGTCTGGATTCAAAGCATGCTTTTTCTGCCTGATATGAGCCTGATATGAGTCGAGTCAGAGTAGCCTGTTTTGAAAGCTCTAACATAAATTGTAGCAAATTTGACTAGTACTTGTACTTATAGAATCTACCTCGTGAAGATTCCACTTTTACTCCCATCAAATTTCTATTAAAAATAGAAAAAGAATAAAAAATCTACACCTTTCTTATGACTAAATTATTATTCCATTCTCTTATCTTTTCAGTAAATTTTAAGTTAGACCCTAACTTTTTTTAGTAGTTTAGGTCCCCTATGTTTTCACCATATTTCAATTAGGTCATCTTTGTCTAATTCTTAATAATTATGTTAACGAAGTCATGGCATAACAGATGAACATCTCATATAGTCATGTCTTCATTTGTTAAATGTATAATATCATCACACATGCCAAATGTTGTTGACATGAGCCTTGTTGAACGAGTGATCATGTGTGTAGTTGGTCACAAGTTTAATCCTTGTACAATATACTTTTCTTTAATTTTATCAATCAACCTGATCCGGTCTGGATACTGGTCCTCAAAGTTATGACGTCAGAGTGACATCTCAGAGGAGTAACCGGTATTATAAGAAGACAAAGCTACACCGGTTATCCGTCCTCACTTCATCCGTTCTTACCACATCAGAGGCTCAATTCGTCCTCGTTACGAGGGATACTTCATCTGACCTTATCTCCACGACGTAAATAACCGTTTACCCCAGGGTCACTGTGAGATAAGAGTTCCTTATAACTTATCAACGAAGATACCCTGCATAGCGGAATGTGTCTATATCAATTATCTCAGAAAGTAAGTACGATTGTCAATGAAATATGCGGAAAGGTGATTATCCTCCATCCCTATTACAGGATCGTACTCTGATAATTGACCTACCCACCTGACACACTCTGAGCACTGAGCCATATTGATTGACATATTCAACACGCTATCAGAGCCAAGGGGCCCACCTGCATCCAACGATTCATTTCTTACGTTCGACTATAAATAGCTCATTTCAATACACATGCAAGGTTACGTTGTTCTATCCCATATTCTTACTATTGTATTGCTTGAGTATCCATCGAGTTCATACACTCTTCTAACTTGAGCGTCGGAGAATCTTCGCAGGTGGCACCACCTTTCGCCCTCTCTCAACAAGAAACGTTGGTGTGAAGGACCTCCAGGACAATAAGACCGGTTTCTCCCACTGAGAGGCCGGACTACAACATCGGATACCCACTGTACCGGTGTACAAACCCTGAAACACCTGCACTCTTGTGGCTGGTCCCACACCGAATCCTAGACCCCGGTTCAGACCAGTTCATTGGCACGCCCAGTGGGACTCGTTAGAGTTATTCCCATTTTTCGTGGAAGTTTGGTTGTCAGAATGGAAGATGATGGACGTGATTTCATTGATGGTCATGTAGAGGACGTGACCCACCAGTAGACTGGGAGGAGACTCGTCTTCGAATCTCTTATCACCAACACCCGAAGGTTGATGCAAGTGCCAACCCCTGACCCTCATGATGAGGTTATTAGGCAGCTCAGGGAGGAGTTGATGGAGTTAAGGTGGGAGAAGAGAGGAGTTAGGGACAGGGTGACGTCCCAAGCAGAAGAGGCCCACCATGCATCTGCAAGGGAGAGATCTACGACCCTCCAGTATTCGAAAATCCCTACGTACGAGGAGAGGGAACAAACTCAAGACTCTGGTGATAGAGTCAGTACCAGGAGGAGGGAGCAAACAGTGGTGACCTCTGGAGCTTATAGACTCAGCGTCCCTTTCTCAAGGAGGCTGATGAGTGTCGTCATCCCTAAGCACTTGCAGACGACTCAGCCATTGTCGATCGGGAAGTACAATGGAGAAACTGATCCTACTAAGCACCTAGATGCTTATGTCTATGAAGCTATGTACCTGGGAGCGGATAAAGATGTCATGTGTAGGATGTTCCCAAGAACATTAACAGAGGAGGCTCTCAGCTGGTTCAAGAGCCTACCCTCAGGATCCATAGATTCCTGGGAAGAAATGGCAGCTGCATTTGAAAGCCATTTTGTCATTTCCAGGGACATTCCAAGGACTTCTCACACCTTGGCACAGATAAGGCAAGGAGAGACTGAAACTCTTAAGGAGTTTCTAAAGAGATTCTACAAGGAGGTTGCTTTGATCCCCAACCTCACGGAGGCCATACAGCTCCATATTGTGGTGGAAGCTTTGCAACCTAGTTCCGCTTTTGCCCTATCTTTGGCAAAGAGCCCCCCAACAACCTTCGAGGAGTTTCAAAGGAAAGCTTCCAAGTACGTGGGTATAGAAATGCATCTGGAGGCTACAGCAGCTAGAATGAAGCCCCCAGTACCCTCTCAGCAGCCACGAAGGGAGAATGAGAGGGTGAGACCAGAAAAACACACTTTCCAAGAGGACTTTGTAAGCGTTCGACCTTATCAACAAGACAGGCGCGTCTCGTCTTTCAGTAACTATGCTCCTTTGAATGCCAGGTATTCCCAAATCTTGAGGGAAGTTGGTTGGCCAGCACTCAGTGTTTTTGGTATAAGGAAGCCACCCCCAGTCAAAAGACTTGGTAACCCACGTAAGTATTGTGCCTTCCATGAACAGACGGGTCACCACACTGACGAGTGTAAAGCGTTGAAGAATACTGTGGAGACCCTCATTAGAGAGGGAAAGCTGAAGCAATATCTGTTCAGAGAAAGATCCACAGACGAGCCTGACAGGATGGACAAAAGGGGGAGAGATCCAGACGATGAAGGTGACAATAGCCGTAACCCAGTCAGGAAGTTTACTGCAGCAGAAAAGCAGAAAGGAGTGGTAATCGCTGAAGGAGCCCAACAGAACAACATGCCTCAGCAGCAGAGGCAGGGTAGGCGTGAAGTGATTGAGATGATTGCTGGAGGATTTGCTGGAGGAGGAGCGTCAATCACAGCTAGAAAAAATCACCACCGGATGATTTTATCTGTCCAGGGCAAACCTAGAGATAACCACCCTTTCAGGGACGGTGTGGCAGCCCTGATGGTGTCATTTACTGATGATGACTTTGGCCCGACGATCCTAGGACGAGACGACGCAGTGGTGATCATTACCGTCATTGCTAACGAAGATGTGAAGAGGATCCTCGTCGATCAGGGAAGTTCTTGCGATGTAATTTTTTATAACTGTTTCAAAAGAATAGGTTTTAATGATGCAGATCTACAGCCGTACATGCAAGAACTCACAGCGTTTAATGTGGTGAAGCAACCCACTAAAGGGCATCTTGATACCCTCATTTCTTTTGAAGGAGAGCCTGGTGCGAGAACGGTGAAGTCGAGAATCCTGGTGATCGATGTGGAATCCCCTTACAACGGGATCATAGGCCGACCTACCCTGAATGCAATGGAAGCAATTGTGTCCACTCCCCATCTCTTAATCAAATTCATTGACAAGGATAATGGTGTGTCCTCCCTCCGCGGAGATCAAGAAATGGCTCGATACTATTATAACTTGAGCCTCAACATGGTCAAGTTGGAAACATTTAATAAGAAGAGGAAGGTGAATGACGGAGGAACAGCGGCTGGGTCTGTCAGTCTGATTGACTTGGACCCCAGGGCGGAATTGAAGATCGACCCACTTAACCCCTCAAAGCCCACACTGGATGGTGGTTCCAGGGATGTCATTTTAGGGGATTCCCCAAAGAAGGTTACGCACATCAATGACAACCTGGAGGCAGGCATGGAGCAGCGTTTGTTGGCTCTTTTACAAGAGTTTAAGGACCTTTTTGCATGGACTACAGCAGACATGCCTGGGATGGACCCCGATTTCTGTTGGCACAAACTCGCTGTTTACCTAGAAACGAGACCGGTGGCCCAGAAGAAGAGGAGGTTGGGACCGGAGAAGCAGAAGGCAGCGTGTGAGCAAACAGAGGAACTGTTGAAGGCTGGTTTTATAAAGAAGATTCGCTATTCATCTTGGCTTTCCAACGTGGTGATGGTACAGAAAGCCAATGGCAAGTGGAGAATGTGCACGAATTACATAGATCTCAACCGATGTTGCCTCAAAGATCCGTATCCTCTCCCAAACATTGATCGCATGGTAGATGATTCATCTGGTTATCAGTACCTCAGTTTCATGGATGCTTATTCAGGGTACAATCAGATTCCGATATGGGAAGGAGATCAAGAAAAGACGGCCTTTGTCAATGACCGTGGTGTGTTCTGCTACACCGTCATGCCGTTTGGATTGAAGAACGCTGGCGCTACCTACCAGCGCATGATCAACAAAGTATTCGAAGGCATGCACACCAAGCTGGTGGAGGTGTACATTGATGATATCATCGCAAAGACTCCCGCTGGAGGGGATCACATTGATGATTTGCGCCAAGTGTTCACCCGGTTGCGGCAATACAATATGAGGTTGAATCCTTTGAAGTGCACCTTTGCCGTTCCAGCAGGGAAGTTCTTGGGATTCATGTTAACCCAGCGGGGTATTGAGGCAAACCCTGGAAAATGTCAAGCAATTCTGGATATGCAGAGCCCGAAGAGCCTAAGGGAAGTACAATCATTGAATGGGAAGGTGGCCGCTCTAGCTCGATTCATGCCCAAGATGGCACATAGATCCCTTCCACTGTATAAGGCGTTGAAGAAGCACAAGAGTTTTGAATGGGGAAAAGAGCAGGAACAAGCCTTCCAGCAGCTTAAGTCTTTGCTTTCAAGTCCACCCATACTGGTGAAGCCTGACCCTGGTGAGACTCTGATTTTGTATTTGGCAATTTCTAATAAAGCCCTAGGCGTGACACTTGTTAAAGAAACTTTGGAGGGACAGAGGCCGGTGTACTTTACCAGCAAGACATTCCAGGGGGCTGAAGGTAGATATCAAAAGATAGAGAAGGCCGCTCTGGCAGTTGTGTGGGCTTCCCGGCGGTTGAGGCCGTATTTTCATGCGCACCCAGTACTAGTGAGAACAGATCTGCCTCTCTGTTCAGTACTTAGTAAATCGGATCTTGCTGGAAGGATGATCAAATGGTCTATCGAGCTTTATGAGTTCGAAATTTATTATGAGCCTCGAGGAGTTATTAAAGCTCAGGTACTGACAGATTTCGTGGTGGAAATGACAGGGTCGGATCCAGCCACACCTCGAGCGCATTGGACCATTTATGTTGATGGGTCATCAAACAGTAAAGGCTGTGGAGCCGGTGTCGTGGTGGAGAGTGATGACGGCGTACACCTGGAGATTTCCCTCCAATTTAATTTCAAGACCTCCAATAATCAAGCTGAGTACGAGGCATGCTTGGCCGGCCTCCGAGCGGCGATTGACATCGGAGCGTCAGCAGTTACACTGTGCAGCGATTCACAGCTGGTGATTTCGCAAATTCAGGGGGAATATCAGGTCAGAGAGCCACAACTTCAACTATATTTGAATTATGTGAATGAATTGAAGGGGAGATTCGAAGTGCTGGAATTTAAGCATGTGCCTAGAGAGGAGAATACCAGAGCGGATATTTTATCAAGGCTTGCAAGTACAAAACAGCCTGGCAGTACCACGACGGTGGTTCAAAGCACACTGACATCACCTAACATCCCTCTGTTTCCCTCTCTGAATACCATTATGGTCAATTATCCTTATGAGAATTCTTGAGTCATCCCTTACATCCGCTATCTGGCAGACGGACAACTCCCTACTGATGAGAAGGAGAGGAGACAAGTGAAAAGAGAACTGTCGTACTTCACCATGGTTGATGGTGTTCTTTACAAAAGGGAATTCTCTGTCTCGTACCTCCTTTGTTTGAGAGAAGACGAGGTACAAGCAGTGTTGGAGGAAGTACACGAGGGGCAGTGTGGGCACCATGCTGGGGGTCAGAGTTTAATGAGAAAAATCCTCAGGGCTGGTTATTGGTGGCCCACGGTGAAGCAGGACTCAGCAGATTTTATGAAGAAGTGTGATGCTTGTCAAAGATTTTCCAATCTCCATCACACACCGGCCCAAGAACTCTCTTCATCCGCTGTGCCTTGGCCGTTTTACCAGTGGGGCCTTGATATCCTGGGTCCATTCCCTACCGCTCCAGGAGGTATTAAATATTTGATTGTAGGGGTAGACTACTTCACCAAGTGGATCGAGGCTGAGCCCGTAGTGCATATCACTTATGCGTGGACAAGGCGTTTTGTATATGAAAACATCATAGCTCGGTTCAGTGTCCCAGGGCGGATTGTGACCGACAATGACACCCAGTTCATAGATAAGAAGTTCACAGATTTGCTTGAAGGACTGGGGATAGTCCAAATATTTTCATCTGTTGAGCACCCCCAGATGAACGGCCAAGCTGAAGTAGCCAATCGGGAGGTGCTGAAGGGGTTGAAGAAGCGTCTTGGAGAAGCGAAGGGAGGTTGGACTGATCAATTGTGCCATGTTCTGTGGGCATACCGTACTACACCACACTCCTCCACTAATGAATCCCCATATCGGCTGACTTATGGGGTTGAGGCGATGATCCCAGTGGAGTTACAAACCAGATCGGCCCGAGTAGAATATTTTTTAGCTGAAGACAATAATGCCAACCTGGCATCAGAGCTGGACGTTCTTCACGAATTAAGGGAAGGAGCCTTTGTTAGAGACCAGACAATAAAGGCAAAGCAGCCCTCCGGTACAACAAACGTGTTCAATACAGAGCATTCAACACCGGAGATCTTGTTTTGAGGAAGGAAAATGTGGGTAATAAATTTGCTTACCAAGGGAAGTAGCACCGACATGGGAAGGCCCTTATAGAGTTTCTGAGGTAACAGGAAAGGGATCATACCGGCTCGAGGAGCTCGATGGAACCCCAATTCTCAATAAGTGGAACACTCAGAACTTACGTGTTTATTACAGCTAGTTGGTAAGACAGCATGCACTCTTTTTCCTTACTTGAGTTTTTTCCCTTTGGGTTTTCTCAAGAAGGTTTTAACGAGGCATGACCCCAGCTACGCTTCCTTTGTAATATATATTCTTTCAACTTAATGAAAATGCAATTTATGACTCTATCAGTCTCACTCTCTCATTTGTATGTCGTGATGTATAACTATAAGCCGTTTTTATACGAAGATCCTCAGGACGGATGATCTCAATCACCCATTCTGTGTATTGACGATGTAACTCCTTGAGGGATGAACGAAGGCCCTCAGGACGGATGATCTCAATCACACATTCTGTGTATTGACGATGTAACTCCTCGAGGGAAAAATGGTTGTAGGATTAAACAGAACCCCATCTGAAGGCCCGGATTGTAGGAATTAAACCGAACTCTGGGTACGGTTAGTAGGATCGAACCGAACACTGTTTGAAGGCTTGGATTGTAGGATTGCACCGAACTCCAAGTATGGTTAGTAGGATCGAACCGAACACCATTTGAAGGCTTGGGCGCAGTAAGCTGGTTCATCTTTAAGACCACGCTGAACCCCGAGTAACAGGCGCAGTAGGTTCAGGATTAGCCCTGATCTGAACCCCGTGTTGAAGGCTTGGATTGTAGGATTGCACCGAACTCCAAGTATGGTTAGTAGGACCGAACCGAACACCATTGAAGACTTGAGTTGTAGGATTAAACCGAACCTCAAGAGACAGGCTTTAAACAACAGTACGGTTAAACAAAGCGGATTTGTAAAGTATTAAAAAAAGGTAAAGTATTGTGTATACGACTAAGTTACCCAGCAACCATATACTTGTCACAAACGATAGAAGAAAAGCAAAAGCAAACTTTATTTCTGTGAAGGAAAATTCTATATGTCGCAAGATATTAAAGATGAAGCTGATCCCAGTACACAGCTATAAATAAAAGCATTAAATCAGAGAGTTGATGGTTGATTCTCCGGCGTAGGCACTTCCGCTCTCCTCTCCTCCGCTCCCTCAGTTTGAGTCTCCTCCGCTCTGGTCTCTGGGCCAGTTTCAGCAGTTCCCCGTGTCTCACCTTCGGGTTCAGGAGTGGGCAGCACTGTCTCCATGCGTTGACCCTCCGGAAGTGGAGGCATATCATAAAGAGCATCGGGAGGATCCTGGTGCGAGCCGTCACTCTTCACTTCAACAAGTTTCCCTTCGTGAAACTCATAGAACGGATTCAGTTCGTACAGATTGAGCTTCACGCCGGGGTTGCGGTAAAAGACATGATGTAGTGCTAGACCGAAGGATTCGAAAGCCACCTTCTTGCATATCTCCAAGGCTTTGGCAGCTTTGGCCTTAGCAGCAGATAGTCTCTTTTGAAGCTTGGCAAAATCTTCCTCCGACGGCCCAATGCTCGTACCCCCTTCTTCAGCTCTTCGATCTGGGCCTGCATCTCCTTCCGAAGGGCCTCCCATTCTCTCAGGTTTTTATTATGGCCGGCCTCTATTGCTGTGAGATCATCAGTTAGCTTGGCCGACTTCTTCTTCTCCAATTGCAGCTCTTCTTCAAGGAGAGGGATGGATTTATTTTGCTGCTGAAGTTCAGCAACCTGTCGCTCCAGAGCTTTATTGGTGAAGTGAAGCTGGCTTGTTTCTTCCGTTTTCTTCTGCAGTGTTTCCTTGGCCTTGGTCAGCTCAGCCTCCACACCTCTGTGAATCTCAGCTTGCTTGGCCGCCCAGGCCTCCTTTGTAGCGATATCGGCCTCAAGTTTGTCAACTTGTTCCATGTAATCCGCCTTTTCGCTCAAGGAGTCCAAGAGGCCAGATAGCTCATCTAATTGCCAACGGCCGACCTTGCACGCCCCCCAAACTTCAGCAGCGTCAAGAGAGGGGCGAAGACAGTACCTCGCCTTTAGAAGAGTAGGGGGCGCAGATCCCTGGAACCAGAGATAAGGAGAGAGAAAGGATTCGCTTGGAGGATCAAACACTGGAGGAGGACCACTCCTAGAGTCCGGTCCAGACGTGGTCTGTAAAGGAGGGGCAATTGAGTCAGAGACGGTGTGACGTCCCGTGTAATTTTTCGAATAAATTTTTCACGTTTTAAAAATCATTTTTGAAATTTGTAATAAGTCATGTAAAAGTTGATAAACGCGGATTATTATCATACTAGTCGCGAATAATAAAAGTCATGAAATATTTATATAGCGGAAACGATTTAGAAAAATATAGTACATGAAACATTATATTATTACAACCCATCAAATTAAAAATAAAGTCAAATTCCAAGCAATAATTCACGTAAACTCCATTCATGGCATCACTTTTCATTCTGTGTAGCATTCACTGTAAAAATTAATGTAAGAGTGAGACAGAATATAGAATAAATATAAAATAAATAAAATTGCACAAACACAACCAACAAGGTGTAATGATATGATGAATATGCCAAACAAGTTCATTTATAATTAATAAATCTTAAATTAGTTAAATGATGTCATGCTGGATCCATTAGGTTTGGTGGGAATACTGCAGTAAAAAGTCTCATAGAGACACCAGTAGGAATTAGCATAACCATGAATCCCTACACCTTCATGGCTCCTGCGAAAATAAGTGCACAAGTAGGAATTAGCATAACCATGAATCCCTACACTCCATGGCTCCTGCGAAAATAGGGCTTAAACTCATCATAGAGTAACCCCCCACCAGGGTAGGCAATCATGGAACCCCTAAATTCCATGGTGCGTTCAAATGCTTATGATGCATGAATGCCTTTAATTCTTTTTACCATTTAACATACCATGATATCAACATTTCCAAAACCTCTTGGAAAAACCACAAGTCCTCAAAGGGACACATCATATATAATAATTTTCAAAATCATGGATTTACTGTTTCAACCACATGTATCAATAACCGCAAGGCATTCATATATATATCTTAATTTAGTCATTCATAATTATTCACCACCAAAATACACAAACTGTATAATACTCATTAGACACTCATCAACATCCATAATACTTCATAATATCTCAAGAATTCAATAATAAATTGTTACTCATAGAGAAAATATCTTTTTCATCCACAATAACCATTGTAAGTAAATTTCAGCATTTCCAACAGCGACATACGTTAGTAAAACAGCCATAACATGAGAAAATCAAATCCTTTTTATGTGATTCCACTTTCTATAGCTCAATAATAGAATTATCTACAACTTTCATGAAGACCATAATTTCATATTCCAAGCAGAAACACCTCTTATTCACAGAATACAGAACTGCCTCAAAGAGAGTTTTCAAAACGTACATATGTTAGTATTTTCAACGTTTCTGGAGCTACAAAAATAATTTTGGCATGGGACCAGTTTTAAATTACTCCTAACACAAATATCTATAACTTTCATGAAGACACTGAACATTAATTCTCATCACAAAATTCCCAGTTTTAAAAAATAATATTCGTATTTCATTGTTAACAGATTTTCAGTTTGAGCATACTTCAGTATTTTAGGTATAACGAAAGCTACAGACATCCTTTTAACTTGAAACCACTTTCTATAGATCCATAACATAAATATCTACAACTTTCATGAAGACATCATAGTCTAAAAACATATGTATAATTCCCAGAATATTAATATATGCACAAAACATAAGACAAGTATTTTAATCGGACATGCTATAGTATTTTGGCTATAACTCATGCTACACATATCATTTCAAACAGATTTTTAGTTTGAGCATACTTCAGTATTTTAGGCATAACTAGATCTACAAACATCCTTTTAACTTGAAACCACTTTCTATAGATCCATAACATAAATATCTACAACTTTCATGAAGACATCAAAGTCTAAAAACATATGTATAATTCTCAGAATATTAATATATACACAAAACATAAGACAAGTATTTCAATCGGACATGCTATAGTATTTTGGCTATAACTCATGCTATACATATCCAAATCAGTCAATTAAGGTCTCAAAATTCACATAACAAAAAGATCTACAACTTTTATGAAGACACCAATCACTAATTCTCACCACAAAATTCCCAATTTAAAAAAATAAAATACGTATTTCAAGTCAACAGATTTACAGCTTGAACATACTTTAGTATTTTAGGCATAACTCAAGCTACAAAAATCATTTTGACTTGAAACCACTTTATATAGATCCATAACACAATTATCTACAACTTTTGTGAAGACATCAAAGGTTGATTATGCATGTAAAATTCCCAGAATATCAATATATACACAAAACATAGAACAAATATTCCATTCAGACATGCTGTAGTATTTTGGCTATAACTTTTGCTATACATATTCAAATTAATTGATTCAGGTCTCAAAATTCAGATAACACAAAGATCTACAACTTTCATGAAGAAGTTAGAATCAAATTCACACGTTTTCAATCTCAAAACTGAGCAACAAGATACGAAATTAAAACTGGAATCCTAGAACAACATACAATTCTACCCATTTCATAATTATTCACAACCCTGTCCCCTCTTACCTTGATGGAGGATCCTAGAGTGGTTGAAAATGTTCTCTTATTGTCCTAGCTTCAGATCAAGGGTGACTTTGATAGAGAAAATGAAAGGAAATGAGAGAGAGACTTCACTAACTTTAGCTTGTTCTAAGAATTCAGACTTGGGAACAAGATGTAGTGTTGATTTAATGATGCAAATGACAAGTGGGGGACAAGCTTTTCATAATGGGATTGTAGTGGGATGTTAGGTACATTATTATGGTGATAATGGAGGTTTTAGGTAAGAAAAATGAGCTGTATTGTTGACCATTTCCGCAGCCTACATAATGGAGCTTGTATGATTGAAGTAAATATCAACTTTGACACTGTTTCGGTATTTTAGGCATATCTCTCTCATATCTTAATGGATTTTAACAAATTTGGTCTTGTTGGAAAGCTAAGACAACGAGGAACAACTTTGTAGTTCACCACTTTTTCAAATTCGGACTCTAACAAGGTATTAAAATATGTACAAGAGGATATGATTGAAGTAAAATATCAATTCTGACACTGTTTCGGTATTTTGGGCATATCTCTCTCATATATTAATGGATTTTAACAAATTTGGTCTTGTTGGAAAGGTAAGACAAAGAGAAACAACTTTGTAGTTAACCACATTTCCAAATTCGGACTCTAACTAACAATTAAAATGTGTACAAGATGACGCATTTTGAGTGGAGTATGTGGCAATTTGATGAGAGTAATTGGAAAAACCAAAGGAATTAATAACTAAGGAAATAGGTAATAAGTTACTTGATTAACTTTTACCTAAGGTATAAAGTTAAAATTATTTACCATGGTAAAAGGTTAAATTGAAGATGTTGTCCTAACCAAAAATTTATGTAGAAAGTTGAGATAAAATAGATAATATCATTGATGGTCTAAATCAAAATGATTATACATGAGAATAAAATTTTTAGGATGTTACAATTCTCCCACCCTAATAAAAATTTCGTCCTCGAAATTTAACATAACGTACTCCTCAGTGAAACAATTCTGGGTATTGCGTCTTCATAGCATCCTCACGCTCTCAAGTCAGAGTTACATCATTCCCTTGTTTCCATGCAACCTTCACTAATGGTACGTTCTTGTTTCTCAGGTGTTTAATCGACCTTTCTATGATCTGTGTGGGTTCTGTAGGGATGGTCAAATTTTCTCTAACTTCAACATCATCATTAGCAATCACATGAGTGGGGTCTTGTATATACTTCCTCAATTGTGATACATGAAACACATTGTGCAAATTTGCAAGATGAGGAGGAAGTGCAATCTGATACGCCACTGTACCAATCCTCTTTAGAATTTTATATGGTCCAATAAACCTTGGACTCAACTTCTTACTCTTCAATGCTCGGCCAATCCCCTTGTGAGGTGAAACCTTCAAAAATACATGATCACCAACTTGGAATTCAAGTGGTTTCCTCCTTTTATCATAATAGTGCTTCTGTCTATCTTGGGATGCCTTCATCTTCTCTCTGATTACTTCTATTTGTTCAGTAGTCTGCTGCACAATTTCAGGTCCTAATGCCAAACTTTCACCAGTTTCTAACCAACAAAGGGGCGTTCGACATTTTCTACCATACAATGCTTCGAATGGAGCCATACCAATACTGCTATGGTAGCTATTGTTATACGTGAATTCAACCAGTGGAAGAAACTGCTCCCAACTACCACCATGTTCAAGTACACAAGATCGCAGTAGGTCTTCCAAACTTTGTATGGTACGCTCTGACTGTCCATCTGTTTGGGGATGATAAGCTGAGCTTAATCGAAGCTTCGAACCCAATTCCTGATGCAAACTTCCCCAGAATCGGGAGGTGAACCTTGGATCTCTATCTGACACAATACTAGAAGGTACACCATGAAGTCTCACGATCTCCTTCACATATAATTGTGCCAATTTTTGCAGAGAGTTTTTCATATTCATTGGGAGAAGATGAGCAGACTTTGTCAATCTGTCTACAATAACCCAGATTGCATCATTCCCTGAACGTGTTCTTGGTAATCCTGACACAAAGTCCATAGAAATGTCATCCCATTTTCAGACAGGAATCTCCAATGATTGCAGTTCACCAGATGGCTTCTGATGTTCCACCTTGGCTTTTTGACATACTAGACATGAAGACACATATTCGGCTATTTCCTTCTTCATCCTTGGCCACCAAAAGCTTTTCTTCAGGTCTTGATACATCTTGGTTGATCCAGGATGAATGCTCAACATACTTTTATGCGCTTCTTCTAGGATCGTCCTTCTCAGACCAACATCATCTGGTACACAAATTCTGCTTCTGATTCTCCAAATTCCATCTGATCCTTCTTGTAATCCCATATCCTTTCCATTTGCCTGCAACTCTCTCAACTCCTGTAGTTGCAAGTCCTCTGTCTGTATTTCACCTATCAGCTTCAGAAAATCATTGGTTATTTTCAAAGTTCCCAAAGTCATACTTTTTGAAGATTTCATCTCCACACCCAAGTTCATGTCTCTGAATTGTTCTATCATCTCCATCTCTTTTATCATCAAAGATGCCATATGAATGGACTTTCGGCTAAGTGCATCTGCCACCACATTTGCTTTTCCTGGATGGTACTTCAAATCAAAATCATAATCTTTAAGAAACTCCATCCATCTTCGCTGCCTCATGTTCAATTCCTTTTGATCGAACAAATACTTCAAGCTCTTGTGGTCACTGAACACTTCAAACTTGACTCCATACAAATGGTGTCTCCAGATTTTCAAAGCAAATACCACCGCTACCAATTCTAGATCATGTGTCGGGTAGTTCATTTCATGTGGTCTCAACTGTCTAGAAGCATAGGCAACCACCTTCCGTTGTTGCATCAAAACACAACCTAAGCCCATTTTAGAAGCATCGCAATAAACCACAAAGTCTTCTTGTGGGTCAGGCAAGGTTAAGACTGGAGCAGATGTAAGCTTCATTTTTAGTTCCTGGAAACTTCTCTCACATTCTGGCGTCCAATCAAAAGGTTGATTCTTCCGGGTTAGACGAGTCATTGGTAGGGCAATTTGAGAAAACCCTTCAATGAATCTTCGATAATAACCAGCTAATCCCAGGAAGCTTCGTATCTCAGTGACTGAAGTAGGTCTTTCCCAGTTTGTTACAGCTTCAATTTTGGAAGGGTCCACGGACACTCCTTCGCTTGAGATTACATGGCCTAGAAACTTTACTTCCTTCAACCAGAATTCACATTTAGACAACTTGGCATATAACTGCTTCTCTTTCAGAATTTGTAATACCACTCGAAGATGCTTTTCATGTTCCTCCCACGTCTTAGAATAAATCAGGATGTCATCAATGAAGATAATAACAAACTGATCTAAGTATGAATGGAACACTCGATTCATGTAATCCATGAATACAGCTGGGGCATTGGTTACTCCGAAGGGCATCACAAGATACTCGTAATGACCATAGCGTGTTCTGAAAGCTGTTTTTGGAATATCCTCAGACTTGACACGAATCTGATGATAACCCGATCGCAGATCAATCTTGGAAAATACTGTAGCACCCCTCAATTGATCTATCAGATCATCAATTCTGGGCAAAGGATATTTGTTCTTCACCGTCAATTTATTCAACTGACGATAATCTACATATAATCTCATGCTTCCATCTTTCTTCTTGACAAGTAATACTGGCGCTCCCCATGGCGACACACTGGGTCTGATGAAATGCTTCTCTAATAACCCTTCAATTTGCTTCTTTAGTTCTGCCAGTTCAATAGGTGACATGCGATATGGAGCCTTAGATACTGGTTCTGCTCCTGGAATTAAATCAATTGAGAATTCTATCTCACGTTCTGGTGGTAAACTTGAGACATCCTCAGGAAATACTTCAAGAAATTCAGAAACAACTGGCATCTCGATTGCTTTAGATTCACCATCTCCTTGTGGAAGAGTAAACAAGGCAAATAATTGTCTTTCACCTTGTAAGGCAAAGAGTTTGAGATTGTCGGAAGTAAGATTTTCTTCTGATGGGAATATCACAGTCTTGTTATGACAGTCCACCAAGACTCGATTTGCCGATAACCAGTCCATCCCTAGGATTACTTCCAGGTCCTTCAAAGGTAAACAAACAAGATCTACTAGAAATTTTTTACCCTCTATGAGCACAGAACATTTGTTACACACCTTAGTAGTCCTAAGTCGTGTACCGGTGGGAGTGGAAACAATCAGATCATATATCATCGGCTTCACAGGTAATTAAAGACGTCTAACACACTCATCAGAAATAAAAGAATGTGTAGCACCAGAATCAAATAACATAGATAACATAGTACCATTGATCTCACACTTACTTTGCACGAGGTCATCAGCTTGGTCTGCCTCTGAACCGCTGATGGCAAAGACTCTTCCAGTTGTTGGTTGTAACCTCTGGTCTGTTGACTCCCTGTTCTGTCTTGGAGGTTGAACAGCTCGCGTGTTTCCTCCATGACCTCCCTGATAGTTAGAGCCTCTTTGATTATTCATAGTGTTGCTGTCGTTGTTTTGTCGGTTCTGTGGGCAATTTGGACTGATGTGTCCTTTCTGATTACAACGATAGCAGGTAACATCTCCTAGGTGTCGGGTGCAATCGCGTATATGGTGATTACCTCCGCAATTATGGCACCTGATATTCGTATGATTGCTGCGTCTTTGAGAAGATGATGATCCTCCCTTGAAACGATTTGGATAGAATGTCCCTTTCCTTTTAAAATCAACTGACTGAGGTTTCAGTTGTCTATTGGCCTTTTCATGTGCCAGTCTGGCTTGGTGATTTTCTTCGAAAATTCGGCATTTATTGATCAGAATAGGAAAACTTCGAATTTCTTGATATCCTATCGCCTCTTTGATTTCAAGATTCAGCCCATTCTCGAATTTGACACATTTTGATTCTTCGGCACCAGCCTGTTGAAAAGGAGGGTAAAAGAGAGATAGTTCTTCAAACTTTGCAGCATATTCTCCAACGGACATTGAGCCTTGTTTCAGCTCCATAAATTCCAGCTCTTTTCGGCTTTTCACACTCGCTGGAAAATATTTATCCAGAAAACAGTATTTGAAGTTGATCCAGTCCAAAGGTCTGTCGGTTTCAATCATACGAGTTCTGGCATGTATCCACCAGTTTTCTGCTTCCTCAACCATCATATAAGTGGCATACTCCACCTTTTCGAATTCTGTGCAGGGCAAGGCTCGGAAGATGTGCTCCATTTCCTTAACCCATAGGTATGCTACCTCCGGATTATAACCTCCTTTGAATTGTGATGGCTTCCTTTTTAGGAAGTGATCTAACCCGTGAAGTCCTCCTGTACTTTTTGGTTGATTTTGTCTTTCTATGGCTTCAGCCAAGCGATTAAAAGCAGCTGCCATATCGTTGTTGTTGTTGTTGTTTCTTGCCATCCTACATTCGTAGTTTGGTTTATACTAATTCTAAGGGAAAATATATTGTATTATAACATAACTATAAGTATTCTACAGTTTATCAGTTAAGCAATAAATTGTATAACACATTTATCATATTATCAAGCAGTAATCAAACAAATCATTTTATCAGTTAGGCACAAGTCATATAGCACATACTTATCATATTTTCAAACAAATAATCAAATAATTCACATAGTATATCAAGAATCAATACATGTCATAGCAATTGGTCCTGAATTTTTGAAAATGCTCTGATACCACCAATGTGACGTCCCGTGTAATTTTTCGAATAAATTTTTCACGTTTTAAAAATCATTTTTGAAATTTGTAATAAGTCATGTAAAAGTTGATAAACACAGATTATTATCATACTAGTCGCGAATAATAAAAGTCATGAAATATTTATATAGCGGAAACGATTTAGAAAAATATAGTACATGAAACATTATATTATTACAACCCATCAAATTAAAAATAAAGTCAAATTCCAAGCAATAATTCACGTAAACTCCATTCATGGCATCACTTTTCATTCTGTGTAGCATTCACTGTAAAAATTAATGTAAGAGTGAGACAGAATATAGAATAAATATAAAATAAATAAAATTGCACAAACACAACCAACAAGGTGTAATGATATGATGAATATGCCAAACAAGTTCATTTATAATTAATAAATCTTAAATTAGTTAAATGATGTCATGCTGGATCCATTAGGTTTGGTGGGAATACTGCAGTAAAAAGTCTCATAGAGACACCAGTAGGAATTAGCATAACCATGAATCCCTACACCTTCATGGCTCCTGCGAAAATAAGTGCACAAGTAGGAATTAGCATAACCATGAATCCCTACACTCCATGGCTCCTGCGAAAATAGGGCTTAAACTCATCATAGAGTAACCCCCCACCAGGGTAGGCAATCATGGAACCCCTAAATTCCATGGTGCGTTCAAATGCTTATGATGCATGAATGCCTTTAATTCTTTTTACCATTTAACATACCATGATATCAACATTTCCAAAACCTCTTGGAAAAACCACAAGTCCTCAAAGGGACACATCATATATAATAATTTTCAAAATCATGGATTTACTGTTTCAACCACATGTATCAATAACCGCAAGGCATTCATATATATATCTTAATTTAGTCATTCATAATTATTCACCACCAAAATACACAAACTGTATAATACTCATTAGACACTCATCAACATCCATAATACTTCATAATATCTCAAGAATTCAATAATAAATTGTTACTCATAGAGAAAATATCTTTTTCATCCACAATAACCATTGTAAGTAAATTTCAGCATTTCCAACAGCGACATACGTTAGTAAAACAGCCATAACATGAGAAAATCAAATCCTTTTTATGTGATTCCACTTTCTATAGCTCAATAATAGAATTATCTACAACTTTCATGAAGACCATAATTTCATATTCCAAGCAGAAACACCTCTTATTCACAGAATACAGAACTGCCTCAAAGAGAGTTTTCAAAACGTACATATGTTAGTATTTTCAACGTTTCTGGAGCTACAAAAATAATTTTGGCATGGGACCAGTTTTAAATTACTCCTAACACAAATATCTATAACTTTCATGAAGACACTGAACATTAATTCTCATCACAAAATTCCCAGTTTTAAAAAATAATATTCGTATTTCATTGTTAACAGATTTTTAGTTTGAGCATACTTCAGTATTTTAGGTATAACGAAAGCTACAGACATCCTTTTAACTTGAAACCACTTTCTATAGATCCATAACATAAATATCTACAACTTTCATGAAGACATCATAGTCTAAAAACATATGTATAATTCCCAGAATATTAATATATGCACAAAACATAAGACAAGTATTTTAATCGGACATGCTATAGTATTTTGGCTATAACTCATGCTACACATATCATTTCAAACAGATTTTTAGTTTGAGCATACTTCAGTATTTTAGGCATAACTAGATCTACAAACATCCTTTTAACTTGAAACCACTTTCTATAGATCCATAACATAAATATCTACAACTTTCATGAAGACATCAAAGTCTAAAAACATATGTATAATTCTCAGAATATTAATATATACACAAAACATAAGACAAGTATTTCAATCGGACATGCTATAGTATTTTGGCTATAACTCATGCTATACATATCCAAATCAGTCAATTAAGGTCTCAAAATTCACATAACAAAAAGATCTACAACTTTGATGAAGACACCAATCACTAATTCTCACCACAAAATTCCCAATTTAAAAAAATAAAATACGTATTTCAAGTCAACAGATTTACAGCTTGAACATACTTCAGTATTTTAGGCATAACTCAAGCTAAAAAAATCATTTTGACTTAAAACCACTTTCTATAGATCCATAACACAATTATCTACAACTTTTGTGAAGACATCAAAGGTTGATTATGCATGTAAAATTCCCAGAATATCAATATATACACAAAACATAGAACAAATATTCCATTCAGACATGCTGTAGTATTTTGGCTATAACTTTTGCTATACATATTCAAATTAATTGATTCAGGTCTCAAAATTCAGATAACAAAAAGATCTACAACTTTCTTGAAGAAGTTAGAATCAAATTCACACGTTTTCAATCTCAAAACTGAGCAACAAGATACGAAATTAAAACTGGAATCCTAGAACAGCATACAATTCTACCCATTTCATAATTATTCACAACCCTGTCCCCTCTTACCTTGATGGAGGATCCTAGAGTGGTTGAAAATATTCTCTTATTGTCCTAGCTTCAGATCAAGGGTGACTTTGATAGAGAAAATGAAAGGAAATGAGAGAGAGACTTCACTAACTTTAGCTTGTTCTAAGAATTCAGACTTGGGAACAAGATGTAGTGTTGATTTAATGATGCAAATGACAAGTGGGGGACAAGATTTTCATAATGGGATTGTAGTGGGATGTTAGGTACATTATTATGGTGATAATGGAGGTTTTAGGTAAGAAAAATGAGCTGTATTGTTGACCATTTCCGTAGCCTACATAATGGAGCTTGTATGATTGAAGTAAATATCAACTTTGACACGGTTTCGGTATTTTAGGCATATCTCTCTCATATCTTAATGGATTTTAACAAATTTGGTCTTGTTGGAAAGCTAAGACAACGAGGAACAACTTTGTAGTTCACCACTTTTTTAAATTCGGACTCTAACAAGGTATTAAAATATGTACAAGAGGATATGATTGAAGTAAAATATCAATTCTGACACTGTTTCGGTATTTTGGGCATATCTCTCTCATATATTAATGGATTTTAACAAATTTGGTCTTGTTGGAAAGCTAAGACAAAGAGGAACAACTTTGTAGTTAACCACATTTCCAAATTCAGACTCTAACTAACAATTAAAATGTGTACAAGATGACGCATTTTGAGTGGAGTATGTGGCAATTTGATGAGAGTAATTGGAAAAACCAAAGGAATTAATAACTAAGGAAATAGGTAATAAGTTACTTGATTAACTTTTACCTAAGGTATAAAGTTAAAATTATTTACCATGGTAAAAGGTTAAATTGAAGATGTTGTCCTAACCAAAAATTTATGTAGAAAGTTGAGATAAAATAGATAATATCATTGATGGTCTAAATCAAAATGATTATACATGAGAATAAAATTTTTAGGATGTTACAGACGGGCTTTTTTCCCTTGTCCTTTTTTAACCCAGATTCCTCAAGGGTCTTTTGGCGCTTCTTTGTAGGGTCACCAGAGGGAGGCTTCTCCACGTCCGCCGTTTTGACCAGATGCCTCTTTTTCTTTTTCTTCTCTGGGACGGCCTCTTCATTACCCTGCCCAGCAGCCTCTGTTGGTCCCTCTAGTTCCTGTTCATCAAGGAGGGGGACCTCATCTCCCACGGCGGAGGTCAGAGGAATGGTCGGAGCTTTGGTGGAGTTCCTCTTAGCTTGAATTTCATTCTCTTCGGAGGAGGAGTCATCGTTCGCCAGCATAGTCCTCAGAGACAACATTTCGGGACAGGCTTTTTCAATTTGTTCTGCAAAACAAGGAGAATTGAGTTAGCACATGGGAAGAAAAACAATTAGAGCAGAATAAATGCATAACATAACCACAGTTAAGAACGGGTATTATGGAGGTAGGTAGTTCGGACATCGTCACCCCCCAGGAGGAGCCTGCAGGAAAACCCCTTGAGGGTCTTTAAGGCCGTCTGCATGGCACTCAGTACCTCGACGAAGTGAGAGGAAAGCTTACTCTCTTCAGTATAGTAAGCACGGCTCAACAGCAAAAAGTGCTCGTGCGACCAACTGATAGGGAACTTGGTGAACCCTTCTTTGTTAAGCCAGAAAATCGGCTTGTTGGATTGAATTCGGACCCGCGTGTAGTAATGTTTGAAGGAGCGCCCATCCACCTTAGCGGATTCGGTGTAGGACTTGAAGTTCACCACCCTTGAGTCACAACGGAGTGTTATGAACCCAAGGCCATCCTTCTTGTTGGCACGGCAGACCACTTGGCAGTAATAAAACAATTTGGCCACAGTGGCGGTGAAGTTGAAATGCTCTCCCAGGACTTCGAGAGCGCGCACCAAACCCCAGCCGTTTGGATGCAGTTGGGTAGGAGCGCAGTCGAGGAAGCACAGGACGGCCATCTGAAACTCCGTCAGGGGGAAGCGGACTCCCAAGTTTTGAAAGACGAAGTCGTACATATAGACCGACCTCTCGTCGGGGACGCGGTGGCAGACCCTCTCAGTTGGACGGGGGGCAAGGACGAGAAAACGTCCTTTGTACTTCTTATCAGAGTAGATTTTGCAATGGAGAGTGACTGGGCTGCCCTCTTCATTTGCATGATGAGAAGGGATTTCCAAGAATTCCTCTTCGACCCAGTAGTACGGCCTTTCCCTGTTCAGCTTTTCCCAATTTAGCCGGTGTGCCACGACGTTGACACACCCTTCAGTAGTCCGCAGAATCATCGTTTTGCTAGACCCCAGAATCTCCATGGTACCTGATGCACGATGGAACGCGTGTGTGTTGTGGTAGAAGGCAACATCGTTAGAGAGATAACCTTCATTACTCGACCCATCATCAGAGCAGCTGCTAGCCCTTGAATCAAGCAGATCCTCAGATCAGCGCCGATCAACTGGCGCTCGTGAGGAAGAAGTTTCAACTCTCTCTGAGCGACGAGGCCCAGCCACAGGAAGATTCACTGGAATCCTCCCACCACAGCGGCTAGAGGGGGCACGAGAGCTCAAACTCCCCCTGGATGAGGTACCAGCGTTGCCTGTTCTAGGGTGCATGGTCGAAGCAGAATGAATAAAATGATATGGAGGTAAAGGATAGGGAGGTTACCTAAAAGAAGAAGGAACTTTGTGAAGAAGAAAGGCAACAAGGAAATCTTCAGAAATTTGAGCAGAGGTTCACTAAGCTTGATGACAGAGATGAATTCCAAAAATTGTTAAGTGCCCCTTTTATAGGTAATGAAGAAGCACAGTGTTCTGCTGAAAGTCGCGACGTTTACTTCAAAACGTAACTTTTCAAATTCAAACGACTTCGTCATTTTGTAATCAAAGCGCGAAAGTGGTAACTTTTCAGTAAAGGTTTTCACAAAACGGGCCTGTGGGAATTGAAAGTCAGGCCCAATAAGCCCAATCGACGGTTACACTCTTGGGTAATGATGGTTCACGTGTTAAAAAGGGCACTTAATGTCCAATCATTTCAGATGCATTTAATGCACCCCAACCACTCCTCGAATATCAAGAGTTTTGATTTTCAAAAACTCTTAGGATTTCCCTCAATATGAATCTCTGTCTGAATCCGTTATGGATAACACAAGAAGAACGGCTACTTAGTTGGCAGAGCGGATGTCAAAGAGTTTTCAGAAGGAATTTCTAGAGCGTTCCACCGGCATCCAGACTTCTCAAAGGCTGTATAGCTCATGTAAGCAATCTAACAGCCCCTCACATAAGCTAGGGGACAAATGATCCGGTCTGGAGACCGGTCCCCAAAGTTATGACGTCAGAGTGACATCTCAGAGGAGTAACTGGTATTATAAGAAGACAAAGCTACACCGGTTATCCGTCCTCACTTCATCCGTTCTTACCACATCAGAGGCTCAATCCGTCCTCGTTACGAGGGATACTTCATTTGACCTTATCTCCACGACGTAAATAACCGTTTGCCCCAGGGTCACTGTGAGATAAGAGTTCCTTATAACTTATCAACGAAGATACCCTGCATAGCGGAATGTGTCTATATCAATTATCTCAGAAAGTAAGTACGATTGTCAGCGAAATATGCGAAAAGGTGATTATCCTCCATCCCTATTACAGGATCGTACTTTGATAATTGACCTACCCACCTGACACACTCTGAGCACTGAGCCATATTGATTGGCATATTCAACATGTTATCAGAGCCAAGGGGCCCACCTGCATCCAACGATTCATTTCTTACGTTCGACTATAAATAGCTCATTTCAATACACATGCAAGGTTACGTTGTTCTATCCCATATTCTTACTATTGCATTGCTTGAGTATCCATCGAGTTCATACACTCTTCTAACTTGAGCGTCGGAGAATCTTCGCAGGTGGCACCACCTTTCGCCCTCTCTCAACGCGAAACGTTGGTGTGAAGGACCTCCAGGACAACAAGACCAGTTTCTCCCACTGAGAGGCCGGACTACAACATCGGATACCCACTGTACCGGTGTACAAACCCTGAAACACCTGCACTCTTGTGGCTGGTCCCACACCGGATCCTAGACCCCGGTTCAAACCAGTTCACAACCAATTAACATTTGACATATGTAACCATCACGTCTGCAGTATCTGACATATAGAGTAACCATGTCAGCAATAGCATTTTAAAAAGTTAGAGGAGCTAATTGACTAAAAGAAACTAGGAGCCTAACTTGAAATTTACTAAGAAGATCAGAGATTGGAATAGTAATTTAGCCTTTTTATCGAAGAAAAACATATACACCTTAGGCCCACATTTTTTTATTTGCACGACTAAATACAAATACAACTGCAGCCAACACTCATAGGACTCTAATTTTTCAATATCCAAGGAAAGGAATGAAGGCAGTTAAACATGTTTTGAGACATCAAGTATGGACCAAATAAAATAAAATATGAGTAAGATAATTTCTTATTTGACATCTGTATCTTGTCTTTATCTTATTTGTCCTTTATTTAGGTAAAGAGGAAATGAGAGGACATAAAACCAAGAAAAAAGAAAACAAGGATAACAATATATTTTCTTTTGTTTAGCTTGAGAAGATAGAAGGAAAATTGACTTTTAGAAACAAAAATTTCAAAACTTTATTTCTTTCCATTTTCCCTCCATTTCAAATTTTATTTTTTTTATCTTATCTCATTTTCTTACCCCTTATTTTCCTCTAATCCAAAAATAGTGTAATTATACTTGGTGAAATTAACTTAGATATAGGATCTATTTTTCCATCCTAACAACTAGCCATAAAAAAATTACTTTTCAAGTATAAATTTTTTAAAATGTTATTTTGTACCATATCTTTTTTAAGAGTTAACGTTCATGCATATCATTTTTTAACAAAAATGAGTAAGCATTATAACCTTTGGTATGACGATGGCATCAGAACTAGAAGCCTACCACTATCAATAAAGGAGGGTATTAGTATTGGGACGAGAACGATAGGAAGAAAAAGGGAAGGCCATCCAATTACGTTGATAATGTAGGCTATAACATGGGTTGTGCAAATGGCTAGAAAGTATGATATGAATACTATGATAATTGATTTTTTTTTCAAAGAATATATTTCCTAAAGGAAACCCTAGTGTCATTGAAGCTTCTTCTCTCACTAGTGTTTTTTTATCTCCCCTTAGGAGAGGCATCCTCCTTCTACAGGGGTCTCCCCTCTTACATTAGGTGGGGTTTTCTCTCTTTTTAGATGAGTTCCTTGTATTTTATTTTTAGTCTTTCTTCTCCTTTTTATCCTCATTGGTTTTGTCAAACCACTACCACTTCACCATCTCTGACCAACATAGGACTGCTAGTCTCCACCGCTTGCCATTGCCTGCCTTTACCTCCGCCACTTCCTTCCTCCCCCTCGTCACCGACTACACGTGCCATTATGCCTTTCTTCTGGCCACCACATTTCCATTACAATTAGTTTCTTCTTCTTTTCTTATGTTAGTTTTTTTCGATGTTTGTATTTCTGTTTCTTACATCTACCTCCACCTCTTATTTTAGCACCAATAGTTCTATTTTGTTCCACCAACGTTCTTGTTCAACATGACTTTATTCAAGATTAGAGATCTCGTAGTTTTTTTAGCCTCTTATTAAGCAACCAACAAAGTTGATATGACTAGATATAAGAAATAAAGTGACACTTAAAAAACTTTTTCTTAAATCTGTGTTTCATGGAAACGACTTGAATGAATATGGTTTTGTTGGGATTGTTTGGTTGTGTCGATTTTTTTTATGCTATTGTTATATTTTTCATTTCTAGCTAGGTATGTAGTTTTAGAATCCCAATTAGATTCAAGACTTTTCAACAAGTGGGTTTGTTCTTCATGGTTTTACGTAAGCTATGTGTGTTGTTGTTTGTTGTAAGGTTATGACCTTTGAGTTAACATGTTTGGGTTGTATTGATGTGACATTGTAGTATCACTCTTTTCTCAATTTGTAAGTGTCGTTAGTCTTTCATTATGGCTTTGCAATGAATCTCTGTTGAAAAATAAATACTATGATAATTGAGATAGATTGTCTCATGGTAAAATAGGTGTAGGACGGTAAAGTTGTCCATCTTTCATACATCAATGATTTAACGTCTATTTAGTTTTTAGTTGTGATTTCTCAATTGATGTTAGTCAAAAACAAATTTTTAATTTGTTAGTTAAACACAATTTAAATGTATCTTGATTGATATATCAAATGAATATTAATCATTAGATGACTCAATTAACTAAACCTAATTTTTATATCAGAATATCAAATAAAAGCTTATCGAAGGAAGCATAGAAACTACCCAACTACCTTTTTTTTAAGCTTGTTCACATTAGTTAGCCGAAAATGCAATATTAAACCCACACAATGTTGCTAATTTAGCTTTTTCTTTGCCTAATTTGTATTGATTTGAAGAGGTGTATGATAATTATAAATTATTTTCATAATTTCCTCTTTAACTCTTTCAACACATCCTAAGTAACAATATTGATCCTTGTTATAAATAACAGAAAATTTTGTAACTAATAGAAGAAATAAAATAGAGAACAAAGAAAGCAGCAGAGAGCAATGCAGAGAGAAATATGTGAATAAGTTTTCTTCTAGGCATACAACACATGAAGGGAGTAAGTCCCCTTTTATAATGCTAAGGGGGACATCCACTTGTGATTATTTATAATACTCCCCCTTGGATGTCCATATTTTAGAATGTGCCTTGTTAAAACCTTACTAGGAAAAACCCAGTGGGATAAAAACCTAGTGAAGGAAAAAGAGTACAACATTCTTTACAAAGTAAATAAAGAATTAAATGTACAAGTATTTAATTCTCCCCCTCATCAGAACATCTATGTAAGCGTCGTAGACCGATCTTCTGTACTAGTTGCTCAAAGACTTTGGTTGGTAATGATTTTGTGAAAATATCTGCCAAATTCTCACATGATCGGACTTGTTGGACATTTATTTCACCATTCTTTATGAGATCATGAGTAAAGAAAAATTTTGGTGAAATATGTTTTGTTCTATCTCCTTTAATATAACCCTCCTTTAACTGAGAAATACAAGCTGCATTATCTTCACATAAGATTGTTGGTGGTAATTTTCCAGCATGCAAGCCACAAGTTTCTTGAATATGTTGAATCATAGATCTCAACCAAATACATTCTCGACTTGCTTCATGTAATGCTAAAATTTCAACATGATTAGATGATGTTGCTGTGATTGTTTGCTTTATGGATCTCCATGATATTGCTGTACCACTATATGTAAACAAATATCCTGTTTGTGATCGACCATTATGAGGATCAGACAAATACCCCGCGTCTGTATAACCAATTAGGTTTACCTTAGATACATATGGGAAAAATAAACCCATGTCCATTGTACCTCTAAGGTATTGAAATATGTGTTTAATCCCATTCCAATGCCTTTTTGTGGGCAAAGAACTATGTCTTGCTAACAAATTGACAGCAAATGATATATCAGGTCGTGTATGACTAGCAAGATACATCAGTGCACCAATTGCACTGAGATATGGTACTTCAGGACCAAGTAGTTCTTCATTTTTCTCTTGAGGTCGAAAAGGATCTTTGCTCACTTCAAGTGACTTTACAACCATTGGACTGCTCAATGGGTGTGATTTGTCCATATAGAATCGCTTTAGCACCTTTTCAGTACAAGTCTTCTGGTGCATTAAGATTCCTTCCTTTAAATATTCTAATTGTAATCCGAGACAAAACTTTGTTTTTCCCAAGTCTTTCATCTCGAATTCCTTTTTTAAGCAATTTACAGCCTTTGAGAGCTCTTCAAGAGTTCCAATGATGTTTAAATCATCTACATAAATTGTAATTATAACAAACTCTTTTCCCAATCTTTTCATAAAAACACATGGACAAATCGGGTCATTTTTGTACCCTTCTTTCAACAGATATTCACTGAGGCAATTATACCACATACGTCCAGATTGTTTCAGTCTGTAAAGAGATTTATTCAATTTAATTGAATAATTTTCTCGAGGATTTGTCTTGTATGCTTCAGGCAAATTAAATCCTTCAGGGAGTTTCATATATATGTCATTTTCAAGTGAGCCATATAAATATGCTGCAACAACATCCATGAGGCGTAAATCAAGCTTTTCACGAATCGCCAAACTTATTAAGTATCGAAAAGTTGTTGCATCCATCACTGATGAATATGTTTCTTCAAAATCAATACCAGGTCTTTGTGAGAAACCTTGTGCAACAAGTCTTGCTTTATATCGCACAATTTCACCATTTTCGTTTCTTTTTCTCGTAAAAACCCATTTATACCCAACTGGTTTTACACCTTTGGGTGTTTGGACTACAGGCCCAAAAACTTTACGTTTTGCAAGTGAGTTTAACTCTTCTTGCATTGCATCTTTCCACTTTGGCCAATCATTTCTCTGTGCACATTCTTTAACAGATTTTGGCTCATGATTTTCATCATCATTTATAATATCAAGAGTTACTTTGAATGCAAAAATTTCATCAACATCGACTTCAGGTCGATTCCATTGTATACCATCCATGACATAATTTATCGAGAATTTCAGGTACCTTAGTTTCTTCTGGATTTGAAACTTTGATTATGTCAGGAGACTCTACTGGAGTCTTTATATCCTAGATTCGACCATCCTCTTTATTTACTTTTCTTTTCCGAGGATTTTTATCTTTAGAACCAACAGGTCTGCCACGTTTTATTTTGGCTTCAGACTCATTTGCAAATTTAGATTGTCCTTCAGGGATATCAATCTTTATTGGAGTATTAACAGCTGGTATGTGTGACTTAGCCACTCTTTTAGGATCAACAAATGCATTAGGTAATTGGTTTGCTAAATTTTGCAAACTAATTATTTTCTGAACTTCTAGTTCAGATTGCTTTGTTCGAGGATCAAGATGTGAGAGAGATATCTCATTCCAGTTGATCCTTTTATCCAACTGTTTATTTTCTCCCCCTAATGGTGGGAAAACAGATTCATCAAAATGACAATCAGCAAAACGAGCTGTAAATAAGTCACCTGTTAAAGGTTCAAGATATTTTATTATTGATGGACTTTCATATCCAACATATATTCCCAACCTTCTTTGAGGTACCATCTTAGTGCATTGTGGAGGAGAGATAGGAACATATACTGCACTTCCAAAGATTCTTAGATGGGAAATATTTGGTTCTTTACCATGAACCAATTGTAAAGGGGAATATTCATGATTACTTGTAGGCCTGATGCGAATAAGTGCTGCCGCATGCAAGATTGCATGTCCCCAAGTTGAAATTGGGAGTTTTGATCTCATTAACAATGGTCTTGCTATCAATTTCAAACGTTTAATCAATGATTCAGCAAGTCCATTTTGTGTATGAATATGTGCTACAGGATGTTCAACATCAATTCCAATGGACATACAATAATCATTAAATGATTGAGATATAAATTCACCAGCGTTATCAAGACGTATTTTCTTAATTGAATAATCAGGAAAATGAGCTCTTAAACGAATTAATTGAGCTAGTAATCTTGCAAACGCCTGGTTGCGAGTTGATAATAAGCAAACATGTGACCATCTAGTTGATGCATCAATCAAAAACATGAAATATCTAAATGGTCCACATGAAGGGTGTATTGGTCCACAAATATCACCTTGTATACGCTCTAAAAATATAAGTGATTCATTCCCAATTTTCATTGGTGATGGCCGAATGATTAATTTTCCTTGAGAACAAGCAGCACATGAGAAATTCTTAGTTTGCATAATTTGTTTGCTGGACAAACAATGACCATTTGAATTCTCAACTATTTTTCGCATCATAATTGATCCAGGATGGCCTAATCGTTCATGCCAGATAACAAAGTCATTCTTATTTGTAAACTTCTGGTTTACAATAACATTTGTTTCAACTGTACTAATATAAATATAGTACAAACCGGAGGAAAATGAAGGTAATTTTTCCAATATACATTTCTTATCAGAAATTAACTTTGTGATGTAAAGATATTCATCTTTTCCTTCATTTGTGGTCTCAATATGATATCCATTTCTGCGGATATCCTTAAAACTCAACAAATTTCTTTGAGACTTCTTAGAATATAATGCACTTTTAATGTGCAATTTTGTTCCTTCAGGTAACAAAATACTGGCTCTACCGGAGCCTTCAATTATATTTATACTACCAGATATAGTATTAACATTGGCTTCTTGTTTTACTATATGGTAAAAATATTTCTCATTCTTGAGAATGGTATGAGTTGTTGCACTGTCTGCGAGACATATATCTTCGTCATTCACATGAACATTCATTCTTCATTAAATAAATAAAAATAGATCATGAGTAAAAATATAATTAACAATAATATTTAACAAAATTTTATTGATAAAGACAAAATTTACAACAAAATAAATTACATGAAACATTAAAATAATTTATTTAGGGGCACTCTCTTCTCCAATTGAGTGGTCAATTTCTTCTTCAAGAAGAGTAAGAAAATCATCAACACTAAAATCAGAGAAATCATCATCTATACCAGTAAAATTTGTCTCTATTATTTTTCCTTTATTTTTAAGGGATTTTTGGTATAGATCTACAAGATGCTTTGGTGTGCGACAAACTCGAAACCAGTGTCCCTTGCTACCACAACGATAGCAGATATTTTTAGTTTGTTCGCTATTTTGAGCATCTGTCCCTTTTTTCATATGTTCTTTATTTTTCCATGTGAATGATGATCTCTTATCATTTCAACCATGACCACGGCCATAACCATATCCACGACCAATACCATGTCCCCGAGCATTACCTCGTCCACGACCACGACCATGTGTATTATGATCGTGTGTTGCTACATTCACTTCTGGGAATGGAGCAGTTCCAGTTGGACGAGATTCATGATTTTACATAAGCAATTCATTATTTTGCTCAGCCACAAGGAGACAAGTAATTAATTCAGAATATTTTGTAAAGCCCTTTTGGCGATATTGCTGCTGCAGGAGCATACTGGATGCATGAAAAGTGGAGAATGTTTTCTCTAACATATCATTTTCAGTGATCTTTTCTCCACACAACTCCAATTTCGAAGTAATTCTAAATAGCGCAGAATTATATTCATTTACAGTTTTAAAATCTTGAAAGCGTAAATGCATCCATTCATAACGGGCTTTTGGAAGAATTATATCCTTTTGATGGTCGTATCTCTCTTTTATATTATTCCACAGAACAAGAGGGTCTTTTACTGTTAAGTATTCATTTTTTAACCCTTCATGGATATGGTGACGTAAGAAAATCATGGCTTTAGCTTTATCTTGACTAGATGTCTGATTTCCAATTTTAATGGTGTCTCCGAGACCTTTTGCATCTAAATGGATTTCAGCATCTAATGTCCATGATAGATAATTTTTTCCAGATATGTCAAGAGCCACGAACTCAAGGTTGGTAATATTCGACATAGTTATTTCTATGCAAGAAATTACAAATAATAAGTTAGATAATACTTCAATAAATATATTAACTATAATTGTCTAATAATGGATGGTAATAGTAATAAAACAAGTTAACAATGACTATTTTATATATATATTTTTTATTTTATTTATTGTAAGAGTAATATTAGTTTTTTTTTAAATAGATAGAGTAATTTATAAAATTTCACATAAATGATCCAGTAATGAAAATTTAAAAATTTTCATAAAATATCATCTAAATATTAATGGTCTAGTGGTAGAGTGATAAATTATCATGTTATAAGTCCTGGGTTCGAATCCTTGTTAATGTTATATTATTTATTAATTCTTTTATATAATAAAACATATTATATTAATTATAAGTAATTAGTGCAAAACAATTAATTGTTTCATAACATTAACAGCCATGAAGGGAAGTGAATTGCAAAAGGAATAATTTAATAATATAATATGCATTATAGCAAATCCTCCAAAATGAATTATAAACATAATACTAAATAATTAAGAATTTAATTTTATTTTTTTTTAAATTTCTTAAATTGTTATAATTCTTCAGGAATTATCAATAAACATTTTTTAAGAATTCTTCGGGAATTCTTTTAAATCCCATAGGGATGTTTGAAATATAAGTTCTTCAGGAACTTATTAATATTTTATACATCCTGCTGGGATGTGTGGAATATAAGTTCTTCGGGAACTTATTATAATATATATATAAATAATATAAACTGAAATGAAATTATGAAAAGAAATTAAAATTCTATGTTACCTTAAATCTCAGTTGGTCAGAACCTGGTGCTGATAACGTGTTATAAATAACAGAAAATTTTGTAACTAATAGAAGAAATAAAATAGAGAACAAAGAAAGCAGCAGAGAGCAATGCAGAGAGAAATATGTGAATAAGTTTTCTTCTAGGCATACAACACATGAAGGGAGTAAGTCCCCTTTTATAATGCTAAGGTGGACATCCACTTGTGATTATTTATAATAATCCTTAATTTTTGTACCGTCATCAACCATATTTTTCTTGTCCAACAACAATTTGAATAATACTTGACAATCAAGTAAGCGTTTCTTTTGCACTCTTCAAAACATAAAGGCAACTGCATGAATTTGTTGTCATCATCTTCTACTTCTTTCCCATTTCTCTTGATCAATATAATAATATAAAAGTCTTTTTTTGTCTCTCATTGATTTTATTTTCTTCTCACAACAGAAGAAAGGCTAATATTGCGTTTACTTTATAAGTTTTCTTAGAATAATAGAAACTTATTTTAAAAAAAATAAAAAACTATTTATTTATAAATTATTTAAAATTTTTTATAGATAAATAGAAAACTGATTTTTTTATTTTTTAAAGAAAATCAAAAAACTCTTTTAAAAGGTTTTTAAAGAAAAGTAGAAAAATAGAAAAGACGGTAACTGAATTACAATATAAAGACTGCTGTAACCAAATGAAAATATGAAACAAACTGCTACTAATTCAAAAAATTTTACTGCTATAAATTTTCAAAAATTAGAAACACGACAACTTACACTATTCATTTAAATTAGTATTATCATCCTTAAATATTGAATTGACTTTTCTACAATCATGCTTAAGAAAAGAAATGGTAGAGGGTTATAAAGACCTTATCTATATTATAAGTTAGTTATTAATGGTAAAACCAATCTCACCATATCTATCAATTTTCATTTTTATTTTTTTTGTCAAATTTAATATTTAATATTTCGTATGATTTTTATGATGTATCATGATAATATTTTTATTATTCTTTGTAACTATTTTGAAATATATTTAAACACAAACTTATTTGCTCTTATTTTTATATTATTTTAAATTTTTGTTATAATTTTTATGTGATGCATATACTATATAATATTGTCATAAATAATATATATATATATATATATATATATATATATATATAAGACATATCTCAATTAATTTAAATTAAAGAATGTTTGGAAAAAATTTGAAAAACTAATTACGCTTAAACATTTTTAATTTTCTAGTTTTCCAAATTGAAAAGCTGTCACATTATCTAAACGGGTTTTTAAAATTTTTCTAGCTATTCTAGGAAATAAAAATTTTAGAAAACATGCGGAAAACTTTTCCCAAAAAACTAGAATAATTTTCTATAACTAAACACAACCTAAGTGTTTGTTTGAATATTTTCCAGATTGAAAAAACATACTTTTCTGTACTCTAACATGTTTATATGCTTCTTTCTTTTGGATTGAAGAACTGAGAAAAGAAATTCAAACATTTATCAAAAAATCAAATGCATTTGCTTTTATCTACTCAAAAGTAGATCAATTGATGCATCGCTTTACCCGTGATTTCAAGTTTCAAGTCTCATACAATATAATATTAAATCTTGGTAAGAAACGTTTTACCACAATCATTCAGTTAGGCTCAAACCCGAATAGGTTATTTCAAAACCAAACAAAAAATTATTTTACAACTTGATTACATGAGCCCTAGCAATAAACAAGGGGAGGCAATAAAACTTGTAAGTTCAACCATAGTTGAATAATGAGTGTCTAATATCTTTATCAGTTCAATCATTAATCTAATTTTTAAAACATGGATTCTAACATATCACGTCACAAGTAAATATACAATATGTAGTTATGTACAGGGAAAAGAAGTTATTCATTGTCCTACAACTAAGCATGACAGACAGAATCACTTTGGACACGACTAAAATAACAGTTTTCAATGGTTTTAGTAAACAAATGAGATTTAATGGTTAGCATTAATGCGACCTCTGAGTATGGTCCACATTGAACTGTCAATTTTGTAAAGTTGATCCATCAACTATCAAACTGGGTTCCACGTTAAGTGGATCTCTTCTTCTCATTCAGCTTACTTCAGTTAAATACTGCATGCAACAAAGAAAATTAATAAATACATTAAGGGGAATGGAACGAAACCAGAGAGCCCACAATGCCAGTGCCCCACCAACTCTGCCTCGTACTTCCAAGTTACCATCCAGTTTAAAGTTGTCAAGAATTTGGATACAACAACCGAAAGAGCGATGGAAGTTACCTGTAGATATACCCTACCTAGTTGTCATTGAACCGAGAATGGCGTCTGTGTGATCTGCCAACAGGGGAGAGCAAGCATTAATGATCTAACCACACTAAAAGCATTGAACTATAAATAAAATGATGTTACTTGAGCACAACAGACAGATTATCTAGTTAAAGAGTCGAATAACACAGTAAATTTGCGTGATATTTCTATTCAGATACAATAGGTCACTCCCTATATTGATAGCCAATGCCCAAATCACATTAATTTCTGGAAAAAAAAGATACTGAACAATCACTTAAATTTAGTTGAAATCTCATCCTTGATTGCTAGCTTTTAAGACCAACATCCAAAAAGAAAACGCAAGGTAAAAAGAGACTATCATTATCTGAAAATACAATAGCTAGTACACAACTATTGAATAACAAAAATTTGGCATTATGAATGCCCAACTATAACAACTTATATCAAATTTTTAATAATTAATTAATGATTGAGATTTTTCCTTTTAACATCAGAATGCTTTAAAGGTACGTGGAATAATACATTCCTTTGAGGTAGTGCTAATGGTCATCTCTCTAGATGGTAGATTAGATTATAACATTTAAACAACAAAATATCAAAGAATATAATTATAGGAAGTTGAAGTATGATAGACACATCATGGTGGTCATGAATAAGAAACCAAAGGAAAAGGTCACTTGCTTAGGATATTTGAGAGCTAAGCTTCGCATAAATTAAGTTTTAGTCCTTAAACTCTTACCACAATATCAATAGAAACACATAGATTAGTCAAAATTGAGGGGGAAAAGGGAAGGAAAAATACTACTCAGTACTCACCTGCGAAAACCACTGCCACCCCTCAACCGACCCATTGTACTAACAAACTCATCATCAGTCTCATCTAGCCTATACTCAGCATACTCTACAGATGCTACAGAACTTTCATCAGAATTTGAAGTATCGTAACTTAGACGGCGATTACCCCTACTTGGATCACCAGCTCTCGTCCTTCTTCGGTTTCTAGAACTTCTGAAATTACTGAAAGCATTATACAATATACAAGAAGTCCACCAGTTACCTTCATCCCCAGGGAAGTCCTCAAACTCATCTCCACTATCATCATCCCCATATTCAATCACATAATCTCCTAAAACCACCCCTCTTGGAATTTCTGAATGAATGGTGCTCAAAACATCTATGATCTCAGAGGACTGCTGAAAATTTTCCCAATCAAGCTGTCGTGCCAAATCGATTTTTGATGGACGGGCATGAGGGTGTTCCAGTTGAGCATGTTTTTGTAGCTCAGAGTAACTTCCTGTAAATGCACATCGCTCCTCATCGCAACAACGCTTCTTCTCATCAAGATGCACACGAGCTTTCTCAACAACAATCCACCCAGAAACGTCACCTCTACACAAGGGACAACTCAGCTTGAATTGACAATCAGATACTACTGGCTTGCTATTTTCTACAGAAGTTGCATTAGACATTTGAGAAGTTTCATCATTACTTGAAGAGGATGGCATGCCACATGTGTTTTTAAAACGATCCAAACAATTTGAGTGCAATTGATTTGTATCACATACAAAAGGACGGCACCCCTTATGATAAGATGAGCACTGAAGAAGCACACTATTATGAGGAAATTCCAAGCATATGGGACAGAATACATCCTCCCAACTGGTATCCAACAGATTATCCTCCATTCTGCTTAACTCTAGGTTGGACTACACTATCACAAACTCTGAAACCAAGCAGCAACTTATATCAAATAATCATATAAATAAATCATCAACACTACTTATAGATTTAAAGGGGAGGGAATTATACTAACTAATTTGTACTTAGTTTGAAATTAGAGCTTAATGATTTTATTTGTTTACTATAAGGATATGATAGATAATTATTTTATTTTCTATGTCTCATCTCCTTCCTTGGTTCAATGGTTAGAGTTTTTGCTGTGTAACTTGGGGCTCACATATTAGAGTCGTGTTGCAAATGCAAGATAGACTGCCTAGTGCCTACCATAAACCCTGGACCTCAACATGGTGGGAGCTTTGTAGCATTAAGTTTCCCTTTTACCCCCTCTCCTCTCCTTGCAGATCAAAATCAAATATGCATGCCCTCCCTTCCACCCCCTTCCCTTCCCCTTCTTTAAACTAAACAAACACTATTCTCATAAGATCACTCTACGAAGGATTTGCATTTTATGACATGAAGCACTCTGAATTATTAAAACAAGATATATAAAAAGATGGCCTAGTATTACACAAGGCTCCCACCAAACGAAAAGGCTATTTCCATGAAATAAACCGGTCAAACCAAACTCATAATTCAGAGGGGGAAAAAGTCAACAGGCACTCCGATACTAACTGATCAACAAAGAAACTGATATACAGACACAACCCAAGAGGCAAATTAAATATAACAGACAAAAATTTAAGAAATTTCAGACAAATACCAATAAGAATAGTAGAATACGATCCATGCTGACAATAACTGATTAGTGGATAACAAATTACGTATTTCAAATAAATCAATCAGATCAGTATAACATGCCCAAGATAACAAAACAAGAATAACCCAGTGGACCGTTTTAACAAAAGTTTTATCCTTTAAAAAATAGAAACGTAAAGAAAACCGGGTCATTAACCATTGTACATCAATCACCGAGTTGACCAATCCGAAACAAGAGATATTGCCGATAAATTACAGAACTAATAGATTAAAACGAATAAAATCGCAGCAGTGGAAATTAGAAAATTATTAGCGAATTTGGGGGGAAAAGAAAAAGCTGAATTGCGAAACCAGACAACGTTCGGTAAACATAAAGTGAAGATGGAGAAGAATCTTACATGATGAGAATGGTGTCTGAGTTGAGTAGTGGAAGTGACAGAAAGAGGGTGTTTGGATGCTAAGTTAGGGGCGTAGGAATGGAGAAGTGTAAGGTTTGGTAATTGGTAGAGACGCGTTCTTTCTTCTTTCCTCTCTAAATTCCCATACTTGTTCCACATATGGTTTGAGAGAGAAGAATCAAAAGTAGTAAAGGTAAAGCTATTCCTTCTACATTCACCCCTATTGACATAAATGTCCTTTGGGCATAAGTTCCCCACCAGTGACAAATAAGGGTAGAATAGTAATAGTATAATAATATAAATATATTAAAACACAAAAATATTAAATTATTTTTTTAAAATTATTAAATGATGATAACTTTTTTTAAAAAAGTGAGGAACAAAGAACCATAATAACCAAATGTTTACTTATAATCTTGAGATTAAAATGTCTCATGGCATTAAAAGAAATTAACTTGGTAGTCTCTCTAGGAGGATGTTCAAAGTGTCCGTTTAGTTAGTTAAACTAACAAAGAAATAAGTTCAATTATCTTAACAAAAATTTAACTTTATTAAAAAATTTCTGAAATGTCTTTCACTCTGGTTACAACTAAGACAACTTTATTAACTTTATTAAATAGAATATTATGTGTCTTTGGTTACAACTAAAACATGTTTAATTTGTACTTCACCAAATCGTTTCATCGATGTCCTTATACTATGCAGAATAGCTATGCCAGTGATGACTCTCTCCTTGTCATATGAAATCTGCTTAAAAACGGCATTTGAATCATCAGTTTTGCAATCTGCATTTGAGCTGTCACTTTCAATCCTTCATAGATTCCGCAAACTTCAGCAATGTGTGCTGATGAAGGCCCAATTTTTTTTGGGAAAACCAATAAGCCATTGTCATTTTGTCATCTCTTATAACATCTCCACAGCTCAAAGTAGTCATCTCCATCTTACTTGCACCATTTGTGCTCAAGCAATAAAGTATCTCAGTTAGAGGTTCCCTCTCAGCTCCTATGAATTCTCATTGTCCTTCTTCTTAATTGCAGCTATGTTATAAAACATGCATTCTGCCAAATCTTGCTTCTCAGGGTGTACAGGTCGAGTAAAACTTGGCTCATAGTCATAATTTTATTTATTTCTCCATCTCTATCTCTACAAAGATTGTCGAGCATAAGCCTGTATCTGTGTCCAAACCCAAGATTTCTTTATGCCTAGATCCTTGCTCAGATTCAAGTCAATCTATTCCATAAGTGAAGTCAAAATAAACAGGACCATCTTGCTTCTATAAACCAATTGCTTTCATAGAGATAATGCCACTTGATAATTCATAAGCACATGAATGATGCTTTCAACTTCATCACACAGATTGTGTTGGGAAAAATCGGCACAAATTAACTGATAATTTCCCTGGCGCAGCGGAATGACAGACCGATAAAATAGGTGATTGCAAAATAAATTAAATACAAGCAAGCAAATAAATAATTAAAATGGCACTAGCAATTTAACGTGGTTCACCCTTTTAATTTGGGCTACGTCCACGAGACAAACTCCGAAAATTACTTCCACTAATAAAATTAGTAGGCGTACAAGAGGGACTTCTCTAATAAAATATTAGAGGCACAAACCCGAGATTAACTCAAAATAGTGGCACTCAAGTGTTTTCCAAACACCCTAATTAACCTCACTATTTTGTCACTCACTAATTATTTTTCCCTTACTCTAAATCATCAAAGCAATTAATTAATTGCTTTGGCCTCACAAGAAACTCTCACGCTGGAGTTTTATAGGCAATTGTTCTCAATTGCTTCTGATGCCTTGATGCAATGCTCCAAGGCCAATTTATAGGCCATGAGAATGAAATTTAGCCACACAAATTGTATGGCTTTGCTGCATCTACATTGCTTGCTTGATGACCACAATTTTCTCCATCATATGTTATAATTAATTATGGCCATCATGGAGGAGGGACCCACAACAATCTCCCCCTCCCGATTACATGGATGGCTCTACCAGTCCTGCTGCTTGTCGACAGTACTCCAGCTTCTCCTTTGGAAGAGTCTTAGTCATCATGTCCGATCCATTTTCATCTGTATGGATCTTCTCAAGTTGTAGCAACTTCTTCTCCAATACATCCCTAATCCAGTGATATCTCACATCAATGTGTTTAGATCTGGAATGAAAGGAGGAATTCTTCCCAAGGTGAATTGCGCTCTGACTGTCACAAAATAGTTCATACTTTTCCTGGTGCATGCCAAGTTCTCCCAAGAACTTCTTCATCCATATCAGCTCTTTGCAAGCTTCAGTGGCTGCAATAAATTCTGCTTCAGTTGTTGAGAGAGCAACACACTTCTGTAGTCTTGATTGCCATAACACAGCTCCCCCTGCAAAAGTGATCAGGTATCCTGATGTAGACTTTCTTGAGTCAACATCTCCAGCCATATCAGCATCTGTATAACCTACTAACATAGGTTTTTCTTCTCTAAAACACAAACACATTTTGGAGGTACCACAGAGATACCTGAAAATCCATTTTACTGCAACCCAATGTTCCTTTCCAGGATTTGAAAGGAAACGACTCACTACGCCCACAGAGTGAGTGATATCTGGTCGTGTACATACCATGGTATACATCAAACTCCCAACTGTTGAAGCATATGGAACTCTATCCATCTCATCATTCTCATCCTCTGAGGAAGGGCACTGCTTGGTACTTAGTCTAAAGTGATTAGCAAGAGGACAACTAACCGCTTTAGCCTTGTCCATATTAAATCGTTGAAGTACATTCTCGATATACTTCTCTTGTGACAACCACAATTTCTTGGCGTTCCTATCTCTGGATATTTTCATGCCAAGAATTTGTCTTGCTGGCCCCAAGTCTTTCATAGCAAAAGCCTTGCTTAATAGCTTTTTCAACTTGTTAATTCTGGAAATATTCTGGCCAACGATCAACATGTCATATACATAGAGCAAAAGAATAATAAAATCATCATCAGAGAATTTCTATATGAACACACAATGGTCTGAAGTGGTCTTCTTGTAGCCTTTCTCCCCCATGACAGACTCAAATTTCTTGTACCATTGTCTTGGTGCCTACTTCAAGTCATACAAGCTTTTATTAAGCTTACAAACATAATCTTCTTTCCCTTTTACTTTGAAACCCTCTGGCTGCTCCATGTATATCTCTTCCTCCAAGTCACCGTTAAGGAAGGCTGTCTTTACATCCATCTGCTCGATTTCAAGGTCGAGACTTGCTGCTAACCCAAGCACTATTCTGATGGATGTCATTTTCACCACTGGTGAGAAAATCTCATCAAAGTCAATCCCCTTTCTTTGACTGAATCCTTCGACAACCAATCTAGCTTTGAATCGTGGTTAGGGACTGTGTTCTTCATGCTTGATCCTGAACACCCACTTGTTCTTCAAAGCCTTCTTGTCTTTTGGCAGCTTTACTAGCTCAAATGTCTTATTCTTATGCAAGGAATTCATCTCATCCTGCATGGCTTCAATCCACCTTTTATAGTTTTCATCATTCATAGCTTCTTGGAAACTTTCTGGTTCTCCCTCTTTAGTCAGTAACACATACTGTTCTTCAGGATATCTTGTAGAGCGTTGTCTGACTCTATCAGATCTCCTTAGATTTGGAGAACCCGCTGGAGCTAGTGGTTGATCATGAACACTTTCATCATCAGAATTATCTGATGGTGTCTCAAAGGGAGCAATCGGATCACCTGCCTCAGGTTGATCATTATAAGCTTCATCTTCAACTTCTCTTGGCACCATTGTTGAAGGAACTAGCTCTATGTTTGTTGAACTATCATTAGAATTGGAAGCATTTTCCTTGGCTTTTTCTATATCTTTAATGGTCTCATCTTCAACAAACACTGCATCACGACTTCTGACAAGCTTCTTATGGATTGGATCATAAAATCTATAGCCAAGCTGATCTTGACCATAGCCGACAAACACACATTGTCGTGTCTTGATGTCAAGTTTGGATCTTTCATCCTTCGGTACATGCACGAAGGCCTTACAGCCAAACACCCGCAAATGATCATAGGAAACATCATTTCCTGACCATACCTTCTTTGGAGTGTCATACTGAAGAGGAACACAAGGTGAACGGTTCAATACGTGAGCGACTGCTTGTATAGCCTTACCCCAAAATATCTTTGGCGACTTTGCATGTGAGAGTATACATCTAACTCTCTCCATCAAAGTCCTGTTCATCCTCTTAGCTAAACCATTCAATTACGGCATTTTTGGCGGTGTCGTTTGATGTCGAATACCATGCTCTTTACAGTAAGCATGAAATGGTCCTGTGTACTCTCCACCATTGTCTGTACGAATACACTTAAGCTTCTTACCAGTCTCCCTCTCCACCATAGATAAGAACTGTTTAAAGACATCCAACACTTGGTCTTTAGTCTTTAAAAGATACACCCAAGTCTTCCGGGAATGATTATCAATGAAAGTCACAAAGTATTGAGCACCACCAAGTGACTTTGGCATTGGCCCACACAAATATAAATGTATTAGATTCAATACATTCTTCATTCTGGAAGGAGGGGAACTCTTGAAAGCAACTCTGTTTTGCTTTCCCGCCAGACAATCAGCACACTTCTTCAGATGAACCTGATCCAATCCAGGCAATATATTCTTCTTGGTTAGAACGGTCATACTTTTCTCACTCATATGACCGAGCCGATTATGCCATAATTCAACTGTACCATCATTCTCCACTGTATTCATAGTCTCCTGCAAAGCCTTGGCCTGCATCATGTACAGTCATGAGCATTTATCTCCTTTGGCCACCACCAACGATCCTTTGGTGAGCTTCCATTGGCCACTGTTGAAGGTGTTGCAGTAACCTTCATCATCTAACCTTCCGATTGAGATCAAGTTCAGGCGCATGTCTAGAATATGTCTAACGTCCTTCAGGACTAAGCGCGCACCATTCTGTGTCTCTAAGCAAACATCTCCTTTTCCTGCAACTTTTAAGTAATTTACATTTCCCATTCTAACAACACCAAAATCACCTGGTGTGTAAGAGGAGAATAATTCCTTCTGAGATGTCACATGAATAGTAATTCCACTGTCAACTACCCAACTAGTCTCATGGGTTGCAAGGTTGACAATGTCTTCTTCATAGATGATGTGGAACTCCTCGGCAGCATTAGTTTGTTCATCATCACTGCTGTCATCTTGGACCTTCTCCTTGCCTTTGTTCTTCTTTTGAGATCTCTTGAGCATCCGGCAGAACCTTTTTATGTGGCCCTTCTGCTTGCAGTGATGGCACTCCACATTTGCATATATATTTGACTTTCCTCTACTTTTGCTTCTGGACTTTGAACCTTTGGTCTGATTCCTCCCCCTTGTCTCTGCAACAAGAACATCCTGCTGCGATGATGTGGTTCCTTGTGCTTTTCTTCTCATTTCTTCATTTAGGACACCACTTTTGACATTTTCCATATTTACTACACCATTTGGTGTAGAATTTGTGATAGAAATCTTCAAAGTCTCCCAAGACTCTGGTGGGGAAGCCAGCACTAAAAAAATAAGTACTTCATCGTCAAATTTAATGCCCATCCTTGACAGCTGCTCCACGATCCCCTGCATCTCATTCAAATGATCTGCCATCAGTGTACCCTCCCGGTACTTCATCTGGAGTAGCCTTGTCAAATAAAATAATTTATTATTGCCGGTTTTGAAAGCGTAGAGCTCCTCCAGCTTGTTCCACAATGCTCGAGCATGAGTCTTACTACAAATGTGATTGTACACATTGTCTTCGACAAATTATCGGATAAAGCCACAGACTCGTTCATGCTCAAATTCCCATTCTTCATCTATCTTGTCCTCAGGTTTAGTTGTACTAAATACTGGTAGATGCATCTTCGTCACAAACAGGAGATCCTTCATCTTGTTTCTCCATATGTGGTAATTCATGCCATTTAAATTAATCATTTTACTCGTCTTCACCTCCATGGCCCCAACTAGACTTTTAAAGGGTAAATAATAATCTGACTTATTTTTTGATGTGGAGGGTCCACTTTAGTGGCAACCACAAAGCATACGATAAGTAGATATTAATTCCCCCTGGTACCGCTTTGATACCAGTTGTTGGGAAAAATCGGCACAGATTAACTGATAATTTACTCGGCGCAGCGGAATGGCGGACCGATAAAATAGGTGGTTGTAAAATAAATTAAATATGAGCAAGCAATAAATAATTAAAATGGTACCAGTAATTTAATGTGGTTCACCCTTTTGATTTGGGCTATGTCCACGGGACAAACTCCGAAAATTACTTCCACTAATAAAATTAGTAGGCGTACAAGAGGGACTTCTCTAATAAAATATTAGAGGCACAAACCCGAGATTAACCCAAAATAATGGCACTCAAGTGTTTCCCAAACACCCTAATTAACCTCACTATTTTGTCACTCACTAATTATTTTTCCATCACTCTAAATCATCAAAGCAATTAATTAATTGCTTTGGCCTCACAAGAAACTCTCACGCTGGAGTTTTATAGGCAATTGTTCTCAATTGCTTCTGATGTCTTGATTCAATGCTCCAAGGCCAATTTATAGGCCATGAGAATGAAATTTAGCCACACAAATTGTATGGCTTTGCTGCATCTACGTTGCTTGCTTGATGATCACAATTTTCTCCATCATATGTTACAATTAATTATGGCCATCATGGAGGAGGGACCCACAACAGATTGCACTCTGGATTTACTCAATCCCCACATTACTTTGCGAGCATTGGTTAGTAATTTATTATGTTTATTTTGCCAAATGAACAATCTGATCCTCTTAGCCAACTGATTTTCCATATTTTAGTCTAGGAATTAATTTCAACCTTAAGCTTACAATTTTTTAATATCATGTGTCGTGACCTGGATCGCGACGGCGCGGCGAAGAGAGAAAGGGTATCGAATGAAACAGGGAGTCGCCACCAACGTTTTTATCCATAGGAAAAACATTGGAAAAAACTAGGTTCAGTAAAGCACTGGTTAAAAATTGAGATTCAAGTTCGGGAGTCGGTTACGAGTAGGGAAGGTATTAGCACCCTACATCGCCTGTCAAAGACATGGTTTCTTCCCTTTTATGATTGAAAGCACAATATAAATAGCCTTAAATAAAACATGGTTTCTTCCCTTTTACTCTTGTATTTTTATTTAAAAAAAAAGACAGAATTGAATGAGAGAACTGTACAAACATAGAATGTCGAAGCGAGGTCAATGGAACGTTTCATCCGAATTAAACTCGACTTCGATATGAGACAGAGAGGGGAAGAGGATGCTAATAAGGCGTCACGCCTAAATTAGACATTCTCGGATGAAAAGAAGGGATAGGAAAGAGATAAGCGGGACGTCTCGTCCTAAGTATCCCTTCCCTATGAAATTATGGCGAGGCTTGAGCAAAAACTAGGGGAAAATCAACAAGACGTCACGTCTAAATTGATTTTCACGAAAACAAAAAAAAGGTAACAATACGAAAGGAACACAAAAGCAAAGAAATAAATCAGTAAAAGGAAATAAGAAAGGTGGGCCCGACAGGAGTTAAAGTCCTGCTCCTACGTATTCTTGAATTATCAAGAAATCAGGGTTACGTAGTTCTGAATGTTTATTTTAGGAAAAGATTGGGAAAATGTTGGTGGGTATCATTTTGGTGAGGAACTCATACAAGACGAAGTTCTTCGCACGTGTACGAATCCTATAGAGATTGTGTAGAAGGAAGTATTTTCCGTACGACACTGACTAAAACGATTTGTTTCTTTTTTTTTTTACTTTGACTTTATTTGAAAGAAAACACAAGAGACATTTATTTCTTTTTCATTATTATTACAAAGTAAAAAGAAATTTAATTGGATGAACTTTAGGAAAGTAAACAAATCCAGAAAATACAAACTCAGCAAATGAACGCTTGATAATAAAAAAAATGAAAGGAAAGAACACAGAACAGAACTGGTGGTGAGGTCGTTGAGGGAGCAGCTTACAGATGTTGACCGGTGTGGATTCTGTTGGTGCGGATATGGGGTTGAAGGACCGAACAGTGGTGAGGAAATTCAAGAAATGTTGGGAAGATATATTGGTTTTAGGAGGCTGGGACGGTGTGGTGTTTAGGGAGTATTGGGACAACGTGGAGATTGATGGGTGTTGGGACGATGTAGTGTTCAGGAGCTGTTAGGACGGTGTGGTGGGAAGTGTTGGGACGGTATGGTTTTGGGGGGTATTGGGGCGGTATGGAGATTGATGGGTGTTTGGACGATGTAGTGTTCAGGAGCTGTTAGGACGGTGTGGTGGGAAGTGTTGGGACGGTATGGTTTTGGGGGTATTGGGGCGGTATGGAGATTGATGGGTGTTTGGACGATGTAGTGTTCAGGAGCTGTTAGGACGGTGTGGTGGGAAGTGTTGGGACGGTATGGTTTTGGGGGTATTGGGGCGGTATGGTGTTTAGGAGTGAACTAGGACAGAACTGTGTGAAGGGAATGAATTCCTTAAGACTCTTGAAGCAAAATTTAGAAGTTTCCCCTCTTTCCAACTCTGGACCGTGCCAAGAACTTACCAGCCAGCCCCTTGAAAAATGGAACCCCTGTAGCTTCTTTGGCTGGGGTATTTATAAGGCTTAAAGGTATGGGTTGAGTGTTTGGGACAACCAGAGTTCCCACTCACCCATACGCATAGTGGTGCAACCCTGGCCACTATCTGTTTGTGGGGAGCAGGGTTTCAGTGGGGTATTTTTTAATTGTCCACTTTCGCCTCCCTGTCTGCCATTCTTGGGGAGTGCGATTCCAGGTCATCATGCATTAATTTCCGACCTCGCCCATCTGTTGTCAAATTTGTGACATCGGTTAGCAAAGACATCGGTGGGAGTCTCCATTGATCCGTTGTGGTGTTTCAAGAACCTTCACCTATGACTTCACACCGGTTGAGTCTTTCAATGTAATCAAAGGGCGGTGGTCTCCTTCCTAGTCCGGATCTACTACAAGCCAGTGTGCCTATTTTTGATCTGAGTCCGCCCACGAGATCGTCGTTTTTTACTTGGGCCGGACTCACTCGTCTTTTGTTGTCAGATCCGCGACATCGGCCATTAAGGGACTCCTGAGGTGAGGACGGTTGGGCGGAGTTTAGGTGAGAACGGTTGGGCGGAGTTGAGGTGAGGACGGTTGGGCGGAGTTGAGGTGAGGACGGTTGGGCGGAATATTGAGGTGAGGACGGTTGGGCGGACTCTTGAGGTGAGGACGGTTGGGCGGACTCTTGAGGTGAGGAAGGTTGGGCGGACTCTTGAGGTGAGGACGGTTGGGCGGCTCTTGAGGTGAGGAAGGTTGGGCAGAGTTGATTTGAGGACGGTAGGGCGGAGTTGAGATGAGGACGGTTGGGCGGAGTTAAGGCGAGGTTTAGGTTGGGCGGAGTGTGAGGTGAGGACGGTTGGGCAGAGTTAAGGCGAGGTTTAGGTTGGGCGGAGTTAAGGTGAGGTTTAGGTTGGGCGGAGTGTTGAGGTGAGGTTTAGGTTGGGCGGAGTGTTGAGGTGAGGACAGTTGGGGCGGAGTGTTGAGGTGAGGACGGTTGGGGCGGAGTGTTGAGGTGAGGACGGTTGGGCGGAGTGGGTGTTCCCCCCTTTTGGAATTTGGACCGGTTATATTTCCATTTGGGACCGGTGTCTTTTCCATTTTGGTCGGACCGAAATCGGTGTTCACATCATGTATGCATTTTCCACTGAAATTATCGTTATCATCACCATCCCATACTATATGATCCTCCCCCATATCAGAGCTAGCAACAGAACATTGCTCATCCTCTCACTAACAACAGCAGGGATCAACTCCTTGAATTGATCCTATCTCCTCATTAATAAACTCAGCTAACTTCACATCCTTCCTTAGCTACTTATGGTTCCAGAATAAGGTCTCTTCTCCATTGCCAATCGCCTAGAACTCACTTTAAAATTATAGACCAGACAACTGCCAAAGCTTTCCAAACTGCAGAATCAGCATTCTTGACATTAAGTGTATCACATTTTCTAAATTCTTCACAACGAATAAACCCTTTTAGATTGTCAGAAAATATTAGGAAATATCAAGAAAGCTAAGGATTGTAATGACACTGTCTTAAAAGGGTTTATTAATTGATAAGGTAATCCTCCAGGATATAAATATAACAACCTCTCGTGTGACACTTAATTGGTGTAATAAATATTATGACACTTAATTTACAGATATAAATATAAATTATGACTAAACTTGAAATTAGTAAGAGTAAGAATGAAAAACCAAAAACTACGTTGCATAATTAAGTATAGTGATGAATTGATGTAATTGATAATTAATGTTTATTTAGATTGAGTAAATAGTGTATGTATGTGTGCATATATATATATATATATATATATATATATATATATTTTGGAATAAGTTTCCAATGTAAAGTGAAGAAAATAATGTGATGTATATTTGAAGGAGTCAAAGGAAATAATAAGTAAATAATGTATATTAGGGGCATCGATTTGGGCTTTAAGAATGAGTTAGAGGAAAGGCAGAGTTCATCTAGATACCGGTCTTGTTCCTCCCTCGTCAATGTCCTTAAAGGATGAGACGCCTCAGGGTGATATGGTGCAGGAAACATATTCAAAAACCTCTTATGATTAACGGTCCTTATGAACTAATATAAATTTGTCTGTACCATCCACACCTCACACTAGGATAATACAAACAACCATAATGGTCTCTGATAGTATCTTTACTGACTCATTTCCCGTGTGGTCATTCCCATACCTTTTTTATGAAGTAAAGAAATAAAGATGTGATATTTAAAGAAGGACAGTGTAGAGGCTACCTTGTCAGAGGATGACACAAAGTTCTCTTGGTACAAGCCAACGAGTTTGATGCTTAACACTGATAGTAATGGGCAAGATCAGAGCAATAGAGGTTCTCTAAGTAGCAAGTCACTTTTGATATAGAGTGAGCCCTTTTATTAGGAGAGCCTAGGGGAAAAGAGACACGAGAGTAATTACGACGCAATAATGACACTTGCATGTATAATGTTTAGCATACCTATTAACAAGCGTGCAGGAAATGAAGCGTCGTGACCAATCACCACATGTCACGTGTCCTATTTGAACCTTCACCTACTAAAACACGCATCACATCGAACCCAAAGATCCCATTCCGGTCAAAATAAAAAATAAACTATTATTAATGATATCAGATTACTCCAAAAAAATGGAATAACACAATCCATTGAAGCAACTCCTAAGTCATCCTAACAGGCTAAAGAGCAAATGATCTAGGCTTGATATTGACCCAGACGATATCGACTTAGAGACGATGTTCTAATGTGAGACACCTCCCAACAAGTAAAAAATGACATCAGACCATCTCCAATACGTAGTTCCCACAAGCAAACCCTCTTGACCAAAGTCAAAGAGGACTGCTTCAAGAGAAGGCTTTGGGTAGAGGATGTCAAGAATGTCTCTACCCATGTCAACTTTATCTATTTTTTATGGAATTCATACTGTCATATGCCATGTAGGAGGTTTTCACCATACAAATCTATAAACACCACTACTCATTAATGTATGCTTGTCAACCATGCTTAAGCTTCTATATTCATTTATTAATATTGAGTTGAGTGTTAAAGTGTTTTTACAAGTGACACCCTATTTCATCCATCAACGTAGGATACTAGTGCGTTGGCTAGACAGAATCATGACAAGAATCTTTGATCCCTACTGGACTGACAAATATAATACCAAATATCTACTAGATCAGTGTAGTAGATAAGGAGATAAGATAGCTAGTGTTCATATCGGAAGCTCTATCCCTCATAATACCGGATAGATCAAATCATATTTTATTGAAGTTAGATTCAATACCAAGACTAATACCAAGACTGTTTTAACATTTACTTGAGTAACATATATATATATATATATATATATATATATATATATATATATATATATATATTAGCATTCTTGACTGACTAGTCTAATATAGCATCATCTAAAGATATGAAAGGAATGTGTATCAAAATAAGTTAATTTTAACTTATTTTAACAAGTTTTGAATCAAATTTATAGTATAAGTTATTGATTAAGTTACATATCCAAATGCATCATAAATCTAGATATGTTATGCTTACCACTCATTTTACGGTTCAATATTAGGATAAAAATATAAACTTTTGAAAGTTTGATTTGATAAGTTAAATATACATATCTTATATAAATGTTGATTATCAATTTAGACTTTTTGTTATGTTATTCATATTTAATTTTAGTTGAGTTTCTCTTTCTCTATTTATACACATCATATGCAGTGTCTTGACTATGTTTTAGAGACTAGTCATGTTGAAATGTTTGTCATGTTGAAATATCTATGGCATGTCATGTCCAATGTCTACTTCAGAATCAGTACATCATAGAGATAAATTCGATGAGGGATTTTTATAACTAGCGACCTTCATTAATGGCGATTCGTGATGGCAATGCTATGGTGTTTTTTTTTACTTACTACATTATTTATTTAAAAACTGCAAATTTGGTTATATTTATGTTTAATGACACTACTCAACTTCCTTTAATCAAGTAGTTCAATAGTTTTCTTAGACATAAAACAATTTTAAAATTGTCTCATTTATAAAGATGACTATAAATTAACAAAAAAAATTATACACTAATTTAAAGTATTATTTACTTTCATATTCTTAAAACTTTAACAAAAACATTGATTATATCTTTTGTTTGATATATTTTATTTAAATTCAATTTAGTAAGATTGCTAATATAGGTAATTTTTTCTATTGAATTTGAATATAATTGTAATTTCAAGATTTAGACCAAAACAATTCTCTATAGAAGCAGAAAATTTTTATTGAAAATTATGCATATTATGTAGTTATGCATTGAATTCAATGTATTTACATGTTCCACATAATTTACAATTAAATCATGTCATTTTCGTTTTTAAAAAATCTATCTCATGGCACACATTAAAATTAGTGAATATGCAGTGGTGACTATTGCGAATATATATGTTACTATTTAGAACACAGTAGGCAAAAATTATTTACCCAATCTATCAAGAAAAATAAATTATTTGAGCAATAACTAAATTAGAAGAACAATCCCTTCACGTTCATTAGTTTTCACATTCACATTAATCATTCATTATTTTAAAAAGAACTAATTATTGCAAAAATTTAGAAGAAAGAGACACGAGAAAGAGTTGAAGAGAAAGTATAATCGAGTATGCAACAAATTAATCCAATGATCATATTACATTGTAAGAACTATCACCAAAGACGAGGTTTGGTTATTTTAAATAAATAAAATAAAATAATGATATATCCTCTTCACTCTTCAGTATTTGTGCTTAGTGCAATTCATTCCTTATTCCATTTTCATCTCAATGCATCCACTCTAAAAGAAAAATGAAGCCAAGGCCAAAGCCATACCCATGAGACCCATCTGGACAGAAGAAGAAGAACTAGAAGAAGCATGAGGCTGAGCAATCGGAGCATGATCAACCTTCTTCATACCCCCGAGTGTCAAACCAGCACCACCACCCACTGAATCCTCAATGCCAGGCACCTCAAAGGGTTGCGTAACCTGAAGAATCGCAACGCTACCGGGTTCTGGGATAACAGAGTTCATAAGTATGAGGTTGTATTTGGTATCAACAGCAGAAGCGAATGCGATCGCTCCCTCGCCGACAAAACCAATGTAGATGTAACCTTGGTCCCCTCTTGCCAAACCAGAACTTTGGAACAACGTTTCGATTTTCGTGTGAGGTCCTTGGAATTCCATCACAAGCTTCCTCGGGTCGTAGAAATCAACCAGAACATGCACACTAAGAATTGCCTTCACCACTTCTGGGCTCATGCCGGTGAGGTTTTTCATGGCGACATCGTCAAAGGGGAGGATTGTCACGGCTTTGAGACCGTTTATTTTGTCAACTAGCTTGGTTTCGGTTAGCCGTTTGTTGAACTCGGGATAATCGGTTAGGTATTTTGTGATGTCCAACCCGTGGATGCAATATGAAAATGCTAGTTGGAGAACCAAGCACAGAAAAAGAGAAGAGTTCATGGAACCCATTATTTTATTTTTATTGTTTACTCTTCTCTTATTTGGTGATCTAATCGAAACCAAGCTGGTTGAAGGATGTAGAAAAGTAGTGCGATTTATATAGTTCTTTGTGTGGCTAAACTAATGGTTTCAGTTAGAGTTGAACGTGGGTTGTTACAGAATTTGGAATATAGTGGTTCACCTTGACCCACGTCACAAAACAAACCTTAGAATATGCCTAACATATCTTAATTACTGGTGATGGTGTGTTTTCTTCTGTTTAAGATCACAAAATTTGTCATTTATGTTTACCTAATGCCAAAGGGTAAAATGTACTTACTGTACAAATAAAAGGCTTTTTTTGGTATACAAATCTGCATGAAGTTAAACGAAGTTGATTTGTACTAGTTTTAAACCCCTGTTGATAGCATTTATATTGTAGTAAAAATTTGTTCAAAAAAACTGTCAAACACTTTAATTTGTTTGATACTTGTAGAATGAAGAAACAGAACACAAATACCCTAGGACACTAATGGCAATCAATATTCCCTAAGACCACCCAAAAAAATAAAAAATATAAAGGAAGAGAAATACACGAGTACTGCATATTTACCCTTGATCTCTCGAGCCTTTTGTTATTCCTACCATATTATCATTTTGAATTTCTTATATTATGCAAAATAAAAACTATTTTTATTTAAAATTAATACTAACATAATTCATCATAATCTTTAAGATAAGCCTAACATAGTTTTTATAAAGATATTTTACTTTTAATTTTTTTTAATCATGAGTAATGTCACCCTGTCTTTTTTTGGAACATGAATAATCCTACCTATAGTTTATTGGCATCTCAAAACGAGTGTAAAACACATTTGAATATGTGCATAAAAAGATATTTATAAAAAGTTGTGTCTTAAGGATTTAATTTTTTGTTAAAAATTGTGTGAGATTAATTAATGATTAGACTAGCAATGTCTAATTCCTTTATAAACATTCGTCTTCTTTTTTTCATTGTGTAAGTAGTTAAAGTTAAACGCAAAATTAAATAAGCAGATATTTTCGTATAAGTATTATTATCAAATACATGTATAAATTCAAAGATTGAAATATAAATTTAGTCCTCTTAAAGTTTAGGATTTTAAAAATAAATTCTTAAAAAAACTTATACTTTTGACCCATAAAAAAATTTAGGGATTATAAAATTAAGGATGGTTTCAATTAGGTTGTTACAAAATTTAGAACTGGAATACGGTGGTTCACCGTGGCCTGCGTCATGAAACGAATTTGAGAATATACATAAAATATCTTGATTAATGGTGATGGTGATGCATATGGTGTTATTTTCTATTTAAAATTACAAATTTTGTTACATACTGTACAAATAAAAGGCTTTTGGTGTATAAATCTGCATGAAATTAAACGAAGTTGATTTGTACTAATTTTAAACCCATGATGAATATTAGAGTAAAAATTTGTTCAAAATTATTTTGAAGATAGTTACTATGAAAATTAAATTTGAAACTTAATAATTCATTTAATTTATCAATGAAATTTATATGAAAGAATACTATTCAATCATTCAAATCATTTTACAAAATAAAAGAAAATAATTTATTGGTTATATACCATTAATATGTGTATATTAATTTCAAAATAAAAAAAATTGATCAGCAAAAGAAAATAACATTAAAAAGGCGAAGGATACTTTAACCCATATACAAAATCAAACCGTTACAAACTTGAATAGCATGAAATAGATTGTTTATACCACTCTATAAAACCTCTAAAAAAGTGTTTCATTCGAAACTTTAGCCAAACTCAACTCCTATATTGTACCAATTCAAACATTTTATGTAAACAAACAGTTTCATTATTAAAAATACGGCATTCTCAGATCGTCCAAACAGTAGCAAACGACACACTAGCAAGTTCATGCTTACTTCCAGAACCATTGGCTAAACCCAAGAAACCTTCAAAATGACATTTACACTTAACTTGCAAAGCTGAACAAAAACCCACCCAGTCATAACACATTTGCCACAAGGAATATGAAGTTTTGCAAGAGAAAATAAAATGACAGGTCGTCTCCATATAGTCACCACAAAAGATGCAAAACATAGATGAATTGTCCAAAACATAGCCAAGAGAAGATAAGTTTTGCCTGGATTGTATTCGATCAAACAAAAGCCTCCCTCCAAAACCCACCATTTTGAGTGGAACCTTGGTAGTCTAGAACAACCGCACAAAAGATGCATCCCATAAATCTGGATCATGATGCACAAGATTATAGGGTGATCTTACAGAATAACAACCTGAAGGATCTCCCAACCATGACCAAGAATCTTGAACATTATGACGTACACCATTGAAACCGTGTAGAAACCGATGAAGAGATGACAACAAATCCTGTTCCCAAACAAATAGCTCTATACATCATTTAAAATCTCAGACCTACTTATCCCTCACCCACTTTAAATCACACTTACCCAACCATCGATCCACCAAAAACCAAATGTGAGAACCATTACCAACGACCTTTCTCACATTGTCCCTAAACCAGGCGCCCTTATTTGACTGTCTTAAGACAGACCCTAGATCTCTCCACCATCTAGAACCTTTGTTAAACATCTCCCAGTCACCAGAGTGGACATCATCCCCATATTTTGACTCAATGACTTTGCCTTACAAACTATCTCTTTCAACTAATAACCTTCATACCCATTTCTCTAATAATGCAGAATTAAATTTACTCAAATCTCAAACCTCTAAATCATCAACCTCTTTTCTATGATATACCTGATCCCATTTAACCCAACAATGTTTTTTCCTCTCCCCACCACCACCCCATAAAAATGATCTTTGCAAAGATGCTAGCAATTTAATAAAAGTAATAGGTGCTTTAAAATAAGAAAAGAAAAAGAGGATACCAATCTTAAGAGGCAGAGTCGACCACCAAAGAAAAGATGATAATAATTCTAGGAGGACAGCTTCTTCTGAAAAATAGAGACGATAAGATCCCAAGTACTAACTTATCATGGATTAACCCCAAGGGGATTCCCAGGTAAACAAAATACAATCGCAAAATTTTACAATTTAACAAAATTTTACAATTTCACATTGTAAACATCTAAGGATAGGTCCAAGATGGCAGTAAGAACTTAAAAGATTAAAAGAAAAATAGAAAACATACAATAATATAGCCTAATGATTAATTATTGTTTCCCCCTTAAAAATGGCATCATTAATTAAAGTTTTACATTTTATCAATTGTGTCATTACATTATTAACCTATTCATATTCATATTCATATTCAACGCAAAGGGGAATTCACACCTGTCATCCACTTGAAAGGAAAAGGAATTAACACGAATAAAAAGTATTCACTTAAATCTTTGTTCATCTTTAATTAACCTATACAGAACACTACAGTTCTCATATTTCAATTAACATAAACATTGAAAACACAAAACACATGAATAACTAAGAGGCGTTTTGTCAAACACTTGGGGGCAGATCATTTTTGATCCGGTCTCAATACCGGTATCCGATCTGCAAGATATATTTCAACGTCTTTGTCAAGACATCTACGTGTAACCGGTGTCATCGGTATACATCCAGACTGTAATTCCGTATCAGGCGTTCTCCCTATACCGGTTGTTCAGGATAACACCATGACACCAAACAACACACACGTCACTGCGCTAAAGACAAGGATTATTGCTACAGGGATCGATCAATAATTCCCTGCACTACGAGCCAAATTCTGCTCACGGGGATGGTCAACTTGTCCCCTAGTCTTAGTCTATATTCTCCATGCTCAATATAAAATAGCCACTTGACCCAATCATGCTGGTAAGTGCGCAATAAAATAATGCTAATGGGAGTTAGTGGTTCCCCACTAACGAGTCCTCGTAAAACGAGCCAATCAGGTATATGAACTCATTTCATTAATGAAGTGAGGGATCTTGAACTGAATTTATGAACAATTACTCTCTGAAATACATTCCTTACTTGGAATATCATCACTGACTTGAGCGTCGGAGAATCTTTGCAGGTGACACCACCATTCGCCCACTTCAACGCGTTAGGTCGGTGTGAAGGATCTCTAGGACGCCCAATCCGCTCTCCTCATTCAAGGACAACGGATATTTACACCGGATACTCATACATCCGGTCTTCTGCACAGTATTTGCATACTATTTGTGATTGACTTGAGTCCGGATCTCTAGACCCCGGTTCAGGACAGATCAATTTTCTTTGAAGAAAACACCATTTTAGGATCGAAAATTATGATGTCTAATAAAAAAATTAATAGAAAACAACACACATTTGTGATTTTGCCAAATAATGTAGAATGATGCGAATGAATATGTGAACCGAATAAAATCGAATTTGAAAATTGGGTACAAAACACATACCTTATAAAAAGCAAGTACGCAGGGTTCGTGCAAGTATAGAATGAATACAGTGAAGAAACTTGTTGATGGAGATGGACTTGGATGGAGATGCCAAGACTTTCTAGCAATCACAGTAGTGTGAGAGGTGATAGAGTTGTTTTGTTTTTACCTTTTTCTAGCTTGTGATGCTATCATTGTTTTTTTTATAGACGTTTAATGAATAGGTAGGCGGCTATCGAGAGAAACAATATTACAAATGTGGTTGCAGTAGAGAGCGTGGAGAGGAGGTGGATGAGAGTCTCTGATGGGGAAAAGGGATGATAAAGATTTTTGAGAGGGAGAGCGTAAAGGGTTTTCAAGAGGAAGGTTTTTGAAAGGAGGTTTCTAATTGACATACGAGGGTTTCTAATTGAGAAGGGGTTTATTTTGCATCTTGTACCGGTTATTATTCTTGGAGTGGTGAAATATGTCCCCTTTCTCACCAGATATAAACGGTAATCGATGAAATATACCACCGCATAATTTTTTACACCAGTTTTTTCTATAATCGGTATAAAACTGCTGATGTAAAAGACTTTTTTTGCACTAGTGACACACTGCCATTTAACACAATTACATTACCTCGAATGCATTCAACAATATTAATACTCATTATAAGTTGTTCAACAGTCTTTAAACCTCAATATTTATATGCAATGCATAATCAAGCGAATCCGACTCTAATGGTGGGAATTACACTGCAACATATAAATTTTCACAACATATAATCATATATTTTTACTAGTATTGAACTGCTAACCCATAATGCAACACTAGTCACCCTCAGTGACAGTGGCAACTTAACTAGGTGTTGCGGGATCCAAGGAGGATGTGGAATCCCAAAAGAAACCACCATAGAGTTTGTGTCTTTCCAAAGGCCGCCCTCCTATCTATTCTGGCATTACAAGCCCCCTACAGCTCTGTCTGCGTTCTTTAATGCAATGTTATGCATCAACCATCAATTATTTATAGGTCATCCGATTACCATCACCAGGGACCACCACTTAGTTACCATTACTAAGGGTTCTCAATCTAACATATTTACCAACATAGCATGCAAATCATCAATTTCAACTAATTCATAATCATAGCAAAACTACCTTAAGCTTTTACATCCATCATCAATATAATACAACCAACCATTGCAACATCATGCAATCAATATCATACACACATATGAACAGAATCCAAATTCATCAAGAACCCACTAATTACAATGACAACACCAAAATAAGGTATATTGCTAACCACATCATCATCATCAACATCATTAATTCTCATAAAACACCATAATCAATCAAATATAGACATGCATATATACCTCTATCCGTCCATAATCTATACATTTAAAATATAAATGTTCCCCCTTCCTGGAATCGATGATTCCCGAAGCTCACAACACTTTCCAAACCCTAGTTTACAAGTTCAATAATTCCTAAAAATCAACAACAATCATTTTCAATACCCATTATGCTACCAATTACATATATCAGAGCTAAAATCACCAATTCCTAATAATTTCGATAAATTCTTACTTACAGATTAATGAGGATGATAATTCGATACTCGATTCTAAAACCCCCAACATCGTCCAAGATTCACAATAGCTCTAAAATGGTTCCTAAGCCATGGAAATAGCAAAATCAAGGCTAGAATTTACTAAACGAAACCAAATTGAAGCAGTGGACCATCCTGACATATCGGTATACAAAAGATCAAGAAACCCCAATAATGTCAAAGCCCCCCACACAAAATTTACACCTGAAGCAACCTATTTTCCATGGATTTGAAGAATCAAGAAGTAAGGTTTTAAGAATACAAGCCAAAATCAAAAATAGGTTTGGTCATACCTTAGAGACTAAGAAATTCAAGAACCCCCATGCCTGCCTGTGAGAGAGAAAAAGAAAATGAACTCGTTTTCAACCTCGCCTTAGCTTGAATCGATGGAGAAGGAGAAGAAAATGGGGAGGTGGAGCCATGGGTGTAAGGAAGAAGCAAATGACACTTGTTTGTTCCCTTCTTCGGACATGCATAAGAGAGTGAGGAAAATTGAGGGAAAGAAAGAGTAGCAATTGCAAACTCATGTCATTAAGGGCAATCTCATATTTTCACATGTTCGGTTAATTTTTAAAATCAATCGGGTGACTCTGGTTACCTGAAACGTACCCCAAATTAATTCCAAAATTAACAAAGCCGTCTTAAATCAATTTAACGCTCCTAATATAAATATTTGACCAATAAAATTAACCAATAATTAAATCTAGGATGTTACAAGAAGGATGTTAATAATGAAAAGTAGGAAAAAGAGGAAACAAAATCTCCCTACAAAAAAGGAAATCTTACCATGGAGAAGAAAAATCCTTCTAAAGGGATCAAATATATGAAGGAGGAAGCCTTCAAAGGGTATAGCACCTATTTCTGTTTCTTTTCCTTAGGATTTAAGGTCTAGGTTTTGAAGGGAAAGACAAGAATATTTTAATCCATTGTTTTTATTGCAACCCTAATGAATGCTTTTCATTTTGCATGAAATTTTTAAGAAAATTATTTTCATCTACATGTGTGGCTTCAAATGGCGAATGAGGATCCATTGTCATTATTGTTAAAAAAAATTACAAATCTTGTTACATTTATGTTAACCTAATGACGCTACACGCTGCTCAACCTTCTTTAATTAGGTGTTGTTCAATTCTTTTCTTGGAATTTTCTTATTCATGATGCGTATAAATTAAGAAAAAAAAAGTCACTATAATTGCGGGTAAATAACCTAAGTTACATCTATAAAAAAAATGACACCACACACATGTCCACAAAAGGCATGTGCATTGTACAAAATTACAAATAAAAGGCTTTTGATATATGTAGAATCTACATAATGAGCTCTACATTAGTGCTAATTTAATCATGTACGTGTTACATAAGATTTGTATTAGATTTTAGTAAAAATTTGTTCGAACAAAATTTTGGAAAATTAGTTACTATGAAAATCAAATTTAAAACGTCTATGTACACTTAAATTATATCATTGAAATTTGTACGAAAGAAAATTATTCAATCGGTCAAAATTTATGATGAGAGATAAAAGAAAATTCTTAAATTAATTATATATTATTATAATGTGTAACATACTAATTAACGTTATTCTTCCATGTATATTTTGTATGCGTAAGTAGAATTGATTTCTAATTAATATTAAATAATTAGAATGTGGGATAATTTATTACAAAGAGAATTTCAAAATTTATTCTAAAAATCTTGTTATTAGAAAAAAATGAACAACAATTTTTTTATTACAAATTATGAAAAGTTAGCGCATCAAATTTGTTCCTTCTTATAAAATATTTATTGACTTTCATATTCAAAACTTTAACCAAAACATTGATTAGATCTTTTTACAATATATTTTATTTAAATTTAATTTAGTAAGATAGATATGTTTTTCCTATCGAATTTGAATCTACTTGTAATTTTAATATTTAGACCAAACCTCTATCTTCTAGTTAATTACATTCTAGTTAAACGTATGGTTTTTCTGTATGTATCATGAAACATTTTAAGTAATATAAAATAGGAAAATTATGGATGGATTTCAATGTATCTACATTTGAATAAAATCTTCAATAAAACCTTTTCAGTTTTATATTTATAAAATGTACTATGGTCACACATTAAAAATACCATTAAACATATTAATAGAAGTATCCTACTCACTTGTTTAATGAATATGAGGTCTCACTTTTTCAATGCATACCTATTGCGAATATATAAGATATTACTATTTAGAATACCAGTACGAAAAAATTTATTTGCCCAATCTATAAGAAATAAATAAATTATTTGAGAAATAATTAAACCGGAAGAACAATTCGTTAATTTACGCATTCACATTAACCATTTATTATTTTACGGTTGGAGAAACAGAGTTAAGTTGAAGTGAAAATTTTAAAGGTTAATATTAATTCTTCGTGTCGTTGAGACAATCAAAATTCCGTTAACACTAAAATCAAAAATCTCCTTTAAATCAAGGGAGGCTTTCTCAGTCGAGAGGCTCCCAAACTTGCTGCTAATTATTGCAAAAATTTAAAAGGAGACATGAGAAAGAGTTGAAGAGAAAGTATAAATTGAGTATCCAACAAATGAATCCCGTGATCATATTACATTGTAAGCACTGTCACCAAAGACGTGGTTTGGTTAGTTTAAACAAATAAAACAAAACAATGATATTCCTCTTCATTCTTCCATATCTGTGCTTAGTGTAATTCATTCCATATTACATTCTCATCTAAATGCATCCACTTTAAAAGAAAAATGAAGCCAAGGCCAAAGCCACACCCATGAGACCCATCTGGACACGAGAAGAAGAGCTAGAAGCAGGAGGCTGAGCAATCGGAGCATGATCAACGTTCTTCATATCCCCGAATGCCAAACCAGCACCACCCACTGAAGCCTCAATGCCAGGCACCTCAAAGGGTTGTGTAACCATATGAATCGCAACGCTGCCGGGTTCAGGGGTAACAGAGCTCTTAACTTTGACGTTGTATTTGCCGTCAACAGCAGAAGCGAATACCATCGTTCCCACGCCAACCAAACTCATGTAGATGTAACCTTGGTTCCCTTTCGCCAAACCAGAGCTTTGAAACAACGTTTCGATTCTGTGGGTTCCTTGGAAATCCATCACAAGCTTCTGCTCGTCGTAGAAATCAACCAAAACATGCACACTGAGTATTGCCTTCACGACTTCTGGGCTCATGCCGGTGAGGTTTTTCATGGCGACATCGTCAAAGGGGAGGATTGTCACGGTTTTGAGACCGTTTATTTTGTCAACTAGCTTGGTTTCGGTTAGGCGTTTGTTGAACTCGGGATAATCGGTTAGGTATTTTGTGATGTCTAACCCGTGGATGCAATATGAGAATGCTAGTTGGAGAACCAAGCACAGAAAAAGAGAAGAGTTCATGGAACCCATTATTTTATTTTACTGTTTACTCTTCTCTTATTTGGTGATCTAATCGAAACCAAGCTGGTTGAAAGATGTGGAAAAGTTGTGCGATTTATATAGTTCTTTGTGTGGCTAATTTAAGGGTTTCAGTTAGAGTTGAACGTGGGTTGTTACAGAATTTGGATTATAGTGGTTCACCTTGGCCCACGTCACAAAACAAACTTTAGAATATCTTAATTAATGGTGATGATGTGTTTTCTTCTTCTTCTTCTTCTGTTTAACATCACAAAATTTATAAAAGGCTTTTTTGGTATACATATCTGCATGAAGTTAAACGAAAGTAGTTTTAAACCCGTGTTGAATAGCGTTTATATTGTAGTAAAAATTTGTTCAAAAAAACTGTAACACTTCAATTTGTTTGATACTTGTAGAATGAAGAAACAGAACACAAATACCCGTAGTATTGTTTCCTTCAACAATACTACGAATGTTAAAACGTTTACATTCCAATAATTGTATATTATTTCTTCTAGGACACTTCATAAAAAAAATGGCAATCAATATTCCCTACGACTACCCAAAAAAAATAAAAAATATAAAGGAAGAGAAATACACAAGTACTGCATATTTACCCTTGATCTGTCGAGTTTATTGTTATTCCTACCATATTATTATTTTTAATTTCTTATATTATGCAAAATAAAAACTATTATCTCCGCTTCTAAATATAAACAAGTTTTAGTGGAATTTTTTAGTCCCTTAATATAAGCAAAATTAAATTTTTCCAATGTCATTAAATGTTTGTTTACCAAATATGTCCTCATTATATATTTTTTTAAAGACCACTAATTCTTTATGTAATAAATGATACTAAGGGTATTTTAGAAAATTAAATCAAATATGTAATAACATTAATGCAAATAACTACGTCAACCATTATTATTAATATGTGTGAAATTAGTTACACTTGTTTATATTTGAAACCGGAGATAGTATTTTTTATTTAAAATTAATACTAACATAATTCATCATAATCTTTAAGATAAGCCTAACATAATTTTTATAAAGATATTTTATTTTTAAATTTTTTAATCATGAGTAATGTCACCCTCTTTTTTTTTGTACATGAGTAATGTTACCTATAGTTTATTGGCATCTCAAAAGGGGTGTAAAACACATTTAAATGTGTGCATAGAAAGATATTTATAAAAAGTTGTGTCTTAAAAATATAAAATTATTTGTTTTTTGAAAATTGTGTGATTAATTAATGATTAGACTAACAATGTCCAATTCCATTCATCTTCTTTTTTCATTGTGTAAGTAGTTTAAAGTTAAACACAAAATTAAATAATCACGAATTTTTGTACAAATTTAAATGCAATTTATATGCTTTATCTATTAAAAATTATTGTTATTTTTTTATTCTATTAAATCATTTAAATAATGATATATAGTTTTCAAATTTATATTATAATTTTACTATTTTTAAAATAAAGATATTACTTGAAACACACAAATATGTAGAAAATAGAATATTATTTTGAATAAAAATATTAATAATTGTTTTATAAATTTTCACAAGAGAATATCACTATATAAATTTTTCTTTTATTTTTTGATTGATATTTTACATACATTCTTATTTATATTTAAAGTTATAATATTTATCTATTTTTTCTACTTTTTTATTCTCAAATAAAAGGTAAAAAAGGTACATAAATAATTAAATTATTTTAATAATAAATATTTCTATTACGTAAATATTCTAGAAGCTTTAATTTTATTAAAAATTTAACTCAATAATTTTCTTATTTATCTTTTAAGATAGAAACTCACAGTTATGATGGAGACAACTAATTAGATTTTAAAATGAGTAATAAACAAATAATTAAACATAAACTTTATTTTTTAAAAAATTAAACTCTAAATAATCAACATTCAATGCATCTTTTCTCAATATTTTATTAAAAAATAATTAGAAATTAATCAAGGAATTTGATAACTAATTAATGCACTAGTTAATCGTGTTAAAGATTACTACTTAGAACATAAATTAAAAAGTCATGATGTGTTTTTTAGGACATTATTTATTAAAAAATATTAGTTTGATATACTATATCCAAAGTAAATTGAATGAGATTGCTAAACAAACCATTTTGATCACATTTATATTCTAAGATAAAAATTTAAAACTTCAAATTTAATTAATATACCTTTTACTAATTGATCTACTAATATTTTAAAAATTTATTAACATAGTATCTAAAAATATTAAAGCAAAATATGAATAATGGATTATGGAGAATTTAAGATTAATGGCAATAGGACATTAAATGTTCTAATAAAATTTTCAAAAAACTTTTCTTAGTATTATTGACAATAAATAGTACTATAGTTCTAATTTGGTCACAAGCATTACTCCCAAAATCGGTATAACAGATCAATTGAGTTTTTTAAAATATAAAAAGTGTTACCTTTTAAATTAAAAAAAGTGCAAATAGAATCGCCCTTTAAAATTTTTCGTTCTTGTTGTTACAAAATCGCAATAAAATTTTATAAAAAAACATTAACAAATATATATTGGAATTCGATCGGAATGTAGGTAAAAAGAGCGAAACAAGCGCGAGAACCTCGTGAAAAATTAAGTTGGAATTTGATCTAAATGAATATATATAGATCAACGAAACAAGAATCTAATTCCCCAAAATAATGACTGTCTAAAATTCACCAAAACAATTTGGCAGTCTCAAACAACTTAAAATCAACAAAGACAAAACAAACAGAAATCAACTGCGACTTTCCGTTTGTTTTTACAACAAAGAAAATTTATCCGGCTTCAATTCAAGTCATGCCAAAAAAACCTGTTGCTGAATAATAAAAATCTACTAGGGATTGTTTTCTTCCTCATTGACCGATTCAATGATATCAGTGATGACCTGGTCGATGTCTAGGTCCACCATTGCTTGAAATGGGGGCTTCATTTTCTGACATTAAATGAGGATAAAAAGGGATCAGCAACATTATCTATTAAGATCATAACAACCAGAAATATAAGCCATATATAAAGATTCACATGAAACTAGAAAATTGGGGTGAAGAACTGAAGCCGAGAAATTGTATTAATCCCCTAAATTTGGGGGATCCAGAGATATAACAAATGGAACTTGAAATTGTACTAATCCATATGCAACAGTAGCATAGCAATTTCTGTAACCCAAAAAAAACAGATTCAAAATCTAGTTTATTTAAGGGGGGAAATGCTGATATTAATTGGACAAAAAAATATAAGCGTGAATCTTAACCTGCTTATAGCATTAATTAAAACTAAAACTACGACACATTTGGTCATTCAAATATACAAAACAGGGCCACAGACCCAAATGAATCTATACCTTGCAGATTTAAGAATATATTCTCATTGATGACCAAAGATATAGCAAAATTGAAAAATTAATAATTTAATATATAAACTTCCAATTATTCAAGCTTGTTAATTCACGGGTAAGATTTACCAAGAGACTGATGAACTTCTGGCCTTTCTCTCTCCTGATTTCGAAGCAACCCTTCCTTGGCTGTTCATAGAGAGGGAAAAGAAGAGGTAGTAATTAGACTAACCAAATAATAAAAAGCTTAAAAACCGGAGCACTGTTCTAAAGTTTCAAAGTGGTCCCAAAAAGTATACCCTTTTAGGGTTCACTTTGACAGTGACATTAGGAGCCCTGCTCTCGAGCCCTTCCTTCGCCTCCGTGGCTCTTGCACCAAATGAATCATCTTGTGTGCTAGGCAAAGAAAACATACAATTCCAAATACAAAATATTAATACCTCTGTCTCAGTTGCACTTCATTAAAGAAACAATTAAGCACAGCAAAACAGAGAAGCAAACAAATCCTCATTTAAAAGTTTAATCCGATTCAACGATAACAAAATAAATTAAAATATAAAAAAATTCAGAATCACATTTTCAATCAAAAGTAGCAAATAAAGTGCCTTCATTCTCATACGTTCACGTCAACCAAAACTTCTAACACGAGTTTCTCCAAACGCAAAAAGCACAGAAACCGACAAGAAAACCTTTACCGTGAAAAAGAAATATAACAGAGGAATAAATTCAAATAAAACCCACATACTCATCATCGCTCAAGACTAAATCTTTAGACAACAGAACTTACAAACAAAACCAAACTTTAGTAAAAACCACGCCGTTAAGAAATGGGCATGATTCTTTTCTTGTTTAATTATTAACGCAAGTTGAATAAAAACGCATAAAACATTAGAGACAGAGGGTAAATGAAGTACCAGTGTTCAATGACGATGATGAGGTTGGGATTGGGGTTGGGCTCAGGGTTTGGGTTGGGGTTGGGCTCAGGGTTTGGGTTGGGGTTGGGCTCAGGGTTTGGGTTGGGGTTGGGCTCAGGGTTGGGTTCAGAGATGGGGTTGGGATTGGGTTCGGGTTCAGGGTTGGGTTCAGGGTTGGGAGGAGGATGGTCTCGCCTTCGAGGAGGGTTGTTGCGTCTTCTGAATGGTGGTGCCTCGGTGAAGAAACGGACGGAAGCGCCAGCCTCGGAGGCGCGTCTGGCGGCGGAGCGAGTGAGTCTGACGGCGGAGCGCGTGACCCTGGAGGTGGAGGAGGATGGTTTCTGTGGCTCTGTGGCCTTTCTTTTCCTTGGAGGCATTGGGAAGTGTGAGTGAGAAAGCTTGTTTGACAAGATACCAAAAAAATGAAAATGGAGAATGTGAAATGAGTGTGTGTTTGAAATGAGGGTGGAAGGAGTCACAACTCAGAAGTGTATAGGTAGCTGAGATGACTTATAAGTAACACCATTTTCTTTTCAGCCCAAATCACTCTGCTATCTCATACAGGATGATACAGCAAGCAAAAAATATGCCCCCTATTTTATACTAATACTCATTTATTTATTTCTAAAATTTCATTTTATCTATTTTTATATTATTTTTTGAATAACTTATGGTCTCCCCCTTTTGTCTGTTACCAATTCAATTGTTATTATTATTATTTTGTTATACAGTCAACATAAATTTTTTAGGAAATAAAAGGTATAAAATAAATTTAATTAATAATTAATAGATGTAAAAAAATATCTATGTTTCTTATTTGTGATAAACAAAAATTTGTGATAAACAAAAATATCTTTTTTCTTATATTAATAGAATTATTTTACAAATTACAATATTAATTACATTTTTTAATATGTGTTTTCTTATCTTTACAAATAGTTAAAAAGAAAAATAAAGTACAATTTTATGTAATATAAGATATTAAAAGCAGAAAATTATTATTTAAAATAAATATTAATATAATCTCTTATATAATTTTTAAAGCTTCTATTTTTTTTCTTGTAACGTGTATATTTACACAAATGGGACAAATTCATTTATTAATTAATAACTCAAATTAATGCATTAATTAATTTATTTTATTTAATTCAATAATAAAATGTTATAAATGAAAAATAAATATAAATTCTAACTTTGGTATTATTATCAGTATGACCGAGATTTAAAGTTTTTTGTGATTAATATTTTTCATAAAATTATTTTTTTCCTGCATTGTATTAGATTCTTTACAAAATATTAATTGTCTTTTCAAAATTTTGGTTTTTGTGTAGCATTAAATAGGATAAAGCTTAGAAAATAGAAAATTTTTATTGAAAATCATCTTGACTTGTCTTGGAAAACATCAAATATTATTTGATGTTAGTTTTTTATTTTTAAATTTTTTATCATACGTAGTACTATTACAGAAGTTAATAAAATTTGCAATAATTTTAAAAAAAATTTAGCTTTTTAATATAAAAGATTTTACTAAAAAATAGTGTAAGAGCTTGTTTGATTTTTTTTACTTATAGTAAAACACAATTTTTATTCTATGTTCACTATTTTCTAACCAGACATCAAATCACAAGTTTAAAATTAAAAATGAAAAAAAATCACGTCGTGTATCCAAATGTTTAGAAATTTAGGAAGTTTTTTTTTACTAGTAAAATATGACATAGTCAGCAAATAGATAAGTATTTTATACAGATAAATACAATTTAGAATTTCAATTATAAATGTTTCAAAAATTAATATAACAATTAATTTTTACCTTTTTCAAAAAATAGTGTGTTATGGTTGAATATATCTTACAAATACAAAATCCTGTTATGAGTTTACGTACAATTAATTAAATTTCTACAGCTTTTAATTATTTAGTGATGATTAAATTTGACTCTTTACATAATTTCAATGTATCATTAGCCAGTCATGCATCTTTCTCTATAATCTTTTTGAACTGATTAATCTTAGAAAAATAGCAAGTGATCAAAATCATTGAAGATGGTGTGTGTGTGTTTTTATGTGTGTGTTTTTGAGAGGGAAAATATATAAGAAAAAAGACAATGAAAAGTGAGAATAAATAAAAGATGTGAGATGTGATAAAAAAAAATATATGCTTATTAAATAGTGTTTAATGTATTAACGGGTGGTTGATTTAATTTATGTTTCATATTCAAATTTTGTAGATGGAAAAATCAACGTTAGAAAGTTAGCCTCATTATAAAGTGGGTGTTTCTACTTGAAGAATATTAGAGGTTGTTTGAATTGTGAAATTTTTTTTTGTTTTTTAATTTTAATTACAAAATTATCGTTTTATTTCTTGTTTTCAGAATTTTAGACGGGAAACACTAAAAACAACTTTTTCATTTCCTGTTTTTGTCTTTTTCAATACAAATTTTTAAAAACGGAAAATGAAAATAAAAAACGTTTTCACAATTCAAACAAGCTTATATTTTTAGCAAAAAAACACATGTGGTTAAACAAACAAAAATGTTTGATGTGATTGGTGTAACATCCTAAAATTTAGAATTTTAGAAAATAATTCACCAGTGGAGAAATTCCGAGTGAATTATGTCTGAGACAAGACCTTCCGAGTGAAAAATGGATATAATTCCGAGTGAAGGAAGGTTAACATGCTTCCGAGTGAAGCATGATTGAGAGAATCATTTAAGAAAAACTGTGTCCGAATGACACTTTTGAGTGAGATAAGTCCGAGTGAAACGTCTCTGAGTGAAACGCTTCCGAATAGATCGTTTCCGAGAGAAGTACTTCCGAATAAAGAGAAGCTTTGATTTCGAATGAGTACTTCTCGGGCCGAGATATTTTTGAATAGTGACCAAGTGGGGCATCTCCGAGTTGAGTGTAACTTTCCCGAGTGGGGTGTCTCTGAGTGCGATACTTTCGAGTGGGATGGCACCGAGTGAGACGTTTCCGAGTGGAATAGCGTCAAGTGAGATATTTCCAATTTCCGTGTGGTACGGCACCGATTGGGATATACCGAGTGAGTCTTTTCCAGAGAGAGTACTTCTGGACAGTGAAAGACTTTAACTCCGAATGAGTATGTTTCTGAGTGAATAGTTTTCAAGGGAAGTAAATATCCGAGTGGTGAATTCATTTAATTCGTGCTCGGGTCCATATTCAGAGTTGTTGAGAGTTTGCGCTCGGGTTCGTATTTGAGATTGTCCTCGACCCCGAATGATCCTTTCGAGTGGAAAGATTTCCGAGAGAGGACTGAACTTCGATTCCGAGTGATCTTTTCGGTTGAAAGACTTCCGAGTGACGTAAGTGAAGGCTTTGACTCGGGCAGAGATATATCCGAGTGAGATATTTCTGAATGAAATGTCTTCGGGTGAGACATTCCGAGTAGATCACTTCTGAGGAAAGAAAAGCTATGACTGAGTGTTTCATGTAGAAATTTTTCCGAGTGAATTTCCTCCGAGTGAAGTAATTCTGAACGGAAAGAGGCTATGATGAATCTTCTCGGAAAGAGGGATATGCCCAAGATACCGAAGCCGAGTCAGAATTGATACTTACATCAATCCTTGAGACTTCCACGTCACTCTATTCTTCTAACTTCTAGCAGATTCTCTTTTCTGATATTTTTCTAAGTATGGGACCCTCTCTGTTGTCCTATCCTCTTTTCTTTAAATATCTTGTTTCTTCTTTATCATTTAAAGATACGTGTAGCAGACTTCTTCATTTTGTTCACGTCTCTTTTTACATGAACGATATATATATCAACTTATACTGTTGAATCAGTTTGGAACTTTGAAAGTGTAAAACATCACTTCTATCCTTTTCTTTCCAATCTTTACTGGAAATTATCAAACAAAGAAGAAATCAATCTTCACTTCTTCTCTTTCACGAGGAAGCTTGGCTTTTAGGAAGAAGAAGCTTTGAACTGGTTCAGAGCTGAAATTCCAGTCGAAATTTATGAATCGTGATTTGGATATAACTTGAAGAACTGTTGGAACTCTTTATTCCAGGTAGGGGAGCATTTACATTTTAAATGTATAGTTTATGAACGGATTCGGGATAGTATTATATATTTGATGAGAAATCCCGAATATATGTTATATACTTATGTTATAGTATTTTCCGTTCATATGTGAGTGGTATTGATTTTGAATTTATATGGGATATGAACTGTATATGTGATGTATGTATTTGTGATTATTCCTATGCATGAGATGCAGTAGTAAATATGATGTTGATATGTGATTGATGATGATGATGATATGAATGTTATTCATGAAAACTTCATGATGTATGAATGAATGCATGGGATGCTTATGTGATGAATAAATATGAAATATGATTGTGGTTTCGAGGATTTCACAAAAGACATTGGGTGAGACTCAAGGCAAACCTCTTGAGCGGGGCTCGGGGTTTAGCCCGTGACACTACCCTTGTCGCTGGGAGTGATTGTGTCACGTGAGAGGGCAAACGGTTTGGTACCAGTAAAACGGCCGGATCAGCTGAGAGCTGAGTTATGGCTGGGAGCCAGTGTTGCAACACAATTAAAAGACTTAATAATGGATCCATTTAATTGAGCATATGAGTACATTAATATATGTTATTGAGAATAACATGATGATATGATCATTTGATGACATGAGAATAAATGATATATGATGAGATTGTGTGATCTGGTTATAATTTATATATAGTTATGAATTGAACATTTAATCCGATTCAATAACTATCATTTGACATGTTTATGCTCACCCCTATTTATTGTTATATTTTACAGTGGATATAGGACGCAGCGATGATATATAAAGTCACTCAGCCTGCTCAGAGCATTATGTATATATATGTCTAGTACATGATGCACATAGTTGTTTGTAGTAGCCTTGGTCGGCTCCTGTGTATACCAGTTTATTTATGTATATGTAAACATGAATGAGCTGGTTAATGTAATAATGATTGTTATTATTATGTTAATCCAAATTCTGTTTTAAATCTGAAATTTATTTGCGAAAAATTTATTTGAATTATTGAAATTTAATTTTAAAAATAAGGATGTTTCAATTGGTGATAAATGCACCAATTAAAAAATGTTTTGTTGTTAAATTCTTCTATCAAACATGTATATTAAATACCTTATTTAATTTATACAAAAGTTGTAATGCCCTGACCGTTTTTTAGGAATAAACGACTCTCCCTACATACCAACACAAGACCTTTCTTGGTGTGCTTTTGTCCCCACTCACACACTTCTCGAGAACTTCCCAGGAGGTCACCCATCCCATAATTACTCTAAGTTAAGCACGCTTAACCTTGGAGTCCTTAAGTGATGAGCCACCAAAAAGGCTAATGCATTTGTTGGTATAAGTAGTACGAATTCATTCCTTTAAGCTATCTTCTACTGTATAGTCTCATACCTATACAATGTTTGGATCTCTCTCATTCTGGTATGTATTTGGTTCGTTCATATGTCCCTCCCACTAAAAGCCTGCTAGGAGCCGCTCCTTGTCCGTGACGATCACTCCCCGCCCTCAACAGTACCGGGGATGTCATATTTGTAGCATCCTCTTATATACACGAGATATGTATATTCTTATTGTTTTTAAAAACTTTAGAAAGATATATATATATATATATATATATATATATTATTCCTTATCTCGCGTATACAATGACGTATATATATCTGATTTCCTTTGAATATTGAAAGTAAAAAAAAATTGTCTTTCAATATTTGTCCATAATGACAAAATAATTTATAGAAATCATAAGTGGTAAAGGATTACAGTAGTATATCCGAATGATAAAGTTTATCAAAATTTAACCTTTACCTTGTTACAATTATCTAACTTGATATTGTAATAAGGCAAAGTAAAACTAAACTATACCTCTACTATATCTGTGACCAATCATTTCCTAGTCCTTGAACCATCGAGTTTTGGAATCCTACTCTTGTCATATCTCTTCATCTATCTGATTGAGGATGAAGCCACTTTACCCTTTTGTAATTACATGTCCTTCCATCTTAGACTGCTAGCTATATATCACATAACATATATTTTAGACACAAATTTAAACAAGAAGGAGTGAGAAACAAAATATAATATCTTACAGATAAGACATAAGCATAAGGGTTTTCACAAACTAATATAATAATATCAGTTATAATCTCATACACAATCAATTATGAATATAGGGTTTCCACATACATAACAATTATATTTTCATTCACAACCACCACATAGAATGTCACAATCACATGAATGTTAGGTAATACTTTTAATGTTACTATCTCATTCAGTTTATGTATGTGGGCCCTTAAAGTTTTTATTTGCACTGGGCCAACCAGGAGTTTATACTGTTCTAAATATGTGATGCCTTTATTAAATACCATAAAGGTTCACAAATCATTTCAATAAACTATACATTCCCATAAGTTCTTCTTTGAACTTCTGTTATACAGAAATAAATTTAGTATAGTCTTTGAATTCAGATCTCACCAAAATGGAGTTTCAAAGCCTTAAATATCTCAAAACTTTCTCTTAGAAAACTTCACATATTTACATAATCTTTCTCATATTGAATTTTAACTAGATTGAGTTTAAAAATCTCGATTATGACAAAATATCCTTTAGTTATTTCATTAGAAAAAATCAAAATAATTTACTTTAAACTTCTGACTACTAAAAGAAAATAATTTTTAAATCATTAACTAAGAATACTTAAAACTATAAAAAATTCTTTAATTCAAGAATTAATTATCTCAACATTTAATTTTCATAAAATAACTTCTCTCTAATACTAGATTTTATTCTAAAGATTAAAAATAAAGTTAATGAAAATAATTTCTAAGAAGAAATAAAATACTAAAATAATTATAAAATACTTTCTCTTAGAATAAAAATTTAAAGAGTAAGGTAAGAAAATTCTTACTGAGTTTTAACTTCCCGTCATACTTGCTATATGCTCAAATTTCATATCACAAGGTCATCAATCACAACCAAATATTGTCAATCACAGTTAAATATCATCACTCACGATCAAATATTGTCAATCACAATCAATTTATCAATCATAATCAAATCAAATAAATTACTTATCATTCATAAATATCATAATTTAAAGTTTAATGGTTATTTAAGTTAATAAACTTAATTTTTTTAAGTCTTTATAGTCCATTCCTCGTACAGGTCTATGTAAGTCCAAATAGGTTATAATAATCCAAGTCCTTGCATAGGTTTAGTTCGATCCATATAGGATATAAAAGTCCAAGTCTAAGTCCATTCCTCGTGGTAAAGGGTATTTGTTTTTGATTGTCAACTTATTCAGCTGCCGATAATCAATACACATTCGCATGCTGCCATCCTTCTTTTTCACCAACAGTACCGGAGCGCCCCAAGGTGAAGCACTTGGTCGGATAAACCCCTTTTCTAACATCTCATTCACTTGCTTCTTCACTTCAGTCAATTCCACCGAAGACATTCTATAAGGTGCACGGGACACAGGTTCGGCCCCGGGAATCAAGTCAATGGCAAAGTCAATCTCCCGATTGGGAGGTAACCCCGGAATTTCTCCCGGAAATACATCAAGAAAATCATACACTACGGGAATATCATTGGGATTAAGATTATACCGTCCTTCTGAAGTAAACAGAATAGCATAAGTTGCGGAAACATCACTTACCACATTCTTAGTGTCCAATTCCTGAGAGAATACTATAGTCTTGCGGTAACAATCCACCATAACATGGTTTGCAGACAACCAATCAAGACCCAGGATAACATCTAAATCCTTCAACGGCATACATATTAAATTTACCCAAAAGGAACGATCTTCAATTTGCATTGGTAATCCTTCACACATGGTGGTGGCACGAAATGTAGAACCAGTAGGGGTGGAGACATTAAGGGCATTCTCCATTAACACCACTGGTAACCCAAACCGTCTAACACAACTTTCAGAAATAAAAGAACGTGTTGCACTCGAATCATAAATTATATTTACCAAACAGTCATGAATAATGCACTTACCCTGCACCAAATTATCAGTTCTTACAACCTCTGAAGCATCAAAAGCAAACACCCATCCAGTCATAACATTTTGAGCACCGCTAGATTGAACATCAGTCCTCCTCGGGCGTTGGCCTCCACGACCACTGCTGTTTCTACCTCCTCTCTGAAAATTAACACCACGAGTCACAGAAGTATTAGCTCGACTGCTATGTTCACCTTGTTGCTGCCTCTGTGGGCAATCTGGCCTAAGATGTCCCGGTTGTCCACATTGGAAGCAAACAATTTGACTGGTCGGATAATGTTTCGTAATATGGCCCTCCCGGCCACAATTGTAACATGCACGACTACCAGAATGACCACCAGAACGGCCTGTAGAATTACGACCCAAAGAAGAAGAAGATGTAGCAGAAGACTTACCACCACGAAAAAACTGACCCATCTTTTTAAAACTGAATCCTTTAGCCTTCAATGGTCTCTTGTCCCTTGATTGGGACGTCCTCTGTAACTGCACTTCCTCCGCAAGTCTGGCCTTATTTACCAGAGTAGGATAGTCACGGATCTCCATAGGAACAATGACACTTCAGAGTTCAATTCTTAGCCCGGATTCATACTTTGCACACTTACTACCTTCAGTTCCTTCAAGAGAAAAAGGATGATAGAAATCATATAGTTCATCAAACTGCGATGTGTATTCTGCCACTGACATTCTGCCCTGCTCAAGTTTTAGGAATTCCATCTCCTTGCGGATTTTATAATTATCTGGAAAGTATTTAGCAAGAAATCTCCGCTTGAAATTCGTCCATATTCATGGTTCACTCGCAGCATTCATCTGAATTCTAGTCCTTGACCACCATACACGAGCCTCATCCTTCAATTGATAAGTAGCAAATTGTACTTTTTGTTCTTCAGAGCATTCAAAGTATTCAAATGTTTGCTCAATTTCCCGCATCCAGACATGAGCCCCATCATAATCATGACCTCCTCTATAAACAGGTGGATTCCTTTTTAGAAATTTATCAAGAGTGGGACCAGATTCAGTCCTACTCATCAGTTGAGAAAATTTTGAGAAGAAATCATCTCCTCCTCCAGAACTAGCTCCTTCAGCCATGAAGTAGTTCTACAATAACCAAACACATCACCATTAATAACCAATGATCTATCAGGGATAGGGTATTTACCTCATACACATATATATAACCTAATGCCACCAGAGTGCCAAGGGAAATGATGCCAAGTCGACCTGTTACAACTTAAATAACATATAAACAATTGCAATACAATATAAAAATAGTCCGACATGGGACTCAAACAATCCTCTAACACTGCCCATTTACCCGGCTCTAGAAAGAACCGCTCTGATACCACCTGTGACATCCTAGGTCAATTTACATTTATTTTTATTCATTTAAGTAAATTTTACAATAAATTTTTCACGATTAATAATAATAATTAAGTCCTAATTCAAAATAATATTTACTTTTCACTAAACATGTTTAAAATAATAAACAGCCATAATTAAATCAAATAATTAAAGTGAGAAGCAGAAATTTATTTAAATGGAACCAAAAGAAAAAAATAGGATCAGGGGCCTCTCGCTTGGGCGAGGCCCCAACTCGCTTAAGCAAGATCAGGAGTCTTCGCTTGAGCGAAGTGCCCACTCGCTTGAGCGAGGTTCATATTCCATCCTTAGGTGAGCCATACTCACGCTTGAGCGAAAACATACATGCATGTCAGATCTTAGTTCGCTTGAGCGAGATTATCTCGCTTGAGCGAATTAACTCCAGTGGCATTACTAACATGACCCGCCTCTCACTCGGCTTTTCACTCGGCATCTTATTCCAAATCCGAGTCATCTCTTAATCTGCCTTTCACTCGGTAATTTCATTCCAAGACCGACTCATCACCTGATAGGTCTTTCACTCGACGAAATGTCTCAAAAATCGACTTCACACTCACTCGGGTTTCCACTCGGAAAGTATAATCCAGACCGAGCCTTTTCTCACTCGGAATTACATACACTGAGGGACTCCCCTCGGAATGAGTTCCTTCGAACTCGAAAATTTCCACTCGGGACACCCCTACCCGGGGTATCATATTGGGAGACCCATCACTCGGAATTATATACACTTCCTCACTCGGAAGGTTCAGTCTTGGACATGGCCCACTCGGCATTTTACTCTGAAATTCACTACATCATAGAATTATTTTCTAAGGTTCCCACTCTTAGTGAAAATTCCGTTCGGAACCCCACTTACTCACCATACACTCGGTCAAAACACAATCATACCAATCACTCACTTGAGTGAGGACCAGCCCAGCATTAGACTTCACACTTCCGCTCAAGCCACACACACACGCTTGGGCGAAAAATGTACAGTAGCTACTCCCATCTTTATTCGCTTGAGCGAGTATATCTCGCTTGAGCGGAAACAATCCTGAATCTAATCCTATGGCCCTCGCTCGAGCGGGACTCAATCCGCTCGGGCTAAAACATCAAGCAGTCCCCCCTGTTACAGCAAACACATCTCGCTTGAGCGAGATTAACACAGTGGCCATTTCCTCTACCCTTCGCTCGAGCGAAAATCCTCCAGTAACCACGTTCTTCTAATACTGACCTATCTCGCTTGAGCTAAAATCATACCCGCTCGAGCGAGACTTGACCAGAGAGCATATCACTGACAAAAACCCTCTTGCTTGAGTGAGAATTCATCTCGCTTGAGCGAGTTATGCAGTACATGCGTAAAAACTTAAGATTCTCATACCGACCAGCAAATTTAAACACTCACATATCTCATCTGGCCTAGTTTATCCACTTACCTACATTTCAATCATGCAATGCACTTCACTTCCATTCCACTAAATGTACATCAATCATCTACATCATTCATGTTCCTAATCATAAACAAAACCTGTTTATAGCAATTCATTGTTTATACTTACCATTGGCTCCATGCCAATATGCATCAAATCATGAAATTCACATTACTCATATCAACATCACTAACACACCATCTCGTCGACATAAATTCCTATCCTCATCAATCAACATGCAGATTTTTATCCATAATTGATTACACACTTTCATAACTACATAAATCACATCTAAATTGTTTCAACACACATAGATAATATATAAGTATAATACACACATCATTCACTTCATAATTCCCTGCACTACTTGGCATCAATTCTCCGCTTGGCGCACTTCCGGGGCTTCAACCTCTTCCCTGTCACTGGCTACTAAATTAAAGAAAACAACAGCAAGGGTGAGTGTTTGGTATCATAATTAATATAAAATGACAAATTCAAGAACAAGATACATATTGACTAGTTTTAGTTTGTACCATTTATCTTACCTCTTGTCCTTAATTTCCATTTACCAATCAAGAATTTAATTCCAATTCTTTATCCCCAATTTGTTAGTCACAATCAACAATTATCATAAAACACATTCGTGTCATCATACAATGATAACAATACATCAATAACACAACTGACTCTCATATCAATTCGACGCCTAGTATCCGGATACTAAAAGGATCGGCCTTCAGCTGGGGGTCCTACTTGACACCCCGTGAACCCTGCTTGGTCCACTGAGTCCTACTTGACTCTCCACCTCAACCACTGGCTCCTACTTGACCACTGGGTAGCTCAACTGGGCACAAACACCACGGGAGCCAGAAACGAGGGGCTATATATACCGTCGGCCGTCCTACACCACATAATCACACATGTATATTCATATTTCTCATATCGTATCGCAAGTGGCCAGCAACAAAACATATACTCATCAATTGGGCGACCTACTTGTCAAGCCCATCATCACAATGCCACTATACTCATCAACTCATCACAAATCATACACAATTTACATTCATACACATACAAATATCATTCCTTGTCTATTCTCATTACTTCCATATTTAATTCAATGACTCAATTCAATTCTACTTACGTATTCTAATTAATTATAACCCGAACACCCCCTTTACCTTGATTCCGAGCTCCGACGACTCGTTCTTGATGAGATTGGCGTTCTCTCGACGCTACGTCCAATGTCCTACGTTCGAAATCAACACTCACTTCACCGTTCGATCCTCCGACGACTGTTTCGTTACCTACGGAGGTCAAAACGCAAAACCCGTCAACGTTAAACCATCTTCATTACTTTAAAAGCCATTTTCAAGCTTTTACGCACTAGAGGAGTAAGAAACAAAAGCTCATTCCTCCATGCACGACCATTCGGTTTAACGGAGAAAACGAAAGAGATGCGAAAGCTTAATTTAAAAGACCCATTGGACTCACCTTGAAGCTACGGTCTCAAAAACGTAGTTATCTCAAAGTTTCGGTGCAAGATCGACCTCCCACTGGTGCATGCAAGTCACGGCAGCTATGGAGGGGAAGAAGAAGGCAAGTCGCGTGAGGATGGAGGAAGAAGAAGGAAATGTAATAAAATTTTAAGGCACAAGGGCAAAATAGTCATTTCCCTATTCTTTTATAATTTCTTTAAAGTTTTAATTAAGCTTTTACCCTTTTACCTTCATTGGTAATTTCTAAATTTACTTCCTTCCAATTACTCTTCATTTAACCTTTTGTAATGAGTCTATCAAATAAGTTTATTTATTTCTACAACATTTAATTATTTGTAATTACTTCTTTAATAATAATAATTCCCAGAGTCTTAATAAATCCGGTTGGGCAATTATTAATAATTTTTCACCAATTAAAACTTTTCTAAAATATTAGGGATGTTACATAAATAGTGAATAGTAACAGTAAATCATAAAAGTAATATAGTGGTAATTTATTTTTACTGTGGTAACTTATTCATAATAGTACTAGTATATTAATGGTTTAAGAGTGCTAAAAAGAATAAACTAAATAATCATAAAAAGAATATAGAAGAAAGATGTTATTACCTTACACCTCTGGCAGAATCTCTTTTTACCAAAAGAATTTACTTTTTACTAATTTCTTAAGCACTATCTCTCTAGATTCTCTCTCTAATTTTGATGTGTAAATGTTGTAAATGAGCCATCTATTTATAGGAATAAAATTTTACTATAGATTACTTAATTATTTATTTTATTATTCATGATGTAAGTATTTACCAACCAATGACTATTCATGAGATGTAAGTATTTACCAACAGGTGACTATTTATAATGTAAGTATTTATCAACCGATGATGTAAGCAATAAATAAGCGATGATATCGCAGTGGCATTTTGATTAATAGATAAAAGGTTAAGGGTGTTTTGATCATTTTCTAAAATATTTAAAAAATTCAAAAAATTCCAGAAAATCATAAATAATACATAGATCAAAAAGTTCTAAAGAATCATATTCTAATTCTTTCAAATTTTTATTTTAAAATTCTAATAAGAGTTAAATCTTAAATATGTAAAAACATAAATATAAGAACATAGAATAAAAATTGTGAATAATAAAGATATTAAAAATTCTTAATATAATTTTCTTAATTAGTGAATACTAATTAAGTCATTTAAAAATCTTCATTCAATATATATATATTTTTATTTTATTATTATTTTATTATTTTTAAAAAATAATTATATATAAGTACCAAAATTTTATAAAAATATTAATTAGTTAAAAATCAACTAACTAACAGTAAGTGTTTTCTCATTAAAGATATATTAATAACTATTTTCTATTTGAGTAGAAAATAGAATGTTACAACTTTCCCCGTTGGAAGCCTGCAGCCTGGTTCGTCCCTGAACCATACCGTACTAGGAGAGGCTAGGCTATGATACCACTGTAACGCCCCGACTGCTTTTCAGGAATGAACGGCTCTCCTCACGTACCAACACAAGACCTTTCTAGTGTGCTTTTGTCCTCACTTACACACTTCCTGAGAACTTCCCAGGAGGTCATCCATCCCAGAATTACTCCAAGTTAAGCACGCTTAACCTTGGAGTCCTTAAGTGATGAGCCACCGAAAAGGCTAATGCATTTGTTGGTATAGGTAGTACGAATTCATTCATTTAAGTTATCCTTGACTGTATAGTCCCATACCTATACAGTGTTTGGATCCCTCTTATTCTGGTATGTATTCGGTTCGTTCATGTGTCCCTCCCACTAGAAGCCTGCTAGGAGCCGCTCTTTGTCCGTGCCTATGCACCGACGGTCACTCACCGCCCTCAATAGTGCACGAGATGTCACATTCCCCGCTGAAAGCCTGCCAGAAGTCGCTCCTTATCCATGCCCATGCACCGGCGATCACTCCCCGCCCTTAACAGCACCGGGATGTCACAAACGTAACTTGTTCACTTTGAGTGTGTAAGGCTAAAAATTCTAGAGAATTACTGTAGGAAAATTAAGGTTATTATTCAAAAATGTCACTTAGCTTACAAGGAGGCTTCAAGGCCTTATTTATACAATATGTAAAGGAGGGGCCTTGACTTCGATCTAATTACAAAGAGATAACCATCATCTGTTAAAATCAAGAGGAATCAAAATATTAAAGATATTTTCCCTAACAGAGAAGGGAAGGGAGGGTCCCGTGGGGCCTCCTCTTTATCTGGGGGGAACAAGATCCCCCCAGTCATGAGCTCTCGGTAAAAGGTTGAGCCAAGTGACTATGTGCCAAGTGGAAAATATTTTTGGGCAAATTGATGTCAAGCAAGGAATTCTGAGATGCTTAATTTCGAGTGAGGAATTAAGAGGTTTGATTTCTGGGTAAGGCATTTTAAGAGGCTCAATTCTGAGTGAGGAATTGAGAGGTTTGATTCCAAGTGAGGCACTCTGGGAGGCTTGATTCTGGTTGAGGCATTGAGAGGTTCAATTCCGAGTGAGCACTCTAAGGGGCTTGATTCCGCGTGAGGTATTCATAACGTCTTCCGAGGGGTTCGAGAGGGGACACGTGTCTGATAGTAGGTAATTGTTTCATTAACTGAGGTGGTATTTGAACAAAGTCATTTTGTAACAATAAGGAATTTTATATCACAATGCCCTTAAATGTGTCTCTTGAGCTTATGCGTGTCGCTTCAGGTGGGAGTGGGCTTTTCCCACATGTCGATGGTAGTTATCCTTCGAGAGGTCATCACGGTTGCCAGGTTGGTGATATTGTTTCCAACCGTTAGATCTCCTATCTAGGAGTTACTTTTTCCTCATATATATATAGCCTAAACCCCCTTCATTTTTTTACCCTTTTCCACTACAATTTTTTCAGCTCTCCCTTGCTCTTTTGTTTTCCACTTCTATTCCCAGGTCTCCGTTCCTGCTTGGTTTGTCCCTTAGGCCTTCTTTTCTTCATCCTTAGGTTGTACTATTTCTAGAGGTTAGTTCTTCCTCCTCCTCTTTGTTTATGTTGTTGTTGTTGGATTATGGTTTTAGTGTAGCTTTTGTCAATTTATAATTCTACACATCAATTTTACATCTCTTATCAATTTCTCTATTCTATTTTTATTCATTCACATTATCATCACATCATGTCATTAATTCATTCGTTCACATCGTCAATATGAATAACACTGATATCAACATTAACACCAATAACATTCGTTTCATCATCAATTCAAATGCATTAATTTCAACATCATATTATAAAATATCAATTTCAACATCAATTTGCATAACAACCCCACTGAATCTCAATTCATAATAATAGTACGAATCTCTAGTATCCGAATACTAAAAGGATCGACCGTTAGTCAAGGGTCCTACTTGACACCCGTGGACCCTACCTGGTTCATCGAGCCCGTCTGGCTCCTTACTTTACCATCGGGTCCTACCTTACCACTAGGTAGCTCAACGGGACCATAAACGACCATTGGAGCAAAAAACAAGAGGTAATCTATACCGATCGGCCACACCATACAATATACACATAAGCATTTATAGTTCATCAACAACTCAATTACATCAATAATTCTAATTATCATGTCATGTAATTCAACATCATCCAGTTCCGCCATTATATCCATCACCCTGGGACATTAACATAACCCACCCAGACAACTTTATATTATCAACAACCTCATTTATAATTCTCATTTCATTGTCATAGTTCAACAAGTCTTAATTCATCAATAATTTGACTCATTCTCAGCATCAATATCATAATCATTTTATCATGTATATATACATCAATAATATCATCCTCATCATGCAATGTATAAATATCAATCAACATTACCTTAATTATCACAATGGCTAGTAAATAGTTTATAACTTACAACGCAATCATCAATATGCATAAGCCATTGATGCTATCGACTACTTTCCGTGCATCATACAATTCAATCATCACCATTTTATTAAATATTTATCTAAGCATACTTATACACAACATATATATGGGTTTATATATTTACATTAGTTATTTAATTATTCTACCATTTTCCCGCAATCACCGAAATGACTTCAATAATTATTACCATTAATGTATACACCTGGTACACCCCATTACCTCAACTTTGAGCTTTTAAGGCTTCGAAACAATCGTTGACTTCACCAAGCTCACCAAAATTCTAATATTCGAAGATTTACAAAAGACAATCAGTATAGAAACTTATAACTCAGTACCCCCCCTGGCTAACACAACTCTAAATTTCATTTTTGCCATTCGGTTTCAAGTTCCGTTCCCTTTAACGACTTTCCGGTGTTTGGTTCTCCACCTAACTATACTGGAACGACAATTCATTAGCCATTCTTTGAAACCTACTTTACTAAGATTGACATTTAAGCACCAAGGTGTTTTAAAATGGGAAAATAGTACACACCCTATGAAACCCTCACTTTCGACCAAGAGGAAGAAGGAGAAACACAAAATTGAATATACCAATAAGCTTACAACGCTTCCCTGACTCCAAAAATGCAATCAATTTTGAATTTTGATAACAATTAAGCCTTCAATTTGGAGCTTGAAACCCCACGACAATGGTTTTCTTCTCTTTTGGGTATGATCCCTGTTTTCCTTTTCTTTTCCGCGTGAAGATGACCATAGGAAAAATGAAATTGGAAAGTTTTTAATGCAAGGACAAAAGGGTAATTTAATCCTCCAAGGGTACTTTAGACAATTCATACCTTTTTCTCTTCCTTTCTATTTTTAATTTAATTAAACCTTAATTAAATAATTCTCATTCTACTTTCTACCCTGCAGTAATTAATAATTTACTCTCACAATTTAATTAACCCCCATCTCTTTTATTGTTCTAAACCAATCCTTTAACTTAATTTAAAATTCAATAATCACCAATTAATTTATCTCTGTGACATTAATAAAAATTGAATTTAATTACTAGGATGTTACAACCTTTTCTCTCACCTCCATTTGTTTCTTTTGTTTTCCAATTTTGAGAGAGGTGAATGCCTCTAACGTCGCCCCTACTCAGCTCCATCCGAACGAGTAGGCCTTTGTAAAGGCCTTTGAAGTCCTCAGTAACTATTTTGGTGGGCACTATGCTAATTCTTCTTCCTAGCGCGTGTGCCACGCTCACCTAGCGTTCAAACACTAGTGCATGGTGCTAGTCTGACCCTACTCTGGCGTGCCTACACCCAGGCTCTAATCTCTTCTGATGCTTCTGGCGTACAGACGCCTGACTTAGGCGTTACGCCCAGGTCCTGTTCCATTTTTATGACTTTTGTGTTTTGACGTTTGGGCATCTATTTTGCATTTCTTTTGAGTTGTTTTAAAATATAAAATTAATTAAGTAGTAAAGGCATTATAATCGTAAAAAAATATCCCATAAAATATGTGAATTGAGTGAAAAATAAAATATAAATAAGGTGAGACGTTATAGAGCTACTATCCATGAAAAGTTGAGATTCTTTTTGTGGTTAATTTGCAAAGAGGCCTTGCCAACTAATACATATGGCGAAAATGTCATTTAGCATCATTAGTTGTATGCTCTAGGTGTGAAGATCCTTTTGAGACCATGGACCATTTGTTTCGTAAATGCTCTTATTCGAAAGAGGTGTGAGCTGTTTTTATTTCCAAACTTCCACCTTCCTTTAGTACAGTTAACTTTAATGCGTGGGTAAGTTGTTTAATTCCAAAGAAAATAAATAGCTTTATATGGTGATTCTTTGGTAGTTGTGGCGGTGGCGTAATCAACATGTCTTTGACTTGAAAATTTGGTCTTGCTTCATTGTTATTTGCCAAATTTTATGCTCTATTAGTGATTGCACCCGTTTAATTACTCTTTCTCAATCTTGGACTCCACTCACAGTCAATGGGTTCAAAGTTAACACATATAATAGTTATGTGGAATGAGATCATACAAGTGGTTGTGGTGGTGTAATTCATGATAATAAAAGGGATTTGGTTTTAGGATTTGCTTGTAGCTATGATGTTAGAAGTAGTTTTCATATGGAATTGTTGGCTTTGGAAAAGGGTATTTTACATGCTTGAGAGCTTGGCATACTAATTTGTCTTGTGAAATTGATAACAGGGAAGTTGTGGAAGTTCTCACAACACTTACTGACGTAGAAAGACATTGGCATAAGGAGGACATCTTACAAGATAGATCCTATTGGAATTGAAATTGGGTTTTGACATTATCGTACTTATCAAGAAATTTTAATCTTGCAACAGGTGGAATGACTCTTATTGGACCTCAAAGTGCTTAAAGGATACACGTGTGGCTTTCACTGCTTACTACGATTATTCCTTTCTTATGTTTTGAGAAATAAAAACAATACAATCTATTAGAGCTTATTTTAATGGTTAATATAAAAATATAAATGCATATGATAATTTTTAACAAGCCCGCCTATCTCAGTCGGTAGAGCGCAAGGGGGACCGGTTAATGGGGATAACTTGGCATGAACCTTCAACCATCCCCCACTACAAGGGTTGCTTAAGCATAGACCTTTGATCATGTGCATCATGGAAACTCACATGCTCTTTCCTTCTTTACGTCGTTTTGGGATTGACTTGGGTTCTTTCTGCCTATGTGTTTAATAGTTTTTCTCAATCAACTCCTATTGAATTTTTAATTGGCTTGTTTAGCTTAATTGGTAGAGTGAAAGACTTTTAATCTTATAGTTGTGGGTTCGAGCCTTATGATGGGTGTTTATTATTTTGTATGTCTAGCAAACCAATTATTATGTAAGCAATACTTTACTATTTAACATGATGTTGGAGGATCTCCTAGGGTTCACGCCCTACAATTAATATTAATACAATCTTTTATATTATTTTTAAGACAAGTTTAAAATATTTTAAAATAAAGATTCAAGAGAAGTTTAAGATATTTTTGAATAAAGATTCTATTTTTTTATTTCTTATAACATGTATATTTTCATAAATTAGACAAATTCATTTATTAATTAATAACTCAAATAAATGCATTAATTATTTTATTTTATTTGAACTGGTTTGAACCGGGGTCAAAGATCCGTTGTGGGGACCTGCTACAAAAGTCAACTATTGATAGTGTTTATACACCGGTACAATGGGTATCTGGTATTATAATCTGATATCTCACATCAGGAATAAGAATTCAAGTTAAGGGAGCTCAAGCAATGGAACACTATATAGGAAGAATGAATAACATCACCTTTTCTGAGTGTGAGAATGGGCTATTTACAGGTGAGCATGGAGACCTTTCTAGTGTGCTTTGTCTTCAATCACACATTTCCCGAGAACTTCCTAGGAGGTCACCCATCCCATAATTACTCCAAGTTAAACTTTGGAGTCCTTATGTGATAGGCCACCGAAAAGGCTAATGTATTTGTTGGTATAGGTAGTACAAATTCATTACTTTAAGCTATCCTTGACTGTATAGTCCCATACCTCATTCTGGCATGTATTCGGTTCTTTCATGTATCCCTCCCACTGGAAGCCTGTCAGGAGTCGCTCCTTGTTCGTGCCTATGCACCGGCGATCACTCCTCGTCCTCAACAGTGCCCGGGATGTCACATTCCCCGCTGGAAGCCTGCCAGGAACCGCTCCTTGTCCGTGCCTATGCACCGGCGATCACTCCCCGCCCTCAACAGCGTCGCGATGTCACATGCCCATCAGCTTCCGCCTGGTTCGTCCCCAAACCATACCGTACTAGGAGAGGCTAGGCTCTGATACTACCATAACGCCCTGGCTGCTTTTCAGGAATGAACGACTCGCCTCATAGACCAACACGAGACCTTTCTAATGTGCTTTGTCCTCAATCACACACTTCCCGAGAACTTCTCAGGAGGTCACCCATCCCAGAATTACTCCAAGTTAAACACACTTAACTTTGGAGTCCTTATGTGATAGGCCATCGAAAAGGCTAATGCATTTGTTGGTATAAGTAATACGAATTCATTCCTTTAAGCTATCCTCGACTGTATAGTCCCATACCTATACAGTCTTTGGATCCCTCTCATTCTGGTATTATTCGGTTCTTTCATGTGTCCCTTCCACTGGAAGCCTACCAGGAGCCGCTCCTTGTCCGTGCCTATGCATCGGCGATCACTCCCCGCCCTCAACAGTGCCCGGGATGTCACATTCCCCGCTGGAAGCCTGCCATGAGCCGCTCCTTGTCCGTGCCCATGCACCGGCGATCACTCCCCGCCCTCAACAGCGTTGGGATGTCACAGGGCCATGGGACAAATAGTACGTTGCACGGTATACGATTTTGGCACACGACGCAGGAGGAGTCGCGTCTCCTGCGAACGTCCCCTGGCAGTTGTACCTGTACTTTCTGTCGGGTGACGTGGATGCTTTCCGGTGTGCGAGGTTGCTACCTGGTATAGGGAGACCGCTTGATACGGGGTTTACAGTTCGGAAGTATACCTACAACGTCAGTAGCATGTCGAAGACGGATGAAATTACATCCTTATTTTGGTACCGGTATCGAGACCGGATCATTATTCAATAACAAAAATATTATAAATAAAAGAATAAATATAGATTCTAACTTGGATATTATCGATATGACCAAGTTTTTTGTCATTAATAATTTTTGTGAAACTATTGTTTTGCTGCATTTTATAGATTCCCTACAAAATATTAAGAACATTGTTATTTTTTATACTTGTCTTTTCAAAATTTTGGTTTTTGACATGTGTAGCTTTAAATAGGATAAAAAGCTTAGAAAATAATTTTTTTTATTGAAAATCATGTTAACTTGTCTTTGAAATCATCAAACTTATTTTAATGTTAATTTTAAATAAAAACCTTTTTTTTTAATTTTTTATACCATGCAGTACTACTACAGAAGTTAATAAAATTAGCAATAATTTTTAAAAATTTTAGCTTCTTAATACGAGAGATTTTACCAAAAAAAGTTTAAGAGCCTATTTGATTTTTTACTTATGATTATAAAACATAATTTTTTATTCTATGTTTAACAAGTTTATAATTAAAAATGAAAAAAATCACATGGTGTATCCTAGAGTTTAGAAATTTAAAGTAATTTTTTTACCAGTAAAATATGACACAGTCCGTAAATGGATAAATATTTAAACAGATAAATATAGTTTAGAATTTCAATAATAAATGTTCCAAAAAAATACAACAATTAATTTTTACCTTTTTTAAAAAATAATGTGTTATGGTTGAATATATCTTACAAATACAAAATTCTTTATGAGCTTATGTACAATTAATTAAAACTCTCCATCTTTTAAATATTTAGTGATGATTGAATGAGACTCTTCAATGTATTATCAATGAATCACACATCTTTTCCTATAATCTTTTTAAAACTGGTTAATCTTAGAAAAATGGCTAGTGATGAAAACCATTAAAGACATGATAAAAAGAAAAAAAAGATATAAAAAAGTAATACTTATTAAATAATGCTTGATGTATCAATGGGTGATTGATTGATTTAATCATTGTTTCATATTCAAATTTTGTGCATAAAAAAATCAACGCTCAAAGGGTTAATTAATTTCATTATAAAGTAGGTGTTCTTGGCTTGAAGAATAATATTTTCAACAAAAAAACACATGTGATTAAATAAACAGAAATGTTTGATATGATTGATGTATAAATACACCAATTAAAAATGTTTTATTGTTAAATTTTTCCTTTAAACATGTATATTAAATACCTTATTTAATTTATAGAAAATTAAGTAGTTGTCGTTTGGTTACGGACGAAGGTGTGAGAAAGAAAGCAGAATAAAAAAAATGAGAAAATGAATATTTGATTAATTATAAAATGATGCTCGTGAGAATGTTTTGTTTTTTTATGTTTGGTTTAATATAAAAGCATGATAAAAGAAAGTTACTAATATACCTTTTATGTTATAAAGGGGGCATTTAAATAAAAAATTAAAATCTCAATATTTCACCATTATTATTATAATTATTATTTTCGTATTTATTTTATATTATTATTACTAATATTTTTAGTTGTTATTTATATTATATTATTATTACTAATAAAAAACAATGGAAAAAAAGTCATTATGATACATATTTACTATTCAACAACAATTTCTCACTATTATTTGTGAGAAATATTTTCACGGGCCTACCATTAAAAATATACTAACCGTATAAGATAATTTATTCCAAACAATGAAAAATTTTCTCACACCCAATTTTTCTCTTAAAATATTTTTCTTATACTTTGTTGTCTTTGCAAATTTTATCCAACTTAATTATCTAGTAATGTATATCAAAAAACGTTTCGTGTGTGTATATACATACACATGTACAAATAAAGAGAGCACTTGTTAATTATTTGAAGAAATAAAAATATAAAAACTATTAAAACCAATTTGAATGGTTAATATTAAAATATAAATGCATATAATAATTTTTAAACAATTTGTTTAGCTCAATATAGTGCAAGGCTTTTAATCTTGTAGTCATGAGTTTCAGTCCCATAATAGGCATGATATTGGGAGGCTCTGCTATGGTTCATGGGGACCAGTTAGTGAGGATAGTCCCACACTTATGGTTGTGCTTAAGTATAAACCTTTGATCATGTGCATATGGAAACTCACACACTTTTTGCTCATTTACAGTTGTTTTAGGATCAACCCTATTGAACTTTTAATAAGTTCGTCTAGCTTAGTTGGTAAAACGCAAGGCTCTTAACCTTGTAGTTGTGGGTTCAATCCCCACAATGGGTGTTTATTATTTTGTATGTCTAGTAAACCATATTATTATGTAAGCAACATTTTACAATTTCTTTTGCATTTTATTAACATGATGTTGGGAGGCCCATTGCCACATGGAATATGCGAGATTTTATGCTTAAGCATGTACCTTTGATCATGTGCATCATGGAAACTCACATGCTCTTTACTCCTTTACGGCCATTTTGGGATCGATTTGGGTTCTTTCTGCATGTGTGCTTGATAGTTTTTCTTAATCAATCCTTGTTGAATTTTTAACAAGCCTGTCTAGCTCAGTCGGTAGAGCGCAAGGCTCTTAACCTTGTGGTCGTGGGTTCGAGTCCCACGGTGGGCGTTTAATGCTTTGTATGTGAATGAAATATTATATTTAGGGTTGTTGAATTTTTAAACAAGGCCGTCTAGCTTAGTCGATAGAGCGCAAGGCTCTTAACCTTGTGGTCATGGGTTTGAGCCCCACGGTAGGTGTTTATTGTTTTGTATGTGAACCAAATATTATGTTTAGGGTTTATAGTTTAAGAAACAGTGTGGCTAAGCGCCAATTGACTTGGGTTTTTTTTACTCGTGTACTTGAATTTTTAACAAGCCCGTCTAGCTTAGTTGGTAGAGCGCAAGGCTCTTAACTTTGTGGTCGTGGGTTCAAGCCCCATGGTGGGCGTTTATTGTTTTGTATGGGAACCAAATATTATGTTTAGGGTTTATAGTTTAAGAAACAATATGGCTAACAAGCTTGTCTAATGCTGTGCAAGGCTCTTAACTCGCCACTTAGATTTGTCATTTTGGGATTGACTTGGGTTTTTCCTACTTGTGTGCTTGATAGTTTTTCTCAATCAATCCTTGTTGAATTTTTAACAAGCTTGTCTAGCTCAGTTGGTAGAGTGCAAGGCTCTTAACCTTGTGGCCATAGGTTCAAGCCTCAAGCCCCACAATGGGTGTTTATTATTTTGTATGTGAACCAAATATTATGTTTAGGGTTTATAGTTTAAGAAACACCCCTTTTGAATTTTTAACAAGCCCATCTAGCTTGGTAGGCTCTTAACCTTTTGATTATGGGTTTGACCCACACGTCATTTGTCATTTTGAGATTGACTTAGTGTTCTTTTTGCTTGTGTGCTTTCTAGTTTTTCTTAATCAATCCTTGATGAATTTTTAACAAGCCCGTCTAGCTCAGTTGGTAAAGTGTAAGGCTCTTAACCTTTTGATCGTGGGTTCGAGCCACACGCTATTTGTCATTTTGGGATTGACGTGGGTTTTGTTTTGCTTGCGTGCTTGATAGATTTTCTCAATTAATCCCTATTGAATTTTTAGTAAGCTTGTCTAGCTTAGTTGGTAGAGTGCAAAACTCTTAACCTTTTAATTGTGGGTTCGAGCCCCATAGTGGGCTTGGTAGATTTTTCATTTTGGGATTGACATTAGGTTCTTTCTTAACATTATGGTTGTGGGTTTGAGCCCCATGGTAGGCGTTTATAAATTTGTATGTTTAGTAAACCAATTATTATGTAAGCAATATTTCCATTGCCACAATTTTGGATCAACTTGGGCTTTTTCTGCTTGTGTTTCCTGGGCTATGCAAGGGAATTTTAATGAAATCTATGCATTAACCAGGTTTTGGGGATCCTGTCGCTAAAATTTGCAAAATCTCATCGCTATATCCATCGCTACACCTATCTCGTCGCTGACACCCGTCGCTACATTTCCCTCCTCCAATTTTTTGGTTTCCCTCTAAAGGTTTTTATTGGTGCCAACAATAGCAACGGCCAAACGACGTCGCTAATGTTGTTGTAGTTTAGTGACGGGTAGTTTGACGTCACGAACGTTGCCACCAACAGCCATACATGAAGCAAAACGTAGCGACGACGAACGTTGTCCGTCACTAGAATGGGTTTAGGGCAAATGATTGGGACAAATCCATTAGCGACGGTGGTGTCCTGCATTGCTAATGTTCACCAATTTAGTGACGAATACATTTTACCATCATTAATGTTTACCAATTTAGGGACAGATGGGTTTGGTCATCGCTACTTGGTATTCAGATCAGCGACCATGTATGTTCTTCCATCGTTGTATCTGCCAGGTGGCCTTTTTAGTGACGGTTTGCGGCCGTTGCTAAATTTTTAATCTAATTTGAACAACCCCCTTTCCGTAATCATTTTCCCTAACTCTCCCTCCCTCCTTCTGTCTCCCTCTCTCCCTCCCTTTAGTTGGAGCTCTCTCCCTCTGTCTCCTCCGTGCCTGCGTTTGGAAGCTCCCTCGCCGATGACTCGACGATTTCCCCTTGTCAGGTTAGTCACTACCATAACTGCAAAATCCAATGTGCTTGTTCTAAATCACTTAGCTTGTTTCTATGCTTAACATGCCAAGGGTGCTAGATTGGCCTTTTTCATTTGATGATTGCTTTCCTATGTTTCTCTGTTTTTGAAAGTGAGTCTTAACAATTTATAAATTAGAGTCCATAACTGCAACCTGAACCTTTTCTGTTATACATGCATGGTGAGATTTCAAAATCATCTTTTATTTGATAAAGTTATTTCTTATCATGAAAGTCAGCCAACAACCTCTCAAAGGGGCAAAAATATAGGTGCGGTGCATATGTTTCTTTCGTATAACACATGAACCTTCTTTTGATTCCAACTAATGCTGATGTAAATCTAACTCTCTAAAGACAATTATTCCTTTAGTAGTAGTATCTTATATAAGTAAGAGGATCAACTTGTGATGAAAATGAAATTGTGCAGCTCATTTAATTGCATAATTTTTGGTCTATGCTCTGCGGTAGGGATATGTGGGTCAGGGATTTTGATAGTTTTTCAGTCAATACATTTTGAGGTTTCTCAATTCCTTGAATATCAATTATCCTTAATTAGCCTTGTCAACTCCTAAAATGATAATCATGCATCAAACATGATAGGATCAACATTTTGTAATGAAACTAAATCCGACTAAGTGATTGTTTTCCAACACACCTGGCGATGCCCCTTGGTTCTTTGGTAATTCTTCCTTCTCTTTTTCTCGAAAATAATAACTTTGGCCTTTAGCACCTAGTTTTACAAAAAAAAAATGAGCATGCATATGCAATATAGGAAGAAAAACAAATAGACAGTGATTAGAAAAAACACAATTTCATCATTGCATCTATAGAAAAGAAATCAAAAGCTATTAGAAACAGGACAATTATAATGCATGGATAACAAAGTCAAGGTGAGGGGCTGCAAGAAAGGGAGACACGCATAGATGATGAATTGATGATAAATAGAATCATTAAGCATCATTTTAAAACCCACATCATGAGAAGAAGTTGATATTTTGATTTTCACAAACAATTGTATTTCAGCCGTCATTTTAAGGGATAGGGTGAAGACTTAACACAATAGGCATAACCCATTGTTGTTCTTTGTGTGAACCTTGTGTTGTTGATGTTCATTTGGAATTCCGGTTTTTGCATTTCGTGTTGTCTCTGGGTGCATGTCTACGTGGGATGTTTCAATCCGTACATACCTCTATATACCTAGGGACCAATGCAAAATGCTGTTGAAATTCCAAATGAACATCAACAACACAAGGTTGATGTAAACAGGTAAATGGGTTACAGATGGTTACATTTTCATTCTGAATGAGATAGGGCACCACCTACTTACAACATCAAAGAGATAGAAAGTGATTCACGAACGATAGTTATGTCTTGTTTAATTAAAGTAACCAATCCTATTATCGTTAGATATCGTGAATGGAGGTTCCGACACATTGACGATGGATGTACAACCGACTGGATCGTAATCAGCGAGTCACTAAAGAGTTTTTGATGGGTTTGTGTAAGTTCATTCCATTCGCTATTGCCAACACCCCTGAGTTTGAAGCGACCCAGAAGATCTGTTGTACTTGCTCTAAGTGCGAATGCATGAATTTTGAATACGCAGATAACGTGATGTGCCACTTAAATGAGAAAAGATTCATGAAAGGATATTATTGATGGTATAACCATGGTGAGCAGTTAACGCCCAAGCCACTGACCGTACTTGTGCAACTGTCTTATTATGAAGTAGGGGACAACAATGATAACTACAACAACATGGAGTAGATGGTGATGGATCATGTTGGACCTTCCACTGGGCACCTCCCACCCTTTCTTCTACCGACGATAATGTCATATATTTAGAGGTTGTCAGAGGCGTCAAGAAGAAAGGGAGGGTATTTGACCTCGGTGGGATCGGGACCTAGATAGTCAGGACTAGGATGGCCCCTGCCTCTTCCTCTACGTTGCCAACAGATGTTGTTCAGGTTATTCAAAACATGAACAACGAGCTCGCAGAGGAGCATAGACAGAGGTAGCTAGCGGAGGAGCGAGTTGAGGCGGACCGCCAATGGGTATTGTTAGTAGAGCAGCGAGCTAACTAGAATCGAGAGGAGACTCGCATGCAATTGGCGCATTAGGAGGCTCTAATCCGCCAGTTCATGGAGTCTTTTGGGCCTCGAGCTACCTAGGCTCTACTTCTCAGCCAGACCCGCCAACCCAGGATCCCCCTAGTTGATATTTGTATTTATTTTTTTATTCTTTCATATTTTTGTATTTATTTTTTTATTATTACACTTGTAAATCAGTTTTGCATTATTTACATTTTTTATTTGATTTTGTTTTTTCCTGATTATTTTGTATCTTGTTATCCCTTTCTATTTATGAGTCTATATATGCATCGATTAAATAGTAAAAGCATTATAAAAAAATCATACATAACTTTTTATATAAAATTATTTAATCTAACTTTATAAAACCTAAACCTTATATTCTATGAAAAAATATTTTAAAAAAATTATTTTTTAATGTTAGCGACAGACAGGTGCCGTGACTAACTTGGTAAATATTAACGACGTATCTGTACCCATGGTTAACGTTTCAATATAATAGCGACTGTCTTAGTGGTGGAAACCTCTTCATACAAATAGCTACAAGGTTATGCGGTCACTGAACTTGATCATTTAGCGACAACGTTAGCGACGGGTTGTGGTCATCCCATTAGCTACAACAGAGTCTCGGTCGCTAAAATGACTTGTGAACCCGTTGTTACTTGTAACTCAATTAGCTGTGGATATGATCACAATTGGGACCACCAATGTGTCACCCTTCAGCGACAAGTTATTTCTGTCACAAACTTTGCCACGCGCTTAATTTGCCCTAACTGATGTGTTAGCAACCAGACACGTAGCAGACAGAGAAAAGCTAGCTTGGTCAGTCGTTGATACAAATTAGCGACGGAAACCTTCTTTTCAGCGACGGATGTTTCTGTGGCTAAGAGGTCTTTTTTAGTAGTAAAACGAAGCTTGTGTGTTTGTCGATTGCCTTAATGCTTGCAATATGTCTGGTATAAATGTCATTCGCTCTCTTTTTACGTGGGTGTGATACAACTTTGGTGAAGTGGCTATGATGAAGCGCCTTGACCATGGGTTTGGTCATGCCTCTTGGTGTGTGGCTTTCTCCAAGCCTCATCTTCAAGTTCTGCCTACACTTCATTCTTACCACGACCCTCTCTTGCTTCATTATGGTTCGTCAGTCTCTGGAAGAGAGGATAGGCCCTTTAAGTTCTTTGCTGCTTCGGCGGATCACAGAGATTATGGTGAGGTAGTTAGGTTAGCATGGACCTCTCAATTCTCTTTAGCTTCAAGATTACATGAGGTACGTACCGAATCCCTTAACTTCAATAGAAGTGTCTTCGGTGATATCTGTAGGAGGAAACGTCACTTGATGGCATAGAAGAAATAGAATCAGTGGCCCCAGGACCGGATGGCTTCCAGGCCTTCTTCAAGAAAAATATTGGGATGTGGTTGGCGTCTGGCAAACAATATATACTACCTTTGCTGCTGGTCGTGTGGACCCTTACCTTGCTGAGGCCTTGATTGTGTTAATCGGTGGATTTTCCTGTGCGATTCAAAGAGTTTCGCTTTATTTACTTGTCCAATGTGGTCCTTAAAATCATATAAAAAATTGTAGTGTATAGGTTGCATCTTTTTCTAGATTCTATCATTGGGCCTCATCAGAATAGTTTTGTCTTTTGTGGAGGCACTTCTAATAATATCATCATAGCTTAAGAGGTCATTCATGAAGGTAAAAAGATCGCTTTGGATCTCTTCTATTTAAAATTGATTTAGGAAAGACTTATGATAAGATGATTGCTTATTATTCATGAAGGACAAATCCTCCCAAATTGACATTCTAAATCAAACCCTCCCTGGTTTTTGTAAGGCTTTTGGGCTCAAAGTTAACTTGGAAAAATCTCAGTTTTTTCTCTTCAAAGAATGTGCCTAATCAGTGGAAGTGTTGCTTGGCTGCTTCCTCTGGTATTCAGCATAACCTTTGCAAGTATCTAGGTGTGCCTCTGATTCATGGAAGGGTTATTAGAAAAGATTTTCAATTTTTAGCTGATAATCTTCGTTCTTGTTTAGCCTCTTGAAAGAGCCACATTCTAAGTAGACCTGGGAAATTAGCCCTTGCTAAAGCCGTGCTTAATTCCATTCCTTATACTTTGCGTGTGGCCATGGAAGAGTTTTGATCTGGTATGACAATTGGTCTGGCCAAGAGTAGACTGATGATGATTGATGGCCATTAGGACTGGAGGAGGGTTGCTACTTGGGTGACTCTTGACATTAAGAGACTGTTTGAGGGGTTTGGCGCAAGATGATTATATTTAGATGTGGCTCTTATTGTTGTAAATATGCATATTTGATTATTATGTTTACATATAATTAATCCCTTGGTGTAGGAGAGTGTTTACAAACTTTATGAGGTTTCATAGGCATGTTTCTGCCTTGCCTGAAACCTCTTGTTGTGTCAGTGATTTTTCTTTGAGTTAAATGGTGTAGAGTCATTTAAAGATTCAAGTTGATTTTAATTTTGAGGAGCTAGATGGTAAGGAACATTGTTATCAAAACTGAACCGGTTCAATCGTGAACCGATTATATGATCGGTTTGGGTTAATTCTTTAATACTACTGGTTCGACCCCAGTTTGATCACAGTTTACTTAAACTAATGTCTTTACCGATTTAATAACTGGTCTGATTCTAAAAACATTAGTAAGGAGTGACTCATTTATCTCTTGCCATCCAGGGTGTTTGTTGTAGGCGTTTGAATTATCTAGGAGTGTCGTAATAGAGTGGTTTTCTAGGTAAGACCATGAAACTCAACTCCATTATACAAGTAGAGAGGGTGCTTGGTTTTGTTTCGATCTCATCTAAGCCCCATAGAGTGATGGCAGCTTAATTGGTTATCCTGGTCCCTCTGGTTTTGGAGGTATCTTTAGAATTTATCAAGGAGTTTGAATAAGGAGCCTTTTGGGGGTCTATTAAAACCTCCACCAGTTTACATGCTAAGCTCCCGGGTCCCTTTCATGGCTTGTCTTTAGATTGTGCTCTAAGAAGAATAAAATGAGATAATGAGAAATAAAAATTGTTAATTATAACTATTTAGATCAGATTAAAAAAATACGATTAGTTTAAATTAAACATTACAACATATTTTTTTTATTTTAACTAAAAAAATGATATCTTTATCTTCTAAAAAAATTTAAAAATTATTACATCATTATCTCTAATTCTTTAATTAAGTTTTAAAATAAAAACCTTCCACTTTTCCTTAACTAATCATTATTTCTAAAAGTAATTGTTAACATTTTCATATATAACAATAACATGAAGAGGAATCAAGTTACATAGAGTAACTTTAACTAATTATTACGCTGCATAATAACTTTTTTTTACTAATTATTTTTCAAAATCTACCGTTAAATTTAAGTTCATATCATATTTGATAATAAGTGAAAATTTAACCCAATTTAAAATTATTTGATAGATTATTCATCATTCATGTGCAAAATAAAAATCAACTAGTCTCTCTATATTTGAGAAACCACTAACAACACTGCCTTTAAGTTAACAGGAAAAGAACTGAAAAAACAATAGAAATATCAAGTGCTCTTAGCACCATAGAATTACTTGACAAAAAACTGTCATACAAACCCACAGTACTTGTACTGTGAACTGTGTTTGACATCAGTTAATATTTTCTTCTTTTTGTTAAGCAAAAAAATAAAAATAAATAAACTAGTGTTTTTAAGATACTGGATAAAAATTATTAAATGAAAAAATATTTACTAAAATTGTCATAGAGATCCTCTCCAATGAACATTTTGATTTTCACTGTATCTCTTTCTACGCTTTTTTTCACTTACATACGCATATGAATCCACACATCTCTGTCTTTGTCTGTCTCCTACTGACATAAACTGTATAACAAAATTTTTTCCACTCTTAATTCGCAAACTTGGCCCTTTAATAAAATACTGAGTTACTAATTCAATTTATTCCTGTATATTATTGTGAAGGCTAAGACCTATTTCACCGCACAATTTCGCCCATCAATAAAGCCATTCACCATGTATGTGTAGGAGTGAAGGTGAGGCCAAGAATCATATACTGTTAATCACCAAAGAATCATAATGAGTTGGAAACACTTCAGAATGAAGTTATATTTGAAAATAGGCGCATCAATCTATCCAATGTTTCAGGGTAAAACTTCCTGGCAAATAAATAACAAGGTCGTTTTGACCCATTCCACATGCAAGGTGTGATCAACACAGATCTCTGCAAGACACATGAAATTGGAATCCAATAATAATTTATTCCTGTAGTGGAAACAGAAGTAATATCACAACATGGAAGACCTTTTTATACCTTTGCATCACTTGTAATATGTGGACATTCTTCAATGGACTGCAGTGAATGAAATTATATGATTAAACAAGATTTTTAGAAAGCTCTTCAAGTAATAAGGATAAAAATGGGAAGCATGGTGAAATTTCTTGAGAAATGAAGTTCACTAATTAAGTAGAATTTGTGTTTTCATTTTGTTTGATCTGCATTGACCCGTCAAAGGTACTAATAGTTCATGAGACTACTATTCAGAGAGGAAAATTATACATACCAAGGAATTTAATTATTGTGTAATAATCATTTTATTGATCAAAAGGTACCAGTAGAAAAGTAGCATTAATATTGTCCTAAACTACTACATTCCGAGGTAGTACTTTCTCCAGCAATCATCCACACAAATTGTTTAACGTTAGATGTAACCATAGTTTTATAGTGAGAGGAGAAAACTGATAAAGAGTGCATAGTTAGTTCTTTGGTAGAAAAGAAAAGAGTATCCCTTACTGATTCAATGTGAAGCACACAATGAAAAACAAGTCCAACAGAAGGAGAGGGTCCAGTTCATTTACATGCATACCGTTAAGGTTTTCAAGAGATGATAATTAACATCCTTAGCACTGAATGATCTAGGATGCCATTTCCCTTCAGACCAATCGACATATGTTACTGACCAATTGGAAATTCCACCTGGATCAAGCATCTAGACACATACCAAATGAGTTAGCAACTTAAAAGATGTTGATTTTGTTTCCACTTAGAAGAGTCAGATTGATGCACTGACATTAAAAAAGGTTGGCAAGTAATGCTCATCAGAATAGCAGTTGTGTCCTCCCTCCATATTTGGCTGACAAGTTTGAAACACAAAAACAGAACGCAAAATATAAAATGATTACTATTTGTCATACTTTCAATATATCAATTTCTCAATAGCAGAAGATGAAGGACAAAAGGTAACCATCTCTAGGAAGATAAAATTCCAGGAACTTTCTCGTGTTTGCTGGTTACAAACTTGTTATGTTATGGTTAAACATGTTCACATTTTTCCTTTTCAGTGAATAAGGGGTCGTTTGGATTGAGAAAACATTTCTTGTTTTCATTTCATGTTTTTCAGTTTTAATTACAAAACTGTCATCCCGTTTCCCGTTTTCAAAATTCTATACAGAAAACATTGAAAACATCTTTTTTTTTTTATGTTTTTACTTTTTCAGTACAAATATTTAGAAACAGGAAACATGATCGCCAATTTTTTAATCAAAATTAAAAACAGAAAATGAAAACAGAACCCCTAAACCCTGAACGCTTTCACATTATGAATATAAATACTGGATTGGAGTAGTGCAGATATTCCCTGTATCTATTATTTCATAAACTAATGAATAAATTCATCAACATTAAAATTCTTAGAGTTAAGGGAGGTGATCAGAAGAACACAAAGGAACAAACAATCCATCCAATTAGCAAAAAAATAAAGCAATTGTAAGTGACATAGTACCCTGCAGTGATGCTTGAATTTTGTAAGATAGAGATTGTCTGCCATAACTATAACAGCATGCTGGCGCTTCATTGAGAACCACTGCAACACAACCATGATCAAGAGTGGTCACACTTCGATTAAGTGAATGCTTAAAGTTTCTAATACAAGCACCAATATATATAAACATTGTACCTGTGAACCCTTTCGGAAATCCTCCTTTTCTACTTCAGGCAACATATGCTCAACATACCGGCCATTTCCATGAGGACCATGATCAGTGTAGCTTTTTTTAAATGTAGGTGAGGGGAACCAGAAATTAGTCAGAATTCAGATCTAAGTAGTATGCAACAATGATAATTTGGTAAAAGGAAAAAAAGCATCTGAAATTGCAACAACTAAACAGTAGGAGGTTTTTGTGCAGTGTCTTACCATTCAATGAAGCTGACATTTGCATACAATAAGTAGTTGTACACATATTCAAAGTGGCGCACAGGTATACAACTGAAACAAAATTCGAACATGTAATTGACTACATTTAATCCACAAACCGGGCATGATTTTATGTTAGATAAAATAAAATGACCTTTCAGACAACAGGACAAAATGTTGATTATCAAGGTCTAAAAGTGCATTAGCCAAAAGTCTCCTTTCAGCCTCAACCATAGAAAATTTTCCCCAACTCACCTGTAAGAATATTTTAGACAATTTAATGTTAAATTAAGAAAGCTGGCCTTTTGCAAAATGAATGGCTGCTAAGTAGTAGGTAACCATGCATTAAACAAAATTTGTAAAAATAGAAGACAAATCATATATTAAATCTTGGAATATACACCTTACAGTTCTATTATAAGTTATCTTTAACCGAATTATTGAAACCAATAAATGACAGTTAAGTTGTGAAATTTATGTCAAAATATACTTGTTTTCCAACTATACTCTTGTATATTCAACAAACCTCACTAATACCCTAATAAATATGTCCTCTCTCTTCTTTTTTTTACACTTTCTCTCTCATTATTAATGAAATCATTAAGAAATATACAAAGGGTAGAAATGAAAACTTTTAATTAATACTGCGGTTGGTAAATTATATTTAGGACCAAAAATTTCTTCTAGAAGATGACTTATAAATAGGACCAAAGGGTGTATAAGACACTAGTTAAACAAAGAGACAGTTTCATGACGTGCGGTTCAAAAGTATATATGCAATTGCTTTATATCTCTCTTCTATAGTGTTAGAATATATAGAAAATATTTCATAATATACTTATTGAATCATAAAATAATCTTAAAGTATATTAAATGATCTCTTACGAGTGGCTTCTATGTTTCATAAGCAAAAGATTCAGTGTGAATCTAGAAACACAACCTCAAATAGTTGCGAGTTAATTAGTGCTACTGTTAACCTTTAAAAGTGCTTACAGTAAATTTAGAACATACAAAATCAAGGATTAACAGAAATAATCTTTTTTAGTTGATTCAAGGATCCAAAACATGTGCTATATGCCTCGTCGTACCAGTTCGCTGCGAATGTCTCGACCGACAAAATAACGGCTGACATGTACTGGTTTTTCCCTTGATGCATGTACATAAATAGAGAATTTGCCCTCATGTCCCTGCATGTTATCATAATAAGTAGAGATCAAAGAACAGAGGAAGTTAAGTTCTGTTACATATTTTTCCTCTTCCTATGTTATTCTCAAAATAAGTCCATCTTCTCGGGTAGTGATTTTTAATGCTCCACATATAACTTGACACTAAACATATTTCGTTATTGAATGTCAAAACCTACAAACTTAAACTTGCACCAGTTAAGAAATCGAAAATAGAAAGCTTTCATTTAAAATTATCATTAAGATTCACTGACTCTTATTTCTTAGCCATTGCAAGTTTTCAATCCAATTACCAACAGGAAATTTCTACTTCAGATTTCTTAAGCAATGCCCCCTTAAGGACACTGGTTAACAAGTGGAACAATCAATCATGAGAATTACAGGATATTTTTCCACATTCTTTTGGCAGGGGTAAGCAAATAAAACAAAAGTCAGCATTCATAATAGGTAGGGAAAGAAGACATAAATGAAAAATTCATGGAATAGATAATGGCATACTTTAAAGAAGACGTGCCAGAGTTTCTCAAAAGGCAATGAACCCGGGGTCAAAAACAAGAAGGCAACTTTGGGGTTGTTGGTTTGTAAAGGAAGAAACTTGAGAAACTCCTTGATAACAATCCGAGATTCAATCTCTTCATCAGATAGTTTCCTGGAAAAATAAGTCTCTGTATGGAGATCATAAGTAAGACAACCTCGGGAGTTAAAGAGATAGCATGTTCTGGTTCTTATTGATGGATTAACGTAGGCACCAATCATGAAAAGGCACACCACAGAAACCGATGCAAGGATCCAAGTAGGCCTCTTCTTGTGCATGGTGGCCATGCAAGTAGTGTTTTTTGGTTCAACAATGTTTCACTGTCATTATTATTGCACATGGGGAAATTAATAGATGATAGTCGTCATCATGAGCTAATGTCCCTTGCAGCCTATCCTGTGTTTAAGAAAACAACCCACAAAAGAAGCGATCAACAACAACAGATCCGTGAACATGAAAAGAACAACAGAAGTAAACAGAAAAAGTGCATATGCAGGTATTCAAAGAAAGGGGTTGAGGCAATGCCTTGATCCAATGCAGGGGGTCCAAAGGAGGTCCAATATCCCACAAAATTAATAACAAACATCAGAATCTGAGTTATTGGTTTTGAAAATGAAAAGGGAAACGCAGCAGTGGGGGAATTCATAGATGGGATATTGAGATAACTGAAAGCCGTGTCTCTGTGTCTCAGAGCTCCCAACAGAATTGGAGTTCAGCAAACTCCGGAGTTCTTGCCACCTCACTCACATCACAAACGCAACTGTTATAAAATCAGTAATATTTTAATTCATGCATTCACTTCTTATTAAATATATTTTTCACTTTTTAAATAAATATATTTACTAACTACTTATAAACTTTGATAGACAAAAAATCTTGAGGATAGTTTTTTGGTCTAGATCTTTTTTCTGGTCAAGGAGGATATTTAAAACAGTTGTTAGTTCAGTTAACTTTCAATGGTAGCAGTAGATGACAATCTCACATTTTTAACGATGCAAAATAGTATGTACCTTTTTTGCGTGAAATAAATCTAGATGTAAGCATTTGTACTGATCTGCAAATGCTTTCAATCAGACTTTCTAACCGGCCATCATCAGCATCGTTTTGTTTAGGTTATCGTATCAGTTATTTAATACTGATAAGTGAACGTTTTATTTGACCATACTTTATGTATTCAACACATGAAATTGCTACACTATGAAATTATAATGTTAATAGTATTACCTCCTATTTTAAATATAAATAAATTTTAATAGAATTTTTTAGTCTCTTAATATAAGTAAAAAATAGACTTTCACAATGTCATTAAATGTTTATTCATCAAATATATTCTCATTATATATATTTTCAAGACTACTAATTCTTTATGTAATAAATATAATAAAAGTATTTAAAAAAATAAATTAAATATATGGTAACATTAATACAAATAATTACCTCCAACCACTATTCTTAATATATGTAAAATTAGATACATATTATAATAATTAATAAAGAAACAAATTAGCTTGAAGTTAAAATATACTTTTAATTTCTTTTCTACATATGAATAATTTTTTATTTAATTCGTTTTTTGGATGGATGTATTCAACGTCTGCTCGATGTTTATAGGACTTATGCCAACAATAAACAAAGAAAAATAATATTTAAAATCAAAATGACCAAATAATGCTCGGTGTATTCTCAGCAGCAGTCTTCTTAAATTCAATCAGCTAGATTGGTCAATTTCAACTACAATACACCAAATAGAATCAAAATAAGAAAAAAAACAATCAGATTGTTTGTTAGCCAGGCCCCACTTTTGGAATATCATGATGATCACTAAGATTTGCCAAATATTGATTGAATTCTTGAATCCTAACTCGATGAGACCTGCTCGCCATCTTTGCTAGCCTTTGAAGCTCAAGTTTCTCTGTCTGCTGGAGAAATCGCCTCTCAGCAGGAGTAAGTTGATCATCATATGAAGCCCCATTTTCCTTGCCACCATATTTGTCACTCTCATTTATGCTATCCTCATGGTGATCCATTGACATGTTTCCACCTAACATCTCCATTATGAAGAAGTTTGTTAAGATGCAGAGAAATAATATTATCATCAAACAGACTGCCAAAGCATGTTGGATGTGCGAAGGAACTAAAGAAATTAAAATAGGGAACAGCAAGACCACCATTTAATGTGAGCCTACGCCAGTGAATACTATACCTGCAACCTTTCTCTTTTTAAAACATTGGAAACTAAATGACAAATGAATGATCAAAGAAATTCTTAACAGATAAACCATTATTAGAAAAACCGTGTATTGAGTACTAAAGCTATGACAATTTGCCAAGTGATACAGAACACCCATAGTGGTCAAAATCTCCCAACTCTGAACTCAACCAAAAATGCAGAAATAACTACAATTGCCCCTAATACACAAATAAGGAAATAGGATTTAAACATCATCAATATCAATATAATTATAAACCTAAAGGATAAAATACTAGGCACTGAATCAAATCAAATATTGACCGTATTTCAATGTTTCTTTGCCCTTTGAGTGTATCTATTTTCTGAATCTTTAGCAGTCCGCATCACTCCATCCTGAGACAATAAGAAATTCTCAATAACCAAGTACATTGACTGAAGATTGAAGGGAAAGAACAGATAGTATATTTAATTAAAAGGGGAATCAAGCTTTGACAAAATACGAAGGATATCAAGTGATGCAAAAAATAAATGTTTCTAAGCCTCACTACAACTAACGTTTGCCAAGCATCACGCAACTGCCACACTAGCCTCCTTGTGCGTAGCTTATTGGATTCCAGCATACTCCAAATCTCAGTTGATTCCAGCATCACCAAATCTTGCGAATGATGGGCAAGAACCCCTCACTTTTTAATTCATGGAGCCCCAACAATTTCTTGGAAATAAGATTATCTTTCCAACCAAATAAAACAATAAACATAGAATAACCACCCTGCCCATTAGAAAGATTAAAAGGATAGGATGCCATCAATTTTCATAAACTTGACACAGTATTTCTAACAGTTTTCTGAATGGTTTCTAGCAACTTGAATACATACTCTTAAACCAACTCCCTTAAGAACATTCCATCTGAAACCCTTTTTCAGCTTTCCCGCCCTTAGAAAGATCACTCATGCCCTACTGAAGATCTAGAAAGTTAGTAACTTTTCCATCGCATTTTCCACATAAATTCATTGACATTATCCTAATAGTCAAGAATTACAGAATATGAACATATTCTTATATTCAACTCAGCTTCAAGAAATGTTCTTTCTTGAATGATATTTCACATAATTTAATTCAATTCAGCAAAGACTATACTCTTATTTTTAGGACCAAAGAAGTTCAAACACATTCTTGATTGTGCTTTTCCTTTAATTAGCAGTTTGGCCAACCCCATCAGCTCATCTACGTGTAAATAGGCAGCACTACTCTTGAAACGGTCACAAGTAAATTTTGAAAGCCAATTTTAATCAGCTTTCAATGGTGTGGAAAGAACTCGATGTTAACTGAACACACTTATCCTTTGCAACATCTGCAACTTCTAGCTCAGCAATAAATATCAGTCCCATCTAATGAGATTAATAAAACTGTTCAAAATCCAAACAATATCACGGGAATGGTTTTCTTAGACAAATGACAGCAAACCCATTTGACCAAGATTGGATTGATTTAGTTCTTGATATGTAGAAAATCATTGGTAATGATTTTTAATACCCTCTCCAGTTACCATTGAGTTTTCTAGTCTTTTTACAAGTTTATCATTTTACCACGTGTCTTCATTATTTAAACTCTCTTAATATTTAGCAAGGGAATATGAGAAATCTATTTCTTTCTCTTCATTAGTTTTAATATTAATATTAATATTAAGGGTGATTTTGAAAGAATAACAAAAACCATTGACGAATGTATTGCATTCATCTAGTAATTCGCGCACAACTCATAAAATATGAGGAGAAATTTCTAAAGTGGCTTGAGGAAAAGAGAGAGATTAGAAGTTAACCTGAATTGGTTTGAGAGAGGTGAAGGTGTCGTTTCTTCTTCTTCTTAATCCCACAAGTTTTCACATCCAACGCTTTTCCCTTCAGCTTCAATTTCCCACCCACAACGCTTTCGTACGCCGACATTTTCATCATCCAAATCGAGAATCTTTCAAACAAGACTCACATTTTGAAGTGAATGGTTTATACGTAGCCGTGGAGCGCATGGGAAGGTTGCCGAATTTTCTAGATACAAATCCTTATTCCCGTCCTTCCATATTTATTTGGGCTGACCCAGAAAGTTGAATAACTAACTCTCGTTCTTAAAGTTAAGACAGGATATTAGTGTTGTTTTTTTTTCTTTTTCAAATTTTGGGTGGTAGATGCCATTTTTTTTGTCCCTAAATACAAAATTTAATGGTTTTGTTAAAGTTTTTTTTATGAATGATAGGATTGTTAGGTAAACAATCACTTTTTATTCTTGTAATAGATTAAAATATAAATTTACTCTTAGAAAATATAGAGTTTAGAAAAAATCCTTTATAAAAAATTACCATTTTTAATTCAATCGCGAACAATAATATAGTGAAACCACTAACAATAAAATATAGAAATGTTTTTCATAGATTTTTTTTTTAAACTCTATATTTTATAACCTTTAGTAATAATTACTTTAAAATTTTGCATTCACAATATATACTTAATTAAACTCAATTTAGATTTCATTATTAATTTAGCCATTTTCGTCTCTCTAATTTTGAGATTTTGCAATTTATACCTGATCCGGTCCTAACACCGGCCCCCAAGAGCATGGCTTTAATGCCTTGCCAGATCAGCATTTTGAATAAAGAGAAATACTCTTTAAATACACTACAAATACTACACGGAGTGCATACCGCCAGGGCAAGTAACGCCGCCAAGGCTCATAACTCCGCCCAGGCACGTTACCCCGCCAAGGAATGTAACTCCGTCCAAAGTTGTTACTCCGCCAAGCCATAGGCTCAATATTGGCGGAATATCGAATTTCCCATACTGCGTAGCGAGCCCATACTCACAACCCCGGCACGAGATTGACTCTGTCTTGAGAGGTTAATAATGGGAATCACGCTGTCACGCATAAAGGGAAATAACAATAAAATATTAAAGCACTAACGCTTTCCAGATAAGTGGTGATACCTACTACAATAATGGTGCATGTAAACGGCGCAGGGACCCACTACCTTTTCAGCATTATGCCTGAAGACAAGGAGCGGGTCCTACCAATAATGGAGCACCAGTAACAGGTATATAAACCTCTCTTGAAAAGGTATAAGGGATCTGGATCCCATTCTCTGAACCTTACACTCTCTTACTTGCATAATTCTCTCTGACCGTCTTTCTAAGTCTCTAAGTATTCTGAAATACTGACTTGAGCGTCGGAGAACGATTGCAGGTACCACCCCCAATCGGGTCAAGGCAACGTAGATCCCGTCAGGCGGACTGTGACACCGCCCCAGAGTACATTGCACTCCGCCTCAGCATACAAAGACTCTCCGTATTTATATTTATACACATATTGCTTTGTATCAAGAACACATTTATATGTATATTTTGAGTTGTTCTACAAGCATACTTCTACACCCCCTGTAAAGAACAGTTCATTGGCACGCCCGGTGGGACCTGTAAACTTGGTAATCCCACAATCTTTGATCAATCTTCATCATCAATGGAGAGACAAGGACCAGAGATGCAAAACGAGGATTCTCCTCCACGCAATCCTAGACGTGTTAACTTCGATGATGGTGCTCAGAAAAAAGGAACGCAAGTCGATTCTCTAGATCCAAGAGATGACATGATTCGAATGTTGAGAGAAGAACTTGCGGAACTTCGTCGCGAAAAAGCAAACCCAATGCATGAAAAAGCTAGTCCCGCAAGACAGCCACATCATGAACCACACATGCAGGAGGAATCAAGTACTCCTCACTACTCTCGTATTCCTACGTACATGGAGGAGCAACGAAGCCTCCCACTGGTGAATGCTCAGCATCAAGAAGGAAGGAGAGCAGGCTCAAACACATCCCCCTTAGGATATAAGATGAGCATCCCATTTTCTAAGAGGCTCATGAATGCACATGTACCCAGACATTTGCAAACTATGCAGCCCATTTCTATAGGGAAATATACTGGGGAAACAGATCCCTCTAAGCATTTAGATGCTTATATCTACGAGGCCATGTTTCTAGGAGCTGAGGAGGATGTCATGTGCAGAATGTTCCCCAGAACCCTTACAGGCGAAGCTCTTAGTTGGTTCAAGAGCTTACCTTCAGGTTCTATTGATTCGTGGGAGGAGCTGGCCTCAGCTTTTGGAAGCCACTTCGTGATCTCCAGGGATGCACCCAGAACCTCTTATACCTTGGCTCAAATCAAACAAGGCGACAAAGAATCTCTGAAGGATTTCCTTAAGAGATTTTACAAGGAGGCAGCCATGGTCCCTGATCTGACTGAGGCAATCCAGTTGCATATTCTCATAGAAGCTATGCAACCAAAGTCACCTTTCGCTTTGTCTTTGGCAAAGGGACCTCCAACCACGATGGAGGAATTTCGCAGGAAGGCGTCCAAGTACGTGGGTATTGAGATGCATTTGGAAGCCACTGCATCTCGCAGTAAACCACCCCCTGCAACTCCACCTCATGACAGAGGGAAAGAGAAGTCGTTGAAGAACGACAAGTCCCACCAAAGGGACAAAGTAGGGAACCAACCTTTCAAACAGCAAGACAGACGCGTGTTCAATTTTGCTCACTATGCACCACTGAACACAACTTGCGAGCAAATCTTGCGTGAAATAGGATGGACCACCCTCAATGTTTATGGAATTCAACGTCCGCCCCCAATCAGGCGTGGTGGAAACCCAAAGAAATATTGTGAATTCCATGAGTCAGTGGGCCACACCACAGAAGAATGCAAGTAACTCAAAAATACCATTGAGGTGCTCATTCGTGAAGGTAAACTGAAACATTACCTGTTCAAAGGCAAATCTCATGATGAGCCTGAAAAATTTGAAAAGCGACATCGTGATCGTTCTCCGGATCCCGATAGTACTCGGGAACCAAAACGTATGGCGGTGTCAGAGAAACAAAAAGGCACTGTTCTGGAGTCCGCCCAACGAGAACCGAGCCCTGAACCTAGATCACGAGGTAAAAGGCAGGTGGTGGACATGATTGCTGGAGGCTTCGCAGGAGGCGGACCCTCAAACACCGCCCGGAAAAATCATCATCGTATGATCTTATCTGTGCAGGGCAAGAACAAAGAATATCGCCCATTCAGGGACGGAGTTCAGACTCCGCCTATAACTTTCACAGATGATGATTTTGGCCCAACCATTCCTGAGGGAGATGATGCGGTAGTGATCATTGCGGTGATCGCTAATATGGATGTAAAACGCATCCTAGTTGATCAGGGAAGTTCCTGCGACGTTATTTTTTATGACTGTTTTAAACACATGGGACTGACTGACGCTGATTTGCAGCCTTACACACAGGACCTTACAGCTTTTAATGGCGCCAAACAGCCTACTAAAGGCTACTTGGACACAAGGATTACCTTCGATGGTGAACCTGGAGCAAGGACTGTGAAATCCAGGGTTCTTGTCATTGATGTTAAATCCCCATACAATGGCATCATTGGGCGGCCTACTCTCAATGCCATGGAAGCCATCGTTTCAACCCCCCACTTGTTAATCAAGTTTATTGATAAAGATAATCAAGTCTCGTCCGTCAGGGGTGACCAGGAGATGGCTCGTTACTGTTACAATTTAAGTCTTAACATGGTGAAGCTTGAAACCATGTCTAAGAAAAGGAAATTGAACGAAGGAGACAGTGCGGCGGCATCCGTCAACTTGGTGGATCTTGATCCCAGGGCGGAGTCTTCTATAGACCCACTAAATCCTTCAAAACCAACTCCTGATGGTGGTTCCAAGTCTATTGTTTTGGGCAGCACCTCGGAGCAAATCACTAACATCAATGACAAATTAGAGCCTAACGTAGAGGCAAGACTGATTGCACTCCTCCATGAGTACAAGGAAATTTTTGCCTGGACAGCCGCAGACATGCCTGGTATGGATCCTAACTTCTGTTGCCACCGCCTGGCGGTGTATCCTGAAACTAAGCCAGTGGCACAAAAGAAACGGCGTATGGGTCCTGCTAAGCAAAATGCTGCTTGCGAACAAACTGAAGAACTCCTTAAGGCGGGGTTCATCAGGGAACTCCGTTACTCTTCTTGGCTGTCCAACGTGGTTATGGTGCAGAAAGCCAATGGCAAATGGCGCATGTGCATAGACTACGTTGATTTGAATAAATGTTGTCCCAAAGATCCTTATCCTCTCCCCAACATTGACAGACTGGTTGACGACTCATCAGGATACAAGTATCTATCCTTCATGGATGCTTACTCTGGATACAACCAAATTCCAATGTGTGAGGATGATCAGGAGAAAACAGCATTTATCAATGACAGAGGGGTCTTTTGCTACAATGTCATGCCATTTGGGCTGAAGAACGCTGGGGCCACCTACCAGCGCATGATCAACAAAGTCTTTGAGGGCATGCACACAAAGCTGGTGGAGGTTTATATTGATGATATCATCGCCAAGACTCCAGAGGGAGGAGACCATGTTGAAGACCTACGCCTCATTTTTCAACGCTTGCGGCAATACAACATGAGACTCAACCCACTAAAATGTACATTTGCTGTGCCTGGGGGGAGATTTTTGGGTTTCATGTTAACGCAAAGAGGCATAGAAGCTAATCCTGACAAGTGTCGTGTGATACAAGAGTTGCAGAGCCCCAAAACATTGAAAGAGGTACAATCCCTCAATGGCAAAATCGCTGCTCTAGCACGATTCATGCCAAAAATGGCTCATCGCTCTCTCCCCTTGTACAAGATGCTGAAGAAGGATAAAAAATTCAATTGGGGCCCAGAGCAAGAGGCGGCCTTCCAAAGCTTGAAAAATGTCTTAGCCAGCCCTCCAATCCTGGTAAAACTAAGTCCAGGTGAGCAACTCATTGTTTATTTGTCTGTTTCAGATGAAGCGCTGGCAGTGGCCCTGGTCAAGGAAACAGTTGAAGGCCAACGACCGGTATACTTCACTGGTAAAACATTGCATGGTGCGGAGTGCCGTTATCAGAAGATTGAAAAGGCAGCACTTACAGTCGTTTGGGCCTCACAACGCCTAAGACCATATTTCCATGCACATCCCATCCTGATTCGCACAGACTTGCCACTCCGTACTATATTGTTCAAGCCAGACTTGGCAGGAAGGATGATCAAATGGGCCATAGAACTCTCTGAATTCGACATATCCTACGAACCAAGAACTGCTATCAAGGCACAAGTCCTAGCAGATTTCGTAGTTGAATTAACAGGCTCTAGCCCAGATGCAGATCATTCACACTGGACAGTATACGTCGATGGGTCTTCAAACAGCAAAGGATGTGGGGCAGGAATCGTTATAGAAAGTGATGACGGGGTACATCTTGAAATTTCATTGCACTTTACCTTCACTACGTCTAACAATCAGGCGGAGTATGAAGCCTGCTTAGCCGGACTCAGAGCAGCACAAGATATTGGGGCCAAAACTGTCACCCTATGCAGCGATTCTCAACTAGTCATCTCACAAATTCTTGGTGAGTATCAGGCTAAAGAACCTCTACTGCAACAATATCTGGACTGCGTCAATGAGTTGAAACAGCGCTTCGATGAAGTAACTTTCAAGCATGTACCTCGTGAAGAAAATACACGTGCTGATATCCTGTCCAGGTTAGCCAGCACAAAGAAGGCGGGGTGCACAACTACGGTTGTACAGAGTACTCTGGCGGAGCCAAGTATATCCCTTCCCTCTTCAATTCATATGATTAAAAGTCGCCCCGTTGATGACAACTCCTGGGTAACACCAATAGTTCGTTATCTTGTTAATGGACAATTACCCACGGATGATCTTGAGCGAAAGAAGCTAAGGAGGGAGGCACCCTATTATACACTCCTGGATGGGCAGCTATACCGCCGAGGAATATCTGTCCCATACTTAATTTGCATAAATGAAAACGAGGTGCCAGCTGTTTTGGAAGAAGTCCATGAAGGGCAGTGTGGACATCATCCAGGGGCACGGAGTCTAGTGAGAAAAATACTCAGGGCGGGGTATTGGTGGCCCACTATGAAGCAAGACGCTGCCTCATATGTTCAAAAATACGATCAATGTCAACGATTCGCGAATTTTCACCATACTCCAGCCGAGGAAATGTCATCATCAATAACGCCCTGGCCTTTCTATCAATGGGGCATGGATATTCTAGGTCCATTCCCAACTGCGCCCGGCGGTATCAAATACTTGATAGTTGGTGTTGATTATTTCACCAAATAGATTGAGGCAGAGGCAGTGGTGCACATAACATCAGCCAGGACTCGAAGATTCGTTTATGAGAATATCATTGCATGTTTTGGAGTCCCTGAACGCATAGTCACTGATAATGGCACCCAGTTCACAGATCGCAAGTTCACTGAACTCTTAGAAAATCTCAGCATCACGCAGATTTTCTCTTCTGTGGAACACCCTCAAACCAATGGACAAGCAGAGGTCGCTAACAGAGAAATCTTGAAGGGCCTCAAAAAACACCTTGGTGAGGCAAAAGGAGATTGGGCAAATCAGTTATGCCATGTTTTATGGGCATATAGAACCACCCCACACTCCACCACGAATGAATCTCCGTATCGGCTGACATATGGAGTCGAGGCTGTCATTCCCATTGAATTAACAGCCCCTTCAGCTCGAGTCCTCTATTTCAATGAGGAAGCCAATCAACAGAACCTCGCACACGAATTGGAGGTTTTGGCAGAGTTGAGAGAGGAAGCCTTTGTGAGAGATCAAGCTGTCAAAGCAAAGGCCGCCAAACGGTATAATGCACGCATGTGCGAACGCCGTTTCAAAGAGGGAGATTTGGTCCTGAGAAAGGCCAACATTGGCAACAAATTTGCGCATCAAGGCAAATTGGCACCAAATTGGGAAGGTCCATACCGAGTCATCGAGGTTTTGGGCAAGGGTACATACCGCCTAGAAAACTTGGATGGCACTCCGGTCAGAAATAAATGGAACATTTTAAATTTACGCATATATTACAGTTAGTTGGGTAATACGGTATGATCTTTTCTTCCTAACTCAAGGATCCTCCTCTGTATGCTTTCCTTGAAAAGGTTTCGAAAAGATATATCCCAACTCAATCCTTTATGTAGTTCCACTCTCAATGAAATGCCTCCCTGCACGTAATCTTCACTCTAACTTTGAATTGATTATCCATGGCAGAATTTGTTCCCATGCAGATAAAACAACGACTCTAAAATTGAAGCACAAACGCATAACTCTTTATTCCATAAAGATCAACCAACATGCAACGCCGCTTCACAAACGGAGTCAATAAAAACTCCTTGGGGAATTGGTGTCTCAGCTATATGCTGCACCATACTGACCCTAAGGTACAGAAAACTCCTTGGGGGGAAAGGATTGGTGTCTCAGCTATATGCTGCACCATACCGACCCTAAGGTACAGAAAACTCCTTGGGGGGAAAGGATTGGTGTCTCAGCTATATGCTGCACCATACCGACCCTAAGGTACAGAAAACTCCTTGGGGGGAAAGGATTGGTGTCTCAGCTATTTGCTGCACCATACCGACCCTAAGGTCCTACAGGCCGCCTATGGAAAGAACTAGTGTCACAGCTATATGCTGCACTAATTCGCCCCCAAGGTCCTGCAGGCTTCTTGTGGGAAGAGCTGGTGTCACAGCTATATGCTGCACCACGCTAACCCCAACATCCAACCAATTTCTTGCAGGATGAATTGGTGTCACAGCTATATGCTGCACCATACCGCCTCAAAGGTACGATCAATTTCTTGCAGGATGAATTGGTGTCACAGCTATATGCTGCACCATACCGCCTCAAAGGTACGATCAATTTCTTGCAGGAACAATTGGTGTCACAGCTATATGCTGCACCATACCGCCTCAAAGGTACGATCAATTTCTTGCAGGAACAATTGGTGTCACAGCTATATGCTGCACCATACCGCCTCAAAGGTTTAACCAATTTCTTGCAGGATGCATCGGTGTCACAGCTATATGCTGCACCATAGCAATCCTGGATTCAACAATTTTCATTTGATCAGGAGTTACACTCCGGTCCAACTTCAAAAGGATGAACATTCCATCCAAAGCTTGACTCCGCCTAACTGCCAATGTTTTACGGAGTACACGAGCAATCAACTCAAGCACTACCCAACAAGTTCAAGTAAGTTCAACACTTGTAAAATTGTGCTTCATTGAAATTCCTAAGAGGCTACTCTGCCCTCTTACGGAATCCAATCTCATGCACATTCCTAAGAGGCCACTCCGCCCTCTAACGGAATCCAACCTCATTGGAATTCCTAAGAGGCCACTCCGCCTTCTTACGGAATCCAATCTTACTGAAATTCCTAAGAGGCTATTCCGCCTCCTTACGGAATCTATCTCATTGAATTTCCTGAGGCGACTCCGCCCTCTTACGGAATACAACTCGTTGGAATTCCTAAGAGGCTATTCCGCCTTCTTACAGAATCCAACTCCATTGAAATTCCTACTTCGTTGAAATTCCTAAAAGGCTACTCCGCCTCATTACTGAATTCATTTCAATGAAATTCTCAAGAGGTTACTAAGCCTCATTATTAAAATTACTTCAGTTAAATTCTCAAAAAGGCTACTCCGCCCCATTACTGAATTTGTTTCATTGAAATTCCTAAGAGGCTACTTCGCCTCCTCACTGAATTTTACTTCACCAGAATTGCAAAAAGGCTATTCCGCCTCGTTATACTTAGTCATATTTCATTAAGTCCTCAGATGAATATTCCGCCTTCTCAATATCATTTTACAAGGCATAAATAAGACGGACTTAAACACTACTTCTATGAACAAGTATACATTTGCAGAAAATATGTTTTATTGAATATTGCCAATATTAATAAAAGTCCAGAGCCTATCCTGGAACAAGGCGATATCATTAAAATGCTAATAAAAACAAGACTTGCAAAGAAACTGAGGAGGAGACCGAGAAGCTGATCTTTAAGGGTCAGACGGCTTCCCTTCTTGCTGAGTGGAGGTGAGCTGACCTTCTCCTAGCCTGGTCAAACTTTGGGAAGGAGGCAAGTCCGCCAAGACATATTCATCATTGGGCGCAGGCATATGACCTCCTTGCACAGGCACCATCAATTCTCCATTGATAAATTCGTAATAGGGATGAATGCCTGTGGTGGAGAGAGCAACACCTGGGTTGCGATAGCGGAGTTGGCGAACAGCCATGCTGAAAGCATCATCAATCGCTGCCTCAGCTGCATCAAGGGCAGATTGTAATTCCTTGTCGAGCCTCTCACTAGTGGCATCTGAGGCAGTCTTCTCAGCTTCCAACTCTTGAACCCGCACTTCAAGATTTCCATATGCGGTTGCTGCTTCGCCTAACTCCGCTGCCCAGGCATCTTCAGCTATGGTTTTATTTATTTCTATGGAGACCAGCCTCTGCTGAAGAATGCTCACGTCTCCGCCCAAAAGTTGGTTCTGCTGATCTAAATTTGAAACTTGTTGCTTCAGCAGAATATTATCAGCCTTGACCTGGGAAAGTCCGCTCACCACCTCGCCTAGCTTTTTATTCTGTTGTTCCAGCAGGACCTTCTCAGCCTTCACCTTAGCCAACTCCTCCGTCAATTTCTTGATGTCGGAGTCGACGGTGTCAAGATGTTTGTCCTTGGCCTTGATCACCTCGGACAGCTGCTCATTGTCATGTTCCAAGCTACGAATCTTTTCCACAGACTCGTGGTAAGACGCCTGAAACATGTTGGCCTCGGCAGCAACGTCAGCTATCCGGGGGACAGAGGCCAAGAAACCATCTATCTCTGCAAGGTGCCACCTCGCAGCTGCAGCAGCCTCCGGAATCTCATCAAAGTCGATGTCGGGGCGGAGGATGAATTCTGGATCACGCCTCTCTGATTGGCGGGATCCCGTATTTGTAAAGTACAGAAAGGGATTCAAGCGAGACCCCGCCTCAGGCAAAGAGACAAACCGCCTGGATGATTCCCCTGGCACATCAATGGGAAAAACGGCTGTCCCTCGAGTGGTCAAGCTCAGGGCGGGATCCTCAGACGGGCGGACTGGGGAAACTTGAACTCTCCCTGCCTCATCCCCCGTATCCTGGTCAGAAGAGGCTTGGGATCCCTCCGCTTGCTCCCCCTCGACATCTTCTTCGGGGATGCCTTCAACTCCGCCCATAGCAGCAGAAGTACCCGCAACAGGTACTTCCGGAGTCTCCTCCAAATCAATAGCAGCATCAATTGATGCTCCTTCCTTAACCCTCTTCTTGCTTTTGGTCCTCCTTCTTTGCAAGGGCTGGAGGTCTATTTCCTCTTCTTCTTCTTCAGCAGCTTCTGGTTCTTGGCGTTTTTTAGAACGCCTTTCAACAGTAGCTGCTGAAGATCCTGCACCACCTTCAAAAGTTACTATGTTGGTGGAGGCAGGGAAAGGAAGGGTCTTTGTGAGGGCAGCAGTCAGACTCCTCCTAGGCTGCACATTATTCTCCGCGTTCATTTCCCTGCGGCTCATTTGCATCTGCTTGATACGCTCCATCCCAGGGAACTCAGCGATTTCTCCTGCGAAATAACAATATGAGGATACGATTAGAAAATGCAAGATAGAGGTAATACTCAATCACATTGCAATTGTTCGTAATATTACTCAAGTATCCTTGAGCATCCCGCCCAAGCAGCCTTCGACAAAGAATCAGCTTGTGGACGGAGTTGTACTCCTTCAACATTCGGAGTACTTCCACAGACGCCGCCGATAGAGCACCCTCTTCAACTTCATACGCTCGTTTCGTTAAGAGAAAGTGCTCATGCGTCCATGCCACTGGAAATCTATCAACACCCTCTTTATTCCGCCAAAAAACAGGTTTGTCCTTCCTGACGGATACCTTCACAAAACTCATCCTGAAGTGAAGTCCGCCTTCCTTGGCGGAGTCAGCAAACGCCTTAAAGTTTAAAATCTTTGGCTCCGCCCGGAGAGTCACAAAACCCATGCCGCCGGTTTTCATATTTACTCTCCTCATAATGCGGCAGAAAGCGAAAAACAACGCCACTGTAGGCGTAAACCCCAAATGTTCAGCCATCACCTCAAAGCTGCGAACTATTCCCCAACCATTAGGATGCAGCTGAGAAGGGGCACAGTCCAAGAACCTAAGCACACCCATCTGGAATTTATTCAATGGGAAGCGCACCCCTAACTGGGTAAATAGAATATTGTACATATATATGGTACGATCATTCTGAGGACGATGGCAAACCCGTTCATACGTCTTGGGTGAACGGACGATGAACCTATCCTCATACTTCTCATCCTTCCAAACCGGAACAGGCAACTCCACTACCCCTCCGCTTGTTGTCGCATGTCGAGAGGAAGCATCCTTGACATCTTCCTCAACCCAACAGTAGGGGTCACTCTCGAGTGTCTTCTCCCAATCCAGTCCATGCAACACAACATTTCGACACTCTGCCATAGTCAGCACTTGTGTATGGGAAACACCTCCTGACACAAATGAATGTACAGCATTACTAAAGTACTCCACGCTGCTATAAAACGTCGAGTCCCTCCCAGTATAAAAAGCCTCATCTCCACTCTCAATGTCAGAAAACATGGGACGAACAGAAACCCTAGAACGTGACTCTGACCTCTTTCCTCTCATCTTCCTTTTTACGAACACACAATAAGGGAAAACAAAGCTAACCCAATGGAAATGCAGAAGCAAAGAAGAGGAAGAAGCAAGTACCTTAAGCTTCTGAAAAGATAGAAGAACTTCAAACACCAATAAACTCGCAAGAGAGTAGCAAAAACTCTTTCAGCAAACAAATACGAAGTGAGAGATGAAGCAAAACATTTCCCTTCTGAAAGTTCACCTATTTATAGGCATGGCTTGGGGGGAAATAAGCGAATCATCAGAAATCTCGAAGATGTGTTTGCAGCCGTTAGATAAATCTCATCAACGGTTCTAAAATTGAAATATGCGTTTACAACCGTTGGATTTGTCCCACTGACGGTTCCCTTTTTGCTGAAACCAATAGATATATCTAAGGGCAGATATTTCATGGGCCACGTTTTCAAAATCCAAGGCCCACGGTAATAACCTCGAAAACGGTTCTCGAATGCCATCACGCGTATTTATGTCCCATCATTGGAATGGCAACCGTTACGAGGGCATACGTGGCAATAGGAGACTGAAGAACAAAAAACGTGGTTTCGAGGCGCATTAATGACAGGCGTGACAAGTAATGACAAACCAATAAATGCATGAAAGCACTTGTCCACAAATCCTGAACTAGCAAATGCCGCCTAAACCCATGCCTATAAAAGCTAAACTTAAGTGTTATAGCTTATTAAAGTGACTCCGCCAGTCACTATAACAAGCTAGGGGGCATATGATCCGGTCCTAACACCGGCCCCCAAGAGCATGGCTTTAATGCCTTGCCAGATCAGCATTTTGAATAAAGAGAAATACTCTTTAAATACACTACAAATACTACACGGAGTGCATACCGCCAGGGCAAGTAACGCCGCCAAGGCTCATAACTCCGCCCAGGCACGTTACCCCGCCAAGGAATGTAACTCCGTCCAAAGTTGTTACTCCGCCAAGCCATAGGCTCAATATTGGCGGAATATCGAATTTCCCATACTGCGTAGCGAGCCCATACTCACAACCCCGGCACGAGATTGACTCTGTCTTGAGAGGTTAATAATGGGAATCACGCTGTCACGCATAAAGGGAAATAACAATAAAATATTAAAGCACTAACGCTTTCCAGACAAGTGGTGATACCTACTACAATAATGGTGCATGTAAACGGCGCAGGGACCCACTACCTTTTCAGCATTATGCCTGAAGACAAGGAGCGGGTCCTACCAATAATGGAGCACCAGTAACAGGTATATAAACCTCTCTTGAAAAGGTATAAGGGATCTGGATCCCATTCTCTGAACCTTACACTCTCTTACTTGCATAATTCTCTCTGACCGTCTTTCTAAGTCTCTAAGTATTCTGAAATACTGACTTGAGCGTCGGAGAACGATTGCAGGTACCACCCCCAATCGGGTCAAGGCAACGTAGATCCCGTCAGGCGGACTGTGACACCGCCCCAGAGTACATTGCACTCCGCCTCGGCATACAAAGACTCTCCGTATTTATATTTATACACATATTGCTTTGTATCAAGAACACATTTATATGTATATTTTGAGTTGTTCTACAAGCATACTTCTACACCCCCTGTAAAGAACAGTTCAATACCATCATTATCTTTCTAGTTAGTAGTTAATTTGCTCACTTTAAACGTGACTCTTAACCATAATAAAATAGATCATCTTTAATTTTATACTTAGTAGTAATAAATGCTTGATCATTTAAGTTTCATTTTTTCCTACTCGGGTTCTTTATGTTTGTTCAATGTCCATATAGTTCTTTAATTTTCAAAATGTTTTCATGTTGACCATAATCCGTTAAATACATTAACGAGGTTAAGCCAAAAACTGATTAAGCTATTAATCATGACGCATGGCTCATTGATTTAAACTTTTTTTTTATTGACGTGGCTTTGATTTAAACTTTTCTTTGATGTGGCTTTGCAAAAAGGATACGATGTCGTTTTGGAATTTGAACAATTGAAAAAAAAATAAACCATTTAATTGGAAGGGTTTTCTGTTGGTATGTGTTGGTGGGAAAGCAAGAACCTTTGTGAGGAACCAATCTTCATCACCAACCACAAACACACAAGAAGAGGAAGGCTTGAGAGTTCGTCTTTAAGGTCTAAAAAATGTCTTTAGAGTAATCTTCATTATTGACCATATTGTTGTAGAATCCCAGACTTAAAGTTCTACCTCTAAGTTTGTTGCTATATTTTTCGTTCTCAGAAAGTCTACAAACACAACAGACACATGCAATAGTATATAAGCCTGTTACCTAGACTTGGTGCTCTTACATGTGGAACAGAAAAGAAGATAAAATAAACTTATCTAAAATTGTCTCTCTTATTTCATTTATCAATGTTGTATTTATATTACAAATTCTAACAAACTCAAACAACCTATAACAGACTTAACAAACTAATTCTGAATGAATACTCAACATTCACTCTTAATTTAGAATCAATCTTCAAAACTACACCTTTTGAACACCAAGTAAGTCTCTACATTTTTTAAATCTGCCCGACTTTAGAGGTTTTGTTAGGATATCTGTAATTTGCAACTCAGATCTACAGAACTCAAGCTTCAGCTCCTTTTTCTTGACCTTGTCTCTAAGGAAGTGATATATGTTATTAGTGTGTTTTCTCCTCCCATGAGCAAAAGGATGATTGGCCAAGTCTATCATAACCCTCGACAACATTTGTATGTCAAATCTTAGATTCATCCCCAACAACAACTTCTTTAACCATAGACCTTGACAGGCACCTTGATAGGCTACTATATACTTAGCTTCACATGTTGAGAGTGGTACTGCATAACATGTAGTCTTTGTCCTGTCTACTGGATCACCATTCCATTCTGAATTTGTGTATCCAACTAAGTCTGCGTCAAGGTTCATTTTCTCAAGTTTGAATAAAAATCCATGATCTAAGGTTCCTTTTAGATACCTTAGAATTCTTTTTGCTGCTAAAAAGTGTGAAGTCTTAGGTTCATGCATAAACCTGCTCACCAGCCCAATTCCATAAGATACATTAAGTCTGCTATGACAAATGTACCTAAGGGAACCAACTAATTGTCTAAACAGGGTTGGATCCACTGGTTGTCCTGCTTCATCCTTATCAATCGTGATACCAACTTCAACGAGGGTTGATGTTGGATTACAATCCAACATATTGAATCTCTTTAGTACATCAATAACAAACTTCCTATGGTACATGAATAAACCCTGCTCAGTTTTGAAAAATTCAATTCCCAAAAAATAAGTGAGTTCACCCAAGTCCGACATCTCAAATTCCTTCTTCATGCATTTCTTAACCTTCTCAATTTCCTTTTTATAGCTGCCTGTAATAATCATATTATCAACATACAAGCAAATTAGGAGTAGCTCACCATTATTTTACCTTTTGACATAGATTCTATATTATTCCTTACACTTATAGAATCCTTTAGTCTGTAAAAATCCATCAATCTTCAAATTCCAAGCTCTATGAGCTTGTCTCAGCCTATACAGATCTTTTCTAAGTCTGTACACCTTATTTCCTCCAACTTCAAAGCCAGATGGTTGATTTATATACACCTCTTCTCAAGTGGTCCATTTAAGAACGCAGACTTAACATCCATTTGGTATATCTTCCAACCAAATGAAATAGCAGCAGAAACAATCAACCATACAGTTTCAATTTTAGCCGCTAGTGCATATACTCCATTGAAATCAATCCCAGGTTTCTGTAAAAAAAAAACCCTTAGCTACAAGTCTGGCCTTGCACCTTGAAATCTCCTCATTCAGCTTCCTCTTTAGTTTGAAGACCCATTTAACTACAACAATCTTCTTACCAAAAGGAAGTCTGACCAATTCCCAGGTCTGATTTCTTTCAATAGATGTTAATTCCTCCTATATAACATTACACTAGCGCTTATCTTTTATTGCTTCTTCAAAAGAAATTGGTTCTGCTTTAGCCATCAAAGCCATGTGTATTAATTCTCTTTCAATTGTTACTTCAAAGTCTTTGTAGACTTGATAATATTCCAATCTAGAAGATGTTTGCATATTTCTTCTAAGTCTTTTGCCAATTGTTCTGGTACTTCCTTCCCTACCCGAGTTCTCTATTTCTTCATCTAGGTCTATTGTATTTCTGACTTCATCATTTTCCTCACTGATGGTGTCAGTTAACTCTATTACAAATGATAAGGAATCTGGCCTTTGTATTAGCCTCCATTTTTCTAATCTCAGCTATCGTCCATAGATCTTCAGTTTTAGGCTTTCCATCTTTATCAACAGGTACAAGATTATCTCCGTTTGTAATGATTCCCTATAGACTATACTAAGTAGACCTGATGAACTTTTCCATCATGTCTTTCCAATAGGGATAGTTTTCCCCAAGGAATATGGGAGGTCTATTTACAGAGGAACCTTTAGCTACAAGATGATCTTGTTGAGAAGCTGCCATGGATCTTGTGGGAGTGTTCAATCTAAAAGGACAAGTTTTAATACCAATTGATGGTTTAGAGTCAGACTTAGAAGGGGCTTGAATAAGTCTGAAACTCTTTTTGTGGAATATAACTTTTCAAACAAAAATGACATCAGACTTTGGTTAACACAGATTCAGACTAAAGAGATAAGGGATGGAGAGATTAGACACAACAGATTTATACTAGTTCACTTCCAACAAAGAAGTTACGTCCAATACCTTCAGACTTGAAGGATTTTCACTATATAAAAACGTCTTTTTACAAACACTGCATAACTCGTGCCTTAAGTATTCTTGACTCCAGTCACTCCTGGCTTAAACCCGAGTATTCTTTCAATAAGTCACTCCTGGCTCAATACTTAAGTATTCTTTCAAAAAGTCTCTTCAGGCCAACAATGTTTCCCTTAAGAAACTAAGACTGACAACACACCAGACTTTGATACAGGTTGTGATTTGAGAAGTGTTTGTGTTTTGGTAACTTAGTGTACAATAGAATAAAACTTTAAGTATAAATACACTAAGTAGAAAAAACAAAAACAAAGACTAAGTCTGCAAAAACTAGAAATACAAAGAAAGTCTTTGTCTTTGAAGCGAAAGCTTTGATTCAATCACTTGTGTTTTTTAGTTTGTTGCTTTCGTGTCTCTTGTAGTAAGTCTGAATGTCTCTTCGTATTTATAAGCCATTTAAGATATTCGTTATTGTTCCATGGAAAAGAGATAGTCGCTTGAAGCATGCAAACTTTAAGAGTTAAGAATAAGACAAAGGCTTGAAACGAGGATCTTCAGAAGTTGCGCTAAAGTGGGGTGCCTTGAGTATTATAGAGTAAAAGTTCTTTTGTTGGGTATGAACTACCATGAACTTTTGCAAAAACAGGCTTGGGTGACCTTCTGAAGTAATCTGACTCAAGTACTGACTTGTGTCAACTTTTAGATTAGAGCAAGGTAGCTTCCTTGATTTCTTCTACATACAAGCCTTGGTTTTCTGAAGAGTTTCTCTTCTTGTCCATTTCAATGATGAGAGTAGTTTAGCTTTGAACAATGCTAGATCTGAGGCATCTTCAAAATATCCTTGTGTAGATCAATGCAAAAACGTTTAGTGTATTTAATGATTAGGATCAACGTAAAAACGTTTTAACACTTAAATGATCATATTGATAGAAAAAAACATAAAGGACCTAAGTAGGAGAAAAAATGAAACTTAATAGACCAAACCTTTAGTTGCCAATATCTTATAAGCAAACTAACAAAGATAAACCAAGTTAACAAAATTCAGTATCAATTAGATAAAAGAAATCCAAAAAGATATATGCAAAATTCATGGGTTTTGAATAAACTTTATATATATATATATATATATATATATATATATATATATATATATATATATCAGAGTACTGTCAATTATAATATTAATTCTCTTATTAACTTATTGACACCTTAATAAATAAAATAGATGACAGAGAAGTAAATAAATGATAACTACAACAACAAATAGATATTGATATATGTTTTAAAAACAAACTATGGTTTTCTTCTTTGTTACAAAACCATTTATGGGTTTAGTTAACGTAGAAGTATACCGATAATAAACATAAAAAACAAGTACAGTGATAATAACAAGTTGATGCTTTTGATAGGCTCGCAATTGGCCGCGTCACAACTAGTTTTGGACACTACGTGTCAAACTTTCAACTGCTTGATTTGTCTTTCACTCCCCCTCTGCAAAACCCAACCAATAACGTTGTTATTATTCATATTTCATGGCCATTCTCCACTTCACACCACTTCCATTTCTTTCCCTCAAAACCAGCGTTAACACCAAGTCCACATTAACCTCAATTCTCACAAACCAAACGACAAGAAATTTGTTCCCAACGACGAACATGTCGGCCTCAACCTCATCATCCACAACGTACCAAGTTCCAGAGCAAGACGGTAACAACATGGACCAGACATTTCGAAGGCACACGTTTAACACCAAGAGGAGTGGCACAGGAACAGCCATTGTGTGGTTCAGGAACGATCTCAGAGTGTTGGATAATGAAGCTCTCTTCAAGGCATGGCTTTCATCACAAACTTTGTTACCTGTCTATTGTGTTGATCCTCGACTCTTTGCCACCACTTATCATTTCGGCTTCCCAAAAACTGGTGGTACTGTTATACACACATTCACATTCGCCTTTTATGTCTTTTATTTTAGCCTTTTTTGCTTCATTGTTAATGTTGTGGATTGAATGCTAGCACTGTATAAAAGCGCTTAAGGAAACGCACTTTAAATTTGCTCTTAAATTACATCACAGCACCACTTTCAGTCTCTCATTACTTCTGTGCAGCATTGAGAGCACAATTTCTCCTTGAATGTTTGGCTGATTTGAGGAAGAATTTGATGAAAAAAGGACTTAATTTGCTTATAAAACATGGGAAGCCTGAGGACATTCTTCCTTCTCTGGCCAAAGCTTTTGGAGCTCATACAGTAAGTCTTCGATTTTAAAGCCTGATTAACAAGCTAGTTTGGAATCGATGGGATTACTTAGTAGTTGAAGTTGTAGGATCTATTAACAATGAATGTATAATGATCAGGTGTATGCACAGAAAGAAACTTGCAGTGAGGAGCTGAAAGTTGAAAGGTTAGTCATAAGAGGTCTTCAACAAATTGTGATATCACCTGAGGAATCCACTGGTGCGAAAGTTTCAAACAGCGTTCCTAAGTTACAGTTCATTTGGGGTACCACTATGTACCACCTTGATGACCTTCCTTTTGATGCCAATTGTTTGCCCGATGTGTATACTCAATTTCGTAAGGCATGATGTTTTCAATCAACATTTGTTTTTCAGTGCTACTTATGCGTGCTAATGGGATCCAAATCTTCAGATTGTTGAATCCAAATGTACCGTACGTGCATGCATCAAACTTCCAGCATCTCTTGAACCTCCTCCCTTAATTGAGGACTGGGGATGCCTTCCTACATTAGAGCAGCTGGGACTTTGCTCACAGAATGTAGGTTCGCCATAAGTGACATTTGTCGAGATTTTTGTGTGCTTTTTATCTGAAAGTAACTTATCTTTTGAACTCAACAATGAAAAGATAAAGAATTTTGTTCTTTTGTTTTGTTTCCTTCCTCCTAATGTAGGTTAGCAAAGGGATGAATTTTGTAGGGGGTGAAACTGCAGCATTGAGCAGAGTACATGAATACTTTTGGAAGAAGGTTGGTTTTCTCAAATTGACCATGTAGATCAAATTTATGTCATGTCATTGTTCCTGCATATGGCTGTTCTATAAATAGTGATGTTGTACAAGAGCGGTTTTTTGTTAATTTTTTGGGTGAACTGTAAATTCAGGAGTCTTATTTGATGATGATGTTTATTATTCTTCTATTTGTGAATTGCATTTATAGTATCCATCACATGCCGCATGAAATGAATGCATGGCTGGCTATCTTGATACAATGAATTGGCAGTAACTTTGTATACATATTACTTGGGTGTTATTTAATTTCGAATGCAACAAAATTTGGAAAAAGGATCAAATAGAAAAATAAATGCTTAAGCTCTAGTAAAATTTTTAGGAACTAAAAATGTAGCATATATGTTGGAGATATTGATGCCAGCCTTTGTTTGGTTATCTAATGCATTCTTGACATTGCTCATGTGTAGGATTTACTAAAAGTATATAAAGAGACCAGAAACGGGATGTTAGGGCCTGATTATTCTACAAAATTCTCACCATGGCTTGCCTCGGGAAGTTTGTCTCCTCGCTTCATATATGAGGAGGTTATAATTTTCAATAATCTCTATTTTGTGCGCTGAATGACATCTAGCAAATGAGAGGGCATGCATTAACAAAGTTTTGTCTGTTCTTTACAGGTGAAGAGATATGAGAATGAAAGATTAGCAAATAGTTCTACCTATTGGTAAGTAGTATTAGCATTGCATCTTTCTTATTAATGCATATTTAAATTATATTTGTCGTTGATATTCTCTTTTTTACCAGTTTCTCAATTGTTTCTGTAGAACTGAGTAACTGGTCTGTCTATTTGGATTTTGCTAAGTTACTATAACTGCATCTAGAAAAGACTTTTTTGCAGAGTAGTTATTTATTTCTTATTATTATTAATTCACTGTGTGTTTATGATAAGATGAATTAAGTGAAAAAGTAAGAGTGATGCTCAAAGATATGGGAGAAAAATAATAACAGGATAAAGCCTTAATTCTCCTCCTTTCTCATTATGTGTTGATTTTTTTTGGTCTGAACCTGTCTTTATTTTTACAGGGTGTTGTTCGAGCTGATATGGAGAGATTACTTTAGGTTTTTGTCAGTGAAATATGGGAATTCACTTTTCCATATAGGTATTGATTTATTGAAGTATTTGATGGCTCTGGTGTTGTCCAGAGTTATGGTTTAAATTTTTTGTCTCATACTGGGGTGCTAGTCACAGCTAGCAGTTATGAAGCGCAAAAGAGATAATGCATCTTTGCAGGACTTGCACATCACACGTATAACCTGCTTTTCTTTTCAGGTGGTCCTAGGAAAGTTCAACAGAACTGGAGCCAAGATAAGAAGTTGTTTGAATCATGGAGAGATGGTTGTACAGGGTACAGTTTATATCAGAGACCCTGAGTGTGACAGAATTTTCTTGTTTCTTTTAATACAATCTCTAGTACTTGATTGATATTATGTTTGTTGTCTTTTAAATCCAGTCTAACTTTTGTCTCTAGCATAATATCTTAGAATTATCTTACATATGCATCTTTGTTACGGGGGAGAAAACTTTAATGATCAAATCAAAATTGGTAATTATTAAGGAGATCTCATTTAGGTTAGGAATATGACCAATATCTTTTCATAAAACTTGTGTCAATCTTCAACTCATGAGTTAGTTTTTTAATTCAAATTAGGTTCGTCATTTGTACTATGGTAACTGAGCCCTCATCATTCTTGAATGTTAAGCCCTCTGCAAAATGTTAGTGACGCACCAAATGTCTTACATTGATTAGTAAAGGTATCTTAGCATCAATCAAAGAGAGGTAGAGAGGCTTGAGAAAGGGGGAAACAAGAATGTATATGTGGAAGAGATAATAGTTTCTATTGATTGATAACAAATTACAAAGAGTTTATATATATTAGAAGCTATTGCATACAAGGGAAACTAACAACCTCTAACTAACTCTAACTTCTTCTAACAATTATAACAACTTCATCTCTCTACATACCCCTCAAATTCAGGGACGTGAAAGGCATCACTCTGAGTCTGAACTTACAGTCTTGGAAGGGAGCTTGGGCAACAGACTTAGTTAGAACATCAGGAGTTTGACTAGAGGATGGAATATGGAGGACTCTTGGTTGTTTGGCCGTGGTTTTATCTCAAACAAAGTAAAGATCGAGGTCAACATGCTTAGCCTTCGAATGCAACACGAGATTGGAAAAGAGCTAGACAGCATTGAGGTTATCACAGAAAACTGTAGGAGCAGAAGGCATGGGAACATGGAGATCTTACAGAATAAATTGAGTCCAAGTGAGTTCCATAGTGACAGCAGCTAGGCTCCTGAACTCAGTACTGGAGCGAGAGACTACTGTTTGCTTGTTTGAAGACCAAACAACAAGATTGGAGCCTAGGTATATGCAATACCCTGAGGTGGATTTCCTATCATCTGGGTCCGAACCCTAATCAGCATCACAAAAGGCCGTGAGATGCAGATAAGGGGATTTGTCCAGGAGTACACCATCAATAAGAGTACCCTTGAGATATCTGAGTATGCGTTTGGTAGCCTTCTAATGAAAAACCCTGGGACAATGCATGAACTGATAGAATATGTTGACTGAGTAAGCAATCTCAGGTTTGGTGATGGTGACATATTGTACCGCACTAACCATGGATTTGTAGAGTTGAGGATCATCAAAGAGATTAGGATTATCACCGGACAATTTTTGACCACTGACCATGGGAGTGGTCATAGGCTTCACAGTTGACATATTGGCCTTCTGCGATAAGTCAGAAACGTACTTGGTCTGGGATAAGTGCAGATCACCAAAGGCTATGGAACTAACTTGTATACCAAGTAAGTAATTGAGAGGTCCAAGATCTCTGAGGAAACTGATGATGCAATTGCTGAATGATCTGACTTAGAGTGGAAGCATAATTGCAGGTGAAGATAATATCATCCACATATACCAAAACTAGCATGATGACTCCAAATGATATTCTGACAGACAAAGAGGAATCACTCTTTGCAGACTTAAACCTTTCAGATGTGAGGATGCAATTTCTAGAACTAGGCCCTCGGTGCCTGTTTCAGACCATAGAGAGCCTTGTTAAGTCTACACACAAGATGATCTTTGTCTTTCTCATAGCCAGGAAGCTGCAACATGTATATTGTCTCTTCTAAATCCCCATTTAGGAAGGCATTACTGACATTTACTTGTCTTATGTGCTAGTTCAGTTGAAGAGCAAGGGTAAGAATTGTTCTCACAATAGTAAGCTTGACTACTGGACTAAAAGTTTCAGAAAAATCAAACCCTTCTTTCTGACTGAACCCTTTTGCAACCAGTCTGGTCTTATATTTGTTTATGCTTCCATCAGGATTCTTTGAACACCCATTGATAGCCAACTACATTGCTTTGATATGGTCTTGGTACTAGAGTCCATGTCTTGGTTTGCATGAGAGCTTGATAGTCTTGATCCATGGCTTGGTTCTAATTGGGAGAGGAGAGTTGACTTCACTGATTTTGGTTCAGACTTTGCATCAGTAGGCAGAATCTGAATCTTAGCTGAGGTAGACTTTGGGCGTACGAACTGCATTCTTGCTTTTGATTTGCATAGAATGAGTGTTGTGGACAGGAGGCTGAGGTGGCAAGGGAATGCCTTCATTTGATGGAGGTCCACTGGCTGGAGCAGACTCTTGTGGACACACTCAAGGTAAATAGACTTAGGTGAAGTAATCTTAGGAAGAACCAACTTAGGTAAAGCAAACTCAAATTCACATGAAGCATCAAGTTCCTGAATAGCATCAAACCTGTTAAAAGTGGATACAACAGGTATAGCAGGCAACATTTGTCTATTATCTCTAGCTAAACTAGGTCTATTGGCCAGAAAGGGCTGATTCTGAAAAGGAAAAGTATGCTCATCAAACTGAACATGTCTAGAGATATAAACCTTGACATTGGATGCAAGACACAAATAACCCTTATGTTGAGAACCATAGCCAAGGAAGGTACACTGGTCAGACCTGAAATCAAGTTTGTGTTTGTTGTAGGGTCTCAAACAAGGATAGCAGGCACACCCAAACACGTCCAGGCTTGTGTAAGTGGGTCTAGAACCTGTGAGAACTTCAACAGGACTCTTATTTCCTAACACGAGTTGGCAGCCTATTTATTAGGTTAGTAGTAGCGGTAAAGGCTTCCCCCTATAATTTCAATGGCATGTGTGCATTAGCCAAGAGGGAAAGACCAACTTCTGTAATGTGTCTGTGCCTTCTTTTAGCTAGACCATTCTGCTGATGAGTGTGAGGACAACTCATTCTATGTTGAATACCATGATCTGCTAGAAACTTAGCTAGAACAATATACTCCTTCCCATTATTAGTTTGCAGCATTTCAATTTTGGTATCAAATTGATTTTCAACAAGAGATTTGAAGTGATAAAAGCAATTGGCAGTTTCTTATTTATTTTCAATGAGGTATAACCATGAGAATTTGGAATAGGCATCAGCGAAATGTAGGTAGTCTTTACTGCCATTATTAGCAGTGACAGGTGAGGGTCCCTAGACATCACTGAAAATCATTTGAAGAGGCTTGTTAAACTAAGTGTTTGACACTGGAAAAGGTAATTTGTGTGATTTGCCGAAGGCACAAACTTGATAGACACTATCAGCAATATGACTAGCAGTTGGTAAACCACAAGATTTCATAACTTGTAAAACAATTCTAGCATTAGCATGACCTAATCTATTGTGCCACAGAATGTACAAAGACTTTGTATTATTGGTTTGAACAGTATTACAACGGAATTGCTGATTATTACAGTTAGGTACATTTGACAAAGTCTGCTGATTATTACAGCTGGGTAGATTCAGAGAAATGGGGTCAAAAGCATAAAGTCCATCTTTAAATTGGCCTTGAAGAATTACTTGGTTGGTCCCCTAGGATTTAACAAAGCATTTATCATAATGGAACTCAAAATAGACATTGTTATCTCTAGCAAATTTAGACATACTTAACAGATTTTTACTAATTTGTGGCACATGTAACAGATTTTGAAGATAGAGAGGTGTTTGATAATAAGGTGAGGTTATAACAAAACTATCAACGTTTTTAATGTCTGATGGTTTACCATTTTCCATTCTCACAACTTTATCACCATTATTTTTGAATTTTGAGAAAATTACCTACATTAGGAGTAACATGTGCTGTTGCACCTGATTCAGGATACCATGTAGGGTCATAATAACACTCAGTGTATGAGTTGACACTACCAAGAGAGGTAGAGGATTGGTTCTGGTTTCTGCCTTGAAATTCATTGCTACTCTTGAACTGTGAGTCATACTTGTGGAAACAATCTAGAGCAGTGTCGCCAGCTTTTCCACAGACTTGGCACTGAGGTCTGTTATGATAATTGCCACCATGAAATCTGTTTCCACTTCTCGGGAACTTTCCTTTTCCTCTAAAGTACCCTGGCCTTCCTCCTATAAAGAATCCTCTACTGCTTCTTTGGAAATCTTGATTCTGAAAATTCTGATTTTGGAATGCGTAGTGACTGACCATGTTAGCATACATAGTCTCCTAAGGTGGCTGATACCCAACCATGTTAGCCTGCACAACAACTATAGGAGGGGTTTCAGCTTTCTTTTGTCTCTTAATCCTTTCCTCGACTGTAATGAGAAAGGATTCTGTCTCTGCCACAGTGTGTGGATCAGTTCTTGAAATTATAGAGGTCATTATTGGATTGCATTCTTCAGGCAGGCCATCTAACAGATTTTGAATGTGCTCGGACCTATCAATGGGTGCACCTACTGCAGCTAGTGTATCAACAGTTTTCTTGATTACAAAAACATACTGGTTCATGCAATTCCCTCCTTTCTTTGTGCTCTTTAGGTGAAGCCTCAGCCAGCTCACCTTCGCATGTGTGGTCATGGCAAAATAAGCCATTAGATTCTTCCAAACTTGGAAGGCATGTTCGCACCCAACCATCCCGGTGAGGAGATTTGTGGACATAGATGCAAGAAGCCAGGTAAGAATCAGCTAGTCTTGCTGCTCCCACTTTCCAAATTCTGGGTTTATCTTCTTTGCTATCTCATCTTCTGTAGTAAGAAATTTCTTTGGCATGCCACCTTGATCTTCTTCAATGAATCTTGAAAGTTTGTATCCTCTAATCATGCCCAATGCTTGTTGTTTCCACATGAGGAAATTATCATCATCTAGCTTGATAGAAACAAGGATTATGGGTGGCTGTGTAACCACCGGAGGCCCAGGCGTGAAACTCATCTCTGGATGGATGAGCTATGATACCATAAAAGCATTCAAGCATCAATCTAAGAGAGGTAGAGAGGCTTGAGAAAGGGGGAAACGAGAATATATACGTGGAAGAAATAATAGTTTCTATTGATTGATAATGAATTACAAAGAGTGGATATATACTAGAAGCTATTGCATACAAGGGAAACTAGCAAACTCTCAACCTCTAACTAACTCTAACTTCTACCAACAACTATAACAACTTCATCTCTCTACAATTAGGAGTAATAGAAAGAAAGGGATGACTAAAAGCCTCTGAATGTATTATTTCTTTCCTCCGTCTGCATGATTACACAGATTATTTCAAATACAAAATACAAATTGCATTTGTATTGTAACTTCTACTTATTTAAAATTTCTTGAAAGTGAATCAATCAACTGACTTACTTACCTTATATTTTTCTCTCAGCTTAAACCTTCTTAATCCCTCAAACTTCCCTGTCAAGACATAGGTTCATGTATCAAAGAGTCAAACCATCCGCATGTGTATTTCCAAAGTGAATTGACATTTTCTTCACTCTAAATTTTTCCACCTTTGGCATGAACATTTAGGTATCCTCTGATAGATGCCAACATGAAAGAACTGTCATCTACAGGGTTTATGTCAAATCGAGGACGACAGGTGAACTAGAGCCTATATTGTGTTTCTACAGTTAATAATTGCTAGAAATTTTTACAAATTGATCTTTTTTACCAAAATAGATGATATTATATTTTACTGAGATTTTGCAAACACCTTTGTAACTGAAACATGAAACTTGATTACCGTTTTGACAGATTGTGTGTTCCTTTCTAGTTCGTGATATGGGCATAGATTGGCGCATGGGAGCAGAATGGTTTGAGACATGTCTTTTGGATTATGATCCATGTTCTAATTATGGAAACTGGACTTATGGATCAGGTAATTATATTTGGAAAACTGTGCTAATCATCTAATTCACGACTCCACACGGGTGCATGTAGGAGTAAGCCAGCATGTGCCAAATTACTTCATTATTTAATTTAAAGAATGTTTATAGTGGTATCCAATATAATCCTTGAACCCTTTTTACCATTAAGCCAGTGTGTGCCTACTAAACTACCAAGCTATAGTGGTACTGGAAAGTGAATAACTAATTGGGGCATTGCATCATTTGTTAACATGGCCATATTGATTAATGGTATTATTAGAACCACTCAGATTCCTATGCTAGTTGGAGAGTTGTTTGTTTCTGTTTGTTTATATGAATTCAGGAGTTAGGACTGACATAGTTAAAGAACGTAAGTAGAAGAAGGGAAAAATGATTACTTGTTTGATCAGACTATCTAATGATTTCTGAAAGAAAATACATAGATTTTGTCACATGTACGTCATGCCATGCCCTCATTACTATTCCGTTGACAAATTTTTAAACACAGAAAATTACAATCCGTAGTCTTTCTCTTTTCTCTGTCCAGGTGTTGGGAATGATCCCAGAGAAGATCGTTATTTCAGCATCCCTAAACAGGTAAGTGGCTATAAGGAGTTTCAATGTTTCACAATACATGGTTCACCTTCAGTGACATGCTATAACTAAAGAGATAGCGTGCGTTTACCACATTAAGTAAGTGTAGTAGCTCAGCACTTCATTCCTTAAATAAGTGGTTGGGACTTCAATTCTCAACTCTTACAAATAAGAGGCATTCAGTGACTGGTTTTCCTACTGCTTTGTGCGAGGGCCGTGGGATTAGTCTCACGCTCATGCGTGTTGGGTGCTTTTTTGATCCTAAAATTCGACTATTATTTAGAGGATAGAAACTGCAAATTAAGATCAAAACTTCCTGTTCTAAAAGTTTAGTGAAACTTTATGAATGGTTTTATATATATTTTTTAAAATATGTTAAAGTTAATAATTAATGTATTAATTTTGTTAATAAAGAGTCAAACTTTTAACTTTCTTCCTCCTTTATAAATCTCTTACTACTAAACTAACTTATCACTTCATGAATGGTTTTATCTATAACATGATCAAATCAAATACACTTGTCATAGGTTATGTAATGTTGAAATCTAGGGATGTTCGATATGGGATCTTCTCACATGTTAGAAAAAGCTTAGAAACGGCAACTTATTAAAGTGAACTTAGATTTTTTTTTTACTGATAAGGTGCTATCATTTTTTTCAGGCTCAAACATATGACCCTGAAGGTGAATATGTGGCATACTGGTTGCCACAGCTACGAAAACTCCCAAAAGATAAAAGGAATATTCCTGGAAATTTATTATACATTCCTCAAATTGTACCGCTCAAGTTTGGAAATGCTAGTAGACACAACAAAGAGGACAACAAGCCCCCTGGTGCAAGAAGAGGCAACGATAGAGCTAGTGAAAGAAGATGGAACAGGAGATAAATTTGGAGAATAGCAGAAGAGATATATTACAAGCTCTTAACATTATAACTTCCATTGGTCAACGTGACAATCTCCTTACAAGGTTGTTATAACCTAATCCTGTTGCAAGGTCCAAGGGTTCTGTTCTGATGTATCAAAAAATGTTATTATCTTATTAAACTATTCATGAACTATTCAAATTCAGTTAATTATATATTTGATCAAGTTAGTTTGTTTAGTTAAATGAAAATGAACTTCAAGCTTAAAGATGAACTCGATTATTTAAATAAGAGAAGCCCAAATTATGTCTACTATTTGGGTTGATCCTTTCCGATGTGTCTATGTTAACCCGTTAACAATCGTTGCTTATGTGATGCTTAGTTGACCGAAAAAGCAAAAAAAACTGGTTACCACGTGGATTCATTTGCCATGACATAAAAAAATACCCTATCCGTTTTCTTTCTTTCCTCATCTCTCTTCTCACACAAAGAAGATAGATGATGGCGCAACAGTTCGGGGCACGTGGTGGCTCTAGTCAAAATAGGGACCGGGAATGTCGGAAACCATGAGACGCGGTTAGGGTGGCACGTCGTGGCTGAGACCATTGTTGTCGTCGATCTCGCTTTGTGGACGCTCCACTCCCAACAGCCTAGACAAACCTAACCTCAAAAACACCAACCTTGTTGGCTTCTAGCCGGACAGTTTCGACTCATTCATGAGTTTGCATGAGTTTCGTCTCTCTCACAACAACCTCATCGGGGATTTACCGAAGTCGTTTGCAGTGTTAAAACTCTCAGTGTGCTTGAATGAACCAGATGACCTTGCTTTCTCACATAACCTAGAATCTGCCATGGCCAATGACTGTAAAACTAAAAGGAGAAACACAGAGATAGGCAAAGAGGAGAACGGAGAAACCAAGGAGAAAAAGAAGAAGAACAAGGAGAAAATGTGATTCATTCAGCATATGAAAAGAGGCAATACAAAGAGTTTATATACAAGTTAGAAAAATAACAAACAAACTAATCCTAACAAAAAACTAACTAATCACTAATTAGTTAGCATAATAAATACATATAAACAGCCCACCTCAAGCTGGAATGTGTATGTCATGCATTCCAAGCTTAGAAATGAGAAAGAAAAAAGGTCCAGCTGCAAGAGGCTTGGTAAGAACATCAGCTAGCTGCTCTTTGGAGGGGATAGGAAGAAGAAGAATTCTGCCAGCCAATACTTGATCCCTTATAGTGTGACAATCAAGTTCAATATGCTTGGTGTGCTCATGGAAAATAGGATTACAAGCTATATGCCTTGTTGATTGGTTGTCAAAAAATAAAGTGATTGGTGAGGCATGAGGAACAATAAAGTCACTAAGTAAGGAAACCAGCCATTGAGCTTCACAAGTTGCTAAGGCAAGAGCACGATATTCGGCCTCAGATGAAGACCTGGGAATAGTATGTTGTTTCTTGGTTTTCCAGGAAATAAAAGATTGGCCTAAGAAGAAACAAAATCTAGTGACTGATCTACGGCTTTCCAGGCAAGAGGCCCAATCAGAATCTGAGTAACCAGTTAACTTGAGATTAGAGGTAAAGGAAAAGAAAAGACCTTTAGTAGGAGATTGTTTGACATATCGAAGGACCTTGAGGGCAGCCTGATAATGAGCAGAAGTGGGTTGAGCAAGAAATTGGCTAAGCTTACTCACTGAAAAGGATAAGTCTGGTTTGGTGTTTGTGAGATAAACAAGCATGCCAATTAGTTTTCTATATGATGTAGGATTAGAAAATGAGGTGCCTGATTGAAAACCAAGTTTGGAAGAAGAATCCATGGGAACAACACTTGGTTTGGAGGCAAGAAGATTAGTCTCCTGAAAGAGATCCAGTGCATATTTCCTCTGGTACAGCAAGATGTCAAATTGGGACCTGGCCACTTCAAAACCGAGGAAGAACTTCAAGGTGCCAAGATCTTTGATGCCAAACTTACCATGTAGCAATAACTTCATGTGAGTAATCTCATCAAAATCCTAGCCTGCAAGAACAAGATCATCCACATAGGTTAGAATAGTAGTGAAACCTTTGGAAGTGTTCTTGGTGAAAAGAGAATAGTCTACTTAAGACTGAGTATAGCCTGATGAAATAAGAACTTTAGTGAGTTTAATATTCCACTGTCTGCTAGCTTGCTTGAGTCCATATACAGACTTAGTAAGTTTGCAAACCAAGTTAGGTGCAGGCATAGACAATCCTGGTGAAGGCTCCATGTAAACATCCTCATTTAAAGAGCCATGAAGAAATGCAATAGTGATATCTAGTTGATAAAGGTGCCAGCCCTGAGCAAAGGCAATGGATAATAAGAGCCGAATAGTGGCCATTTTAACCACAGGACTGGAGGTTTCCAGAAAATCAATGCCTTCGGTATGTGTGAAGCCTTTAGCAACAAGCCTGGCCTTGTGCCTTTCAATGGAACCATCTGCTCTAAGTTTTACCTTAAACACCCACTTGCATTGAATAACTTTCTGCCTTGTAGGAAGTTGAGTGAGTTGCCAAGTTTGATTATCCTCTAGAGCTTACAACTCAGCATTAAAAGCATTCTGCCAACAAACCTCTTTAACAGCTTTAGAATAAGAGGGAGGTTCACGAATAGAAGACAATGCTAAAGAAAAATTTTTATGAGAAGAATTTAAAGAATGATAAGAAAGGACAGAGGACAAGGGATACCTGGGAGATGGATGAACTGATGAGTCACCTGAAGTTGCCAATGTATGATGAAAATCTTGAAGATAAGATGGAAGACGTCTTTCTCGGTTGGACTTTCTAGGGTGATTGTCATGTTCAGGTGCTGGTGGCTAAAATTCAGGGGATAGATGATGATGTGAAAGAGGTAGAGGTATGTGAGTAGGCTGAGGTATGTGAAGGGAAGGTGTATCATCATCATAGGAAATAAGTGGATCATTCAAAGGTTTATATGAATGAAGGTTTTGTGATATGGAAGGGGATGGAAACATGGAGAAAATATTTTCATGAAACTAAATATGTCTAGAAAGAAATAATTCCCTGGTTTTCAAATCATAAAGCAGGTAATACCCTTGGTCCCAGACTTGAATCCTGAGAAAACACATTTCTTTGCCCTTGGATCGAGCTTGGTTCTATGTGAAAAAAGTGTAGATGCAAAAGCTAAACAGCCAAAAACCTTTAAATGTGAAATATTGGGTAATTTTCCTTGATATAAAACTATATATGGGGATTTATTTTTCAAAAATTTTATAGGTAACCTATTTATTAAATAGACAACATGAGCTATAGCATGGTTCCAAAAAGATTTGGGAACATGTGACTGAAACATCAAAGTCCTGGCCATGCTTAATATGTGTTGGTGTTTCCTCTCTACAATGCCATTTTGTTGAGGGGTCTCAACACAAGATGTTCGGTGTATAATCCCTTTCAAAGTAAACCATTGTTTCATTAAAAACTCATTGCCATTATCTTTTCTAATGATCTTGATTTTCTTGTGAAATCGAGTCTTATTAAGTTGCACAAATCGTTGAACTAAAATACTAGCTTCAGATTTTGATTTCATGAAATAAAGCCAGGTAAATCTACTTGTATTATCCACAATAATAAGAAAATATCGATGACCAAAGGCAAAAGGTATGGCCAAAGGGCCCCAGATGTCAATGTGCACAATTTCAAAAAGATCAACAGTAATAGTGTTGCTATTTGTAAAAGGTAATCTTTTCTGCTTTCCAAAGTAACAAGGATCACAGGGATTATTGGATTTATTACAATTAATAAAGGGATACATTTGTCTTAACTATTGCAATTTCTCATGAGAGGGGTGACCAAACCTGGAGTTCCAAGAATTAGGATTATATGAGTAAGAAACATTAGCCCAACTCTGAGAGAAGTCTGGAAAAACATCTTTAAAGTGAATAGGATTCATCACATAGAGGTCATACTATAAGTCAGCTACACCAATCATCTTTAATGTATGAGAGTCTTAGATCCGACAATATGTCATAAAAAAATGAATTTACAAGACAAGGTTTGTGTAAGTTTAAAGACTAAAATTAAGTTGAATTGAAAAGAAGGAACAAACAACACATCAATAAAGTATAAGGATTTAGTAAAAAAAAATAGTGCCAGTAGTGGTGGCCACAACCTTATTTCCATCAGGAAAATTTAGGAACACAGGTCAAATGGCCTTATAAGTATGAAAAAAATTCATATTATTACAAACATGTACAGTGGCTCCTGTATCAATGATCCTTGAGCCAGATAGTGAAGAATTAGCTAAAGTGAACACAAAACCTGATGGTTGAGTAGATGAGTTCTTATTCTAAGTGTTGGAAGTGATCTGATTTACATCCTAAGTATTATTTTGTTGTAGTAATGCAAGTAATGCTTGGTGTTGGTCTGGAGTGAAAGTCAAGCTAGGCATATCTCTTGTTTCCTTTAGGGACTGAACACTAAGTCTGTCGTCACCATCCTCATTGACATCCTCGTGAATGCAGTGATTGATATTTTGATTCTGCTTAAAATAATATGGTGGAAAACCGTGTTTCCTATAGCAAGTATCCACTGTGTGACCAGACCTTCCACCGCGAGAGCACAACTTTGTGTTGTGATTCTTGTTTAGGAACCCACGATTTCCAAAATTGACAAATCTTTCTCTACCTTCTCTAAAGTTTCCACTACCTTGTCTGCCACCAAATGTCATCAAGACAGGAGATAATTGAGAATTGCTATCATTTTTCCCTTGATCAGTAGTAATGAGGACTTGAGATTCTGGAGCAGTATTAGCTAATTGCCTTTCTTGCTGTACAAGCAGAGAAAACACCTTACCAATCTCAGGTAAAGGATCAAGAAGCATGATTTGAGATCTCACAGGGGCATATTGCTCATTCAAACATTTGAGGAAACGAATCACGTAATCACTCTCTCTATATTTCTTGATAATACGTATTAACTAACAACTACATATCACTCAGCATATGCAGCTAGGTATTGGCCTAAAATTGTCCAACTCCTGCCACAAGCCTTTCAGCTAAGTATAGTATGCAATAATCGACAAGTGTCCTTGCTTCAAGGCATAAATCTCCTCTTGAAGCTTAGAAATCCTGAAAACATCACCCTGATAATATTGATCTTTTAAATCCTTTCATATTTTTGTAGCTATGTCCATCCATAACACGCTTTGTGCTATCGATGGTTCCAAAGAATGCATGATCCAAGATAAAACCATTGTATTACATCTCTCTCATGCACCAAGCATAGCATCATTTTGTTCAGGTCTCGACAAGGTGCCATCAACAAGACTGATCTTATTTTTGGATCTCAGTCCTATAATCATAGATGTGGACCAGGAGTGGTAATTTTCTCCATTCAAAATCAAAAGAGCTATAGAAACACCAGGATTCTCGTTTGCATATAGGTAATACGGGCTTGAAACATCAACCACCGAATTTGCCATTAAATAGATCAATTAACGAAAAATAGAGATCTTGAAGATTCCAAAACAAAAATGCAAGAAAGGAGAAGAGAAACAACAATATAACCTCACAAAGCAAATCTGAAGAAGAAAATGAAGCCTTACAGCAAAAGAAGAAACAGATCGAGGCAGAGATCAATTCTCAAAGATGAAGAATCGAAACCTCGACCAAAGAGTATTTGAGTTTCAAGACGCGCAGTAGAGAGCCTTGTGTGCTTGAATGAACCACATGACCTTGCTTTCTCACATAACCTTAAATCTGCCATGGCCAATGACTGAAAAACTAAAAGGAGAAACACAGAGATAGGCAGAAAGGAGAATGAAGGAACCAAGGAGAAAGAGAAGAAGAACAAGGAGAAAATATGATTCATTCAGCATATGAAAAGAAGCAATACAAAAAGTTTATATACAAGTTAGGAAAATAAAAAATTAACTAATCCTAACAAAAACTAACTAATCACTAATTAGTTAGCATAATAAATACATATTAACATGCAGGATCTGGAATTTGCAAAATTTATGGCTCAACAATTAGAAAGATAGGTTTGGCTTTTCAGATTCTATTGAGTTGCTCTCTTCAATGACCCATTCGTTACACGTATGGTGATGATAGGTTGTGGTGGTGTTAGATTAAAGGAGAAACCTCTTCTCCTTGGTAGACTGAAAGGGTTGATGGGAATGGTGTTGACGATGGGTTTTGGGTTGTGATGGTTATGGAGATTTAGCCAAAAAAAAAAGGAGGGGAAACCCCTTTCTGTTTGATCTCTATTTTTGTTATTCTTTTTCTTATCTCTATTTTGTGTGTTTTCCTTAATGGGATGTTTAAAGGTGGTTCATGACAGTTATGGGTAGGGTTACGAGTTTTAATATTTAGAATTTGTGGGGTTAAGACGCCAGGAAATAAATGTCAATCGCCACAAATTATGTCTTTTTGGTAATTCCACGTATGCAAGTTCGGTGAATTAGGCATACCGATTTGACAAAAAAACCTAATTTTAAAATTTTAGGGAGAAAAAATATATAAAGTACTAACTTAAACGAATAATCAAATATAAGATACGAAAAATTTAATTTTACCCTTAACTTTTAATATGAATAATATTTTAAGTACTAAAATAAAAAATAAAAATTACTAAACATGATATATGTATCATAAATGAATTTGATTAAGGGATTCATACCGGTATCCCAATGTCTATATGTTTATAATCATGTGACATTTGGTATTGTGATAATATCCTAAGGTATAGCAAGGAACGTAATCTATGATACTCAATATGAAGCTCATGATGTTAAGCTAATGGACTCGTTTGTTTAAGCTTATTTTAAGAGATAAGTATTTTTTTAAAAAACATTTATTTTAAATGTTGATATGTTTGTTTAAAGTTTTAAAAATAAGCAAAAACTGAAAATAAGTTGATTTTTACTTATTTTAAGAAACAACTATTATCTGCTTATTAAAAAGGTGATTATCAATAAAGCGTTTTTTTATAAAGCACTTAAAAATAAGTTTAAACAAACACGTATATCGAAATCAACGTGTAAAATTGTCAGATTACTAGGCTTTACTTGTATTTTAGAAGAAAAAAATTTAACACAACCAACTAGCATTAAAAGGGTGTCACATTGATTTTTATAAATACCCAATATTTAGTACATATAATATTAAGATAGTTAATTTGATCACTAACGTTTGAGAGCTGGATATTGTATATAATATTAACTTGAATGTTGGAATATGTGACATCTAAATTCATCCCACAATTCAAACAACATCAGATAGAATAATAAATAATGAGTAATCTTGATCCTCATTAAATTTGAGAAGAACATACTAATTTATCATTAGACTTATAAATAAAATATTCACACACATAGACCCTTTACCAACCCAATTAGAATTAAATAAATAAAATTAAACTCTAATACTTTTAACAAAATCAGGCTAAACTTAGAGGGTAAGTTTCGATGTTTGGGTTTGTACGTCCAAGCCACAAGGAGATTATGAAATCACTACACCATATCATCGTATATATGATGTATATTTCCTTTCCTCTTTAAGCCACATGGATACTGTGAAATCACTACACCGCATCGTGTATGATATATATTTCATTTCCTCTTTTACGACCCCATATCGTCTCGTCACGCTACCTCGATGATCAACGTATAGTGATCCATAGGAACCTCACTCTCTGATTCTAACAGCTAGGGGAGGGAATTGAAACTCTTTGTGCTCCGTGTTCACCTCGTGTCATCAGAGAAACAAAAAAAAAAGTAATATAGCAACAAAAATTCCCCCAACTCCCTTTTCCAATCACAATTCACACTTTTGAGATCTGATGCTATATTTCTCTGATTCATCTTCTTCCTTCGTTGATCTCTGATCCTTCGATTATCCTTGAATTCGACGGTTTCTTTTCTTGTGGCGAATTAAAAAGCGATGGCGGATGACAAAGGGGAGAAGAAAGATACCGGTGATAGTCCTGGAAGCGCCGGGAATAATAAGAAGAAGCGCAAGGGTTTCTTTTCTCGACTTTGGAATGGAATTTTTAGGTTACATGGTGATGATTTTGAGAAGAGGCTACAATACATTTCTAAAGAGGAAGCCACGGTTATTGCTAGAATGAACAATAGATCACGATCCTGGAGGCGAATTTCTCGTCATCTTATTGTATTCTCTGTCATTTTCGAGGTCTCTTAATAATTCTTCATTTCATTTAATCAATGCCTTTCTAAATTTCTTTGTCGTGAATTTCAATTTTTCGTAATTTGTCCTCTGTCTATTCGAATTAAGAATTTTCACTTATCTATCCGCAAAATCATATTATATCACTCTGAATTTTTCTAGGAGAGTTACTGTTTAGGATAATCAGAGCTATGTATTTAAACTTTTGCAGACATTGAGACTAAATAATAAATAAGTTTATCTTACTATGCAATCTTGTCAAAGATATAATAATTGTAAAAGAGAACTTGTCCAAGATAATAATTCAAAAAGAGAAAATTTATATTGAACATTGTGTTGGCCTTGTCTAAGAAGTCATAGAGTAATGCATTAATGTCAATTTTAAATTTAAACTTGTCCTTGTATAAACTTGCACCGATTTAATAAACAATTAATAACTAAAAGTGGTTATTCAGTTAAATTTATTAGTTTGTCTTGGCTATTCATTTTTACTGAATAGCCAGCTACAGGGGATACTTAGTATCCCTGTTGCTGAATAGGTTGCTCTCATGGTCTTATAACGAGGAACTTTGCTACAATTTTCAGGTTGTTGCCATAACTTATGCTATTATGACAACAAGATCAATGGATTTGAATTGGAAAATGAGGGCAATCAGGGTTTTCCCAATGTTTCTTTTGCCTGCACTAGCAGTTGCTACTTATTCTGCGTTTATCAGCTTCACAAGAATGTGTAAGTGTCTCAAGCTCTACAATCAACATGCACATCTTGCACAGGCTAGTGTAATTTTTCTGCTATTTCCACTTTTAACAGTTGAGGTTGAGGCTTTCAGGTGTATTCTAATGTGATTAAGTTTACTTTTATTGTTTTTTAGTATACATTTGTCTATAGAATCTTAACTTCTATGTTGTAATCCTTGAATTTTATGTTGTCAGTTGATCTGATACAGTTCACAATTGAAAAGAGTTTTGAATTGATATATTGACGTTTGCGAGTGACTCGCATTACTAGAAAATAAACTGAGCCTAACTCCTTCCAAAAGTTAGCTCAAGAAAGCAGGGTTTCCACAAGTCTTATAAAGGAGTATTCTAATTATATTATTGTCCGATGTTGGACATCTTAGCATATATATTTGTTATTCATATATTTTTCTCTTTAAGAAATTAGGATTGAAAAGCATCAAAAGTTAGCTTTAGGCCCATAATTGTTTATCAACTTCTTTGAGCAATGCCTTCAATAATTGAAAAGGCAGTGGGAAAGTCTATAGTTTAGTGCTCTCGTGGGTGAATGCTATTATCAAAGAATTTTATCATGTTGTCAAATCATAGCCCCCTTGTTGCCTGCAAATGCTGGTGTAAATGCTTGATTACAGTAGGTTTCATGCAATCATGTTCAAACAGCAATGATGAAACGTATGTGTAGAGAAAGATGCTTGAAGGAGCAGCATTTGATATGGTTAAATGATGAGTAATTTTTTACTGTCGATAATAAGTTGTAAAAGCTATGTTTCACACTCCAATTATTTTAGTGATGGAATTTATTTTAAATTTGCAGTTTTTGATAGGCAACTGGTGTTCAGAATTTTACATGCCAAGTGAAAATTAAATTCTCTTACTTTTTTAAAATTTTAATTTATAATATGTGATTTTATAGGTAATAGCAGGGACCAGAAAATTCTTGAAAGGCTTCGGGCAGAAAGGCAAGAAAAAATTGATGAGCTCAAAGAAAAGACAAATTATTACATTACACAGCAGCTCATTCAGGTGATTGTTTGAAGCAGGGCCTGTTACATAATTTTCAATATCTTACCTTTCTTTCATGCTGCTTGGATTTGGAAGGGACAAAATAACTTTTGGGCTGTAGTCTGCTAGGCTCATTAATTATTGAGATCTTAAGTTGGAAGACACAGTGCATCGTTTAGATGTCAGAATCTTATCAGAGTTTGATGGCATAGCCCCTAATTCTCAGTTATGTTGAATTTTTTTATTCACTGTGCTTCAATATTTTGAAAGAATCAATAATGCGAGCATGCGAATGAAAGCATGTGACTACTGTAATTTTAGTGTCTAATCTATCATTTTTATGTGCTTTAAATTGCATTACTAAGCATGTAAACTGCATTATGCTTGTGATTTACTCAGAGATATGACCCAGACCCAGCTGCAAAAGCAGCCGCTGCAACTGTTTTGGCATCTAAGTTGGGTGCAGATTCTGGTTTGAAAGTGTATGTAGGAGATGAATCCAATCCTGGTCCGGATGGGAAGAGCAATGATGTTGAACTTGTGCAGTCCACTGGACTTCGAAATAGGAAACAACTTCAATCTAGATACACCACTCCAGGGACAACCTCACCAACTTTTGCTGATCAGCAAGTAGTTGGTCAAAGGGGAAGCAATCAAACTCAGATTTCTGAGCATCATCAGCTTGTTGTTGAACATCATCAACCTCAAAGTTCAACCACACAAGATGGAGGATGGATTGCACGGGTTGCAGCTATGCTTGTGGGTGAAGATCCAACGCAGTCATATGCTCTCATATGTGGTAACTGCCACATGCATAATGGTAAGAGGGCTTAGATTTGATGTTTTATGCTTCTGTCTGTTTGCATTTAATGCAGATCAAAGATTATTGTGCTAGTGCTAGTTTTTTTGCATTCATCTCATCAATTTTAATAGTTTAATACCAGGAGCAGGTAAAATGTATTTTTATCTACTTGTTTTCTTTCAGGTTTAGCTCGGAAAGAGGATTTCCCATTTATCACATACTACTGCCCGCATTGCCATGCCCTGAACAAACCGAAGCAATCGGATGAGCATATCTCTGGTCTTGCTTCCACAAACATGGGATCTGCAGAAACACACGAGGTAATAGCTGCTGCAGTTGAGAATGCTATAGCTTCTGCAGCTGAGAGTCTAGTTGCTAGCAGTGGTTCTGTAAATGCGACTAGCCCTGAGATTGAGGAAGTATCAGAAAGGGCAAGTTTGGAGGAGAAAGCTGATTAAAAGGGCAGCCTATTTTCGGTGGTTGAGCTGCTGGGTTGACATGTTTTCCCCCTTATGCTGGGCACAAACGGACTATAAGGGGATGAGAGCTTTACATTTGGTTTCCTTGGTTGGCTTTGCAACCTGAAGAGTGCTAAAATACTTTGATACGTCTTGTGTCTTGTGATTTGTCATACGTAGATTACACATATTGCTTGTGAGTTACGGCAATTTTGTTTTTTATTTTTTTGTGATATTATATCCTGAGACGGTGTGCTAGTTTCAAAACTGGGATTTTTTTTACCTGAAAGAAATTTTGAAAACTGGATATATATATCCTCTTTGCTTGATGGGTTTAATTTTTATGCGTTCGACCGTTCCAGCTTTGAGGCCACGTTGTAGGATTAACAACTGAAGTGTTCTGTTGTTTTGTATCTAAACTGTATACGCTATAGTTATTGACTCCTCATTTGCCTTTTATCATTTGTTTAAAACATTCTAATTAAGAATGTAGCATTAGTATGAATTTCCCCTATGATGTATTTAAAAACGCTGGATGCTTTACTAATAATGAACTTTGCTTCTCGCCGAACTAATTGGATTTCTTTTTTAGGAGTAGCGGCCAACCAGCAAGTTGAGTCTCTTAAAATATACTATTTTCTAACAATTTATTAATATCTTAAAATATAAATACCATATAGCATTATACAATTCTTTAACTAGTAGTATTCCTCAACAAGTCATAAATATTTTAATATTTTCTGCCATAAAAAATATTGGTGAGCTCTAGTTTGATATGGATAATAAGATAAGGTTGATTCAGTTAAGGGCCGAGCAAACTTAATAGTATGGATTATTTTTTGTGAAATTATATAAAGTGTTAACTAACGTTTTTTTTAATTTTAAACATTATATTTATTTTTTTTAGGTTTTCAGGGTATTATGGGGTGATGACAATCATGAGACTAATTTTAAGTCTCAATAGTTAGCATAAACTCTTTTGGCACATAATATAAAATGCTAGTACTACATTGCTCAGATTGCCACTAGCAAGAAAAGCTTGAAGTTTGATCATCATATTAATCAAGCAATGCAAAAAAAAATCTAAAAATGTAATTTTCAATACTTATTAAAAACTGCAATTGCAATTTTATTATGAAGAATTTTTTAAGGAAAAAGGAATTTAAACAAAATAATAAACTCTTACACAAAAAGTTCTACATATGATTGCACTCAATAATTAAAAATATTCCTCATACTACCAACATCGAATATCACATCGATAACATCCAAAATACATATAATAAAGCAAATAAATGAGGTAAGTGAAAGGTGAAATGAACCTTATATAAATGTTTTCTAGTTTCCACATCAAACATTTTATTTCAAATAGACAACACAAAACGATTATTGCATAAGATACTAAGGTCAAGATTTTAGTACATGTAAAATACATGTTTAATAACCAGTTGAAAAACAGAGTTATAAAAATAGAAAAATCTAATAATTAATATTGATATTTAATGATGTTATTCAAGAGAATCAAAACTCTATTAAACTAACAATTTTTTTTTTTGTTAATCAAACATGTAAGAATAAAGAACAACTTATCCTTAAGAATAACCGACTCATCTATTCCTTTAACCCAGGTATCATAATGGAAATTCAATCGATACTCATGATTTGTAGTTCTGAATTTGCCTTTGTTTTTTATGACCCGAAAGTAAAACATATTGTAAGGGCCATTTTTTTGTCTGATGTTGTAATTTGCAAAGTAGAATTTTGTGCACAATAGCATGAATCTTCTTCACCTACAATCAACAAATATATGCATGCAAGACCTCTTTAAGCGAAATTTAAATGAGAAAAGCGTAAAGGAAGAGATGAATTGATAGCTTCATATTGAAGAACCAATTCCATTGTATCACATCTGTCTCAATGAAAGATTTATTTCATCCTTAATATAAAAAATTCATAAAAAAAAGTTAATAACATTATTTAATTTTTATTAAAATATTTTTTATTAATAAAATAAACATTAATTAAATAAAAAAAGATTTCTGAGACTTCATTATGATAAGAAAATACTTTTAAAAAATTAATATAATCTGGAAACAAATTAAATAATTTTAATTATATTAAATAATTTTAATTTAAAATTGAAATTAGTTAAGAGGTTTAAAATTCTTATATTGAAAGACCATAGGTAGTATTTGATGGTTTCGCATTTACATTATGTAAGGCCATCCAAATTCCGAGAACATCGACGTTCAAGCTCCTCTTATCAGTATGGAAGTTCAAAGGATACGCAATATTCAACGATTTATTTTGGGGAAGAATAACGCAATAAGTGATGGGGTTTGAGGCTTTACATTACATTCATATTTATTACTCTATCTTTTTTTTTATCCGTTTTTATTTTTAAAAAAATTATTCTTTTTTATCAGTTTCTTTAGAGTTTAAGACGAGGATAAAGTATGAAAGTATATGTAAAAATATTGTAATTTAAAAATATTAGTTGTGTTTCTTAATTTATGTGATTTAACCTTAAAAGAAAGATAAAAAGAAATGGATGAGGGGAGTATTAAATACAATCATGAAAGAGAATAACAAATGCAAAAATACGAAAGGATTTAGGAGGATATAGAATTTGAGGTTTAGGATTATAAAAATAGAAAAATTTTAAAAATTAATATTTATTATTTATACTTGATCTGTCCTAAAATCCGGGGTCAAAGTTGACTGTCTTGACCAGACTCCTAGCTCAGCCTTCTAACCAGAGTTACCTCTCAAGCTCTTAATTTTACACCGCCTCAGTGGAGTGCGGTATTATATACCCGGTTTAGTGGAATCCGAGGTTTTTCGAGTAAAGGTGGTAATTTATATTTAAATTCGTGTTGATGCTTCAAGACCACACCGGAGGGGTAACTGCAGAATATTCTCCGATGCGTAAATCAGTATAGTCACTAAGGTGATATTGTATTACGGAGGTAACTTACGAAAAATTAGATCAGATTACTTTCAGTAATAAATGAGTTGTATTTATAGGGTTTACCTTAGTTTCATAAGTGGTTTGACTATCTTCCTAACTTACTGTAGGTACAGTGTCTGCAGAGTCAGGTTACCCATACCTCCCCTGATAGGTTGTCGGATTGTCAGTAATTGACCGGGGTTGGTGGGGAAGATCCGTAGTCAATCAATGGTTTCGGACTCCAGTTATGACCTGCCAGTTCTTAATGACGTGGCGTGGTATTTTCCAGACCTTGTTCAGTCTTGGTTTCCACCCCGAATCAATACTGTTAGAGACAGTCAAAACTTTGTTTCCCTGTAGAATTTTTTTCTTAATTAATCAAACTGAAAGTAACTAACGCAATCAGGATATACTCGAAAATTGAGAATAGAATAAGCTTCATCTTTAACACCATTTATGAACGAGATTTACAAAATTTCCTTAACTAGATAAAGTATTAGAATAGTTGTTTGGGTGGTTCTCTCTAGGATTGACACTTGTTATTATTTCCTCAAAACGAGGCTTCTAATGTTAGTTTTATAGATAGATAGATATCTCAATTGTATGATTGCATATGTGAAATTTAATAGCCAAACAAAAAAAAAACTTTTTGCGCATGTATACTAAAAATCTTAGGGGTTGAAATATATTTTTTAAAAATAGAATTGAGTTTCATGTTTATCTAAACTTTAGGGGGGTTAATTTTCAATTTTTTGGTTATTATCTAAACATATGTAATATGAACTTAGGGTAAATTTATCTGTTAAAACTTAATGAATCTTGATTAAATAAATATCAATTTAAAACGTTTGTTGGTGTAAATTATACTAACAATTAGTAACGAATTTACATGTAGTTTTTACAATAAACTGAACTAAAAAAAAATTGTTTAGCGTACTTTGATTAGTTGATAATTTTATTTTTTATATTATTAATTAATATATCAAAGTCTAGTTAACATTTACATATTCTTTCTATCTCTTTTTAAATAATGCATCTCACATATACCTGCTCTCTTTAATTTTTTTATATTACATTAATAGATCAAAGTCTAGTTAATATATATATATATATATATATATATATATATATATATATATATATATATATATATAAATAATGAGTATCACAACATATACGGAATGACTCAGTTGAGAACACACAATATGTATATTTAATTATAATAAAACGATAGGATAAAAAATGAAAAAAAAATATTGATTATCAAATCAAATTAAATGAATAATATTGATTTAAATTTTAAAAAATAACATATATCATGATCTACTTTAACTTTTTTTTAAATATTCTTATTTCCTTATTATTTTTTAAATAATGTTACATCACTATATTTGGTATTTTTTTTAATTTAAAATTAGCTTCCTTTTTCATCTCTCTTTATCTACACTACTATATCTAGTACTTTGTATGTTTTAAAAATTAGTTAGAGAGAATATTTTTTTAATTGGTCTATCAAATTCAAAACAAACCACCAATACATTGTGAAATTTCTTTAATCTATTAGTTAGATAAATATCAATATGTAATGTATTTATTTGTTCTTTTAAAATATTCAACAATTAAACATAAAAGTGAAACCAAAGTGATTTAATTTTATAAATTACTCTCATCTTCTATGGGAGAAGAAGATGGAGTTTTCACAACTATGGTGATCTTATAAAAAAAGTAAAAAAATGACGAACATTATTTAATTTTGAACAGGAAGTGTCACATGTTATTTTTTATAGTGTATTATTTAATTTTGTGTAGAAAAAATATTAAATTAAATAACAGATATTAAATTAGATATAAGATATCATTTTTTAAAACAAGATATAAGATATCAAATTAGATATAAAATATCAATTTAGATAAGATAGAAGTAGTACATGTTAGTATTTTAAGTTTAAATTAATTTTACCTCTTAATTTGATTTGAATAGTCATGGTTGATTGTTCTTAATTAATTATGACTATTCAGATCTCTCTCTATATACACACACATGTATGAAATGATGGCAAGAAAAAATGTTATTATGAGAATAAGGAAAATTAACATTAACGGTTAGATTGAATTTAAAAATTAGATTAACTCAATTTTAAAAAACCCGTGTAACTGTTTGTTAGATGTCAATTCTATGTTATTTTCTATGTAAAAGTTGCATCTAAATTGATGTTTAATAGCTTTTTTAATTCATAAAATTGTACTTTTCGTGTTTAATTGAATAAATGTCATAATTTTAAGTTTACAAATTGTTTTTGATAGGTTTTAAAGACCTCTGGAGAGAAAAGAAGAAATAAAGATTAAGTCCTGAAATTTTCTCAATTCCAATCCTATCATACAAATTTATATATGCAGTTGCTGCTTTATTCACCATTGGATCAAGCTTAAATTTTGATATAATCTTTCCAATATCCCAAATTGCATTTTGAATAGTCGGATCTTGATTTGAAGTTTTCTACTAAGATAAATGCTTGTAGGAGAAAGCATTCCTCGCACCCGCAAGCAACCAAAATTTTAGTGTCTTGCAGGTGCGAGCTAATCGCAACATTTCTCCACAGGCCTTATAAAAAGGTTTGGGTCAAATTTTTGGGACCAATTCAATATAACCACACTACAAATATGGTATATGAGTTATACAACCTATCCAAAGGTTTTTAAACTTCACTGATCGAAATATCACTTATTCAGTTCCTTAAATTCCACCTAATCTTCACAAAACCATATGCCTTATTAAATCCAAGACAATTTTTAACTTAGAATTCCTTATCAAAAACCATCCTACTCAGTTAACATTCATCATAACCTGTCTATCATCACAACAAATGATTTGAAATTCATACTTGGGCATTAAAACATGGTTTCACATAATCACACTACACCATTTACAACTAAACCTCCAATGAGGTTACAGATACCTATCCACTAGCAGATATAAACATATATACATGTCTAAGACTTCAATTGCATATCATATAAATGTTGTAAAGTATTCAAAACCACTATCTATCATATTTACATCATCAGGCCATCATGAGGCTAATCAAAATATCATTATCAAAATAGTCGACACATTCTTTTCTATAGCATCACATTACTTCCATTCTTCGGGCTCACCAAGTGGCATCGTCATCACCCTAAAAACTCATTGAAGCAACAGGTTAAAGGGTGAGTACCACCCAAAACAGTAAATAGAAACATCAACTATGATTTCAAACAACTATTCGTTCATAATAGCTTAACCAAGTGCAATATGTTTCAATAATCAAATCATCCACTTCACGTCATATCTATATAGTACATATACCAATTAATCGCAAAGGCGTATCAAACATTCATTTATATACTCATTTCATTCCAATTTCAAACATCACCACAACACTTCCACTCTTCTATCACTTAAACATACACCAATGCTCCAATACGCTTAATGTAATATCTATATGCCATGGACTTTAGAAATTTCATTCTTTTAATGCATAAAAGCATGCAATGCATATCCGACTTCACAAATGACAAATCATAATGTCAAAGGATAATCCACACTGCGGATCGTAGCATTATAAAGTGGTGGATATCCAGGTAACCACGCAACAAATCGTAGTGCTATAAAATGGTGGTACCTTGAGAAGTGCACAACAAACCATAGTGTTATAATTGACAGTCTTAAATAGCAAATCATAGTGCTATAGCAAAATGTAGCACTTATTTCAATGCATATGATGTCATGGTAATGCAATATACAAATATACGAATCATGACGCATTTAAATCAATCCTGACATCATAACCTAGCTCTAGTAACCATAATATATTTCAAATCATTAATCATCAACTCATAGATATCAATTCAATTAAATGGAGCAATCAACTATGATCTAATACATCAGTTACTATAATTATCATCAATTTCAACAATTACCAATCATTACTGATAATGACATATTCCAACATAATTCATAAAGTATCATCATCAACATCATTTAACAAGCACGAGGTTGACTCACAAACATTAATCCATGACACAATTGATACTCACAATTTCGGGCAATTATTTAATCAATCAAAAATCGTAATTTATAAAACCTAACTAGGTAATTAAGGTTTCTATTCGCTACTCAAATGATAAACCCCATCGTACGTAAATACGTACCTTTCAGTGATCCGACTTTCCAAAGTTGCTTTTTGATTCATCGATTCTACTTCTGAATATTAATTCTTAATCCGAAAAATTCCTAAAAATTAACAATAATTATTTTAACTCCCTTTGAGCTACTATATATATATATATATATATATTCCAAAGCTAAAATTACTAATTCAGTGTAGTTTCAGTAATTTTTGACTTACCAGAATGCGATCCACTTGCTGACGCCACTCTAAAATGTTTCCAAGACTTCAATTCCTTTTCAATTTCCTCCGAACACACTTTCTAGTTGCTGCCCAACATAATCCCATGCAAAATTCAGCAATTAGAGTTAATGGGTCCATGATTTCCTTGGGCGAATGGAGCATGGAAGTAGGAATAGCTTCGGGTTTTCTAAAATCCTCCCCTAATAAAACTAAAAATTATGGGTAAATATTTTTCACGTTTGAGATTTAAATAGACCATGTACAATATCCTAATAGACGATAAAACAACAAAATAATATAACAATATACATAATTAGAATAATTAAAATAAATATTATAATTTTTCCACCTTAAGTAAAGCTTAAGTTAATGCCTATGATTAATAAATTAAGTTAGAGTCATCTAAATTAAATATTTAATTGGGTATTTAAACAATTAAAATAAATAATAAGATAATTAATAAAAATAAATAAATATAATTATATAAGTAAATGAATAATGAGGAAAGGGGACCCCACATTGACGCATGTGCAAAACAAAGGAAAATCAAGAGGACATTTTACTCCTATCGCGTAACAGGTGTAGAAAGCAAGAAATAACAGGCGTTCAATTTGTTGCCTGACAGCACTTTTTACACCGGTTGTGTGATAGGTGTAGAAGGTAGGAACAACAGGTGTTAAATCTGTCATTTGACAGTGCTTTAATTATGCAAAATTTTAATGTAAATTCAACTTCTACACTACTTAAAATCTATCAAATGAACTCCAAATTACACCAAATTTTGTAGGCAATATAAATAACCTAATTATGAGCTAATGCACGTGGTCTCATCTCAGAATTTCATGAAATGAAAGAATTATGCGATAAAATGTATTTTGGGGAATTTGAAGTCAAATAACCATTCTAAAGCTATCAAACTCTATTATTTTAGACCAAAACTAATGTATACATGTTTTAAATATGGTATATGACTTATGACACCAATCTAAAGGTCCAAAAGCTTCCCAAATCAAAATATGGTCATCCAAGTTCCATGAAATCACTTACTTATGTGTAATAGTCTTGTATAACTATATCAATCCTCATTATATACAAATATAACAACCTACCCATATAGATTATAATGAATTAAATCAGCATTTACACATGATTCAAGGTCACACTAATTACACAAAACCTGCCCATCATCACCAAGCATATATATTCTCTACTTTCACACAAATCAACATAAGGCATTATGCCTATTTCATGATAAATATATGCATAGTCACATTAGTACCACTTTGCTTATAAATGCATACAAGATTTTATATAGACTTTACCTCCATATACACAATACCATAATCCACCTTTAATCTCACCATCGCATATGCACACAGCACAACATGCTCATCAATCCATACTTACACCAAGTCACATATATCTATGAAACATCTATTTTAAATTAAGCCAACACTATGTCAAATTCTATCTCAAGATAACTACTCATAACACTATGCATATATATTTATATACTCAATTTTTAAAACATACTAGCCATCATAGCCTCATATTAAAATTCCCAAAAAGTTACAACTTGGTAGCCATCACTTAAAACATAGTCACATGCACAAAAGCTCAATACACACACACATGCAAATAAGGTATCCATATGACATCTTCACTTACTTCCGCCTCCTTGAATCCTTTGGTCCGTAACACCACACTCTTGATAATTCACTAAAACCACGAATAAAAGGGTGAAGACAATTCAAAGTAATAAATAGGAAACTAAATCTAGAGTTTTACATAAAGCCATTAACACAACCAACATTTAATAATCTTCTTTATTGCATTTCTAACAAAACACACCATACCAAATCCTTCTCTCATTTTTCAATCAACAATGTCAAATTAAGCTAACGCTATGTCAAATTCTATCTCAAGATAACTATTCATAACACTATGCATACATTTATATACTCAATTTTTAAAACATATTAGTTATCCATAACCTTATATTTGTAATCCTAAAAAGTTACAACTTAGTAGCCATCACTCAATACATAGTCACATACACAAAAGCACAATATACATACATACACACACAAATAAGGTATCCATATGACATCTTCATTTATTTCCGCCTCCTTGAAAATCCCTTGGTCAAAAACACCACACTCTTGATCATTCACTAAAACCACAAATAAAAGGGTGAGGACAATTCAAAGCAATAAATAGGAAATTAAATCTAGAGTTTTACATAAAGTCATTAACACAGTCATCATTTAATAGTCTACTTTATTGAATTTCCAACAAAACACATCATATCAAATCCTTTTCTCATTTTTCAATCAATAATGTGAATCCCAATCATGACTTATTGCATTGAACATCATAAAATTGTATGTCATGCATAGAATGCAAATACGGATCTGACTCAATCACAAGGCAAATCATAGTGTCATGGTAACCCAGCAAGTGAATCGTGGTACTATAAAGGTAGGTACCGGGTAACCACCAGCGAATCGTAGCACCTCGAGAACTGCATAACGAATCAGCGTATAAATGAGAGTCTCATTAGTAACTCAAAGTACTGGGTGAATTGTAGCGCCATACAGATGCACATGATGTAATGATATGCAGTCACTGTTTAAAATGTGAATCCCAACATGTATATGTACACTTAAATCACAACCCCAACTTCACTTGTGTTATTACAACTTATCCAACTACATTTATCATCAGAGTAGTCATTAAAAAATAATAGGAGCCCTTCACAAAAATGTAGTTTTCACAATTCATCATTAAATATGTTAATACATAATCTCACCTAATGGTTGCCAATATTCCATAAGAGGTATTGTATAAGTCCATACAACTATAAAATTCTATTACATCATAGTCAAGCATCTTAATTCACCACATTCTTCCATAACCCAACATTTCCCAACCTAACAATTAATCAAGCGGCAACTATATTTCTCAATACTTTAATTACATAATATACTTATAAAAATGTTAATATACTACCTAACACTCATAATACAACCATGGGATTTAGCTCTAACATTTCAAATTGCATTGGCACAACAAAACCTCATTATTCCCAATTAAATGGTAGCTTAAAAATGTAATAAAATATACTAAACACACTAATGGCCCATAAAAATTTTCTCTCGCATGTGAATTTCCTTGTAACGCTTGAGTTAGAACTCCCACATCGTATGTAAAAACATACCTTAAGCTTTTACGCCTTTTAATTTGATTTTTTGGGAAGCAATACGCCTTAATTTGGATTCCAAATATAATTTTGCTATTTCAATACCCTCTTTCAATATGCTTCCAATGCTCTGAACATTCATCGGTTTCCTCCGAAATACTTATTTGATAGTTGCCTTATGATCTTTGGAAATAATCTCGCAACCCCTAAAACCTGTCATTTCCTTCTAAAACTAAATACCATCCACTCTTTAAAGCTTTAAAATGAAGACCCAAGTTCCAATAGCAACAACAATGGCAGTATAGGTGACATTGAAATTAAGGTGATAGCCTAGCTGATGGCTCCCAACAGTGAAAAAAAGGTAGAGAATGAAGATGATGGTGGAGCAATGGTCATGCAATGGTGGAATAAAAATGGCAACAAATCGGAGTGAGTAGTGCGCGTGCTGTAACAAGAGAAATAGAGAGACTGTTTTGCAAATAGGAGAAATAGAGAATAAAGAAAATAATGGATTTTTAGGGATTTAGAATATTAGTTTTAGAAACATAATTAGATTCAAGGGTTAATTAATTCAGTCTAATTAATATAATTGGGCAATCAAATTTTAGTTAGTTAAAATTTAATTTAACTACACTCATTTTAACTTACCATCTAATATATCCAAATATTATTTTCTATTATTTCACTTAGTCCAGATTTATTAATTTCATTTACTAAACCATCAAATTTTAAAAATTTAGGATGTTACAAGTTTTACCTTCAAGCTTCAAATTGTGGGTTTGTAGTGGTTTAAGCTTCATTCTTCCTCGCCCATGACAACTCACGACCTGGAGACAAGAAGAAGACAAGGAACCCGAATTTTAGCCATGAGAAGGGAACCTGTGAGGTAAAGGAGGAGAAGATGGGATGGAGCATGTACTTACCTTAGTAATCCAACCGAAATTGATAAGGATGTGGGTAAAGATAATGGTGCGATGTGATGAAGAAGATGAAATGAAGATTGTGACATCCTAACTTAAATAAAATAAAAAAAAAACAAAACAAATCCAAAATTTCAAGATTTTTTTTTTTCACGATTAAAGCCGAATCCGAAATATGGATTTAAAAACACTTAATTATATTATCAATTGGGGTAATAATAAGCTCATGACACAATTCAACCTTAAATCATAAGAAAAATTCATTTTGAAAATTATAATTATCTATAAAATATCACCTATTAGTTCCAATTTGAAAATTATCAAAAGTTGGGTTCAAAACCCTCTTAAACTCAAGTTTTACCGTGTAGTAGGTCCGGTATTTCATGCCTCATAAGAGTTAGAAAAATCCAATTGAAGTAAAACCAATTTTCACACCTCCGTAACGTAATTATCTACAACTTTCATGAAGAAGTCGGAGGCCAAAAATGTCACTAAGATCCCCAAACGGCCCAAAAACAGCAAAGGACGCTTATCGGGCGATCCTGTCGTAGCTAATCGATTAGGACAAGCACCTAATCGATTACAAATGACTCAGAAGGCCAGTAATCGATTACAAATCATGAAACAGAATGCCTGTAATCGATTAGGGACACATTGGTAATCGATTACGCATACCAGAATGCAGAAATTATGCAGAAAATGCTTAATTTTGGAACTTCTAACCCCCCTAACTTTTTCATATCAACTCCAAATGCTACCAAATTTTGACACCAACTAAATTACACCATTTGTGACGCGTGGCCACTGGTCTCACTCAAAAATTCCTAAAAATGAGTAATTTATGCGTATAAATGCGTTTATCTCATTTTAAGGCATTTTGTGGTAGTCAATGAGTCCACTTGTGGCAAAATGGACCCATTCCAATCTTCACAAACCACAATTAACATATTTAAGCTATTGCATTCCTTCCATTACATCAAGACCACTTAAACCATCATTTGACTATGCTGGTTCCTAACTCATGCATAAAACAACCATCCAAAATCTCAAAACACATATCCTAAGGAGCTATAATTCACAACTCCTAACATCCATTCTTCACCAAGTAAGCAAGACCTGCCCATAACATATATGTCTAATTCATGAGGCCTAGCATGAAGTCACTTTCTCATCAACCAACATGCAATCTCCATCTATTACTTATCACAAAATTTCATAACTACATTAATCACACTTAAATTAGTCTAACACACATGGAAGGCATATATCAACATAACACATATAAAGCACAACACACATACATCCTTCAATTCATAATTCTCTGCACTCCTTGGCATCAACTCTCCGCTTGGCGCGTCTCCGGGGCTTCAACCTCTTCCCTGTCATCGGTTACTAAAATTAAGAAACAACAGCAAGGGTGAGTGTTTGGTATCATAATTAATATAGAATGGCTATTCAATAACAAGATACATATTCACTAGTTGTAGTTTCTGCCATTTATCTTACCTCTTGTCCTCAATTTCCACTTACCAATCAAATTTGATTCCAATCTCTTAATCCACAATTTGCCAATCACAATCAACAATTATCATGAAACACATTCATACCATTCTACAATGCTAACAATGCATCAAATAACACAACTGACTCTCATATTAAATCGACGTCTAGTATCCGGATACTAAAAGGATCGGCCTTCAGCTGGGGGTCCTACTTGACACCCCGTGAACCCTGCTTGGTCCACCGAGTCCTACTTGACTCTCCACCTCAACCACTGGGTCCTACTTGACCACTGGGTAGCTCAACTGGGCATAAACACCACGGGAGCCAGAAACGAGGGGCTGTACATACCGTCGGCCGTCCTACACCACATAATTACACATGTAAATTCATATTTCTCATATCATACTGCAAGTGGCCAACAACAAAACACATACTCATCAATTGGGTGACCTACTTGTCAAACCCATCACCACAATGCCACCATACTCATCAACTCATCACTATTTAATCCACATTGTACTCATAATCATCACAAATCATACACAATTTATATTCATACACATACAATTATTATTTTCTTGTAAGTTCTCGTTAGTTCCGCATTTAAGTCACTTACTCAATTCAATTACATTTATCTATTCTAATTAATTATAACCCGAACACCCCCCTTACCTTGGTTCTGAGTTCCGACGACTCGTTCTTGATGAGATTGGCGTTCCCTCGACGCTATGTCCGACGTTCCACGTCCGAAATCAACACCCACTTCTCCGTTCGATCCTCCGACGACTGTTTCGTCACCTACGGAGGTCGAAACGCAAAACCCATCAATGTTAAACCATCCTCATTACTCTAAAAGCCATTTTTCAAGCTTCTACACACTAGAGGAGTAGGGAACCGAAGCTCACCCCTCCATGCACGACCCCTCGGGTTAACGGAGAAAATGAAAGAACTACGAAAGCTTAATTTAAAGGACCCATTGGACTCACCTCGAAGCCACGATCGCAAAAACGTAGTTATCTCGAAGTTTCAGCGCGAAATCAACCTTCCTTCAAGGCATGCAAGTCACGGCCACTTTGGGGAGAAGAAGAAGAAGAAGGATGCATGCGTGAAGTGAGGAAGAAGAAGAGGAAATTTAGATTTTTAATTCTTAAGGGCAGTTTGGTCATTTCCTATTTCAATTACTTTTTCCTTTAAAAGTTTTAATTAAAACTTTTACCTTTACCTTTCACCCTTCACCTTTTACCCCATTGTAACTTCAAATTTACCTCCTTCTATTTACCTTCATTTAATCTTTTATAATTGATTAATCAAATAAATTTATTTATTCCCACAACATTTAATTATTTCTAATCGTATTTTTTTTAATACTAATAATTCCCAAAATTTTAATAAATCCGGTTGGGCAATTATTAATATTTTTCGTCAATTAAAACTTTTCTAAAATATTAGGGATGTTACATCCACCCTCCCTAAAAAGGGATTTCGTCCCCGAAATCAACGTACCTTATCTGAAAAGATCGGGGTACAATCGTCTCATGTCCGCCTCCAACTCCCATGTATAAGTTACTCCATTTATATTCCACCACTTCACTTTCACCAATGATACCTCTTTGTTTCTCAATCGTTTAGCTTGATATCCTTCAATACCAATAGGTGCCACCTCTACAGTCAAATCTTCTTTCAGCTCAATATAGTCTTCAGGTACGATCATGGAGTCACAAGGAATGTATGCTCGAAGTTGTGACACATGAAACACATTGTGAATATTAGTTAACGATTGGGGAAGATCCAGTCGGTAAGCAACATCACCAATTTTCTCCAGAATCTGATACGGTCCAATATACCGTGGGTTGAGCTTATGGCTCTTTAGTATCCGACCTACACCTTTGGTAGGTGAAACTTTCAGGAACACCCAGTCTCCCACCTGAAACTCAAGTGGCCTATGACGATTGTCATAGTAACTCTTCTGACGGTCTTGTGCAGTTTTCATCTTTTCACGAATCATTATCACCTGATCATTCATTTCCTGAATTAACTCAGGCCCCAAATGGATTGCATCTCTGTCTTCATTCCAGCATAAAGGCGTACGACACCGCCTTCCGTATAACGCTTCATAAGGAGCCATTCCAATGCTACTATGGTAACTGTTATTATAAGCAAATTCCACTAATGGTAGGTATTTCTCCCATGAACCACCTTGCTCCAGTACACAAGCTCTAAGCATGTCTTCCAAGGTCTGGATTGTACGCTCAGACTGGCCATCAGTCTGAGGATGATAAGCAGAACTCAACCTCAGTTCAGTACCCAACTCCTGTTGTAGACTTCCCCAGAATCTAGAAGTAAACCGAGGATCACGATCTGAAATAATACTCACAGGTACACCATGAAGTCTCACAATTTCTGTAATGTATAATCTAGCCAGCCGGTCCAATGACTATTTCATATTCATAGCTAAGAAGTGAGCACTCTTTGTCAGCCTATCCACAATCACCCATATTGCATTACAACCAGAACGGGTACGGGGTAACCTGGATACGAAATCCATAGTAATGCCTTCCCATTTCCACATTGGAATCTCCGGAGGTTGAAGTAGACCTGGGGGTCTCTGGTGTTCGACCTTACACTTCTGACATACCACACAAGATCTTACATACTCTATGATTGCTTATTTCATGCCTGGCCACCAGAACTCTCTCTTCAAATCATGGTACATTTTTGTAACACCAGGATGAATGCTAAAAGAACTTTTATGTGCATCTGACAAATTCCATTGTTGCTTCTGGTCAATTCCATATTCTTACTTCTGGTTTGAGCGTCAAGCAATTCCAGTAACTTTTTATCGTTCTCTTGGGTCACCGCTAATGATTTTAGAAATTCATTGGAGATCTCCAACATCCGACTATCATTTGATCTGGGGCATTCATAACAACTCCAATATTCATATCACGAAAAATTTCCAACAACTCTTGTTCTTTACCCACCAAGAAGGCTACATGTAATACTTATCTACTCAAGGCATCGGCCACAACATTTACTTTTCTAGGATGGTACTTCAAATCAAAATTGTAATCCTTTAGGTATTCCACCCATCTCCTTTGTCTCATGTTTAACTCTTTCTGATCATATAAGTATTTCAACTCTTAGGGTTACTAAATACCACAAAACAAGAACCCTGTAAATAATGACGCCAGATTTTTAATGTAAATACCACTGCTGCAAGCTCTAAATCGTGGGTAGGGTTATTCTGCTCGTGCGGTCTCAATTGTCTTGAAGCATAGGCAATCCCTCTATTATCCTGCATCAGCACACATCCTAAATCAAACTTAGATGCATCACAATATACTACAAACTCCTTCATCATATCAGGTAGTGCAAGTACCGGTGCTGAAGTCAAGCATTGCTTCAAAGTTTGGAAACCCAATTCGTATTTTCTCGTTCGCACAAACGGATTCTCCTTTGGTTTATCTTGTTTCCTTAATTCCTATCGATACTTCCTCAATTCCCTACTAAGTGTACCTTAGGAGGAATTTAAGTTATCCAATTTCCTTTTAAGGTCATCTTTTCTCTATAAGAAATCTAGTAATAATTCATAACAACTACCATGTCACAACATTTACTTTTCTATACTCATTATTCGTCAGTTACCAAATCTCATCTTCATTTGTTCCTCATTTCTAATTGTTTACTAATTTCAGAAATACGAACCATACACTTCTCTTTTCTAAATCTGATCATTCAAGATTGGCTACAACATGTCTGTCTCCTCGACTCTACACGACCTCAACTACCAGTGCAACTACCTGAGGTGATCAGTCTCAGGAGTTCAACACTCTGTAGTTAAGTCATGTGAAAGTCGGGTATACAGTCCAACTATTCACATCATCAATCGATATGCAAACTGTTTACATCACAATTCATTTCCCTATGTCTATTGGCAACTCTATATTGAATTAGTGTTAAAAGGAACCCACGGTGGCCAGCCGCTATAATTCCCATGTAACACTAATATCAATGTAAAGCCCAAACAACTAGGTAAAACTTCTCTTCATTCTCATGATTTATCTGCTTAATTACCTTTTAATCACTTCCTTTTAGTGTCATCCAATCACTACTTCTCTTATCATGTACGTAACAGTCCGGTGTACATATACTTCACTTGATCATCATTCATATAATACATCCTTCTAGTCCTTCCCTGAGTAAAATGTCACCTCGCCAATTATATCACTGAAAATTATTACTAGTCACTCTTCTTCTATTACCTTCAACTTGTACAGGCATTCTTACACCGTCATTCATCAATTACTCACAATTCCTCTTAATATCCATTAATCAATCGTCTAACAATATGAATATGACATTACCGATAGCACTTAATTAAATCCGCTTCATAATAGCAGTATAGAAGGTTCACCTCCCCTAAAAGTTAACCTTACGACAACGTTGCTAATTCATATCACATCATCATTCATCCATTCAATCCTATATCCTCCAGCTTCATAAAATCAACATTCTTTAATCACAAGTACCATTGCACCTAATCTCTTAAACTACGTCCAACCATCATCTCTTGATTTATTCATAAACCCCTTCTATTTACTCATACCACCAATACATTTACGTCTTTTGTTGCTTACTCAACGCTATTAACATACCACCAATGGTTCTCTAACTTTAAACTCAATACAAGACAGTTTACAACTCATTCCTTTATCCTGAGGGTTTTCGTATTGTTCACCAAGTAGATTCAACACCAAAAGTGAGCAACTAATATCTATCATCGTTCATAGAAGGTAGAAGGATATAGGGAATTCACCCTTCCTAAGAATAATCGTATTAGAGCATTCATTAACTTATTCCATCCTATGCATTATCAAACTTCAGTATTCAAACAAACTCATAGCCACCAACACACTTACTATTCTCATTTCACTACAAGATTTAACCTTTTTGCGTTATACCCATTTATAGATGTCCACTTCAAGACGCGCACATACACACATATATATATATATATATATATACTTTCTTTAAATATCATTTCTATTTCAATCTGCCATTCGTGTGTTTCATCTCTGTCCCACCTCGTCTAATATTTATAGTGTGGACTAAATTCAGTCCTACTCATTATTGGAGAAAATTTTGAGAAGAGGTCATCTTCTCCACCAGTCATAAAATAATTCTATGATAACCAAACACATCACCATTAATAACCAATGATCTATCAGGGATAGGGCATTTACCTCATACATATATATAACATAATGCCACCAGAGTGCCAAGGGAAATGATGCCAAGTTGACCTGTTACAACTCAATTCACACACAAACAATTGTAATACAATGCAAAAATAGTCCAACATGGGACTCAAACTATCCTCTAACACTGCCCATTCACCCGGCTCTAGAAAGAACCGCTCTGATACCACCTGTGACATCCTAACTTAAATAAAATAAAATAAAACAAAACAAATCCAAAATTTCAAGAATTTTTTTTTCCACGATTAAAGCCGAATCCGAAATATGGATTTAAAAACACTTAATTATATTATCAATTGGGGTAATAATAAGCTCATGACATAATTCGACCTTAAATCATAAGAAAAATTCATTTTGAAAATTATAATTATCTACAAAATATCACCTATTAGTTCCAATTTGAAAATTATCAAAAGTTGGGTTCAAAACCCTCTTAAACTCAAGTTTTACCGTGTAGTAGGTCCGGTATTTCATGCCTCATAAGAGTTAGAAAAATCCAATTGAAGTAAAACCAATTTTCACACCTCCGTAACGTAATTATCTACAACTTTCATGAAGAAGTCGGAGGCCAAAAATGTCACTAAGATCCCCAAACGGCCCAAAAACAGCAAAGGACACTTATCGGGCGATCCTGTCGTAGCTAATCGATTAGGACAAGCACCTAATCGATTACAAATGACTCAGAAGGCCTGTAATCGATTACAAACATGAAACAGAATGCCTGTAATCGATTAGGGACACATTGGTAATCGATTACGCATACCAGAATGCAGAAATTATGCAGAAAATGCTTAATTTTGGAACTTCTAACCCCCCTAACTTTTTCATATCAACTCCAAATGCTACCAAATTTTGACACCAACTAAATTACACCATTTGTGACGCGTGGCCACTGGTCTCACTCAAAAATTCCTAAAAATGAGTAATTTATGCGTATAAATGCGTTTATCTCATTTTAAGGCATTTTGTGGTAGTCAATGAGTCCACTTGTGGCAAAATGGACCCATTCCAATCTTCACAAACCACAATTAACATATTTAAGCTATTGCATTCCTTCCATTACATCAAGACCACTTAAATCATCATTTGACTATGCTGGTTCCTAACTCATGCATAAAACAACCATCCAAAATCTCAAAACACATATCCTAAGGAGCTATAATTCACAACTCCTAACATCCATTCTTCACCAAGTAAGCAAGACCTGCCCATAACATATATGTCTAATTCATGAGGCCTAGCATGAAGTCACTTTCTCATCAACCAACATGCAATCTCCATCTATTACTTATCACAAAATTTCATAACTACATTAATCACACTTAAATTAGTCTAACACACATGGAAGACATATATCAACATAACACATATAAAGCACAACACACATACATCCTTCAATTCATAATTCTCTGCACTCCTTGGCATCAACTCTCCGCTTGGCGTGTCTCCGGGGCTTCAACCTCTTCCCTGTCATCGGTTACTAAAATTAAGAAACAACAGCAAGGGTGAGTGTTTGGTATCATAATTAATATAGAATGGCTATTCAATAACAAGATACATATTCACTAGTTGTAGTTTCTGCCATTTATCTTACCTCTTGTCCTCAATTTCCACTTACCAATCAAATTTGATTCCAATCTCTTAATCCACAATTTGCCAATCACAATCAACAATTATCATGAAACACATTCATATCATTCTACAATGCTAACAATGCATCAAATAACACAACTGACTCTTATATTAAATCGACGCCTAGTATCCGGATACTAAAAGGATCGGCCTTCAGCTGGGGGTCCTACTTGACACCCCGTGAACCCTGCTTGGTCCACCGAGTCCTACTTGACTCTCCACCTCAACCACTAGGTCCTACTTGACCACTGGGTAGCTCAACTGGGCATAAACACCACGGGAGCCAGAAACGAGGGGCTGTACATACCGTCGGCCGTCCTACACCACATAATTACACATGTAAATTCATATTTCTCATATCATACTGCAAGTGGCCAACAACAAAACACATACTCATCAATTGGGTGACCTACTTGTCAAACCCATCACCACAATGCCACCATACTCATCAACTCATCACTATTTAATCCACATTGTACTCATAATCATCACAAATCATACACAATTTATATTCATACACATACAATTATTATTTTCTTGTAAGTTCTCGTTAGTTCCGCATTTAAGTCACTTACTCAATTCAATTACATTTATCTATTCTAATTAATTATAACCCGAACACCCCCCTTACCTTGGTTCTGAGTTCCGACGACTCGTTCTTGATGAGATTGGCGTTCCCTCGACGCTATGTCCGACGTTCCACGTCCGAAATCAACACCCACTTCTCCGTTCGATCCTCCGACGACTGTTTCGTCACCTACGGAGGTCGAAACGCAAAACCCATCAATGTTAAACCATCCTCATTACTCTAAAAGCCATTTTTCAAGCTTCTACACACTAGAGGAGTAGGGAACCGAAGCTCACCCCTCCATGCACGACCCCTCGGGTTAACGGAGAAAATGAAAGAACTACGAAAGCTTAATTTAAAGGACCCATTGGACTCACCTCGAAGCCACGATCGCAAAAACGTAGTTATCTCGAAGTTTCAGCGCGAAATCAACCTTCCTTCAAGGCATGCAAGTCACGGCCACTTTGGGGAGAAGAAGAAGAAGAAGGATGCATGCGTGAAGTGAGGAAGAAGAAGAGGAAATTTAGATTTTTAATTCTCAAGGGCAGTTTGGTCATTTCCTATTTCAATTACTTTTTCCTTTAAAAGTTTTAATTAAAACTTTTACCTTTACCTTTCACCCTTCACCTTTTACCCCATTGTAACTTCAAATTTACCTCCTTCTATTTACCTTCATTTAATCTTTTATAATTGATTAATCAAATAAATTTATTTATTCCCACAACATTTAATTATTTCTAATCGCATTTTTTTAATACTAATAATTCCCAAAATTTCAATAAATCCGGTTGGGCAATTATTAATATTTTTCGTCAATTAAAACTTTTCTAAAATATTAGGGATGTTACAAACATGCTTGTTGTTTGGGAGGAGATGCAATGTAAATGGGAGGAAGGCACACAATGGGGGTAGGAGAAAGAAAAAGAAAGAAATGAATTTAGGGAAAATAGAAGAAAGGAAAAAATTAAGAAATGAAAATAAAATAAGTTTAATTAAATAAATCTAATTTATTTAAATTAATATACCTAGTTCTAAAAACTTCAATTTATCTCAGTGTTTTAAAATTAGGATGTTATAGTAAAGGAAAAGAAGACTGATGATTGAAAAATTGCAATGCTTTTAAAAGTAACTGGATCAGTAAAGTAACTTTTCAAACGAATCATCGTTAAATCAGAGATTGAATCATGATTGAATCAATAATATAATAAATTAACCAAGAACGATCATATAACTAATTCACAATTCAATCGTGATTGAAAAGTAATTTTTTGTTCATAAGATACATAAATAACAATTTTTTAATCTAAAATATGTTTAAAAAAAACAATTAAAATTAGTAAATAATCTATCTTCGGTGGAATATTTAAAAGTTGGTTAGGATGAATTTAATAAGTGATAAAAAATATTAAAATATTCAATAAACCTTATATGATTTTCAACTATGAGAAAGCATGAAAGTTACTGTTAACTTTTATAAATAATTCAAGAAACAAGTTATCAGATATTTTTGTTTATTTTCTTAAAGATTAAAAGCTTTTTTTAAAAAACAATTATTAGACAAGGCCTTAGATTTGAACCTTTCACCATCTGTTCTTTAAATATTAATATCATACACTAATTACTTTAACCTTCCAACATAATCTATAGTATGTGTTGTTACTCAACTATATATATTGTCAATATTTTAAAAATGCTAACAAGGACTATTGAATGACAAAAAAATGTAGTTTTAGATATACCTATAATGGGTACCTATATGTTTACGAAACATGTGGAGTATTCATTACCTATTAATAATTTTGTATTTGATATACCATATTCAAACAGGAATTGCAATAAAACTAGAATGGCGTTACTAACTAATCTACTACCCAATGATGAATGATCATTGCATGTTGATTTTAGCGTATACAAATAAAATAATATATTACCCTCCGATTAGTTGTTAACCATTCTAACAGAGTAAATATATCAATCAATCCCTCATTTTAATGTTTGCTATTGATGTCAAACTGGATGTAAATGACTCTGTTTTGAAAAGGTTTTTGCCTGAAGGACTTAATTACATGTTTTTAAAATTGCTATGGACTAATTTTCTACGTCTTGTTGTGAACCTTTGGAAAGCAAAGTTATGGAAAATGAGCCAAAAGGTGGGTGTATTTTACTTAACCCACTAAAAGCTTAAACCCGTTTGGTTTCCAGTCGAGAAAACGGAGTTAGGGAAATAGAAAAATTTAAGGGTTGAAATTAATCTTTTACGTCGTTCGAGTCAGTCAAAACCCCGTTTGACCGTAAGATCTATTTAACCAAGTTTGGATCCAGACGAAAAATAAGTCAATCCAAATTAACCCATCTACCAACCAAATTGGCTTATGAGTTGTAGTATAATTTTTAATAAAATAACCTAATTTCAAGAAAAAAATTTAATAAAAAGATGAAATAGGTGAGCCAACTGAATCACCTTGTAAGCTCGACTGGTAAGGATTATAACATAGAAAAAGGGCACTATATTAAGCTTTGCTATATTTTGCTATTTAGTAATCTGGAGTCCTACTCTATTAAGAATATAATTTGGTCCATTTTAAGATGTATGCAATGCGTAATTACTCCTAAGTATAACCACTATATAAGTTGACTCATATCACATGATATCTCACTAGATTTTGCACCTGCATACCATATGAATTTACAATTTTACAAATTAAACGGTGTTTTCTTTTTAAATTGTTATATTAAATAAGATTTGTAGTTATTATTAACTGTGTATTTTAAAAATTATTTATTGTAACTTATTTAGAATAAATAATAAAATATTTGTTATATATCTAACACATTATCATAATGCCAGGTTATTTACTTATTTTTTATATTAAATAGGTTTTTGAAATCACATAAAATAAATATTTGATTAAAATACAATTTCTTTTATGTTTGTTCCAACATGGAAGTTAAACATCATGAATACTCATTAGATTAAGTTTTGGTTAAATATATTTTTGATTTCTAAACTTTGGATTTTTTTTTGTCCTCTAACTTCAAAATTATTATTTTTTGTTCTTAAAGAATTTAAAATACATAAAATTGGTCATTTAAGACTAATTTTATCATACATTTTCATCAAATATTTTTAGATTAAGGATAATTTTATTATTTAACATGCTATTTATCCTATCCATACTTCATATAATAAGTTACCCTAAATTTAAAACTTGACATATAAGTTGTTGAGCTATTTATTCTTCGCCCATTAAATATAAGAGACTAATTACATTTATTTTTATTTTTTAAAGATTAAAATAAATTATTTATCGAATCCATTAAATTAATATTAAATGTATAGGGAAGTTAAATATATGAAATTTGAATACAAATTTAGTTTTGAAAATTATATTTCCTTGGCAATAATTTAATGTAAAAATGTCCACTAATAAAAAAGATTATCGTTATGTATCTGTTTTCACACCAACAAATTAATTCATAATATATGCTTTGAATTTGTATCATTATTTAGTGAAAAATATTAAATTCAATCAAATTCTTCATAATCTCAACCTTATACAAATAAAATTTGAAATTCCCCTCTTTAAAAAGAGCATATTTTAAATATTAAATAAAATATTTTTAATAAATTTCATTTGCACATTGATAATTATTATCAAAATTTTTAGTACCTCATAGTATGTTAATAAATATATATTATTTATAGAATTAAGTTTTGTAAAATATAAAAATAATACACTTTTATATACTGTGAATATAATATTTTAACAAAATCAATCTAGTTTATTAAACTCTAGTGCATATTTATCTTTTAAGATGTACGCACATAATAAAATAAAACATTATGATATTTCTTATTAAAATTTTATAAAAATTTAAAAAACTAAAACAATGTGGCGAGTGTAGTTGAAAAGGTTGGAAATATTAAGAATCAAGAACTAGATGAAGTGGGAGAAAGGTATAACAAATAAGAAAATTTAAAAATTTTAAAAATGATAAAATGCCATGTGACAAGTCAGTGAACCCGTTTGTTTAAGTTTATTTTAAGTATTTTTTTAAAAAATATTCTTTTATAAGTGTTTTTTAATAAAAAATTAATTTATTTTTAGTTTCTGTTTATTTTTAAAACTTTAAACAAAAAATTTAAAATAAGTATTTTTTTAATTAAAAATATTTATTTCTTAAAATAAGTTCAAACAAACGAACTCATTATATGGCTCTATTATGTCACAATGAAAGTGTATATGCTAATTGCTTAATTTATTTTCACTAAAAATTTAATATGTTTAGTACAAAGTAACCAACAACAAAAACTTTTCATATTAACATAATTGAACATCATTTAGGTATATGTCCACAAAAGGGAACACATACATTTAAACAAAATTAGAAGCCACTAAGCAAAAAAAAAACATATTGGTCTTAGTTGAACCAGGTAAAAACATCACAAGCAGGTTTTTTTATCCTATGTATGTGACCGTGAATAAAAAAAAGTTAAAAACACGATTTAAAAAATTAGTGTTTAACATATTAAAAAAATGTAACTAGGTCTCAATAAACCAATTTAAAATATTGGCATTCACATAGTGTCAATATGTGATATTAGACGTTAAAATTTATAAAATGTCAAGTGAGATGAGAAGAATGTTTTAAGATGTAAAAAATGACATGTTGAATTTAATTTTCTAATGGACCCAATAATTTTTTTGTAGTTGAGGTAAAATAAGGTTTTCTATTTTATATAAAAAATATTCTTAGTAGTGGATTTTTGTAACATAATATATTAAACAAAATTAAAATTAAATAGGGACATAAGCGCCAATTTCCTACGACTGCGATCACTTAACAATAACTACAAGGATAACTTCATGTTAATTTTGGTGTACATAAATAAAATAATACACTATCCTTAGGGTATTTATTAACCTTCGTAACCACATACAGTAAAACATTAAAAAATAATATTTTTATATACAAATATTACTAATACTAATATATTATTGTCATACTTTTCAATAATTGTATTAAATTTTTATATTTATTATTTTTAATCAATTTGTTAATATGTTACATATTTAAAAATTGAAATATTAATTAACATCATCCTTTATAATTATATATATAAAAAAGTGATTGATATGTATGTAGGGGTAGCCTCTGGCACAGGAGCTGAGTTCTCTGACTCAAACTTGACCCATCCATTCCCCCCTCCTTAGTCCTGACATGACATAGACATTCCTCCATCATCCCTCTCTCTCTCTCTCTCTCTCTTTCAATCCCAAACCCCTTTCCTCTCAAAGGTATTATTTCTCTTTCACATTCACTAATTTTAATTTCCGATCAAATTAAAAAAATTACAAAGTACATCAAAAATAATTTTTTATCATTATTTTTCTTAATTTCTCCAGAATCCCAAGTGATTTTTGATCCTTCAGTGGAAACCAGCTTCAACCCTTTTTCTCCTCTCCGTCTCAGGTAACCAACAGCGCAACGACAACCTCTCTCTCTCTCTTTCTCTCACTATATCATTTGCTTAACAAATTTTCGCTTAACGCTTTCTCGATTTTCATTATTCATTCACGTGTTTCTCATTTGTACGTGGCTTTGTTCTTCTCCTTCTCGGTATTAGAAATTAAATTCTAGGGTTCTCTTCAGTTCGTTCCTTATTTTCCATTCGTGCCTTTTCCGTTGCCTGAACGCGAGTCACGATAATGTGTCAAAACATATAGCCACTGCTTTTTATTGAATTTAATTTTAGATGCATTTTATTTGATCATAGTTTTTAATTTTGGAGTTACATTGCTGGCATACATGTTCACGAGTTTCCCTGGACTTTGAATGAATCCAAACCTTGATTTTGTGATGTTCGTTTGATATTTTGTTTTCGAATGGATATGGAATTTTTGAATTTGTATTTTTCAGTTTCTACTTAAGAAAAATTATGTTGTTGTGCTATTCTCGATTTCTCAACGCTAGGTAGTACTTGGATTATAGAATGAGCAGACCAACAACGAGAAGTAAAAATAAAAGACAGAGACCAGGAGATGATGGCACTGATACTAGTGAAATATGGAGGTAGCAATAGTTTTTTAGTCTTTAAGCTTGTTAATTGTTGTCCCTAGGTTTTTAGTTTGTTAATTGTTTTTATGTGTTTTTTGTGTAGGAAAATTCACAATACAGGTGCTGTAACTGAGGATGATATCAATCAACTGTATATGATTTATAAGCCGGTTTGTTCAGGCTGTCGAGTTAATACTAAGGATAACCCGAATTGTTTTTGTGCATTGGTTCCACCTACGAATGGGAATCGGAAGTCTGGATTATGGCAAAAGATGTCAGATTTTGTTGAAGGCCTTGGCCATGACCCTTCCGAGGATCTTCGCGCTTCTGCTGATTGTCCTGCGGGTCTCACAAATCTCGGGGCAACATGCTATGCTAACAGCATACTCCAGTGCCTGTACATGAATACATCTTTCCGAGAAGGCATATTTACTGTAGAACCGGATGTTTTACAACAACAGCCTGTGCTAGATCAGCTTGCCCGGCTTTTTGTGCAGTTGCATGTTAGCAAAATGGCTTTCATAGATTCTTCTCCATTTGTGAAAACACTTGAATTAGATAATGGAGTTCAGCAGGATAGCCATGAGTTCCTTACATTGCTTTTATCATTGCTTGAGCGTTGTCTGAGCCGTTCCAAAGTTCCAAAGGCAAGAACAATAGTTCAAGATCTTTTCCGGGGGAGTGTGTCTCATGTGACAACGTAAGAATCATTGAATCCGAACAACTTATTTAGTAAATAACATTATTTTTCCCTATAATTTTTTTAGCCTGTGTATATTTCTCATATATCCTATAGATTTCTCATTCAATTATGATCCTTCCCATTTCTTCCACCAAAGGTACTAGAAGGAAAAACCTTAAAACAAACAAAAATGATGCTAACATAGCTACATGTAAATGTAGTTATTTGGAGTGTTATCGAACCTTTGCAAGAAGTGTTATTTGGAGTTGTTTTCTCTGGGAGACTGTTTCTCATTTTGCCTTTGATTATCTTCTTGTATTAACATGGTTTTTATGTACTTTAACTCTTTGAGTACTGTTTGTTGTTTGCAATTCATGGCATTGAATTTCTTTCATGACTTGGTCAGAACTCAGCAGAAACTCTGAAAATTTTTGTTCAAATGATCTCTAATGTTGTCCTCATATAATCTACGTTTATATATGCAGTATGTGTCACCAGTAGTAGCTATGTTTAATTGTTTGAGTTATGACTACTGCATATTTCTTATAATTTAGTGACTTATTATGCAGATGCTCACAGTGTGGAAGAGACTCTGAAGCTTCCTCCAAAATGGAAGATTTCTATGAGTTGGAGTTGAACGTCAAGGGATTGAAGAGTTTAGATGAGAGTCTAGATGAGTATCTCACTGTTGAAAATCTTCATGGAGACAATCAATATTTTTGTGAGTCATGTAAAATAAGAGTTGATGCTAATCGCAGCATCAAGCTGCGTACATTACCCAAAGTGCTTAATTTTCAACTTAAACGTTATGTCTTCCTTCCGAAGGTATTGTGATTCACTATACGAGTAATTTCCATCTTTTTTGTTGTTATTGTGAGCATTGTTCAAGGTTCAACTCAGTGGCATGCATGTCTTCATTGTATTGTTGTAGACTATACAAGTAATTTCCATCTTTTTATTGTTATTTTGAGCATTGTTCAAGGTTCAAGAAAGTGGCATGCATGTTCTCATTGTTTTCTTTTTTTCTTTGTTTTATTGCAGTTTTTTATGCACATAGGAGGAGACTAATTTAATAAAATTAAAGGATCAAGTATCAGACAAAGAATGATAAGTATTAACCAGAAAATAAATGCCATATGAAGAAAAAATTAGCTACAATGAAAAACTATCCTTCTATTTGTCTATTTTCATCAGTGTGTTTTGAAAATCTTTGTATTGGAAGACCATTCAGGAAAATGTTGATGATTATGGATTTGTTTTCTGTTTACCGAAAAAAAAAAGAATTTTTTGACAATAGTAGTTTCTGAAACTGTTCTTAAAAACAACATTCAGCTCTTTCCTCAATTGGGAAAGACCCTCGTCCACAGAGATTTTTATCTTCTCATTTAGCCCACTTTAATGAGAACAGGCCTTTTAGAGATAATTTTTCTTTCTTTGTAATTCATGCTGTGTTTGGATGCAATGAAAATGAGAGAGAAAAAATTTGAAATTTGAAATGAAGAGAAAATAGGAGAGAAATTTTAACCTTGTTACTTAAAGTCTAAAAGTGAACTCTCCTCTCCTTTTTCTCTTTATTTTCTCTTAAACCAAACAAAATAAATAAATTGTTATATGTGTTCTCTTTTCTTTCTTTTTCTTCACATCCAAACATAGGCTATGTAATTGCTGTCTGGTTTTGGAACCCATACTATCACCTTTGTAACTTGAGAAGATGAGATGAAGATTTTGGGTGAGGGTGTTCAAAATTTCCTTTCATTTTATAATAAACCCTTTTAAGTTTATTGTAAGGTATTAAAAAATAGTTGTCAGTGACATTGAGGGTTACAAAGTGAGGAAAATGAATGCCCTTAGGAGGGTCATTCATAATTGCTCACCACTGCTAGGAGATTTCATTTCTCTGATGAATGGAACATTATTTACTATTTTGTTCTTAGAATAATGGTTATATAACAGTAGTTTTCTACAGTGTAGATTTTGGTTTTCTTTACCACTTAAATACTCAATTGAATTCAGATAGTGTAGTTCTTTATTTATCTATTTTTGTTGGCAGACTACAACAAAGAAGAAAATTACTTCTGCATTTTCATTTCCCGCTGAACTTGATATGCGGCATAGAATGTCTGAGCTGTCTCAGTTTGATTTGGTATACGACTTATCGGCAGTACTGATTCACAAGGGAACTGGTGCTAATAGTGGCCATTACATTGCTCACATCAAGGATGTAAACACTGAGCAATGGTGGGAATTTGATGATGAGAAGGTCACTAATTTGGGTCGTCATCCATTTGGGGAAGGGTCTTCAACTTCTAATACTAAACCCTGTAAGAATGATACAAATTATTCTGATAGCTCCGAAGCAAGAATAGACAGTAATGGAAATGGTTTAAGTGCCACTCATTCACAGTCTTCACATGTGGAAACATTTTCATCTATGGATGCATACATGTTGATGTATCATATTAAACATTTGAAAAATGTTGGTGAAAGCAGGGGCATAAATTGTGGTGCTAACCATAAAGAAAAAGAGGGTATTGTAGGTTCTGCACAAAATGGTGCTCCTCTTCCTTCTCACCTTTATGATGAGATTCAAAATTTCAATGTTTCATATGATGATGCTTGTCAGAAGTACAAAAATAGGAGAGAGTCGGAAACGAGTCGTATAAACGAGAGGAGACAGGAAGTTCGATCTATTTTAGCTGAAGCTCCTGTCCAACCATTGGAGCAACCGTTTTATTGGATTTCTAGTGACTGGCTCCGCCAGTGGGCTGACAACATTATGCCAAAGTTAGTGCATAGTTTTTATGGTATTATGTTGGTTATGATTTTTTTTTCATTTTATTAGTGTGGTTAAATTCGTTCTCATCATAGGTTGAAGTTCCTTTCTTTCAATTGTTATAAAGGTAGAGTAAATTGATGTGTTTAATATGGTGCCATTTTGAGATGTATATGCAGTTCTATTGACAACACATCTATCCAATGCTCACATGGGAAAGTCCCAGTTTTAAAGCTTACCTCAGTTAAACGATTGTCTGCTAAAGCATGGGATAAATTGTTCTCAAAGGTACTTTTGTTAGTTTGCTGTTACTTATTTGTTTGGATTATTAATATTAATTTTAAATATTTTTGTACAATGCCATAATGCCATTTATTGATTGTGAAGCTCTTTTATTCATTGCACTGTATTGGTGCTTAACGGTGCTACTTTGGTGCTGTTGCATCATTAATAATGATGAAAAGAAAAGATTAACTGAAATTACTTATGAATTTTATTATATATTGGGAGAGGATAAATTTGAAAAGGAACTTTCTTTTTAATTTATGTTCACACATTGTTTTGGACAATACTGGTAGGAAAATGTAAGAAAATTTATCAGATGGAGCTGAGAAAAATCTAGTGTTCTATACATGAAGTTACTAACAGTTGAGGGACTGGATTCTTTTGATCATGAAGTACTACCACATTTCTTCCGGGTGATGTCAGTAAGGAAAATAGAGTAATTTGGGGACCTGACAAACCAGAAACATTCTGACAAAAAAATGCACATTTTTGTGAAGTAACTGGTTTAAGGATTTTTGTTTATGTGAGGATATGAATCACCTTCTGATCAATTTATTGTTATAATATCAATGACATGTTCCCTTTATTGACTTCTAAAATTCAGTATGGTGGGGGTCCAGTACTGTCTCACGATGATCACTGTTGGAATTGCATAATTGATGGAGCTAAGACAGTGGTATCGGCCGACACATATCGCGATAGAAGAGAATCAATGAAGTCACTTGCTCGGGATATTCTAGGTGGAAACTGTCTAGATGGAAAGTATTATATATCCAGACCATGGTATGGTAACAAGTTTTTTCTCACCTCATGCCTTTCATGCTGCAACAGGAAGGGGATTTTGGGGTGGGGTGGGGTGTGTGGAGGTGGGGGGGGGGGGGGGGGGGGGTGGGGTCCGTTGGACAAATGTTCTCTTTCTTGTACTTTGGAAACTACTAATATCTGGATTGGCTCTGTTATATCAATATGAATCCCCTGTTTCAATTAGCTCCAGTTTTTTTTTCCATTTCTATACTATATAGTAAAACTATAAGGTAGGATTTAGTGGTCAATAGTTTTTTTCTTTAGAAATGATTTACAACAGAACATTGTGGCATCATCAGACCCATGTAGTTGACATCACTGAGTGGGAAAAAGCTTAGTAGTGGTTTTTTCGTTAACTACACTATTAAGATGATTTCAAAACCGTGGTTTTAGAACTTAAATGCCGAGGAGCATACTTTTGTAGGTTGCAGCAGTGGTGGAAAAGAAAGGTCCTGGATGCTCCATCTGAAGCTGATGCTAGACCCACAGCTACCATTACTTGTCCACATGGGCAACTGATGCCTGAGCAAGCTCCTGGTGCTAAGCGGGTGCTTATTCCTGAGAGTTTTTGGCTCTTCTTATATGAAGATGCTGTTACTGTAAACCCTGATGATCCTTTGGGTGGCCTAACTTTGTCTTCAGATTCTGAAGAGTGTTCACAATGCAGTGCAGAGTTATGTGAAGTAGCATGCATGGAGGACTCTTTGAGGTTATATAATTTGTTCATTGTCATTAACATGGAGTGTATATAGGCAAATTGTAAAGTGACTTCTGTATTTACACTGCAGATTTAATAAACAAAGGCAACGCCAAAATCATGAGAAATTATTCCTGGCTAGAAGTATACCACTCTCTCTGGATTGCAAGTATTTCTTGGTTCCTTCTTCATGGATTTCAAAATGGAGAAATTACGTTAACATGAAGAATTCAGATGAACCTGAAAATTTAGATGGGGTAATTGGTTCACTGTTGTGTGAAAAGGTAAAGCCTTACTTCACCTTGATGTTCTCTCATATTTTGCATCTTATTCCAGGCTATGCAGATTTGTTTTGATTTAGTTACTACTTAATATGATTTGGACTTGTGTTTGGTTAAATTGGGACATTAGTAGCAGACATTACTCTTCAACTGACAGTGTGCTTTGACCTCTGCATATCTATAACCTTTTCACTCTTCTCTAATTTAATCCTTAGGAAGTTTTTATAATAAATTGCTTTGTTTATCAGCACTCGCAACTTGTGGAAAGACCTCCCGAATTGGTTTTCAGACGTGGTGCTATAAACCAGAGAGAGTCACCTGTAAGTTTTTTTTTTAAAAAGATTATTTTCTGTAATTGCGTCATGCAGTTTATGTTACTTTCATATTTAAAGTAAACTAAATTCATGTACATTATCATGCTTGGAATCCCTTTTCAAATTTCAACAAGTAAATTTTGAGTTCTTGTTATACAATTGCTCTTTCATTTATTTCTTCCTCCATTTTAGTAGTTCAGTTATTGTTCAGTGTAATTTCTTGTCTCTGTCTTAATTCCATCTTGTTGTGGATTCTAGGCAGGTGGCTTAACCATCATATCTGAGAATGATTGGAAATGTTTCTGTGAAGATTGGGGTGGTATTGTGACCAAAGGATTATCTGCATCAATTGATCGTGTTAATGATTCAGAGAATGTTCTGGCTGGATCCAGTGAAGAGATGCTAGTATGTGAGGATCAGTTGGGCACAGCAGATAAAATGAATAACGAAAATGGGACTGGTCAATTTCTAATTAGGACTTGTCCTGAGGTAATATAAATCTCTACCTTATTTTGTTGGCTATCCTATGTTGCTACATTGCATCTCCTTTTATTGCACTTTAGCCTTTTAGAAAATAAATCTTTTGGTTTTCATTTTCCTATTCCCCCTTTTTCGCTCCATTGCTCCTTTCAGCTCATTTATAGTGCAAAAGTTCCTGTTTGAGAAAATTTTGGTGCTGTAGATGTTGCTGAATGAATGCATCACATTTTGAAAAGGGGGATTATCGATTGGTACATCGAACTTGACTGACCAAATTTGCTTGAATTAGTAAGGCTAGTGAAGTTTGACAGCTATCTATATTTTATTCAGCTGACTAAATATTAATATCCTCTTCTGTCACATTCGTTCCCACTGTTCTGTATTTAACTTGCCTCATTAAATCTTTGTGATATGTTAAGCTTAGTTCATTCTGATATTCTTCTGCAAAATTATCTTCCTTTTATTGCATCATTTATAGGCAAATGTTTTGGGTAATATATACAAACCCTTTTTTGTACTATTAACTTTTCTCCTCTCTATATGTAGGTCTGTGAAAGTTGCATTGGTGAACGAGAAAGCTGTGAGCTAATGCAGAAACTTAACTATTGCAATGAGAACATATGTGTAATTCTTGTTCGTGGTAAGGAGGTACCTAGATCAATATTGGAGGCTTCAAAGGGATTCATTGAAACAGATCGGCGGGTTTCCAAGCGTTCCCGGAAGACTAAAAACGAGAGTTCAATCAGTCTTAAAGTTTCTGCTTCAACATCTTTGTACCAGCTGAAAATGATGATATGGGAATCCTTTGGGGTAAGCCTAGTCTGTGTTGATTCAGTTTAAATGCTGTGCACAAGCACATGTTAAAAAAATGACCAAGGAGATTCCCTTACACTTATTTGCTTGTTATTACATGCATCGGGAGGTTTGTTACCAAACCAAAATTGAAACATTCTTCTGCCCTTGTTATCTTAATGCCATGTGACCAAAGCCTTAAGTCATAATTGAAGTTTCTGTACAACATACAAGTTAGTATTGAGTTTTTGCTATGGAAATTTAAACTCCAGTAAAATTTGAATGGTTGAGTGTGATTTTCATCCTTAAAAAGTTAGGTAATTTTGACTTTGGTCCTTGTACTTTTTGTTATTGGATCCCTGATTTTATGGAAATACAAGTTTTTAGCCTCTCCTGTTAGTTTTATTCCACCTAGTGTTGATGTGGGGTATCCACAAAGTAAAACTCATGGCAGGGACTAAACTCGTATTTTTAACAAACTATGGATCAAATGGGATTTTACTTATAGGGATTAAAAATCAAGATTAGCTAATTGTTTAGATAAGAAAAACATATTACGCTAAATTTAGGTTTGGATCTCTCACTTACCTGTTGGAGTAAAAGTTTAGGCATCTCATTTCAACATGAAGAAAAAACTGACATGACATCAATGGATTAAACTTCAGGGATAGCTGCATCCTAAACTGGTTGTGTTTGAATGTTGGAAGTGATTTTAATAGTGAATCTCCCTTACCCAGAACTTCACCTTAGTGGATAAATGATACTTCAGGGATAATGGCATGCTAAACCAGTTGTGTTTGAATGTAGAAAGTAGCTCTAATGATACTTAATGGGTAATGGCCTTTACTTTAGATTGACATTTATCATGTATGTAGTCTGGTTTTGTGGTTTGCAGCCTAACTTTTTCCCTTATGAAATTTACCACTGCGTTAGACAAATGTCACTAATCATTATCACCACCTCTTTAGTAGTGTTAGACAAATGTTTTGGGAGTGTCACTATCACTTTTCCATATAATTTCAAGAATGTTCTTGTTTAAGGAGGTAGAAAACGAAAAGGTGGAAAACTGGGATGGGAATGAAATGTGTTAATAAGTCCCACTAGCCACCCGTATTCATCCACGCTCCATTCCTGAGTGTAAAGGGGTGTGTTAATAAGTCCCGTGGGTTACCCGTATTCATCCACGCTCTATTCCTGAGCGTGAGGGGATGTGTTGAAAGTTCCACATTGACTAGAAATATGACCAATAAAAGTATATAAGGGGGAGGGTAATCCTCATCCTATAAGCTAGTTTTTAAGATTGAGTTATGCCCAGTACCCAAATTTAAGAAAATGCATAGAGGTGGAGAAGTTATGATGATCTCCACTTGGTTGTTTGGGAAAGGGTTCAAACTTCAAAAATTGTTTTCAACTCACATCTGTATTAAAGGGCAACAATGGTAGGGTGTAGTATAAACAAGCTGTACTTTTACCACCATCACACTTTTTTTTGTGCCGAGCACATGTGGAGTGACTTTTTTTCTCTCCTGAAATTTCCTTTCAAATGAGCATTTCCTAAATGTAGATATAAGATGGGGATAATAGTTCATTTGGTAGAACTTCCACAAAATGGATAAACATGTTAGTTGCTTTCTTTTGTCATAGTAGAACATCAGTTAGCTAAGCATTATCTTAATGAGCTATGTGCATGAAATGACACTAAGTGGATGCTTTCTCTTTAATCATATAGCTAGTGTTATAATGATGATCAGTGAACTGCTGTAAGATGATGTCCCAAATTTTGTTCATGAATCTTATTAATGATAGTTGTCCTCTCAGGTTGTCAAGGAAAACCAGATACTACATAAAGGTGATAGGATAATTGACACCGATAATGAATGTGCTACCCTTGCGGATGTAAACATATTTGCCGGAGATCAGATTATAGTGAGGGACAGCAAGATCCATGAAAACCGAGATATTGCTGGTAAGCTATTTGGTAGTGGCAATGTGGTTCGTCATTTATCATGTTATTGTAAATAAAATGGAAATTTAAGAGACATTAATCAGAAGTGGATTACATTCATCCTTTGCAGATGAGCTTTGTAGTGATAAAATGGATCTGCAGCATACTGAGGAAGGGTTCCGCGGCACCCTTCTCACAGCAAATGTTTCATCCCAGGTTGTTTAAGAAGTACGCTTTCAATGGTCGATACATCCCCGTAACATCTTTTTGGTTGGTGTATATAATCTGATGGAAAATCCTCCGTTGAACTAGTTCGGTACAATATTACTATGTAGATCCGTGTACCTGGTGCTTTTTAACTGTAAACAACTTTGTCCTCCAAAGCCGAGGTAAAGGCAAATTTTGGAATGTATTTCTCTACTATTAACTTACGGAGGTCGCATATATGGTCATTAAACGATAAGTTAAAGTCGAGAATGAGGAACAGGGTGCAGTGATCGAGATAAGGTAGATATTTCTGTATGATGGGGAACATTGTGAGAAAAAATTCAAAATTATTTTGTTAAGTTTGCGTATTTGTTCAGTATTTCTCTGTTTTCATGATATTCATATATTTTTGGAGAAAACTGTAATTTAAATGCTACACAAATCAATTAAGAAAAAATTAACAGTCCAAAATTTATGGAAAATCGAGTTACTTAATTGGCCGAAGCGTAGTTAATTTCAACTAAAACGATAATTCCGTTTTGTATAACAGGTTTGAGGTTATGGATGTTTATGGAGTGGGGGTACTTGGTCAAAAACTCGTCTCGTGTTTAACCTTTCCTCTAATAGGTATTTGTTTGAGTTTTTACTAGTTTCACAAATTAGGTGCATTAACTAATAATTCCAAGAAAAATAATTTACAAATATATTCAATAATATGAATTTGAATGTTTCGTAAAGAATATTATTAGGTATGATAACTTTTTTAATTATTGAGAATATTGATCTTTAACTTGCAAGTGAGAGATGAGATCTATAGCTAAGTTTAGGACTTGGAAAAGAAATGAAGATTAAATTCATTTCTCCTCAACCCCACATGACCGTGAGCTCCCCCATACTCCAAGCTTTCCTTTTCATTTTCATCATCAAGGTATGCGTGTATGTTTTTCCTTCCATCTCATTTTTGCATGGCTTCACCTTTCATGTCTTTCTCTTATGCATGCATCTTGATCCACTTCATTTTTAGCATGCATGACTTCCTTTCCTCTCGCATGCAAGGATCTATTTTTCTTTTTCCATGCATGTGCTGAATTTTTGGGTATTCTCCTCCTCTTTCCAGCTTGGTTGTGAACCCCCATTGAAGAAAGATGAAGATCGGCTCTTAAAAATTTCATATTCGAAGCTTCGAGATGGGGTGTGCTTTGGAGGATTGTCGGAAGGATTTCGAAGTTCCGAGGTAGTTTCACGCCCCGTCGACGAGTTTCATAACCTTCATTAAGTAAGACCTTTTTCAAAACTCTATCATTTTAGCATTTTGGCTTCGATTCTGGTGCTTCAGTGGTTTGTGGATTACGAGGATATTTTTTTATTAATTTTTAAGAATTTTTTAATTAAAATATTAGCGTTTGAAGCTAAATCGGAGATGGAGACTTTGGTCGGAAAGTCAGATATCGCTATAAGGTACGTGTTGACATACGAGAAGGTTTATCATTTGACTAGCGAAAAGGAATTTTTATTTACAGGGTTGGGTTTTAAAATCAAAAGTTTCATTAAATAATAATGCCTGGAAAATGTTGATTTTTGAAAAATAAAAATATAATTATTGTTTGCGTTGAGGTTTATGTTGTGAATTGAAGCCTAGTGCTTAATAGGAATTCATAATGATATTATATAATAATAATTTCTAGGGTCATGAAGTACCATTAATTATATTGGTTGGTATGTGTTGTTTTGTAATGACTTATGGTGGTTTTGATGATATTATGGAAATTGGATTTGTGCTATGAAATAATATTTATAAACTGAAGCCTAGTACTTGATAGTGTCGATGATTAATTGATAATATTTTTATTGGAAAGCCTAGTACTTGATAGTGTTGATGATTAATGTTGTTTAGGCTTTTAGGGTTAGTTTACCGGAGTTGTTTATTTGGAAAAAAATCTCTAATTTTTGGTAAACCCTATAGGGATTAATTCTGGGAATTTAGGTGAGACGCCGCACTTCATAGTCTTGTACGTAGTAGAATATGCATCCTCACACACTACTGCATAATAATATAACGATGGATGTTTACGGATTGGATTGGATAGGATCAGTTTTAAAACAAAAAGTCATATGATCTAATCATAAATTAACACCACATTTGGATTAGATTGGTTGAAATAATTCTTCAAATTCAATCTGACTTGATCCAATAAATACGGTTTAGATTGAATTGGTTAGTTCGTTTTTCATATTTTTATTTGTTATTTAATTAGAAAGTTATAAAAAAATTATCTCATCAGTAAGCATTAGTGTTAATACAAAAGATAAAACTTAAATAGTAAAGAAATGAATAAGAAATAAAATTAAGTTTAAATTAAAGTTATAAATAATAAATTTATAAACACATCAAAATATTAAGACACGTGTGAATATGATTATGGAAAGCTTATTAACCAGGGGCGTGACATCTTCCACGTGCCCCTCCTAAAAATACAAGTTTAAAAGTAAATTTAAAAAATAATTGAGTAATACAATCTTATAAATATATAATTACATAAATCTGGATATAGAAAGCTTATTTTGTAAGTAAAATTATATATATAAATAAAAGTTTGATTTGGATTGAATTGCATCAGTTCCAAAACATAGATATGATCCAATAAAAAAGATAAAATTTTTACAATTTTTAATTAGTTTGATTTTTGATTTATTTAGATCTCAATTTTTTTATATCAATTTTACGGTTTACATTAAATTAAATCGGTTTATGAACACTCTTAAATATAACAATTGAATAATAGTCTTACCACATCACTTGCAAGCTATGTACATGCAATAGCAAATTTCACAAGGTAAGTAATGAATTGAACTTGACCTACACATTCTTTTCACAAGTTGACCTTTACGCACGACTCAACTTATTTAGACCCCTAATATTGAGTTATAAGGACAGAGTTAAGATAACAGTACTAAAAAGGGGTGATGTGAGAAATTTATATAGGTCATGGTTGCACACTAAAAAATGGGACATTTATATCCATGAAGTTGCTTGCCGAGATAAAAATGATATAAGTCCCATTTGAACTGAAGGTACAGTAATAAATGGAACCACATGTCATGCATACGGATTTGAATTGAAAGAAATGTATGCAATTCTTCACTAATTGTACTTGTAAGGATAGAAATGTTCTATGAAAACCTTAAGCTAAAGGAAAACAGCTCGATCGTGATCTAATCTTAGATGGGAATCTATAATGAAAAATGTAATACAAGAAATTCTCAAAAAATAAATGTTCACAATTTAGGTCTGCTAGTTACGAAATCTATTTGTCTACTAAATACACTAATGAAACTAAATTTATAAACCAAATAGGTATATTAAACCCCCTTCCATATAAATCTTAAAATATATGCTATCATCCGATTTGTGAAGAACTGCATCATCCTCCATTTTATTATAAATATAAATCTCTTAATATAAATAGTTTAGAGCAATTGATTCGTTGAGATGTAAACATTAAATAATGGAAAGATCATTCGAATACACTATTAATAGGTACAACCAAACACCAAGGTAAGCTACATTTTGTGAGAGGGGGTCAGATCGAGGAAGGAATTACAGTCCATGATTTATTTAATCATGGCAATAACAAGTATATTGCTTCTTAGGTATGAGATAATACCAAATACCAAATAGAGCACATTTAATCACATCTTGGTTTTGTAGGTGTAAGATGATGCATGCAATGTTTTCAATAGAGTCCAAAGTTCCCATTTGATTCAAAGTTAAAATAGAATTCATTTCCAAAAACAATAATTTTAATCAACAAACATGATTGCAATATACATATCTAACCTGATCCCAATACAAAATTTAAATTAAAATGTGCATTTCATTTAAATATATTTTGCTTATACTCGATGAGCGAGCGTTCGTGCTTTCATAAAAAACACAAAAATAAGCTATACCCACAGCGGGAAAAGCCAAAGCAAATAACAAGGATATATGTATGAATGCTATAACTTTTTTACAATAGATTGATGCATTATAGGGAGAAACAAATATCTAATTGTACAAGATTTCCTAGAATGAATAATGGAAAATATCAACGAAGATGCTAGCTCCAAAAAATGTTTCTATTTAGCTGTACTTGAAATATCAAACCACAAAAAAAGCATCATGTGCTTTTCACTCTATTTTGCAGCATTATAAACTCAACGACGCAAGTTTCCAGACTATATCATATTTGTTTAAGAAAATATAAGCTACTAAAGCCCAACCCAGTATGAACGCCCATTACTGTTGTGAATTGGAGACGGCGAGGGAGATGCAACACACCATTCATACCAGACCTGTTACAGATTCCATAAAGAAATATAAATCAATATATAAATGGGAACCCAGTGTAACGGTGAAGACAAAAAAACTATTAAATTTTCAGGGTCACAAAATCAACCTTTGTAGAACCACAACAGCGCCAGAAATGCACTTCAAGTGTTGAACCAGGATTCACACAAATAGGTGTCCTTAATGGGAAAAATATTGCAAACCTGCAGATGAAGACAAACCAAAAAACACAGCAATAACCACACATCACACCAAACAACTAGAAATAAACTCCAGAGACGCACAATAAGATCATATACACAATGGGGGCAAAAAAGTTAAAATTGTAGTTATCCCAAGTTCAATTGACTTTTCTTGGTTCATTCATATTTTTAGGAAGCATCTCCCTAATGGTAAATATTGACACTCCTCGTCTGTTTTGTGTCCCACTACCAGCTATCATAGGGGCTCTTTCCACATCATATATATAATGACAAGTTTTGCTCACTCATGTACTTGGTTACACTCTTTTAGCATGAAGTTTTAAACGTGGTTTATTAGCAAGGGCATATTATCCTATTACATTTTATTCTCACTTATGTTACTGCATTAAAATTAATTATCATTTGCCAAAAAATAAAACAAAGAAATATATCTCAATACCAACTGAACATGTTTGGCGTGGCTGTTGAGGGCTCAATTCCAAGATGTACGTCCTTGTAAAGAGTTGCATCAAAGTAGCCAGCAAATCCTATGACCAAGGATTACGCAAAAGGTAAGGCCTCAAGAAAATAAACATAGATCATGGGATTGGGGGGTTGGGCATATCAGCTAAATCTTACAGATGAATTGCACTAGCTACACAAAAGAAAGAAGCTAATGTAATTGATATAATGTTATCATTTAGCTATACCAATATCTTAAAACTAAAATAAAAAGAGCGCCCCATGCTCCCAACATAGCAGATGCCTATTGAACAATTCTGCGCATTACACCCCAAATCACAGCCCATTGAACACTAAGTCACACAATAAGCCAATACATTATACATATACCAAAACGACTTTATTATTCCTAACACAAATTTCGGTTGCCAATTTTTTTTTCTTCAGGGAATTTCAACACCAATTTTGGTCATCAATTTTTTTTTTACTTCAGGGAATTTCAACTTCTCTCACAACCCAAGATACAGTGGAATTTCAGAATGGAGTACCTCTCAACCTTCCTTGACTCTATCATTTTCTTTCCAACACAGATCAAAGCCTTCGACTAATTGATACTATAAAGGGTTTCTTCATTTTAATTCCCATTTGATAACCAGTCGGAAAAAAAGAATTGTGAAAACAGAATCATCCAATGGTTAATAGTATGGTATTCGAGATTGGATTTGACCAACCCACTTGGGAACAGTTCCCAACTGAAACACCAAAGCTCAATCTTGTTTTCAATCCCTCAATTATTTTTTAATAGGCTCGTGTCAATTGCTTTCATGGTTTTGGTAGGAGGCTAAATTCTTATGGCATATGGAAGTACACTATAATGCATTTGGATGGGAACCAAACACTCAAAGGTTGTTTAATTACCACAATACTTGATCAAAGATAAGAGTGGGCACTGAATGTCTAGTTTGCGTAGAAAGCATTAAGCAACAATCTTGGGGTTTAATAACAGATATGTTGGAGGGTTGGGCCGCTTTGTTCCATCAGCCCGATTACCGGTCCTACCTCCTTTTTATGTTTTCTGTCAATCTTACTGGATTTCTTCTTTTATAAAAAAAATTAAAATACACAATTTACCAATACATAGTTGAAAGTTCATACCACTATATGAACCACCCCCAACAATTTCCAAAGGTTTCAGATATCTCATCCATTTCCTAACCATGAGTATACCTAATTGTTCCCTGACATCATTGTCATGACTTTATTTTATTAATTAAAAACAGAACATCACAATTTGACAAATATAAGTATTAGATAATAAGATTGTAAGGGTTTCCAAGAATAGAAATACTTCACATACCATGTACCATTGCTGACCCAGTGTCATTGGGTATAATAAATTGCAACTTTTTATAGCGCTGATTGCTTTCTTTATCAGATTTCTTTGGATGAGTAAATGAAAAAACCTACACAAATCAAATTAACAAAACAAGCAGAAACTATGTAATCTAAAATAAATGAAGCAGAAAAATAGCAAAGTATTGCAAAACATGAAGCTGTGCATGGACTTCAAACAGGATAGGGGTCAGATTGGTGAACAGATTGAACAAAAATAAAAATAAACAGCGTGTTAAGAAACTCACAGATTGACATGGTGCAAGTCGAGCCACATTGTGTATCTTCACCACATATGCTGTTTCAAAATGGACAAGGTCTTTATGAGCCTTAACCTGAAATACAATAGGTAATATAAATTACCTAATTCACAGAAGTGAATTTTGACAAGGGGTTGGGAACTACAAGAGATATACATCGTTATATAACTTTGAAGCTGTCACTGGTTGGAGGAAACTTGTGTACCTGAAAGTCAGTAATACATAATGATTAATAGGCTAACCAAACAAACATAAGAAAAAATCAAATTTAAAATATGTATCATTAACAGCTAGCCAGAAACACTCAATTTACAACAATAAACTCCAATGAAACTCTGGCTATAATTGCCAAATCAAAATTCCAAAGACTTTGAATGGGAGGAAATAAAACATGAATAACAATACATTTCTTGTTTAGTTGAAGGGAAAAAGAAGAAAGAAAAGTTTACTCTGAAATAGTTTTTCTCTCATCAATTCAAATTTCAATTGTTTTTCTCTCCCTCAAAATATCATTTCCTCTGAAATAAAGGGTTATATTCTTGATGCTATCTTGTTGCTATTTATGAGCCTCAACAATTACAATGTTGAGCAAAAACAAATCTCAATTAACATCAGGCAAAAATCATGGAATTCATCCAACTCTCAACAGCATGTAACTCAATTACGAGCCATTCATCTTCAATTAGACATGCTTAATATGGCATACAAGAAAATTAAATAACCCTAACAGAGATAATTCAGGAGAATGTTTAGCAATTTACATACGACGATGGTATCGAAATTCCATCTTCCTTTAGAAACCTCTGGGCTCCATCAAGGCACTCAGGAGACAGTTCATTGTCACCAAAGGAGCCTAGCAATTCACTCACCTAATTTCAAAACAATTACAGTCAGACCCCATTTTATAAACAATAAAATTCAAACAACTGGCCTAGTAAGCACAGCATTATATACCAATACGTCAGCCTTTTCAGGGGCATTCCAATGGCGCATGTCACTTGAGACTATAGTAACAGTATCCTCCCATCCCTCTAACTTGATTAATGCCTGTTCAAACAATTGTGGGTCATGTCATGTCTAAAACAATGGAAAGATAGTTGTAACAATCAAAACATAGATGCCTTGGACCAAAAACTGGTTATTATTTTTATGAAAAATACTATCTAAAACAACTGGCAGAGAAAATAAATTAATCTATATATGCACAGAAATATATTGAAAGCTAATTTTAGAACTTCCATGTCCAATTTAAGAGCATGAACTCCAACTTATCAAGAACTTAAAACTGCAGCATTGACCAAATACTAACACCATGATGAATGTTTCTTTTCTTACTGACTAAAGGCACTAGCTAAAGATCATTCTATTTACTCACTTAAAAAGATAGAATGATTCACATTTCCAAAGTTAGTTCACATATCCATATTATATATATAAATAGAGAGATAGATGTTAAAATTACATTTATGAAATCAAAACAATGCACAATATACTCAAGCATGTAAAATACGTTTTACTAAATTGGATAAGTAATGAAGGTTGTGAAATGTATTTGATCTTGCCAGCTACTGTAATAGGCAAATAACATTATATCACCAGAAATCTTGAAAGAACCAGAACTAACATGCAGGGTAACAACTGCATTTGGATTCTTTTCAACGGCATAAACTCTTAGCTTCCGCCCAGTTTCTTCCGCAGCCTACATATGAAAATGATATAAAGTCACCCCCAAAATATATATTATACCAAAATCTGCATCTGACAAAATGAGTTGTATGAATCACTACCAAAATTCATCAGTATAAGTTACAAAATCACACCTGTAATGATGCCCGCACAAGAGGCCCACGTCCTGCCCCAACAACCATCAATACCTACCAACAGGAGCAAACATAAATAACCTTCAAAAGTCTGTTTTGTTGTATAAAACAAAGATGTGAAAAGAAAACCAGAGCAATAAATCTTACGACGGCTTTGGCAGTTGCCTCTTCATCGGAAACCCTGTCCAGCAACGCTTTACTAACTGCTCTTTGGTACTGTCAAAAAGGAAAGCAAAAGTGACAAGTGCACAACCAAGGACCAACACAACAAGTTAATACAAGATAAAGCATTGAACTCCAGCAAACATTCAAGAGTGAATAATACTGATATGGTCATTTTCTCATGAAAATGTTAACCAAGCAAGCATTAGTAATTGATGGAGGACAAACATGTTTATAATCCTATACCTAGTTGCAAGCAAGAACCAAAGGAAAGCATGCATAAATCAAATGCTTTCCATTGCATACACGCGTTCAAAGGAACATTCAAAATCAAGAAACACTTTTAAAATGGTCATACAAAATACCATTCAGATAACCCCTACATATAAAAATAAATAAAATCCAGATAGCATTTGTTGGAGATGCAAGATCGGAGAGGCCAAATCAAAATGCTCATTGCAAGTGCTATGAATACCAGCCTTCAATAATTTATTAGTACACTAGCAAGTCAAATTGCTCAAAATCCCATGAAGATTACATAAAGATTCATGACGATAAACTACTATCAACTACAACAGTTTCATAAACCACATATAAGGAAACACAGCCAAGGAGGGAAGAACAATGATAAACATAGAGTGGATGACTGGAATTCAGAAATTCATACATTGCCATACCTGAATGTATTTCACTGCATCTTTCTCAAATGTCTCATAAGTCTGAGCTTCTAAATTATCCATCAGAGGCTGCATAAAAATTTGTAATAATTCATAATTATTTATCTGAAAATGCAGAATAATCAGACTGACATAGAGGTCAATAACCATGTAGAGAGAAGCAAGGCAGGCAATGCTTACTTGCAAGGGTGACTGCAAAAAATCCCTGTAACCAAGCTGGCATAAGATGCTGAAAGGGTCAAGAAAAATATAACAGCAGAAAGTGCTTTGCCTAAATATTCAACAAATGTCAAGATTGATACCTCAAAACGTTCTTGCTCAGGTAGAGGATCCATTCTTTGATATAGATGTCCAACATAGTCTAGATATGGTCGCAAGGGATGTCTTTGTGAATCTAATGTGCAAAAAAAATTCCTTTAAACAGAGACTTTGGCCAAGGGCCCAATCCAAGGGCAGAACAGATGAAGAAACAGTGTAAGGGTGGAACACCCAAACATCAAAACACAAGGCCCAGCGCTTTCCCGGGGGCACACACACAAAGGAAGAGAAGAGATTCCTATATATTACTGCATATGCAATAGTGATAGTTCTAGTAATCAAAATGCGGCATAAATTAAGTGGCTCATGATGATAAGGAAAACCTGAAAAATTAGTTTAAAAGAAACCACAAGAAATCTAAGAACCAAACCAAGAAAAGCAACTTACCAGCAACAATACTATCCTGAGAAGCATTTGCATCCAAACTTGCCTTTGGATGAACTGACTTTCCAGATATAATGATCTGCACAGATATTTTATATTACCTCTGTAACAGGGCTATGAACTTAAATTCTATTTCTCATGATCAACAAGCCAGATATGCAGTATCGAGAAAAAGATAAATGACACAAGAAATGTAAGACAGTAAGATGTCTACAGTAGAAATAACTGCTCAACTTATTTTTCATCGTAGCATTTAAGCTCGAAACTGACAAGAATACAATATTTCAAAGGATTAAATGGCCTACCTGGATAGAATGGTTAAAAAAACCAGTAATTAACCTTTGGTGGCGCTTGCAGAGGCTTGGATTACCACGAGAATTAGTTAGAAAGCACTGCCAAAAACTCCAATCATCATTATCATGACTTTAGAAAAGAATCAGAACCATGCTTAAGATATGAAAAATGCATTGTAAACCAAAGATATCCTTACATCAGTATTCACTATAGCTGCTCTAACAGACTCCCCAAACCAACGTCCAATTGAATTGGCAGAAGGAAGGGTACTCCTAATGATTAAGCATCCAAGACAAATCATTAATCATGATGATTCAGGAAACCAAGAATGAAAATACAACAATATCAATTATATAGTTTAGATCAAAGGACTAAAAGCATAAACTACTCACATAATATCAAGAGCAACTGAAAGTTGACTGTTATGCTCACATAGTAGACGAAATGAATTCCATGTTTCCCAAGAGTCACCCTTAAAAATCAGGAGCACAAATTTTTGAAAAGAAGAGCTTAGCATCCTAAATTTTTGTCAACATATCACAAGCCTAAATTCCATGCCTCAATCATCAAACCCTCAAGCATTTGGCCATCAGCAAATACACATTATACAATAAAAATAAAATAGAAACATATATATATACACATACAAAACCATATAATTGTTGTTTCATCAAAAATGAAAGTGATTAAAAATTAAAACACAGTAGTCAAGCGTGAGTTTAGATTAAAAAAAAATCATTGAACCTTCTCAAATCATGAACTCTAAAATACACAAAATATATCATAGTACCCTGACGATGAATTAACCAAACCAAAAAGTTAAACGAGCAAAAGTTACATAACTAAATACCTGACCCAGTATTATATTCATACATTATACTTTGCCATCAGTAACATAAAATTGCAGTTGAGCAAGACAGAATAAAATTACTAATTACACAAAAATTAAATTCATACACAATAAAGATTGCAAAACAAATTTGTTCCAAGACAATCACCAAACAAAATCAACCAAAAAAAGCATTTTGAGGCAAAAACCATGTTCAAAACTAGAGCTAACATTATTTGACCTAGGATCAGAAACTTGTAAGGTATCACAAGTTTACTCGAGTTAGACAGCTCAGAAGTCCACATTCCAGAAATATATAGGCACATGCATCGGTGAAGAAAAAGTAGTCATAGAACATACGACCCAACCTAGCTAGACAGACCTGAAGCCGTTCCATGGCGTGACTGTATCATATTTACTCACCGAAGTAACAGCCTTTGCATCCATAGAGTCATCATCAGGCTTCACCAATGGAATCCTAAGCCACAACTGTATTACAAAGTTAAAGAAGGAAAGAAAAAAGAGGAATAAAATTGGAGAAAATGACATAAAGGAAGGAAAATCAAATGAATCAAAGAAAAAAGAGGAGAGAAATTGGAGAGAATGACATTTAACAAGGATATTCAAATGAATCGATCTAGAAATGTAAACCTAGAATGGCACCTGCATATTATTTAGACCCTGCAAGATTTGATTCACACATCTCGCATAATTGGCACAAGAAGTTCCCTTGGGGGTAGGAAGCAGACAGGCCTACAGCATACAAAAAGGAACAAGAAGCAAAATACTTTATTCATTAAACACAAAAGGTAACTTAACCAAAATAACAAAATAACACCAATCACTGTTCAAGTTTGAAGTAGTCAGTATGCATCACAGCACATCGAGCATCCAGGATGTATTCTCAGGGCAAAACTCTGCCATTCTCAAGTTATGGAGTATATATCCATGTCACTCATCATTTTTCAACAGGTTTCCCGCATATTTTGAGAGCCAAAATTACCTTCAAATTGGTCTACAGTCTATACAATAGAGATATCGAATTTATTTATGAAAAGATGTAAAGATAAAGAAAGGCACAAGTACCAAAACCAGCAATCCATACACGTACACCTACATTACCTATATAAATGGTTCCCTGATCAAATTCACGACATGACTAGGGTACCAACTGACACAATTTATCTCTAAAGCGAGCACATCTTAGGTATTAAATCGCACCAAAGCGAGCACATCAAGCATCCAGGATAGATTCACAGGGCAAAACTCTGCCATTCTCAAGTTATGGAATATATATCCATGTCACTCATCATTTTTCAACAGGTTGCCCGCATATTTTGAGAGCCAAAAGAACCTTCAAATTGGGCTACAGCCTAATCAATAGACATATCAAATTTAATTAAGGGAATATGTAAAGATGAGGAATGGCACAAGTACACAAACCAGTAATCCATACACGTAGATCTACATAACCTATATAGATGGTTCCCCAATCAAATTCACAACATGACTAGGGTACAAACCCACACAATTTATCTCCCAAGCGAGCACATCTTAGGTATTAAGTTTCACCAAAAGACATTTAGCACCAAGTTTTAGAGACTTCAGAAAATTAATGTATCAGCTCCCAAACCCTGTATGAATTTATCACTTGGTCAAGAATCATGATGTGGAACAGCAAACTATTCTGTTCAGTCTATTATTTTGGTTCAGAATGCATTGATTTATTTCATTTTATTTCTGGAAAATAAAGGGTATTGAAGTATTATATATTATATAAACCAACACACATTACTAATTTTTAAAAATTGACATACTCTGTATCTGTTACCAGTACTGAAACAGGTACCATCAAGGTTGACATATTCACAATTAAAAGCATAAAATCATGGAATTCAACGATTTTAATCGCCTCCAGCGATTCAAACTGTGTGTAGAATCATTTTGCGAGCAGAATCGCAATGAAATCATGATCAGAAACATGAAAACCGATGAAATCATCCAATTTTTTATTCTGCAAGGACCCATTTCAGGTTCCCAAAACAGCAACCATAACCTTCTTACTGCATGAGTTGACCATTCCCCACCACAAACCGCTCCTTCACCTCATCACCACTCCACTGCTGTGTCTACTTTTGAACCCACCGCAAGAGCTTCACAACCACAATGTGCTACCCTGCCCCAACTCTGATCATTATCCATCACCCCACCACCATCTTAGGCACATGAACCACCTCTATGTGGTCACCCTCTCCATAGCCACCATAGCATCCCTATGACCCTCTAAGCATCAATACCCTTGTCCCTTTGACTTATTCCAATAAGTTTCTCGTGTAGCTTATCAAAATAAATTATTTTTAACTACTTCCAATAAGTCTTGTGTTCAAATTTATAGTATAAACTCTTAAAACATAACTTATGGCATAAGCTCTTAAATAAGTTACATATCCAAGCACACCCTAAAAGTTTCTATAATTCAAACAAATTAAGAAAAGTTAGAAAATCAACCAGTTAATATGGGTATAACTACTAATTACACTAAGGAATAAAGACAATGCGATAGAAATTTGAAATTTCCTTCAACTTGATAACACCAAAGCAAACCTGTAAAGAGAGATGAGAAGCCCAAGCTATCTCTTGTTTAAGAGTGGTTTCCGAATCTATCCGAATGGTCTCATCCTCCGAATCCAAATCTATCCATGAGCTAATTTTTCCTGAATTAGATATAACAAATTAATTATATGAGAAATTTTACAGTTGTCAAACCAACAAGAAGTTCTATAAAAAATAAACTGCCCAAAGATTGAAAGATGAAGACCAAGCTCATGAAGTGCACAACAACTAAACACCCATGATTTAAAGATAAATAAATGTACTTATGAATGAAAACTCTACAAAATAAAAATCAAATGATATTCTAGATTTATAGAAAAAAAATAACTATAATCAAATACCAAGAACATTGCAACATTTTCAATACATATCATATAAAAAGCACAGAAGTAAGATTAATGTTATGTTAAAGCTTCATTATTACAAAATGCAGAACTGTCCTGCCTTTACCAGGGACGAAAGGGTTCAAGGAAGGACAACTAGGAGGTCATCCCATTATGCAATCCACAAGAATGATCCAAAAACAAATTTTCTGTTGGTCCAGGAAGCAATTTTAAAGTTCAAACTAACAGCCTGACAAAATCCATGGATAAATCATTGTGGTTTCAATCCAGGCATATTAAAATATATGAAGCTAAAAAGACACTAAATGTCATAATAAAAAAATGTAAAGTTTGCACAATTAATTAAGGAGGTACAAATGCTAATAATACGAATAATACAGAACTCATACCAACTACATGACTACTCCATTGAGATGGGCTCAAGACGAGGTCTGACCCAGCAAAAGGCAGAGCACCAGAACCAAAACTATCTTTTTGCACTAAACTTGGCCGATAAGACGGATCCATCTGAATAGGCACCAAAAGATCATACTAACTATAAGCAAAAGGATCATTTCTCAGCCAAACTAAATTATATTCCCAAAAGAAATAGCAGCAGCAAAACAGACCAGATACACTCAAGAAATCATAGGAGAGAAAATTAACCTCCATCAAGAGGATACAGAATCCTAATTAAATCCAGGAAATTAGGAACAAGTCCTTGCAAAGTTTCAACAATGTAGTCTAAAAAGCTCTTGGAGTGAGCCACGTTGTAGCCGCTTCACAAGTAAAGCATGAGACAAAGTTACTTTAGGTAAGCTTACTGACCAGACACATAAAATGGCAGCAGCAAGCTGCTACATGACTGGCTAATTGGCTACCGTGAGAGAAAAGAAAACAAATACACAGCAAAATGGTGATTTTAATTCTTAGCCCGAACAAGGTATATGAAAAGGTGTGTTGTGAAATGTAGTTCAATAGAGCCATACAGTGAAATCCTTTTAAATGGAGCAGCCTCAGTGTGAAAGACTCATTGAGCAGTTTTGTTGTAGGTGAGCTTACTGACCACTCACACACAAAAGTGGCAACACTAGAGTTGCTGTGTGAGTGGCTAATTGGCCACCATACCTAAATTCAGTTCACCTCCCTTATTATCAAAATGCAGAAACTAAGTTCACTGAGCAAGGTGCGTGAGTTATTGTAACCCCTAGACATTGTCTTTGATTCATTAGGATGAAAGAAATGCAGAAACTATATATGAAAATGTTGAAATGCATGAATTGAAAGTACCAGAGGAGCGAGAACGAAATCGAATCCGGCAGAATAGAGGTTGAAATCGAGGACGCGTGGCATGTCATCGCTGAAGTCGATCTCTACACCGCAGTAACGAGACTCGCTCTTATCACCTGTCCTTTCTCCTAGAGGCATTTTCGCTAACTTCAACTCTAACAATTCAGATTGACAAGTTCAAGCCATTTCATGCCTGGTAGTGGAGGGTTTTGTAGTATAAGCCACCACACACACGCGCGCTAGGGTTCTAGCTAGGGTTTTGGGGTAAATCGGGTGGGCTTTTTGCAACTTCCTACAAGCCCAAAACCCAAACGGATCTCAAGCCGGCTCGTAATTTTTCTTATAGGCTTTACATGGATACTCTGGTTTTTAAACAGAAGCGGTTATTAAATCGATCAAAAAATAATAATATAATCATGATTTAACCTTAGTTGAATAATTGAAGGGGAAAAACCACAGTTGAATTAATATTTACATTATATGTTATTTTTAAATATTTTATATATTATATTATATGAAATCACTACTATAATTACGTAACACTATCTATTTATTGAAGTTTAAAGATCAAATCAACTTTTCATAGGAAAAAATCAAATCAGCTGCGTTATTTGGTTTTGGTAAATCAATTCGATTTTAAATTTAATTTATTATCAAATAAGCCTGGCAAAAGGGGTGGTAGGAATATTGAAGGCTCTCAACAAAGATATATAGTTTATCCTATTCATAATTTAATTTAAACTGGTTTGTTTGATAAAATAATCAGGTTAAGGTATTTCAAAAACTTATTTAAATAAAAATGTCAAGTTTAGACTTGAAAAAATTATTAGATTTCATAGGCCAACTTATTTATATACATGTTTAAAAAAAAATATATATATATATATATATATATGCATTATGTCCGTCTTTAAATATAAGACATCTTTACTTAATTCACGAGTATTAAAAAGGCTAGTTAGTTAAATATAAGACCTTTTACATAATTTACGAGTATTCAGAAAGTTGGTTAGTTTAAATAAAATCATTAACTTTGTTTGAAATGAGAGATGGTTTTTTAAAATTGGATGTCATTTTTTTCTTCGCATTCATTCTCTCTCAATCATAGTTAATCAATTATATTCCATATAAAAAGGAATTAATCTTTATGTCAACCAATTATAATAGGAGAGATAAATATTTTAAGTAGTGTAATTCATCTTTCTAAATTTCAATAAGAGTTGATCTTGGGTGCTAATCTAAATTCCTGAGACGAACCGGGGTGGCATCACTATAATGCCACGACATCGGATTTACTTGCCTAAGAATGGTTCGAATGTCGTGTCCCGGGTCTAAACTCATGGCAACTACGGTTCCAAGACCAAGACTCCAGTTTTATCCTGACAACTAAACAATGAGTCATAATCGGTATGCGCTGCATGTCCATGCAAACGTTGTAGCTACGGTAAGTAGGAAGAATGTCAAATCAATTTTCTAACTAAGGTAATTATTATAAATACAACTCATTTATTACTCTGAACTAATCTGCGAGTTACCTCTGTAATACCATATTTTCTGTAATATCGTACTGACTTAAGCATCGGAGAATCTTTTGCAGGTTCACCTCTAGTGTTCTCTTGACCTTGGTGCGGATTAGGGTGTTCATCAACCGATCCGGACCGCAAAAAACTGTTCAACCATCCAAAAAAAATCAAAACCGATCAAACTGAAAATCGAATAAACCGAAACCGCAAAAAAAATCGTATTTTATATGCGGTTCAGTTCGGCTTTCGGTTCCACTTATGAGAACCGAACCGATTCGTAGGTTCTATATTTTAATGTTCTCATTTCATTTAGTCACAACCTCTTTCATTTATTGCTTATTAGTTTGTTTAATTTGATCTCTATATTTTATTTTGTTATTTTCTTTAAACTGTATGACAACACTTATTTTTTTAAAATTTATCCAAGTTAAAGGAAGAACAAGAAGACTAAAATCTTGGCTTAAGCCTTTTAATATTTCGATTGTTTTACATTGAATCTTATTTAAGTAGTACTTTATTTATTTTATGTTTGAATTTAAATTGTTAAAAATTTATCTTGTTTACTTATTAATGATTCTCCCATCATTGAGAACTACAAATATTCTTTGCAATGCTATATTTATAATGTTCGTTTGATTTATAAAAAAATATAAAATTAGAAAAAATCGCATAAACCGATTCAATCTGAACTGCATTTGATCGGATCGGGTCAGATGGTGTCATTCATTTCAAGCGAACCGAACCGTAATTTAATAAAGTGGTCGGATTAGATGATATTTTGTCATAAAACCGAACTAATCCGGACCGCGAACACCCCTAGTACAGACAAGAACATCAATTTCATCCCTAACTTGAAGAACCTAGGATTCCCACTGAACTTGGGTATAAAATACCGTACTCCACTGAGACGGTGTAAAACTGAGAGTGTGAGGTAACTAGGGACGTCGGACAGGACAATCAACTCCTAACCCCGGTTCTTGTACATAACAAGAGTTACTTATTTAATACGGGGTATTTTAGTATAAAAATAAATAATGACATGAAATCTGAAAATGAGTTTTATATTTAGGGACAGATGTAGTATTAAATCAATTATATATTATACTATTAAATAAAATAATATTTTATATTTAAATTAGACTAGTTTATATAATAGTTATATATTCTATATTCCCAACATTTATATTTATTATTTAATTCATTTTTATATAATAGGGTTAAATATTTTTTTCGTCCCCGCTAAATTAATAAATTTTGACTTTCATCCCTATAATTTTTTGCTATATTTTTCATCCCTATTAAATTACAATATTTCAAAAAATAGTCCTTATCACTAAAGAGTGACTATTAATAATTGATTTATTTGACGTATCTTCACATACTTCACTGATATGTCATCTAATTATTTTAGGGATAAATATAAGAAGCTTTTGAAGCAAGAACATTCAACTTCTAATGATATTTTTTATTGAGGTGATTAATACGTTTAGATTACAAAGGATAACTAATAACTTCTAATTATTTTTTTCATAATTTTCATTAATAACTTCTGAATTATATGTTACAAAGGATAATTAAACAATGTATTAGATGACAACGTGAAAATCGATTGGAACAATTACAAATAACAGAAAAATAAGAGACTAAAACAAAATAATTAAGCTAACAAGGTACTAATTCTAAATATTTTACATTAATGGCGGATGAAAAATGCAACAAAAATATTAATGAGGGATGAAAAACATAACATATTTTTTATAGGCATGAAAACTAAAATTAGATAATTTTTTAGGAATGACAAACATATTTAACCTTATATAATAATTAAATAATTATGTTGTGTCACAATTATATATTACTACCTTCGTTCCTAAATATAAGACCTTTTTAAAAAAAGTATTCCTTAATATAAGACTCTTTTTTCAATTTTCTATGTCATTAATTATTTTTTAATCAAAATATCCTTATTAATGTATAATTTTTATTGAAATCAATATAATAATAAATGACATACATTAATTAGGTTATTTATCTCTCCAATAATAATTAAATATTAAGTTAAAAGATACTAAATGGTAAGAGAATAAGTAGGAAAAATTGAATGAGGAGTGATAACCACTTTAAGGGTAATTTTGAAAAACTACTATGAATTTTAAACAAATTTAATGATTTTAACTAAATCAACTAACTTTCTTAATACGTGTGAATTACGTAAAAGAGTATTATATTTAGGGATGGAGGTAGTAGTTTCTCATCATTAAATCTAATTATAAAACTATAAGTTGAAAGATTCAATTATACAACAAAAATAGTTAGATTTTATGCATTTTAGCACATTAACCTATTTAGAAGGAAAGAGAGAAAAAGGCCTCATAGCCTACTTATAATTTGTATTACGAAGTAGACCTTTAAATATGCTAACAAGCTATACGTGCATATAAAATAGTCAGGTTATATATAAGAAAAAATTAATTTGTGACATGTAAAAGGTCAAGCTCATGCCTTAAAATTTTTAAATAAGCGTAGCCTGTTTAAGCAAAGTTTAACCTAACCTATTCTCACCCTTACTTGGCAAGTTTAATATAATGCTACCTATGTTCCTTTATAGACACATGACCAAATCATTAAGACCAAGGAAAGACATTAGGAATAGTTATGTCAATTAATAATATCATCAACTCAAACTTTTTCAAAAAAAAAATACCCATAATATTAATTAATTAATTAAAAATATTTGGTTGCATTGTTAACCTAAATCTTACAAGAAATTAAGGGTATCAAAGAAATTTAACAATTAATGCATTTGAAAAGTCACTCGCGTTTCTTATATCTAAGAACAAAACAAAACATATTTATGTTTCTTATAAGAAGGAAAGGAGGTAATAGATGTTACATATAATACATTAAATAAATTCATATATTTTATCAAGTATATTCCATGTTTCATCTAGGCAACTTGTGAAATAAGGTATAGGTTTGCAATAAATAGTGACGTACCTAGAAATTTTAGGTTGTAGGAGTAATATGTATACACACACGTACAAAATAAAAAAAATATTATCATTAAAAATAAAATGCACACTATAATTATTCTATATGATATTACATATTTTGAAAATATTGAATTAACTCATTCTCAATACTATAAAAGCATCTCTCTATGTGACTAAATAATCATTCAACCATTTATCATTCATGCGATTTCACATTTGATTCTTGAAGATATTTACAACAAATAAAGTACTTTCAATTGTTGTAGTTGTCACGGATAGTATCAAGGCAAACTTTGACAAATACACAAATAGATATATAACATGCTTATTTGTCTCCATAAGTTTCATAGAAATATTAGTTATATCTTCCAATTCAGAAAAAGCATTATCAATGGATACATATAGGAAATAAGTTTCAAACTGATTACTTAGAACAAAAAGAAAGATCCACAAGAGAAGATTCTGAAGGATAAAATTCAGCTAAACAAATTAACCTTTCCTTTTCAAAGGCAGGAAATGAATATCTTGAATTGAAATACATAAAGAAGCAACTTTGTATTCATTTTTATAAACTAAGTTATTCAATTCTTGGAGTTGTTGATAAATCACTTGAAAAAAAAATTCAACTTTAAAATGATGTACATTTGAACTTTCCTCATTTTGTGTATTGACCTTCCTTGAATTTGAAAGATATCATTCATATTTGGGATGACAATATTATGCTTTTAATAAAATAATGAAACCTTAGTAGCAAAAATCATAACCATTATTTCTCATAGCTTGCAATCTATGATTTAACAGTGTAACTAATTCCATTGCATTTACAATATCTTGACCACTTCTTTGTAATGCTTGAGATAACTCATGGGTAATTCTAAAATATTTGTCATCAAGTAAAAGATAAATATAAATTCAAAGATTGCAAAGAATTCAATAAAACACATGCTTCAGCTATTTGATCTAAACTTATGACATGTTCTTCAACAATTTCAAGCACATAAACCACAGGAGAGAACAAAGAAATAAGGCTAAATAATGTACCATAATGTGAGATCCATCTAGTATCTCTAATTTTCTTAATTGTCGTTGCTTAATTCAATCGGTGTCTGCTAGACCTTCCTTTTTCCAATGCTTCTTTCACCTTTTCAATTTAACTTTCACAAAGAATATCTCAAGACTTACATGAGACTCCCACAACATAAGATAAATTAGAAACTATATTAAAAGACAAAGTTATTTCATAGTGTTTCTTTGCTAATGTAACAAGAGCTAGATGAAGTTTATGGAACAAAGCAATGAATATAGAATGCATAATTATTTTCCTTCAATATCAAACTGTTGAGACCATTAAATTCTCCTTGCATGTTACTTGCTCCATCATATCCTTGTCTGTGTTTTGATAATTTTAATCCATATTTAGCAAATAATTACTCCAAAGCTACTTTTAGTAATAGAGCATCAACATTAGAAACATGAAAAAGACCAAGAAGATGCTTTATAACTTGTCATTTCTTACTTACATAACATAAAGTCACAACATTGGAAAATGATGGTTGTTAATCTGGCCCTTTTCATACTCGCCAATTTAAAAAGTATATCAGCCTGGATGCTTTTCTCCCTTGGGACATGCTTATATTTTATCCGCTAAAAACCTACTTCTAATACCTTGACTTTGGCCAAATATTGTTGCAATAATAGTTTTTGGCCTGATAACTCTCGTTTACCTGCAAGATAACTAATTGTGAATCGCTATAAAGCATCACAGTTTTAGCCCGACGTCTAAAGTTGCTTGCAATCCAGCGAGGTAAGCTTCGTATTCTACTTGATTGTTGGATGTTTTAAAGTCAAACCTTAAAGAAATCTCAACATGGACCCCGTCCTCACTCTATACTACGACTCCTGCACCACATCCTTTTGTGTTTGATGAGCCATTAACATATATAACCCAATGGTCCTGAGATAGGTGTGGCGCTTCCCTTGCGAGTTCAACCATAAAATCTGCTAGCATTGGTGCCTTAATAGTCATTATTGGTTCGTAAGATATTTCAAATTTAGATAATTTGATTGCCCATTTTGCCATTCACCTTGCCAGATCCGGCTTGGGGAGTGTCATTCACAAAGGTAGATCAGTGTGTACTATTATAGGATGAGCATTGAAATATTACAGGAGTCTTCTTGATGCCCAAACCAAGGCCATAACAGCTAGAGTTGTCAAAACGAACCAATCCGGCCCACACAGGTTGGCCCACCACAGGTTAAAAATTTTTGTAACCCAACCCAACCTGGCTCACTTTCTTGAGTGAGCCAATTTTCTCAACCCGGCCCAACCCACTAGGTAGCTCATTGGTTGACCCATCTTTTTAAAAATAAAAATCAAATAAAAACTAGGAAAATGACAAAAAAATATTTTCCTCAGCAACGTGCGTCGTGGAGGAAAACTGGAAAAAGACCTCCTATTCTTATACGTGTGTGTCGCGAAAGGGAGGAGAGAAAGTTGGGTCAACGCGTTAGCAGAGAGAGGAAGCGAGAAGGTTGTGTCTTATGTATGGATGGTGAAGAAGGCAAGAAGCAGAGTCTCATGTGCGGAAGTGGAAGTTGGAAGCAAGAAAAAATTAGGGCCGACTTGTAACTTGTGATGTGAGTGGAGTCTCTTGAATCTTGACCCCATTTGTCTCTAATTGCGTCATGTGACCCCCGTGTTTTGCCATTTTTTTATTCACTAACCCATGGGACAACCGACTCACCATGGTTTAGCCCATTGTGAACCGCATTCAGTAGGCCGAGCTAGAAAAAACTTTGCTTTGAATATGAGCCATTTTCTTCAACCCAGCTCACTAAAACCCACCTCTAGCCGGGTTGGAACCCATTTTTATGCCTTTAAAAGTAGCTTTTTCTAACTTTTGATATTAAACTCCAGCCTCTTGGAGTATATTTGCAATATAGTAAATCAAGCCTTGCCCTTTAGAGTCTTTTTAATCAAAACTACTCCTAATGCTTCATCTGATACAAATAGGTATATGTAAAGTTGTTCTCATAGGCCTAGTCTCACTAACACCAGTGGGCTAGCGAGAATGTCCTTCAAGCTTTGAAATGTTTTTTCTTGCTTTTTCCCCTATTTGAACTTCTTGTTTTTCTTTAGAATTTTGTACAAAGTGAGAGACCGATGTGCCTTATTTGGCATGAAGCGGAGTAACGCAACCATCTTTCCATTTAAGGATTGAACCCCCCTTTAGTTGGTATGATTGCGGAGCTCTCGTATTACCTTGCATTTATCTCGGTTGGCCTCAATTTCTCTTTGCATCAACGTGAATCCTAAAAATCTTCTAATGGCTATTGCAAAGGTACACTTCAAAGGGTTCAAACGCATGTTATACGCTTGTAAACGTGAAAAATGCTTCTAAGATCTTCTATGTGATTCTGTCCAACTAGGGTCTTGGCGATAATATCATTGATATAAACTTCAATAACTTTTGAATGCATTCTCTCGAAGACCTTATTTACCATGCGCTCATATGTTGCCCTGTCGTTCTTTAACCCAAAAGGCATCATGGTGTAACAAAAGACACCTCGATCGTTAACAAAAATTGTTTTTTGCTCATTGTTATGACGCTCCAAAATTTTGGAACAAATTTTTCGCATTTAAAGAATCATTTTTTAAATTTGTAATTTAAATTTTGAGGTCACGTAAAAATTAATAAATGCAAAATATTATCATGCATACTAATCGTGAACGAATAAAACATAATACATTTATATAGCGGAAATGATAAAGAAGATTACAGTACATGATACATAATATTATTACAACCCATTAAAATTCAAATGAAATCATAGTCCAAGCAATAAAACATAAAAGCTTCATTAATTGCATCACTCGTCAATCTGTGTAGCATGCAGTGTAAAAATAGTGTAAGAGTGAGACAAAATATAGAATAAATATAAAATAATTAAAATTACACAAACACGATCAACAAACCATAATGATATGATGAATATGCCAAACCAAGTCATTTGCATTTAATAATTTTTAATTTAGTCTAATGATGTCATGCTGGATCCATTTTGGTTTGGTGGGAATACTACAGTAAAAAGTCTCATAGAGACACAAGTAGGACTTAGCATAATGCCATGAATCCCTACACTCCATGGCGCTCAAGTACCGAAGTACACAAGTAGGACTTAGCATAAACCATGAATCCCTACACTCCATGGCGCTCAAGTACCAAAGTACACAAATAGGAATTAGCATAACCATGAATCCCTATACCTTCATGGCTCCTGCGAAAATAGGGCTTTAACTCATCATAGAGTAACCCCTTACCAGGGTAGGCAATCATGGAACCCCTAAATTCCATGGTGTGTCCAAATGCTTATGATGCATGAATGTCTTTAATTCTCTTTATCGATTTAACATACCATGATATCAATATTTCCATAAACACTTGGAAAACCACAAGTCCTCAAAGGACACATCACATATAATAATTTTCAGAATCATGGATTTACTGTTTCAACAACATATCTCAATAAATCACAAGGCATTCATGTATACATTAATTTAGTCATTCATAATCATTCATGACAAAAATATATATACTGTATGTCATGTATAGGACACTCAATAACATCCATAATAATCAATAATCCTTCAATAATTTAATAATAGATCATTACTCATATGAAAAATATCATTTTTATCCATAATAACCATTATAGGTAAGTTTCAGCATTTTACAACAGCAACATACGTTAGTAAAACAACCATAATGAGACACCCCAAAAATAGAGGTAAATTTTTCACGTTTTTATAAATCATAAATTCGATGAAAGAAAACAAGTGCTGAAACATTTTTGACACAGTACCTGGATTGATGGTGAATCACTCCCATATACGAAGATATGAGATGGTGAAATTAAAAGATTAATTTTATGATAATTTTCTGAGTTAAAATCAGTGGAAGAATTAATCAAATTAAAAGTTGCGAAAATAAACTTTAAGAGAAAGGACCTCATGAAATTCCATGAGTCATACAGAGTCCAGAATTCCTTTAAAATATTGCATGAATGCACTTTTATTGCAAGGGAAATGAAATGAGTTGAAATCAAGACAAAAAGAGCAATAGGGTGTCCCTTGTAACATCCCTGTTTTTAGTAGCAGTCTTATTTGGTAAATTTTAAGGTATGAAAGGTCTGTAAGTGAGAATTGGTAAATAAAACACTCTGTAGATGGTCTGTAATACTCCAAAAATTTCATTTTTTTGTATAATAATGGAATTTATATAGACCATTAAGGATATTATTCATTTTCCGAGTGAAACATGTCTTAGATAAGACTGTCCGAGTGAAGAAGGGATCTGTTCCGAGTGACAGAGAGAAATTTCGAGTGAAGGATTAGAAATTCCGATTGAAGGTTGAAATTCCGAGTGTAAGGTTATGTTTTCCGAGTAAAACATGACCGAGAGGGCTACTACCGAGTGGAATCCTGGCTTCGGAGACATTTGGAGTGAAGTGTGTTCAAGAGAACCACTTCTGGGTGAAAATTCTGAGTGGAATATAGTGATGGGAGCCCATTCCGAGTAGAATATATATAAGGCTTAGAGCCATTTTTGAGTGAGGCTTATGTTTATGACTCCTTTTCTGAGTGGTGAAGGCCTTAAAGGATTCCGAGTGAAACGTATTTTGAGAAAGGTTAGTCTATGTGTTGCTAAGAGATGAATAGCCGAGTGAACCCTGAGTGGGGAAGGACTTAAATGCTCCTGAGCGGTAAAATCCGAGTGAACCTCTTATGAGGGAAGAAGTATGACGTCCTTAGTAATTTCTCGAATAAATTTTTCGCGTTTAAAAAAAATCATTTTTGAAATTTGTAATAAGTCATGTAAAAGTTAATAAACGCGGATTATTATCATACATACTAGTCGTGAATAATTAAAGTCATGAAATATTTATATAGCGGAAACGATTTAGAAAAATACAGTACATGAAACATTATAGTATTACAACCCATCAAAATAAAATAAAGTCAAATTCCAAGCAATAATTCACGTAAACTCCATTCATGACATCACTCTTCATTCTGTGTAGCATTCACTGTAAAAATTAATGTAAGAGTGAGACAGAATATAGAATAAATATAAAATAAATAAAATTGTACAAACACAACCAACAAGGCATAATGATATGATGAATATGCCAAACAAGTTCATTTATAAATCTTTAATTAGTCACATGATGTCATGCTGGATCCATTTGGTTTGGTGGGAATACTGCAGTAAAAAGTCTCATAAAGACTCCAGTAGGAATTAGCATAACCATGAATCCTTACACCTTCATGGCTCCTGCGAAAATAAGTGCACAAGTAGGAATTAGCATAACCATGAATCCCTACACTTTCATGGCTCCTGCAGTACCGAAGTACACAAGTAGGACTTAGCATAACCATGAATCCCTACACTCCATGGCTCCTGCAAAAATAGGGCTTAAACTCATCATAGAGTAACCCCCCACCAGGGTAGGCAATCATGGAACCCCTAAATTCCATGGTGCGTCCAAATGCTTATGATGCATGAATGCCTTTAATTCTCTTTATCATTTAACATACCATGATATCAACATTTCCAAAACCACTTGAAAAACCACAAGTCCTCAAAGGACACATCACGTATAATAATTTTCACAATCATGGATTTACTGTTTCAACCACATGTATCAATATCCGCAAGGCATTCATGTATATATATATATCAATTTAGTCATTCGTAATTATTCACCACCAAAGTATACAAACTGTATGATACTCATTAGACACTCAACATCATCCATAACAATTCATAGTCACTCAAGAATTCAATAATAAATTGTTACTCATAGGGAAAATATCATTTTCATCCATAATAACCATTATAAGTAAGTTTCAGCATTTCCAACAGCAACATACGTTAGTAAAACAGCCATAACATGAGCAAATCAAATCCTTTTTTAGTGATTCCACTTTCTGTAGTTCCATAATAGAATTATCTACAACTTTCATGAAGACCATAATTTCAAATTCCAAGCAGAAACACCACTTATCCACAGAATACAAAACTGCCTCAAAGAGAGTTTTTAAAACGTACATATGTTAGTATTTTCAATGTTTCTGGAGCTACAAAAATAATTTTGGCATGGGCCCAGTTCTAAATTACTCCTAACACAAATATCTACAACTTTCATGAAGACACCAATCACTAATTCTCACCATAAAATTCCCAGTTTTAAAAATAAGATTCATATTTCATTGTTAACAGATTTTCAGCATAAACATACTTTTGTATTTTGGGCATATCTAGAGCTAAAAGCATCTTTTTAACTTGAAACCACTTTTTATGGATTCCTAACATAAATATCTACAACTTTCATGGAGACATCAAAGGCTGATTATGCATGTATAATTCCCAGAATATTAATATATACACAAAATATGGGATAAATACTCCACTCGGACATGCTGTAGTATTTTGGCTATAACTTTTGATAGACATATCCAAATCAATTGATTAAAGTCTCAGAATTCACATAACAAAAAGATCTACAACTTTTATGAAGAAGTTAGAATCAAATTCATACGTTTTCAGCTTCAAAATTGAGCAATAAAATACGAAAATAAAACTAGAATCCTAGGACAGCATACAATTCTACCCATTTCATAATCATTCACAACCCTGTCCCCTCTTACTTGGATTGAAGATAGTTGGCTGATTGAAAATGGTCTCCTTGCTGTCCTAGCTTCAGATCGAAGGTGTATTGATGGAGAAAAGGAATTGAGAGTTTCAGAATCATTGTGTGTTTGTTTAATAATGCAAGGCAGTGGGAGACAACTTTCCATGAGTGGATTTCTAGTGGGCTGTTAGTGGGAAATAAGGGTGGTTTAGATTGAAAGTAAGCTCCATTTCTGCCGCCTACCCACTGGAGTGTGCATGATTGAAGAAGATTTATTAAAATATGCAATAGATGACAAAATTGGAGTCAAAACGTTAATCCTGACACTGAATACCGACTGAGATTCCACTCGGTCAGTCTCTAAACCGACTGGAAACTGCCAGTCGTGTGAAGAAGAAGGGAATCCGAGTCCCTCTCGCTCAAGCGAATACCCTCTCTCGCTTGAGCGAGTGCCATACATTGCACTGTCAGGGGAAGTTTCGCTCAAGCGAATACCGACTCGCTTGAGCGAGACTCACAAACCTCGCTTATTCCACTCTCACTCGCTTAAGCGAGAAATTCATTCGCTTAAGCGAAATCCGACCAGAGGTAGTCATTCCCCAAACCGACTCCTCTTACTCGGTTTTCACTCGGCACAATTTATTCCTAACCGAGTCATTTTTCACTCAGTTTTTTCACTCAGCAATATATATCAAAACCGAGTCAACTCTCAATCTGTCCACTTGGCATCATCACTTAAGTCTGAGTCATCTGAATCAGTTTTTCACTCAGTTAACTCATTCTAGACCGACTCAAAGCTCTCAAGTTCCCACTCGGCAGAAACTTCTTAAACCAACTCAACTCTTAATCAGTTCTCACTCGGTGAATTACCTCAAAACTGACTCTTCTTTCTTGTAGTCATTCACTCAGCAATTAACACACCACTCAATCAGTGGTCCACCTAGTATCATAATCCAGTCCGAGTCCTCTCTCACTCAGACTTCCGCTCGGTAAATCCATTCCAAATCCGAGTCTCCACACACACACGGTTCCACTCGGTAAGACTTTTCAGAAACCGATTCTCCCTCATAGTTGTGCACTCACTCGGAATCTCATTCCAGGATTGACACATCTGGGCAATCATACACTGTGTGTCCCCAGTCGGAACCCTGCCACTCGGAAATACATTTTCCTCTGTACTTCACTCGAAAATGAAGGCACTCAGTGAATCTTTCATTCAGAATTGCAACGTCTGACCATGATTGACTCGGAAACGAGTCATTCAGAAATAATTGACTCGGAAATGAGTCATTTGAAGGCATTTGACTCGGAAACGAGTCTTTCTAAGCAATTTGACTCGGCAGTGAGTCACCCCAAGGTGAATCACTCGGATCCTTTCACCCAGAAGAGGTTCTATCAAACCCTCTTCACTCAGAAATGTCCCTGAGACAGGGATTCCACTCGGAGGAGATCCTCTCGGCCATGTTCCACTCGGAAAACACAACTTTCACTCGGAATTTCAATATTTCACTCGGAATTATCTTAGTCACTCGGAACAGAGCCTCTTCCTTACTCGGACAGTCCTTTCTAAGGCATGTTTCACTCGGAAAATGGATATTATCATCAAAGATCTATATAAATTCCATATTTATACTCAAAAATGGAATTTTTGAAGTAATACAAGTCATCCATTGGATGTTTTATTCATTGATTGTTACTTATAGACCTTCTATACTTCATAATTTACAAAATGGGATTATTATTAAAAACAGGATGTTACATTTCTCCCACCCTAATAAAAATTTCATCCTCGAAATTTAATATGACGCACTCTTCAGTGAAACAATTCTGGGTATTGCGTCCTCATAGCATCTTCACGCTCCCAAGTCAGAGTTACATCATTTCCTTGTTTCCATGCAACCTTCACTAATGGTACATTCTTGTTTCTTGGTGTTTAATCAACCTTTCTATGATCTGTGTGGGTTCTGTAGGGATGGTCAGATTTTCTCTAACTTCAACATCATCATTAGCAATCACATGTGTGGGGTCTTGTACATACTTCCTCAATTGTGATACATGAAACACATTGTGCAAATTTGCAAGATGAGGAGGAAGTGCAATCTGATAAGCCACTGTGCCAATTCTCTTTAGAATTTCATATGGTCCAATGAATCTTGGACTTAACTTCTTACTCTTCAATGCTCGACCAATCCTCTTGTGAGGTGAAACCTTCAAAAATACATGATCACCAACCTGAAATTCAAGTGGTTTCCTCCTTTTATCATAATAGTGCTTTTGTCTATCTTGGGATGCCTTCATCTTCTCTCTGATTATTTCTATTTGTTCAGTAGTCTGCTGCACAATTTCAGGTCCTAACGCCAAACTTTCACCAGTTTCTAACCAACAAAGGGGCGTTCGACACTTTCTACCATTCAATGCTTCAAATGGAGCCATACCAATACTGCTATGGTAACTATTGTTATACGTGAATTCAATTAGTGGAAGAAACTGCTCCCAACTACCACCATGTTCAAGTACACAAGATCGCAGTAAGTCTTCCAAACTTTGTATGGTACGCTCTGACTGTCCATCTGTTTGGGGATGATAAGCTGAACTTAATCGAAGTCTCGAACCCAACTTCCGATGCAAGCTTCCCCAGAATCGGGAAGTGAACCTCGGATCTCTATCTGACACAATACTGGATGGTACACCATGAAGTCTCACGATCTCTTTCATATATAATTGTGCCAACTTTTGTAGAGAATTCTTCATATTCATTGGAAGGAAGTGAGCAGACTTAGTCAATCTGTCTACAATAACCCAGATTGCATCATTTCCTGAACGTGTCCTTGGTAAACCTGACACAAAGTCCATTGAAATGTTATCCCATTTCCAGACAGGAATCTCCAATGGTTGTAGTTCACCAGATGGCTTTTGATGTTCCACTTTGGCTTTTTGACACACCAGACACAAAGACACATATTCAGCTATTTCCTTCTTCATCATTGTCCACCAAAAGCTTTTTTTTAGATCTTGATACATCTTAATTGATCCAGGATGAATGCTCAACATACTTTATGCGCTTATTCTAGGATTGTTCTTCTTAGATTAGTATCATCTGGTACACAAATTCTGCTTCTGATTCTCCAAATTCCATCCGATCCTTCTTGTAATCCCATATCCTTTCCGTTCGCCTGCAACTCTCTCAACTCCTGTAATTGCAAGTCCCTTGTCTGCCTTTCACCTATCAGCTTCAGAAAATCATTGGTTATCTTCAAAGTTCCCAAAGTCATACTTTTTGAAGATTTCAACTCCACACCCAAGTTCATATCTCTGAACTGTTCTATCATCTCCATCTCTTTTACCATTAAGGATGCCATATGAATGGATTTCCTGCTAAGTGCATCTGCTACCACATTTGCTTTTCCTGGATGGTACTTCAAATCAAAATCATAATCTTTAAGAAACTCCATCCACCTACGCTGCCTCATGTTCAATTCCTTCTGATCGAACAAATACTTTAAGCTCTTGTGGTCACTGAACACTTCAAACTTGACTCCATACAAATGGTGTCTCTAGATTTTCAGAGCAAATACCACTGCTGCCAATTCTAGATCATGCGTCGGGTAGTTCATCTCATGTGGTCTCAACTGTCTAGAAGCATAGGCAACCACCTTCCATTGTTGCATCAAAACACAACCTAAGCCCATCTTAGAAGCATCGCAATAAACCACAAAGTCATCTTGTGGATTAGGCAAAGTTAAAACTGGAGCAGATGTAAGCTTCATTTTTAGTTCCTGGAAACTTTTCTCACACTCTAGAGTCCAAACAAAAGGTTGATTCTTCCGGGTTAGACGAGTCATTGGTAGGGCAATTCGAGAAAACCCCTCAATGAATCTCCGATAATAACTAGCTAACCCTAAGAAGCTTCGTATTTCAGTGACTGAAGTAGGTCTCTCCCAGTTTGTTACAACTTCTATTTTAGAAGGGTCCACAGACACTCATTCGTTTGAGATTACATGGCCTAGGAACTTTACCTCTTTCAACCAGAATTCACATTTAGATAACTTAGCATACAACTGCTTCGCTTTCAGAATCTGTAACACCACTCGAAGATGTTTTTCATGCTCCTCCCATGTCTTGGAATAAATCAGAATGTCATCAATGAAGATAATAACAAACTGATCCAAGTATGAATGAAACACTCGATTCATGTAATCCATGAATACAGCTGGGGCATTGGTTACTCCGAAAGGCATCATAAGATACTCGTAATGACCATAGCGTGTTCTAAAGGCTGTCTTCGGAATATCCTCAGACTTGACACGAATCTGATGGTATCCCGATCGTAGATCAAACTTGGAAAATACAGTAGCACCTTTCAATTGATCTATCAAATCATCAATTCTGGGCAAAGGATATCTATTCTTCACCGTCAATTTGTTCAACTGACGATAATCTACACATAATCTTATGCTTCCATCTTTCTTCTTGACAAGTAATACTGGCGCTCCCCATGGTGACACACTAGGCCTGATGAAATGTTTCTCCAACAACTCCTCAATTTGCTTCTTCAGTTCTGCCAGTTCAATAGGTGACATACGATATGGGGCCTTAGATACTGGTTCTGCTCCTGGAATTAAATCAATTGAGAATTCTATCTCTCATTCTGGAGGTAAACTTGAGATATCCTCGGGAAATACTTCAGGGAATTCAGAAACAACTGGCATCTCGATTGCTTTAGATTCACCATCTTCTTTGGAAAGAATAAACAAGGCAAATAATTGAATTTCACCTCGTAAGGCAAAGATCTTGAGATTGTCAGAAATAAGATTTTCGTCTAATGGAAATATCACGGTCTTGTTATGACAATCCACCAAGACTCGATTCGCCGATAACCAGTTCATCCCTAGAATTACTTCCGGATCCTTCAAAGGTAAACAAACAAGATCGACAAGAAAATTTCTACCTTCTATGAGCACAGAACAATCGTTACACACCTTAGTAGTCCTAAGTTGTGTACCGGTGGGAGTGGAAACAGTCAGATCATATATCATAGACTTCACAGGTAATTGAAGACGTCTGACACACTCCTCAGAAATAAAAGAATGAGTAGCACCAGAATCAAACAACACAGATAAAATAGTACCATTGATCTCACACTTACTTTGCACAAGATCGTCTGCTTGGTCTGCCTCTGAACCACTGATGGCAAAGACTCTTCCTGTTGCGGTTGCAATCTTTGGTCTGTTGACCCCCTATTCTGTCTTAGAGGTTGATCAGCACACGTGTTTCCTCCACGACCTCCCTGATAATCGGAACCTCTTTGATGATTCATAGTGTTGTTGTTGTTGTTTTGGCGGTTCTGGGGGCAATTTGGACTGATGTGACCTTTCTGATTACAACGATAGCAAGTGACATCTTCAAGACGTCTGTTACAATCACGTATATGATGGTTACCTCCGCACTTTAGACATCTCATATTGTTACGTCTTTCAGAAGATGATGATGATGATCCTCCCTTGAAACGACTTGGATAGAACGATCCTCTCCTTTTGAAAGCAACGGGTTGAGGTCTCAGTTGTCTATTGGCCTTTTCTTGTGCCAACCTGGCTTGGTGATTTTCTTCAAAAATTCAGCATTTATTAATCAAGATGGGGAAACTCTGAATTTCTTGATATCCGATAGCCTATTTGATTTCAAGATTCAGCTCGTTCTCGAATTTGACACATTTTGAGGCTTCAGCACCAGCCTGTTGAAAAGAAGGGTAAAAGAGAGATAATTCTTCAAATTTTACAGCATACTCACCAACAGACATTGAGCCTTGTTTCAGCTCCATAAATTCCAGCTCTTTTCGGCTTTTCACACTCGCTGGAAAATATTTCTCCAGGAAATAGTCTTTGAAGTTGATCCAGTCCAAAGGTCTGTCAGTTTCAATCATACGAGTTCTGGCATGTATCCACCAGTTTTCTGCTTCCTCAACCATCATATAAGTGGCATACTCCACCTTTTCGAATTCTGTGTAGGGCAAGGCTCGAAAGATGTGCTCCATTTCCTTAACCCATAGGTATGCTACCTCCGGATTATAACCTCCTTTGAATTGTGATGGCTTCCTTTTTAGGAAGTGATCTAACCCGTGAAGTCCTCCAGCACTTCTCGGTTGATTTTGTCTTTTTACGGCTTCAGCCAAGCGGTTGAAAGCAACTGCCATATCGTTGTTGTTGTTGTTGTTTCTTGCCATCCTACATTCGTAGTTTGGTTTATACTAATTCTAAGGGAAAATATATTATATTATAACATAACTATAAGTATTCTACAGTTTATCAGTTAAGCAATAAATTGTATAACACATTTATCATATTACCAAACAGTAATCAAACAAATCATTTTATAATTTATCAGTTAGGCAAATCATATAGCACATACTTAACATAGTTTCGAACAAGTAATCAAACAATTTACATAGTATATCAAGAATGAATACATGTCATAGCAATTGGTCCTGAATTTTTGAAAATGCTCTGGTACCACCAATGTGACGTCCTTAGTAATTTCTCGAATAAATTTTTCGCGTTTAAAAAAAATCATTTTTGAAATTTGTAATAAGTCATGTAAAAGTTGATAAACGCGGATTATTATCATACATACTAGTCGTGAATAATTAAAGTCATGAAATATTTATATAGCGGAAACGATTTAGAAAAATACAGTACATGAAACATTATAGTATTACAACCCATCAAAATAAAATAAAGTCAAATTCCAAGCAATAATTCACGTAAACTCCATTCATGGCATCACTCTTCATTCTGTGTAGCATTCACTGTAAAAATTAATGTAAGAGTGAGACAGAATATAGAATAAATATAAAATAAATAAAATTGCACAAACACAACCAACAAGGCATAATGATATGATGAATATGCCAAACAAGTTCATTTATAAATCTTTAATTAGTCACATGATGTCATGCTGGATCCATTTGGTTTGGTGGGAATACTGCAGTAAAAAGTCTCATAAAGACTCCAGTAGGAATTAGCATAACCATGGATCCCTACACCTTCATGGCTCCTGCGAAAATAAGTGCACAAGTAGGAATTAGCATAACCATGAATCCCTACACTTTCATGGCTCCTGCAGTACCGAAGTACACAAGTAGGACTTAGCATAACCATGAATCCCTACACTCCATGGCTCCTGCAAAAATAGGGCTTAAACTCATCATAGAGTAACCCCCCACCAGGGTAGGCAATCATGGAACCCCTAAATTCCATGGTGCGTCCAAATGCTTATGATGCATGAATGCCTTTAATTCTCTTTATCATTTAACATACCATGATATCAACATTTCCAAAACCACTTGAAAAACCACAAGTCCTCAAAGGACACATCACGTATAATAATTTTCACAATCATGGATTTACTGTTTCAACCACATGTATCAATATCCGTAAGGCATTCATGTATATATATATATATATCAATTTAGTCATTCGTAATTATTCACCACCAAAGTATACAAACTGTATGATACTCATTAGACACTCAACATCATCCATAACAATTCATAGTCACTCAAGAATTCAATAATAAATTGTTACTCATAGGGAAAATATCATTTTCATCCATAATAACCATTATAAGTAAGTTTCAGCATTTCCAACAGCAACATAAGTTAGTAAAATAGCCATAACATGAGCAAATCAAATCCTTTTTTAGTGATTCCACTTTTTGTAGTTCCATAATAGAATTATCTACAACTTTCATGAAGACCATAATTTCAAATTCCAAGCAGAAACACCACTTATCCATAGAATACAAAACTGCCTCAAAGAGAGTTTTTAAAACGTACATATGTTAGTATTTTCAATGTTTATGGAGCTACAAAAATAATTTTGGCATGGGCCCAGATCTAAATTACTCCTAACACAAATATCTACAACTTTCATGAAGACACCAATCACTAATTCTCACCACAAAATTCCCAGTTTTAAAAATAAGATTCGTATTTCATTGTTAACAGATTTTCAACATGAACATACTTCTGTATTTTGGGCATATCTAGAGCTACAAGCATCTTTTTAACTTGAAATCACTTTCTATGGATTCCTAACATAAATATCTATAACTTTCGTGAAGACATCAAAGGCTGATTATGCATGTATAATTCCCAGAATATTAATATATACACAAAACATGGGATAAATATTCCACTCGGACATGCTGTAGTATGTTGGCTATAACTTTTGCTAGACATATCCAAATCAATTGATTAAAGTCTCAGAATTCACATAACAAAAATATCTACAACTTTGATGAATAAGTAAGAATCAAATTCATACGTTTTCAGCTTCAAAATTGAGCAACAAAATACGAAAATAAAACTGGAATCCTAGGACAACATACAATTCTACCCATTTCATAATCATTCACAACCCCGTCCCCTCTTACTTGGATTGAAGATAGTTGGCTGATTGAAAATGGTATCCTTGCTGTCCTAGCTTCAGATTGAAGGTGTATTGATGGAGAAGAGGAATTGAGAGTTTCAGAATCATTGTGTGTTTGTTTAATAATGCAAGGCAGTGGGAGACAACTTTCCATGAGTGGGTTTCTAGTGGGTTGTTAGTGGGAAATAAGGGTGGTTTAGATTGAAAGTAAGCTCCATTTCTGCCGCCTACCCACTGGAGTGTGCATGATTGAAGAAGATTTATTAAAATATGCAATAGATGACAAAATTAGAGTCAAAACGTTAATCCTGACACTGAATACCGACTGGGATTCCACTCGGTCAGTCTCTAAACCGACTGGAAACTGCCAGTCGTGTGAAGAAGAAGGGAATCCGAGTCCCTCTCGCTCAAGCGAATACCCTCTCTCGCTTGAGCGAGTGCCATACATTGCACTGTCAGGGGAAGTTTCGCTCAAGCGAATACCGACTCGCTTGAGCGAGACTCACAAGCCTCGCTTATTCCACTCTCACTCGCTTAAGCGAGAAATTCATTCGCTTAAGCGAAATCCGACCAGAGGTAGTCATTCCCCAAACCGACTCCTCTTACTCGGTTTTCACTCGACACAATTTATTCCTAACTGAGTCATTCTTCACTCACTTTTTCACTCAGCAATATATATCAAAACCGAGTCAACTCTCAATCTGTCCACTTGGCATCATCACTTAAGTCTGAGTCATCTGAATCAATTTTTCACTCGGTTAACTCATTCCAGACCGACTCAAAGCTCTCAAGTTCCCACTCGGTAGAAACTTCTTAAACCGACTCAACTCTTAATCAGTTCTCACTCGGTGAATTACCTCAAAACTGACTCTTCTTTCTTGTAGTCATTCACTCAGCAATTAACACACCACTCAATCAGTGGTCCACCTAGTATCATAATCCAGTCTGAGTCCTCTCTCACTCAGACTTCCGCTCGGTAAATCCATTCCACATTCGAGTCTCCACACACACACGGTTCCACTCGGTAAGACTTTTCAGAAACCGATTCTCCCTCATAGTTGTGCACTCACTCGGAATCTCATTCCAGGATTGACACATCTGGGAAATCATACACTGTGTGTCCCCAGTCGAAACCCTGCCACTCAGAAATACATTTTCCTCTGTACTTCACTCGAAAATGAAGGCACTCAGTGAATCTTGCATTCAGAATTGCAACGTCTGACCATGATTGACTCGGAAACGAGTCATTCAGAAATAATTGACTCAGAAATGAGTCATTTGAAGGCATTTGACTCGGAAACGAGTCTTTCTAAGCAATTTGACTCGGCAGTGAGTCACCCCAAGGTGAATCACTCGGATCCTTTCACCCAGAAGAGGTTCTATCAAACCCTCTTCACTCAGAAATGTCCCTGAGACAGGGATTCCACTCGGAGGAAATCCTCTCGGCCATGTTCCACTCAGAAAACACAACCTTCACTCGGAATTTCAATATTTCACCCAGAATTATCTTAATCACTCAGAACAGAGCCTCTTCCTTACTCGGACAGTCCTTTCTAAGGCATGTTTCACTCGAAAAATGGATATTATCATCAAAGATCTATATAAATTCCATATTTATACTCAAAAATAGAATTTTTGAAGTAATACAAGTCATCCATTGGATGTTTTATTCATTGATTATTACTTATAGACCTTCTATACTTCATAATTTTCAAAATGGGACTATTATTAAAAATAGGATGTTACAAGAAGGGTTGTGATGGTTTTGATTGAGGTATACTCTAGGAGTCATATTCCGAGTGAACGATGTTATATGTATATTCCGATTGATTAAGGGTACCTATTCCGAGTGAATAAGGTAACATGTATTCCGAGTGGCTAAGTATGAAATAAGTCCGAGTAAGACTTCACTTAGTGAATCCCTCCGAGTGATGTGGAGTTTGAATAAATCTGAGTGGACAAGATTTTATTAGGTCTGGGTGAGACAGTTTAGTGAATTCCTCCGAGCGATGAGAGGTCAGAGTAATGTCGAATGGAACTTGATGGTGGAGTCTGAGGGTGTAACTCTGAGTGGGGGATTGGCACCTATGGGGATTTATGATGTGTTGTCCAGAAGTATTCTGGAATAACTTCCCTCGTGAGAAAATAAAAAGGGAGTCGGTTTTTGAAGTAAATTACCGAGTGAGAAAAGACTAGGTTAGGAATGATTTAACCGAGTGAGAACCATCAGAAATGACTCGAACTTGAGTGAAGTTGCCGAGTGAAAGACTGATTGAGAAATGACTCAGATTTGGAATATATTACCGAGTGAAAGGCCAAGTAAGAGACGAGTCAGCTCTGATTGATTTTGCGAGTAGAAAACCAAGCAAGATGAGTCGGTGTGAGGGTGAATTACTGAGTGAATAATGGGTCGGTCAGGATTATCTTGCTGAGTGGAAAACCTGTATGCCTTGAGCCGGTTTCAGGGAGATTCTGCCGAGTGAGATACTTTATGAGTGAGTCCAAGTGAGGCAACTCCGACTGAATCACCTCCAAGGAAGAGAAATCTGACCGAGTGTTTCAAGAAGAATCAGTTCCGAGTGAGTAACCAATAGGTGGAAAGTCGGTTTCTGAAAGGCATAACCGAGTGGAACTCCGAGTGAGTGAAGACTGGGATTCAGAATAAATTTACCAAGCAGGAAGTCTGAGTGAGAGGAAGAACTCAGTCTGGATAGGTTCTGCTGAGTGAGAATAGGAGTAATTAAGTCAGTTTCAGAGGAATTCCGAGCGAGAACTGGATGACTCGCTCAAGCGAGTCGGATTTAGCTTGAGCGAGAAGGACCCCTGATGCATAATCATTCATTTCACTCAGTTTTCTTCACTTCGCCCAAGTGAGGACAGTATGACTCGCTCAAGCGAGTCGGAATTTGCTTGAGCGAGATAGAGTTTTCCTTTGCTGACCAGATCCACGCTCAAGCAAGCATTCTACGCTCAAGCGCCTAGGGTCCTGATTCTCGTTCTTTTCATGAGAAACACTTTTCACTCCAATCATAGCACCTTTTATGTATTTTATATATATATTCCCTTCAAATCACACTAACTCTTGTACGTAAGTGGCAGAAATGATCAAATACAGCTCACCTTTTTGTCCATTATCTCCATTATTTCTCACCTAATCCTCCAATCAACGGAAATCTTGTCTCCCACTTGCCTTTCTCATTATTAAACCAATACTACAACTCTTAGACTCTCAGAACACACGCGGAAAATTAGTAAAACACCCCTTTCTTATTTCTTCTATACGAGCAAGCCCCTTACTCTCTCATCTTCCTTTCTCCTCACTGTGAGCTGAAACAAGGAAATAACAGGACGTCTTCTTCTCATCAAAGAACTTCCATTAATGTAAGGGGGGTATATTCTCTGGTATTTCTGGGGGAAAACCGAGTGAAAGGAAAGGGTTAAGGTACCTTTGGTCCTCACCTTTCCAGGACGGTTCAGGAATTATTTTTAATTAAATATTTTAATGTTTATTTATTGTTTTATACATTTTTATTGATATGTATATGATTAAATTGGTTGTATTGATTAGTATTATACATGATAATTTAGTGAATATGTTCAGTATTGAATTATGGAAAAGATGATCGGTATTGACTGTGAAAATATTAAGAGCCATGAGTATTTCTGAATTTCAGTAAAGGAACTTATAATTATGAATATGATTTAATTATTATTATCATTTTTATCATTCTGATTATTATTATTATTATCATTTTTATTATTCTAAATATTATTATTATTACTGTTATTATTAATAATATTACTTTCATTATTCCGCTATTATTATTATCATTGATGTTATTATTAATATTATTAATATATTTGCTGTTATTATTATTATTATAATTATTCTGAATATTGTTATTATTATTATTATTGCTGTTATTATTATTATTATTATCATTATTCTGATTATTATTATTATTATTGATGTTATTATTATTAATATTATCATTATTCTGGTTATTAATATTATTATTATTACCATTATTATTATTATTATTATTATTATTATTGTTATTCTTATTATTAATATCAACTATTAATATTATTATTGATTAATTATGAGTAATGAAATAAGAGACATATTATTTACTCTTTAAGCAAAGTATTATTTTAGTCAAATATAACCAATTTATTTTCCAAAATAAGCTTAAATACGATTTACAACATCTAAAAAATTGATGAGACCCAAGAATTGGGAATAAATATTATGAGATTGGAAACACTTAGATACCCAAGGATCAAATGATAAAAATAATGCATTTGCATCATGAAAATATTTTTGAAGGAGTAAAACTAGAGCATACACCTGGTACGCTGGAGGACATTCACGTTCGATCCCTGAGGAGAATCTTGGGAGTACGACCGGAACGGAAACCCAATGGCATCAGAGTCGCGCCTGAAGCCGGGTGAGACGATGCAATTCTGGTGTACTTTGACTAAACGACGGAATGTATTTATGATCGTGGAGATCCAAGTCCCAAGAATATATATATATAAATGATGAGAACCAGTGAGTTCATTCGTACCTTATGATGAAATAATGAATGGGAGCTTGGTGGACTCCGATCGCTCTAGACTGGAAATGTTGTGCCCAAGAGGCAACTTGAGCAGGATGATTTCCAAAGAATGAGATAATGGTGATGGAGGATTGATTTATTGGGCCCACATGCATCATGACACTTAACCAAAGATAAATCATAATAAACCAAACTCATGCATTACATGACAACATTCTTGATTGTTGTATGTGTAAATATGTTGATTGTATGATTTATGTGATATTATCTGTTAACTGGATATGTCCGCACCGGGAATTCTTCAGGGTCTGAGGTTTATACTCACCCTTACTGTTGATATTTTCAGAGGAATTAGGAAATCAAGAACCCGAGTACGAAGAACAGCAATACGCTGAACCAACTGAGAGCGCTCCTTAAATATAGAATTTATGTAGTTGAATATCTATTAATGAATAATTAGACATGGATGACTGTATTAATATTTAAGGGTGCCTGCGTGCCCCATTCTGTTAAGAGTACAATTACTTACAATTTGTGAATGACTATGTGATTTATCTACTATTTGCTTCCACTGATCTACCATTATTAAAAAAAAATATATTTCACTTTTTCTGAAAACTGTTAACACGCTTAGTTAAATAGGATGATCCCATAGAAGGGTTTGTCTTATCTAACCGAGGGTGTTACATCCCTCGCTCAAGCGAGACCCATCCGCTTGAGCGAGCCAGCGTGGGCACACTTGAGCGAAGTAAAGAAAAGCTGAGGAAAGGAGTTATTATGCATCAGGGGTCGATCTCGCTCAAGCGAATTCCGACTCGCTTGAACGAGACACACAAGCCTCGCTTGGGCGAAGCCAGCAAGCATGGCGAAAATCGTCCAGAACCGAATTCCATACCGACTCGCTTGGGCGAGACCTCCTCGCCTAAGCGAAAAACTTCCAGATCCGAGCTTACACTTGCTCGCTTGGCAAGGCTCCCCAACACTTGGGTTTTCATTCAGCAAAATCCCTCCAAAACTGACTCCCAGCACTCGGGTTTTCACATAACTAGAGCTACAAATATTCTTTTAACTTGAAACCACTTTCTATAGATCCATAACATAAATATCTACAACTTTTGTGATGACATCAAAGTCTAAAAACGTATGTATAATTCCCAGAATATTAATATATACACAAAATAGAAGATACGTATTCCAAACAGACATGCTGTAGTATTTTGGCTATAACTCATGCTATACATATCCAAATCAGTCGGTTCAAGTCTCAAAATTCACATAACAAAAAGATCTACAACTTTGATGAAGAAGTCAGAGTCAAATTCACACGTTTTCAACTCTAAAATTGAGCAACAAGTTACGAAAATAATTCTGGAAAATCCTAGAACAACATACAATTCTACCTATTCCATATTTATTCACAACCCTATCCCCTCTTACCTTGATGAAGGGTCTTAGATTGATTGAAAAACGTTCTCTTCTTACTGTCCTTGCTTCAAACCAAGAGTGTCTTGTACGTAGAGAAGGAAATGAGAAAGAGAGACTTTTACTAATTTTCGTTGTTATGAGAATTCAGACTTGGAAAAGGTGTGGTATTGATTTGATAATGTACAAGACAAGTGGGGGGACAAGCTTTCTCGTGACTGGAGGTTAGGTGCATCAATTATGGAAATAATAGAGATGTTAGATAAGAAATGAGCTGTATTGTTGACTATTACCGCCGCCTACCTATTGGAGCCTTGTATGATTGAAGAAGAATATATTAAAATATGTATAAAATGACAAGATTGGTGTAAAAGATTAATTCTGACACTGGTTCGGTATTCTGGGGATAATTGCCGACTGGAACTTTACCGGTCAGTACATTTGCCGACTGGAACTCTACTGGTCGGTATATTTACCGACTGGAACTCTACCAGTCGGTATATTTACCGACTGGAACTCTACCGGTCATTCCGAGAAAAATTCATCAGTCTCTTCGTTTAGAACTACTCCACTCGGAATAGAATTGGCTCGGTCATGTTTCTGTTTGAACACTCGGATATAGCCTTTCTTCCTCGGAAAATGACTCATTCGGAATTGTCTCACCCGGACTCCTTCAGAAATATCTCACTCGGATATCTCTGTCCGAAAGTGTTCTTTTCAAAGTCGGTCACTTATCGTTCAGAATTGATTCACTCGGGAATCATCCACTCGGATATATCTGACTGAAAAGTACTTATTCGAAGTCAGTCTTTACTCGAAAATATTTCTCTCAGAAGTGAATCACTCGGAAATCATATAACCGAAAGATCATTCGGAACTAAGTCACTCGGAAATCTTACAACAGAGGTCATTCGGAGTTGTGTCTCGGAAATCTTACAACTGAAATATCATTCGGAGTTGTTCAGTCCTCTCTCGAAAATCGTTCCGCTTTGAAGTATCACTCGGAGTCGAAGGTAAGCTTGAAGACTGACCCGAGCACAAGCTCTCGGCAACTTCAAGACATCCGAGTACGAATAGTCTGAAGGGTTCAACACTCGGATATTTCCTTCGTCGGAAACTCTTCACTCGGTAGTATTACTCACTCGGATATGTTTGACTCGGAAATGAGTCACTCGAAGACATTTGACTCAGAAACGAGTCATTCGAAGACATTTGACTCGGAATTGAGTCATTCGAGGACATTTGACTCAGAATTGAGTCACTCGAAGACATTTCACTCAGATCTTTCACCCAGAAGTGGTTCTCTCAGACATACTTCACTCAGAAATGTCTCCGAGACCAGGACTCCACTCGGAAGTGGTCCTCTCGGTCATGACTCACTCAGAAGGCATAACCTTCACTCGGAATTTCAACCTTCACTCGGAATTTCTCTCGGTCATAACCTTCACTCGGAAACAGATTCTTTTATTCACTCAGAAAATCTTATTTCTGACCTGATTCACTCGGAATTTCTTGTTCACTAATATTTTACTCGGTAATGACCTAATCAGAGCGCTACCAGAGGTTAATACTAAAGAAAACTACTTGAACGAATCAAAAGATGCTTCAATTCACAGCTAAACTTATGTAGAAAGTTAATATAACTGAATAATATCATTAATGATCTAGATTAAAGATGATTATACATGAGATTGAAATCTTTGGGATGTTACAATCGTCATTTCATATCGAGATTTTATTATACCCAGAGTATGCATCCATAAATGACAAAAACTAGTATCCTGAAAAATCACCTACCCTTTAGTCGATGCTGGGCAGCGAGTACGGGTCCTTTAGACAACATAACACTTGTTTAAGTTAGTGAAGTCTGTGCACATTCACCATTTTCCATTAGCCTTCTTTCACCATGACAGTGTTATATACCCAGGATGAATATTGAATTTCTCAAATGAAACCAACTTTTAAATGTGAGCTCGTTTGTTTGCAGGCCGCTTTGTTGCTTTTCTGGCCCTAACCTTTGCTTTTTTTAGGATATGGCTTTAGACTCCATATATACTGCCAATTTATGACAGCGGAAATTGGGATTTATGCCTAGCATATTGGTCATCGTTAAAGCAAAAAGGTGCTTAAATTTTATCAACAATTCCATCAATCATTTTTCCATGTCGATTCCCAAATTATCGTTTATGTTTGTAGTCTTGGTCGGATCATTACCTAAAATGATAGCTTTCGTACCTCCTTTTAGGTTCACCTAACAGGGTTCAAAGGATCTAACACCAACTTTTCTCTAGCATCTAAATCTATTAGATTTACTGACTCTAGAATCGATCCCCCATCATTCAACTTTCTCTTCTTAATACCACCCTCAGTTTTTACCATTTGAAGGCTTATATTGTAATAATATTAGGTTATCTATTCGTCTCTCCTGAATGAAGAGACTTAATTATCTTTATCAATATATTTAATCAATAAATCTGGGTTGGAGACTATTGCTTCTAATGCATCGAAGGACGACCTTCCCAAAATACCATTGAAAGGTAACTTAACGTCAATGACCCTTGTGCACACTATTCTTGACCCCAGTTCCTTTTCGAATGTTAAACAAGTATCAAGATATCCTTTTATGGATTATTTCGCTATGTTAAATACAGTTAGGTCATGGGTATGGGGTTGAAGATCCATATCGTTCAAGCTCATTCTTTTTAAAACAATCATAGAAAATCACGTCATAGGAGCCCTCTTAACTAGGGATGTCAATGGGGCGGGGCGGGTGCGGGTAGTATGTTACCGCTACCCGTATCCACGGGTTTTAGGCGGGTAGCGGGTATTTGCGGGTTCGGTAGCGGGTACCCCCGGGTATTTCTGAATATTTATTATTTTTATAAAATAATAACAAAAAAGAAAATATGGTATAATGTACTAAACATAATATTATTTTAGTAAAATATAATTCAAATTAATATTGGATTATACATTATAACTTTATAAATTAAAAGTATTTTTATTGAAAAATATTAAATTTTGTTTATCTCATTATAAAATAATAAAAAATACTTAGATATTTAAATATATTTAATAAAAAATAAATATTAATAATTAAACGGGTACCTGCGAAGCGGGTAGTGTGATACCGCTACCTACCCGTTTAGTAAATATGCGGGTATCCATTATGGGTAACCCGCGGATTACCCGCGGACGTGGGTTTTTTTGCCATCCCTACCCTTAACCTACAAGCAACCTTTGTATGGTTTTGTTTGTTATTACAACCTCAATAACTATTACATCGTCACCGCTTGAAATGATTGGACCGAAATCATCATCAGTGAAGGTTATGGGCGGGGTTTGAACTCCACCCTAAAACATCTCTTCTTAATAAACTTTCATGTAGTTTTTTTTGAAATAAACTTTTATCAATCTCCAAAATTATGAGTTGTGAACTTATATCCCTAAAATTTTAAAATCTCAATTTAATATGACTCAAACAACGATAAAACATCACTAAAAAACTAAAAGTTATAATGTTAAAAACTAATTTAAAATTTTAAAATCTCACATATTAAAATATACAACCAGGGAAATATCAACTAACTTAGTGTTTGTGTTTATGGTTTTTTATATGCATTTGTATATAACTCTTTGTACCACACAGAAAATAATACCTAGGATGGTTATGACGCCCTGAAATAAATTTGGCCATTACTTGAAAGTGGGAAAAAGAAGACTTGATCTGGAGTCCATATCATAAACAGCCATATATTCAAGTTTGTAACGCAATAAAAACTTGTAGAAGAGAATACCACGTAAAGTATTTACATCCATATTCCAACAACACATTTGAAAACCAAGACAATGTAGTATGATGTTTCTACTTTTTATTTTCACTAACACACTTCCATTCACTGTTATATTATATGGCTATATCCGCACGATTAGCATTTGAGGAAACTTCAAGATCACCCTTTCCATCCTTCTTTTCATCAAAAAAATCCTCTCGAGCATTGTCAGCTAACATAAGGGAAACCAACCAAAAGAGACATGAATCAAGGGATAAAAAGGCACCACCTCCAAGAAGACCAGTTTTAGCTGTTGGGCATGTGTATTGAGAATCAAAATGCACATTACGTGAAAGATGAAGTTGTTCACTGACTGTTGGCCACAACAGCATAGTTGCAGCTAGTCCAGTCGAAAACCTATGTAAATACATAATTATACAAAGAAAATTCATTCAGTGAAAACAAGAAAGATACAAGGAAATGAACCTAGCAGAAAAGAAAAATCGAATAAGCTTATGTTCTCATGGCTACTAGGTGCTTGATGTTTACCGCCGATCAACACTCATCAGATAATGCCATACATTGTGTCAACAAAGTATTTGCATTCTACTTGCAGTGTAGCATAAACCAACATATATTTTAGAATTGCATTGACCAAAACAGACCTTCTCTAAAACGCAAGTAATTTGGAGGGTACATATGAATAAATAATCATGAAACAAAAGTAGGAAGAGTAACCAGAAAACGACTATATAAGGCTCCACATTACTAAAAGTGTTCATATGTAAGCCTCTCATTGAGGGAAATAGGACCCAACATTTTTAATGTTACAGGGTACCAAGAGAATTCAATTCCAAGTTAATCAGGGATCTTTTATTTCTATGAACAGGGAAAAAGAGCAGGGCAAAAATATACTTAAAAAATTAATCGTAAGAAAAGGATAAGGAAGCACTATACTTACAATGCAATGTTGAAGAATACCGCGAAACTAGTGCTTTTAAACAGAACTCCTTGAGGAACAGACTTTCCTTTGTAGGGGTAAAATAGAGAAAGATACCCAACAACTGTGGAAGCAATGAGAAACACTACAGAGAGATACCCCAGTGCAACTGTTGGATCAGCTGGAAATTTGCAGGTGACACCATCCTTGCTAGGTACTGGTGTTCCAGCAGCAGGCTGTAATTGTACGTTTAAAACAAATAAAGTCAACAAATATTTGGAAATTGAAAAAACTCCCAAATGTTCACCAAAAAGAAAATTGAATCTACAAAATTGCACGGATTAAGAATTCTGATTTTAAGATGCTTCTGAATACATTATTTAATTAAGTCTTTATGCATTGAACACCGTTTAAACAAATAAAATATACATATTATATGATTTCTTTTTGTTAATCACAATGTATCATCCAATTAATTGGAGACAACCCTACTCGGCGGGTTGTCACTATAAACTCTTCACCCTTCTAAAGAGTGTTTAATCTATGACTTTTTCCCGTAATCTCAACATATATCAACATATGTTGTCAACCCAATTACAACTCTTTTGCCCTTGTGATATGAATTGATATGAAATTTATTGGAATAATATAAACAGAAGATATAACAAGAGTTACAAGTTTCGGAAAACTCTTCTAAACTCACTCTCAAGTCTGCTAATTAGAAAAATAAGTTTTTCTGTTTTCCCCTTGAGTCAAGCAAATCTATATTTTGCCCTAACCCATATAAAACCACAATAAAAACAAAAATTAAAATCCAAATCCATCACAAATAAAATTTAAGATTTAAGAAAAAAATCTTTATAAATAAAAATAGCCATTTTTAACTTATTTAAATTTTCAGAGGCAACTAAAAATCATTTATGTCATTCATTGTTAATAGTATATTTAGCTGAGTCTTTAAGAATAAATAATAGAAGTTAAAAGTAGTCATTTTAATTACAAACACAACAATAACATTTTTAAGAATTAAGGAACTAAAATATCAAATCATGTAAACTTGAAAACCAATTTAGCTCTAACACATTATTGCCAGAGAAACAGCCTCTGATTTTAGGTCACGAAATCCTGATTAACACCTACAACACCTAAGCACCAATCAGATTACGTAGGTATAAACTGAGAAAAAGTCAAAAGTATAGAAAATAAGTACAATTTGGACTAATCAAAACTTTGTTATTATTTCCCCCTTCACTAACATGAGGAAAAAAAGTTCACATAACTTAGTTCAATCAACAAATTTGAAAATATAGATATCATAATTGATAGGATAACAGAACGAAAGCGTTACCTTCTTGTTTTCGGCTATGACGCCGAGAATGAAAGACAAGAGACCGAGAGATGCAACGGTGAGAGACATTAGCTTCATGGTGACGACCATGGTGCCCTGCGACTGCGAAAGAGTGAAAATTAAAACTACGTGTGTGCGTTGAGAGATCGTTGAATTGAATCAATTTTGATTCCAAGAGGGAGAAGAATCGATACCGAAGATTCTGCGAGAAACGAAGAACGAAAATCGCGATTACGATTACGTTATGCCAGTCTGGCAGCGATGACCCCAAAGAGTCTACGTAGGTACTGTCTTCGCAGGACGGCAGAATATATGTGTGTGAGAGGAAATTATAATAAAAATGAGAAAATTAATTACAACTCTAAATTAAATATAAAAGGAGATTATCTTTTAATTAAATAAAAGAACATGTTCATCTTTTAATTTTTTAGAAAATCATATAAAATATATTATTAAAAAATATTTTAAATATTAAATAACTAAATATTAATTAATCAAAATATAAAATTAGAAATACACCATCATATAATAACTTAAAGCAACACAAAAAAGAACCTTAAAATGTAGGATGATGTTTAGAACTGAGATCTCATGTTTGATGTGAACAACTAAACCACTTTTTAGAATCTTCTCTTGTCAAATCATGTTGATGACCTTGGCGAAGGTTCCATGGCCAAGGAGCTTACCTATAACTGTTGGTAGATTGGATTGGATCAGGTTTGAGGTCAAAAATCATTCGATCCAATCAAAAAATCATTATGCAATTAAGGTTGGATAGATTACGATGTACCATAAAATTCGATTCGATATATATCGATTTGGATTGGATTGAATTTCAATTTTTAGAAAACACCTTAAAAATAAATCACTTCTTATAAAAATCATATACTAATAGTAGTAACAAATAAGTAACATAATAATTCTAACTGAAAAATCCAAAAACTAATATGATAAATCCAACAACCCACTAGGCTACAAAGTGAAATCCAATCTAATCCATTAAAAAATATCAGTTTGGATTGTATTGGTTTTTGAAGGTGAAACCGAAATCCAACCTAATCTATTAAAAAAATATTGGTTTTTTTAACTATTGGTTTTTTTTATCAATTTCTTCAATTCGATTGAGCGGTTTTTTTTTATTGGATTGGATGATGAACACCTCAAAGCTTACCAATCTCGAAGTGACCAAGAAATTGGAGTTTTCCTTCTCTATGGTGTGATAGATTAGGTTTCAAAAACGACATCGACCATGGATGGTCAATGATTTCTGATCGAGTGAGAATATCAGCCTCATAGATAAGTGACACTGGTTATAGTAAAAAATAAATACCAGGTCAGGTTGAACAGTGGACGAGGTGCACAATAACCGATATGACCACACAAGACGAGGTACACCAAAGTCAATAAACATCTCAAAATTCAGTACGGAACAGGTGATAATGACCCCAGTCAGTAAAGCTGCTATAGTCAGCATCAGAGCAAGTGGACAACTTGCATCTGCCAAAGCTGCAGCTTCTGAACACTACCAGGAAAGGTCAAATCACCACTTGCACTTAGGGAAGAACTACATATACAACTCATTCATTAAGTCATAAAAGAGTAATGTTATTCTCTGCTTAATACTCCCATAATCTCTCTTTTTCCATAATAACTGTACTGACTTAAGCATCAGAGCCCCTTTTACAGGTACACCCCTGGTGTGTTTCATTAGACTACGACTGGAATCAACTTAAATGAGTACCTTAGCATGAAGAACATAGAATCCCCACTAGACTTGTGTGTATAATACCATACTCCCACTGAGACGGTATAAAAAAGAGAGAGAGAGAGAGCGAGTGTAGGGTAACTTCGTACCCCTACACTGGTCAGATCATTGGCATGCCCAGTGGGACCGTATAAATTTAAGTCCCACATCACAACAAAAGCAAACAAGGCATGGAAAGTAGTAGAAGAAATGGAACTCTGGAGGGCCATGTCCAAAATCTTGCCCAGAGGGTGGAACCCCGAACTCTAGAATATGGTGCCGGTATCGTAGAGACGTCGGGCACAGAGCATAATCAAGGAAGAATACAGACCATAATGCACCCCGATCCTGAGGACGAGATCATCAAACAACTCCAGATGGAGATCGAGAAGCTGAAAAGTAGTAAGGAGGTAAGAGAGAACACAACTGGAGATTGAAGGCAACGCAAATCTTTCCACACCCAATAACACTTGCAAGCCCAAACTTACGACGAGCAGGAGTCTACATATCATACTACAGATCTAAACAACCAAAGAAGAGCCCAATAGTAAGGCAGGGATGAGGAGTATCGGTTCAGTATGCCTTTTACTAAAAGATTGATGGATGTGCCCATCCCGGGGCACCTACAGACCCCTCAACTGTTGTCAATAGGAAAATATATTGGGAAATCTGACCTAGGGCGTCACTTAGATGCCTATGTAAGCGACTCGCTATTCTTGGGAGCTGAGGAAGACATAATATGTAGAATATTCCCCAAAACACTATTTGTTGAAGCTCTGGGGTGGTTCAAAACTCTACCATTGGGTTCCGTTGATTGTTGGGACGATATGGCATATGCCTTCTTGCAACATTTTATGGTATCACGGGACATCCCACGAACATCCCAGACTTTGGCAAAAATAAAGCAGGGACCGGAGGAAAACCTTAGAGATTTCTTGGAAAGGTTTTACAAAGAAACAGTTCTTATACTGGGGTTGACAGAGCAAATCCAGTTACACATTGCGGTAGAAGCTCTCCAATCGCAATCACCTTTCGCCTTGTCATTGGCAAAATGAGTCCCTCAAACTTTTGAAGAATTTGGGAGAAAAGCGGCTAAGTTTGTGGGAAGAGAAATACACATTGCCGCTGCAAAAGGGGAAGACCTCAGTCACTGAAGAGAGGACCCTTGTCCATGAAAAAAGAGGGGCCAAAGTTTGAACACAAAAATCAAGACTGGGATATCCCACCCAGGCAAAAGGAACGCTGAAACGTTAACTTCACTTAGTACATTCCCTTAACAGTCCGACCAGGGTAGATCTTAAGACAAGTTGGTTTGTGAGGATTAGTGGTATACGGAGTAAAGAAACCTATGCCAATGAAAAGACCATGCAACACTGGCAAGTATTGTGAATTTCATTAACAGACTGACCATAATACTGATGAATGTCAACAGCTGAATGAGGCAATTGAGACCTTAATTAGGGAAGGAAAGTTAAAGCAATATTCATTCTAGCAGCGGAGGTATGGATAGCAAGAGAAGGAGGCCCCCGTAGAAAGGACACTAGTCCGACAGTGGAAGAAGTAAGATTGGTGAATTATATGGATTGGTGAATTGTGATAGATGTGGATTCTGTTCATATAAGTTATGTTATTGATTGCATGAGGTTGCAATAAAATAATTATAATGGTTGATTGTATTGTGTTGATGATGATAATATAAGCTTGAGGTAGCTTGATTGTGATTTTGAACTGATTGAAATAAATAGTTGCATGCTATACTTAATGATGGATTTGAATTGAAACCCTTGGTGATAGTAACTAAGTGGTGGCCCCTGATGATGATAACTAGGTGGTTCATGTGGATAATTGATGTTGTGTAGCATAACATTTCATATTCAAATGCACACAGGATTGTAGGGGACTATGATGCCGACTCAGATATGAGGGCGGCCTTTGGATAGACAAAGGCTCTATGGGGTTTTCTTTGAGATCCACAGCTGCCTTGGATTGGATTCAAAGCCGGTCTGTAACATTTAGTTGAGTTACATCTAGTTGAGTTGTCATTGTCACTGAGAGTGACTCGTGTTACATTATGGGCAAGCGGTTCGCTACCGATAAAACGAAATTGATCGTATGATTTAAAAATTCATACACTGTAGTGTAATTCCCATCACTAGAGTCAGATCTGCATGTATATGCATTTGTATATAACTATTGAGGTATAGAGGCCATTGGATAACTTATGTTGTGTATTGATGTTGTGGATTACATTTGAGGTAATGTAATTGTATTAAATGACAGTGTGTGTGGTACTAATTGTGATGAAATGTTGATTATGTGTGGAACTGGATGTTTGGTTAATGAATTATGTTAAATCTAGTTAGTATCTGTCATTTAATATATATATATATATATATATATATATATATATATATATACTCACCCCTAAGTTTTGGTTATTTTTTAGTGGATGTGGGTTGAGACGATGCTTGGTGATTACTCGATTGGAGATATTGTGGTCATGAAGACCTATGTACATGGTTGTATATATTTGTATAGCTTTTGTTGGTATCGCCTTCGCCAGCTCTTTGTAAATCTTGATATATATGTGTGTGTGCGTGTGTGATGGTAGATTTATCTAACGACTTCATTGGAAGTCTATTTATGATTTTCATATATACACTCGTGAAAGATGTTGATGTTGATATATGATGATGTTTTGGATTAGTGAACCATGGATGGTTTCATTATGATGATATTGATGAATGTTATGCTCAAGGTCTGTGTATATTACATATTATGATTAAATGAATATGATGGATAGGAATTGTATATAATGCATTGCATTTAAGATGCGAATGTGATGAGAAATGGTATGGTACCACAAAGATGATAAATATGGTGATATATGGTTGAGATTATGCATAGTCATGAGCTGAATAGGTCAATTTGTGATCCGTGAGGTTTTGGAACCTCCGGATAGCTCCAATAGATTATGTTTGATGTTTTGGACATGTGAGAATTAGAATGGTCCAATTCCATTATGATTTGATGGGTCATGTTGCATGTAGAAGGCCAAAAATAGCCAAAACGCATTTCACACGTAACTCATTCAATTTTGAAAATTTCGAGGTGTGACTGGTTACCACACATTATAAATGATGTATTTTAGGTTGTGTCAAAGTTCGGTAATGTTTGGATATCATTTGAGGGAGTTAGGGTGCGTAGTGGTTGGATTCAGAACCATTTTTCTACATAAATATGACATTTGTCATGATGGTAATCGGTTACCAGCAATGTTGTAATCGATTATCAAGGATCTCAAATATAGAGCTGCGCAGGAAGCCTTTGAGTATTCGATTACATAATCGATTACCAAAAGGAGTGTTATGAAAACCTGCACAAGTTCTTGTAAGTAATCGATTATCAATATGTTAGGATGCCCTTAACTCATGTTTTTAGCTAAGTAATGGTGGGGTTAGGATACCCCCATGCTTATAATATGTAATTATGAGTATGTGCAGTTGTGGGGGCGCGTCCTAAGTCGGGTGTGAATTTTTTGAAATTTTTTTTTCCTGTTTTCAATTGTTGTGCATAAGGTGTTACAAAGAAACCTATACCACGACTAGTAAAAAGACAAACTTTAAGTTGCCTATTTTAATTATTTATAAGACATTTTCTTTATATATCTTATTTCTTTAAAAATATTTTTGAATTGTCAAAATCACGTTTAATTCATATAACCATGTATTTGTTACTATGTGAATATATTTTTTAAACTCTACCCGGGTGATTGATCTCTACCAATGTAACTGATTTGAAATTAAAAATTTGTTAGAATTTAATTCTTAATTTTTTAATGTTAAATATGGTCTCTTTCATTATTAGGAAGATTTAATAGAACATATAAGACCAAATGTTAGTCAAGTCAGTAAAGTCATATTTTTTATTATCCATGACTAAAAGTCCAATAAATAGTAATATTTGAGTTAAATTGAAAAAATAATATTGAATTTCATGACAAATTTGCTTTTAAACAGCATTTTTCCAATATAAATAACATAATTTTTAAAATAAACTCAATTTTACAAAATTTAAACACGAGTTCCTAAACTTTCTTTCACCCAACATCCTGCTTACATGTGATTTTCGAGATTTTTTGAAAAAGTCTGACAATGACACCACTCTGATGTGTTCCTTTTCTTTGCCTGTTTATTTCAGTTCATTAAAATAAAAGAAAAGAAAAGATTCTCCACCACATAACTTGTTTTTCATTCATTCACTTACTCACTCATTCTTTCATTTCTCTGTAGTAAATGCAGAAAGCAGCTTAACTAGGAAGCAGTCACAGCAACAAAGGATCTGGTCTTCACTCACTGTAGCTTCTTCTTGTCATTAGCTTCTAACCTTGCCGTTACTTTCTAAAAATTTGTTCTTTCTTCAAGGGGTGATTGAAAATTTGAAATCACTGCGCCAATGTGTATTTTATTATCCTCTAACTCTTCAGCCTCACTTTGCTTTAGTTATCTGCTTTTTTAGATCAACAAACTTGGAGAAGTGACCAAAAAAACACTTTAGCTTTTCAGATTTAGTTCTGATTTGTGTCTTTGTGGGTATATTGGTTATTTGTTTATGGAGTTGATGTGGGGTGCAAAGTTTAGTAGGTGTGTTGTGAGTGTTGTTGTGTTCTTTAATGTGGTGCTGGTGTGTTCAGTGAGTGGGATTGGTGTTAATTGGGGGACACAATCGACACACCCTTTGTCACCTTCCAAGGTGGTGAAGATGCTGAAAGATAATGGCATTCAAAAGGTTAAGCTTTTTGATGCTGATCCCGGTATCTTAGATGCTCTTAAGAAATCTGGGATACAGGTGATGGTGGGTATTCCAAATGACATGCTTTACACACTGGCTAACAGTGTGCAAGCAGCTGAAAAATGGGTTTCCAAGAATGTTTCTGCACATGTCTCTTCTGGTGGAGTAGACATCAGGTACACACCCTTTTCTAAATGTTACAGATTCTACCAACCATTGGCTTATGCATGCTGTTGGCTTTGGATTTAAGCTATGCTTGTAATTACTGTCATTGTCACTGTTTTTGTTGCTTGGTTCAGCCGTTTATTGACGAAATGGATGTGCATATTTCTCTAGAAATATGAATGGAAAGTGGAAACCATCACAGTAGTGTAACAACTTGGCATTGGTGTGTAGTTGAAGACACAATTTAACTTGGAACTAAGAATTTCAAGAAAGCTCCAATTCTAACAGTGTTAATTTTGTATTTTATTCCTATTCCAAGGAGATGCCAACTAGGAAATTTCAGACAGCTTCAATTGCTGAATGTTGAAAAAGTATACTGGTTATGAATTTATTACTTCCACAATATCCTTCAAGCACAATCCCTATGATTTCTAATTCAGCTTGCATTCTGTTGGCACTTTTACTTGATGTTCTGGTGCTTCAGCTGTTGTATGATTCACTAATGGAAACATTAGTTCTTTTTCTTCTTTTATGCATTCTATTTCTTGGTATCCTTACGTCTTTGGACCCTAAAGAATGCAATATTCCTTTATCATCAAGGAAACATGTCCAATCGTTATGCAAGTCCACAACCGCAGACATGAACCTCCTCTTCAAATTAGCTTGGTATCGGCAATAAAGGACTGCGTTAGCTGATACATTGTTTTTGAGGAATGGTGGTACTGTAAATGTTAGAAGACAACATTGCAACCACAGCGGAAGATACTTCTAATGGATGGAAGTTAACTAAGTGTTTTCCTAGATGAATTGGTAGCAGAATATGCAATAAAATGCATTTTATTTCAGGGTTTGTGCTTGTGCTATGTCATAGTCCATCACTCCATGAACCTGTCTTCCTTTTACTTGTTATGTTTGGAAGATTGTTCAATTTCTAATATTCCACATCTTCTACTGCCTAATATATTCCTTTGGATTCTCATTAATGCTGATCTGGGAAAGCTCCACTTATTGATAATCTACTAGGAATGAAATTCTGCCTCTTGTTTGAAGTGTTCTAGCAGCCCAATCTCCTTATTTTTACATTTTATCTATGTAAAGGATTCTAAATTCATATATCAGAAAATAACGTTCATTCCTACCTAACCAGTGATGCCCCATCATTTAAAGTTAATAAGTTATTCTCCTCTTCTTTCATCCAATGCTTTTGATTTGAAAGGTCAGGGTTAATGGAAGAATTCATATCCTTGTAGCTATTAGCTGAATGTCTCTTCCTTGTATTTTCTTCCTTCAATGCCAAAGCACATTTGTGATTATCATCCTTGTTTTTGGTTCTTCACATTGCTGAATGTGGAGGCTATACTTGGCCCCTCATCATTTACCAAACAACTATTGTGTAAATAGATCTTGCAAGTAGAGTTGGTGTTCAACTACCCGTTTCTTTTTATCACATCACTAATTAATAGAGCTCAATGGTGACTGGTCCATAAATCCAGCCCCACACAGTGACGTAAGTCTAACTTGTTATTGTTGAGAATGATTTCAACACTTGCACTTAGTTGATTAAAGCCAAATGAGGGTGTCATTCAAGTATGATGCAATATTCCTGTTCACATCATTTGTATTACAGCTGTTCCTGACATTTGTTGAAATGAGGACTTAAAAGGTAACATGGATCAAACCCATATCAATTTGTGGCTCAGATGTAGTTAGACCTCATAGGGTGGATTGGAATAGTTGCTTTTCTGTAGGCAACAGTTTTGCAACTTCCTGTCAGAAGATCTAACTCATGCCATGCATTATGGTACATGTTACATTTGTCTACATTTTCTTTTTCTCACACATATTTTCTTGTGGTTTATGCAAGGTACGTTGCAGTGGGGAATGAACCATTCTTGTCAACATACAATGGTACATTTGAATCAACAACTCTTCCAGCTCTCCAAAACATCCAGGCAGCTCTGACAAAATCCGGTTTGAGCAATCGGGTGAAAGTCACGGTCCCTTTAAATGCAGACGTGTACCAAAGCTCATCAGAAAAGCCATCAGATGGCAGTTTCAGGCCAGACATCAACAATCTCATGTTGCAAATTGTCAAGTTCTTAAATGACAATGGAGCACCTTTTACTGTGAACATATACCCTTTCATCAGCCTCTACTTAGACCCAAATTTTCCGGTCGACTATGCTTTTCTCAACGGCTACCAGCCTGCTATAAATGATAACGGAAGGGCCTATGACAATGTGTTTGATGCAAACCATGACACTTTAGTATGGGCACTACAGAAAAATGGCTTTGGAAACTTGCCTATAATTGTTGGTGAAATAGGGTGGCCAACAGATGGGGACAGGAATGCAAATCTTCAGTATGCACAACGTTTCAACCAAGGTTTCATGTCGCGTTACATGTCTGGAAAGGGTACACCAATGAGGCCTGGTCCTATAGATGCATACTTGTTTAGTCTCATAGATGAAGATAGTAAGAGTATTCAGCCAGGGAACTTTGAACGCCATTGGGGGCTGTTTTACTTTGATGGGCAACCGAAGTACCAGCTTAATCTTGGGTCAGGGCGTGGTAATGGGTTGGTAGGAGCTAGTGGTGTTGACCATTTGGCTAAGAAGTGGTGTGTGTTGAAGCCTTCTGCTAACCTTAATGATGACCAAGTGGCACCTAGTGTTGCATATGCATGTCAAAATGCTGATTGTACTAGTCTTGGATATGGGACTTCATGTGGGAATTTGGGTGTTCAGGGTAACATTTCTTATGCTTTTAATAGCTATTATCAGATTAATGACCAAATTGACAGTGCTTGCAAGTTCCCGGGCCTTTCTATGATCACTGACAAGGATCCTTCCGTTGGAGATTGCAAATTCAGAATCATGATACAGACAGATTCTGCAGGGCTAAATGGAGGACTAGGGTTTCTTAGAAAACTAATACTATGTGGATTTGTATTTTGGCTATTATGTTGTAATCTTTCGTTTTGATTTGCTTGCTTTTTTAGCTAGTTTTGGATTGTGTAGCCAATGTTAGGAAAAGGAAAAAAAGAAACTTGTTAAAAATTGTTTGTTGCTGCACTATTGTTATTTATCTTACTCTTCCATGCGTTGTGATTGTTTTTATTTAGATTCTCAGATGAATTAAGTTTTAATTCATTTAATCCAGCACATTTTATGATAGGGTTTTATTTATTGTGTCTCATAGAAAACTTGCTAAGGTTGGCTCAGGAGAAGAAATACGGAGAAAGAAAGGGATAGGTGAGGTTCAAATGTGCTAAATAAACTAATATGTGCTTATCAAAAAAACCCGACCAAGGAGTCTTAATGTTTTCATTATACACAAAAATAAAAAATGTCATACGAAAGTATGAAATACATATTATAAAATGGCTTTTATGTTTAAAATGAATGATTATCACAACACTTTCTAACTTTTTTCTCCCTTTTACTATTACTCTAAAGAGAAAAAATGACAAAAATGTGGCTGTAAGAAAATGAATGGCAGAAATTCTATTGAATAGAAAATTAATGTAACATATTGCAATTGTAATGGTAATGCGTATAAATCAAGTCGAAAAGGAATGATTTACTCTTGGGTTAGGTAATTGTTTGGGCCGTTGGGCCTCAAAGGAAATGGGCTTTTGAGCGATGTGGGTAGGGTTAATGAAACGGGTCAAATATCTCCGGAAGCTTCCGGTCCATAATCGCGTAGGTTGTTGGTGTTGGTATGGGTGAGGTGCCCTTTCTCACACTCTCTTTTTCTTCTTTTCTTTTCTTTTCTTTCTTCTTCGTTCATATGTGCATCCCTTTCTCTGCAACTGAAACTTCTCACGCTCGTATCCCAACTCTCTTACGTAGATAGATATTCATATTGATATTAAACACGTAAACAAAAATCAACAATAATCACATCACACAGTACTGTTATTATCATCATACGATTCTCTCTCGATGTCGCTGATGGAGGATCAAGCGAATCAAACTCCACCGGCACGCGATGAAGAGGATGATTCTAAAAAGGAAGAAGAGGAAATAATCGAAAAGGTTAACAAGCTCATGGAAAAGATCACTTCCTCACCTGATAACCCTAAACCCACCGTTCTTCACGCCCTTGCCTCTATTCTTGAAACTCAAGAGTCGCGGTGTGTTTTCAATCTTTTATTTATCATTTCTTTTTGATTAATTTCTAAGGTGTTGATGTCTGTGTGTTTCTGGAAGTGCAATTGTGGTTTTGAATGTGATTTTTTCGTTTTTTTATGGCGTTTACGTGCGAGGTTCTAGTTAAGAATTAAGAATCTGAATGCGTTTTGGTTTATGTTAATGATTGATATTTGCAATGTAGATACATGGAAGAGAATGGTCATTCTTCCTCCAGCAATGCTCGTGCTGCTCATGTCATTGGTCGCCTTGGCGGTTTAATTAGGGTATTTTTCATGTGCACATATGATCGTTCATGTTATTTTTTTTAATTTAGGTGTAGAGCTTTTCCTTAAGCTAATTTTCATGGTAAGTTATTGAGATAGTACTTTGGCGTTTATGTCCTACTCAGGAAAACGATGAGTTTTTTGAGTTGATATCTTCGAAGTTTCTGTCAGAAACGAGGTACTCAACTGCTGTTCAAGCTGCTGCTGCGAGACTTGTCCTATGTTGTTCCCTAACGTGGATTGTAAGATTTCCTTTCACTAATACATGTTTCTTTATTTGTTATTCCCCCCTTCCCGCCGTTTGTTTGTTGTTTAATTATTCTGATGAAGTGTAAATGGACAGTATCCGCATGTTTTTGATGAATCTGTCCTGGAAAACATCAAAATTTGGGTGATGGATGATAATGCTAAGTTGTCTGCTGAAGAGCAAAATCTGAAGCATAATCCAGGGAGAAGGGAGGCCTCAGATTCTGAAATGTTGAAAGCCTATTCAACTGGACTTCTTGCTGTGTGTTTGGTTGGGTATGTTGTGCTACTCTATATATACACCATTTTTTAAAGTTTTTTGCTCAGGAGTTTGGCTTAGTTTTTGTGCTTTAATATTTACTTACAGTTCTTGTTGGTGGTTATCTTGTTTATCCCTATTTGTTTAGTTCTCATTCTCTCTATTTTTGTAATCACCTTGGAATGATCTTAGTGGGGGTCAATTAGTGGAAGATGTTTTGACATCTGGCTTGTCAGCTAAGCTTATGCGTTATCTTCGCTTGCGTGTGCTGGGAGAGACAAGTAGCAACCAGAAAGATGTTTCTCATATAACAGAGAGTAGGCATGCTTCTGGGAACACTTCAGGGAGAGGTAGAGATGATGGTCGCGGGAGATTTCGTCAGCTCCTTGAGTCAAGTCATTTGGATGATACAAGAGTGATTGATGAGAGATCTTTAGATGAGGTAACTCTTGAAAGGGGTCCAGAGAGAAGCATTAGTGCACAAACTTGCCAAGAAGAATCTTGGATAGATGGTGAGCCACCTGATGGTCTTGGTGAAGGTGCTGATATCCATGATGTAGATTCTGATGGGGAGGATAGATGGCGCTGTAGAGATATTCGTGATGGAAGGATAAAATATGGTGAGCATGATGATAATGTTAGAGATGACTCTTCAAGGCGGCGTGCAAACCGTGGATGGGGAAGATCTAGAGGGAAAGGAAGGGTCAATGAAGGGACTATAGAAAGTGATCCCATTTTGTCATCTCCTGGTTCTGGTAGTAGAGTAGGACAGGGGAGGAGTGTTAGAGATAGAAGTGTATTGAGGAATCCTGATGTTAGAAGGATGGCCGATTCTAAGAAGTCACTTGCCAGGATCACATTGGAGGCTAATGTCTTTGAAAGAGAGGATAATGATGATTGTTTTCAAGAGTGCCGTATTGGATCTAAAGATATTACTGATCTTGTCCGTAAAGCTGTTCAAGCTGCTGAAGCTGAGGCTAGATCAGCCAATGCACCTGAAGAAGCCGTCAAAGCAGCTGGTGATGCTGCTGCCGACCTTGTTAAAACTGCAGCTTCAGAGGTACACACACAAAAACAATTGTACAGTCTGCTTGTGTATCAATGCTTCATACTTATGCTCAATAGAAATGATAAAAATAATTTATTTGAATTTACATTCAGGAATATAAATCCACTAATGATGAAGAAGCTGCTATTTTGGCTGCTTCGAAGGCTGCATCAACTGTTATTGATGCTGCATCCGCAGTTGAAGTTTCAAGGTATGTCAACATATAATTACACGCATGAACAAATGTCAAGGGTAGTTCTTTTAGCTCTGGTAATAATTTTCTTCTTGGGTTGGTGGCAGGAGTTCTATCTGCACCAATAACAATACTGTGACAGAGAATGTCAGTAGAAAAGACGAGGAATCTAGTGAGGATGTTGATGATTACTTTATTCCTGATACTCAATCACTTGCACAGTTGAGGGAAAAATATTGCATCCAGTGTCTCGAGTTACTTGGAGAATATGTTGAAGTTCTTGGACCTGTGTTGCATGAAAAGGGGGTTGATGTCTGTCTTGCACTTCTGCAGCAGAATTCTAGACACCGCGAGGCATCTAAGGTTGCTTTACTGCTGCCTGATGTCATGAAGCTAATCTGTGCTTTGGCCGCGCATAGGAAATTTGCTGCACTATTTGTGGATCGTGGGGGGATGCAAAAGCTGCTTGCTGTCCCTAGAATGGTTCAGACTTTCTTTGGACTTTCTTCTTGTCTATTTACCATTGGTTCTCTCCAGGTATTCATGTTGTTTAGTAGTATAATTGTAAAATGAGATGCCTAGCAATGTTTGTAGTTCTCATGTGCACGCACAGTGCTATTGATGTTATTCTGACCCAAAGATGATTCTTTCAGGGGATAATGGAACGGGTTTGTGCTCTTCCATCCGATGTTGTTTATCATTTGGTTGAGCTGGCTCTCCAACTCCTTGAGTGCAATCAAGACCAAGCTCGGAAGAATGCAGCATTGTTTTTCGGCGCTGCATTTGTCTTCAGAGCCGTTCTTGATGCCTTTGATTCCCAGGATGGGTTACAAAAATTACTGGGCCTTCTAAATGACGCTGCTTCAGTAAGATCGGGAGTGAATTCTGGAGCCTTCGGTTTATCTAACTCGGGATCACTTCGAAATGATCGATCATCTGCAGAAGTGCTGACATCATCTGAGAAGCAGATAGCCTACCACACTTGTGTTGCTTTGCGGCAATATTTCAGGGCACATCTGCTTGTACAGGTTGATTCCATTCGTCCAAACAAAATTAACCGTAGTGCTGCTAGAAATATTTCAAGTGCAAGGGCTGTGTACAAGCCACTCGATATTAGTAATGAAGCAATAGATGCAGTATTCCTTCAACTACAAAAAGATCGGAAGCTAGGTCCTTCATTTGTGAGACAACATTGGATACCTGTTGAGAAGTTCTTGGCATCTAATGGACATATTACTATGTTGGAATTGTGTCAGGTATGACATATTTAGTTTATAGTTTATACATTGACATTCCCTGTATCTTGCAATTTATTTATTGTTCTCTTGGTTGTTTGTAGGCACCGCCTGTGGAGCGATATCTGCATGATTTGCTTCAGTATGCATTGGGTGTTTTACATATAATTACATTGGTGCCTTGCAGTCGTAAGATGATTGTAAATACAACATTAAGCAATAATCGTGTTGGTATTGCAGTAATCTTAGATGCTGCAAATATTGCTAGTAATCATGTGGACCCTGAGGTAAGCTTCTTGTGGTGGCAATTCTAGCATTAACTGCCTTGATTTATGCGGTTGGTAAAATGAAGTCTTTTAGGCTTTTACTTACACGCTAACTATGCCAACATGTGGTATCTTAACTTTTGTTTATGAAACACTTTGCATGTCAGATAATTCAACCGGCATTGAATGTTTTAGTCAACCTTGTTTGTCCTCCTCCTTCAATCAGCAATAAACCATCTCTGGTTACACAAGGTCAGCAGTGTGCGCCTTCCCAAGCCTCTAATGGTCCTCCCTCAGAGGCCAGAGATAGAAATGCTGAACGTAACGTCCCAGATCGAGCTGTTCACCTTACCGGCCAGAATGACCCTAGAGAGAGGAATGGGGAGGCCAATACTGGAGATCGGGGCAGTGCTGCAGTATCAAGCACACAGCCTGTTAATAGTACTCCACAAACTCCTGTTGCTTCTGGGGCATCAGGATTGGTTGGTGACCGAAGAATATCTTTGGGTGCTGGAGCGGGCTGTGCTGGCCTTGCTGCACAATTAGAGCAAGGATATCGTCAGGCAAGAGAGGCTGTTCGCTCTAATAATGGTATAAAGGTTCTCCTGCACCTCCTTCAACCACGCATATACTCTCCCCCTGCTGCTCTAGACTGTCTTCGTGCTTTAGCATGCCGAGTTCTGCTTGGATTAGCTAGAGATGATACTATTGCTCACATATTGACAAAGCTTCAGGTAAACAACTGAGTCTACTGATTTCATTCAACTTTGCTACACTCAAACTGTACTCTATCTATTGTATCCTGGTTAGATGGACTTGAATTGATCCCATCAACTGGAAATTGATCTAACTCTGCTCTGACTTCTTTTTCTTGTATATCTCTTTGCTTTAGAAAGATACAGTGTCTAATGTTGTTGGAATTTAATTTCCTGATTGTATGTGTTTTAGGTTGGTAAAAAGCTATCTGAACTGATTCGGGATTCAGGCAGCCAGACACTTGGAACGGAGCAGGGTAGGTGGCAAGCTGAACTTTCTCAGGCTGCAATTGAGCTAATTGGGGTGAGCATCTCATTCTGTGGTGATGCTGATGTTTGTGTTTCAGGGTGTCATGTATTGCTGGGGCTATGTTGTGTGCTTGTTTTCCATGTGCATATATTTATTTAAGTGGGTTTCTGTTTTTTTTCTTTTACTTAATGCTGCAACTACTTGTATATGCATGCATATTCTGTTTGGGGTTTGGACCGTTGGCCCTGAAATTGTAGGGCAGTGAGTATCGGTTTTGAAAATTTAAAATCGGTGCCACTACTCTGCTAGAGTAAGAGTGCTTAGTGTCCAAGTCTTCCTTAGCCGTGATAACAAAATGTCATCAAATTAAGGCTTGATGATAGTATTTGGTAGGGAGTATTAGTCCACCCTGGACTTACAACATGTGATGAAACCCATTCTATGGAGTTGAACAGGATTACTGTTTTTGGCTTCCATGGACATTAATTTAGAGTTGGTTGTATGCTTGCTACCTAGAAGTATTTTATATCATTAGCTTTTTATTTTTTTTAACCTTCTTGATTTATAGCTATCACTTCTTTCTCAGGTATAATATTGGCTTATACCTTCTAAATGTCTTGATTATTGAATGTTAGTGTTAGTTTCTGTTAATTTGGGTAACATTTGGCAACTTTTTCTCAGGAATTTGCTTGTGCTCTCAAGAGAGCTGCAAAGTTTCTTTTGTAGATAAAAAGTAAAAGCAGACATTTGTTCAAAGAAATGTGAAGTTGGGACTTAGGAGACAATGCTAAATAATTCAGTTTTGTTTACTCTTTTGGCTTAAAATTTTAAATGCTTCAACTTTCCTAGGGAGAATAGTATAAAGGAATCTATGGCATGACAGCAATAATACAATATACTTGTATTTCTTATCTCATCTGTTGACACTTCAGAATGAGAGCTAATTCAATTTCACACTTCTTACACATTGATTGCAGTATCAAATTTATTTGGAATTAAGATGATGATTAGCTGATGCAGTCAAACATGCACTCTAATCATTATGTTATTAGCGTCTTCACTATAATGCATCATGATTATGAATGCTTCTATTGATACTTTTGTTGAATTTGCATTTGTAGATTGTGACGAATTCAGGGCGTGCAAGTACATTGGCCGCTACTGATGCAGCTACTCCTACTTTAAGGCGCATAGAAAGAGCAGCTATAGCTGCTGCCACTCCTATTACTTACCACTCAAGGTTTATTTTTTATTTTAATTTTACCTTTCAGGATTTTCCGATACATGTGCTATACTGCTACCTCTCTCCCACCTGGGCCACCTCTTCTGATGAATGATGGCTCTCTTGTGTTATGTTTTTATTATTCAGGGAACTCTTGCTCCTAATTCATGAACACCTACAGGCATCTGGATTGGCACAAACTGCTTCTACGTTGCTTAAAGAGGCTCAGTTGACTCCTTTGCCATCATTGGTTGCTCCATCTTCTCTTGCACAGCAGCCCATCACACAGGAAGCAGCTTCAACACAGATTCAGTGGCCCTCTGGTCGTACTCCTTCTGGATTTCTCACTACCAAATTTAAGTTCAGTGCAAGGGATGAAGATGCCAACTTGAAAAGTGATTCTGTCTCTGCAAAGAAAAAATCACTGACTTTCTCATCATCTTTTGGTTCACATTCAAGACACCAACTTGTTGACTCTCAGCAGTCATCTGTCAGAAAATGGTCAAGTACTGTGAAAGAGTCTTCAGAAAGTAGTATGGTAGAGACCCCATCTGAATCTTCTGGGAAACATAACATTGATACTGGACCTCAGTTTAAGACTCCGATTACCTTGCCAACAAAACGGAAGTTATCTGATTTAAAGGATATAGCAATGGTTTCAACATCTGGAAAACGACTAAATATTGGGGATCAAGGACTTCGCTCTCCTATTTTTTCAAGTGCAATTCGTAAAAGCAGCCTTCATACTGATGCTGTTGGCCTTCTTACGCCAACTCCAAACCTGAGAAATCAACAGGGCCGCTGCACAGGTGACTTCGCAGATGAGAATCAGAATAGTATTTCAAATCTGACTCAGATGACACCATCCTCCCAAGTATTAAATGACCTCCAGCCCAACAACCCTGAGCGCCTATCATTAGATTCTCTAGTGATTCAGTATCTGAAGCATCAGCATCGCCAATGCCCAGCCCCTATCACCACTCTTCCTCCACTGTCTCTTCTGCACCCGCATGTCTGCCCTGAACCTAAGCGAAGTCTTGATGCCCCTTGTAATGTGACAGCTCGGCTTGGTACACGTGAATTTAAATATATGTATGGGGGAGTGCATGGGAATCGCAGAGACCGTCAGTTTGTTTACAGTCGGTTTAGGCCATGGCGCACATGTCGGGACGATGCTGGTGCCTTGTTAACGTGCATTACATTTGTTGGGGACTCTTCTCATTTTGCCGCTGGGAGCCATAATGGAGAGCTCAAGTTTTTTGACTCCAACAACAGCAACGTGGTAGAGAGCTTCACAGGTCACCAGTCCCCTTTGACACATGTTCAGTCTTTTGTTTCTGGTGAGACCCAGCTGCTGCTTTCTTCAAGCTCCCAAGATGTTAGGTTGTGGGATGCCACATCAATTTTAGTTGGTCCCAGCCATTCATTTGAAGGGTGCAAAGCTGCTCGGTTTAGCAATTCTGGGAATGTTTTTGCAGCCTTGTCATCAGAATCTGCACGGCGAGAAATCCTCTTGTATGATATCCAAACATGTCAGCTAGAGTCGAAGTTGTCAGATACATTTGCAACTTCCACAGGGCGAGGTCATGTTTATTCTTTAATCCATTTTAGTCCTTCTGACTCGATGCTACTTTGGAATGGTGTCTTATGGGACCGGCGGGTATCTGGGCCTGTTCATCGCTTTGATCAGTTCACAGACTATGGAGGTGGAGGCTTTCATCCTGCTGGCAATGAGGTATGCAGAATCTTATCTGCTGTATGGATCAAACAAAAATTGTTGTCATACATCATATAGGGGAATTATAAAGTAAGAGGAAAGCTTCGTATCTTGAATACCACTGAAAAGTGAGAGAATAGTCATAAAATGTTAACATACTCCATATTAGTCTGCAAGGAAAATGGATAGAGATATTTAAAGGCTTCAACATCAACCTCATTGTGTCGAGAAAGAGTTTTGTGATTTATTTACAAAGGTCTAGGGTTATAATGAGCATATAGTAATTGTTAATTATTTAACTTGTTTATACTTTATGCCTGCGTAGCATTTAGTACTTGCTAACCTTCTATCTTCATTTTCCTTTCTGTAAAAAACTGTTCTTTATCCAGGTTATTATAAACTCTGAAGTCTGGGATCTGCGCAAGTTCAGACTGCTTCGAAGTGTACCTTCATTAGATCAAACAACAATAACTTTCAATGCACGTGGTGATGTGATGTATGCAATTTTAAGGAGGAATCTTGAAGATGTAATGTCAGCAGTCCACACACGCCGTGTCAAACATCCTCTTTTTGCAGCATTCCGCACTGTGGATGCAATAAATTATTCTGACATTGCTACTATCCCTGTGGATCGCTGTGTTCTTGATTTTGCAGCTGAGCCAACGGATTCATTTGTTGGGCTGATTACTATGGATGATCAAGATGAGATGTATGCATCTGCCAGAATCCATGAAATTGGCCGTCGGAGGCCAACTGATGATGATTCTGATCCTGATGATGCTGAAAGTGAGGAAGAAGATGAGGATGATGACGATGACGACATCGATGTAGATCCTCTTTTAGGCCCTGGTCTTGGTGGCGATAGCGGCAGCGATGCTGATGATATGAGCAATGATGACGATGATAGTGGAAGCGAGCTTGAGGAAGATGAAGATGGAGATTTCATTTTGGATGATGTGGATTTTGATGGTGGACCTGGCATGTTGGAGATTGTGACAGAAGGTGACGAAGAGGAGGAGGAGGACGACGATAGTCAGTTACTTGAATCTTTAAGTAGTGATGAAGAGGATTTTGTGGGTAATGGTTTTGGTTATTAATTTTAATCAGGGAGAAGCTGTAATTATTTCTTTCTTCATTATATTCATTTTTGGGATAATGGTCAATTAATTTGGCTCAAAATTTTGCTGTTGTCTTCTCTCGTCTATGTCCTTTGAGAACTTGTTATAATGCCGGAAGGTCAAGATGCGCAGCTGTATATATTGTTACAGAACCGGTTTTACCGAAAGCCGTGCATGATGTGGCTTATGTATCTTTTTGCCTCGAAATTTTCGGGGGAGGGATGTCCATCTTCGTATTTATAGAGATAGAAATTAATCAAATTCCATAGCTTAGAATATTTTATTCAGCGTCTCAGTTTGCAACTGTCTTCTAATATCTATCCATTTATCCGGTCACTGCTTGGTAATATTTGTTCTGGGCATAGAAGTGCGGTTAAGTTACCAGCTACAAGTTAAGAATATTTTACCTCCACAATTAAAGAGAGCATTTGGTTATTCTGCTTTATTATTATTGTCATGAAGTTCTGGGTTCTTCACATCTTGTCTCATTCTTGGAAAAAGCACGCAATGCGGCTCCACACCCGATTGCTCAAAGCACACAATAATTTGTCACTCATGGAAAATCTAATGGTCTATATTACTATTCTTATTTTCATACAATAATGAAGTGTACTCACTTTTTTCTATAAGCCAAGTGAAAGGCAATGAACATAGAAAATATTAAGGGAAGCGAAATATCACCAACATAAGAGAATATATATATATATATATATATACACACACACCAGAGCTTTTCATGGGATCAAAAGGGCATACTCAAGGCTTCCATCCTCGGTGTTTGTTTTTTTTAGAATTACCCTTCAATGTTACTTCATCTCTTATTTAGACACACTATATTGGAAATCATAAGCCTATAATATTGTCTTCATCGTAGAGCTGTTCCATTCGAACTATTAAGAATGTTTTCTTAATTTACCTTTTGAAGATTTTTCCTCTAAAAGATGATTTGATGCTTTCATAATTTAGCTTCTTTTGTTCTTCGTTTGAAGAGGTTAATGTTAAAGCTACTATTATTTTTTTTAGTTTTTCGGTTTGATTAGTGTTGGACTTAGAACTGAGTTTGAGCTTTGAAAAGATTGAGATACTTTTATCCATTTATCAATATTTTTTTCTTGCTGACTAGATTCATGTTAAATTTTTACCACAAAAGGAAGTAAGACTAGAGCACATGAATAAGAAACCTATCCTATAAAAAAAATTAACATAATCATATTTTAAAACTATAATGATAGAAAAAATAACTAAATTTTTTCTTATTGTTTATATCTCAGTAATTATTGTTTGATATGAACATAAAATATTGATTTACACGTTTTCTTTCCTTTTTTAACCTTACCCCTTTTTGTTTTTAAATTTTTTGTTTAAGATGTGATCCTTTAAGATATAGCCGTCTCTTCTACTCATAAGTAGAAATTAAAACTAATAAATGTATTTTCATATCAATCTTAAAACTTATATATATATATATATATATATATATATATATAAAGCAAAGATATAAAAGATAAATCAATATAACCTGATTAGAAGAAATATAAAAATTAATCAACATAATTAAAGCTAATTTATTATATAATAAAAAATTATAATATATAACATTAGAAATAATTTACCTTTAAGCAACAACTTTTAAAATATTAAATCAAATCAAATCAGTTTTTAGATAAACCATTTAAAATATAACAAAATATCCCTCTTCTTGTATTTTTCCTCCACTTTTCCTCCTTAAAAAAAATAAAGGAGAAATAAAGAACAAGTATCCATAGCACGTGGGGGAAACGACCCTAAAATAAACACATATATAAAGAAAGAAGGAAAATAGTCCAAAACCGTTTCACTCCACCCTTCACTCTTCATTCTTCACTCTGTCTAACAGAACGATGGTAAATGTAGCGAAAAGCCTCACCAATTTGTGTTCACCTTTCCCATTCCTTTCCAAATCTGAATCCAAAACCCAAACTTCAACGCCCTCTAACTTACCCTTTCGTTCCCCTCGCTCTCGCACCACCATTTCTGCGGTGGCCAGCCCCGTCCACCTTCCACCCACCGCCACCGATCCAATCACTCCCGGCCAGTACCGAGTCGACGTCCTCTCCGAATCCCTCCCTTTCATCCAAAAATTTAGAGGCAAAACCATCGTCGTCAAGTACGGCGGCGCCGCCATGAAGTCCCCGGAGCTCCAAGCCTCCGTCATCAACGACCTCGTCCTCCTTTCCTGCGTCGGCCTTCGCCCCGTCATGGTCCACGGCGGCGGCCCCGAGATCAACAACTGGCTCCGCCGCCTCAACATTCCCGCCGTCTTCCGCGATGGCCTCCGCGTCACCGACGCGGACACCATGGAGATCGTCTCCATGGTCCTCGTCGGAAAAGTCAACAAAACCCTAGTCTCCCTCATTAATAAGGCCGGCGCCACCGCGGTTGGCCTCTCCGGAATGGACGGTCGCCTACTCACCGCGCGCCCTAGTCCCAAGGCCGCCGACCTAGGGTTTGTCGGAGAAGTCGCCAGAGTGGATCCTACAGTACTCCGACCGCTGATCGAGAGCAACCACATTCCGGTGGTGACTTCTGTGGCGGCGGACGAGTTCGGACAGCCGTATAACATAAATGCTGACACTGTAGCCGGAGAATTGGCGGCGGCGGTGGGAGCGGAGAAGCTGATTCTGTTGACGGATGTGGCGGGAATATTGGAGGATAAGAATGATCCGAATAGCTTGGTGAAGAAAATCGATATAAAAGGGGTTAAGAGAATGATGGATGATGGAAAGGTTGGTGGTGGAATGATTCCGAAGGTTAATTGTTGTGTTCGTTCATTGGCTCAAGGGGTTACCACTGCTAGTATTATTGATGGTCGTGTTCCTCACTCTTTGCTTCTTGAGATTTTAACTGATGAAGGTGCCGGAACTATGATTACTGGCTAGCTTTTTTTGGTTTCCTTCAATTTTATTTGTCTTATGGTTGTAGCACTCTCTTTTTGTTTTTGTTTCTTTTAAGAGATGGCTGAATTCAAGGCACGCCATACATCATCAAGCTAATAATCATTATATTTTACCCAATGTGTGTTTAGATGTGAATGAATGAGATTGAAACTTGGCCATTGACAACTTTATAACAATCAAACTCGTGATTTGTGTATTTATAAAGAAATTTTAGGCAAATCCATGTGAAACCAATCATGTGGAGAAGGGAAGAAATCAAAACTATGCTTGTTTGATGATTTGTTAGAAGCAGCAAGCAACCGGGGGTGATTACTTCACGTAAAATGTGTAGAGCAATTTAGTGATTCAGTTTCAAAAAGAAAAACAATTTAGTGACTCGTTGAATCTAATTCACATTTAAAGACGAAGTGGATTAAGGCTTCAAATTCAAGAAGCAAGGAGAAAACGCAATTAGTTAACTTGCTCTTAATGTTACTTGTGTAAGTTCTTTAAGATTAGAGGCAACTGATGTTTTGATTTTGCATAGGACCAATAATAAACATAAACATTGTTAGACTCTAGCAATGACGACCTTACGATTTTGAGAATCTTTAGAATGATCGAAACATATTCTAATAATATTACCAATAAGATGTGCTGATTCCACATTTCCTAAGGCATCCTCTATGTTTGACACTGCATAATGTTGCTGAAGACAAAGTAACTCGAGTTAGTTGAATGGATAGTGCTGGAAAAAAATCCGGAGGCTATTTCTTTTAAATTTCTTAGAACTGTTGAGCTCATGATTTGGATTAGTTTTCTGCCATTTAAATAAATGAATAGGTTGTTCATGGTCTATTATTGTGTTTCTTGGCATCATCATCATAAGAGAGTTGAATTGAAGGCAGCTAATATACATCTAGCTATTGCATTAGATTCATTGGCCATATCTATATACTATATACTTGAGTATTTCAGAAGCTTCTCGGATCATATCAGAGACAAAAGGGTTCATGGATTTTGAGACAAACATTGGAGAAGCAAAAACCAATATGCATATAATAATCCTAGATAACAAAATGCTTCTTCAACTCGCCCCATTTTTTGATGTCGAGCATTCTATGCTACTGCCATGTTAATACCAGGCCTAAGTAGACTACGATGAATCTGTCTTCCCTTCATGCGCTTCATCATCTGAATCTGGTACAATTGCATCTATGGCGGAATTGCGGATGGGTCTTTGCCTCAATCTGTGCTTAGCAGCTAAGCCTCTGCTTTCTAGAATAGTGTGGCTAGCAACTCCAGCCAAACGCCGACTGCAGCGAATACCCTTGGGATAAGGAACTGTCTGGCTTGAATTTGTTTCTGCATTCCCAGGCTCACCATCAATAACATCATTCTCACTGCTTTCTTGATTCTCAGTTTCATAACCAGTGTCATCACTATCAGATTCTGGGAGCGCATCCCTTTTGGAATCACTGTCTGATGAAACATCTCGTGCATCAGACTTATCTTCTGATCCGTTGATTTTATCTTGGTCAGCAACTAGAGACCTTTTCCTTTTACTGAACATTAATGAGGAAGTAAAACATTACAACAGTCGCAAGAAAATAAACACGTCCATTTGAAAATTGAAACTATAGAAGTAAATATTAGCATGTTGTATATCATTGTCATGTAACCATTCAAAGTTCATACAGTTGAAGTTATTATTCTCAAATCACATCCGCCAACAAAACAATGATGCAAAAGCAGCAGGTATAAGCTGAAAGAAAATTTTCACCAAGCTAAAAGATAATCCTGATTGGCAAAGCAAACAAAACACAATCTAACAAGATCCGATGTCACAGAAAACATACTTTGTTAGCTGTATTGCCTCCTTCATTGCCCGATCATAAGCTTCTGCAATAATTCCCAAAAACTGATTAATATCTAACACTAAAACTACAACTGATGTCATGAGGATGCATGGAAACAAAAGAAATGAAAACAGTTCACACTCTAATAATTTGAAGCATCAGGCAATGTCTGATTTACTCATCACATGAAATATGTTTAGCCTTTAGGTGAGATTCAATACCAGAGATGTTTTTCACGAATTTTCCTAGGAATCCTATTTCTAAGAATATCTATCATTCTACCAAGGAAAAAATTTACCTAGGAATGAAATATTCCTGATACCAAATGCTAGCCAAATGCTACCTTAGTATTCACTCAAACTAATTCAAATACACACATTGAATCAACAACAAATGAGAAAAAAAGGAGAGGAGGTAACAGTTTAGAAATCCAATTCTAACATTCAAATGCCATTGACAGTAATAGATCTCTAAATAAGTTAACTTCCTATATTAAAACAAACAACAGATAAAATGCTCCATGTAAAAACTGCTCATCACTCAGAGACTAGAAACTGAAACAAAGGAGACTAGTGTGATTCATTTAATCAGAACAAGTTCAGCTAAAGTAAAACTTAGCAATATCAAACAGTGGAGTAACAACTCAAGTTCTATGCCATGGTATTGTAATACAACAGACATCAAACACATGCACAAACATCCTCACCAGCTCAATTGATAAAACCCACACTCACTAACAAATCAAGCAATTTGAAAAGGTTAAAGTATACAACAAAGCAAAACAAAGTCAAATCCCTTTGAGATGTGGAATAAACAGGGTCCTATGCATTGGAATTTCAAGGTGCAAGAATGAGCAATGTGTATGCCATGTAACTGAACTTACCAAATGTATAATTAACAGGTCTTCGAGTGCGACACGAGCGAGTATTTCCAGAACAATAAGAATTCTGAATATCTTTCAAGAGCCTGTTCTGCCTTTGCTTTTGCTTTATTGCTTTTTCTTTCTTCTGCGTACCCAAAATGAGATATTACTTTACATCAATATCAAAAGCAAACTGAGGGTGCTCCCTGGATCAAAAGGATGCCCATACCTTTTGAAGCTTTTCGAGAACAGGAATAGCATCACTCTGAAGCTTCATGCTAACAGCAACTTCCACAGCAGACTTGCTGAATGAGAATTTTTCCTGCAATTAAGATCAAAAGAATGAACTTGATGATGATTTCAAATAAAAGGGGAAAAAAGAAGTAAAACAAAGGCAGTTAACTTGATCTTACAGCTACTTCTGTAAACTCCTCAAAATCAGAGGCAAGTGTTTCCCATTGAAATTTGATGTTGGGGAGTGATATACACCCTTCAACCTCATCTTTTGGATTTAAGTCTGGTGTGATAATTTCCTTGTACAATCTGTGACAGTGACCTTTTGAATTTGCATCATACCTATAATAAACATGTTAAGACACAATAGCAGTGATAACTTTAAGGTGCTGAGTAAAAAGATTAGAACATGCCAAAAAGAATTACCAATAGGCTGTGCCAGTTTTATCTCTTCCCAAGGCATCTTTGCGGAAAGATGAAACTTGGGCTCCTTCTTTTATAGCACCATTGATGTATGACACCACATCATGTTGCTGAACATAAACAAAACACAAACAAAATGATTTACAATTTACAATGATCAGTAACAGCAAAGAGATCAAATAAAAAAGGGAAACACCAACAATGATTAGTAACATGCCATAGACTACGAGGGCTATCTGGTCACGACTAATGAAAAGGCAAAAATATCTATATATTGAAGAAATAACAAAATTCAAAGAAGCAGGAAGTAATAATACATCAGCTCTAACTTCACAGAGTGCTTTTAGCAGTACTAAACGATCTGATGGATCAAGCTCCATGTACTTAGATATCTCCTCTCTGCACAGGAAACATTCATTACATTAGCTTTATGAATGTCATAGCAATGAGCAACCATTAACAGTATAACTCGATCAGTGCATCTCAGTACCCTTTAGATGGTTCAAGTGGAATCTTCCCTTCAGCAACCTGTAGAGCAGTAATAAATCCAATCAACAATGCGAAGAAAAAAAAGAATATAAATTCAAAAGAAGTCTGTCGGTGACTCACCCATGGCCACCACATGGTCAGTTTTTTACACAGCGCAGTCACCCATTTATCAGACTCTTTCAGTATTTTACTCACTGGTGGTGTTCCCTGACAAGAATACAATCAAAATTTAAACCTACAAAAGAAAAAAAAAAACAAAGCATAGACAAATATATAATTCTACACTTCGCGCACACACACACTTCCACATTTACACAGACACAAAAAACAAGTTACCTTCAAAAGATGAATATGAAGACGTGCAAGCGAAGCATTAGGTTTAACAAGTCCAATCTCTATTTCCTCAGCTGAAACCTTCAAATCATTACCAAGCATTGGACTAAACACCTGAATCACAAAACATCACACAATAAATAACACGCTACACTCACAGAAAACAAAAACACCTAATCCGGACACAATTCCGTAACCTAAAAGAAACATCCAGAAATTGAAGATTTGAGAAATGTTACATCTAAGAAATTGAGAACAGAAGCGAGTTCCCATCGTGAACGCAGCTTCGAAATTTCTGAGTCGAAATTAGCTTCTTCTTCTTCTTCTACGCCTTGCATTGTTGGCTCCTTCTTCTTCCGCCAACAACACTAACTATGTGGAGAAAGAAGCGAAGATTGAATGAAATGGGATAAATAAAGAAGAGGGTTATTGATTGATAATTAATTAAATTATGATTTGTAATTGTAAATGTGAGGGCTAGTTTCCCGCTCAAATCGTGTTTTGTATTGCTTTTTACCGGTTGAGTTGAATGAGAAGAAGAATCACACTGTGATTTTCTAGGGTTAATTAATTTCAGGATCGCGCCATTTCCATTTTCATTCCCTCCTGACCTTAAACGCGCCGTTTCATACACAGTTTGTTGCGGCAGTAAAATGATGCGGTCATTTTGGATCTTCATTGCCATGCTTTCTTCACCCTCGTCAAAATGCAGACGTACGAATGTTTTCCTCCCTTTATTTATACACACACTAGACTATAAGTGTGGTATCAATAAAGGTTGGTCTATGTTTTAACCAGTTTGGTATTGTTAAAGCAAGTGAATAAATTTTGAGTAGAATTATCTTAAAAAAATACATGTAATTAACACATACAAAAAAAAAAAACGACAAAACCCCCTATTTGGTCCTTCACTTTTTCACAATCGGACATTTAGATCCCTCATTTTTAAAATTGACCCCGTTAATCCCTTTCTGCGCCAACGTCGGACACCGAAGTCCCTACCGTCCAAACACGTTAAAACGGTGTCAAAGTTTGGTGACGTGGCCGTTTAAATCGAAGGTGTCATGCCATGTAGGAGTAAAAATGACACCGTTTTTGTCAAATAGTTAAATAAGAAATTAAACAAAAAAATCCCCCTACTTTGATTCGATTCAAAAAACCCTAACCCATTTTCCAATTCCCCTTTTTTGGATTGCCTTCAGAGATTTTCTCGTTCGACTCTCATATTCTGGAACGTTGGTCATCCTTTTCCCCATCGGAGTGGACATTCTCGCGAGGAGCAACACTAGCGTTGGTTGAAGAACACATCACGCTCGATAGAAATGGGAGATTCAGTGGAGGTGAGTATTCTCTGGTTTTCTTCTGGATAAATGTAGGCAGGGTAAGGTTGTGTGTTTCGAACTACCGGGGTTCAGGGTTTCAAACTGTTGGGGGGATTAGGGTTCTGAACTATTGGGGTTTAGGGTTTTGAACTATTGAGGGTTTGTATGTTGAACTATTAAGGGCCATTTTTTGCGTTCTTATAGAGGAGAACAGTGTTATGTGGTCCCGTGAGCATGTATTGGATTCCTGTTCTGTCATTGTCTTTTGCTATCATGCCATGAATTGTAAATTTTTTATGGTCCCCCCATGTGCGTGCACTGTTTATATATGTCATATTTTACTATTATTTAAATAAGAAATGATTAATTTTTTTTGAATGGGTAGGAAATCAGGCTTAATCTACATTATGGTGGTAAGTTTGTAGTCAACAGTCATGGTGAAAAAGAATATAAACCGGAGAAAGTTGAGGTTTGGGGGGAGGTGGACCCAGATTATATAGATTATTTTGCTTTTTATAGATTTGCTGAGAACAATGGCTATGATAGCAAATGTAACATATTTTGGCATGACCCACAGTATGGTCTTAATGATGGGTTGAAGGTGCTAAGATGTGATAAGGACATATTAGAAATGGTTGCCTGTGCGAAATTGAATGAATGGTTAATGGATGTGTATTTTGAACATCCAGTGGATGAGATATGTATGATGGATATTGATGGGGGAAATCATAGTGAAGTTGGTAACAATGTGCAGGTTGGGGTTTACTCAATGCAGGTTGTTGAGAAGATAGTGGTTGAGGAGGATGTTAACTTGTTCGAAAATGACAAGTGTATGGCTGATGTTGAAGGTCAGATTCAGTTTGAAGAGCAGTTAGGTAGTGAGGCTTCAAGGCAGGGTGAGGACAGTAACATTAACATGGCAGATGTAGAAATAAGGGAGGATATGCAAAGAGAAGCTAGAAGTATGAAGGGGAAAGGAGAGATGAAGGGTAAAGGAAAGATGAAGGGGAAAGGAGAGATGAAGGGTAAAGGAGAGATGAAGGGTAAAGGAAAGATGAAGGGGAAAGAAAAGATGAAGGATACAAATGCAGGAATGAGTAAGAAGACAAATGGAAAGTGTAAGAAGTCTAAACCATGTGGGAGAAGAAGGTCAGTTGTTCCTACTATATCCTACATTGATACAGAGGGTGAAAGTGAGGATAATGTTAACCATGTGGGAGGAGATGATTGTGAGAGTCAAGACACATGGATTTCAGAAGAGTTAAGAACTCCTCCATGTTCAGAGGATGAGGGTGAAGGCAGAGAGGTATACCCTCAATTTAATGAAACAGCCACTTTTGGCAATGTAAGGTTGGAGTGTGAGATGGAGTTTCAGTCATTTGAGGTGTTTAAAAATGCTGTGAAAGACTACACTGTCCAGGCAGGGAGAGATATTAAATGGGTGAAAAATGATAAGGTAAGAGTAAGGGCAAGGTGTAAAGCGAAGAATTATGAATGGGAAGTCTTTTGTAGTCTGAACCCTATCAGGAAATCATTCCAAATCAAGACATTTAATGATCATCATTCCTGTGCCAGGGTGTTTAAGAACTCAGTGTGTGACCAACAATGGGTTACAGGTAAGCTTGTCAACTTCATGAGGAGGCATAGAAATGTTAAGCACTCTGAGGTTTATGATCTTTTTAGGGAAAAGTACAAGGTTAAGTTAGAGGACAAAATGATCTACAAATCAATGAAAAGGAGTAGAGAGGTGATTGAAGGATGTGAAAAAGAACAATTTGCCATGTTATGGGACTACTGTGCAGAACTATTAAAGAGGAATCCTGGGTCCACTGTGAAGATGGAGTGCCAACCTCAACTAGAAGGTCCACCCATTTTTGATAGGTTGTATATATGTTTGAAGGGATGTAGAGATGGCTTTATAGCCTGTCGAAGACCTTTAATTGGATTGGATGGTTGTTTCCTCAAAGGTTACTACAGGGGTCAGCTTCTAACTGCTGTTGGTCAGGATGCCAACAACCATATATGGCCTATTGCATATGGTGTGTGTCAGGTGGAGAATAAAGACAACTGGAAATGGTTTTTGGAGCTGCTCCATTCGGATGTTGGTGATTACAAGGAAAGAAGGCTAACCTTTATGAGTGATATGCAAAAGGTAATTACATTAGCTTTTATATGGTTTAGCATCATACTTAATAGTATTTTGATAGTATTCCATACTTTGCAGGGACTTATTCCAGCACTCCAAGAGGTCATGCCTGGTGTGCCACACAGGTTTTGTGTGTGGCACTTATGGCAGAATTTTTCTAAACAATGGAAAGGGGCAGGGCTGAGGTCCCTCTTATGGCAAGCTGCAAGATCAACTACCTCGACCAAATTTCAAGGGAATATGGTGAAGATAAGACAGGTTAATCAACATGCTTGGACATACTTGACAAAATTCCCAAAGGAGTCTTGGAGCAAGGATTTCTTCGATGAGGATTGTAAGGTGGACAACATTACAAACAATAATTGTGAGGTACTCAATTCCAAATTGGTGCATGCTAGAAGCAAGCCCATAGTGACTATGCTTGAGGAAATAAGGACATACATTATGGTTACAATAGGCAACCATAAGGTTAAGTTGACAGGGCATGTAGGTCAGCTACCACCAATTCAACAAAGTAGGTTAGACAAGGAAAAAAGTGCAAGTAGTAACTGGAATGTAATGTGGATAGGTAACTTAACATATTCTTCTTTTTGATTTTTAAATAGTTGTTTCATTAGTTTAGACTTTCATTTGGTTTTTGAATGACTTCTAATAGGTGATGGAGGGACTGAAAAATATGAGGTTAGTTGTTATCCTGCAAGGGTAGCAGTAAACCTTGGGACCCAAGAATGCACATGCAGGATGTGGCAGTTAACAGGTATTTGAAACCCTAAACACTGTACTGACTTCATATTCTATAATGTGGGATGTTTTTTCTGATACACTTGTTTCATATTCTATAGGCATGCCCTGTAGACATGCTTGTGCAGCTATAGCTGAGAAGGGAGAACATGCAGAGGACCATTGCCATGTTGGTTTAACAATGGCAGCTTGGAATGCAACATATGAGCATCATGTTGAATCAGTCCCCGGCTCAGAGTTCTGGGAGAAGACAGGGTGTGTTCCACCAATTCCTCCTTTCATCACAAACACCACTGGAAGGCCTAAAAAATAGAGACGAAAAACAGGTGAGAAAAGTAGAGAGACTGCTGCCAAAGGCAAAGAAAAAAGTGGGAATGAAGCTGGAAAAGCCATTAAGATGAAAAGAAAAAATCAGCCAAGTAAATGTCGTGAATGTCACGAAGTTGGACACAATAGGGCAACCTGCCCTGTGGCTAAAAAGAAAAGGAAAGTCGACCAAGTGCCTGCAGAATCAACTAACCAACCTCCACCATCACAAGAAGTAATTGATATCACATCTTCACAACCCATGTCTCAGACAGAGGTGACTACCTCTGTTAGAAGAAGCCCAAGATTGGCAACCCCCTTAAAAATTACAGCATCACCAAGCCCCACTAGATACAATCTCAGGGAAACTAAATGATTGTTATTGTGTGTCCTATTGGTTTGGCTAGTAACCAGGCATGTTGGTTACATCAGGTTGTGTTTTGACAAATGTCTAGGTTAGGAATACTTTTGATACTCAATGACAATTATGTATTTATTCTGAATTTTTAATCTGTTTATTTAAATTTATGTACATTGTCTATATTACTATGCATTTTCTAGTGTTTATTTAAATTTTTACAATAAAGGTCAATGATGCATACAATTTGGTGACCAATTTTTTATGAATGAATATGGTATGCATATAATTTTGAAGGGCATCACCTAATACAATAATGTCTTATATTCTAAACTATGGAAAAGGATTATATAATGTGCACATCAGTATGATAATGGTACGATTGCAAACTATGGGAGGCATGGTTAGTCTTGAAGGCAGTTGCACAAACTGAAAAACATTGTATTAATCACTCTTTCCACAAAGAGGAACTTCTATGTTGAATCCTTTAAAATACATTCTGCCTGTCTCATAGTCACTACTTTGGGTTAGGAAAGCTTCTTTTAAATCTACAAATGCTAATGTGTTATACAATGGGGAGCAGGGTTGGATTGCAACTAACTTGCACCAAGGTCATCTATGTTCCATTGATCCAAAAGAGTGCAAAAGGGAACCATTCCCTGCAATTTTCATAACATCAATTTCTTCATACACACAAGGATACATATGCTGAACCATTTCAACAGTTTAACTCAATTTAATATTCTTACAGGGAAACATGTACATGCACCTTACATTACCACTATCGAATTAGATAACATAAAACACCCTACATCAAAAGCCTAAACCCCAATCACCTAAATCTAAACCTTACATCTTCAATAACATTAGCATAAACCCCATAACAGAGAATAATATAAAAAAACTTTGAGCCAGCAAAATCATCTTCAGTTGTCTAACTTCAGATTGCCTTTCTATACACAATTTCTTCACCACTGACTGCATATTCATCTGCCAACCACTCATTGTATCTTGCATAACTTGAGTCATGCCTTCACATACCTCCCTACGAACATCATTTTTAAATCTAAAAATAACCTCCTCCATTTGTATCAGCTTCGTCATCACAGTCTTCCTCCATTCTTCATCGTGAGCTACTAAGTCCCCATCAACCACCCAGGCAAAGAAATCACACTGTGAACCTTGGAGTTGCGGACATGTCCAGAACTCGCGATTTGGATTGTTCGTCGTTTGGGAGACGCACAACATTGGTGGGTCTCTACAGCGACATCTTCGATGTGACATTTCCAGGCTTCGGAGACAGGGCCGACGCTGACTGGAGGCTGAGGATGATGATGACCGACTATGGTTTTGATTCACACCTTCCATTGCTGAGCTTGGGATGGGAGCTGAGCTTCTTAGGGCAAGACAATCGAAAAGGGGAAAGCGGCATGGGGTAGGGATTTTTAAAGGGGATTTTTTGTTTAATTTCTTATTTAACTATTTGGCAAAAACGGTGTCGTTTTTACTCCTACATGGCATGGCACCTTCGATTTAAACGGCCACGTCACCAAACTTTGACGCCGTTTTAACGTGTCTGGACGGTGGGGACTTTGGTGCCCGACGTTGGCGCAGAAAGGGATTAACGGGGTCAATTTTAAAAATGAGGGATCTAAGTGTCCGATTGTAAAAAAGTGAGGGACCAAATGGGGGGTTTTGTCCAAAAAAAACTATAAGTTTGGTAATGCCTTAGTTACGTTTTCACTCCTTGAAAAAAATTTTATCACCAAGTGTTTATTGTAGATTCTTACTATTAAAAATTTCAGTTAAATATTGACGTGATAAATAAAACTGTCACAACTACATGAACATTAAAAACTCACCATGCAATCATGTCATTGTTCACATTATTATTTTTAAATTTCTTGTTTTGTTTTCTTTCTCTCCTCTTCCTCTCTTTCTACACCTAACCCTCCATCTTAAGTCCTTCGCCTTAGCACCCCTACCCTTACAACGGTTACAATGGTTATTAGAACCGGATTGGACCGGCCGGTCGAACTGGGAACCGATGGCTTGTCCGATCCGGACGCACGGAAAAATCGGTCTTGCACTGAACTAGTCAAAAACTGGTAAATCGGTAAAAATTGGGTTTACCCGGTTCAAACTGAGTCAGTATTTTTATTTTAAAAAAATAACGCCCAAAACTATGTCGTATTAGGCTTAACTTAAGGTAAAAATCAAACTCTGATTTTCATTCCTTTGCGTCTCTCCCTTTACATGCCTTGATCTCTTCATCCTACGACAAACACACTCCACTGCACCCTTCGTGCCTCTCCCCCCATCGTGCTCCAGGCTTTGTGTCAAGCCCTCCACCGTGCTATCGTCGAGCCCTCCATCGTGCTGTCGTCATCGAGCTCCCTCCATCATGCGTCGTCGCCAAGCCTCCCTCACGGTGAAACCCCTCTGTCAGCGTTGAGACCTCACGATGAACCCATCCCTGCCTCGATGTATTTTAGAAGGTTTTTATTTTACTTTTGCTCTACTAATCTGTATCAAAATCAATAAAAAAAATGTCCAATAAGTTTTTACTGCTCTTGTTGGTTAAGTATGTGGCTGGTTTTACTGTTCTTGCTAATTGCATTTCAAATTTTTAATCTTTCTGCCTTGATGTATTTTGGAAGAACTAGCAGATTCTATTAACCCCTCTCTGTTAAACTGAATTTGTTGTTCCTAAACTAAAACTAGAATTGCGAAGGTTGTGGATAGAATGAACTTTATAATCTGAACTTGTTGTTCCTAAGCTAAAATTTGTTGTTCCTAACCCTAAACTGAAACTGAAGTTCGAAGGTTGTGAATAGAATGAACTTTATATAATATGAATTTGTTGTTCCTAAACCTAAACTGGAACTAAAATTGGAAAGGTTGTGGATAGAATGAACTTTATATAATCTGAATTTGTTGTTCTTGAACCTAAACTGAAACTAAAATTATTGTTCCTAATTTGATGGATAGAGATGTTGCTTTAGATTAAGTTATTTAACAATCTAATTAATTATTGTTTAATAAATACTAATAATTTATTACTATCGGTTTAACCGCTAGACCTACCAGTGACCCTTGAACCGGTGTTGGTTCAATGATCAGTCTGATTTTGAGAAGATTGACGGTTACCACCTTGCCATACAAAACCCTCAACCCTATAAAGCTTTTATTTCTCAAGCATTTTTTCTTTCAATATATCAAAATTAGTCATGGGTTTGGTACATGGGTTCACTATGACCTGGTAGCTTTTTATTTTCCCTTTACTAAAAAGTACTCATCCATATGGATCTTGTTTATTACTTTTATAATCGGCATCGTTTAAGATAACATATGAACCCTAATTTAATAGATTCAACGACTCAAGAAAATAGGGGGAAATTAGTGTAAGGAGTAACAAAGCCACTCTCCAAAGCTAAAATTAAAGAACAACGATAGTGTTTTCTATAATCTTAGTCATAACAGTTCCTCTAAACCTTGTTTGCACTTCATTTTACAAACTTTTTATCTTCTTTCCCCCTCATAAAGATGTTAAGTTTGTCAGCGGTAAGGGAGTTATTGTCATTGATGTAAAGATAGTAAAAGACATATGTGGGATATATTGGTGGTTCAGATTCTGAATGGGATATTGATGAGGACATGTGGAGTTATTTTGAGGTTATGCGAATAGTAAAAGACATGGGGTACATGAACATTGAAGAATTATGGTACAAAATTAGAGGCAAGGAGTTTCATGTTGGTTTAAAACAATTGGTGGATGATTAAGGTTGTTTAGAGATGGCAAGGGTTGCATACTCTCAAGGAAAGTTTAGATGTTTGTTTTTTACCCTGTTGATGTGCCAGAGGTTGTTCTGGACCTAACCGGACCAAAAAAAACAAATGATGTTGACGTTGACAATGATTCGGTAGAGGTTAAAGGTGTTGATGTTAAGGGTGTTCAGGTAGATGTTGAAGCTGTTGACGTTGAGGGTGATGACATACAAGCTAAAGCTGTTGAAGTTGAGGGTGATCAAAGGCATGATGAAATAGTTGAAGGTAAAGGTGTTAAGGCAGTTGTAAGATCAGAAGACAGAGGATAGTGCCATGAAACCATTTTTATGACTCAGATGGCGAAGGGGTAGATGAACAGGATGTGATGAATAGTCGTCAGACTCTGTGTGTGATGCCTACAAGTGCTGACCATGTAGATGTTGAAGGCACCAATGAGCCTGCAGTAGGTGATGTTTTCACTGGAAGTGGTGTTGATGTTAGAGATGTTTCTAGTATTGGTGAGAAAAATGCAGAGCCTATTATAAAAAAATGGAAAAGGAAAAAAATCCCAAGAATGGTTAACCCAAGGACATACATGAAAGGTGTTGGTGCTAGAAGAGGTGAGGGATCTAGTTCTCAAAGAAACAAAGGCAAAGGCAAAAAGGTTGTACCTGACTTTGAATTAGAGAGTGAATTTGATGAACTGTTTAGTGGTAACTTTGAAGATAGTGAAGATGAATCATTTCCAACTTTAAAGATGCCTACAAATATACAAGGCTTTCATTGGGAGAAAAGAACTTTGTTTTTCACCAAGGAGTAGTTCAAGGAAGCTATTGTCGCATATTTGCCAATGGCAAAGACTTAATTTTTTAAAAAAATGATAAAAAAAGGGTAAGGGTGAGGTGCATTGAAGGATACGAGTTCTTTGCGTATTATGGGAAGCTGTTAGGTCAAGGTACATAGCAGCTAGGGACCATAATTGACACCCATAGTTGTGGTAGACAGCATAGCATTAAGTTGTTAAGCAAAATGGTTATGTAAAATGTTGGTGACTAGTGTTATGGAGAATGCAAATATGAAAATTCAAGATATATGCAACAGGGCTAAAAAGAACTGACATGCAAAGGTAAGCAAGTCCAAGGCTTAACATGGCTAGAAAAGCTGCTATGGGTATTATGGATGGTGACTACGTTGAACAATATACAAAGTTATGGGACTACTGTAATGCCTTACTAAAATCCAACCCTGGTTCAACAGTCAAGTTGAATGTGCAACCAATTACAAAGGGTAACAGAGTAGCTAATGATGTTCCAGAAGCAGTTCCCACAACTTTTCATATGTTGTATGTGTTTCTTAAGGCTTGCAAGGAGAGTTTCAAGCATTGTAGGAAAATCATGGGTTTAGATGATTATTTTCTGAAGGGACCTTTTGGTGGGAAACTCTTTAGTGTAATGGACAGAAACCTAAATGATCAAATGCTACCAGATGTTGTTGGTGAACACAGAATTGTGAAGGTGGGTTTTGGAATTAATGGTAGGTGATTTATGTAACACCCCCTTATATACACGAGACATATATGTATTCTTTTTGCCTTAAAAAAAACTTTTAGAAAGATATACATATTTATCACTCTTTATCTCGTGTATACAAGAACGTATATACATCTGATTTCTTTTGAATATTGGAAGTAAAAAAAATGTCTTTCAATATTTAATCATATTGACAAAATAATTAATAGAAATCATAAGTGATAAATCATTACAGTATTATATCTGAATGAGAAAGTTTATCAAATTTTAACATTTACCTTGTTACAATTATCTAACTTGATATTGTAATAAGGCAAAGTAAAACAAAACTATACCTCTACTACAAATGTGACCAATCATTTCCTAGTCCTTGAACCATCGAGTTTTGGAATTCTACTCTTGTCATATCTCTTCATCTATCTGATTGAGGATGAGACCACTTTACCCTTTTGTAATTATATATCCTTCCATTTTGAACCGCTAGCTATATATCACATAACATATATTTTGGGCACAAAATTCAAACAAGAAGGAGTGAGAAACAGAATATAATACTTTACAGATAAGACATAAGCATAAGGGTTTCCACAAACTAATAAATTAATATCATTCAAAATCTCGTACATAATTAATTATACATATAGGGTTCTCACACACATAACAATCATACTTTCATTCACAATCATCCATATAGAATATCACAATCACATGTATGACATGTAATGCTTTTAATACTATCTCATCCAGTTTATGCATGTGGGCCCTTAAATTTTTAGTTTGCACTGGGCCAACCAGGAGTTTACACTGTTTCATAATTCCGGATAATAATAACATAAATGCCTTTATGGCATATGAACAGCTCAACTGGCGTGAAAACACTTAGAGACTAGTCAGACTGAGAATGTTTTTATTGTGAAAGTACCCGATACTAGGGAGCGACCCCGGGTCACCTGAAGCACCCTTTCACACCCTCTCATCCCAAGGCTCGCAATTAAGCCTCCTCTAATGTATCCTCGGTTTCTATAATCCGTCCCAGGCAATATCATATCTCATTTCTCTTTAATGATTCATGATGTATGAACTACTCGCATATTTAGTTGGTTAAGACTTTTAAAAACTCAATTATTAAATACCATAAAGGTTCACAACTCATCTCAATAAACTGTACATTCCCATAAGTTCTTATTGGAACTTCTGTTATACAGAAATAAATTTAGTACAGTCTTCGAATTCAGATCTCACCAAAATTGAGTTTCCAAGCCTTAAATATCTCAAAACTTTTTCTTAAAAAAAACTTCACATATTTACATAATCTTTCCAAATTTGAATCTTAACTAAATTGAGTTTAGAAATCTCGACTATAACAAAATATTCTTGAGTTATTTCATTAGAGAAAACCAATTTAAATTTCAGATTTCTAAAAGAAAATATTTTTTTTATCATTAACTAGGAATACTTAAAACTATAAAAATTTTCTTTAATTCAAGAATTAATTATCTCAACCTCTGATTTTCATAAAATAGCTTTTTTCTAATACTAGATTTTATTATAGAGATTAAAAATAAAGTTAATAAAAATTATTTCTAAGAAGAAATAAAAGACTAAAATAATGATAAAATACTTTCTCTTAGAATAAAAATTTAAAGAGTAAGGTAATAAAATTTTTACTGAGTTTTAACTTTCTGTCATGCTTGTTATATGCTCAAACTCCATATCACAAGGTCATCAATCATTCATCAATCACAATCAAGTATTGTAATATCATCAAATCACAAATATTATTAATCACAGTCAAGTATTATAAATCACAACGTCATTAATTAAAATCAAATATTAATAATTATAATCAAATCAAATCAACTAAATATCAGTCATAAATATATTTCAAATTTTAATAGTTATTTAGATTAATAAAATTAATTTTAAGTCTTTATAATCCATTCCTCGCATAGGTCTATGTAGGTCCATATAGTCTAATCCTTGCATAGGTGTAGTTCAGTCCATACAGGTCATAATAGTCAAGTCTTTGCATAGATTCAGTCCAGTTCACATAGGTTATCCAGGTATTTACATAGGTATTCAGATCAAGTTACACAAGATACTCAATTTAAAATTTATTATAAATTTTTAAATTAAATAGTTCTTATTTTAAAATAATATTATTATTAAATTTTAAAGAAGTAGGGGACTCCTCCCATTATTCTTATGTCTTTTCATATTATATTCCTATCTCACTCCCCCTTACCTCTTGTATCTTGGTTCATTATAAAAAGCCCGTGCGCGCCTCGTCTCCGAGTTCTAAAATATACCAATTTCACTTTAATATAGTTATAAGATGAAAATTAAGATTTCTACTTAAAATAGAAATGGTAAATTTTGAATAGTGAATAGTAAATTGTGAACAGTGAATAGTAAATCGTGAATAGTAAGAGTAACAGTAAATAGTAAAACATAAATAATAACGATAAATAGTAAAACATGAATAGTAACAGTAAATAGTAAAATATGAATAGTAAAGGTAAATAGTAATTTACTATTTGCATATTGAGTTACTATTCATAATAATGATTTACTATTGACATAGTAATTTACTATTCAGAATAGTAACTTAAAATAATATTATATCCAGTATAAGAATAGATTTCTAAAACGATATGAAAATAAACCTAAAAAGTATAAAAGAGAGTTATTCTTACCTTATGATTTTGGCAGAACCTCAAACCAAATATTTTATTTCTCTCTCTTAATCTCACCACTATCTCACTACACTACTATATTAAGAAAATTTAATCTGAAATTGTGATTTTTCCTTCAGAAATCCTTCAGTATTTATAACAGAAAAATTCACTATACATGTGAATATTTTATTATAAAAGTACTGTGCAATTTTTGAAAATTTCGTTTTTGGTTACTGTGCAAGTTTGAAAATTTCGTTCATGCACAGTATTTTGTATAGTAAATGTCGGCTGAATTATTAAGCCAAATAGTAACAATTCACTCGGTATATTTTAAATATTCAAAATCGACCTTTTTTAAAATTTAGCGATATTATATCAGTTCTCACTAATTTTATGATAAGTAATATAAAGTTTAAATTTTAAAAATCTACAATTTTCTGTTAATAAAAATTTTTTGGTACGTTTTCGATTTTTTTACGATTGGTAAAAATCAGGATTTTACTCAAACCGATAATTTTTAGATAAGTTTACTTGAAATAGATTTTAAAAAAATTTCTTATAATTTAACTTCACTTTCTTGTAAATATTTTTAATTTTAAGGAACTTTATATGAATTTAAATTTATTTAAAATATATTATTTTATTGAAATATTTTAAAAATTTTGAAAAATTCCAGAAAATTATAAATATTATGTAGATCAAAAATTTCTGAAGAACTATAGTCTAATTCCTTCAGAACTTTATTTTAAAATTCTAATAAGAGTTTAATCATAAATATGTAAAACCATACACATAAAATAAAAGTTGTGAATAATAAAGATATTCAAAATTCTTAATATAATTTTATTAATCAATGAATACTAATTAAGTCATTTAAGATTCTTAATCATAAATATTTTAATTTTATTATTATTATTATTATTTTATTTTATTTTAAAAAACAAATAATTAAATATAAATACCAAAATGTCATAAAAAATGATAATAATGAACTAACTTATAGTAAGTATTTCTCATGAAAGATGATCCGGTCCTAACACCGGCCCCCAAGAGCATGGCTTTAATGCTTTGCCAGATCAGCATTTTGAACAAGAGGAGTATGCGATTGAGCACATTATAAACACTTTTATACGGAGTACATACCGCCAGGGCAGGTAACTCCGCCAAGGAACATAACCCCGCCAAGGCATGTTACACTACCAAGGCACCTTACTCCGCCAAGGCATGTTACTCCGCCAAGGAACGTAACCCCGCCAAAGTTGTTACTCCGCCAAGCCATAAACTCAATATTGGCGGAATACTGAATTTCCCACATTGCGTAGCGAGCCCATACTCACAACCCCGGCACGAGATTGACTCTGTCTTGAGAGGTTAATAATGGGAATCACGCTGTCACGCATAAAGGGAAATAACAATAAAATATTAAAGCACTAATGCCTTCCAGACAAGTGGTGATACCTACTACAATAATGGTGCATGTAAACGGCGCAAGGACCCACCACCTTTTCAGCATTATGCCTGAAGACAAGGAGCGGGTCCTACCAATAATGGAGCACCAGTAACAGGTATATAAACCTCTCTCGAAAAGGTATAAGGGATCTTTTTCCCACTCTCTGAACCTTACACTCTCTTACTTGTATAATTCTCTCTGACTGTCTTTCTAAGTCTCTAAGTATTCTGAAATACTGACTTGAGCGTCGGAGAACGATTGCAGGTACCACCCCCAATCGGGTCAAGGCAACGTAGATTCCGTCAGGCGGACTGTGATACCGCCCCAGAGTACATTGCACTCCGCCTCAGCATACAAAGACTCTCCGTATTTACATTTATACGCATATTGCTTTGTATCAAAAACACATTTATATGTATATTTTGAGTTGTTCTACAAGTATACTTTTACACCCCCTGTAAAGAACAGTTCATTGGCACGCCTGGTGGGACCTGTAAACTTGGTAATCCCACAATCTTTGATCAATCTTCATTATCAATGGAGAGACAAGGACCAGAGAGGCAGAACGAGGATTCTCCTCCACGCAATCCCAGACGTCTTAACTTCGATGATGATGCTCAGAAAAAAGCAACGCAAGCTGATTCTCCAGATCCGAGAGATGACATGATTCGAATATTGAGAGAAGAACTTGCGGAACTTCGTCGTGAAAAAGCAAACCCAGTGCATGAGAAAGCTGGTCCCGCAAGACAGCCACATCATGAACCACACATGCAGGAGGAATCAAGTACTCCTCACTACTCTCGTATTCCTACATACATGGAGGAGCAGCGAAGCCTCCCACTGGTGAATGCTCAGCATCAAGAAGGAAGGAGAGCAGGCTCAAACGCATCCCCCTTAGGATATAAGATGAGCGTCCCATTTTCTAAAAGGCTCATGAATGCACATGTACCCAAACATTTGCAAACTATGCAGCCCATTTCTATAGGGAAATATACTGGGGAAACAGATCCCTCTAAGCATTTAGATGCTTATATCTACGAGGCCATGTTTCTAGGAGCTGAGGAGGATGTCATGTGCAGAATGTTCCCCAGAACCCTTACGGGCGAAGCTCTTAGTTGGTTCAAGAGCTTACCTTCAGGTTCCATTGATTTGTGGGAGGAGCTGGCCTCAGCTTTTGGAAGCCACTTCGTGATCTCCAGGGATACACCCAGAACCTCTCATACCTTGGCTCAGATCAAACAAGGCGACAAAGAATCTCTGAAGGATTTCCTTAAGAGATTTTACAAGGAGGCAGCCATGGTCCCTGATCTGACAAAGGCAATCCAGTTGCATATTCTCATAGAAGCTATGCAACCAAAGTCACCTTTCGCTTTGTCTTTGGCAAAGGGACCTCCAACCACGATGGAGGAATTTCGCAGGAAGGCGTCCAAGTACGTGGGTATCGAGATGCATTTGGAAGCCACTGCATCTCGCAGTAAACCACCCCCTGCAACTCCACCTCATGACAAAGGGAAAGAGAAGTCGTTGAAGAATGACAAGTCCCACCAAAGGGACAAAGTAGGGAACCAACCTTTCAAACAGCAAGACAGACGCGTGTTCAATTTTGCTCACTATGCACCACTGAACACAACTTGCGAGCAAATCTTGCGTGAAATAGGATGGACCACCCTCAATGTTTATGGAATTCAACGTCCACCCCCAATCAGGCGCGGTGGAAACCCAAAGAAATATTGTGAATTTCATGAGTCAGTTGGCCACACCACAGAAGAATGTAAGCAACTCAAAAATACCATTGAGGTGCTCATTCATGAAGGTAAACTGAAACATTACCTGTTCAAAGGCAAATCTCATGATGAGCCTGAGAAGTTTAAAAAGCGACATCGTGATCGTTCTCCGGATCCTGATAGTACTCGGGAACCAAAACGTACGGCGGTGTCAGAGAAACAAAAAGGCATTGTTCTGGAGTCCGCCCAACGAGAACCGAGCCCTGAACCTAGATCACGAGGTAAAAGGCAGGTGGTGGACATGATTGCTGGAGGCTTCGCAGGAGGCGGACCCTCAAACACCGCCCGGAAAAATCATCATCGTATGATCTTATCTGTGCAGGACAAGAACAAAGAATATCGCCCATTCAGGGACGGAGTTCAGACTCCGCCTATAACTTTCACAGATGATGATTTTGGCCTAACCATTCCTGAGGGAGATGATGCGGTAGTGATCATTGCGGTGATCGCTAATATGGATGTAAAACGCATCCTAGTTGATCAGGGAAGTTCCTGCGACGTTATTTTTTATGACTGTTTTAAACGCATGGGACTGACTGACGTTGATTTGCAGCCTTACACACAGGACCTTACAGCTTTTAATGGCGCCAAACAGCCTACTAAAGGCTACTTGGACACAAGGATTACCTTCGATGGTGAACCTGGAGCAAGGACTGTGAAATCCAGGGTTCTTGTCATTGATGTTAAATCCCCATACAATGGCATCATTGGGCGGCCTACTCTGAATGCCATGGAAGCCATCGTGTCAACCCCCCACTTGTTAATCAAGTTCATCGATAAAGATAATCAAGTCTCATCTGTCAGGGGTGACCAGGAGATGGCTCGTTATTGTTACAATTTAAGTCTTAACATGGTGAAGCTTGAAACCATGTCTAAGAAAAGAAAATTGAACGAAGGAAACAGTGCGGCGGCATCCGTTAACTTGGTGGATCTTGATCCCAGGGCGGAGTCTTCTATAGACCCACTAAATCCTTTGAAACCAACTCCTGATGGTGGTTCCAAGTCTATTATTTTGGGCAGCACCCCAGAGCAAATTACTAACATCAATGACAAGCTGGAGCCTAACATGGAAGCAAGACTGATTGCACTCCTCCATGAGTACAAGGAAATTTTTGCCTGGACAGCCGCAGACATGCCTGGTATGGATCCTAACTTCTGTTGCCACCGCCTGGCGGTGTATCCTGAAACTAAGCCAGTGGCACAAAAGAAACGGCGTATGGGTCCTACTAAGCAAAATGCTGCTTGCGAACAAACCGAAGAACTCCTTAAGGCGGGGTTCATCAGGGAACTCCGTTACTCTTCTTGGCTGTCCAACGTGGTTATGGTGCAGAAAGCCAATGGCAAATGGCGCATGTGCATAGACTACGTTGATTTGAATAAATGTTGTCCCAAAGATCCTTATCCTCTCCCCAACATTGACAGACTGGTTGACGACTCATCAGGATACAAGTATCTATCCTTCATGGATGCTTACTCCGGATACAACCAAATTCCAATGTGTGAGGATGATCAGGAGAAAACAACATTTATCAATAACAGAGGGGTCTTTTGCTACAATGTCATGCCATTCGGGCTGAAGAACGCTGGGGCCACCTACCAGCGCATGATCAACAGAGTCTTTGAGGGCATGCACACAAAGCTGGTGGAGGTTTATATTGATGATATCATCACCAAAACCCCAGAAGGAGGAGACCATGTTGAAGACCTACGCCTCATTTTTCAACGCCTGCGGCAATACAACATGAGACTCAACCCACTAAAATGTACATTTGCTGTGCCTGGGGGAGATTTTTGGGTTTCATGTTAACACAAAGAGGCATAGAAGCTAATCCTGACAAGTGTCGTGTGATACAAGAGTTGCAGAGCCCCAAAACACTGAAAGAGGTACAATCCCTCAATGGCAAAATCGCTGCTCTAGCACGATTCATGCCAAAAATGGCTCATCGCTCTCTCCCCTTATACAAGATGCTGAAGAAGGATAAGAAATTCAGTTGGGGCCCAGAGCAAGAGGCGGCCTTCCAGAGCTTGAAAAATGTCTTAGCCAGCCCTCCAATCTTGGTAAAACCAAGCCCAGGTGAGCAACTCATCGTTTATTTGTCTGTTTCAGATGAAGCGCTGGAAGTGGCCCTGGTCAAAGAAACAGTTGAAGGCCAACGACCGGTGTACTTCACTGGTAAAACATTGCATGGTGCGGAGTGCCGTTATCAGAAGATTGAAAAGGCAGCACTTGCAGTCGTTTGGGCTTCACGACGCCTAAGACCATATTTCCATGCACATCCCATCCTGATTCGCACAGACTTGCCACTCCGTACTATATTGTTCAAACCAGATTTGGCAGGAAGGATGATCAAATGGGCCATAGAACTCTCTGAATTCGACATATCCTACGAACCAAGAACTGCTATCAAGGCGCAAGTCCTAGCAGATTTCGTAGTTGAGTTAACAGGCTCTAGCCCAGACGCAGATCATTCGCACTGGACAATATATGTCGATGGGTCTTCAAACAGCAAAGGATGCGGAGCAGGAATCGTTATAGAAAGTGATGACGGGGTACATCTTGAAATTTCATTACACTTTACCTTCACTACGTCTAACAATCAGGCGGAGTATGAAGCCTGTTTAGCCAGACTCAGAGCAGCACAAGATATTGGGGCCAAAATTGCTACTCTATGCAGTGATTCTCAACTAGTCATCTCACAAATTCTTGGTGAGTATCAGGCTAAAGAACCTCTGCTGCAACAATATCTGGACTGCGTCAATGAGTTGAAACAGCGCTTCGATGAAGTAACTTTCAAGCATGTACCTCGCGAAGAAAATACACGTGCTGATATCCTGTCCAGGTTAGCCAGCACAAAGAAGGCGGGATGCACAACCACGGTTGTACAGAGTACTCTGGCGGAGCCAAGTATTTCCCTTCCCTCTTCAATTCATATGATTAAAAGCCGCCCCGTCGATGACAACTCCTGGGTAACACCAATAGTTCGTTATCTTGTTAATGGACAATTACCCATGGATGATCTTGAGCGAAAGAAGCTAAGGAAGGAGGCACCCTATTATACACTCCTGGATGGGTAGCTATACCGCCGAGGAATTTCTGTCCCATACTTAATTTGCATAAATGAAAACGAGGTGCCAGCTATTTTGGAAGAAGTCCATGAAGGGCAGTGTGGACATCATCCAGGGGCACGGAGTCTAGTGAGAAAAATACTCAGGGCGGGGTATTGGTGGCCCACTATGAAGCAAGACGCTGCCTCATATGTTCAAAAATGCGATCAATGTCAACAATTTGTGAACTTTCACCATACTCCAGCCGAGGAAATGTCATCATCAATAACGCCCTGGCCTTTCTATCAATGGGGCATGGATATTCTAGGTCCATTCCCAACTGCGCCCGGCGGTATCAAATACTTGATAGTTGGTGTTGATTATTTCACCAAATGGATTGAGGCAGAGGCAGTGGTGCACATAACGTCAGCCAGGACTCGAAGATTCGTTTATGAGAATATCATTGCACGTTTCGGAGTCCCTGAACGCATAGTCACTGATAATGGCACCCAGTTCACAGATCGCAAGTTCACTGAACTCCTAGAAAATCTCAGCATCACGCAGATTTTCTCTTCTGTGGAACACCCTCAAACCAATGGACAAGCAGAGGTCGCCAACAGAGAAATTTTGAAGGGCCTCAAGAAACGCCTTGGTGAGGCAAATGGAGATTGGGCAAATCAGTTATGCCATGTTTTATGGGCATATAGAACTACCCCACACTCCACCACGAATGAATCTCCGTATCGACTGACATATGGAGTCGAGGCTGTCATTCCCATTGAATTAACGGCCCCTTCAGCTCGAGTCCTCCATTTCAATGAGGAAGCCAATCAACAGAACCTCGCACACGAATTGGAGGTTTTGGCGGAGTTGAGAGAGGAAGCCTTTGTGAGAGATCAAGCTGTCAAAGCGAAGGCCGCCAAACGGTATAATGCACGCATGTGCGAACGCCGTTTTAAAGAGGGAGATTTGGTCTTGAGAAGGGCCAACATTGGCAACAAATTTGCGCACCAAGGCAAATTGGCACCAAATTGGGAAGGTCCATACCGAGTCATCGAGGTTTTGGGCAAGGGTACATACCGCCTGGAAAACTTGGATGGCACTCCGGTCAGAAATAAATAGAACATTTTAAATTTACGCATATATTACAGTTAGTTGGGTAATATGGCGTGGTCTTTTATTCCTAACTCAAGGATCTTCCTATGTATGCTTTCCTTGAAAAGGGTTTCGAAAAGATATACCCCAACTCAATCCTTTATGCAGTTCCATTCTCAATGAAATGCCTTCCTACATTTAATCTTCACTCTAATATTGAATTGATTATCCATGGCAAAATTTATTCCCATGCAGATAAGACAACGGCTCCAAAAACTGAAGCACAGATGCATAACTCTTTATTCCATAAAGATCAGCTAACATGCAACGCCGCTTCACAAACGGAGTCAACAAAAACTCCTTGGGGAATTGGTGTCTCAGCTATATGCTGCACCATACTGACCCTAAGGTACAGAAAACTCCTTGGGGGAAAGGATTGGTGTCTCAGCTATATGCTGCACCATACCGACCCTAAGGTACAGAAAACTCCTTGGGGGGAAAGGATTGGTGTCTCAGCTATATGCTGCACCATACCGACCCTAAGGTACAGAAAACTCCTTGGGGGGAAAGGATTGGTATCTCAGCTATATGCTGCACCATACCGACCCTAAGGTCCTACAGGCCGCCTATGGAAAGAACTAGTGTCACAGCTATATGCTGCACTAATTCGCCCCCAAGGTCCTGCAGGCTTCTTGTGGGAAGAGCTGGTGTCACAGCTATATGCTGCACCACGCTAACCCCAAAACCCAACCAATTTCTTGCAGGATGAATTGGTGTCACAGCTATATGCTGCACCATACCGCCTCGAAGCTTTAACCAATTTCTTGCAGGATGAATTGGTGTCACAGCTATATGCTGCACCATACCGCCTCGAAGGTTTAACCAAATTCTTGCAGGATGAATTGGTGTCATAGCTATATGCTGCACCATACCGCCTCGAAGGTTTAACCAAATTCTTGCAGGATGAATTGGTGTCACCGCTATATGCTGTACCATACCGCCTCGAAGGTTTAACCAATTTCTTGCAGGATAAATTGGTGTCACAGCTATATGTTGCACCATAGCAATCCTAACTTGATAATTTTCATTCGATCAGGAGTCGCACTCCAATCAAAATGCAAAAGGATGAACATTCCATCCAAAACTTGACTCTGCCTAACTCCCAATGTTTTACAGAGTACATAATCAACAAACTCAAGCACTGTCAACAAGTTCAAGTAAGTTCAACACTTGTAAAACTGTGCTTCATTAAAATTCCTAAGAGGCTACTCCGCCTTCTTACGGAATCCAACTTCTTTAAAATTCCTAAGAGGCTACTCCGCCTTCTTACGGAATCCAACTTCTTTGAAATTCCTAAAAGGCTACTCCGCCTTCTTACAGAATCCAACTTCTTTAAAATTCCTAAGAGGCTACTCCACCTTCTTACGGAATCCAACTTCTTTAAAATTCCTAAGAGGCTACTCCGCCTTCTTACGGAATCCAACTTCTTTGAAATTCCTAAAAGGCTACTCCGCCTTCTTACGGAATCCAACTTCTTTAAAATTCCTAAGAGGCTACTCCGCCTCCTTACGGAATTCAACCCCACTAAAATTCTCAAGAGGCCATTACGCCTCATTATTGAATTTACTTCAGCTAAAATTCCTAAGAGGCTATTCCGCCTCCCTACTAAAGTTACTTCACCAAAATTTCAAAGGGGCTACCCCGCCTCATTATACTTAGTCATATTTCATTAAGTCCTCAGATGAATATTCCGCCTTCTCGATATCATTTTACAAGGCATAAATACGACGGACTCAAACACTGCTTATATGAACAAGTATACATTTGCAAAAAATATGCTTCATTAATATTGTCAAGGATTGATAAAAGTCCAGAGCCTATCCTGGAACAAGGCAATGTTAACAAAATGCAAAAAATAAAAGCTTGCGAAGGGTTTCAGGAGCTGGTCTTTAAGGGTCGGATGGCATCCCTTCTTGTTGGGCAGAGGTGGCCTGGCCTTCACCAGGTTTGCTTAAACTTTGAGAGGGAGGCAAGTCCGCCAAAATATATTCAACACTGGTCGCAGGAGCATGACCCCCTTGAACAGGCACCATCAATTCTCCATTGATAAATTCGTAGTAGGGATGAATGCCTGTGGTGGAGAGAGCAACACCTGGATGGCGATAACGGAGTTGGCGAACAGCCATGCTGAAAGCATCATCAATCGCCGCCTCAGCTGCATCCAAGGCAGATTCTAACTCCTTGTCGAGCCTCTTATTGGTGGCATCTGAGGCAGTCTTTTCAGCTTGCAGCTCTTGAACCTGCACTTCAAGGTTACCATATGCAGTTGCTGCTTCGCCCAACTCCGCCGCCCAGGCGTCTTCAGCTATGGTTTTATTTATTTCTATGGAGACCAGCCTCTGCTGAAGAATGCTCACGTCTCCGCCCAAAATTTGGTTCTGCTGATTTAAATTTGAAACTTGTTGCTTCAGCAGAACATTATCAGCCTTGACCTGGGAAAGTCCACTCACCTCCTCGCCCAGCTTTTTATTCTGTTGTTCTAGCAGGACTTTCTCAGCCTTCACCTTAGCCAACTCCTCCGTCAACTTTTTGATGTCGGAGTCGGCGGTGTCAAGATGTTTGTCCTTGGCCTTGATCACCTCGGACAGCTGCTCATTGTCATGTTCCAAGCTACGAATCTTTTCCACAGACTCGTGGTAAGACGCCTGAAACATGTTGGCCTCGGCAGCAACGTCAGCTATCCGGGGGACAGAGGCCAAGAAACCATCTATCTCTGCAAGGTGCCACCTCGCAGCTGCAGCAGCCTCAGGAACCTCCTCAAAGTCGATGTCGGGGCGGAGGATGAACTCTGGATCACGCCTCTCTGACTGGCGGGATCCCGTATTTGCAAAGTACAAAAAGGGATTCAAGCGAGACCCCGCCTGGGGCAAAGAGACAAACCGCCTGGATGATTCCCCTGGCACATCAATTGGGAAAACTGCTGTCCCTCGAGTGGTCAAGCTCAAGGCGGGATCCTCAGAAGGGCGGACTGGGGAAATTTGAACTCTCCCTGCCTCGTCCCCCGCAACTTGGTCAGGAGAGGCTCGGAATCCCTCCGCTTGCTCCCCCACGAAATCTTCTTCGGGGATGCCTTCAACACCGCCCGTATCAGCAGAAGTACCCGTAACAGGTACCTCCTGAGTCTCCTCCAAGTCAATGGCAACATCGATTGATGTCCCTTCCTCAACCCTCTTCTCGCCCTTAGTCCTCCTCCTTTGCAAGGCATGAAGATCTACTTCCTCTTCTTCCTCTTCAGTAGCTTCTGGTTCTTGGCGTTTTTTAGAACGCCTTTCAACAGCAGCTGCTGAAGACCCTGCACCACCCTCAAAATTCACTATGTTGGTGGATGCAGGGAAAGGAAGGGTCTTTGTAAGAGCAGCAGTCAGACTCCTCTTGGGCTGCACATTGTTCTCCGCATTAATTTCCCTGCGGCTCATTCGGATCTGCCTGATGCGCTCCATCCCAGGGAATGCAGCAATTTCTCCTGCAAAACAACATGCATAAATTTGATCAGAAAGTACAGGAAACAACAAGAGTAATATTCAAGCCAAATGTCTTAACGTATTACTTAAATATCCCTGAGCATCCCGCCCAAGCAACCTTCGACATAAAATCAGCTTGTGGACGGAGTTGTACTCCTTCAAAGTTCGAAGTACTTCCACAGACGCCGCCGATAGAGCACCCTCTTTAACTTCATACGCTCGCTTGGTTAAGAGAAAGTGCTCATGTGTCCACGCAACTGGGAATCGATCAATTCCCTCTTTATTCCGCCAGAAGACGGACTCCCCCTTCTTCACAGAAACCTTTACAAAACTTTTTCTGAAGTGGAGTCCGCCTTCCTTGGCGGAGTCCGCAAACGATTTGAAGTTTAAAATCTTCGGCTCCGCCCGAAGAGTAATAAGGCCCATACCGCCTGTTTTTACGTTCACCCTCCTCATGATGCGGCAGAAAGAAAAGAACAACGCCACAGTAGGCGTAAACTTCAGATGCTCCACCATCACCTCAAAGCTTCGAACTATTCCCCAACCATTTGGGTGCAGCTGAGAAGGAGCACAATCCAAGAACCTCAGCACGCCCATTTGGAATCTGTTCAAGGGGAAACGCACTCCCAGCTGAGTGAACAGAATATCGTACATATATATTGTACGATTATTCTGAGGACGATGGCAAATCCTTTCAAATGTCTTAGGAGTGCGAACAATGAACCTATCTTCATACCATTCATCTTTCCAGATAGGCACAGATAGCTCCACTGCACCGCCACTAGTTGTTGCATGGCGAGAGGAAGTACCCTTAACATCCTCCTCAACCCAACAATAACGATCAATCTTGAGCGTCTTCTCCCAGTCCAGTCCATGCAACACGACGTTTTGACACTCTGCCATTGTCAATACTTGGGTATGGGAAACACCTCCTGACACAAACGAATGTACAGCATTACTAAAATACTCCACGCTGCTGTAAAACGTCGAGTCCCTCCCAGTATAAAAAGCCTCATCTTCACTCTCAATATCAGAAAACATGGGACGAACAGAAACCCTAGAATGAGACTCTGACTTCTTTCCTCTCATCTTCCTTTTTACGAACACACAAAAAGGAAAACTAAAGCTAACCCAATGGAAATGAAGAAGCAAAGAAGAGGAAGAAGCAAGTATTTTAAGCTTCTGAAAGATAGAAGAACTCCAAACACCAATAAACTCGCAAGAGAGTAGCAAAAACACTTTCAGCGAACAAATACGAAGTGAGAGATGAAGTAAAACATTTCCCTTCTGAGAGTTTATCTATTTATAGGCATGGCTTGGGGGGAAATAAGCGAATCCTCAGAAATCTCGAAGATGTGTTTGCAGCCGTTAGATAAATCTCATCAACGGTTCTAAAATTGAAATATGCGTTTACAACCGTTGGATTTGTCTCACTGACGGTTCCTTTTTTGCTGAAACCAATAGATATATCTAAGGGCAGATATTTCATGGGCCACGTTTTCAAAATCCAAAGCCCACGGTAATAACCTCGAAAACGGTTCTCAATTGCCATCACGCGCATTTATGTCCCATCATTGGAATGGCAATCGTTACGAGGGCATACGTGGCAATGGGAGACTGAAGAATAAAAAACGTGGTTTCGAGGCGCATTAATGACAGGCGTGTCAAGTAGTGACAACCAATAAATGCACGAAAACACTTGTCCATAAATCCTGAAATAACAAGCGCCGCCTAAACCCATGCCTACAAAAGCTAAACTTAAAGTGTTATAGCTTATTAAAGTGACTCCGCCAGTCACTATAACAAGCTAGGGGGTATATGATCCGGTCCTAACACCGGCCCTCAAGAGCATGGCTTTAATGCTTTGCCGGATCAGCATTTTGAACAAGAGGAGTATGCGATTGAGCACATTATAAACACTTTTATACGGAGTACATACCGCCAGGGCAGGTAACTCCGCCAAGGCATGTTACTCCGCCAAGGAACATAACCCCGCCAAGGCATGTTACACTACCAAGGCACCTTACTCCGCCAAGGCATGTTACTCCGCCAAGGAACGTAACCCCGCCAAAGTTGTTACTCCGCCAAGCCATAAACTCAATATTGGCGGAATACTGAATTTCCCACACTGCGTAGCGAGCCCATACTCACAACCCCGACACGAGATTGACTCTGTCTTGAGAGGTTAATAATGGGAATCACGTTGTCACGCATAAAGGGAAATAACAATAAAATATTAAAGCACTAACGTCTTCCAGACAAGTGGTGATACCTACTACAATAATGGTGCATGTAAACGGCGCAAGGACCCACCACCTTTTCAGCATTATGCCTGAAGACAAGGAGCGGGTCCTACCAATAATGGAGCACCAGTAACAGGTATATAAACCTCTCTCGAAAAGGTATAAGGGATCTTTTTCCCACTCTCTGAACCTTACACTCTCTTACTTGCATAATTCTCTCTGACTGTCTTTCTAAGTCTCTAAGTATTCTGAAATACTGACTTGAGCGTCAGAGAACGATTGCAGGTACCACCCCCAATCGGGTCAAGGCAACGTAGATTCTGTCAGGCGGACTGTGATACCGCCCCAGAGTACATTGCACTCCGCCTCAGCATACAAAGACTCTCCGTATTTACATTTATACGCATATTGCTTTGTATCAAAAACACATTTATATGTATATTTTGAGTTGTTCTACAAGCATACTTCTACACCCCCTGTAAAGAACAGTTCAAAAGATATATTAATATCTATTTTTTATTTATGTTGAAAATGGGATGTTACAATTTAGGAGGCTCAGAGGTTTACGGTGACATTACATTTATGTCTGCTCAGCAGAAGGTATGTGTTTCAATTTGGACCCTCGTGCATATTGACCCTAACTTGCCATTTATGACTTTTGCCATTTTTCCATTATGACTTTTGTTTTATTGCATGCTGACCATGTATCTGATTATATTCTGAGCAATTCTCTGATCATGCATTGTCATCTAAGTGCGTATATTGAATCTGAGTGTGTCGATGCATATTGAACCTAAATCTGACCATGTATATTGAATCTGAGTGTGTATATTAAATTTGAGTGTGTATATTGAATTTTAAGTGTGTATGTTGAATCTATGTGCCATGTATATTGAACCTGACCTACATATTTTGCATCCTCATGACCTGCAATTAACTGATCTACAAAATACTGAACCTAAACCTGACCTGACCATGCATATTGAATCTTAATGTGTATATTGAACTCGACCTACATCTTTTTCATTATCGTGACCTAAACCTAAAACATGCATATTGAACCTGAGTGTGTCGATGAATATTTTACAATCTACTGAACCTGACTTACAATTTACTTGTGCCATGCATTGCCATCTACTGTGAACTTGAGTGTGTCATGACCTGAATGTGCCATATCATCTGAAATGTGATTATGCATTGCTATCTACTTGTGCCATGCATTCCCATCTGAACCGAGTGTTACAAATATGAACATTGCCATATACTCGAGTATGCATTGTGTATTGCCATCTAAATTAAGTGTTACAAATCTAAACAATGCCATTTACTCCGGTATTCATTGTGCATTGCCATCAACCATTATAAATCTGAACATTGCCATATACTATAGTATACAGGAATCTGAACCCTGAACATGCATTGTGCATTATGACTTTGTTTGGCACCCTAAATATTGGATTTCATTTTGGTCTCTCATCTTTTTATTAAATGAATTTAGTCCCTAATACAAAACCTTTTAGTCCTTCTACTAGTTAAACTAACCATTGTTGGCATCTGATTTTTAGGGTTTACAACAAGCATTAGAGGAGATCATCCCTGGTGTTGATCAGAGGTTCTGTGTAAGACATCTATAGAATAATTCTAGGAATAGGCATCCGGGAAAACAACTGAAGGACTTATTATGGAGGGAAACTAAGTCCACATACACACAAGCATGAGAAAGGACAATGTTAAAGATGAAGGAGGTCAATGATGTTGCCTACAAGGAGTTGATCAAATTACCTCCCGGACACTAAAGTAAGTCAAGATTTTCACATACCCCCAAGTGTGATGTTTTGGTCAACAATATGTCCAAAATTTTAATTCAATCATTGTTGGAGCAAGGGAGAAACTCATCATTACCATGCTAGAGGACATTAAAACTTATGTGATAGAGATATGGGCCAACAACAAGAAAAAAAATGTTATAGTTGACTAATAATGTCCTTCCAAGGATCAAAAACAGGATTGATCAATCAAAATCACATGTAAATGTGTACCAAATCATGTTAGTAATGTTTTCATATTTGTACATGTGATGTTAAAATTTGGGTGGTTGTTTGAAATTAAAGAATGATGTTTTCATGTGTAGGTGGCCATGGAACAACGTCTATGAGGTGAACCACATAAGGCATGATGATAAATTCATTGTAGATTTGATAGCTAGGGAATGTAACTGCAGGAGGTGGATGTTGATAGGAATACCACACAACCATGTAATTGCATGTATGATACAAATCGATGAAACTCCAGACACCTACATCCCTGTAATGTACAGAAAACAAGCATATACAAACTACTATAATCTGATAATCTTTCCCACCAGTGGGATGGATATGTGGGAGACTGTTTAGGCAAACCCTATACAACCTCCACCATTTAAGTGACAGCCTGGAAGGCCTAAAAAGTCTAGGAAGAAGAACTCGAGTGAGAAAGATGACATAAGGATGTATAGGAAGAGATTCAAGTGCAAATGTAGTGTTTGTGGAACAATAGGTCACAACAAGGCTACCTGTCCTTCCAAACCACTACCAAATGAGCCCCAAACCCAACAAACTTCCAATAGTCAAACCACAACCCCAGGCAAAAGAAAACCTCCCATAACTGCCTCTAAAAATCCACTCCAGCTTAGGCCAACGTTAAAACTAAGAAGGAAGAACAACTGAAACATTTCACTTTTTTATTTCTAGACCGCTGTATTGTTTTGAATTAAACCATTGTAATGTTTTGATTTAGGTCATTGTACTGTTTTGAATTAAGCTTTTCACATGTTTATAATATTCCATTTTGTATAAAGCTTTCTCATTGTTTAAATAATATTTTTTTATGAATGGTGATGTTTAATCAATTTAATCACTCAATTTAACAATTACATTTAATGACTCTAATTTAAAACTCAATTTAACAACTCAAATTACAAACTCTAATTTAACAGTTCCAATTAACAACTCAAATTACAAAGTTTGATTTAACAACTTGATTTAACAACTTAAATTACAAACTCCAATTTAACAACTCAAATTACAAACTCAAACTAACAACTAAAAATTAACAACTTAAAAAGATCACACTAAATCCATTTTTTCTCAATGTGACCAATATAGAAAGATCACACACATTACATAAGGCTGATAACACACAAATATAGTACATCCATTTGTTTTATCTTTTTGACTCCATAAGAGATTTCTGCAATGCAATTATTTTTTTCCTTTGTCTAACAATCAATAAATCCTTCTTAGCTTCAACAACATCTGTAACCTATTGGAAAAAATTACAACTCCCATCATCTGCTATACCCTACAACAACACCATTCAGAACATTAAGGATTGTGAATTCTGTTTTAACTTGTCATAAGTACAAAAGGCTTAATCAATAAATAATTACTTTACCTGATACTTTCTACACCCCCAGAATTGTCTTCTATAGTTAATTGTGATTTTTGAGGTTTGAAGCACGATTTTATGGTGCCCAATGCATGCACAATAAGAAGAATCCATCTATGTCATGTTGCTTCCATTACTAAACACAAAACCACCAGAGTTGCCCATCATGGAGGATTCAAAGTGGGAACTCACGTTCTTAAAGTTTTCTCCCAATTTCAATGTAAAATTAGAAACCCTAAACCTTCAATAGGGCTTTAATAGAGGAAACCTTTCATGAAAACCATAACAGAGGATTCCTCAACATCTCTGTTCCATGTAAGCAACACTCACAGATGACGTTAAGGTTGGATTGACGAAAGGACCAAATTGACACCATTTAAAAAAGTTAGGGAACCTCATTGAATTAAAAATGTAATAGGGGACCAACTTGGGAAAAACTTAAAAGATATGGGACCAAATATGTAATTTAACTAAATATAAAGGGATTGAGTTTTGATATTAGGGTTTATAATTTAGCTTCTAAGGGATTAAAGTCAATGAACCCTTGCTACACTGACATGGTTTAATTGTGTAAATAATCATGACACAAACTTGATGAATTAACTTGAATAGGGAAAGTTTGATCCTAACGCTTTTATAATCAATTTCCTAACTTTAACCTTTTTATAGCTTTAGTTACTTTAAACCCCTTTGACAATCAAAATTAGAACTAAACCTTGAACATGGTGTGCATAGTTCTTTTGTGATTACAAGCTTGATTGTGTAATTGTCATAACTCTCACAAGTCCCTATCACCACTAAAAAAACAACTGTTAGCGACGGACAGAATTGGTCGCTAATCAATGGAATTACCGTCGCTAAAATAATTAGCGACGGCGTCACAGACGGGAAAGTGGGCGTCGCTAAAACCCTCGTCGAAAACACATCAGCGACCACATACATGCCGTCGCTAACTTATTGACGGCGTAAGGCCGTCGCTAAAATCGTCCCTGCCCCAATAACTGCTGCCGTCGCTAAGTGTTGCCATACAGCGACCTCGGGACCCCGTCGCTACTAATAGACACCAGCGACCACCCCGTGCCGTCGCTAGAGGTAGTGATACAGCGACCAATACATTCCGTCGCTAGTGGTTGTCAGGTCGCGACCACAATTTTCCGTCGCTAGTGGTTGCGATGTAGCGACCAAGGCGTCCCGTCGCTAGTGGTTGTCAGGTCGCGACCACAACGTCCGTCGCTAGTGGTTGCGATGTAGCGACCACGGCTTCCCGTCGCTAGTGGTTGTCAGGTAGCGACCACAACGTCCGTCGCTAGTGTTAATAAGTCAGCGACGGACGGGTACCGTCGCTAACGAGAATTTTTAAATTTTTTTAAAATTGATCCAATATTGACTGGTTTTGTTAATTTAGCTTTAAAAATATCTTAATATTTTGTATTTTGTATTGGCTGATAAAATTTTATAATTAAATTAAAATAATTTTTTTGAAGTAATGAATTATTATTAAAAACAAAATAATAGATTAAATTAATTTATGAAATAGGTTGAATTATTAATGATAGGTAGAAAGGCTTTGTGATTTGAATGTAATTACCATTAAATATTGACATAATAAATAAAGAATGACAAACTAAATACTGAATGAAAATATAACATAACTAAAAATCAAATATACAATGTGTATAAATAAAAGAACTACAATCAAGGTGGTGGGGGATCCTGGGGTGGTGGTGGGGGCGCCTGGGAAGTGGGGGGAGGTAGCCTCGCCATCAACTGCATCAGTAGCTCCTGCTGCTGAGCAAGTTGCCGACGAGTCTCGGCGTGCTGCTCCTCGGCCCGCTGTCGGTCCGCCTCGGCCTTCTGTCGGTCCGCCTCGTGCCGCTCCAACAGCAACTGCCTCTGACGTCGCTCCTCCTGTAGCTCATCGTTCAGGTTTTGAATTACCTGAACGACCTCAGTCGGAAGACCAGAGGAAGACGAAGAGGAAGGGGTCTTCCCCTTTTTCGCCAGCTGCGTGCCGACGCCACCCAATCCAAACACCCTCCCTTTCTTGTTCACACCGCCAACAGCCTCCATATAGATGGCGTTGTCGTCAGAACAAGATAGGGTGGGAGGAACCTCCCCTTCAGGAGTGGAAGCCACCAGGTCCGCCTCCTTCTCGGCCCTCCTGGCCTGATACGCCTCCTGTAAATTCAAAAACAACGATAGGATTAGTAAATTGATTTGTAAATTATAATGCAGACATCAGTTAAAAGTAAATACCGCTAGCTCCGTAGTCTTCTGGTTTACCCATGCACCGGCTTTGTTCTTCTTGGTCATTTGCATGACCTCAAACAAAGAAGGCTCCCGGTGCTCCCTCTGCTCCTGTGGTGGACAAAAAACATTGAGATTATTATTTGTAAACATGTAAGACGAATGATAATAGAAATGTTTAACATAAATATACTTACAAATCTTTTCTTGTGCTCGAGGGTTGAAATGCTACCCCCAGTGTAAACCGAGGCTGCAGCATCGGCGGCTCTGTTGGCCCTATTCCGAGCACTCGCCTGCTGGAATGGGACCCCGCCCCACTTCTGGACCATCCCGTCCCAATGGTCCTCCGGGATCCAACGAGGGCGCTCACCCTTGTCCCTCACCTTCCAAAGGGTACTCTTGATGATTTTGGAGGTCTTTGTGGCAAAGACCTTCCTAATCTCATCAATCATACCCTCCGCCCACTGGTAATCACGCTGTAAAATGAATTGAGAAATCAAAATTAATAACAGGTCTATTTTACAAATCAAGTCACAATAAATGAGCTAGGAACTTACCGAGAAGGTGTCAAACCACCTATCTTGCACAACCTTCCCAGCATCTGTCCAAGATATATATGGACCATCCCACTGGGCCTTCAAAACCTTAGTAATCGCTTTGGTAGTGCGACTACTATCAACAAAGCTGTAATGACAACAATTATGTTAGGAGTAAAACAACACACAATCTAGGGAGACACCCAAAATTTCGGCAGAGTCTCCCCTGTAAATGTAACATTTCCAAGTTTACATAGTTACCCTGTTACAAACAGAAGAGTGCCCAGTACAATTCAATCTATACAAGTACTAATTAAAGTAACATCCAATAAACCAACAAGTCTTTCTGCTAAAGTTTAATATAAAGTGTCATACAAATAACATAAAAGTATTTGAGGTTTAGTCACTTACTCGTCTCCGGCCGGCACAGGTACCAACATGGGCAGAGGGGATGCCGGAGGTGGGGTCGCCTGATGGCCATGGTCCTCCAAGCCACCAACTCCAGGAGTCTGCTCTGGGGTGGTCAGCTGTGGGGGTGATGGGGTGGTCTGCTGTGGTGGTGGTGATGGAGTGGTCTGCTGTAGTGGTGATGGAGTGGTCTGCTGTAGTGGTGATGGAGTGGTCCGCTGTGGTGGTGATGGAGTGGTCTCCTGCCCTGGGGTAGGAGTCCCCAGACGGGAAGCCGGGGTCCTGGACCCACCACCCCTACTGAAGGGCAGTCGACGTCCCGTCATCTGTAGATAAAATAATGAACAAAAAAGGTTAGTCTCAGGATATATATAAACCTATGTATATATGTTTAATAACTACATACTCTGTGTCTGTTTCAGTTTCAAATTCCCCCTCAGTTTCAGTGTCACTGTGGTAATCTGTTTGAACAAGTTCATCAGTATCCAAATCAGCCCTAGACCGTTTTGATCGAGAGACAAGGTCTTTGTCAATGTGTTCACCCCCCGTAGTGGCGAGTGTCTCATCCATTATGACTGGATCAATGTTGAACAACAAATTGGCATCGTTGAGCTCGTGTGGTGCAAGCTGATAAGCGTCATCGACCTCCTCGGAGACATTGTCAGTGATCTGACTTCGGGCCTTGGCCTTGATTACTGCATACCAGTCCCGATGTCCTCCCGGGAAGTCGGTGTAATAAACCTGCTCAGCTTGTTGGGCAAAAATGAAGGGATCAAACCCTTTATATCTACCATTCTTCTTGACCTCAACTAAGCCGTAGTTGTTGTCAACCTTTGTTCCAACGCCGATTGTGTTGTCGAACCAATCACATTTGAATAGAACAATATCTCTTCTTAGTCGTCCAGAGAATGAAACTTCAACAATCTCCGTCAGCACTCCATAAAAGTCTTCTTCCAACTGACCGGCGGTGCCTTTAACACAAACCCCGTAGTTATGGGTGCGCATCCCTTCACTCCATTGAAGAATATTAAACTTGTAGCCATTTACGTAGTAAATAGGCCATTTTTTAACAGTCTTCACCGGCCCCCAAGAAAGGGCTTGGAGTAAAGAATCTTCAATATGGTTGTTAGGGTCTTGTATCTATGTACAACATAAGAAGTAGGTCATTGTTACCATATTGACGGGAGTTAGAAGCAAATAGGCTTAAAAACACTTGGTATACGGGTCTTACATGTTGCGCGAACCAACCAACGAACTTGGATGACACCTTACTATGAATTTGGTCATCAGTTAACTCATTTTGCTCAAGTTTTAGCATATCTGTGTATAAGCTATTGAAAGAAACAAATAAGTTTAATATAAAAGCTACGTTAAGAATGTATAATATAACTTGTATGACTTACTCAATAAAGGGTTCCACTTCTGGGCAATTGAGAAGAATGTACAAGTGAGCCGCCTTTCGATCTTTCTCATCAATGTAACATTTTGTGAGCCTGCCCCCCGGGTGACCAGGATAGTTGAAAATCGACGTTTGTTCATCAAACCCTGTGCGGCTGGCTACACCAAGATTGCGGGGAATTCTACTCATTCTAGTTTCTATCTCCGTTGGAAAATAGAAAGAAGCAAAGGTTGTCATTTCTTCGACTAAGTATGCCTCACAAATTGAAGCTTCAACGCAGGCTTTGTTCGACACTTTATCTTTTAAAGAGCGTAAGAATCTTTAACATCATTAACAAGGTGGTGTTAAGTTAGAAAATACTATTATAAGCATGATTCGCAAGTAATTTAAAGAGTTCACCAAGCATTCACCTTTCGAATGGATACATCCAACGATACTGCACTGGGCCACCAACCAAGGCCTCGTACGGTAGATGGATAGGCAAATGCTCCATGGAGTCAAAGAAACTTGGTGGGAAAATCTGCTCCAACTTACAAATCAATACCGGGATAGTTTCTTCCATCTTCACAAGTTTCTCCACACTCAACGAAGTAGCCGTCAACTCCTTAAAGAAGTGACTCAACTCCACTAACGGTTTCCAAATAGGCTTCGGTAAGGCATGAAACGCGTACGGGAGTAGTTGTTGCATAAACACATGGCAATCATGACTTTTCATGCCAAACACCCTGCCCTCCTTCACGTCGACACATCTACTCAAGTTAGAAGCGAATCCGTCAGGCAGGGTCAACCCATTCATCCAAATACACACAGCAATCTGTTGTGGTCTAGTTAAAGCATACTTTGCATGGGGTTTAAACATTCTTCCACGTCCCGCATCCCTCAACTCCAACTCCTTCCTAGAACACCAAATCGGAAGGTCTAGACGACTCTTCTCGTTGTCCTTTGTTCTCCCTTTGATGTCCATAACAGTGTCAAAAATATTCATGAAAACATTACGTTCAGTGTGCATGACATCAATGTTGTGTCTTAACAACAAGTCTTTCCAATATGGCAAATCCCACAAGACACTCTGCTTCACCCAGTGGTGTTCCTTACCGTAACCCGCAAACTCCTTGACACTCTTGTCCCAGATGTAAGGATACTCTTCGACCCTCTGCCAAACCCGTGCACCAGATAACCTACGGGGTGGAGGTTCATTGACAACCTTGTTTTTCTTAAAAGCGGTTTTGTTCCTCCTAAACGGGTGATCCAACGGTAGAAACTTTCTATGACAGTCAAAGAAACTTGTCTTGCCACTAACAGGGAGTGATTCCCCCCCGGTATGTTCCATGCATACAGGGCAAGCAAGCTTCCCAGACGTGGACCATCCAGAAAGCATACCATAGGCCGGGAAGTCGTTAATAGTCCACATCAAAACAGCACGCATCATAAAATTGTTCTTCAAAGACGCATCGTATGTCATTACCCCGACATCCCATAACTGTGATAACTCTTCAACCAACGGTTGCAAAAACACGTCTATGTTCGCCTTTGGATTTTTGGGTCCTGGAACCAGTACAGATAGAAACATGACCTCCCTCTTCATACACATATCAGGAGGTAGATTGTATGGGGTCAGGATGACTGGCCAACAAGAGTAAGCTCTTCCGTATTGACCGAACGGGTTAAACCCATCAGTACATAAGCCAAGTCTTACATTGCGTGGCTCGCCAGAAAAGTCCGGATATAGCTCATCCAAACACTTCCATGCTTTCCCGTCGGAAGGATGGCAAAGAAACCCCTCTTGTGTTCGGTTCAGAGCATGCCAGCGCATGTGTTTTGCCGTGGACAATGAGGCATACAGGCGTTGAAGACGCGGTGTTATAGGGAAGTACCACATTTTCTTCCTGGCCGTCCGGGTTACCTTCCCTCTCCTTTTAACGGTCTTGTAGCGTTCCTCATTACAATACAAACATTTTGTGACACTTTCGTCTGCAAACTCATTTCTGAACAGCATACATCCACCAACACAACACTCTATCTTCACACAACCCAACCCCAAGTTTGCCACTTGTTTCTTAGCACGGTACAGGTTTGCTGGCATTCTGTGATTACTAGGCATGGTGGAACCCATCAGATTGACCATCCTATCAAAACAACCTCCAGAAAGATTATAATCTGCCTTTAGGCTTAAAGCAGCTAGGGAGGCGGATAACTCAGTGTGACTGTTGCACCCGTCCCACAATGGAGTCTGAGCCGCCGCCAACAAATCATAAAATCTCTTCACCTCCGGATTAGGATCCTCCTCTACATTGTCAGAGTCCCCATTACCTGCTTGGTCATTATGTTCCAGCATACGCCCGGTGGAGGGTCCAACATGATCCATCACCATTTGTTCTATGTTGTTGTACGTATCCCTGTTTCCTCCAACCTCGTAGTAAGACTGTTGTAGGGTTACGTCTGATGGTCTACGCGGTAACTGCTCACCATGGTTGTACCAGTAGTGGTATGTTTCCATGAACCCTTTCTCAGTTAGGTGGCACATGACATCATCCGCGTATTCAAAACTCATGCATTTGCACTTTGAGCACGGACAACGAATCTTTTGAGTTGCTTCAAATGCAGGCGTGTTTGCCGTAGCGAACGGAATGAACTCCAATAGCCCCATCATAAACTCCTCAGTCACTCGCCGATTGCTATCTAGTCGGTTGTACATCCATCGCCGATTTGCCGGTACCTCCATTTACAATATCTAACAAGCACGATTTCTGTTACTTTAAATTATTGTAATTTTAGTTGACTATCGGTTGTGAATCACTCTCTATCTCTTTGATGTTGCAAATTGGTGGGGCCCTATCCCATTCGGGATGAATATGCAACCATCCGTAACCCATCCCATAATTGTATGCGGTCTATCTTGAGTTGAACGAATGTTCATTTGAAATTTCGGCAGCATTTCGCATTGGTCCCCGAGTACACAGAGATACGTACGGTATGAAACTCCGCACGCAGACATGCACCCTGGGGACAATACGAAATACCATATCCGAAATTTCAAATCAACATTCATTCAACGTCTCCAGATAGACCACATACAACATTGTTGGGTTACGCCCTACAGGTTACAAATTCATACCAAACTGTCCAACCGGGACAATTCAAGATCCAACACAACACGGTACATCGACCGGTTGTTTTGAAACTTGAACGGGAATCTAATGGGGACACACACGACTAAACCCTACATTATTAACGTTGACTTTCATCTTTTTAGTTCCCTAAGAAAGGGAGCCTGCCGAAATTTTGGTAGAGTCTCCCCTGTAAACTAGACATTTCCCAAAATTAGAAACGGCCTGGTACATACAGAAAACTTGCCAGTATTGATAATTATATATGCTACGCATTGTATGTGATATTGAGAGGTATTAAGTCCTAAATCATGTTATCAACACACAAAATCAAGTCCTAATGAGCTCTGCTCTCCACTAACAAACAACATTACACATGCATAAAATATCATGTTATCAGCACACAAAACCAATTCCTAATGAGCTCTGCTCTCCACTAACAAACAACATTACACATGCATAAAACATTATGTTATCAGCACACAAAACCGTTGCCTAATGAGCTTTGCTCTCCACTAACAAACAACAATTGACATGCATACACACAATGAGAAAGTCAGTGTTAGGGGATTACCTGGGGAATAAAGTCAGGGATGAATATAAAGTTGTCGACAGACGATCAGAGCCCACGCGTAACGTGTGCTAGTCTGCATGACAAACCAATAAGTGGTTGGACAGTTACAATTAGCAAGGAAACTAAACAAAGAGAGACATGTAAAGTAAATTATAGATTAAGTTCATCATCAAAATGGGCGGGACAACAAATTGAAGATACAAGTTTACCTTATATCAAAATCATGTTTAAACTATATAAATTATTCTATATGTATAGCATTGTTCCATTAAAATGCATTTACATTTATAGCCCGAAAATGTAAATTCAAACATGTACTTATTCTTTCCCCTAGCATTTGCTTCTCTGAGTATTCTGTCATTTTCCACCCTTGACATTATGTTACATAGTTTCCACATTCTGCTGTATTTTACATTTTATGTAGTCATAGAGAACCCTGTGGAATTGCCTGTGAAGGTATGTGGTGTATTAAATGCAAGTCTGAACCCCTAAGCCACAAAATTGTCATATATTACACACATGCATTTATTGTTGCCGTCAGTTTCAAGTTGATTTATCCCATCACTCGGTTTTCTTCTGCAACACTCTTCAAACCAGTGACGTGATGATGAAAAGGTGGTGTACACTGTGAATGTGTTAGGTTTTTTATCATTATTCTTGTGTTAATGAGGTGTGAGTGAAGATGGGAAAAGCAGCATGTTGTGATAAGCATGCAGTTAGAAGGGGTGCTTGGACTCCTGAAGAAGATGAAGCATTGGTTAATTACATTACAAAATATGGTCATGGAAGTTGGCGTACACTCCCTAAACAAGCAGGTGTGCAAGTTTCTATTCATTATTGCTGTTTGGTTCTAATTATAAGTCACGGGCTGAACAGGTGAGATTTATTGGTGTGAGATTTATTGCAAGGAAATTCCCAAATGTAAGTTAGGCTATGATGTTGGACAGAACAGGTGCTTTTAACAATTTTTTAAGCAGCTTTTAAGGTACATGTTATTAATGAACATGACAACATCATGTTACCAGAAAAAAAGAGGCACAAAATTAAATTACTGCACCTTATGCAAATAATGGTGAACCCAACTATAATGGTTCTGTCTTTCTCTCTTATAACATGACAATGTCACGTTCCTTAATAGCATGGAAGAATCTTAACCCGTTTTTAATTGGATAAAGTGTTAACTAATATTCTTAAAAGCTAGGACACTTAAGAAAAAAAATTCTAAATTGTTATAGATGCATCTCAATATTATTTTCAATAAAAATATTTTATTATTTATATTATATGGGTGTAGGACTCTGGTTAACAAAATCTATTTACTATTTCTTTAAAGCTAATGGATGGTTAACGAGTATATCATCGTAATGAAATAGTTGAAGTTAAGTGAGTGGTGACCTCGGTTGTCTATATTAAAACTACTGTGGCCGGCTTAGGTGGATAAATTATCTTCGGCCTGACATAAAGCGTGGTTCAATCAGCATAAGGAAGAAAGCACGATTATTCAGCTTCATGGCATGCTTGGTAACAGGTAACAAATTGCTCCTTATGCTGATTTTCTTATACATGCAGACACCTCTATTCTGCCTATGAGCTTGTGCTAAGTACTAAACTTACATTTTGCATCCTATGAAGCCTACCACATTGATAATGCTTGAATTCATGTATTACTTTTACATTGACTCAGCAATTTCTAGTCTAAGGAATCTTCTTTCATCACCTCTCTACATAGAAATAAGAGGATGATATGTTTAGATTCTTATGCTGAATTTACTTACAGTACCTATTAAGTTAATCTTAATCCATTTCTGCATATGGGATATGAATGGTTATCTTTCAAATAGGTAACTATTTGTGTCAAAAAATCCTTGATGGAAAGGGGAGATTTCAAAAGAAATTGGTTATCTTTCAAATGTTTGTGATAGATCCCAGTCGAAAATTCTTCCGGTGATCTATATCAGTATAAGCACCCACATTCTAAAGATAAAACAAGAATAAAATAAAACAACTCACAAATTCAGCGTAGTTCAACACTCCAACTAGCAAATCCACTTACAAACTCTCTCATTACAACTATCCAAGTTAAATATATACCTAAAAAGACAAGTGTAGTTGTGGTGAGAAAACGCATCCTAACCGTGTAAGTTTATAGGGAAAAAAACAGCCAATGGGATATGCTGAAGTAAAAGTTATACGTGGGTGTTCCTCATAAGTTGCAATCAACCAACATTTACTCTCCCTGGGATGTCTTGTTTTTTAGGTCTTGCTATATTAAGACATTGTAACTGTAAAATAGTGATGCCTAATGCCCACTAGTTCTATACATATAACTCACTGCATTTATCGTTGTTACACCATTTTATAAATTTCACATTTTTTCTTCTTAAGCCAAACTTAGATCACCAACAGGAAGGAACCCATTATTTCATATTTCTTATGGACCCTCTATGGTCAGAGCCACATCCATCTGTTGGTTACTCTTCCCCTCAGACCAAGATCAGGCAGAGGAAGTTCTTGGTGGCAAAGAAGAAGAAGAATCAGAACGACGCCGTTTCAGGGCCTTGCAAGTGCGGGAACAACAACAGCAAGTGCGTTTGCGTCGCTTACAACAATCTGAGGAAGTCACAGGAAGAGTTCTTCAAGAACAAGCTTGATGATGGTGGTGATGATGATGAAGGGGTTTCTAAAATTGGGTCTGAAACTCACTCTCTGAGTGTGGTTGAACATGAAGAAAATGAAGAAAAAGGAGAAGACTTGGAGAAGGTTGAGGGGTTAAGGGGTTGGTGGTGAAGCGTAGGAGGGAGAGGATGATGGAGGGAGTTAGAGAGAGTGTTCCTGGGAGTGGGTCTGGGAAGGTTATGAATTTGGTTAAGGCATTTGAGAAGCTTCTCTCTATACGTAAGGATGGTAATGATGAAGAAGATCATAAGGAGGAGTCTATTGAGAACGATAACAACAAGGTTGGGAAATTGGCATTGCCGGGGTTGCAGTTTCATGCACCTTCTGAAACTGAGGTTTCTGCTGCTGGTGGTGGTGGTTCCTCATTTTGCCCACCGAGCTTTGTTTTGACCTCTGAAAACCTTGGCTTGGATAATCGGGTGTCGGTTTCTTCTTCCTGGGATAGTAGCCGTGGAAGGTTGGATTTCATTCTTCAGAATCCATGTTTGGTTTAGACTTTAGTTTTGATCCATTTTGACAGAAAATGATAGATATTCTGGTGTTTCAAGGTTATAAAAAGTCAAGTTGTTTGAAACTAAATTGAGGTGGAAGCACATATTTAACATATGCTATTATGATGTATGCATCAATCCAATTTACTGAATGCTGAATTGTCAGTGAGTGTTAATGCTTTGAACAGTGTTGATTTCTGTGTTGTGAGTGTATTTTTCATCTTGGTGCAGTGTGTGTAGCAGAACTTCAAATGGGGGGCGCAGAAGCAGGACAAATGTAAGGCTTTAGTGAAACTGATATTTTTTGTAATTTTTTAATTAGCGAAAATGCAGAACTGTTAATGGTTTATTCAGTAATCTGCCAATCAGAGTATTGAATGAATGAATTTTAATTGAATGGATTGTTTCAGAGCCTGGAATCATCAAGCACTTTTGAGACAAGGAGGTGGAAAAAGAAGCAGGAGAGAGTCACCAACCAGAAACCATTCAACTTAAGAACTGAGGTAGGTTCTGGAAAATTGATTGATACATTGATAATTTTAAAGTTCACATTTTGTTTTATTGTTAATGGAATGCAAATTGCAGCAAAGAGGAAGGTTAAAAGAGGCAGAATTTGTAAAGAAGGTACAACAGATGATGGCAGAAGAAGAAAAGCAAAGGATACCTATTGCACAGGGTCTTCCTTGGACAACGGATGAACCAGAGGTAAATTATGATCCAAAAAACAATAATTCATCAAATCCATGATATATATTCATTATTACCTGACATGTTTTGGTGCTACTATTTCAGTGTTTGGTAAAACCTGCAGTAAAGGAAAACACAAGGCCTGTTGACCTGAAGCTTCACAGTGATGTACGGGCACTGGATCGCGCTGAGTTTGACCATCAGGTGCTGGTTTCATCTGTATCAGCTTTTTTTCATCCCTATTTATATCTTTGTGTTGGCATTGTTTTTCTTACTTTTGCACAAATGCTTGTATTTTAAGCTCCTAGCCTAGGGATAACTTTAAAGCTGAATTAGTAGACTTGTCATGTTGAATTGTCGATTGAGTTATATTTCATTTTCAGAAGATGTCGACAGTAGGGGTACGGAAACAAGAAATAATGAATATTGAATTATGCAGGTGGCAGAAAAGTTGAGCTTAATAGAGCAATACAAGATGGAAAGGGAAAGACAGCAGAAGGTGCACTGTTACTATCCATATATTCTTGATCTGATTTATCATCCTTCCTTCCTTTCACTAAATAGTAAGTACTGATTTCTTGTATGTTTTACTCCACTATAGTTAGCAGAAGAGGAAGAAATCAGAAGGTTAAGGAGGGAGCTTATTCCAAAAGCACAACCAATGCCATATTTTGATAGGCCTTTTATGCACTGGAGGTAAGGATTGATTCAGTTGCACCTATTCAATAATATTCTATTTAGAATGTTTATCTCATATTGGTTCTTTTTGTATCCTCAAGGTCAATCAAGAGTCCAACTACACCTAGAGAACCCAGGTTCCATAATCACAAGAAGATCAAGTGCAGCTTTTCATCATGGAACGATATGAGCCCCTGATGCCTCCCTCTTTAACTATGTTTCCAAATATTATTTGTTGATGTGAATTGTTAAGTAAATAATATTCTTTTCATCCTCCTCATAATGTTTGTCTAAATATTCTTCAATTTTCTACTGAAAAAAATTTAGTTGCACATTATTCTCTTTTTGGCTTTGGTCTTTTCTGTACAGTGTTTTAAAGGAATAAACTACCTTATTACAACAAACATCAACTACATAAAACGAAAAAGGAATAAGTCATTCGAACATACCTTGACTAGAGAGAAGGAGCTGTTGGAGGGAGCTTCAAATAGAGGATGCTGGACCGGAGGTTTGTGAGAGAGAAACTGAGTGAGGAGCTTCAAACGGAGGAAGACAGAGAGGGTTGGACCTGGACCGGAGGTTTCTGAGAGAGAAACTGAGTGAGGACCTTCAAACGGAGGAAGCCAGAGAGGGTTGGAGCTGGACCGGAGGTTTGTGAGAGAGAAACTCAGTTAGGAGCTTCAAACGGAGGAACAGAGAGAGCGTTGGAGAGACACAGTGACGCCAGAGGAGGAAAAAAGGGAGGAGACGGGTGGAGGAACTCTGAGGAAGGGACAGAGGAAGGGAGGGAGTTGGAGGGATTCGGGGAAACAGAGGAAGGGAGGGATTGAAAGTTAGGGCAAATGATTAGGGAGAGGCACTGTTCGAGTATGAGAAACCCTTAGCGACGGTATTCCACCGTCGATAAAAACGTCACTACAATTAAAACATGTAGCGACGGCAAACTAATTCTGTCACTAATCCCCTGAACATTAGCGACGGCAAACAAATACCGTCACTAATATCATGAACCCTAGCGACGGTTTCACAACCCCGTCACTAACTTCCATTATTTAAATTCAATAGTGTGGAGGGAAGACGAAAACATAGCGACGACAGAGCTTACCGTCACTAATATCTTCATAAATAGCGACGGTACCTTCCAACCGTCACTAATTGTTAGTGACGGCATTGTACTTCCGTCCCTAATTGTTTCATATAGTAGCGACGATGTACGCCTCCGTCACTATTACAAACCATAGCGACGAGGCCTGACCGTCGCTTTAGTTGGAGGGAACCTTAGCGACGGTAAACAACGGTCGCTAACGTTTGCCGCGAACTGAAAACCAGGGCGGGAAAGAAAAAATGGTGGAGTTAAACAATAGCGACCCTTCTAGCGACGGTGTTGACATGGATTAGCGACCGCGTATTATACACGGTCGCTAATGTAGTCGCTAACATATTCTTGTCCCTTTTGTTACGAGACGGTCGCTAACACGGTCGCTATTTAGCGACGGCATATGGTGGTCGCTATTTTGAGGTAGCTGTTTGGGGTTTTTTTGGTTGTGTATGGACACGACAACCCCCTTTTTCAAATACTTCAAAACTACACGACATTAATACATTTTGCCAAAGTCTCACCGAAACCCCTTTTTTCAAAGACACATAGTTTTAAGAAAGTAATTATTGTTTTGATTTTATAAAAAATAGTTTTCTCTTTTCAATTTTATCCGCATTTAATGTCAAACTTCACTATCCTATATTAATTATATAGGTTTGAAAGCATTAAGTTCTTAAGGGTAAATTAGAAAAAAATACAATAAATGCTTTTATTTTTTGTAGGGGTTTATAAAAAGTAACACCATTTTTTATTTTAGGAGTTTATAAAAGGTAATTAAGGGAGCATATTGAAATTGATCCCTAAATGTGTCAATAGGAGACAAAATATTGTGTATTTTAATGAAGTAAACACATTAATCAATCATTCACTTTGTTACGATTGGATTAATAAGTCTCCGCTTTTTAAAAATGCATATGTAGTCCATTGGAGGTGACTTTCTTCTAGTTAATAAGTCATATGCTAACTTCATCACAAGACTGTTAACTTTTATTAAATGTTACACCATTAAATTGCCAGCTAAACATCATTTAAAATATAAGACGCTTATTAATATCTCTAATTTGATTTGATCACACTCATCACTGCCACCAACACATAGACCGACGATGGAATTTCTATAACTAAACTATTAGCCTAATCGAAATTTGAGAAATATTTCACATTCGGAGACGGTTTAATATGCATGCGATGATTTGTTGTACCATGGAGATACTTGAATATTCTTTTTATGCCCTGCCATTAAACTACCTTGGTCCTTTTATTATACTAATCTTCAACAATGTTTTTATATCGGGTGAAAGCATGAACAATATCTTTTTTTTTTCTTCTTGTTTTAAAGGAAAGATACATGTGAATTGACTGAAATCATTAATAATATGAACATAGTATTTGAAACCAAAAGAATAAATTATTGGAGCAAGGCTCACACATTAGTGTGAGTTGGTCCAAGGGGCTCCCCAACACAAGAGGAAGAGATCATAAAGGGTAAAAGATGCATTTTTCCATGTTAATAGGCTTCTCAAAAACTAAATTCACAAAAACTAAACTTTGCATCACAACTTTGTCAAACCTCATCAGACTCTATTACTAGGATGTCTAAGTCCTATATGCTGGTTTTCTATAACAGATACATAAGCACGCAAAAATTTATTAAACCTCCATTTGATGTTTAGATTGTGGAAATATTTTTTGTTTTTATTTTATTTTTTATTTTTAATTATAAATTGTCATTTTGTTTTATGTTTTTAAAATTTTTTACATAAATAATGAAAATAATTTTTTTCTATTTTCATTCTTTTTAGTACAAATTTTTGAAAATAGAAAATATAATAATAGTTTTGTAATTGAAATTAAAAATATGAAATAAAAACAGGAAATATTTTCAAAATCCAAACAACACCTTAAATTCTAAGTTGATATCTGAGAGTTTATAAAGTCATCTTTTAAGTTTTCCTATTAGAGCCTTTTTCGTCAACTCCTTCACATAACAACAGTTCATGTCAAATTCAACAAAGATATTATTATCAATACTAGTTTGGAGATGCTGAAGAGATTTTTAGTGATTTTTGACACATAAAAGACATGATGTAGATTGAGTGATTTTAATTTTGCATAACCACCAGCAACAATTTTTAACTTTTCACCACTTAGTGCTTACCTCAACATAGTTAAAGAGTGATAAGAATGTGAGTAAATCGATATAATATTTTTTCAAAATTTATTATAATTTTGGTAATATCATTTTAAATATAATTTTTACTAATTCAATTAAGTTTTATCTTTAATTACAATAAAGAATAGATCCATTTACCATTTCCAAACAAATAAAATAAATTTAATTTCTTCGTCCAAACAAAGTTTAAACAACAAGAACTCGATTTAATATAAAAATTGAATTCCCGAGAATTTTCACAACCTAAAAATATTATTGTAATTTATCCAATAATTAATTGCCATGCCTATTTTATTCATTCACAATGGATTGAAAAAATAAAACAGCTGCCCTTATTAGGAAAGAACATGATAATTATGACTTTTTTTTAATGTGCAACAATTATATATGAATTATAATTATATTACATGGAGTAGTTTTTATGTTTTCAGCGTATGCAGACTAGTGTTGTTTTAATGGTCACTTTCGTGCAGAGTTAGAAGGCATTAGCTGTGGTTTTGGGACAAGGGTTACAGGAAGTGATGATTGCGAGGAAGTGGCAACCATCATATGTACCATCCCCTTTTTAACCATTAAGGGTCTGTTTAGTTTTTAGTTAGAAAAAAAAAAAATTTAAGAGTAGATATTGATTTTTCATGCCTTTCGAGACAGTCAAAATCTTTTCTAAGGTATTATTAGTGCTTTTTTGTTTTGCCACTTGGTTTTTTTAGAACAAAAATTTCATTAACCCGAATAACAATTTCATAATAATTCTTTTTATAACAAAATCATGAATTAGTTATTTTATTATTTATATTTATGACCGAATATTAGAAAGAATATATATATATATATAATGATATTTTTAATTGGAAATTGAAGAATAATTAATTTAATATGTAGAGATAAGATTTTAGGCCGGTTTGTTTAAGTTTATTTTTAAGTGTTTTTTAAAAAAGATTTTTTATAATCAATTTTTTAATAAACAGATCAGAGTTGCTTCTTAAAATAAGCAGATCAACAAAATTTTTTTAATTAAAAAAACACTTATTTCTTAAAATAAGTTTAAACAAATAAATCTTCTGCCTCTCACAATAATTTTTTTTCTCAATAAATACAAGAATAGGATTTGACCTCTTATATGTTTAAAGGACTTCCCAATTTACCAATTATACTTTGTTGGTAAATTGATGGTATATCCAATGTCTAATTTTGTTACATAGGACACCCCACCTTTTCTTAATAAATATAAAATTTTTGGTCGGGGGCAGACGCACATGTCTTCTAGTGTAGGCAGATGCACCAATTGAGTTGAAATATACTGCATATATGTTTAATATTTTATTTTATTTTGCATATAGTGAATCTAAAACTTTTTATATTTATTTATTCAAATAAAGTAGGGCAAACTTATATATTTTATAATTTTCAACTCATTGAATTTAAATACATTATATATCTAATTTTTTGATCTAATAATCAATTTCCCCCCTTTCCCCAACATATATGTTACTTCTCATGGCATGTATAATAATGTTGAATTCACATTTTTAAAAAGAATATGTGATCTTGTAGCGAAGTTAGTTACAACTCAAAAAATGATGTTTATCAATTAATTTTTCTATTAGGAAGATTGTGAAAAATTAATTATGCAACTGAATTGGAAATTATGGATGAATGATTATTTTTTAACTCACATTAAAAAAGATGTGTCTAACAACATTAATAATGAAATGATTATTCAATGATTCTAAAACATAAAATTACGTGATGACAATTATAAAGCATATAGTTATTTAATTTTATATAATTTTAATATTCATAGTATTTAATGTTATTTTTACATCAGGATAATCATTGTTATTAATTTTTAATATTGTATTAAATTGATTTAGTTATGTATGTGCTGTTTATTTTCGCATTCAATTAACTTATCAGAGATTTGTCAAAAATAAAAGAAAAAAATCCATGTATTAAAATAAGGGTTAATTATCTCAAATTACAGGTAAAATTAATATATTTATATTTTTTACAATTATATTCTCACGTCTGATTAGGGAATAAGCATATTTCACAAATTTTGGGTGAATAAAATTTTAGATAAGGGTCCGGTTCACGTTAATAATTAAAAATAATAAGCGCCTAATAAACCACTGACATATCTTGCAAGTAACTCTCTCTTTCACTCTTACATTTCCGATTGTCATTGTTTTCTCGAGAACCAAACTGAAAATCACAGCGATACTTGAATTCAATTCAATCGGTTTCAGATGCAGTGAGATAGCAAGCACCGCCGTGTCAGCGGAGCAGAATGGGGAGAGAAACGGAAATCCTCTGTCGCCTCGCCGCGAACCACCTCCACCTCGCCCAATTCGAACCCTTACGCGGCGTTCTCCTCGCCCTCCGAGCGCGAAACCGCGACCTAGCTCGCGATATTCTCCAAACCATCGTCGCTCGATCCGGCCGGTTCCCCAACATCGCCTGGTCCCCTTCATGTTCCTCCCCCGCGCTCCTCACCTTCTTGTCCACGCTCGAACTGTTGCAATTGGACAACGCCTCTTCAGCATGGAGCTTCGACGATGAAACGCTGCGTTTACGCGCCGAGTTCTTGCTTCTCGTTCAGGATTTGATCGACCTGGTGTCCGGGGACGGTGGCGAGTGGGGGGAGTTTAGGACAGTCCTGGAAAGGGTTTTGGAATCAGGCGTGAAGAGGCTGAGAGTGGATGCGGACGGTGATATCGATATGAGTGAGGGTTTTGTTGAGGAAGGGGAGATGACGAGTTTGATTTTGGATCGTGCGGGGAATTTTGACGCGCTTTGTCGGAATATAGATAGGCAAATTAGGCACTGGGACGGTGAGGATTTGGGTTTGGCGATTACTGTGGAGGGAAGTGAGGAAATGGAAGAGGATGTTAGGTTTCTTCGTGGGATACAGAGGACGGTTCAGGTTGTTCATTTGGATGCTATGAGGGAGAATCTCAAAGAGGGTGATACTGAAAAGGCTGTTTCCCATATACGTTTTCTTCATTTTGGTTATGGACTTGAAGACCCATCTGAGTACCGGTATGCTCCTTTTTAGAACTGTGGTGTTTGTCTTGTATGTATTTTCACATTCGATGTATAAAAGAAACATGGAGCTTCTGATGACCGGTTCACACTTGCGTGTATAGGATGCAATAGGTATCCAATATAACTATTCTTAAAATATATGAAACATGATACATGTAAAATACATATCTATATATGCATCAAATTTCATTAAAATATTGAATTTGAAGTTGCAAATTACAATCCTACCAGTCCAAATAAAAAACATGATTTTTGGATATAGCTAAAACAAAACTAAAATTTTGAATGATTGTCTTCATAATTATCTGTGTATTTCTTACAAATAGAAATAATGTTAATCTCATTTGTTTCTTATGCATCATTTAAAAAGATGACAACTTCAATTTCTAGTTCATCAAGAGATGATGTTCATGTGTCTCTATCTTGTAGATGCTTCTATGTGTCATATCTATCTACACTAGAATTTTATAACCTTTTTAAAAGCTTAAAAATTTAGCGGAGAAGCATCAGTTAAGTATATGAGAATATCGGCATGCCACGTATCGAATACATACATGGGGTTAATGAAAGTATTGATGCTTCATAGCACTATGGGATTTGAAATTGTTTTTATCATGGGCTTCAAGAAACCATGACAGGTATTGTTTCTAGTTTTTCACTTGAACTATAGAAACTTTGAGTAAGCAAATAGCATTTCCTTAATTCATTTATATTTAGTTGTAGGCTCAGCGCTTAGGTGGGCTCTTTTCTCGAAATTATTAATATTATTTAGATCAATGAATAAGTTACTATTGAATAAACGGGGTGAATGTACATTTGAGAGGATAGGAGCATAAGAGATCTTACTAAAAGAGAAGAAAAAGAAAACAGTGTGGCAACATGGCTCAAGAAGGCTGTAAGGGTATCTCTTTTTGAATGTTTGTAGTTTAAATTCATGTGAAATAGTTGCAACTCATGAGTAAGCACCCTTGAAAAATCAATAACCAGACCCCTATTCTCCATTCTGGAGGATACTTGGAAAGATTAAATTCCTATCCTATTATCTGTAAGTTTACAATATTCCTGTGTTTTTTATGCTTTTTCTCATTTTTCATGGATACTATCAGTGTCTTGAAATGATAAATAATTTATCTTTCTTTTATTTGTTAAGTAAGTTGATGAGGATCTTTCTCCTTTCTTAATTAATTATTTATTTATTGTTTCCTTGCAACAATTTTCCCATTCTAGATGATCATCCCTGCCTGTTTTCTATTTCTTTTGTAGCATAGTTTTGAAAGATCTTGTGAAGATTGTTTTATCAAGAAGTGAGAGGTTTGGGGACTCTTGGTTTACAATGCGTAATCAATTGCTTCAGATTTATAGTGAAGCCCTCTCATCAAATTGCAGAGATATTGTTCAAATGGTGCAGGTATGTAGTATCTCTTCTTTCTCCTCAGGGTTTCATTTATATATTTCTCAACAAAGCCTTTGGTTAGTAGCATACTATCATTGCCACATGCTGTTGTTGTATTCTTTTGTTGCTCAAGAATTTCATCTCCTTAGCTTGTTCAGATGTAAAGTAATTATCATTAAGGAAGTGCTAAAGTGACAATCACAGAATGTATGCATCAGTTCAAATGGGATGCAAGAAAAAGAAAGCAACAAAAGATAAGAATCTTAAAGAACTTTTGATTCTGAGATGCCTCATGTTAAAGAAAGCAGCCAAAAAAATTCTTCAAGCTAGCAGAAATTTCTGGGAATGCTTATTTTTTCTTTAGAGAGTTTAGTGATTTGTTAAAGCATTTTAACTTCTGATCAATAAGTTCATTCACAGAAAACTACCATTACATTTTCTGCTGTCTCCCTCTTTCCTCCCCCATGAATCCAACTTGGAGAAATTGGTTCTACAACTGCCCAACTTGTATCAATTTAGTTGGTCACTTTCTCACTTTGTCTTGGGGGGTTATTCTTGTCATCCTTTATTTAAAATAGTGTCTACTTATTGATGAGTTTTCAACATAGATTTTTTCCCTAGCCATTTAATTTTAATGAAAATTGTATTTTGTTTGTTTATATTAAACATCAATGCTTTTCTTTAGAGCATCCATGATGAGCTATTGTCTGAAGAGATTGAAATGGATAGAGTTCAAACTGAGAACTTCATTCCGCGCCCTCTTGTACATCTTCAAAGATATCTGGAAGAACTGAAGGCTGTTAAGAAGAATACAAATGATGAGGCATTATTCCAGAATGAAGTAATCAGATCTTGCAAGACAGATATGTATCATTATGCCCGTGTTTCCGGACTACATGTGCTTGAGTGTATTATGGATACTGCCCTGTCAGCTGTGAAGAGAGAGCAGTTGGAAGAAGCTAGCAATGTATGTGCCTATTTTTGTGGGTTCTGTTAATATTCGTTTATATAAAAATTGGTTTTGTATCAACTATTGTATGAACTTCCAATTTAACTCTCCGTACAACTGTTCATTCAAATATAAACTCATGTATTTCTTGTTTGTGGCAGTTGCTCCAATTGTTTCCACAACTTCAGCCTTTGGTAGCAGCCATGGGTTGGGATTTATTGGCCGGTAAAATAGTAGCACGGAAGAAATTAATGCAACTTCTCTGGACAAGTAAGTCACAAGTAATTCGGCTTGAAGAATCTTCTCTTTATGGTAATAAATCAGATGAGGTATTTTTCGACTTTTCATGTTTCAAAATTTGCTTTGTGGGTACTAATTTTTCATGGTAATAAACCAGTAGAACTTATTCAAAATACATTGATCTAATTTTTTTTTGGCAGATGTCGTGTGTGGAGCATCTATGTGATACCTTGTGTTATCAACTTGATCTTGCCTCTTTTGTTGCTTGTGTGAATTCTGGACAGTCTTGGAATTCAAAATTCTCATTAATTATTTCTGGAAAAGAACAAGTGGCATTTAGAGATGAAGATGCTTATTCTGATCCTTTTGTTGAGAACTTTGTGTTGGAACGACTTTCGGTCCAGAGTCCTCTTCGGGTAATACTTTGTTATGTCAAATATTACATTCTAATCATTATGCTTGGAATTCTTTCCTATCTTTGGAAGGGTTACTTTTAAATTTAGGTATTGAGCTTAACTCAATCTTGAAAACTAGCTCATAGGATGAGGATTACCCCCCACCATATATATTTTTGATTGATCATATCTCTAGTCAATGTTAGACTTTCATCACACCCCTTCCTGCCCAAGAATGAACATCTGAAGTGTTGACAAATATGGGTGGTCCTATAACGTAAGACTTACAATACATCCCCTCACGGGTGGTCCAACAATGGATCTAAGATAGACTTTGATACCATCTTAAATTTGGGTGTTGAGCCTAACTTAATCCTAAAAGCTAGCTCATAGGATGAAGATTATCTCTCATCTTACATATTTTTAATTGATCATATCTCTAGTTAATGTGGGACTTTCAACCGTTATAGTTGCCTAATGCCTATCAATACTCACTGATGTGATTGTTGGCACATAACATAACCAATTTTATTTCTCCAATCAGTATGCTTGGAACTTCCCTATATTTGGAAGGGTTACGGTTGCTTAATTGCTATCAACAATTAGTAATTACCGATGTGATTGACTAATAACATAAGGAATTTTATTTCTAGTTTCATTTAAGAAAGCCCTCTTGTATAGTATAGGAGCAATTTTACTCTTTATAAGAGATGTGACAACCCAACACATGAGTTAACTTTTTGGATGAGTTAGTATTTCTTATATGGTATCAAAATCTGACTTGTCTTGAATGTTGGGCCATTTGCAAATGTTGCAAATTTCATGTGTCAGATGTCCAATCTTGGGTATGAGCTGTGAGGGGGTGTGTTAAGATGTCTTACATTGGCTAGGAATATGACCACTTCACTCCCATATATGGGATGTGATTGAATTGCATATTTGAACTTGTTTTTCATGATACATGATGTACATAGAGCAGCAGTTGCTGGGGATGCATTTATTTTTATTCAGAAGAAAGAGGCAACATGGTTGTTTTCTTGAGATTTATAATCTTGGATGGCAGCATTTCTTTATTTTGGTAATTCATTGATGCCATTTGGCAGTATAAGACTTTTGACTTTTATGTAGTGGGCATATATTCATTGATGAACAGAAAGTTGATTTGGGAAGATTGTTTGTTGAGGTGTAAAATCATAAAGGACAGGTAGTCAGCCTTAAATAGCATGTAATCTTTATAAAGAAGAATTTATAATAAATTGATAGTAATATACTACCTCTGTCCCTTTATAACTTATATAAGACCCTGCTAAGGAATTTGTTTATCCCATTTTATAAGACCCGCTTCTAAATTTCTACATTGTAAATTATTATTTTGACCAAAATTCTTTATTAATGTGTAACTTTTTTGTAATCAAAATAACAATAAATGAGGTGCATTAATGATAGACCATCTATCTTTTCTGTGATATTTGGGAAACATCAAGGGCCACCTTTTATCTACTACTATGCCTTCTCATATGTAGAGAGTAAGATAATGTGAGTCGCAATAATTTTAAGGGAAATTTTAAAAAATTAATAAGGATTGTAGAAAAATTTAATGATTTCAAGCTCAACTAGATTAACTAACTTTCTTAATACTTAGAAATTAGGTAACAGGAAAGGGATGGAGGTAATATAATTATATAATATTTTAATTAAATCTTTCAAAATTTATTTGAGATTCATTATACTATGGAATTTGGATGTTAAATATGATAGCATAATCTTCTTTGTAGGTACTATTTGATGTTGTTCCAGGCATAAAATTCCAGGAAGCCATTGAATTGATCAGTCTGCAGCCAATTGCTTCTACTGTGGAAGCCACGAAGAGGTGTGTTTAAGATATATTGTTTCTTGCACAGTGATGGTCTTTGGATTTATCTTGATATTAAGACAGATATTACCCAAGTGGTTGGGTCTGTCTGTTAATTAGATACAAGACACGCTTCATTATGTATTTCTATGAGAAAATTACCCCAAAAGCTATGTTGCGCAGATATACCCAAAATTGAGATGTGCTTGTACCGTACTCGTGTCTGGTAATGGATACTCATTCCGTATTATTGACTGCGTATCCAAACGCATGTTTCTAATAATTAAGATTAATTTGTTTAGCTAGTTGTTTTTAGGCAAATTTGTTTAGCTAGTTTAAATTTGAATTTGAAATATTAAAATCTCAATAAAAATTTCATTTTTTAATGATCTTAATCTATTTCAAAAATATTTTATTAGATAAATAAATCATTTAGGAATTTCAAGTTAAAAGATAAGTTATCTGAACAATAATAATCACCTTTAAAAATGAATCAATACTTTTATGATCTTTATCTCAAAAAATAATGTGAATTTTTAGAAGATTTGGTTTATATGACAACAAGAATACAAACCAAATTAATATCTATATATTTTTCACAGATGATTTTAATCTAATAAAAGGTAAATCCTTAATTTCTTATCGTTAAATTTCCTCCTTCTATATAATGTGGATGTAAACTATCAGACTATCATTCATCAAATCTTAGTAGCTAGTATAATTAGATGCATAGATGAACCAAATTTTGAAAAGGATAGTCTAAATTGTGGTGAACATATAGAGGATAATTAGATGGATAAATTGATATATTTTCTTAATGATGATTGTTCATAATAAATTTGTTCTCTTGTTATTAATTTATATTGTTATATTTCAATTTCATAGATTTGTAAGGGATATTTTTTTTAGAGACTTTTATGTATATTTGTTAAGTTGTTATTTCATTGAAATTTAAAGAGATTATTATGAAGTTTTCAATATGCTATATATAACTATAAATATAATTTATACTTATATTTAATATATATTACCATACCCGTACCCTACAATTTTCAACAATGATGTATCTGTGTACCCATTCCGAATTACACCCGATACTCATATCCGTATCTGTACAACATAGCCAAAAAAGAATGCTTGGTAAAAAACGTTTCTATCACAAGCAATCACTCAATTGATAGTGAAAGTTCTTTTTTTGGTCTTGTGTGCATGCGTGCTTGCACTTAATGAACATCCATTTTGGTTGGAAAATAAAGAAAAGAAATTTGTTTTGCCCTAGATGTTCCATTTGTTCTGTTTTGTTTTGTTTTTATAGGAAAAGGAAGTTTTATGAAGTGCCTTACAGATAAGTACAATGAAGGAGGATAAAATATTCCTCACAGTCCAAAACTGTGAAAGAAAAGCACAAATGAAAAAAAAAAGACTCATGAATGTGGCAAGGTTGCCAGTATCTTTGCTTATGTATATATATTATAGGATAGGAGTTAAAAATATTGTACCTTTATCAACTCTTCCATTCTGTAATCTATTCATGTCCTTTCAGTTGTTTAATTATTTGGTTATTCCTGGCAGCCAAGGTGTGATATTTAATTATCATTATTTTTACATATGTGATATTCAATTGTTTGAGATGGGATCAGTAGTAGACAAATGATAATTTTGTCAACTATGCTGAATGGGCATTCTGAGTCTCTGACTAAATAACTTGCATTAGGTTAAATAACTTGCATTAGGTTATCTTCAAATATGAAATTTAGGAGTATCTCTTCATCTTCTGCACCATTTGGTTTGTTTTTGGATTTGTCTCATATATCATGCTTCTTTTTCACATATTGGCATGTAATTTGGTGGGTCCTTGATTGGGTGTAAGCTGCACTCATGTGGCTAGACCTTTCTGATGTGAATTGTTCAAATGTATATATCCTATGATTAGCACGTGATGTTTATTGTGTTATTTGAGCCTTATTTTATTTTACTGATTTTCTATCTTTTATCATAGGAAGCAAGATATAGAACTCATGCATATGCGTTATGCTCTAGAATCAACTGTTCTTGCTTTAGGAGCTATGGAAAGGAGTATTTCTGATGATGTAGAAGCTCATGAAGATGTGCCAATATTTCATTTGAAGGACTTGCAGAATCATTTTGATGCAATTAGTAATCTTCCACGCAAGGTTATTCTCTTTTCAGCTATTATTTTCAAATTTGTCCAATTGCTTTCTTCTCATGATGGTAATGTAAGCAGTTTTCTTTATGTAGTTGTGTAAAACAAGATTTTTTCATAATCATATCCACCTCATTCCTCACGTATTTTTTTAGTTGTAATTAATTCCCTCCCTCCTGAGTTTGAGGAAACTTCTATCCATTGATAAATGATAATTGCTGTGTTTGTATTGGGATATTTTTTGTTATATTTGGATATATTGTTAACCGTTTCTTTGTCTGCAATATTACTTTTATCTATTTAATTTAAAATTGAAAATGCATATGCTGTATTTGGACCTTTCAGTTAATTGATTTTCACAATATAAATGCTAGGGAAAAGTTCATGATAGATGTATTTTGTCAAGTGTCTGTGACTAGATGTTAAAATTGTCAAATGGTATTTATGTGGTATGATACATCTAAATCTAATACTACCTCTGTTTTAAATATAAGCAAAAGTAACTAATTTCGCATATATTAAGAATAATGGTTGAAACTTGAAAGTAGTTATTTGAATTAATGTTATCATATATTTGATGTAGTTTCCTAAAATACCCTTATATCATCTATTGCATAAAGAATTAGTTGTGTTGTGAATATGTACAAATAGGACATATTTGGTAGACAAACATTTAATGACATTAAAAAATATAATTTTGCTTTTATTATGAGATCAAGAAATTCTACTAAAACTTGCTTATATTTAGAACCGGAGGTAGTAGAAAGGGTCCTTGTGTTAATGTCTTTCAGTGATCTTTGTATTTCTTTAAATTCTAATATTTGAAGTGTTTTCATTAATTGTTTGAATAATAATTTCCTTTTCCAGTTGTTATTATACCATACTTATCTAACACCAAATTTTCAATCATGCAGATTTTCATGGTGAATGTCATAATTTCGCTACTGCATATGGATAATATCTCTGTTAACTTAATGCATTGTGGATCACCAGGAAGCAATTTTAAGTTATCTGATGCTCACTATTCAGAAGAAAGTTCAACGAGAAGTGAAGGGGGGAATAAAATGGTCATATCTTTCACTGGTTTGCTACTTGATATATTACGTCATAATATTCCATCCTCTATGGTTGAATTAGAGAATGCACTAGATGATGGGGTTAGCACAACCAGTAGACAAGCCCTTGAGTGGAGAATCTCAATCTCAAAGCGTTTCATTGAGGAGTGGGAATGGCGGTTGTCAATTTTGCAGCATCTGCTACCATTATCCGAACGCCAATGGAGATGGAAGGAGGCACTCACAGTGTTACGTGCGGCTCCCTCCAAGCTACTTAACCTGTGAGTTTTACCAATTTCTAAAGCATAAAATGTCATAAACTTGCCACTTCATATTTGTTTTTCAGAAGTGAGTTACATGTGAAAACTGCATAACTACTTCAGCAGCTACAGCTTGATTAATTTGTTTCACTTGTTATTTGTGGAGCTTTTGTCATGCTTATAGAGAGAGTGATTTATTCTTTCCTGTTTATGTAATTTATATTTTTCAGTTCTGTTTTCTTTTTTTGGTCTTTTTTCCTTTTGTAATGGATTTGCTTAGAGTATTATATTATATAATAGTGTTGTCTATAGCAAATTGTGGAAAATAGTGGAAAGCCAACCATCTATCTCGGGAAATAACAAAAGAGTCGCTTAAAGGTATAAATGAACTTGTTATATACCCTCTTCATTTCTATTTGACTGTTCACTTAAAGATACAAATCTTGTTTTTATTTAACTGTTCACTTAGAATTTGAAGAGAGTATTAATTGTCCATTTATAATTTCAACGAGTAGTTCTTCCAATAATACCTTTATTGACGTTAAAAGTGAAGAAATTTTTTAATTTAAGAGCAATAAATAAGAGAGATAAAAATAAATAGGAAAAAATCAATTTTTTTATTAAAATTAACAACATCAATTACATCTCTTAACATGCGTATCTTCTCTCTCCGAACAGTTAAATAGAAACGGAGGGGATTATATATGTTGAGAGAGAGAGAGAGAGAGAAAACGAGAACATATGAATTCTGTGTGTTGTGATCATATCAGAGCTTTTGTATTTATAGGGAATTGTGCATAATTACGGGATACACAGTTTCCTAATTACATAAAGATAAAATCAATATAATTAATCCTAATATGTATAGTTACTATATTTACAAAACTATATACATAGGAGTGCATTGCATGAACAAAGGGAGATTAGTAGAAGTCATGCGCAGTTTTGCATCCATTGTGGATGTTCATTTTTTTCCCTTAGTAAAACTATTCTGCCAAGTGCAGAGCCTACAACATCTACCATGCCTGCAACCACTGTTGTGGCCTGTTTCTCAGAATCACAGATTCTTCCAAATCTGTAATGCTACAGCGCCGCTATAGCCGTTATTTAACAACATTGTTAGATGGCACTACGGACTAATGCTCTGTTACTGGTTTTGTTTATATTGTTGTTTTTCTGTTCTAGGATGGTTTATTGTCCTCCTCCTTCTATTCTATGTACTTATTTGTCTTGCATTAGTATTTTTTTGACCCAAAAGAATCTGATATTTTTTCCTTCTGCAGTTGCATGCAGAAAGCCAAGTTCGATATAGGAGAAGAAGCTGTTAATCGATTTTCATTGTCTGCTGAAGACAAAGCTACTCTTGAGTTAGCTGAATGGGTGGATAGAGCCTGCAAAGAAACATCTGTATGTTCTTTATTTCTTTGAATTTTTTATAACTGTTGAACTTCTGCTTTTGAATGATTTTTTCTGTTATATCAATGTGTTATTGGCATATTGATTTTGCTAATACTTACCTTGTATTTTCCTTTTCTAGATGTTATTTCTGTTTCTGAAGTAATTTTTTTTAGGTTGCCATTTTTTTCTGTGGCGAAAGTAGAACTTGAATATGAAGGAAAATGAAAAATACAACCGGGGAGTAGTGTAAGTTATTTTTAAAAGTAGATATTTATAAGCAATCAACCAATGGGGTTAAAAAATTCAATCAAGCTTTTCAGGGGACAGGGAACCTTCCTTACAGTAAAAAACCCTAGGTAAAGCTGCAATGGGATTTCCAAATCACACTCCTACCCTATATGATATTTGTAGGTGCAAAAAACACCCTTGCAAATGTAGGCCTGATCCTCCAACTAAATAATGCTTAGAACCATATAAACTGCGAACTGCTAAAGAGTTTGGCTTCCCATTCTTGCTGAACCTTTGAAATTTATTCTTAAATTTGAGTATTGGGCCTAACTCAATCCTAAAAGTTAGCTTATAGGATGAGAATTACCCTCTACCTTATATACTTTTGATTGACCATATCTCTAGTCAATATGGGACTTTTAGCACACCCCCTCACGCTCAGGAATGAAGCGTGGATGAATATAGGTGGCCCACGGGACTTATTAACACACCTCTTCACACTTAGGAATGGGACGCGGTTAAATACGGGTGGTCAGTGGGACTTATTAACATACCCTTCCACGCTTAGGAATGGAGTGTGGATGAATACGGATGGTCTGTGGCGCTTATAAAACACCCCTACACTCAGGAATGGAGTGTGGGCAATATGGGTGACCCAACAACGGATCTAGGATAGGCTCTGATACCATCTTAAATTTGGGTATTAGGCCTAACTCAATCCTAAAAGCTAGCTCATAGGATGAGGCTTACCCTCCACCTTATATACTTTTGAATGACTTTTAACACTTACTATGAGAGAAATTACCCCAGACGGATTAGTCCGTAAGAAAGTAGGAGCCTGACAATGGAAATATGCCTGGGAATGACATAACAGGTTTCCAAATTCACACGATATCATTTGTGGTAATGTCTATAATCTATATTTCTTCTGAATATGACTTTCCAAACAAAAGCTAAGTTTGGTATGTTAGAGAAATGGCTAGAGTTTCGCATTAATTTTGATTTAGAGATGGCTAAACTTAAGGACAAAACCAAACTGAAGATAAAAACTTATTCCAAGCAGATTCAAGGGCAGGGAGACACCCCTATGGATGTTGTATTGCAACCAAATACACCACAAACTACTGAAACTAGCAACATCATTGCCACAGAATTTTGGCCTCTTTTCTACGAAGACATTTATAAAGAACCAACAAAAAATACTTATGCAGTGATTGTAATAACTAAAAAGTGATTGTTTCAAAGAAAGGTGGGCAATGTATAAAGATGTGTTGTGTTGTTTCAGAACTGGATTGCCATAACACATGTAAAGTGAAAGAGCAGTGAGAGGATCAGGGCTTGATTTTGTTCTATTGGTTGTTTAAATGGCCATCAGTTGTGAGGTTGATTGGTAGGATACCTCCTCCCTCAAAATCATTGACCTGTATGATTTGTCTCTCCACCTTCTTCTTTTTCTTGACCTTTGGTGTATGGGGCAATTTAATGAATATAATCTTATAGGTTTTATATTATATGCTAGGATATGTAGATGCCATTATCATTTTCAAGTAACCCAATACTTTGTTTTTATGTATGTTGCAGATATACCTCTTTTTTTTTTTTTTAATTTTAGGATTATCGTGAGTTCAGTTGACTAGTCTTGGTTACAATGATTTGTGTGGCTTCCCTGTTAGCACATTCTTAATGGTTTCTAATTTCTTATTGTGAATGATAATACATATATATATTTTTTTTTTGCATATATGCAGGTTGATGATGTGGTATCCTGTGTACAGGATCTAAATTTTACCTCCTTACGCTCCCAGTTGGGTCCCTTGGCTACAGTAAGTGCCTAAAATGATATGAGAGCAATTTAGGCTTCGTCATTTCATCTAAGAGGGAAAAGAATGCTTTGTGTTTGGTTGGTTCTGAGAATGTGTATTTCTTGCTAGATTCTTCTTTGTATTGATGTTGCTGCAACTTCTGCCAAATCTGCAAAAATGTCTCAACAACTACTGAATCAGGTGCTGCTGTCTTTCTTCAATAGATTCTACTCTAAGTGGTTTTTCACCTTGACAAAAGAAATTAGATTACTGAAAGGGAAGACAGAAAGACAGTACATTTATTATTAAAATTAGTCAGGTGAAACTAATTCTTTTCATTAGGTTTATTGGATGTTGTGAAAAAGGACAGATTATTAGAGTAAAGTAGTAAACATTGTCATATAAGCCAGGAACAAATTTCTGTAGACCTATTCATTGTTCCATTAGGTAGTTTGGTTTTATCTTTCATCTTTAGGAGATATGTTTCCTTATTTCAACAGTTTTTACCAAGAATTTCATCCAGTTGGCCAATTTTATTTCATGGCATGCTATTGAATGCTAACTAGATTTTGTGTTTATTATCATACAATGTGCAGGCTCAAACTATGTTATCTGAGATATACCCAGGAGGATCCCCCAAAGTCGGCTCCACTTATTGGGATCAGATTCTTGAAGTGGGAGCCATCTCTGTGTCACGGCGTCTTCTAAAGCGCTTACACGAGTTCTTGGAACAGGTGAGGACTTGGGTATTATTTACAATATCCTTTCCTGATTCTAAGGATTGGCATTAGCTAAGTATATTACCATGTCAGCTTTTGTTTTTTCCCATTGAGCTGGTTGTATATGCAGATACAAAGCTCTTTCTTTGGCTTTGTTTAAACAGACTCTATGCTGTGTTATTATTTGAGATAACGTGATTGTGTTTTTGGGTGATCCACAACCCTCTTCCTATCCGGGCAGTGCAAATTGGTGCACTAGATAGTATGCAAAATTCCAAACTGAACTGGCTTTTGGATAATAGAATGTACTCTGGTTTTAACGTATTTTTGTGTGCAACTTTGGTCAGCATGCCTAATTTACTACAGAATACTTTTTTAGATAATCTAGTAGTCTACCGATTTTCAATTTCAAAGGATACCTTTCTTGCTGATGGCATGATCACTTATTATTGCCTTCTTTTGTGCGTTGGTCTTTTCTTTGGCGGTGTAATGTGCTTCAGTCTTTATTGTGATGGAAGCCCATCCATGACATTATCAACATAATAAGAATAAACTTATGTGATTGAATCTGAATATGTATTGCATAGTGAGACCTTTGATCCGGGGTGTAGAATATGAGAAAGAACTCTATTTGTGCTGAGCAAGGCTTGTAATGTTCCATGCCCGAAGACTTAGTGAGTATAGATGATTTGCTTCACACTGTCAATCCCTTCATCTTACGAGGCTGAAAAGATCCATGCATACATACATATCCATACCGACACACACACACACACACATATACATAAACATGTATACAAACACACATAAAACAGCATCTGGCACAATGAACCTCGAGTGTCATTTTGAAATCCTGGATGCACTTGGTTATTATTGAATTCTTTTGATGACCTGGAATTGTAATTTTGTAATTGGCATATCTATTACCTTTTATGATAAATGGAGAATCTTATTAGAAATAATCAGTTGATCCAATCAGAGAAGGATAAGGCATCCTTACACTATGGAAAAGCAAAATGAAAGAAGCTCATTGAATTAAAAGAGCTCTCCAATATCTTTACTTATTTCTGGAGGATGCATTCTTAATCACACATAGTAGAATAAAAATGAACATGAAGTCGTGAACACAATTGTACTCCCTCATAAATCTATGGCAAATAGTTATGAATGAAAATATCAGGATTTATCTCTAGCCAGAATATACACTTAGCATGTTTAGTGCTAAAAAAACTTTGCTTTCTTGCTGCTGCAAAGTGTTTGAAATTAATAGAAAGAACTTGTTCCATACACTAAGGAAAACCTTATCTTAAGCTTCACTGAGCATTAATATATGATGCATGTTATCTGCTCTTTTCCCACTTTTTACTTTGGCAAGTTGGGCTCTACCAAGTGGGTTTGTTTTTTTTTTTTTTAATTTTCATTTTAGTGGGTTTGTGATTTGCCCTTACTTTTTGTGTGTGTATGTGGAGATTAAATTACAACAATGTTCCACCTATACTTTTATGCTTCTATTCTATTATAGTACATATAAATGCCATACCAAATAAGGTAGTAGATACAAATTCTGTGATCTTGGTAATGTTGTTTATATGATTTTCTCCTCCAGGACAATCCCCCGGCACTTCAGGCAATTCTATCTGGAGAAATTGTCATCATGTCTTCAAAAGAGACCCACCGGCAAGAGCAGAGGGAGCGTGCTCTTGCTTTGCTACATCAGATGATTGAAGATGCTCATATCGGCAAGCGGCAGTTTCTGAGTGGTACATCTTTCTTTTTCTTAAACACTTGTTAATGTTGTTTGCCAAAAAAAAAAGTGTACTCATGTATCTATGGGAATTGTGTTCTTTAAGTGGTTTTAGCTATAGGGTAGAGTATATTCTCCATACATGATCACAATATGTTTTTATAATTAAATCAGGTAAGCTTCATAACCTTGCAAGAGCTGTTGCTGATGAAGAGACCGAATCAAGTACCACTAGAGGGGAAGGATTGTATGTGGAGAGGGCTCTTATTTCCAACAGTGACAAGGACTTTGTACTTGGGCTTGGATTAAGAGTTGTGAAACAAATACCCTTAAGTTCAACTGGGGGAGAGCCTGGCCTGCAGTCTGCTGGTTATGACATTAAAGATTCTGGGAAGAGAATATTTGCTCCCTTGAGTGGCAAACCTATGACATATCTATCACAATTTGTTCTTCATGTTGCTGCAATTGGGGATATAGTTGATGGCACTGATACTACTCATGATTTTAACTTTTTCTCTGTCGTTTATGAGTGGCCTAAGGATGTAAGGTTCTCAATTTTTGTTAATTATTAGTCAGTGCTTGATTTTAGACACAACAACTAACATGGATATAAATATCTTAAGCAAGTTGACATGATAGCAGATCTATTTTTGTGATAAGATATTCTTATCTCTCTTTTACTGCTCTGTACAGCAATTGTTCAAATACATGATATTTTGCAAAATTTGGGAAAAGTTTCTATTACTGTTATTTTTAAAGTAAAAGACATGTTTTTATTATTACAAATGTATAATATTGACAATAAATTTGTGTTTGCCTCTATACACCATTGTGGCACACCCACATTTAATTTTGTCTGCCATCAGTTCAGACAAAGGCTACATGTTTTGTTATTTATTTTTATAAAGTCTAGTTTTGGTTTTTGAAATTAAGGGTGAGATGCAATGGTCAGGTTACTGGCTTGTGACTTGGTGGTCAAGGATTCTACTTGTTTTTACCTCTCTTGCCATTGTGGCTGTCACATTTAATTTTGTCTGCCATCTGTTTAGATAAATGCTACATACATGTTTAGTTGTTTATTTTTATAAGTCTAGTTTGGGTTTTGGAAATGGAGTGAGATGCAATGGTAAAAGGTTGCTGGCTTGTGAATTTGTAGTCATGGATTCTACTCCTTTTGGTCCTTTTGACAAGACACCATCTAGAAGGTTTTTCAGTGGTCCTTTCTATATGGCATTTTCCAATTCTGTGAAGGATTTTCTGAATTTTTTCCTATTTACCCTTAATTATTGTTGTTGGTGTGGTGGGAAAATTCTTATTGATTATGATATTAAGTTCCCTTTGTACAAATAGCCTTTTAGAAAATTTCACGTTTTATTTATTGAGCATATCTTTCTTTCCTTTGACCACCTATGTTCTACTGTTCTACCTTGCAGCTGTTGACCCGTCTTGTTTTTGAAAGAGGCAGTACTGATGCGGCTGGGAAGGTAGCTGAAATTATGGGTGCTGATTTTGTACATGAGGTGATTTCTTCCTGTGTGCCTCCTGTTTATCCTCCACGATCTGGACATGGATGGGCATGCATTCCAGTTGTTCCTACATTCCCTAAGAACAGCTCTGAAAATAAAGTGCTGTCTCCCTCATCTAAAGATGCAAAGCCTAATTGCTATTGCCGTTCTTCGGCAACACCTGGAGTGGCTTTGTACCCTCTCCAGTTGGATGTGGTGAAACATTTGGCAAAAATATCCCCAGTGAGAGCTGTCTTAGCATGTGTATTTGGGAGTAGTATATTGTACAACAGTAGTAGCTCATCAATTTCAAGCTCCTTGAATGATGGATTGTTGCAGGCTCCAGATGCTGATCGGTTGTTTTATGAGTTTGCTCTTGATCAATCTGAAAGGTAGCAGCCTAGCAGGCCCATCTGTGTGCATTGGTTGGCATGGAAGTTTTATATATACTTGTCTCTTTTGACTATTTAAAGGAAAACAACATTTAGTATGAATCTTAATATACGAACTTCAATTTGTTTTAGTTATCTTGACTTCATCCATAGATTTTTCATTAACATGTATTCTTTTATGCATACCTTCTTTTCAAAAATAGATTTTTATTGGATATAACTAACAAAAATCCAAGGGTTGCATGTCATTAGCCATTTTTATTGAATAATTAGTTTAACCTTCTCGATGGAACAGGTTCCCAACTCTTAATAGATGGATACAAATGCAAACTAATCTCCATCGAGTGTCGGAATTCGCTGTAACTGCCAACCAAACAACTGATGATGGCAACCTTGAAGCAAGAACTTCTGTTAAGAGAGTTCGTGAACATGAAACCGAGACAGAGTCAGATGCCGATGAAATTGTTAGTAGCAGTACAATTCCCGTTGCTCCAACAGACCTACATACCCAAGGGATTGAAGCCACAGATTTCTGGCATGATTCCTCAAAATCTGAAGCTGCTCAGCTTGACACCACGGTTTTCCTTTCTTTTGATTGGGATAATGAAGAACCATATGAGAAGGCCGTGGAACGGTATTATATTTCAAATTGTTGTTCTAATTATAATTCTCTGTATCCCTTGTTAAAGTTTTGTTGCATTTGCATTAGAATGTTGCTAATTTGGTGTAGTTTAGTGCAAATGAGATGATTAATGAATTTTATTTCATACTAGTGGTTAGTGGTTACTGATTATTTGTAATTGAAATGTAGCTTCATTCATGGTAATCTGAAGTTTGCATCAACTTCAAATCAAGTTTCCATCGTTAGACCTTTTTATTATGTGTTGTTTGAGATGACAATGGAGAAAACAGAGATTATTCATGCCTTTCAAACTGTGATCTGTCCCTACCAATTTTATGAAATATGAATATTCTTGTGTTCCTTTGTTTGTACCTTAAATAATTATGGCTTGTGCTTCTCTTATAGACTAACTGATGAGGGAAAGCTTATGGATGCTCTTGCACTTTCGGACCGCTTTCTACGTAATGGGGCCTCTGATCAGCTTCTTCAGTTAATCATTGAACGTGCTGAAGAAATCCATTCAAATTCTGCACAGCATCAAGGATTTGGAGGACGTAATATTTGGAGCAATAGTTGGCAGTATTGCCTTAGGTTGACGGACAAACAGATGGCTGCCAGATTAGCCCTAAGGTGGGTAGATTATTTCTTTTTCATGTTTTTTGTCGAAGGAAAGTTTATTTATCTTATGAAGGGTTTGGAAAATGCCAGCTACACACTGTTTAAAATACTCTCTCAGCAAACTATTATTAGCTGAACTTCAGTATTGTTTGGTTGGGGGAGTTTAGGAATTATAATTCAGCTGATTTGAACAGAAAATTACTGTAGCATGCTTGTTTCTTTGGAGGTATTTTTGGAGGGGTAGAATGTTTTTTCCTTTGGGCCCACAGAAATAAATCCCCCCAATATTGGGGTCATTTGGACGGAATTTTATGTTTTACCCGTTGGGATCCTATCGAGCTTTGCAGCAGCTGCTTTCATTTGTGCCAATACCATCTTGACTCCCTCCACTGTCACAAAAGCTGGACAACATCACACCATCAGTTCAAAGCCTCTTGCATGTGAGGTTTATCGAAAACCAGGCAGGCCTTCTTCAAAGCCATCACGGCTGCTGCTCACCCTCCGACCCGGAACTGGATCTGCAACTGCGTGGCACTTGGAAGGTTCAACTCATTATCTTTCTTTCTAAATTTCAACTCATTACCCTCGAAAACCAGACCTTTTACTCATTTCTCTTCAATTTACATAAATCCAAACACATAATTTCTCTCTAATTTCAACTGATTATCTTTCCATTCATTTTATTTCTACTCAATTTCTTTCCATTCAACTCCTTGTGGTCTCCTTCTCTGCTGATTGCGTCTCCCTCTAGCGAGTCCTTTCTTCAAGGTTTACCATCTCCGGTGAGCACCACCTTCCGATAAGCACCTTTTTAAAGTCCCTGTTTTATATATGTCCTCTGTTTCTCTGAAGCTAAGTTCTCTCAGCTCTTATTTAAAGATCAAGGTAACCCACTCCGGCCACCTTTTCCACTAACCAAGCCTCACTCCGGCAAGGTCCATCACCTCCGCACCTCCCTCTCATTTAACTTCATTTTTTTCATATGCTTTCATCCGCTATTTGCCCATTACACGATCCGCTATGAATCATAGTAGGATATTGGCTTTCCGCTGTGGACCGCTATAAGAAATTGATAACAATGCTAAAATGAGAGTTAGCCCATAGTAGTTACTCACCTGACGTACACCGACTAATAGTATGTTGGAAAGAGCATGTTGAGAGTGTGTCCCTAGCATTCTTGAAGGGTTTACTCTTATGATTGTCTATTCCTTGTATAAGAGGTATGAAGCCATTCGCCCATTCCTAAGCCTCCACCTACCATCTTAAGCTTTTAAAGAGTTGATTCTTAGGATGGTATCAAAGCGTCTATGATCAAACGGTAAGGACTTCAATTCTATATACCTCATTTTCCATAAGTAAATTAAATTTCAATGCAAGGTAAAATGAGTTTGTGCCTTGTCCATGCCTCAAACCCAAGGGTGTCTTGCATAAGTGGGGCATGTTAGAGATACAAAACCATTACTGGTCATCCACCTTCTAGCTTAAAATGTTAGGAGAGTTACTGGCTGACTTTCTAATGCTATCTCTTTATTTGTATCATGCTTATAATTGTGTTATCCAGTGCTTGTGAGGCCTGTGGTTTCAGTTTTTAAAATTAAAAATTTTATAATAGGTATGTGCACTCATGGGAATTAGATGCTGCCTTGGATGTTCTCACAATGTGCAGCTGCCATCTGCCTGAGGATGATTTCATTAGGAAAGAGGTGATGTTATCTGTTTATTCTTCTTTTAATACTCTTGTTATTTCAATATTGCTATTTGCTATTATGGTACGCATGTCAGGATACTCTTAATGTTTCCTATATCCATACAAGGTAGTACATACCTGATGTAGCCTGTTAGGACTTGGGAGTGTATGGGTAAATACTTCAAGAAAAATCACTATTAAATACCTTTTGGTACATCTTACCCAAGCATAGTAAATTAGCAATCAGTACAATATTTGCTCAGGTATAAGCCATCCATGCAAAAGGCCAAAGTGTACACTGAATGAAACTATCGGCTACTTTATTCCTTCAAGTCCAATGCCCTCTAGTAATTATGCAGTACTAATATATTTTATGATTTAATTACTTCATTGTTTTTCTTCTTATATTTCCATATCCTATACTCTTTCTCAAATGCCTATATCCTTGTTATAATTTTCCCTCCTTATCACATATACTCATACCTTTTGGTCTTAAATGACATTATTTATTGTAATGCTTAGGTTTTGCAAATGAAACAAGCTCTGCAGAGGTACAGCCACATATTAAGTGCTGATGATCATTATACAAGCTGGCAAGAGGTTGTATTTCCTTATGTGAAGTTGTGAACTACTAAAGTGTGTAATGCAGAAATGCTATGCCAATTTTATGATTTTCTGCTGAAGTTTGTTGTCTTGCCTGTGTACAGGAGAACTTAAATGAAAACCATCTGTTAATGATATCTCAACACACTAGCCTCTAGACTCATATTTCTCTTAATTTTCCTTTTCCTTATGGCAGCTTATGACCCCCCTTAAAACCTTTATATTTTAGGTTGAAGCAGATTGCAAGGAAGATCCAGAGGGGCTGGCACTTAGGTTAGCTGGAAAAGGAGCTGTTTCTGCTGCACTTGAAGTGGCAGAAAGTGCAGGATTATCAATTGATTTACGGAGAGAATTGCAAGGGCGGCAGCTTGTGAAGCTTCTAACAGCTGACCCTCTTAATGGTGGAGGACCAGCTGAAGCCTCACGCTTTCTTTCTTCTTTACGGGACACCGATGACGCTTTGCCAGTTGCTATGGGTGCAATGCAGCTCTTACCCAATTTGCGGTCAAAGCAACTTCTTGTAATCAATCATTTGTCTAGCATATCTTTCCCCATTTAATTATATAATTTCATTTTAAACTTTTCTATGTGGATTTTGAAACTCCATCCTCATCTCAATGACCATCTCTCTATAAATGATTTGAAGGTTCACTTCTTCTTGAAGCGGAGAGAAGGGAATCTGTCTGATGTTGAGATTTCCCGTCTTAATTCATGGGCTTTAGGGCTTCGTGTGCTGGCTGTCTTACCAGTGCCATGGCAGCAAAGGTGCTCTTCCCTGCATGAACATCCTCAACTGATTTTGGAAGTGCTACTGATGAGAAAACAATTGCAATCTGCTACACTGGTAATGTAATTTTAACTTTAACTTGATATCTTCATTAGCATGCATTATTTTCCACTTACTAATTTTTTTGGAAGTATTGATAGCAAGGTTGTCAAATCACCATCTTACTTCAAAATTAAAATACATGTAAATCAGGCGATGGAAATTCAATTTGTAAAATCCTACTTAAAATACAGAGTTATGTTTAGATATATAGAATATAAAATACCATGAATAAAGAAAAGCATAAACACTCAAATTGGTCCTTGGATAAGGTACCCACTCACCAGGTCTTTCAAAAATGATGGTCATCAAGTTAGTTTTCTGAAAATTGATTTGGCCATCATATTGAGCATTATACCCTTTTTTAGTGATTATATTACTTCAAAGAAAGGATTATTTCAAGTGCTAAAAAAGGTTCTAGTAACCAATATGGTTGTCAAATCAATTTTTCAAGGACTTATTTAGTGATAGTTAGAAAAATACATAAATTTGATGGCTACCTTATCTTCCAAGGACCAATTTGAGTGTTTACGTAAGAAAATAACCTCAAAGTCACAACTAGCACCATTTATTTAAATTTAATTTGAAAATATGTAATATAGTTATAAATAACTCCCTAATCTATTTCACGCACAACCCACAGGCTTAATATATCCTCATATATTATAGAATACATAAATTTTTGGTTACAAGCCATATTATTAGTCAGGGCTGATTCTGGTGTGTGTGTGTTAACCATAGGTATAGGAGATATAGATTTATATCTGGTTATAGTGAGTGTGCCCACACAAGAATATTTCTTATTCTAGACAGCTAGGCTGTTAGGCAGTCTGTTATAACTGCGAAGCTTCTCATGCACACTCTGTGTCTCTATAAATTCGCCTCAGTTGTAATCATTTAGTAGCTTGAATAATAAATACAGAACTATTTCAGATTCTCTCTCTCTCTCTCTCTCTCTCTCTCTCTATCATTCTCTTTCCCTCTCCGTTTTCTCTGATCTTAATTGGGAGGTAATCCTGCTCGGGGCTTAGTCATAGTTAGTTATGACTCTTTGCCCTTTCCGAAAAATGTGTTTAGTGATAATTGAATCTAGGACTCTTTCCACAATCTCAATATGCGTTGTCAGTTGGGCCACAACTCATTTTTTCCGATTGTGGCATTTAATGCTAAGGATCTTGGACAAAAAATTGTCACCCAGCAAAGAGTGTCATGTGTGACTGTGCGGGAGGTTGAGAAGCACAGTTACAAGTTAACAGAACTGTCACTGATCAAGTCCAAAGTCCAAACCCTTTGTCCTGCACCAGATATTGGCCAAGAACAGAGGCTGGGTTGCAGGTTTGAGATCATTGGATGTATGGAAAAGAGAATGATTTATCCTGCAATAGAGATTGATGAAGAACATAGGCATAGAGCTATTGATTACAGGTTTGAGAGATTACTGGAAGTATGAAACAGAGAACCACTTACACTTCAACAGAGTGTGGCAAATAGCATAGGTGTAGACTCTGGGTTTGAGGGATTGCTGATGACTAGAGATCCATCTGGAGTGGAGACTGACTGAGCAGTGAACTATGACCAACTGGAAGCAATTGAGGGAGGCGAGTTTAGTTGAGGTCAGAATTGCTTAGGTTATGGGTGGGCCACTCAACCCTTCTTCTAGGCCCTGGGTAGCAACAGCTTGTGAAGATCAGCATTTCCACCTCCTTCACAATAACCAGCTCAGAATCTTGTGTAGGAAGAGTGAATTGGAAAACTTGTGGTAAAATCAGATAAATACTATGTGCAAATATGAGAATTTTGAAATAAATTCCCTTGTCTCATACGTGGCTAATTTATGTCTATATTCTTTTACACAATTTTTGTAATCTTGATAACATACTTATCTCATATTCACTGTGTTGCCTCTATTTTTGTAGATATTAAAGGAATTTCATTCTTTACGAGACAATCTTGTAATTACTACATATGCAACTAAGGCTATTGCTGTCAGTATCAGCTCGCCTCCTAGGGAACATCGCATATCTGTTTCAGGTTCCAGACCAAAGCAGAAGACAAGACCAGGTGCCCCACCGAGGTTATCGTTTACTAGCAGTCTAAGTAACTTGCAGAAAGAGGCTCGAAGAGCTTTTTCATGGGCTCCAAAAAATACTGTGGACAAAAATGCTCCAAAAGATGTTTATAGGAAAAGAAAGAGTTCTGGATTGTCTCCCTCTGATAGAGTTGCTTGGGAAGCAATGGCTGGAATTCAAGAGGACCATATTTCATCCTTTTCAACAGATGGGCAAGAGCGTCTTCCTTCTGTTTCTATTGCCGAGGAATGGATGCTAACCGGTGACCCATTTAAAGATGAAAGCATTCGTTCATCTCATAGATATGAAAGTGCCCCTGACATTACACTGTTCAAGGTATAGTAATGAAGGGATCCCCTGGTAGGATATTATATTTGAGAATTTACTTTTGTTGTTCGGTCACTTCATGGAATATTTCCGTATTTCAAAGCAATGATATAATTTAAACCATCCTAGTTGGGTGCCACTGTGTGCGGAAAGTGATAACATAAGCAATTGTAGTTGCTTTGTCTCTTCACAGAATATATCTGTAGTTCATCTATTAATCTTATTTTGGTTTTGCTATTGCTTGGGTTTTCCGTTTGTAGGCACTTCTTGCTCTTTGTTCTGATGAATCAGTCTCTGCCAGAATTGCCCTTGACTTGTGCATTAATCAAATGAAGAACGTCTTGAACTCTCAGCAGTTGCCTGAGAATGCATCTATGGAAACAATTGGGCGCGCATATCATGCCACAGAAACATTTGTTCAGGTATTATTAAATAGGAATAGAGTAATTTATTGATTTTTTTTGTAAGTAGTTGATAATGATGGGTCTTAAGCAATATGTTTATTTATTTTACTTGAACAGTTAAGATGACAAAATGACTGCCAATGTCCATCATTAGCAGTTTACTTGTAATGAAAAGTACAATTATTCTAATGTCGCATTTGCAGGGTCTACTTTATGCCAAGTCCCTGCTGAGAAAGCTCACAGGTGGTAGTGAATTGCCAAGTAACTGGGAAAGAAATAGAGAAGCTGATGACACATCTTCTGATGCAGGTAGCTCTAGTGTGGGTAGTCAATCCACAGATGAGCTATCTGAAATCTTGTCTCAGGCAGATGTCTGGCTGGGACGTGCTGAGCTGCTCCAAAGCCTTCTGGGATCAGGGATTGCTGCTTCACTTGACGACATTGCTGATGGAGAGTCATCTGCCCGTCTTCGGGACAGGTTGGTTGTGGAGGAGCGGTACAGCATGGCAGTGTATACCAGCAAAAAGTGCAAGGTAGACAAATCACCTGTCAGCCTTGTTTACTATAACTGATGCATTGAAATTATTCCGTGTTTAAAAGAAAGAATATTGCCCTGTAGATTGATGTCTTCCCCGTGTGGAATGCATGGGGTCATGCACTAATCCGGATGGAGCGCTATGGACATGCTCGTGTGAAGTTTAAGTATGTTGAGCTCTTTTTTTTGTTGACAATGCTTTAGCTTTGTCAATGTTAAAGCTTTGAATCATTTTTAATGACAGGGCTTCAGCACAGTTAAATATCATATACGTATTTTTGTTTCAGGCAAGCTCTTCAATTGCACAAAGGTGATCCTGGACCTGTGATTTTAGAGATTATTAATACAATTGAAGGTGGCCCACCAGTCGATGTTTCAGCTGTTCGTTCTATGTAAGATGTTATGCATTATGATGGTTGTCATTTTGCTATTGCATTGTAGTGTTCATAGTGTTATAAGGCTATACGCCAGACTCAAGGTAGTCAAAATCAGGATTTTACTTGGCACTGGAAGATGGAGTAAAAATCGTAAGTACAATCGGAAGATTTGCGAATTTCCCATATATATATATCTATATTATGCATATAAACTCATATATATGCATATAAACCCATAATTCATATTTCATAAATGATAAATCTATTAAAATTAAATAAACTTACATTATAACATTCCTAAGTCATAGCATAGTAATAATTTAATAAACCAAACTTAACCCCTGAGCTGCTTCCTGCACCACCCTAATAGGAATAGAGAAAGCTTAGAAAAGTTGAGAGAGAGAGAAATAGAAACAGAAATGTAAATCTTCATTAATTGATTTGGAGAGACAATGAATCTTCTATTTAAAGAAGAGAAAGAGTACAAGGGCATAACGACAACTGTAATAACAAACAGAAATGGGCCCATGGATAATTTTATATCCCTAATACCCCTCCAACAAGCTTAGGTAGGGTGAAAGGCATGAGTGTCTCCTACTCTAAGCTTGGATCTGAGCTCCTGAAACTTTAGATGAGAAAAAGGCTTAGTAAGAGCATCTACCTGCTGATCTGTGGCAAGAACATGAAGCAAGCTGCTGAGCTGCAACCTTTTCCCTAAGGAATAAGATGTCAAGTTCCAACTGTTTTGTCCAAGCATGTAGGACAGGATTGTGAGAAAGAGCTACTGTGTTTTGATTGTCACAGAGGATAACGGGCACTCCCACAGAGATCTTTAATTCAGATAGAAGAGATTGCAGCGAGAGAATTTCTTGAGTAACCAAGGCCATACTGTGATACTCTCCTTCTGTGGTGGATCTAAGAATGACAAACTGCTTTCTAGACCACTAGTATATAAGGTTAGGACCCAGAAAAATGCAGGCACCCGAAGTCTGTCATATAAGTTTGATACCCAGTCAGCATCACAAAAGGCTGTAAGTTGAAGTTGAGTGAATGAGGTGGCCGGTTGGAGATGAAGACCAAAAGAAATGGTGCTCTTAGGTACCTGAGGATCCTCTTGACAGCTGTCCAGTGAGCTGTGGTAGGGGAAGACGTACTGGCAGACATAGTTCACAGAAAAGCTGAGTTCAGGCCTGGTGGTTGTGAGATATTGAAGAGCACCAACTACGGATCTGTAGAAGGAAGGATCAGTGAAGGGTTTTGCACCTTGGCCATTCCCTATGATGACCTGATCAGGACCCTCAAAGGGAGCAAGTTGCTGAAAATTTTGTGAATTATTAGTAACTAATAACTATAGGAGTAGTATAAGTGTATAACTAGTTACACACTTACACGCCATTGTGTAACCGATCATCCTCAGATGCAAATCGAAGAGGAATCTTAGGGTTTAGGAGACAGGAATGAAGACAATTTCCTTTGGTCACAGGTTCAATTTGTTGCTTCCATAGCAAATAATTCTTGTCCGAAAGCTTCTCAGTGATTGCATGTGAGAATGCAATCGGAGTTGACGAATTCGTGATTGCAGAGTCGAACAGAGGATACCGAGAGAGCGGACGAGGTCCAGCATTGCCATGCTGTGGAGGCGGTGGCGGAGGGATTTGGGGAACTAGCAGCCATTGGAGATGAGACCTAGATCTGATCCGAAGCTCGTGATACCATATTGGATTTAGAGAGAGAATTTCAGGGAGAAGGCAGAGAATTCTGAGTTTGTATATTGATTATGTAAAAAGTGATTATACAATGAGAGATCATTGGATTTATTCAATGACAAAGAGGAAATGAAAAGCACATTTGTCGGTCATACTAAGTGAACTATTTATACACTTATACTACTCCTACAGTAACATGCATCGAGGCTCCCGAAGCTCGATCCCAAGCTTGGTAAGGAAGAGAGACATGAGGTATCATGCCAGGAGTATTCGCAAGATAGGCTTGAGGAGGAAACGAGGATGAGAAGTATAATATGGCGGTCGAGTAGACGTCTGCTGTGATGGATGCGGGGACCATGTAAAAGGCCTATGAGTAAATTGTTGATTGTATCAGTGATAGCGAATAGATGCATCATGACAAAACCTCCAGCATACTTGCCATTGAACTGACACTCGTTCTCAGCCACGGGATCTACCACAATTACCACGACCTCGAAAGCCATAGACAGAGTGCACTTGAGATGAATCATGCATGCCATAGGTAGCACCACGAGATTTGATCATCATGAGAAACGGTGCAATTCTGATTAGGACAAGAAGGTGGTTCAGTAACAGATTTTTGAGCAACATTAATAGAAATCGCAGCTGTGTCCTTGTATTTTTCCATGCGAGCTTCATGTGCAAGAAGTAGTGATTCAACATCTTTAATTGACATAGAATCATATTTGCTGCTAATTAGAGTTACAGTTGATTCAAACTCTCTTGGTAGACATTGATGATGGATATGATGCAAAGCACATATTCTAAGATAGATCTACCTTCCAATGAGATAGTGCGCAACACCATATGAAGCTGATGAGCCTTTGCACAAGTGAGAGAACGAAAATGAGAATGGATTTTATCCCAAAGCTTAAATGCATGCTATGATTCTTGTGAGGATTGGAGCAGAGATGGATGATTGGAACCAACAAAGAAGCAACTGATCCTGCTGCTCCCAAGCTTGAAATTCCGGACTTATGCGATCAGCATTGTGGTCTTCAACCGAAGCAAATTGAAGAGGAATGACTGGATTCAGAAGAAAAGAATGAGTCGATAGCCTTTGTTGATAGGCTTAACTTGTTGCTTCCACAAAAGATAACTGGAATTGGTGAGTTTCTCCAACATAGTATGAGAAAACGTCACTGGAGCGGATGCAAGAGAAGGCTGAATCACGGCTGAGCAACCAGGCAGGGGTGGCAGGAGATACTGGCTCACCAGGCGAGGACCATAACCACCTGGCGGAGGCAGAGGCGGTGGAGGAATTTCAGATGCTATGCCTAGGGATCAGAAGATTCAGAACCCTCTTTGATACCATATTAGAATGAGAGAATATTGTAGAGAGAGAAACTAGATTTGAAAAATAAATCTTGTATTGAAATAAAATGTTTGAGTACAAAGAGCAACTGTATTTATACAGTTGAGATGCCAGGTGGACATAAGCTTCTAGAGCGAACCATCAAAATATCATACAGGGAAAAACAGAACTTATACAGTAGGGAAACTAACTAAATGTTATATACTCATATATCAACTATAACAGCTATGAAATAGAATAACTAAAAGTAATAACAGAAACAAACTATTCTAGAAGCAGGTTAGGTTTTTTAGCAGGTTATCTTATGCCCAGTGACATGCTTTCCTGTACTCCACTGAAAAACCTGTATGTTTATGCTTTAACTTTTGACTAGTAAAGCCGGTTAAGGTTTTTTTTTTGAAGTATTGCTTCAATTTTTATTTGCTTTTGCAATAGTGGGAAAAGGAAGGAAAGCAATTTAGGGGGGGGGGGGGTGTGGAAATAGGGACTGAAGACTCCTTTAGATCTAACATCTGATTTTATTTCTGCCTCAGGTATGAGCATCTGGCTAAAAGTGCACCCACAATCTTGGATGATTCTCTTTCAGCTGATTCATATCTCAACATCTTGTACATGCCATCAACATTTCCCCGTTCAGAGAGGTCAAGGCGATCACAAGTGTCTGCAAATAATAGTTCCACATATAGTCGAGACTTTGAAGATGGGCCCCGGAGTAATCTGGATAATGCTAGATATGCTGAGTGTGTTAATTACTTACAGGAGGCAAGCATACTTCTCCCTTGCCTGCAAAGAAATGGCTCATGATTTTTCTCATATTTTAACAGTTTGCATAATTTATGGTTAAATCGCATTATTTCTCTTCTGTGATGTGTATCTTGTATAATCGAAGTATGTTAAGAATGCTTTCTTAATTCTGTAATTTGCTTGCAACTTTAAGATCTCCTAATTGTTGCTTAAAATTTTGCAGTATGCACGTCAGCATTTGCTTGGTTTTATGTTCAGGCATGGTCACTACCATGATGCTTGCTTCTTGTTCTTTCCTCCTGATGGTGTCCCACCACCACCACAGCCTTCAATCACGAATGGGGTGTCTTCTTCATCACCCCAAAGGTTGGATTCTCTCGTGAATGATTATGGAACAATTGATGATTTGTGTGAACTGTGCATTGGTTATGGTGCTATGCCTATTTTGGAGGAAGTCATTTCAACTAGAATGTCATCAACCAAATTCCAGGATGCAATAGTGAATCAGTATACAGTGACAGCCCTTGCCCGGATTTGCCTCTATTGTGAAACTCACAAACATTTCAATTATTTGTACAGATTTCAGGTAATTTACTTCTTAACGAGATTGAGTTGCTATAAAAATGTTGGCAAAGCTACACATTTTATTTGGAGTAACTTTTTTTTATCTTTCAAGAGCATTGGGTCTGCCCATTTTTGTTGGAACACAAATAGAAATTTAGAGTTCTATAGTTGGCTTCTTTGTAGGTTTTTGAAGAAGCTGTTGGGTCCTCTAATGAGGACTTCTCTAACCTTATTTTCTAAGTTCTGTATTATCCATGTCTTGTTTTATTTGGGATACTTCAGCAGTTTATTTTAGGAGCAGCCCTTGGCAATGCTCCTTAACCTCTTCTCATATCCTCCTATTATTCAAAACACAAAGTCAGCATAATATTTGACTTAAGAGTGTGAAACATGTTCAATAATTTTTTGAAATATACCGAGTATCAAACTGATTTCTTGCTAATTCTGACCAGTTTTTGTAACCATGCTGGCCAGCTTGAGAGCCTCTACCCTCTAGTTTTTTCTCAGTTTGATTTGACAACAGTAAGTCTATCAGCAAGTCCATCGCTATACCCTGAAAGATAAAGACTTTTTAAGATACTCCTACTAAGATTCTTAAATTGGGTCTAACTCAATCCCAAAAGCTAGCTCATAGGATGAAGATTATCCTCACCTATATATTTTTACTTGGTCATATTTCTAGTCAAAATGGGACTTTCAACACCCTTCATCACGCTTAGGAATGAACATCTAGAATGTGGATAAATATGGGTGTCCCAATAATGGATTTAGAATGGAATCTAATACTATCTTAAATTTAGATAAGGGTCTAACTCAATACTAAAAGCTAGCTCTTAGGATGAAATTACTCTCACCTGATATCAATTGGTCATATCTCTAGTCAATGTGTTTAACAAAGATGTCCCACATTAACTAAAATTATGGCTAGAATATTCCATATAAAACTTGGGCAGTCCTCCTCTTGGGCTTGCTTTTGGGAGTGAGTTAAGTTTATTTCCTTTCTAATATACTATCAAAGTCTATCAATCTTAATGTGGCAGTTGCACCACCTGCGAGTTCTGCAAATTTCATGCATTAGATGTTTGGTCATGGGCATGGCAAAAGTGTGTTAAGATTCCCTATATTGACTAATTATATGGCTTGAATGTCCTTATTCCCAAATATTCAATACTACAAACTTCATGCACCACATACCAATTTAGGTGTTAGGGGTGTGTTAAGATGGCTAGTAATATGGCTTGAATTTTCCTTACAAGACTTGAACAATCTTCCTCTCAAGTTAGCTTTTGAGAGTGAGGCCCGGTCCATTTCTAATACTTCCATTAAGCTCCAACAAGGTATTTCACAACAACTTATAAAAATGCATGCAAGTTGATCTCCATAGTAACTTCCCTTCTTTCTTGTTATATACACAAGCTTACCTCAGAGAGTAACCTCATCTTTGCACTAAAACTCATCCTAGTTGCTCCTCGACAAAAAATGATCAATAAAACAATGATATTAGTCCAATATTCTCCTGAAAGTTTCATTCTGAATATTAGCTGCTCCGCAAAATGCAAAAACAAATTAACAGAAATTACAAGACTCGTGCCATGTGATATCTGTCATATTTGAAAGAGTTGCATTTATGGGGCCTTTCATACCAAGTCATTAGTGTTAATCCTTATCCAGTTACAGTACCATTGATCAAATACATGATTCAATTTCTGAAAAGATTTCAACCTCCAAATGGGGTTTTGCAAAATGGAAAGTTGGAAATATCTCTGTTAAGATAATGATATCGTAGATTATAGATAGTGTTGAGATAATGATATTATAGATTATAGATAATGATTCCTCTTTTATCTTTAATTTTTAGGAGATTAGCTTATTTATTTGTTGTGATCTTATCTCTAATCTTTAGCTTATCTTTAAGAGTCATATCTTTTATATCTCATTTATATAATGATGTACACTATTGTAAATCAATACAATACAATTATTTCATTACTTTTAAGTTGGTATCTAGAGCAAGGATTTTCAGTCGTGGTTGTTAATCCTCTGTTTTTCATCAACAAAGGCGTTATCGTTGGTTGGTAGGTTTACAGACTCCGTCGATATTGTCTGTTTTTGGTTTGGAACCACCATGGTTCATCTCAAAGGTCGTCGATCAGCTTAACCCAAGAGCACTGTCATCAGAAAGTCTCCCATGCCTCTCACACGCTGTTTTAGTTGCTGGCTTGCCGGCGTGTGTGGTTCACACGCCACCTTCCGGCCACCGGTTTTTGACGCCACCGGTCCCATCCTACTCGTCAGTCTTTCCTGGTTCTTTTGGCCAGTTTTGATGAGTGGGTCTTGGATCAAGGCATTGTTTGTGTGTCGTGTTGTTGTTCGTAGTTGTTGTTCAGGGCTAAAGATTTCGGTTCAAAGGCTAACTCTAAGTTTGAACCTCCCAAGAGTGGTAAGGGAGGAAAAGGAAATCTCTTTTGAAGCTATTGCAAATGAGAGGGCCATCTTTAGGATCATATTTATTCTCTTTATGGCTTTCCCAGTAAGACTGTTAATGTTGCCCAATCTGCATCTGAGCTGAGAACTGGAACAGAAGGTGACCATGAGACTCTCTTCTCTGCTCAAGAATGCAAGGGGTATCTTCAGATGAAGGTAGCCCAGCAAGCTCAGACCTTGTCACCAACCACTATTGCCCGTTCTAGTAATTCTATGGTTTGTTTCTCTCACTCTACGCCTGTTGGATCTTGGGTTTTGGAGCATCTGACCACCTAGCTGGTAACCCTTCCCTTCTCTTTGAATTATCACCACCTAAAACACCACATCATATAACTCTTGCAGATGGTTCAGAAACACAAGCCATTGACGTTGGCCAAACAACACCCCTTCCTTCTCTTTATTTGAATTCTGTTTTATTCGTCCCTAACAGTCCATTTAAACGTTTACATCTAATTCTTTTGTGATCTAGGTCCGGAGTACGAGACAAATGATTGGAGCCAGATCTGAATTACATGGTTTATATTACCTTCATCCAACCACCTCCAACATGTGTTGGTATTGAGTCTCCTAGTTTACGTCTTCATCATTTGAGTCATCTAAGTTTAGAGAAGTTAAAAATAATGAGTCCTAATTTGTCATGGTTACAGTCTTTAGAGAGCGAGTCTTGTGAGCTTGGAAAGCATGTCAGAAATTTCTTTTCTAGTAGTTCTCATAGTCAAGCTGCGTCATTATTTAGTATTGTTCATTCTGATGTTTTCGGACCTAGTCGTGTTCCCTTAATTTTAGGTCATAGGTATTATGTTACATTTATTGATGATTTCTCTAGGAACACATGGGTTTTTCTTAATGAAAGATCATTCTGAATTGTTTACCATCTTCAAAAATTTTGTTTTGAAATTTATTCCGAGTTTGATAAATCAATTCAAATCCTGCCAAGTGACAATGCTAAAGAATATTTCTCTGAATGTTTTTATTCATTTATGTCATCGCATGACATCATTCATCAATCTAGTTGTCCTTATACACCACAACAAAATGGTATTGCTAAAAGAAAACACACATCTAGTTGATACAGCTCGTACACTTTTGTTGAATGCTAATGTTCCCTTAAAGTTTTGGGGTGATGCTATTCTTACTGCAGGATACTTAATAAATAAGAAGCCATCATCTGTTTTAAAAAACTAGATTCTTCATTCATTACTGTTTCTTTCTGATTCTTTATATTTGGTTTCCCTTTGTGTGTTTGGTTGTACTTGTTTTGTCCATGATCTTTCTCCAAGTCGTGATAAGATGTCTATTTGTGCAATTAAGTGTGTTTTCCTTGGCTATTCTTGCACCCAAAAAGGTTATTGGTGTTATGCTTCTTCTTCACATTGATTCTATGTTACTGCTAATGTAATCTTTGAAGACACGTCATACTTTCAGTCTTCAACTGTCCCCCTTAGAAAACACAATTATCCAGGTATTGCCTGTTCCCTATCATGATATGATTCCAGAAGTCCTAGAAGCTCTACCTTCGACATCTGTGTTAGATCTTCCTTTGCGTCGTTTTTACATAGGTCTATCCTCCCGGCCACCATTCCCAAAGTTGTAACTAATGATTCAGTTCCTACTTTAGTTGCCTCACTAGCTTCGACTCCTTCCACTCCCGATGATCACCCTATTGCCATTAGAAAAGGTAAACATTCCACTCTCAATCTGTATCCCATCTATAATTTCTTATCCTATCATCGTTTGCCTCCTTCCTATTATGCCTTTGTTTCTACCCTTTCTTTTATCATTATTCCTAAAACCGTTGGTGCAGCTTTATCCGATCTAGGGTGGCGACAGACAATGATTGATGAGATGCATGCCTTAGAATCTAACCATACTTGGGCTCTTGTTCCTCTTCCCCAAGGAAAATCTGTTGTTGTTTGCAGGTGGGTCTATAACATTAAAGTAGCCCTTATGGACAGGTGGATCATTTGAAAGCTCGGCTTGTGGCAAAAAGGTACACACAAGTATATGAGTTGGACTACAGTGGCACCTTTTCTCCCGTAGCAAAATAACCTCAATACGGATCTTTCTATATATGGTTGCATTGAAGCATTGGCTTTTGTATTAGTTGGATATAAAGAATGCTTTTCTTCATGCTCATCTAGAGGGGGAGATTTATATGTAACAACCTCCTGGATTTATTTCCAATGAGGGATCAGATCTTGTGTACAAATTGTATGGTCTCAAGCAATCACCTCGTGCATAGTTTGAGCGGTTTAGCACTGTTGTTCAACAGTTTGGGATGACCCGTTGTGAAGTTGACCACTCAGTTTTCTTTCGACGTTCCTCACCGAATAAATACATTTATCTTGTGTATGTTGATGATATTGTGATCATAGGTGATGACCAAGAGGGTATCAAGGCTCTTAAACAACACCTCTTCTATCATTTTCAGACCAAGGACTTAGGGCATACTAAAAGTCCGGCATCGGTATTTCACGGCGAAAATATGCACTCGACATGTTGGAAGAAACTGAGTTAGTAGATTGTAAACCAGTTTTACTCCCATGGACCCAAACGTAAAGCTTGTGCCTAACTAGGGGGAGTCCTATCGAAGACTGGTAGGCAAATTAAATTATCTTACCATGACAAGACAAGACATATCCTTTCCAGTGGGTCAATTTCTCAACTCTTCTTGTGAAAGCCATTGAGATGCAGTAATTCGAATCCTTAAGTACATCAAAGGGTGTCTTGGGAGAGGTCTTCTTTATACAAACAAAAGTCATACTGATATTCTTAGATACTCATATGCAGATTGGGCAGGTGATGAGTGATAGGTGTTCCACCACCGGCTATTGTGTTTTTCTGGGAGGGAATCTTGTTTCATGGAAAAGCAAAAAGCAGAATATTGTTGCCATCTTAAGTACAGAGGCTTATCGAGCTATGGCCCATACTGCATGTGGACTTTTATAGATAAAACAGTTAATTCAAGAGATATAGTTTTGTCCAGTTGGTCCTATGGGATTAGTATGTGACAATTAATCTGCATTATATCTAGCCTCCAATCCAATTTTTCATGAAAGAATCAAGCACATTGAAGTGGACTGTCATTTTATTCGGGAGAAGATTCTTGCTGGTGTTATTAAGACTTCATCAGTTTGCTCCATACTCTAGCTTGAGGGGGAGTGTTGAGATAATGATATTATAGATTATAGATAATGATATTTTGTTTGCCAAATAAGATATGCAGTTTAAATTAGCTACTTCTTTCTCTTATCTCCATCCATATCTGGAATTGATTCTAGGAATAGGATCATTCAACCATTTGACTGCACGGTATCATTAATAATCCTTCCCTCATCATCATTCATGTGTTTTATGCCTGTGTTTAGCTGTAATAGCAAGAAAAGACGTACTGTAAATGTAAATTATATTGATTTTATTACTTATCTTTCCAGCGTTGAACAATTTTTTTATAATCACAATTGATAGGGTTTGACTATGATGTGGTAATATCATTTTAAAATTTTTTCAGTGGAGATTTATTTACTTTTGTAACAATCTACATTATTCAGGTTATTAAAAAGGACCATGTTGCTGCTGGACTCTGTTGTATTCAGTTGTTTGTGAATTCTTCTTCACAAGAAGAAGCCATTAGAAATTTGGAGCATGCTAAGGTATGTCCATAATTTGATAAAAAGGAAAGGTGGCATGGTAACTTTTGAGCATGCTAAGGCATTTATTTCATTTTTTTTTGGAAGATATCATTAATAGTTGGCTTACTTTTCTTAAGTACTCCCTCTGGTCCTTTTATAAGACGGTGTCTTGGTCCTTTTTATAAGACCCTTGACCCTTTTCAATTTACAATGTGAATTTATTTATTTTTTCAACATATATCCTTATTAATTAATTACATCTCTCTCGATATCAATGAAATTTGAAAAATTCATTTCTCTCTCTTCATTAATATGAAGTGTAAGTTTGGAAGTATAACAAGAATAATCAATGAATTGAATGCATTTGCCAAATATATCACTAAATTTCTTAATGGGTGTGAAGTGATGTAATATGGTCTTAGGATCTAATAGAAAAAATGGAGGGAGTAGATTTTTTGTTTTTCCAAGTTGCATTCTTATTACTTTAACAAGATTGAATTCTGTGACTTTTTTTCTGCTCTATATGTTCTGTTTTGAGCACCTTATTATGAGAAAGGATATTAATTTTAAAGAGAAGTGATTATGATTAAGAAGGCACTAGTGTATGGTTATGAGACACATTGTGGAATGATGGTTCATTGAAAAATGAAGACTAATTTTTGGTTGAGGATACATAATGTTGATGCAGCTAGTGCTTGTATACGGTTTCTTACTGACATAAGTAATGGTTGAGTTAGTTTGATATACCAATATATATTTACTATGCATATGAAAAACACTTGTAATTCAGGAATAAAGGAAGATGGCAAATCAATATGCTAATTCCTTGCCCCATATCCTTAATTTTTTCCAGGGCATGAAAACTGGCTTTGATCAACTTAAACTTTTCCATTGTAATTGAAATGTTAAGAACAAAATATGCCCTGTTTTAAGTATGAATTGATTACTGAAGGTCTCATGAACCAGAAAACAAGAGCTCGCTTCTCCTGTTAGTGAATATTTTGCAGAAGCCTTGGCTGACTGCATGTCTTTTTGGGCAAATCTGGATAGTAGATAGAAGCTTAAACTGAAACGTTCTAGAGTTTCAAAGATAATTATTAATTTAAATAATTAGTGCCCCTAAATTGTTAGAGATGCTATAGTGTGAACAGTGGCCAAGAAGAGGGAGCTTCAGCAGTTTCAGAATAAGGGGGAAGCTGTTTTCTTTGTCAATCTTATTTGACACAAAATTAAAAGAAGCCATCAATTGTCATTCTTGGTATAAATAAATGATTCATTAAAAGCCAGAGATTTAGTTTCCCTTATTATATATAATTTTTCATATAAGCTTGTTTTGCTTATGTTATTTTTTGTTAATCATTTTTTTTTGCTTATTGATATAGACACATTTTGATGAAGGACTATCTGCTAGGAGCAAAGGTGGGGAATCTACCAAGGTTGTTACAAAAGGTGTTAGAGGAAAAAGTGCCTCTGAAAAGCTTACTGAAGAAGGTCTTGTCAAATTTTCTGCTCGGGTATCAATCCAGGTAATTGGATATACCTAAGCCCCCATACTGAGTCACCATGGTCTAATAATTAGTTTCTGCAAACAAGTTTAGACTTCCGTTGACTATATGATCATGGGCATCACTATGACTATGAAAGAAAATGTGATACACCTGATTCCCTTGTGGTAAACATGTTTTTTTTTTGTTGGAAACCTTTGATTTGACAACACATTATCTGTTATTATAAGAGATCACATGGATTGATTGTTTCTTCATTTTGGACTGGTCAAATAATTCACTTTAAGTTTAAAATTTTCTGCTGTTCCATATATTTTCATTAAGATTTGTTTATGAAATCCTATGTTTATGCGGATTTATTGTACTTTGTAGGTTGAAGTTGTTAAATCCTTCAATGACTCAGAAGGACCGCAATGGAAACATTCACTTTTTGGCAATCCAAATGATTCAGAAACTTTTAGGTTTGTTTAATCATTTGGATTTATTTAGTACCTTAGAGCATCCATTTCTCTTTATTGGAGTCAATTTGGTATGCCCTTAATATTCATGGTAAAATTTTGAGCATGTTTTCTTTTACAATGTCTTTGTTAAGATGTCCCATATCGGTTGAGAATATGACTTGTATACTCTTCATAAGACTTGTGACAACCCTCAACTCATAAATCAGCTTTTGGGATAAGTTGGGTCTATCATTTTTAATGTGACATTAAAGCTTTATTAGTCTTGAATATTGGGCCACCTCTAGATATCCAGTCCTGCAAACTTTTCCCACTAGAAGTCTAATCTTGAGTACACGGGTGTGTGTTAAGATGTCCTATATCGGAAACTATAAATATGACCCTCATGCTCCTTATAAGGCTTGTGACAAACAACCCTCAATTCATAAGTTAACTTTCTGGTTTAGTTAGGTCTAACGCAACAATTTTAAAATAAACCTATCCCAAAATTTTAACCTCACTTTATAGAGGACCAAACTGGCTATCCTTTAAAAGGTTAAGAATCTGTTGGCTAAGAAACACATGAATAAAATCCAGCTTGGTTCCTTTCAAATTTGGGTATTGGACCTAACTCAATTCTAAAAGCTAGCTCATACGATGAGGATTACCCTCCACCTTATATACTTTTGATTGACCATATCTCTAGTCAATATGGGACTTTCAACATAGTAGACAATTAAAATCTAATATTATCCAAATCAAAAGATTCAAAACATGATCTGATATGCATAAATTGATATTCAAAACATTATGAAAACTAGAATTCAAGTCTCAAAAATCCCTAGGCAGCAGCAAAACATAAAAAAATTGAGCCATATCAACTAAGAATTCCAGAAATCATATCCTTCATCATCATCTGAGTTCCAATGAAGAAATAGAAGTTACAGTCACTACAGTGGCTGTCGGAGGTCGCTGATGCGGGGGACAGACCTCACAGGATATGCAGGGGCTGTCGCCGGTGATGGAGGGTCTTGATGGAGAGGAAGAAGAGTGAATAGCGTGAGAGAGAGATGGAAGAGCAAGGGTTGAGTGAGGGAGAAGTGAGAAGGGCCAAGTTCAAAAACCCCTAAACAAAAGGAGAGGGAGGAACAAAATTACCTGGGTGCCTTTCATTAAGCTAAAAACGACAAAGTTCTGAACCCCATTTTAAATAGCAGCTGCTACAGGCTGCGATTTGCTCCGCCATGATCGTGCTTGTCGCACCACGGAGGTAAAGTGTCTGCATTTGCAAGAGAATCGTTGCGGCTTGAGCAGCAGGCCGCAACGCGATTTCGCACTGCAATTATGGCCCCTGCACTGTGATTTGATAACTAGACTCTTAATGACTGCCAAGGTTATCTGTAAATGTTTAAATTTCTCTTTCTCCTGTCCTTATTGTATTCATTCAAATGTTTTACTGCCGTGGCTTGGGGTATTTCATGGTTTTATATACTGACAGTGACAATTATGGCACATGCTTATGATGCTTTTAAAATTTCAGACGAAGGTGTAAAATTGCAGAGGTTCTTGTTGAGAAGAATTTTGATTTGGCGTTCCAAGTGATCTATGAATTCAATCTTCCTGGTAACATTGACTTCGAATCTAAATCTGGCTTTACTGTCTGTTTTTTTAGCTCCACAAAGTGTTTTCAGCATACTTAACCAGGTCTTATATTTGTATCGTGTAGCTGTTGATATATATGCTGGTGTCGCTGCATCTCTTGCTGAGAGAAAAAGAGGCAGTCAATTGACAGAATTCTTTAGAAATATCAAGGGCACAATAGATGATGATGACTGGGACCAGGTAATCTAATTGCATTTCCTTTTTCTCTTCTAATTGAAATTTTTTGTTTTTTCAGTTGCATGATTTGATATGGTTTGGGAGATATTTAGAGCTCTTTTAGATTGTATTTGATTGTATAAGCTTTATTGAATAGCTAGGAAGACTGATTATGTCTGTTCTAAATTGCAATCAATGTGAATGAGAAGTACCTTAACCAATAGCTTAACGAGACAATTATACTTATATTGAGAATGCACGTGGAAGTTTGGGAGAAAAAATCGTAAAGGATATCGTTGTAAGTTTGTAGTTAAATGAGAAGCTTTTTAGGCCTGCTGGGAGCTCACGTGTTATGGATTATTCATTACAACCACCAAGCAAATATAAGGGATAGAGATGCTCTTGTCGTGACAGAACAGGAAAAAAAAATCCACTAGGAAAAATGGAGCTCAGCTCCTTACCCTACACATGTTGTCTAACAAAACTCAAAACGACAGCAACACACATCAGGAAAAACAGAGAAGAAACCGAATCAGAAAATAGGAATTGATGTCAGCCATGGTGTCACTCCTCCAGGCCGAAGGCTTCCTCTTCACACTCAAATCCTTTGATGACTCCTCCATATATTCCAGCAACCAATTATATCGTAGCTCTCATCATTCTGTTCATAATTCTCTATTTCCCTCTTGCCACCTGTCCAGTCTACTGGTCATTCCACTTTTATCCTATTTCTCCACATCTTCACTCCCTTCTTTAATCCCATCTCTATCCTCATCATCTCATTTTCTGATACCAACAGCCTTCTACTGTTAGGGTCATCCTTAAACCTGGGTCAACGGACCATCACACCACCAAATCTTTCTCATTTAATTTTTGTTTTGTTAACGGTAAAACTTGACTATAAACTAGCATCAAAGGAGGTGGTAAGCATAGACATGGGCTATATATTGTCAAAATAGGTAAGGAAATTGAAATGTGCCTTTTCTAACCACTTGAGTTTATGGTTTATTATTAGTGATTATTGGTCCTGTTACAGGGCAAAAAAGTCTAATATATTTTAACAAGGGAGCTTATTTTTATGAAATATTAAGCAGCTTCAACATTGTAAATGGTGTAGGTCTTAGGTGCTGCAATAAATGTATATGCCAACAAGCATAAGGAGCGCCCAGACCGTCTAATAGACATGTTAACTAGTAGCCACAGGTGAGGGTTTTTTTATCTATTTGTCTTCATGCTTAATTTTGATGTTAGCTGAGATTTTTTATAGTAGAAAAGTCTGATATTTTTTTATAAAGCATATTCATTCCTCTAAAACATTTCAGGTATGAATATTAGATATCTTTTATCTCATTGTTCAAAACAAAATTAGAAATTTATACATGATGCCATGTGCCTTCACCTGTGTAGTTATTATGCAACTGCTGTAATAATGTTTATTGTATTTTTTAAATTGGGCATGCAGGAAGGTTCTTGCTTGTGTAGTTTGTGGTCGTTTAAAAAGTGCATTTCAAATTGCTTCACGGAGTGGAAGTGTGGCTGATGTTCAATATGTTGCTCATCAGGTTAACTTTCTATCAATTTTGGCCTCCACTTTTAGATTCATTTTGTCATAACTTTTTTGAATCCTAACCTCTAAATGCATGGCAACCAGGGAAAGAGTTCCTCTAAAATGAGATGTGTAAAGTGAAAATGTGAGGAATCATCCACTGTTGATCTAAATTGAAGTATCTTATCAATATAACTAATTTTAAATCAACGGTGATTGGCCTTTCTCTTTCTCACTTTAGAGGAGCCAAATCCTAGTAACTTAGCAACTAGGAATCTAGGATTGAAAGCATTAGATACTCTAAACACACTTATTCAACCTAGGGGATCATATAGCTTTCTAGTGATAGCAAATGTGGTATCCTGGTTTGGGTTAATATATGGCCTTGAGGTGACATATATTAACCCAAACCTGGATACAGACAGCTTGATGCACTCCGCTAGTGTCACATAGATTCATTATCCTACATTTGACTTTGTTTCCCATCTATGATTCCTGCATATCACAAGGCTCTTCAATTGGATTGGCATTGTTTTTCACAGCTAAATTAGTCAAACTGTGATATATTATGTTGCCTTGTTAATTATTAAAAGTCTCACATTGGCTCGAGGTATGGTCAATCAAAAGTATATAAGGTGGAGGGTAATCTTCATCCTATGAGCTAGCTTTTAGGATTGAGTTAGGCCCAATACTCAAATTCAAGATGGTATCAGAGCCTATCTTAGATCCATTGTTGGGTCACCCATGTTGTCTACGCTCCATTCCTGAGTGTAGGGCTGAGCGTGAGGGGGTGTGTTAAAAGTCCCACATTGACTAGAGATATGGCCAAACAAAAGTATATAAGGTGGAGGGTAATCCTTGTCCGATGAGCTAACTTTTAGGATTGAGGTAGGCCCAATACCCAAATTTAAGATTAACAAAAAAAAATAATGTTAAAAACATTTCTTAACTTATGAACTTGAAAATTTTGATTGACCGACAATTAGGATGGCTTTTATTATGAATCTTTTAGATGATCTTGAATTAAAATTTTTGTTTGCACTAAAAAAATTGAATACCATTTGTGGGGGAATAATTATTGACAAACTTATCTGTACAAATTGAATAAACAACACCTTTCAACTGAAAGAAAGAGGTCCAAATTTTACTTCTAAATTAATAAATATGAAGTTTTTATATGTATATGCTGACCTCCACTGAGTTGTACTTCTCTTGTTTTGTGCTTGGTTTCTGTCTCTCCACCTGTGTTTCTACAAAGACTTCTACATTACTTGTTAAGTACTTAAATATGTAAGTTTATTCTTTTGATTTTTGTTTTGCAAGTCTCTAATATTTAAATCAATAATCTCTGGTGAAAAATTCCTGTCTCTTAATCTTTTATGACAAGGAGAAAAATGCTTGAAACCACCTTGGAAAGACCATAATACTAGGTTTAATGCCTAGTACATTCAATACTTAAACTAATTTTTCTCGTCTCTTCTCTAGGTCTTGGAATTTCATGTCCAAAAATAAGGTGGTTAATGGCTTAACCAAAAGACAAGAAAATAGTTAATTTCTGAATGATTGGACATATAAGCTCAAGTTCTTAACTTCCTATGGTGCATCCCATTTCTTTTTAGTTTTGATGGGTCATGCAGTTCCTGTTACCAGAATGCTTGTTTGCCCTAGGGTTATAAATACCACATGCACTGCATATATCATGATCTTTCTTTTTCTTGTTCATTAGTTTTATTTAGTGGTTCATTATCACTACTGCTTTAGAGTGCGTTTGGGCATGCTGCTTTTTTTTTATAAGAGCCTATATTACATTTGACAATGAAACTTGTTGGAATAAGCTGAAAAGAGCTTACTTTAATATGCTACATTAGGAAGCTTATTAAAAAGTCTTAAATTTGGATAGCGGGTTTAACTCAATCCTAAAAGCTAGGTCATAGGATGAGAACTATTCTCACCTTATATACTTCTAATTGGTCTTATCTCTAGTCAACGTGGGACTTTCAATACACTCCCTCGCACTTATGAATAGGGCGTAGACAATTACGGGTGACCATTGAGACTTATTAGCACGCTCTCTCATGCTCAGGAATGAGGCATAGACAAATATGGGTGGCTCGTGGGACTTATACACTCAGGAATAGAGTGTAAACAAATACTGGTGGCCCAATAATGGATCTAGGAAAGATTTTGATGTCATCTTAAATTTAGATATCGGACTTAATTCAATCCTAAGAGCTAGCTCGTGTGTTAAGGGTTGCCTTAAGTTGCCCCAAGTCCTATAAGGTGTATACTGGTCATATTTCTAGCCGATGTGGGACTTATCTCAACATGTTAACACACTCCCATCACGCTTAGGACTAGACATCTGGAGCGTGAAGTTTGTAGGACTGGACATTTATAGGTGGCTTGACATTCAAGGCGGGTCGGACTTTAATACCATATTAAAATATGATGGTGGACTTAACTTAACCCAAAAGTTAGCTTACGCTCAAGAATGGTGCCTGGACAATTATGGGTGACCCTTAGGACTTATTAACACACCCCCACGTTCAGGAATGGAGCGTGAACAAATACAAGTGATGCAATAACAGGTTTAGGACTACTCTCACCTTATACACTTTTACCTTATCTCTAGTCAATATGGGACTTTTAGTTTCGTGACAATTACAGGTGACCCTTGGAACTCGTTGAACCACTTAACTCACTCACATGTATTTGATGTAGTGTAGGACAAGGTCACAGTTGGTGATCTTAGCAGCTATTGCATTTCATAGAGGATTGTCATAATTACAAAATATACAACTACTCTAATTAGCACTAATTACATAAATATAGAATCAGTCTAATAAATCCTAATAATGCATGATTACTATATTTATATAACTCTAACAACTCACTTTATATATTTTTAATTGGTCTTATCTCTAGTCTATGTGGGAGTGGGACTCGCAATGAAAAAGAAATAAGCTAAAAAGAATTAGTAGGAGTTATAAACTACTTCTGTCAGCTCTCTATAATCTCTTCGAGACACATTTGATACCCTGAAAACATGCATTTTTGCTAATAAAGTTTTCAATTTCCCTCACTATCAATTTTCTTACAGGCCTTACATGCAAATGCACTTCCCGTGCTTGATATGTGCAAGCAATGGTTGGCTCAGTACATGTAATCTGTTGCAAGCAGCATCTTAGATTGTCCAAAGAAGCATCTTTTGGTCCATTGATGCACCAGATGTCTATAAAGCTGGAGTTAGATCATAGCCATTTCACAAGAGAAGAGGAAAGAACCAACGCAGTGGGAATCAAGTATTAGTTGTAAAATTCAAGCGATCTCATTGTGTTTAAATGATTTCACAGTTTCTGGATTTGTTGAAGTGGGTTTCTTGATCTGTGGTATATACAAAGCATCCAATTTGGTCCAACATATGTCTGCTACTGCTACCATTGCCAGATTTGGGAGATTGGTGGAGATAAATCATCACATGGCGTAAGCAGTAATCTGAATGTCAATGACGTTAGTGCATGAAATCAGTGGAATTGACTTTCAGCCAGCGAAAATTACTCTTGAGTACGGTGTTGGAAAGGAGAACTCTACAATCTTTAGCGTCATATGAATATTTTAGAATAGAACGCTTGTACATGAATTTTGAGCATTTGTATCAGAGTTAGATGTTGTAAAGATGTCATTAATTTGATTTTGAGCGAATCACTCGATTAGATAGGGATATAGATCAACAGTACCATATGGGTGGATCGTATTTTGTTTGATCTGCCGATTTCATTATACATATCCCTCTGTTGTACGGCTATTATTACTTGAAAGAGCTGAATCACCAATCAAATCAAATTGTTTATCTTGTATTTCATAATTCAAAATTAAACTTACATATAATCAAAGTGCAAGCATTGGTGAACATTTATTCTCTTTACACTTCTAAGCGTATATTCTGAGAGGATATCTTATGAATAAATAGAGCTAAATACCAAAAAAGAAACTTCGGATTTTCCTTTTGTTAAATTAACTCCTTAGAGTTCATAAATCTATCTTACAACTCCTTGTGGAATTGTCTGATTTGTAAGTCAAGTGAGAATTGCCTAGAACCTAAACCAGCGTATGTGGGTACAACTGAATTATCCAAGGGTATTGGTTAGCTTATTGCTATAGTTAAATTAAGAATTCTGCACAGGATTAAGAAATGTACAGTCATGTAATAATACTTGTGAAAAGTGTGATGTTAAGAATAACACGTTTTATCGAATTGCATACTAGCAAGTGCTTAATCAAAATTAAGATATTGAATTCTTATTTTTTAAAGACCCTTTCTAATAAACATCGTTTTAAAAAGTTTGTTCACTCGATAGAAATTTTGCTGAAGTTTTATCTACTTTTTAAAATTCAAGTTTATCATTTCTCATGCATTTCTCTTTATCTTTCTTTATTTCTCCCTTTTAATTGATTGAACAAAGTAACAACTAAATTAGGGGACATTCAAACCTAACAAGGATGTGCTCTTCTGTTCTTTTCACTTTTCACTTAAAAATAATAATTTAAAAGCTAAATTATTGTTTCAGTTCCCTGTCAGCAAATTTAAATTTTTTTATAGTAAGTTAGGTCTTATTTTGGTTTAAGTGAGTGTGTATGATTTTCCATATCAAATGTTCATCGGTTTGTGAGTGTGTGTAGAATTATCATATTAGTAGGTATACGTCAACGGTATCTATCACATGGAGTAGTCATGTTAAAAGCATTTAATATATGGAATAGTCACATAAATAAGGTCAATGACACGTTAGATCTCCATTAACTAACAAAGTTGAGGAAAATTTGACTAAGAAAACTTAACTAATCTAACTTATCAAAAGAGAAGTTAAGGGTTTAACTTAAATTTATTAAAGAGATAAGAGATTAGAATAGTGATTTAGTCTAATTTAAATCATTTCTATTTTAGTTGAAATTTAAGTAAAAACTTAGGTTTCTAAACTCCAGAGAATTAATTTAAACATAAAGCAAATGATATGGATTTTTTAACCCTAATTAATATCACAAATCAATTAAAAATACACTTTTATCAAACAAATAAACTATTAATTATTGTGCAATCAATACATTACTTTTACAAAACCTGGTTAGGAAGACTTTGTTTAAGTCTAAAAAGAATATAGAAAATAAAAAAAAAATACATTACTTTGATAAACATCAACAATTATACATTCACATTTCACTGTCTCAAACATTCATTCAACACTCATTATTTCTTTTTTATCTATGATAAGATTCAAAATCACCTACCAATAATTACTAAAGAAACTACACGGTAAGTAATAATAAAACTACTACAAATTAAACTTCATATTTTTTATTCAATAAGAATCACGACATACAAATATATAACAAAGGTATAAAATATTCTAGATAACCTAATTTATTGGGCTATTTCTCAATCTGGCATATTTTATCCTCTAACAATATACATGTTTTTATTACATCACATCACATATTGCATCCATCATTCATCTCTATTATGGTTGCAACATTGATCGGATGGAATCCTAATCGTGCAGTCATCTAAGGGTTCAATATTTTTATTATATTTGTTTAATTTTTTTAAAATTTTACAAAAATAAAAGGTGGAGATTCATCTACCTTTTTCTCTCCAACCATACCAAATCCAAATCCTCTTCCACTGTATGGAATTTGAATGCATATTATCTCTTAAGTAGTACATGTCAAAACATTATTTCCTTGTAAGCATGTATAATCATATGGTGTAGGATGTAAAAATAACACATGCATATAACATTACGTCATGAAATGCCCATTACTGCACCAAATTTCCAACATATGGTGTAAGATGTAATTATCCGGATAATTGAATTAAACAATATCAAATCATTAAGAGATGGGGTTTAAATATATTATATAGGACACAAATATGTTGAGATGGTGTGTATAGTTCTGTGGAGATTCTTAAATCATGGTTTAGACAATTATTGTATAGAAAAATTTGGGCCAAATTATAAGTTTGAGCTTTTCGCTCAAATTATAGTTTGAGTGTTTCCGATAGAAAGAAAACAAAAGCATGCAGAGAGAGACTTCTTTGTTCTGCTCTGCATATTGACAAATCCTTCCTTGGACTACCCGCATCTCCTGGCTTCATATACAAAGTTATCACTATATGCATAACATTATTTTATATTTATATCTCCAATATATATATATATATATATATATATATATATATATATATATATATGCCCTTGATATTATAGACTTACAATATACAGAACAACGTTGATAACAAGAGAAGTGTTGATCTCCCTCTTCTCTCTAAGAAAGTGAGAATAATGTGGAATGCATGTCTAGCTTCAGGTGGCGAAACAAGAAACTTGGCCTCAGTTTCCAGTAGCCTTTTGCCAGCATTTGGCACCAACTTTGACGAAGCGTATTATTCGAACCTAAGAAAATATGTCATCGTTCCCTTCGACCGTAGATATAGGTAAGTACATTGAATTTATTGTAAGTTTCATGTTTTATATTGTCTATCTTATAATATTTTACGTACTTTAAATACTTATTAGGTCATTTTGAGCATTGAAAATTAATTTTGGGATGAAATCTTTAACATTAATATTATATATTGCGTGGTGGTAGATTGTGGGAAACGTTCCTAGTGGCGTTGGTGGTGTACTCTGCATGGGCATCTCCATTCGAGATAGCTTTCAGAGAAGTCTCAGTTGGGTTGTTGTTGCCCGTTGATCTCGTTGTGGATGCCTTCTTCGCCGTTGATATTGTTCTTACTTTCTTTGTGGCTTACGTGGATACATCAACTTACCTGCTCGTTGATGACCATAAAAAGATTGCTCTAAGGTTACACATAATGTATGTTTTGTTATTTTACCGTGTCTTCATCATTTTAGTATTTTTTGTGTTTTCATTTGAACAGGTACGTGAAGAAGTTACACTTGGCCATGGATATGGCCTCCACTCTGCCATTTCAGCAAATATATGAAATGGTGACAGGCAAGCCACACAATAGCGTGGTCTTTGGTTTTCTAAATATGCTTAGACTCTGGCGATTGAGACGTGTTAGCCAACTCTTCTCAAGGTACATTCAAATCAGAAAGAAAGCAAAAGAGACAAATCAAAATCCAAACATGAAACCTCTCACACCCTTTCTTACAATTATTTCATCTAAATTATAACAAGTTTAAAGTATTTAAATTAATTTTTTTAAAAAAATATTAATAATATTTTAAATTTACAACCAAAAAAGTTAAATTTTGTATTTTATTAATTAAAAAAGAAGATAAAGAATTCAAATAATTATGAAGGCTGTGTATGAAAATAATAATAATAATAATGATGATGATAAAATGCTTCGAAAGTCTTCGTTTTATTTTATTTTTGGCATAACTGATTTTTGATTCCTATTTATAATCCATTATCTAAAACTTAACTTGGCCTTTCATGTCTTTCCAAATCTCATATTAACCCCTTTTGTGAGTTATATAATCGTACTTAACATAAATGTCGTACATGAATAAAATGACATCAATAATCCTATTTTCCTCTCTCTTTTTTCTTCCCAACCGACCTAATTTGTTTCTTGTTTCTCCCTGCCCCTACCATTATTCTGTTAACACAAGCATCAAAATAATTCTCCAAGACTCTAGTAGTTCACAGACACACAAATTATATATATTTGGGATGATTTATCTTCACAATTAATTTATGGAACCATTCATGTGATAGAGGCAATGAACTTGGGGATAAAAAAGGTGTATGTGTAAATAACGCAATGGCGGAGAAACTTCCAATGATGAGAGAAAATGAGGAACAACTATGACATAATTGACATTTCTACGAAGTGTGTTGACAAATATGACAGAACCCAAATGAGTAAAAAACGAGAAAAGGATAAAGGACAACTTTGCTTATTGTTCCAATTGTGTTACACTCGGAAAAATAATTGGTAACTGAAACTGCTTGCTGTTTTTCAGGCTAGAGAAAGCCATACGATTTAACTACTCGGCAACAAGATTTTGCAAAGTTATATGTGTAAGTAATTTATGAAATCTTGTGTTTGAGCACAGATTCAAAGAAGATATAATGATGAAATTAACTGATAATGTGATGTATGTTTGGTTTATCATATTCATAGGTAACGCTATTTGCAGCGCACTTTGCAGGCTGCATGTTTTTTTGGTTGGCCGTTCACTATCACAAATCGCCTAAAAACACATGGCTCGGGAGCAAAATACAGGATTTTGAACATACGAGCATCTGGTTGTGTTACACTTATTCCATGTACTGGTCTGTTGTAACTCTTACCACTGTTGGCTATGGAGATTTATATGCAGTGACTTTAACGGAGAAGATTTTCACTGTTTTATATATTCTGTTTAACATCGGCCTCACTGCATATGTAATCGGAAACATGACAAATCTGGTGGTTCATAGCTCTGTCCGAACCTTAGCCATGGTAAATTTTATGAAGATTTCCTTGGTCGTTTAAGTTTAACCCATAGCATTACATTCGATAACTATTAAAATGAAGCTTTTGAGCACTCTGCAAAAGATAACTATTAAAATCAAAGTTGATGTTTGACAAAATCTCACTCTTTTTTTTACACTAAACTACACTACAGTATAATCTATTAGACAATGTGACAAACATATTATTTATGGTAAAAACTTATACGCTTTCATCTCCTGGCTTCACAGAGGGATGCCGTCAACAAAATACTACAATATGCAGACAAAAATAGACTCCCAGAACGCTTGAAGGAGCAAATGTTGGCACACATGCAATTGAAGTTTAAGACAGCAGAGTTACAGCAAGAAGTGCTACAAGACCTACCTAAAGCAATAAGATCCAGTATTGCTCAGCATCTTTTCCATAACATAGTTGAAAGGGCATATTTATTTAAAGGAGTATCAGATAATTTCATCGCCCAGATGGTAAAATGTTTCATTTTTCCCTCTCTTCTACTTGGAATCGAATAAATTCAGAAGTTCTCAACAGAAACTCAAAATGACATCATGACACAACACAGGTGTCAGAAATGAAGGCAGAATTCTTCCCATCTAAGGTGGACATTATCTTGCAAAATGAGATGCCAAGCTATTTTTATATTTTGGTATCTGGGTCACTGGTAAAACATCTTATATCGTATTCAAAATTTTCAAATCGTACCACTTTACCAGGCTTAACTAGTTAACTTAGTGAACTACTCTTCTAACTGCAGGATGTGTTGGTGTACAAGAATGGGTCCGAACAGGTAAAGATGGAATCGCCCAGACAATTAAGTTCAGGGTATAAGAAACATATTCAAAAGAGTAAATTAAAGTGGTACTAACTACTGTCTTGAAAAGAGTAACACATCATAAACCATAACAAAGTATCAAGGGGGAGAAAACGGTTTAAGGAGGAAATAAACAAAAAATTACTCTCATTTGGACTTAAATGAACTAAATTGTAACTCGTTTAGATCTGACATGAGGGAGCATTGTATCTAATATCAGGAATTAGAACTTAGGACATATGAGCTACAGAAAATGCAAGTATCTCGTAGACATAGGCTGCATGTATTGACAGCCATTGGGGATATATGAGGTAGAATCTTTTCGGAAGATCATGTTTTATTTAGAGAAGAGTTTTTCTAAATTTCCTAACACTTCCTAATAACCTGCTGAAGCAAACACCAAAACTGAGTTTCAACTCTTGAAACTGTACTGTTCAGAGAATATCCTCATCGAGATGTAAATAGAATGGGTAGTTGAACTGGGATAAGGCAAGAGTGCATAGCAACAAGACATATTTTAGAGTACTAACCAATATTATTTAAAAGAAGTATCTATGTTTTTAAGCTTAAAAGTAAGTCTTAGATCATTTGATTGAACTAAAAAATTTTCAGTTTTTGTTCAAACTTGAATCTGGAGGCATTGCTGGAGATATAGGCGTGATGTTCAATATTCCACAACCTTTTACAGTGAGAAGTAAGGGGCTCTCCCAGGTCATGCGAATCAATCATCATCATTTCAAGCAGATAGTGCAACCATTCAGTGACGATGGGAAGGCAATCATCTGCAACTTAATTCAGGTTTCAAGGTTCATCCACATAAAGATAGACAGACAGAAAGCTATAACCAGTTACAGTTTGAAAATTAATTAATTTCACTTCTAATTTGAGAGAATTTGATACGCAATTTTTTTCCTGAGATTTCTACTTAAATGAGGTAATTAAATGTTGGACCAAATATCATTGCAAACCACAAATTATGATTGCGAAAACACATCTCAGTTCCCTTTATCCAAACTTTGTATCGGTATCTCGATTTCCATGTCAACAAGGCAATATATTTTCAATTTTTCAAGTGAAGGCTGATATTCTTCTATTCTCAGTATTTGAAGGGTCTCAAAGGCAAGGTGCTAGAAGAAATACCATGTGTAGCAGAATTGCTGGGTGACCTGCATGATGAGGTATTTTTTTTTTTTACTTTTAAATTTCGACCACCGGATCCTTTGACTGGTCTAGAAAGAAACGACAATTTATTATGGCACAATATAGGGAAAATTAAAAAAGAAAAGGATGCCCAAAACTCCTTGGATATTAAAAGTTGCATGCGCATAGCTAAAACCTTAGACAAGCTTATCTACAACTAGTGTAAGAAAATGGTGGCGGCCACAAGTACAGAATTCTGCCAGAAAGTTCCCGGTATCCTTCAGCTTTAAACCCAGTTTTTGAGAAGTGGAAAAGGGGAGGACAACTAAAGGCAAGTATATACTAAATATAGAATATTTCCCTTCGAATACCCTCACTTTGCCCCTTTTCCCAAACAGGACCTTAAGGTTACCAGATGATGCATGGATTATAATTTTCTTTGAACGTATGTAATGTGGAGATACATGTGCTCACATCTCAAAGATGACTTATTAGACTCTGTTATGTGTCAATCGTCATAATCATAAACCATTTTTTTTAGGTCGACATAAACCAACTTTCTGTAAAGCAGTAAAGCTCAAGTTGTGGTGAAAGCTCATGAATAGCTGTTATATTACACCTCTGACATTATTGACGTATATATATGGAGCAGCAAATGACAAAATAAATAATAGATAGTTATTTAGTTTACACTCCAGAAAATAGATTTTATAGCACAAACAAATACATTATTATAATTTTTACCGCATGTACACTTGACAAATGTTGGCAAGTAGCAACACATTTTTTAAGAATTAAGGTACCCTTTCAGTACATTATGATGGTGAATTCATGTAGGTCCCACTAAATATTGAAAAACAATGTGGAAAAAGTGCATATATGCTACTGGCATTCCTTGTGTGTGTATGTATAAATCATGTCATATTACTTTGGGCTACTAGCATTCCTTAAGCACGCATATGTATATGAATCATGTCATTTGATTAAGGAGGCTTCTTGCAGCGTGATCTAAAACAAAAGGATGGTGCACAAGAAGAAGTTTCATCAAGTAGAGAAGATGATCCATTCACAGAAGGTAATATTAGTCCTGTGTTAAAAGCAAAGGCATATTAAGGGGGTTCTGTAAATCAGCACCCTAGAAACACTGGGTGCACAGCATGTGCTTGTGGGTGTGTTAGTTAGTGTAAGAGAAAAAGAGTAAGGTGCCACTTGGGCAACGCATTTGTTACAAATAAAACTATCTTAGTCTACTTTGACAAGCAACTCGAATGTGACATTAAACCTTTTTGATATGGAAAGGTTGCCTAGGTTGCTCGCATCGGTTTCTTTACTTGATCATCGAGTCCAAAACTATGGAAATTTTCAATTTACTCTCACTGAGTTTTCCTAAAACAAATAACATTATTTACAATTTTACATGCCAAATTTAGCAGCATATGCTTATGCTACGAATTGCAGGAAGAACAGGAGATTTCCATCCACTGTCAAGCCCACTCCCAATTAGAGTTAAAATCCACGGACACCATCCCGATGTGAACAAAAGGGGAAACGAAACAACAAAAAAGCTAATAATTCTCCCAAATTCAGTAGAAGATCTTTTCAGAGTTGCAGGTATATATATTACTACATTCAACAAGCATGCACGCCTCCAAAAGATTCTCAGTGGTATCATCATCAAATGACATTGAAACAAAAGATAATATCCTAATTACATCATCATCATCTATTGGACAAACAACATATTATTACGATTTTACTCTTGTATACATAGAATTGATCATATGGAAATAGCAATAGCAAATTGATACAATAAAAGATGACTGAATCAAATTGAGTTTTTGTTCGCAGAGAAAAAGTTTGGCAAAAGAGGAAGCAAAATTGTAATGGCTGACGGCACAGAGGTAGAAGAACTAAGCGCTCTAAGGGAGAATGATGAGTTATATATCCTCTAATCAATTGTTAAACCAAACAGAGATTAACTAGAGACTGGTCTTTTCTGATACGCACCGTTTCAGGTTGCAATATTCTTCACAAAACAGGATAGGGACGATGCAGTGTATGTATAGAATTGAAATGTGTAGAAAGATATTCGTGGAGCGTTTTAATCTCGGTTGAACATGTCAAGAACAGCATATGCAGCCTTTTGAAAGTTATCTTTCTCTTCATCTAAGACTCTTTTCCTCTCAAGAGCAGAACCTTTACATTTCTCTATCTCTTCCTCTACCACCGCAGAGTTTTGATTAATTTCACTGCAGAAGAAGTACAAAATAATTACAGGTTTTGATGCTGAAAATTGAAATGCATAACAAATAAATAGAAATCGTGTTGATATTAATTAAATAAATAACATCGATTAGGTATCTGACGTGATCGTCTTCAGCATGTTCTCCATGATCGCTTGAGCTTCATTTGATATGTCTGCAGGTTTATAGCAGAATAACATCATAATTCATAAACGCACAACTAGGAAATTTGTGAATGAATCCAACAACGCTTTGCTTCGAAGTAGATTTCATTGCACAATCACAATCAGTTTAGTGCATTTACAAGTGGAAGATCTCATCGCATCGTGTGTGATTTGAATAAACGATTAGGTCCAATAATTGTAGCGATTGTTGAAACTTGAAACTCAAGTTCTAGGAAATGGCTAGGGCTCACCGTAGATGAGAGAGGAAAGGTGGCTTTCAGGTTCAGGTTCTGGTTCTGGTGGTGCTGTCTCTGAGGCTGCCATTGCTGTGAACCTTGCTTCGATTCAGAGCCAAATCAACAAACAATTCGCGCGCCTTGCTTGCTATTCGAATTTATGAAATATATATAACGAAAAAAGAAAAATTAGTTTTTTTTTAAAATGAAATATATGTAATGAAAAATTAAAGAAATTAGTAGTAGTGTTTAACCGTAACCATAAAAAAAAAAAAAATTGAAAGGGAAAAAAGTATTGAACCTTGTTCAACGTTGCTACTTTGACATGCCTTGAATAGATTTTTAAAACTATTTTATTTTACGCTAAATAGATTTTTAAAACTTTATTATAATCATCTTTAAGTTTTATTGTTTTGTAGATAGACTCTTCGTAATCAATTATTAAACTTTACTATTTTCTCTAAGTAGCTCATTTTATTACATTAGAGTTGATTTATGAATTTTTTTTTAATCAGTTACTATCTTAAATATGATTCATTTATTGGAATGTTTAAATCTAATTTAATTTTACGTAGTGTTTAATAGTGGGTAAAATTTTTAATTCTTTTACCATGTAAGTATTTTTCGGATAAATCTTTATTCATCTAGTTAGATGGTAGTAAATAAATTTTTATCCACCTAAAAACATAAATTCTTTATATTAGGTTTTTTGGTAATCTAACTTACCTACTTGAGAATAACTTTTGTTGGTCATGGATAATTTTTAAAAAAAATATATTCCTAGTAAAGAAAAATCTTATCTCCTACTATACTAAACATTCTCAGAGACATTAAAAGATGACAAAGTAATCTTTAAAAAAACCAACAAAAAGAATCTTTACTTGATTTTCTTAATCTCAAATTTTACTAGTTTGAAAAATAAGTTAAACTAATAAACAATTAAATTTGAGGTGAATACATTAGTGGTTTATTTTGAAATAGTAATTTAAATAGTGGACTACTTGATTGAGGGATCTAACTCAATTAGTTGACAAGTGTGTGTGAATTATTGTAAACTTTATGACTCTATATTTGATTTAGGGTTTAGGGTTAAATAAGAATTAATTAGGATTAAACAAAAGATAAAAGTATATATTTGTTAAAAAGAAAAGTTAATCATTAATCGAAGAATTAAAATTGAGATGTTTAATTTTAAAATATAAGGACCAAGAGAATATTAAAGTTTAATATGTGTCTAAGAAAAAAATAAATTTAATAGAATTGAATATTGTCTAAAAAAATAACACTAACGTGATATTTTCACCTTTTTACCCCTGATTAGTGAATTATTTATTTATTTTTTGGCCATCCCTGATTAGTGATCAGGTTTTTTCCTTTTTCAGGCTAAGCTTTTTTTTTGGTCCATAAGGCCCAAAGAGTTTTTGGTCATTAAGAAGCATATTGTATGGCCCATTGAACATGTGAAATATACACCACCTTCCGTAAATAAAAGATGACTCTGGATTTCGAATTTTCATAATAGAGGATTATTATTTTCAATTATAAATAAAATACACATGAATTTTAAATTCTGCAATACAAAAAATCACTCTGAAATTTAAATATTCACGTTGAAACATCATTAGCTTACAGAGTTTCAAGATCCATAATAATAATATAAAAAGTCACCCTAAAAAATTAAAATTTTGTAATAAAAGATCATTGCTTGTAATTATTAAATACATAGAGAGTTTCAAAATTTTCAATCCAAACTGCCACTCTGAAGTTTAAATTTTTGTAAAAATGTGTCATTTGATAGTTGTATTTTAAATGTATCGAACCCTCAAAATTTTCCACATAGTTACTATATGATTTCAACCCATAATAAAGGACCGGTCCGTTTTAATGACTAAATATTATTAATAACATTAATAATGGACTCGTTTGGTAATCAATTATGAAAATAAAAAATCTAGTTATTAATATTGACTTTATATTTAAGTTTATTAAATTTTTAATTTACTCAACAAATTTTGTCCGACTCAATAACCAATCAAACAATTACCGACATAGTTTTTTATTTCTTCGAAAACTAACAACGTTCTCAAGAAATAATTTATAGGTGTAATTCGTTTTAACTCTTTTTTCTTAACAAATAAATTATTTCCCCCTTCTACCTCCTAGGATTCTTCTGGCCATAGTTAAGGTAGAAATTAAATATTCTACTTTCCACCAAATATTTAATTTGAGACTTAAATGGCAAAAACAAATTTACATTTGGGGCAGACAAATCTATGGCATTCGGAACAAAATCTAATAAATTACTATTGAATATTAGATTACTTGAGTGGTATCCTTTGATGCTCACGTGACAATACAAAATACATTAAAATAATAGAGGGTTTCATAATACCCTGCAAGAATTTTTTGATACTCGGGAACATAGGAAGTAGAGAAAATGATAGCACCAAGAGATGAATAACTTTATTGGTCCTTTTTTTTAATCACCAGAATACTTATTTAGAGGCAATCTTATTTAAAATTTAATAACTTTATTCAGAGTTTAGTTAGTTATAATTAATACTCTTCTTTCTTTTTATAAGTGTACTTAATTAGGATTAAAAATCTATATTATAAACTGAGTCACAAACAACCATCAATATTATAAGTGATGTAATACTTATTTTGCGCCTTTACCGTAAATGCCCGACACGATTGTGTTTGTTTAATGTGGAAGAGTTTTCTATATATTGGGGATTTGTTTTTTAAGTGTTAGTGCTCCCTTGTTCAATAAAGGAGAATTGTGTAAAGCAGGAACAGGTTTTTGACAAGTTTGAGACTCAATTCATTTTTCACCAAAAATATGTAAAATTTTGTTAATGACTTATGTAAATTAACGGAACAAATTATTTAATATACTACAAGAAGAAATTACTTTTACTGACATAAAATTTAGAAGTTGTTTCTTATCAAAGAAAAATTAAAAGTTGTTAAATAATTTCTTCTTCGTTAGTAATTTTAAAGACCAAATTAAAACCAATAAAAAAAATGAAGGACCAACACCAAATATTGGTCAAAATACAAGAACCATATGGATATTATGAGTTGTAATCTTAATATATACTCCATTTATAATCATTAATGGTTATAGGGGTTTGAAATTTTATTTTTAACCATAAATATCCTTTCGTGGTTTTTAGTTTTTAATTTTGAATTTTTAAAAATTAAAACTTGTTTTGCTTTTTTTTAGTTTTGAATTTTAAAAACTTGTAAAACCTTAATGTGATTTCAACAACATTGCACAACAACAATATAATTGCCTTGGTGGCAGTGGTGGTGATCAGAATGACACTTATGCAGTGGTGGCAACATTATGGTGATGGCGATAACAATAATGATCGTGGTTATAATGTCCCGCCTTATTTAATTATGTTTTTTATTCAATGCACAAATTTACAAGATAAATTTTTCACAATTACCCAAGTGATTTAATAATTCATCAATTTTAGATAATAATATACTCAACCACTCATAGTTTTAATATTGCGATTTACCAAAATTTTACAAGTCAACATTCAAGAGATCATAATGCATAATTTTGGACCATGGAACAAACCTTGGACGTGGTCGTGCCCAAAGTGGGCATTTGAACGCTCGCACGAAGATGGGAAAACAGTTCCTAGGCGTAGGCAAGCCCAGGCTGGGCGTTCATACACTTATGAATAGGGGACATCATGCACGCACCATGGTCTCACAAAACCCCAACGTATGCACTATACGCCCATGCACAGGAAAAGAAAGCAAAATTGACTTAACTCATATCATCACGCCCAGCGTAAGAACGCCGGAATGGGCAAAGACACGCGTTAGAACGGGAAAGGCATCACGCATCACACAGTGCACTAGCGTGGGTACACTGGTTCCAGCATGAGGACGCGCACGCGGGAGGAGGCCTAATGCAACACACAAATTTAAGGAAGGAACCAGACAAGCCTCACACCAGACTAGCGTGGACACACCCAGGAGTGTTGATACACTCATACCAGCCCAAAACATAACCCTTGAAGTAGAACCTGGGCGTAAGCACACCCAGGCTGGGCGTAGGCACGCCCAAACCAGATACCAAGATTAGAAATTGCACAATGGCCCATTTTTCTAGATTTTCCAACTTCTTATACTCAAATATCACTCGATTTAGCTCCGAATGATATGAAAATTGACAGACACCCTATTGGACCTAATTCAAACCTGCTGGCGCAATTCGTTCTCAAAAATTCATTTGTATGAGGAATTTATGCAGAAAGATGCAATTTGACCACTTTATATTCAACTCAAGGCACCAAAGCAATGAAATGCCATTTCATCATCATTTCAAATGTGCACACAAACTTAATATGTAGATATGGACTTATAGAGACTGTCAAGGGAACCTAATTCCCACAGATGCGCAAAATGACCTTGTCAGTTCCACTAATACACTATATTCCTATGCAACTTCCTTTCAACTTACACCAATGCACCTTGACTTAATCGCAACAATGCAATTATAAACATTTCAACCCGCCAATTACATTTATAAATCTATTTCAACAATGACTCAATGCTCATAAATATCATATCATAATTTCAGGGCAAAAATTTACATATCATCATCATCAGTTTCTTCATTTATACCACTTTTCACATCACTACAAGTTCATTATCAACATCATCTAATGTCATCCCACTTCATCAAATTCAGCATTATATGACCATCATCATATGCATATATAGCAATATGAAATGTAAAGATTCATCACTTCATCACCATGCTCATAAGTAATCAACTAAATCCATAATCATCACCAAAATAATGTAAGTAACCACCATTAGCCATCACACACACACGCACATACATACACACACACACACACACACATATATATATATATATATATATATATATATATTACATATCTACAACATCAACATATCAAAATACACATTAAAACATCATCCTGACATCGCCTCCAAATCACTTCACACTGGTATCCAAGGCATCCACAATATCTCTGTCTCCGGCCACTAAGACAACTGTAAGGGTGACTGACTAACCATATAATTCAATGTAAATAATTTTCAATAACAATTATACAATGAGGTAGCCAGGCACCCTTAGGGCATGGAATGGTTCTGGAGTTGGAGCTCGGACGTGGGAAGTTTCAACCCCCCTTGAGTGGTAGAAGAGGAAACTTCAACAGTGAGCCGTTGGGGGTGGCTTCTTCTTGCACCACCTCTTTATTTTTAGCTTTCTTGGAGGGGAATGGTGGACCCTTCATTTGATGTTAGCCTTACCTCTTGTGATTGGGCTCAACGTCATTTCTCTTTTTTGACCGTATCTCCTAGGCGGTATTAACAACGGCCTTATCACCAGTCCCCAAGCGTAGGATTTCATCGGCATCCAGGGCCTATTCTTCACTGACTCCTTCCTTCGGTGGGATGCTCGGCGTGTCCTTATCCCTAAATTTGAGGACAACGACGTCAACGTTCTGGATGTTCCTTTTGGCTTAGATTGTGTTTTTAGCGGCCACGGTGGCAGCCTCGGTCCACAACTGTTTCAATGTTTCCATGGGGCCAAAGCTTTCGATTTCACCTGCAAATAGTAAACTAAAAAAGGTTTAGATGACAAATTTAAATATACAATGTAAAGGTTCTTCCTGATAAGTATTACAAAGGTAGACTTCTCTTGTTGCGGGGAAACTGAGAAGTCGTTTGCATGAAATCTTCTGGTGGGCGTATTGTATTCCTGTAGAGCCCGAGCTACCTTCATGGACTCAAGGGATAATTCACTCTCCTCCACTACGAAAGTTGCCCCAGTCAGAAGGAAGTGCTCATAGGTCCATGAGATTGGGAATTTGGGGATCCCATTCTCACTTTCCTAGAAGACCGGCTTGTCTGGCCGGACTTGCACCTTCACAAAGCACTTCTTGTAAGGGTAGCCGCCTGACTTGACTGACTCGGTGAAGGGCTGGAAGCCTACAATTTTGGCCTCGCTATGAAGGGTAACAAAGCTTAAGCCGCCATCGGGGTTGAATTAACAAACAACCCGACAGATTCAGAAGAATAACGCCACCGTGGGGACAAAACCAAAATGCTCCTCGAGCACCTCCAAGCTTCACATGAACCCCACCCATTAGGATATAGTTGAGTGAGGCACACTCCAGAAACCAGAGAACGCCCGTTTTAAACTTCGTCAATGGAAATCTCACCCCGAGGTGAATTGTAACACCCCTATTTTTATTTTTATATTGAAATTTTGAAGGAATTATTCTTTAGAACTTTTAATCTACGTATTATTTATGATTTTTTGGAATTTTGGAATTTTTTTTAATAAAATAATATTTTTAAATAAATTTAAATTCATATAAGTGACTTAAATTAAAAATATTTATAAGAAAGTGAATTTAAATTATAATAAAATTTTCTAAAATCCATTTCAAGTAGACTTATCTAAAAATTATCGGTTTGAGAAAAATTTTGATTTTTTCTAATCGTTAAAAAATTGGGAACGTATCAATAAATTTTTATTAACAGAAAATTTTAGATTTTTAAAATTTAAACTTTATATTACTTATTATAAAATTAGTGAGGACTGATATAATATCGCTAAATTTCAAAAAGGACTCATTTTGAATATTTAAAATATACCGAGTGAAGGGTTACTATTTGACTTAATAATTTTACCGACAGTTACTATGCAAAACACTGTGCATGTATGAAATTTTCAAAAGATGCACAGTAACCAGGAATAAAAAATTCAAAAATGCATAGTGATCCGGTCTCAATACCGGTATCCGATCTTCTATACATATTTCAACGTCTTTGATAAGACATCTACGTGTAACCGGTGTCATCGGTATACATCCGGACTGTAATTCCGTATCAGGCGTTCTCCCTATACCGGATATCCAGGATAACACCATGACATCGGATAATACACACGCCACTATGCAAAAGACAAGGATTGTTGCTACAGGGATCGATCAATAATTCCCTGCACTACGAGCCAAATTCTGCTCACGGGAATGATCAACTTGTTCCCTAATCCTAGTCTACATTCTCTACGCTCAATATAAAATAGCCACTTGACCCAATCATGCAGGTAAGTGCGCAATATAATAATGCTAATGGGAGTTGGTGGTTCCCCACCAACGAGTCCTCGTTAATCGAGCCAATCAGGTATATGAACTAACTTCATGATTGAAGTTAGGGATCTGGATCTTCCTCCTCAGCTCTTTACGACTGATCCTTCTCTGAATACATTCCTTACTTGGAATATAATCACTGACTTGAGCGTCGGAGAATCTTTGCAGGTGACACCACCATTCGCCCACTTCAACGCGTTAGGTCGGTGTGAAGGATCTCCAGAACGCCCAATCCGCTCTCCTCATTCAAGGATAACGGATACCTACATCGGATACACATACATCCGGTCTACTAGACGGTATTGACATACTATTCGTGACTGGCTTGAGATCGGATCTCTTGACCCCGGTCCAGGACAGATCATTGGCACGCCCGGTGGGACACGATAAAGTTATTCCCATATCATTTGACAGAGCAGGTAATCCACCATGCAAGGCGAAGCACAAGACTCCATAGAGAATCAAGCTGAAGGCAGAACCAATCCTAATGCCTACAGAAAGCTCAACCTTGATTCTCATGGGGGCAACTCAAAGAAGATAGTAACTGTGTCTGATCCTGATCCTCGCGATGAGTTGATCAGACAACTTCAGAGGGAACTCGCTGAACTGCGAAGAGAAAAAAGGCAAAGCGAGGATAAAGAGTCATCTCGCACGCGAAACACTCCCCACACAACTGATGGTGAAAAGTCCACCACTCTTCAGTACTCAAAGATCCCAACCTTTGAGGAGGGAGAACAAACTCGCGATTCTGAAGATGCAGCTTCCCGAAGGAAGAGAGATTCAACAACAGCACCCCCATTGTCTTACAATCTTAAGGTTCCTTTTTCAAGGAGACTTATGGGCATCAGCATCCCCAAGCACCTTCAAACCACTCAACCACTTTCCATCGGAAAGTATAATGGTGAAACTGATCCAACTAAGCACCTTGATGCTTATGTGTTTGAAGCCCTGTACTTGGGGGCTGATGAAGACGTGATGTGCCGAATGTTCCCTCGAACATTGTCTGAGGAAGCCCTCGGGTGGTTTAAAGGCTTGCCTTCTGGATCCATAGATTCTTGGGCAGAAATGGCAGCTGCCTTTGAAACCCATTTTGTCATCTCCAGAGACGTACCCAAGACGTCTCATACCTTGGCTCAGATTAAGCAAGGTGAAACAGAGGGCCTAAAAGATTTTCTGAAGAGGTTTTATAAGGAAGCAGCCCTGGTTCCTAACCTCACAGAATCTATCAAGCTGCATATCGTGATTGAGGCATTGCAGCCAGGATCAGCTTTCGCTCTTTCATTAGCAAAGAGCCCCCCGACAACTTTTGAGGAGTTCAGGAAAAAAGCCTCAAAGTATGTGAGCATAGAGATGCACTTGGAGGCAATGGCTGCAAAGAAAAAGCCACCAACACCATCTCCCCAAACCCAGAAGGGTAAGGAGAAGACGAGGTCAGAACGCATGGAGAGGCCATTCATCAATCCTAAGGTGGATAACCGCCCTCCTCGACCTCGAGAAAGGCATGTCAATTCTTTCAGCCATTATGCACAGTTATCTGCCAGACCATCTCAGATTTTGAGAGAGGTCGGATGGCCAGTTTTCAGCACATATGGCATCAGGAGACCAGCCCCTATGAAAAGACCAGGAAATTCACGAAAGTACTGTGATTTTCATGAACAAAACGGTCATTCCACTGATGAATGCCAAGCTCTAAAGAACGCGGTTGAGACGCTAATTAGAGAAGGCAAACTGAAGCAATACCTGTTCAAAGAAAAATCCTTTGACAGGGCAGAACGGAATGAGAAAAGAGAAAGAGATCCCGACGATGGGGATGACAACAACCCCAGTCCGGTTCGAAAGTTCACTGCTGCAGAGAAGCAAAAAGGTGTAATGACCGATAATGCAGCACAGAAGGATGGCACGCCCCAGCAACAACGTCAGGGCCGACGTGAAGTCATTGACATGATTGCTGGAGGGTTCGCTGGAGGAGGAGCTTCAATTACAGCCCGTAAGAATCATCATAGAATGATTCTATCTGTGCAAGGGAAAGTCAAGGACAATCGCCCTTACAGAGGAGGAATTGAGGCTCCCATAATCTCTTTCTCTGACGAAGATTTTGGCCCAACCGTTCCTGGTGGTGACGATGCTGTAGTCATCACTGCTGTAATCGCCAACAAGGACGTCCGAAGAATCCTTGTTGACCAGGGAAGTTCCTGCGATGTTATTTTTTATAATTGCTTTGAAAGAATGGGTTTTAAAGACTCAGACTTACAGCCTTACACGCAGGAACTAACAGCTTTCAATGGCGCAAAGCAATTAACTAGAGGGTATCTTGATACCCTTATCTCGTTTGAAGGCGAGCCAGGAGCCAGGACGGTTAGGTCTCGGGTGCTAGTGATTGACGTCAAATCACCATTTAATGGCATCATAGGCCGTCCTACTCTGAATGCAATGGAGGCAGTTGTATCAACCCCACATCTCCTTATCAAGTTTATTGACAAGGATAATGCTGTGTCATCTATCCGGGGTGATCAAGAGATGGCTAGGTACTGCTACAACCTTAGCCTCAACATGACAAAGCTGGACGCCTCCAATAAAAAGAGGAAACTTAATGATGCTGGAACATCGGCTGGATCTGTAAGTCTTGTCGACCTGGATCCTAGAGCGGATTTGAACATTGATCCGTTCAACCCATCAAAGCCCACACCGGATGGAAGTTCCAGGGACATTGTCTTGGGAGATTCTCCAGAAAAGATCACCCATATCAATGACAAGCTAGATGCTGAAATAGAGCAGCGACTGCTGGCTCTCTTACAAGAGTTTAAAGACCTCTTTGCATGGACTGCAGCCGATATGCCAGGTATAGACCCTGAATTCTGCTGTCATAAACTTTCCGTCTATCCAGAGACGAAACCTGTGGCCCAAAAGAAAAGACGATTGGGCCCAGAGAAACAGAAGGCAGCTTGCCAGCAAACTGAGGAATTGCTGAAGGCCGGATTTATCAGGGAAATCCGATATTCCTCTTGGCTTTCGAATGTGGTGATGGTCCCTAAATCCAATGGTAAATGGAGAATGTGCATTGATTACGTGGACCTCAACCGCTGCTGTCCAAAAGATCCTTATCCTCTTCCTAATATAGATCGGATGGTGGATGATTCCTCTGGTTATCAATACCTGAGCTTCATGGACGCTTATTCTGGTTACAACCAAATTCCGATGTGCGAAGAGGATCAAGAGAAGACAGCTTTCATAAATGATCGTGGTGTCTTTTGCTATACAGTCATGCCCTTTGGCCTGAAAAACGCTGGGGCGACATATCAGCGCATGATCAACAAGGTTTTCGAAGGTATGCACACCAAACTTGTTGAAGTATACATTGACGACATAATAGCAAAGACACCGGTTGGTGGCGATCATATTGACGACCTGCGCCAAGTATTCACCCGTTTGAGACAATTTAACATGAGGCTGAACCCAATGAAGTGCACATTTGCTGTCCCTGCTGGGAAATTTTTGGGATTCATGTTAACTCAACGTGGTATAGAAGCCAATCCAGGGAAGTGCCAAACGATTCTAGACATGCAAAGTCCTAAGAATCTCAAAGAAGTCCAATCCCTGAATGGCAAAGTAGCAGCTTTGGCACGATTCATGCCGAAGATGGCTCACAGGTCGCTCCCTCTGTACAAAATACTGAAAAAGTCCAAGAAATTCGAGTGGGGACAGGAACAAGAAAAAGCTTTCCAAGAGCTTAAGGAGGTGTTGTCCAAACCTCCCATTCTCACAAAGCCTGATCCCGAAGACACACTCATTCTGTACTTGGCTATTTCAGATGAAGCTTTGGGTGTTGCCTTGATAAAAGAAACTCCTGATGGACAAAGACCGGTCTATTTCACTAGCAAGACCTTGCAAGGTGCTGAGATCCGGTATCAGAAAATTGAAAAGGCCGCCCTCGCTGTTGTTTGGGCCTCACGACGGTTGCGTCCGTACTTTCACGCCCATCCAATCATAGTGAGAACGGATTTGCCACTCCGCTCTGTCTTAATCAAGCCCGATCTCGCTGGGAGGATGATCAAATGGTCTATTGAACTCTCTGAGTTTGATATATCCTACGAACCCCGCAGCGCTATTAAAGCTCAAGTCCTGGCTGACTTTATTGTGGAAATGACAGGGACTGATCCGGATTACCCTCGAGTCCATTGGACCATTTACGTTGATGGTTCATCAAACCAAAGAGGCTCTGGAGCAGGTGTAGTTCTCGAAAGTGATGACGGAGTACACCTGGAGATCTCCCTTCGTTTCAATTTCAAAACATCCAACAACCAAGCTGAGTACGAAGCTTGCTTGGCCGGGCTAAGAGCTGCGATTGACATCGGAGCTTCTGAGGCGACACTCTGCAGCGATTCACAGCTGGTGATTTCGCAGATCTTAGGAGATTATCAAGCTCGCGAACCTCAACTCCAATTATACTTGAACTGTGTCAAGGAGTTGACTGAGAAATTCTCCAAAGTGGAGTTCAAGCATGTTCCACGTGAAGAGAATACGAGAGCGGATATACTCTCCAGGTTAGCAAGCACTAAACGACCGGGTAGCACCACTACTTTGGTTCAAAGCACGCTAACGTCGCCCAGCATCCCTCTTTTCCCTTCTCTAAACGCCATAATGACTGACTCCCTTTACGGAGATACATGGATGGCTCCTTACATCCGTTATTTGGCTGATGGACAGCTACCCACAGATGAGAAGGAAAAGACGAGGTTAAGGAGAGAATTACCGTATTTCACTATGATTGATGGTAATCTCTACAGAAGGGCACTCTCTGTGCCCTATTTAATTTGTCTCAAAGAGGATGAGGTGCAAGGTGTATTGGAGGAAGTGCATGGAGGACAAAGTGGACACCATGCCGGAGGAAGAAGCTTAATGCGAAAAATCCTCAGAGCCGGATACTGGTGGCCCACAATGAAGCAAGACTCCATTGACTTCGTCAAAAAATGCGACGCTTGCCAAAAATTCTCCAACCTACACCACACACCGGCGGAAGAACTCTTCACATCCGCTGTTCCATGGCCCTTCTATCAATGGGGATTGGATATTCTGGGCCCCTTTCCAACTGCTCCTGGGGGCATCAAATATCTCATTGTAGGGGTCGATTATTTCACAAAGTGGATAGAAGTAGAGCCGGTGGTGCATATTACTTCAGCCCGAACTCGCCGTTTCATGTATGAAAACATCATAACACGGTTCGGGGTCCCAGCACGGATTGTCACAGACAATGGCACCCAGTTCACGGATAGAAAATTCACAGATTTGCTTGAAGGGTTAGGAATAACCCAAATATTCTCATCCGTCGAACATCCCCAAACTAACGGTCAAGCTGAAGTGGCCAACAGGGAGGTGCTTAAGGGACTAAAGAAACGCCTTGGCGAAGCCAAGGGCGGATGGACAGACCAGCTGTGTCATGTCCTATGGGCATATCGGACAACGCCTCATTCATCCACCAATGAATCCCCATATCGCCTAACATACGGGGTCGAGGCAATGATACCTGTGGAACTGCAAATTGCTTCCACAAGGGTTAAGTACTTCTCTGAAGAAACCAACAATGCTAACTTGGCATCCGAAATAGATGTCATACAAGAACTCAGAGAAGACGCTTTCATCCGAGATCAAGCCATCAAAGCCAAAGTTGCTCTCCGGTACAACAAACGAGTCCAATCAAGGACTTTCAACGTTGGAGATTTGGTTTTGAGGAAAGCAAGTATAGGGAATAAATTCGCCCATCAAGGCAAACTAGCCCCAAACTGGGAAGGCCCATACAGGGTATCCGAGGTCACTGGCAAAGGCTCTTATCGCCTTGAAAACCTTGATGGCACTCCAATCCGAAACAAATGGAACACCCAAAACTTGCGCATCTACTATAGCTAGCTGTTTCTACACTCTCCTATCCTTGTCTTGGATTGAATACTGGAGAATTTATTTTCACAGCTACGCTCTCCTTGTAATTCTTATTTTTGATTTAATAAGAACCTCTCATAACGATTTAACTCTTTCGAGTTTTTCTTATGCTGTGATTTTCAGTTTATCCGGTGTACAGAAGCATATTCAGGACGGATGATCTCAGCTACGTATTCTGTAGTTGACGATGTAACTCCTCGAATATGCGCAACGCACAAAGACATACTCAGGACGGACGATCTCAATTACCCATTCTGTAATTGACGATGTAACTCCTCGAGTGTGTAAATATTGAAGGCCCAGATTGTAGGATTAAACCGAACTCTGGGTACGGTTAGTAAGTTTGGCTGAACACCGGTGAAGGCTCAGATTGTAGGATTAAACCGAACTCTGAGTACGACTAGTAGGATTAAACCGAACGTCGGTGAAGACCTGGGTTGTAGGATTAAACCGAACCTCAGGATATGGGTTGTAGGGCTGGCACTTTTTTAAGGCCACAAACCGAACCCCATTCAGAGATCACATGGGTTGTAGGGCTGGTCCTTCTTCAAGGCCACAAACCGAACCCCATTCGAAGACTACATGGGTTGTAGGGCTGGTCCTTCTTCAAGGCCACAAACCGAACCCCATGCGAAGGCTTGGGCGCAGTAAGCTGGTTTTTCTTCAAGACCACGCTGAACCCCAAGTGACGGGCGCAGTAGGTTCAGGATTAGCCCTGATCTGAACCCCGTATTGAAGGCTCGGATTGTAGGATTAAACCGAACTCTGAGTACGACTAGTAGGATTAACCGAACGTCGGTGAAGAATTGTCATTGGATAAGACCAAAGACCAATTGAAGAACGGCTGGTAGGATTAAACCGAACGCCAAATATTACATGGACAGTAGGATCAAACCGAACTCCAAACACAACAAGTAAGTTATACTGAACTCCAAATTAATACTCTCTTATGAAGTTTTTTATTTGGAAGTTTTATAACTAACTCGTAAACTCCGACACAAACAATTCACTCGGGTACGCCACAATCTAAGGCATTTTCACCCGAAATTCCTCAGTCGGAAATATTTGAAGAGGAGTTTCTATTTTAATCCTCATTCTCAAGATCTCTCACGTGAAAATCTCACTCAGAGTTTATTCAAAGTGAATCATCACCCAATGAAACTGGGGGACAACATCAACGGTTTAACGAATAATTTGAGGAATAAACTCTCGTCTAAAACGATCTCACAATCATTCCCCTTAAGCCGTTCTTGAGGCACTGATGTGTTCCCTCACAAGCGGTGGTTTTATTATAAAATCCATTTCGCATGTATATGTCCGGTATGGAGATTTTGTTTTACAATCCGATCTTCATTACTTAAATCCGGAATAATACAATACACATGCAGTCCCTCTATTAAAGTTGTTTTTCACTAAACAAGAATGGAGGTAAAAAACTCTTTTATTGATTCAATAAGAATTACAATTCGTGTAATAATCCGGAGCTGATCCCGGAACACAGCGAATTCAAATCAATAAAACGAAAAAGCAAACAAGAAAGGCGCTACTCTTTCCGGCTTGAGTCTCCCTCCTTCCCCTTGCCTTTGTCTCCGGTCTTGCCTCCTTCAGTGCGAGAGCTCGATCCTGTACTCGAGGGTTTCAAGAGGGAAGGTCTCATTGATTGACCTTTAGGTAAGGGAGCAAACTTATAAGGTGTTCTAGGCGGACTCTCTTGACGATTGTCAACGATGGCCACCAGTTTCCCTTGGTGAAACTCATAGAACGGATCAATACCGTTCAAATTAAGTGACACCTTGGGATTCCGGTATAACACCTGACGAATTGCCAACCCGAAAGCCTCCTTGACTGCCTGGTCACACATGTTTACAGCATCGTCCAGGTCTGCTTTCAGGGTCTTGACTTCGCCATTCGAATCCGCCAGCTTTGATAGCAGCTCCTTTTCCTTACGTGTCCAATCATCCACTCCCAGAGAATGGACGACCTTAGCCTCCTTCAACCTCTTTTCCAGCTTTGAAGAGCGTTCCTTCTCCGTGCATAGATGAGCATTAAGGTCAGCATTGATTTTCTTCTGATCAGAAACTTGACCCTCTAGCTCCTTGGCAAGACTCTTCAACTTGGCAATTTCTTCATCCTTCTTCTGATTTTCTTCTTCGGAAGTTTTTAATTTTCCTTCTAATTGGAGGATGATTGCCTTGTCCTTGCCAACCACCGAGGTGAGCCTCTCATTTTCTTCTGTGAGCTCGCGAACCGACTTGAGGAGCTCGGATAAATCAGCCAAGTGCTTCTGTCCGTCGTCGCAAGCTCTGATCAGTTCTTCGTTCTTTAACGAGGGCTTCACCTTAGGTGAGGATTCAGGAACGCCCTCAGGAACAGAGCCCTCGTACACCGGATGTTTAACAAGACCGGAATTACCTTCAAGAGAGCAGGGGGCTTTGGGCGCGAAGTAGGTCGTTATTGGCTTCGCCCCACAAGTGATTACACTGCCGGGGGCATCCGGAGTGGGTTCTTCCGCTCTCTTTTCTTTAGCAGGCCCTGGCTCAGCAGCCCCTCTTGAAGTTTTTGGCTTTTTGGGTGAGGATTGACGGTCTGAGGTTTTCAGAGGATCACGCTTAGTCCTCTTCTTTTTCTCGACCACCCTCTCAGATCCGCCCTCAATCAGAGGAATATCGTCACCAGCAGACGAAGTTAATATTATCGTCTCAGCAGTAGCCTTCTTCGAGTTCCGCTTTGCCTGAATGTCATTTTCAGCTGCAACGGAAGTCTCTCCGGCCTTGAGACCTTTTAGTCTATTCATCTCTGGTGATCCGCTCTGAATTTCACCTGCACAATTCAAAGACACAATCAGAAACGAAAAAGTTTCAAGACATGACATAATAACGCATGAAGAATGGCAGGGAAATTACGTAAATACTCCTCGCGAGTAGACTTTGATCCTAACAAACGCCTGCAGGAGAAAAATTGGTGTGAGGCTGTGTAGGACTGCAGAGCCGAAAGAACTGAGATTGAAGTTGGGCTCAGTTCGTCCTCCTCGGTACAGTACGCTTGGGAGGTCAACAAAAAATGTTCGTGCGTCCAAGTCACTGGGAATTTTGGAATCCCTTCTTCAGTCAACCAAAAAATTGATTCACTCGGATGGACGCTAATCCTTGTGAAATAGGACTTGAATGAACGCCCATCAACTTTGGCGGAGTCAGTATACGCCTCGAAGTTGATGATCTTAGAGATAGTCCGGAGGGATATCAAGCTCACTCCTCCTTTCTCCTTATTTGCACGGCGGACCACTTGAGTGAAGTAGAAAAGCATGGCCACCGTCGGTTTAAAGTTGAAGTGCTCCCCAAGCACTTCAAGAGAGCGGACCAATCCCCATCCGTTAGGGTGAAGTTGCGAGGGGGCGCAGTCCAAGAATCTCAGGACTCCCATCTCAAACTTCGTCAAGGGGAAACGCACACCCAAGTTCAGAAATATAAAATCATACATGAATAAGGACCTCTCGTCCGGTGTGTGGCATATCCGTACTGATGGAAGGGGAGCAAATACTTTAAAACACCATTTGTATTTATCCTTCTTCCATACTGTAAACCGCGGCTCCAGCTCCCCTTCATCCTCCCGAGCATGGATGGACTGTGTCTCACGAAATTCCTCAGCCACCCAGCTGAATGGGCGTTTCTGTTGGAATTTCACCCAGTCTATCCGGTGTGCAACCACATTGCAGAGGCCGGACTGGGTCTTCAAGATATATTTCTCAGAAGGAGATCCCCCTTCAGATGATTTCCTCCCAGTCGCTTTCTTCACCACCATTGTGAAAGCTTTTACACTGCGGTAAAAATCCACATCGTCAGATACATACAGGTCACCGCTCTCAGCACTCTCACTAGAGGAGGATTCTGAAGAGGGTATAATCGCCTTTCGCCTCTGATACGGCGACGCCTCCCTCTCTGAGCTCAGTGGCTTCGATTGAAAGACCACTGGAATCCTCCCACCACGAACTGTGGGGTTTTGATTGAAGGCCCTTCCTCCTCTTCCTCTAGGGCTGATACCACTAAAACTAACACCTTTCCTAGACATTTTCAGAAATTGAAACAAGACACAAAGTATGGAAAGAAAGTGGTTACCTAAGGATGGATGAGGATAGTGAATTAAGATTCACAGAGGCAGACACGATAATCTTCTCGAAACTTTTGCAGAAGTTCGTCAAGAGAATTAGGAGAAATGGTAACTGAGATTGCTAAATATGCCTATATCAGGGCACCAAAATTTTTCAAATACCCACTAAACATAACCTGTCGTTTGCCCCCAAACGACTCCCCGTTTAGTGGACCAAAATTGTCGTTTAGTACATCAAGGCGCGAAAATGCCATCGTTTCGTCACAGAGCTTTCTAAATGGGCCTACTAAATCCAAATTTTAGGCCCAACAAGCCCCTACGTGACGGTTATTAAGACATGCGCATTTAACGCAATAATGGCGCGCCCACGTGAATTAAGGCATTAAATGTCCAATCATTAGAAACGTGGCCACCATTACTCGAATACCAAGGGTTGCGAAATTCGATAAACTTCTGATATTCCCATTGTCGAATCCGCCCTTAAAATTTCGCCACTACGGAACATGGTTCCCAGAGCGGATATTTACACTTCGGTACAAACCCGAAATCCAGACGTACTACGATCAATATAGCTCATATGAGCAAGTCAACTGCTTCCTCACATCAGCTAGGGGGCTAGTAGGTAAGACTCGGATTTCGGATGAAGCGAAAATTGGAAATTCAATCCGCACTCCCTTGATTGGAAAAATTCATCAGGACGGATGATCTCAATCACTTATTCAGTGATTCGATGATGTAACTCCTGGTATGAAGGACTCCAATAAGCACACCAGGACGGATGATCTCAATCACTTATTCAGTGATTCGATGATGTAACTCCTGGTATGAAGGACTCCAATAAGCACACCAGGACGGATGATCTCAATCACTTATTCAGTGATTCGATGATGTAACTCCTGGTACGAAGAGCTCCACTAATCACTCCAGGACGGATGATCTCAATCACATATTTTGTGATTCGATGGTGTAACTCCTGGTGTGAATCATTCCAGGACGGATGATCTCAATCACATATTTTGTGATTCGATGGTGTAACTCCTGGTGTGAATCATTCCAGGACGGATGATCCCAATCACCTATAAAGTGATTCGACGATGTAACTCCTGGTATGAACAATTCTCATCATCATTCTTACGATGAAAGTATTCACTCAATCCGTACTCCTACGATTGAAAAATGTCTCCAGGATGGATTATCTAAACACTTAATCTGTGATCTGACGATGCAACTCTTGACGATGTGTACTTTTCCAGAACGGATAACCTCAGTCACCCATTATGTGATATGACGATGTAACTCCTAACGCGGTGTACCTGCCCAGGACGGATGATCTCAATCACCCATTCTGTGATCTGACGATGTAACTCCTGGCGCCACACACACCCAAAGGACGGATGATCTCAATCACCTAATATGCGACCTGATGATGTAGTTGCTGGTATCGTACACATCCCCAAGACGGATGATCTCAATCACTTATGAAGTGATTTAATGATAAAACACCTGGCATGATCAATACTCATTATCATCTTTATGATGGAAAATTCCGAAAGTCAGTCCGCACTTATTCTCCCAGGACGGATACTCTTTATCACCTATTCTGTGATACAACGACGTAACTCCTGGCGTAGAAAAAAACTCCCATCATCATCCTTATGATAAAGGACTCAAACACCACTTCCTTGCAGTTCCCTAAACTTGGAACAATATTATCATCTCCTGTAAGAAAGCAGTCATCCGTCCTGTTACACTACTTTGTTAAACAGCGGATCGACCCATCTTTCCCCAAAAGAATTAAGGATCATGCCCCAAAGACAGGCACCTTCTTCTTAATACGCACTTGGGGACATGTATATATTTATCCGTTCTAAATTTTATTTGTTATTTAATCTTCCTAGGCTATTATTTCAATCCGGCCTTAAGATTAATTACACTGAACGGATTAGTAACGATTTATATATACATGAAACAATGAAGACAAATTTCTCCAACCAAAATTCATTCATTGAAATGAAATTACATACAATAGTTCAGAATCCGGAGTTGATCCCGGTACACAACTATACATATAAATGAAAACAAAAATTACAGAGGAGGAATCTGTTCTTCAGTTTTTTGCGCCTCCTCAGCACAAGGCTCTCGTCCCCCTTCCTTCGGGACCTCCGCAGGAGTCTCACCTCCAGGAGCTTCAACCCTTTCTTCAGTAGAGGGAACCTCGGGCACAGGAAAGACATAATCCGGTCCCATGGTTTGACCCTCAGGAAGAGGAGGCAAACCATACAGGGACGTCGGTGGATCTTCGTGACGACCATCCACCACTGCGACTAACTTTCCCCCATGGAATTCATAGAACGGATCCATTCCATAAAGGTTAAGTTTCACAGTGGGGTTGCGGTAGAAGACTTGGCGTATGGCTAGGCCGAAGGACTCTTCAACAGCCCGGCTGCATATGTCAACAGCTTCTTCTCTCTCAGCTTTCGCTGTAGCCAATTCTCCCCGCAACTTGGACAGCTCCTCACTAGACACCTCGGACTCCGCATTCCTAGCCTTCAATCCCTCTATCTTAAGAAGGAGCTTCTTCTCCCTTTGAGACCACTCCTCAGCATCAGCTTTATGTTTATCCTGGCTGCTGCGGAGTTCTTCCTCCTTCTCTGCCATTTTGCCTTCCAAATTTTTAAGATCGACTTTGAGTTTGAGATTCTCTTTAGTGATGAGATCCCCAAACTCCTTAGACTTGTGAAGACGATCTTCCATTAACTTCACGGCGGCTTTGTCCTTTTCCGAGGAAAGCTTGAGTTCTTTCAATTCGTCGCTCAATTCCTCAACTTTGTCGGCGTTGCTAGCCAACTCGCTGATTGAAGAAAGCACTCCAGCAAGTTCGGCTAGCTGCCACCTTCCGGCCTCACACGCTTCCGTAATCTCTTTAGGACTGAGTGTAGGCCGGAGTTTGTACATCGGAGGAGGAAGAGTGGCTGGAGTAGAACCTTCATAAGAGAGGAAGGGGGTGAGAAACGAGGTAGTTGGGAAGGAGGTCGGCTCTGATCCAGAAACCCCGGCAGCAGGATCCTCCGAAACTTTTTGCTTCTTGGACTGACGCCTTGCAGGATCGTTCTGGATCTTTCTTCTCCTCTCAGTAACGGGAGGCTGACCCGAGGTTACACCAACATCGGACTTACCGCCCTCAACCAGTGGGATGTCCCCTTCAACATCCGAGGTCAAGATGATCACCTCAGGACGATCCTTGGTTGAGGGCCTGGGCTTTACTTCATTCTCTCGAGCAACGGATTTACCAGCCGCCTTGAATTTTTTCAGTTTATCCATTTCCGGAGTTTGCTGTTCTATTTCACCTACATGAACAAACACAAGATGTCAGCAACTGCAAATATTCTATATATATTTGATAAAGGAGGAAAGATGAAATAAAACGAGAAGTACGCAAATATTCCTCCCGGACTCCGCTTGAGCTACTTAGCAGACGCCTACACGAAAAGACGTGACGACCCGTAGTGTGCGATTCAAGCGCGAACAACACTCTCGATGTCTCACGAGACAGATCGGATTGATCAGTGTAGTACGCGTGAGAGCTCAAGAGGAAATGCTCGTGTGTCCAGCTCAAGGGAAATTTGTCAACGTCCTCTTCATCCTTCCAAAAGTTTGGTTTGCCCTTCTTGATGGAGATGCGAGTGAAGTAAGTCTTGAAGGACTTCCCGTCGACTTTGGCAGAATCTGTGTAAGACTCAAAGTTCACAAAGGAACAGAGAGTCCGGAGTGTCACCAGACCAACTCCGCCCTGCTTATTCGCCCTTCTAACTACCTGAGTGTAGTAGAACAGCATCGCTACTGTTGGCGTGAAATTGAAGTGCTCCCCAAGCACTTCGAGAGCTCGGATGAGGCCCCAACCGTTGGGATGAAGTTGAGAGGGTGCACAGTTCAGAAACCTCAAAACACCCATCTGGAGTTCGGTTAAAGGGAAACGAACTCCCAAATAATGAAAGATGAAGTCATACATATATACTGAGCGGTCGTTAGGGACGAGATGGCATATCCGCTCTGTCGGAAGTGGTGCGTAAACCCTGTACCACTTTTTCGTCTCTTCATCCAAACTCAGCGTGAACCTCGGTTGAATCCGAGATCCCTCCTCATCCGCATGACGAGAGGCAAGGTCCTTAAACTCACTGGACACCCAACAGAAAGGCCATTTAGCCTGAACCTCCTCCCAATTTAGTCTCGAAGCAACTACGCTGTAGAGACCTTCTGCTGTCTTTGAAATGACGCTATCTCCAGAAGATCTTTCTCCAGTTGCCATCGGAAGTATCTAGACCGAACTCCTTAATCTACGATAAGGAATAAAATGTCGTCAGAAAGTTGCAATCATTACTCACTGCATTTTTTAAAGCAACTACAATCAGAGGGCGACTCTGAGAAGGGAAAGGTCACTTCCCGCAGTGAATAAGATCCCCTTTCTGAGCGACGCGGTTCAGTCTTAGGAAGAATCACAAGGATTCTTCCCCACGACTGTTAGGGTTGAGGGAAACTGATCCCCCCCCCCCTTAGATGAAGCCTACTTTCTATAACTACGAGTAGCAAATCAAAACGAAACTAAAGCGACAAGGAAAAGATAGTTACCTCAGATGACAGGGATGAATTTGAGGAACGATGAGACCCTCGCGATGTAGGCGATAAACTTCCTTAAAAAATTTCTGCAGAGTTTCGTTGAGAAAGCAAAAGCAAGTGGAACTCAGAATCCACTAAGTATTCCTTTTATAGGAAACAAAGAGGATCGGTTACCTCCTCTTGAAGTTGTGTCGTTCTCGATAAAACGCACCCGTTCACAAGCGAAACGACACAACCGTTCCAAATTCTTGGGCGCCAAAACGATAGCGACTCAGCAAAGGGCTATCCACTAGGCCCAAAAGTTTCGAAAATTTCAGGCCCATTAAGCCCAAAACGACGGTTAATGAGATTTTCATCTCAGGCGCAATAATTGCTTGCCCACGTGATTAAAAGCATTAATGTCTAATCATGCAACGCAATTTACGCTTTACAGCCGTTACACGAACTTCAAGAGCTTTCAATTCCAATAAACTCTTGAAATTCTCACACAACGAATCTTTGTCTGAATCCGTTGTGACAGTACCGAAAGGTCTTTTCTATTAAATTCAGAGCGGTTCTTTACGAATGACAACAGATGCTAAGGAACTGTTACACACGTAAGCTTACCGATATTAAGACCTCTCGCAGGTTGAGTAGCTTATGTGAACAACTATTCAGTCCCTCACACAAGCTAGGGTACATATGATCCGGTCTCAATACCGGTATCCGATCTTCTATACATATTTCAACGTCTTTGATAAGACATCTACGTGTAACCGGTGTCATCGGTATACATCCGGACTGTAATTCCGTATCAGGCGTTCTCCCTATACCGGATATCCAGGATAACACCATGACATCGGATAATACACACGCCACTATGCAAAAGACAAGGATTGTTGCTACAGGGATCGATCAATAATTCCCTGCACTACGAGCCAAATTCTGCTCACGGGAATGATCAACTTGTTCCCTAATCCTAGTCTACATTCTCTACGCTCAATATAAAATAGCCACTTGACCCAATCATGCAGGTAAGTGCGCAATATAATAATGCTAATGGGAGTTGGTGGTTCCCCACCAACGAGTCCTCGTTAATCGAGCCAATCAGGTATATGAACTAACTTCATGATTGAAGTTAGGGATCTGGATCTTCCTCCTCAGCTCTTTACGACTGATCCTTCTCTGAATACATTCCTTACTTGGAATATAATCACTGACTTGAGCGTCGGAGAATCTTTGCAGGTGACACCACCATTCGCCCACTTCAACGCGTTAGGTCGGTGTGAAGGATCTCCAGAACGCCCAATCCGCTCTCCTCATTCAAGGACAACGGATACCTACATCGGATACACATACATCCGGTCTACTAGACGGTATTGACATACTATTCGTGACTGGCTTGAGATCGGATCTCTTGACCCCGGTCCAGGACAGATCACATAGTATTTTTATATTAAAATAATGAAATGCATAGTAAATTTTTTTCTTATAAATACCGAAGGATTTCTTCTTTAGAATTCACAATTTCAGATTAAGTTTTCTTAATATAGTAGTGCTAGTGAGATAGTGGTGGAGGTGAGAGAGAGAAGTAAATTTTTTGGGAGAAGGTTCTGCTAAAATCCTAAGAAATTGGAGGCGCAAAGCAAATCTCTTTTGGGTAACAATTCAAGGTAAGGGGGAGTGAGATAAGAGTATAATATGAAAAGACATAAGAGTAATGGGAGGAGTCCCCTACTCCTTTTAAATTTAATAATATTAATATTTTAAAATATTAACTTTTTAACTTAAAATTTTTAATAAATTTTAAATTAAATATCCGGTTTAACTAACTCTAACATACCTATGCAAGGACTTGGACCATTATGACCTATATGGACTGGACTATACCTATGCAAAGACTTGGACCATTATGACCCATATGGACTGAACAATACCTATGCAAGGACCGGATTATATGGACTTACATATACCTATGCTAGGAATGGACAAAAGGAACTTAAAAAAATCAACTATATTAATAATCATTAAATTTTGCATTATGATATGTATTTAATGATATTTAATTGATTTGATTATGATTGATTTATGATTGATGATGTTTAACTGTGATTGATAATATTTGATTGATGATATTGTAATGTGGAGTTTGAGCATATAGCGAGCATGACGGAAAGCTAAAATTCAGTAAGAATTTCTTACCTTACTCTTTAAATTTTTATTATCTTTTATTTCTTCTTAGAAATTATTTTTATATTTAGAATAAAAAAATTAGTATTTATTTTAGAAAGTAGACATTTTATGAAAATTAATTTATAACAAATTGAGATAATTAAATTTTGAATTAAAGAAAAGTTTTTGTAATTTTAAGTATTTACAGTTAATGATTTAAAGATTATTCTCTTTTAATAAAATAAAATTTTTACAAGAAAATTATTTTATTTTTCCAACTTAATAACTAAAGATATTTGAAAATAATTGAGAATTTGATCTTGCTAAGATTTAATATGAAAAAGTTTTGAGATATTTAAGGCTTAGAAACTCAATTTCAGTGAGAATTAAAAACTGTACCAAATTTATTTTTGTGGGACAGAAATTCAGAGAATTGAGAAAATGTACAGTTTATAGAAATGATGTTGTAAACCTTTTAAGGTATTTAATAATTGAGTTTCTAAAAGCCTTAACCAACTAAATATGTGAGTAGCTCATGCATCATGAATCATTAAAGTGAAATAAAATGATATTGTCTGGGGACGGATTATAGAAACCGAGGATACATTAGAGGAGGCTTAATTACGAGCCTTGGGATGAGAGGGTGTGAAAGGGTGCTTCAGGGGACCTGGGGTAGCTCCCTAGTGTCGGGTACTTTCACAATAAAAACTTTCTCAATCTGACTAGTCTCTAAGTGTTTCCATGCCAGTTGAGCTGTTCATATTATTATTATCCGGACTTATGGAACAGTGTAAACTCCTGGTTGGCCCAGTGCAAATTAAAAATTTAAGGGCCCACATATATAGGTAAGTTATGATGAAGATATTGCATAACATTCATGCATTCATAATTGATTGTGTATGTGATTGTGATTGATATTATTATGTATTGGTTTGTGAAAACCCTTTGTTACTTATGTCTTAATCGAGATTATTATATTCTGTTTCTCACTCCTTTCTCCGTGTTTTTGTTTCATATATTCTAAATTGATGGTTCAGAGGGAAGGATCGATGAATTTCGGCAGTAGATATAGCACGTTCTAGAAAGGGAGCTCGGTATGAATACCGTGGTCCAATGAATAAATAATGTTATTAAGTAACTGCTTCTGGGCCATGGAGTTTACTCTCTTTCTTATAATGTTTAATATTTATTTTCGTCGGATGAATGTAAAATTACTATATAAAGTTTTAATAATATTTATGAGGTGTTTTAGAAATAATGTATATAATTTATTCTGATAATTTCTTTTTAACAATCATATCTTTAGTAAAAAAAAATTACGAATTTTTCTAGAATTTATTAAGGTGTAACAGAGGATGTTACATGAATGAAGAGTATATCGTACATGAAGATAAACCACACGTCAGAGGGCATATGGTAGACACACTCCTTAACCCTTGGATGAAGAGCAACGTATCGCTCTTTTGTTCTTCTTCGAATTGGATGGGGTACTGTCTGTCCATAACATCTTCTTCGGCTCTTGTGTGTTTGGAGATGATCTCTATTACTTCTAGTTGAACCTAGACATAGGGGTTCTGGTTCAAGAGCTTCTGCCAGTCGATTTTGTGTGCATTCATTGTCGAACACCTCGACATTGTCACAACAATTTATTTTCTTCCCCTTTGTGTATTGATCATCACCGCTACGTGTTTAGGTCCACCTATAAAGTATGGTTGGTACTCGTAGAGTCACCTCTTATGGACATGGCTAAAGGGCAACTGGTACAATGTCGTTTTGCGTCATTTCACACATTTGAATTTGTGGGCCGAATCTCTTTGATTGACCAAAAGTAACTGCTTAATCTAAGCAAAATAGGTAACCATTGCGTATCATTAGAAATAAAAGCTGCATGATTTTCGCAATCCACAACGAAAGAAACACGATACAGTTGCGAGTATAGAGCAAGTAAACAAAAAATTTTCAAGTTACGAACGGTCTCAAAACTACCCACGTCCACAAGAGGTACCTCGGTCGAGAATTTGTAGCTCATTAAAGTAACCGACATGATCATTTCAACAAGCTAGGGGGCAAATGATCCGATCTGTAGATCAGCCCCTGGACTTAAAGGTAATTTGCATAAAATCCATCCTCTGGAACTAGTATAATGTGATAACCGGTGTGAGCTATTCTTTTAATGCCAACATCTCACGTAACAGGCCGAATTAACACCACTATCCGTGGTCACATGAAAGGTCCCCAAACTGACCTTTTTGCGAGTTACTCACTCAATACTGGAGATTCAGAGTTGACCTATGACTTAGCGTATTGAACAAGTCACCTGCAAAGTGACTGATAGGTAGGTAGAGTCGCTGCGAAACGTCACCATCATAAGTCAGCTTTACTGCAAAATAACAGAGTAAGTGTTGACACCATGTACGAAAGACTGGGTAAGTAGGAAAGCTCTTCCACGCCTCCCAAAGTATAAATACCCATGCACCAACGTAACATGTAAGAACATTCTCTCTAACCTTACGGTTGAGCTCTAAAATTACTTAGAACTTTCACTAACTTGAGCGTTGAAGTATCCTTGCAGGTGATACCTCATTTCGCCCCTACAACGCGTAAAGACTGGTGATTTGGCACAAGGGATCATTCCGAGACCTTCATTCTCCACTGGAATCGAGAATATAATACTGGATCATTACTAGATTGGTGTAATATTATAGAGCAAATGAGAGATTTAAGGACTGTCGCGAGACCGGTTGTTGGACCCCGGTCAAGACCAATTCAATTTTCATAAGTTGTCTATAAGTTATATTAAACACATCCTATATCATATAGCTTATCAAAATAAGTCAAAAATAATTTATGAGAGTCATAATTATAATATCTTTTAAACTTACCCTAAGCTTAATTTTACTTACATATCATGTAATTTAGCTTTTCATACTTTTAGGTATTGTTTAACATGTATAATTGATGTTGATGATTACACACATTTTATGATTGTTACAAGCTTTAATTGTGTCTAGACTTAAATAAAGCTTTAATTGTTATATACTGAGCAACTTTAAGTCTTTAACCGTGACTTTAATGAAATTATCTTTCATTATAGGAAGATATGTGATCATGTGCTTTTTTTTGTAAATGATCATGTGCTTGATGTCAAATAATTGAGTGATTATAACAAATAGCAAGCCTTTTTTTTGGTGATTCACAGTACAAAGAGATTGAAAAGGGCCAGAAGCCTAGCATACCAAGATACAATACACAAGGCTGAAAAAACAGAAAGAGCTATATCAAGGGCCTGCTTGTGTCTGCACAAGAAGAACCAAGAGACAAGGCTCAACTCGGATAGAGTACCCAAACCAAAGAATGGGGAACCTATGCGAGATGGACCACGAGGGAGATAGAGAGAATATGCACGAAGCCTAGGCTTGAGAAACGACCTTATGGAAATCAAGGGGAATGTTCTGCTTATCTCCCACCAGGACCTTCCGAAGACTCATCGGCAAGAAGCACCACCAGAACCTATCAAGGGAGTTATTCCGAGCCAGATGAGCAACCATGTGCGCCGCAATATTCGCCTCCCTCTTGGCCCAAGTAAATCCGCACGAAACAAAGGAGCTTTTCAGGTTAGAGATGTCCCTCACTATGGTTTCGATCTCTCCAATTTTAGGGTCTCCCCTTACATAGCAAGCCTTAATTCAATACATACAAATGCATAATCTCCAGACTTGCCGTAAAAGAAAAAAAAATTCTTAAAAACATACAAATGCATAATCTCCAGACTTGCCGTAAAAGAAAAAAAATTTCTTGCACATTTTTTTATGTCAAGGATCAACTGACGGTGAGTATTTAAACCTTATGGAAAATTTTCATTTTTGGGTCCAGGCTTGGGTTTACAGTACAACATCTTATAAGCCTTGGGCTTGTATTTGCGGCATGGACCAAAATAAAACCTAAGTCATAAAATTGGATAAACTCCAAGAGGAAGAAGAAAATGCGACAATTAATTAATTAATTAAAGAAAAAAACTTTTAAGTTCAACGTTTACATCAATGAACAAAATCCCGCATGGCATCAATTCCACTGGACTAATGACGTGTTAGATTTTGAGTTAAGGCCTCTCCATCGAGATTAGCCTTAAGTAACTTCTTATAATTTATTGGTTAATCGAAATTTAAATGTGTTTCAAAAAATATGTCAAATAACTTTATATTAATTATTAGATTTGTATAAGAGTGAATAAAACAAACACCAAGACCCAATACAATAGTTTTCCGTCCTAAATCAGTGAATACTCACTCTATTATCTTCTGATAAATTCTTAGGTCAACATATAAGCATTAAGAAAATAAATTAACCACCTCATGTTATAAAAATTGAACAGGAACGGTAGGACATTAATCCTATCGGACTAATAATGAAGTGAGACCTTAGGGTGCTTCGGCTGTGTGATTATAATTGAAACCCTCCACACATTGTCCCCTAACACTTATTTTGGTGAGCCTCCAATTTATCATTCTCTTTAACTCTAACTATGCTTTTCTGTGTTACTAATTTATAATATTCAGTCTAAGTATATAAAGTATCAAATCCTAAAAAATTACTCTAGGAAAACACGATTTATTTCTCAAAATGTTTGGTCTTATTTATACACTACATAAGGAATAAAGACAACTTCCTAAATTTGAGGAGATAGAGATAATTTGTTAGATTTAAGAAGATAAAAATAATCTCCTAAAATAAAAAGATAAAAAGATAAGGAAGGTTTTAGCTAATAAAAAAAAACAAGTAACAACCTTCATAAAATTACTAGTTTACATTCATACTAGGTTCCTGATTTTGGTCAATTTGTATGAAATACATGTGTTTAAACTTAAATGCAATATGTTAGTCCTTGCTTGGAATACAAGAGCAATATTACACACGGATACACATTTTAATGTAAAATGTGTGACTAAGATTAATTTGGGTATGCATCTCAGTCATATTCAACTACTCAAAATCAATTATTCTTAAATCTAGAACAAAACGGCACTGAATCCAACACTACAGATAAATGAACCAAGTAGAATGCAGGGGCTAGCCATTACCACATCATGAATCGGTTACATTATCTTCCTCCAAAGTCCAAATTACCAAAGTTTTCTACAATGTGTGACTAAGATTAGTTTGAACCTTCCTAGACCTTGTTTCATGGATATATCAACCTTGACATCCAGGAAGATGAACAAAAGTAGTTCCAATACGTTCCTCTGAGAACTAAGAAGGTTTAAAGCGCACATGTTCGGCAAGATCTGTAATATAAGATCAAAACCTTTCATAAAAAGCTTCAAGTTTGACTGACATACCCAATGAATATGAATCAAAGCAGAGTATATAGTCTAGATATTATAAATGAAAGAAAGTTAGTGTATTCTCTCACTCTTGCATCAATTTTGATTTGGATTAGAAGATCTTAATCACAACTACATATCCTCATCATCATTAGAAAGGGGAATACAACTATATTTTTCACAAAATATTTGTCTGGGATAGTGAAATTATTTTTCTCTTCAGAACAAAGCTGGTGATTAACTACATTTTGACAACATTGGTTCTAAGTTCCTGGCTGGAGATTTTTTGACACTCATCCAACCCAAGATTACATGCAAGTATTACTCAAAATTGGATGAGCAAAGTTGAGCATTAATTAACTGCGTAATCCTGGTTCCAATTAAAAAAGCAGTAAAGAATATTAAAATATTAAAATTCCACTAAAACCTACACATATTCTTGTATGCAAATGCAGAAAACAGAACACATGTTGAAACATTCTCTTCAAGTAATTATCTGATATTAGCTATTTTTTAATTATATAATCATTAGCATATCTGCTTATCTTAATTTTAAGATAACAAACTATTGTCCTCTGATTCACTCCTAATACACATTTAAGGCTCCTTGCCTATCTGAAGATAGCATGGAATCTTATGGATCAGACATTACAAGCTCCTCCACAGATTTTCTGTAATTGGCAATCAATTCTCTGTAATACAGACAAACAAATAGTCAAATAAATTTATTGAGTATATAGAATCTTGACCAAACAAAATATCTGACATAATTTGTATATACCTTCGCTGATTTAGCAATTGCTCACTTTCCTCTAGCTTCTTCTTCTGTCCCTCAACTGTCTGCATTTATCATCCACAAAGCTTTCAAGTAAGGCAAAGCATACGTACCCAGCTTCAAAATCTGATTAAGGACTAAATTTCTAATGTTTTGAGCACAATCAAATGGAGACGTCTAACTGCGATCAGGAGAGACAAATCATTCTTCATTTTTTCAAACATAAATAATTGCAGATTTTGTTTATCATGCATGGCCCACAAAATAAAAATTATTGAAAACTCAAACTTGACTATCTATGTTGCTAGAACTAAACCAAAATAGCAGAGCCATTCAATTTCTGCACACTTCTGAAACTCAGAATTTGAAGGATCAAGAATTCAACTACAACCCTAATCCTATTTAGCAAACATGTATATACAGATTCTACAGAAGCAACGCACAGTGAAAAGAACACGTATATCAGAGGATCACGAATTACCATAGCCTTGGTGCTAATGGAGCCAGATATCGAGTTCAACAGCTGCTGACATTTCTCAAAATGGTTGCTCAATTCATTGATCTTTAGTCAACAAAACCAACAAAACAGGAAAAAAAACCTATAAGAAAAATTGGATTCCAAAAACAAAAGGGATAGAACAAAATAATGGAAAAGGAAGAAATTCAAACCAAAGCTTCTGATTGCTGATCCGGAGTTCCATGTTCAATAACCTCAGCCAAATTCTCCACCAACTATGCACATAACAACAAATATTATTTACAGAGAAAGGAAAAAGAGAGAAAAAAATATAATAAAATTAGGTCTAAAAAAGGGGTTAGATTACATGTAAGAGGTGGTAGTGAGAGGCCAATGACTGGTGAAGGTTCTGTTGCTGTTGTTGTTGTTGCTGCTGCTGCTGCTGCAGGAGACGCTGTTGTTGTTGTTGATAAAGGTGTTGTTGTTGTTGTTGTTGAAATTGAGATTGGGGTGTTAGTGGTTGCTGAAAAGGTTGTTGTTGTTGTTGTTGCTGATGGAGAAATTGTTGTTGTTGTTGAAGAAAAAGGTTCTGGTCCTGATTGGGTTGGACATTGGAATTGTGGGTTGGGATCATTGTCCAGTTTCCTCCAGAAGAATTGTAAGGGTCCATCGAATGAAGATGAGAGTTTCTCGGAGATGGAACTGGGGTTTTCAATAAGAGGAGAAACAATGAGAGTTACACACCACGGCGGTGGGTGACGGCGACGGTGCCGGTGAAAGCTCTGTCGCCGATGAATGTGAAGGGCGATAGAGTGAGAGAGAGGGAGCTAAGGTGGTGGACACGTGAGTTGGGAATTAAGGTTAGATCAAGACGATTGAGAATTGGGAAATCTTACAACTCTTATCCATGGCCGTTTTATTAAAAAAAACTAGTTTTTTTATTTTAATTGACTTCATATATAGGAGTATTCGGCATTAATTTTTTGTTATTCGATCGAGCATTAACTTTTTGCTATTCGATGTATACCTTGAAATACAAAAATGAAAAATTCAAGGTATAAATTTTATATTAGAAAAGAAAGTATTTCTTTCAATAAAAGTTTTCTGATTTTGATTTTTTATGGCATGTTGTTCATATAAAAAAGAAAAAAAAACAATGAAGCCCCTGAATAGATTAATCCTCGGATCGGTTAAATTACTGATTAAACTAAACCGATTAATCTAGTTTATTAAAAAATATAATAAAATAAAAAATACTGTCTATATAATTAAAAATTTCAATTATTTCATACTCCAAATGAAAGTCCTTAATAAAAATACATACCAGGTTTCATTAAATAAGAGACATTAAACGATCCAACCAATAAATTTAAACTAAAAATAATCAACTATAAAGTACTAATTTCTATATCAACAAGTTTTAAAAGTTTCAAAATAAATTCAGTAATCAATTTATTAACCAATCAATTCAGTAATAATATCTGGTCTCTATCAAACCAAATAATATCAATTCAGTAACAAATCGAGTTCTGTTATGAAATTAGAGAAGAAAATGGACTTAAAATGAAGAAAGGAGAATGAAGAGAGTAGTGAAATTGAAGAGAAAGTAATTGAGAGTTAGAGAGAAGAAGTGTGTTATTGAGTGAGACCTTGAGTTCTATTTATAGAACAAAAGGGAGGGGACATCCACATTAAAATATTCATAATACTCCCCCTTGGATGTCCCTATTTTAGAATGTGCCTCATTAAAACCTTACTAGGAAAAACTCAGTGGGATAAAAACCTAGTGAAGGAAAAAGAGTACAACATTCTTTACAAAGAAAATAAATAACTAAATATACAGATATTTAATTCTCCCCCTCATCAGAACACTTATGTAAGCATCGAAGACTAATCTTCTGTACTAGTTGCTCGAAGACTTTGGTTGGTAATGATTTTGTGAAGATATCTGCTAGATTCTCACATGATCGGACTTATTGGACATTTATTTCACCATTTTTTATGAGATCATGAGTAAAAAAATTTTTGGTGAAATATGTTTTGTCTTATCTCCTTTAATATATCCCTCCTTTAACTGAGAAATACAAGTTGTATTATCTTCACATAAGATTGTTGGTGGTACTTTTCCAGCATACAAGTCACAGGTTTCTTGAATATGTTGAATCATAGACCTTAACCAAACACATTCTCGACTTGCTTCATGTAATGCTAGAATTTCAGCATGATTAGATGATGTTGCTATGATTGTTTGCTTTATGGATCTCCATGAAATTGCTGTACCACCACATGTGAATAAATATCCTGTTTATGATCGACCATTATGAGGATCAGATAAATACCCCGCATTTGCATAACCAATTAGGTTTGCCTTAGATGCATATGGAAAAAATAAACTCATGTCCATTGTACCTCTAAGGTAGCGGAATATGTGTTTAATCCCATTCCAATGCCTTTTTGTGGGTAAAGAACTATGTCTTGCTAATAAATTAATAGCAAATGATATATCAGGTCGTGTATGACTAGCAAGATACATCAGTGCTCCAATTGCACTGAGATATGGTACTTCAGGACCAAGTAGTTCTTCATTTTTCTCTTGAGGTCGAAAAGGATCTTTGCTTACTTCGAGTGACCTTACAACCATTGGACTGCTCAATGGGTGTGATTTGTCCATATAGAATCGCTTTAGCACCTTTTCAGTATAAGTCTTATGGTGCATTAAGATTCCTTCCTTTAAATATTCTAATTGTAATCCGAGACAAAACTTTGTTTTTCCCAAGTCTTTCATCTCGAATTCCTTTTTTAAGCAATTTACAGCCTTTGAGAGCTCTTCTGGAGTTCCGATGATGTTTAAATCATCTACATAAATTGCAATTATAACAAACTTTTTTCCCAATCTTTTCATAAAAACACATGGACAAATCGGGTCATTTTTATACCCTTCTTTCAACAGATATTCACTGAGACAATTATACCACATACGTCCAGATTGTTTTAGTCCGTAAAGAGATTTATTCAATTTAATTGAATAATTTTCTCGAGGATTTGTCTTGTATGCTTCAGGCAAATTAAATCCTTCAGGAAGTTTCATATAGATGTCATTTTCAAGTGATCCATATAAATATGCTGCAACAACATCCATAAGGCGTAAGTCAAGCCTTTCACGGATTGCCAAACTTATCAAGTATCGAAAAGTAGTTGCATCCATCACTGGTGAATATGTTTCTTCGAAATCAATACCAGGTCTTTGTCAGAATCCTTGTGCAACAAGTCTTGCTTTGTATCGCACAATTTCACCATTTTCATTTCTTTTTCTCGTAAAGACGCATTTGTATCCAACGGGTTTTACACCTGCGGGTGTTTGGACTACAGGCCCAAAAACTTTTTGTTTTGCAAGTGAGTTTAACTCTTCTTGCATTGCATCTTTCCACTTTGGCCAATCATTTCTTTGTGCACATTCCTTAACAGATTTTGGCTCATGATTCTTATCATCATTTATAATATCAAGAACTACTTTGAATGCAAAAATTTCATCAACATCGACTTCAGGTCGATTCCATTGTATACCATCCATGACATAATTTATCGAGATCTCTTTGTTTGTATCAATTTCAGGTACCTTATTTTCTTTTGTATTTGAAACTTTGATTATGTCAGGAGACTCTACTGGAGTCTTTATATCCTCGATTCGACCATCCTCTTTATTTACTTTTTTTTTCCGAGGATTTTTATCTTTAGAACCAACAGGTCTGCCACGTTTTATTTTGGCTTCAGACTCATTTGCAAATTTAGATTGTCCTTCAGGGATATCAATCTTTATTGGAGTATTAACAGCTGGTATGTGTGACTTAGTCACTCTTTTTGGATCAGCAACTGCATTAGGTAATTGATTTGCTAAATTTTGCAAACTAATTATTTTCTGAACTTATAGTTCAGATTGCTTTGTTCGAGGATCAAGATGTGAGAGAGATATCTCATTCCAACTGATCCTTTTATCCAACTGTTTATTTTCTCCCCCTAATGATGGGAAAATAGATTCATCAAAATGACAATCAGCAAAACGAGCTATAAATAAATCACCTGTTAAAGGTTCAAGATATTTTATTATGGATGGACTTTCATATCCAACATATATTCCCAACCTTCTTTGAGGTCTCATCTTAGTGCGTTGCGGAGGAGAGATAGGAACATATATCGCACTTCCAAAGATTCTTAGATGTGAAATATTTGGTTCTTTACCATGAACCAATTGTAAAGGGGAATATTCATGATTACTTGTAGGCCTGATGCGAATAAGTGCTGCCACATGCAAGATTGTATGTCTCCAAGTTGAAATTGGGAGTTTTGATCTCATTAACAATGGTCTTGCTATCAATTTCAAACGTTTAATCAATGATTCAGCTGTTGTTCAAGTGGCCTCAATACTCAAGAGGGGGGTGAATTGAGTTATAAAACTTTTGCTTGGAATGCCTTTAAAATTGATTTCTATAACCAAGTTTATGAGATTATGCAAGTGAAAGCAAGTAACAATGATATGCAATGCACTACAAGAGGTAAGTGTTGTTGAGGCAATTTAGCAAACACTTGGTGTGCAATATCTAAAGTATGGCAAATTAAGCAAGTTCAAGTATGTTCTTCTCAACCAAACAATACCAATCAACAGATATGCAATGTATGGAAGTAAAAGAGTAAGGAAGAGAAGCTTGCAAACCGATGTAACGAGTTCCACCCAATCCGGTGTACGTCTCGCCTCTAAGCAACCCACTTAGAGGATTTTCCACTATTGTAGACTAGAGATACAACTTTGAGCAATTGCGGCTTCCTAGTGTCCCACACTCAAGAACCCAATCCTCACAAGTACAAGGGCAACCCACCCAATCTCTCAATCTCACAATATCCCAAAGGTTGAGTCCACAACCTTTGTAACCACTCAATCCTAGAGTGAACAACCACTCAACCTAGAGTGAATAACTTTGTGTGTTTGGAGTTTGTTTACAATCAATACACTCTCTCAATAGAGCAGATATACAAATGAAAAGCTCTCCAAATTCTAATCTCTCAAGATGAGAGGATATACAATTGAAAGTACAAAAATGCAAGAGATAGGCTTACAAAGCACAAAATAGAGCTATGAATTGTTGCTACTTGGTTGTCTATTTGTGCTTGTCTTCCTCTTCAATTTATAGACCTAAGATTGCTGTTGAAGAGTGCCCTAGTCCCTCATAGCCGTTGCAGTTAGTGGAGATTTGAAGAATGGTGGAGACATGACCTGGTTTCCCACTTAAATCTGTTTTTTCACTATCGTAATCGATTACACCCTCGCGTTGTAATCGATTATCTTCAAGTCAGAGAGTCACTAATCGATTATCTCATTACCTGTAATCGATTAGCATCTTGTATCTGATGCATTTAATTTGTCTTCGCAGCATCCTAATCGATTAGCATGTCTTGCAATCGATTACCTTAAATTCCAGTGGCTTACTAATCGATTATATGGCTCTCTTAATCGATTAGCATGTGTGCCTGATGCATTTAATTCCATTTTTGATTGCTGTAATCGATTAGTCTCAAGTGTGCAATCGATTATCTTAATTCCAGTGAGTATCTAATCGATTGTGTGGCTTCCTTAATCGATTATCTTCAACTCTGATGCAATTTCTTCCAAGACAGAAAGCTTCTAATCGATTAGCATCTATGGCCTAATCGATTAGCTTCGCTGTTTCTTCAATTCTGATTTCATGTCTTTGTTTTTGCATTGTTTCTTCAAGAGTACTTGTCATTATCAAAATCCTTGCACATCTTTTGGACCTGTTAACATATTCAAACACATTCTCCCCCTTTTTGATGATGACAACTATGTTCATCTCTTGAGGGTTGTTAGTTTAAATAATATAGGCTTATCTTTTGCAAAAACAACTCTGCTACATTATAGCAGATGACAATTTTCAAAAACCAATTCAGCAGCCAATGTCTTATCTCATTTTATCCATCTATAATTCTCCCCCTATAAAAAAGAGTTTAACAAACAGATAAGATTTTTCAAATTGTTAACAAGGCATCTATTATCCATATTATCAGAGCATATTATCAGAGCATATTCAGAATTATTCATATTTTGTATCAGAGCATTATCCAACATATGAACATCTATTCTTCTCCCCCTTTGTAATCTTCAAAAACAATTGGAGCAGTGAAGAGAAATTATATAACCTCAAATAAGATACTTTTATTGAATTAAATAACAAAGGGAAATACAAGAAGTAAATTTATTCAAAATGCAGAAAAGCAACAAACAGAAACCAACATAACAAAAAAAAAATCTAATTGTCCGGGTTGAAGAAGCGGATTTCTGCAATTTGGTGAGCCAGCTCCTCATAGCGCTGCTGCATCATCTCAAAATGTTGCTGCTCGGTCATGGAAAACTCTTGGAGGGGGTTCTCAAGACGATCGAAGCGGCGATCAAGATGAGCGTAGAGAGATGCAAAAGGGTCAACTTGTGGGGCAGATGAAGAGGCTGCAGCTTGTGGTTGAGGTGGAGAAGGAGGAGGAGCAGGTGCTTCTTCAGCAGGAGCTTGGAAGGGAATGTTGGCATAAACGCCCTCCATGCGTGAGTACCATGCTCCATTGGTGAAAACAAGACCCATTTTGGTGAGGTGATGGGTGCCAATGCAAGCTCTAGGGGGCACTTTCTCAGAGAGTTCCCCTGCTAAGTCTACTCCACAGAATTTGAAAATTTTGGTGAGGAGGATACCATAGGGGAGCTTTTGTTGGTCCTTGGCATGGCGCATGTGGAACTTGATCAACTGAACCCAGTTGATCTCTTTGTGGTTCAGCATGGCCCACATTAAGAGGACATCATCCTCTTCAACCAGAGCATAGTTCCCACCACGGGGAACAATCATCTTGACCAAGAAGAAGTGGAGCAAGCGGTTGTTCATGGTCAAGTGGCCAACTAGTTTGTGGTTGCTCCTTGGACGGTCAGCTTTCCATAAAGATTGGCGAGCAGTAAGAGCATTGAAGCCCCATTCATCCTCGGGTTCGCCTCCATCAAAGTCAGCATTGTTGAGGGGCAGTTTGGAAATCTCTGCAAACTGGGCATTGGAGAGTTTGATGGTGGTGTTTTTCACTTTGGATTCAACCATCCCATTGACAAGGCAGAGGTTGCAGTAGAATACTCTCATAAGCTCAGGATAGTATTCTTCTTCTTTGAGGGATAGGAAGGGGAAGAGGTTGTAGTGGTTGAGGCTTTGGGTGAAGGTAAGGCTTGGGTTGTCAAAGGTGTCAGCTATGGTGTAGTGAGGGGTCATAATCTCCTTTTCAGAAAAATTTTTCATAAAATTCTGAAGGTCTCTAGGAGAAGAGAAAAACCTTGAGAAGTCAAGGGGATTATGAGCTTGAGTAGCAGAGGACCTAGCCCTTTTGACATTCCTTGAGGAAGACATGGTGAAAAATGCTAAAAGAGGAGATGAAGAGAGATGAGCGCTAGAGAGTTTTGAGAGACTTGGGAGAAAGGAGGTAGTGTGAGATGAGAAGGTGAATGAGGGGTTATTTATAGTTGAAAATTAGGTTTAGGAAGGAGGAAAGAGAGTTTAGGGAGGAGTGAAGTGAGTTAAGAAAGGGAGAGTTTCGAGTGAGCCTAGGAAATTGGAGTTTTGACCCATCAGAACGCATACTAATCGATTACATGGCAGGTGGTAATCGATTAGATCACTGTTTCTGGGGAATTTCAAACGTTTTGTGCAGAGGGTAATCGATTAGAGGCTTACGGTAATCGATTAGTTTAGAAACAGAATCGTCCTAATCGATTGGGGCAATGTGGTAATCGATTATGAAGAAGAGGAAACGTTTTGAACTGGAAACAGTAGCTTCGTAATCGATTATGGATAATGTATAATCGATTATCTTAAAAACAGAATGATTGTAATCGATTATGGGTGAGTTCTAATCGATTACCCTTGAAACAGAAGCTTAGTAATCGATTGGGATTAACAAAGTAATCGATTATGGAGTCAAAAACTTCAAATATATCAAACAGCAAGGTTCCAAACATGAAATGTGATGTATATCATGCATTATGCCATTCAACAAAATATTCAAACACAATTGGACATGTCAAGAATGCCTAATTCTCTTCTTATGTGAATGAATTGCTCTCTAGCCAAGGGTTTTGTGAAAATATCAGCTAGTTGCTTAGAAGTTTCTACATGTTCAAGTACACAATCCCCTTTTAACACATGATCTCTAATAAAGTGATGCCTAATCTCAATGTGTTTGGTTCTAGAGTGCATTACTGGATTTTTGGAGATGTTAATGGCACTTGTATTATCACATTTAATGGGGACTTTATTCAAGGCAATACCAAAATCAAGAAGTTGTTGTCTCATCCAAAGAATTTGAGCACAACAACTACCAGCTGCTACATATTCTGCCTCAGCTGTTGACAATGCAACACTTGCTTGTTTCTTGCTATGCCAAGAAACAAGGGAACTACCAAGCAAATGGCATGTACCACTAGTGCTTTTTCTATCAAGCTTACACCCCGCAAAGTCGGAATCAGAATATCCTAAAAGATTACATTCAACGCCTTTGGGATACCATAAACCAACACTTTGAGTACCCACAAGATATTTCAAAATCCTTTTTACGGCAGTCAAATGTGATTCTTTGGGACATGCTTGATATCTAGCACACATACATACCGCAAACATAATATCAGGTCTACTCGCAGTTAAATATAGTAAGGATCCAATCATACCTCGATATTTGGTGATTTCAATGTCCTTACCCTTTTCGTCTTTGTCTAGATAGCAGGATGTGCTTATTGGTGTAGCTATCTCATTTGCCTTGTCCATTCCAAACCTTTTAAGTAGTTCCTTACAGTATTTGGTTTGGCTAATGAACGTTCCATCAATGGCTTGTTTTATTTGTAGTCCAAGGAAGAAGGTGAGTTCTCCCATCAAGGACATTTCAAACTCATTCCCTTTGGTTATTTCTCCAATGATTTTGTCCAAGGGATGATCTTTCAATGTTACCCAATCTTGTTGTCTCTCAATTTGTGTTGCACCTCCATCATTGTTGACTTCTTCTTCTTTGTCTTGTAAGTTCATTTCTTGAAAGGTACCTACAAGATCATCAACATCTTCCTTTCTCGGAGGGTTATGGCTATTTTCATCAAATTTGACATGAATAGATTCCTCAATGGTATTTGTTTGTTTGTTGAAAATTCTATAACATTTACTTGATTGAGAATATCCTAGGAAGATTGCCTCATCAGATTTTGCATCAAACTTCCCTAGATTATCCTTTCCATTGTTGAGCACAAAACATTTACATCCAAAGATATGAAAGTATGCAATGTTGGGTTTTCTACCTTTGTAAAGCTCATAGGGGGTTTTCTTTAAAATAGGCCTTATCAAGCATCTATTCATAACATAACACGCGGTGTTTACCGCATCGGCCCAAAAATGTTTTGCAACATTGTTTTCATTTAGCATGGTTCTAGCAAGCTCCACTAAAGATCTATTCTTTCTTTCAACTACTCCATTTTGTTGTGGAGTTCTAGGAGCTGAGAAGTTGTGATTAATACCATGTTTTTCGCAAAACTTTTCAAAAGATTGATTTTCAAATTCTCCCCCATGATCGGTTCTAATGGATGCAATTTTTGAGTTTTGCTCATTTTGGATAATCCTTGCAAGTTTCTTGAATGCATGATATGCTTCATTTTTATGAGCAAGAAACAATGTCCATGTATATCTTGAATAGTCATCTACTATAACTAGACCATAGTAATTCCCTCCAAAGCTTTTGATTTTGGATGGTCCAAATAAGTCCATGTGCAAAAGTTGTAAAGGCCTTTGAGTAGAAACAATGTTTTTGGATTTAAAAGATGCCTTTACTTGTTTTCCCTTTTGACATGCATCACAAAATCTATTTTCAAATTTAAGCTTTGGTAGACCAATTACTAAATCTTTAGAAACAAGTTTGTTCAAGTGGTCTACATGTATATGAGCTATTCTTCTATGCCATAGCCATGTTTCATCCTCTTTTGAAATGAAGCATTGTTCATCATTTGTAGACAAACTATCCATATCAATCATGTAAATATTATCAATTCTTTGGCCTACAAACTTAATTTCCTTATTGGTCTTATGTTCAATTATGCAACAATTTGATTCAAATAAAACTCTATATCCTTTGTCACATAATTGACTTATGCTTAGTAAATTATGTTTGAGACCTTCAACATACAATACATCACTTATGGATGTGGAAGAGTTCTTACCAATATTTCCAATGCCTAGGATTCTTCCCTTAGTGTTGTCTCCATATGTGACGCTTCCTTTTCGTTTGGGAGTGAATGATGTAAATTTAGTTATGTCTCCCGTCATATGCTTCGAACACCCGCTATCCAAGTACCAATGGGTGTTGCTTGCCTTGAAGCATACCTGCAAAACAAAATCATTTTAGAGAACTAGGTACCCATTTTATGTTGGGTCCTTTAAGGTTAGTTTGTGGGAATGTTCCTTTGGGAACCCACACCTTTCTTAAGACCTTTGGTCCTAGTTTCCTAACACTGCACTTATATGCACTATGTCCTTTGGTACCACAATGATTGCATTTCATAAAAGGTGAGGAGGATTTGCTTGGTGGTGCAAAGAAGTTTTTGTAGTGCTTCTCCATTTTATGATTACTATGTTCTTGGTCATATCCTAGACCGGTTTTACTAAACATGCATTTTTGTTGCCCAAGTAGGATATTCAAATTATCTCTTCCATTAGTGAATTTCTCTAGTGTCCTATTTAGGTCTTCAACCTTGGTTTCTAACACAATGCACTTCTTTGCAAAATCACAAGGTTTATCCCTAGAGCATGTTTGAACTTTCTCTAGTTCTTCTTTTAAGCTCTCATTTTCTTTACATACTTCCATGAGATGCAATTCGAGAGTATCACTAGTTTTCCTAGATGCTTTGAGTTTACTAGAGATTTTTGTAAATTTATCATATAATTCCTCAAATGCATCTAACAGCTCATTTTTATCTAGGTCAAGAAGATTTACCTCATTTTCCTCTTCTTGATGATTTGCCATTAAGCAAAGATTGGCTTGCTCATCTTCCGAGTCATCGGAGCTGCTCACATCATTCTCATCCCAAGCAATATAGGCTCTTCTTCTTCTTTGTTTGTCCTTGCCCTTCTTTTTGAGGTTTGGACAATCGGCTTTGAAGTGCCCTTCCTTGCCACATTCAAAACAGTTGGGTGGGGGAGAGTTTTCTTTAGTGATAGGTTTCTTACCTGAGCTTTTGAAGCTTCTTTGGAAGCGTTTGCCTTTCATGAATTTCCCGAAGCGTTTCATAAATAGTCCAAATTCTTCTTCTTCATCAAGTTCACTTCCGGATTCTTCTTCTTCATTTGTGGAAGTAGCCTTGAGAGCAAGACCCTTTTTCTTGGAAGATTTTTCTTCCTCTTCCGCCATCTTTAATTCTTTCAGCTCTTGTTCTTGTTCCTGCAACTTACCAAATAAAGTGGCGAGAGACATTTCGTTTATGCTAGGAGATTGTTTGATGGCGGTAACTAGCGGTTGCCATTCTCTGTTAAGACTTTTCAACACTTTATGAATGAGTTCTTTGTTAGTGTAAGTCTTTCCAAGTGTAATGAGTTGATTAATGATGAGAGTAAACCTTTTTTGCATATCAACAATCGATTCATGAGAGTTTAATCTAAAGCATTCATATTGACTAGTAAGAGTACTAATCTTTGAGTCCTTTACATCATTAGTGCCTTCATGGGTTACTTGAAGAGTATCCCACATTTCCTTAGCAGTTTGGCATGTCATTATCCTAAAAAATTCATCTTGACCTAAAGACATAGTAATAAGATTTTTGGCCTTGTAGCCATATTGGACTTTCTTTTCTTCTTCGCTTGTCCATTCATCTATAGGTTTTTCAACATTCTTGCTATCTATAGTATGCATTGGTATATAGGGACCATTTTCAATGGTATTCCATATTCTCAAGTCAATTGATTGAATGAAGATTTTCATTCTTTCTTTCCAAAACGCATACCCTTCCCCATTGAAAGCGAGAGGTCTATTTATCGCACCACCCTCGGGAAAAACATTTTGAGAACTTGAGGCCATTTAATCTCTTGAAGCTGTTAAGCTTGATCTACCAAGAGTCAAGCTCTGATACCACTTGTTGTTCAAGTGGCCTCAATACTCAAGAGGGGGGGTGAATTGAGTTATAAAACTTTTGCTTGGAATGCCTTTAAAATTGATTTCTATAACCAAGTTTATGAGATTATGCAAGTGAAAGCAAGTAACAATGATATGCAATGCACTACAAGAGGTAAGTGTTGTTGAGGCAATTTAGCAAACACTTGGTGTGCAATATCTAAAGTATGGCAAATTAAGCAAGTTCAAGTATGTTCTTCTCAACCAAACAATACCAATCAACAGATATGCAATGTATGGAAGTAAAAGAGTAAGGAAGAGAAGCTTGCAAACCGATGTAACGAGTTCCACCCAATCCGGTGTACGTCTCGCCTCTAAGCAACCCACTTAGAGGATTTTCCACTATTGTAGACTAGAGATACAACTTTGAGCAATTGCGGCTTCCTAGTGTCCCACACTCAAGAACCCAATCCTCACAAGTACAAGGGCAACCCACCTAATCTCTCAATCTCACAATATCCCAAAGGTTGAGTCCACAACCTTTGTAACCACTCAATCCTAGAGTGAACAACCACTCAACCTAGAGTGAATAACTTTGTGTGTTTGGAGTTTGTTTACAATCAATACACTCTCTCAATAGAGCAGATATACAAATGAAAAGCTCTCCAAATTCTAATCTCTCAAGATGAGAGGATATACAATTGAAAGTACAAAAATGCAAGAGATAGGCTTACAAAGCACAAAATAGAGCTATGAATTGTTGCTACTTGGTTGTCTATTTGTGCTTGTCTTCCTCTTCAATTTATAGACCTAAGATTTGTAACACCCTCCGTTACACCTTAATAAATTCTAGAAAAACTCATAATTTTTTTTTTTTTTTTTTACTAAAGATATGATTGTTAAAAAGAAACTATCGGAATAAATTATATACATTATTTCTGAAATACCTCACAAATATTATTAAAAACTTTATAAAGTATTTGTACATTCATCCGAAGAAAATAAACATTAAACATTATAAGAAAGAGAGGAAACTCTATGGCCCAGAAGCAGTTACTTATTAACATTATTTATTCATTGGACCACGGTATTCATACCGAGCTCCCTTTCTAGAACGTGCTATATTTACTGCTGAAATTCTTCGATCCTTCCCTCTGAATCATCAATTTAGAATATATGAAACAAAAACACGGAGAAAGGAGTGAGAAACAGAATATAATATTTCCGAATAAGACATAAGCAACAAAGGGTTTTCACAACCAATACATAATAATATCAATCACAATCACATACACAATCAATTATGAATGCATGAATGTTATGCAATATCTTCATCATAACTTATCTATATATGTGGGCCCTTAAATTTTAATTTGCACTGGGCCAACCAGGAGTTTACACTGTTCCATAAGTCCGGATAATAATAATATGAACAACTCAACTGGCATGGAAACACTTAGAGACTAGTCAGATTGAGAAAGTTTTTATTGTGAAAGTACCCGACACTAGGGAGCTACCCCAGGTCCCCTGAAGCACCCTTTCACACTCTCTCATCCCAAGGCTCGTAAATAAGCCTCCTCTAATGTATCCTCGGTTTCTATAATCCGTCCCCAGACAATATTATTTCATTTCACTTTCATTATCCATGATGCATGAACTACTCGCGTATTGAGTTGGTTAAGGCTTTTAGAAACTCAATTATTAAATCCCTTAAAGGTTTACAATATCATTTCAATAAACTGTACATTTTCTCAGTTCTCTGAATTTCTATCCCACAGAAATAAATTTGGTACAGTTTTTGAATCTCACTGAAATTGAGTTTCTAAGCCTTAAATATCTAAAAACTTTATCATATAAAACTTTACATAATCTTTCTCAAATTAAATCTTAACAAAATCAAATTTAGGAATCTCAATTATTTCCAAATATATTTAGTTATTAAGTTGGAAAAAATAAAACAATTTTCTTTCAAAAAAAAAATTTTGTTTTATTAAAAGAGAATAATTATTAACCAAAAATACTTAAAATTATAAAATTTTTCTTTAACTCAAGATTTAATTAAATAAATTCTCATAAAATATTTTCTTTCTAAAATAAATACTAATTTTTTTATTTTTATTTTTCTAAATATTGAAAATAAAGTTAAAAATAATTTCTAAGAAGAAATAAAAGATAATAAAATTTAAAGAGTAAGGTAAGAAATTCTTACTGAATTTTAGCTTTCCGTCATGCTCGCTATATGCTCAAACTCCACATTACAATATCACCAATCAAAATCAAACAATATCAATCATAACTAAATATCATCAATCAATCAATCATAATCAAATCATAATCAAATCAATTAAATATCATTAATATATATCATAATACAAAATTTAATGATTATTAATATAGTCAATTTTAGTCCTTTTGGTCAATTCCTCGCATAGGTATATGTAAGTCCATATAATCCAGTCCTTGCATAGGTATAGTTTAGTCCATATGGGTCATAATGGTCCAAGTCCTTGCATAGGTATAGTCCAGTCCATATAGGTCATAATGGTCCAAGTCTTTGCATAGGTATGTTAGAGTTAGTTAACCGGATATTTAATTTAAAATTTATTAAAAATGTTAAGTTAAAAAGTTAATATTTTAAAATAATAATATTATTAAATTTAAAAGGAGTAGGGGACTCCTCCCATTATTCTTATGTCTTTTCATATTATAATTCTTATCTCACTCCCCCTTACCTTGAGTCGTTACCAAAAAGAGATTTGCTTTGCGCCTCCGATTTCTAGAAATATTAATATCAATCTTATTTTAGTATAAGCATAAGACGAAGATTAAGATTATTACTTAAAACAGAAATGGTAAATTCTGAATAGTGAATAGTGAATAGTGAATAGTGAATAGTAAAACGTGAATAGTAACAGTGAATAGTAAAACGTGAATAGTAACAGTAAATAGTAAAACGTGAATAGTAACGGTAAATAGTAAATCGTGAATAGTAACGGTAAATAGTAAATCGTAAATAGTAACGGTAAATAGTAACAGTAAATAGTAATTTACTATTTGAATAGTAATTTACTATTGAAATAGTAATTTACTATTGAAATAGTGTTTACTATGCAGAATAGTAACTTAAAATAATATTATTTTCAGTATAATAACAGATTTCTAAAAACGATATAAAAATAATCTAAAAAAATATAAAAGAGAAGTATTCTTACCTTAGGATTTTGGCAGAACCTTCTCTCCAAAAACTTTTCTTCTCTCTCTCACTTCCACCACTATCTCACTAGCACTACTGTATTAAGAAAACTTAATCTGAAATTGTGAATTCTAAAGAAGAAATCCTTCGGTATTTATAGGAAAAAATTTTACTATGCATTTCATTATTTTAATATAAAAGTACTATGCATTTTTGAATTTTTTATTCCAGGTTACTATGCATTCTTTGAAAATTTCGTACATGCACAGTGTTTTGCATAGTAACTGTCGGCAGAATTATTAAGCCAAATAGTAACCTTTCACTCGGTATATTTTAAATATTCAAAATGAGTCCTTTTTGAAATTTAGCGATATTATATCAGTCCTCACTAATTTTATACTGAGTAATATAAAGTTGAAATTTTAAAAATCTAAAATTTTCTGTTAATAAAAATTTATTGATACGTTTCTAATTTTTTAACGATTAGAAAAAATCAAGATTTTTCTCAAACCGATAATTTTTAGATAAGTCTACTTGAAATGGATTTTAGAAAATTTTCTTATAAATTCAATTCACTTTCTTGTAAATATTTTTTAATTTAAGTCACTTATATGAATTTAAAATTATTTAAAAAAATATTATTTTTATTAAAAAATTCCAAAATTCCAAAAAAAATTCCAAAAAATCATAAATAATACGTAGATTAAAAAGTTCTAAAGAACCATAATTTAATTCCTTCAAAATTTTAATATAAAAATAAAAATAGGGGTGTTACAACTCTACTCCCCTTAGAAAATTTCGTCCTCGAAATTTACATAATCAGTAAAACAAATGAGGATGAGACTCTTTCATCTCAGTTTCTAGTTCCCATGTAGCATCTTCTCCTCTCGTTTCACTCCAAATAACCTTTACAAGCGGAATTGTCTTGTCTCTTAATTGTTTTATTCTTCTGTCACTTATTCTAACAGGTGGTGCATCATATGTAAGATTATCTTTAACTTGTATGACATCAGGTTCAATAACATGTGTAGGATCAGATATATACTTTCGCAAGTTTGACACATGAAAAACATTATGGATATTAGAAAGAAAAGGTGGTAATGCTATTTGGTAGGCAAGGGGACTAACTTTATGAATTATTTGGTATGGACCGATAAATCTAGGAGTTAGTTTTCGAGATTTCATTGCCCGACCGACCCCAGTCATAGGTGTGACTTTCAAGAATACATGATCGCCTTCTTGAAATTCGAGCGGCTTTCTTCTTTTGTCATAGTAACTTTTCTGCCTGCTCTGTGTTGCCTTCATCTTTTCCTGAACTATTTTGATTTTATCCGTGGTTTGTTGTATCAACTCTGGTCCTAGCATCAAGTTTTCACCAGTCTCAAACCAACATAGCGGGGTCCTACATTTTCTTCCATATAATGCTTCAAAAGGTGCCATGCCAATGCTAGCATGGAAACTGTTGTTGTAGGTAAACTCCACATATGGTAAGAATTGATTCCAACTTCCTTTATGCTCTAACACACAAGCTCGTAACAAGTCCTCTAGAGATTGGATTGTTCTTTCTGATTGTCCATCCGTCTGAGGATGATATGCTGAACTCAGACGCAGTCTTGTTCCCAAAGCCTTGTGCAAGCTCTTCCAGAATTGTGATGTAAAGCGAGGGTCCCGATCAGAAATGATACTTGAAGGAATTCCATGCAATCTCACAATCTCCTCGATGTATAATTTTGCCAGCTTCTCCATAGAGTAACGAATATTGATGGGAATAAAGTGGGCAGACTTTGTTAGTCTATCAACTATTACCCATATCGAATCATGTCCTAATGGAGTTTTAGGTAGAGAAGTCACAAAATCCATGGTAATGCTATCCCATTTCCATTCCGGTATTTCCATTGATTGTAGCATTCCAGGGGGTTTTTGGTGTTCCACTTTAACCTTCTGGCAAATTAGACATGCAGCCACATACTCTGCCACCGCTTTCTTCATTCCAGGCCACCAAAATAACTTCTTCAAATCTTGATACATTTTAGTAGCTCCGGGATGAATGCTCATATAACTTTTATGGCCTTCTTCTAGAATTGCTTTCCTCAACTCCTCTTTGTCAGGGATACACACTCGATCCTTATATCTCAATAATTGGTCGTTTCCCACATTGAACTCGACTTCTTTTCCTTGTTTCAAGAGTTCTTTCTTTTCTTGCAGGAATTCATCCTCTCGTTGAGCCTCTAAAACTTGCCTCAGGAATTCATTTGTCACTTGCAACGCTCCTAATCTGTAGCTGTTAGCATTAACCTTTACTGCTAGGTTAAGATCTCTGAAGTTCTCTATCAATTCCAGCTCTTTTATCATCATCGTGGACGCATGTAGAGACTTTCGACTTAAAGCATCAGCTACTACGTTCGCTTTTCCAGGATGGTATTGCAACTCAAAATCGTAGTCCTTTAAGAACTCCATCCATCTCCGTTGCCTCATGTTTAACTCCTTTTGGTCGAATAAATACTTGAGACTTTTATGATCGCTAAACACATCGAATGTTGCACCGTATAGATAGTGCCTCCAAATCTTTAAGGCAAAAACTACAGCGGCTAACTCTAAGTCATGGGTAGGGTAGTTGATCTCATGTTGCCTTAATTGTCGTGATGCATAGGCTACAACCTTCTTGTCTTGCATAAGTACACTTCCTAGTCCTTGTTTAGACGCATCACAGTAAACTTCAAAACTTCGATGTGGATCGGGGAGTACTAACACCGGCGCAGAAGTAAGTCGATCTTTCAGCTCTTGAAAACTATTCTCGCATTGTGTCGTCCACACAAAAGGTTGTCCTTTCCGTGTTAGCTTGGTCAATGGGTATCCTAGCTTTGAAAATCCTTCAATGAATCTCCTATAGTATCCAGCCAAGCCCAAGAAACTTCTAATCTCAGTGATCGTGGTTGGTCTCTCCCATTTTAAAACCGCCTCCACCTTGGAAGGGTCTACAGCTATTCCTCCTTGACTAATTACATGTCCTAAAAAGTTCACTTCTTCCAACCAGAATTCACACTTCGACAGCTTTGCATATAGTTGTTTCTTTTTCAGGATTTCCAACACGACCTTCAAATGTTCAACATGTTCTTCTCTGCTTTTAGAGTACACTAATATATCATCAATGAACACCACTACAAATTTATCTAGATATGGATGAAAAATCCTATTCATGTAATCCATGAATACGGCTGGTGCATTAGTTACACCAAAAGGCATTACTAGATATTCGTAATGGCCATAGCGTGTTCTAAAAGCAGTTTTCGATACATCTTCTTTCTTCACCCTTATTTGATGGTATCCAGACCTCAAATCAATTTTGGAGAACACCGTGGCACCACGCAGCTGATCCATCAAGTCGTCAATCCTTGGTAGAGGATATCTGTTCTTGATTGTCACCTTGTTCAGTTGTCGATAATCTACACACAACCTCATGCTACCATCCTTCTTCTTAACCAACAACACTGGTGCACCCCAGGGGGATACACTGGGTCGTATAAACTGCTTCTCTATCATCTCTTCAAGTTGTTTTTTCAACTCTGCTAATTCTAGAGGTGACATTCGGTATGGTGCAATTGAAATGGGTCCAACTCCAGGTACTAGATCAATGGAAAATTCTACATCTCTTTCTGGGGGTAAACCAGGGATATCTTCAGGAAAAACGTCAGGAAATTCACACACAACCGGCAGATTTTTGATTTTTGATTCTTGCTCTCCTTTCGTTGAAAGCAATAGCATAAATCCTTGAGCCCCTCCTTTTAAAGAGGCACTCACTTGGTTGGCGGTTAGAAATCTCGAATCCTCAGGATTCAAATTCACTGGTTCTTTAAACATTATGGTTTTATTATGACAATCTATTAGAACATGATTGTCAGACAACCAATCTAGCCCAATAATAACTTCTAAGCCAGAAAGGGGTAAACAGAAAAGATTAGCCTTAAAGTCCCTACCATCTATGACAATAGGGCATTTCCAACAAGCTTTAGAAGTGACAATGGGATTGTTTCCAGGAGTATGTACAGATAAGTCAAATGGAAGTTCTATCACAGGTAATTTTAGTTTTTCTACACAGTCATTGGCAATAAAGGAATGTGATGCACCTGAGTCATACATAACAGTTAAAGAAATCTTATTAATGATACACTTACCTTCTACCATGGAATCAGCATGAGATGCTTCTTCTCCAGTGATTGCAAAAACCTTTCCTTTTGCTTTCGGCCTTCCGACTGCACTGTGCGCGCCTCCTTGAGTATTTATGCTTGTACTTGCACCTTCAGGGTTTTCTCTCTTCATCTCTGGGCAATCCTTGATGTGATGACCTGGTTTGTTACACTTAAAGCAAACATAAGTGTTTTTAGGACAATCCCTTTTCAAATGGGGTCCTTCACAGATAAAACATTTAAAATTTGGTGCAGATGTTGGATAATAGCTTCCAGTTGAAGCTTGGGGTCTGTTAGGAACAGATGCTGCTCCAAACCGGCGAAATGGTGCTTGGTAAGGCTTATTCCTTCTGAAATCTCTTCTTTGGTGATGGTGAGGTCCTCCACTTCTTATCTCTCCTGCCTTGTGAATGGGCTCACGACTTTTGGTCATTCTATCCTTATGGTCTTCTTCAAAGATCCTGCAGCGATTTACCAATACAGAAAATTCACGGATTTCCTGCATTCGTATAGCTTCCTTAATTTCTGGCTGCAGTCCATTTACAAACTTTGCACACCGATCTCTTTCATTAGTAGCATCATTATAATGAGAATGAAAACGAGATAGCTCTTCAAACCTGGATGCGTACTCTCCAACGGTCATATTTCCTTGGGTCAGCGACAGGAATTCGAATTGTCTTTTCTCTTTAACATCAGCTGGAAAGTATTTTTCCAGAAACATATCCTTGAAATAGTCCCAAGTGATCTCCACGTCGTTGACTTCGAATTGTTTACGCATGCTATCCCACCAATGTTCGGCATCCTCAGATAAGGCATAAGTAGCGAAGACTACCTTATCAGCTTCATTACATTGCAATGCTCGAAAGATCTTCTCTATCTCTCGAATCCAGATTTGTGCTCCATCAGGGTTATATCCTCCCTTGAAACGAGGTGGATTGCGCTTTTCGAATAGGTCCAGTCTTCTCAAGGCATCATTACCTTGACCTTCACGTGCTCCCATTGCATTGATTAAGCGTTCTACAACTCCAGCAAGATCGTTTCCAGCCATTAGTTTCCTGTTTCACAGTAACTGAGATTTGTCACATCAATCACAGTTACTACCAAGTCAGATATTCTACCTATACAGAGTTTACAGACAAAGCAAGATAGACCTTTTCCCCAGGCCTATTGGATTAACTGCTCTGATACCACTTTGTAACACCCTCTGTTACACCTTAATAAATTCTAGAAAAACTCATAATTTTTTTTTTTTTTTTTTACTAAAGATATGATTGTTAAAAAGAAACTATCGGAATAAATTATATACATTATTTCTGAAATACCTCACAAATATTATTAAAAACTTTATAAAGTATTTGTACATTCATCCGAAGAAAATAAACATTAAACATTATAAGAAAGAGAGGAAACTCTATGGCCCAGAAGCAGTTACTTATTAACATTATTTATTCATTGGACCACGGTATTCATACCGAGCTCCCTTTCTAGAACGTGCTATATTTACTGCTGAAATTCTTCGATCCTTCCCTCTGAATCATCAATTTAGAATATATGAAACAAAAACACGGAGAAAGGAGTGAGAAACAGAATATAATATTTCCGAATAAGACATAAGCAACAAAGGGTTTTCACAACCAATACATAATAATATCAATCACAATCACATACACAATCAATTATGAATGCATGAATGTTATGCAATATCTTCATCATAACTTATCTATATATGTGGGCCCTTAAATTTTAATTTGCACTGGGCCAACCAGGAGTTTACACTGTTCCATAAGTCCGGATAATAATAATATGAACAACTCAACTGGCATGGAAACACTTAGAGACTAGTCAGATTGAGAAAGTTTTTATTGTGAAAGTACCCGACACTAGGGAGCTACCCCAGGTCCCCTGAAGCACCCTTTCACACTCTCTCATCCCAAGGCTCGTAAATAAGCCTCCTCTAATGTATCCTCGGTTTCTATAATCCGTCCCCAGACAATATTATTTCATTTCACTTTCATTATCCATGATGCATGAACTACTCGCGTATTGAGTTGGTTAAGGCTTTTAGAAACTCAATTATTAAATCCCTTAAAGGTTTACAATATCATTTCAATAAACTGTACATTTTCTCAGTTCTCTGAATTTCTATCCCACAGAAATAAATTTGGTACAGTTTTTGAATCTCACTGAAATTGAGTTTCTAAGCCTTAAATATCTAAAAACTTTATCATATAAAACTTTACATAATCTTTCTCAAATTAAATCTTAACAAAATCAAATTTAGGAATCTCAATTATTTCCAAATATATTTAGTTATTAAGTTGGAAAAAATAAAACAATTTTCTTTCAAAAAAAATTTTTGTTTTATTAAAAGAGAATAATTATTAACCAAAAATACTTAAAATTATAAAATTTTTCTTTAACTCAAGATTTAATTAAATAAATTCTCATAAAATATTTTCTTTCTAAAATAAATACTAATTTTTTTATTTTTATTTTTCTAAATATTGAAAATAAAGTTAAAAATAATTTCTAAGAAGAAATAAAAGATAATAAAATTTAAAGAGTAAGGTAAGAAATTCTTACTGAATTTTAGCTTTCCGTCATGCTCGCTATATGCTCAAACTCCACATTACAATATCACCAATCAAAATCAAACAATATCAATCATAACTAAATATCATCAATCAATCAATCATAATCAAATCATAATCAAATCAATTAAATATCATTAATATATATCATAATACAAAATTTAATGATTATTAATATAGTCAATTTTAGTCCTTTTGGTCAATTCCTCGCATAGGTATATGTAAGTCCATATAATCCAGTCCTTGCATAGGTATAGTTTAGTCCATATGGGTCATAATGGTCCAAGTCCTTGCATAGGTATAGTCCAGTCCATATAGGTCATAATGGTCCAAGTCTTTGCATAGGTATGTTAGAGTTAGTTAACCGGATATTTAATTTAAAATTTATTAAAAATGTTAAGTTAAAAAGTTAATATTTTAAAATAATAATATTATTAAATTTAAAAGGAGTAGGGGACTCCTCCCATTATTCTTATGTCTTTTCATATTATAATTCTTATCTCACTCCCCCTTACCTTGAGTCGTTACCAAAAAGAGATTTGCTTTGCGCCTCCGATTTCTAGAAATATTAATATCAATCTTATTTTAGTATAAGCATAAGACGAAGATTAAGATTATTACTTAAAACAGAAATGGTAAATTCTGAATAGTGAATAGTGAATAGTGAATAGTGAATAGTAAAACGTGAATAGTAACAGTGAATAGTAAAACGTGAATAGTAACAGTAAATAGTAAAACGTGAATAGTAACGGTAAATAGTAAATCGTGAATAGTAACGGTAAATAGTAAATCGTAAATAGTAACGGTAAATAGTAACAGTAAATAGTAATTTACTATTTGAATAGTAATTTACTATTGAAATAGTAATTTACTATTGAAATAGTGTTTACTATGCAGAATAGTAACTTAAAATAATATTATTTTCAGTATAATAACAGATTTCTAAAAACGATATAAAAATAATCTAAAAAAATATAAAAGAGAAGTATTCTTACCTTAGGATTTTGGCAGAACCTTCTCTCCAAAAACTTTTCTTCTCTCTCTCACTTCCACCACTATCTCACTAGCACTACTGTATTAAGAAAACTTAATCTGAAATTGTGAATTCTAAAGAAGAAATCCTTCGGTATTTATAGGAAAAAATTTTACTATGCATTTCATTATTTTAATATAAAAGTACTATGCATTTTTGAATTTTTTATTCCAGGTTACTATGCATTCTTTGAAAATTTCGTACATGCACAGTGTTTTGCATAGTAACTGTCGGCAGAATTATTAAGCCAAATAGTAACTTTTCACTCGGTATATTTTAAATATTCAAAATGAGTCCTTTTTGAAATTTAGCGATATTATATCAGTCCTCACTAATTTTATACTGAGTAATATAAAGTTGAAATTTTAAAAATCTAAAATTTTCTGTTAATAAAAATTTATTGATACGTTTCTAATTTTTTAACGATTAGAAAAAATCAAGATTTTTCTCAAACCGATAATTTTTAGATAAGTCTACTTGAAATGGATTTTAGAAAATTTTCTTATAAATTCAATTCACTTTCTTGTAAATATTTTTTAATTTAAGTCACTTATATGAATTTAAAATTATTTAAAAAAATATTATTTTTATTAAAAAATTCCAAAATTCCAAAAAAAATTCCAAAAAATCATAAATAATACGTAGATTAAAAAGTTCTAAAGAACCATAATTTAATTCCTTCAAAATTTTAATATAAAAATAAAAATAGGGGTGTTACAAGATTGCTGTTGAAGAGTGCCCTAGTCCCTCATAGCCGTTGCAGTTAGTGGAGATTTGAAGAATGGTGGAGACATGACCTGGTTTCCCACTTAAATCTGTTTTTCCACTATCGTAATCGATTACACCCTCGCGTTGTAATCGATTATCTTCAAGTCAGAGAGTCACTAATCGATTATCTCATTACCTGTAATCGATTAGCATCTTGTATCTGATGCATTTAATTTGTCTTCGCAGCATCCTAATCGATTAGCATGTCTTGCAATCGATTACCTTAAATTCCAGTGGCTTACTAATCGATTATATGGCTCTCTTAATCGATTAGCATGTGTGCCTGATGCATTTAATTCCATTTTTGATTGCTGTAATCGATCAGTCTCAAGTGTGCAATCGATTATCTTAATTCCAGTGAGTATCTAATCGATTGTGTGGCTTCCTTAATCGATTATCTTCAACTCTGATGCAATTTCTTCCAAGACAGAAAGCTTCTAATCGATTAGCATCTATGGCCTAATCGATTAGCTTCGCTGTTTCTTCAATTCTGATTTCATGTCTTTGTTTTTGCATTGTTTCTTCAAGAGTACTTGTCATTATCAAAATCCTTGCACATCTTTTGGACCTGTTAACATATTCAAACACATCAGCAAGTCCATTTTGTGTATGAACATGTGCTACAGGATGTTCAACATCAATTCCAATTGACATACAATAATCATTAAATGATTGAGATGTGAATTCACCAGCGTTATCAAGGCGTGTTTTCTTAATTGGATAATCAGGAAAATGAGCTCTTAAACGAATTAATTGAGCTAGTAATCTCGCAAACGCCTGGTTGCGAGTTGATAATAAGCAAACATGTGACCATCTAGTTGATGCATTAATTAAAACCATAAAATATCTAAATGGTCCACATGAAGGATGTATTGGTCCACAAATATCACCTTGTATATGTTCTAAAAATATCAGTGATTCATTCCCAATTTTCATTGGTGATGGCCGAATGATCAATTTTCCTTGAGAACAAGCAGCACATAAGAAATTCTTAGTTTACATAATTTGTCTGCTGGACAAACAATGACCATTTGAATTCTCAACTATTTTTCGCATCATAATTGATCCAGGATGGCCTAATCGTTCATGCCAGATAACAAAGTCATTCTTATTTGTAAACTTCTGGTTTACAATAACATTTGTTTCACCTGTAATAATATAAGTATAGTACAAACCGGAGGAAAATGAAAGCAATTTTCCAATATACATTTCTTATCAGAAATTAACTTTGTGATATAAAGATATTCATCTTTTCCTTCATTTGTGGTCTCAATATGATATCCATTTCTGCGGATATCCTTAAAACTCAACAAATTTCTTTGAGACTTCTTAGAATATAATGCACTTTCAATATGCAATTTTGTTCCTCCAGGTAACAAAATACTGGCTCTACCGGAGCCTTCAATTATATTTATACTACCAGATATAGTATTAACATTGGCTTCTTGTTTTACTATATGGTAAAAATATTTCTCATTCTTGAGAATGGTATGAGTTGTTGCACTGTCTGCGAGACATATATCTTCGTCATTCACATGAGCATTCATTCTTCATTAAATAAATAAAATTAATCATGAGTAAAAATATAATTAATAATAATATTAAACAAATTTTTATTGATAAAGACAAAATTTACAATAAAACAAATTACATGAAACATTAAAATAATTTATTTAGGGGCACTCCCTTCTCCAACTGAGTGGTCAATTTCTTCTTCAGGAAGAGTAAGAAAATCATCAACACTAAAATCAGAGAAATCATCATCTATACCAGTAAAATTTGTCTCTATTATTTTCCCTTTATTTTTAAGGGATTTTTGGTATAGACCTACGAGATGCTTTGGTGTGCGACAAACTCGAGACCAGTGTCCCTTGCTACCACAACGATAGCAGATGCTTTTAGTTTGTTCGCTATTTTGAGCATCTGTCCCTTTTTTCATAAGTTCTTTATTTTTCCATGTGAATGATGATCTCTTATCATTTCGACCATGACCACGACCATAACCATATCCACGACCAATACCACGTCCCCGAGCATTACCTCGTCCACGACCACGACTACGGCCACGACCACAACCATGAGTATTATGATCGTGTGTTGATACATTCACTTCTGGGAATGGAGCAGTTCCAGTTGGACGGGATTCATGATTTTGCATAAGTAATTCATTATTTTGCTCAGCCACAAGGAGACAAGTAATCAATTCTGAGTATTTGGTAAAGCCCTTTTGGCGATATTGCTGCTGCAGGAGCATATTAGATGCATGGAAAGTAGAGAATGTCTTTTCTAACATATCACTTTCAGTGATCTTTTCTCCACATAACTCCAATTTTGAAGTAATTCTAAATAGCGCAGAATTATATTCATTTACAGTTTTAAAATCTTGAAAGCGCAAATGCATCCATTCATATCGGGCCTTTGGAAGAATTATATCCTTTTGATGATCGTATCGCTCTTTTAGATTATTCCATAAAACGAGAGGGTCTTTAACTGTTAAATATTCTTTTTTTAACCCTTCATGGATATGGTGACGTAAGAAAATCATGGCTTTAGCTTTATTTTGAATAGATGCCTGATTTCCATTTTCAATGGTGTCTCCGAACCTTTAGCATCTAAATAGATTTCAGCATCCAATGTCCATGATAGATAGTTTTTTCCAGATATGTCAAGAGCCATGAACTCAAGGTTGGTAATATTTGACATATTTATTTCTATACAAGAAATTATAAATAAGTTAGATAATACTCATTATATTATCTATAATTATCTAATAATAATGTAATAACAAGTCAATAATGATTATAAATATGTTTTATTTATATTTAATCATTTAATTTAATAATAATAATCAAAAGTTTTCATAAAAATATTATTCAAGTATTAGTGACCTAGTGGTAGAGTGATACTTTATCATTGGTATAAACTTGGGTTTGATTTCTTTCTATAATTTAATATATTATATTAATTATAATTATCAATTATGAGTCTAAAAATTAATCATTTAATAATATAAAATCTCAAATTCTACTTTAATAACATAAAGCAAATACTTTAAGTAAATAGCTAAGTAAATAGCAAACGCAGTAGGTGAACAATAATGCCAATGGACAATATCTTAATAAAATAATACAACATCCTTTAGCTAAGTAATGGAGCAAACACATTCTTCAGCCAAGTAAAGAATAAAATAATAAGTAGATGAGCAAAGTAGCAATTATTGGCAGCGTGAAGCATTAGCAACGAGCATTAATTTAATAATGTATCATGCAATAGAGGAAGTAGCAATTATTGGCAGTGTAAAGAAAAACCCAGCATTGGCAACGTAAAGCACTAACAAAGAACATTAATTTAGCAAAAACCCATCAGGTATAAAAATAAAAGTAAAAACAATATATATTTTAAGTTAGCAATTTGTTCACATATATAGCTGAATACTTTTCCATAACCATGAATAATTTTACAAATCTGAAAAACATATAAGCGTGTATTTATATTAAGCAGTTAGCAAGCCAATATAAAATAAATGTATAAAAATAAAAAGAGTATATGAGCAATAATTAAATATATGATTATATATATATATATATATATTAAGTTCTTAAATTGTTATAGTTCTTCAGGAACTATCAATAAATATTTTCAAGAATTCTTCAAGAATTTTGAGTTGATTATTAATTTTATACATCCTGCAAGGATGTTTATGAATAAGTTCTTCAGGAACCTATTTTTTCTTATGATATAGATATAATCTTTTACATCTTTCAGGGATTTTAAAATGTAAGTTCTTCAGGAACTTTTAAAATATATACATAAATAACATAAATTAAAAATTATAAAGAATAATAATAATCATATATTACCTCTCTTAGTCTTGACTAGATCTTAGTTGGTCAGAAGAAGTGTGTTATTGAGTGAGACCTTGAGTTCTATTTATAGAACAAAAGGGAGGGGACATCCACATTAAAATATTCATAATAAGTTCTTTTTTCTCAATAACTCAATCTATTAGTAACAATGTCTGATTTTCTCAATAACTCAATGCATGAATAACAATATCTGAATTTGCTCAATAACTCAATGCATCAATGGTAATTGTGTAATTAAAATGAAAATAAAAAATTTAAACAGGGAATACAATAAAAAATCAAACACTCTCTAGTTTACTTTTATTTGGTTTTAGTCCATATGCCATCTAAATTATTGTTTTAAATCTTTGGAACGGCTTTAATTAAGTTTATTTACTAAACAACTATTTTATTAAACAAACTTTTAAATTTTGGAAAATGCTATATATTAAGAAAGCAAAAATAGAAAATTTTTATTCAAAAACATTTTTAAAATCCACTCACACTAATTTTTTAAGCAATCCATACCTAACTTCAAAAATTTCTATTTTTATTTCATTAAACAATACTCTTAGGACACTGGTAAGCAATGTAGCATTCTAGATAATTAAATTAATTATTGACATTATATAAAAATTTATAAATAAATTATTCGGCTTTTAGTTAGGGATTTTCCTAAATTATCATAATTAATTAAGAATTATTTTTAGGGTAATAAATATTAAATAAAGATAAATTAAATTTTGGGTGGTTAATTAGTAAATTTAAATTAGATTAAATGGGTGGTGGTGAATTATAATTTACCAATAGTAAAAATAAATTTTTTATTTAAGGAAAATAGAAAAGAAAAAGAGAAATGGCGAAAAGATGAAACTACCCCTATGGCATTAAAATGAGAATTTTACCTTTTTCTTCTTCCAAAACACACGTGCTTTTTCTTTTCTTCCCTATTCTTGGTCGTGAGCTTCTAAGCACGAATTAAAGCTCGGTTTCACGACAGAACTTAAAATTAAACGTGTTTTCAGAGTCGGGGAAGCGAGGTGAGTGCTTTGGGTACCCTCAATTTCATGGTCCCCCCTTCTCTCTCTAGGCCGAGAATGACTCATGCATGGGGGGTTCTCATTTTTCATTTTTTATGGCAAAATGGAGCTTGGTAATGGTCTTTAAAATAATGGGTGTTGCAAACGGCTAATGGGTATTTGTTTCGGTAACTGTAGGAAGCAGACTGAGCTTCAAGAAGCCAATGACGAAGTAGGATTCATAATCAGAACCAGAGCGAGAAGTTGTCGAGTTGTTGGACATAATTGCCACCAGAACAACTAACAAAAACGTGGAATCAAGGTAAGGGAGTGTTGATATGTTGTCGTTGTCAGGTTAAATAAAAGTTAAATTAATATAGTATAAGGTAAACAACTTTAGTCGTTTCTTGAGGACCTTAGTCAAATTAGTTACACTTAATTTACTTAACAAAAAAGGGGGGTTTGTAGTTGAGATTGGAAAGAAAAGTAAATAATAATAATGTGAAAAATAAATTTATGAGTGAGTGATAAATCAAATTTAGAAACAACTAACCCAAGGAATTAATAAATCTTTAGTTAACTTATAATTTCTTAACCTTGAATCATTTGGAATCCCTAAATGATTATATTATAGAAAATCTTATAGAATCAAATTAATGAACTAATAAGAATATTCAATTGATATATTCTTATTAATTACTAAGATAACTTTAAAATCATAATTTGGTTGAGTTAAGAAGCTAAATAGAAATATATTATTTAGTGACTTAATCTTTGTTCTCAAATTGATTATTGATTAACCAACCAACATCATTTTAGATTATAAATTATTTAATTATATACTGATCGATTATACACTTAAATAATCTACTATCATAAGTGCTTGAGAGACAAAGAAAAGTAATTATCTTTAATTAAAATATTAAGAGCAAGAACTCAAAGTTAACATAAAAAAATTAAATTTCTTAAATTGATTTTAAAGGATTAACCTTCCATGATGATTTTTAACAATGAAAGATAAATTTAACTATAATTTTGATTATAAAAGTAAGTGACAAATAATAAAATTAACTTACTTCATATTGAGAAAGGGAAATGAAAATCATAACTTGAAAAAGAAATAAAGCAAGAGAAAGAATAACTAAAACTTAAGAAACTAAAGCAAAAACATAGAAATGTAATGAAAACTTAAGCATGTATTTATTATGTATCTCTCTTGTGTCTTCCTTACAACCTCAAGCATCAATTTATAGCCAAGGTATCAGAGCACTATACACTCATATGCTTAACATTGGTGGGGTTGAGATTACAATAATTCAAAGAAATGATAATGGTACTTTTTGAAATTCATTCTCCTCCATGTTTTCCATTTTGCAAGCCAAATCTGACCCTCTAGATGACATAATTTCACCAAACCTTCAACATAAAAGTTGTATTTTAGTGAACTATGTCAATGTTACACGCTGGCTTCCATTTCTTCATTCTTTTTAGATGTAAAATAACCAAATGTGTTCATCATAGTGTAGGTCTTTGTCTTAGCTTTTCACTGGCTCCAAGATCAACCTAATTGAATCACAAAAGCACAAGTTATGACCAAAACAAGGCAAGACACTCAAGATACAAACAAAAAACAAAAATTGAAACATATATACATAATACTTAAATTAAACCAAACAACATAAAACTTAATTAAAATACTATCATTAAACATAATAAATATATAATAAACCCCAAGTGTAAAATTATAATAAGTGTATTAAAATTGATTCATCAGGTGTCCAAAGTCTTAATTAATTAAAATTGGGTATCGACTCTAATTAGAGTTTGAAAAGGGGAATGATGTAATTGATAATATAAAAATTATTTTATGTTTACGTAATATATCGATACGAGGAAGAAAGTGATAGTTAATATGAATTAGCGAGAAACGGTATGATGTGATTTGTGATTATGAGAATGATGGTTTTAAAGTCTGTGACTTATGATAGTTAGTATGTGATATATATATATATATATATATATATATATATATATATATATATATATATGAAATTGAATTTGTGTAATGATTATGATGATTTTGTTTATTGTGCCTCAATGGTTATGCAAATATGATTGAGTATATGTTATGTGGGTCGGATCTATATGGCCGCCTTTTTGTTTAAAAATTGATATTTTGATTATTGTTTAATAATATGAGATTGTATAATTAGGTTGGGTCTGTGTGGCCACCCATGGTATTTGAAATGTGGGCCGGGTCTATGTGGCCGCCTTTGTGTATTTGAAAATAAAGCCTTGTGCCAATTAATAAAGATAAGAGAATTTAAAATGAACATATGTGATTTGTATGGTTGGGGATGGTCGACGATATGTTTTGCCCCTCTTTTTTGGCTCTCGTGGTTAAGTAGGATCCAATTGAGTTACCTAGTGGTCAAGTAGGACCCTGTGGTTGAGGTGGAGAGTCAAGTGGGGCTCGGTGGGCCAAGTCAGGTTCACAAGGTGTCAAGTAGAACCCCCAACTGAAGGCTGATCCTTTTAGTATCTAGATACTAGCGAATCTATATACTTGTTTGAGAGTCAGTCATGCTTGGCATGATTTGAATTTAATGATGATGATGAAAGTGGATGACTTTTTATTTAGATGATGTATTTGCTCGTAAATGAAACTAAATTGGCATTTGCTAGATTATCGATGACCCGGGAGGGCTTATGATGATTTTGATATGATTAAATATCATTGAGGTTGAATTATGTATATGATTAAGTCATTATGGTGGAAAGAGTAATGAGAATTAAAGAAGAGTGAGTAAATGGTTATATGAGCTGATGATTATGCCTTTTCACTTATAGTGAGTTCTGTATTAATTATGATTTCCAACAGTCACCCTTGGTATTGTCTATTCTTTTTAGTAACCAATGATACAAATGCCCCGAAGGGAAGCACCAAGTGAGGAGCTAATGCCAAGGAAGGGAGTCAAGTTTTTGTAATTGTAATGATGATGCGTTGAAAACTTGATTTAGATCATGTTATGATGGGGAATGTTTAATACTTGTGTTTGATAAATTATTTATGTGGAATTAGGATATGGATTTGATGCATGCATGCCATGTGTTCGAGCTTATATGATGAATGACATTGAGCCATAGTGTGATTAGTTGTGTTAACCAAATGGCCTCAATGACTCCAGAGGGGAGGTGAATTGAGTTTTAAAATTATTTTCCTTTTAAAAATTTATTTCAATTTTACTTTGCTTTACTTAGAGAAATGAAGAAATTAGAATCTTAACAATTTAAATAATAACAATTGAAGCAAGTAAATAAAGCAAATAAATAACTCAAACTTAAATAGAGTTAAGGGTAAGAGATAATGACACATTCAAATTTTTATCCTGGTTTGGAATCTCCTACATTTAGGCCCTAAGTAAACTTACTTGAGATTTTTCACTAATAAGAATTTGAGATTTACAAGATGAGCCAATACAGTATCTTGATTTCCCTACCAAGAACTTATCCTTCACTTTTATCCTTCTTACAATTCTTACCTAATCAACCCAAAGGCTACAACCTTGCCTTTGTTACAATGCTTCAACTCATTTTGTGAATAAATAAAACAAAACCTTTTCACATCTTTTATAATGAATATGTAAAAACAAAATAAGAGAAGAAAGATACGTGATGATGATCACGAAATGTAGCTGTAACACCCTTTGTTATATCTCAATAAATTCAAAAAAAAATTATAACTTTTTTACTAAAAATATAATCGATAAAAAGAAACTATCATAATAAATTACATACAACATTTCTGAAATACCTCATAAATATCATTAAAAATTTAAAAAGTAATTTTACATTCCTCCAAAGAAAATAAATATTAAACATTATTAGAAAGAGAGAAAACTACATGGCCCAAGAGCAATTACTCAATGATATTATTTATTTATTGAACCATAGTATTCATATTGAGCTCCCTTTATAGAACGTGCTATAATTACTGTCTAGATTCTTTGATCCTTCCCTATGTACGAACCATCAATTTAAAACATATGAAACAAAAACACAAAGAAAGTAGTGAGAAACAGAATATAATATTCTCAAATGAGACATAAGCAATAAGGGGTTTTCTCAAATATAATACAATAATATCAATCACAATCACATACACAATCAATTATGAATGTATGAATGTTATTCAATATCTTCATCTTACCTATATATACGGGCCCTTAAAAAAATTTAATTTACACTAGGCCAACCAGGAGTTTACACAGTTTCATAATTCCGGATAATAATAACATGAACAGCTCAACTGACATGAAAACACTTAGAGACTAGTTAGACAGAGAAGCTTTTTATTGTGAAAGTATCCGACACTAGGGAGCGACCCCAGGTCCCCTGAAGCACCCTTACACACCCTCTCATCCCAAGGCTCGAAATTAAGTCTCATCTAATGTATCATCGGTTTCTATAATCCATCTCAGACAATATCATTTTGTTTCTCTTTGATGATTCATGGTGCATGAACTACTCACGTATTTAGTTAGTTAAGGCTTTTAGAAACTCAATTATATTATCGGGGTCTACGAATCGCGACATAGCCACCCCAGTAAACTATACTTTTTCAAATTCTCAAATAACTTCTATCACATATATAAAATTTTAGTGCAGTTTCTTTTCAAATTACAAATTAAATCTCATCATAATTTGAGTTTTAAAGCCTTAAATATATTTCACAACCTTCCTTAGAAAATTTATAGGTCAATTCAAGATTAATTACTAAAAACTTGAATTATCAATCTTTAAAACCATAGTACTTGAAAATTTTGTATAAGATTTTTATACATAAAATTATACATATATATATATATACATGTATATTAAGAGTTTAAACTAAAATATTAGTGAAATATATTCTTTTCATTTAAGATTTAAATATCTTTATATATATATATATATGTATACATGTATAAAAAAATTGTTTTTATAAAATAATTTCTTTTTCTTTTTCTTTCTGATAAACTAACTAGAAAATCTTAATTTTAGTAAATATTTATTTTTTTAAGATAAAAGAGATTTCCAAAAATTTATGTAGTTTTATTGAAAATTAAGAAATTTCTTAAAAGTAATTTGAATAAATAAATAAATAAATAAATAAATAAGAGATAAATAAATTCTTACAGAGTTTTAACTTTCCGTCACGCTTGCTACATGTTCATTCTCCATAACAACAGAGAATAATCATTCACAAATCAATCAAATAAAATAACATAATTATTATACAAAATCAACACAATTTATTCAAAGTGTCTTAATTATTAAAGTTCATTTTTAGTCATATTAGTCCAGCCATTATGTTAGTTGGTCCAAATCAAGTCCAATAAAGTCCAATAGTCATATGGGTCCATCATAGTCCAAATCAGCGCAAAGGTATAACTTAGTCCATAGAAGTCCATAACAATCCAAATCTTAATGATATGGTATGGTAGGTTAGTGAATCATCCAAATATTTTAAACTTTATATTAGGTTAATTAATATGATTCATCCAAATATTTTAAACTTTTGAATACATTTTATTTATTTATTTACTTAAGATGATAATAATTATTACTTTAAAATATAATAATTGCTCATAGTTAAAAGGAGTAGGGGACTCCTCCCAGTATTGTTATTTTTTCCAATATTATATTTTTATCTTACTCCCCCTTACCTCTTGTATCTTGATTCGTTATTGAAAGTCTGTTGCGCACCTTGTCTCCGAGTTCTAAAACATACCAATTTCATTTTAATTTAGTTATAAGATAAAAATTTAGATTACTATTTCAAACAATAAGGGTAAATAGTAATTATGCATAGTAATGGTAAATAGTAAATTTTAAATAGTTACCATGAATAGTAAAAGTAAATAGAAAATTGTGAATAGTAATAGTAAATAATATAACATGAATAGTAACGGTAAATAATAAATTGTAAATAATAACAGTAAATAGTAAAACGTGAATAGTAACAGTAAATAGTAAAACTTGAATAGTAAAGGTAAATAGTAATAGTAAATAGTAATTCACTATTTGTAATAGTAATTTACAATTGACATAGTAACTTACTATTCAGAATAGTAGCTTAAAATAATATTATATCAAGTATAATAATAGATTTCTAAAACGGTATGAAAATAAACCTAAAAAATATAAAAGAGAGTTATTCTTACCTTATAATTTTGGTAGAACCTTCTTCCAAAAAATTTATTTCTCTCTCTTACTCCCACCACTATCTCTCTAGTACTACTATATTAAGAAAATTTAATCTAAAATTGTGAATTTTTCATTTAGAAACCTTCAGTATTTATAGGCAAAAAAGTTACTGTGCATTCTATTATTTTATTATAAAAGTATTGTGTAATTTTGAAAATTTCGTTCCTGGTTACTGTACAACATTTGAAATTTTTGTTCATACATAGTGTTTTGCACAGTAAATGTTGGCTGAATTATTAAGCCAAATAATAACTATTCACTCGGTATATTTTAAATATTCAAAATAGTCCTTTTCGAAATATAAAGTAATATAAATTTTAAAAATCTAAAATTTTCTGTTAATAAAAATTTGTTGGTACTTTTTCGGTCTTCTTATAATTGGTAAAAATCAAGATTTTTACTCAAACCGATCATTTCCAGATAAGTCTACTTGAAATGGATTTTAGAAAATTTTCTTATAATTTAACTTCACTTTCTTATAAATATTTTTAATTTTAAGTCACTTTATATGAATTTAAAATTATTTAAAATATATTATTTTATTAAATATTTCCAAAATTTCAAAAATTTCTAGAAAATCATAAATAATATGTAGATTAAAAAGTTCTAAAGAACCATAATCTAATCCCTTCAAAATTTTAATATAATTTTTTTTGTAATGAATTAAAATAAAAATAGGGGTGTTACAGTAGCTCTCTTTGTAGAGCAGATTTTGCAAATTTAAAGCACTAAGAAAAACACTCTTGATAAAGTAGAACAGAAAATTTAAAGTACAAATATAAAATGATCAATTCAAAGAATGTAGCTCTATTTTGATAGAGAGATTTTAGAAAATTTAAGCGTAGAAAAGTTGATCAAAACTGTAGCTGTAACACCCCCTTATATACACGAGACATATATCTATTCTTCTTTTTTTTTTGAAAGATATACATATTTATCACTTCTTATCTCGTGTATACAAAGACGTATATACATCTGATTTTCTTTGAATTTTGAAAGTAAAAAGTTTCAAATTATTCATAATGATAAAATGAACTTTCAAAAAATTATAAGTGATCAAAGATTACAGTATCATATCCAAATAATAAGGTTTATTAAAGTTTAACCTTTACATTGATTTACAATCATCCAACTTAATATTGTATTAAGGTAAACTAAAACTAAAGATTTAATACCTCTACTTCGACTGTAACCAATTATTTCCTTATTTTCAAACCATGTGATTTTGAATCCTATTCTTGTCACATCTCTTCTCCTATCCGATTGAGGATGAGACCAATTTACCCTCTTGTAATTTCATCCTTTCATCTTGAACTACTAGCTATATATCATATAACATAAATTTTGGACACAAAATTCAAACAAGAAGGAGTGAGAAACAGAATATAATACTTTACAGATAAGACATAAGCATAAAGGTTTTCACAATCTAATATAATAATTTCAATCACAATCATATACATAATCAATTATGAATGTAGAGTTTTCATAACATAACAATTATATTTTCATTCACAACCACCCACATAGAATGTCACAATCACATGAATGTCATGCAATGTTTTTAATATTATCATCTCATTCATCCTATGCATGTGGGCCCTTAGAGTTTTAGTTTACACTCGGCCAACCAGGAGCTTACACTGTTCCATAAATTCCGGATAATAATAATATAAATGCCTTCATGGCATATGAACAGCTCAACTGACGTGGAAACACTTAGAGACTAGTCAGACTGAGAAAGTTTTTATTGTGAAAGTACCCGACACTAGGGAGCAACCCCAGGTCACCTGAAGCACCCTTTCACACCCTCTCATCCCAAGGCTCGCAATTAAGCCCCCTCTAATGTATCCTCGGTTTTTATAATCCGTCCCCAGGTAATATCACATCTCATTTCTCTTTAATGATTCATGATGCATGAACTACTCACATATTTAGTTGGTTAAGACTTTTAGAAACTTAATTATTAAATACCATAAAGGTTCACAAAATCATCTCAATAAACTGTACATTCTCATAAGTTATTCTTTGAACTTCTGTTATACAGAAACAAATTTAGTACAATCTTCAAATTCAGATCTCACCAAAATTGAGTTTCAAAGCCTTAAATATCTCAAAACTTTCTCTTAAAAAAACTTCACATATTTACATAATCTTTCCAAATTTGAATCTTAACTAGATTGAGTTTAGAAATCTCGACTATAAAATATCCTTTAGTTATTTCATTAGGGAAAACCAATTTAAATTTCTGATTTCTAAAAGAATATATATATTTTTTTAAATCATTAATTAAGAATACTTAAAACTATAAAATTTTTCTTTAATTCAAGAATTAATTGTCTCAACCTCTGATTTTCATAAAATAGCTTCTTTCTAATACTAGATTTTTTCTAGAGATTAAAAATAAAGTTAATGAAAATTATTTCTAAGAAGAAATAAAAGACTAGAATAATGATAAAATACTTTCTCTTAGAATAAAAATTTAAAGAGTAAGGTAAGAAAATTCTTAATGAGTTTTAATTTTCCGTCATGCTTACTATATGCTCAAACTCCATATCACAAGGTCATCAATCATAATAAAATATTATCAATCACAATATCATCAATCATAATCAAATAATGTCAATCACGATCAAATAATATCGATCACAATTAAATATCATCAATAATAATTATAAACAAATCAATTAAATATAATTCAAATTTTAATGGTTATTTAAATTATTAAAATTGATTTTGAGTCCTTATAGTCCATTCCTTGCATAGGTCTATGTAAGTCCATATAATCTAGTCCTTGCATAGGTAGAATTCAGTCCATATAGGCCATAGTGGTCCAAGTCCTTGCATATGTATAGTCTAGTTCGTATAGGTTATAAAAATCCAAGTCCTTGCATAGGTATGTTAGAGTTAGTTAAACCAGATATTTAATTTAAAATTTATTAAAAATTTTAAGTTAAAAAGTTAATATTTAAAATAATAATATTTTTAAATTTAAAAGGAGTATGGGACTCCTCCCATTATTCTTATGTCTTTCCATATTATACTCTTATCTCACTCCCCCTTACCTCTTGTATACTGATTCGTTATTGTAAATCCGTGCACGCCTCGTCTCCGAGTTCTAAAACATACCAATTTCATTTTAATATAGTTACAAGATGAAAATTAAGATCACTACTTAAAGCAGAAATGGTAAATTTTAAATAGTGAATAATGAATAGTGAATAGTGAATAGTAAATAGTAACAATAAATAGTAAAATGTGAATAGTAACGGTAAATAGTAAATCGTGAATAGTAATGGTAAATAGTAAATCGTGAATAGTAACAGTAAATAGTAAAACGTGTATAGTAAAGGTAAATAGTAACAGTAAATAGTAATTTATTATTTGAATAGTAATTTACTATTGAAATAGTAATTTACTATTAAAATAGTATTTTACTATGCAAAATAGTAACTTAAAATAATATTATTTCCAGTATAATAATAGATTTCTAAAAACGATATAAAAATAACCCTAAAAAATATAAAAGAGATGTATTCGTACCTTAGAATTTTAGCAGAACCTTCTTCCAAAAAAATTTATTTCTCTCTCTTACTTCCACCACTATCTCACTAGCACTACTATATTAAGAAAACTTAATCTGAAATTGTGAATTCTAAAGAAGAATTCCTTCGGTATTTATAGGAAAAAAATTACTATGCATTACATTATTTTAATATAAAAGTACTGTGCGTTTTTTAAATTTTAAAATCTGATTACTTTGCACCTTTTGAAAATTTCGTACAATGTCGGCAGAATTATTAAGGCAAATAGTAACTTTTTACTCAGTATATTTTAAATATTTAAAATTAATCCTTTTTGAAATTTAGCGATATTATATCAGTTCTCACTAATTTTATGATAAGTAATATAAATTTTAAATTTTAAAAATCTAAAATTTTCTGTTAATAAAAATTTATTAGTACGTTTTCAATTTTTTTACGATTGGTAAAAATCAAAATTTTACTCAAACCGATAATTTTTAGATAAGTCTACTTGAAATGGATTTTAGAAAATTTTCTTATAATTTAACTTTACATTATTGTAAATATTTTTAATTTTAAGTAACTTTATATGAATTTAAAATTATTTAAAATATATTATTTTATTAAAATATTTCAAAAATTTTAAAAAATTCCAGAAATTCATAAATATTATGTAGATCAAAAAGTTCTAAAGAACCATAGTCTAATTCCTTCAAAATTTTATTTTAAAATTCTAATAAGAGTTAAATCTTAAATATGTAAAAACATAAATATAAGAACATAAAATAAAAATGGTAAATAATAAAGATATTAAAAATTATTAATATAATTTTTTTAATTAGTGAATACTAATTAAGTCATTTTAAAATTCTCATTAAGAAATATTTTCATTTTTTATTATTATTATTTTAAAAAAACAAATAATTAAATATAAATACCAAAATTTCAAAAAAATGATAATAATAAACTAACTTATAGTAAGTATTTCTTAAGGAAGATATATTAATATCTATTTTCTATTTGTGTTGAAAATGGAATGTTACAGTAGCTCTCTTTGATAGAGCAAATTTCAAAATTAAAGCACAAATATAATAACTTTAACTCACAAGAATGTAGCTCTCTTCTAGACCAAAATAAGAAGATTAAAAGCACAGAAGAAATAAACCAAACTTTGCTTCTTGAAAACGTGTGAGAAAGAATGAGAAAGCTTAATGCATATGAGTGATTTTCAATGAAGCCTTAGGCCTCTATTTATAGAGTTTCAATTTGGAAAACTAGCCATTATAATCTAAAAATCAAATTTGATTTTTTGGAAAAATATCCCTTAATATTAGCAAAGCTGAGAATTGGTCAAACAACAGAGTAATCAATTAGCAACATTCTGATTTGATTTTTAAAGTTCCAGATTGATCTTAATCGATTGCCTTAATCGATTAACAAGACTATGTTTTAATTAAAACACATTCAGGTTTGCCTTAATCGATTACCTTATTCGATTAGCAATGTTCTATTTCAATTAAAACTGGTCCAGATTCACCTTAATCGATTACCTTATTCAATTAGCTCTTTTTCAAATAATTTCAAAAAAAAATTTTGAAACTTAATCGAATAGCTTATTTGATTACCTTGTATCTAATCGATTATCTTATTTGATTACTAGAGTGTTGATTTGAGATTCTCATTGCTTTAATATTTTTGAAAACATATTTTGGAATCATCAAAACTCGGATAATGAAAATTCTTTTTAGTAAATTTCCCCTTGTTTGATATATTATTATGAACAATTACATTCTTCCCCTTTTTGATAATGACAAAAATTTGTTGAGATAGGGAAAATAATGAAAACATATTATTTTCTCATTTCAATAAATCTCAAATCCATAGTAGTGTGGATCAAATTTTTCATATACAAAAACCAATCATAGCATCATATAGTATTATATTTGTATCATATTATCATAGCATATAATACCATCATATTTTCTCCCCCTTTATCTCCTAATCATATCATCATTTTTATTTCATATCAAATCATCATCATGTTCTAAACCATATTCAAATCATCATTCAAACCATCATCATCATATTCTCTCCCCCTTTGTCATTATAAAAAACAATCACATACTTAAAGAGTAAAAGCAAACATTGTCACTGATTAATTTATCATTAAAAACATAAGTAACAGCAATACAAGGAAGGCTAATCCATGTTAGGTGGAGGAGGTAGGTAGTGTAACGCCCCGGCCGCTTTTCAGGAATGAACGACTCGCCCCACAAACCAACACGAGACCTTTCCAATGTGCTTTTGTCCTCACTCACACATTTCCTGAGAACTTCCCAGGAGGTCACCCATCCCAGAATTACACCAAGTTAAGCACGCTTAACTTTGGAGTCCTTATGTGATAGGCCACCGAAAAGGCTAATGCATTTGTTGATATAGGTAGTACGAATTCATTCCTTTAAGCTATCCTCGACTGTATAGTCCCATACCTATACAGTCTTTGGATCCCTCTCATTCGGGTATGTATTCAATTCGTTCATGTGTCCCTCCCACTAGAAGCCTGCCAGGAGCCGCTCCTTGTCCGTGCCTATGCACCGACGATCACTCCCCGCCCTCAACAGTGCCCGGGATATCACATCCCCGCTGGAAGCCTGCCAGGAGCCGCTCCTTGTCCGTGCCCATGCACCGGCGATCACTCCCCGCCCTCAACAGCGCCGGGATGTCACATGCCCACCAGCTTCCGCCTGGTTCGTCCTCGAACCATACCGTACTAGGAGAGGCTAGGCTCTGATACCACTGTAACGCCCCGGCCGCTTTTCAGGAATGAACGACTCGCCCCATAAACCAACACGAGACCTTTCCAATGTGCTTTTGTCCTCACTCACACATTTCCTGAGAACTTCCCAGGAGGTCACCCATCCCAGAATTACACCAAGTTAAGCACGCTTAACTTTGGAGTCCTTATGTGATAGGCCACCGAAAAGGCTAATGCATTTGTTGATATAGGTAGTACGAATTCATTCCTTTAAGCTATCCTCGACTGTATAGTCCCATACCTATACAGTCTTTGGATCCCTCTCATTCAGGTATGTATTCAATTCGTTCATGTGTCCCTCCCACTGGAAGCCTGCCAGGAGCCGCTCCTTGTCCGTGCCTATGCACCGGCGATCACTCCCCGCCCTCAGCAGTGCCCGGGATATCACATCCCCGCTGGAAGCCTGCCAGGAGCCGTTCCTTGTCCGTGCCCATGCACCGACGATCACTCCCCGCCCTCAACAGCGCCGGGATGTCACAGATAGGATGGATGATGAAGTTGAAGACTCTCCAATCGAGCCATGATAGTTTATTTCCCTTCTTCAAGAATGTCAAAGCGAGCTTCAAACCTATCGAGACGATTGTTCAAGTTTTGAACCGCTTTAAGAATAACATTTCCATGGTCTTGAGGTGCCGGTCTAGGAGGGGGATCATGAGTAGGAGGTCGAGGATTAAAGTCCCATACTCTGACATATTGAGAAATTCTCATTTTTACCAATTGAGTCACTGTCATTTCATTCTTAGAAGATAACTTTTCCTTAACTTATCCTTTTAGATCAATGTTGAAGGCTTTGAATAACTTGGTTAGAAGGATAGCATAAGGAAGTTTGGATTGGTTCTTACTTTCAACCATATGAATTTTAATCATATCTATCCAATTTATAGGGCGTTCATTTACCATAGCCCATAGGACCAAAACATCCATTTCCTCAACCAAAGCATAATTGCTACTTCTAGGAACAAGAATTTTAGCTAGGCAATAATGTAATAGTCTATTATCCAAGGAAAGTCTACCAACAGTCCTAGAGTTATGGGTGTCATGATCTTCATGCCAAAAAGAGGTTCTAACTTCTGTTGGATCAGTTAGTCCAACTTCATAATTTAAATATTTAAAATGTGTCCTAATTAATATGTAACTATAGCATATATATATTAATAGATTTTTTTTATTAAATATAAAGATTGTTGCCCATATTATATTTCATTGTTATTAACACTATAGAAGACATTATGATACATGGATGTATCCTAAGAAGTACATAGATGTAATGTACACAAGTTTATTATTATTTCAACTTACATTTTGATCGTTCAAGAAAATTCTCTTTAACTTGTATTTATCATCATCAAAACTTAACACTTACTAAAACATTGATACAAACCTAGGTTATTAAACGCGCTTAATTATGCCGTATTTTCCCTTGGAAGTCACGTTGCCACAGTCTGTCGCCTCAGGGGAGTCGTTGTGGTGCCTTGTTGCGAGGTGTCCCGTTTGTGGTGGGTGTCGGCCCTGCAACTTTTCCATTAAAGCATCATGGTGGGTTAGAGAAGACGTACCAAACAATGTCATTTTTGCCTTTCATTAAGGGCATTTTAGTCAATACCCATTTTAGAGACTTTTTTAATTAAAAATATTTTAAAACGTCAAAAAGAAACAATATAAAAAATGAAAACATTTTCCCTATTTTTTCCTTCGAACGTTTCTTCTTCTCCCTTATTTTTGAACTTCAAGCATCTCCTTCATTCTCCCGCTTACTATTCACTCTTTTTGGCTGGTGATTGCATCGTTGACTATGTCGGGGACGTGTTCACCTTCTATGGTGCTTGTCTGGTGGTTCTCTCTTCATTTTGTTAGCCTTCTTTGATACTCGAGTTTATGCAGGGTATCCATCTTTTTTTCTTGTTTTGGGCACAAACATCAATGGTCTCTTATAGAGAACATCTGGCAGGTGTATAAAATGTGTAACATCCTGAATTTTTGAAAATAATTTACTAAAGATCAGTGAGGAATTGCCGAGTGAAATTCCGAGTGAATATTGTTGGAAATAAGCTATTCCGAGTGAAATGGTACGATTCCGAGTGAAAATAGAAATAATTCCGAGTGAAAGGGGGCTCTGACTTCGAATGAACACATTTTGGGCAAAGACGCTCCTAAGTTCTACGTTTCCGAGTGAAACATGACCGAGAGAACTACTTCCGAGTGTAGGAAGTTAAGATACTTTTGAGAGTAAGAAGTTAAGATACTTCCTAGTGTAGAAAAGTTGAGATACTTCCGAGTGTAGGGAAGTTAAGCTGTTTTCGAGTGGAGCATCTCCGAGTTGTGTGACTTTCCGAGTGAGGTGTCTCTAAGTACGACACTTCCGAGTGGGACGACACCGAGTGAGACGTTTCCAAGTGGGACAACGTCAAGAGACATTTCTAGTTTCCGTGTGGTATGGCACCGATTGAGACATACCGAGTGAGTCTTTTCCAAGAAAGGTGCTTCTGGACAGAAAGACTTCAACTTCGAATGAGTATATTCCAAGTGAATAGTTACCGAGTGGATAATATCTGAGTGGTGAGTTCCCGAGTGGTGAACCCTTCATTTAATTCGTGCACAGGTGTTTTAAAGAGTTGTTGAGAGCTTGTACTCGGGTTCGTCATAGAGATTGACTTTGACCCCGAGTGATCCTTTCAAGTGGAAAGATTCCGAGAGAGGACTGAACCTCGATTCTGAGTAATAATTTTGAATGAAAGAATTTCGAGTGACGTAAGTGAAGGCTTTGACTCAGACAGAAATACATATAACCGAATAAGTTATTTCTAAAGGTATTTCCGAGTGAGATATTTTCGTGTGGGACATTTCCGAGGAAGGAAAGCTGAGTGTTTCATGGGATGAAACCATTCCGAGTGAATTTCTTCTGAATGAAGGAATTCTGAACGGACAGAGGCTATGTTGAATCCTCTCGGAAAGATGTGCCCAGAATACTGAAACCGAGTCAGAACATACTGAAACCGAGTCGGAATTGATAATTACTCCAATTATTGGAGCTTTCCACATCACTATTCTAGCAGATTCTCTTTCCTGATTTTGCTAAGTGGTGGACCCTCTCCATAATCCTATCCTCTTTTATTTTATTATTTTGTTTTGTCCTTATATTATAAATGCGTGTATCAGTGCTTAATCAATTCACTTATTCAATTCGTTTATGTCTTTTTCATGAACGAATTATGTCAAATCCTATTATTAGACTAGCTTGGAATTATGTGAGTGTCAACATCACCTTTAATCTTTTCTTTTCCAATCATCATTGGAAATTATCGATAAAAAGAGGAGACCAATCTTCATTCTTCTCTTTAATGTGAAACTTGATAAGAGCTTTGAGAAAGAAAGCTGTGGACTGTGCAGAACTGAAGTTCTAGTCGGAATTTGTGTACTGTGGTTGAATATAGCTTGAGGAACTCCTTACTTCCAGGTAGTGGAAGCGTTACATCTTAAATGCATGGTTTATGAACGGATTCGGGATAATATTAAATCCTGAATATGAATATAATATGTGTGATATATCTGTGATATTTCCATTCATATGTAATTGATGTTGTTATGTGATGTGTGAATTTATGTTTATTTCTATGCGTGAGATGCAGTAGGAAATATGTTGTTGATAAGTGATTGATGATGAGGATGATATGAATGTTATTCATGAATTTTTCATGATATATGATTGCATGGGATGCATACTGATAAAGCATGGGATGCTTTTATGATGAACAAATATGAAATATGATGTGGTTTCGAGGATTCCACAAAAGACCTTGGGTGGGACTCAAGGCAAAAGACAAAAGACCTTGGGTGGGACTCAAGGCAAACCTCTTGAGCAGGGCTCGGGGTTTAGCCCGTGGCACTACCGTTGTCGCTGGGAGTGATTGTGTCACATGAGAGGGCAAACGGTTTGGTACCAGTAAAACGGCCGGATCAGCTGAGAGCTGAGTTATGGCTCGGGGAGCCAGTGTTGCAACACAAATTAAAAGACTTAATAATGGATCCATTTGATTGAGCATATATTTGCACTGATATGATATTGAGAGTAATATGATGATTTGATCGGTTGATGTTATGAGATTATATGATGTGTTTATGTTTTATATATAGTTATGAATTGGACTTTTAATCCGATTCAATAACTATCATTTGATATGTTTATGCTCACCCTCTACTGTTGTCATTTTTACAGTGGACATAGGACCCAACAATGACGTGTGAGATCACTCAGCCGATTAGAGCATTATGTATTTGTGTATTGTACATAATGCACATGGTTGTTTGTAGTAGCCTTGGCCGGCTCCTGTGTATACCGATTGTGAAACATTTGTAAACATTAAATGAGCCGGATGATATAATGCCGACTGCTTTATTATTTTAATTTGAAAATTCTGTTAAAATTTTCATTTATTTACAAAAATTTTATTTGAAAAATTTGGGTGTTACAAAATGCATCAAGGCAAGGAACTTTGAACTCGAATCTATCTTTGTTAAGCTAACTAGAAGAAACATGAACCTTTCTTAGACCTGGAACACCTTAAAAGACAAAAATAATTAGAAAAATGTCACCTGTGATTAGTAGGGCAAAACAACTAGTGGCAGCATTACCCGGGCAAAGAAGCACCAAATAGGGACTGCAAAGAATGTAGAAAAATATTTAAAAACCCCACCAGAGGTGAAAGAAATGTTGAGGGAAGCACAACAAAGAAAGATCACTAAGAATATGGTCTACTTGAATAAAGGTGTTTTTGAGGAGGAAGAAGAAATGCAAGAAATTCAAGCTATCAAGAAGGGGAAAGGCTTGGTACTTCAAGCCAAGCAACATAACATAGCCCTAAGCCAAGGTTGCTAAAAGAGGGCCACTTGATTTCTTCTTTTTAAAGAATCCACAACTTTAAAGAAGTTAGAAAATAATCTAGAATAAAGAAGCATGAATGATGCTCCTGACAATGAGGCAAGGGCCTTAACGATACAATACATTGAGTGATTCCTCATTGCTTTCAATGTGGTCCGATCAAAAAAATTTTAGAGGATGATGGAAGCTATTGGACGTTATGTCCCTCATTTGAAACCACCTAGCTACCAAGAGTATAGAGCACCCCTTCTTAAAAAAGAATTAAAGTACACGAAAGATCTCTTGAAGCACTATACGATGGAGAATGAGAATCTTGGATGCTTAATTGTGTCAAATGCATGGACTGACCTGAAGAATAGGGCGCTTATCAATTTCTTGGTGAACTATCCTACCGGCTTTATGTTCGTCAAAAGTATTGATGCCTCTTCATTTGTCAAGACCTGGGAAAAACTATTCGAGCTTTTGGATAACTTTGTAGTAGAGATGGGAGAATCCAACATTGTCAAGGTTGTCACGGACAACGGAAGTAACTATGCCTTAGCGGGTAATAACCAATAACGACTTTTGATTTCCTAATTTAATAATTCCTAATTCATTAGTTCCTTTTGACCCCTAACCTATTCCTACATTAATTGTAATTTAGGTAAGCTTTTGATGGTTAAAAGGATACACTTATTTTGAACACAATGTACTGCCCATTGTCTTGGTTTGATCCTAAAAGACATTAGTAAAATTCCCTAGAGTAAAAAGGCAATAGATAAAGGAATCAAGTTTATGAGGTTTATCCACAATCACATAATGACATTGAATATCATGATGAAATACACCATCAAGGATGAGTCGGTGAGACATAGTGTGACTAGATTTGCTACATGCTTTTTGACTTTACAAAGGATGCATAAACAAAAAATAAACCTTAGAAGAATGTTCAGATCAAAGGATTAGATACAATCAAAGACTTCCAAAGAGGTAAAAACAAAAAGGGTAATCGAGAATGTATTGATGCCAAACTTTTAAAATGATGTGATTTATGGCGTAAAGGCTATGAGACCTCTGGTGCAATGCCTTAGGCTTGTGGATAATGAGAAGAAGCCCACCATGGGTTATATTTATAAAGCTATGGATAAAGAAAAGAAGTGCACTCAAAAGGATTTCATTGGAGATAAAAGCAAGTTTCAGCCAATGTTTGAGATAGTTGATAAAAGATAGAATACTCAAATGCATCATCCATTACATACTGCGTGGTACTATCTAAACCCCTAACTCTACTATGAAAATCCAAAAATCGAGGAAGATGGAGTGGTCATAGAAGGCTTGTATAAGTTAATTGAGAGGTTGTCCCATTGTGATGAAGAGGAAGACAAAGCATGTTTGGAGTTAGTGCGATACAAAAATGCAACTGGCCTCTTTAGCTTAAAGGGTGCTCAACGACAAATAAGTACATTAGCTCTTAGTAATAGGTTTCTTTCCTCTTTAATTATTAAAATTTACTGTCTTTTTCTTCAATGTTTATTAAACTCAATGTTAATAATAAAATAAATAATTACATTTGAATAGTGGAAGGCTTATGAAGCAAACACTTCACATTCAAGTATGTAAGTCTATAATTAGTAAATCTTTTTCATAAACAAATTCATTCTAAAAAATGAGTAGACTATAGCATTAAAAACTACAAGACTTGGTGTTTATCAAGCACAACCAAGCTTTGTAGAATCATTTTGATTCTAATGATATCCTCAGGTTATCAAGTACAACTAAATTCATTCTAAATAAATTAACCACCTTAGGATATAAAAGTTGGACATTATATGAATGAGTAGGAACAGTAGGACATTAATCCCAACAGACTAATAATGAAATAGGACCTTAGGGTGCCTCAATTGTGTGATTATAATTGAAACCTTTTTCTTTTCAACATAAGGTCCACCCACTGCCACTCCACATATTGTCCCCCAACACTTATTTTTTCTTTGACACTATTGGTAAGCCTCTAATTTATCATTGTCTCTAACTCTAACTATGCTTTTCTGAGTTATTAATGAGTAATAAACTTCAAATTTCATACACTACATGTCTAAAAGTATTGGTTTAATCTAACATATTTTTATTTGTATGGTGAAAGTAAACTAGTAACTTTTTTCTAGTTTAATTGATAGGATATAAATATTACAGATACATTAGGCCCAATTAGGATATAGCATATTAGGTATCTTTTAGAACCTATTAATTGGTGCTTTCATATTCTACTCGCATGCCTCCCATGGCCACCTCCTCTGATTATGGTGACTTCTACCATCATCAACCACCTACTTTACCTTGTACCCACCACCACTACCTGCTCAAGCATTTTTCTCAATTCATAGCTGACCTAATGAAACCAACCACTATAATCATCCTCTTTCCTTAACCATTATCCACAACCTCATCATTTTCAACCACTCCCAACATTTTACCCATAATTTTACCAAATCCACATACAAGCCTAAACATTTTCCTATACACAATAACTACAATCATTATCACTTTACTTTAATTTTTTATCCTTACTCTGTCAAAAAGCCTCAATCACCTCTGACGGTCACCTTCACTCTAATGACCAATGTTTCTATGTCATTCTCCCAATCATGGATCGAGAGTGATGGTATAGAGTTAGACTTAGAAAGGGGGTTGAATATGTCTTAAACTCTTTTTCAAAAACTTTTGCGGATAGCTCAACAGGTTAAAAACCAAAAGTATGCAGACTGCAGAAGCAGTTAAATTTAACAAACCAGAGAAGGATAAAGAATCACATAGTGGATTTATACCGGTTCACTTCCAAAGTAGAAGCTACGTCTAGCTCCTTCAGACTAGAAGGATTTTCACTATTGTAAACACATCTTTACAATACAGCACCAGCCCGGTGCCTTAAGTATTTTTGACTTCAGCCACTTCCAGCTTAAAATCCAAGTATTATTTCAAAGAGCCACTCCTCGCTACAGACACCCAAGTATTCTTTCAAAAGTCTCTTCAGACCATAAGTTTTTCCCACACTAACAGACTCTGGCAACATACCAGATCTTACAGAAAGAGTAATAAAGAGTTTTTGGTGTTACAACAGATAACTCAGTGTACAAAGATATGAAATGATTACACAGGTGCACTAAGCTACAAACTACTATAAGTCAAGGTCTGCTAGAAGCAGAACTACAAAGAAGACTTAAGTAGTGAAAATACAAGAACTTAGAAACTTTTGAGAAAAGTGTTTTAGACTTAGGCTTCTGAGAGAAATTACAAAGAGTTAAGCAATTAGGGCAAAAGTCTCATTCTGATTTTAAAAGTTTCTTGTATTTATAGTCCTCCTTGAAATAGTCGTTGATTCATCTTAGAGAATGTTGGTCTCTTCGAGTATTGTGCTGTCAGCAAGTGTAGAGCATGGTTCAGAGAAATTTCCTTAACCAAATTACTTCGACGGTCTTTAACAGAAGATCCCTTTTGCTTATGCACTTTGAGTAAGCAAGTACATTTTATAGCAGTTGACCTTAGGTTATCCGTTCTGTGCAGGTTTAGCTTCTCTTAACACCTTGAGATGTATAAGGCAGTTTTCTTGATATATGCGAGCAGGCTTTTCAACTTTTCTGTTAATTGCCTTTTTTGATGATAGGCACAGAGATGATATGAGAAAGTTCATGCAACTTCTTATTTAGAAAAGAGAGATCCTTTTTCAAATACTTGAAGAATAAGAGAGCTTCTTGTGGTTTGTAGCTTCAGATTGGCTTGATTTAATAAAGCTTTGAGTGAGTACAGACTCCTTTTTTCAAAAGCGATTTGAGTTATACGGACTCCCCCTATTCTTTACAAAGGGAGTTCTACAGACTCCCTATCACACTTGAACAGAATGGTTAGATAAACAAGCGTACAGACTTCATTTTAGTTAAGAGTCTTGATGTATATTATTAACAAATCACATAGGGTTTGGACTTCTTAATCATGAGTTCAGACTTGATTCTAACAAAGAACTTGCAAACTCTTTTTGCCATGCTAGCCTTAAGGCAACCACAGTGTAAGAAATACAGCGTTGCTCTTTAATTAGAGGAACCAATTATCTCTTCCAATTATGAAAATGAGGGAAATAACCTATTTGTCTAGCAATTTTCAAACAATGTATTTTCTCCACCGTTGGATATACAACGGCCAGATCATACGCAATTTGGGTCGCCCACTCAAAATGTCAAGTTGGTTCCAACTTTCCTCTACTCCCGGCATGATGATCCTTCTCCATCGTTAGATTTACATATGTCTTCTCTTTTTATCTACACCATCCATTTTACCTCAAGTCTTAAACCACTTGCCCACACATTTTGAGGAGTTATTGTTAGCCTTCAATCACACACAAATTGATGCCCAACTTTTGCCTAAGTTTACTCTTATTTTTACTCCCACCTTTATCCTATCAAATAATTCTCAAAATTTTATTTTTCTAATCAATCTATACCTAACTGAAAAATCCATTCACCCATTAGTACCTTATAGTCAATCTTAACTTGTACCACCATTATGTCATGTTTTTTCATTAAATTCTCACTGTCCATTTTTCCTCAAAAGTCATCTAATTTCTCAAATTCTCCAACAACACTCATTACTAACCATAAGCACAAATTCATCTCATGTGTTACCTTCACCTATGCCTCTTACTGTGCAGATTTTGGAGACAATTTAGAATATATGATCTTCATCGAGCGTAATTGAAAAAAAAGAACAAGCGGTTGAAAGAAAGAATAATTTTGAGTCAAATAGTATTTAGTTAGTTTGGATTTATAGTTTTATTTTTTGATTTTATGCTCTTAAACATTCATGTAATCTTTATCATATTTTACACCTTGAGGACAAAGTGTTTGTCCAAGGGACAAGAATGATAAGAGATAAATATTATGGATACATTAGTTCTAATTAGGATATAGTCCATTAGGTATTTTAAAATATTTTACATTTTACCTTATTTTATCTTATATATTGTACCTCTTTTATCATATTGAATAGAGAAGAAAAATATAATCTTTTAGTTGTTAGTTTTATTATATTTTCTTAGATAGTAACTCTAATTTTCTTGAGAGGTCTTTTTTAGAGCTTATCATTAACACACCACTTCACTATATGTATATAACAAAGAACATCATGGGACTTAATTATCTTGTGAAAGATTTGATTCATAGTAGATGAAAATGGAACAGACATTGATGGTAGCATTCATATTTTGTAAGGTACTTTCAGGTCCAAACCAAAAATACTTAATAAAAACTTTGGAAAACATGTCATGAAAAACTTTAACAATCATGATGGACGCAAAAAGTAATTTTTAAAACAATATACACTAGAAATGAGGGAGTAAATGAAAACTGTTGTTAGCTCAAGTAATAGGTTTGGTTTTAGTTAGATAGAAGGAGGAAGTGGCTCAACCAATCCTCAATTTGCTGAGGAATTTGATCGTTTAAAGGACGTACTTCTGGATTTATTTTGGTTAGGAGTTGATATTTACAAAAGAAACGTGGAAGAAAACGAATAATATAAAGTAGTTTTTGACATGTTGTTTAGAGTGATTGATTTTATAAAGTGAATCAAATTATCACCCCATGCTTTTAATTAGTTTACTTTAGTTGCCTCCATTAGTAGTATTTTTACTTATATATACCCTACCAAACTTTGTTTAATTAATGTTATTGTTTGTTTCTTTAATCCTTACCTTGGTACCTCTGATTCAAGAGTAGGTAATTTTGATATGTGGTTGGTTATGCAGTGGACTATGCATCGCAAGCTATACTTCTATTCTATGAATCCAGAGGAACACGCTCTTTGGCTCCATATATAGACTTTATAAAGTTACAAACTCTATAATTATTCCTCCGAATTTCAATTGTGGGTCCTCTTAGCTTTTATCCTTATACTAATGCTTATTTCTTCTTTTTGTGAACTTAAATTCCACAGTTCATGAAGTAGAACCTTGGTGTTTAATATTCAATAGTCTAATTGGCTAGACGGGACTTGAAAAGCTAAAAATGAAACATAAAGTGTACATGATGTAGAAATCCAGTTTCTTTCCAGCTATAACTCTGGGAGTAAATGAGGGGAATAGAAGATGGATGACCCTTTTATTATGCAATAATATGAACCACTTAAATGTTGGTTTTGTCATGAAAAATAACATGTCATTCACGCATTATTGCTATGTTATGTTGGTTAATCACGAAATAGCCTAATTGTGCAAAACATACACCCTCAACCAACTCGTAGATGGGTCAGCTGATATACATGTATAAACCTATGCCTTCCTTAGCACCTAACGTTGATTACTATTTTTAGCAAAAGGTGTTTTCCTTGAGCCTGTTTGTCTTGTACCATTAGTTGTTCCAATAATAATAATGTCACTTCATACATTACATATCCCGGTCCTGGTGGAGAAAACAATGTTTTTCTCCATCGGTGGCCAATGTTTTCGGTGGTTGGCATAGGCTAGGTTTTTTTTTATTAACAGGGTCATTAAAAAAATTATGAAAATGAGTTGTTTTTTAAAAAAATTATATGTTTGGAGTCCTTTTCTGTGTCGTATACGACACATAAAGTCATATTTGCACAGTGCGACACCACCACAGCATGACACGTGACTGTGTCGCTTTTGGTTCGGACGACACCACTATTGTTAGGAGTTAAAACTTCTAGAATAAGTGACAGGTTGAACCATTGTCAGCGGTTAAAACTTCTAACCGCAAACAGTAATACGAAAAACTAGGATATAAATTAATTTTTTTAAAAGAATCAATATACATTAGTAAATTTAAAATGTAATGCATCAAATAACACAAATATTTAACTAAAATACTATATTTATTTAAATCAAATCTACTATATTTAATACCAAAAATTTTGAAATTAATAAATATAGTATTTTAGTTAAATATTTGTGTTATTTGATGCATTGCATTTTAAATTTACTAATGTATATTGATTTTTTTAAAAAAATTAATTTATATTCTAATTTTTCGTATTATTGTCTGCGGTTAGAAGTTTTAACCGTTGACAAAGGTTCAGCCTGTCACCTGACGCTCCCTATTCTGGAAGTGAGACTAATTGTTTGCACTTATAATTTTTAACCGCTGACAATAGTGATGTCATCCGAGCCAAAAACGTCACAATCACGTGTCATGATGTAGTGGTGTCGCACTACGCATGTCGTATGGGCCCCATATGATACAGAAAAGAACCCCAGACATACGACCTCATACGACCCAGAAAAGGACACCAGACATGTAATTTTTTAAAAAAGAACCTTATTTTCATAATTTTTTTAATGACCCCATTAATAAAAAAAAAAGCCTAGGGCTAGACTAAAACGTAAGGTGAGTATAACCCGTCTAACTAAATTAACACTATAAAAACTGAATAAAAATTGAGTTTGGTCAGTTTCGGATGGGTAAACAAGTCATTGGGTTAAAATAATGACTAAGTTTGGTTAAGTTTATATGAGTCCGTCTTTATATTTTTACCAACCTAATTAGCCGTACCCGATCGGATCCTTATTATAGTTTTTGGACTTATTATTTTATTTTAATTATACTTAAAGTCTTTTATCATATGAGATATATATATATATAGTACATAATGTGATAATGTAGTAAACATTAAATCATTTTTTCTATGGAATTAATAAGGAAAATGTGTAAAAAAAGTGTTAAAAATAATTTAAACTAAAATTACTCATTCGAACTTAATCAAAACCACTCACTCGAAACCCAATAAAACTATAAACTTATTTGGTTGGAATTGTTTAAAAATAAATTATATTTAAAAATAAAACTTGACGGATAATCACTTCTAAAACCTTCCCATTTTTGAATCTAACAGTCCTTATACGTTATTATATACACGTAAATCAAGACAAATAGGCAATGTGACTTTTGAAACCTGTTGGAAAGAAATGAAATATTTTTGGATTAAATAAATGGATAAATGCTTTTAAGTAAACATGGAAAGTAAGGGATGTTGCCTTTTATTGTTCTTGGTCCCTTTTTTATTCACCAAAGCTTGTGTAGCAATTCAAGTTATTGTTTTTGCATTTCAGGTCCCTATCCAATTTATAACATACTATATTTTTATAATAAAAAATCAAATAATAAACTATGTATCATGCCTAAACTAATTCTCATCAATAATTTTTTTAAATTATATTCACTCCCCTTTTGATTTTTTTACAATATAACAACCATTTTAAAATTAATTACCCATATATTTTAAAATCAAAACACTATTATTTATATATTTTATACAGTCAATTATTTATTTCGTTACTTATATTCACTCCATTTTCTTTTTATTTTACATATCAAGATTATTTTTGAATTCATTAACTATATATATATTTTTTATCAAACTTTTATAATTTTTTTTTATCTTTTTAAACAATTTTTAAATTCATGACTTCATTTTCTTTCCAGTTTTTTTTTCCAATAATTTTCAAAACTTAATTACAAAAATAAGGGCTATTTTAGGGGAATTTACATGTCTACGGCTCTTTTGGTGTGTCGTATTGGATCCAGACGACACACAAGTCGCTTGCATGCATTGCGGCACCATTATTATTTATGGTTGGACTTTTTATGACATAGTAATAACATCATGGCTATCAAGACAACACCACCATTGTCAACTGTTAAACATTTCAACTACAAACAATATTTCTCTTAGATTTATAGTTTATTCCCCTACCTTAGAAGCTTTATAAAAAACACCATAGCTCATGTTTTCTTTTTAGTTTAAAGTTGTAAACATTTAGAAAAGAAAAATGTTTAACTTTAGTATGTGTATGTAAAGTGAAAGTAAAAAAAGGTAATTTTATGCTTATTATATTTATATTTATTATTATTGTGACGTTTCCTTATCAATTCCTAGAATTTATTCCAGGGTTTTATTAAAATTAGAATAAATTTTTTTCATTTTAAATTTCCCTTAACAATAAATAATAGAAACCTAAGATTTATGTCACTCAGAACTACTTGGAACTCATTAATTTTTGCTCAGAATCTCGCTTGAGCGAGCTCATTCTTGCTCGAGTGAGCTGATTCTCGCTTGAGCAAGAAGTCTCCAAAATCCTCACTTGAAATTCACCTTTCTTTTTACTCAAAAACTCGCCCAAGCGAGCTTAATCTCACTTGAGCGAGATTTGCAACAGATTGGCCCTCAGGCCAACTTCTACACACTTTATCTTGTCCGTTTTGACTCTAATTACTACGAGACCTCATGGGCACTATCTACTACTCATTTCGGACCTACAAGTGTAGTCCGTACTAAAAAAATTCATCCAAATTGTAAAGATATGCGCTAAAATGCATTCATGTCAATTTCAAGTGACTACATTACCTAAAACCCTGCAAATGCCTTTCAACTAGGGATTTCCTTACAACCACACATTGCAAATATGTTTAGGGCCCATTGGTACCCTCCGTTTCACCACTTCAATTGGCTAAACTCCACTATTTTTCATTACAATTCAACTGGCACTTATAGTTTCAATCCACCTATGATTACATATTCATCATCATTCATTCATAATTAGTCTTAGCTATACATAGGCACCACACCTAGTTCATCACCATAATCAAACATGTCTCTTTTTATTCAATTCAACCAACATTCACCCACACTTGGCTCATTGTCATTAATTCATTCAATCACAATTTGTAATTCACGCATAACACATACATCATACTCATAATCACAATATCCTGCTCGTAATCATATATTGTCGCTCAATCAAATGGCTTAGTGCCTCACATATACACTATGTCATCATCATATTTATATAGATATATAACTTCATCAATCATAACTACCAACTAGATCATCAAGAGATGCCTTATGCATCTTTCGCATACTTCCACAATCATCAAAATGGTTATACTCATCAATCATAGGACAACATGTAACGTCCCCTTAGCGATTCCTAGAATTTATCATGGGTTTGATAAAATCTAAAGAAAATTTTCACCATTTGAACTTCCCTGTGATAAACAGTAGGAATATAAAGGTCACGTTACATAAAACACCCAAAAACACCATTTTGGGGCCCTGGTAATCGATTACACAGATATGGTAATTGATTACATGCAAGCTAACTGCGTAAAAAAATTTCACACCCTTCTGCCAATCGATTATGTAATTGATTACTAGACACCCTGTTCTACAAAATTATGTAGAATTTGACCTTTAAGCTAACTTTCGCATACCTAATTTGTTTGTTTCAACTCTGATTGCCACCAAACTTTATGGGCACTATGTTTTCCCCATTCCAAACCTACTGGTGTAGTTTGTACTAAAAAAATTTCAATATGATAAAGATATGCACAAAAATGCATTCCAAACAAACTTAGAATAACACCTTACACCAAACCATTCAAATGCATTCTAAAATAAACAAGTGTCATACACACAAATTCTAAATGACTACAGGAACCTATTGATCCCCTATGGTGGTTCTAATTCGGACCGGATCTCCACTTCACTTATTTAGTTGCTAAATTAGCATAGTTCTTTACCTAGATATTCATTGCATGATTCCAACAAGAGCAAATCATCAATTCTATCATCACCGTCAAACTATTTGTGTATTGAACTAATGTTATACACATATACCAACCACAATTCACCTGCCCATCAAAAGTTACCACAAATCAATGTCTTTGTGCCACAAGTAACACATAATTTTGCATACACATACATGCATCACATCCCATATTAATTCTATCCCATCCCATAATAATTAACAAAAGACGTTGGGATCAGACTTATGTTCTATTCTTCCTTTGTGATCATATTATGTATGATTAGATATTAAATTAAGTTATTGTGACATCAATTCTCATTTCCTTGACAACCCATTGCTAGGATTTGCAATAAGAATACGTTTTAACAACTATTAGAATCAATTCTATCCCTATAAGAAAAATCTAATGAGCATTTCAGTCTCAAAACCTATTCGGTAACTTAAACACATATATCACATTCTCTCGAATAGAAATAAGTATTATGCAGGAGAAATAAAATGTTAACATGGTATTAATGCATAACATACATAAATATTCATCACAAAATCATATATAGAAATATGTTTGTCCAATTCCAATAAAAGAGGATTTACTCACACAGTCACGAGGGCAAACCCAAAATACATCAACAAAAAAAGTAGTTGATCCTAAAACGAAACTCCAAGGCCTTAAAGTATGAAGAAGATCTTCAAAAGCTCCAAACTCCAGTCCTTTCAGTCCAAAGATACCCAAAATAAAATGTGTTTTAGGGTACTTAAATGTATTCTACTACACATGTCTCGCTCATACGATAACTTGCCCACAAAAGTAATAACACTAAAATGTTGTTTGCTCTTCAAATTTTTCCCAATTCTAATTTTTGGTGACCAACTTTAAAAATATAATATCAGTTGTTTATTTTTTATTTAATATAGTTAAAATTTATTAGTTTAATAAAATTACCCATCTATATTGTATTTATATTCATAAATGTTATTTTAGTTTTACAAGTATTCATGTATTATATGGAAAGTTAAATAGTACATTTATAAAGAGACAGCCAACATTAGGCCTTAGCACCTAATATTCCGGTATATGTTTGTTTAAAACACATTAAATTTAAGATAAAGTCAAACACAATTATTATGGGTGCCTTTTTTTAATTAAATTTTAACATAGTTGCACTTTTAATATTAAAATCAACCAAACTAAGTAATTTTTCAAAATTCATTTACATGTTCAGTATCTTCTCTCTCTCTCTTTTTTTTTTTTAAAGATCTAGTTGCATGCTATTGCACACACATAAAAATGGTCTTGCAACAATTGGTTCATTATTTTATCTCTCTACACTACACCAATGATTTTCTGACTTTTAATTTGGTATACATCTTACAATAAAATATATTTGTCTATGGAACTGAAGTATGGTTGATATCTACATCATAATTAAAGTTGAAAATGATGTGAAGTTGGTCTGCTGTACAATGTATTAGTAAGGGTCCTTGTACATGAAAGTTGCATTTTAATGTTATGGCAGTGGGCACGAAAGAGTTCGCAAAATGTCTTATTATAATCATTATTGGACATGGACCTTCAAAAACCAAAATCATCATTAACATTAGGATTATAATAATTAGTATCAGTTTGTGTGACAGTATCATTATGCCATATTAATTACCCATATCTGTTTTTTACTTTTATTTTATCGTTCGACATTTGCCTAATTATATATTTAAAGTATTTACGGTTTAATTAATATACCGATTTTATTGAACTCTGAACTATTGATTTCTTTGGACTTTTTAATATTGAAATTTACTGAAAACTCTTGGCTTATTGATTTATGACTTTTAGAGGTTTATGATGAAATAAAAACATGAAATTAGTTTAAAGGTTATGACTTAAGAAATTCATTGAAAATCTGATAAAATTAAATATTTTATGTATTACGAGGTCAGGATGTGAATTTTTTTTAGCATTTTTTTTTTAATTTTGAACAAAATTTAATGTTTTCATTGGTAAGTTTTGAATAAACAACAATTTACTCATGTAAATATTTCTAGTGGAAAGTGAGAAGATTATGAATAAAAAGTAAGAAAAGTTGGTAAGTTTTTAAGATAAGAATTTTAGTTGACCAAGATTGCATGTAGTATAAACTCTAAACTATAGAGAAATTTATAGTTAAGTTTAACGTAATCCACGTGTAATATTTTAGATATTATAGGAAAATTAATGAATTGTGATACTTTGGGAGAATATGATCCTGTTAAACATATTTAAGTTTTTAGAATGTTTAATCAGGTCACTCATAGCATGGTAAAACGTTTCAACCATATATTGTTATATTATTTCTGTTAATAAAAATTATCTATAAAATAAACATTCTCGTCTTTTTACTTTCATATATAAAAGTTAAAATAAAATTAAATAAGAAACATATTTTCTATTTATGACTATTTGGTAGCCTTAAAAATTAAAATATTGTATTCAACAGTTTTAACTAAAATCTCTTTCACTGATTAAGAAAATTTGAAACTTTCAAAAAATAATATGTTGGTCCTGTCATTCCAATTAGTTGTTCTTGATACTATTGGATGAGCTTGACAGAACAAATAATATATATGGTGTCCCAAATAGCTCCATGTGAATTAGATCTCTACATGGTAACTCCATAAAATTTAAACAAATGAATAGTTTATGTTTTCACAAGAAAATTTAGAGGAAACCTTGACTATTTATAGTAATAATAATTTAAATTAGAAAATGAAGAAATATCTTGAAGAAGTATAATATATTGGAATGATTTTCATGACTAACTTGCTCAAGTATTGACATAATGACAGTGGTGTTTTACGGTTACCGTGAGATTGATGCAAAATTTTAGCACCCAGCGTAGAATATTTATGCAAAGTATATATTGAGTTAAAAATAACTTGAATCATGAATTAAAAAAGGTAGGAATGTTTATTTAGCGGATAAATCTTATTAACAGATATATATATATATATATATATATATATTATACGAATATAATATAACAGTATATAATTGCATTGTATCTTTTAAATATGTTAGGTAACCTAGTGGTGAGGCTCCTCTTCCATTTTTCATAGGCTGTGGGATTAAGCCTTGACGCGCTAAATTTTTTTTGGCATATAAAATGTTTTAACACGTTGACTATTTATGAGTGATCAATTTGACTAATTTCTAGGCACAATCACGCTCATCTATTTCAGTTGCTCAAGTCAAACACTTCATATACTATCATAGGGTTGTGAGAAAACTAATGCACGTAGGATAAATTCAGTTGACACATTTTTCCTCTCTGATGGTTGGTCAAGTAACAAAAATTTTGTATTTTCTGGTACATCATTATGGATTGGATTAGTATTTCTAGTGGGTATTCTTAATTCTCTCATTTCTTGAAACTACTTTTTTTATTCTAGATCGAAAAAGGAAATGACCCCCCGGAATTCTTTCCGGATTGTGAAGCACATTAAAACGGAATATATAATCCCCTTAAAATAAAGAAAACTAAAACATTATAACATTATATTATATGGAGGGGTCAAACTTCTTCTTCTATTGGAAAACTATTATATCTTATACCTATATTATATTATAAAACTAAAAAAAAGAAAAATAAATATAATTTAAAATAAACTCGATATATTGTATATATCAAATTTATTTTTAATTAACCCCCTGTACTCTAATGGAATATTTTGATATTCCATAGAAAGAAAAGTGTGGATATAGCTGAATGGTAAAATTTCTCTTTGCTAAGGAGAAGATGTGGGTTTGATTCCCGCTATCCGCCCATGCCTAGTTAATTTAATCTATTTTATAGTAATAGTATCCAAAATTATATAAAACTATGATATTATCTCTTTTTTTTTCTTGAACCCCAGTTTTTGTTAAAAATGTTACGGAGACGGGATTTGAACCCGTAACCTCAAGGTTATGAGCCTTGCGAGCTACCAAATTGCTCTACCCCGCTATAAAAATAAGAATCTGTAATTAATGGAAAAAAACAAATATTAAATAAATATGTCCCTCTACCATATCGGTACAAATAGAATTAACCATTTATACAGAATGGTAAAGGGACCTTCTTATAATTGTTGATTAAAAAAAAAGAATTTATCATCCTTACCAACTCGATCTTGTTGCACCGGGCAACAAACATCCATGAACCATTTCACGAAGTATGTGTCCAGATAATCCAAAGTCTCGATAATTAGCTCTCGGTCTACTGATCAAAAAACAACGTCGATAAAGACGTATAGGTGCACTATTCTGCGGTAATGATTCTAACTTTCCATGAATTTCCCATTTATCACTTAACGATGGAATTTTACTTATTTCTTTTTTTGAGGATCGACGAATCAAATGATATTTTTGTTCCAATTTCTGCCTCTTCTTCTCCCTCTCAATCAAACTTTTCCTTGTCATAATGGTTCATTTCCTATTAGTATCAATGATCGAAGTCGGATCTTAGATGTAGACATTAAAGAAGGCGGCTTCCTTTCTCCATAGAAGGAAATGCATTTTTGGAGATACAATAATAAAGAAAGAATTAAATTAACCAAATTTTCCTGATGTAGAGGCGATTAAAAAAGCTGCATAAGTAAATATATAACCTACCGAAAAGTGGGCCAATCCAACCAATCTTGCTTGCACAATGGAAAGAGCCACTGGTTTATCTCTCCATCAAACCAAATTAGCTAAGGGTGTGCGTTCATAAGCCCACGCTAAAGTTTCAATCAATTCATGCCAGTATCCGCGCCAGGAAATTAAGAACATAAATCCAGTAGCCCAAACAAGATGTCCAAATAAGAACATCCACGTCCAGACTGATAAACTATTCATACCAAAAGGGTTATATTCATTGATAAGTTGTAAAGAGTTTAACCATAGATAATCTCTTAACCATAACGGATATATATATTCTACGAATATAATATAACAGTATATAATTGCATTGTATCTTTTAAATATGTTAGGTAACCTAGTGGTGAGGCTCCTCTTCCATTTTTCATAGGCTGTGGGATTAAGCCTTGACGCACTAAATTTTTTTGGCATATAAAATGTTTTAACACATTGACTATTTATGAGTGATCAATTTGACCAATTTCTAGGCACAATCATACCCATCTGTTTCAGTTGCTCAAGTCAAACACTTCAGATACTATCATAGGGTTGTGAGAAAACTAATGCACGTAGGATAGTTTCAGTTGACACAATTTTCCTCTAGGAGGGGTGAAGAACTTTAATAGTGACTAAATCCCGAATATGATGGTATCTAAAGGAGATACATGCGTTTAAAAAAATTGAAAGAAAGAGTCAATATCAAGTTGTGTTAACATGAATCTTATGTCAACTAAAGATATAACATATATACACCTTGTAAGGTTTTAAACAATTCTTAACTCGCAAGCTAAAATCTAGGTTAAAATAAAACAATCATTTCTAATATGGTATTAGAATTTAAGTAATATAAATGTTGGGGTAACCGTAAATGTATAGTCCTTCAGACTTCTCACAATATCTAATCTTGACGTATAGAAATATGACTATATATGAGTTAGTTTTTTTAAGTTAAGTTTAACCCATCACTTCTACATGTGCTTGTTTATTTAGTATTTTATAACACTTAGTCCAATTATTTGTTGTTAGAAGAAATATTCATGCCATATTATATACGTGGAGAAATTAATAATATTTTTATGCCATAAGAAATCAATATTTAGATTTAAAAACACTTCCTCTGAGTTTCTTGATATTAAAACTGCTCAAATTATTTTAAATTTACGGTGAAAGATGATGTTTAAACCTAAGCCTGTATTTAGTTGATGTGAAAATATGGAAAAGAAAACTTGTTGGAAAAAATGGGCATGTAGCAATGGTTTGATACTTTTAACCTTACATGTGTGAAAAATAATGAATATGGTAGGTCCCATGAGTTCAACTTTTTCTTAAAATGGAGTGCAAGAAAAAAAATCCCAACATTTGATCCAATGAGTTCAATGAGTATTATGCCATTATTTAAGGTTTTAAAATAATTTAATATTTTTTCATACACTTTTCCCCTATTTTCTTCTATATTCCAAACATGAAAAAAAATATTTCCCAAATTTCTAATCAATCAAACAGCATTTACTTTTTAATACTTTTCATATCATATTCTTTCTTTTTTCTTGCACTTTTCCTTCTCGTATCTCCTCGGCACCAAAACAAAGAAAAAGTTCACATATTAAATTATTTAAACTTCAAATGGAACTAAGTGGGTAGTTTACTCATTTTTTTAACTTCAAGCTAAACTTCTATTTGGTTTATGTTTTAAAAACTATTATTCACTTATTTCAGGATAAAAGGCTTAAACATTTTTTTATTTTATCAATTACCATAACATGTTTTTTAGTGAGCTTAGGCAACATTACATATTTATGATAAAAAGAAAATTATATTAAAAATTGTTTTGAATACATGGAAAAGAAAAGAAAAGAAAAGGTAATACATTGAATTGAATTTGAAGGTAGGACAGGAAATTATGAACGTTGCAGTAGAGTGGATAGGGTAAAATGTTATGTTGTTGAAATTATACTGACATTTCAGCGTGACTAAATCAATCCTATTAATTAGTAAAATAAAATTAAACCTATTAATTATTTACTGTCGAACTGAAAAAGAAAATAATATTAAAAAGGTACAAATAGTATCTTAACTCACATATAAATTTAAACAATTATAAATTTTAAATATATATAAAAAATTTCTATACCAGTCAATAAAACTTCTAGAGATACATTTTATTTGAGACTTAAGTTAAACCCAACTCCTATAATGTATCAATTCAAACATTTTATCTAAGCAAGCAGTTTCATCCCTAAAAATATCATTGTTATAGCATCTCAAATCGTCCAGATAGTAACAAATCACATAACAATAAGAAGTGTTTTGGTGCAACAGTTGAGTTAACTCTACAGAGATTGAGATAAAGCAAAAGTTTCATCCTACAGTCAAACAAAGTTTTGAATATCTCAAACGGCGTAAATGATTAATATCAACCTTTAAATTTTTTCTATTTCCCCAACTGTAAACCAAACATCCCCGAACATTTACACTCAATTTGTGAAGCTGAACAGAAACTCAACCAAGCAAAATACATTTGCCACAAGGGATATGAGATTTTGCAAGAGAACAAAAAATGAAAGCTCATCTCCACAAAGTCACCACAAAAGACACAAAGCATAGATGAGTTATCCAACTCTGAACCATAATTAGATAAGTTTTATTTTTATTCTATTTAATCAAACAAAAATCTTCATTTAAAACCTACCACTTAAAAAAAATATTAATAATTTTAAAAAACCACACAAAACATACATCCCACAAATTTAAAACTTGACGTACAAGACTGGCTTTCAAAAGTAACAACACGAAGAATCTCTTAAGTTTTAATAGAAAAATACATCTAAATACCTAATTTAATTAAAAAATTTACACAATAGTTTATTTAATAAGTTACGCTGTAATATAAATGATTTTTATTTGAAGGGGCTAAAAATGTGTGGTGTGGGGCCAGTTAACTGAGTCAACTGACGAGGACCGTGACGCATTGTCAGTTCTAATTCAATCATCACACAGCTCTCTTTTGTCGTTTTGTGATCACTCTCTCTGTAAAAGCCTTTCACACTGTTCCCTCCCACTGCCAAACGCTTAATCATTATTCTGCCACGTAAACCAAAAAACGACATTTCTCAACTCCTCACACATACAATAATAAATAATGATTATACCAAACACGCCCTTTTAACTCACTCACTCCCCATTTTATACATTTCCCACCTTAATTTAAATGACTAATTCTTCTAGCCAATTTTATATTTTTAATGGGTTTCACATGTAACGTGTTTTTAACAAGTTTAAAAAGAAATATTTAAACATCAATATTAGTATATAACGTTTTCATAACTTTTAAAATATGTTCAATTCAATTTTTTATGAATTTTTTTTAATCCTTGTCTTGTGACACGTAAAATTTATATTTAGTAACAAAAATGTTTTTTGACAAAGTAGAAATACATTAATTATGACTAGTTTTCAAAAACATTTATTTATTACAAAACATTGTTGGAAGTTATTTTTATTTATAATCATTCTTATATTTTTTTATCCTCCGTCATGGGATGTTAATGTGGGTCAACTCGTCATGCTCCACCCTCAACCCATCAAATGTAGTGTGAGCCGGGTTTGACATCCACTAAAGGCAGGCTAGAATTTTTAACAGGCAGGGCGGGGCAGATTGGTCCACCAACCTTTAATTTTTTTTTTTAAATGTTTTTTGTATTTGTAAAACAAGTTTTTAATTAAGGGTTGATTGATTGTTGACTTACTTAAAAAATATAAAATCATCAAAATTATCAAAAAAGATAAAGTGTGATGTGAATTATGAAGTGTAAAGTAATAGCATAAGAGGGATTTTTTTTAAAAAAAGATAAGTCTTAAACTTGCCCAACCAACTTGCCTCGTGCCACAAATAAATGTCAAAATATGGGGTAGGGTGAGCCAATTTTGAAATTGTCACATAATAAAATTTTCCAACCCGCTCCGTCTTGTTTTAGGTGGGTTAGCAGTTCAGTCCGTTAGACTCAACCTGCTTTAACATCCTTACTCCGTCATAATAACTTATTTTTAGAATTTTTAAAAAATATAAATAAATTTATTATACACATATTTTAAACAATAATTGATGGTTTGTAGTTAGACTTAGAAGGGGGTTGAATAAGTCTTAGACTCTTTTGCAGAATTATGAACCTTTAATACGCAGGTACTCAAACTTGATAAAACAAGATTGGAAAGAATAAGGTAAGAAGAAGAAAGAACACAAAAGTTTATACACATAAGCTACGTCTATTCCATTCTAACTTGGAGGATTTCCACTGTTGTAAAATCTTTTTTACAATAACAACATCATACCAGTGCTACAAGTATTCTTGACTCAAGTTGTTTCTGACTTAAACCCAGATATTCTTTCAACAAGTCATTCTTGGCTCAATAACCCAGGTATTCTTTCGAAAGCCTCTTCAAGTCACAATTGTTTCCCAATGAAATTAAAAAGGATTACAAGAATATGAACAGATACACTAAGTTAAGGAAAGACAAAAAAGTCAAGGTCTGTTAAAGCATAACAACAAAGAAGACCTTTGTCTTTAAGAAGTAGGAAGAGAATTTTCGGTCACAATGAATAAGAATTCTTGATGAGCTTCTTCTCTTCTAAAAGGTGAATCTCTTCATGCATATATAAGTCACTTAAGATGACTGTTACTATTCTTAGAAGAAGATATGAACGTTGAAAATCTTTCAAAGAAATTTAGCTTTGAGCAAACGTACCTGACCTTTGATGAACTGAAGAGATGTTCAAAGGTCTAACAACAAGGAGCTTTCATACTTGCATGAATTCCTTGATATCTTCAAATAATAAAGCTGATTGATGGCTTTGATTCTTATAGTAATCACACAGAGACCAATGTTGAAATCCTTCTTGTGTTTGAATATGTTAACAGGTCCAAAAGATGTGCAAGGATTTTGATAATGACAAGCACTCTTGAAGAAAACAATGCAAAAACAAAGACATGAAATCAGAATTGAAGTAACAGCGAAGCTAATCGATTAGTCCATAGATGCTAATCGATTAGGAGCCTTCTGTCTTGGAAGAAATTGCATCAGAGTTGAAGCTAATCGATTAGGCAAGCTATACAATCGATTAGGAAGCCACTGGAATTTAAGGTAATCGATTATACACCAGAGACTAATCGATTACAACAATCAAAAATGGAACTAAGTGCATCAGGTACGATGGCTAATCGATTATGGAAGCTATACAATCGATTAGGAAGCCACTGGAATTTAAGGTAATCGATTGCAAGACATGCTAATCGATTAGGATGCTGCGAAGACAAATTAAATGCATCAGGTACAAGATTCTAATCGATTAGAGGAAGTGAAATAATCGATTAGGAGGTCTCTGACTTGAAGCTAATCGATTACAACGCGAGGGTGTAATCGATTACGCTAGTGGAAAAACAGATTTAAGTGGGAAACCAGGTCATGTCTCCACCATTCTTCAAATTCCCACTAACTGCAACGGCTATGAAGGATTAAGGCACTCTTCAACAGCTATTTTGGGTCTATAAATTGAAGAGGAAGACAAGCACAAACACACAACCAAGAAGCAACAATTCATAGCTCTATTTTTGTGTCTTGTAAGCCTATTTCTTGCATATTATACTTTCACTTGTATATCCTCTCATCTTGAGAGATTAGAATTTGGAGAGCTTTTCATTTGTATATCTGCTCTATTGAGAGAGTGTATTGATTGTAAACAAACACCAAACACACAAGTTATTCACTCTAGGTTGAGTGGTTGTTCACTCTAGGTTGAGTGGTTACAAAGGTTGTGGACTCAACCTTTGGGATATTGTGAGATTGAGAGATTGGGTGGGTTACCCTTATACTTGTGAGGATTGGGTTCTTGAGTGTGGGACACTAGGAAGCCGCAATTGCTCAAAGTTGTATCTCTAGTCTACAATAGTGGAAAATCCTCTAAGTGGGTTGCTTAGAGGCGAGACGTACACCGGATTGGGTGGAACTCGTTACATCGGTTTGCAAGCTTCTCTTCCTTACTCTTTTACTTCCATACATTGCATATTTGTTGATTGGTATTGTTTGGTTGAGAAGAACATACTTGAACTTGCTTAATTTGTTATACTTTAGATATTGCACACCAAGTGTTTGCTAAATTGCCTCAACAATACTTACCTCTTGTAGTGCATTGCATATCATTGTTACTTGCTTTCACTTGCATAATCTCATAAACTTGGTTATAGAAATCAATTTCAAAGGCATTCCAAGCAAAAGTTTTATAACTCAATTCACCCCCCCTCTTGAGTATTGAGGCCACTTGAACAACACTTCTTATTATAACTAGCATATATGTTAACTTGGTTCAGTTTTTCTAACTTGCGCAGAGTTGTTATGTTGAGGACTTCGAAAAACTGTATTGGTTGCTCTGCTTTTTGTCTTTTATTATCTTTGATGATAAGCACATTTCTTTCGATACAGGACTTGACTTCTAATGTATCATCAATTTAGTTTTCAAAATGTGGTGTTTTGTACTTCTGAAGTGACATTCTTATTGTTAATCCAGGATGCCTAAAAGTTTGAGGTCTAATTATGTTAGAAACATAAGATTAAACGATCTTGAATCAGATTTTTTGGTTAAAGTCTAGACTTTGATCAGATGGACTCCCCATTTGTCTTATATCCCGTGTACTTGATTATATAGATCCTAAAATACTTAGTTAGACAGACATAATTAGACTTCATTTAATAAAAATACATTGATATGTGTTATTAAAAAATCCAATGGCCTAGTCACAATGACGTATATTGAGGTTTAATTTAAGTGTTAGTAACTTCTTTTTAAATTAGACTTATTCTTAACAATAATGATTTTTTTTAAAATAGACCAAACTCTCTTGTTTAACAAAATCATATAAAGGCAGGCTTATTCAGAGATCTTAGTCGATGCATGTTCAAAAGGTTTTATAAACACAAATTGAGTTTAAATCACTAAAAAATAGTATCTGTTGTATAAAGGAATAAAAGTGAAATAATCACTAAAAAATAGTATCTGTAGTATAAAGGAATAAAAGTGAAATAATATACTACTTTCCAACAACAAAAAGTAACTATTATTTTTATGGTTTAAGAGCAGTCCTAGATTAAACAATGTTTTAAAAATAAAAAATATATTAAAATTGTACTTGACTTAGATTAAAAATCGTGGTGTACTACATTGATTTAATTTTTGTTCTTATTCTAAATTATTATGTATTTCAAAATAATTAAAAATATTACACTAACATCTTATTTTATAATTTCTATTTTGAATTCATTAATTTTTCGTTTGTATTGTTTTTAACACTAATATCGACAACAATGTATCTAACAAATATAATCAGATCATAAATAAAGGATCAATATACTTATGTATTTTAATAAAATTATATATTTTATATAAATTATATTTTAAATATTCATTTTTATTTAAATAATTACTAAATAATTAATTCCCTCAATTGTTAAAATAAATAATAAAAAATGAATAGAATTTATATAATTCAAAATAACATTTCTTATTCTGTATATAAGATTAAATGTGTTAATTGTTTTTGAAAAGTAATAATTACTTTTACCTATCAAATACAATTAACTAATTGCACAAATTTAAGTTTTTTCTAAAAGATTATATGTGAAGTATTTTTTAACCAATTCCAGTTGGCAGTCTATTCTTAAGATTGGCCTTAATTTCACCACTTCCCAGTCACACTATATTACATCGCTTTCTTTATCTGTTTCTCTTTAATAATTTGGATTTATTTTAAATATATACTTTTAAAAAACTTAATACCGAATACCTTTTCAATACATCCTTTAAGAAAGAAAGAAAAAAGTATATTGGAATACGTATATAATATTCTTCTAACTATTAATCTTTTTAAAAGAAAACATTAGCATATTACATTGAAAATATAAAAATATTTAGACATTAATAATAATAATAATAATAATAATAATAATAATAATAATAATAAATTATTTCTTATTTTATTATATGCATCAAGTAGATGGCTCTATTCTTTATTTATGTACTTGAGAAGATATTTTGGATTAAAAAATTAATTGAGAATATTGCACTGAACATTGGCAGGAATTATAAATGGGTGATCCAGCCACGTTGAGTAAACTGTGTGTCTATCGAGTGTTTGGTTCGCAGTTGGGAAAACGGAGTTGAGTTGAAGTGAAAAATTTAAAGGTTAATATTAATTTTTCACATTGTTTGAGACAATCAAAACTCCGTTGACCCGTAATATAAAAAACTTCTACAACTCAACAGAGAAAACCTCCGTTCAACAAGATAGTGGTTGAATTATTGGTAAACCATTTGATCTAGATAAAAGCTAATATCAGTAGTTGAATTATTGATTTAAGTAAATTAAGGATGTTTGTGTGAGTAATATTTTTAGCTTGTTGAGTAGATAGTGTTTTTGTTTTATAATTTTATCTGCTAGTTAAAACCTGATTTTATTTAATTGTCCATTCAAATTTTTAATAGTTCATAATACCATCATTTATTTATTTTTAAATAAGCCATTGCTTGTTTGACATGAAATTAAAATAACGAAAATAAACATTTATAAAAGGGATGAAAATAAGAAAATAATTAGAAAAAATAATAATATACTTTTTATATTTATTTAAGTGAAAAAAGAAAGAAAATAAATAATGCAACACCCATACCAAAAAAAACTTCTCTTGTATTTGGAGTTTAAAAATTGAATAATTTTTGTAATATTTTAAAAATAAATATTAACTGATAAATAAATTTATATTAATAAAAATAGAACAATTTTTAAAAATTATTTTATAATTAAATTTATTATATTATTTACCCATTTCATTCTACTTTATCCAAATAAGTGAAAGGTGATTTTTCACTTTTTTTTGTTTCATTTTAATTTATCAAAACAACGTTATTTTATGTTATTTTCACTTTATTTCTCAAAGCTCTGATTCTTTTTATCTGTTTTTTTCCCCTCTAATCCAAGCATAACTAAAGAGAAAAGAAAAAGAAATAAATAGATGATGTCCACATAAGGGGCAAACAGTTGTGTTAAAAATTGATTATCTAATTTAATTAAGAACACAACCCTTCACCACATCCATGAACTAGATTGCTAATACACTCCCAAATGTGCAAAAAATGAAGCACCGCTTTACAATGAACCATTAAGCAAAAATGGGGAAAGTACAAAAACAAGAGAATTCTGTGGGCAGATACAATAGTTGTGTAGTAGTAGTATTGCATAGTACATTTAATTAGAGAGAGAGAGTGCGTGTGTGGAGTATTTCAGAAGCTCACTGCTTCGCTGATTTTGAGGCATGCAAGAGAGAGAGGGGGAGAGAGAGAGAGAGAGAGGAATCGTACTGCACAAGTTTCACACATATCTACTCTTTTTTTTACTGCATTTGCCATTTGTGACTCTTCTTCACACCTTCATCTCTCTCACTCAACTTTCCACAACACACACTCTCAGGTTTTTTCATTTTAGATTCTTCTTTCTTTCTTTTTTCCTTATGCTTTCTTCCACTCTCTCTGGTTTTCATTTCACTTCTGATTATGCTTTCTATCTTTTCTCATTTTGGGTTTTGTTAGTGTGGGGCTTCACTGTGTTCTCTCTCTCAGACACATTCACATACATTCATCAACACATTTTTTCTTGTGCTTGGTAACTCTTTTTTTTGTAACATCTATCAATGGCATAAAAAAAGTTTTTTTTTTAATTTTTTTGTTCACTATTTTGCATTTGGGGTTTATAGGGGTGAGGTGAATGAATGGATTTCAACTTTGGTTTCTTAATTTACTTAATTTTATTTTGTAATGGGTTTATGGGGAATCTTGCAATTAGTGGGGGTTTGGTTTTACCCAGTGTGATATGAGTTCAAAGTTTTGATCTTTTTTCACAGATGTGGCTAGCTATGTGAAAATTTTGAGTGTGGTGGTTTTTCAAAATTGATGGGTTGTGGTGGTGGTGCTGTGCAGGTGTTTTGAGATAATGCTGAGGAAGAGGAACAGGTCAGTGCAGAAGGATCAGCACCACATGGGTCACCTGGCAGTTTCTGATGCCAGTTTGGAACACTGTTCTCAGTCTCATCATGCTGCTTTGGGGCGCAACATCAAAGGCCCTTCAATTTTCAATGTCCCTTGTGTGTTTGTTGGTTTGGGTCCTAAAGGGTTATTGGATTCTGATTCAGTTAGGAGCCCCACTTCTCCACTTGATGCTAGAGTTCTTTCAAATATAGGCAACCCTGTTAGGAAGCCAAGATCATCACCCTATGAAGGGTATCAAAGGAGCTGGGATTGTTGCAAAGTAGGTTTAGGCATTGTTGAGTCTTTGGAAGATTGTTCTAGGTTCCCTGGGAAGATTCTCCGGTCACCAGAGAGCAAGAAAATTAGTCTCAGTCCCCAAATGATGATCAAAACCTCCAATTGTGGAACCTTTAGGGACTCTTTTGAGTCATCCAAGTCTCTACCTAAAGATTTTTGTAAGGTTCCTTATACCCAAAATGGATCTGTTATCCACAAGAGTGGTGAATCTGAATCCACTGTTCTTTTTGAGATTGGTGAAACTGGTATAGAGCATGAGCTATTTGGGAGAAAAACCAGGTCTTGCTCATTGGACTCATGCAGTCCACTGAAAGTTCTCTCTGCTTCAAACTCTGATTCAGACTCTGATAATTTTGCTTTGAAAGATATGAACTTCCAATTGAGCCCTCCTCCTCATTTTATTGGAGGAAGCCAGAACTCACATCCTGCAAAGTTGAACTCAAACTCTCTTTCCATTTGCTCTTCCAACGAGTTTATCACGTCCCTATCAGCTAGTGAGATTGAACTTTCTGAGGACTACACATGTGTGATTTCCCATGGTCCTAATCCCAAAACAACTCACATTTTTGGTGATTGCATTTTGGAAACTCACTCCAATGCTTTCAAAACCCACTTCAAGAATGAAGAGAAGGAGAAGGAAGTGAACCCATTGAGTACCAGGTTAGAGAGTCCTCCAAACCCTTATCCCACAAGTGATTTCCTCAGTTTCTGCCACCATTGCAACAAGAAACTGGAAGAGGGGGAAGACATTTACATATATGGGTGAGTTGACAGTTTACACTTTAAACACTAGTTGCATAGTTACATGTCTTTGGTTGAGTTTAACTCAACATTTTCTTAGATGGATTGAATATACTTCTTAGTTCATGAATTGACTTGTTTTGATATTTTGCAGAGGTGAAAAGGCATTCTGCAGTTTAGCTTGCCGGGCCATGGAGATTATGATTGATGAAGAGCTAGAGAATTGCAAGCCTCCTTCTGAAAACTCTCCAAAACCAAAACTTGGTGAGCAAGTTTTTGAAACAGGCATTCTCACAGCTACATAAAGGCTTGTCAGCCATGTGCATCAGGTCCATGAGAATGGTAGACGTGCCTGATCATCTGTTTCACAAGGAGCTGTCTCTATGTGCATCTTTTAGCAGCCATGGATGATCATTTTGTACATCATTGCGTTTACCTGGAATTGGTGTTTCAGAACTCATGGTCTTCGGTGGATTGTGGCTCTCATTAAGCTAGTTTTGAATGATTTTCTATATAAGTAGAGATATGTGTTATCAAACTATTGGTAGCCTGCATAAGATTAAAGGGTTGAGGCCTATTTTTCTGGCCTCCCCTTTTGAATTTTTCTTGCATTATCTCTATATTATGCCAATGTATACAAAAAACAAAAATTCCAAACAAAGTTTTTTACCATTATTATATGTTACTATCGTAGTTTATAGTTATGCAATCTCTTGCCTTAAATTTGCCTGAGAGTTTTGGAAGCAAAATAGGAAAACTGAAACTGCTTCCCATATTTTTTCAACTTGATTGAATGAGCTCTATTTAGATGAATCTTGTGATTCCTATTTTGGTAAACAAATGAAATTGTAAAATCTATTGCGTCGTCCACAGAATTGCATTCTAAAATCTAAGCCTAATCCAAACTCTTGGCGATGGAATTCAGGCTCATTTAAGTCTTAGCATCTGTTAGAACTGAATCATCTAATAATTTATTGATTTTAGTTGGTTAAATTCTGTTTTATCAATGGATTAGAACTTGAAAATTTTCATCAAACATACCCTTATATGCGGAGCTCATTATTCTCACTAGCCATACGATAAAATCTCTTTTCTTTACGTGGCTTGTAGTAATAGTTTTAAAGTATTTTTTTTATATTATAAATTTCTATTTATAATATAGTTTTAGGAGAATAATTATTGTTTTAAAAGAATAATTATTATTTTGATATTATAAGAAATAACATGTTTTTTTAAAATTTATAGTTTAGGAGAATAATTGTTTTAATATTATATAAAATAATATTTTTTAAGTTTATTTTTATTTAAAGTTAAACTTGGCAAACTAGGAAATGTATAACAATGTTCCTAATTTCTGTTTTAAGGGGTTGTAAATATAGGGAATATTTTTTTAAAATGTTTGCATTACCACGAGGTTATGATTTGAAAAAAATGAGAAGTTTATAATTTTTTATTAATTAATTAGTTATTATTTTTATCTTTTTTAATGATAGTTTTTTATTTTTTATATAATTAAAATATTATATATCCTTTAATACAATTTAACACAATTTAAACTAGTTTTACTAAATAACTCTATTTTAATAACCTCTTTAAAAATTATAAGTTACAAGCCCTTGTTAATTGTTTAGTTGTCATTTTTATTTTGTTTTGATAACTTTTATTTTTCACATAATTAAAATGTTATATGTCATTTAAAGTCATTTAACACAATTTAAACTAATCTTAACAAATAAATTTATTTTAATAAACTTTTAAAAAAAACTATAAACTACTCAAAAGTCATAAACTATAACCTCGATTCCCTAAACAGACTCTTAATCCAAGTTAGGTTTACCCATTCCTTTATATTAACTCTTTTAATCGAGACATTGATGTGTTATTGGTATTTCTGATGCGATAACTCGTGTCAAAATATTCATTTGCTAATGGGTAAAAATTAAAAATTAAAAAAGTACATTGCATGGGGATTAAATCTTTGATCTGCTATATAAATGACCATATACTCGACGGTGTATGTTAGTGTTGTACAATTAACAAACACGTAGATATAATCATATGTGATGTTCATCTATTACATCCTAATTCTATTAACCGAGTTGATGAAAATTAGGCAAAGATGACTTTATTAAAATATTTTAAAAAGATGAAATATTTAACTTAAAATTTACCAAAAAATTAATATTTAGATAGTAATTTAACCATTAAAATATATGGTAGGCGAAAAACCACTTTTATATAACACATAATGAAAAGTTACATAGTTTATTTGACTTTTGTCATATTATATTAGTGCGGATTACTTGCCAAAGTTTATTCTCTTATCTAGACTGGATGACAATCCACAGCACTAAAAAAAATCACGGTAAAATATATTTGTACTCTTTGTATTGATCAATTTTTAGTTGTTTTTTAATATGTTGAAATTCATCTATAAATGTATCAATAAAAAAAATAGAATCCATTTTTTGAAAAGTTAAAAAAACAGAAGAAGTTAAAGAGAATAGACATGAGACAAAACAAGTAACATTTTTATTGATAATTGTGTTAATGATATTATGTTTTAAAACAAATTTTAACATTAAAAATCAATTTTAATATATTAAATAACGAAACAGCAAATGAAAAAAAGAGACTAAAATTTAAAAAAAAAAAACTGGTCAAAACATATGAACAAAAACATATTTAACTCAAAAATATATTATTATTTCTTAATAATACCTCTTACAAGAAATAGTATATAATACTAATAGATTGTGAATTGTGACAATCAAGGTGATGAATGGGAGAAACTATAAAAAAATTATAACCGAAAAAAGATCAACCAGAGTTTTTAAATTATGAGAAGCTTATGGATGAGATTAAAAGATAAAAAATCGAGAGCTTGTTTATTATTATAAGTAAATTGTTATTGTTTTTTTCTTTTCTCTTTTTTCAGCAATTTGTCTTCTTGCAATTCTCTTTTCTGCTACTCCGATTTTGGCTTAGCATTCCATTTACCAAAGTTGCGTGTGAGTGAACGAGGTTGAGAAGAAGAAAGTGAATAAGCATAAAAAATTGACTAATGGAGTAGTTTAACTTAACTGATTGAAGTGATTAAAGAGTCACCTTATGCTACCAAAAATACAAAAAGCCAAGCTCAATTTTTACATAATGTATTTTACTTGCACTTCAAAATGCTTCCTAAAATGTCATGCAGATCGGGAACCAGAACCAACCAATGATTTCCTCATTGATCTTCACGTGCTAAACCGTAATTCTCATTTGAAATGTTAAGCATTTCTATTTAACATTTTATAATTAAAATTAAAAACAAGAAATATTTCCCCAATTCAATCTGGCCTAACATTGATGCATTCATTTTCTTTCCTGTTTTACTGGGTCCATCTCTATTTTCTCAGATTGGGTTCATGTCGGCCCAAGTTTATAAAGAGAATTTAGACCCAACACTATTACTTTTGACAGTAAATTGCTATTGACACCATATTTCAGTTTTTTTAAAACTGTCTCCTAAAGTACTCTTTACATTATACAATGTAACAAAATCACATTTTGAAAGTTGAGATTCATATGCTGTATTAAGATGGAATCAATCAAGTTACATTTTGCATACAAGGTTAACTATTAAAATTTATAACATACTTTACACAAGATAAGTTGAATGGTAGTGATTTTTTTCTCCCCAATATGTTTAGATAACTCCAACAGAAAACTAACCAGACACTAAGTATCAGAGGAACAACGCCAATTTAAAAGTTCACATTATTATCATCATCCCAAACATACATAACACTTGTGAATGCTGGAACACTTGGAGGGTAACAATAATTAGTTACCCTTACCAGAAACAACTAACACACACAACTGCTGACACAACGCTACCAAATCAACGTGAAAAACAGTTCTTCCTCTTCCTTGGATGTGGTTAAGGGTGTCTGCTGTTGAAACTAAAATTCCCACACATGCATTTTCCTCAGCACTCTAATTGCCACTACCCTCACAGGAATGAAGTGAAATCAAAAGCAATCCTAACGCCACTTGCTCCTCAACCTCTTGTTTGTCGTGTGTTGTAGGATTTGCAGTTCAAACATTTTTGAGCAACAAGATGGAACTGAACATGAGAAATTTTGCCACAATCATTGCAAAGGATCCAAACCTGTTTTAACAGAGCATTACCTTTAGTTCCTCACAATCACAGTTAAATAAGTTCTGACATAAACTCTCATGTAATCATGTGCTTAGTTGAGTTATGCACCCTTATTCACAACAAAAGTCTATTCACATGATACAGCCTTTTCCTTCATTTTCTTAGCCAAACAAAGCATCAATCAAATCAAGAACTAGATATTGACGTTGCATGGTTAACATGATGATGTAAAATATCCAACACTTTTACACAAGGGAAACAAAGGGATACTGACCATTTTGTTTTGGTATGGTTCAGGCATTGGTGTAGCAGCAATCTCCAAGTCAAATTTCTCCCATACCTTTGACATATCACAAACTGACTTTGAGCATAAAGGGCATGCATACCTGATGCAGAATCAAAATACAAAAATCAGCATTTTGAGCAGATAGAAGTGGACAAGTGAGGAGACAAGAAGAGCTCCATGATACTCACTGGAAATGTTCCCTCATTTCCTTCAGACAGCTCTTATGGATAGTATGTCCACAGAGCAAAACAGTGACATCATTCACCGATTCAAACAAATACTGCAATCACAGATTTGGGTGTACTTGCTTTAACCTCCAGAAATTTAAGAAATTGGTAAGAGTCACAATGATGAAATAAGGAAGCCATATATAATGTTACCTCAAAACAAATGGGACAATCATGATCCATTGCTCCTTCCACGCAAGGGTGACTGTCTTTCAGCAGAGTTGAGTAGCAACAACCTATGCAAAGTACTCATGAAAGCGTGACCAAGTAGGGTAATATTGATATTTAGTATTTGTTTAAATGCATAGGAACAAGAAATATAACTTACCACATTTGTGGCAGTGGAAGAAATTTTCACATCCTCCGGTTCTGCATCAAAACATATCAGACTGAATCCTGACACATGATACAGTCAATCTAACAAAGCAAAGATACTACAGAGTCGAAGTGAATAAAGAACAGGCACAAGCAGCAGGGTCACTTTAACCCTGGAATATAAGCAGAACAGAAGAAGGCTTGATATTTTAGAACTACTTAGCAGAGTTCATACCTGCAAATTCCACAGCCATTGCAATGATACTGCTGCTTAGATACCTGTAGCAGATAAAACGAAACAGTCATAATCTAACACATTCTATGCTTCAATTATGTGGAGAGACTGTCGGCATAACAGAACATGCTTCAGTCAACAAACTACTTGCAACGGTATAGAGAATAGACACTCGCTTGTGCTCGTCTCAGACAGAATAAAATGAAAAATATAAAACACAGAAAAAGAAAAAACTCAGATCCAGGATTAAGCACTTACATCATCATCAAATAGCTTACACTTTCCACAGAAGTATTTTCCCATACAAACACCACAGTTAATACAGTTTTGCTGAACCTGGAAGCAGTGGATATTGACACATGAAAATATAAGTTCATGGCAAATATCAGGATTCTGATGGTATAATCGGAGGCTTCACAAACAATGCAAAACAAAGTATGAATAAGTCAGCAGTTCCAACTTCAAACAGCATATTGCCTAGTGGTAAGATCTTAGAATAACGTCACAAATATAGTAATTGGTTACAGATTCGAACAGAACATCTAGAAAAGCTTTCATGAAGTAATAAGGTTTAAAATTCCTTTCAACACTACATCCTTTTGTTCTTTCTATGTGTATCTGTGGTTCACAGTCAGATGAGGAGGTCATTTATCTATTATATGAAGAAAAAAGAATGAAATTCAATTCAATCCATCATAATCTAGTTGTAGAAAGTCTCACATTAATTAGTGATGTGACCAATTAAAAGTATCTGAGATGAAGATAATCCTCATTCTACAAGTTAGCTTTTAGAATTGAGTTAGACCCAATACTGAAATTTAAGATAGTATTAGAACCTATGTTAGATCCGTCATTAGGCAACTCGTGAAAGGGTGTGTTGTAAGTCCCATGTTATTTGGGATACTCATATTTATTCATGCTCCAGATGTTCATTTCTTGGACGTGAAAAGGTGTATTAAAAGTCTTAGATTAACTAGTGATTTGGCCAATTAAAAGTATATAAAGTGAGAGTAATTTTCATTCTATGAGCTAGTTTATAGGATTGGGCGTGAACAGGTGTATCATAAGTCTCATGTTATTTAGGCTACCCGTATTTGTCCAAACTCCACATGTTCATTCTTAGACGTGAAAGAGTGTGTTTAAAGTCCCACATTGACATGTTATGGTCAATTAAAACTATATAAGTTGAAGGTAACGGATTAAATTATGCCCATTACCCAAATTTAAAACTAGTGTTAGGATCTTCCATTCCCGTACATTTAACACAACTCTGGTAGATCACAAAGATAGTAAAGAAAATAATAACTCACCTCTTGTTCCATCCCACAAAGTGAACATATCACCTGCATATATCAGACTTACTGATTAGCACTGCCTCAGCGGTGAAATAACAAATGGAGCACATCAAATAGATTGTGTTAAAATAAATGAGCATACCTGTTTAACTTGATGGCGGGGAATATTGTGTCTATGCTTCTGATCAATGTTGATATCATTCTACCAAAAAGCAGAAAAACAAAGCACCAGATTAAAAAAGGAATGCTAAACATATGTATTGAACTCTGACACAATTCCATTCTACTACTACTCTCTAAATATAAGCAACTTTTGGTAGCTTTTATTTGGTCTCAAATATAAGAAAAAAGGTCCTGTTAACCAGCATCATCAGGGTATTGTTTAAGAAAGCAAAACTAGAAGTCTTTTTGTTGAAAATTGTATGGGAATTGCTTAGAAATCAGGGTGAGTAAGTTTAAATGATGTTTCTAACAGAAAAATTTCCACTTTAGCTACCTTAATCAATGCCCTTAGGGCATTGGTTAGTATTTTCCTAAGAAAAATTATGTTTTTTCAACATCATTAAATACTTGTGTACCAAATATATTCAATGCTATTTCCAATACAATCAATTCTTTGTGCAATAAATGAAATTAATGGTATTTTAAGAAAACATATCAACTAGTTGACAACATGAATAAAAATACTTACTTCTAACCAACACTCTTAATAAGTATAAAGTTAAGAGTAAAATTAATTATTTTTACTTATATTCAAGATTAGAGGAAGTACATCCTAAGCCATAAGTAATTTGAGTTTGCTTACACATAGCTTATGGAGACACTGTTAAAGTGGGATCACATATTAAAACGTCATCAAATGACCTCAAATATAGAAAGCCAACAAAAGTAGCAGTCAAAGAAAAGGATAAGGATTTTCTAAGAAATTTCTTGAAATATGAAATAAGTTGGAACCTTATCATTTAGGTCAACAAGCCAACAATCATACAAAAAGCAATAGAACCAAAAACAACCATGGTGAAATGTAGACTGGGAAGTTAACTTACTTTTGCCTCATTGTGACAATGGCGGCAATCAAAAATCTCATTGCAACATGGGGCCCTAATGCGGCATCTTCTCCTGTAATGCTGACATCTGCACAAGAAACCTATGGTTTTTACAAAAGAAAAGGAAATGTAAAAACTTAAATAGCAAAGTTTAGTGTAGGAACATGGACTTTACCCATATTCCATATATCCTCTCTCTCCCAAGTCATTGACCTTTTGGTGATCAGTTGATTCCCTTGATTCTTCTCCACACAAATCCTCTTGGTTTGGTAGATTAAACACATCTTTCTCAGCAATATGTTTCATGTTGTCATTGCAGTCAAACTGCAGTGGCTCAGAGTGCATTACTGCCACCTCTCCCATGATGCTAACTATCTTCAGATAAGATTATAAGCTATCTAGAAGTAAGCAGTAAGCCTGGTGACCTGCAAGTAAGAAAATATTTAGAAATGAGCTCCAAACTTCTAAAAGGCATATGTTTTCACCCCATCTAGCCAGGCAAACACCTAAGTCTCCTACACTGCTGGGGGATCTACTGAAAGCAGCAGCCACAAAATTGAGTCAAGGTTGGCCGGCTCCAATCAGTAATGCTTCAAATGGGAACACAACAAAACAAGAGAATATACAACAATTCCACATAACTACAATGTAGCATTTGGATGCTCGACAGTCTCTGGCAGTAAATAAAAACCAATAGCATTGAATGATCATTTGATTCCTTGAAGAACCCGTGGAATCCAACTATACTGGAGCACACCAATAGACACTCCAACCTTAAAAGCAATAAATCACTCGATCAAATGTGTTTCGAATAATGACAACACAGTAGATATGCCTTGATTTCATTGTCCATGATGGACAAGGACAAGCCTACCTTACTTGACAGTTCTGCACTGACTCCTCCAACCACTGAAACTTACCAATAACAAATATTTAGTAAGGTTAACTATTCCATCAATTTTTGCTAAATTTTTAAATAAGCCTTTATAGTCTATAATATTTAAATCGGACCCCTATACGGCTATACTTCTAACCTGGAACTGAACCAAGTAGCCACAACTTAATTAAGCTCCAAGATGTGCTGATAGTTGGCGTTTGGAAGTTTAGAAAAAGCTTATAAAAACAGCTTAGACTTCCAAAACCTCTTTTCACTTTATTTTTAATAAACTTCTTGGAATAGCGTATCAAAATAAGCTCTTTCACACTAAATGAGAACTTAAACTTAACCGTGTAAACTAGTCCATAGAACTTTTTCAAAATGCTCTAAAAAGGCATGTCATAACATAAATCACTTCTATAAATCCAAATAAACTCTTCCAGTACTATCTGACTGTAGGTCCTGTTGGCTACACTATTTTGACTCCATTAACAACTGTTTATGACAACCGGCCCTTCTGTGCCGGCGTTATAGTGGACTTGATTATAAAATTTTATATTTAGTTAGGATTAAAGTGAAGACTCAAATAAACTAAGAACATATTTGAAAATTTTAGAATTATAAAATCTTGACTCATCCATATTCAAGATTCCAGAGCATGACGCCCTTATCCATATTCAGAATAGGTTTGTCTCTCCTAGCAACTTGATCAAGAGACATAGATGAAATGTAGGATGGAAGAAGAAGTGGAATTTGGTATAAATTCCACAGGATGCTTGAACAATACCAAATTCCAAATGGCATGTACCATCAGTAGACGCTCATAAAGGATAATGTAGACAAAAAGGTAACGATAAGGTAATAAAGACGTGCCTTTTTGGGCCACGCTACCCTCCATAATTAAAGAGAATCCTTGTGATGTTTGTAATTGAGTGGACCACTTTGTTTGGATACAAATTTTACTTTCCTGCAAAACGCTACCGACAGCAACAAAATCACTCTCCCACTTCAAAACATCCTTAAATTTCTCCCTCACGAATCCCCTATACCATAGCCCCTTGCGCGTCCATATAACTGACAAGGAGCATGTGCAGAGATTCTCGATACTAGCTAAAAAATAGTGGGTTATACTATAAAGGTTGGAAAATACAATCTAGGAAACCGAGATAAATTTATTTTTTAAAAAAATATTGTTAAAACTCACCCATTTAATTTCTACATGATTTATACATAGTTTCTAATTAAAAATTTCTACTTTCACTTATCCTTAGAAAGTGTTTTTAGGACAGTTTTAGTCTCCCAATTCTCAATACTACAATTTTAGTCTTGCAAAACTTTCAAAATTATTCAACCTTGTTTCTTCGGTCATAACCAAAATCAAACATATTTAAACTATGAAAGACAATGATCATGAAAACATTATAGTCAGAGCCAAAAATCCAATTAAGTCAACAAAATACTAAGAGCATGCTTAATTTCTACTTTTTACTTGAGTTTTCCATCATAAATTGGCCGGCATTCTTTCCGGGCCTATTTATTCAATCAAATAGGGGTGGGGTGGGTTTGAACATAGGGTGGCTAGGCTCAAACATGATTTGAAGAATCAATATTCATAACTACTGATTATTGATTAGAATACAAATGAGGTAAGTCATAAGGAAATATGGCAGATTGGTAGGCAAGAAAGAAAGGAATGAGAATCGAAAAGTAGAAAGAATGGAAAGAGAAGAGAAGGAACGAACTTTGGAGATTGGAAGAGGGAGGGCACTGGGCAGGGCTATCCGATTGTGTGTTCCCTGCGCCACCGGCAGAAGAAGGAGGAATGAGAAGGGAATTTATAGGCATGCCTTTCCTTTGGAAACTGTCACTTTCATTGCTATTTTGCAGCTTCTTCGACCATAGGGACACGTAAACACATAAATGAGCTACGTGTCAACACCATATCTCTTCTCTCTCACATGGTCGGTTTATCTTTCCTACTACTCAAACTCCAGTCCTTTTTTAATTTTTTCAAAAAATATATTAAAAAATTTCAAAATCCACACTTTTATAGTCTTCTTTACTCACTTAATGTATAACTCCTACGCTTAAGGGTTAATATTTATGACAGCTTTTATTTTATCGATACTGACCCAATTATGATAATCCTTTTTATTTTGACAACTCCACTCACACAATAGTAATAGATAACTCTTTTTATGAACATGTCTCGTATCAAAAGTATGAATTGATAAAAATATAAATTACCAAGAATTTCTATGCTAATAACTATTGACATAGGCATATAACTAATAAAAAATAAACACTCATTTTCTTCTCTATTCAATTCAATGATAACAATGTCTGAAAAAAAATTGATAACTTCTAGAGACCTATTTCCCTGATGTATCCTTAACTAATTATATGCCTAACATTGATATTAATACTGTTCTCTCGTAATTTTTAAGAGAGGCCTAATAATGTATTAATGTTTTTATATTTCAGTTTATCTGTAATTTTAATTTTTGGATTCAACTTTTTTAGAGTAAAAATGTATGTAGTGAAAAAAAAATAGATATTCATGTATAGTATTTGAAGTATTTTGTACTCAGTATGTTTGAAATTAATGATGGATACATCTTTACTTATTTGCGTTGCAAATATTCTTAGTTTTAACGTGTATAGTTTTAATTGTTCATAGGTTTTAAGGCAAAAAGTAATATATAATCTGAGAACTTGATTATTGATAATAATTTTCTGAATTCCTAAACTACTACTTTTCATAAAAAGAACTGGTCCCTAAAGAATGATATTAATCTATCTCTTGCTTTCTAAACAATCATTCAACTTCAAAGCTTATCACTTGATAAACAATTATGAACTTACAAAATGAAGATGCATGGAATTTTACCAAACGTGGCAACCATATATGTACTTCGATGGTTGCTTCCCTTCGTCTATCTTTGGCATCTCGCTTGATGGGGCGAAAAGAGAAAATGCCTAATTACGTGCCAAGTGGAAAGTTTCAGCTTATCATGTTCCTAATAATGCGCTTCTTGACAAAGACGGCCTTTAATGAAGCCAAATAAATAATTAAAGAATGTGTCAATCATTGTATGATTTACCGAATGAATTTAAATTCTAAACTCCGGTCAAAGAATAATTTGTATACGGTTTATGAATCCGTGTAATTTAAGAGATAAAAAAATAATTTTTTATTTAAAAATATTATTAGTATCCACTCACATTGATCCACGTATAATAACAAACCCTTTTTATAACCACACAAATATTTACGTGCTGCTAATAGGATCCATGGGTATTGGTCAAGGAAGATGACAAACTGATTGCGATCATTCGCTATTAATGGATATGCTTAATCATATATTAGCGTAAGAATTATGTCTAACCAATTTTCTTATCTCAATTATATAGTAATTTGCTGATTTGAAACCTAGATAAGTTTCGAGGTTTGATTGTGCATTCAATCATGCATGAATATTTTGTCTATTGCCATAACGACAAACTATTACCTAAACAATGGTGTTGGACTATGATAATTATTCATACCAAGGAGCCACAAGATATAGGAAAAGAAACATTGGACGGCGTGGACGGCGTGTTGTGCAACCATGTCAATTTTTTTTATCAGATGCAAGGAAAAATCATTACTAAGGATCACAAAGTATGTCTAACACGTGATTAATTTTTTAAAAGTAAGGTTTCAGATTTACATATTATAAATGAAACAAATCACTAATAGAAAAAGCTAATCTTATTATAATGTTGATTTCCCAGCTCAAATTAAATTATCTTTAATAAAGGATACTCATGATTAAAAAAAATGTCCAAATCAAATATGCCTATCCATTTGGGAAAGAAAGAAACAGAGTACCCTTGAAATTTTAACCGATCTCAGCCATGCAAATGATTGATACCTCAACCGTTTAAGTCTTTTTTTACCTTTTGAGATAGTAATATCTCTTCTAACGATGTTCTTGTTGAACTTAAGTAGGGTGGGGGATAAGCTCACTGCTTATGCACATGTCTATTAACATTTCTTTGCACCTTTTATTATGTGGCGTCAAACGATTTATCACCTGTGTGTATCCTCCACAAGGAGACACCACAACTGAAATCACGGGATGCCTTGGAACCACATGCATATCTCCTCCTTCAAAAATCATTTGAGAATCATCGAATCAATTAGGACATCTAGCACATCTAGAAATAGTGTATGGTAGGAATGAAATATCAAATTTAATGAAAATGTCAATTCAACTATTAGTGCACTACTTGACAATCGGGACTAGCTCATTTGATTGAACAAGCTACATGAGTTGTTGTGAGCCCCCATACAATTTTGATTCCTATGGGGGAAAAACAATTAGTGCACTACTTGTATGGCTCCATGCAGGCGCCAAGCAACAACCCCAGCAGAAAAGCCTAAGATGTCCTGAAAGATAGGTAATGGGTAGATTTCAAACACACTTCAAGCTTAGAGGGAAATTCATCTAGTCGCAGATATCTACAAGGCCCCATCATCAAATAGGAATAATACCTCGGATTTTTGTAACAACCTTCTGCAAGGCACGCTGATAAAAACACAACAGACAAAACTCTCAATCACTGCAGCCAGAAGATCAAGAACATTCAGGTATGTAGAAAGGAACACAGGCAAGGAAACAATTATTAAATGATATTAAGTTTAATGAATATAAAGCATAGCGTTTAGATAAATTTATTAGAATTGAGAATAAGTAAATTCTCAAATTAGTTTTTGATATTATACAAGTCAATTGAGATTTTAAAGAAAAAATCCTCCATTATCCCTACAAAACATCATTCACTTCAGTCCTTTTTGCTGCAAAACGACTGAAAAATAAATTAATTTAAAATCCGAGAGACTAAAATGTCATACACTATAAAATCTCAAAGATTAATTTAGGGTTTTACTCATATGAGAAATTTTTACTTACACTAAATTCATGGTGGTTTGATCCGCAAAAAACATCCTAGTCCCAATGCATGTTACAAAACTTAACGTGATCCTGACTGCTTGGTTGCTTCCCTTCTTTCTTTTGGCACCATGGAGTTCATCCTCCCTTCTAACTTGTAAAAGAACCCGATGGTATATTGTGCCTGCCAGATGACAGCCTCCCTCATATATGCCATAAAGAAGCCACCTCAAACCTCCAATAGCCTTGAACGTAACCCAGGTCAAGCAACACCTACATTGCATATGGAAGGTCAAGAATCTTTTAGCTTACTAGAAAAGAAACACAGTATAAGGAAAAAAGATAATGCATTTGTAAATGAATTTTAATAACACAAAAAAGGGAAAACAAAACTGACATATGAACAAATGTTAGAACTATAGAGAGCACTTCAAGAAAGTTACTTCTGCAAAAAGAGTGTTGGGATTTCATGAACTGGATGGTTGTGAAACCTTCCTGAAAGCATAACTATATCCTTTTAAATTCTTACAAACTGATTGCTTAAGGATCATTGGATAGGCACAAAAATGAGCTTTAATCCAAGCATGGTCAATTTATTTTCAAAACAGGTCAGTCATTGGATGCGCTGAAAAAGCAGAGGATTTTCAGCTACTTGAGAACTTAAATCATGTGCTATAGGCTGGAGCAATCCACTATTGGACAAGTCTTCCAAGGCCTTAATGTCTTGTTGCAAACGGGCCACATGTAGAATGGTATGATCAAGAACTAAAGGATCATCTGGCGGATTATGGAGAAGGGTGAGCAAAGCCTGCTTATAAATTTGAGCAGATAATAATGGCCTTGCAACCTGCCGACTTCTACAGAAAGTTGCCACCTTGATGACATGTTTACAAAGGTTTCCCACCCTAGACCAGGAACAATCACAAAGTGAAAATTCTGAACCAGGATTCCAAACTGTATACACCAAGTTTCTGTCAGTCTGAGATAAGACTTTGGCAAGATGGAGATTTTGCTCATCCAGTATCACATCAACATCTGGAATATGAAGTGCGTGATACCAAGCATTAGGGGAGAAAGAATTGTTCCGTAGATTCTCAAAATACCCAGTCTCTGAACTGTATTGATCTAGCCAGTATAATGACTGAAATTCAGTGGTTAAAGTGTGGATTAACCAGTCAACTCTTTGCCAGGAACTAGCATAATTCTCCTTCAAAAGCATGGATTTTAATTTTAGGTGATAGGATTCTATTGCAGCATGTGGCTCAGGAGTTGTCACAGGGAGTGATTTTATGGCATTAATCCACATATCTGCATGAGAAAGCACAATAATATTATTATTCAAGTTTCAAGAAACAGTATTAATGCTCAGAATGTTCAGAAATGATTGGACACTCCAGTAATTATAACGAAAACAGTTATTCAATTGTAGAAATAGTGTGATTGTTGCGCAACAAAACTTAAGGCACTCGCTTCAAGGTGTGACAAAAAATGCAATTATTTGGATATAAAATCCAAATTAGTGTTTTGGATCAAGATTGATTTACAGAAAGAGCAGATATTTCTTCAAGGAATACAAAATGAACCATCACTCGAAAAATACCTATACTAGCTAGCCAGTGGCTCTTGAAATAGTCAATGAAGACACACTGGTCAACAAAAATTTGCATAAGTTCTTCAACTGCATCCATAGCATTTGGCCCACATCTTGTACAGTACAGAATCCATCCCAGGTGCCTAAACATCTCCTTTTGCACCACAAAGTTGCAGCACTTCTTGAAAAGTTTTTTTATCCAAGTACGGCGAACATGCCAGGCACATAATAGGATGCGACACTGAAAAGCCTCTCTGCAATAAGCAAGATCTCACTCCATTTGCTATTAAGGTGGGTTCTCCGAAAACTTTTTTATATATAAAAAAATCATGAAACAAAAAAGAACCACACCCATCTCATCTCTTTACCTTAGGATAGAATAGTCAAAAGATGGATCATCCAACAAAATAGCATTAGGCCTCCATCTGGGATCCTTGGTTCGTAATCTTTGAGATAGCAATACCAGCCATTTATGAATATCTTTCCCAACAAATGACGAGGTGATGATCCAAGCAACTGGTATTGCATTTTGAGATGAATCGAAAACAAGTAAAGAACATACAGGATACTGTCATGGATAAGAAAGAAAAAATTTATAATTAAAAGACAATCTAAATTCTGCTGAAATAATAATTTTTCATTGGAAACAGAAAGAGGAATATGCATAAGTCAAGTCATGGTTATGTTGATGAAATTCATGAATTACTAATGATCTAGATGTCATATGCAATATATGTTTTTTCTAAACATGTTTTCTTGCCATCAAACTTCATCTTAAACAAGTTAAAAGTTAAACCCTTCAGGCAGTCCTGGCTTCAGGTGTAACAAACTTTATAATAAAATGTACATACATAGTTTCCGTGTTTGAGAAGGTAAAAAATAGTACATACAAAAACCATGTGCAATACCTTAAGCTTCTTCAAGCCAAAAGTTGAATGGAAAGAAATGAAACTATTATTTCCATAGCGAAGCATTTGTTGCAGCTGCCAATCTGTTTGTATACCCAAAACAAATGAATCTGAACCCGAGTTATCTTGGGAATAGAAAACATGCTTCTGATGGCGCTCAACCCAGATCCTTATGCTGCTTTCATCATTTTCATGTAGCTCATGTGAAGAATTACGAATAGTCCTTTCCATATTACGCACATCATTTCGAGTGAGAAAATCATCACGGTTTTGGGGGCCACCATGCTTCTGCATCACCTCTGCATGGTGCTGCATTATATTGTCCAACGATATCCCAACATAAAGCATAGACATCACTTTCTGGCGTAACTCCTCTGAAATTCGAGGAGCATACATAGCCCTTGTCCCTGCTGCATCCCTGTCAAGTAATCCGTGACACGGTGCCCCTGATTTATCCACATGCCTCCTTTGGTTATAAATAATCAGGGCAAGGAGGGGCCGGGTATACAATCTTTTAACAGTGAAATGACAAAGGCAGCCTCTCATCATGTGACGTCTCCCTGGTCTGCTCCCCTTTCCAGAAGCAGGTTTAGCATTCATGCCACCATCCCCTACACTTGAGTCACTCTCTCGGTAGTCTTCGGGACCATAAGAACACCAATATCTAAATATCAATGTATAATTCTACATTGTTAAATAGATGGATCTTTCGAGATTTCAAAACAACTTTTGAAATCTGAGTCAAATCAATCACTTCAGTCTCGAAGAGTTCAAAAACCTTTCAACAATCCCTAACTTTAAAAAATCGGCATTCACTTTAGTTCTTTTAAATACAAAACACTAATGAAAATTAACGTGAAAAAATGACTAGAATAAACAACCTTATGTAATATTAGGGATTAATGGATTTCTTTTTCCAAATTTCAACGAAAGACACATCCAAGTTCAACTAATTCAATGTTGAGATCTATCTTGATGGGATATGGAAATATCAAGGATGAGAATGACAATTTAAAGATGGAAAATGCTAACTAGTGCCTGAGTGTATGGGTTAAGGTATGAATATAGTAAGTTTTCATTTAAAATTATCATTATATTCACTCACACTGATTTTTAAGCAATTTTAACTCAATTTCCAACCAAAACTTTCCATGCCCAATCTTTAATAATGCCCTTGGGGCACTAGTCAATATGGCCCTTTAAAGAATTGAGCCACAGATCACACCAATTATAACATGTAAAAAAAGAACAATTCAATGTGTAATTGAAATTAAACATAATCTTACAGTGTATATTCAAGATAGCCATCAACCCTTGGTTTAGCTATGCTTCCTACAGGTCTCTTCCTTCTAGATTCAACACGAAAACTCGCAGGGCATTCGGGGTTAGAAGATTCCCCTTTGACAAAATCATCAACTCTAGCAAAAGGAATTAGGGCAATATCATCACCCCCTTGGCGACCACCTTCTAATTTAACCCAATTAATGTGAGCAGCAGAAAGTTCAGGACAAGGAGGGTCTTGCACGGGAAGGTTCAGAATATCCTCCATTCTCGGCATCTATAATTCCCAAACATTCATTCACTCATTTCATCATCAATTTGTGCTACAACAACACCTCGTACTAAACATTCTTATTCTTAGTTCGCATTTTTTTTTATCATGCACATTCTTGGAAATTGAAACGGGTAAAGAAAATTATGTGAAAACAAGAGTGAAAAAAACCTTGATCGGAAGATTTAGGTTACCTCGGTTGCATTCGCGTCGGTGAAGAGTACGTACCAATTTCAGAAGAACAATAACTCGGAGTGTGAGAGAAAGTTGAGAGTATACAGTAACACAAATGAAATGAACAAGAGGCACCGTACGCCTGACGCGTCTCTGCTCACAATTCATACTGGGCTTTTAAGCCCGTTTCCACGGCCCAGTAAAAGGTTGGGCTGGTTTATATTTTCACTATATAAATCGGTAAAGGTGTTGAAAACCAAAAAACAAAAAAATCTCTCTCCAAAAAAAAAATCGGTAAAGGTGTTTAGATGTTTTTTTAAGAGTAAGACTTTTTTCACCAAAAAATAAAATAGTAAGACTTTAGAGTAGGCTATGTATCAAATTAGTTTTCAAGTAAATTGAATCATTTAATAAATCTCAATTGTAACATCTTAGTCAATTAAATTAATTAATGATGCATTGTGAAATTAAATTAAAAAAATTTGGCGGATTAACAAGAATTAAATTAAATAGTCAGGAATGAGATTAAATTATTAAATTAATTGAGAGAGTGATTTAAAATAAAAATTCAAATAGTAGATTCTTAGTTGCCAAAGATGAAAGAAAAATTAAATTGGTGTTTAAATGATAGAAAAGAATTAAATGAAAAGGAAATAAGAGAAAAGGATTAATTAAAAGTAAAGGAAAATAGAAAATGTGAGGCAAAGTTACCAATATGCCCTTGGATAATTACATAACATTTTCTAAGCCATTGCAATGATCTTCTTCGTGCGGAAAAAAAAAGTCGAGAGTGAAAGAAAGCCATTGCCATAGCTTCGTGCTCAAATTGGAACCGTAATTGACACTAAAACTTTAAATAGATTGCATTTTTAAAATCTTGGCACTGAGGTAGTTCATAGGTAGTTCCAATTTTGCATTCCTTCTTCCTTTTTCTCTATGGCTGAAAAATGAGGTTCTATGATAGGGTGTCATTTTTAACCATGGATGACCTTTAAAATCTTGGAAATCATGATAGGTGTAGTTAGCGGTGTTAATTTTGCTTTTCTCTTTCTTTTCCTTTGGCCGAGCATGATGTTTGTAAGGATGGGATTTTGATTTTCAATTTTATGGCATTTCAAAACTTGATTATGGACCTTAGCATGATGGGTGTTGTAGAATAACTTATGGGTGGTGATTTTGGTGTTTCTAGGTTACGAATCGAAGGTCGGAAGATTAATCGACGCGGTAAGGCTTAGAAACGGAGGTCGAAAGTGATACCGATAAAGTATAATAGTCTCTTTCCCTCCGGGGTCCCTTTCATCAGAGTGACTCCTAATGCCTCATCTGAAACAGAGAAGTAAAGAATCAGACATTCACCAGGGCCAAGTCTTACTAGAATATGAGGTATAGACAACACTTCCTTTAAATTTTGAAAAACTCCATTTTGCTTTGGCCCTCATTCAAATTTCTTGGTCTTTTTAAGGATCTTATAGAGGATGAGAGACTAGTGTGTCATCTTCGACATGAAGCGTGCCAATGTTGCTATCTTGCCAGACTGTAGTTCTCATAGATTCTTAGGATTTTGGAGCTTCTAGATCGCTTTGCACTTGTCTCGATTAGCTTCAATGCCCCGTTGAGTCAACATGAACTCCAAAAATCTTCCACCATGTACTGCAAAAGTGCACTTGAGGGGTTTGAGACGCATATTGTACTACCGGAGGTATTGAAAAATCTTATAAAGATCTTCGACGTCGTCCTCTCCAACTAGGGTCTTGGTAATAATGTCATCAATATACACCTCCACCAGCTTCGTGTGCATGCCATTGAAGACTTTGTTGAGCATGCGCTGGTATGTTGCTTCAGTGTTTTTTAACCTAAACGACACGACAGTGTAGCAAAACATACCCTTGTCATTTACGAACGTCGTCTTTTCTTGGTCACTTTCCCACATTGGAATTTAATTATAACCAGAATACGCATCCATGAAGGATAAAAACTAGTACCCAGACGAATTATCAACCACTCTGTTGATGTTGGGCAAGGGGTAAGGGTCCTTAGGGCAACATTTGTTTAGATCAACATAATCTGTGCATATGCATCATTTTCTGTTGGACTTTTAAACCATTACCACATTCGAGAGCCATGAGGAATATTGAATTTCCTTGATAATTCCCGTCTTCAATAATTCCTCTATTTGTTCACAAGCAGCCTTTTGTTTTTTCGGGCCCAAGCATCTTTTCTTCTGGCAACCAGTTTGGTTTTTGGATACACAGAAATCTTATGGCAATAAAAATTTGGATCCATACAAGGCATATCAACAACTGTCTAGGCGAAAAGGTCTCTGAACTCCTTAAGCACTGCCAGCAACCATTGTTCCATCCCAGGATCAAGCTTCTCATTCCCAAAGCAATCACCTAAGACCCTCCATCCGCGGTAGGCTTGGACGGGTTAAGTAGGTCAATCTTCAACTTCGCCCTAGGGTCTAGATTGACCAGGTTAACAGAACTTGCAGCAGTGCCTCCATCATTCAGCTGGTGTTTCGTATTGAAGGTCTCTAGTTTCACCATATTAATGCTAAGGTTGTAGCAATACCTTTCCATCTCTTGATCACCTCAAACTAAGGACACCTTGTTGTCCTTATCAATACACTTGATGAAGAAGTATAGGGTTGATACAATGGCTTTCATGGCATTCAAGGTGGGACGACCTATGATGTCATTGTACGGGGATTGGATATTGATGACCAAGATTTTTGACTTCACCGTCCCGGCTCCAGGTTCACCATCAAAGGTGATGCGAGTGTCCAAGTAACCCTTAGTGGGTTGCTTAGCTTCATTGAAGGCAGTCAAGTCCTGCATGTACGACTGCAAATCTACATCAGTCAGACCTATCCTCTTGAAACAGTCTTAGAAGAGGACGTCATAGGAGCTTCCTTAGTCCACAAGGATCCTCTTCACATCTATGTTTGCAATCACTACCATAATCATTACAGCATCGTCTCCTCCCGGGATTGTGTCCAAAGTCATCATCAGAGAAAGAGATTGGAGAGGTTTACACTCCGTCTCTAAAGGGACGGTTGTCTTGTTTCTTGCCTTAGACAGATAAGATCGTGCAATGATGATTCCTCCATGCCGTGATTGACATGTCACCTCCCACAAAGCCTCCTGCGATCATGTCGATCACCTTGTGCCTACCCCATTTTTTAGGGGACTGTATCCGTTCTTCCTTCTGGATTGCTTCTATGAGCAATCCCTTCTGTTTCTCAATGGAAGTGAACCTCTTGGGATCCCAGTTGTCATCAAGATTTGGGGATCGATCTCTGTGCTTTTTTTATGTGTTTAGAGCATCTAAGGACTTATTTTTGAAGAGGTACTGCTTTAGTTTTCCCTCATGAATCAAAACTTCAATAATATCTTTCAACTGTCTACACTCATCAGTTAAATAAGCGGTCTGCTCATTGAAGTCGCAATACTTCTTCGGGTTGCCAGGTCTTTTGATTGGGGCAGGCTTCCTAACTCCATACACACTGAAGGAATCCCAACCTACTTCCCTCAAGATCTGAGAAGGCTTGGTGTTAGGGGAGCATAATGACTAAACGTCACAATACATTTATCTTGTTGTTGAGGTTGCCGCTCTCTACCTCGATCCTTTTGAGGTGTTTTATCACCCTTGGGCTTCTCATTCTCCTTCTCCACACGTGGTAAAGAAGATAATGGCTTGCTTCTAGCCGTCGTGGCTTCAAAATGCATCTCAATACCAACATATTTAGAAGCCTTACGTATAAACTCTTCAAACGTCATGGGAGGTCTCTTTGTCAAGGACAAAGCAAAAAGAGACTTAAGTTGTAAGGCCTCAATGACGATATGCAGCTGAATAGCCTCCGTTAGATCTAGGACCATTACTGCCTCTTTATAGAATCTTTTCAGAAAAAGTCTTTTAAGGATTTTGTCCTACCCTGCTTGATCTGAGCCAGGGTGTAGGATATCTTGGGCACATCCCTAGAGATCACGAAGTGTTCTCTGAACGCTTCAACCACATCTTCCCAATAATTAATAGATGTAGAAGGAAGTTCCTTAAGCTAGCTTAGGGCTTCCCCCGTTAGTGTGCGAGGAAACATGCAACACATGACGTCGGCTTCAGCTCCAAGAAACATATCTTCATAAATAGTGCTTGCATGGATCTATCTCTCATGTGTACTTTCCAATGGAGAGAGGCTAGGTAGTCTACAAGTGTCGAGGAATAGGGACACTCATGAGTATCCTTGAACAAGTAATGCTCAACTTATACCCAAGAGGAGAAGTACCAAAGTGAATACCCTTTCACCTACGGTTTTGTTGTTCCATATGGGATTATGTTTGTTGTTCCCCATCATACGTAACAATCTTAGAATAATGAGGCGTGTGGGACACCTCAAGCTTTGATACTTCAAACTGGTGTTTCACCAGGCGTTGAACACCCACGCCTAAGCTCAGCAATCTCCTCCCTGAGCTGCCTGATGATTTCATCCCTAGGATCGGGAGTCATCATAGGTACAACTCGCTTTGTAGATGCACTTAGGTTCTCAAAGGCTAAATGCCTTGGTTCCAAGTATATGAGATCCTTAACATGTCCTTTAGGAACTTTTTCCTTCATCAAGACTTATCTTTCGATCGTGAGCATGGGAATCAAATTTACAGGTCCTACCGGGTGTGCCAATGAACTAGTCTTGACTAGGGTGCAAGGTCCAATGTAGAGACTAGTCCTTAAGAGATGTTGAAAGTCTAAATTTTACAACGGTCCAGTGGGGATTCAGTATTATATCCTTTACTCTAGTGGGGAAATAAAGGTCTTGAAGTGTTTCCTCGTACCAAAATCACCAGCCTTACACATTGTACGGTGAAAGAGGGTGTCCCCTGCAAGGAAACTCTAACGCTTAAGTTAGTGAAAATTTAAGGGGTACATCAGAGCTCGAGCATGTTCAAGATAGAATGTTTTACCTTTCATTATTTGTAAGTTTATATACCTTAGAGTAGTGGAAGAATCGTTTCGGGTAGGTTAATTTACCATACAGCATAATTTTGATCATTTGTAAAAAGGCTGACACGCAATAGTGACTGTATCTACCGACTATACCTTTTCATCAGTCACTTAGCAGGTTACTTCCTCAACACACGATTGCATATATAAATCAACTTTGACCTTCAAGTATTAAGTGAATGACTCATACCAGTGTTACGTCATGAGTCTCTTGCGCGGCATTAGGAGTCAATATTGTATTTTAATAATTATGCAATGCTGGTCTTACATGACTGCTTTTAGGTCGAATGACCTTTCTGCGGTATTGAGACCAGATTAGATTTCAATATATTTATTAAGTTTATATATTATGTGAAGTGTTTATTAAAAGAATCAACATTTATTGCTAAAACCTATTAAAATAAATATTATATTTAAAATTAAAATGGTTTAAATAAAATATTATACAGAAGATTTAAAATATTAATCGTTGTGTATCAGAATGAAATAGAGTTATGCGTTTATAAAAATATAGAGGGTAAAAAGAGAATCATCAAAATTATTAAATGATAGTAATTGAAAAGCACCTCTCAGCAAAAGAAATAAGTTTTTATAACTAGTTTAGTTGCATAACGAAACACACACATATATGACTAATGTTTAGCAAAATTGTATTTAATTATACCAAAGATTCATGTAATTATACCATTTTCGCATTTCTTTGATGAGAAATTAATCCATGTGATGTTGCTGACCCATTAATCCTATTTAATACCCTATTCAAATGTTACACCCGTAACAATGCATAAATCTTGACCATTGATTAAATTTTCTCTCCAGATCGATGGTTGAAATAGATTTAATTAGGAGAATCGGTTAAAAGTTATCCTTGTCAAGATGTAATAAAATGGTCATTCATTGGCGACAGTGGAAATTAGCAACATTTTATGATTGGAATTGAGTGCTTACAAATGATGGGGACATGACCTACTAGTGCTTTCATGAATTAACCAATTGCTTAACCCTTTTCGGATTTTAAATGATGGAATCCTACAAATATTTTTTTAGCTTAAATCGTTAGGCTAGAACAATCCCATTATAATTGATACATTTGTTTAATGGTAATTACTTACTACTTTTATGGACATGAATATAAAAGAAGAGTTTGTTAATATGTTAGCCTTAAACATTAATGAAGATAACAATATTTTATTGAAAAATAACATATTTTTTTAATATAATTAGGGATTACACTCATAAATATAATTCATGAATAAATCTGCGTATATTTAGTAAATAAGTGATTACAAATATTACACTACTTTAATACTCGCATTCTTATACTATTTGTTTTTTAGACATATTTACATATTAAGACTTATTTTCATTTTATATTTCTTATCAAAATAATATTATATTTAGTATTACATTTTGTTCAAAATATAAAACAATATTTGTGGAGTTTTGTTATCCCATAATATAAGAAAAATTATATTTTTTTAATATCGATAAATATTTATCTACTAAATAAGTCTTTTACATACTATCTTAATGCAACTAATATTGTGTAACAAATGATATTAATTGTTTTAAAAGATTATTTCTTTTTATCTATCACTTTAAGAGTTCAATAAAATATTTATTACTTATTTTCTTAATATACTCTCACTCTTCAAATAAACAACCGCTATAATGAAGAAGTGGAATAAACGAGGAGAGAGAGAAGCACAAGGTTAAATTATGTATTTAAATACCATTTAATGATTTTCATAATATGTGTATTTTTAAAATTACGCTAAATAAAAATGAAGAAAAAAAGTATTTGATAACACTAATGTTAATAATTACTAAACTGGTCTAGACCGGGGTGTAGAGATCGGCCTCACAACAGTCCTTTAGACTATTAAAATGTTCAGATTTTACACCGATCAAGTGAGAATTTAGTACTATCTCCTCAATTCTAGTGGGGAATAAAGATCTTAGAGTGATTCCTTATACCAACAGCATCAGTCTTATGCGTTGTGAGGCGAAAGGGGATGTCACCTACAAGTCAGTGAATTTTCAATGGAATTTCAGAGCTTAAGCGTAAGTTTAAGAGAAAATGTTTTACCTTTGTTACGTTGGTGCATGAGAATTTATACCTGGAGGTAGTGAAAGAGTCTTATTATTCACAAAGTCTTCCGTACGATGTGTTAGTATTTTTTTAATCCCTTGCAGAAAGACTGACACATGGCTCTACCTACCAGTCAGTCACTTTGCAGGCTACTTGTTCAACACGTTGATGCATAGGTCAACCATGACTTTCCGGTGTTGAGAAAATGACTCGCATCAGGGTCGGTTCAGAGACCTTACGCGTGACTCTGGAAATCCGGTGTTAGGACGCCAGATGGGCGTCGATTTTGAGGGCGGATACCATTGTGTCCAGGCACCGGATCAACTACTTTCAATCATTATTTTTTATATGTATAAAATTAGTTACTTTTCTTATATTTAAAATTTGAGGTATGATAATATACTATGATTTTCTTCTTTATTATTACAATTATTCTTAAATATTGATTTTGATGGATACTTATCAGTACGTGCTAGGTAAAATGTGTAAGTAGTACACTACTTCTGACCTATCTAGTCCTCCTTCTTTACATTGCAATGAATATGTTAACTGTGTCTGTTTGAGACAACAAGTTTATAGTTTTTTAAAGACACAACACTATCTCAATGAACTTCTTAAAAACTATAAGCTACTCAAAAATCATAAGCTATAAGCTACAAGCTTGTTTTTATCAAATAGACTCTAAAAAAAGTTATTAGAAACGAGATTGATACAAATAGTAAGTGATTTAATATCGCTTAAGCAAAGTTCTAAATTTGAGTCCTTATGTAAATAGAAGTTAAAAAATTGGCTCAAACCTCACATATCATATCCAAATATGTGATTCAAGATAAACAAAATTACCTATGAAAGGGATCCATATGGAAAAAGGAAAAATAGGTTATTAGTAACTCTTAGTTAAATGAGAGTTTAATAAAAGTGAATTGGTCATGGTCTAGGGGGCCGACCTCGAGACTAGTCATACCATGAGAACTAGAAAGAATGTTCTAGCTTTGATATCATGTTGAACGTTCTATCCTAAAACCAATTGGCGATGATTAGAGTGACCCAACATGTATCTAAATCATATGAAATACTATGAAGCAGACGATGTGAGACTCCCAACACCTTAAAAGAAACTCATTACAAACTAATAAATCGAGTTGAAATCTTAATAATCAAAAGTAGGTTAGGTTTATAAGTTTCAAAGCATGCCTTGGGGTGAGGAATTTTCATTCCTACCTAGACAAGAAGAATAATTATTTGTAAAATAAAAAATTGGTCCCCACATTGACTTTAAATTCCTATAAATACAGAACTCTATTTTCCGATTCTCGTGCACTCCATACGTACTAGTTCTTCATTGCATTAACACTCCTCCCTCTTTCTTGAATTCTATGATGGCATCACCTTACCCTCCCCCTCCTCCGATTTCAACCACAGACCCCGAAGCCCCTCAAACCAATTCCAATTTCTCCGCCGTTCAGAAATTCAAAACCAACTTACTCTTCCGTTCAACCTGGCCCGAACTCAACGGCGCCATGGGCGACCTCGGCACCTACATCCCCATCGTCCTCGCACTTACCTTAGCCAAAAACCTCAACCTCGGCACCACCCTCATCTTCACCGGCTTCTACAACATCATCACCGGCGCCGTCTACGGCGTCCCCATGCCCGTCCAGCCCATGAAGTCCATCGCCGCCGTCGCCCTCTCCGACCCCACCTTCTCCGTCCCCCATATCATGGCCTCCGGCATCCTTACCGGCGCCATCCTCCTCCTCCTCGGCGCCACCGGCCTCATGCAACTCGTCTACAAACTCATCCCTTTATCCGTCGTCAGAGGAATCCAGCTCGCACAAGGCCTGTCCTTCGCGTTGACCGCCGTCAAATACGTTAGAAAAGTTCAGAACCTCCCAAAGTCGAAATCTTTGGACGATAGGCACTGGCTTGGGTTCGATGGGTTGGTCCTCGCCATTGTTTGTGTTTGCTTCATTGTGATAGTAAACGGTGCCGGTGAAGACAATGAGTCGGGTACCGGAAACTCAACAGATGATAATGATAATTATGGTTATAAGAACGATAACAGAGACGGAGAAGGGAGAAAAATGAATAAATGGAGAAAGGTTGTTTTTTCACTTCCTTCGGCTTTTATAGTGTTTGTGTTGGGTGTGGTTTTGGGCTTTATTAGGAGGCCTAAGGTGGTGCATGAAATTAAATTTGGGCCATCTTCTATAGAAGTGGTGAGAATGACAAGAAATGAATGGAAACAAGGGTTTATAAAGGGGACAGTGCCTCAATTGCCGTTGTCGATTTTGAACTCGGTGATCGCGGTTTGTAAATTGTCCTCTGATTTGTTCCCAGGTAAGGATTTCTCGGTGACATCGTTGTCGGTGACGGTGGGGACAATGAACCTTGTGGGGGGGTGGTTTGGGGCGATGCCGTGTTGTCATGGGGCGGGGGGGTTGGCGGGGCAGTACAAGTTCGGAGGGAGGAGTGGAGGGTGTGTGGCGGTTCTTGGTGCGGCTAAGGTGGTGTTGGGGTTTGTTTTGGGGAGTTCTCTGGCTCATTTTTTTGAGCAGTTTCCTGTGGGAATTTTGGGGGTGTTGTTGTTGTTTGCTGGGATTGAGTTAGCTTTGGCTTCTAGGGATATGAATACTAAGGAGGATTCGTTTGTTATGCTTTTTTCTACTGCGGTTTCCTTGGTGGGCTCTAGTGCTGCTCTTGGTTTTTTGTGGGGAATGGTTGCTTTTGTGCTTCTTAGGTTAAGGAATTGGATTAATGGTAAACCGTTTTCTAGTGTTTGGAAGCGTGAATGCCCCGTGCAGGTTTGAAGGTTAATTTGCTTGTAATGGCTTATCTTTGTGTTTTCTTCTATCAAGTTCCAATAACTGTGTCACACAGATTTCTTTTGTTTCTGTTTCTGATATTTCTTAGGAGAAACTTTCATTATTTGGATCCTAAAATTAATTAGTATGTAAGGTGTGTAAATGTTGTTTAGTTAATTAGTGTGAAGGTGAAGTTGTTGCTGCATATATTCATGATCATGCGTTATATGGACCATATGTAGTAAACTGTACGCAGTGGAAGTCACTTTCAATGAATCAACAACTTTCCTAATTCGCTCCGTACGGAATCTTCTACTATATGATACACGCATGTCTATTAATTTATGCCGTCGGGTACTTCTCTCTCTATATATATTACAAAGATTTATTTAACATACGCAACATTAACATTGATGCAATATTATAAAATTTACTAGATAAATTCAACATAATTTCTAATATAAAGTTTATTATTTTAATATTTATTCAGATTAGACAAATGCAGAGTATAGAGTCATGAAAACTGAGTTGCATGTGTCCATAATTTTTTAGGAGAGTTTTTTTAAAATATATTTGTAGTGAAGTGGCAGTGGATATACTCTAGCTAAGCATCAGTTTAGAATAAATTATGACCTGTTACAATGAGAATTATATATAGTATACTATCTTCATCTCTAATTGTTTTTACTTAATTTACATGTATTTAGGAAGTTAGTTAATTTAGTTAAAATCATTAAATTTATTTAATTTAATAATTTTAACAGCATAGTTGAAGTTGGGTAACAAAGGCCGAAGCATTTTTTCAATGACTCTAATTTCTTCGATCTTGTCTCCATATATACTGATCCGGTCTCGATACCGGTACCCAAGGCAGGAATGTAATTTCATATGACCTCGTTGTGCTACCGGTTTCACAGGTTTACCTCTGGACTGTAAACCCGTATGAAGCGTTCTCCATACCAGTATGTCCAGGTTCACACCTTGCACACTGAAAAGCATCCACGTCACCCGACAGAAGGTACAAGGTACAGCCGCAAAGGGGATTAGAATATCAGATACCAACTGTATCGGTGTACAAATTCTCCTATCATTGACTTTTGAGGCTGGTCCCCACTCCGGATTCTTAACCCCGGATCAGACCAGTTCAGATACGCATCTTGTTAACAATTGTCATCACATAAGAGAAGTAATTAGAAATTGATTCTTCTAATTTCATCCGAGTTGTTTTGAATTCTGCATGTATAGCCTGAAGTTGTTGCCTTTTTGCTCTAACAGACCCTTGGTACTTCTTCATTAAATCCCAAATATCCTTGGAAGTGTCTTTCTTCACGATGGTTTTCAGGATGGACCAGTCTTGAAACAAATGTTTCTTAATTTTTGTAATGTCCCCTTAACGATTCCTAATATTCATTCCGGGGCTGATTAAATCAGGGTAAATTTTTCACTTTTAAACTTTTTCGACAATAAACAGTAGGAACCCTAGAGTCAATTACTCAAAACGCCCCAAAACATCACTTTTTAACTCTGGTAATCAATTACAAGAATCCTGTAATCGATTACATGAGGCCTGGTAATCGATTACCAGAGGCCAACTTATGCACGAAATTGCCTCTACTCTCTGGTAATCGGTTACAAGGAAGGTTGTAATTGATTACCATCAGTATAGAGTGCAGAATTTGGTAGATTTTGGTATTGGAACTAACTTCCGCACCACCTAACTTGCCTATCTCAACTTTGATCACCACCAAACTTCATGACCACTGTATTTCCCCTCATTATGAACCTGTTGGCGCGGTGTGTGCCTCAAAATTTCAACATATGACAAAAATACGCACAAAAATGCATTTTACTAAATTTTGACCAACACCATGCACCAAACATAACAAATGCACTCCAAAGCAAATAAGGGTCATATACAAGTTCTAAATGTTCTTGGGAACATATTGGCACCCTCAGAGGATTAAATTCTAATTGGATCTCAAAAACACCTATTCAATTGGCTTAACTAGCCAATCTCACCTATTAACCAACAATTTAAATCACCAAATGCCTATTCTTAGCAATCTCAACCTATACACATGAATTCTACTCCAATCTCATCAGTCATCAATTCTATCAGCATTAATCAAGCAATTACACATATCACAAATGCCTATCCATTATAGTTTATTACAAGTCAATTGCTCTGTGCCACAAACACCAATCAAAGTATAGCCTAGTCATCAAGCACCCCAATCATAAAAAATCACATCAAACCATCACATGCATATATACATAGTTATCTCATCATGATCATCATCCTAGTCCTAATCACCACAGTTTCATCATCAATGCAACTATACACAACACCCATACTCACACAATTATCATAACACTAATGATTTAAAACAAACTGCACACAGACACATAATCACACACACACACACACACACACACACACACACATATATATATATATATATCATCAATTACTTGAATCTTTGGCATTGACTCCATACCGATCTCATTTAGTGTTCACCTCTGCGGTGTACTTCAATAACTTACCACCAGTCACTTAAAAAAATCATAGTAAGGGGATGAGTGATTGGAATTAAAGATTAATACATATATATATATATATATACACACACACATATACTAGGAAAAAATAATATAGCTACCTTCCTAGTTAAATATTACCTTTTTATCTCCTATACTTGTATACCACATTTGCCTCCAGTTTATTATTTATGCATCTCATTATTTTAATTTTAATATTCAACCATACCATCTTACCTAGTATATATATATATATATATATATATATATATATTTATATATATATGTGTGTGTGTGTGTGTGTGTGTGTGTGTTTGTGTGTGTGTGTATGTATCAACATCAATAACACTTAACTGTGCCAACATTTACCACAAACATGCCATCATATTTACAAGTCAACATCAATAAGATTTAATCATATCAAAACCATCAACAACCCATCAGGCAAATCGTACACTCATACACACCAATGTAATTTTATTTACTTTCAAATAATTCATCTAATCGACAATCATCAATTAATACCATTATATTATCATCACTATAAGCCCATCGACTATCAAATGTCTCATGTACACCAATATAAATTCATTTTATTTCAATACAATAATCACCAATTCATCATCAACCATGAAACCAAATCATGCAAGACACAACTGACTCTTAAACCAATATAACGACTCACCAGTATCCGGATATTAAAAGGGTCGACCTTCAGCTAGGGGTCCTACTTGTTACCCCGTGAACCGACTTAGTCCACTGAACCCTACTTGGTTCTCCACCTTAACTACCGGGTCCTAATTGACCACTAGGTAGCTCAACTAGGTCTGCTTGACCACATAAACCAAAAATAAGGGACAAATATATCGTCAGTCGTCCCCAACCACACAAACTATATAAGTTTATTATGAATCTCTGTCTCTAATAAAATATCTTGGACCTCTAATGGGAGATTTATTCATGACACGCTTTGTCAATTGCCATTTTAATGAAATTATTTTCCCAAATTATGGGGGACGAAATAAGCCTTATGGTAAAGAAATTAACTAGGATGAATTATGTTTATCCCATCTTGATCCTCGAATAAAGCAATATGAGCTTAGAAGTTTAAAAGATAATTCATCTGTAAGGATTAGCAAATCAATTACCAAATGTATTTACTAACTCAAAAGGAATAACTAAATCATATGTACCAGCTGCTAATGCTCTGGTAAAGATAGATGTCCCTATTAGACCATCTACAATTGCAAATGAATCTAAAGCAAAACTAAAATGCAGTTGACCTATTGGTTCCAAAGATAAAAATCTTCAAAAAAGAAAAGGAGTTAGGAATGAAGATAGTCACATTTAAGAAGTAAACACTCCAGGGGAGTCTATAGACCTAATCAACATGAATACAATAGAATCAACATAAAGTCAATATTAATGATACATTTGTTTTTAAAGTAGCGCTAGATGTTATAAATGATAATGAGGATTATGAACCAAAATCTATTAAGGAGTGTACACAAAGAAATGACTGGCCAAATTAGAAAGATGTAATGAAAGAAGAATTTCACTTGGACAATGCAAAGTTTTGGACTTGTAGTCCAAACTTTCGAAGGAGTAAAACCAAATTGGGTACAAATGAGTTTTTGTGCGAAAAAAGATAAAAAAAAGTAAACTTGTGATGTATAAAGCATGACTTATTGCTCAAGGTTTTTCACAAATACCTGATATATATTGATTTTGGAAAAAATATTCACCAATGATAGATGCAAGCACCTTTAGATATACTTAATCAACTTGATAATTCATGAAAATCTTGATGTATAATTGATGGATGTTGTTACAACTTATTTGTATAGATCACTAAAAAATGAAATTTATATGAAACTTTCTAAGGGATCGAATTTTCCTAAAGCGCATGGTTCAAGTCCTCAAGAAAATTATTCTATCAAATTAAATAAATCTCTTTTTGGGCTAAAGTAATCTGGATGCATGTGGTATAATTGTCCTAATGAATATTTGCTAAAAGAAGGATATAAGAATAACCCTATTTGTCCATGTATTTTTATGAAAAGATTTGACAAAGAAATTGTTATAATTGTTGTTCATGTGGATGATTTAAACATTATTGGAACCCCTGAAGAGTTTCCAAAGCATGTAAATTGTTTAAAGAAAAAAAAATAAGATGAAAGATTTAAGGAAAACAAAGTTTTGTCCTAGGTTACAACTAGAATATTTAAAGGAAGGAATCTTAATACACCAAAAAGATTATAAAGAAAGGGTGCTAAAGCAGTTCTATATGGACAAGTCACATCCATTGAGCAGTCCAATGGTTGTAAGGTCACTTAACTTGAACAAAGATCCTTTTTAGACCTCGAGAGAAAGATGAAGAACTACTTGGTCATGAAGTACCATATCTTAATACAATTGGTGCACTAATATATCTTGTTAGTCATACACAACCTGATATATCATTTGTTGTTAACCTGTTAGCAAGATATAGTTGTTTACCCACAAGAAGACATGAGAATGAGATTAAGTATATATTTCGCTACCTTAAAGGTATATAGGTTTATTTTTCCAAAATATATCTAAGGCAGACCTAATTGGTTATGCAGATACGGGCTATTTGTCTGACCCTCATAATGGTCAATCACAAACAGGATATTTGTTCATATGTGGGAGTACAATGATTTCATGGCGGTTCACAAAACAAACTATAATAGTCACATCTTTAAGTCATACGAAAATTTTACCATTACATAAGGCAAGTTAAGAATGTGTGGTCGGGATCTATGATCCAGAATGTTTAAGGGTCTTGTGGTTTGTTATCCGAAAGAATGACTCTAACAATTTTATATGAAGATAATGTTGTGTGCATCTAATTAAAGGAATACTACATTATAAAGAATGGTGATGTTTATGTCCAAAAAGTCCATTTATGTGATCTTATAAAGAATATTTCACTTAAGTTCTTTTTTACTCGTGATCTTATAAAGAATGGTGATTATATGCCCAACAAATCTATTTATGTGAAAATTTGGCAGATCCTTTTACAAAATCATTACCAATCAATGTCTTCAGGCAACTAGTAAAGAAGATTTGTCTTCATTGCCTTAGACACAAATGTCTAGATGAGGAGGGAAAATAAATGTATCCTACACATTTTTCCCTTAGTTGTGGTTTTGTTCCACTGGGTTTTCCAAGCAAGGTTTTTAATGAGGCAACATTGGTTTAATATATATATTAAAGAATGATATACTCTTTATGTTTCTCTAATTTTTTTTTCATGAGGTTTTTCTTGATAAGGTTTCAATGAAACATATTCTGATATCAATGACATATAAGGGAAAACATTATGAATATTATTATATTTGAATGTCTAAAGTATTCTAGAACATTTTAGAATGATTGTAACAGATGTCCAATTTCAGACTCATCTAATACCTATAAATAATGATACTTGTAATACTGAGTAAAAAAATGAATAAGATTAACTTCCTTATTCTATATTTTCTCGTTCCATTTTCTTTACTCTAATTCTTGTTTATCTTTTTGTTTACAATAATAGTTTCTTTTTAGTGATTATGATTACAACTATATTTACATAGACTTAAAAATTTTAAAAGTATATTTACCTCAAATTTAAAGTATACATAATAAAAAAATAGTTGGTAATCATTGTCAGAGTTGGCTTAATTAATTTACCAAGCTATATTTTTTTTTAAACATATGATCCACCAAGCTAAAGCATCTGAGTCAATAGTGTGTAACCACTCCTTATAATTAGTCAAAAACAACTTGATAACTTACCAACTATAGCTAGACATGGAAACCCAACGTGCAATGATATATCATTTTATCTTTCTATCGAATATATTTTTATTTAAGTTGAACATTTATATCGTGGTGAGATAAAGTTTTGTAGGATATCTTTTTTTCTTAATTTTCAAGACTTGAATTCATGAGTTTAGTTTTAAAAAATTAAACATATTCCACTTAAATTAATTAATTATTAAAGTCAAGGGTGTCTAACTTTGTGACGATTAAGTTTCAGGTAAAAATGACAAGTTTATGCTACTTATTTTGATAATTTTGGTGTTAGGAAGAAAAAGATCAAACAAAGAAACAAAAGAGAGAAAATAAAATGGTATTCTATATAAATTAAAAGTTAAAATAAAGAACAAATAAAAATATTATCAAATGATATTCTATATAATTGTTAATGTGTTAAATACTGGTGTATATAAATTCCTTCATAGCCCGTTTTAATGGTACATGTCTTGATAGAAACAGTAAAATGAATCATCTAATTATTTATCTAATTATCTATCCAAACCCAACTCAGGAGAGGGATGGTGAAGTTACCAAACATGTTTGATTTTTACTTGGAACATGTTTGGTTTTCAATTGAGATTAGTAAGAAGAAAAATTTTAATCCATTGATTAAATGAAATTTAAAAATATCTTAAACAATACATTACATTAATATTAATTATTAAATGATTTAATTTATCAAACTTAATTTCTATAACTACATACCAAATAATCATATAAGAGAGTTTCTCAACCCTACTTAGCCAATCCATTTTGGTTAATCCAAAAATAGGTTTTAGGTTGAAACCAAATTCAAATTAAAAATGACAAAATAAGCTGGGAGAAAAAACATGAACATAGAACATTCCATTATAAGCTAATGAGATCAGGTAGGTGGCTTTTAGAATAAATTTGATATGGCCATAAATGATTATGGTTTGACAAGGGCTAGTTGCAGTCCTTAATTACCCTGTTCACACAAAGTTTTTATCATCCAATAAATGATGGCATGACGCCATTTCCAACAAAAGGAACTTAATTACCATTATTAACAGTGTTAATTCCTTTTCTCTTTGACGATCACAATTTGGTTTAATCATGAGATAGGTCAATCAATGGCAAAGAATAACCCCTTTTTGCTTTCACCAATGGTGAAGAATGTGAATAAAAATCAAGACCTTATGATATGCTTCCAAAGATATGGTTGGAATGAAAGATTAACCACATAACATGCCCACACTCGATTTTAAAAAATTGTATAGTTTATCTCCCACTCAGCTATAGATTACCCTAGACTTAAGAGTTCTATTCATCCACTTTTCGCAAAAAGCTTGCTAAGATAAAAATATAACAGGATCAAACACGCACAATTAATATTTAAATGGAAGGGAAAGGAAGAAATTCATGCCCACACAAATTATGCAATCCATCAACCAAATGTTACCATCAACTTAATTTGATATTTAGTTGAAATGTTATATTGGAAACATAATGTCAACTTACATTTCATACATTTTCTTCAATATATTCTTTATTGAAGTATTAGTTAAATGTATGTATAATTGATTCACAGACTCATTCGATAACTTTTTTGTTTTGGTATATCTTATTCGATTTTGAACAACATAAAATTATCATGAAGAATGATTTTTTTATGACTAGATTTAACAAAATTGTATTTCCTGAAATTCAAATCCAAAACTATTCAATTTGATAACTTTAGGTAAATTAATTGAATAATAAGAGAATGTTAAAAGGTATGATAAATAAATAATGCATGAGGTTTCTTATTTCTAACGCTGTGACGCATCACATTTTACACTTATATTACATACTAGCTTCGTTAGGGGATGGTAATATAGGCCAGAAGAAGTTGCATCCTTGCAGCACTAACAAAATATAAAGTGGTAGCTATAACTTCAACCATCCTGTTTGGTTAAATGTGGGGTAGTTGCAAACGGAAGTTTAAAAATAAGAATTACAGTCAAACGAAGTTTTGACGAATAATAACTTTCGTTTACACAATTACATACTAAACAGAAATCATGACATATTTTACAATGCGGATGGATTCTCGTGATTGAAGTTGGACATGACTTATCAAATAAATGGGTATATGCTTGCTGAGGTCACAATGTAACATTTTAATCATGGAGGCATCATGTATAAAGAATATATATGTGCGGCTTGAAAAAAGTGAAAGATGAGGATATGTTTGCTTTTTTCACTGTCTTGCCACCAAGCACACAGTTGACTTCAAACAACAATTTTTTACAGCTTATCATATAATATTTGCGCTTTCAAACATTTATACAAGAAATTGAATTCAGCTTTTAAAATTTGTGCGTATAGATGAATTGAAACATAACAGAAAAATAATTCTGTAATATTCTCAGTGTTGTTTTATATAAAATACACACCATACATTCTTTTTATTGTCCCATTTTTTTAGTTCTCCTTCTACCATCCACTGCTCCCCCTCCCCGTGTAAACCTTTCATTTAGAGTTGGTCGAGATATAAATATGAGTTATATGGGAGTTGATTGGAGTATTAATCTAAAATATACCGAAATTGGTCGGGGTATGAATATAAAATATACTAAAGTTGGATAAGGGTGCATTACCTAAATGACATACTTATATTTAAAGTCCATTTAAATCTAAACCTCGATTGGTCAAAAAGGTTTGACCAACCTCAAAAATAAATCTTACGATCAAACGAAAAATTTGACTGTTTCGAACGACGTGAAAGATCAATATCAACCCTTAAATTTTTCCGTTTCCCCAACTAGAAACCAAACAGATCCTTAATGTCGGGATCATCCTCTATTCCATGGGTTGAATTTTTCTTCCTTCACTGTTAGTCCAAACAAACAATGCTTTAATAAATATATACATGATCTAAACTTTTGAGGCTACCAAGGGCCAAAAATACGGGACTAGTTTCTCTACTATGATTTATGGAACTGAGCAGGGGTTGTTTAATTTTTTTTTTTAACATTTTTATACTAGGTTTAGTTAAAAAAATAGTATAAAATTATCATATCGATAAGGTAAACAAATATAGAATAACTTTAATAAATATCAACATTTTAAACGAACTTTTTGAAAAATGGTGTAGAAAGTTTTTTACATCAATTTTAAAGGAATCAATGCGTAAGTGTTAAAAAAATGGTTTTGCTATAAATACAACATCTTCTCACATTGATGTTATGTCAAATTTGTTAAACGTTTAGAAACTAATTAATTCCTCTTTTTAGGTATTTTGAATATGGTTAATATTTTATTATTTTAATTACCTCATTATCTAGTCAGATTAAGGTTATATAAATATTAATCTTAGGGGAACTCTAATTACAACTTTCTCATCACTTTTTCTTCTTGTTTCTTTAAAATCGAGTTTACTCAAAATATATTCCTTGCTAGTTGTGTTTTTAGCTCTATCAAAAAATAAAGGCTGTTGTATCTTGAGGGTCATGCTTTAAGCGAATAAATCCTTAAGGACGGTGTTATCATACGTCTTAGCCTAATTCTAAGACTATAAGTCCAAAATATATATGTGTATATGTTACTTCTAACTAAAATTGGAAAGTGAAACTCACACTAATTTGTTTAGTGTGATTGAGGTGTAGGAAGAGAGAAATTCACACAAAATAACGTGATAAATAATTTGAAGTGCTTGATTGATACAATATAGAAAATGAGAAGTAAAAAAGATTGAATGTATATATGTAAATATGGCACATGATAAAACATCCTTATATTTAAAATTAAATTTCTAAAATCCAAATAAATTTTTTACAAATAATTTAAATTTTAAAAACAGGATTTGGATTAACATAATAACACTGTTATTATTACATCAACCTGCCCAATTATATATACAAAAATTTTACAAAACCGGTATACACAGGAGCCGGCCAAGGCTACTACAAAACAACTATGTGTATCATGTACTATACATATAAATACATAATTCTCCGAGCAGGCTGAGTGACTTCATATATCATCGCTACGTCCTATATCCATTGTAAAAATAACAACAAATATGGGGTGAGCATAAACATGTCAAATGATAGTTATTGAATCGGATTAAGTGTCCAATTCATAACTACATATAAACCATAACCATATCACACAATCTCATCATATATCATTCATTCTCATATCATCAAATGATAATATCATCATGTTATTCTCAATAACATATATCAATGCATTCATATGCTCAATCAAATGGATCCATTATTAAGTCTTTTAATTGTGTTGCAACATTGGCTCCCAGCCATAACTCAGCTCTCAGCTGATCCAGCCATTTTACTGGTACCAAACGGTTTGCCCTCTCACGTGACACAATCACTCCCAGCGACAACGGTAGTGTCACGGGCTAAACCCCGAGCCCCGCTCAAGAGGTTTGCCTTGAGTCCCACCTAAGGTCTTTTGTGGAATCCTCGAAACCACATAATATTTCATATTTGTTCATTACACAAGCATCCCATGCTTATCAAATGCATCCCATGCATTCATACATCATGATATATTTCATGAATAACATTCATATCATCATCATCATCAATCACATATCAACATCATATTTCCTACTGCATCTCATGCATAGGATTTATCATAAATACATACATCACATATACAATTCAAAATCAATACCACTCACATATGAACGAAAAATAATATAACACAAGTATATAACATATATTCGGGATTTCTCATCAAGTATATAATACTATCCCGAATTCGTTCATAAACTATACATTTAAAATGTAAACGCTCCCCCTACCTAAAATAAAGACTTCCAGCAGCTCTTCAGGCTATATCCAATCACAGCTCACAAATTTTGACTGAAATTTCCAGCTCTGAACCAGTCCAAAGCTTTTTCGTGAAAGAGAAGAAGTGAAGATTGATTTCCTCTATGATCGTTAATTTCCAGTAAAGATTGGAAAAGAAAAGGATAGAAGTGATGTTTTACACTCTCCAAATTCTAAGCTAATCCAACAGTAGAAGTTGATATATATATATATATATATATATATATATATATATATATATATATATATCGTTCATGAAAAGAGACGTGAACGAAATGAAGAAGTCTGATACACGTATCTTAAATGATAAGGAAGAAACAAGATATTTAAAGAAAAAAAGATAGGACAAAATAGAGAGGGTCCCATACTTAGAAAAAGACAAAAGAATCTGCTAGAATTTAGAAGAATAGAACAACATGGAAGAACCTCAATGATTGAAGTAAATATCAGCTCTGACGTTGCTTAGATATTTTGGCATATTTCTCTCATATCTTAATGAATTTTAATAAATTTGGTCTTGTTGGAAAGCTAAGACCACGAGGAATAACTTTGTAGTTGACCATATTTCCAAATTTTGACTCTTACATGGTAAAAAGATTAAATTGAAAGTACTCGGAAATATCTCTTCCCGAGACAGATCCATCAGAGTCTTTTTGTTCAGAATTGCTTCATTCGGAGGAAATTCGCTCAGAAATGTTTCTACATAAAACACTGTCATAGCTTTCCTTTCCTCGGAGGTGATCCACTCGGAAAGGTATCACTCGGAGATACCTCATTCAGAAATATCTCACTCAGATATATCTCTACCCGAGTTAAAGCTTTCACTTGCGTCACTCGAAAGTCTTACAACCGAAAAGATCACTCGGAGTTCGAAGTTCAGTCCTCTCTCGGAAATCTTTCCACTCGAAAGGATCACTCGGGGTCGAAGACTATCTCGAAGACGAACCCGAGCACAAACTCAACAACTCTGAATATGGACCCGAGCATGAATTAAATGAATTCACCACTCGGATATTTACTTCCCTCAGAAACTATTCACTCAGAAACATACTCATTCGGAGTTAAAGTCTTTCTCTGTCCAGAAGTACTCTCCCTGGAAAAGACTCACTCGGTATATCCCAATCGGTGCCATACCACAAATAAATCGGAAATATCTCACTTGACGTTATTCCACTTGGAAACGTCTCACTCGGTGCCATCCCACTCGGAAGTTTCGCACTCGGAGACACCCTACTCGGGAAAGTTGCACTTAACTCGGAAATATTTCAGGCCGAGAAGTACTCATTCAAAGTCAAAGCTTTTCTTTATTCGGAAGTACTTCTCTCGGAAACGATCCATTCAGAAATGTTTCACTCGGAGACGTTTCACTCGGATTTGCCTCACTCAAAAGTGTCTTATTCGGACACAGAGTTTTCTTAACTCAGAAATGATTCTCTCAATCATGCTTCACTCGGAAACATGTTAACCTCCCTTCACTCGGAAGTATCTCAACTTTCCTACACTCGAAAATATCTTAACTTCCTACACTCGGAAGTATCTTAACGTCCTACACTCAGAAGTATCAAACTTGGGAGCGTCTTTGCCCGAAAGGTGCTCATTCGAAGTCACAGCCCCTTCCTTTTCATTCGGAATCAATCCTCTTGGGAATATTCCTTTCCGATAGAAGCACTCGTCCGAAGTCAGACTCGGAAATTCTTCATTTAATTATTTTTCTTAAATTTTCAAATTTAGGATGTTACACATGAACTGAAAAGGGTGTGAGATAAGATGGTAGAAAGATCTCTTCTCCCTTAACCAAGTTTCGAGTTCGAGTTTGGATATGGAACACACTTTAATACTATGAGGTACCACTTTACCCCTAGAAATGGGCTCATCCGATAGGAAATGATTGACCATTTATGCACCATTTTAATACAAAAAATATCCATGAGATTTTCTCATATGGATGAGATTTAAATTAAGGTCCTTATAAATATAACCTTAACCAATTTAACTAATATTTTATTTACATCTATAATCTTAGCTTGAGTATAAAAAATAGTAATCCATGATCTTATCATGATCTTTTAATAATCAATAATACTATAATAAAAGTTCTTCTTGTTAACCTTTTTTAAGACCAATTATTAACTTGCTGTAGACATATGAAATGTGTTCAATTTTCTTTTCTTAGATCCTTTTAGTTTATCTTTTAAAAATAATTATTCACAAATGTTTTAAGTTGTAAAATTATTCATTTTTATATATTTTCATTCATTTTAAATTTTAATATACTTTTAGTTACTTTTTCACTTTTATGTAAAATACAGAAATCATTTTTTATGTAAAAGTTAGGGCAAAAGCCTAAAAAAATTACAGTATAGAAACTAAGCGAGGAAAGTACACCCATGGAAGTCTTTGGGGAACTCCTAAAAAATACAATCCTCAAGAGGAAGGGAGTGACCTAAATTAGCAAGAAAGTTCACGGATTGCCTTTACAATATTAGAGCAATGATGAAGATTATAAGCAAATAAAACCGCAATCCTCGAGTTAGCTTCAACGCACAAATTGCGAGAAGCCTCTCCCAAGACACTGCCAAAGGCACCAATCATATAAAAACGCTATTGCTCTATGGAACAATCTCCAGAAGTGTTGGAAGTCCCACATCGCCTGCCTCATAATATTTCGCATGGTTTAAATACCTGTTAGGCCACTCCAACCATCGCCAATTGGTTTTGGGATGGAACCTTTAACATGGTATCAGAGCTAGAGCATTCTTTCCGGTTCTTATGGGCCAAGAGTTGCCCTTTCGTTGTGGGTCAAAAGTTACCCCTTGCCTGGTCTGGCAGGCTTCGTTGGAGGGGGCGTGTTGGAAGTCCCACATCGCCTGCCTCATAATATTTCGCATGGTTTAAATACCTGTTGGGCCACTCCAACCATCGCCAATTGGTTTTGGGATAGAACCTTTAACAAGAAGAGATAGACCGTTTTCGCATATTCGATCTCTTTCAAGAAAACCATTCAATTAATTAAACTGAAAGAAATGTCAACACCTATGTGGAAAGATCTTGAATCTTTGAGAGTCATTCCTAGTTGCACATATGGTGCAAAATGCTCTTATGGGTTAATGGATATTCTAAAAGGCCTGAACGACTGATGTGGCTCTTGTTGAGGACCGGCAAGGGCTGATTTCTAGATGATTTGAACGGCTGCCACAAAAAGGGAGAAGACACACCAAACGTACACAATACAAGGTAAATGGTGAAATCTAGAGTGAAGATTGAATTGAGAAAGTTATGGTTGCTATAAGGACCAGAAATTCATTTGCAACTTGACCAAGATTGTTAGGATTTAGATTCCATGAAAGATTGAAGGTTCAAGCTAACTCATTCACACGTGATTTTCAATTGCTCACTTTAATGGAAGATAACGCAATAACATGTCAACTAACGCAACTTGGCAATTGAACTAAGGTTCCTTGATTTTTTTTGTTTTAATTCTTTTAGAGTTCAGAATTCTTTTTAAAATTCAATGGAAAGACAAGGGTAGAATAAAAACAAAAACACATGAAATAAAATGATAAAGATGGACAGCATCACACCTCTATAATGGACTAGCATTCATACACAAGTGTCACACTAGTGCATGGCTAATCAACCTTGCTTCACACAAGGACCAAGAGCATCACACTCACCACTAAGTTTACAAAACTTAGAAAAATTCATTAATCAACTTTCTGTCCGTTTTTCTCACCTCCATTCAGTTTTGTATAACTTGGCTAAACAAGACAAAAGACACACTACTCCACTACCTAAAAACAAGGGTAACCGCCCACCACTAAGTCTTAGTGGGACAATGCTGAAATATAGTTGCAAAAACTGAAACTTACAAAGGAAAAAGAAATAAAGAAAAATGGGTCTAGGTAGGATTTGAACACAGGTCATTCAAGTCCTACACTACCCTATTCTTGAGGCTAGGCCATTTGTGCTAGGCCCTCTATTATTCATCCTTCCACATAATCAAATGAGTAAGTTTGGATGTCCTTTGTGGCTCCTTGGTTATGTCTTCTAGGAGGGTGAGAATTAGCCTTTGTAAGGTGGCTTTGGTCTTCTTGGCCTTGGATCTTGTCATTGGCCCTCCTATTCCTTGAAGTGCCCCTGATTGGTAAGGGGTGTCCTCATCATTCCCTCCCTCTTGAACAGGATTTGTCCTCAAATCTGGGTCTTCTTCACCTGTATCAAACAAGGACAAATCAGCCACATTAAAAGTAGAAGACACATTATACTCACCTGGCATTTGGATCTTATAGGCATTGTCATTGATCCTCTTCAATACTTGGAATGGACCATCTCCTCTTGGAAGCAACTTGGATTTCCTTTGTTCAGGAAACCTCTCCTTTCTCATGTGTACCCACACCCAATCTCCAGGTTGGAAGATCACCTTCCTCCTACCTTTGTTGGCTTGCTTAGCATAGCTCTCATTCTTCTTGATGATCTGGGCTTTAACCTGCTCATGCAGCTTCCTCACAAAATCTGCTTTAGCCTGTCCTTCATAATGCTTAAACACAGAAATGTTAGGTACAGGTAATAAATCAAGTGGAGATAAAGGATTAAACCCATACACAACCTCAAATGGAGAGCAATTAGTTGTGGAATGGACAACACGGTTATAAGCAAACTCAATATGGGGTAGGCAAGCCTCCCAACGTTTCAAATTTTGCTTCAGTACTGCTTTAAGCATAGCACCTAATGTCCTATTGACCACCTCAGTTTGACCATCAGTTTGGGGGTGACAAGTAGTAGAAAACAATAACTTAGTTCCTAATCTTCCCCACAAACTCCTCCAAAAGTGACTCAAAAACTTAGAGTCCCTATCACTTACAATACTCCTAGGCATGCCATGTATCCTAATGATCTCCCTAAAGACTAGTTCAGCTACATGGCTTACATCATTGACCTTTTTGCATGGAATAAAATGAGCCATCTTAGAAAACCTATCCACCACAACTAGTATAGCATCTCGGCCAGCACTTGACTTGGGCAAACCAAGCACAAAATCCATGGACAAATCTACCCAAGGGTGTTCAGGAACAGGTAGGGGAATGTATAAACCTTGGGGGAGTACTTTAGACTTAGCTTGTTTACACTCAATGCATGACTCACAATGCTTAGCTACATCCTTTTTCATGTTAACCCAATAGAAATGTTCATGCAAGATATCATAAGTCTTATGCACTCCAAAATGACCCATTAAACCCCCCCTATGTGCTTCCCTCACTAAAAGCTCTCTAATGGAAGATTGGGGAATACATAACCTATTCTCTCTAAACAAGAACCCATCAAACCTATAATACTCATCCTTAGGCACCTTTTCACATTCCTTATACTTCTGGCCGAACTCACTATCCTCTTCATACAGCCCCTTTAGAACTTCTAACCCAAGCAATTTGGTCTCTACCATAGAAATAAGGGCATACCTCCTAGACAAGGCATCGACAACTACATTCCCCTTCCCTTTCTTGTACTTAATGACATATGGGAATTGTTCTAGGAACTCAACCCACTTGGCATGTCTCTTATTAAGTTTGCCTTGACCCTTAAGATACTTGAGAGACTCATGGTCACTATGGATAACAAACTCCTTGGGGAAAAGGTAGTGCTGCCAAGTTTTGAGGGTCCTCACTAAGGCATAGAGTTCTTTGTCATAGGTAGAATAATTCAAGGCTGCCCCACTTAGTTTTTCACTAAAGTAAGCTATGGGATGGCCTTCTTAGAGCAAAACAACCCCTATACCTATGCCAGAAGCATCACACTCTATCTCAAAAGACTTGGAAAAATTGGGCAATGCTAGAATGGGTGCACTAACTAGTCTTTGCTTAAGGGTTTGGAAAGCTTTCTCTTGTTTTTCCCCCCACTTAAAGCTCACATTCTTCTTCACTAACTCATTTAGTGGGGCTGCCAAGGTGCTAAAATCCCTCACAAAACGCCTATAAAAACTAGCTAGGCCATGAAAGCTCCTAATCTCACTCACAGTCTTTGGTGTTGGCCATTCTTGGATGGCCTTCACTTTTTCTTGGTCTACCTTTACCCCTTTAGAACTCACTACAAAGCCTAAAAACACCACATGATCTTGGCAAAACGTGCATTTTTCAAGATTGGCATACAATTGCTCTCGCCTCAAAGTAGATAACACAGAATGCAAATGATGAACATGCAAGTCTAAATCAGCACTATACACAAGTATGTCATCAAAATACACTACCACAAAGTGTCCTATAAATTCTTTAAGAACATGATTCATCAACCTCATAAATGTACTTGGTGCATTAGTTAATCCAAAAGGCATAACCAGCCACTCATACAAGCCAAATTTGGTTTTAAAAGCAGTTTTCCATTCATCCCCTTCTCTAATCCTAATTTGGTTGTATCCACTTTTTAAATCAATTTTGGAAAAGAACTTTGCACCATGCAATTCATCAAGTAAATCATCAAGCCTAGGAATGGGATGCCTATACTTAATAGTAATGCTATTCACACTCCTACAGTCACTACACATGCGCCACGATCCATCTTTCTTAGGCACTAAAATTACAGGCACAGCACAAGGAGAGATAGAATCTCTTACCCAACCTTTATCTAAGAGAGCTTCCACTTGCCTTTGTATTTCCTTGGTCTCCTCAGGGTTGCTCCTATAGGCTGGCCGGTTTGGAATGGTGGCTCCAGGTATCAAATCCACCTGATGTTCTATCCCTCTTAAAGGTGGCAATCCACTGGGTAGGCCTGAAGGAAAAACATCCTTGAATTCCTGCAAAAGAGAAGAAATAGGAGAAGGCAATGAAGAAAAACAAATGGGATTAGTATTAAGAATAGGCTTGCAAACCAGCACGTAGAGTGGCTGCCTTGCAAGCAACACTTTCCTCACTTCTCTTTCTTTTGCTATCTCTCTCTCATTCTTTTTCCTCTCTTTTTCACTCTTTTCTCTTCCTTTTATTTTTCCCCTCTTTTCTTCACTCTCCTTTCTCTCTTTCTCCTCTTTCAAGCTCTCGGTCACACTTAATCCCTCACTCTCATGATCTTTTTTTCTCTCATAATTTTCTCTCTCAATCTCAACTGATCATGACACACCTCCTGTGGGCTTAAAGGTTTAAGTACCACCTTCTTTCCTTGATGGGTGAATGATATTTTGTTGGAGAAACCATCATGGATAGTCTTGTGGTCATGCTGCCACGGCCTCCCCAACAACAAATGACATGCCTCCATAGGCACCACATCACACAAGATCACATCTGAATAAGTTCCAATGACTATAGGCACCTCCACCTGCTGCCTCACCCTTATTTCTCTATCATCACTTAGCCATTGTAACCTATAAGGTCTAGGGTGGGGTTTGGTAGGGAGATTCAACTTGGATACCATCCTAGTACTAGCCACATTAGCACAACTCCCACTATCCACAATCACCATGCAAAGTTGTCCCTGTACAGCACACCTAGTGTGGAAAATGTTGTCCCTTTGGCTTTGGTCTAAGGGTTCTATATGGGATCCTAACAACCTCCTAACCATTAACAATTCCCCCTCATTCACTTCTGGTTCTACACCCTCTCCCTCCTCACTCTCATACTCCTCAGGTGTATCAGACTCACTAGACAATTCACCATCCTCCCTTATCACTACCGTCCTCTTTGTAGGGCATTTATAGGCATAATGCCCCTTACCTTGGCACTTGAAGCATGTAATGTCCCTAGTCCTCTTAGGGATTGGTTCCTTACCCTTAGAAGTATTATGATCAGCCTCCTTAGTGGCCTTAACATCCAAGGCCGAGCTACCTGCTACCTTGGCCGAATAGGGTGCTGCCCCAAAGCCCTCCCTCTTGGCTTTGTCCTTCCACCCAGATGTGGGGGTAGGGGTAATTCTCCTTGTAGCTCCCTTCCTTTTGAGTTGCCTTTCTACTTGAAGGGCCTTATGCACAAGGTCATCCATCTCAATGAATTCCTGCAACTCTACAACATCACGAATATCAGTAGATAAACCAGCTAAGAATCTAGCCATAGTTACCTCAGGATCCTCTTCTAAATTGGCTTGGAGCATTAGCATCTCCATCTCCTTGTGGTACTCCTCCACACTCCGACTCCCTTGAGTGAGTCTTTGAAGTTTAAACTTCAAATCTCTCTCATAGGAGGCAGGCACATACCTCTTCCTCATCAATCTCCTCAAGTCTGCCCAAGTACTCACTGGTGGCTCTCCATCTCTTTGCCTCTCCCTCTGAAGTTTATGCCACCATACCAAGGCATAGTGTGAGAACTCAGCGGCTGCCAATCTCACCTTTTGCTCCTCCTCAAACTCTCCACAAGCATATACGTTAAGCTCCCAATTCAAGTATGCCTCCGGATCATTTTTGCCTGCAAAAGAAGGAATGTTTAGTTTTATCCCTTGAAGGGGATTGCTCCACTGTTCCCTAGTCCTCCTATCTTCTTCATGTCTTGGCATCCTTCCTCCATGCCTCCTTGGACTTCTCCTTTCATTCTCTAACTGGTCAATTCTCTCATGTATTTCATCAGTGGCTTGTCGGAATAGCCTCTCAAGATGTTGAGTTAGAGCTTGCATTTGAAATGGATTAAGGCCTCCTTGTTCACCCTATTCTGCCATCACTAAAAACACTTATACAAGGTGAAAAAACAATTATAACAACTGCTGTTTGGACCTCACAAATGATTTCTCTCAAGTGTTTCACTCAAATTTTGGCTTTTTCTAGTAATGTAATTTTCACTCTAGCCTTTTACCACTCTTGATGCTATTTAATCCTTGAGAGTCACAAGTATAGTTCAGCCCACACACAAATGCTCCACCTAATGCAATATGCTAATGATGGCAAATAGAGATATGATCCTATCACTAGAAGCCAACAAAACAAGACACCAAAAAGGACACACAAACAATTACTAGAATTGGACTACAAACAAAGACAAAAACATACAAAAGACTCACAAACAATACTAGAGTTGGACAAGAATCAAAGGCAAAGACATACAAAAGACACACAAACAATACTAAAGTTAGACTAGAATCAAAGGCAAAGACATGCAAGATTCAAACATTTAGGATATATTTTTTATTTTATTTTTTTGTTTTTTTTTTTGACAATTTTCCTTTTCTTTTCACAGCCCTAATTATCAACTTTAGGCATTTAGAATCAGAATGGATTAATTGAAGATGATGGAATTCGAAATACCTTTTTGGGTGCTGTCCAAGAAATTTTTAAGCCCTTGACTCCAAGAGCTTTGATACCAAATGATGTGGATCTTGTTGAGGACCGGCAAGGGCTGATTTCTAGATGATTTGAACGGCTGCCACAAAAAGGGAGAAGACACACCAAACGTACACAATACAAGGTAAATGGTGAAATCTAGAGTGAAGATTGAATTGAGAAAGTTATGGTTGCTATAAGGACCAGAAATTCATTTGCAACTTGACCAAGATTGTTAGGATTTAGATTCCATGAAAGATTGAAGGTTCAAGCTAACTCATTCACACGTGATTTTCAATTGCTCACTTTAATGGAAGATAACGCAATAACATGTCAACTAACGCAACTTGGCAATTGAACTAAGGTTCCTTGATTTTTTTTGTTTTAATTCTTTTAGAGTTCAGAATTCTTTTTAAAATTCAATGGAAAGACAAGGGTAGAATAAAAACAAAAACACATGAAATAAAATGATAAAGATGGACAGCATCACACCTCCATAATGGACTAGCATTCATACACAAGTGTCACACTAGTGCATGGCTAATCAACCTTGCTTCACACAAGGACCAAGAGCATCACACTCACCACTAAGTTTACAAAACTTAGAAAAATTCATTAATCAACTTTCTGTCCGTTTTTCTCACCTCCATTCAGTTTTGTATAACTTGGCTAAACAAGACAAAAGACACACTACTCCACTACCTAAAAACAAGGGTAACCGCCCACCACTAAGTCTTAGTGGGACAATGCTGAAATATAGTTGCAAAAACTGAAACTTACAAAGGAAAAAGAAATAAAGAAAAATGGGTCTAGGTAGGATTTGAACACAGGTCATTCAAGTCCTACACTACCCTATTCTTGAGGCTAGGCCATTTGTGCTAGGCCCTCTATTGTTCATCCTTCCACATGATCAAATGAGTAAGTTTGGATGTCCTTTGTGGCTCCTTGGTTATGTCTTCTAGGAGGGTGAGAATTAGCCTTTGTAAGGTGGCTTTGGTCTTCTTGGCCTTGGATCTTGTCATTGGCCCTCCTATTCCTTGAAGTGCCCCTGATTGGTAAGGGGTGTCCTCACCATTTTGAAGCTGTACGCCATTAAATTCTGATGAAAGAACCCCTCTAGGGCGACGCATTGCCCAAGAACTTGATGCACAAGGAATGGGGAATAATTTTCATGGTAAAATAAAGTTCATGGCAAGTCTCATGGACAAGGTAGAGGCTCTACAACAAATATCTCCACTGAGATGTGTACCTTTTGTGTTAAACCACGCCATACAGAAGAAACATGTTATTTCAAACATGGCTTCCCCCTAGTTTCAAGTTCAAGAAATGTTATAGACAACGATCAACCATTATCAACCCACGTAGGTACCAACTCTGATAATCAACCAAATGGTTTGACAATCACTCTTGAGAGGTACTAAAAGCTATTGGTGTTAATCCAACACAACGATGACGCTAACAAAGGTAAAGGAAGCAGTGAAGATAATCCATTGTTGCCTCTTCCATGAATCCACACATTCCAGATACATAGTATCTTTACTCCAATTGGATCATAAACACAGGGGCAATAGATGATATTTGATATTCTCTTTCCTTTTTTTCATTCTTTTCATCGCATTAAACCCATATGGTTCTTGTCTACAAGTAAATTATTTCGACATTATTATGTTTTCTCCTGATTTGGTTCTATATAATGTTCTTTATATTCCAAATTTCCATTTTAATTTGATTTGGGTTCACAAACCCATTAGTTCTTTAAATTGCAAATTGCTTATTGATTATCATTCTTGTGTGATTCTGGACACACCTTTATTGAGGACGATTGGGCATGCTATAACTCACCACAATCTATCTATATGTTATTATTCTTGTGAGGATAGGCAAGTTGTTTTGATAATGAGAAACCAAAATGAGACCAAGTGAAATTAAGGCATGTTATGCTTAAGGCAAAGGAAATAAAACTAGGATGCACCCTACGACATGAAGTTCATGCATGGACCTTCAACTTTAAATATCAACAATGCTTTAGTGTAGTTGCATCTTTGAGTCAAGTCTTAAAAAGTTGTAAGAAACCAAAAATAGGCCAGGGAACAAAATCACTCTCGCTCAACTCCAAGAACAACACAACAAACCTTTCCCCCCTTCAATGCACCCCCAACATCTCCCTCCAACAAATGCAACCACTACTATCTCTCCTCATTGGAACCATTCCCTCATCAACAACCCCAACGATTCTGGAACTTGCCTCCGCGAGATCAATATGACCTCGTCCCGTAACTATCATAAATTGGATGCCGCTACTGGAACCGACGACAAAGGCGTCGATTTGAACGGTAAGAAGAAGAGAGTGGAGCAGAAACCAAAGACGGAGGAGGTGGAGGTGAAGGAGAAAAGAGAGAATAAAGAAGGTGCACGGGGAAACACGGAGATGGAGAAAATGATAATCAAGAATGGAGTAAAATATCATGGAGATGGTTGAACAGAGGGTTAGGGGTTTGTCGATTACTCCCGGGAATGGTGAACAAAATGAGAGATTAAGAAAAATTAACAAAGATTTTTGCTTTTGATCTTTGAACTAGTGCTCAGTTCTGCGCGTGAATTTGGAGTTGGATTGAGAATAGAGTCTTCTTCAATTTAGAAATTATGTTTACACTTGAGCTTCGTCTTCTTCTTTTTACAGCAAAATGTTTATATGCATTTATTTTTATATATTTTCATTTGATTAACTCGTTGGTTTGATTATGTGAATTTATGCTTCATTGCAAAATTGTTAGAATTAGTTTTCTATATTCGCGATTGGTTTGGGGGCAAGAATCGATATGGCCATGGTTATGGCAAGAATTTGAAGGTTTGGGGGCATAAGAGTAAGAAGAAAATGGTTTGGGTTAGGAAGGATGGGAATGGTGATTGCGATTTTTAGGAATGAAGAACTTTAGTTCGGATATGTTGTTGTGCTTTGGTTATTAAATTATGAACTAATAATTATCACTACAATTTCATGGTGTTAAAACTTGATAACTTTTTTTTGTGATTTGTTCTTCTCCTCCATCATTAACACACTCTGTTTTTTGTAATTGAAAAAATGTAAAGTTTATATGATTGATTTGGTTGCTGTTGGTGTTATGTTTTATTTTATATAATTGTTACTGGATTTTGCAGCATGAAGGGGATTTTTTTTATGAATTCACTTGTTCTATTATCTTATGTAATAATATTCAATCTAAATTTCAGAGGTTGTAAACTTGATTATGTAGGTTGCCTTCTTTTGGTTCATACAACAAATTAATTTGTAGATAAAATCAAATCCTGCCTTGTATGATATTGGTTTGTAGCTTGTTTTTTTGTGGACGCATGCATGCTTGGCTTGTAACAATATCAGGACAAATTCATATTATGGTGAAAATTTTGTTTCAACATTTTGAGATTGTAGTGGTATTGAAGTGGTACTGATGTGGTACCCATAATATGTTTGAGAAAATGCTTGATAAAAGATATTGGACTATTCTCAGCGGTTCAAAATTTTAACCGTAATTAATGTTTCCATGATCATTTCAGTTTTATTGCACAAACTATTGTTAGCGATTACGTTTTAAAACCACTGTAAATTATCTTTTTTTTAAAAAAATAAAATAAATGATGATGTGGAATTTTTATTTTTAAAAAAACTACCACATGTCGACTGCATGTCACTGATGATGTGGCATAGACGTTAATCACCTCATCAGTTAGCAGTCAAAGCTAACATTTTCCTTAATTTGGAAAACCCTAAAATTTTATAAAGACCAAAATTGTATAGTTTTTTAAAGAGGCATTTTTCCTAAACTCTAAACTTTAAGAGGGCTAAAATGGTATTTTACCCAATAAATAAATTACATTTTTCCTTGGGCGATCCTTGTAACACCCTCGGTTAGATAAGACAAACCCTTCTGTAGGTTCATCCTATTTAACTGAGAGTGTTAACAGTTTTTAGAAAAAGTGAATATATATTTTTTTAATAATGGCATATCAGTGGAAGCAAATAGTAGATAATCACATAGTCATTCACAAACTGTAAATAATTGTACTCTTAACAGAATGGGGCACGCAGACACCCTTAAATATTAATATAGTCATCCATAAATATTTAACTACATATATTCTATTTTTAATGAGTATTCTCAGTTGGTTCAGCGTATTGTTGTTCTTCGTATTCTGGTTCTTGATTTCCTAATTCCTCTAAAAATATCAACAGTAAGGGTGAGTATAACCCAAGACCCTGATGGTTAATCCGGTGCAGACATAATCCAGTCAACAGATAATATCACATAAATCATACAATTAGCATATTCACAATTATAATAATCAAGCATGTTGTCATGGAATGCATGAGTTTGGTTTATTATGATTTATCTTTAATTAAGTGTCATGATGCATGTGGGCCCAATAAATCAATCCTCCGTCACCATTATCTCATTCTTTGGAAATCATCCTGCTCAAGTTGCCTCTTGGGCACAACGTTTTCTATTCTAGAGCGATCGGAGTCCACCAAGCTCCCATTATTTCATCATAAGGTACGAATAAACTCATTGGTTCTCATCATTTATATATATATTCTTGGGACTTGGTTCTCCACGATCATAGATACATTCCGTCGTTTAGTCAAAGTACACCAGAATTGCATCGTCTCACCCGGCTTCAGGCGCGACTCTAATGCCATTGGGTTTCCGTTCCGGTCGTACTCCCAAGATTCTCCTCAGAGATCGAACGTGAATGTCCTCCAGCGTACCAGGTGTATGCTCTAGTTTTTCTCCTTCAAAAACATTTTCATGATGCGAAATGCATTCTTTTTATCATTTGATCCTTGGGTATCTTATGTGTTTCCAGTCTTATAATATTTATTCACAAGCTCTTGGATCTCATCAACTATTCAGACGTTGCAAGTCATTATTATTATTATTATTATTATTCTAGAAAATATATCGGTTATATCTTGGCTAAAATAACACTTTGTATAAAGAGTAAAATAATATATTCCTTATTTAATCACTCATAATTAAAACATCAATAATAATATCAATAACAATAATAATAGTTAATAATAATAATACTAATAATAATAATGATAATAATAATAATAGAAATAAGAACAATAATGATAATTGTAACGTCCCAATAATTTTAAAAAGATTAAAGGAGAGTTTCTGAATGAAAATCCAAGTGAAAATATTAAAAACAAGGTTTTACGAGTAAAACAAGTGTGATTCCGAGTGGAATAAATATGATTCCGAGTGGAATCATACTGAGAAGAGTTTTCTAAATGAACTGGCTAAAAATCCGAGTGAAATTAGACTGAGAAGCTGTTTTTCGAGTGACATGAGTCTGATTCCGAGTGAAAATGTTGGAAACCAGATTTTCTGAGTAAAAACGAGTTTGTATCCGAGTGAAAATGAGTTTCCGAGTGAAATAAATATGATTCCGAGTGGAATCAGACTGAGAAGAATTTTCTAAGTGAAATAACTTGAATTCTGAGTGAAATCTGACTGAAAGGAGTTTTCTGAGTGAAATAACCATGATTCCGAGTGAAAAATGAGTTTTTCAGTGAAGTTAAAATCTTTTCCGACTGAAACGTGATTTAAGAAGAGTTTCCGAGTGAGGAAATGTTCTGTCTGAATGAACATGTTCGGGTAAGGTAGAATCCGATTGGAATTATGTATTCTTTAGATGATCCGGTCGGTTTATACAAAACCGAGCTTGTTATTCATTGAATCCATCCTCTGTTTTATAATTTCTCACTGGAATTCACATAGACACCCATGGTTCTTAATGTTTTCACAGTTTAATACAGTTCATATCTTTTCACAATTCAACACTAATCATATCCACTTAATCATCAAAGTTACTGATAATCAGTGCAATTAATCGAACATATTCACTGAATCATGATTAATAATGAGCAACACAGCCAATTGAACATATTCATAGCAATAAAGATACATAAAAGCAACATATAAAAATTAAAACATGTTAATCAACAATTCCTGAACCTGTCCTGGAAAGATGAGGACCAAAGGTACCTTAACCCTTTCCTTTCACTCAGATTTCCCCAGAATACCCAAGAATATACCCCCTTACCTTAATGGAGTTCTTGGATGAGAAGAAGATGTTCCCTTCACTGTCCTTGCTTCTGTTCCGAGTGAGGAAGGAAAGAAATTGAGAGAGAGGAAGAAGCTTGTTCGTAAGAAGAAGAAGGAAGAGAGAGCTTGTGTTTTACTAAGTTTTCGTATGCATGTATGTTCTGAGAGTAATGGTAATGTGTTAATAATGAGAAAGCAAGTGGGAGACAAACTTTCCGTTGATTGGGGAATTAGGTGAGAGATAATGGACAAAAGGTGAGCTGTACCTGACCAATTTCCTTGTCTGCTTGCTTCGATGGGATTAGTTATATATTAAAATATATAAAGTGCTGAGTGAAAAGGTGTAACTTTTCCCTACAATTAGCTCGTTGTGACAGTCCTTTTTGGATTTATGTGGACAAGTGGACCGGTCAGCAGGAACGAAAGGAAAAATGGCTACAGGGGACATCTAGCTCAAGCGAAACCCGACTCACTTGAGCGAGGTACAAGGCTCGCTTGGGCGAAGTGAAGAAAAGAGGGTCAGCAAGGCAAAATTCCTCCTCGCTCAAGCGAATTCCGACTCGCTTGAGCGAGTCATGCTGTCCTCGCTTGGGCGAAGTGAAGGAACGGAGCGAAATGAGTGGTTATACATCAGGGTTCCTTCTCGCTTAAGCGAAATCCGACTCACTTGAGCGAGTCATCCAATCCTCGCTCGGAATTTCTCTGAAACCGACTCAAGTACTCGGTTTCTCACTCGGTAGAATCTGTCTAGACCGAGTTCTCTCTCACTCAAACTTTCACTCGGTAATTTATTCTGAATCCGAGCCTTCACTCACTCGGGTTCCACTCGGTAAAACCTTCCGGAACCGACTCCCACCTGATTGGACACTCACTCGGAACTGTGTCTTTTTGAAACACTCGGTCAGATCTTCCTTTCCGAATGGCCCACTCGGATTTCTGTTACTCAGAAATGAGTTTTCCTCCAATTGAACGTGCATCTCTCTGATGCCCACACTCAGGGGAGTTTCACTCGGAAAAGGAAGTACTTGGCAAGGTTCGACTCGGAAACGAGTCATTCGAGGTTGTTTGACTCGGAAATTTCACCCAGAAGTGGTTCTCTTGAACACACTTCTCTCCACACCAAGATTTCACTCGGTAGTAACCCTCTCGGTCATAATTTACTCGGAAAACATAACCTTACACTCGGAATTTCATTCCTTCACTCGGAATTTCTCTCTGTCACTCGGAACAGAGCCCTTTTTCACTCGGAATTTGCATAATACCATTAATGGTCTATATAATTTCCATAATCACACACAAAAATGAAATTTTTGAGATATCACAGACCATCTACAGGGTATTTATTCACTTATTCTTACTTACAAACTTCCCATACTTCAAAATTATAAGATTAAAACTGTTTCTAAAAACAGGGATGTTACACTCTCCTCCCCTTTTAGGAATTTCGTCCCGAAATTCAAAGTTGAAACAATTGAGGGTACAGTTCCCTAATCTTCTCCTCAATTTCCCAAGTAGCGTCCCCATCATCTGTCTGACTCCAAACCACTTTGACCAAAGAGATTTCCTTGCCTCTTAGCTGTTTGAGACGTCGGTCAACAATCTTAACCGGTGATGTTTCAAAGGTAAGGTTTTCTTTCAGAACAAACTGATCAGGACTCAGAACATGATCAGGGCTTGGTACATATTTGTGGAGTTGAGATACATGAAAAACACTATGAAGGTTTGTTAGCTCGGGTGGTAGAGCAATACGGTACGCATGAGTTCCTATCTTTTGCAAAATCTGATAGGGTCCTACGTATCTGGGGCTTAACTTCTTGGCCTTCAAAGCTCTTCCTACTCCAGTGGTAAGGGTAACCTTGAGAAGTACATGATCTCCCTCCTCAAATTCCAATGGCTTCCGACGTTTTTCGTAGTAACTCTTTTGTCTATCTTGCGAAGCCTTCATTGCCATTTGGATCTTTTGGACTTGTTCTGTAGTCTTTTGAATAATCTCTGGTCAAATTATCGTCTTCTCACCTGTCTCATACCAACACAAAGGTGTACGACATTTCCTTCCATATAAAGCCTCATAAGGGGCCATTCCGATGCTAGCATGATAGCTGTTGTTGTAAGTGAACTCAACAAGTGGGAGATATTCTTGCCAACTTCCCCCATGTTCTAAGACACAAAGACGTAACAGATCTTCTAGAGTTTTGATTGTCTTTTCTGATTGTCCGTCTGTCTATGGATGATATGCGGAACTTAACTTTCGGCGAGTTCCTAGAGCTTGTTGCAGGCTCTTCCAAAACTGTGATGTGAAACGAGGATCTCGGTCAGACACAATTGCAGTGGGTGTTCCATGTAATCGTACAATTTCCTTGATATAGATTTGGGTGAGTTTCTCTAGAGAATACTTCATATTAACCGGAATAAAATGAGCGGTCTTTGTTAATCGATCTACGATTACCCAAATAGCATCATATCCAGCTGATGTTCTGGGAAGTCCGGTCACGAAGTCCATAGCAATCTCATCCCATTTCCATTCTGGAATTTCCAAAGGTCGAAGGGTCCCACTTGGTCGTTGTTGTTCCGCCTTTACCTTTTGACACATCAGGCAAGCTGTTACATATTCAGCAATATCCCTTTTCATTCCTTGCCACCAGAATATTTTCTTCAAGTCCTGATACATCTTGGTTGATCCTGGGTGGATACTGTATTTACTTTTGTGTGCTTCATCCAGGATGGATCTTTTAAGATCTATGTTGACTGGAATACAGAGCCTCTGTTGATACCTGATCACCCCATGTTCATCTTTGTCAAATTGTGAGCCTTTTTCTTTTATCTTTTCTGCTAGACATTGTAATTCCTGATCATTGGCTTGAGCTTCTTTGACTTGTTCCAGGAAATCATTTGAAATTCTTAGCATTCCAACCATAAGGCTTCCTCTTTTAGGTGTTACTGCCAGATTCAGATCGCGAAACTGTTCAATCAATTCCAACTTCTTTGTCATCATATATGATAGGCGTAGAGCTTTTCTGCTGAGTGCATCAGCTACAACATTTGCTTTTCCAGAATGATATCGGAGTTCAAAATCATAATCTTTGATGAATTCCATCCACCTACGTTGTCGCATATTCAACTCTTTCTGGTCGAACAGGTATTTTAAGCTTTTATGGTCACTGAAGACTTCAAAATATGTGCCATATAAGTAGTGCCTCCAAATTTTTAAGGCAAACACAACTGTAGCTAATTCCAAATCATGTGTAGGATAATTAACTTCATGTGGTCTTAGCTGTCGTGAGGCATAAGCAACAACCTTTCTTTCTTGCATTAGAACACATCCCAGTCCTTGTCTTGACGCATCATAATATACTTCATATGGCTTGGCAGGATCTGGCAAAATCAAGACAGGTGCACTAGTGAGTCGTTGGCATAACTCCGTAAAACTGCTTTTACATTTGTCGGTCCATTCAAATGGTTGATCTTTACGTGTCAGCCTAGTTAAAGGTGCTGCAATTCGAGAGAAATTCTCGATGAATCGACGATAATATCCAGCAAGTCCAAGGAAACTGCGAATTTCTGTTACATTCTTGGGTTGTTCCCAATTTAGTACAGCTTCTACCTTTGTAGGATCCATAGCAATTCCCTCTTTAGAGATGACATGTCCCAAAAATTTTACTTCAGTTAGCCAGAATTCACACTTTGACAACTTGGCGTATAATTGTCTTGCTCGTAGCGTATTTAGAACAATTCGGAGATGTTCTTCATGTTCTTTATGGCTCTTGGAGTAGACAAGAATGTCGTCAATGAATACCACCACGAATTTGTCCAAGTACTCATGAAAAATCCGATTCATGTATCCTATGAAAACTCCAGGTGCATTGGTAACTCCAAAGGGCATAACAAGATACTCATAGTGCCCATATCGTGTCCTGAATGCTGTTTTGGGTACATCATCCTTCTTCACCCTGATTTGATGATAGCCTGATCACAGATCAATCTTTGAAAAGATAGTGGCTCCTCGTAGTTGGTCCATCAAATCATCAATCCTTGGAAGAGGGTATCGGTTCTTGATCGTAGCTTTATTCAACTGACGATAGTCAACGCACAACCGTATACTGCCATCCTTCTTTTTGACTAGAAGAACTGGTGCTCCCCAAGGTGAGACACTGGGTCTAATCATTCCTTTCTCTAAAAGTTCTTCTATTTGCTCCTTGAGTTCACTGAGTTCCTTAGGTGACATTTGGTAAAGAGCAATAGAGATTGGTCCCACGTCCGGTATAATGTCAATACTGAACTCAATTTCTCGCTCTGGAGGTAGCTCTCGTATATCATCAGGAAAAACTTCTGGAAATTCCTGAACAACAGGAATCTGATCAATTTGAGAAGTGTCCTTGCTTTCAGTATCAGTAAAGATCATGTATAGTTGGACTTCTTTTGTTGGGCTTACCTTTTCTGAGCTAACAGGACAAGAATTAGTGACTTGATCACATTCAGATGTAGCAGACCCGAGAGAGATGGATCTATTATGACAGTCAATAAGAATATGGTTGGCAGCAAGCCAATTCATTCCTAGAACAATATCTAGATCAATCAAAGGTAAACATATCAGATCTACTTGATAAACTTTCCCTTCGATGTTGAGAGGACATTCCAAACACATGCAGGAAGGGAAAATAGGTTTATTGGCAGCAGTTATGACAATCATCTTATTGGGTAGAAAGGTTGTAGGCAACTTTAAATGTTTTACACAATTCTCGGATATGAAAGAGTGAGTGGCTCCAGAATCATATAATACATTTAACAGAGTACTTCCTATAAAGCATGTACCTTGCACAAGATCGTTCTCTTGTGATATCTCCGCACCATTCATGGTAAAAACTCTAGCATTTCCTCCTGGCCTTCCAGTTGAGTTATTTCTGGGCCTTCTAGGATTATTGTTTTGGTTGAAGTTGTTGTTGCGGTGAACATTCTGCATCCTCGGGGAATTATTTGCAGGGGTATTTGTAGCAGGTCCTCCACTCCCTTGGCCTATTGGTCGCACTATCTGCCTTTGAGTCATCTGTTGCTGGTTGTTAGTATCTTTGAACCAACATTCAACTTCACGATGTCCAGCCCGTCCACAAATTGTGCAGATTTTACCTCTTTTAGGACAATTTACCGCCATATGTGGTCCTCCACAGATATAGCAATTCAAGTTCTAACTGTTACCTTGATCCCTTGGAGGAATTCGGTTGGCTGAGTAGGGTGGTCGGAAATATGGTCGATCTCCTCGAAAATCCCTTCTTTGTTGTCGGTCTGGCATCCGTCACTCTGGACCATGACTAGACGTTCCAGGTCGTCGAAGATTAGAGGTATTCTCAAATATGTGGCACCGGTCAACCAGAGTAGAGAATTGAGTGATTTGCTGGCAACATATAGCTTGACGGATCTCCTGTCGTAGCCCTGCTTCAAACTTTGCACATCTCGACGCTTCTCCCATTTGGGTGTAATAGGGACAACATTTGGCCAATTCATCAAATTTGGAAGCGTATTCCCCAACTGTCATATTACCTTGTTTCAGATTGAAGAATTCCTGCTCCTTCTGCCTCCTTATGTCTTCAGGGAAGTATTTGGTGAGAAATTCTGTCTTGAATCGTCCCCAAGTAAGGACGTGTCCATCAGTTGTTAATCTGATTCTAGCATGAGTCCACCAGTGCTCTGCCTCTCCAATCAGCATGAAGACGGCAAAGGTTATCCTGTCCTCGTCAGGGCATCGCATAGAAGCAAAAATCTTTTCAAGGTGTTCAATCCATAATTGTGCTCCTTCTGGATCGAAGCCTCCCTTGAATTGTGTAGGATTATTCCTCTGGAAGTCAGCTAGTCCTTGGCTCTGCCTAGTAGAAGCATGAGGTAATTCTTGTCGTTCTATTACCTCCACGATTAGGGTAAGAAGTTCCTCCATGACATGGTCATTGTTTCGGCGAGCCATTAGGAAATTGCTGAAAGAATATCAACAAAAGATTCAGGGTATATGTTATGTGGAGAATTCCACATAGAAAATTCAGTCTTAGGTGTTTTATGGATTGTTCAATATTTCTATCAGAGTACGTGGAAACCTAATGGTCCACTTCCCAAGCTTAATGAATCGACTATGCTCTGATACCACCAATGTAACACCCTCGGTTAGATAAGACAAACCCTTCTGTAGGTTCATCCTATTTAACTAAGAGTGTTAACAGTTTTTAGAAAAAGTGAATATATATATTTTTTTAATAATGGCATATCAGTGGAAGCAAATAGTAGATAATCACATAGTCATTCACAAACTGTAAGTAATTGTACTCTTAACAGAATGGGGCACGCAGGCACCCTTAAATATTAATACAGTCATCCATAAATATTTAACTACATATATTCTATTTTTAATGAGTATTCTCAGTTGGTTCAGCGTATTGCTGTTCTTCGTATTCTAGTTCTTGATTTCCTAATTCCTCTAAAAATATCAACAGTAAGGGTGAGTATAACCCAAGACCCTGATGGTTAATCCGGTGCAGACATAATCCAGTCAACAGATAATATCACATAAATCATACAATTAGCATATTCACAATTATAATAATCAAGCATGTTGTCATGGAATGCATGAGTTTGGTTTATTATGATTTATCTTTAATTAAGTGTCATGATGCATGTGGGCCCAATAAATCAATCCTCCGTCACCATTATCTCATTCTTTGGAAATCATCCTGCTCAAGTTGCCTCTTGGGCACAACGTTTTCCATTCTAGAGCGATCGGAGTCCACCAAGCTCCCATTATTTCATCATAAGGTACGAATAAACTCATTGGTTCTCATCATTTATATATATATTCTTGGGACTTGGTTCTCCACGATCATAGATACATTCCGTCGTTTAGTCAAAGTACACCAGAATTGCATCGTCTCACCCGGCTTCAGGCGCGACTCTAATGCCATTGGGTTTCCGTTCCGGTCGTACTCCCAAGATTCTCCTCAGAGATCGAACGTGAATGTCCTCCAGCGTACCAGGTGTATGCTCTAGTTTTTCTCCTTCAAAAACATTTTCATGATGCGAAATGCATTCTTTTTATCATTTGATCCTTGGGTATCTTATGTGTTTCCAGTCTTATAATATTTATTCACAAGCTCTTGGATCTCATCAACTATTCAGACGTTGCAAGTCATTATTATTATTATTATTATTCTAGAAAATATATCGGTTATATCTTGGCTAAAATAACACTTTGTATAAAGAGTAAAATAATATATTCCTTATTTAATCACTCATAATTAAAACATCAATAATAATATCAATAACAATAATAATAGTTAATAATAATAATACTAATAATAATAATGATAATAATAATAATAGAAATAAGAACAATAATGATAATTGTAACGTCCCAATAATTTTAAAAAGATTAAAGGAGAGTTTCTGAATGAAAATCCAAGTGAAAATATTAAAAACAAGGTTTTACGAGTAAAACAAGTGTGATTCCGAGTGGAATAAATATGATTCCGAGTGGAATCATACTGAGAAGAGTTTTCTAAATGAACTGGCTAAAAATCCGAGTGAAATTAGACTGAGAAGCTGTTTTTCGAGTGACATGAGTCTGATTCCGAGTGAAAATGTTGGAAACCAGATTTTCCGAGTAAAAACGAGTTTGTATCCGAGTGAAAATGAGTTTCCGAGTGAAATAAATATGATTCCGAGTGGAATCAGACTGAGAAGAATTTTCTGAGTGAAATAACTTGAATTCTGAGTGAAATCTGACTGAAAGGAGTTTTCTGAGTGAAATAACCATGATTCCGAGTGAAAAATGAGTTTTTCAGTGAAGTTAAAATCTTTTCCGACTGAAACGTGATTTAAGAAGAGTTTCCGAGTGAGGAAATGTTCTGTCTGAATGAACATGTTCGGGTAAGGTAGAATCCGATTGGAACTTATTTGTACAAATGGTATTTCGAACTTGGAACGAGCATGAAGAAATTAACGATACTTCTTTATCTTTTGAGTTGTTCTGCCGGATCGGTTGCTCAAGACCTTTGGTCTCTACCCGGACCTGATGAAAAAAATGGGATCACTTCTTATGGACTCGTTGAGAATAATTCTGATCTAGTTCATGGCCTATTAGAAGTAGAAGGCGCTCTGCTGGGATCCTCACGGACAGAAAAAGATTGTAGTCAGTTTGATAATGATCGAGTGACATTGCTTCTTCGGCCCGAACCAAGGAATCCATTAAATAGGATTCAAAATAGTATTCTTTAGATGATCCGGTCGGTTTATACAAAACCGAGCTTGTTATTCATTGAATCCATCCTCTGTTTTATAATTTCTCACTGGAATTCACATAGACACCCATGGTTCTTAATGTTTTCACAGTTTAATACAGTTCATATCTTTTCACAATTCAACACTAATCATATCCACTTAATCATCAAAGTTACTGATAATCAGTGCAATTAATCGAACATATTCACTGAATCATGATTAATAATGAGCAACACAGCCAATTGAACATATTCATAGCAATAAAGATACATAAAAGCAACATATAAAAATTAAAACATGTTAATCAACAATTCCTGAACCTGTCCTGGAAAGATGAGGACCAAAGGTACCTTAACCCTTTCCTTTCACTCAGATTTCCCCAGAATACCCAAGAATATACCCCCTTACCTTAATGGAGTTCTTGGATGAGAAGAATATGTTCCCTTCACTGTCCTTGCTTCTGTTCCGAGTGAGGAAGGAAAGAAATTGAGAGAGAGGAAGAAGCTTGTTCGTAAGAAGAAGAAGGAAGAGAGAGCTTGTGTTTTACTAAGTTTTCGTATGCATGTGTGTTCTGAGAGTAATGGTAATGTGTTAATAATGAGAAAGCAAGTGGGAGACAAACTTTCCGTTGATTGGGGAATTAGGTGAGAGATAATGGACAAAAGGTGAGCTGTACCTGACCAATTTCCTTGTCTGCTTGCTTCGATGGGATTAGTTATATATTAAAATATATAAAGTGCTGAGTGAAAAGGTGTAACTTTTCCCTACAATTAGCTCGTTGTGACAGTCCTTTTTGGATTTATGTGGACAAGTGGACCGGTCAGCAGGAACGAAAGGAAAAATGGCTACAGGGGACATCTAGCTCAAGCGAAACCCGACTCACTTGAGCGAGGTACAAGGCTCGCTTGGGCGAAGTGAAGAAAAGAGGGTCAGCAAGGCAAAATTCCTCCTCGCTCAAGCGAATTCCGACTCGCTTGAGCGAGTCATGCTGTCCTCGCTTGGGCGAAGTGAAGGAACGGAGCGAAATGAGTGGTTATACATCAGGGTTCCTTCTCGCTCAAGCGAAATCCGACTCACTTGAGCGAGTCATCCAATCCTCGCTAGGAATTTCTCTGAAACCGACTCAAGTACTCGGTTTCTCACTCGGTAGAATCTGTCCAGACCGAGTTCTCTCTCACTCAAACTTTCACTCGGTAATTTATTCTGAATCCGAGCCTTCACTCACTCGGGTTCCACTCGGTAAAACCTTCCGGAACCGACTCCCACCTGATTGGACACTCACTCGGAACTGTGTCTTTTTGAAACACTCGGTCAGATCTTCCTTTCCGAATGGCCCACTCGGATTTCTGTTACTCAGAAATGAGTTTTCCTCCAATTGAACGTGCATCTCTCTGATGCCCACACTCAGGGGAGTTTCACTCGGAAAAGGAAGTACTTGGCAAGGTTCGACTCGGAAACGAGTCATTCGAGGTTGTTTGACTCGGAAATTTCACCCAGAAGTGGTTCTCTTGAACACACTTCTCTCCACACCAAGATTTCACTCGGTAGTAACCCTCTCGGTCATAATTTACTCGGAAAACATAACCTTACACTCGGAATTTCATTCCTTCACTCAGAATTTCTCTCTGTCACTCGAAACAGAGCCCCTTTTCACTCGGAATTTGCATAATACCATTAATGGTCTATATAATTTCCATAATCACACACAAAAATGAAATTTCTGAGATATCACAGACCATCTACATGGTATTTATTCACTTATTCTTACTTACAAACTTCTCATACTTCAAAATTACAAGATTAAAACTGTTTCTAAAAACAGGGATGTTACAATCCTCTCGCTGATCCTTCTAGTTATCGATGACTTATTGAAAGGTTACTTTATCTCACTACAACTCTCCATGACCCAAGTTTTGCTGTCTATTAATTGAGCCAATACATTCTACTACTTTTCATCTATAAGTTGCTATGCATGTTTTTTTGTTACATTAAACATGCTCCAAGACAAGGAATTTTATCCCCTGCATCCTCAACTTTGCAATTAAAAGCCTTTAGTGACTCTAATTAGGTTGTTTGCCTTGACATAATATGTTCAGTTATTGGTTTCTGCATTTTTTAGGTGATTCTTCTATCTCTTGGCGATCCAAGAAACAAAATACAATCATGCGCTCTTCTTTTGAAACGGACTATCTCGCCCTTGCCTCCATTGTTTATGAAATTCGATGGATTACTTACTTACTAGATATCTACATGCTCCATTTACCTTTCCCTTGCTTCTGTTTTGTAGTAGCCAATCCACACGACATATTGTGGAAAATACAAGCTTCCATGTCATGTTGTAAGAGAAAAGTTACAAGCTAAACTTTTTCACTTGTTACCTATTCTATGTTCTACACAACTTGTAGACATATGAATGAAGCCTTTAGATCCTCATCCTCTTACTACTTTCCTTTTTGAGTTGGGAGTTGATGATATCCACTCTCCAGCTTGTAGAGGGATACTAAAGGATAAATAGTTGTATTCAACTATGACAATTATATCCTTGCTGTCAACCTTTTGTATATAAACCTATTTTTTTGTCAATAAAATGTAATTCTCTCACCTTATCAATAATACTGCACTTTCACCTACTCTTATACTCCCATTTGTTTTGTTTTCTTGCTCATTTAAGAATATGCACAAGAATTAAGAAAATGACATATTCTATTTTCAATGACTATTTATTTGTTGATTTCCTAATATATCCTTAACTAAATCTTTATATTGAGTTAATTTGGTCAGTCATAATTATGAATCGTGCACATTAATATGAGTAAATGAAAATGGACTCTTTATTATATGAGTAAGATTGGAAAAAATAAATAAATGCATTTTATATTTCGTAAGCAACTAAGAAAAAGGCTTTTTTTTTATTAATGGTGCTGTTGGTAAAATAAATTACGAATTTAGGGTTGTTTAGGATGAAATTTTGTGTCTGGTGTTATATTGTGTGTCGCACCTGGAAGTGACGACTTGGGTGTCGCATAAGGAGAAGACGAAACAGCCAGAAGCTGCCATGTGTCCCTGTCGCATGCTGCAAGTACGACTTAGGTGTGGTGCATGTACCACATGCGACACCACTTCATGTGGTGCACTTCACAAAGACGACATGCATGTTGTGTCGCACCTCCCCCAGTCACCACAACTTGTATGGTGCATCTTCCACATGCACCACAACACGTATAAATACTGCCTTCCCAACCCATAACACTCACTTAGATTGCTTGTGAATTCATAAAACACTTTCAAGTCTTTTGCTTGCAAATTTATAAAACACTTTCAAGTTTTTTTTCTTTTACGCGTATTAAAATATTCAATATGAATTATATGTCAGATGATGATTCTGATTATAATTTACCATCGAAGCTTGATAGTAATGATTCATGCAAGGATGATGAATTATTAATGGCAGATTCAGATACTGAGGATGATGCTGGTTAGGGAGCTATAATATGACAACTATTACTATATTTTTTTATTCGACTATGTTTATTACTGATTAATGTTATATCTTTTTTTGTTTATTATGAGTTTATATATGCGTTTGTTAACTAATAAAAACATTATAAAAAAATTAATATATATTTTAGTTTTATAAAAATATTTAATCTAACTTTATAAAATATACCTAAATCTTAAAATTATAAAATTACCTAAATCATAAAATTTTATAAAAAATTAAAAAAAACAATGTTTATTATTAGCGACAGACAAAGCAAAGTCGCTAATGTGTCAAAAATTTAGCGACGACCAAAGCACGTCGCTACCATTGGTCCCTGTTCAGCTATAAAGCAACGACGGAAGACACTGGTCGTTGTTTAGCTATGACCCAAGTCATGTCACCATCATTCGTCCCTGTTCAGTTACGACTCAGCGACGGCAAACACCGGTCCCTGTTTTGCTATGACCACTCTCTGTCGCTAAGCTTGGTCCCGATTCAGCTACGACCTACGCCTGTCGCTATACTTGGTTCTGTTCAGCTAAGACATTAGCGACAAGTTATATGAAAAAATAGCTACGGTGTTAACGACGACGTATATGAAAAAATAACTACGACTACACTACAGTTGCTACGTATGTAACATCCCAAAAATTTCAATCTCATGTGTAATTATTTTTAATCTAGGTCATTATTAATATTATCCAATTTCTGAGTGAAGCATGCCTTAGAAAGGACTGTCTGAGTAAGGAAGAGACTCTATTCCGAGTGAAAAAGGAAAATTCCGAGTGACTAAGAGAAATTCCGAGTGAAGGTTGTGTTTTCCGAGCGGAACATGGCCGAGAGAGTTTATTCCAAGTGGAATCCTTGTCTGAGGCACTTCTGAGTGAAGTGGGACTGATAGAACCACTTCTGGGTGAAAGAATCCGAGTAACTCACCTTGGAATGACTCACTGTTGAGTCAAAAGCATTCAAATGACTCATTTCCGAGTCAATTATATCTGAATGACTCAATTCCGAGTCAAACATCTCAGAAGGACACATTTCTGAGTCAAGTATTTTCCAACGACTCAATTCTGAGTCATACATTGTTAAGCATTTTCATTTCTGAGTGAAAGTTCCCTGAGTGCCCATTTCCGAGAAGGAGTACAAAGGAAAATTTATTTATGAGTGAAATATGACTGGAGAGATACTTCCGAGAGAGGAACCAGAGTTGTGTAACATTTCGAGTGAGCCTTATGTATACGACTCCATTTCCGAGTGAGAATCATACGTGTGGGCATTTTCCGAGTGATGATGGCCTTAATGGACTCTGAGTAAAATGTAGTTGAAGAAGTTGGCCTAACCTTGGCTAAGTAATGATTAGCAGAGTGAACCCCGAGTGGGGAAAACTTTAATATTCCTGAGTGTTGCTTTCTGAGTGAAAGATGTTATAACTATTCTGAGTGAAAGTTATACATATATGTTCCGAGTGAATATGGGTACCTATTCTGAGTAAATAGGGAGTTATGTATCCTGAGTAATTAAGTAATGGCTGTGTCCGAGTAAGACTTGACTATGATGTTTGTCTCTGATGTATGAATGGTTAAGTTATTCCTCAGGTGAGAAAAGGTATGAATACCGAGTGAAGATCGAGTGGGCGTTGGTCAGTCTTAGAATTAGTTACCGAGTGAGGTTTGACTCTGGGAGTCGGTATACCGAGTGATGAACGTGCAAAACTCCTGAATGAATAAGTTATCATATGCTGAGTGGATTTGGCTAGAATATTCCCAGTAATGTATACATATGGAAGACCCCTTCTGAGTAAAGGAAGGTCTATGTGTTCTCCGAGTGCATAAGGTGATAATATACCGAGTGATGAAAGTGTAATGTAATCCCGATTGTGTTGTGGTTGGAATACACCGAGTGGTGTTTGATTAGGAAATAATCCGGGTGAGGAAGGTTTATGGATTCCGAGTGGGATAACTGTCATTCACCGAGTGAGAACTGATTAAGAAATGAGTCGGTAAGGAAAGGAATTGCCGAGTGATGGCCGATCTGATGTTGAATCAGTTCTGGAAGTGAAATGCTGAGTGAATGATGATCAGTAAGGATTATTCTACCGAGTAGAAATCTGGGTGTTGGGAATCGATTTTAATAGATTTTACCGAGTGCACAATCGAGTAGAATGAGTCGGTTTGTAGTAATCTGCCGAGTGACAAACCAAAGAGTGTGGGATCGGTCTGGAAAGATTTAATTGAGTAAAAGACTGCTTGTGATGATTCGGAATTAGAATAAATAGCCGAGTGAGAAACTGATTGAGAGCTGATTCAATTTCAGGAGGTTCTGCCGAGTGGGAATCTGAGAGCTTTGAGCCGGTCTGGATTGAGTTGTTAAGTGGAAACCGAGTGGATGAAGGGTCGGTTTTGGGGAATGACGACCTCTGGTCGGATTTCGCTTAAGTGAGGCTTGTGTGTCTCACTCAAGCGAGTCAATATTCACTTGAGCGAAACTCACACTCGCTCAAGCGAGTCGGTTTTCGCTTGAGCGAAACTTCTCTGTCAGTGTAATGTGTGGCACTCGCTCAAGCGAGATAGGATTCCACTTGAGCGAGAGGACTCAGATTTCCCTCTATTCACGTTAGTGACAATTTCCAGTCGGCATATATGCTGACAGGGTAGAATTCCAGTCGGTTCAGAGGCTGACCGAGTGGAATTCCAGTTGGTTTTCAGTGTCAGATTAACGTTTGACTCCAATCTTGTCCTTTTATGCATATTTTAATATACTTATATTCAATCATACCAACTCCACTAGGCAGGCGGCAGAAGTGGACAACTATAGAGCCTACTTTCTTATCTAAATCTCCATTATCTCTACTAACAGCCCACTAGCAAACCACTCATGGAAAGTTGTCTCCCACTACCTTGCATTATTAAACAAAGCACTATCCCTTCTGAAACTCTTAGAAACAGAAAAGATAGTGAACCTTCTACCTCTTATTTACTCTCCTTCCTCAAGACCCTTCGAACAGAAGCCAGGACAACCAGGAGACCATTTTCAGTCGGCAAACCAAGTAAGAGGGGACAGAGTTGTGAATGATTATGAAATGGGTAGAATTGTATGCTGTCCTAGGATTCCAGTTTTATTTTTGTATATTGTTACTCGGTTTTGAGATTGAAAACGTGTGATTTTGATTCTGACTTCTTCATGAAAGTTGTAGATCTTTTTGTTATCTGAATTTTAAGACCTGAATCAATTAATTTGAATATGTATAGCAAAAGTTATAACCAAAAGACTACAGCATGTCCGAGTGGAATATTTATCCTATGTTTTGTGTATATATTAAAATTATGGGACTTATACATGCATAATCAGCCTTTGATGTCTTCATGAAAGTTGTAGATATTTGTGTTATAGATCTGTATAAAGTGGTTTCAAGTTAAAATGATTTTTGTAGCTCGAGTTATGCCTAAAATACTGAAGTATGTCCAAGCTGTAAATCTGTTAACTTGAGATATGTATTTTATTTTTAAAACTGGGAACTTTGTGGTGAGAATTAGTGATTGGTGTCTTCATTAAAGTTGTAGATATTCTTATTATGTGAATTTTGAGACCTAAAATGACTGAATTGGATATGTATAGCATGAGTTATGATCAAAATACTATAGCATGTCCGATTGAAATGCTTATCTTGTGTTTTGTGCATGTATGAATATTCTGGGAATTATACATACATTTTTAGACTTTGATATCTTCATGAAAGTTGTAGATATATATGTTAGGGATCTATAGAAAGTGGTTTTGAGTTAAAACGATGCTTGTAGCTCTAGATATGCTCAAAATACAGAAGTATGTTCATGATGAAAATCTGTTAACTATGAAATCCGAATCTTATTTTTAAAACTGGGAATTTTGTGGTGAGAATTAGTGGTTGGTGCCTTCATGAAAGTTGTAGATATTTGTGTTAAGAATAATTTAGAACTACTTTCATGCCAAAATTGTTTTTGTAGCTCCAGAAACGTTGAAAATACTAACCTGTGTACGTTTTAAAAATCCTCTTTGAGGCAGTTTTGTATTCTGTGAATAAGTGATGTTTCTGTTTAGAATTTGAATTTACGGTCTTCATGAAAGTTGTATATATTTATGTTATTGAGCTATAGAAAGTGGAATCACATGAAAAGGATTTGATTTTCTCATGTTATGACTGTTTTACTAACGTATGTTGCTGTTGGAAATGTTGAAATTTGCTTATAATGGTTATTATGGATAAAAATGATATTTTCCCTATGGGTAACAATTTATTATTGAATTCTTGAGTGATTATGAAGTTTTATGAATGTTGATGAGTGTCTAATGAGCATCATTCAGTTTGTGTATTTTGGTGGTGAATAATTATGAATGACTAAATTAATATATATACATGAATGCCTTGCGGTTATTGATATATGTGGTTGAAACAGTAAATCCATGATTCTGAAAATTATTATATGTGATGTGTCCTTTGAGGACTTGTGGTTTTCCAAGTGGTTTTGGAAATTGATATATCATGGTATGTTAAATGATAAAGAGAATTAAAGGCATTCATACATCATAAGCATTTGGACGCACCATGGAATTTAGGGGTTCCATGATTGCCTACCCTGGTGGGGGGTTACTCTATGATGAGTTTAAGCCCTATTTTCACAATAACCATGGAAGTGTAGGGATCCATGGTTGTGCAAATTCCTACTGGTATACTTATTTCTGCAGGAGCCATGAAAGTGTAGGGATTCATGGTTATGCTAATTCCTACTTGTGCACTTAATTTCACAGGAGCTATGAAAGTGTAGGGATTCATGGTTATGCTAATTCCTACTTGTACACTTAATTTCGCAGGAGCCATGAAAGTGTAGGGATTCATGGTTATGCTAATTCCTACTGGAGTCTCTATGAGACTTTTTACTGCAGTATTCCCACCAAACCAAATGGATCCAGCATGACATCATTGGACTACATTAAAGACTTATTAAATATAAATGAACTTGTTTGGCATATTCATCATATTATTATGGTTTGTTGATTGTGTTTGTGCAATTTTATTTATTTTATATTTATTCTATATTCTGTCTCACTCTTAAATTAATTTTTACAGTGAATGCCACGCAGAATGAAGAGTGATTCCATGATTGATGCCTATATGAATTATTACTTGGACTTTGATTTTATGGGTTGTAATAAGTATAACGTATCATGTACCGTTATTTTCTAAATCGTTTCCGCTACTTAAATGTTTTCTTGAATTTAATTATGAACGACTAGTATGTATGATAATATTCCGCAATTATCAACTGTTACGTGAACTCTGAATTTAATTTATGAATTTTAAAATGATCTTTTAAAAACGCGAAAAATTTATTCGGAAAATTATACGGGACGTCACAACGTACCCTAAATAGCAACGGTGGAACTTAATTTTCTCCAACGACAAAGACTATGTCGTCGCTAACATAACGACGGAGTTCACAAAAAAGGGACCACCTTGTAGCGACCATATACTGTTGTCACTAAGTTTGCCACGGTCGACAATGCCGTCCCTGACATATTAGCCAGCAAAATCAGACCGACGGGTTTTGACCATAGCGGATTCCCGCTAATACTGTTAGCGACGGATTTTTGCCATCGCAAATGAGACTTTTTTTAGTAGTGATAATAATAACCAAATATCACTATTTTATCTAACAATATTATATTCAATAATAACTTAATAAAATTTATATTAAATAATAACAACTTAATATCAATGTTTTATCTAATACATTAATTAAATAATAACTTAATAATAATAAACCCTAAATAATATCAACTAAATATCACTATTTTATCTAACAACATTATATTAAATAATAAATTAATAATAAAAAATCCTAAATAATAACAACTAAATATCACTATTTTATCTAACAATATTATATTCAATAATAACTTAATAAATTTGTATATTAAATAATAACAACTTAATATCACTATTTTATCAATACATTACATTCAATAATAACTTAATAATAATAATCCCTAAATAATAGCAACTAAATATCACTATTTTATCTAACAACATTATATATACAATAATAACTTAATAATAATAAACCCTAAATAATAACAACTAAATATCACTATTTTATCTAACAACATTATATTCAATAATAACTTAATAAAATTTATATTAAAATAATAACATTTTAATATCACTATTTTATCTTATACATTATATTCAATAATAACTTAATAATAATAAACCCTAAATAATAACATCACTATTTTATCTAACAATATTGTATATACAATAATAACTTAATAAAAATTTAGATTAAATAAAAAAACTTAATATCAGTTTTTCTAACTATAAAAAAATTACATACTAACATCATATTATTATTTTATTAAGTGAACCAAAACTGTATAACATATTACTATTTTATTAAATAATAACAATATAAACCCTAAAATATATATCAACAGTAAGAGATCAAAATAAGCATAATGTGGAATAGAAAGTACCTGAAATTTCAAAGAAAATGAGCACAAGGGACCAAAATAAACACTTGTGACCATAGCTAGCCTTTAAGGACCATAAAAGTGCAAAAGAAAATGACAAATGGGGGACCCTTTTGCTGTGTTTCTATGGTGGACACAACTTTAGCAATTAAAACTAGAGGGTGGGAGGCTGATAGGAAAGAAGAAGCCCACCACACGAATTTAAAATGCAAACCCGTGAGGCACGTGTGATCTCCTAGGTGTTGTGTCGTCTCCCACAGATGCACCACAGGGTCAGCTTTTTATGTGTCCAATTCCCAGTGAGTCGCCTCTGTCAAGGACGATAGGGGTATCATCTTCTCCAAGGGCACCATAGCTGTGTTGTAGAGCCCACCATCAACTCCAATACGTGGCACCTCTTAGAGTGTGTCGCTCGTCGTGCATGCGACATGCAAGTCGTCTTTAGTGAAATGACACACAATAAACAACCCCAGATTAAAAAAAACTCCCAAAAGCGTCCTACTTTTGTAATTTCATTCATGAGGTACCCCATTTATAAGAAAAATAAACCTAAGAAAAATGAACACACTTAAACTCCTAAACCAACTAAGAAAAAAAAAAACAAAGGAAGTAATGTGCCCAATAAATATATACAATTCTTAATTACAACCTACCAAGTTATTTGATATAAAAAATTAAGGTACAGGTATACTAGGAAATCAAACCATAAATATGCATAGAAGCTATAACATCCAATCATTTCTTAATTTTTGTATATAACCTTAAATGATTAAGATAAATAACGAAAGGAATATTTTTTTACACTATTTATATTAAAAATAATTTTCTTACTAGCAAATTATGACAAACTGAATATAAAAACTAAAAATATAGAAAAGTATTTTCAAACATTCCAAAAAATAAACCATTACACGGGAGAAATTCTGAGCCCCTAAATCTTTGTACATCGTCGTTCCTAGAAGTCAACTTAGATAAAGACAACGAAACGAAACGAAACGAAGCAATTTCAGGTTTCAGAGACCTATCGTAAATTACCGAAAAAATCACCACTCCACTGCAATTCCTCATCTCCATTACCGAAATTCGTTTCCGCATCGCAAATTCAATTCGAATTAAATCTAGGGTTCCCTTTCATTTCCGTTCATTCTGTTCCTTCACGGATCTCGCATTTTGGCGCTAACAATTGTTACTTTTCCCTGAATTTCTGAGCTGAGAAAATGCACTTCAAATCTACGCACTCGTCGTTTCGGGATCGGACGCAGGAATTCCATAGCATTACAGAGAGGTTGAAGAAATCTGGATCAGGGCCCAATGGGCCCACCAGCACTAGCACCACTTCTTCTTCCAGATCGGAGGTACAACAATCTGCTATTGTAAATCAATCAGAGTTCAATCGTAGGGCTTCCAAAATTGGTTTTGGGATTCACCAAACCTCTCAGAAACTCGCCAAACTCGCCAAGTGTAAGCAATTCATTCCGTTATGTAATACAATTACACAAGTTAGTTTTGTCGATTTTAGAATTTGAACCATGCGTCGTGTTTCTTTTTTATTTGATTTGATTTGCAGTGGCTAAGAGGACTTCGGTTTTTGATGACCCTACCATGGAAATTCAAGAGCTCACCAGTGTTATTAAGCAAGATATCACTGCTCTAAATTCTGCGGTCGTGGATCTTCAGTTACTCTCCAATTCTAGAAATGAGAGTGGAAACGCTTCCACCGACACAACTAGCCATTCGATAACCGTTGTTGATGACCTCAAGACTCGCCTGATGAGCACCACCAAAGAGTTTAAAGATGTTCTCACAATGCGAACTGAGGTGATGCATTTGTAAATTTTGTATTGGGTGTTTTGTGTATAACTTCATTGTCGAGACTTGAGACTGATGTTGTGTTGTTGTTTTATGTGAAGAACATGAAAGTGCACGAGAATAGAAGACAGTTGTTTTCGTCTTCTGCTTCTAAGGATTCTGCGAATCCTTTTATCCGGCAACGTCCGCTGGCCACGAGGTCTGCTTCTAGTACTTCTAATGCACCTGCTCCTCCATGGGCTAGTGGGGCATCGGCTTCATCTCAGTTGTCTCCTAAGTAAGTTAAAAAGCTTAGGCTTGTAGTTATGCATGCGGTTGTTGCTTTCTTGCTAGTTTTTCTGTAATGCAGGTAAATTCATTTGTGACATAATTTGAATCGATATGCTTTACTCATCACATTAACCTGCAGCTTCATGATTGGTTAGAACTCAAGAGTATTAGGTGCACAGTCTTTGTTCAAATGAATTGATGATTCTAAGTAAGACTGTTTTATTAGTATAGAATGAAAGTGTGGTTACATACCCTTCTATTATTTGTTTTCCTTAAATTGTTGTTAAAAATATACCTCAACTGTATTGTGATTGCATCAAACAAGCCATAAGCTCACGACCTCTCTTTACTGAATTAATTAATTATCGGTGTAATTTAACTTGTGCCTATTAAGCAGGCTGGGCTGTTCAGACCTTGTTTTGTTGGCCTAGATTGGCTTGAAGAAACTGCAGGGCTAATGAGACTTGGCCTGGCAAATAGAATTTGGCGGGTCAAAATACATATAGATAAGCTGGTTGGCCTGTTCAAACCATTTTCTTTGTTGAGCTGGCTTTGCCGGATAAAACTCATAAAAGAGATGGAAGTTTGTTAGGAACCTGAAATTTATACTGGGAAATAGAGGGGATTGTATTGGTAAAACTTAAAAATGACGGATTACATTACAGAACCACTATTCTAGTAGAGCTAAACTTTAAAAAGCTCAGAGCCTATGGCTCCTTCAGAGGAATGCTCAGTCCATTCTCTGTCAAGTAGAAATTGCTTTTCAGCCTACCACTACAGTACTTTCTAATTCCTACATACTATCCCCCTTATATTTCCCTCCACTTGCCATCACATTAACTAACTTGCAGGTTACATCTATCCGGGCTTGTGCCCTTTCTACCTAGGTCCTATCAGAGTTGAAATGTTTGTTCTACATGCATAAAGTCGGCATCTGGATCTAAATTGAGAATTTAGTTATAACTTACATGGCATAAATTGTGATTCCTTTCCTTTTATCGGTGAAAACTTTTGTTATGCTTTAATATTTTAAGGTTGTTTCAGGTTGGGTCAAGTATCTAGAATTCTGGCTTCTTTCAAATTTTGTTTTAATCTTCTTCTATGGCTTTTAAATCTACAGCAAGCAAGTGCATGGAGAGAGTCAACCATTGTTGCAACAACAGCAGCAGCAGCAGGAGGTAGTTCCGTTGCAAGACAGTTACATGCAAAGCAGAGCTGAAGCTCTTCAGAATGTGGAGTCCACTATTCATGAGCTTAGCAACATTTTTAATCAGCTAGCAACACTTGTTTCCCAGCAAGGAGAGATTGCCATCAGGTTTTTATACATCTCACTTTATACCACATATGTAACATGTAATTCCTTGCTCATTATTTTTGAATTCCAATACGGTTCCCAATATATGTTAATTATGTTACCATTAGATCCAACCCTTTGCAAGTAAATTCCATTATAAAATGAGCCTATGCCAGTTTGAATTATACTGTTAGAGTTAGAGGAGTTAAATCGCATGCATGAAATGATGAAATCCATTCTTTGGCCTTCCTGTATTTGAATTAATTAATTACTTAATACCATTTGTTCCTTTGGATATGTACCGGTGTTGCCATAGAAATATTTCCCCATTGCATCTGGTGACAGTAAAATTGAGGGATTAATTACTAATGAAAGTTTGTGTTCAGTTTATCCTCATTTCCTTTTCCCTCTATTTATGACTTTTCTTAGTGTTGGATTTGGGTTTCTTGTTTTGTCATTCATATCTTGAGTTTGCTTTGGGATATTTTAGGCTTTGTATATGTATATACATAGGAGGACAACATTGCAGACTAAGTAGTGCTTTATTGGTTTGATAATATCAGCTGGGAGAAGCACTGGTGGCAGTGAAAGCTTGGCTTTTTTAATGCCTGTACAGCTGTACCGGTCAATACTGGGATTTATCTTGCCTAAATTCTTCTAAATTTGAATGCCAACATATCAATTTCTTAATATGCATGATTCCTGATTCCTATCAAAAAACGATAATGAAAAGAAAGTAGAAGGGGAGGAAATCATGTATCCTTGTAGTCGTCTTGTCGAACTTGTGAATTTACCTGTAGAACATGTGTTAACTTATTTGCTAAAAGGTTATACTCAAGCATGGGCTAATTTGCTAAGTGATTTAATGCACCCTCACGGTGACTTACAACAGATCCCCAATATAAAATTGGTTAGCATGTGCCTAAAAAACTATTGTAATTTGGTTCGAGCGATTCCATGCCATCCGATTATTTGTTTTACTGATTCAGTGAACTGACTTGGCTTGATTTTTTGTTTTCATATTGGCAAATTGAGATATTGGTGGAGAGTTGATAGAGGTACTTAATTTGCAGGATTGATGAAAACATGGATGATACATTGGCAAACGTAGAGGGAGCACAAGGGGCTTTGTTGAAGTATCTGAACAGCATTTCTTCTAATAGGTGGTTGATGATCAAAATTTTCTTTGTATTGATATTTTTCCTGATGGTTTTCTTATTTTTTGTGGCTTAGTCGTTCCAGTGACAGAGAAATGAAACCAAGGACAGCAGTAACGGCTTTCTGTATTTCATTAATATTTATTTTTCCAAATATATATATTCATTCCTGCAAAGTTTAAGTTTGCCAAATTTTATACATGCATGTATTCCTGTGTGTATTCATACATATAAAGGAGGTGAAGAACCAAGGGCATATTGTCTCTCTACCATTTATCTGGTCGTGTTTTACGATATAATTTTTTTCTAAAACGAAGGCTTTCTTTCTGTAATATGTTAATTGTTATGCATATTGATATTAGGAGAACAGAAAAACAACGGCTTGAGCTTGACAGTGTTCACGAGCTGATCACAAGAAAAAGTAGTAATTTAACAAGTAATACGAAAGAATTTTTGTTAGTAACGTATGTTTTAACCTATACAACATGTCCTTAAAATTTTACAAAGACGAAATTAAAGAAAAAAACAGCAATACGAAAGATCGATGCATTAATTCCTTAACTTATCACTAACTATATAGAGATTTTCTTCGGCGAGGAAATTGGGATTTACATTTACTTGGTGGCATGTAATTGAAAACTAGAAGCATTTGCCGCAGTCCTCAGAACGTGGGGGAACATTTCCCAAAATATAAATTGATATTTTTAGACCAAAATATATAATTACGTGGCACCACGAGAAAATATTAGTATTGGTTTGTACAATTTTATTTTTTAATAAATTTAAAACAAGATATTAATTGGCAAGGGTTACGAGTTAGGAAAGTAAACTATATCTTAACATCCATGCTTCATGGGAGAACTAATTCTTTTCTTCAAACTCTAAAAAGAGTCAAATATGCATTATCTGCCGGTAATTTTATAGTAGATTATTTTGATTAGAGTAGTAGTAATAATAATAATAAATAAGAATAAAATATTGTTTCGTATGATGTGACTGTGATTCATACTAAATTTATTTTAATAATGACGTCATTTTTAACTTGTTCCTAAGATCTACCATGCGATTTTGGGTAAATTAAAATGTCGAAATAGAACAAAAAGGTGTTCCTGCTCTGAAACGTGCAGTTTGCAAAGCTCCTTTAGACATACCCATTCAAGAATTCGCTATATCCATCCATCTCTACAATATCGCTAATGCGACCCCATTCAAATCCCAAATAGATCTAGGTTTCCCTTTCTCCCTCATTCACTGTCCCCGCCGGAGAAACACTAATTTTCCGGTGCCGGATTCACCGATCTCCCATTTCTCAATAATATATCGGCAAAATGCACATCAAATCGACGCAGTCTTCATTTCGGGATCGGACGCAGGAATTCCACAGCATTGCTGAGAGGTTGAAGAAGTCTGGATCCGCGCCCAATGGACTGAGCAGTAGTAGCACCACCTCCTCTTCCAGATCGGAGGAACAACGATCTGCTATCGCTAATCAATCAGAGTTCAATCGTAGGGCTTCCAAAATCGGCTTTGGGATCCACCAAACCTCTCAGAAACTCGCCAAACTCGCCAAATGTAAGCAATTCCCCTCTATAAAACAATTATACAAGTTAGGTTTATTGAATTTAGAATCAGAACCATATGTCATAGTTTTTCGATTTGATTTGATTTGATTTGCAGTGGCTAAGAGGACTTCGGTTTTTGATGACCCTACCATGGAAATTCAAGAGCTCACTAGTGTTATTAAGCAAGATATCACTGCTCTAAATTCTGCGGTCGTGGATCTTCAGTTACTCTCCAATTCTAGAAATGAGAGTGGAAACGCTTCCACCGACACAACTAGCCATTCGACAACTGTTGTTGATGACCTCAAGACTCGCCTGATGAGCACCACCAAAGAGTTTAAAGATGTTCTCACCATGCGAACTGAGGTGGTGCATTTGTAATTGTATTACGTGTTTTATGTTTTATTTATGTTTTATATATGGCTTCATTGTTGAGACTTGAGACTGATTTTATGCTGTTGGTTTTGTGAAGAACTTGAAAGTGCATGAGAACAGAAGACAGTTGTTTTCGTCCCAAGCCTCTAGGGATTCTGCAAATCCTTTTGTCCGGCAACGTCCTTTGGCTACAAGGTCGGCTGCGAGTACTTCTGATGCTCCCGCAGCCCCATGGGCTAGTGGGTCATCGTCTTCATCTCAGTTGTTTCCTAAGTAAGTTATGTTGTTTTTTTTAGTTCCTTGTTTTATCGTGTTATAGGCTTTAGTTTAGCATGTTAAATAACTTGAATTAGTATGCTTTCTTCATCAATTAGACATGCTTGATTTGATTGTTTATGTGCACAATATTTGTTCCAAGAAACTAGCGATTAAGTAAGCTTGATTGATTAAGGAGAATAAAGAGTTTAAAGATAATAAAGTATTGACTTACTATGTAGTGCTGCACCTGCATTGTAATGAATCAATAAATAAATGATACATTGAGGACTAAAAGTTAAATATTTTCAATGTGAAAAATTAAATTAATAAAAAGCTAAAATATGATAGGAATTATCTTTTCATGTCTCTCTCCTGCCTCCTTCTCCCCTTCTTTTTTCTGGAAATCCCTTGTCTCCGCCATCTAAATATTTGAGCCCAGCCTTTGCTATCAGTATCACTAAAAATTACAGTAGAATGCTCAACTTTGCCATAATTGTTCCGTTTTCAGCATTCTTAGTGGTATTGAGTTCTGAAAGGATGTTGTTTGTGGTATTGAGCTCAATTGCCATGTTCAGTCCCCTTCTCCTTCCAATGGTCTCCATTCTCACTCTTGGTGAACAACAATGTTTACTACCTTTGGCCCCTTCTTTGAAATCAAAAACTATTTTCAGTCTCATTGAAACTTTTACAGTTCAAGAATGAGCCACCTAAGACTATTTCTCCCTTCTCCAGTCATCAGATCCTGCACCATCAAACATGGATGAAACATGTATGAAACAATTGCTAAATTATTTAAAAAGCAACAGGCCAAATCAGAAAGAAAAAGTGGAAGTATGAAGGCAAAATTTATTGAAGTGTGGACAATTGAAAATATACAAACTGGCTGGCATGTTCAGACTTTGTTGCTGGCCTGGCCTGGCCCAACAAAACTGTGCCTCTAACAAAACTTGATCTGGCTAGGAGAAATTGATGCTTCAAACATGCTAGCCCAAAATATATCTAAAAAGTGCATTGGTCTATTTTATCCCTCTTCCTTTGTTGTGCTGGCATGGACTGACAAGACTTGAGCCATAACCGATGCATAAGCTAAGCAAACCAAACAAACACTACTTAACCTGGCAAGACAATCAATCCTCAAATTATATTTTAAAAAGTATTTCAAAACAAGTTGTACCTTTAGATATATTGGAATTTGGGTACAGTTTGCCATGTAATTTCATCATTCCAAAAATAAAAATCTCCGAAAAATATGAGCTTGTGAAGTGTGAACAACTCACCTGCACCAACATGGCATACAATTATATCTGAAACTATGGTTTCATAACATTTTGTTTTTATGGCCTTCAATTCCACAGGAAGCAGGTGGACGGGGAGAGTCAACCATTGCTGCTGCAACAGCAGCAGCAGCAGCAGCAGGTAGTTCCATTGCAAGACAGCTACATGCAAAGCAGAGCTGAAGCTCTTCAGAATGTAGAGTCCACTATTCATGAGCTCAGCAACATCTTCAATCAATTGGCAACACTTGTTTCCCAACAAGGAGAGATTGCCATCAGGTTTTTATATGTCTCACTTGGGTCCTGTATACATACATCATTACATCCTTATTGTCCTTTGTTGCTTTATAATATCAATCATGATTATGTCACTATTGGATACAAGCTTATTTGATTTCTCTGTAATTCTGCTATCAAATGGGTTTATGCCAGTTATATTGATTCTGTGATATAAGATTAGGCTTTTGACTTTAAGTAGCTTGTATCGTGTAGCAAACCTTCATTCCCTTTTAAATATTTTGGACTTCAGATATATGTAGGAATGGGATATGGGATATTATAAACTAATTTGTGCGTTTCCTTATCGAACCTTTAATGAGGATTGATTTCATGGTATTTTCTGGTGGAAGCGCTAGAGGCAGTGCATGATTATTTTTTTTTTATTTTCTTTTTTATGTTTGTGTCATCTAATGCCTGGATTTGTCTTAGTTGCATTCTTTCGATTTTAATGCATCTGTTTTATTAATTTTGTCTTATTTATGTGATGATTTATATTAAAGAAAAAATTATGAAAAAAATGTTGAACTGGGAAAGTCCTGTAATTCATGTTGTGAAACCTGTAAGGAAACTGGTTGACTTGTGAATTTACCTGGAAAACACATATTAATTTATTAGCAAAAGGTCATGGTCAATCCCAAGGTGAAGTTTGTAAAATGTTGAGAATGATGAATATTTTCAATTTTGAAGATCTTAACTTTTTCACATTTGGAGATGGCATGTACTTCTTTATTTATATGATTATGAAGATATAAATTTTGTTATTAACTTTAGTATGTTGTAATTATGAATTTTTGACAATTTGATGTTATGTATCAATATGGGATTTGTTCTTTTTCCTTTAAATCTTTGTAATAATTTTGAGTTATGGATATCAATATTGTTATTAGTTAGGCATATTAATGAGTAGGTAGTACTAGTAGTACTACTAGGCAGGTTTTTGCACAACCTGACCCCGATTGTGCCCTTAGATTAGGGATTAAAATTTGAACTCCTTTAGGAAAAATCTTGCTTGTTTTAAACAATCCGAAGAGTTAGATTATCTTAAAATCACTTTACACGTAACACATTTAAACATATAGAATAATCGATTATAACTATAATTGGTTATATCTATGAATACTTATTGAAATAATCTATAATCATAATTATTTCCAAACACACTCTCAAGTAGAACTCACACTATACCTGTTCCATCCCATAAATATTTTGTATTAAATTTATACAATAGTTGAAGTCATGATTGTAAACTTACTGCTACTATTATTTAATTTAAAATGAAGTATGTGTTTACTATTAGTGCTGGACTTTAGGTCTGTGTGTCTCTGTTGCAAATTGTTTGTCCAAAGGATATTTTTTTTTTCACTTTGATAACACCGCATTAACAGTATTTTATAAATTGTGATTTTTTTTTTCAAAGTTTCTGTCTTTACACAAAGAGACACATTGTTGGTGGCTAAGATGAGTAAATGCTTGTGTTGACAAAGGCCGTGGGGCAGATTGACCCTAAATCGACAGCTGCTGTGTCTTATAGCAGAGCATGTTTTAAACCTGCCATACCGGCCCATGCAGGGTGGGGCAAGTTAGGGTACTCGTACTCATGGATTCACGGGTTAGGGTGTGATTGCCAAACTTTTTGTTAGCAATTAATTAACTAACATGGGAGTGTGCAAGAGTGCCCCTCCCTGGTTTAACTTACTTGTTTAAGAACCTTGCTGCAATCATTTGAAACTATTGTAATTTTGCGTGAACAATTGCTGATAAGGTGAATTGACTTTTACTTGATATTTGTTTTCATATTGGCCAATTGAGCCATTGGTGGGCCTGATGAGGTACTTAATTTTACAGGATTGATGAAAACATGGATGATACATTGGCAAACGTAGAGGGGGCACAAGGAGCTTTGTTGAAGTATCTTAACAGCATATCTTCTAATAGGTGGCTGATGATCAAGATTTTCTTTGTATTAATATTTTTTCTTATGGTTTTCTTATTTTTTGTGGCATAGTCATTCTAGTGACAGAAATGAAAACGAGGACATAAATGACGGCCTTCTTACCGGCACGATAAGCCTTTTGTATTTCATTAATATTCCTTTCACCAAATCTATTTTCATTCCCGCATAGTTTAGTTTAGGAGCAAGTTTGGCAAATTTTATACTTGTACGTATTAATACTTATAAGAGATATGCTCGATAAGCCTATTGTCTTTATCTGTTGCTGTGATGATTCCTATTCCTATTCACTGAAGGCTTTGTGTAACGTTTATTATGTATATATCTCTGTATTGGGAGCAAAGAAAAGCCATCGGTAGCTGCTATATTCAGAATAGAGAAGTAATATGGTATTTTGTAATTTCCTTTACATGTTTTGAGTCGTAAATACCTGAAGTACTACGTAAATATTTTTTTGGTAAATACATGCTAATAGCCGAATGTAGGATCTCTTTTTTGACATTTGCAATGTTGTTTTCTATTCGTGTCAACAAATATACTGGAATCTTGTGGGTGATGTATCCGTGTCTGTTGTTGGGAAATGATGTAAGGCAATTTCGCCACCTTTTATATATTGTGTTCTCTCTTAGAGATATTTTTGTTTGAACCCAGGTATTCACGTCACGGTGAAGTTAATTTTATTTAAATAAAATCAAATGTATATCACTTGAATCAATTATCCATTAAGACTTTATTAATTTTATTTAATAGAATCAAATATATATCACTTGAATCAATTATATATTATATATATAATTTTATATTCATCAAATCATTAAAATTTGGGTATCGGAGTTTGTTTTTGGGTCAAGTCTTGGGTCTTCTAAAATCGAAAGACATTCTAATATCAGTTAATTTTATCATGAAACCAGATCAAAATTTTTGGTGATCCATTTATTTTATATGTTGAAACTGGGTAGTAAAATATTCGATTTTTTTAGTAAAATATTTTTATTTATACATTTAGATATAAAAACCTGCAAGTTGTTTATTCGTTGTTTGGATTTAATATCTGAGAAAAAAAGGGGAATGGTGTAGGGAGAAAGAAAAAGGAATGCTACTTTGTTAGGAAGATTTTGCCTGATATAGTAACATAACCTTGTAAATTCAAACGATTTCATATACTAATCTGAAGCTGCCTAGAAGAGTTTATAAGGAATTTATTTAAATTTATTGAAATGATTTGATGTTTTATAAATTATTTTTCAACCTTGTTAAATAAGCATTTAATTAAACTGAATTCTGTTGAGTAGTGTTTAAGATTATCGTTTAATGAATTAAAAGTGAATTTTCTCATTAACAGTAAGATTACAAATCAAGAAAATTTAGCATGAGGTGAGAGGTCTTAGATTCAAACATAAACTTTTATTGTAAATTAAAAGAAAAGAAATCAAGAAAATTATGTTATATTTATCATCATATTAAATACAAAATTTTCACTTCCTTAACTAATGTATAGGTAGTCATTAATATTTCCCTTAAATTACCGCTCAATATTCTTTTATGATTCTTGGAGGAGAAAGCCGAGATGTGTTTTTCCTCCGCATATTAATTTGATTTGATTATTTTGCATAAACGAGTTAACGTGTGTTTCTCTCGATGCACCAATGTTTAGATTTTTCACAAGTAAGTATGGCACCAAATGTGAAGGGACCACACGCAACCACAATTTAATGTACTGTGATAGAATTATTAATTATCCGATCGGTTTTTCATTTTTATAATTCTACTTTTTTAACTAATTACCAAACGATGGATTTAATGAATCTTCCTCAAATTTATTGAGTAATAAATGAGTTTGTGTTTACTATTTACTATCTAATCATTTTGTTATTAGACGAATATTGGTATAAGTTATAAAAATATACATACATTCAAGTTAATATAATATATAATATTGAATATTGAGTATTTATAATTTAAGTGAAGGATAAATTTTTTTAATGATTGTGTTAGTATTTTTTTATAAAGTATAAAATAAAGCTACGTGGGGCATTAATTCATCACACTTCTGTAGGTGAGTTTGGATATCTCTATGGTATTAACTTAGCACCTCCATCCTTGAGATACCATTATAGATCTTACACTAGATATCACAAGTAACTTAACACCTTGATGAGTCCGAATTAACACCAAGTATTTTTTGTTTATATATACAGGTATAAGAATTCGGATATTGATTTCAGTGTCATGACTGGATCATAACCAAAAAAAAAATCTTGATACATATGGTGTTTTTTTTCTTTCTAAAATGATAATCGAAAATTTCAAGTTCAACTAAAAAAGGAAAAAAAAAAACATACAATTGTCAAATAAATGAAATGATAATAAAATTGCAAAAAATAAAAGCGCCTATAAAAGGCGTGTTCTGGGCTTGTTCGCTTCATTTCGTTATCTTCTCCGTCTTTGTTACAACCCTAGCTCTGAAAAACTCGCATCTTTCGTCCATTGTCTGCATCTCGCTCATTGCCTTCATCTCTCACGTTCACCCTTTCCCCCAAACCCTAATCTTCATTTCCACCCCAATTCCCACTCCCAGATCTCTAAACGCTTCTTCCGTTTCCATTAATTGATTATTACTAATTAATAAATTCGGTTAATTATCACTTTTAATTCCCTAACGAACCGATTCTCGCATTCGACACTCGTTCGTACTAGTTTCATTCGATTAACTTACTATTTTGATTTTGAATCGACAAACGGTTAGGTTGAGCGATAGAACAATTCGAAGAAAAAAAACGATTCATAAGCTGCGAAATCTCGAGGAGCAGTGTTGGTTGATCTAAGAAAAAAATGGTAGGAGGTGGAAGCAGGAGGGATGAAGGTTCGTTGATGTTGAACAACACGAACGTGTTCGCGGCGCTTGATACTCTGAAGAAGAAGAAGAAATCTGATAAGGAGAAGAAGAGCAAAGGTTCGTCAACCGAATCGCAGCACGGTGGTGAGTCGGCGAAACGCGAATCGCAGGTGTTTTGGGCTCCTACACCTTTGAACGCGAAATCTTGGGCCGATGTTGATGATGACGACGATTATTTCGCCACCACTCTACCGCCTCAATCTGTGTGGAGCGTTCCCGAGTCCAACCAGAGTAAGGATAAACATGGAAATTTTGAGGTGCGGGGATTTATTTATTTCATTTTATTTATTTGTTTATTTTATTTATTTAACACTTTTTCACTGTATGGAATATGGATATGGATAACGTGGTTCTCTTGAATTCAATTGCTTCCTTTTTCCTGTTACAGGATATACTGCACTTTAGTTATGGATAACGTGCGTAGTAGGTAACACTGTGAAATTAAGAATGCTTAAAATAAAGTTTCAGCATTATTTTCCTATTATTGTTGTTATTGTTGTTGTTTTGGAAGTTGTCAAGTTGATTCCATGTGAATCCAGTTCACATATTTATGGAGTGAACCTGGAGTTAGGTTGTTTAGGGATTGCATCGTGTAAAGAATTGGTAAGTGCTGTCACTGTCTGTTGAAACTTTATTCTTCTGTCGTTGTGTGTTCGGGGGAGGAGTGTGAGATCTGATAGGGAGATTTGTTGTTACGATTGATATGTTTGTTCTTAGGAAACCTAGAGTTTGATGTGATTGTGCTTTGTTTATGTTTGGAAAGAATAGATGGTATGGTTTTGTCTACCACTTGTTTTATGCATATTTATTGGCATTTAAGGGATCCTTTGATCTTTGGAATAATGTGACCACAGACTTTTTTAAAATAAGCTTAATGTCAGCATGTAAGTTTTGAATGATTTATCTATGTGTTAGCTTTCTTTTGTTGTTGTTAATACAATGGCTAGAGCAATCTTGGGCTCTTTCAGACTGGGTCTGTTTTTATGATTGATGGGGTCTTTGGTTACAGGAGAGTGAGAGTGAGGAGGATATTTTGGATGAAGGGGATGATGAGATTGAGGAAGAGCATGATCATGATCATGAAGCCGAACCAGAATACTCTCTGAAGCCTGAATCTGAGGTTAAGAAGCAAAATGAAGTTTCTGCACCACCAAAGGAGGCAGAGCGGCAACTCAGTAAAAAAGAAAGGAAGAAGAAGGAACTTGCAGAGCTTGAGGCTCTTCTAGCTGATTTTGGAGTAGCACCAAAACAAAGTAATGATGGTCAAGATGAGTCACAAGGTAAATGTAGAAGTATTTTCCACATTATTTTCTGGATTATTGTTTATTTTGTGTTTTTTGACTTTAGGTTGGCCATGTCATCCCTTTCTTCTTCATTAGCCTTTCTTTCTTTGCAGTTTTTTTCTGCTTACGCTCAAAGAAAAGCCAAACTGTTTTGTTCAAACTTTTTTCAGATGTAGAAAAGAAAATTTTTCTGTCCATGTCACAGATGCTTGTACTCGAGGCATCATATTGTTGTTGTATCTTGTTCAAACAACAAACTGTAAAATTCCATTTGCAGGTGCATCCCAGGATAAGAAGGGTGAGACCGATGGAGATGGAGAAAAGAAAGAAAATGCCACTTCAGAGTCGAAAACTTCCAGGAAGAAGAAAAAGAAGGAAAAAGCTTCCAAGGAAGTGAAAGAATCTCAGGATCATTCCAACAATTCAGACACAAACAACGTGCCTGATTCAGCCACAGGCACTGAAAATGTGGAGGAGGATACATCAACTGTTGATGTGAAAGAGCGTCTCAAGAAAGTTGCTTCTACAAAGAAGAAGAAATCTAACAAAGAAATAGATGCTGCTGCAAGAGCTGCTGCACAAGAGGCTGCTGCAAGGAGTGCAAGGCTAGCTGCAGCAAAGAAAAAAGAGAAGAACCATTATAACCAGCAGCCTGTGCGGTAAAAGAATCCTACTCCTTAACATCAATACAGGAATTTGTATTTCTTGTTCATATGATGATGCCGAATAAACAGTGGGCTTTAGGCTCTGGTGAGTGGTGACTCTAGTCGTATTCCAGTTGACCTGGGAAATTTTCATCTAGCTTTTTTGGGAAATTAGTGTTGTTATATTGTTCTGGACTTTGCTATTTTTGGCACAGAAATATTTTTAGCTTTGAAAATTACCGGAACTACATAGTTGTGTATTGTAGTTCTTATATGTCCCTGTGGCCGATCAGTGATCAATTAGTTCTGACTGAGAAGTTAAAATTTATTCTAGAAAGTGTTGTGTTGCTTTTAAAGGGGTATGTAAAACCTTGTGAATTTGTTCCACTTTGTTTGACGTCGCTGGTTTCGGTTCAATTGGAGTAGTTGTAGAAAATGTTGCATCTTGGTTATCGATATTTGGATGTTTATATTGACGTTTTCAGTTGTGACCATCAATCTAAACGAATAGTCCGCTTGGTGCACAATCACCTTCCATCTTAGGTGTCAAACTTGGAATGTGGATTGTGCGAAAAATTAGAGTAGGCTAGTTTCAATTAGTTGGTGAAAACAAACACGTATGGAATTAGAACATATTTACAGTGCTGTGTAATGATTTTCATATCATATTGTCACGTAGTCCTCCGTTTTTTTTCCATTATCAAAGATAGAGGTTTGATTTCTTAGGATTTTAAAATATAATTAAATATTTACTTATCAACTATATCTTTATTTTTTAAAATCAAGAATTTATTAATTAATAAATTAATGAATAGATATTAAATATATAAAGAGAAAAGACATATTAAAAAGGATAAAAAGATATATTAATTATAATATTTCTTAAAAGGGTGTGTACCAAACTTAAATGATATGATAGGAGTAATTATTTATATTAATATTATTAAATATAATATTTTAAAATATTTTTAATATTATTTAATACATAAAACATCAGTTGTCTAAGAATATATATACATAGGTGATAAGAATAAATTTATATAATGAGAATATATATATTTAGTAGACAAATATTTAATAATATTGAAAGAATATAATTTTTGATGTTATAAAAAAGAATTTATTAAAATTTACTTGTATTAAAAAGAAAGTAATATCTACTGTGAAGTATTTTATTGGCATTGTGCACGAATTCAATAATGTTTCGTAGCACTTTTATTTACATATATTTTATTCTTTCTCCCCTCTATATACCACTTCGAATCTCATATTATTTGAGTTTTGATGCATTCTCAATGATATACTATTTTTTTTTTACTCTGATTCTGACAGATTCTATCTATTAGTAGTCGAATTTCATAGGACTCCCACCAAATAATGTGAGTCGTCTCTTATTTTGGTGGGTTTCATTCATAATAGAAAATGTTAGGGAAGTGTTGGTAATTGAAATTCCTGTTCAAGAAAATCGAAAGCAAATAGTAAGTCACTTTATATAGTTTAGAATAATTTCATATAATATTTACAATTTTATTCTATTAATACTTTTACTTATGTAATGGAAGAAGCATTGATTTTTTAAAATATTTTAAAGATATTAAATATATTATTTCTTATTTAATAATTTCTTTATATAATACTTAGAATAAGTAGTATGGAAGGCTATTATGTCGGTGGAATGTTGATATAAAAGCACGGTGGCACTATCTCAATGAAAATTTTTCCATGCTTAACATTTGAATATGTTAAATCATAAATCACGTTTCCACAACCATAGTTTAGAAAATCTTTTAATAAATATATTAATGTATTAAATATTAATATTAATTTATTTCAAGATTACCATCATTTTAAAAAAATTAGAATTTTTTTATTATCATGTATATTTTCTCATAATTTTTTCTTCTGTTAAATACACGTGAGAAAGTGAATAAAACAAGAGGTTGTTTAAAAGAAACATTTTAACCATGGTATGGCAACATTTTATTATAATTAATAATTTCTTAATTTGTTTGCAACAATTTGAAAGACTATAATTTTATGATTGATAGAAGTTCATTCAATTGGTATCGTGTTGGGATCTTTTCAAGGTATCCAATTCAACTGTTGTATATTGAATTTTTTTGGCTAGACTAGAAGAGGTAAACCTATCATATCGTAGATAATTTTTAAGATACGTGTGATATATTTTCTCAAAAAAGATACGTGTGATATAGAAAAATACATGATATTTAAACAACATATAACAGTGAAATGCTAAATTCCATAACACAATAATTCCCATATTATAATTATTTTTTAATCTTTTTAAAATATTGTTATAACATTATTTATGATATAAAAATACTAGAAATCAATTTTGAAGTGCGTGTGTTCTATAAGAAATACAATATTATAACTAAAATGTTATGATTTATATTTGTTAAAGTGAATGTAAGATATATTTTTAGAAGCACCTCTTGATATATACCAAAACTACCTTGTTTATATACTTGTGTATAATTTTGTAAACATCTAATTTATCTTATTAAAAGTTAATTTTTTTACTATACTAAAAGTTAAAATTACCATGTAACAATAATATTAAACTAAATAATGAAGGGGAAAATAGTAGTTTTATTATTTTTATGCATATTTATTATTTATAAAAAAATATTAAGTTAGAAATATATATAATGATTGAGAAAACATTATATCGAAATTTAAATATAATTTATCCTACTATTAACAATGTATCATAAATTTAACTTGATTGTGCTCGTGAATGAGTTGTTATAATTTATAAGTTCTGTATCATGTATTAAATTCTTACTAAAATAAAAAAATTAACTATTTGAAATTTAAAATCTTATGTTTCGAATAGTTCGAAACATTATATGTTACATTAATTTTAAAATCTTATTTGTTTTGGGTCAAAATCTCATTCAATAATGTAACAAAAATGCAGATTTTGTTGAGAAAGAGTAAATGATAATTAGCCACTTCTATTAACTAGTTAATCATTTAACTTGTTTTATTTTACCCAAATTTAGAGTTTGCACAATGAGTTACTTACGTTTTGCTATAGAATTTGTTGAATTCTTTGATTCATTGTCCATTATAAAAAAAAGTAAAACTTTTCTGCTTAGGATAGCTCATTATATAAATAATAGTTAAAGTAAAATTAAGTAAAATGACAAAACCGTCTTAAACAAAATTAAGGCTTGAATATGCCTTGGTCCTTAGGTTTTTTTTTCTTAGTCCTTTTATTATTATTTTACATAGAACATTCGAGTTTGGATTCATTAACCATTAATATAAGAAATTATTTGTTAACACATAATTCTAACATGTTAAAATATAATTTTTTTTGTCATTAAGAATCTCAATTTTCTTTTCTGATAATCTTAAAAATAACTTTAAATGTTTAAAACTATATTTTAACTCTCGATAGTCATGTATTAATTATCAATTAAACACATTAAAACTATATAAACAAATTCACGTGTAATTTAAATTACTTAGGTTAACAATTAAACCCTAAAGCCTAAACAAAATATGATATGATGTTTTACTGCAATATAATATTTAACCCCTAGTTTATTTATTACTATTCTTTTTTATTAAGTTTTTTTGGTTTGACCATACTTATCTTTTAGAAATTATGATAATGAGACTAACTATCCCTCAAATAAATTATATTAATTTTAATTTCAAATCAAAACACTGTCTCATTTCTCATTATACAAATTATAAAAGCCCATATTATTGTAGCTGAGTGAGTATCTAAAATTTTATAAACGACAGCGTTAAAGGAAGGTTTTCATTGGATTTCCAACAAGGCAAGCAACGTAACATTCCCCTCGTGTCTCGTTCGTTCATTTCTCCTTCAAACCATCATAACAAAAACAAACATGACTACTACGACATTCTAGTACTTCCCAACCAAGATCTCATACTCATCCACGCACTGAACAAGACGACATTGATCACTGTCTCCTTCACCTTCGAATCCCTACGTTTCGTTCTGCATGCGCCGAAACCCGTGATTTGTTGAAGGGACTGAGAAGACCAGCTTCTTGGTCCCTCCCCTGCCACACGTTCACGACAGAAGAAGACAATGAATGCCTCGTTCTTCGGGGTTAAACTTTGTGTTTCTTTGGAACGTTGTAACAGTGTCCAAAACAATCATTTGGAGAGAAGGGTTTTCCCCAAAAGCAAAAGGTGCACTCTTTCTGCAAAACATAGCCACCTATCGAGGCAAACTTTTGGGTTTCATGGCCAAAATGTAAACTTGTTGAGGAAACACGTTGTTTCCACATGTGGGTCGAGGTTGAAATGCTTCAAGGAGAAGGAACCACCCTTTTCTCATTATTTCACCCCATTGTGGAAAGCGGGGCTTTTTTGGTTGAGAGCCTCTGTTTACACTGTTGTTATATCTGGTTTGTGTCTATTGGTTTGGTTAGGTAGGAATAAAGCCAAGGGTTTTGTTGAAACCAATGTTTTACCTTCTGTTTGTTCTGTTATCAGTGAGTATATTCAGCGTGAGATTCACATTGGCAAGGTTGTAAGAATCTCACCCTTGAGTGTGACATTTGAGTCATGTTCGTTTGGGCCACGTAAGGAGGAATTTTCTTGTGGTGAGGCTCCCACGGTTAAGGTTCGGCTTCACCCTTTTGAAAGCATGAGGAGGGGTAAGTTTGTGTTCGATGCAGTTTTGTCACATCCTTGTGTTTTGGTAGTGCAGAAGAAGGACTATAGTTGGTTAGGAATACCGTTGTCGTCTGAAAGAGATATTCCGAGGCGTTTGTCAACTGAAGAAGGGATTGATCATCGTACTAGGACACGGAGGCTTGCACGAGAGGAAGCAGCTGTTTGGCAGGAAAGGAAAAGGAATGACACTGCCAGGGAAGCTGCAGAAATGGGTTACTTTGTTTCTGAGAAGAATTGTGGTTCATCCAAGGGTGGTGATGGTTTAAAGGAGATTGGAACACATTCTGTAGGAGAAGCAAACTCCAATTCCTTTTTTTGCAAGAATGAGGGGAAGCATGGTCATCGTTGTGTTGACACAGGTGTTGATTATGATATGAAACATGCGGATTTGGAAAAACCATTTGGAGTGAAGTCCGCTGGCAAACGGCTTAAATTTTGGTCTAGAATTGTGAAGGGGCATAGCAAACACAAACTTAAGAGGAGGGCTAAAAGGAGTGACATCAGCGCATCAGGTGTTGCTATCAAGAGAAGAGTTCTTGACCGCAGTGCTTTTGCAGCAAATGCATACTTTCGCAATCAATCAAATGGGAAGTTTGGACAAACTTCGTCGTCTTCTGGATGTTTTCATTCTAATCATGATATGCATTTGGTAAAAAGCGAGGTTGACAAAATTGCAGAACCTGTTGCTGGTGGTGATGATAATAGAATTGACAACAACCAAAATGGAACACAATTAAGAGATATGGGAATATCTTCTCCTGTAACAAATGAAAATGTTAATGATCATTCAGATTATTTAGAATTTGCCAGTAGTCTGCCCTCACAAACAAGGGAGGGTAAACATGAAGACTTGCAGTCTAGTGTACATGATAGTACAGAGAAAAATGAGGAGTTGATGTCTTGCTTTCTTTCTGGTCTAACTGAAAGGTTGAAGTCTAACATAGGTCTAAAATTTGAAGATATTGTTGAAGAACATGTAAATAGAGTAGATGTTCTTCCTGTAACATTGGATTCTGTTCATTTTAGAGGTGCAACTGTGATGCTACTTTCATATGGTGACAGGGAAGTTAGGTGAGAGTTACTATCATATATTATTTAATAACACTGGAAATGAAGTGATGCATGCAATTTTTTACAAGCTTATGGGCTTAACATCATGTAGATGCTTGGAGAGTTTCTGTTAGATCATCTTCTAAAACTGTGGACTGTTAGTGTTCAATTTTTCCTTCTTAAGAAAAAAAACCCCAAAACTACTCTGTCCTTGTGATGTCTGCAACAACTTCTATGCCTGCAACCACTGTTGAGCCTTATTTTGGGGAATCATTGTTAAGAGTCCCATATTGAGTAACTAAGGGAGCTTAATGTAGTACTTAAGTCGTGAGGTTCTCCTACCTAATGGACTAGTCTTTTGGGTTGGGTTCTCCTAATGTACTTAAGTCCTTTTCATTGAGAGACGTGTCTACAGAAATGGCTACCTATAGGCTAGATTAAAATATTGATAGGTGGGAAAAGCTCATCGGGTCAGTGTCAATAGAGTGAAAGCCACCATGGGCGTCGGTCCTTAAAGAAGGCGGTAATGATAAAAGTCCCACATTGAGTAACTATAAGAGTTTAATGTGTTACTTATGCCACAGGGCTCTCCCCCCTAATGGACCAATCTTCTGGTTGGACTCTCCTCATGTGCTTTTTTGCTTCCAAATCCACAACGCCATAGCGTCCCTAGAAGCATATAACTGCTATTTAAGATGAGCTTTTTTTTTTAAGTTGAATCTTTTCCATCATTGATTCTAAGCTTGTGGCTTGGAGATGAAGTTCTAGGTGTTCTAAGGATTGTAGAGACACTTCTATTTTGGGAATTGAAGTCTAATCTTGAAAATGATCTGCATTTATTTAAGGGTTCTCTATGTTTTACTTTCAGGGAGATGGTTAATGTCAATGGCCATGTGAAGTTTCATAACCACTACAACCATATAAATGTAAAACTGGGTGGGGATTGTAAGACTTGGAGGTCAGATGATATATGCAAAGATGGTGGCTGGTTGTCTGTGAATGTTTTTGTTGACACTGTTGAGCAGAAATGGCATGCTAATTTGAAAATTGACCATCTATTTGTCCCGGTAAGGTATATAGTAATTTAAGGTTCCAATATTTTTCCATTTAATTTGAATGGGCGACTACATAGTTTATGTCTTGGTTATGTTCTATGCAGCTGTTTGAAAGGATCTTAGAAATTCCAATTACATGGTCTAAAGGGAGGGCCAGTGGTGAGGTGCTTCTCTAACCCACATTCAGTTACTTGAATTTGGAAGTTTTGTGAAACGTTTTTAGTTTCAGTTGTGGGAATGATCATTTTTGAAATTCTAGTAATATTGCTTAGTAATACATGTTGCAATTTTTAGTGGTGTTTTAAACCTCAAATCTGCCTTCCTGAACTGGAGCAAGTAGTTTGACTAATGATCTGAACAATGGCACTAATTGGTTGTTATTTTTAGTTCATCAATAATATATTTCTTCTATTTCTATGTAAAGAATTTGATGGCATATTTTAATTTGCTTAGGTCCTAGAAGGTATGTTACTTGGCATTAGATTGGAATTAGGATTTACCATCAGTGAAGCCAACTGAAACTTCAGTGTTAGTGATCATTCATTACTCTGATTGTTTGAAATAACTTTCTTTGTGCTATAATTTTTTTTCAAGTGTATCTAATATTTGATACCAAAAAGTTTGATAAGGGTTATGTCCATTTCTAGCCTTCTTGGACTATACATATGCTCATATGTGGAGGTCATTTGTAATTTGTTTGGATATGTGAATGGAAGTTCCATCCCTCAAATGTTTCGTTGATTCAAATACATAGTGCATTGGTAAATATTGAACTCACTGTTTCATAAACACTGAAGTGCTATTTGGTTTAGGTTGTGGAGCTTTATGAATCTGCTGTTACATCAAGTTCTCATACTGTTATAACTTATAACTAAATTAGCAATGGCATGCTGCTACTTGTTAGTTATTCTTGAGAATTGATATATGTTTCCTATATTTAGGTCCACTTGTGCATGTCAAAAGGTGAAACTTTTCCAAATCTTCATGGACAGCTTGAGGTGACGGGGTTGAACTTCCAACTGTTAGATGCTCCATCATGTTTTTCTGTATGGCTTCCTTTCATCTGTATTAGGATGCCTTGTGCAATCCCTTTTTTGACATATGAAATATTGATTGCAATATATTTATTAGGATGGCTGCCGAGACGTTACCTATGCATTGTATTTTCATTTCTTAGCAAAAATATACTTTATATTCAAGGTGACATGATGACCTTTATATTCATTAAGTCCTTATATATCACCGTGGATTAATAAATATGAAATATTAGGTGGCGTTTGGTTTCTGTTTCAGTTTCCTATCTTCATTTCCTGTTTTCGGTTGTAATCACAAAATTGTTACCCTGTTTGTTATTTTCAAAATTTTGTACAAGAAATACTGAAAACAATTTTTTTTTCTTGTTTTCACTTTTTCCTGTACAAAATTTTAAAAATAAGAGACAGGATGACAATTTTGTAATTAAAACTGAAAATAAGAAATGGAAATAGAAACCAAACAGGTGCTTAGAAACTGAGCTTATTATTTGAAATTGTTGCACCAAAACAATATGTTACCTATTTATTTTCTGACAAAAAAAGAGTTTTGTCATGAGGCTTGGGAAGAAAGTAAAAATATTTGTATGAGTGGCTGCCATTTCTTGTTTGATGTGATGCATATAGAGGTAGTCTAAAAATATAATTTATTCAAGGACAAAATATATTTAAAGGATTATTGGATCCATCCTTACACTCTTCAGTTTAAAATTTCTAATTGCATATATTGTTCTTGATGGGATAGCTTTTATAATTTCATAGATTATTTCAAACTTACATTGCAAATTTTGGAGACCTGCTTAAATGTTTGGTATGAACCCCAGTGTCTGATTTTTTAATTGTTTTTTTTTTCTGCTAGTGAGTAACAATGGCACACAAGTAACTGTTGATGAATACTTGATCTTTGATCACATATCAAGTACTTAGGCATATTGATCTGCATCTGCAACCATACTAAATATTTATGCTGTTGGTGCACTTGAAATTAAAATTATGATGCCTTGCCCTCCTGTGTTTTATGCCTTGTGTGCTTGTTGTTGCAGAATATATCGGCAAATTTATGTTTTCGTGGTCAAAGAATATTTCTACACAATGCTAGTGGCTGGTTTGGGAGCATTCCTCTAGAAATATCAGGAGATTTTGGCATTCATCCTGAGGAAGGAGAATTTCATCTTATGTGTCAGGTACTTGTTTAAGTGTGAGTGTGTGCAGTGAACATGTACATATTCTTTTTTGAAAAGCTGGCATGGTTGTAAGTAGTGTGCTTGGGCTTGTACAAGAGCTTGACCTAATTAATAGTATAAATAGTTACACTAGCCTACTGTTACTTGCTGTGCAAAATTGCAACTGATTGTGCTTATATAGATCAATGTGAGAATGTGGTAAACTCTGTCCAAATAGCAAGATTTGTCACAATTCATTTCTAGCATTCCTACCTTGTTGAAGTTCAGGAATGATATTTTGGATTTTTACATCTTCCCTCTGATACTTTGTGACCAATTTTCCAGGTTCCTGGTGTTGAAGTGAATGCTTTGATGAGAACTTTCAATATAAGATCTTTCTTGTTCCCGGTATGTTTTCTTGAGTTCAGTTGATTAGTTTAGTACTTTAAAGTTTTGACTGGCTGACTGATTATTTCTATTTTTATATTTTTTTTCTTTTTGTATGTCACAATTTTAAATTTGAAAATAGGAACTTTAAATTCTTATGCAAGTTTACCTTATACACGCATATCAAATTCTTTCACTTTGCTTCCTTGTTTCCTTATTATTTTTCAAGTGCAGTACTATGATTTTTTTATACTTGATAGCTAGTAGGAGAGCTTTTGATATAATTTAGGTTATATTTTCCAAAAATTCTGAAAAGCTATGTATGACTGATTGTAAGAGTGACATGTAGAGTTTCAAAATTAGTGAGACATGACGAACACTCCTAAGGTCAATTTCAAATTTATTTCCTGTACAATAAGAATTAGCTTATCTAATATAATCCTTGTATTTCTTATTTACTTTTTCATAATTAAGGTTATATGGGTTGCAGCTAGCAGGATCAATAACTGCTCTGCTTAATTGTCAAGGCCCGCTGGATTGTCCTATATTTGTGGGAACTGGAATGGTTTCTAGGACATTCTCTTCTTTGCATGATGATGCTCCTGCATCTGTAGCATATGAAACCCTTGCTAAAAGTAAAGAGGCTGGAGCACTGGCAGCATTTGATCGTATACCATTTTCATATTTATCTGCCAATTTCACTTTCAACACTGATAACTCTGTAAGTTGAAGTGGTAATAATTTTGCACAGGGTGGTTCACACTAGTGACTCATTGTTTATGTTTGGTAACACTGCCTAGCACAGATTGCTGATTTATATGGAATTAGAGCAAGCCTCGTGGATGGTGGTGAAATTCGAGGGGCTGGGACTGTATGGATATGCTCAGAGGTATATAGCAACCTGTAAACTATTGGAAGGAAATTTTCCCATAACCACAAACAGCATGCTTTTATTCGGCAAATAGTTTAACAGTTTTTCCTGTTTTCTAGAATATTTAGATATGCTGCTGTAAATGTAATCATGTAATGTTGGTTCACCATTGTTTATGCCTACTTTCTGACGCCATTTATTTATTTTGAGAGTTTTATGTGTATGTTTTGGGGGGGGGGGGGGGGGGGGGGATGTAATCCTTATGACAGTCAAAAAATAATCACACCAAAAGGAAGTAATTCTAGCACTCTCAAATCAGGATATTAGTAGTATTCATTGAGTTGTTTAGAAAGAATTCCAGAATTGAATATCTTCTCGCGTGTGTACACATTGCACCATTTTCCTCTAGTTTGTCCTCCACACCTGCTAATGTATATTATTTTGTTCTCAGGCTGAGGATGATGAGACAGCAATAGATGCCAATTTCTCTGGAAGTTTGGCCTCAGAAAATATCATGCTTCGCTACATTCCCAGTTACCATCATTTGATGCCCCTCAAATTTGGGGTTTTAAATGTAGATACAAAACTTTCAGGATCCCTTTTAAGACCGTAAGATTATAGCTTTTTCAATTTTGATTATGTTTGTTGATTAAGATTCAGCGATTTTGTTGTTTATTATGTATCCATGTGTTTTGGAGAATACAAGAGTGACATAGTCCCACATCAAGTAGACACGAGTAAGTTGAGCAGTTTATACATGCAAGTCCATGAACCTAATGCCTTAAGATTTTTTGTTGTATTGTCGTATTGTATCCAACATTTGTGTGCTTGCTCTCTTGGCCTGTTTCCTCTATGCAGTGATAGATCTCCCTAGCGTTGTGGCTCCACACTTTCAATTTCAACAATATATACTTCAAATTGGCTTGTGTTAATTATTTTGTTAATGTTTTTTTCCTTTTTGAATGTGAGTTGTTTTATCAAAAATGTTTTCTTCGTCTTTTTACTGTTCTTTTCTTTTTATTGCAGGAAGTTTGATGTAAAATGGACTGCAATTTCAGCCGAAGGCTCTTTTAGTGATGCTAGAGGAGATATCATAATTGCACATGATCTCATTACTGTTAATTCCACTTCAGCTGCATTCGATTTGTATATGAAAGTTCAGACATCTTATACTGATGATTTTTCTCTTAAAAATGAAGAGTTAGAGTTTTATGCACCAACCATTCCATTTACTGTTAGTGGAGTTGAGTTTGATTTGCGCATGCATGGGCTTGAATTCTGTAGTTTGGTTACTACATATATGTTGGATTTTCCAAGATCTTTACCGTTCAAAGCAACTGGAAGAATCAAGTTTCTAGGTAAGTTTTTAGAACCTAGTACCACTATTATTGATCAAGATTCTGACAAGAATGAGCAGCATGGGCAAATGTTGGAGAAAGGAAGTGGTGTGGTTGATAGTCTTGTTGGTGAGGTTTCAATCTCTGGTCTCAAAGTGAATCAATTGATGCTTGTACCTCAGCTGTCTGGTTTGTTGAGAGCTTCTTCTAAGTCTATAAAGGTGATGAACAATACTTCCTCTTATTAAAAAGTGTTCCATTTGAAATATCAGGAGTTTAAGACTGCTTGGCAATATTACATTGTAGTATAAACTCAGACAAGGATTTTAAATTCATGCATGTTTAACTTCTAAATTGGCTTATAATGTTTGAACAGAGGTTATAAATAACTGTGTTGACTTAATTAACCAATTGAATGGTTAATTGTTCTTTACTAGCAATATATATTTCATTTCACTAAGAATTCCTTTTTGAAACCCCTTCCATTTTATGATTTCCATTGATTATCACTTTTGATGGAAGTTGTATTCACATTCAGAGAATATATAATTCACTTAGTCCCCCCCCCCCCCCCCCCCCCAAAAAAAAAAAACATTTTCAGGATGTTTAACACAACCTGGGCAGCTTCTGGAAATTTATTTATGTGCAAGCGTTAAGTTAATAAATATATAACAATTTGTTGGATACAGATTTTTCCAAAAACAAAAATCATAGAAGTTGGATCTGGTCTTCAAGATGAAATTCTTATCGAGTATGAATGGGTTTCCTCAGTGGTAGAACTTTGTGAACTGGTTATACTGGTTCCAATTTGTAGATCTTGCTTTGCTTATGATTTTTTGTTGGAAGTTCCACATCGCCTACCTCATAATATGTGGTATGGTTTAAATACCTGTTAGACTACTCCTCCCATTGCTAATTGGTTTTGAGATGAAACTTTAGCATGGTATCAGAGTCAAAGCCTAACCTCTTTCTCGTTGTCATGAGCCAAGAGTTGTCATTTCCTTATGGATCAAAAAGTTACCCTGTGCCTGGTCCGGCAGGTTTTGTTGGAGGGGTGTGTTGAAAGTTCCACATCACTTGCCTCATAATATGTGGTATGGTTTAAATACCTGTTAGGTTACTCTTCTCATTGTCAATTGGTTTTGAGATGAAACTTTAACATGATATCGAAGCCAAAGCCTAACGTCTTTCTAGTTGTCATGGGCCAAGAGTTGCCCTACCCTTTGCCTAGTCCGATAGGCTTCGTTGGAGGGGGTGTGTTGAAAGTCTCATATCGCCTATCTCATAATATGTAGTATGATTTAAATACCTGTATGTTAGGCTACTCCTCCCATTGCCAATTGGTTTTAAGATACAAGCTTCACATTTTTTTTACTTAGACAAGAAAAGTGATTGATATTTACATGGAGTTTTAAGTCTAGGTCAACTCATCCACATGGAAAGTATCTCCTCATGTTTTCATATTTCTCCTCTGTAGTTTGTACATATATGATTTAAATTTATTTCTAAGGGAGTGTTTTTGTGAAAGATGGCAAGTTCTGGCCATCCTTGCGTGAGACAATTTCAGATTGTCTGGATCTATTTTATATCTATTAGTTTTTCTGATTCCATTCTTTATTGGAGTATAGTTGAATGCCTCTGGCAGCCCTGATGAAAGTCTTGTAGTGGATTTTCTTGGGCCACTTCAGCTCAGTGGTGAAGGGGGTCTACAAAGTGGACAAGTGTTATCGGTTTCCCTTCAGAAGGGGCAATTGAGGGCTAATGTAGACTTACAACCATGTAGTTCAGCTAGCTTGGAGGTAGCTATATTTAAATTTTGAGTCCAGATTTGTTTGTCTCTTTGGTGGTATATTTTTGGGCACTTTATATTATTATTAACCCAAAATGTAATGCTGAAAATCATTTTTTTTAATTTTTTTAGCTTTTGTTGGGTGTACTTGTAGGTACGGAATTTTCCACTTGATGGGCTGGAGCTTGCTTCTCTCAGGGGAACTATACAGAGGGTAAGCTGTCATATTACCTATTTGACTTAATTATTCCTTATCATCCTTGTTCTTTTCTGTTCCCTCCTATGCACATATGATCGTAATAAAATTCACCCAATTTTGTCAGGCAGATTAGACAAAGTTTTCAATAACTGTTGTTTGTGAGAAATTCAACCTGAGGTTTGCATAGGGAGTAATTGTAAGGAGTTTTGTGAACAAGCAACGATAATTAGTGGTTAATAACCATCTCAAAATCTTAAGCTGCTATGAGAAGAAGCCCGAGCAATGGTTGCTCTGCGTTACTATCAACATACTCACATATGTAAAACCGGTAGGGCTTAAAGGATGAACACTAAACAGTAGATTCTAATCAATATTAGGGATCGGCATTCCAAAAGCTCAAATTATTAGAAGGCCTGTGATATTTTTATAGGTACCTGCGACGGTGATAAAGTAAAAAGACTCTAGACAGGACAATTTTCCCTTTTAATAATTGAAAACTGACATACCATAATTTATAATATAGTTTTAATTTTTAAAATAAAATTCCTTAAAAGTAGGAAGTGAACCTAAGACGGGCTTTGTGGTTCCTTTAAATTAAAATAGTGATTTTATGCATTGTTCTCAATTGCAATAGAAGTCAAACTCTGGTTTTCTTTGGACAAAGAAAGTGGCTTCAAATGGGGGAATCCCTTTTCTATTATAATGTAGATATTTCTAAGCATATAACATAGCTAATATGCACATGGATAAGAGATGGACAGGTAGCATAGAATTTTTTAGAGGGCAATAGTTCTAATATGCAAAATTTTACTTGCCTATGAGCTATGTTGCCTTTCACCTCTTAATTAACCTCTCCCCTTTTCTGTTCATTCCTACATGAATGATGACTTGGTCAAGGCATACTTCAATGACTACGTATTCAAAATAATATATGGTATTTTTAAGCTTGTAGTTTGTTGTTTCCCCAGGCAGAAGTCCAACTTAATCTTCAAAAAAGAAAAGGACATGGAATCTTATCTGTACTTCGGCCAAAATTCAGCGGTGTGCATGGTGAAAGCCTTGATGTGGCAGCTAGGTGGAGTGGAGATGTTGTGAGTTCATCCTCTTATTTTTTGTTCTAAAATTTAGTTACCACTTACTGGTACCCTGAGAATCAAATAAATAAGTCTGTTTAGCATGAGCAGACTTGACCTTGAAAATAATGAAACATGGGTATGTTTACTTGTGCTGGTAAATAATATGATTTGTAACTGCACATGATGTTATGTTTGATACTGATTGTCAGTTGATGTGCTGTTGTTCAGATCACTATTGAAAAATCAGTTTTGGAACAAAGATACAGCCATTATGAAATTCAAGGCGAATATGTATTACCTGGCACCCGAGATCATAGCCCTGTTGATATAAAAAGAGATGGCTTGTTAAAAGGACTAATGTCTGGGCATCTTGGTAGTCTTATATCCTCAATGGGCAGGTGGAGAATGAAACTTGAAGTTCGCAGAGCTGAGGTTGCTGAGATGCTTCCTCTTGCAGGGCTTCTCTCTCGAAGTACAGATCCTGCTGTTCTTTCAAGATCAAAGGTTGTATTGTGCTTTATATGTCATTAATTGGAGTTACTTTGCTAATGATAATGACTATGTTTATAACACGGGAGTTGTTAATTCAGGAGTTCAGCCACTAGATTGATTGGGTGCTCTGAAAAGCCATAGAATATATCTTTTATTCTTTTTACCTTTTCAAGTTTATTTGAATGCACTTTGGCCTACCAGCTTCCATTGCTCCAACTAGTGTGGTATCTTGCATGGTTTGTTGTTTCCAGATTTCTATGAGAACCACACTATAGATTTTTATTCTAAATCATGGAACGTTTGCGATCCAAAATGCTGTTAGCAATGTTCCGAATGTTCCCCTTTCATTAAGGCTCCTAAAATGAGAAGAGCACAGCACACGACTTACTCTTACTCAAGGCTTCTTGACCCAAAACAAAATAAAAAATAAAGGCTATGTTCAAGCTTATTTGAATGGTCAACTGGACCTATTAAATTAGTGGACATAAAATAAAGTAAAACAACTTCAAATAATAACAGTCCTAGGTAAATCATAAGATAAAATTAGTAAATAAGATTAGACTTAAGAGGACTAGAATCTAGTGATCCAATGCTAACCAAATTTTGATCCAAACCTGTGCTAGAGAAGTCCTGTACCATGTACCATGCAACACTGGCCCCAACCCACCTAAATACCATTTAAAAGAAAAAGAAAAAAGGCAGATCCAAGCTAAGGGAGATGCATTTAGAAGAATAGAGGTAGGTACAAGCCAATTCTTTAAATAAGACATAAGAAAATTTTAGGAGAACTGAATACAAAAAAATTCTCTAAATAGTTCTACTGAAAATTTAACTTATGATAATGGAATCAAATGTGCTAATTAGCCAAATCTACGGAGTGGTACAAGGCTTGGTTGTTAATGTTGTTATGGATGCATTAGTATCTGTATAATCAGCGTTATCTACAAGTAGTTGATCTAATCTGGTTGTGATGAGGCTTTGTTGTTCTTGTATTTAATTGTCGGCAAGTCTGTTTATGTGAAGTATTAGTTTTCTTGGAGGTTTATTGGTGTTATGCTGCTATTATTACTGGAACAAATATCTCCTAAATCATTGTTTCTCAAGAGTGGTTACTCTTTTGAAAACTCAATAAGTGATTATGAAAATCATATCTACTTAATTTGAGCTACAATAATATATTTTAGGGATGAAGAAGTTGAATATATGGGCATTATATCACCATGCTTCTGTTTCTAATCAGCTGCTGTTTTGTGCAAGTCATAATTGTAAATTATTAGTAGAACTTTCAATTTTCAAACCCAAACATATTTGAAGAAACATACTACCTCCAATTCCAAATATAAGCAAAAATAACTAATTTCACACATATTAAGTATAATGGTTGGAAATAGTTATTTTCATTAATGTTATCAAATATTTTATGTAGTTTCTTAAAATACCCTTACTATCATTTATTGGTAAAAAATAAGTTGTCTTGGAAATATATACAAGAAGGACATATTTGGTAGATAAGCATTTAATGACAATGGAAAATTATAATTTTACTTACAATACGAGATCAAAAAATTTCATTAAAATTTACTTATATTTGGAACTTGAGGTTGTATTTCTTATCCCTGTAAGTTTTTGTTATATATGTTAGCAGGATGGTTTCTGTTGAACTTTTTAATGCCTGTCAGTTGTTTATTACAAACATAGACCTTGGGAAGAAGAAAACAGTCATCTTTTATTGTATACTTCACCTAAAAACCTGTAGTTCGTCCTGTATGCATTTTTTTTTGGAGGAAAAAATACTGATTACGCATGACACCATGTCACTTGTAGGATTTTTTCATTCAAAGTTTGCATTCGGTGGGATTATGTTCTACGAGCACTCAGCAACTGGTTGAGGTATGGCCAAGAGATCATTAACTTTCTATTCTGCTCAAAAGTCACTATACTTGATGCATCTGCTGAGTTTGTGCTCAACTAACAAAGTGAGCGTGTAATGTTTATTTATTAATTCTTAACATTAATGATCCAAATGATATTTGCTGCAAAAATTGAAGTTTCTTTTGTCTGTCATGAATGGTATTCAACTTGCAGTTAATAAGGAGGCATCATGCTCCATCAAATGATGTTCTTGAAGATTTGAGTCTACCCGGTTTACTTGACCTCAAAGGTCGCTGGCATGGCTCTCTTGATGCCAGTGGTGGAGGGAATGGAGACACCCTGGTAAAAATTTATCATTGTTTACATTGCTGGGAGTTAGCATAGATCATCTACTTTTTGAAGATTGGCTTTCTTTTACAATTCCATTTTAGGCAGAATTTGACTTTCATGGGGAAGATTGGGAGTGGGGAGAATACAAAACTCAGCGTGTTTTGGCAGTTGGTGTTTATAGCAAAGATGATGGTCTGCACCTGGAGAAATTTTTTATCCAGAAGGATAATGCCACCATTCATGCTGATGGAACTTTATTAGGGCCTAAAACCAACCTTCATTTTGCTGTCTTAAATTTTCCTGTTAATCTGATCCCAACCATAGTTCAGATCATCGAATCTACAGCAACAGATTTGGTCCATTCTTTGCGGAAATTGTTAGCACCTGTTAGGGGTATCTTGCATATGGAAGGAGATCTTAGAGGTAGTTTAGCGAAACCGGAATGTGATGTGCAAATAAGGCTCCTTGATGGTGCTATTGGTGGAATCAATCTTGAACGAGCAGAACTTGTTGCTTCTCTAACCTCAACTCACCGTTTTCTATTCAATGCAAAATTTGAACCTTTGATCCAGAATGGTCATGTACTAATTCAAGGAATCATTCCTGTTACTGTTTTTCAAAGTAACATGTTACAGCATGATGTAGAATCAGATACGAGTAGAGCTACTTGGGTTCCTAATTGGGTGAAAATGAAGAACCAAGGAACCACTGATAATGCCAGAGATAAAATAGTTTCTAGACCCAGAAATAAACAAGGTTGGAGTACTCAATTAGCAGAAAGCCTTAAAGGTTTAAATTGGCAATTTTTAGATGTTGGAGAACTCAAGGTTGATGCTGATGTAAAAGATGGGGGAATGATGCTGGTAACGGCTTTATCTCCTTATGCCAATTGGCTTCATGGCAATGCTGATATCATGCTTGAGGTGGGTGAGGTCCGTAAAATTTTGTTAGATAAATTTTATTTCATCTTTCCTAAAGTTTAGTCACATCGATTGGCTTAACAGGTCAGAGGTACAGTTGATCAACCAGTGCTTAATGGATATGCATCATTCCGCAGGGCGTCTATATCTTCACCCATGTTCCAAGAGCCACTAACCAATTTTAGAGGTGCTATTCACATGAAATCAAACAGGTTATCCGTCACCTCACTGGAGAGTAGGCTAGGCAGAAAAGGAAAGCTGTCCGTAAAAGGGAGCCTTCCTCTTAGAATAAAGGAAGCAGCCCCCATTGACAAGATTGAGTTGAAGTGTGAAGTTCTAAAAGTGCAGGCAAAAAATATTTTAAGGTTGCTTTTTTAACTTCTGGCACAAGGAATTTAAGTTATGTCTTGACCTATTAATGGAGTATGCAGATGATGTTGTGACCATTAAATCTCAAATTATTGACTTTTGGCAATGTAGCATTTTTTTCTTTTATTTGGACACACATTACTTTTAGTAAAAAATATTGTTTTTTGTCAGTGGCCAGGTCGACTCCCAAGTGCAAATAACTGGTTCCATATTGCAACCGAACATTTCTGGAAGTATTAAGCTTAGTCATGGAGAAGTATATTTGCCACACAATAGGGGTGGTGCTGCTTCTAATAGACTCTCCTCAAATCTGTCTGTGCTTCCTGCTGGTGGTGTTGGTGAAACATTTGCTTCAAGATATATTTCAGAGTATTTTGGCTCAGAACCTGCATCTCCAATGACCAAAATTTTTCAATCCTCTGGCTCTGGTAATACTACTTTACATGCTCATCAGTTTAGCATGTGATCTACCATTTGCTTTAGAATAGATTATTTCCCTTTCTCTTATTTTTTTCCCCACTAAAGACTGAAAGTTTGTTGATTTTTTACCTTTGATTAGCGCGGATTTCCTTTTTATAGTATAGCTCTATTCTAGGCATGTAGTAAAGTGTATGTGTAAACAGCAGCTAACCAGTACCTCAAAGAGCTAAGAAGACCACTTTATTCACAAATAAGCAGTTTGGGCAATAAACTATCCTTGCAAATTATGACATTTAACTCCAACCATAGGCACCAAATTGCTGTATGCATAGCACATCTCAAATCATTAGTAGTAGTTCTACCAAGTTAGTTTGGATAAACTTATTAATAAGCACTTTTAAGATAAGAAAATTAAATGAACCAAAAAGACAAAAGGAATCAAACTTCTCACATGTTTCAAAATCTCTATCAACTACCTTCTCATTAAGCAGCAATAAAATTGACAGGACTTGTTCTTAACAATGGGATTTTACAATGAAAAGCTCCCATAAGCTAGAAGCTAATCTATATTGGGCTATTGTTGACTATTTTTTGTTGTGCCATGTAGTGCATTGTACGCCTAAGGGACTTCAGAGATGCTAGGATCAAGTCATGTCTGAATATTATTGATGAATTAGTTTAGAACACTTACGATTGCATTTTTTAGGGGTATAAGATCATAACTTTTTTTTTAAAATGGCAGCCAATGAGTCAATTCAGGTGGAAAAGGGTATGGGGGAAGTGCAATTAAAACAGAATATAGGAATCCGCCTGAGTGATTTGAAGCTTGTGCTGGGACCAGAATTGAAGATTCGTTATCCTTTCATTCTTAATTTTGCTGTTAGTGGAGAGCTTGAGTTGAATGGTCCTGCTCATCCCAAATGTATAAAACCTAGAGGCATGCTGGCATTTGAGAATGGTGAAATTGATCTAGTTGCAACACAGGTTTGTGTGATGTTCTACTTTTACTCTAATAAACAGTAATTTGCAGTTTCTTCTAGGCTAGTTTATTTTGGTTTGGTCTGTAATTTTCCTAATCCATTTTTAGATTGATAAAAATCATTTTAAATGCAGTTGAGGTTAAAGCGGGAGCATCTGAATACGGCAAAGTTTGAGCCTGACTATGGACTAGATCCAATGCTAGATTTAACCTTAGTTGGATCTGAGAGGCAGTATAGAATTCAACGTCGTGCTAGCAATTGGCAGGATTTTGTAGAACAGGATACACTGTCACCAATTGAGGTAAAAGATGGTGCTATCCATTATCTTTGAATTTAATGTTTAATTGTTGGTCTTAAATTTAGATATTAAGTCTAACTCAATCCTAAAAGTTAACTCATAGAATGAGGATTACTCTCTAGTTGATGTGGGATTTTTCAATAAACCCCCTCATACCCAAGAATGAACATCTAAAGCATGGACAAATACAGATGACCCAATAATATAGGATTTACAACACACCCCTTATGGGTGGTCTGATAATAGATCTTGGATAGTGTTAGGGATTCGGAAAGAAAGAAGGGAGAAACAACTTTTATTGAAAGAAGAACAGTTTCAATGCATAATTGTGAGCCAGAGCTAAGCTCCTGAGAGGTAAATCTCTGCCTAATAGTTCTAACCACATCCAAAAACTGAGAGCTAACACTTCCTCCCCTCTTCCTGTTTATACAACCCTCCCAATAACAGAAGAAAGCAATCAACAAACAGCCTAATAACAAAAGAAACTAATGTACTAACAATCAAATAACAAAATGAAGTAACAAACTAACAATAGGCTAGCTAACTATTTCCTTTTCCTCCTAGCTCAGACCTGACCCATTGTCCTAGGACCTAATAGATAAGCTCTGAAACCATCTTAAATTTGGATATTGGGCTTAACTTAATCCTAAAATCTAACTAATGGGATGAAGATTATCCTCACCTTATATATTTTTAATTGGTCTTATCTCTAATCGATGTGAGACTTTTCAATAGTTGGCTTTGTAAATTTTGGTCTATACTTACACACGAAACAATATTCAACATATGCATTCACAATGATGAGATAGCAATTTCGCTCATCTAAACAATTATTAAACCAATGAAATCTTTGGAATTCTATGAGCCAATTTAGTTATTTTAGTGATAAATATAAATTAACTAGAGCATATAATCATATTTGAAACTGTAGGTTCCACATCCTCCTTATTGGTTTTAGGATTAACTGGTCCAGTCTTGTTAGTGTTGGAACAGATCCTTAAGCAGTTGAGCTAATTAAGCTCCCAAAATCCCCACTTGAAAACAAGTAACGACCGTTGTATGTGGATAATAGCATGTGGTTGTTTACTGTTATATGGTCACAGAAAATCTCCTCCATGTTGTGCTGGATCTAAAAACTGTCTAGTTTAGTTTTGAAGTCGGTCAATGATTGCGTCTGTGAAAGATCAGTGTTCTCTTGTTTTTTCTTCTGACAGCATGGTCTTATTGATTCTTTCAACCTATTATATGTTTTCAGGTTGCCAGAAGACTTGATGGTACATCAGCAGAAACCATTTTTAAAAGCAGTGATAAACTTCCATTTGAAGAGCTTGTAACTGCCACTCTTAAAAGATTAATACGAATAGAAAGGAAGGGAGAGTTTGGGCAGGCTAGGTGGAAGGTGGTGTACGCACCTCAGATTCCTACCCTCACAGTAGACCCTTTCAGCTTACTTGCTGGCAACTTATCATTTGGTACAGATGTTGAAGTCCAGCTTGGGAAACATCTTCAGGTAAACATGGTAAAATTAGTTCATCTTTCAATGCATTGCTTCTCAAGAACTGTATTCCTATTAATTTCAGCCAAGTTCTCTTGTTAATCAATATGGATATAAGTGGAGCTAAATATTTGTTGTAATCTTTCTTTTATAAATGAGGGATAATTACATCCCATGAAGTTTAGCTTAAATACAGAGACCTTCCTATTTTTAAAGATTATGCATGCCTTCCTTATTTTAAAATTTAATTGCATGTTCACTGTCCAAGTGTGTGATGTGGTGAGTGTGACTGTTATGCAACTGTTGTATTGTTATTTGGTGGCTTAATTACACAGGGTGTTTTCATTGTTTTCTGTGTAAACTTTTAAAACAAAAAAAAAAAGAGCAAGGTGTCAAATTTGTAATTAAAAATGAAAATTGAAAATAGAAACAGAAAATGTTTTCGAAAAATAAACAGCCACTTAATTTTTTAAAATAGGAAGGTCTCACTGTATTTAAGTTAAACTTCATGTGAAGTCAATATAATCATCCCTATTACATATGATAAAAATTTTATTTTGATCATGGTAATTAAATGTTGAGCTTGTTATTTATCTAAATCAACTGCTGTTTTTTGGTTACAGGCCAGAATTGTTAGACAAATGAAGGAGTCACAGATGGCAGTGGAATGGACCTTGACCTATCAACTTACAAGTCGTTTGCAACTTTGCCTTAAGTACGGCTCATACAAATACCTTCTTTTTGAATATTCTGCCACATCCCAGGATTAAATAACTGCGTTCAAATGGATCCACATTCACACCATCCAAACACACACTTAGTTTTACCTTGGTGAATAAATGCACAGCTTATATACATCCATATCCCACTTGTTTGTTCAAAGGAAGTGCAAGTTTTTAGGATATTCTTTGTATATATCAAAGGAGTGAAGATGCGCGTTATTCTTTTGCTCAGATTAAGCTTGTTAATAGGAAAGGTGCTAAATTCAAGAATAATTCAATTCTTAGTTTTTTTTTATAGATATTTAAATTAGCCCAATTAGAATAGTGGATGCAGTTTAACGGTGCAATAGGGGTGTGTTTCTTTTAGCCTCAGAAGTCTGAACCATCGAAGCTTGAATGCAATGCACAAAGTTATTCATACCCAAGTTCGATTCTTGTTAGAGATGTAATACAAGTTCTTTTTTTCCCTTTAAAAATTTTGTGAACATGTTTTTTTTTCCACATTATCTTCTGGCAATCTTAAAATTAAGAGTTTTAATAAGAATATGGTATTTATTATCTTGGATTATGGGTGTTGAAAGTCTCACATTGATAAGTGATGTGATCAATTAAAAATATATAAGAAGGTAATTCTTATTTTATGGGTTAGTTTCTAGGATAAAGACTATGTTTGGTTCCCAGTCGGTTTGACCAACTCAAAAAAAAATTTAACGGTCAAACGGAGTTTTGACTGTTTTGAACGACGTGAAAGATCAATATTAACTTTTAAATTTTTCTATTTTTATAACGTTTCCCTAACTGCGAACCAAACGTGCTCTAAGTTAGACCCGATATCTAAATTTAACATGGTAGAAGAATCTCTTGTGTTGATTTTATGAGGATATTTTATTTTTCTACACCATTCATTGATTTTAAGAGTCAACATGACATGATTCATTAGTCCTCTTGTATTGTTACTCCATGGTAAAATGGGGTCGTTGAGCGTAAGAATTGTCATCTTATAGAGGTAGCCCAAGTTTTAATGTTTGAAAAGAAAGTTTAAGGAAATTTTTAGGTTGAAGTTGTTCTTACTGCTACATACTTAATCACATGCCATCTTTTATTTTGAATGGTGTTAGTCCTCACTCCATCCTTTTTCTATTTGAATCTCTTTTTTCCTTGCCCCTTAAAATATTTGTGTATGATGTTTAACCACAAGTAACTAAGTCGGATTCAAAGGCATTAAAATGTATTTTTTTAGGCTACTCTCGTACTCAAATGGTATCGTTGTTCCTTTTCTGATCTTGGTGTTATCTTGTTTTCAACAAGATGTGTTATTCTTTAAGGAACTCCTATTTTTTTGGGTTTGAGACTCGAGTCAATTTGTGATGCAGACAATTCCTTTTTGAATTATACTATTGTTTATTATACACGTCTTGTTGTTTCTTCTATTGCATCTCTTATTCCTGTTGATACTGATTTATAATTCTTTGAGAATACGTACTCTCGACTTAAACAACCTTTAATTGATAAACTTCTTGTGAGTAATGCTTCTAATGAAGATACTCAACCTTTACTAGTACCCTTCTTAAGTGCCACAAATCCACCTTTTGATCTTGATATTCCCGTAGCTATTTGTAAAGGTAAGAGATTTTGTTCCTATCTCATTTCCCCTTATGTGTCATGAGCCCATTTATCTTCCACCTCTAAATCTTTTATGGTCGCTATAGATCCTGTGTCTCTTCCTAAGATTCTTGCAAATGCCTTAACTCATAATGGTTGGAGACATGCTATGACCGAGGAGATGATGGCCCTTGTGACAAATAATACATTGGATTTGGTTCCACTTCCAAGAGAAAACCAGGTTATTGGTTGCAAGTAGGTTTATACCATGAAAGTTAATCCTGATGGTTATGCGGCTTGTCTAATGGCACGCCTTGTTGTAAAAGGATATGCTCACACATATGGAGTTGACTACACTGATACTTTTCCCCAGTTGTTAAGTTATTATTTGTTTGCATCTTTATCTCTCTTACTACTAGGCATCATTGAGCTTATTTTTAAGTATTTAAAAAAAACACTTTTTATAAGTATTTTTTAATAAGCAGATCAGAGTTGCTTCTTAAAATAAACAAAAATCAACTTATTTTCAGCTTCTACTTATTTTTATAACTTTAAACAAACACATTAAAATTTAAAATAAGTACTTTTTTTAATTAAAAAAGCATTTATCTCTTAAAATAAGTTTAAACAAATGAACCCATTAACCCTTATTTCAGTTGCATGTCAAGAATATGTCTTTATATGGTGACTTAAAAAAGGTGTACATGGAGCAACCTCCTAGATTTTTTGCTCAAAGGGAGTATGAAAAAGTGTGTTGGTTAAAAAAATCTTTATAGGGTTTGAAATAGTCACCTAAAGCTTGGTTTCAAAGATTCAGTAAAGGGGTTTTGAAATTTGGATTAGTGGAGAGTCAAAGTGATCATACAGTGTTTTATAAAAAGTACTAACCTCGATTGCATTTTACTTGTTATTTATGTTGATGATATTGTTATTACAGGTAGTGATAACGAAGGAATCAACAAATTAAAGACATTTCTTCAAACCAAAGACTTGGGAATTTTAAAGTATTTATTGGGCATTAAAGTAATGTATTCCAAGAAAGGATCTTTCTATCACAAAGGAGCATTGTTTGGACTTGTTGACTGAAGCTGGCGTGAAGGGAGCTAAACCATATGAGACACCTATGGAGCCAGGAGTGAAGCTGATAGCAAATGGTTTTCCTTTTTCGGATCCTTAGAAATATAGAAGATTGGTAGAAATGTTCAATTATGTGACTGTCACTAATAAGTGTTGTAAGTCAATTTGTGTTCTCTCTAACCAACACTCATTGGGAATGGGAAGCAATAATTCATTTTGTCAAGTATTTAAAGAAAGCCCCCATAAAGGGTATTGTGTATCAAGATCATGTGCAAATGTAGGTTGAAGTATTCTCTGATACCGACTGGGCAAGATCTCCTATAGACCGCAAATCCACTACAAGATTGTGTGGGTTCCTAAGAGGAAACTTGATATCTAGGAAAAGCAAAGAAGCAAAATACAGGGTGATGACTCAAACTTTTTGTTAGCTACTGTGGGTGAAACACATCTTGGAGGAGATGAGATTTGACAACACTGGTTTATGAAACTTTGGTGTGATAATCAAACCGCTATATACATCACTTCAAATTTGTTTTTTCATCATAGGACAAAGCATATTAAGGTATATTGTCACTTTATTCATAAGAAGGTGTAGGAGAAAATGTAAGACTGAGGTGTGTGAGAAGCACACTGGGCTTAAGGGTTTGTTCGCGTAGCGCGTGACCCCCCAGGATACAACAATCCGTCTGAATAGAACAGGAGCAGAACTAGCAAAAGGTTAAGCGTTATAGTGTGTAAACCGGAAAGAAAGATATTATAAACATAACGTGTACGATTTGTTTTTAATATCATAAACATAGCCGATTAATTCTGTTTTAATGAGAAGTTACAAAATTCAAATACTAATCATACTCATTAACCGAAAATTAATCAGATAACCAGGTAAGATATTCCCTTTAAAAACAAATCGTAACGTTCTTAAAATTAAACGCCCCAATAAATGGCTTTCTCTGATAGGCTTTTAAAATTTAAAATTCAAATTTAAAGAAAAAGAATTTAAAAATAAAAAGGAACGGCGTATAACATCGTGCGCGCAGGGGGGGGCAAATCATCAGATTTGCACACGAACAGATATTTCGGCCCAAACCCACTTGCGCGCGAGCCCACTTCCTTTCTATCTTGTTTACCACCATAAGTTCTCTTTCTATATATAAAGCCTTAAGAGAAATGTTGTCCAAGCAATGTGGGACTAGAAACTTTTGAAATAAGCAAAATTTCCAACAATCCCCTACATATTTCAAAAGTTTCTTTTATTTTTATTTTTATTTTTTAAAATATATATATATATATATCCGGTTTACATCATGGTGCAAATACATCAGATCTGGTGTCTTCAGGACTATGAACCAGACCCTAGACAGATAAACTTAACTTACAGTAATTTTGGTGAAGCAAAGCTTCTATGAACCAAAATCACTTTAATGTAAGATAGCGGTTTACCCATCACATTTCACTTCTCGACTCTTTTAGCTGTTTTCGCCGTTTTGCGTGAATAGGCCGTGCGCGTGCCTGGTAATTCATGAGTGCTTTAGAGATTTGCCTAAATCTCATGCAAGCGGCCTCACTTGACACTCATATAGGTGACTTCATCAAGTGTATCCTACATTTTATACACTACCCATAAGGGATATGAAAATCATTAAAATTTAATAATTAACCTCTCGTTCTTTGTAGCCTAGCACTTCACACATCATAGGAATGGAGGAAGAAATAGTGCTAGAGGATTAACAACGACTTGTTATTACCCATATGAACCTTCCTCATGGGATCTCCAATCACAAAGGTTGGGTTCCCATCATTGTTAATTTTATTGTAGGCTCAAGTCCCATTCCCCTCGATGTTTCATAAACAACCTTTCTTCCCAAAGGTTTCATCAGAGGATCGGCCAAATTCACTTCTGACTTCACATACTCTATGGATATTATTCCATTATTTAGCAGCTGTTTTACCACATCGTGTCTCAAACGGATGTGTCTGTTTTTACCATTGTAAGATTTATTTTTAGCAATGGCTATCGCCGATTGACTGTCACAATGCATAGATATTGAAGGTGTTGGTTTTATTCCTAATGGAATATCTGCTAAGAAGTTTCTTAACCACTCAGCCTCACTACTAGCCAATTCTAGAGCAATAAACTCTGACTCCATAGTAGATCTTGCAATAATATTTTGTTTGACTGATCTCCAAGTAACAGCACCACCACCTAGTGTAAACACATAACCACTAGTGGATTTTGTCTCATCTGAATCCGAGATCTAATTGGCATCACAGTATCCTTCTAATACTGCGGGATATCCATTATATAATATACCATAATTTATGGTACCTCTCAAATATTTCATTAATCTTGCTAAAGCAACCCAATGCTCATTATTAGGATTATGAGTATATCTACTCAATCTGCCCACAGCATATGCTATGTCAGGTCTCGAATAATTCATTAAATGTAATAGGCTCCCAATAATTTGAGCATATTTGGATTGAGACACAGGTTCTCCTCTATTTTTCTTTAATTGAGTGTTGCCATCATAAGGAGTACTCACTGGTTTTGACTCAAAATATTCAAACTTCCGAAGAAGTTTCTCAATATAATGTTCTTGAGAGAGCATTATATTATTATCCTTCCTTATGATTTTAACACCCAAGATAACACTTGCCTCACCCATGTCTTTCATATCGAAATTGTTAGCAAGAAATTGTTTTGTATTAATTACTATATCATCATTTGTACCAAAAATAAGCATGTCATCCACGTATAAGCATACAATCACACATTCACTATTTTCTACTTTTGTATATACACACTTGTCAACTTCTGAATAAGAGAACCCATTTCTAGTTAATACACTATCAAATTTTTCATGCCACTGTTTCGGTGCTTGTTTTAATCCATATAAAGATTTAAGAAGTTTACAAACCTTAGTTTCTTGACCAGAAACCACACAACCTTCTGGTTGAACCATATAAATTTCTTCTTCTAAATCACCATTTAAAAAAGCAGTTTTTACATCCATTTGATGAATAACAAGTTTATAAATGGATGCTAAAGCGATTAAAACTCTTATAGAAGCAATCCTGGTTACAGGAGCAAAAGAATCAAAATAATCAATATTTTGTTTTTGAGTAAAACCTTTAGCTACTAAACAGGCTTTATATTTATCAACTGATCCATCACGAAAATATTTTCTTTTAAAAATCCATTTACAGCCAATAGGTTTGGCTCCCGGAGGTAAATCTACTAAAGTCCAGGTTTTATTTTTTAAAATAGAGTCTAATTCAATTTTAATCGCTTCTTTCCAAAATACAGCATCAGAAGAAGAAATTGCTTCATTAAAATTTAATGGTTCATTGTTAACCAGATAGGTATAAAAATCATTTCCAAAAGATGTTTCTTTTCTTTGTCTCTTACTTCTTCTTAAATTTTCATATGGTTTTTCAGAGGCATCACACAAAGGTTCACTAGAAATATTAATAGGTTCATTCATTTGTGAACTAGAAATATTTTCAATATCAACAACAGGTTCACAAGAAACACGATCAATATACATAGGAAATATATGCTCAAAAAACTCAGCATTTTTAGTCTCAATGATAGAATTGCATGCAATAATATCGCTTTTCACAACTAAAAACCGATAGGCAGCGCTATTTTGAGCATAACCAATAAACATACAATCATAAGTCTTAGATCCTATCTTTCTCTTTTTAGGATCAGGCAACATTACTTTAGCTAAACACCCCCACACTTTTAGATAATCTAAGTTAGGCTTATAACCTTTCCATAATTCATAAGGTGTTTTACCAGAATGTTTATAAGGAATCCTATTTTGTATATGACATACAGACAATATAGCTTCTCCCCAAAGATTATTGGGTGCAGATGAAGAGACAAGCAAAGCATTCATCATTTCTTTTAGAGTCCTATTTTTTCTTTCAGCTACACCATTAGACTCAGGTGAATATGGTGGAGTTATTTCATGTATTATCCCTTCTTTTTCACAAAAATCATTAAAAAGAATATATTCACCTCCTCTATCAGACCTTACCCTTTTAATTTTTTTATTTAATTGATTTTCCACTTCGGCTTTATAAATTAAAAACATATCAAAAGCTTCATCTTTATTTTTAATTAAATAAATCTTAGTGTATCTTGAAAAATCATCAATAAAAGTCACATAATATTTTTTACCACCTCTAGTTACAGCTTATTTTAAATCACCTAAATCGGAATGAATTAACGAAAGTAACTCAGACTCACGGTTCACAGGAAAACATGATTTTTTCGTAATTTTTGATTCAACACATATATCACATTTGTTTAAATTCGCATTTTGAAAACCGGAGATCATACCATCATCACGCAATTTTTTCAAATATTTAAAACTAACATGTCCTAGTCTAGCATGCCACAAATCATACGAATCAACAATATACGCAGAAGATGAAGCATTATTATTATCAGTAGAAATGTTCAAAACAAAGAGTCCATGATCACAATACCCTTTTCCAACAAAAACATCATTTTTGGTCATGATAATCTTATCAGACTCAAAAGAAACCTTAATTCCTACTTTTCCCAAAAGAGCAACAGAAATTAAATTTGCTCTAATACAAGGTACATGAAGCACATCATTAAGTGCCAAGGTCTTTCCAGATGTGAGTTTGAGAAAAACTTTCCCTTTACCAAGGACATCAGCCTTTCGAGAATCACCGAGATACACAAATTCTTCTCCTTCCCCCACAACTTTGTAGGAGGTAAACAAATCACGGTTCGCACATATGTGCTTGGTAGCCCCAGAGTCTACCACCCATTTACTCACATTGGCCACAATTAAGGCTTGAGAAACAACCGCAACAATAACATCATTGTCATCTCCTTCAGCCAAATTAACTCTTGGCTTAGGAGGAATATCGTTTCTCTTCCTGTATCTACATGCCGGAGCATGATGACCTGGCTTACCACACACAAAGCAAGAACCCTTCTTTTTGAAGGCAGTGGGATTAGCAGAATTAAGTTGTCTAGCAGGAAAATGATCAAAGGACTTTTTGTTATCATACCTCTTATTTTTGTTCCTGGCCTGCACCATATTTGCTCTTGCAGCCAGTGCTCTACCTCTCGCTGCCTTTTCTTCTTTACGGTTGGTGTCCTCAATGATTATGTGGGTAATCAATTCTGAAACAGAGAGCTTACTCAGTTTGTGCTTGAGTTGTTGTTTGTAATCCTTCCACGACTCTGGTAATTTTTCAATCAAAAAACCTGCAACTAATTCATCCTGCATAGTAATATTTTCAGACTTGAGGTCCTCCAGCAGCTTATGGTATTCGTTAATTTGGACATTTATGTCCTTGTTATCAGTCATTTCCCAGCGATAAAAATTTCCAACCAGGAAATTTTGTTTCCCAGCATCCTCAGCGGTGTATTTTACTTTAATGGACTCCCAAATGGCCTTTGCTTCCTTGTAAGAACAGTAGACATCGAAAAGCTCGTTAGATAATGTACTAAGAATAGTATGACGGCATACCTTGTTAGCATTGACCCATAATTCAAGAGCGTTAGGATCGGTTGGCTTGTCATCAGTGATGGCAAACCCGACCCCGTGTATGTCGAGAACAGAGAAGACCCGTTCCTGCCAACGGCGGTAGCTTTGGCCTCCGAAGACTTCGATTTTGGAGACGTCAGGAAAAGGTTTAGCAAAGGTGACCGGGGCAGGAGGCAATGGTGGGGGAACAATGTTGGCGTTGTTCCCATTGTCATTCACAGCTTCAGCCATCTCAAACCCTTAAGATTGTAGGAGAAAATGTAAGACTGAGGCGTGTGAGAAGCACACTGGGCTTAAGGGTTTGTTCGCGTAGCGCGTGACCCCCTAGGATACAACAGTCCGTCTGAATAGAACAGGAGCAGAACTAGCAAAAGGTTAAGCGTTATAGTGTGTAAACCGGAAAGAAAGATATTATAAACATAACGTGTACGATTTGTTTTTAATATCATAAACATAGCCGATTAATTCCGTTTTAATGAGAAGTTACAAAATTCAAATACTAATCATACTCATTAACCGGAAATTAATCAGATAACCAGGTAAGATATTCCCTTTAAAAACAAATCGTAACGTTCTTAAAATTAAACGCCCCAATAAATGGCTTTCTCTGATAGGCTTTTAAAATTTAAAATTCAAATTTAAAGATAAAAAGGAACGGCGTATAACATCGTGCGCGCAGGGGGGGCAAATCATCAAATTTGCACACGAACAGATATTTCGGCCCAAACCCACTTGCGCGCGAGCCCACTTCCTTTCTATCTTGTTTACCACCATAAGTTCTCTTTCTATATATAAAGCCTTAAGAGAAATGTTGTCCAAGCAATGTGGGACTAGAAACTTTTGAAATAAGCAAAATTTCCAACAGAAGATTCGGTAGAAGCTCATATCCATTTCTTATGTCCAAACGGGCAACCAGCTAGTGGATGTGCTTGGAAAGACTTTGAATGGGACTCGTGGCAATTTTAACAAGTTAGGCATGATTGGTATCTATGCTCCAACTTGAGAGGAGTGTTATGTTTAGATATTACTACCTCGGGTTTCAAAAAAATAACTACTTTCACACATATTAAGAATAATGGTTGGAAGTTGTTATTTGCATTAATGTTATCAAATATTTGATGTAATGTCCTAAAATATCCCTAATATCATTTATTACCCAAAGAAGGACATAGTTGGTAGACAAACATCTGATGACATTGGAAAAATATAATTTTACTTATATTATGAGACTAAAATATTCCACTAAAATTTGGTTATATTTGAAAACGGGGGTAGTATTATATTAAATATGTTATAAGTATATATGATTATATTAGACATTTATGTTGGTGAGCCTAACCCATTGGTGTTACAATCATGGTTTAAAAAACCAGACCGAACCGGGAACCGGTCAAGGTATCGGTCCGGACAAGAAAAAAATCGGGCATTTCAGAACCGGCCAAAACCGGTCAAAACCAGTTGCACCGGTCAAAGTTTTATAAAATTGTTATTTTTTATTTTTTTTGCTATTTTTTAAAAAAATCTATTGAAAAAATATTTTTAAATAAATAAAAAACTTATATATAATATTTACATATTATTTTTATTTATTATAATTTTTAATCCTATAAAACATGTAATATAATCCTTAATTAACTTAATTTATATATAATTTATTGTTAACATATCAAGAAATATATTATATTATATTAAAAATATATATTTTATTATGACCGGTTCGACCACGGTTGAACCAATGAACCTTAAACCAGTACCTTCACCGATTCGATCATCGGTCTATTTTTTAAAACCTTTGTTACAATTGTATGATATCTCATTATAAATATAAAGGTCTTTACACATCGTAGAGTATCAAATTCCAATTCACTTCCATTGTCCCTCTCTCCATGCTCTCCGTGTCTTTTCTACATGGTATCATAATCTATCTTAGATCCGTTAATGGGTCATCTGTGAGGGGGTGTATTGTAAGCCTCATGTCAATGAGCCACATATATTTGTCCACACTCCATATGTTTATTCTTGGACGTGGGTAGTGTTGAAAGTATCACATTAACTAGTAATATGATCACTTGAGAGTATATAAGGTGAGGATAATCCTAATTGTATGAGCTCGCTTTTAAGATTGAGTTAGTTCTGATATCCAAATTTAACTATTGGTATATTAAGCTTTAGAAAAGGTATATGTGTGTTTTGTTATTTTAGAAAATATTAACAAGTGTTATGAGAAACTAGTCAAAAAATATTAATATACTTTTACCATGATTTTAATTAAAAAATGCTTTTAACTTCTTAGCCTATGCCTTTCATGTTGTAAAAAAAGGGAATACAAAAACCTAAATAGCCTTATATTCGTGTAAAAATTCATCTCTTCCTAATCTTTACATCATTTTTGTCATGTCATTGGAAAGGAGCCTTAAAATCTTGATAGATCCTTGATAAAAAAAATTGAGAACAAATTTTCAAGTCTTAAATTTTATGCTTTTAATAAATAAAAATCTGAAGTCTAGTGTTGCCACGATTAATTTTAAAATTTTATCATATTTATTATTGATATTTTGATATAATGGCCATTGTAGTTAAAATCAGTGAGATCCGTCTATTTGAAGTTGAACAGTGAATCAATTAAGTAAAATTGGTTTAATTTATCTATTTATTAGTCCTATTTCAATTACAGTTGAACTTTTAATATACTTGAACTGATATTTTCACTAGTTCAATAACTAATTTAATTTTAAAAGACATAATTAATTTCCAGTTATTCAAATAAATAAATAATCAAACTAAATTCTCAATCAATTTCCATTATTATTATGTTTCCTTTCTAGGTTTATATTATTCCATAGTTTGTGTTTTAGGATTACAACAAAATTAGGTGGTTAGGTTTATGTTTTTTATATTTTATTATGATACCTATATATAGGAAAAGTTAATTATCAATTCAGAATTAATCTTTTCACAAATCTCTCACTTGAATTCCACTCTTCACCGTCAGAGTAATGCTTTTCTTCCTAAGCTACTTCATAATTAAAAGATCTTAGGGTTTGATTCCGGTCACATATTGATTAAACTAAACAATGAATTTGCTAAGTGGATTGATGAGCTAACAAGAAACTATTCTAACTTGTGATCTCAAGTTTGAATTCTAAAAATTACAATACCATAAAAATGTTAGTAGGAAGTACTTTATCTTCTATAATAATTTTATCTGATTCAAATCCAAAAAGGAATATAAAAAAAACTAATTCATGAGAAAGTTCAGAGTGATTCACAATTAAAATAAGATTTAAAATATATTTTTAATATTTATAAATAATTATTTTTAATTTCTAAATAAACTGTTGGTTTATTTCATCTTATTTCACATAAAATTAGAAAATAATTGTTACTCCCTTCATTATTTTTTATAAGTCCCTATTTGAAAACTACACAATTTTAAAAGAGTAGTTATTATTTTGATTTTATAAAAAAACAGTTTTCTCTTTTTAATTGTATTCTTATTTAAAGTTAAACTTCACCATCCTATATTAATTATACAAATCTAAAAATATTAAAATAATTTTAAAAAAATACAACAAATACTTCTAATTTTTTAAGATACCTATATAAAAGGTAACGAAAGATGATCATTTTACATCTTATCAATTACTAGCATGGAAGGACAGATGAAGTACATTTACACTGATGCAATCACATGAAGTTGTAATAAAAAGAATAGTTTCGAGACTTTAAAATCAGAATTACAAAGCGATTGCCATGAAGTAAATTTCATAACTTAAAAGGTAAACAGAATTACAAGGCGTGTCTCATCTCTTTCCTAGAATCTAATAATGACGAATTACTGGATAACGAGATGCAATTTCAATTTTCCTTCTTCTAAGAACATCAAACGATTACATAAAATTCACTTAGCAAAAATTATCACACTAATACAAAAAAACAAAATTTAGAATTTTCACCAAAATCTCCAAGGATCTTTGTATGGAGGAACATAATTTTCTGTTGGGCTAAGAAGATGAAAGGAACTCACCGTTTCTTCAAGGTAAGGCCCCAGCTGCATCAAATATATTGTGAAATGAGATTGGAGACACCCAAAAAATGAAAACAAAAAAAAATCTATCTATGATTGCATAAGTACTAAGTTTAATTACTTCTAGAAAATGACTCCATGCCTTGAAAATCATAAAGAAATGTGAAAAATGAATATGGTACAGATTCACAGAAGATTTCATATACAACTTTAGGCCTTCAACATTTCAACTCATTCATGAATTTTGGCAAAAATCAAACCAGTTATTTTTTTGTTACCTCTTTCAAACATGTCATACTACTTTGTCACCTTGCCACTAATTTTTAGGTTCTAGAATACACTTTGGTAGATGAATAACTTTCATCTTTTATTCTTTTCTAGAGATATAAAAATGGAAAAAATATAACATGTTTATTTGCTGAGAAAGTGCTAAATATTCCTTTGCTAACCATGTTTTGAAGCTGCTTCAGCTTCTACAAGTTCATATATATTCAATTCAATAAATGTGTATGAGCACACATGCAAACATGAGAGAGAGAGAGAGAGAGAGAGAGAGTACATTTTCCCATTGAGGGCTGATGGTTGAAGCACTGACAGAGTACAAATAACCTGCAATCAAGTGTTTAGTAATAGAATATGAAAATTTCTAAAATGCAACTACAAAAACAGAATAATGTGAATTAGCTCAATGAAGATCTCATTAAAAATATAACAAAGAAGAGTATTTTCGGTCTTGTTTGTTTTTCTTGCAATCTTTCCTTATAAATATGTCTGAAACAAGCATGGCTCTCATCGAATAGAAGTGGAAAAGAGAACAAAATCAATTCCAACAGGACCTTTCCAGTACTTTGTAATATTTGCAGAGGAGAGTCTCACATGACATTAGAAGTGCAAAGAGATGAGAGTATATACCATCTCTTTCAGCTGTTGAACCAAGATAGTGCCGGTAAATGTTTGATTTGTCAGTCTGTACAATCATGATTTTTATAATCATAAGTAATAATCATTACATTTATCTTGCAATGAAATAAATGCATCAAAAAGGAAGTTCTTACAATTGTCATAGGTGCTTTGCGAACAACGTATTCATAATACCAGTAAGGCTCGCCATCAATCTGTGAGGAAACAGACAGATAAGTTCCATTATCCATAAATTTCAACCTGAATATGTAATATATAAAAATGTACTAACTATATTTAATCTCTCGAGTATTCATTATCATTTACAAGCAAATACTTGTTTGGAGATCTTCAAGTTCTTATTTGAAGACATGCATTAATTTAAATGATCATATTATCTACCAAACATTGGAAACCTAGAAATAGAGATCATTTTATGAGGCTTACTTCACCAGAATGGGTATCAAGAACTGAACTCTCTTGTAACCGCTGGCTTGAGGTAACTCGCTGCAAAATGTTGTGATGATAATAAATAAATGTGAAGGTTATCGATGAAAATCTCGGGCAAACCAACTTCATGATGTACATAGTGGGGTATACCCTTATCTAAGCAATAAAATTCAAAAGGCCATGATACCTTGCATACATATAGGACACAAAACACAAATAATCCATTAAAATCTATATTGATCTCAGCGACACAAGACATTTTAATTATGACATTACAAAAGCTATTTAGAAGGCTGACTAACATTTAGAAAATTATAGAACATCACATCTGCACATGGTGAAAAACTGAAAATATAATCTCATTTCCCCTATCCATCATGCCCAAGAATATAAATGGTAACCACTGAGACCTGGGAACAATGATGTACATTTAAATATGGATTTTGAAAACAAAAAAGCAAGCTCCAACATCAGTTTAACACTTCAACTTCAAAGCTTAAGCTATGCAGCAGAGGTCAACTATATTTTAATCTCATGGAGCATCATTGTTTGCTCTATGGTCTGTGATAATCCTCAAAACAGAAGATTAATTAGGCAAGTTATCTTCCCTTCTATAATAAAAAAGTGTTACCCACCATTCAGCATTTTTCTGATGCCTTATCTGGTTCTCGGTTCTCCTACTCCTTGTTTTCCAGGTAGAGGTAATTTCTAGTAAGTGATGCACGAAATGAATACTAAATCTCTGGATCTTAATCGATAGTTTGAGCAATAGTAGCACTTTCATGTGGTTTTAACAAAAATTAATTTTGTTTTCAATTAGAATAGCATGAACATGAATCCACAAGTAATAAAAGGTGTGATCAGTTACCAGTGAAGATCTGTCAGCTAAAACTGAATCAGCAACATCTTTTGCGGTCCATGTACTCTTATCTGTTGATTTTATAAAGCGTGAATTTGGAGGACCTACCTGAACTTAGTACAAACAACTGATAAGGCTCTGAATATATAACTAAAATTGCATCAAAGAAGTAAGGTTGAGAAAATACCGTGACAGAAATGATGATATTATCAATAATATCAACACGCTCAGACACAATGCGCAGGCGTGCATCAGCTGCATATGTAATACTTTCAGATCAATTTTCCGCCAGAAAAGGAAATTTACAAAGCAATCGTCAAGTAAAATTTAGCACAAGATCAGCATAAGATATTTTATGCATAAGCACAGCAAAGGAGCTGATAGTCATAGCTATTAAATTTAAGTAGCAGCGGTAACATGTCCAAATGAAACATAACCTCAGATCTGATATTTTTTTAACAAGATAGACTATTGCCTTGCAAAGGAAAATAACAAAACTTACGAGAAAGCGGTGCAGCTGATGAATATCGTTCTGGCTTTCGGGATTCTACCCTTTAAATATACGGAAAGAATTAGCTTCCTACAATAATCAAGAAAATTTTCCAGACAACAAGTGGAGTTGTAAACCAAACAATAGCTATGTTAAATGCACCAGCACTAAATCCCGGTCAAGAAGTTCATTGGACATATTACTGATACTGCTAAACAGGGTGAAAAACATTTGGTTCAAGTATAAAGTTGAAACTCTCCCCTACCATCTATTTCACTTACTATGAATAAGAGAAAGTAATTAAAAGGTAAATATATGTTTGGTGGCTTACGTTTATCTTAAGTTTAAATTTGGTCTCATACTTTTATTTTATGTCAATCTAGTCCCTTAAGTTTTGAAACATTTTTAAAGTGATCCTTTCCATTAATTTTTTTGTTATGAACCCATGTAAAAGCGTTGAACGGAAATGACCACTTTAAAAACGTTTCAAAATGTAAGGAACAAATTTACAGAAGAAAAATGCACGAACCAAATTGAAACAAAAAAAAAAGACCAAACATATACTTTTGCCTTAATTTAATTATGTACTTGGCATACCATTTGAAGGCAAAATTCTTGGACGGCATCTCAACAGGGTACAGATAAGAATATGCATTTATTTCATCTGAAAATGGAACCATTTTCAGCTCTTCTTCAGCAAGAGTCACTGCAAGACAGAATAGGAGTTGAGAGGTACACAAGAAAAATAATGAAAAAGAAAATGTGTCTCAATTCAACCACATTGGAAACACAGCCAATGAAATATTAGAAGCATTTTCACTTGCCCCCGTGAAAACTCAATATCAACACGTGTTCTTATTATCTTATCTTTTTTTATCTCATCAAGCACCAAAATCACACACATAGAGAAAGATACCTGGAATTGGGCATGTTAGAGATACCGAAGTAGTGAGGCCTAACAACAGCAAATCCCTTCTAAAAATCCTGTTTTGTGAAGTGGGTTTTAGAGCGCAACATGAAAAGCGTGGTCTTTCCTCGGATAATGGGCATTTCTGTACCCTGGTATTGTTGTTTCTGATGAACATAGGTAAAAAAAATTGATGGTTCTAGAAAGACATGAAGAAAAATAAATAAACTTTATTGAAAGGGTAAGTAGAAGTACCTGAAGATAAGGTTATTAGGAAGCAGAGTGGGGGTGGGGAAGAAGAAAGAGAGGGAGGAAGAGTGTAAAACCATTGGTAGCTCTATGTTCTGTCATCCACCACAACACTCTCTGTAACATTATCTCACTTTCAACACTTCCCTTTTATTACACTTCTATTCTTCCAACATCATCACCCTCACATAGAATGATAGTAGAATAGATTAACAAATAATATGATTTTATTTATTTATTTAAAAAGTTTGGACCGAATTTGTTGTGTTTTGCATTTTTATTATTTTATTAATCATTTATTGTGTTTTTAAGATAACAGAGGGTATCTGTGAACACCACTAATCTCACTGTTGACTCATTTATTGTGTTTTAAGTTACAATAACAGGTAACAATTGAATAATGATGAATATATTTATTAACAATAATTAAACAATTATAGAATAATTTTTGTTTTTCAATTCACTAATGAATATTATATATAAAATTTTGGAATGTTTTAGACTATTGTTTAACTGGTTCTTACCCATAAAACAACTTATTTAAGAAGTCTGCATCTGTTGAAGGGTACTGAAATGATATTGGGTCCTTCAAGTTCCAGGAAACTATTAAAAATAGCCTAATTGAATAAAAAGAGACAAAACAAAGCATTAGTGGGAAATGTCGAAATGGAGTGTCACAGCATGCAAAGTGAAATTATAATTAATGGGAAATGAAGTGTCACAAGAAGCATTTAAATAAAATATAATTAGTAGGAAATGAAGTGTCATAAGAAACAAAAGAACTAGAGAATCTTTATTTTGAATAAAATATAACCCCTGTTCTTTTTAATTCCCTTAGTCGTCTTAATATTAAGGATATTTATTTTCTTAATCATTATTTGCAATCGAGATTCATTTACTTTATTTCTTCTAATATTGCCCTGCCAATAAATGCGACAGTTTCCCCTCCCTATATCAATGTATTTAATTAATGTGTATAATTTTTAATCATGAGTTGTCAAATTAATTAAAGGGAGAATTTAGATAAGGTCAAATAATAAATATTCATGAAAACTGTGATATTCAATTGTTTTCTTAATTGTTATGTATAATCTTAAATGACTAAGAAATAAAAACGGAGAGAGTAGTAAAAAATATTTTCTCCATTCCTTTTTAATTGGCTAAATTTTATAAAACACATACTGAAAAAATCATTAAATGGCTTAAGAATGCATAATTTTCCCATATAATTTCTTATTTCACCATGTACTTTTTTCGTTATTTATTTATTCTACATCTTAATTTAACTATTTATTTTCTCTCTTTCTTCATTTATTCTCTATCTTAATTATAACTATTTATTTTTAAAATAAGGGTATAATGAGAAATTTAATAATAAATATTTTCTTAAACGCTTAAAATAAAAGATAAAAAAATTAAAATTATGCTAGATAAAAGATATCCATTTTTTGTTCGTGTACGGTATATATGAAAAATAAAAAAACTATTAATAGTTTTTTTTCCTGTTTTAAAAAATTAATAACAACATAGATCAAACACGCCCTAGTTAACTATTCAATTCTTTAGTTTTTTTCACTTTCATATTCATGTATGTAATAGTCACAAATAACGCACAACATGAAGGTTAGTCACTCATTCCTAATATTGGAGGCTGTTAAAATAAGAACTACTAATATAAACATCAATTATATTAATCTTCAAATATTAAACGCGATAATATCTTAATAAAAACTCAATAATTACAATTTCATGAGAGTTTTACAATTAAGATTGTGCGACTATAGTATACATATTTCCCCGCCACTTGCGGTTTAATTTCGTCTTTTATGATCCAAAATTTTCCATTCCATTTCAACGAATTTTTTGTTTGTTGAAAACACAATCCGATTCAAACCGTTAAACGCTGACGGTACAATCCGATTCATAAATTTCCGGATTTCTGAATTGTTGACATTCGATTTGGTATTGTTTGCATGTTCTTGTCAACTTTCATGTGATCACTTGATCATATTCAATGGACGCTCCTAGAAAGTTTTAAACTTTGGTTGAATTTCATGATGGGGTGTCCATGAAGAAGAGTCTAAATTTGAAGATTTGGAATCCGATAGCGATTGTAACAATTGCAAGATTTGAGTTTTTGTGAGAAGAAAAAGGAAAAGAAACAATGGGTGTGGATTACTACGATGTATTGAAGGTTGAAAGAAATGCTACGGATGATGATCTGAAGAAAGCATATAGAAAGTTGGCCATGAAATGGCACCCTGACAAGAACCCCAACGACAAAAAAGAAGCTGAAGCCAAATTCAAACAAATCTCTGAGGCCTACGAGGCAAGAAACATTACTAATCTGTCTTTCTTTTTCTTTCCTATTTATGTTTCTTCAGCAATTAGAAATTTAGAATCATAACAACACCTGAAATAATTTGGTTGGTAGGAAGAGGAAAGAAGAGAAATGAGGGAAAGGAAAAAAAACAACAACCAACTTTTCAGCTCTTTTTCTCATTGAATGTAAATTTTTTCATTCTTTAAAGTGTAGGAATGCATAATGATGATGTAATTTTACAAGACAAATCAATGGTTGTTTTTTAATGTTCAAAGTAGACAATGAAATGACAATTAGGACAAAATTATGCATCAAAGTGTGTTCATAAATTGCATAGTTTAAATGTGAGTTTTTTAATTGGTGCGTGATATTTAATGTTTATACTAAGCTAGGAAATATTCTTTAGAATTAAGATTCATTAGCTCAAATGTGTCACTTAATTTACAATGAGAATCTATAGGTTGTATTTATGAGTTAAGTAAGAGGGGCCGGTTGCCTCCATGCCTAAACCTGTCAGATAGTATGAACCGTTTCTGGTGAGATCATAGAGGCACATGGGTGCTAAAATAAAGCCGTGTGGGAGTACTTATGGGACCCTCGCAAATCCGGGGGCAACATTTACATTTGAGCTTTTTCTGTTGTCCCTGTCCCTGCTGCTGAACTAATATGATTGATGCGTGACATTTATCTGAAGTGTATTACCAATAATACTTGTTCTCTTCTCATTTACTGTACTTAAAAGAATATATAAATTATCTTCTTGATTAGTGTAATGATCATAGAACATAATCCAAAAGTACTACTACTTTTCGTTTTGATGCAAGTTTTTTCCAGAATTTCACTAAATGTGCAAGATTGAGGTATAAATAATATGAAGAGAATTTGAATTTGGTGAATTCAGGTATTGAGTGATCCTCAGAAAAGGGCGGTTTATGATCGTGATGGAGAGGAAGGGTTGAAAGATAGGCCACCACCTGGGAATGAACCATCATCAAGTGGGTTCAATCCAAGAAATGCAGAGGATATTTTTGCAGAATTCTTTGGAAGTAGCCCTTTTGGATTTGGAACACCTGGGCCAGGGAGGTCCAAGAGATTCCCATCTGACATAGGGGCAACTTCTGGTGCTTTTGGTGGAGCTGACCACAATTTTCGAAGTTATAGTGAACGAGGCCATATGCCAAAAAAGCCACCCCCTGTGGAGACCAGATTGCCCTGCACTTTGGAGGAGTTGTACACTGGATCCACTAGGAAAATGAAGATCTCTAGGACTGTCATGGATGCCCATGGGTAAGCATAGTTTCCTTCTTGATGTATTTTACACAATTTAGATCAATTTCTAAAAAATATTGAGTTTCTTTGTTTAGTTCCTAATTGAGGTTATCTAATTGAGATTGACTAGAAATAAGTTTTTAATCTATTGGTTAAACGAAATTAGAAAATATTTTAAATAATGTGTCAAATCATTAGAAGGTATCGTTAATTTCCATAAGTTACCAATAACACTTAAGAATTTAGCCAAGAACTCTTTAATGTATTAGAGTTTGCTGACATGGAACTAAGTTTCTTAAAAAGTTTGAGAGCTCTTTCATTCCTTCATTCATGTTAAGGGTATTACTTAAGACATAAGTCAATTCCTTGTGTGTGTCATTCAATGGTTGTGATTGCAATGTGAGAATATTGTGAATGGTTATGATGGGCAGGAGGACAATTCCTGAGACGGAGATACTAACCATTGATGTGAAACCGGGTTGGAAGAAAGGGACAAAGATAACATTCCCAGATAAAGGGAATCAGCAAGCAAATCAACTGGCAGCAGACCTTGTGTTTGTGATTGATGAGAAGCCTCATGATTTCTTCAAGAGGGATGGGAATGATCTCATTGTCAGCAAAAGGGTGTCACTAGCGGAGGCCATTGGAGGGACTTCACTAGAACTCACAGCACTTGATGGACGTACTTTAACCATCCCAGTCACTGACATTGTGAGCCCTGGTTCTGAGCTACTTGTTGCAAATGAAGGAATGCCAATAACAAAGGAGCCTGGTCAAAGGGGTGATTTGAGGATCAACTTTGATGTTACTTTCCCTACAACATTGACCCCAGAACAACGTGCAGGACTAAAACAAGCTTTGACAAGTTGACACTTCACGAGTTCATGTCAGTTCCCACTCTGCAACGTTGGCTTCTCTATCTCCATGCCTGTTCAATCTTTCTCATATTGGCCTTGGAAATTCCTAGTTTTCCCCCCTTTTTCTTGAATCCTTTGTCTGCTTTTCACACAGATTTGTGCTTTATGATTCTTAGTGCATATTTTGGGTGTATCATGTGGCCCTTCTTATTGTTGTATTCTTTGCTGAAAACGTAAACAGTAATATACAGTAGGCTCAAAATTGCACATAGCAGTTGAAAGAAAATGCTTGCGTACATCTTGTAAAAACTTTTCGAGTTCTGAATGTACAATGCTGTCGTAGTTTTCTTTTACTTTTCTATTTCCTTAGTTAGAATTTTAAAAAATTCGAGCATCTCCTGAATCGCATCATGGCGACATATGTAGATTCAGATGCAAAAATGAATTGGTCATCATTCATGTTTTCTTTATTGAAAACGTTATTTTGAATTTTTTTTTAAAAACATGCATAACACGACAGGACACAACTTCCCTAGAATAGGACAAGTCTTATTAAGGATCGTATCCATCTTTCAATTCAGACTCATGCCATTAATAACAATCTCTGACAGCAAAAGTATATGATAGCCGCCATTTTTATTTTCATTCATTATTGCAGAGTTAGTATATGCAGTGCCAGGGTTGCATGTAAGACACGATGAGTAGCCTGAAGACCAAGCAAGGCAAACAAAATTTATAGTTAGATTCAAAATTGGCACTACAAAATTTTTTAAGCATTATATTGTCACAAGTGTGACGTGTTGTAATTAGTAAATCAAATTGCACATACAACAGCCAAAGTAACGAAAGCAAAAGTAAAGCAAGCAAGCAAAACTGTTTTGTTCCTCGTATTTATTCAGCGGAACACCTACTGTTGGCAAACTAAAAGAGGAGTAAAAAAGTAAATCGTTTGAACTAAGCGGTACTGATGCTACAGAAAGAAATGCTTGACGCTGTATAATAAGCTTACATGCTACAAATTTGAAAGACGAAAAAAATTAAGGGAAAAAAAGAACTAAAGTTTATACTAATATCCCCTACTTCTAGAAACATGTTGAGGCCAGGAAGTGCCTTGAGCAGGTGCTCCATAGGGTGGTACACCACCTGGCTGAAGGTTGCCACCCTGTGTAGAAGGGACCCATTGAGGACCAAAATTTCGTTGACCATGAGTTACATTCATTGGGGGTTGCAGATATTGTGCTGCCATAGGTGATTGCTGGGGTGAACCCGCAAATGATTGGTTCAACATATGAGGTCTAAGATGAAAGTTGGGTATTGTCTGTTGAGGAGGAAACTGATTCTGGTTGGTTTGGGGCTGCCATTCAGGTATATCATCATCGTCGTCATTCCAGGGTTGAATTGTTCCCCCAAATTTATCCTGCCAGTTTACCGAAGGTACAGTTGGTTTATTTTGCCCATATTTGTGTACAAGTTCTCTCATTTGTTCTGCAGGGCGTGGCGGGGCTTGGTTAACCGAGTGTAATGGGACTACACCTGGCCCCAATGGTTTTTGGACCAAGGATGATGGGTTAGAACTGCCGGAGAAATTGAACTCCGGCAGGTCATCCTCAACTCGGGCCACTGCTGGCCCGAATCCGGGAGGAATCTCATCATCATCATCATCATCATGTGGGGGTCCAGTCTCGGTGGTTTTAAAGCCCGCAGAGGGCGCTGATTTGTGGGTGGAATTGGAATTCACATTAATATCTTGCTGTCTCTTACTGAAGTATTGTCTTTTAGAGCCATGTTTGTGGTGTGATGAAGTGGTGGGTGATATAGAGGACGTTAAATTACTTTTTCTCCATACAATAATACCAATTAGGCCATTATCAATAGAATTAACTGCTTCAATTTGTTCCTTTGGAAGTGTCTTGCTGAGCATTTCAACTGTTTTCTTATGAGGTGGGCAAAAGTAAAGTTCAACTCCATGCACAGGCTCAGCAAATCCTACTCTCTCGTCCGTAACATACGAGTCGGACACCTGCATCCAAAAGTAGCTAATATATCAAAAACAAATCACTAAAAAAATGTATAGATGACAACCAAACTAATATCACAAACATTACCTCGCGGAGGGTTGATAGCTCATCGGGGGACGACTCTTTGGAAACAAAATGTGAAACCTGCAATCCGAAGACAGTTTTTAAGTTTTCTATAGCACAAAAAATGACGTAAGAAAGTTTCATGATCCCATAGATTTCCTTCAAAAAATGTAATACTAACATCAAACAGCAAGTTGCCTCAATCATCCAGCATATTCAAATCAATTAACCCGTGCATCACATTTATTTTCTGCATTACATTATTTATTATGGTCCCGTGCATCTTATCAAAAACTAACATACATTCTCTTTGGTATGATTTATGGGTGATATTTAAAATAATTTTATATAAATAACTCATTCCGCCCCCATTTTTCGTTTATCCGTTCCAGAATATTACATATATATTGAAATTTTCGTAACACGGAGACAATCGCCTAAAGGATGAAAGAATTTATTATTCAACTCCCCAGATATTATATGAAAAAAAACTCAATCTCGTAATATATTTTGACCAAAAAAAATTACAAGCTACATAAATCCAAATCGTCAACTTCCACACCCCCCCCCCCCCCCCAACCCCCCCACATAACACTTCTTCGTTGTTTAATATATAACTCGTCCCTCTAAAAAACACCTCATCCTTCCAGTATTAAAATTAAACGTCATGTCTCATACACAAACCACCAACCACTCCACTGCCTCTTAACCACATCATTAGAAAAGGAAAAGAAGAAAAACAAATTGTGGAACAATTGTACCATGTGTTCAAAATAATGAATTAGCATAAACTGCAAAAAAATTTCTCCTTTCTTAACCATTGGTTTCTGTATTGATGATGCAATAAACAGACAATATTTGAATCTAGCTCTAGCACAACAAAAGGAAACTTTAGATACCATGATTACACGACTTCTGGAAAGTCGAAGGTCTTGCAGAAATTTCTCAAAAGCATCAAGGCGAACCCTTCCCTTGATCTCAAGGAATCCAGGCCAGTCTTTAGCAGAAGCTTTCTCGCCACTTCACAAAAAATATAATGTAAGATCAGAAAAAATCATGATATAAATTATCTTCAAATAGAACATATCAAAAATCAAAACACTAACAAAATAAGTAAAAAATAATGGCAAGTAGTAAACCACCTAGACCTATCCCATAAAAAAGAGGGGGGAAACCATATTGCTCAGCACTATCAAAAGGTGTACAGATAAACTAATCCAATTGAATACAGACCATCAGAAAAATAACCAGTTATTGGATTGGATTGGGTTTTGGATCTAAATCAATCCAAAATTTTCGATAACTTCTATTAAGATACCATCCCCCCTCTTTTGGGATGGGAAGGTGGGGGGACTCTAGAACAATATTCAGTTATTTACTTGAGAAATGCTTAACAACATGCCCAAAAATGAGAAAACCAGCTCCACAAACAGTACAACAATTGCCATTTCTTAATCTCATTAACAACAAAAAACTGTTAGTAATTACTGGGACAGCACTTTGACAATTGAAACAACACGAAACAACAATAAAAGAAAAACACCCATGGACTCCTAAAGCAACTTCCTAACAAAAACCTCAAACAAATAGAAAACTTAATTTTGTCACAAGATTAGGCCCCGTTTAGGATGGAGTTTAGTTTTCATTTCAGTTTTCAGAAAATCAAAAGTACAATTTAAAAACTCAAATTTTATGGTTTTGATTTCAGTTTTATGTTAAAAACTCAATTTAAAAACTCAATTTAAAAACTCAAATTTTAGTTTTCATTTCAGTTTTTAGAAAACCAAATTTTATGGTTTTGAAATACAGTTTTCAAATTGTTTTGGAAATATATTAAAGAGAATTAAATTTATTCTATTCAAATAAATTTTATTTCAAAATTACATTTTAAAACTAAAAATGTTCAACCACTCCAAACATGGCGAATTAGGAATACATAAAGTAAAAACCACAGTACTGATAGAACGGATGAGATTACATAGACTAATTCTGCTTCTACACAACAGACCACAGAAAATACAGGATACAACATCTCAAAATATTTAAAGCAAGATCACATGAATGCTTAAACAAAACCAGAGTGAAAAAGATGGAAACATAAATGATAGAGACAGTTCCAAATTCCAATATCAATTGAGAAACAGGATCCGCATGAAATGGTCACATCCAAAGTCAAAATTCACAAAATGACCCAGCCATCTCTATTACTACTGTCATATGTGATCAGATTAATATCATGATATTGGGCCTTTTCTTTATGCTTATAAAAAAGTGGGTCATGATACAATTAAAAAAATATCAGAAACTACTCTTTTAACTTCTGAGGAAAACAAGATTTAGTCTTTTTCTTTCTTAAAAAAATATTATTATTATAAAACTAGAAAAATCATTTAATTAACATAGCACTTTCCTTTAAAAAGACACTGATCTTTTGCTTCTTTCCTACAGTTTAAAAATATTTGATATTGAGTCAGATGCTAGATGAAAAGAATGCAACATTTCTAGATCCTGGCTAAGGCATAGGGTAGAAGGAAAATTGATGTAACTACAACCATATCAATCCATGCACAAGAGTTCACAGAAAAGAAGTAATGTAATAAAGATGTACTCAAACAATTAGTAGGCTACCTCTTAAAGATGCTTATGACCAACTGAGTGATGGAGATATTCAGTTGAAGCATTCCCTCCCAGAGGCATTCTCCCTTAGGGAGGGCTGCAGCTTTCAAATGCATATTATCATTTCTCTCTTCCACATGAAATTGACTGGCTCTCAACTCAACATCACTGGTAGCAGACTTCAAACCATCAGTTGACCTTTCATTGGGACGACCATCAGTCAGCTTTTTCTCACCTTGACTTTCACTGTATTTTGTAACAGAAGGAACAGCCCTGGATTCAGCATTAACCTTTGTCTCCTCTTCAGCATCTAAATTCACAAATGTGCTTTGCAACTTGTCGGGCTTATCAGGAGTGACATCAGATTGCTGACTTGGAGTTAAATCAAATGACTTTGATTTAGATCCAGTCCCAGAATCATCCTTATCCTTATCAGAGACAGGTGCCAGTTTTCCAGATTCATTTGGTAAACTTTCAAACGGTGGCTCAGAATGTAGAGATTCCATGAATTCATCAAGAGAGACAATTGGTGGAAGAAAGTCAGGGTCCTTCAATGCGTCATCTGTCATAAGCCCTTGCATGGGATCAGTCCCATCATTGGAAGGAATAGTAATGGAAAATGTACTATCCTTCTCCAAATTGCTATTCTCAGCATCAGTATTCACATTGCCTTTGATGACATCAGGATTGGAAGAAGTATCTTCCACATCCTTTTTTATTGTTTGACTTCGAGCTGAGGTTGCCCCACCTGAAACCTCGGCCACCGGGACATTGTCTTCATGTTCAACTTCCACTTGAAACTCTCCTTTGTGTGTTTTCCTGACCAAACGTCTGATATCGACATCTGAATTGGGTAAAACCACCATTTGAGCAAGCTCTTCAGCCTTGGCTATCCGCCACTGAGAGAGCTCCTTTGAAGCAAGTTCCTCTGCAGACATGGAACATAACTGTTCTGGGGGAATTTCACCAAACGTAACCCTTTCTCTAAGTTCAGGATTATTACGATCTTTCAAATTGAACAGAAGAGACCTGCCTTTCTCTTTGTACTTCTTATTCACACCTCCAAACAGTTTGAAGAGTTCTGCTTCTATTCTTGATGCCAAAAGTTCAGGTAATGGGACCTCCTCCCTACAACCTCCATCAGTTTCCTCAGGTTCCAATCTCTGCTCTACATTAGATTGGCTTCCCCTTTGATTTTCCACATCCACCATATCAGATAATACCCAGGAAAGACCATTTCCCTGCAAAAGTTCATCTTTCATAAAGAAACCGTCACTGAAAGGAACATCATCAGTCGTCAAAGTGTAATTTGACTGAAAATCTTGCTTATCACAGTTCAAATCTTGCATAGAACTCAGAATATTTTCATTGTTTGATGCATCTGCAAAAGCTTCACTAAATGTTGTACTCTGCCTGTGCTCTCCTGCTCCAAGATCAGCTGAATCAGCATCAGCAAAAGAAGAATTAACAGATTGAGCAATGTCCTGCCTTTGCTCCACAGTGGTATCAACGGATGCAGATGCTGGCCCAATACCCTGGCTATTGGCAGCATTATTTGATGAATTATTGTTTTGGAGCTGTGGTTTACCTTGCTGAGAAACCAAGGCCAGAGCAGCAGCTAATGACTCTCTCATCTTGGACCTAACACTTTCAGATGATTCAGTTTGAACCTTAGGGGATTGTTTCATCTGTGTATTCTGACTCTTAGAATTCAAGGACCGAGGTGTCCCAGATTTAGTGTCCAACTGCTGTGTTTTTCTCTTACTAGAAGCTGCCGAACTCTGCGCCCTGGAGGCACTAGATGGGGGTTGAATATGCAGAGAACCTTTATTTGATGCGCTAGATCCTTGCTGCAACCAAGGTCTACTTCCCATTTGCGCAACCCGTTTGCTAGATGTCACTGACAATGATTCCATCGGTGCCTTGCGCTTAGGAGTCGTCAGCAGCTGCTGTGGCCCCTTGCTATTCAAATTACTCGCCTGTGCTTCTACCTGGCCACTTTGCATACTTGAAAGGGGTAATCCAACATGATCATTCGAGGTCGCCAGTGGCTGTGATACAACACCAGAAACAGTGCCCATGAACCCCATTTCCATCTGTCTCCCTGACGAATCAACCCTGTTCAAAACAGGCTCCAACTGAGCCATCTGCATGCTCGGCATCGGCTCGGAAACCAGGTTATTGGACATCTTAAACCAGTATCACTAACCATAAATAAACAACACAAACAAACACAAAACCCCTGAAACAGTTCAGAACACGTTACCAGCTCATCATCAAGAAACAGTGAAAACAAATCACACAACGAATAAACAACAACAACAACATATCCAATAGTAACCACTAAACCAGTCTTCATACAACATAAAACAAAACATCATCCCCAAACCCCAATCGTTTACTCTAACCAATTAAATCAAATTAAACCAATAATTAATTCATCGAATAAAAGAAAAACACAAAATGAACATATGGTAATATATTCCCACAGACCAATCCCCACAATCTAATTCAATACGAGGAAAGAGGGAGAAGCATTACGAATGGCGTGAAGAAAGTAGAAAAGTGATGAATAGAAAAAAGGGGATGAAGAATTGGGAAGTACCTGATTGAGAAGGGAAGTGAAAGAGAGTGAAAGGCGCCGCTAAGAGCAGAGTGGAAACCCTAAGAGGAACGGGAAATGTTGAAGAAGACGATAACGATAGCGAAAGAAATAAAACAACTCACACGATCTGAGCCGCATCCCTACGTTCTTGATTCTTCTAAACTTTATCCTTAAACGCATCGTTCCACTGCGGTTTTTTGTTTTGTTTTTGTTTTCCTATATTTTTATTTATCAGTATTACTATTACTATTACCCGATTGTCTTAGACATTTATTAATCAATTTATATAATAATACTGTATAATTATAATTATATAATATAATAATAGTACCAACAAAGCCAAGGATTATTGTGTAGTTTAAGCATGTTATTAATAATTCAAAATAGAAAATATAAACAATACTTACTTTAATTATATTTACATTTGAAATTATTAGTTTTTAATTTTAAATATATTATGTTTTTACGTCGATAATACTATATAATATAATATAAACCATTTTAATTTGTGCGATGAAGTTCATATTTTTTTATGTTAATCAATTATATCATTAGTAAAATTTAGACATTTTTGTTAAGATGTGATGGGTATCTACATCGACATGACATGTTCATATAAGTGTATTTAGTAGGGATTAATAGTGAAATTATTTTTAGTATTGATCAAAAAATCGACAAATTAGTCATTAATCCAACCCATTTAAATGATGAATTGGTTTATGATTGAAATGATGTTAAACTAGTTGAACTAGTAAAAACCAATCAAATAGGTTAACTACCAATTTTAAACGGTTCAGTAAAAACATGTGTTGGTTTTTATGTGTCTGGATAGTATTTCTAGACATTTATTATGTTTGAATATATAATATTTTAGATTTTTATGGAGTTTTGAATATTAAAATCTAATAAACAGTGTATTAATTTTAGATTTTAATAATATGAAATAACTATTTTACATTTTTACTAATATTATTTCATGTAAGATATAATTTTTATTATGCAAATATTATTTTATTAATATTATTTAAGTCTAATATATTATTCATTAAAAATATTATTTTATTAATATTGGTTCGATCACCTAACCATGAACCTATAACTTGTTTGTATTGTAGATTGAGTCGTAGTCATTTAGTGTTACGTGTTTTTATTTTAAAATTTACATATTTTTATAATTTCATTTAAAATGATTTAATATGTTTGGATTACAAATTTTAAGAATATTTTAAGTGATTTTTATAGAAGGATATTGTAAAATTAAATATCAGTATTCTAATATTTTTTATGAAATATGGTAAGTTTTCGTTCAAGATAAAATGTTCAACATTTAGTCATTTTACTTATATGAAAAAAGATTTTAGTGTGTGAAAATTCTGTACTACATGTGAGGGGAATAATTTACAGCAGCAGTATAAAACTTTATAATGTTTTTTTTTACATATTACATTTATATAAATACAACTTGAGTATTAAAATATGATTATTTGACATCTAACTTGTTTACGTCGAAACTTGTTTTTTTTGGTAAATATGTCAAAACTTGTATAAAGTTATGTAACAATGAGAATATATAACCGATTTAAATAATAATAATAATAATAATAATAATAATAATAATAATAATAATAATAATAATAGCTTTTTCAACTAGTAATATTTTCATAAATAAGGTCAACATTTAATGTTTTCTAATTTCCTAATTCGGATTTTAAATTGAAAAGGTGTGTCAAAAATCCAGTTTTTTAGTCAAAATCATATTTAAGTCCGATCCAAATAAGAAAAATTTAGATTTTATCAAATTTGATATGAAAGGCACATTTTATATTTAGGTTTGGATAAAATCTAGTTTTAAAAAACCAGATTAAATCTAGATTTTAAAAATTGATTTTGGATAAATCCATTTTTAAAAAATTGGATTCGAACCCAATTTAGTTTAACATAACAAAAATGGATTGATTTTAAAATTCAATTCTTTAAATAGTATAATTTAATTCTTTAAATTACTTACTTCATCTTTGATGTAGTGATTATTTTATTTCAAAGTTCAAATCTCAATTTCTGAATCAATAACATCGTTTATGTAGTAATTATTTTCGTTTAAAGTTTAAATCTCAATTTTTGAATTGGTGGCGGTGGTTGATTTTAATAAATGTATTTGAATTAAAAAAATTGATTTAGTTTTAAAAACTATACCTGACATAAAAATGGATTAAAACTATATTTGAGTTAAAAAAATTAGATTAAAAATTAGATTTATATCAAATTCAATTTTAATAAACTGGATTTGAACAAAATCTAGTTTTTAACAAATAGATTTGGATAAAATCCATTTTCTAAAAACTAGATTTAGATCATAATTAGATTAAAGTGACAAAATGAATTGGATTCAAAATCCAATCTTTATAAATAGTTTTTAAATAGACGTAGATTGAATTTAAGGTAATCTAATTTCTATAGACCCTTATTAAAAAGGTCAATGTGAGTTTTAAGATAATTGTATAACTGTGTAAATGTATGTTGTATTTAAAACGTAAATTTAGTATATGAATGTTCTTAACTAGTCATCTAGGGAATTAATTTGAGAGTGAAGAATTTTTTATTGGAATTTAGGTTGATATTGTTTAAAAATTAGTATGAGTGAATATTAATGATGATTTTGAATGATAACTTATTTTTTATGATTCATTAACCAATGCACAAGGGTGATGGTAGAGGGGCGGGTCACGGGTAAATTTAGGTTTCCCCAATCCTAACCTAGTGGAAGTCAAAGCAGGTGCAGGTTTAAAAGAGACGAATTTGAAATTATACAACTCAAACTCATTCTCGTAGTTTCTCATCGGGTTCGAGAATACTTGTAGTTTTCATATTCTACTATGTTTTCTTTACTAATTTTAATCACGTATATATATATATATATTAAAAAGTCATATATCTAACAAATCCTTATCAAAGTAATATTTGAAAATAGTTTAAAAATCAAAAAATAATAATAAACTTAAGAGTTACATGATACATTAAGAAAAATATATTAATTCATACTCGTTATTAATTATTATAATTAAAATTAGTTAATTTTTACAGGGCAAGTTCGAAGACTAGTATTTGTATTTTGAAACTTGTTTCCTCTACACTAAAATTGAATCGAGTTGGGTTTCCCTTAAACACAGCCAAAATGGATTTTTTTCTGTCAAAGTCGAGGCAAGTGCATGTCATTACGCGCGGGTTTGGGTCACATCGTCATCTTTACATAAGGCATTGATGAGCATTTCCCTTAAGGTCATGTTTGGTAGAAGGTAAGATTTTTAGCTCCTTTACGGGGTAAGTGATTCTTAAGTAAATTGCTACTCATATTTTTTCATCAACTATTTCCCTCGCCATAAGTCATATTTTTTTCATTGTCATGTTTAATATAAAAAAAACTTACCGAGTAATATTGTTATATTTTTAATAATGCCCTCAACTAATAAATATTACTTTAAATGTATGTTGTTTTGGCTATTTGTAAATTAATATTAATGTATCATATTCATTTATTTTTTTAAAATATATTCAATGCTATGTTCCTATCATGTCTATGGTGATTACTTATTGTATAAACGCAAAAAGGAAAGGTATTCATTGCTAAAATAAGCAACATTGAGCACAAAAACAATAAGAAAAAACAAAAGTATACGGTGATACAAAATATAAAAAATAAAATCACAAGCCAAAGCAAAAGAAAACAATAAAATAATAATAGAAGTTGATTCTCACCCGTAACACGAGTCATCGATAATGAGAGAAAAATAAAACAGGAAAAATAATGAAAGCAAAGTGAGAGTGAAAAAAAGAAGACTAAATGGAGGATAGGGATAATTTTATCCTATACTTTCTTATTACCGAGTGAATTTCCACTACCAACTCATCTAAAATCTCAAATTCTTCACGATTTAAGTTTTCTAGCAATCCAACTTACTTGATAATAATTTTTTATAACTTCTGTTAAACATGGATAAATTTTCATTTTAAATTTTATTATTGGCAAAGAAAAATCTTACCTCGTACTAAATACTTTCTAGTGTATAACTATTTTAAATTGAAATGCATGCAATAATTACATCACAAAAAATAGAAAAGTAAATAAAATGTGTTCATTTTCAAAATAAAAATAAAATAGGAATACCATTTTTAGTAACTTAAACTCATTCCATTTTAATATAACCCTTTAGGAAAATAAATAAGATGCTAGTTACAGAAGTGAAAATAAATATTTCTAATTAACATTTTTTTAAGACCAAATTAACATTATTAGTTATTTTTTTAAGGTTTATCAAATTTATACAACTTTATATAAGAAAAAATAAATAATGAAAAGGGATTTTATTGAAAATTATTCTAAACCCTGCATTAGAAATCATAAAAAGGCATAAATGTTAATTTTAAACGGAAATCTTCCTCTTATGATTTTTTTTTGTTTTGTTTTGTTTTGGTAAGCTCTTATGAAATTTTATTATGTGCAATCTTTCATATACTCAAGGTTAGATGAAGTACTATTATTCTTCATAAACTCACATTTATAAGTCTCGTCTCTGTCATTCATTTTATCCGGGGGGGTCTATGCAAGTATAATTTCCATTCACTTATAATTTCTGTACCAATCAGAGGATACATAAGGCACAGTCAAATATCAGCCAACTTAAAGTTCTAGCAAGAAAAACAGAACATTTCAACAAAAATGAAATGGAATGAATGACCTCAGAATCAGACATCCATCTAAGGAAGAGGGGGTAGCATAGGAAAAGCATTACAGCACTACAAAGGGTAAATATGACTATGTATATAACTAAGATTAAGATGGGGTATTGACAAGGGCATTCTCAACACGATTTTGGCTGGCTTCTTCCCTAGAGACTGATTCTCCTGTGTTTTCACCAACCTCGCTCTTGCAAAGTGGGCATAATGCATTTATCTTCAGCCACTTGTCTACACAGTCTTTGTGAAAAAAGTGAGCACAAGGCAATTCTCTCAGTTCATCGTTATTTTCATAATTTGACAGACAGATGCAGCAAACCTGTAGACAACCACAAATTACAACAATACCACCACAGTCAAGGCCAGTAGACAAACTCATCCAACAAAAGAAAATCGAAGTCATCACTAAAACTAATATAAAATCTAAGTCCACATACAGGAAGAAAGGTATATATGAGTAGGATTTTGTCAGAGATTAATTCAGAGAAATTTGAAAATTAGGAGTGTTATTCAACATCCGACCGAGGTGGCAAGCAATCGGATTCCCGAAATTTCCAATAACCACATGCACTAATTAATGCACTGAAGAATACTAGCAGACAATATCCAAATAGCTCTGATTCTAAAATAACAGGAGATAGGCAAAACTAATCCAGGACAAAGACTCAGACTCAGATTGATAGAGGTATGAAACTAAATGAGCCTCCTAATATTTAGGTTCAAGTTACATCACGAAACTGCATATAATATAATCCATGACCCACAAAACTGGCTTATAGTTCGGAATATCAAAATGATTGCAGCAACTAAGCAGGTGAGTATGGATTTTTCACCCTGCAATTATCAAAAGTTCATCGCAAAAGAACTAACACAAAGCAAACCACTAATTACCTTGAGGATAGAACATACATCACAATATACGTTCAAGAGACGGCAGTTACTCAGTAACTTGAAGAAACAAAATAACAAGAATTTTAACAGGCTTACAAGTATTACCTACAAGCCTAAAATAGTTCCATCCATAGACAAATACAAAGCATCCACTTTTATGAGATGTGATTTTTCATAGAAAGGAGGATTTTCTCACATAAATGGACTTGGTATAGATAGAAGGTAACCAAACAATGAAACAGTGCTACGATATTATTAAGTTTTACTGAAATATCCAGAATAAATAAAGATCAGATTGTGCTTACAGCATCTTCTCCAGAGATCGCACGCTCCTTTTCAGTTCCTGCAGCCACAATTCCACCTTCACCAGCAGTTGAGTTGCTTTCATCCAAGTTGGTTTCATCCTTGCTTATACTTTTCTTCCTTTTAAACTTGTAAGTTGGCAGGGCATCAATTGATTCAGAGGTTGCACCTCGCATTTGCGACATATCCTCTCTAACGCTGAGGACAGAAATTATACAAGGCAGACAGCAGCAAATTGTTGCACATAAAATGAAGGGCATAGCATAACCGATACAGCTAAAAGTAAGAAACACTACACATAACCTGCCAAGCAAAAGGAAGCGGGTATTATCTAGAGGCTCTGGAAAATCATAAGATTGTTGCTTCAGCTTAATTTAGAAAATTAATTGGTTATTTTTGTCAGCTTCAGTCTTCATCTGAGAACTTTTTGACAAAAGAGCAATTATTTCTCCTGAAGAAAGTTGTATCAAACACATGCTAAATGTAAGAGCCGTCAAAAGGCTATACCTGTACAAGTTTGGCGCTTCATCGGCGGATGAGTGTCCTCCAAAAATCCATACATTTCCAACAACAAACCATATAGCAAAAAAACAGTCTATGGAAATTCTGAAGTATTCCACTAGAAGCTTCAATCTGTTAACAAGTGCACGCAAGCTTAGCATCTTCAAAAGCTATTTCCAAATGAAGCCTTAGGCATTGATGACTGAATATAAATGTTCAGAAAATAATCTCTCAGACAGGGATATTGTCTCTTTCCTAATTTATTACAGATGGGTTCCCAAGTCTCGTACTCTTTAGGCTGTATGTAATAGTATCATATACTCTTAAGAATACCCTCTCCAAACAACCAAAAAAAGTGCAATTTAGAAATTTTTTAATGTACAGAAAAGCAATGGAGCAATCCGAGAAGACCTTACTAACTATATTCTTATCAAATGTGATCAGCACAGGGGATTTTAATTTCACATTAACGTATCATTTCATGTTCAAACTAAGACAACAATTGTACGGAAGGATCAAAGTAATCCACGGCTAACACAATTAGGCAAGTTCGAAAGGGAAGCACCCTAAAGAGAGAGACATGGTTCCTTGGCAAGAACACTTTGTATCACATGTATATATTTGATCATACAGAACAGCAAGGGAAAATAATAATAATGTCCAAATCAGAGACCTTACACACTAAAAGCTAAAACTTGTGAACTAAAATGTTCAAATTCTGAACAAATCCCGAGCTCTCAAACTCATCTTCCACACTAGTACTAAAGAGAATCATCAAGCCAAATGGCAAATTCACCCCATTCAGCATTATGCAAAGACAAAACAAAAGCAGCAACCAGGAAACCATTCAAACTAAGCAAAACCAAATAACTAACAAGCTAAACAAACAAACAACTCAATAGTCAATACCTCGCATTCACCAACCACGAACCTCGATTGCTTCTGAAGGAGGACACGGGAGCATGATCCCCTCCTGAAGGATAATTCCTCCTAGGAGAGGTCTGAGACAACGTGGACGACACGCCCAGCTCTTGAACATGGCGATTATGATAATACCGCCAAAAGAGAAGAGGAAGGGTAGCAACACATCCAGATGTATAACCAACAATCCAGGCAAACAAAGGAGCACGCGGATGCTCGTGCCTGGACAAAGACAGAACAAGAACAGCAGCCACAATCTGGCTCATAGTAATCACTAACTCAACACATATCCACAGCCCGGAATTCAATGGACTCCTATGTCTACGCATGTTGTTATTACTATTGCTATTATCAAAAACATCATCGTCATCATTATCATTAACCCCTCCTCGTGGCCTAATTCTATGATTTGAAGTCGAAGGTTGTTCAGAAGTTGTTACATCAATGACATGGTGAGTTGGACGCGCCATGAACAAAGGGGTGGTTACCATCACAACCTTCTGCAGCAATAATAATAATGATAATAATTCATTCATTAATTTTCATATTCTTATCTTAATTGATTGATAATAAGAGGAACGAACCAAATTGGGGAAACGGAACAGGGGAAGTGGGGCCCTCTTCCGTTGTGACGGAGAAGGCAAAGCCGAAGACGAGAGACTCCGTTGCCTTGCCTCACCCAATTCCTGATATCCTTTTCTTTCTCTTCTTCTCTCCTTTTTTTCTTTTTCTTTTTCTTTTTAATTTTTATTTTGGGGTCAATACCAACAACTCCAAAACCGACCATTTACTAGTATTAAAATGTTGCTTACTTTAATTAATGTTTAAATATACTTTTTTTATTTTTAGCCTTTATAGGGCAGAGGATCTTTTCATAATCATCATTTTGACTTTCACAATTACAACACATCATTTTACTATTAAAAAAAAAGGTGTTTTTTAACTTAAGAAAGTGATATTTAAGCCATGTTATTTACAAGCCAAATCTAATATAATAATATGGATAAGTTTATACAATATTTAAAAAATTTAGTTTAATAATAAGAACTGAAAATTAAAATATCTAATATAAATACGAGTTAAATGAGATTATATATTTGTATTTATAGGAACGAAAGAGAATTTCTATTGCATAAGCACCATAAATATATTAAGGAAAATGCTACAAAATTTGATTGGTTATGAAAAGTAAAATAAAAACTGTTATTTAAAAAAATTATTAAAATACGTTTACTTTGATTTCTAAACAATTTCTAACCTAATCATCAATAATAACAAAAACAATTCTTCATTAAGTAATGTCTTTAAAATACCAACTAATCAAACTCATAACATGAGATGTATCTTTAATTTGTGTTGGTTTTATAATATTACTCTTAAAATTATTACAACTTAATACAAATAAAAGGACTACCATCTTTCTATCTCTGTAGTAAAATGCATAGTAGTAAACAAATAGTAACATATGGTGTTACCAATTATCAATTTCAGAAATAAATTATCTATCAATTAATATATCTTTTATCATTATTTAAATTAAATATTTATTTACTAATACAACTATTCTAATAAAAAAATAATTAATTGTATCATATTTTAAAAGAAAATATTATAAAAAGGAATAGACCAACAGATTTCAAATATGGAGAAGGTAGTAAAAACTTAAAATGGGACAGCCTAATTCGAGGAGCAGCCGGGCGTTTGAAATTTATTTTTTTTAAGGATTGGTTTATTTTAAGAGCAAATTTTGGACTCCATTTTATATCTTACAATAAAATATAAATTAAATTAGTTTGATACAAATAAAATCTGTTATAATATCACAATAATTTCACATATAAAATTTTTAAAAAATTTATTTATATATACATTATCTTGATAGTCAATATTTTATGTTGAATAATGTAAAACAAATTTATCTATAGCTGTTTGTTGTGATTTTATTAATTTCTCTCTCTCTCTCTTTTCTAAACAAATATTTTTTAATAACATGGTTAAGCAATTAAACAACTAAAACACAGAAATACGATGATAAAGAACAAAAACACCTGAAACCTGAAGAGAAAGCAACACAATACACCAATGAGAAACTGATCAAAACCGTGCTCTTCATTTGCAAACTTTTACTTCAATTTGTAATCATTTAAACAATATTTATAGTTGTAGGCAAAAAGTACTTTAGTAACTTTTACTGAAAAAAATAATAACTAAAATGGAGAGTAAAAAATAACGAAATAAATATTTTTAAAGGTCGGAATTGACAAATTGTTTTTAAAATTTTAAACGTGAAAATATTCTGTTTATACATTTCAATTACTAAATTAAGAATATTCTCCAATAAAACTCACATTTAAATATTTTGTTTATAAATCAAGATTAAGGCCAAATTTTCAATAATTCCTTTGACCCACCAAGCTAAATTATAGAGGCACCAACTCACCGTAATTTTAAGTATGGGGTTGGGAATGAGATTTTTGTATATTAAAGAATAAAGAACCAGGAAAATTGTAAGAAGTTGAGGATGCAAAATGCTAATTTGCAAAATTGGTAATGATTAAAGTTGAGCAACACATAGCTAAAGGTGGGTGCACCCACAAAATTACTAACAAGGGTTAGAACAAAAGGTGGAAAATGGAATTACCTTCGTAGTGTAAAATGAAATGTGAAAAGGTGGAAAGGGGAATGTTTATTCAGGCAATGTGTCAAACACGAATGGAATTAGTGTGCTGTGTGGGTGATGAAAATGAGTCAGATCATTCGTCTATTTAAAACCTATATAGGTCAGATTTGTCAGGCTAAAAGATTAGGCCTAGACTTTTAGAAAGGTTTTAGCTTTAAATATTTTTTTTTAAGTAAACAGATGGGGTCATATAAACTTTCTAAAAAACTTTTGAAACTCATCAAACTGACTAGTCTAATTGACTTAACTACTAATTATATATATATAACATAAAAATAATATATATATTACGTATTTATATAATATAAATTAATATTACAGTTATAATAATTTTTGGGTAAAACACCTTTTTAGGTCTCTTAAAGTTTAGGATTTAGGAAATAGTCCATTTAAAAAAAACCCTAGGATTCTGGACCTTATAAAGTTTTAGGGTTTTTGAATTTAAGAAAAACGTTAGCATTGACTGTTAACTAATGAGACGCCTAACGTCTATGTCACTTCATCAGTAACACATATCAAAAATATTATTAATTAATTGCATAGGGGTCTAAATGGCCGCTTACGTGTGAAGTTATAAACTAGACCCAAAATTAAGAAACCCTAATTAACAATGGTGGGAGTAGAACTCAAAAATTAATTGCGTATACATTTTCAATCTCTGGACCAGAACTCAAAAACATATGGCAACATCAAATGTCTCAATTGAGTGTTCCTTGTCCATGGAGACTTAACACATTTGATGTAGGTGTGGGGAGCACCTTGTGCTTTTTGTTTCAAAAATAAAGAAGAACAATGGAATGGCCTTTAAAAGGTGTCTACTTTTATTGGTAAGCAGGAGAATGTCATCGTTTTCATTAAGGGTTTTTGTAGTTGGGTTTTTTTTATGGTTTGTATTTTCTTGTCTTAAAGCAATGAAGATTGTGGATTTTTCAAGTGGGCTCATACTGCTCCTACTCTCAGGTTCAAGGAAGTGAGGTTAAGAGTTGTACCTGCAAGTGGGATCTAGAAAAGCCGATGAGGAATTTTAGCTCAAGAACATGAAAATGACATTTAAATTGGTGGTTAAGAATAGCAAATCTTTAATGTTGATGAGGTTACAATTGTTTCCTGGGTCATTACATTGATGATGGTAATGGTATATGTAGCAACTAAGCATTGAGAGCTGTGTTTTGGCTTTCTTGTAAGAATAATTTTGTATTTAGTAGGGTTTAGGAAAAACCCCTTATAATATCAAGGGTTTAGGGTTTATCCCCTGTTTTATGTATGGTTTAGGGTTTAGCCCTTGTGTTTTGGATGTAGGGTTTGTTATGTTATTTTGGTTTGTAATCATCAAGTATTCTAATGGAATGATCTGGTTTGTCCATTGTGTGTTTATTCTATTTTTAATGTAGACAAATAGGAACACCATGCACACAATAACCTCATCTAAAATTAGAACTCAATACACAATAATTAAATAAAACTACAAATCAACAAGTATTCAATAAATTTGTGAAAGACCTATTAAATTAAAAGACCTGTTGGTCATTGTGTGTTACATATACACATAATTGAAGGATCTATTAGTCAGGTTCCAAGCCAATACATTAAGTAGAAATTTAGCAAAATGAAAAGCTAAGAGTAAATTCAATTGTTGACATTCTACTAGGTGTCTGAGAAGTCATAACATTCAATTGTAGTCTCTAGCACAGTCTCAGATCCGTTTCCCCCTTCCCCTTCCCCTTGCTCCTCATTTTCCCCTTGGTCTTCCTCTAGGTCTTCCCCTTATTGATGTTGCCGTGGCATCAGGTGCATCAGACTGCCCATCAGACTGCCCATCATGTGCAGGTTCATCAGGTTGGCTACCACCAACACTAACATGTGCAGGATCATATGTAGGTGCACTCTGAAAAAAAAAATGATGGAATATATTATACTACATGTACAAGTGTAGGTGTAGGGAAAGGGGCATGTTATATACTGCAGATGCATGTCCATTTTGTCTTACCTTTGGACGTGTTCTTATGTTATGCCCAGTACCATCATAGTTTGTGCAATGGTGCCGGTCTGTAAATCTTGGCTGTTTGGAGGGGTTGTCCTCTTCATAGGGGTCTCTCCTCCTAAGTTATTTTGGTCTGCAAGTGCCCCTCTTGTATAAGGGAGGGAGGATATTTGGTGCATCAACATGTGGCCATATGGACTAACCATTGATTGGTTGTATCATCCCAGCATAGCACTTGGCTTATATGCTTTCGGAGTACCATGGTGACTCAAATTGCTCTAGATTGTCACATTTGTATTTCATTGTAGAGATTACATGTCTGCAGGGAATATCATTCAATTCCCACCAATTACAACTGCACTGTTTTTTGGCCAAATCAACAACAAACATATGATTTGAGCTTGTGTGTTTTAACTCAAAAAGCAAGTCTCCTACCCAAACTAGAACCCAATCCCCGCCGAACTCAACTTCTTTGAGCAGCCTCTTTCTTGGTCTTGGCATAATATCCCCTTCAAGTGTCCACGTCTTTGATCTCAGTTTAGCAAACCTATCTAACAGATACTGTGTTACTCATTCTAGCATGGTAATAATTAGCTTATCCCCGCAAGGCTATGTAACAGAGTTGAAAGTCTCACAGTCGTTGTTCATGATTACATCACATTTAGGGTAATATGAAAAATCATGTTTGCACAGGTTTTGGTTGAAATTATAATTAGCCAATCATATACCCCTTTATCAAGCTCTTTGATTTGTTGCATTTTGGTCTCCTATCCTTGAACAAAAGTAGCTTTACTTTCACCCAACATCAAATTTTTTACTAAGGCACTCTCACCATATCTCTTCTTCAGGTTTGTGTACAAGTGTTTGACACAACACTTGTGCTTCACACCATCCAGCAAGTCCTCAATAACTTGCAAAAGACCCTGTAAGTACAAATTAGTTAAGTAAATATCAACTCAAAAAACTCAAGTAAAAACCAAAAGTAAATTCAAATTTAATACAACTTTCCTTGTAATTGATTAGCACTATTCTGTGATCTGGTGTAATCGATTATAGTCCGCGTATAATCGATTCACTACTTTCTGTCATCCCTGTAATCGAATACTAGGGTTCTATAATCGATTACTAGGTCGACCTTAATCAATTACTATCTTTTGTAATCGATTAACAGTATTATGCTAGTCTAGTAATTGATTACCAACTTGGGCTAATCGCTTACCAGATCTAAAAATGGAGATTTTAAGTAGTTTTTGGAGCCGTAGTACTGAGTTCCTATTGTTTATCACCAGGAAAATTTGGGAATAATGAAAAATTCCTTCTGATTTCATCAGATCACAGGATAAATTATAGGAATCGCTAAGGGGACGTTACAACACTAATCTCTTTATATTCATCTTCCTTCCCTCAAATTTTTTTCTAAAACTCTTCATCTTTCGTTTACTTTCTTTTTATAAACCTCTTTGTGAGATGGAGAGACAGTCAGAAAGCTAAGACACTACTATCTTTATATTCATCTTCCCCCCTCATTTTTTCTCTTTGTCGTTGCCGTAAGTCGTTGAATCTCGCCACTGGTGTTCACTGGCCGCTGCGCGTTTGTTGATCAACAGTGCTGTTAGTCGCGATTGGAAGAGATTTCAAAACTCTGTTGCACTTTTATGTCTGTGAACAACGGTGACAAGATTCAACGACCAACAACAACAACGGAGAGAAAAAATGAGGGAAGGAAATGAATATAAAAAGAATAGTGTCTTAGCTTTTTGACTGTCTTTTTATCTCATAGAGGTTTATAAAAGGTAAAAGAAAAAATGTAGAGTTTTAGAGAAAAAATAAAAGAAAAAATAATATAAAAAGATTAATATCTTATCTTTCTGAAATTTAAATTGACAAAAATAACTTTAATTTTAAGGAGAAAATTTCTCACTCTCTTTCATTTATATATATATATATATAGATAATTATAAAACAATGATAACACCCATAAATTGTTTATATATTAAAAAGATAATACCCATAAATTGGTTAGGAAAAAACATACTAGCCACCTGTAATTTTCACATATGCACAGTCACGGACATGTAACTGTGTCACGTCTCTATTTTTTACAGGCTTACTCTTCTTACTTTAATCTTTTTTCATACATATATACATGTGTATGTGTGTACAAATTCCACCCATGCTTATATCACTTTTTTTCCTCCTTCAATTATTATCAATAATAATACAAAAGAATTACCCGTTTTTTATTTTTACCTAAATAATTACTCAATATCATATACCATGTGAGGCCATCATGCCAAATAAATACGTGCAAATGCAACGCAGAAAGTGACATTATTATTACTGTTTGATATTCTAATTATTTTTGTCCCCCAAAGAAGATAAAAGAGGTTAAAAACCAGCCATTGCCTTATTGTACTTTTCTCTCTTCTTTTTTTGTTTATTTCTGAGCGCCAAGGCGGTGGATCACAATCACATTATTCATCAACAACAACAACAGAAGAAACAGCTCACAGGGTTTCATTGCCAAAAAAATCACAGCACAACACTTCGTGATCTGCAACACATTCCCCTTTCTGATTTGTGCCCTAAATGGAACCCCCAATCTTTTCTTCATTCAACCATAACAACTTTCATTTCTCCTTTTTCTTGTATTCCCGAGAAGAAAATAAAGTAAAATAAATAAAATTGGCAAGTTTCAATTTTCAAATGTTAATTATTCCCAACCCTTTCCCCCAATTCGTTTGCATTTTTTCCCCTTTCTTCTTTCGAGCATCACTCACAATCTTCAAGATTCGATTTTTCACCAATGCATGCCGCAAAATCGCAAATTTCCCTCGACCCCTTTAAATTCCCCGTCTCAATTTCATGCGGCTTCTCTCACATTGCATGAAATTCCCCATAATTTCGATGACCGAGATCTAGGGTTTCTCGCTTTACATTGCCCCCTTACGCGGCTTTTGTAGAACAAGAACCGAACGGTTTTTTGCGGCACGCTGATTTTCCTTTTCTTCCTTCATGGGTTTCCTTTAAAGTTCGAAATTGATCGGTTTCAGCAACTGGGTCGCCATGCTCAAGCAATTCCTCAGTAAACTCCCTCGCAAGACAACGAAACCCGACTCCGACGAGTCATGCCGAGGCGACTCGTCGCGTTCCCACGACGCCTCGCCGCGCAGAAACAACCGGGCAAACGGAGGGAGCTCCAACGCCGCGAAAAGAACATCCTCGTCGGCGGTTTTTCCGGCGAGCACCGTGTCGGTGATTGAACCTTTGGTGCCGTTCAAGGATGTCCCGAACTCGGAGAGGGTGAACCTGTTTGTGAGCAAGTTGAGCCTTTGTTGCGTGACGTTCGATTTCACGGACCCTGGTAAGGACACGGTTGAAAAAGAGGTGAAAAGAAGAACCTTGGTTGAACTTGTTGACTTTGTGTCTTCTTGTGGGTCAATTAGGTTTGGTGAACCTGCAATCCTTGCCATGTGTAGAATGTGTGCTATTAATCTTTTTCGTGTTTTCCCGCCAAATTATAGGTCTAACCGTGGTAATGGTGAGAATGATGATGATGAGCCAGCTTTTGATCCTGCTTGGCCTCATTTGCAGCTTGTGTATGAATTGCTTCTTAAGTTTATAACTTCTTCTAGCCTTGATGCTAAGGTGGCTAAGAAGTACATTGACCATTCGTTTATTTCGAGTTTGTTGGAGTTGTTTGATTCGGAGGATCCTAGGGAAAGGGACTGTTTGAAGACAATTCTGCATAGGGTTTATGGCAAGTTCATGGTGCACAGACCTTACATAAGAAAATCTATCAACAACTTGTTTTATAGGTTTGTGTTTGAGACTGATAGGCATAATGGGATTGCTGAGTTGTTGGAGATTTTTGGAAGCATAATCAGTGGTTTTGCTTTGCCTTTGAAAGAGGAACACAAGATCTTCTTGTGGAGAATTTTGATCCCCTTGCACAAGCCTAAGTCTATGGGGGTCTACTTCCAGCAATTGTCGTACTGTGTTACGCAGTTTATAGAGAAGGAGCCCAAATTGGCGAGCATTGTCATAAGGGGTTTGTTGAAGTATTGGCCAATAATAAATAGTCAGAAAGAGGTGATGTTCCTTGGTGAACTGGAAGAAATTTTGGAAGCAATTAACATGGTAGAGTTCCAGCGGGTCATGGTCCCTTTGTTTTGGCGGATTGGATGCTGCATTAACAGCTTACACTTTCAGGTACAATTTGTATTCACTTCTAGTGAATCCTTGTTATTTGCCTAGTTCTATGTTGCGTATAAACAGGAATGAAATATTTGCTTCATGACTGTACTACCGTGGCTTGTGTGGTGCCCTATTTTTGCTTTTATTCCACATAGGTTTGTTTGTGTTTCACACGTAGCCAATACAGGACTCGGGCATCTCTGTTGTTCTTGTTGTGTTGGAAAGAACAATGCATAAACACCAGGGGGATTGAGGGTGTGATGTTAATCCCCAATTTGCTTGGTCCAAGAGACCAAATTTCCATTTAAATTGAAGGTGCTCCTTGTTTCACAGCCTGGCTTTTACAAAGGGGGGGAAGGTTTTCTCTTCTACCTCAACAGGTATCAAAGCCTGGTTTATCAATCCTGAATGTGATTGATGTAGGAGCATGAGTCCTTTATTAGGTGGGTGTGACTTGCTAAATTCCCATCTACGTAGAGGATTATCTCTACATCGTAGAGCTTAGCTTCAGGTTCAAAGTCAAAATATGCAGGCTTTGTTTGATTATATTAACTTTTGAGTCAGAGTTCCCTGATAAGCTGTGAAAGTAGTTGTCTATCTTTCTTTGTTTCCTTGGACATGTTTGTTAATTGCTAAAATATAACCCTTTGTTTATCCAACGTGGATTGTTTCAGGTATCTGAAAGAGCCCTTTTCTTATGGAATAACGATCACATTGTCAACTTGATTGCTCACAACCGTCAGGTGATCCTGCCCATCATATTTCCAGCTTTAGAGAAGAATTCTCAAGGGCACTGGAACCAGGCAGTACTCAACTTAACTCATAATGTTAGAAAGATGTTCGTGGAGATGGACGAGAAGCTGTTTTTGGTTTGTCATTCTCAGTTCAAGGACGAAGAAGCAATGCTAAACGAGGCAGCTGAGAAGCGGAAGGAAGCCTGGAAACAAGTGGAGTATGCAGCAAGTCTGCAGCCTGTGATTGGAAATACCCCAGTTTTAGTGTCCCCAAGTTTTTAACCTGTACTAATGTATGTATGTATGTATCATTTTCCTCCTGTAATGGTGGAAAACCACTAGAAAGCGTGTAAAAAAAAAGGGCTGTTTGTTATTGGGGAGTAGCTTTTTCCTTTTGGGCACTACATGCTTTCGATGCTTCTGATTCTAACAGCTACATGTTGTAAACTTGTAAGTTGTAACATGCTTTTGATTGCCACTGTACGGTGGCAACATGCTTCCTTCAGATAAGTGGTGAGAAGGACCATGCAGCGGATCAAACCATTTTCTGTATAAGCCTATTTCCATAATCTTATCTGTGCTCTCCTTAGTACTTGCTCTAACCCTCTATATAACAAGTGCAACTTGGACATCTACTGTGTAAGCCTTGTTCTAGCATGCCTTCTAACTCACTATTTTGTGCACCTGGATTTTGGAAGATTCCAAAATGGAATTTGGAGGCTGTATATGTAAGAGTCATTTTATAATTAGCCAGCAGAAAATAAATCGTATGGAAGCACCAAAAGAATTACTTGGTCGTTAGTTATAATAATAAGATTGTAAGAATACGAGGATGATACAAACTTAGCACTCAAAAAACGTTTTTATTGGGAGGGATAACTTGAAATGGTCAATTATTTGTGGAGCATTTGAATTATAAAAAGAAAAATTGGGTGTGTGAAAAATAGGAATTTTGGAGGCGTACAAGGTACAAGTGAAAAGCTTCTTTTTCTTTTGCGTGAAAAGGAAAGGCAAAGCTTTTTTCTTTTAAAAAATTGGTGCCAGACAAAATTATTGGGGTGCCCACAAAAATAAACTCACTATTTAATCACGATATGAAATCTCTTTTTCTCGCAAGTCAACCTATATATAAAATCTACAAATCTTAAAAGATTGTTTAATAACTTTAATTTTAAAATATTAAATTAGGATGGGTAATTTTTCCCCCACTTAGGATAGAGCAGTCACAATTTGAAATATGTTATGGATTGCACTTCTATCTGTCTAAAAAGTTTTAATTTGGTCTCTCAGAATTTAATTAGGTGATTATAAATTTTGAGGTTAAAAAAGTGAAAAAGCTAGGAGTTGAACCTAGAGGCTTTAGTAAAAGCCATTAAACTAATGTTAGACTTTAATAGAAAAGATGAATATTAATGTATATAACCTCAACCAGAATATAGTCACATTACTATTAGTTATAATAAATATATTTCCAATAATATATTTGTTAAATATGTTTCATTAATATATTTGTTAAATATATTTCCAATAATATATTTCACTAAATATTTTGTCAATAATATATATTAAATATATTTTTAATGATACATTTATTATAAACATTATTACTAAATATTTTAAATATATATTATTAAATGTATTTAATATTATTTATTAAGAAAAGTAATTTTTATAACATAAATATTTTTAATAACATGAATATAATGAAATATAGTTACTAATTTATTAAATATTATTTATATAAATTAATAAATATTATAAATATACTATTCAAATAATATTTATTAAGAAAAATTATTTTTATGGTATAAATATAATGAAATATAGTTAATAATTTATTAAATACTATATATTATTAAAATATATTATGGTTATTATTAAAAATAGTTTTTCTTAATGAACATTATAATATTACTAAATATATTGAATAATATATTTTAAAAATATTTATAATATTATTAACTATATTTATAATAAATATATTGTTAATAATATTTTATAAATTTATAATTGCAAATATATTTATTAAATATAATTTCGATAATATATTTATTAAATATGTCTAATATGTTGATGTTATTAAATATATTATGGTTAATGTTATATACATTGATATTTACCTTTTATATTAAAGTTCAGCCTTAGTTTAGTGGTTAAGAGAGTTTTTCCTTGTGTTAAAGTTACTACGTATAACGAAATTGGATTGTCTCACTTTGTGGCGGAAAAGTTTTGTGACTTAATGATTTTACATACTTCCTACCGTGGTTGTTCAATTCATTGGTCTAAAAAAAGTACTTTTTTACTTATTTAAAAGGTAAGTGTAGTAAGTTTTGGAAATTTTTGTTAGGGTATTTGAAACTCTTATATGCTGAAGTGTGTGACTCACATTGTCTTTAAGGGCTTGTGCACCTAAGGAAAACCTCTTGAAATTCAACAATCTCTTATGCTCATAAGCATAGATTAAATAGTCAAGTTTGATTTGATGTGTAACCTAGTTACAACTCATAGATAGATGGAAGTCAAGAGAGTTTTGGATTTTATCAAAACTTGTTTAAATTATGAAATGCTTATCATGAAAAAATTAATTAAAAGAAAACAATAATTGTAGGTATTAAAATCATATAATTAGAATTTAATTTGTAATCAAAATTGTAACATTTGTTAAAATTTAAATTATCTTGCCGCACAAAGTTAATTAAATATTATTAGGGATTAAATTAAATTAACTTAGATTAATTAGGAATTATCTTAATAGGCGATAAAATTAGAGTAATTAATTTTGGATATTAAAATTATGAAATTGAGATTAAATTAAACTGTAGGGGTAAACTATAAGTTACCATGTGATGAAAGTAAAAAGAATAGTTACTTAAGGTAAATTTTTAAAAGAAATATACAAAGAACAATGAAAGGACCAACATGCCCTTGGGGCATAAAATGAAATTTCATTCCTTTTTCTCTCCTTCCATGTGAGTAAAAGGTAGAGAAAGAAACAGAAAGCTTTCCTCTCATGGCCGTGAGGTGATGGTGTTTGATTGGAACTAGAATTCTCATCGAAACTCAAAATTGACTGTGTTTTTGGAATCGTGGAAACGAGGTAATGGTAGCTTCAATTTCTAGTTTAACTGAAAATTGCATAAGGTTCTTGAATTCTTCTCGGTTTAAGGTTCTTATGCAACAAATAGAAGAACGTAAGTCTCTAAAGTCCAAATATGGTGTCCGGTGTTAACGGGTTTTCGTTTCAGTGCGTTTAGTGATGAACCAAGTACTAACAAGTCGTTAGTCGGGGCGGAGCTTGAAAGAAGGAAAGAAACTAATTGATGTAGGCTTCGAAAACCTTCAAAAATGAATTTGAAGTTGTTTCTGTATAGCGGATTATATTTTTTAAAAGTACGCTAAACTCACTTCGTAAATTCTTGATTTTAGATATTTGACTTATTTGCCATTGTGAAGGAAAGCTCAAGAGCTTGGAAACGATGTGAGGAAGTGTACTTGGTGTATAAATTAATGAAAACAAGATTAATGACAATTTCAACATATAGGAAAATGGTAAGATAGTTTAAGTATATTAAATTATATATGTGTATATATGATGTTAGATATTAATTAATTAAGTTGTGGTGATAAGTAATGAATTTATTGATGATGTGAGTGTCATATTTTATGGTTGTAAATATATGAATATTGTTAAGAATTGTAAAGTAAGAGTGGAAATGTTGTACTTAAAATGTGTGAATGAGAAGTTATGATTTATATAAAATTGATGACATGTTTGTCTGCATTATTGATAATCGAAAATGTGATCTGAAATGAGGTAAAAGAGAAAGTATGCCTGAGTGGCTTGATTAGAGATCCCGGGGTGATGGTTGTAATGTCAGGACAAAATATTGTGAATTGTTTGAAAGAATAATGATATCTAATTGATATAATTGATATATGTGCATATTATGTGGTGTGGACGGTCGATCAGTAATGTTTATATATAAATTAATAAATATTATAAATATACTATTCAAATGATATTTTTTAGGAAAAATGATTTTTATGGTATAAATATAACTAAAAATATTTAATAATTTATTAAATATTATATATTATTAAAATATATGGTTATTATTAAAAGTAGTTTTTCTTAATGAACATTATAATATTACTAAATATATTGAATAATATATTTTAAAAATATTTAATAATAACACATGTTATTAAAATATTTAATAATATTTATAATATTGTTAACTATATTTATAATAAATACATTGTTAATAATATTTGATAAAATTATAATTACAAATATTTTCAATAATATGTTGATGTTATTAAATATATTCTGGTTGATGTTATATACATTAATATTTACCTTTTGTATTAAAGTTCAACCTAAGTTTAGTGGTTAAAAGAGTTTTTCCTTGTATTAAAGTTACCAAGTATAACAAATTTGAATTGTCTCACTATGTGGGGGAAAAATTATGTGACTAAATGATTTTACATATTTTCTATAGTGGCTGTTCGATTAATTGGTCTAAGAAAAGATTTTTTTACATATTTAAAAGGTAAGTGTAATAAGTTTTGGAAATTTTTGGTAAGGTTTTTGAAACTCTTATATGCTGAAGTGTGTGACTCACATTGTCCCTAAGAGTTTGTGTACCTAAAGCATAACTCCTTGGGATTCAAAAGTCTCTTATGCTCATAAGCATAGATCAACTAGCTAGGTTTGATTTGGTGTGTAACCTAATTATAACTTATAGATAGAAGGAAATTGAGAAACTTTTGGATTTTATCAAAGCTTATTTAAATTATGAAATGTTTATCATGAAAAAAATAATTAAAAGAAAACAATAGTTATAGGTATTAAAATCATATAATTAGAATTTAATTTGTAATCAAAATTGTAAAATCTCTAATGTTACAATTTAAATTATCTTGCCGTAAGAAGTTAATTAAATATATTGGGGATTAAATTAAATTAATTCCAATTAATTGGGAATTTTCTTAATAGATGGTAAAATTAGAGTCAATAGTTTTTGGATATTTAAATTATGAAATTAAGATTAAATTAAACCGTAAAGATAAAATATAAGTTACCATATGGTGAAAATAAAAAAGAATATTTACTTAAGGTAAATTTTATTTAAAGGAAATATAAAAAAATAAAAAGAATAATGAAAGGACCAACATGCCCTTCGGGCATAAAATGAAATTTCATTCTTTTTTTTATTCTTCCAATGTGTAAAAGGTAAAGAAAGAAACATAAAGCTTTACTCCCATGGGCGTGAGGTGATGATGTTTGATTGGAACTAGAATTTTCATCGAAACTCGAAATTGACCGCATTTTTAGAATTGTGGAAATGAAGTAGGTAAAATGGTAGCTTTAATTTCTAGTTGCGACTATCTTCTATAAAAACTGAGAATTGCATAAGGATGCGGGTTCTCAAATTCTTCTCAATTTAAGGTTCTTGTGCAATAAATAGAAAAACAAAAGTCTCTAAGGTCCAAATATGGTGTACAGTGTTAATGGGTTTTCGTTTCGGTGCGTTTAGGCGATGAACCAAGCGCCGACAAGTCGTTAGTCGAGGCAGAGCTTGAAAGAAGGAAAGAAACTAGTTGATGCAAGCTTTGAAATGAATTTGAGGTTGTTTCGGTAAAGTAGATTATATTTTTGGAAGTTGAAATGTTAAACCCACTTTGTAAATTCTTGATTTTAGATATTTGACTTATTTGGCATTGTGAAGGAAAGCTTAGGAGCTTGAAGACGATGTAAGGGAGTGTACTTGGTGTTAAGTATATTAAATTATATATGTGTATATATGATGTTAGATATTATTTAATTAAATTATGGTGATAAGTAATGAATTGATTGATGATGTGAGTATCATATTTTATGGTTGTAAATATATGAATATTGTTAAGAATTGTAAATTAAGAGTGGAAATGTTGTACTTAAAAGGTGTGAATGAGAAGTTATGATTTATATGAAATTGATGACATGTTTGTGTGCATTGATAAGAGAAATTATTTATGATTGTTAATTGAGAATAAAAAATGTAATTTGAAATGAGATAAAAGAGAAAGTATGCCTAAGTGTCCCATGGTGATGGTTGTAATGCCGAGACAAAATATTGTGAATTATTAAAAGAATGATGATATCTAATTTATACATGTGCATATTATGTGATGTGGACGGTCGATCAATAATGTTTTAAATAATTCACATGTATAAATTAGATATCATCATAATTTAGATATTGAATTAGATATATATATATATATATATATATATATATATATATATATGAGATATATCTTATGAAAAAGGTTCTTCATATAAGAGTGAGAAGAACGAATATAGACTGTATAATCATACAATAAATGATTGAGATTAAAAGTTGTTTAAAGTCACATAATCACTTAAAAGGTCATAGAATATTTTTAAAAGCTCATATAATACATCCTCTCTCTTCATACATACATACATATATATATATATATGAGAGAGAGAGAGAAGGAACTGTGAACATCTTATGAAATGACATTACTATGAGCAGGTTAAGACGGAGCCCTTAGATTAATAAGTATATATTTATGGACAAGTTTTGTTTTTACGGTGTGATTATGTTGAATGATTATCATGATACAATAAAAACTGGATTTTGTCTTAATTAGGATAAAAACTGGATTTGGTTTCATATTTCTGTAACAGTAACTTTGCTTCTTCATATTTATAGGTCTTATGCATGATATAGGGAAAAGTCCAAATAGGATCAGGTTTTCGCAATTTAATTTAACTTGACAAAGCACGTAAAGTTGGCGTGCACGAATGAAAGGAAACAAAATTTCTAGGCTCTCATAGATTGAGGTTGACCAATAATCGTCCTTAATTTTTACCCCTTCTTTAAAGTTTCAGTATGAAAATTTTAAATTTTCATTTTTCCAATCTATTAAAAAATTTAGTTAATTTAATTAAAATTTTCAGATTTTAAAACTGAAATATAATTAAAATATTGGCTTTTAAAATTAGATTTAACAAAAACTAAATTTAAATTTAAATAAAATCCAGATTTAAAAAACCAAATTTGACTAAATCTAGATTTTGAAATTTATATTTGAACAAATCCATCTTTAAAAAATTGAATTTAAACCAAATCCAGTTTAACAAAAAAACAAATTTATTTTAAAATCCAATTTTAATAACTAATTTTAAATTAGATTTAGATTGAATTTCCACTTATCCAATCCATGCTCACCCTTAATTATCCAATCAATGCTCACCCCTAATAATGACAGACCTATTACTCAAAAGAAATCAGTGCGATACGGATTCCAACTACCTCAACAAAGGGACGAAATATTGAATTTCCTCTATTAAACACTTGGTTGCTTTGATTTTGAACAATTAATTAATTTAATCAAGGATATTTTACAGATTTGAAAACATACATCAAACCATAAACATTTCTATTAAACGACAAGAAAACACACACCATGTCGATTTGAATAAGTGCAAAAACACTTGTACAATAACTTATCCATTAAATTTTGACAAAATAAGTCACATCTTTTACATGTAACTAACTAATCCCTAAATCCTCATCAAAACTAAAGTTAAGAATTAACACAAATTACGTGGAATTTAATTCCTTTCGTTTAGGAAACACAGTCGAAGTCTAGTCCTACACATTGTGTAAGGATGTCAGATAACTTCTTTTTTTTATTCAATATATTCCAAAATCAACTGCATCACTCACCTTATATCTCTCTACCCCAGGTCATTCAAAAATATGCAATTCAAAAAAGTCAATGTCTATATATTATGTTAAAAATACGTTTCGGGCCTAAAATGAAACGAAATGACATTTTAAAACAAGTAACCGAACACCGGACAAGATATCAATCTCAAAATGTCAATTTGGTAAGAATAGACTAGGGACATGCCATGATCACCAATCATCACCATGTTACCAAGAAACTAAGAACTGCTTTAAACTGAAACCGGGCATAAAATAAAGATTGGAAAAAGAAATCCTGAAACAGAGAAAATAACCAACATAAAATATAAATAACAAGCAACAGGTTCTATGACAGGATAAAGGATCAAAATCTACCATCAAGGGTGTCAGGCAAATCTCACTACAAAACATAAATGACTTCCCCACAATTTGGGATCTATTCATCCTCTTGGCTGCGAAGTCTGGCTGTCTTGTTTGTCACAACAACATCAAGCTGGGCAGCTCTCTCAACTATTTCCTTCCTCTTCCTTGTGGATACATTGTGAGCAATCTCGGCACAATAGGTCCTACATTAACATTAAAAAAGAGAGACAAGCATTCAATATATGATATAATATATGACAGGAAATTTCAATTTCATAAAAATATAGAAGAATTATTTAAAATCTTCACCTGTTGTGCATCATTAGAAGTTCCAGGTCTTTCACATTGTTTACAACAAACTTCTTGAAACCATTGGGTAGATAGTGACGAGTTTTCTTGTCTGAACCATAACCAATGTTTGGCATCAAAACACATCCCTTGAACTTTCTCCTGACCCGAGAATCAATACCCTTTGGCCTGCGCCAGCTTGGCTGTTCAAAAACCAAAACATGGTTACAAACCATTTAACACTAGTGTCCATCACAGTAACTAACTGTAAACAGCAAAGAGGATGTACCGGCTACAACTTCACAAGCTTGCATAAATAACTAAAGTAACAAGGGGGGAAAACATAAATTGCACAAATTTTTTAAATGAAATTTTTAGAACCAAAAACTAGTTTCAACTATTCAAAAAGAATTGCTTTGACAACACTTTCATGTGTGTTAAACTTCAACAGAATAATTCATTGCAACTGCTTCATAAAACTAATAAATTATTTCCTGAAATCAAGAAAATACAAACTCAACTTGATCTTCTTACGTACGTAGAAGGTACTTGAAACCACATTTTTAAAAAAACAAAACATATACAATTCTGCAACCACAATACAAACTCAGAACTTAATCTTCCTTCTTACTATTGAAACAAATACATGTTTGTGCACATAACGTTTAAGACTCTGCAACCTTGATAGAAAGTTCATTATTATAGTTTTGAATAAAATACAAGAGAGATTATGCTTAAATCCAAACAGGGAACAAAAAGTGGGGGGGAAAGCTAAAGACAAAAACAACCAACTAAAGGGAAAAAACAATGGAAAGAAAACCATCAGAATATAGGAGCAATGCATCAAGGGATTCTCAGATGACCATCGTGAGAAATTGTAAATCCAAATTCATCATATGGTTTTCAAGCTTAATATTATAATTCAATTTCAAAACCAAACAATAAAATCAACAACCAAAACAAAACCTAAGAACCCAACAACTAGTTCTGATCTGGAAAAAAAGAGATGCTGAAATATCAGAGAGATTAAGCTCAGATACAAACAGGGAACAAAAAGGGAGGAAAAAGATAAGACAAAAACATCCACTGAAGGGAAAAACAATGGAAAGAAAACCATCAGAATAAAGGAGCAATGCATCAAGGGAATCTCAGATGATCATCGTGAGAAATTGTAAATCCAAATTCATCATATGGTTTTCAACCTTAAATTATAATTTAATTTCAAAACAAAACAATAAATTAACAACCTGTATAAATCAATATGCAACTCAGACGAAAGATGGTGATTTTAGTATATAACAATCACATATTAATCAAAATACTAAAGCAAATACATCACAGATTGCAGCCTAGTAATAGAATCCACCATAATCACAAACTATTTTGGGGGGAATGGACTACGCCGATTCTCAAATCATGAGCTGGAAAGATTATAAAACCGTGTAAATGGGGGATACTTAAACAAATAATTTCATGATTTATTAATTCACAAAACCAACGTACAAAGAGAGGAAAGAGATCAGATGGTAGTGCATGTTGGTAATCATCATAATTCCATGGCAGAACTGATGGATAAACATCATCAAATCTCATTGATATAAAACTTCTACAGTTAGGGGGAACAATAAACAGTGACACAGGCAAGAGAAGAGTTCTGACAAAAACATAAAATCAATACTCCAACAGCAGATAAAAGCAATAGAGACACTGTTCCTAGAATCCTAGTACTTCACGGACTAGACTTGGGCGACAGGGTAACTATCATCATTTCAACGAAATGGTAAATCACAAAATCTAAATAAAACAATAAAGTTCAAAATTAAAACACAGAAGGCACAAACGCAAAATGGGCAGAAACGACATTGAAGGAGAATGAAACATTGATGGGTGGTAACTGACCTTAACGGAGATCTTGCGGTCACTTTGGGGGCGCTTGAACCTCTTCACGCGCTTCTTCACGATCTTCTTCGAGAGTAGGGGCACCGCCATTTTCACCGCCGTCAATCCTTACCCTCACTCTTGAACCATTTAGAGGGAGCAGAGTTTTTATACCGGGTTCTAAACCTAGCCCGTGTTTCTTCTAAAATTTTGTGGGCTTTGGACCCAACTTTGTTAATTTATGGGCCCGAGCTGCGACACAAAAGAATGTTATTTGGAGTGTATTGAGAAAAGGCCATAAGCCCAACAAGGACACAGCAATACAAGGAGGAAACATGGTAGAGGATAAGAGATGGATAATAGCCAATAGGGTGATCCATTTACATGAGCCAATATCCCTCCAAAACAACCCACATAAATAATCAAGTTACTTTCTTCCAAAAAAAAAAAATCAAGTTACCATTTTCACCAAAAACAAAACCTGAACCACGCGGGGGATATAAAAAAAAAAACTTATTTGTGGAAAAAAAAACTTAAATGTTCAAGTTTATATGTCAACTAATTAAATCATAGTACATGTAAGACAAGTCTTGTTTGGTGTCGTGTAATCTATATCATTAATTTTTTAACTAGAGTTGAGGGAAAAAATAACTTTGGCACCTTTTGTAAATGTTCAGAATCAAATTTATAAACACATTAGCCTAAAAAATGCTACATTTTTCTTAAAAAATATCACGTAAAAGTTCATCTATGTAAACCAAAATATCCAAAAAAACTCATTGTCTATTTTAAATAAAGTGGATAATTGAAACATAGATATATACATTTGTGTAATTTCGTACTCGTTACAAGTTTTAATATAATTTTTAAATTAAAATATGTTTGAGTTTAATCAATTGTGTATTTCTTTATTTTCAATTATTTTATATTGAAGAATATAGTTAAAGAATACATGAGGAACCTCTCCATGAGATAATTACCTTCCCTTTATTGAAGTCCCCTTTAAAGGGAACTTTATGGTTTTTAGTGACCACACTTTTTCATATTCATTAGATTTGCTCTCCCATAATCACATAATCACATGAGTATAATTTAATTGATTTCCTTTTCAGGTTTTGGTTTCGGTTGGATAGAAAAAGCTCTTGTGAACTTTGAGCCATGACATTTATCAACAGTTGAATTTGTCTCTCCACCTGCCTTTTTCTTGTCTCTAAAGTTTCTATACCCTTATCCTTTTACTTTCCTTGCCTATATCCATCTTGATTTGGCATATAAGAGGGCTAATAGGCTTGATTTTGTCGGAAGCTTGGTTGGCCTTGCTTACCACCAAAGGGGAGTTTAGATGGTTCCTCCAATTGTGGGTTATTGCCCATAAAGTTTACATCCTTCTAACATTGTCATAGTGGACTTTATCATGCAAGTGTCTTCAATATGGCTTATAGAACAACATCAGTTATAGTCTTGTGCTTTTTTATCAATATTTTCAGAACCGGACTGGTCATTAAACCGGTGAAGGCACCGGTTCATGAAAACCGTGTTAAAATCAGAGTTCAACTATGGTTGAACCGGTAGTATTAAAGAATTGACCCGGACCGGACACCTTAACGGTTCAAAGTTCAACCGGTCAGACCGGATTGGTTTTGATAACAATGTTTTTTCTTAACTTTCTTCACAAGAGTTGTCACTTACTTGGTTAGTACTTCCACTTACCCATTTAACATAATGGCTTCATTAACCCCGTACAAGCCACTTAGAACACCTTGGTCTTTCTTTCTCGCATGCTTGTCATTTGTGCCCCTCCCCATGTACTGGAGGTCAAGTTGTGTACAATTCTTCATTCCTCATATGGTGGTGATTTACAAGTCCTCCATTATAAGTTGCATTTGTTATTGCACGATTAGTAGTAGATAAAAACGAGCAAAAGGTTTCTACCAACCAATGGTTCTGGTAGCCATGGTTGGGACACTATCTCAATAGCCCACACATCACAAAAAAAATTATCCTTTGTATTCGGTGAAACTAGCATCTCTGCTTAGACTATGTGATGGTCCCTTACAGAGGCAATGATTGTGAGATAGGTAATTGAAACATTTGCATATCTTTATTTTCAAAAGAACCATGTGGAGACTGATTGCATCAAAATGGCAAATTGGTGGAAATCCTACAGGGACGAGCTTACATATTTTTGTGATATGCTTCATGATTTTGTTATTTTTTTTGTTGTGAACTCCTTGTCTTGAAGTGTTTATCATGTGGGTATGAGGCTAATAGAGTAGCTAATTTCTTAGCCAAACTTGCTCTTGACATTATTCTTGATGGACCAATACCCATTAGTATATCAATCTCTTTAAACTCATGATGTTATTCTTACATCTTGTTAATAAAATACTACCATCTTAAAGAAAACATATATTCTTGATATATTTTCTCATATATCCTATTACCCTTAAAAGTGATTTTTTTTCTTGATTCTCAGAGGTCTAATTCACATAGAATTAAGATACACAAAATATTTCAAAGTTATATACTCCCCTGTATGCCTAAATAAGATTTATCAAATTATATAAATATTTTAGCTCATACACTCATTCTTGTAGACTTTATGGAACTTGCTCCAAGCATGATTTTTGAGATTTTTACCATTCATGTTAATGGTGTCGTGTCCTAGCTCATACACTCATTCTTGTAATCTTCTTGGAACCTACTCTATATTATATTTTTTAGTTCAACATGATTTTGAGACTTATATACCTTTTTCACTATTTATTTCCTGTTTTCCCATGGGTGAGGTGGGGAAAGATTAACTATAGACATATAAGCTTCCAAATGGTTTCTCTTACTATAGAGTAAGATGCTGAATAAAACACATGATTTTTGAGCATTTGTATTTATTTTTGTCCTCATGTTATGTCTCAGAGTTGATCCTTTGTTTCATTCATTCATTCATTCTAGCTTGTTATCCAGCTACAATCCAACGAGCCTACACTTAAGAAAAAAATCTAAATATTAATAATAAAGTAATTTATATTTTGATTTATATATTAATTACTATTCCATTAATTACACTACAATTTTTTGACAAAATAAGGCCCATGGAAAACGTTCTAAATGTAGTCATAAATAGACATTTTAAAATGGTGTTACGTAACTTGTCTAGTTTTTTCAATCTCACTATATTTATTGCTTTATCACTCACTCACTTTTTTTTTGGTAAAATCACAAGCTTTCTTATATCTCTCCACTTAGTCATCCAATAATATGCCCTTCAAAATAGTCACATTGTTGATATGTTAATATCTTGTTACATATTATTTTCAAAACAAGTTTCAGCCCAAATCCACTACAGCATTTTAAAACAGATTTTGCTGTATCAGGCCATCGAGCTATTACATGTTGACATCATTTACGTACGAACCAATCGTAACTAATCACAAATTATACTAACAAGCCGCCTAAAAAACAACTGCTTTGAATCTAAAATCGAACATAAATTGAAGATTGGAGTAAGAAATCTTGTAACATAGAAAATAAGCAACAAGGTTTAGGCCAGAATAAAGGATCAAAATCTACCATCAAGGGTGTCCAGCAAATTTCACTACAAAACATAAATGACTTTCCCACAGTTTGGGATCTATTCATCCTCTTGGCTGTGAAGTCTGGCTGTCTTGTTTGTCACAACAACATCAAGCTGGGCAGCTCTCTCAACTATTTCCTTCCTCTTCCTTGTGGATACATTGTGAGCAATCTCGGCACAATAGGTCCTACATTAACATTAAAAAAGAAAGATAAGCATTCAATATATGATATAATACATGATAGGAAATTTCAATCTCACAAAAATATAGAAGAATTCTTTAAAATCTTAACCTGTTGTGCATCATTAGAAGTTCCAGGTCTTTCACATTGTTTACAACAAACTTCTTGAAACCATTGGGTAGATAGTGACGAGTTTTCTTGTCTGAACCATAACCAATGTTTGGCATCAAAACACATCCCTTGAACTTTCTCCTGACCCGAGAATCAATACACTTCGGCCTGCGCCAGCTTGGCTGTTCAAAAACCAAAACATAGTTACAAACCATTTAACACTAGTGTCCATCACAGTAAGTAACTGTCAACAGCAAAGAGGATGTACTGGCTACAACTTCACAAGCTTGCATAAATAACTAAAGTAACAAGGGGGAAAACATAAATCGCATAAATTTTTTAAATGAAATTTTTAGAACCAAAAACTAGTTTCAACTATTAAAAAAGAATTGCTTTGACAACACTTTCATGTGTGTTTAACTTCAATAGAATAATTCATTGCAACTGCTTCATAAAACTCATAAATTATTTCCTGAAATTACGAAAATACAAACTCAACTTGATCTTCTTACATACGTAGAAGGTACTTGAAATCACATTTTTTAAAAAAACAAAACACATACAATTCTGCAACCACAATACAAACTCAGAACTTAATCTTCCTTCTTACTATTAAAACAAATACATGTTTGTGTACGTAAACTCTGCAACCTTGATAGAAAATTCATAATTATAGTTTTGAATAAAATAGCAGAGAGATTATACTCAAATCCAAATAGGGAAGAAAAAGGGGAAAAAGAAGCTAAAGATAAAAACACCCATTAAAGAGAAAAAAACAATGGAAAGAAAACCATCAGAATAAAGGAGCAATGCATCAAGTGAATCTCAGATGACCATCGTGAGAAATTGTAAATCCAAATTCATCATATGGTTTTCAACCTTAAAATTATAATTCAATTTCAAAACTAGAGAATAACATTTACAACCAAACCTAAGAACAGAGCAACGTGGTTCATGATTTCTTAATTCGCAAAACCAACGTACAAAAACATAAAAGAGATCAGATGGTAGTGCATGTTGGTAATCATCATAATTCCATTGCAGAATTGATGGATAAACATCATCACATCCCATTGATATAAAAATTCTACAGTTAGGGGGAAACCATAAACAGTGACACAGGCACAAAAGGGCTCTGACAAAAACATAAAATCAATACTCCAACAGGAGATAAAATGACGCAACACATTTGCAAAATTATAAAAAAAAATACTGTTTGAAAATGGGAGGATCGGATAAAGACTGTCAATCACCATCTTACATCATTTTAGTGCAAATTAAGACTCGGGCGACAGGGTAACCATCATCCTTTCAACGAAATGGTAAAACACAAAATATAAAACAAAAACAACAACAAAAACAAAACCTAAAATTTGAGTTCAAAATTAAAAACAAAAAAGGCACAAACGCAAATTGGTAAAAATGACATCAAAGGTGAGTGAAACGTTGATGGGTTGTAACTGACCTTAACGGAGATCTTACGATCGCTTTGGGGGCGCTTGAACCTCTTCACGCGCTTCTTCACAATCTTCTTTGAGAGCAAGGGTACCGCCATTTTTACTCACCTGTAACAATTAGGGTTTCCCAACGTGAGGTGTATTAGCCTCATGCTTTATATATAACGATTGAGATGGGCCAGGGTTTTCAAAGGCAGGTTCCAAACCTAACCCGTTTTCATTTTTTTTAATTTTGTGGGCTTTAAGTTTGAACCCGACACCATTAATATTTTTTAGGCCCAATTTTAGGGGTCAACATCATGGGATAAGTATAAATCCAATTATGACAAAAAAAAGTATAAATCCAATTTAAAATCACTTATTAATATTAAATTTTAAAATAAATTTATTTTTTTATGCTAAACTGAATTTAGTCTAAATCTAATTTTTTAAAAATGGATTTGTCCAAATTCAAATTTCAAAATCCAAGTTTAGTCAAATCTGATTTTTTAAATCTGGATTTTCTCTAAATCTGGATTTTATCTAAATTTAAATTTAAATCTGGTTTTTGTTGATCCAATTTTAAAAACCAATTTGTTTTAATTATATTCCAGTTTTAAAATCTGAAAATTTTAACTAAATTAACTATCTTTTTTTAATACTACCTAAGAATTGGGGAAATTAAAAATTTTCATACTGAAAATTTAAAAAATAGGTAAAAATTATAGACGATTATTGGTCAACCTCAAGAGCCCAGAAATTCTATTTCCTTGTGCATGCCAGTAACTTTTCATGCTTTTTCAAGGTAAATTTAATTGCGAAAACCTGATCCTATTTAGACTTTTCCCTATATCATGCATAAGACCTATAAATATGAAGAAGCAAAGTTACTGTTACAGGAATATGAAACCAAAGTTTTTATCCTAATTAGACAAAATCCAGTTTTTATGATGTAATCTGTAAGAGACATCCCTGTAAAAATGGAGTCAACTAGAAGTCAATCATTGCCTTCACGAGTGAACACTGAGCAACTATGCTGCCGAAACTGATTGGATCTTTTGCTAAGGTGGTATGCCAAGCCAAGTCTTCGTCATGTCATATTGGTTAAACTAATTGCAGCTGAGGGAACAATCTGGGAACATAGCAAGCAATGTTTAGAACGGAACCACTATAGATACATCAAAAGGAAAGCACAAATGTAACCAACAAAATGGATAGGAAAGCTCATGCCAATCTTAACAATTTCTTTCATCAACCAGCCACAGAGAATATTCCATTTTTAAGGTTTTGGTCAACAAGGACATACGTTAAAATTTATGAAATCCAATCTGAAGTCTGGTAAAGAATCTTAGTCACCATCACCATGCTCCCAAACCATTATTTTCAGCTAATAGGATTGGTCATACGGTTTAACGGCCAAAGTTTCTTAGCACATAATAACCGTTAGTTGGGTCCTGATAACCAATATCCAAAGGATATCGTTTTAGGATAATGTTTTTAACATTTCCCTGATCTGTTATCTAGTTGATTTTTCGTATTTATCATATCTCAGCACCTAGTAGCAATGAAATACAATGTCATCAAATTCCACATGAAGACCTATGCTAAGAATTAAGAATGATAGAAACTTTTGTACATCACAGACAACAGTCCACAGATGCTTTTGGCAACAATTTGATCAACTTGTGAAAGGCAAAATAAATAACAGAACTTGAAGCATGTGAAATAATAATCTAAAACTCAGCTCACATAAAGTTGGATATGATAAGGTGAGCATTACCCTTATATAATTAATCTGCTATTTTATTAATCCAAAACAAAGGCTGTATGATCAAGTAAACTCTCAAATCATGTTTTATAGCTTTGTACCAGTATGGCTTTATGATGATAGTCTCCAATCATCATCAAGCAGCACATGATCACTATCTCGGCAAGAAACCACTTCTGCAAAAGGAAGAAATATATATAGTTAATTATCTTTCTGGGTGCATTCCATGTCTGAACAATTACATGCTTCCTAAGTGAAGGTCATGTTAACTGTATTTTCAGCAAATAAAAAAGGGGTCACTGCAACTTACCAGATAGTAATTATATCAAAGCCCAAGGTTGTTAATATATATGCCACCTGGTGAAGCTGCAAAAATTATCAAATTATACTTTAATAATAATGAATAAAAGTACAAAGAATTGAAGTGAAAGTTGTTCTACAAATTTCATTTGGTAAAAATGATAAGCCACTGTCCTGAACAAAAAGCTCTATCATGTTATGTTCTGCAGGTAAAAATTGAAAATATTTCATTTATGAAGGCTGTGTGGGATATGCAGGCTGAAAATCTTATCAAATTTCAGTGTACAAGGATTTACCAACCACATAGCATATATAGACTAAATGAAAAGAGAAGAAAACACTATGCAACATACAGGGGACGCCTATATTCATCAAAATACTGATGACTATCTACAAAGACAATAACATAGAGAGCATAAACTATTCCTAGAACAGATGATGAACTCAACCTGCAACAACAATGCAATCAAATTATAAACACGATCATAAAACCAGTTAAAAAAGAAAAAATAAATACATCTTGAGAATGAACATTGATCTGAGCATAATAATGGTATTGTAGAAATTTTTTCCATTAATTACTGGATATTGTAGTCAATCTATTGAGAAAGCAAAATGTGAAGAAAACCCGCTCTAGCTGATGTTGCAGGATGAAAACGAATAAGAAGAGAGAAGTAGTGACCTGTGCCTTGTCGACGAGCTGAACGAAGAGTCGACCAACGGGAAGAAGAGACTCGTAGGTGTAGGAGTAGTTGATGCCGATGTGGACGCAGCAGTAATGGAAGAGGACGCGGCCGTCGGCGAAAAGGACGCGGCCGTCGGCGGTGAGGCCGGCGATGGCGATGGCGACGCCGATGTGGTCGTCGAGCTAGAAGATCTTCTTCTGGTGAGAGGAGAGTTCAAAGCTCGTGAATGGTGATGACGAAGGAGAGCGCTCAGTGAGGGAGGGATTGGAATGTATATATTTGAGAATAATATGAATTTATTTTTTATCTAGTTTATCTTTTAATGGATTCAGATTTTAAAAAATCTGTTTTAATTTTATACAAAATGGATTTTATGAATTCAGTTTTAATTTTTTTTTTTGACAATGTAAATTTAGTTTTTAAAAAGCTAACTTTTTTAATTTAGATGTAGAATCTAGAATTTTACACACCCCTCATTATACCTATCGTTACATTCAAAATTTCAAAACATTTTGTGAGGTGGATTACTAAATTAATTTTCAGCTACATGAAAGTAATATTTCAATTATTCTACTATTGTCATCCCATACAAGACACTTGTTCGGTAACACTTGAGGAAAAAAATCAAAGGTGTTGAACTATGTATGTTGAATGACTTACATTTTGAAAACAAGGTAAATGCTTTTCAACCTTGGTTTTGAAATGATTAATTATATAATCTCCCTTAAACTTAAGTAACTTCTCTAAAGGATAAAAAAACATAGGAACTAATCAAATTTCATAATGATAACTAAGACATTTAACGTATTTCTCAAAAGAATAAAAAAAAACATCATATATAATCAAATTTCATAAAGATTAAGACTGTGTTTTAAATGAAGGACAATATTATGGTTTTAAAGTATGAAGGGTCTAATGTAGTGGCAACTCCGAATGTAGTAAATATAACATCAATTTGGCAAAGACATTTGTCGTGAGACACTCAATTCATCAACAAATTATATGTATAATCGCATTAGCAAATGTTTTATTAAATTATTCTAATTATTTTTCAAAATGTATATTCTCCTTGTGAAGCATTTCATATAAATTTGAAAGATGTTGATTATATGGCAGTTGTGTGAAATGCAATTGATTTGAAAGTATGATTGGCTGGAGCATATTTCAAAATACAAAAAAGGGTCTTGGTTGTTTGAAAGCATGATTAGTTATCATTTTTAGTTTGTTACTATTTATGAAAGAAAAATTTTAAAATACAAATTAATACTATATTTAATTGGGTGAATACATATTAATTTGTATTATGTTTTAATATTAAATGGACCTATTAAAAAATTTAAATACGATAAAGATTAATTTTTGTTAACTTATATATGTTTTGAAGTTAATGTGAGGGACTAAACAAAAATATTTGAATAGCAAAAAATGTATTCTCACAGTCCAAATAAAATAAGAGATCGGATATTGTATTTGTTTGTAATTAATAATTAATAGAAATTCATAAAACTACGGGCTCACAACCCCACTAAACCCAACGTGAGGACAAAAATAAATAGGAATGCTCAAAAATTATTTCAAATGTGAATGCATTCAAGTTTATCACAATAATGTGTTTTCTTGAGCATCTCACTTTAGAATAAAAGAAAAACTATTTAGATGTTTATGTTTAAAGTTCGACCTTCCCTCACCCAAGAAAAAACTGAAGATAAATAGTTTAAAAAACTATAGAAATTTTGGAAGAAGTAATACAAATCAATCTAAAGTCAATGCCCAAGACAAAATACCAATAATATGAATGGTAAAAATATCATTATCATGCTCAACTAGAAAAAAAAATAGAGTAAGTTCCAAATGTATAGCAAGAATAAGCATTTATATATATATAGTTGGATAGTTTAAAAAATATTATTTAGACTCAAGTGGGAACATGTCATTACGTCTTGATTATCTTAATTTTATGTGAAGATATGTAAATAAATCTATGTTGGATTTAATTAAATTTAAATTTTTAAGGGTGAGAGGATATATAAAAAATTTATGTTAGATTTAATTAAAAATAGTAGTTGGAAATGTTTAAGAGAATAATTAAAGGGGTTTCACTTCACTTTTTTAGAATGGTATACAAAATTTTCTATTTGCGTTTTGAGTTATAATTCTTCTTAGCTTTTATATGAGTTTAGATATTTCTCACATCCATGATTAAACTTATTGCTCGTTTGCTGATAAAAAAAAAAGTGGGAGCATATCACTTTGAGCAACAAAAATTATCGTTAAAGATTTAATTTAATTGTATTATTTATTAACAAAACTTAAGTCATGGTTTGAGTTAGAATAACTAAAAATAATTCATTTAATGTAATCAAATTTTTTTAAACTAAAAATTAAAACATGGTTTTAGTTAAAATAACTAATTATTACACATTGTCATTTACGTTATCAACAATGGAGCTAAAGATACGTTTGATGGAAAATGCACAACAATAATCTTGTATGTATTTTTTTTATATAATTAAGAGATATAAAAGGAAAAACAAAGGTGAAATAAAACAATTCATGTTATAAGAAAAAAAAATTGTAAAGCTGCCGAGAAAATATCTCGACTAAGATATGCAGTTTGAAAGTTGAGAGGAATATAAATTCGGGGAAGGAGTTATGAAAATAAAAAAAATTTAAAAATTAAAATTGATCTTATTTAAATTATGAAATGTTTATCATGAAAAAATTAATTAAAAGAAAACAATAATTGTAGGTATTAAAATCATATAATTAGAATTTAATTTGTAATCAAAATTGTAACATTTGTTAAAATTTAAATTATCTTGCCGCACAAAGTTAATTAAATATTATTAGGGATTAAATTAAATTAACTTAGATTAATTAGGAATTATCTTAATAGGCGGTAAAATTAGAGTAATTAATTTTGGATATTAAAATTATGAAATTGAGATTAAATTAAACTGTAGGGGTAAACTATAAGTTACCATGTGATGAAAGTAAAAAGAATAGTTACTTAAGGTAAATTTTTAAAAGAAATATACAAAGAACAATGAAAGGACCAACATGCCCTTGGGGCATAAAATGAAATTTCATTCCTTTTTCTCTCCTTCCATGCGAGTAAAAGGTAGAGAAAGAAACAGAAAACTTTTCTCTCATGGCCGTGAGGTGATGGTGTTTGATTGGAACTAGAATTCTCATCGAAACTCAAAATTGACTGTGTTTTTGGAATCGTGAAACGAGGTAATGGTAGCTTCAATTTCTAGTTTAACTGAAAATTGCATAAGGTTCTTGAATTCTTCTAGGTTTAAGGTTCTTATGCAACAAATAGAAGAACGTAAGTCTCTAAAGTCCAAATATGGTGTCCGGTGTTAACGGGTTTTCGTTTCAGTGCGTTTAGTGATGAACCAAGTACTAACAAGTCGTTAGTCGGGGCGGAGCTTGAAAGAAGGAAAGAAACTAATTGATGTAGGCTTCGAAAACCTTCAAAAATGAATTTGAAGTTGTTTCTGTATAGCAGATTATATTTTTTAAAAGTACGCTAAACTCACTTCGTAAATTCTTGATTTTAGATATTTGACTTATTTGCCATTGTGAAGGAAAGCTCAAGAGCTTGGAAACGATGTAAGGAAGTGTACTTGGTTAATGAAAACAAGATTAATGACAATTTCGACATATAGGAAAATGGTAAGATAGTTTAAGTATATTAAATTATATATGTGTATATATGATGTTAGATATTAATTAATTAAGTTATGGTGATAAGTAATGAATTTATTGATGATGTGAGTGTCATATTTGATGGTTGTAAATATATGAATATTGTTAAGAATTGTAAAGTAAGAGTGGAAATGTTGTACTTAAAATGTGTGAATGAGAAGTTATGATTTATATAAAATTGATGACATGTTTGTCTGCATTATTGATAATCGAAAATGTGATCTGAAATGAGGTAAAAGAGAAAGTATGCCTGAGTGGCTTGATTAGAGATCCCGGGGTGATGGTTGTAATGTCAGGACAAAATATTGTGAATTGTTTGAAAGAATAATGATATCTAATTGATATAATTGATATATGTGCATATTATGTGGTGTGGACGATCGATCAGTAATGTTTATATATAAATTAATAAATATTATAAATATACTATTCAAATGATATTTATTAGGAAAAATGATTTTTATGGTATAAATATAACTAAAAATATTTAATAATTTATTAAATATTATATATTATTAAAATATATGGTTATTATTAAAAGTAGTTTTTCTTAATGAACATTATAATATTACTAAATATATTGAATAATATATTTTAAAAATATTTAATAATAACACATGTTATTAAAATATTTAATAATATTTATAATATTGTTAACTATATTTATAATAAATACATTGTTAATAATATTTGATAAAATTATAATTACAAATATTTTCAATAATATGTTGATGTTATTAAATATATTCTGGTTGATGTTATATACATTAATATTTACCTTTTATATTAAAGTTCAACCTAAGTTTAGTGGTTAAAAGAGTTTTTCCTTGTGTTAAAGTTACCAAGTATAACAAATTTGAATTGTCTCACTATGTGGGGGAAAAGTTATGTGACTAAATGATTTTACATATTTTCTATGGTGGCTGTTCGATTAATTGGTCTAAGAAAAGATTTTTTTACATATTTAAAAGGTAAGTGTAATAAGTTTTGGAAATTTTTGGTAAGGTTTTTGAAACTCTTATATGCTGAAGTGTGTGACTCACATTGTCCCTAAGAGTTTGTGTACCTAAAACATAACTCCTTGGGATTCAAAAGTCTCTTATGCTCATAAGCATAGATCAACTAGCTAGGTTTGATTTGGTGTGTAACCTAATTATAACTTATAGATAGAAGGAAATTGAGAAACTTTTGGATTTTATCAAAGCTTATTTAAATTATGAAATGTTTATCATGAAAAAATTAATTAAAAGAAAACAATAGTTATAGGTATTAAAATCATATAATTAGAATTTAATTTGTAATCAAAATTGTAAAATCTCTAATGTTACAATTTAAATTATCTTGCCGTAAGAAGTTAATTAAATATATTGGGGATTAAATTAAATTAATTCCGATTAATTGGGAATTTTCTTAATAGATGGTAAAATTAGATTCAATAGTTTTTGGATATTTAAATTATGAAATTAAGATTAAATTAAACTGTAAAGATAAAATATAAGTTACCATATGGTGAAAATAAAAAAGAATATTTACTTAAGGTAAATTTTATTTAAAGGAAATATAAAAAAATAAAAAGAATAATGAAAGGACCAACATGCCCTTCGGGCATAAAATGAAATTTCATTCTTTTTTTTATTCTTCCAATGTGTAAAAGGTAAAGAAAGAAACATAAAGCTTTACTCCCATGGGCGTGAGGTGATGATGTTTGATTGGAACTAGAATTTTCATCGAAACTCGAAATTGACCGCATTTTTAGAATTGTGGAAATGAAGTAGGTAAAATGGTAGCTTTAATTTCTAGTTGCGACTATCTTCTATAAAAACTGAGAATTGCATAAGGATGCGGGTTCTCAAATTCTTCTCAATTTAAGGTTCTTGTGCAATAAATAGAAAAACAAAAGTCTCTAAGGTCCAAATATGGTGTACAGTGTTAATGGGTTTTCGTTTCGGTGCGTTTAGGCGATGAACCAAGCGCCGACAAGTCGTTAGTCGAGGCAGAGCTTGAAAGAAGGAAAGAAACTAGTTGATGCAAGCTTTGAAATGAATTTGAGGTTGTTTCGGTAAAGTAGATTATATTTTTGGAAGTTGAAATGTTAAACCCACTTTGTAAATTCTTGATTTTAGATATTTGACTTATTTGGCATTGTGAAGGAAAGCTTAGGAGCTTGAAGACGATGTAAGGGAGTGTACTTGGTGTTAAGTATATTAAATTATATATGTGTATATATGATGTTAGATATTATTTAATTAAATTATGGTGATAAGTAATGAATTGATTGATGATGTGAGTATCATATTTTATGGTTGTAAATATATGAATATTGTTAAGAATTGTAAATTAAGAGTGGAAATGTTGTACTTAAAAGGTGTGAATGAGAAGTTATGATTTATATGAAATTGATGACATGTTTGTGTGCATTGATAAGAGAAATTATTTATGATTGTTAATTGAGAATAAAAAATGTAATTTGAAATGAGATAAAAGAGAAAGTATGCCTAAGTGTCCCATGGTGATGGTTGTAATGCCGAGACAAAATATTGTGAATTATTAAAAGAATGATGATATCTAATTTATACATGTGCATATTATGTGATGTGGACGGTCGATCAATAATGTTTTAAATAATTCACATGTATAAATTAGATATCATCATAATTTAGATATTGAATTAGATATATATATATATATATATATATATATATATATATATATATATATATATGAGATATATCTTATGAAAAAGGTTCTTCATATAAGAGTGAGAAGAACGAATATAGACTGTATAATCATACAATAAATGATTGAGATTAAAAGTTGTTTAAAGTCACATAATCACTTAAAAGGTCATAGAATACATCCTCTCTCTTCATACATACATACATATATATATATATATATATATATATATATATATATATATATATATATATGAGAGAGAGAGAGAAGGAACTGTGAACATCTTATGAAATGACATTACTATGAGCAGGTTAAGACGGAACCCTTAGATTAATAAGTATATATTTATGGACAAGTTTTGTTTTTACGGTATGATTATGTTGAATGATTATCATGATACAATAAAAACTGGATTTTGTCTTAATTAGGATAAAAACTGGATTTGGTTTCATATTTCTATAACAGTAACTTTGCTTCTTCATATTTATAGGTCTTATGCATGATATAGGGAAAAGTCCAAATAGGATCAGGTTTTCGCAATTTAATTTAACTTGACAAAGCACGTAAAGTTGGCGTGCACGAATGAAAGGAAACAAAATTTCTAGGCTCTCATAGATTGAGGTTGACCAATAATCGTCCTTAATTTTTACCCCTTCTTTAAAGTTTCAGTATGAAAATTTTAAATTTTCATTTTTCCAATCTATTAAAAAATTTAGTTAATTTAATTAAAATTTTCAGATTTTAAAACTGAAATATAATTAAAATATTGGCTTTTAAAATTAGATTTAACAAAAACTAAATTTAAATTTAAATAAAATCCAGATTTAAAAAACCAAATTTGACTAAATCTAGATTTTGAAATTTAGATTTGAACAAATCCATCTTTAAAAAATTGAATTTAAACCAAATCCAGTTTAACAAAAAAACAAATTTATTTTAAAATCCAATTTTAATAACTAATTTTAAATTAGATTTAGATTGAATTTCCACTTATCCAATCCATGCTCACCCTTAATTATCCAATCAATGCTCACCCCTAATAATGACAGACCTATTACTCAAAAGAAATCAGTGCGATACGGATTCCAACTACCTCAACAAAGGGACGAAATATTGAATTTCCTCTATTAAACACTTGGTTGCTTTGATTTTGAACAATTAATTAATTTAATCAAGGATATTTTACAGATTTGAAAACATACATCAAACCATAAACATTTCTATTAAACGACAAGAAAACACACACCATGTCGATTTGAATAAGTGCAAAAACACTTGTACAATAACTTATCCATTAAATTTTGACAAAATAAGTCACATCTTTTACATGTAACTAACTAATCCCTAAATCCTCATCAAAACTAAAGTTAAGAATTAACACAAATTACGTGGAATTTAATTCCTTTCGTTTAGGAAACACAGTCGAAGTCTAGTCCTACACATTGTGTAAGGATGTCAGATAACTTCTTTTTTTTATTCAATATATTCCAAAATCAACTGCATCACTCACCTTATATCTCTCTACCCCAGGTCATTCAAAAATATGCAATTCAAAAAAGTCAATGTCTATATATTATGTTAAAAATACGTTTCGGGCCTAAAATGAAACGAAATGACATTTTAAAACAAGTAACCGAACACCGGACAAGATATCAATCTCAAAATGTCAATTTGGTAAGAATAGACTAGGGACATGCCATGATCACCAATCATCACCATGTTACCAAGAAACTAAGAACTGCTTTAAACTGAAACCGGGCATAAAATAAAGATTGGAAAAAGAAATCCTGAAACAGAGAAAATAACCAACATAAAATATAAATAACAAGCAACAGGTTCTATGACAGGATAAAGGATCAAAATCTACCATCAAGGGTGTCAGGCAAATCTCACTACAAAACATAAATGACTTCCCCACAATTTGGGATCTATTCATCCTCTTGGCTGCGAAGTCTGGCTGTCTTGTTTGTCACAACAACATCAAGCTGGGCAGCTCTCTCAACTATTTCCTTCCTCTTCCTTGTGGATACATTGTGAGCAATCTCGGCACAATAGGTCCTACATTAACATTAAAAAAGAGAGACAAGCATTCAATATATGATATAATATATGACAGGAAATTTCAATTTCATAAAAATATAGAAGAATTATTTAAAATCTTCACCTGTTGTGCATCATTAGAAGTTCCAGGTCTTTCACATTGTTTACAACAAACTTCTTGAAACCATTGGGTAGATAGTGACGAGTTTTCTTGTCTGAACCATAACCAATGTTTGGCATCAAAACACATCCCTTGAACTTTCTCCTGACCCGAGAATCAATACCCTTTGGCCTGCGCCAGCTTGGCTGTTCAAAAACCAAAACATGGTTACAAACCATTTAACACTAGTGTCCATCACAGTAACTAACTGTAAACAGCAAAGAGGATGTACCGGCTACAACTTCACAAGCTTGCATAAATAACTAAAGTAACAAGGGGGGAAAACATAAATTGCACAAATTTTTTAAATGAAATTTTTAGAACCAAAAACTAGTTTCAACTATTCAAAAAGAATTGCTTTGACAACACTTTCATGTGTGTTAAACTTCAACAGAATAATTCATTGCAACTGCTTCATAAAACTAATAAATTATTTCCTGAAATCAAGAAAATACAAACTCAACTTGATCTTCTTACGTACGTAGAAGGTACTTGAAACCACATTTTTAAAAAAACAAAACATATACAATTCTGCAACCACAATACAAACTCAGAACTTAATCTTCCTTCTTACTATTGAAACAAATACATGTTTGTGCACATAACGTTTAAGACTCTGCAACCTTGATAGAAAGTTCATTATTATAGTTTTGAATAAAATACAAGAGAGATTATGCTTAAATCCAAACAGGGAACAAAAAGTGGGGGGGAAAGCTAAAGACAAAAACAACCAACTAAAGGGAAAAAACAATGGAAAGAAAACCATCAGAATATAGGAACAATGCATCAAGGGATTCTCAGATGACCATCGTGAGAAATTGTAAATCCAAATTCATCATATGGTTTTCAAGCTTAATATTATAATTCAATTTCAAAACCAAACAATAAAATCAACAACCAAAACAAAACCTAAGAACCCAACAACTAGTTCTGATCTGGAAAAAAAGAGATGCTGAAATATCAGAGAGATTAAGCTCAGATACAAACAGGGAACAAAAAGGGAGGAAAAAGATAAGACAAAAACATCCACTGAAGGGAAAAACAATGGAAAGAAAACCATCAGAATAAAGGAGCAATGCATCAAGGGATTCTCAGATGACCATCGTGAGAAATTGTAAATCCAAATTCATCATATGGTTTTCAAGCTTAATATTATAATTCAATTTCAAAACCAAACAATAAAATCAACAACCAAAACAAAACCTAAGAACCCAACAACTAGTTCTGATCTGGAAAAAAAGAGATGCTGAAATATCAGAGAGATTAAGCTCAGATACAAACAGGGAACAAAAAGGGAGGAAAAAGATAAGACAAAAACATCCACTGAAGGGAAAAACAATGGAAAGAAAACCATCAGAATAAAGGAGCAATGCATCAAGGGAATCTCAGATGATCATCGTGAGAAATTGTAAATCCAAATTCATCATATGGTTTTCAACCTTAAATTATAATTTAATTTCAAAACAAAACAATAAATTAACAACCTGTATAAATCAATATGCAACTCAGACGAAAGATGGTGATTTTAGTATATAACAATCACATATTAATCAAAATACTAAAGCAAATACATCACAGATTGCAGCCTAGTAATAGAATCCACCATAATCACAAACTATTTTGGGGGGAATGGACTACGCCGATTCTCAAATCATGAGCTGGAAAGATTATAAAACCGTGTAAATGGGGGATACTTAAACAAATAATTTCATGATTTATTAATTCACAAAACCAACGTACAAAGAGAGGAAAGAGATCAGATGGTAGTGCATGTTGGTAATCATCATAATTCCATGGCAGAACTGATGGATAAACATCATCAAATCTCATTGATATAAAACTTCTACAGTTAGGGGGAACAATAAACAGTGACACAGGCAAGAGAAGAGTTCTGACAAAAACATAAAATCAATACTCCAACAGCAGATAAAAGCAATAGAGACACTGTTCCTAGAATCCTAGTACTTCACGGACTAGACTTGGGCGACAGGGTAACTATCATCATTTCAACGAAATGGTAAATCACAAAATCTAAATAAAACAATAAAGTTCAAAATTAAAACACAGAAGGCACAAACGCAAAATGGGCAGAAACGACATTGAAGGAGAATGAAACATTGATGGGTGGTAACTGACCTTAACGGAGATCTTGCGGTCACTTTGGGGGCGCTTGAACCTCTTCACGCGCTTCTTCACGATCTTCTTCGAGAGTAGGGGCACCGCCATTTTCACCGCCGTCAATCCTTACCCTCACTCTTGAACCATTTAGAGGGAGCAGAGTTTTTATACCGGGTTCTAAACCTAGCCCGTGTTTCTTCTAAAATTTTGTGGGCTTTGGACCCAACTTTGTTAATTTATGGGCCCGAGCTGCGACACAAAAGAATGTTATTTGGAGTGTATTGAGAAAAGGCCATAAGCCCAACAAGGACACAGCAATACAAGGAGGAAACATGGTAGAGGATAAGAGATGGATAATAGCCAATAGGGTGATCCATTTACATGAGCCAATATCCCTCCAAAACAACCCACATAAATAATCAAGTTACTTTCTTCCAAAAAAAAAAAATCAAGTTACCATTTTCACCAAAAACAAAACCTGAACCACGCGGGGGATATAAAAAAAAAAACTTATTTGTGGAAAAAAAAACTTAAATGTTCAAGTTTATATGTCAACTAATTAAATCATAGTACATGTAAGACAAGTCTTGTTTGGTGTCGTGTAATCTATATCATTAATTTTTTAACTAGAGTTGAGGGAAAAAATAACTTTGGCACCTTTTGTAAATGTTCAGAATCAAATTTATAAACACATTAGCCTAAAAAATGCTACATTTTTCTTAAAAAATATCACGTAAAAGTTCATCTATGTAAACCAAAATATCCAAAAAAACTCATTGTCTATTTTAAATAAAGTGGATAATTGAAACATAGATATATACATTTGTGTAATTTCGTACTCGTTACAAGTTTTAATATAATTTTTAAATTAAAATATGTTTGAGTTTAATCAATTGTGTATTTCTTTATTTTCAATTATTTTATATTGAAGAATATAGTTAAAGAATACATGAGGAACCTCTCCATGAGATAATTACCTTCCCTTTATTGAAGTCCCCTTTAAAGGGAACTTTATGGTTTTTAGTGACCACACTTTTTCATATTCATTAGATTTGCTCTCCCATAATCACATAATCACATGAGTATAATTTAATTGATTTCCTTTTCAGGTTTTGGTTTCGGTTGGATAGAAAAAGCTCTTGTGAACTTTGAGCCATGACATTTATCAACAGTTGAATTTGTCTCTCCACCTGCCTTTTTCTTGTCTCTAAAGTTTCTATACCCTTATCCTTTTACTTTCCTTGCCTATATCCATCTTGATTTGGCATATAAGAGGGCTAATAGGCTTGATTTTGTCGGAAGCTTGGTTGGCCTTGCTTACCACCAAAGGGGAGTTTAGATGGTTCCTCCAATTGTGGGTTATTGCCCATAAAGTTTACATCCTTCTAACATTGTCATAGTGGACTTTATCATGCAAGTGTCTTCAATATGGCTTATAGAACAACATCAGTTATAGTCTTGTGCTTTTTTATCAATATTTTCAGAACCGGACTGGTCATTAAACCGGTGAAGGCACCGGTTCATGAAAACCGTGTTAAAATCAGAGTTCAACTATGGTTGAACCGGTAGTATTAAAGAATTGACCCGGACCGGACACCTTAACGGTTCAAAGTTCAACCGGTCAGACCGGATTGGTTTTGATAACAATGTTTTTTCTTAACTTTCTTCACAAGAGTTGTCACTTACTTGGTTAGTACTTCCACTTACCCATTTAACATAATGGCTTCATTAACCCCGTACAAGCCACTTAGAACACCTTGGTCTTTCTTTCTCGCATGCTTGTCATTTGTGCCCCTCCCCATGTACTGGAGGTCAAGTTGTGTACAATTCTTCATTCCTCATATGGTGGTGATTTACAAGTCCTCCATTATAAGTTGCATTTGTTATTGCACGATTAGTAGTAGATAAAAACGAGCAAAAGGTTTCTACCAACCAATGGTTCTGGTAGCCATGGTTGGGACACTATCTCAATAGCCCACACATCACAAAAAAAATTATCCTTTGTATTCGGTGAAACTAGCATCTCTGCTTAGACTATGTGATGGTCCCTTACAGAGGCAATGATTGTGAGATAGGTAATTGAAACATTTGCATATCTTTATTTTCAAAAGAACCATGTGGAGACTGATTGCATCAAAATGGCAAATTGGTGGAAATCCTACAGGGACGAGCTTACATATTTTTGTGATATGCTTCATGATTTTGTTATTTTTTTTGTTGTGAACTCCTTGTCTTGAAGTGTTTATCATGTGGGTATGAGGCTAATAGAGTAGCTAATTTCTTAGCCAAACTTGCTCTTGACATTATTCTTGATGGACCAATACCCATTAGTATATCAATCTCTTTAAACTCATGATGTTATTCTTACATCTTGTTAATAAAATACTACCATCTTAAAGAAAACATATATTCTTGATATATTTTCTCATATATCCTATTACCCTTAAAAGTGATTTTTTTTCTTGATTCTCAGAGGTCTAATTCACATAGAATTAAGATACACAAAATATTTCAAAGTTATATACTCCCCTGTATGCCTAAATAAGATTTATCAAATTATATAAATATTTTAGCTCATACACTCATTCTTGTAGACTTTATGGAACTTGCTCCAAGCATGATTTTTGAGATTTTTACCATTCATGTTAATGGTGTCGTGTCCTAGCTCATACACTCATTCTTGTAATCTTCTTGGAACTTACTCTATATTATATTTTTTTAGTTCAACATGATTTTGAGACTTATATACCTTTTTCACTATTTATTTCCTGTTTTCCCATGGGTGAGGTGGGGAAAGATTAACTATAGACATATAAGCTTCCAAATGGTTTCTCTTACTATAGAGTAAGATGCTGAATAAAACACATGATTTTTGAGCATTTGTATTTATTTTTGTCCTCATGTTATGTCTCAGAGTTGATCCTTTGTTTCATTCATTCATTCATTCTAGCTTGTTATCCAGCTACAATCCAACGAGCCTACACTTAAGAAAAAAATCTAAATATTAATAATAAAGTAATTTATATTTTGATTTATATATTAATTACTATTCCATTAATTACACTACAATTTTTTGACAAAATAAGGCCCATGGAAAACGTTCTAAATGTAGTCATAAATAGACATTTTAAAATGGTGTTACGTAACTTGTCTAGTTTTTTCAATCTCACTATATTTATTGCTTTATCACTCACTCACTTTTTTTTTTTGGTAAAATCACAAGCTTTCTTATATCTCTCCACTTAGTCATCCAATAATATGCCCTTCAAAATAGTCACATTGTTGATATGTTAATATCTTGTTACATATTATTTTCAAAACAAGTTTCAGCCCAAATCCACTACAGCATTTTAAAACAGATTTTGCTGTATCAGGCCATCGAGCTATTACATGTTGACATCATTTACGTACGAACCAATCGTAACTAATCACAAATTATACTAACAAGCCGCCTAAAAAACAACTGCTTTGAATCTAAAATCGAACATAAATTGAAGATTGGAGTAAGAAATCTTGTAACATAGAAAATAAGCAACAAGGTTTAGGCCAGAATAAAGGATCAAAATCTACCATCAAGGGTGTCCAGCAAATTTCACTACAAAACATAAATGACTTTCCCACAGTTTGGGATCTATTCATCCTCTTGGCTGTGAAGTCTGGCTATCTTGTTTGTCACAACAACATCAAGCTGGGCAGCTCTCTCAACTATTTCCTTCCTCTTCCTTATGGATACATTGTGAGCAATCTCGGCACAATAGGTCCTACATTAACATTAAAAAAGAAAGATAAGCATTCAATATATGATATAATACATGATAGGAAATTTCAATCTCACAAAAATATAGAAGAATTCTTTAAAATCTTAACCTGTTGTGCATCATTAGAAGTTCCAGGTCTTTCACATTGTTTACAACAAACTTCTTGAAACCATTGGGTAGATAGTGACGAGTTTTCTTGTCTGAACCATAACCAATGTTTGGCATCAAAACACATCCCTTGAACTTTCTCCTGACCCGAGAATCAATACCCTTCGGCCTGCGCCAGCTTGGCTGTTCAAAAACCAAAATATAGTTACAAACCATTTAACACTAGTGTCCATCACAGTAAGTAACTGTCAACAGCAAAGAGGATGTACTGGCTACAACTTCACAAGCTTGCATAAATAACTAAAGTAACAAGGGGGAAAACATAAATCGCACAAATTTTTTAAATGAAATTTTTAGAACCAAAAACTAGTTTCAACTATTAAAAAAGAATTGCTTTGACAACACTTTCATGTGTGTTTAACTTCAATAGAATAATTCATTGCAACTGCTTCATAAAACTCATAAATTATTTCCTGAAATTACGAAAATACAAACTCAACTTGATCTTCTTACATACGTAGAAGGTACTTGAAATCACATTTTTTAAAAAAACAAAACACATACAATTCTGCAACCACAATACAAACTCAGAACTTAATCTTCCTTCTTACTATTGAAACAAATACATGTTTGTGTACGTAAACTCTGCAACCTTGATAGAAAATTCATAATTATAGTTTTGAATAAAATAGCAGAGAGATTATACTCAAATCCAAACAGGGAAGAAAAAGGGGAAAAAGAAGCTAAAGATAAAAACACCCATTAAAGAGAAAAAAACAATGGAAAGAAAACCATCAGAATAAAGGAGCAATGCATCAAGTGAATCTCAGATGACCATCGTGGGAAATTGTAAATCCAAATTCATCATATGGTTTTCAACCTTAAAATTATAATTCAATTTCAAAACTAGAGAATAACATTTACAACCAAACCTAAGAACAGAGCAACGTGGTTCATGATTTCTTAATTCGCAAAACCAACGTACAAAAACATAAAAGAGATCAGATGGTAGTGCATGTTGGTAATCATCATAATTCCATTGCAGAATTGATGGATAAACATCATCACATCCCATTGATATAAAAATTCTACAGTTAGGGGGAAACCATAAACAGTGACACAGGCACAAAAGGGCTCTGACAAAAACATAAAATCAATACTCCAACAGGAGATAAAATGACGCAACACATTTGCAAAATTATAAAAAAAAATACTGTTTGAAAATGGGAGGATCGGATAAAGACTGTCAATCACCATCTTACATCATTTTAGTGCAAATTAAGACTCGGGCGACAGGGTAACCATCATCCTTTCAACGAAATGGTAAAACACAAAATATAAAACAAAAACAACAACAAAAACAAAACCTAAAATTTGAGTTCAAAATTAAAAACAAAAAAGGCACAAACGCAAATTGGTAGAAATGACATCAAAGGTGAGTGAAACGTTGATGGGTTGTAACTGACCTTAACGGAGATCTTACGATCGCTTTGGGGGCGCTTGAACCTCTTCACGCGCTTCTTCACAATCTTCTTCGAGAGCAAGGGTACCGCCATTTTTACTCACCTGTAACAATTAGGGTTTCCCAACGTGAGGTGTATTAGCCTCATGCTTTATATATAACGATTGAGATGGGCCAGGGTTTTCAAAGCCAGGTTCCAAACCTAACCCGTTTTCATTTTTTTTAATTTTGTGGGCTTTAAGTTTGAACCCGACACCATTAATATTTTTTAGGCCCAATTTTAGGGGTCAACATCATGGGATAAGTATAAATCCAATTATGACAAAAAAAAGTATAAATCCAATTTAAAATCACTTATTAATATTAAATTTTAAAATAAATTTATTTTTTTATGCTAAACTGAATTTAGTCTAAATCTAATTTTTTAAAAATGGATTTGTCCAAATTCAAATTTCAAAATCCAAGTTTAGTCAAATCTGATTTTTTAAATCTGGATTTTCTCTAAATCTGGATTTTATCTAAATTTAAATTTAAATCTGGTTTTTGTTGATCCAATTTTAAAAACCAATTTGTTTTAATTATATTCCAGTTTTAAAATCTGAAAATTTTAACTAAATTAACTATCTTTTTTTAATACTACCTAAGAATTGGGGAAATTAAAAATTTTCATACTGAAAATTTAAAAAATAGGTAAAAATTATAGACGATTATTGGTCAACCTCAAGAGCCCAGAAATTCTATTTCCTTGTGCATGCCAGTAACTTTTCATGCTTTTTCAAGGTAAATTTAATTGCGAAAACCTGATCCTATTTAGACTTTTCCCTATATCATGCATAAGACCTATAAATATGAAGAAGCAAAGTTACTGTTACAGGAATATGAAACCAAAGTTTTTATCCTAATTAGACAAAATCCAGTTTTTATGATGTAATCTGTAAGAGACATCCCTGTAAAAATGGAGTCAACTAGAAGTCAATCATTGCCTTCACGAGTGAACACTGAGCAACTATGCTGCCGAAACTGATTGGATCTTTTGCTAAGGTGGTATGCCAAGCCAAGTCTTCGTCATGTCATATTGGTTAAACTAATTGCAGCTGAGGGAACAATCTGGGAACATAGCAAGCAATGTTTAGAACGGAACCACTATAGATACATCAAAAGGAAAGCACAAATGTAACCAACAAAATGGATAGGAAAGCTCATGCCAATCTTAACAATTTCTTTCATCAACCAGCCACAGAGAATATTCCATTTTTAAGGTTTTGGTCAACAAGGACATACGTTAAAATTTATGAAATCCAATCTGAAGTCTGGTAAAGAATCTTAGTCACCATCACCATGCTCCCAAACCATTATTTTCAGCTAATAGGATTGGTCATACGGTTTAACGGCCAAAGTTTCTTAGCACATAATAACCGTTAGTTGGGTCCTGATAACCAATATCCAAAGGATATCGTTTTAGGATAATGTTTTTAACATTTCCCTGATCTGTTATCTAGTTGATTTTTCGTATTTATCATATCTCAGCACCTAGTAGCAATGAAATACAATGTCATCAAATTCCACATGAAGACCTATGCTAAGAATTAAGAATGATAGAAACTTTTGTACATCACAGACAACAGTCCACAGATGCTTTTGGCAACAATTTGATCAACTTGTGAAAGGCAAAATAAATAACAGAACTTGAAGCATGTGAAATAATAATCTAAAACTCAGCTCACATAAAGTTGGATATGATAAGGTGAGCATTACCCTTATATAATTAATCTGCTATTTTATTAATCCAAAACAAAGGCTGTATGATCAAGTAAACTCTCAAATCATGTTTTATAGCTTTGTACCAGTATGGCTTTATGATGATAGTCTTCAATCATCATCAAGCAGCACATGATCACTATCTCGGCAAGAAACCACTTCTGCAAAAGGAAGAAATATATATAGTTAATTATCTTTCTGGGTGCATTCCATGTCTGAACAATTACATGCTTCCTAAGTGAAGGTCATGTTAACTGTATTTTCAGCAAATAAAAAAAGGGTCACTGCAACTTACCAGATAGTAATTATATCAAAGCCCAAGGTTGTTAATATATATGCCACCTGGTGAAGCTGCAAAAATTATCAAATTATACTTTAATAATAATGAATAAAAGTACAAAGAATTGAAGTGAAAGTTGTTCTACAAATTTCATTTGGTAAAAATGATAAGCCACTGTCCTGAACAAAAAGCTCTATCATGTTATGTTCTGCAGGTGAAAATTGAAAATATTTCATTTATGAAGGCTGTGTGGGATATGCAGGCTGAAAATCTTATCAAATTTCAGTGTACAAGGATTTACCAACCACATAGCATATATAGACTAAATGAAAAGAGAAGAAAACACTATGCAACATACAGGGGACGCCTATATTCATCAAAATACTGATGACTATCTACAAAGACAATAACATAGAGAGCATAAACTATTCCTAGAACAGATGATGAACTCAACCTGCAACAACAATGCAATCAAATTATAAACACGATCATAAAACCAGTTAAAAAAGAAAAAATAAATACATCTTGAGAATGAACATTGATCTGAGCATAATAATGGTATTGTAGAAATTTTTTCCATTAATTACTGGATATTGTAGTCAATCTATTGAGAAAGCAAAATGTGAAGAAAACCCGCTCTAGCTGATGTTGCAGGATGAAAACGAATAAGAAGAGAGAAGTAGTGACCTGTGCCTTGTCGACGAGCTGAACGAAGAGTCGACCAACGGGAAGAAGAGACTCGTAGGTGTAGGAGTAGTTGATGCCGATGTGGACGCAGCAGTAATGGAAGAGGACGCGGCCGTCGGCGAAAAGGACGCGGCCGTCGGCGGTGAGGCCGGCGATGGCGATGGCGACGCCGATGTGGTCGTCGAGCTAGAAGATCTTCTTCTGGTGAGAGGAGAGTTCAAAGCTCGTGAATGGTGATGACGAAGGAGGGCGCTCAGTGAGGGAGGGATTGGAATGTATATATTTGAGAATAATATGAATTTATTTTTTTATCTAGTTTATCTTTTAATGGATTCAGATTTTAAAAAATCTGTTTTAATTTTATACAAAATGGATTTTATGAATTCAGTTTTAAATTTTTTTTTTGACAATGTAAATTTAGTTTTTAAAAAGCTAACTTTTTTAATTTAGATGTAGAATCTAGAATTTTACACACCCCTCATTATACCTATCGTTACATTCAAAATTTCAAAACATTTTGTGAGGTGGATTACTAAATTAATTTTCAGCTACATGAAAGTAATATTTCAATTATTCTACTATTGTCATCCCATACAAGACACTTGTTCGGTAACACTTGAGGAAAAAAATCAAAGGTGTTGAACTATGTATGTTGAATGACTTACATTTTGAAAACAAGGTAAATGCTTTTCAACCTTGGTTTTGAAATGATTAATTATATAATCTCCCTTAAACTTAAGTAACTTCTCTAAAGGATAAAAAAACATAGGAACTAATCAAATTTCATAATGATAACTAAGACATTTAACGTATTTCTCAAAAGAATAAAAAAAAACATCATATATAATCAAATTTCATAAAGATTAAGACTGTGTTTTAAATGAAGGACAATATTATGGTTTTAAAGTATGAAGGGTCTAATGTAGTGGCAACTCCGAATGTAGTAAATATAACATCAATTTGGCAAAGACATTTGTCGTGAGACACTCAATTCATCAACAAATTATATGTATAATCGCATTAGCAAATGTTTTATTAAATTATTCTAATTATTTTTCAAAATGTATATTCTCCTTGTGAAGCATTTCATATAAATTTGAAAGATGTTGATTATATGGCAGTTGTGTGAAATGCAATTGATTTGAAAGTATGATTGGCTGGAGCATATTTCAAAATACAAAAAAGGGTCTTGGTTGTTTGAAAGCATGATTAGTTATCATTTTTAGTTTGTTACTATTTATGAAAGAAAAATTTTAAAATACAAATTAATACTATATTTAATTGGGTGAATACATATTAATTTGTATTATGTTTTAATATTAAATGGACCTATTAAAAAATTTAAATACGATAAAGATTAATTTTTGTTAACTTATATATGTTTTGAAGTTAATGTGAGGGACTAAACAAAAATATTTGAATAGCAAAAAATGTATTCTCACAGTCCAAATAAAATAAGAGATCGGATATTGTATTTGTTTGTAATTAATAATTAATAGAAATTCATAAAACTACGGGCTCACAACCCCACTAAACCCAACGTGAGGACAAAAATAAATAGGAATGCTCAAAAATTATTTCAAATATGAATGCATTCAAGTTTATCACAATAATGTGTTTTCTTGAGCATCTCACTTTAGAATAAAAGAAAAACTATTTAGATGTTTATGTTTAAAGTTCGACCTTCCCTCACCCAAGAAAAAACTGAAGATAAATAGTTTAAAAAACTATAGAAATTTTGGAAGAAGTAATACAAATCAATCTAAAGTCAATGCCCAAGACAAAATACCAATAATATGAATGGTAAAAATATCATTATCATGCTCAACTAGAAAAAAAAATAGAGTAAGTTCCAAATGTATAGCAAGAATAAGCATTTATATATATATAGTTGGATAGTTTAAAAAATATTATTTAGACTCAAGTGGGAACATGTCATTACGTCTTGATTATCTTAATTTTATGTGAAGATATGTAAATAAATCTATGTTGGATTTAATTAAATTTAAATTTTTAAGGGTGAGAGGATATATAAAAAATTTATGTTAGATTTAATTAAAAATAGTAGTTGGAAATGTTTAAGAGAATAATTAAAGGGGTTTCACTTCACTTTTTTAGAATGGTATACAAAATTTTCTATTTGCGTTTTGAGTTATAATTCTTCTTAGCTTTTATATGAGTTTAGATATTTCTCACATCCATGATTAAACTTATTGCTCGTTTGCTGATAAAAAAAAAAGTGGGAGCATATCACTTTGAGCAACAAAAATTATCGTTAAAGATTTAATTTAATTGTATTATTTATTAACAAAACTTAAGTCATGGTTTGAGTTAGAATAACTAAAAATAATTCATTTAATGTAATCAAATTTTTTTAAACTAAAAATTAAAACATGGTTTTAGTTAAAATAACTAATTATTACACATTGTCATTTACGTTATCAACAATGGAGCTAAAGATACGTTTGATGGAAAATGCACAACAATAATCTTGTATGTATTTTTTTTATATAATTAAGAGATATAAAAGGAAAAACAAAGGTGAAATAAAACAATTCATGTTATAAGAAAAAAAAATTGTAAAGCTGCCGAGAAAATATCTCGACTAAGATATGCAGTTTGAAAGTTGAGAGGAATATAAATTCGGGGAAGGAGTTATGAAAATAAAAAAAATTTAAAAATTAAAATTGATCTTATTTAAATTATGAAATGTTTATCATGAAAAAATTAATTAAAAGAAAACAATAATTGTAGGTATTAAAATCATATAATTAGAATTTAATTTGTAATCAAAATTGTAACATTTGTTAAAATTTAAATTATCTTGCCGCACAAAGTTAATTAAATATTATTAGGGATTAAATTAAATTAACTTAGATTAATTAGGAATTATCTTAATAGGCGGTAAAATTAGAGTAATTAATTTTGGATATTAAAATTATGAAATTGAGATTAAATTAAACTGTAGGGGTAAACTATAAGTTACCATGTGATGAAAGTAAAAAGAATAGTTACTTAAGGTAAATTTTTAAAAGAAATATACAAAGAACAATGAAAGGACCAACATGCCCTTGGGGCATAAAATGAAATTTCATTCCTTTTTCTCTCCTTCCATGCGAGTAAAAGGTAGAGAAAGAAACAGAAAACTTTTCTCTCATGGCCGTGAGGTGATGGTGTTTGATTGGAACTAGAATTCTCATCGAAACTCAAAATTGACTGTGTTTTTGGAATCGTGAAACGAGGTAATGGTAGCTTCAATTTCTAGTTTAACTGAAAATTGCATAAGGTTCTTGAATTCTTCTAGGTTTAAGGTTCTTATGCAACAAATAGAAGAACGTAAGTCTCTAAAGTCCAAATATGGTGTCCGGTGTTAACGGGTTTTCGTTTCAGTGCGTTTAGTGATGAACCAAGTACTAACAAGTCGTTAGTCGGGGCGGAGCTTGAAAGAAGGAAAGAAACTAATTGATGTAGGCTTCGAAAACCTTCAAAAATGAATTTGAAGTTGTTTCTGTATAGCAGATTATATTTTTTAAAAGTACGCTAAACTCACTTCGTAAATTCTTGATTTTAGATATTTGACTTATTTGCCATTGTGAAGGAAAGCTCAAGAGCTTGGAAACGATGTAAGGAAGTGTACTTGGTTAATGAAAACAAGATTAATGACAATTTCGACATATAGGAAAATGGTAAGATAGTTTAAGTATATTAAATTATATATGTGTATATATGATGTTAGATATTAATTAATTAAGTTATGGTGATAAGTAATGAATTTATTGATGATGTGAGTGTCATATTTGATGGTTGTAAATATATGAATATTGTTAAGAATTGTAAAGTAAGAGTGGAAATGTTGTACTTAAAATGTGTGAATGAGAAGTTATGATTTATATAAAATTGATGACATGTTTGTCTGCATTATTGATAATCGAAAATGTGATCTGAAATGAGGTAAAAGAGAAAGTATGCCTGAGTGGCTTGATTAGAGATCACGGGGTGATGGTTGTAATGTCAGGACAAAATATTGTGAATTGTTTGAAAGAATAATGATATCTAATTGATATAATTGATATATGTGCATATTATGTGGTGTGGACGATCGATCAGTAATGTTTATATATAAATTAATAAATATTATAAATATACTATTCAAATGATATTTATTAGGAAAAATGATTTTTATGGTATAAATATAACTAAAAATATTTAATAATTTATTAAATATTATATATTATTAAAATATATGGTTATTATTAAAAGTAGTTTTTCTTAATGAACATTATAATATTACTAAATATATTGAATAATATATTTTAAAAATATTTAATAATAACACATGTTATTAAAATATTTAATAATATTTATAATATTGTTAACTATATTTATAATAAATACATTGTTAATAATATTTGATAAAATTATAATTACAAATATTTTCAATAATATGTTGATGTTATTAAATATATTCTGGTTGATGTTATATACATTAATATTTACCTTTTGTATTAAAGTTCAACCTAAGTTTAGTGGTTAAAAGAGTTTTTCCTTGTGTTAAAGTTACCAAGTATAACAAATTTGAATTGTCTCACTATGTGGGGGAAAAGTTATGTGACTAAATGATTTTACATATTTTCTATGGTGGCTGTTCGATTAATTGGTCTAAGAAAAGATTTTTTTACATATTTAAAAGGTAAGTGTAATAAGTTTTGGAAATTTTTGGTAAGGTTTTTGAAACTCTTATATGCTGAAGTGTGTGACTCACATTGTCCCTAAGAGTTTGTGTACCTAAAACATAACTCCTTGGGATTCAAAAGTCTCTTATGCTCATAAGCATAGATCAACTAGCTAGGTTTGATTTGGTGTGTAACCTAATTATAACTTATAGATAGAAGGAAATTGAGAAACTTTTGGATTTTATCAAAGCTTATTTAAATTATGAAATGTTTATCATGAAAAAATTAATTAAAAGAAAACAATAGTTATAGGTATTAAAATCATATAATTAGAATTTAATTTGTAATCAAAATTGTAAAATCTCTAATGTTACAATTTAAATTATCTTGCCGTAAGAAGTTAATTAAATATATTGGGGATTAAATTAAATTAATTCCGATTAATTGGGAATTTTCTTAATAGATGGTAAAATTAGATTCAATAGTTTTTGGATATTTAAATTATGAAATTAAGATTAAATTAAACTGTAAAGATAAAATATAAGTTACCATATGGTGAAAATAAAAAAGAATATTTACTTAAGGTAAATTTTATTTAAAGGAAATATAAAAAAATAAAAAGAATAATGAAAGGACCAACATGCCCTTCGGGCATAAAATGAAATTTCATTCTTTTTTTTATTCTTCCAATGTGTAAAAGGTAAAGAAAGAAACATAAAGCTTTACTCCCATGGGCGTGAGGTGATGATGTTTGATTGGAACTAGAATTCTTATCGAAACTCGAAATTGACCGCATTTTTAGAATTGTGGAAATGAAGTAGGTAAAATGGTAGCTTTAATTTCTAGTTGCGACTATCTTCTATAAAAACTGAGAATTGCATAAGGATGCGGGTTCTCAAATTCTTCTCAATTTAAGGTTCTTGTGCAATAAATAGAAAAACAAAAGTCTCTAAGGTCCAAATATGGTGTACAGTGTTAATGGGTTTTCGTTTCGGTGCGTTTAGGCGATGAACCAAGCGCCGACAAGTCGTTAGTCGAGGCAGAGCTTGAAAGAAGGAAAGAAACTAGTTGATGCAAGCTTTGAAATGAATTTGAGGTTGTTTCGGTAAAGTAGATTATATTTTTGGAAGTTGAAATGTTAAACCCACTTTGTAAATTCTTGATTTTAGATATTTGACTTTGACACCTTTTGTAAATGTTCAGAATCAAATTTATAAACACATTAGCCTAAAAAATGCTACATTTTTCTTAAAAAAATATCACGTAAAAGTTCATCTATGTAAACCAAAATATCCAAAAAGCTCATTGTCTATTTTAAATAAAGTGGATAAGTGAAACATAGATACATACATTTGTGTAATTTGGTACTCGTTACAAGTTTTAATATAATTTTTAAATTAAAATATGTTTGAGTTTAATCAATTGTGTATTTCTTTATTTTCAATTATTTTATATTGAAGAATATAGTTAAAGAATACATGAGGAACCTCTCCATGAGATAATTACCTTCCCTTTATTGAAGTTCCCTTTAATGGGAACTTTATGGTCTTTAGTGACCACACTTTTTCATATTCATTAGATTTGCTCTCCCATAATCACATATGAGTATAATTTAATTGATTTCCTTTTTAGGTTTTGGTTCCGGTTGGATAAGAAAAGCTCTTGTGGACTTTGAGCCATGACATTTATCAACGGTTGAATTTGGCTCTCCACCTACCTTTTTCTTGTCTCTAAAGTTTCTATACCCTTATCCTTTTACTTTCCTTGCTTATATCCATCTTGATTTGGCATATAAGAGGGCTAATAGGCTTGATTTTGTCGGAAGCTTGGTTGGCCTTGCTTACCCCCTAAGGGGAGTTTAGATGGTTCCTCCAATTGGGGGTTATTGCCCACAAAGTTTACATCTTTTTAACATTGTCATAGTGGACTTTATCATGCAAGTGTCTTCAATATGGCTTATAGAACAACATCAGTTATAGTCTTGTGCTTTTTTATCAATATTTTCAGAACCGGACCGGTCATTAAACTGGTGAAGGCACCGGTTCATAAAAACCGTGTTAAAATCGGGGTTCAACCATGGTTGAACCGGTAGTATTAAAGAATTGACCCGGACCGGTCACCTTAGCGGTTCAAGGTTCAACCGGTCGGACCGGTTTGGTTTTGATAACAATGTTTTTTCTTAACTTTCTTCACAAGAGTTGTCACTTACTTGGTTAGTACTTCCACTTACCCGTTTAACATAATGGCTTCATTAACCCCGTACAAGCCACTTAGAACACCTCGATCTTTCTTTCTCGCATGCTTGTCATTTGTGTCCCTCCCCATGTACTGGAGGTCAAGTTGTGTACAATTCTTCATTCCTCATATGGTGGTGATTCACAAGTCCTCCATTATAAGTTGCATTTGTTATTGCACGATTAGTAGTAGATAAAAACGAGCAAAAGGTTTCTACCAACCAATGGTTCTGGTAGCCATGGTTGGGACACTATCTCAATAGCCCACACATCATAAAAAAAACTATCCTTTGTATTCGGTGAAACTAGCATCTCTGCTTAGACTATGTGATGGTCCCTTACAGAGGCAATGATTGTGAGATAGGTAATTGAAACATTTGCATATCTTTATTTTCAAAAGAACCATGTGGAGACTGATTGCATCAAAATGGCAAATTGGTGGAAGTCCTACAGGGACGAGCTTACATATTTTTGTGATATGCTTCATGATTTTGTTATTTTTTTTTGTTGTGAACTCCTTGTCTTGAAGTGTTTATCATGTGGGTAGGAGGCTAATAGAGTAGCTAATTTATTAGCCAAACTTGCTCTTGACATTATTCTTGATGGATGAATACCCATTAGTATATCAATCTCTTTAAACTCATGATGTTATTCTTACATCTTGTTAATAAAATACTACCATCTTAAAGAAAACATATATTCTTTATATATTTTCTCATATATCCTATTACCCTTAAAAGTGATTCTTTTTTCTTGATTCTCCGAGGTCTAATTCACATAGAATTAAGATACACAAAATATTTCAAAGTTATATACCCCCCTATATGCCTAAATAAGATTTATCAAATTATATAAATATTTTAGCTCATACAATTATTCTTGTAGACTTTATGGAACTTGCTCCAAGCATGATTTTTGAGATTTTTACCATTCATGTTAATGGTGTCTTGTCCTAGCTCATACACTCATTCTTGTAATCTTCTTGGAACTTACTCTATATTATATTTTTTAGTTCAACATGATTTTGAGACTTATATACCTTTTTCACTATTTATTTCCTGTTTTCCCATGGGTGAGGTGGGGAAAGATTAACTATAGACATATAAGCTTCCAAATGGTTTCTCTTACTATAGAGTAAGATGCTGAATAAAACACATGATTTTTGAGCATTTGTATTTATTTTTGTCCTCATGTTATGTCTCAGAGTTGATCCTTTGTTTCATTCATTCATTCATTCTAGCTTGTTATCCAGCTACAATCCAACGAGCCTACACTTAAGAAAAAAATCTAAATATAAATAATAAAGTAATTTATATTTTGATTTATATATTAATTACTATTCCATTAATTACACTACAATTTTTTGACAAAATAAGGCCCATGGAAAACGTTCTAAATGTAGTCATAAACAGACATTTTAAAATGGTGTTACGTAACTTGTCTAGTTTTTTCAATCTCACTATATTTATTGCTTTATCACTCACTCACTTTCTTTTTTTGGTAAAATCACAAGCTTTCTTATATCTCTCCACTTAGTCATCCAATAATATGCCCTTCAAAATAGTCACATTGTTGATATGTTAATATCTTCTTACATATTATTTTCAAAACAAGTTTCAGCCCAAATCCGCTACAGCATTTTAAAACAAATTTTGCTGTATCAGGCCATCGAGCTATTACATGTTGACATCATTTACGTACGAACCAATCATAACTAATCACAAATTATACTAACAAGCGGCCTAAAAAACAACTGCTTTGAATCTAAAATCAAACATAAATTGAAGATTGGAGTAAGAAATCTTGTAACATAGAAAATAAGCAACAAGGTTTAGGCCAGAATAAAGGATCAAAATCTACCATCAAGGGTGTCCAGTAAATTTCACTACAAAACATAAATGACTTTCCCACAGTTTGGGATCTATTCATCCTCTTGGCTGCGAAGTCTAGCTGTCTTGTTTGTCACAACAACATCAAGCTGGGCAGCTCTCTCAACTATTTCCTTCCTCTTCCTTGTGGATACATTGTGAGCAATCTCGGCACAATAGGTCCTACATTAACATTAAAAAAGAAAGATAAGCATTCAATATATGATATAATACATGACAGGAAATTTCAATCTCACAAAAATATAGAAGAATTCTTTAAAATCTTAACCTGTTGTGCATCATTAGAAGTTCCAGGTCTTTCACATTGTTTACAACAAACTTCTTGAAACCATTGGGTAGATAGTGACGAGTTTTCTTGTCTGAACCATAACCAATGTTTGGCATCAAAACACATCCCTTGAACTTTCTCCTGACCCGAGAATCAATACCCTTCGACCTGCGCCAGCTTGGCTGTTCAAAAACCAAAACATAGTTACAAACCATTTAACACTAGTGTCCATCACAGTAAGTAACTGTAAACAGCAAAGAGGATGTACTGGCTACAACTTCACAAGCTTGCATAAATAACTAAAGTAACAAGGGGGAAAACATAAATCGCACAAATTTTTTAAATGAAATTTTTAGAACCAAAAACTAGTTTCAACTATTAAAAAAGAATTGCTTTGACAACACTTTAATGTGTGTTTAACTTCAATAGAATAATTCATTGCAACTGCTTCATAAAACTCATAAATTATTTCCTGAAATTACGAAAATACAAACTCAACTTGATCTTCTTACATACGTAGAAGGTACTTGAAATCACATTTTTTAAAAAAACAAAACACATACAATTCTGCAACCACAATACAAACTCAGAACTTAATCTTCCTTCTTACTATTGAAACAAATACATGTTTGTGTACGTAAACTCTGCAACCTTGATAGAAAATTCATAATTATAGTTTTGAATAAAATAGCAGAGAGATTATACTCAAATCCAAACAGGGAAGAAAAAGGGGAAAAAGAAGCTAAAGATAAAAACACCCATTAAAGAGAAAAAAACAATGGAAAGAAAACCATCAGAATAAAGGAGCAATGCATCAAGTGAATCTCAGATGACCATCGCGAGAAATTGTAAATCCAAATTCATCATATGGTTTTCAACCTTAAAATTATAATTCAATTTCAAAACTAAAGAATAACATTTACAACCAAACCTAAGAACAGAGCAACGTGGTTCATGATTTCTTAATTCGCAAAACCAACGTACAAAAACATAAAAGAGATCAGATGGTAGTGCATGTTGGTAATCATCATAATTCCATTACAGAATTGATGGATAAACATCATCACATCCCATTGATATAAAAATTCTACAGTTAGGGGGAAACCATAAACAGTGACACAGGCACAAAAGGGCGCTGACAAAAACATAAAATCAATACTCCAACAGCAGATAAAATGACGCAACACATTTGCAAAATTATAAAAAAAAATACTGTTTGAAAATGGGAGGATCGGATAAAGAATGTCAATCACCATCTTACATCATTTTAGTGCAAATTAAGACTCGGGCGACAGGGTAACCATCATCCTTTCAACGAAATGGTAAAACACAAAATATAAAACAAAAACAACAACAAAAACAAAACCTAAAATTTGAGTTCAAAATTAAAAACAAAAAAGGCACAAACGCAAATTGGTAGAAATGACATCAAAGGTGAGTGAAACGTTGATGGGTTGTAACTGACCTTAACGGAGATCTTACGATCGCTTTGGGGGCGCTTGAACCTCTTCACGTGCTTCTTCACAATCTTCTTCGAGAGCAAGGGTACCGCCATTTTTACTCACCTGTAACAATTAGGGTTTCCCAACGTGAGGTGTATTAGCCTCATGCTTTATATATAACGATTGAGATGGGCCAGGGTTTTCAAAGCCAGGTTCCAAACCTAACCCGTTTTCATTTTTTTTTAATTTTGTGGGCTTTAAGTTTGAACCCGACACCATTAATATTTTTTAGGCCCAATTTTAGGGGTCAACATCATGGGATAAGTATAAATCCAATTATGACAAAAAAAAAAGTATAAATCCAATTTAAAATCACTTATTAATATTAAATTTTAAAATAAATTTATTTTTTTATGCTAAACTGAATTTAGTCTAAATCTAATTTTTTAAAAATGGATTTGTCCAAATTCAAATTTCAAAATCCAAGTTTAGTCAAATCTGATTTTTTAAATCTGGATTTTCTCTAAATCTAGATTTTATCTAAATTTAAATTTAAATCTGGTTTTTGTTGATCCAATTTTAAAAACCAATTTTTTTTAATTATATTCCAGTTTTAAAATCTGAAAATTTTAACTAAATTAACTATCTTTTTTTAATACTACCTAAGAATTGGGGGAATTAAAATTAAAATTAAAAATTTTCATACTGAAACTTTAAAAAATAGGTAAAAATTATAGACGATTATTGGTCAACCTCAAGAGCCCAGAAATTCTGTTTCCTTGTGCATGCCAGTAGCTTTTCGTGCTTTATCAAGGTAAATTTAATTGCGAAAACCTGATCCTATTTAGACTTTTCCCTATATCATGCATAAGACCTATAAATATGAAGAAGCAAAGTTATTGTTACAGGAATATGAAACCAAATCCAGTTTTTATCCTAATTAGACAAAATCCAGTTTTTATGATGTAATCCCTGTAAAAATGGAGTCAATTAGAAGTCAATCATTGCCTTCACGAGTGAACACTGAGCAACTATGCTGCCGAAACTGATTGGAACTTTTGCTAAGGTGGTATGCCAAGCCAAGTCTTCGTCATGTCATATTGGTGAAACTAATTGCAGCTGGGGGAACAATCTGGGAACATAGCAAGCAATGTTTAGAACGGAACCACTATAGATACATCAAAAGGAAAGCGCAAATGTAACCAACAAAATGGATAGGAAAGCTCATGCCAATCTTAACAATTTCTTTCATCAACCAGCCACAGAGAATATTCCATTTTTAAGGTTTTGGTCAACAAGGACATACGTTAAAATTTATGAAATCCAATCTGAAGTCTGGTAAAGAATCTTAGTCACCATCACCATGCTCCCAAACCATTATTTTCAGCTAATAGGATTGGTCATACGGTTTAAGGGCCAAAGTTTCTTAGCACACAATAACCGTTAGTTGGGTCCTGATAACCAATATCCAAAGGATATCGTTTTAGGATAATGTTTTTAACATTTCCCTGATCTGTTATCTAGTTGATTTTCCGTATTTATCATATCTCAGCACCTAGTAGCAATGAAATACAATGTCGTCAATTCCACATGAAGACCAATGCTAAGAATTAAGAATGATAGAAACTTTTGTACATCACAAACAACAGTCCACAGATGCTTTTGGCAGCAATTTGATCAACTTGTGAAAGGCAAAATAAATAACAGAACTTGAAGCATGTGAAATAATAATCTAAAACTCAGCTCACATAAAGTTGGATATGATAAGGTGAGCATTACCCTTATATAATTAATCTGCTATTTTATTAATCCAAAACAAAGGCTGTATGATCAAGTAAACTCTCAAATCATGTTTTATAGCTTTGTAACAGTATGGCTTTATGATGATAGTCTTCAATCATCATCAAGCAGCACATGATCACTATCTCGACAAGAAACCACTTCTGCAAAAGGAAGAAATATATATAGTTAATTATCTTTCTGGGTGCATTCCATGTCTGAACAATTACATGCTTCCTAAGTGAAGGTCATGTTAACCGTATTTTCAGCAAATAAAAAAGGGGTCACTGCAACTTACCGGATAGTAATTATATCAAAGCCCAAGGTTGTTAATATATATGCCACCTGGTGAAGCTGCAGAAATTATCAAATTATACTTTTAATAATAATGAATAAAAGTACAAAGAATTGAAGTGAAAGTTGTTCTACAAATTTCATTTGGTAAAAATGATAAGCCACTGTCCTGAACAAAAAGCTCTATCCTGTTATGTTCTGCAGGCGAAAATTGAAAATATTTCATTTATGAAGGCTGTGTGGGATATGCAGGCTGAAAATCTTATCAAATTTCAGTGTACAAGGATTTACCAACCACATAGCATATATAGACTAAATGAAAAGAGAAGAAAACACTATGCAACATACAGGGGACGCCTATATTCATCAAAATACTGATGACTATCTACAAAGACAATATAAACTATTCCTAGAACAGATGATGAACTCAACCTGCAACAACAGTGCAATCAAATTATAAACACGATCATAAAACCAGTTAAAAAAGAAAAAATAAATACATCTTGAGAATGAACATTGATCTGAGCATAATAATGGTATTGTAGAAATTTTTTCCATTAATTACTGGATATTGTAGTCAATCTATTGAGAAAGCAAAATGTGAAGAAAACCCGCTCTAGCTGATGCTGCAGGATGAAAACGAATAAGAAGAGAGAAGTAGTGACCTGTGCCTTGTCGACGAGCTGAACGAAGAGTCGACCAACGGGAAGAAGAGACTCGTAGGTGTAGGAGTAGTTGATGCCGATGTGGACGCAGCAGTAACGGAAGAGGACGCGGCCGTCGGCGAAAAGGACGCGGCCGTCGGCGGTGAGGCCGGCGATGGCGATGGCGACGCCGATGTGGTCGTCGAGCTAGAAGATCTTCTTCTGGTGAGAGGAGAGTTCAAAGCTCGTGAATGGTGATGACGAAGGAGAGCGCTCAGTGAGGGAGGGATTGGAATTTATATATTTGAGAATAATATGAATTTATTTTTTTATCTAGTTTATCTTTTAATGGATTCAGATTTTAAAAAATCTGTTTTAATTTTATACAAAATGGATTTTATGAATTCAGTTTTAAATTTTTTTTTTGACAATGTAAATTTAGTTTTTAAAAAGCTAACTTTTTTAATTTAGATGTAGAATCTAGAATTTTACACACCCCTCATTATACCTATCGTTACATTCAAAATTTCAAAACATTTTGTGAGGTGGATTACTAAATTAATTTTCAGCTACATGAAAGTAATATTTCAATTATTCTACTATTGTCATCCCATACAAGACACTTGTTCGGTAACACTTGAGGAAAAAAATCAAAGGTGTTGAACTATGTATGTTGAATGACTTACATTTTGAAAACAAGGTAAATGCTTTTCAACCTTGGTTTTGAAATGATTAATTATATAATCTCCCTTAAACTTAAGTAACTTCTCTAAAGGATAAAAGAACATAGGATCTAATCAAATTTCATAATGATAAGTAAGACATTTAACGTATTTCTCGAAAGAATAAAAAAAACCATCATATATAATCAAATTTCATAAAGATTAAGGCTGTGTTTTAAATGAAGGACAATATTATGGTTTTAAAGTATGAAGGGTCTAATGTAGTGGCAACTCCAAATGTAGTAAATATAACATCAATTTGGCAAAGACATTTGTCGTGAGAGACTCAATTCATCAACAAATTATATGTATAATCGCATTAGCAAATGTTTCATTAAATTATTCTAATTATTTTTCAAAATGTATATTCTCCTTGTGAAGCATTTCATATAAATTTGAAAGATGTTGATTATATGGCAGTTGTGTGAAATGCAATTGATTTGAAAGTATGATTGGCTGAAGCATATTTCAAAATACAAAAAAGGGTCTTGGTTGTTTGAAAGCATGATTAGTTATCATTTTTAGTTTGTTACTATTTATGAAAGAAAAATTTTAAAATACAAATTAATACTATATTTAATTGGGTGAATACATATTAATTTGTATTATGTTTTAATATTAAATGGACCTATTAAAAAAATTTAAATACGATAAAGATTAATTTTTGTTAACTTATATATGTTTTGAAGTTAATGTGAGGGACTAAACAAAAATATTTGAATAGCAAAAAATGTATTCTCACAGTCCAAATAAAATAAAAGATCGGATATTGTATTTGTTTGTAATTAATAATTAATAGAAATTCATAAAACTACGGGCTCACAACCTTACTAAACCCAATGTGAGGACAAAAATAAATAGGAATGCTCAAAAATTATTTCAAATGTGAATGCATTCAAGTTTATCACAATAATATGTTTTCTTGAGCATCTCACTTTAGAATAAAAGAAAAACTATTTAGATGTTTATGTTTAAAGTTTGACCTTCCCTCACCCAAGGAAAAACTGAAGATAAATAGTTTAAAAAACTATAGAAATTTTGAAAGAAGTAATACAAATCAATCTAAAATCAATGCCCAAGACAAAATACCAATAATATGAATGGTAAAAATGTCATTATCATGCTCAACTAGAAAAAAAAATAGAGTAAGTTCCAAACGTATAGCAAGAATAAGCATTTATATATATAGTTGGATAGTTTAAAAAATATTATTTAGACTCAAGTGGGAACATGTCATTACGTCTTGATTATCTTAATTTTATGTGAAGATATGTAAATAAATCTATGTTGGATTTAATTAAATTTAAATTTTTAAGGGTGAGAGGATATATAAAAAATTTATGTTAGATTTAATTAAAAATAGTAGTTGGAAATGTTTAAGAGAATAATTAAAGGGGTTTCACTTCACTTTTTTGGAATGGTATACAAAATTTTCTATTTGCGTTTTGAGTTATAATTCTTCTTAGCTTTTATATGAGTTTAGATATTTCTCACATCCATGATTAAACTTATTGCTCGTTTGCTGATAAAAAAAAAAGTGGGAGCATATCACTTTGAGCAACAAAAATTATCGTTAAAGATTTAATTTAATTGTATTATTTATTAACAAAACTTAAGTCATGGTTTGAGTTAGAATAACTAAAAAGAATTCATTTAATGTAATCGAATTTGTTTAAACTAAAAATTAAAACATGGTTTTAGTTAAAATAACTAATTATTACACATTGTCATTTACGTTATCAACAATGGAGCTAAAGATACGTTTGATGGAAAATGCACAACAATAATCTTGTATGTATTTTTTTTATAATTAAGAGATATAAAAGGAAAAACAAAGGTGAAATAAAACAATTCATGTTATAAGAAAAAAAAAATTGTAAAGCTGCCGAGAAAATATCTCGACTAAGATATGCAGTTTGAAAGTTGAGAGGAATATAAATTCGGGGAAAGAGTTATGAAAATAAAAAAAATTAAAAATTAAAATTGATCTTTCACATCGTTTAAGGGAACTAAAACTCTGTCGTAGTTTTTTTAGGTTGGTTAAACTTCCCTTAAAATATGTATTTTTGGTGGATTTTATTTTCAATATGAAGGTTGTGAGGAATATTTGGATTAAGATATGCAGTTAAAAACCGGTGGGAAATTAAGCTTTTTATTTGGCAGATCAATAGCAAAAGATCGGCTTCCAATGTTTATAAAGCTAGATACAGCTATGCAACTCACAATGTCATCAATGTGGTGAGACTGAGGACATTATTTATATCTTAAGGGATTGTCTTAATGTTGTTGTATTGTTAAAATGCCTAGTAAGATAGATAAAATATACACTTTATGGGAACTTCACTAATTGAATATCAATAATAATCTTAGCAAAGATTCTTTTCTAAGATTAGGCTTTGATCCAGTCCTATGGTTGTCATAGTTTATGGACTTGGAGAAACAAATTCGTCCATGGTAACACTCAATAAGAAACTTGATCAAAGATGAAATCTTTGCTTGTTGAATCCCTGCAATATAATGCTTTGACATGTCTAGCAAGTTGGAGTGGGGGGAGTCTAAAGATGGATACATCTTCCTAAATACTTATGGTTCTAGCAAACTAAACCTACTCAAATCAGGTTATGGTGGAGTTTTCATAAATTTTATGGTGTAGTGGAACATGGGGTTAGCTAAAAAAATTGGTTATATCTTAACTTATTCTGTTGAGTTAGAGGGTATACACGTGATGTGAGCATGGACTATGTCCTTGGTAGGCATAATGGGCATATGACTAAATCTAGGTTTAGAATGGCCCATGAGGCCTTGGGAAAGCATCCAACTTATTTGGACTTTTTTTAGGGGGGAAAACTTTATATTGAAAAAGCCAAAAGGCCCAAGGCCCAAGTACAGAAACAAACACACCAAGGAACAAGGAAAGACCTGACCAAGAAGAGGGACACGAAACAAATTCCCAATTTGAAAAGTAAAATACAAGGTTGAGAAAAGCTCAATGAAACACATAGCCTACTTACAATTTAGAGAAGGCCAAAGCTCTTAATGTCAACTTAATTAGGGTTCACCTTGATAAGAAAAAATCCTAATTAAGGTGCCATCAGAGGAGGAAATCAGCGAAAAGGGGCTATCTCAATATGAACTTGGAGGAATTCTCCTTTTATCCTCCACCAGCACCTTTCTGAGCACCAAGGGAAGGGAGACCCACCAACAACTGCCCAATGCATTCTCCAAGCCTAATTTTGCAATCTCATAAGCTACCAAGTTCGCATCATGCTTTACCCAAAGAAAACCACAAGAATTGAAGAATTGACGAAGGTAAGTGATGTCTTGAATAATTGGGTCAATCTCTCTTATAGTGCATTCTCCTCTACAAGCTTTTATCAAATTCAAGTTATACAACTCTAACAAGACTTTTTTGAATTCCAAATTCCGAGCTAGGATAATAGCTTCACGCATGGCAAGACTTTCTGCGATGATAACTGTAGGAGCCTAGTGGAAGGTAGTTTGGCCATAGTGCATGACACCCTGGTGGTCTCGAAATACTATACCAGAAGCACACTTTGCATAGGATCCCTCCAGGCAACATCCACATTGATCTTTATCTTGTCATCAGGGGGGGCCTCCAATAGGGACAAGTAGATTGGGAGGGTAAGCTCTTGTCTGATTGTTATTGCTATTCAGTGAGTAGTATTCCTGTAGAACATTTTTTGTTTGAGACAAGACAAAAACAGGATTAGGAGTACTGCCCTGGAACACAAGTTTATTTCGAGCTAACCATATGTTCCATAATGTGAAAAAGAGTTTAGAGAATAAGAACTGTGAGTCCATGCTATTGCTTAAGAACATTTGAACTTTACTTTAAATCCACTTGCAAGCTGAAGTTATAAATGTAGACTTAAAGGCCTTTAAGCTCAATAGTCACTTGTATATATTTTTTTAGCTTTTATTTAGTTTAGGCTTGGATTTTAGCTTTATACCTAGGCTACCTTTACAATTAGGTTTGTATTTGCCACATCCATTTAAACTAAAAAATCGGCCTATGACTTAACATATATTGAAATTATGAAATTGGTAAAAATTGATTAAATGAGAGGGTCATCTATTTTGAATAGTTTAGAAAAAAAATGTTTTACCCTTTTTTGTGTTTGGATACTAGATTATTATGTATCATTTTGAATGAAAAAAATCTATAAATAATGCATATTTTCTATTAATATAATTTCATATAAGTGTATTTTATTAAAAATGTATTATTTCATATGTAATATATAATATTTTAATGAAAATAATATTTTATTAATTTTGATTCGACCACATAACCATAAATCTGTCAATAATAGTTTAATTGTAAAAATATTAAGTTGGACAAATAAATCGGGGATATTACAAGATCGATGACTTAATATTTTTATATACAGTATAACATTATATTATATCTTATAGTACAAACTTTTTGTTGATATCTAATTTTTACAATAAAAATATCAGTAGCAAAAATTTATTTGTTCATCTATACTGAAACGCACCGTTTTTGAACTTTCACAACGGATTAGAGTTCCTAAAACCCTAACAAAGAGTAGTGATAAATCCCCATCCCATTCCCCGCCACTCGCAAACATATAAACCCCAAAAACAACGAACGGAGACACAGTGTTATCAGTTGATTCACCGAAACACAATAACGAAACCATGAACTACAGGTTCCAGAACCTTCTCGGAGCTCCCTACAGAGGGGGAAACGTCGTCGTTTCAAACAACACCCTCCTACTCTCACCCGTCGGTAACCGCGTCTCCGTCACCGACCTCCTCAAGTCCGAAGCCATCACCCTCCCCATCCAATCCTCCTCCAACATCTCCCGCATCGCTGTCTCCCCTGACGGCACCTTCCTCCTCGCCGTCGACGACCGCAATCGCTGCCTCTTCATAAACCTCCGCCGCCGCACCCTCCTTCACCGCATAACCTTCAAGCACCGTGTTGCCGCCGTCAAATTCAGCCCCGATGGCGCCCTCATCGCTGTTGCCGCTGGCAAATTCGTCCAGTTATGGAAATCCCCGGCGTTCAGCACCGATTACTTCGCCTTCCAGCTGGATCGTACCTTCGCCGACTTCTCCGCCAAAATCACCACTTTCGATTGGAGCCCTGACTCCAAGTACTTGATCGTCGGGTCCAAGGACCTAACCGCAAAAATCCTGTGCACGAAGAAACCGAAAAATGGAGTTAGGCACAGGCCATTTATGTTTCTGGGGCATAAGGATTCGGTTGTGGGTGCATTCTTCGGTGTGGATTCGAAAACTAATAGGGTTTTAAAGGCTTATACCATAGCTAGGAATTGTTATTTGTTTAGTTGGGGTTTTACATGTGACAATGATAGTAGTGACGAGGATTCAGAGCCTCCCTCACCAGGGACACCTGTTAGGGATGGGGAAGAGGAGAATTTGAAGAAGAGAAAGAAATTTGATACTAAGGGTGATGATGACGGTGACAATGACGATGAAGGTTACTTGAGTAGAGGGAAGTGGGTGTTATTGAGGAAGGATGGTTTTATGCAGGGTTTGGCGAAGGTGACTGCGTGTGATTATCATAGAGGGCTTGATATGGTGGTTGTTGGATTTTCGAATGGTGTGTTTGGGTTGTATCAAATGCCGGATTTTGTGTGCATTCATTTGTTGTCTATATCGAGGGAGAAGATTACTACTGCTGTGTTTAATGATCTTGGAAATTGGTTGACCTTTGGCTGTGCCAAATTGGGGCAATTGCTTGTGTGGGAGTGGCGGTCAGAGAGTTACATTTTGAAGCAACAGGGTCACTACTTTGATGTGAATTGTGTTGCATATTCTCCGGACTCACAGTTCCTTGCCACTGGAGCTGATGATAATAAAGTGAAGGTGATTTGAACTTGCATTATCTTGCTGATTTTTGAAAATTCGACCATCTTTGACCGACTGCATTGATTGCATTGGACTTTTGATAACGTGTGTGTACTGGAATTGAATGTTGAGAAGTGAAAGTTTTATGCTTGTGTGTTGCAGGTGTGGACTATTTCATCAGGCTTTTGTTTTGTTACGTTTTCTGAGCACACTAATGCTGTTACAGCTCTGCATTTTATGGCAAGTAGCAATTGCCTGCTTAGTGCATCTCTTGATGGGACCATTCGAGCATGGGATTTAACACGCTACCGGAATTTTAAGGTTTTTACAACCCCTTCTCCGAGGCAGTTTGTTTCTTTGACAGCTGATCAAAGCGGTGAAGTGATATGTGCAGGCACTTCAGATTCCTTTGAGGTACAATTTCACATAAATTAGTTGGATTGTGACTATAATGTTATTTAATTTTAATTTTCTCCCTTCTTTCAATGATGTGTAACAGATTTTTGTTTGGTCGATGAGAACTGGTCGATTGTTGGATATGCTCAGTGGTCATGAAGCTCCTGTTCACGGGCTGACGTTTTCTCCTACAAATGTTGGTTATATTTTCTTTATTTCATATTTGCCCGCACAAGTTAATATATAATCTTCGTTGGTTCCAAAATCCAATTCTCTACTGCTACACTACTAGAAAAGTAGAAATCTCTATGAAGTCATGGTTAAATGTTTGCAATTTTATAAAATAGTAATATTGTTTTCTTGGTCTGTAGTATTATCAAATAGCAATTCTGTTGTCTTGAGATATGGCGATGAAGGGAACTACTGAAGTTTGTCTCTATGTGTGTTTTGTTCTGCTTTTAACATTGTTATAACAAAAATACTTTTTTCAGGGTGAATATAACAAACATTTTACATTATCTTTTTTCACTTTGTGCAGGCTATATTGGCTTCATCATCTTATGACAAAACTGTTCGGTTGTGGGATGTCTTTGATGGAAAAGGAGCAGTTGAAACATTCCCTCACACACATGATGTTCTCACTGTAGTTTATCGTCCAGATGGAAGACAGTTAGCTTGCAGCACATTAGATGGGCAAATTCATTTTTGGGACCCAATAGATGGTTTGCTAATGTACACTATTGAAGGTTCTAGAGATATTGCTGGTGGGCGTCTTATGACTGACCGTAGATCAGCTGCTAATTCAACTTCAGGGAAGTTCTTCACAACCTTGTGTTATTCAGCTGATGGAAGCTACATATTAGCTGGGGGAAGTAGCAGATACATATGCATGTATGATGTTGCAGATCAGGTTGGCTTGCATGCCCTTCCACATATCTAGTATCTATCCTTTTCAATTTGATCCTCACATATCTAGAAGTCATTTGCACATTGATTGTTAATTCCTGTAAGTTCTATCTTCTAGATTGTTTCTTCTTTATTGATGCAGAGTGATTCACGTTACATGTTAATTTAAACACTCCATTAGTTTTTGCTCTTCGTATGAGTTCAAGACACTGTAGGTTAAACAAATATGTTTTGGATGCAGGAGAATTAAATAATAGATAAACATAAAAATTTTATAGGATGAAATATCTTTCTATCTTTTCTTTAGTATTATTGCAACACACAAAGGTGAGTTATTTATCATAGCCTTTTATTTAAACGGGACTCAAATGATGCCTAGGGTCAATATTCACTGCTGTAAGATGGCATTTATTAAATAGATAGGTTGAAAATTTGAGATGGATATCAATGTGACCTTCTGTATTCCCTACGATGCCCACCTGTGTTGTGACGGCTTTATATGCTGAGTAGTGAAATTTTTTTATGCTAATTCACCCACTCCCATGTTAAATGAATACAGAAGAAGTGAGCGGGCTGGCGTGTCATTAAGTGAGTTTAATCTTGTAGAGAAGTGTTATGCTGTCACTTTTTTTGGAGCTTTCATTAGAATCTCTTTATGCAGCCTAGTTGTGTTAACTCCAGAGCAAATTTTGATGTTTTAATTTAATGGATTTCTTTGCTGTGAATGCTGGGACCAAAGTTATGTGGCATTGTACTGTCTTCTCTATTATGTGCATCTGGCCATGGAATTGAAGCCATACATCTTTAAGGACATCACCTTAGTCCATACCCATAAACTTGCTTTGACTTGATTTATGTTCTTAATCTTATCCCGGTTGTTACGGCTAATGCTTTTTCAAGGGAGAAACCATCTGGTGTTTTTGTTGAGATCCTTGTGTGGAATCCTTTTGTTTTTGTTCTCTGAAGTTTTTTTCCATTCGGAAGATTTTATGTTTTTTTTATGTCATGTATCTGTTGGGAAAATTTTTGAACTTCTGTCTGATTCTTAGTCTATTACCCCTAAACTTTGATGGCCTTCTATATTTTTTATGCCAGTTTTGTTATTTGTATCTCTCATCCATCTGTATTGTAAGTTATTGGGTGTTTGATGTGGATGCATATTTAAAATGGACTGTTCTGTTAGTTAATTGGGAGTCTCCTTTGTACAGGTGTTACTTCGACGTTTCCAGATAACTCTCAATCTCTCGTTAGATGGAGTGCTTGACTTTTTAAACTCAAAGAATATGACAGAAGCTGGCCCACTAGACTTGATTGATGATGACAGCAGTGACATTGAAGAAGGTGTTGACAAACAAACACGAGGGAAAATAGGATTTGACTTACCGGGATCTTTACCTAACTGTGGAAGGCCTATTATCCAGACAAAATGTTTGAGAATTGCACCTACAGGGCGAAGTTTTGTTGCAGCAACAACTGAGGGAGTTTTGGTTTATTCTGTTGATGAATCATTCATATTTGATCCAACTGATCTGGACATAGATGTTACACCGGAGGTATTATATTTTTGAAGTTTACAAACTTATTCACATTATATGTTGAAAGAACTCGGGCTTCATTTACTTAAAAGAATACAAGTATACAAAATTAATCTTGCAATAATTCCTTTTGTTATTTAACAAAATTATGGAAAACAGCAAAATTATTGCGGCAGATGTAACAACTTCCTAGATTCCATTCTTCTATTTTTTTAAATCATGAAAGCAAGGAGTTAAAATCAATATTGAGTAGCTTGAAATAATTTAGATTTTGTTCCATCTCCTTGTATATGATCTTCTTGCCCCACTGCAGTGTTTCCATTTTTTTATGTCCTTAGTAACTTTGGCTGGTATTGCTGAACAGGCTGTTTATGAAGCTCTTATTGAAAATCAACCAAGTAGAGCTTTGATACTTAGCCTTCGCCTAAATGAGGATTCTTTCATTAAAAAATGTATTTTTGCGGTCAGTCCAGAAGATATTCCAGCAGTTGCCACATCAATTCCTTTCAAATATATTCAGCGGTTAATCGAGTTACTTGCAGATCTTCTAGAAACCAGCCCGCATTTGGAATTTATATTGAGATGGTTTCAGGTACTCTTGCTTAGATTTAATTATTTCTAAAGTTTGCTCAAAATCATGGTAGTTCTGTAAACTGATCTTTATCTGTGTTATTATGACAGGGCCTCAGTAAAGCTCATGGGATTTCTCTTCTGCAGAGCTCTAGAAATCATGGGCCATCATTAAAATCTCTGCATAAATCAATGAGTAGACTGCAGGATCTAGCTGATACATGCTCTTCCAATGAATATATGCTGCGATATATATGTTCTTTGAGTGCCAAGAAATGATTGTTAAACAATTCCCGAGTTGGATTTTTTGCAGCTTTGCTCGAGAATCTTGTTCAACCTGAGTATTATTTAATCGTGGTATCTGCTGAGCATCCTTAACTTGCAGTAACTGGCAACCTCGGAAGAATCAAGCAAGATTTTGATGTAGCTTTGTCGCTTACCACAGCTTTCAAAGGAAGGAATTTATCCTCGATGATAGTTTCGACTTTGTGAAAGGTGTGGCATTTGTCAGGTTTGTTTCTTAGCCTAATTGGAATTCAACAAGGCATCTTGATAATTACCCTCTACAGTAACGTGATTGCAAGGGGTTTAAAATTCCGGCTCTGATACAATCAGCAGTATGTTTCGAATCATTTAGTTTAGAATTAATCAATGAAAAATGTTGAATAGAAATTTTGTCAAAATGATATAATTTGATTCTCGGATTGGTGGGTAGTAGTATTCACCCCTTCATTTCGTCTTGCAACTACCTTTCGAGTTGTATCAAAATTCGGGGTTCTATTATTTTTTGTTTATGAATGCAAATTTTTGTTCGGAATTCTAAAATAAGAATCAACTTGGAGTAAAAGGCCCTGTAAAAGAATCAACATATGTTGCATAATTTTTTAACATATCCTTATTTAATATTGACTAGAAATGAATAATAACATGAATGTTCAATAAATTAACATAACTTGAGCATATTCTTTAATAGTTTCACTTATATGTCATAAAGAAAAAATGTTATATTCTTCTATAAATCTTTTTCCTACTTTAAGAAGTAATGAATAAAAAATAAATTAGGAATGAAATGTGTTGAAAATATAACATGTAATCAATTCTTTCTTCAAAATTAGTAAGTAGAAGGGTTTGTAGGGGAATTATGTAGGATGATATATCATTTTTCTTCAATTAAGTGACAACAAAAAATGGAAGTTGTATTGCAACAAATTTCAATGTACGGTATGTAAAAATGAAGAATGCTAATAATCCTCCTATTAGTGTAAAATTAATCTCAGGTAGAACTGGAACGGACGATAATTAGACTTAAGCTTGATGGATGCTAGTTCTTTGGGTTTTTTTTTTTTAAATGAGTGTGTTTATTTTAAAAAATTAACATTCTGGTGTAGTTTCAGAAATATTTGTGTCTGGGTGAAAAAACATCATGTCAATCATTATATTCGCACAATCGGTATAAGAAATGTCAGAAATTTATTTTTCTTCAACCCAACATACGAAATATTACAGAGGTTGACAAGTGTCATGTGCACAAGTATTTCGCCTGTTGGACAGGAGAAACACTGGGCAATGTCACTTAAGTCTGCATTTCGCATAGTGGACTTAAGAAATCCCGGTCATGTCACATCGGTCACACATTTCTCCTGGTGGACTTAAGAAATCCAAGTCTTGTCAGATTTGTCACACATTTCTCCTAACGAGTATAAGAAATGTCAGTCGTTAGTGTCATTTCTCCTGCTGGTTGTGCGAAATTGGCTCTATTTATACCACCCGAGATCGATAACAAATTGTCATTTATGTAATCTGAATTCTCAATTGTGCTTCAGAATTAAACTACTACCTCTTGCCTATTTTCCTTGTAAGTGTAGTTTTTTTTTACACTTGAAAGGTATGTAAGTAAACTATGTTTTATATTTTATTTATTAAATTTACTTTTGAATTTTTTTGTGTTAGTTTTATTTAAAAATTTACAACGTATAGTATGCTGTTATTGGGAAGCTCATAAGTTTTTTTGCAGCAATGGCTCCTCAAATTATGGTGATCCTGTATACAAATGGGCGAAAGTTTGAAGGGCCAAATGGTTTTTCATTTGAGGGGGACACCAAATTGATACAAATTAAACGTGGTATTACAGCTAAGCAGTTGAAAGAGAAGATTTTTGCTAAGTTGAAACTTCAGGCTAATCACGTTATAACAAAGTTAACTACTAGATTAATAATTGATAAAAGGACAAAAAAAATTTCGGGTTTACAAATAGATGATGATGAAGAGATTGATGTTGTGTTACAATTTTTTGAGAAACAATCGGATATAGATGCACTTGAGATATTTGTTGAAGTTGATGTTCTTGGGTCTTGTTGCCGCAAACTGAGGGAGGTGTTTCACAATGTATCACGCAAACAAGAAGTAAGTATAGTTGTAATTTTATATATTGTTAATATCTTTAAAGCTTTTTTTTATAAATGGGTAATTAATAAAACTGTTATGTGTTGGTGTTGGAAGATGAAACAGATGTTAACTTAGCAGATGATGAAGATTTGGATCTTAATGTTCACTTGGAGTGTGAAAGTAGTGATGACGAAGGAGCAGATGAAACTTATATTCCCAATGACAGTGATGTGGACACTGATGTTGATGGAGATTTTGAGGCCATACCAGAGTCTTCAACTTTAGGAAATTCACACAGTGTTGGTGCCGTTGTACCAGGTTAGGTGAATTTTTATAACATGGTGGATTTAGTTAAGGATTAAGTTAGTTAATCACACTTGTTGATGATGTCGAGTTGTAGGGGATGGAGGAATGACATTTTGGAGGTCTTCACCGTATTACACTGATGTTAACTTGGAGCACGTAGATGAGGATGAAAATAACGTCAGGTTTGACAACGTATCAGAATGGCAGGTTGGAGATGAACTTTGTATTGGTTTGAAATTTCAATCAAAAAAAGCAGTTCAAAGTGCGTTGAAGCAGTATTCCATAAAGATGCATCAAAGTTATGTGGTGGTTGAGTCAAAGCCAACATTCTTTATTGCACGGTGCCCGAACCACTTTGATGGTTGCCCTTGGAAAATGAGGGCTATGTTATCGAAGAAAAGGAACGTTTGGGTGGTTAGTAAGTGGGGGCCCCCTCATACTTGTGTGAATATTAGCGTTTCGCAAGACTATTCGAAGTTGGACTCAGAGTTTATCTGCTCGTGCATTTTAGGTTACTATCGTTGTTGTTTGTGTGTTATGTTCATTATATGTAGTTATTATGTTTCCAGTTAAATATTGTCCAATGGTTGTTGTTTGTGCAAGTATGGTTAACCAAGATCCGTCAGTTACCATTGCATAATAACTACATCCGTCAGTTAAAGTATGAACCATGTTGTCTGGGTGGCATTGTAGGTAGGTTATACACCTCATGTTCCTCGTGCGTCCTACATCTTACAATCCCCTGACGCTCATTTCGTGTACCAGGCATGTTAATGTCAATTTCAACTTGAGGGGCTTCATGCATTGGCACCGGTGGGATCTGTCTCACTTCTAAAAGCCTAGACTCTTCTCCCCACATCTGCATTACATTTAAAGTTTGTTGTCTTATTTGATCAAAGACTAATGCAGGTGATTGTGATGGGACTTGTGCGTCCTCTGTAGCAAGATAATGAATAGTTTCTAACGCATCAACCTGAAAATCAACAAATACAAGGCTTTATTAAAAATTTGAAAGATAAGTACAAGCATTGTTAGAGTACTAATCAACCTAGAATTACTAATATGACTTACCGAGCGACCAATCATGACATTGTTTCGTGCAATCCATCGTCGAGTATGTAGGTTATACCAACGCATATAGTCTGAATTTGCACTTAGTAAACCTTCTTGTGGACCGTTTGTATGCACAAAGTTGCCACGACTTTCCCACATGGCAATTAATGGCATGTAAATCTGACTCCAATTCTCTCCTTGTTTCCCTTTTTGAGTTAACCCGTGTAGGTTTTCAGGTTGACGCAGAGCTAATGGGATATGTTGCTGCATGCCGAACTGCCGCATAACACGGTCCGATTGATGCCACTCAACTATGTTTGTGCACAGTAGTGGAAGTACAGCTCTCTAACCATCTTGTCCTTGTAGACAAATAGTCGGCAATGTTTGTAAGACTTGTTGACTGTATGGGGTCTAAACAATTTACTCAACCAATATCATGCTTGTTAGAAAACTTCAATTTTGAAAACCGATTAAAATGTAACAAAATAAGAAATTCTTACTACCCAATAAACACAACTCACATCTGTCCGTTTCATCTGATCAAATGTACATCTGTAAAAGTCTAAGTCTTGTCTGACCATTTTGAAGCTGTTACTACCCAACCACCTACACTTGACACAATTGTTACATGTCATATGTAACCTTGCATTGTAAAACCCATACTGTAATTGAATATATACCTACTAAGACGGTCAGTTCATTTACCTTACAGCGTATAGTGTACCCGGTAGTCTTGCATTTTGTGAGGGAGTTGGAGCTATCGTAGGAAACCTGTCCCATGCCCAATATTTGACTAGCAAAAGAAGACCACCTATTGACACACGTTCATACTTAGTAGCCAAACATAACTCCCGATACAAATAGCTAAGGGCAGCAGACCCCCAACTATATTGCCCACAAATATCAAGGTCTTCAAGCAACGGCAAATACTTCAGTGAAACACTACTACTAGATTGGTCAGGGAATACAACACCCCCAATTAAGCGCATGATATATGCCCTAGTGAACCTCAATAGTTGTACCTCGTTCTCTAAATGGTCTTCAACATCAGCAAAGTTATCAGACAACCATTTCATTTTCAAGCAACCTACATGAAATGCATCATCGGGAGGGTTTATGCCAAACAAATGTTCAATCAATGCTTTCCAGTCACGAGGAGATGTGTCTGTTATGAGAGGCACCCCATCCATACGCAGGTCAACCTGGATGGCAATAGCTTGAAGTGTGATCGTACATTTACCAGGTGGCATGTGAAATGTATGCGTCTCTGGCCCCATCTTTCAACAAGAGTAGAAATTAGGCCAGCCTCTACTGTAAAAAATGACAATTGTGTACACCAAGAAATCCTGCCCTTTGCAAAAACGACACAATTTGAGGCGGGACCCTCGCTCTACGAAAAACCAACGCGCGTCTACATTTCAAAATCCGATCTGGTTTTCTATTTCAAACAGCCTCTGACACGTGCACACTTTGAAATTTTAATAATGAAGGATCTTCGGGACCGGGATTCACTTCATATGGTCCAGACATTGATGAAGACGAAAAACTAATCCTACAATAAGAAATCCTATCCTTGTTATTTTTATTTTCAAATACTAATATAATTTTCAAAATACCTATGAATCAACAAATACAATTTACAAATACAATTTCAATACATATTCAAAATAAAAATTACATGCATTACTAAATAAAAATCTACATATATTACAAATTGACTATTGCATTCATTTCCAAATACAATTTCCACAACTATTAAAAATAAATATTAAATGCATTTCTAAACACAAATTCTACATATATTAAAACTACATATTACATGCATTTCTAAATAAAAATTCTACATATATTAAAAAATCACTATTACAATCATTTTTAAATACAATTTCTACATATATTCAAAATAAATATTAAATGCATTTCTAAACAAAAATTTGAATATATTAAAATGAAAATTCTAACTACAAATTCTTATTTATTTTAAATTTTATAATTTCTATTAACTTTACTTAAAATCTCAATAGATGTATGTATTTTAATATTTTTAATAACAACTAATTCAAAATAAATTAACCTTATGAAAATGTCAATTATTTTTTAATATATATAAACCCTAAAAATTACTAATATTCAAGTGAGACAATTTATCTAACTTATCATTAATTTTTACCAACTTATAATTTTAAAATTCCTAACACAATAATAAAATAATACAAACAGAAAATAAACATTACATAATAATTGACATTACTTTCAAATATAATAATTATCACAATCAAATAACACTAAAAATACAACTTAAACACATACCTTTCACCTCTTAAAAAAAAACAACTTCAGTGCACTATAGGTTAAGAAACTGGGACCTTCAAACATTCAATCTGCGAAATGGGAGGAAGGAAATTCAGAATTTATACAGAAACCATTTCTTCAACTGGCCAGGCGAAATTCTGCATAGAAGCCGCGTGTCAACACCCTACGCGTTTCTCCCTTCTGACCGACGAAATGCTGCCTGACGCCGACGTGACTACACCCTCGGAGGCTGCGTGTCAACATCCCACGCATTTCTTCCTTTTGACCGGCGAAATGCAGACTGCACACGCTTGACCCGACGTGACTGCACACTGACCTGCTGACTGATGTTTCTCCAAATTGGTATGCGAAATGCGAAGAAGCCCGTGCCTGCAACGACATGACAAGATTCTGGTCGGAATCAGTAAACGTGGCACGCTCTGGAGGGTTTCTTATTTTGGGTAGACGAAATACAAAGTTGATGGGATGGCTTTTAACCCAAACGCCAAAATAATTTTAAAACTACCCTAATCTTTGAATTTTTTTTAAAAATACGCACTATTTTTTTAAAAAAAGCCTAGTTCTTCACCTTATTCTTTTGTTAGTAATACCGCTTTGTTTTCATGGGTCATGATCAACAGGGATTTGGGATTTTTAACTTTGCCAGCTGGGTCCGTAATAATAAACTGTACTTGTTGACAAAAAAACAGTACTTTGTCTCTATTCATAAGATATTTTTTTTAAACTTTTTAATTATTTACATTCTTTTCTAAAGATAATGTGCAGAGTTTTGTAAGTATATATTACAGTTTTCTTCATGAATTTTGTTTACTTTGGTTATAAAAAAACTGAGTGTAAATCATTAATAATGATAATCTATTATTGGAATCATTATATCATAAAAATATAAGTGTAATAAATACATATATTTGTAATTAAGAATTATCATCTTTAGTAACTTAAACTCAAATCTTATGATTAATGTTGGCAAAATTCTTTTTTCGGTATAAACCTGTTATAATTATTGATTTTAAAAATCCCCCCAGAATTAATCCAATATTAGAATTTACTATTTAATAAGGCTAAATTTGAAATTTGAGATGCCAGTGATAAATTTTTGAAAAACTACTAAATTAATTTAATGTATAAGATTAAAATAACTGTCTCATAAATATAGGGCCTTCTATCTATTCATTTTATAGATCTTAGAGCACGTTGATGTGTTTGGTTATAATATTACTTATCCAAGCATGATACACGTATGTATACCTGTGGTCAATGGCATATCGGTATAACTGGGTGTGCTATAACCATATAGGAGGTATATACCAAATCAGATGTAAAAAATTATTGTCCTAAGGCAGATTTATCCCCGGAATTGATATTTTAGTCATGTAAAGAGATCATCCTTTAACCCTATAAATACCAAGTTATATTATTCCGATCATTTGTGTTTGTGTTCCGGTGATGTACACATTGTATTTATTTGAGCATAAGAGTATTCTTATAGGTGACATCATATTTCGTCTCTAACGTAAAGGATGTTAGATTAGATCTTGACATCCAATTCTCTTGTTTTCTCATAGACTTGAAGAGAACACATTAAATTCCTACTAAACCAATATCATACAATATTATCTCTTAATTTGTTATAAAATTTAATATTTGAATAATATATTATGCACAATTTCAAAACCTTGCTATGTTGTACTATTATGTTAATAATATTTTCTATGCACGTTTAAATTATGTTTAAATGTCCTTTTAATTGACTTGAAGTTTATATACTGAACTAAAAGTTGATGTATAGTTTCTTAAACTAATATTTGTTCTTTGATTTTATACTTTAACTAAAGAATGAAAATGGATGTATAAGTGCTTGAAATGAGTTTGAGTTCTCTTTATTTTTTTTATATTTCCCTCTCATTTTAGTCACTCTACACACATGTCTTTCTCTCTCGATATTGGAGATTATTCGGAGGTGAGGAAAATTAAAAATACTGGCTCTTTCGAAAAATGAAGTTTAGAGGGAAATCAGTGTCATTTAGGATAACCTAAAAAATCAGTGAAGCAAAAAATGGTCTAATTAGTTCTGCATTGGGCAAAACAGATCAAAATCTAATACCAATGAATCTTTCTTTTAAAAAAAATAATAATAATCATTTTTTTCTACATTTTTATCATAAAATCACACACAACACTTCATGGTAAGTTTAGTTCTTTGTAGTGAGAATTTTTTTCCTATAAAATTTGACCTGATACAATTAAATATAAATTATTATTATTTAATTTCTTTATCTTATAAAACATGATCCTTTTAATTTTTTACTTTAATTTTCTCATAAACTTTTTTATTAGTTTGTAGTTATATAATATAATATTAAAAATATATTGTTAATTATCATCGATTGAATCTTATCTAACCATAATTAAACTACTGAAACCTTGAACGAATACTTTCACTAAATCATAGATTTGGTTTTTTTAATCATTGAAAACACTGTTCATATGAGTACGAATGTTTATTTCGAAATGCAGATAAGAGAGATATTATATTATTCTGTGGTGAGTACTCATTTTCATTCCAAAGGGAAAGTAACATTTATTGGTAAAAGTAACATTAGTTCATGTTATAACATTATTTTTCTTTGGTTTATAATATTTCACTTATTGGCTTATGTCCATCTGATTGAATTAATAAAGAGCAGAAAAATCATAAGGCACCATAATTGGGCACTACATTCACTAGCTAGAATCACTCAAATTTCCACTCTCCTTATTTGCTTTTCACAAGGACAGTGCTGATAATGCACCTGAGTTAACACTTTACAGACACTTTTCTGTGCATAATCTTCATGCGATCAATTCGATGGTGAAAGCCTGAAAAGTGGGAGAAAAAGAAATGACACGTTCCCTTCAAGACACATGAGATAAATGCAATTGGTGTATCATACTAAATAAATAACATATTTTAATTTTTCAAAATGTAATTATGTGGATAGATTTTATTGAAAACAATGAACAAAATTTAGTACGTGTTTGTTTTGTATTTTTCCCAACCAACAATGATTAAAAAAAAGTGTGTTCCAGACATATAAAAATGTCATTCAGTCAACAGATGAAAATCCAACATTATACAATTTGGGAAACAAAACTATAAAAATGTAAAAAGTTTAAAAATTAATATTAATCTTTTACGTTATTTTAGATAATTAAAACTCAATTCTAACCTAAAATCTAAAATCTACATTTTTTAAACCTTTATTATAAGATCAGAAGGTAGATCCAAACATACTATTAGTTAACATCGAGATTGTTGAACCATCTTACTAATAAAATAAACAAACTCTCGATGTTATAACTTTTTATAGCACACATAATATCTTTTGGCCAAAGAATAATCTTTTGGAGGCATGAAAATTCACTTTGTATTTTCGAGTGGTATTATAACACTTCAGTATTTTCTTTATTGAGGAAATAATAATAACTATCCATAATCAACAACACAATTGTAATTTATTAACCTAACAACGTAATGATTAACATAGTGCTCTATATGGTCCAGGTTGAATGAGATTTTAATTAATATAATTAAAAGTTGTTGGAGAAAGATGTATGAAAACAAGCATTATGGCTTGACATTGTGAGGCTCGTGTGGTTACAGGTTTCCCCACGGATTGGCAGCTTGTCTTCTACAGAAACTAAGGCTCCAATTAGGGCAACACTTTCCTTCTAATCTTAATTTATTCTCTTCTTGTTGAGTAAAAGCAACCTTATACGTACCTTTTAAGCTTCATACAGACTAAATTTTGATTTTCGAAGGCATAGAGAGCAATACCAAGTGGAAGATACATGATGATTAAGTTGATATCTATAGACGTGGAATTGGTCTGGTTCATAAACAAACTCGATTATTTAATAAAATATTGTTTGAGATTGTAAGTGCGTACGAGTTTTTTAAAAAAATTACCCATTGTTTAGTATACGATAATATCTAAATATTGATTAGTCAGTTCTTATTTTTTATTTTAAAACATTATTAAAATTAGCTATCCTTATTTTTAAATAATTTTTACATAATTTTTAATATATATTTTTCAATTTTCTTAAACAATCTCCTTAAGACTTAAGAGACAAGATCAACCTGAAGAATTTTGTTATACTATTAAGATAAAATGATTAGATTATTTAATTTGTGTGATTATTGTTAGATTGGGACGAATGGTGGTATATTTGAGTTCACTTGTTTTGCAAAATGCATAGGACTGAGGAAGTTTGTTGGTAGAATTTGTAGGATACAGATACTACATATATATATATATATATATATATATATATATATATATATATATATATATATATATATATATATATATATATATATATATATATATATTTTACTTTCTAGAGAATTGTGCATCTTGACTTGAAGAGAGCAGAGGCATGTGGGTAGAAAAAGTTGCAAGTTGATGTCTTGTAATTAATAAGTAGCCAAAGCAAATGTCGTAACATAGATGAAGCAGATGATCAATAATTCAGAAAGCAAAAGCATTTTTGATTTGCAAAAAGGACCACAGAGAATGAAATTACAAACTGTCGTGAGACAATGCAGTCTGGAGCGCAGACTGTTAATAGGTACCAACAATGGGCAATAATTCACAATTTGAACGTATCGGAATCACTTTTGTTCACACCAACTATTAAGGGTATGTTTAATTTGTAATCATTAAAATTTTGTGTTAATGTAAGATTTTTTTAGGGTTTGTCAAATCGAAGTTTAAGATTTAGATTTGATCAAATTCAATAAAGAATTAAACACCCCTTGACCATGTTATCAAAATTTTATTAATTCAATCATAAATTGATTAAATTATAAATTTGAAATAATTTTTATAATAATTTATTCAATTATAGTTTAACTTCATATTTTTCACGTTTAAATAAATTTATATATTCATCGGTTTAATGACTATCGATTTAGTTTTAAAACATTACACAACAAGTCAGTAAAGAAATATAATAATGTTAATCTTGTATTTTTGGCAAATGCTGCTTGTGAATTGATCAATTGTGGCAATTATTGAACGATGATGGCAACAACCGAAGTTGACTTCATCATCAGCAACTATGATATTTAGATAGTGTTATAGTAGTATATCTTAATATATTAGTTCTGATTGAACCGATGATTTATTATATATTTGATCTGGATTAGACAATGACCCTATTTTTTTTATAAATAATGACTGATGTGGACCAGATGTTGTCAACATTAGATTGGATTCCACATCAGCCTCAATGAAACCATACTTCTAACGACCGGAATCATAGCCCCTTTGAGTGGCTAATGATCAGAGTCGCGAGAAGATAATACCAAACCAATACCGGTCAAATCCTGTAGAAATGTCAGTCCCACGTGATGTACAAACCTGTCGTCACACACAAAACGAGGCACAACATGACACTCCATCGCTATAAATACAAAAAACACTTTCACAAGTGGTAAGCGTTGGCACCCATCTCATTAATCTGATATAGCTCCGATGTTAGAATTCGAATTGACTTGAGTGTCGAAGTGTCTTTGAAAGTATCACCCCCTTCACTTCTCAACGTGTTGATACAAAGTTCAGAACTCGACATGGCCCACTTACACCGGTACAGCCCACGAGACCGACCCAAACCACAAGATTGGATTGGGACAACCATCCTCCAAGTTCTTACATCAAATCATGAGTCTGGACACCGGTTGTACATTGAGTACTTTACTCCGGCCAGATCAATATTAAATACATTGCAGTGTCTGTTAATTAAGTTTATATATGTTAACTGTCAATGTTTTTAGAATCGGTTTAAGGGTCACTGGTCGAACCGGTAATAATAAATTATTATTATTATTTTATATATTAAATAATAATCGATTAGATAAAAATAATATACTATTTATAAAATAAATTCAATAAATATATTAGAATTAAAATATTAAATAGTAAGAAAGCTTCAAAATAGTACACATGCTACCATAACATGTTAAAAAATCTAAACACACGAGTCCGAACTAAGTAAAATAAATAAGATATCAATCTTATTTGGTGGACAGGTTCTATTAATGCAGTACTACAAAAAATCGCACTAAAAGAATTTCTAAAATATAAAAAAATTACAAACCAGTTTTTTGATTTTTACCGATTTTTGACTGGTTCAATGGATGATCGAATTTCTCCCCTTTCCAGACCGGACAAGGCGTCGATTCTCGATCCGACTGGCTCTGGTCCGGTATGGTCCTGTCCGATTTTGATAACATATATATATTGACCATTTATGTTTTTTACTTAATTTAAATATAATATGGATGGAGTGAATATGTATGATAAAATATAAATTCATATTATGTTATCAATTAATATGACTAATACATCATATTATATGTTTTTTTAAAATATATCTTTAATAATATTTATTATGAAATATAATAACTATAATATATTTAAATATATTTCATATTATATATTTATTAAATATGTTTTTAATAATAATACATTTTAATAGTAATATATTATAAGTATTATTAAAAACATTTTAATAGTTATATTTTTAATACACATATTTTACAAATGTATCATAGATATAATATTTAATAAATATATTTTTAATATTAAAATACATCAAATAATAAAGGTGTTTAATAATAATATATTTTGAAAATATATTTATTAAGTATATATCTTAACAATAACATATTTAATATTTAAAATAGATAATGTGATGTGTTAAGTCATATAAATAATATGAATTAATAAAATAATGAATTATATTTTATCATATACATTTACCCTTGTAACACCCCTATTTTTATTTTTATATTAAAATTTTGAAGGAATTAAATTATGGTTCTTTAGAACTTTTTAATCTACGTATTATTTATGATTTTTTGGAATTTTTTGGAATTTTGGAATTTTTTTTAATAAAAATAATATTTTTTAAATAATTTTAAATTCATATAAGTGACTTAAATTAAAAATATTTATAAGAAAGTGAATTTAAATTATAAGAAAATTTTCTAAAATCCGTTTCAAGTAGACTTATCTAAAAATTATCGGTTTGAGAAAAATCTTGATTTTTTCCAATCGTTAAAAAATTAGAAACGTATCAATAAATTTTTATTAACAGAAAATTTTAGATTTTTAAAATTTCAACTTTATATTACTTATTATAAAATTAGTGATGACTGATATAATATCGCTAAATTTCAAAAAGGACTCATTTTGAATATTTAAAATATACCGAGTGAAAGGTTACTATTTGGCTTAATAATTCTGCCGACAGTTACTATGCAAAACACTGTGCATGTACGAAATTTTCAAAGAATGCATAGTAACCTGGAATAAAAAATTCAAAAATGCATAGTACTTTTATATTAAAATAATGGAATGCATAGTAAATTTTTTTCCTATAAATACCGAAGGATTTCTTCTTTAGAATTCACAATTTCAGATTAAGTTTTCTTAATACAGTAGTGCTAGTGAGATAGTGGTGGAAGTGAGAGAGAGAAGAAAAGTTTTTGGAGAGAAGGTTCTGCCAAAATCCTAAGGTAAGAATACTTCTCTTTTATATTTTTTAGGGTTATTTTTATATCGTTTTTAGAAATCTGTTATTATACTAGAAATAATATTATTTTAAGTTACTATTCTGCATAGTAAAATACTATTTCAACAGTAAATTACTATTTCAACAGTAAATTACTATTCAAATAGTAAATTACTATTTACTGTTACTATTTACTGTTACTATTCACGATTTACTATTTACCGTTACTATTCACGATTTACTATTTACCGTTACTATTCACGATTTACTATTTACCGTTACTATTCACGTTTTACTATTTACTGTTACTATTCACTATTTACTATTTACTATTTACTATTCACTATTCACTATTCACTATTCACTATTCACTATTTACTATTCAGAATTTACCATTTCTGTTTTAAGTAGTAATCTTAATCTTCGTCTTATGCTTATACTGAAATAAAATTGATATTAATATTTCTAGAAATCGGAGGCGCAAAGCAAATCTCTTTTTGGTAACGACTCAAGGTAAGGGGGAGTGAGATAAGAAGTATAATATGAAAAGACATAAGAATAATGGGAGGAGTCCCCTACTCCTTTTAAATTTAATAATATTATTATTTTAAAATATTAACTTTTTAACTTAAAATTTTTAATAAATTTTAAATTAAATATCTAGTTTAACTAACTCTAACATACCTATGCAAAACTTGGATCATTATGACCTATATGGACTGGACTATACCTATGCAAGGACTTGGACCATTATGACCCATATGGACTGAACTATACCTATGCAAGGACTGGATTATATGGACTTATTTATACCTATGCGAGGAATTGACCCAAAGGACTAAAAATTGACTATATTAATAATTATTAAATTTTGTATTATGATATGTATTAATGATATTTAATTGATTTGATTATGATTTGATTATGATTGATTGATTGATGATATTTAGTTATGATTGATACTGTTTGATTTTGATTGATGATATTGTAATGTGGAGTTTGAGCATATAGCGAGCATGACGGAAAGCTAAAATTCAGTAAGAATTTCTTACCTTACTCTTTAAATTTTATTATCTTTTATCTCTTCTTAGAAATTATTTTTAACTTTATTTTCAATATTTAGAATAAAAAAAATTAGTATTTATTTTAGAAAGAAAATATTTTATGAGAATTTATTTAATTAAATCTTGAGTTAAAGAAAAAATATTGTAATTTTAAGTATTTTTGGTTAATAATTAATAAAACAAATTTTTTTTGAAAGAAAATTATTTTATTTTTTCCAACTTAATAACTAAATATATTTGAAAATAATTGAGATTCCTAAATTTGATTTTGTTAAGATTTAATTTGAGAAAGATTATGTAAAGTTTTATATGAGAAAGTTTTAGATATTTAAGGCTTAGAAACTCAAATTTCAGTGAGATTCAAAAACTGTACCAAATTTATTTCTGTGGGACAGAAATTCAGAGAATCGAGAAAATGTACAGTTTATTGAAATAATGTTGTAAACCTTTAAGGGATTTAATAATTGAGTTTCTAAAAGCCTTAACTAACTCAATACGCGAGTAGTTCATGCATCATGAATCATTAAAGTGAAATGAAATAATATTGTCTGGGGACGGATTATAGAAACCGAGGATACATTAGAGGAGGCTTAATTACGAGCCTTGGGATGAGAGGGTGTGAAAGGGTGCTTCAGGGGACCTGGGGTAGCTCCCTAGTGTCGGGTACTTTCACAATAAAAACTTTCTCAATCTGACTAGTCTCTAAGTGTTTCCATGCCAGTTGAGCTGTTCATATTATTATTATCCGGACTTATGGAACAGTGTAAACTCCTGGTTGGCCCAGTGCAAATTAAAATTTAAGGGCCCACATATATAGGTAAGTTGTGATGAAGATATTGCATAACATTCATGCATTCATAATTGATTGTGTGTGTGATTGTGATTGATATTATTAAGTATTGGTTTGTGAAAACCCTTTGTTGCTTATGTCTTATTCGGAAATATTATATTCTGTTTCTCACTCCTTTCTCCGTGTTTTTGTTTCACATGTTTTAAATTGATGGTTCAGAGGGAAGGATCGAAGAATATCGGCAGTAAATATAGCACGTTCTAGAAAGGGAGCTCGGTATGAATACCGTGGTCCAATGACTAAATAATGTTAATAAGTAACTGCTTCTGGGCCATGGAGTTTCCTCTCTTTCTTATAATGTTTAATATTTATTTCCGTTGGATGAATGTAAAATTACTTTATAAAGTTTTAATAATATTTATGAGGTATTTCAGCAATAATGTATATAATTTATTCCGATAGTTTCTTTTTAACAATCATATCTTTAGTAAAAAAAAAAAATTACGAATTTTTCTAGAATTTATTAAGGTGTAACAGAGGGTGTTACAAAGTGGTATCAGAGCAGTTAATCCAATAGGCCTGGGGAAAAGGTCTATCTTGCTTTGTCTGTAAACTCTGTATAGGTAGAATATCTGACTTGGTAGTAACTGTGATTGATGTGACAAATCTCAGTTACTGTGAAACAGGAAACTAATGGCTGGAAACGATCTTGCTGGAGTTGTAGAACGCTTAATCAATGCAATGGGAGCACGTGAAGGTCAAGGTAATGATGCCTTGAGAAGACTGGACCTATTCGAAAAGCGCAATCCACCTCGTTTCAAGGGAGGATATAACCCTGATGGAGCACAAATCTGGATTCGAGAGATAGAGAAGATCTTTCGAGCATTGCAATGTAATGAAGCTGATAAGGTAGTCTTCGCTACTTATGCCTTATCTGAGGATGCCGAACATTGGTGGGATAGCATGCGTAAACAATTCGAAGTCAACGACGTGGAGATCACTTGGGACTATTTCAAGGATATGTTTCTGGAAAAATACTTTCCAGCTGATGTTAAAGAGAAAAGACAATTCGAATTCCTGTCGCTGACCCAAGGAAATATGACCGTTGGAGAGTACGCATCCAGGTTTGAAGAGCTATCTCGTTTTCATTCTCATTATAATGATGCTACTAATGAAAGAGATCGGTGTGTAAAGTTTGTAAATGGACTGCGGCCAGAAATTAAGGAAGCTATACGAATGCAGGAAATCCGTGAATTTTCTGTATTGGTAAATCGCTGCAGGATCTTTGAAGAAGACCATAAGGGTAGAATGACCAAAAGTCGTGAGCCCATTCACAAGGCGGGAGAAATAAGAAGTGGAGGACCTCACCATCACCAAAGAAGAGATTTCAGAAGGAATAAGCCTTACCAAGCACCATTTCGCCGGTTTGGAACAGCATCTATTCCTAACAGACCCCAAGCTTCAACTGGAAGCTATTACCCAACATCTGCACCAAATTTTAAATGTTTTATCTGTGGAGGACCCCATTTGAAAAAGGATTGTCCTAAAAACACTTATGTTTGCTTTAAGTGTAACAAACCAGGTCATCACATCAAGGATTGCCCAGAGATGAAGAGAGAAAACCCTGAAGGTGCAAGTACAAGCATAAATACTCAAGGAGGCGCGCACAGTGCAGTCGGAAGGCCGAAAGCAAAAGGAAAGGTTTTTGCAATCACTGGAGAAGAAGCATCTCATGCTGATTCCATGGTAGAAGGTAAGTGTATCATTAATAAGATTTCTTTAACTGTTATGTATGACTCGGGTGCATCACATTCCTTTATTGCCAATGACTGTGTAGAAAAACTAAAATTACCTGTGATAGAACTTCCATTTGACTTATCTGTACATACTCCTGGAAACAATCCCATTGTCACTTCTAAAGCTTGTTGGAAATGCCCTATTGTCATAGATGGTAGGGACTTTAAGGCTAATCTTTTCTGTTTACCCCTTTCTGGCTTAGAAGTCATTATTGGGCTAGATTGGTTGTCTGACAATCATGTTCTAATAGATTGTCATAATAAAACCATAATGTTTAAAGAACCAGTGAATTTGAATCCTGAGGATTCGAGATTTCTAACCGCCAACCAAGTGAGTGCCTCTTTAAAAGGAGGGGCTCAAGGATTCATGCTATTGCTTTCAACGAAAGGAGAGCAAGAATCAAAAATCAAAAATCTGCCGGTTGTGTGTGAATTTCCTGACGTTTTTCCTGAAGATATCCCTGGTTTACCCCCAGAAAGAGATGTGGAATTTTCCATTGATCTAGTACCTGGAGTTGGACCCATTTCAATTGCACCATACCGAATGTCACCTCTAGAATTAGCAGAGTTGAAGAAACAACTTGAAGAGATGATAGAGAAGCAGTTTATACGACCCAGTGTATCCCCCTGGGGTGCACCAGTGTTGTTGGTTAAGAAGAAGGATGGTAGCATGAGGTTGTGTGTAGATTATCGACAACTGAACAAGGTGACGATCAAGAACAGATACCCTCTGCCAAGGATTGACGACTTGATGGATCAGCTGCGTGGTGCCACGGTGTTCTCCAAAATTGATTTGAGGTCTGGATACCATCAAATAAGGGTGAAGAAAGAAGATGTATCGAAAACTGCTTTTAGAACACGCTATGGCCATTACGAATATCTAGTAATGCCTTTTGGTGTAACTAATGCACCAGCCGTATTCATGGATTACATGAATAGGATTTTTCATCCATATCTAGATAAATTTGTAGTGGTGTTCATTGATGATATATTAGTGTACTCTAAAAGCAGAGAAGAACATGTTGAACATTTGAAGGTCGTGTTGGAAATCCTGAAAAAGAAACAACTGTATGCAAAGCTGTCGAAGTGTGAATTCTGGTTGGAAGAGGTGAACTTTTTAGGACATGTAATTAGTCAAGGAGGAATAGCTGTAGACCCTTCCAAGGTGGAGGCGGTTTTAAAATGGGAGAGACCAACCACGATCACTGAGATTAGAAGTTTCTTGGGCTTGGCTGGATACTATAGGAGATTCATTGAAGGATTTTCAAAGCTAGGATACCCATTGACCAAGTTAACACGGAAAGGACAACCTTTTGTGTGGACGACACAATGCGAGAATAGTTTCCAAGAGCTGAAAGATCGACTTACGTCTGCGCCGGTGTTAGTACTCCCTGATCCACATCAAAGTTTTGAAGTTTACTGTGATGCGTCTAAACAAGGACTAGGAAGTGTACTCATGCAAGACAAGAAGGTTGTAGCCTATGCGTCGCGTCAATTAAGGCAACATGAGATTAACTACCCTACCCATGACTTAGAGTTAGCCGCTGTAGTTTTTGCCTTAAAGATTTGGAGGCATTATCTATACGGTGCAACATTCGATGTGTTTAGCGATCATAAGAGTCTCAAGTATTTATTCGATCAAAAGGAGTTAAACATGAGGCAACGGAGATGGATAGAGTTCTTAAAGGACTACGACTTTGAGTTACAATACCATCCTGGAAAAGCGAACGTAGTAGCTGATGCTTTAAGTCGAAAGTCTCTACATGCGTCCATGATGATGATTAAAGAGCTGGAATTGATAGAGAACTTCAGAGATCTTAACCTAGCAGTAAAGGTTAATGCTAACAGCTACAGATTAGGAGCGTTGCAAGTGACAAGTGAATTCCTAAGACAAGTTTTAGAGGCTCAAAGAGAGGATGAATTTCTGCAAGAGAAGAAAGAACTCTTAAAACAAGGAAAAGAAGTCGAGTTCAATGTAAGAAGTGACCAATTGCTAAGGTATAAGGATCGAGTGTGTATCCCTAATCAAGAGGAGTTGAGGAAAGCAATTCTGGAAGAAGGCCATAAAAGTTATATGAGCATTCATCCCGGAGCTACTAAAATGTATCAAGATTTGAAGAAGTTATTTTGGTGGCCTGGAATGAAGAAAGAAGTGGCAGAGTACGTGGCTGCATGTCTAATTTGCCAGAAGGTTAAAGTAGAACACCAAAAACCCCCTGGAATGCTACAATCAATGGAAATACCAGAATGGAAATGGGATAGCATTACCATGGATTTTGTGACTTCTTTACCCAAAACTCCATTAGGACATGATTCAATATGGGTAATAGTTGATAGACTAACAAAATCTGCCCACTTTATTCCCATCAACATTCGTTACTCTATGGAGAAGCTGGCAAAATTATACATCGAGGAGATTGTGAGATTGCATGGAATTCCTTCAAGTATCATTTCTGATCGGGACCCTCGTTTTACATCACAATTCTGGAAGAGCTTGCACAAGGCTTTGGGAACAAGACTGCGTCTGAGTTCAGCATATCATCCTCAGACAGATGGACAATCAGAAAGAACAATCCAATCTCTAGAGGACTTGTTACGAGCTTGTGTGTTAGAGCATAAAGGAAGTTGGAATCAATTCTTACCATATGTGGAGTTTACCTACAACAACAGTTTCCATGCTAGCATTGGCATGGCACCTTTTGAAGCATTATATGGAAGAAAATGTAGGACCCCGCTATGTTGGTTTGAGACTGGTGAAAACTTGATGCTAGGACCAGAGTTGGTACAACAAACCACGGATAAAATCAAAATAGTTCAGGAAAAGATGAAGGCAACACAGAGCAGGCAGAAAAGTTACTATGACAAAAGAAGAAAGCCGCTCGAATTTCAAGAAGGCGATCATGTATTCTTGAAAGTCACACCTATGACTGGGGTCGGTCGGGCAATGAAATCTCGAAAACTAACCCCTAGATTTATCGGTCCATACCAAATAATTCATAAAGTTAGTCCCCTTGCCTACCAAATAGCATTACCACCTTTTCTTTCTAATATCCATAATGTTTTTCATGTGTCAAACTTGCGAAAGTATATATCTGATCCTACACATGTTATTGAACCTGATGTCATACAAGTTAAAAATAATCTTACATATGATGCACCACCTGTTAGAATAAGTGACAGAAGAATAAAACAATTAAGAGACAAGACAATTCCGCTTGTAAAGGTTATTTGGAGTGAAACGAGAGGAGAAGATGCTACATGGGAACTAGAAACTGAGATGAAAGAGTCTCATCCTCATTTGTTTTACTGATTAATGTAAATTTCGAGGACGAAATTTTCTAAGGGGAGTAGAGTTGTAACACCCCTATTTTTATTTTTATATTAAAATTTTGAAGGAATTAAATTATGGTTCTTTAGAACTTTTTAATCTACGTATTATTTATGATTTTTTGGAATTTTTTGGAATTTTGGAATTTTTTTTAATAAAAATAATATTTTTTAAATAATTTTAAATTCATATAAGTGACTTAAATTAAAAATATTTATAAGAAAGTGAATTTAAATTATAAGAAAATTTTCTAAAATCCGTTTCAAGTAGACTTATCTAAAAATTATCGGTTTGAGAAAAATCTTGATTTTTTCCAATCGTTAAAAAATTAGAAACGTATCAATAAATTTTTATTAACAGAAAATTTTAGATTTTTAAAATTTCAACTTTATATTACTTATTATAAAATTAGTGAGGACTGATATAATATCGCTAAATTTCAAAAAGGACTCATTTTGAATATTTAAAATATACCGAGTGAAAGGTTACTATTTGGCTTAATAATTCTGCCGACAGTTACTATGCAAAACACTGTGCATGTACGAAATTTTCAAAGAATGCATAGTAACCTGGAATAAAAAATTTAAAAATGCATAGTACTTTTATATTAAAATAATGGAATGCATAGTAAATTTTTTTTCCTATAAATACCGAAGGATTTCTTCTTTAGAATTCACAATTTCAGATTAAGTTTTCTTAATACAGTAGTGCTAGTGAGATAGTGGTGGAAGTGAGAGAGAGAAGAAAAGTTTTTGGAGAGAAGGTTCTGCCAAAATCCTAAGGTAAGAATACTTCTCTTTTATATTTTTTAGGGTTATTTTTATATCGTTTTTAGAAATCTGTTATTATACTAGAAATAATATTATTTTAAGTTACTATTCTGCATAGTAAAATACTATTTCAACAGTAAATTACTATTTCAACAGTAAATTACTATTCAAATAGTAAATTACTATTTACTGTTACTATTTACTGTTACTATTCACGATTTACTATTTACCGTTACTATTCACGATTTACTATTTACCGTTACTATTCACGATTTACTATTTACCGTTACTATTCACGTTTTACTATTTACTGTTACTATTCACTATTTACTATTTACTATTTACTATTCACTATTCACTATTCACTATTCAGTATTCACTATTTACTATTCAGAATTTACCATTTCTGTTTTAAGTAGTAATCTTAATCTTCGTCTTATGCTTATACTGAAATAAAATTGATATTAATATTTCTAGAAATCGGAGGCGCAAAGCAAATCTCTTTTTGGTAACGACTCAAGGTAAGGGGGAGTGAGATAAGAAGTATAATATGAAAAGACATAAGAATAATGGGAGGAGTCCCCTACTCCTTTTAAATTTAATAATATTATTATTTTAAAATATTAACTTTTTAACTTAAAATTTTTAATAAATTTTAAATTAAATATCTAGTTTAACTAACTCTAACATACCTATGCAAAACTTGGATCATTATGACCTATATGGACTGGACTATACCTATGCAAGGACTTGGACCATTATGACCCATATGGACTGAACTATACCTATGCAAGGACTGGATTATATGGACTTATTTATACCTATGCGAGGAATTGACCCAAAGGACTAAAAATTGACTATATTAATAATTATTAAATTTTGTATTATGATATGTATTAATGATATTTAATTGATTTGATTATGATTTGATTATGATTGATTGATTGATGATATTTAGTTATGATTGATACTGTTTGATTTTGATTGATGATATTGTAATGTGGAGTTTGAGCATATAGCGAGCATGACGGAAAGCTAAAATTCAGTAAGAATTTCTTACCTTACTCTTTAAATTTTATTATCTTTTATCTCTTCTTAGAAATTATTTTTAACTTTATTTTCAATATTTAGAATAAAAAAAAATTAGTATTTATTTTAGAAAGAAAATATTTTATGAGAATTTATTTAATTAAATCTTGAGTTAAAGAAAAAATATTGTAATTTTAAGTATTTTTGGTTAATAATTAATAAAACAAATTTTTTTTGAAAGAAAATTATTTTATTTTTTCCAACTTAATAACTAAATATATTTGAAAATAATTGAGATTCCTAAATTTGATTTTGTTAAGATTTAATTTGAGAAAGATTATGTAAAGTTTTATATGAGAAAGTTTTAGATATTTAAGGCTTAGAAACTCAAATTTCAGTGAGATTCAAAAACTGTACCAAATTTATTTCTGTGGGACAGAAATTCAGAGAATCGAGAAAATGTACAGTTTATTGAAATAATGTTGTAAACCTTTAAGGGATTTAATAATTGAGTTTCTAAAAGCCTTAACTAACTCAATACGCGAGTAGTTCATGCATCATGAATCATTAAAGTGAAATGAAATAATATTGTCTGGGGACGGATTATAGAAACCGAGGATACATTAGAGGAGGCTTAATTACGAGCCTTGGGATGAGAGGGTGTGAAAGGGTGCTTCAGGGGACCTGGGGTAGCTCCCTAGTGTCGGGTACTTTCACAATAAAAACTTTCTCAATCTGACTAGTCTCTAAGTGTTTCCATGCCAGTTGAGCTGTTCATATTATTATTATCCGGACTTATGGAACAGTGTAAACTCCTGGTTGGCCCAGTGCAAATTAAAATTTAAGGGCCCATATATATAGGTAAGTTGTGATGAAGATATTGCATAACATTCATGCATTCATAATTGATTGTGTGTGTGATTGTGATTGATATTATTAAGTATTGGTTTGTGAAAACCCTTTGTTGCTTATGTCTTATTCGGAAATATTATATTCTGTTTCTCACTCCTTTCTCCGTGTTTTTGTTTCACATGTTTTAAATTGATGGTTCAGAGGGAAGGATCGAAGAATATCGGCAGTAAATATAGCACGTTCTAGAAAGGGAGCTCGGTATGAATACCGTGGTCCAATGACTAAATAATGTTAATAAGTAACTGCTTCTGGGCCATGGAGTTTCCTCTCTTTCTTATAATGTTTAATATTTATTTCCGTTGGATGAATGTAAAATTACTTTATAAAGTTTTAATAATATTTATGAGGTATTTCAGCAATAATGTATATAATTTATTCCGATAGTTTCTTTTTAACAATCATATCTTTAGTAAAAAAAAAAAAAAATTACGAATTTTTCTAGAATTTATTAAGGTGTAACAGAGGGTGTTACAACCCTCACCCATACAAAATGTTTTATATATATATATATATATATATATATATATATATATAAACATTTGTCACGTACAACTTAAAAGAATTTGTGGTTTATTGGCTGAGTATATTAAGGTGTTTGTTGGTGCAGTTCAATTTGATTTTGAAGTGAAAAATGCGCCACGGTGCATAGCAAAAAAATATATAGTGTAGTTTGATTTGGTTGAAGTAAAACACAAGATCCAAACCATTGCGATTTGAGTTAGCTTGGTTTGGTGGTTTTAAACTTCCATTTTAAATATCAAACAGTTAGACATTAACGATATAGATACAAAATATACATATATAGCAATTTTAAAAGTTACGAGAAATAAAAGAAAAATATAACTTTTTCCTTTTACTATTTTCTACAAACAATTTATTGTGTTAAGAGTTACTATATTTTATAATTTATATGTTATATCATGTAAAACGCTTGTAGTAACACTTAAGCTAAACTACTTAGATATATTTTAGCTCTAATAAACTCATAATACATATGACACATGATAATTAATTAAACTATAGGATTACTTAAAAGCATGACTATATAGTATATAAATTTTTAAAAAATGTACTTCAACGTGGTTTGGTTTGATTTTGCTTTGAGAATGAGAATTCCAAGCTGAACCAAATCGCTTTTGGAAGTGTGATTTTGTAGGGTTGTGATAGCAATTTTTCACGGTTTACGAGTCAATTCGATGTTGTGATTGGTCACAGATTGGTTCGATTTCTAAATAATAAACACCCTTGGAGTGGATGATCTTTTATGTATGAAATCATACGTTTAATTACCATCAAATGTATTTTTTTATTTTTATTTTATTCATCAACCAATAAATATTGACACGTGAAATGATATATTCGATCAACTCTTAACAAAATATATTTACATTTATCATATTACCGTAATGGATATATTATTTGACGTTGTTAGTTATAATGTTAGTAAAATCAGGACAACTAAAAAAAGAAAGATGAAGTTACATATAAGAAAAAAGTCTATTAAATTTTAGCTTTAATATCTTGGTTGGTTAGTCGTTTAGTGTGATTTCTTTTATGTATATGAGCATGTCTGTTCATTTGTGACATTATATTAGCACTTTTATTTATTATTATAAGTGTTGTTAGGTTTTCACTATGAATTTATATAGGAGCTCCTATGACAATTTTTTTTTTTTCATAATTCGCTTTAGCAACTTCTTGAAGTTAAGATAAAAAGTATATATAATGAATACAAAATTGTGAGTAAAAGATTATATAAATGATGAAAAAAAAGCACCCTGTTTATTTTCAGTTTTGAAAATCAAATTTTTAACGAGGTATATGTGTGTATACATGCAACCTAATGAGAATGATAATCATTTATTTTATTGACAATACAAGAAAATTAAGGGGTCCTTTGGCTTTTAAGTTTCCTGTTCTTTTTTTAGTTTTAGTTATAAAATTATCATTTTATTTTATTTTATTTTTATAAACATTTTTTTGTATAAAACAATGAAAGCATTTTTATTATTTTTTATACAAACTTAAAAAAATAAGATGATTTTATAATTAAAACAAAAACATAAACATAAAATAGAAAGAGGAAAGGATACAGGAAAACAGTAGTTGACCAAGCAAGATAGGAGGAAGATCCTTGTTTTGCAATTCAGTCAACCACTTGATTGTCTTCTTTGAAATTGTTATCTAATAAAGCCTTTATCTGTTTTATGGGATAATCATGCCTGTGAAAAACAGATAAAGATTATCTTATCTTAAAATATAAAAATCATTACATCTTTTCATCTTGAAACTCACATTATTTACTAAACAACACGAATTATTACTTGAAACTCACATGACTTGTCAAACAATAGGCATGTAATATTTTTATAAGTGATTATATAATTTTAATTAAGGTACAATTACACGTGTCAATTTAAGTTGAAATTTATAGGTTAATTTAGTTTATCCTAAGTTTTAGATAAATTGAGTTTAAAAAATGACTCAGATGTGAAATAAGTCTTTTTTTAAAAAAATTCAAGTTTGAAACATGTCTTTGTGAGTTAAATCTGTAATAAACTAGGTTGACTCATAAGTTGTTGTCCACAAAAATATAGATAAATCATTCCTTATTTCATCACATTAGACAAAAAAAAATTAAAAAAAATCTTATTAGTATTTTATTTATGTGATAATGTTGTTTTGGAATATGTTCTATATTGTTATTAGTTTATTATAGATTATGGATTATGAATTATGAGTTTATTTATTATGAAATATGCAATGTGTTCATTTTTTCATAATTTTTATAATGTTTGCTGATGGTGTATTATATGGAATTGGAATGTGTGAAAAATAGATATTTTTATTTCATTTTTCCTATTTTTTTTTATTTTTAAATTTTTCAAAAAGAAAAGGATTAACTCATAAGTCACGGTGTATTAGTAGTTGAGCTAAGTTAAAAAAAATGACTCACTTGAAAGGTAAGTTAAGTTTGGTAAAATTGTTAAAAGTACCAACCCAAAATAAGTTAAATAGTGTAGATTGAGTTACTATATTAAGTATTTATTATGATTTTATGGGTGAAATTTATGAATTTTATAATATACATTTTTTAATATTTGTTAGATGAATGAGAACGCTTGTTAGTGGCGGTCTATCATCAGCTCATAATCACATCGTCCGTGTGTGGAATAAAGAAGTGGATGTTATAAGTCTTGACTTTTTGGCGACACAATTCAATAATGATATTTTTATATTAAGTAATTATTGATTATTGATTGCGAAATATGGTAGTATTATAATATTACTCTGAGCTCAGGCTGATGTAAGTACAAAGAAACAAAATATCTCCACCAATTTATTTCATTTTTTGTAACTTTTAAATGACATTAATCTAACTCCTTCTTATATCATTTCAAACACACATAAGTGTGTTTTTCAATCAACAACATCTGAGATAATAGCATGAGCCTCAACATCCAAAGAAAAATTATAGCACACTATTGCAAGGAATATCAGAGACCTTTACCAGATTAGTGATCCACCTCGATGGCCTGGATCAGTCCTAAACTTATATTTTTTTGTCCCATTTAAAAATTTTATACAATTAAACATGTTTATGTTATATCAAAGGTGGTTGGTTTGGATGATATATATTTAATTTCTTTTATACAATATCTTAGATTCAACTATTGTGGATGAAAATTTTCTTATTAAAAAGTTAGCTCCATCGTGGTATAAATATTCGTAACTTAAACATAATTGCTTTGAGTGAGATTGCCTATGTTTTTTTATGCCTATTTATGAAGTCACAATTTCAATAATGGTTATCAAACCGTATTTTTTTAAGCCATTAATCCTTGGATTGCACCAAGTAATAATTTTTATAAAAAAATAGTTTTGAATCATTTCAATGATAAAATGTTTGAATATTTTGCATGAAATTCAAAATTTAACTCCCACTTACTTTAATTCTAATTTGATCAAGAGAAGAAATATGATATAAAGAAATAAGAATGGAAAGGATGAGAGTGACAAATATAATGAAAGTATGATAAAAAGTATATTACTTAGATAAATAAAAATGAAAGATAAAGAAATGCAGTTATAATCTTTCACTTATTTGAATTAGTAAAAAAGAAAAATGCAGTTAAATAAATACATTGAATAAGAAAATTAATTACAAATTAAATATAAATATAGAGATTTTTGAAATTTTTTCTCATAGTAATTTGTTAATACAAACTATATATTATTGAATATTTATTTGTCATTAAGATAACTATTTATTTAGTTTTTAAACTTAAAAAATTAACTCTTCATTTCAAACTATAAGGGAAAATTTTTAATGTGAGTCCTATATTTATCTTTTCTTTATTCAAATAATGTGACAGAAATTACTCCCCCTGTTTTATATTATAAGCCCTTATTTACTCATCATTCATGGCATCAAGCCATTAAGAATGTGTTAAGGTCTATTTCATTGACTATGCACTACTAATAAAAGCTGCTATAGTGACAGAGAGAATCCGTCGCTAATGGAGATCAGCGACCATCACAACGATCACCTATACTCTATCGCCGATGTATTAGCGGCGACAAAAGCACATCGTCACAATAGTTGCGATGGAAGTCTTGGGCTGGATGTCGTCGCTGGGGGGTGACACGGCAGTGGTCCCCTTTTTCATTAAGTCGTCACTATTTAGCACCAACATAGCAACGGAACGAATGTCATGGCTACTGTATTTCAAAAACGTTGTTATTAAGCCTGTCGCTAATCTACAACCAATTTAGCGACGAAAAAACATCGTAGCTGTCTAATTGCTAAGAGGCGTTACTACGACGGTCACAAATTGACAACCAATTTAACGATGGATACGCGTCGTAGTTGAGTCGTTGTTAATTGTGTGTCGTTGATTCCATTGCTATTGTATAACCACATTAGCAACAACTGGAGTTCGTAGCTAATTTGTCATTGTAATTAGCAACGATATTGTTCTGTCGCTAATAGTGAAATTTTATTTATTTTTGGTTAAATTGTACTATTATTTATAATTTAAATTTGTTTAAACCAAGTCTGGTTTGTAAAGGATTTCAAACTATTGATTAACATTTGCCAGACTATAAGATTTATTAATAACACACATCAAGATATTTAATTAAATAAAGTCTGATTATGTGTTATCTAACTTGTTCAATTAAGTGTTTTAGGATACAAACCTAAGATGCACATGTTATAAATGAAATGGGGAGTCCATCAATTAAAAAGTTTGTCTTAAGCCATGTAAGTTATTTAAGAACAAGTCTGTCTAGGATCAAAAACAGCTTGCGTACAAGCTTGTCCCAAGAAAAGTCTGATCCTGGAACAATGCTCAATAAGAGTCTAATTCAAGTGCGCTTATCCATACTTTTGGACTGCTAACTATACGCTTTCTGAACTTAGCACACGTACTTGCTTCATCAATCAAACCCCAAACTTTTGAAGCAACAGAAACATTACTCTAAAGCTTGCATTAAACAAAAATCAATGTTTATTTTGAAGATGTTTTGAATCAAGTTCTTATCAAGAGAAACTGCTCTTATCATCAAAAGATGAAAGAAGACAAATTAATGGAAGAACCAAAGCTCGCATGGGAAGAAACCCATATAGCTGTTCTGCGTATTTCAGAAAACTGATGAAAATCAGTACTTGTGTCACAAAACTTTCAGAAGGTCAACCCTATATGTTCTACATGTTTTAATTAAAAGAAGAAAGCTAGCAAAAGATCTTTTGCTCTGAAGTACTCAAGGAACACCTTTCAGTGCAAGCTTTGATGTTCCTCGTACAAGACCTTTTGTCCTCATCTTATCTTCAAGGTCCATTGCTCACAACGACTAAATCCCTTCAACTGATTCACAACGGCTATCTCAAATGCCTATACACATAAAGGGATCTCAAAACTTGAAGAAGTTATTGACTCTAAGAATCAGATTCACGAAAACTTCTCTCTATTCTTTTAAGCTCTTAGTCTTAACTTTCTTCCCTAAAGCAAAGACTTTGTTTGTTGTTTTGCTTTTAACAGACCTTAGTCTTTGTTTTCTATACTTAATGTATCAGCTCTTTATCTTGTATCTTTCATACACCAAGTTCTCAAAAACACAAACACAAACTCTCTTTTAATTCCTTATTTGTGTAAAAGTATAGTGTGTTGCTAGTCTTAGTTTCTATTGGGAAATAGTTGTTTGGCCTAAAGAGGCTTTAGAAAGAATACTTGGGATTGAGCCAGGAGTGACTTGTTGAAATAATACTTAGGTTTAAGCCATGAGTGGCTTGAGTCAACAATACTTGTGTCACGGTCTGTGTTGTTGTGTAAAAGGTGTTTTTACATAGTGGAAATTCTTCGATTTTGAAGGGACTAAATGTAGCTTTTGAGTTGGAAGTTAACCAGTATAAATTATGTGTTCAATGTCTCTATCCCTAATCTTATAAAGTTTGGTTCAAAAGTCTGTTAGATTCACGCCCAAAAAGTTTCTAAGTTTTGCACAAAGAGTCTAAGACTTACTCAACTTTACTTCTAGGTCTGACTTTGAACCATCAAAATTAAATATTTTAGTATAAAATTATATATTATATTAAATTTGAATTATATATGTATAGAAAATTATATATGATTTTTTATGATTAACACGAATTGATAGTGCTTTTATTATTTATCCAATTCTAAGTATAGGCACGTAAAAACGACAATGAGATAAAAAATAAATAAAATTAATTCAAAAGTATTTATAACTTTAGCAAAAAAATGAATACAAAAATGTGTAATAGTAATAATAAATGAATACAAAAATGTGTAGCATGTCAATGTGGGGGGGGGGGGGGGGGGCTGCTAGAGGGATCCTGTGGTGGTGGGGGCGGCTAAGAAGCAGATGAAGGTTTGAGTTTAGTGCTAAGAGCTTCTATCATCCGTTGCAACATATCTTACTGCTTTGCCAACTGCCTATGAGTTTCTCATCGGTCTGCCTCTGCTCACGCCTCTATTAATATGAAACACTGGTGGTCCACCTCAGCTCGCTCCTCCAAAAGCTACCTCTGCCAACGCTCATTTGCTAGCTCATTGTTCAGGTTCTAAATAACCTGAATAACATCTGCTGACAACTAAGAGGAAGAGGCAGGCAGGGGCCTTCCCCTTCCTAACAATCTGTTTGCTGATCCTTCCCAGGCCAAACACCCTCTATTTCTTGTTTACACCATCATCGCCAATAGCCTCTAAATAAATTGCATTATTATGGGTAGAAGAAAATGTGGGAGAAACTTCCCCGTCTGGTGTTTGGAACACCAGCTCAACCTTATTTTGAGCTCTCATGGCTAGATAAGTCTCTTGCACATAGGGGTGAGCAAGTACTGGATTGGATTGGATTTCACGTAAAAAAAAATCTGATCCGATCAAATTTCATTGGATTGGATTTATGTAAATTTTTTTTTGAAATCCAATCCAATCCGATCCGATCTAAATTGGTTTGGATTGGATTGGATAATTGGATATCCGATTAAAGAAAATTTGTTATATTTTTATGAAACCACAATATAAAAAAACTTCTAACATCTTAAAGTCCATGTCAAACATCACAACATAGTATTGACTAATGTTTAATAATACACGTAATCAATAGAAATATAAATCAAATCCATTTTAACAATACATTTAAATTTAAAATAAAATGACAACAATAACAAGGTAGCTATGCCATATTTTTTTATTAACGTGGGTGTGGATTGAGTATTTCTATTTTTTTAACCTTGGATTGGGTATTCCCTTATTTGCTCTAAAGGGAAAAACATGAGTATGTGAGAAAAAAAAATATATATATATATATATATATATATTTAAATAATATAATATAATATAAAAATAGGTTGGGTACTCATCGAGTACTCGGATTTTAAACGTCAAATCCGATATCTGATCCGATTATAATTGGATCTTGGTTGGATTGGATTGGATTTGATCCGATGACCAAAAAAATCCAATCCAATTTAATTGGATTGGATTGGATAATCGAATTAAACGGGTAAATCTGACCCGCTGCTCAGCCCTACTTGCACATGTAAAAGATAGATGAAACATGCAAGTGATTTGATTTGTAAATCTTTAAAGAAACTCTAAACATTTGTAAGTTTAAGTAAACTACCGCTATGTCAGTTGTCTTTTAGTTAGGCCATTCACCAGCCTTGTTCTTCTTGGTGATTTACATCACCTGAAACAACGAAGGCTAGCGGTGCTCCTTCTACTCCTGTAATTCATAGGATATTGAAATTGTTAGTGTAAAAGCTTTCAATTCATTGAATTGATAAACTTATTTAACAAAGTATACTTACAAATCTTTTTTTTATGCTCTACAACTAAAATGAAACCCCCAATATAGATAGAGGCACCAACATCAGTCTGTTTGTTTGCCTTGTTCCTAGCACTGACCTATTGAAGTTTGGCATCTCCTTACTTCTGAAGCATCCCTTTCCAGTAAAGCTCTAAGATCCAGTGGGAGCGCTTATTTTTGTCACTGACTTTCTAGAGGGTACTCTTGATGATTTTGGAGGTCTTTATAGTAAAGATCCTCCAAATCTCACCAGTCATACCTTTCTCCCACTGATAACCACATTGTAAAATAAAATGCAATTCTAAATTATAAAACAAGTGTATAGAATCATCTAAAAGATAACATGTTCTTGTATGGCTTATGCAAATTCAGATGTTAGTGGACAAGGGAGTGGCTGTGCCATGTGGTTTGGTGATTTTATCGATATTAAATAGTTTGCAGTTCCGGGCTAGAATCTATATGTTCAAATAGAAGCTTCAGAATTGGGTAGGAATTAGTCTTTGCTTTGCTACTTATTAGTCTATACAATGCATTTTCATTGTTGAACATATAAGTAACCCTTGTGAATATTTGTGATTGAATTTAACTAGAACATGCTAATGAGGGCCATAAAATAGGTGGAGTCCTAGTGGTGGTAACAATTTCTTTAGCCGTGGCAGCAGTTTTTAGTATACTAATACTAGGTTGGTGTTACATAAACAAATCACACATCAATGTGCAAGGTAAAATTCTTTTTTTATTTGTTCCTCTTGTAACAAAGAAAAAAATATCTATATTGCTTGATGAATGTTTACAGTATTGTATTAGATGTAAGAATGTTGTTTAACAACCATAGAGTGATCCACAAAGTAAAACCATTTGAGTAAGTAAACAATTTATAGGTGCTAATGAAATTAAATGACAGAAGTAAAAGAAGAGGAACCAACTTGTCTAAAAGGGACTTTGAAAATAGAACCACAAAGCACAAAATCACACTAATACTAAAGGAAGAGGAAAAGAAAGGAAGAAGGACTTACCATAGATGCTCCTGATTACCGGACTGAGAAGCCTCGTCGAAGGTAGCGTTAGAGATTGAGTTGAGGGTATAGAACTGATGAGGATGAGAAACTAAGAGACAGTGAGTTAGGAGGAGACAATGAGGGCTAAAGGTAGAGACAATGAAAATGAGTTAGGGGAAGGAAAAGAACTGACGAGGCAGAGAGACTGAGAGAGGAGAAAAGGGTTTAGGGTTTATAGAAATTAGAAACTGGTAGAGGGGAAAGGTGTGGGTCGAATAACTTATTAAATTTAGCGACGGAAGAAATACTGTCGCTAACCCGTTGCTAATTTTAAAAAGTGGACACGTGGCAGAACTAGCGATGACGATACTCTCCGCCGCTAGTTTAGCCATACTAACGATGCAACTATTCCATCACCGCAAGATTAATTTGAGCAACAATACTTATTTTAGCCATGTCAATGTCCGCGTCATTGTATGTTTAACAACTTAGCGATGGCCTGTACCTGTCACTACAGGATCCAAACTTAGCATTAGAGGGAAACAAAAGATTTAAAGGGAAAGTAAATATAATGACGAAGTATGTTCACCATCGCTATATTTGTTTAACCTAGCAACGGGGTTACGGTGACCGTTGCTAAATTTGTTACACATAGCAACGACATCAACCATGATATTTCTCTCTTTATGCATGGTGACGACATGCTTCGTCGTTGTAGGGTCAATGCATCTTTAGTAACAACACCTAACCATCGCTGATGTCAAAAAAATTAGAGGAAAAGAGAAAGACTTGAAGGGAAATTAAAAACATGATTGGCGACGGGATCATTGACAAAATAAACGGTAGCGATGATTTCAACAACAGTTAATTGATAATCTTTAGCTATGGAATATGTGGCGGTTATGGTTTTGGTAACTGATTTTCTTTTCAAGTATGTGCCCGGTCGCTTTTCCTTTTGTCGTGGCTAATTCGGTTACTAACTAGTATGACCGGTTGCAATCGCTAAGTTTCTGTAGCCGTCAATGACTTTTTTAGTAGTAATGGTTCTAGGTGAGTGAGCAAGATAACAGGGCAAAGTCTAGGTTGAAAGATGCTATTTTTTGGATCTTGTAAGCATAGTGAATATTTTATAAATGTCTAGGGAGAGGTGAAGTAGAGGATTGAAAGAAGGATGGGACATCCATAACAATGTAGGATGATGACGTGGGAGGAAAAAATGCAAAGAAGTTAGATTTGGATGAAAGGGCAATAAGTGAGGTAACACCATGATGACCATCTAAGATAGGAATAGTGAATTATGAAAGACCAAAGGTAGAAGATATGACTGTGGGAATATAAGAAACAAAGAGATTTGGGGAAGATGATAGTGATGATGCTTTAAACAAATCTTGACAAAGAATTTAAACTCGTTAAAGATGACATCTTTAGAAATAAAGAGTCTACCTTTAAATGAAAGACACTTGTAACTATTATGGGAAGTGGAACACCATTGGAATAAACATTCTTTTGATATAAATTGAAATTTATGTTTATTATGCTATCTAGGTAAGGGATACCATGAATAACCAAATACTTTAAAAAGCTAAAAAATATAGGAGTTCTTTGAACACAACCTAAAAGGGAATATCAAATTTGATAAAGGACAAACTATTAATAAGATACACAACTGCTAAAAAGGCATAGTCTCAATTTGGAGGAAAGAAAAGCTTGACCTAACATTATGTGACCAAGATCTTCTATATGTCTATGTTTTCTTTCCATCTTTCCGTTCTAGAAGTGAGTAGAAGGGCATATAAGCCTATGGGCAATGCCATGGGATGTGGAGTATTAAGTGAAAAGTTTAAACTTACCTTAATATGTCTGTATTGACTTAATGAGAACGTTAAACTAAAGTTTAACTAAGTTTTTAAAGTTTTGAAAAGTTGTTAAGGTTTCAAATTTATACTTTAATAGGTAACTCTAGATGAACCTAAAGTAAATGTTGAGAGAAAACTTTAAAGAAGCTTTAACAATTATAAATCTAGTTTCATTAATCTAATTTTATTAAATAAATAATAAATACATTGAATGACATATTTATAGGTAATTGAAGTGTACAAGAAAAACTAACCTAATTTACATACTAACTTTTAGACTAATTTAACCAGCTTCCTAGTAGAATTGAAGTAAAGGTACTCCAATGTGGATGCCCATTAATATTATTATACAACTCCTATACATTTTCTTTTCATTATTGAAATAAGAAAAAAATATTATTATTTTACTTTTTTCTTTCTCCTATATTTCTATCAATTTAATTATTTCCATGCCATTTTTTTAACATGTGTTACTTTTTTCCTAATTTTTCTTTTTCATTTTATCTATCAATTGGTTTAAACTAGAGGCGTCAATAAAATGAGTTGTAACATGTGAGCCAACCCGGGTGGATTTTAGGTGAGCCAAGTTGAAAAAATAACTTATTTTTGAAGCAAACCTTTTTCTTGCTCGACCCTTTGAACCTGGCTCACAGTGGGCCAAACCCATAGCGAGATAGGTTGACGCACAGGTTGGTAAATTAAAAAAAAAAACTATGGAATGTATTGAAGATGAGACTTTAAGTTAAACTTTATCTATGGATACTTTAAACTTTTATTTAGTATTGATTCGGTCTGGATACCGGCCCCAATCTTGTGACGTCAGAGTGACCTCATATAAGGAAAACCAGTGTCCTAGTTCGACATTACCACACCGGATATCCGATGTCTGGCCTTCCGTCCTCATCTCACGACTGCCTTACTTATTGTCTCTATAACGGATCTTTGTTCATTTTCACAGAACATTTATATATAACTGTTGGTTTCTCAGTCACAGCAAGATAAGAGCCCCTAATAACTTATCAGCAAAGATACTGTACGTAGCAAAATATGTCACATCAATGGCCTCAGAAAGCAAGTGGATGTGTCAGCAGATTATGCGGAAAAGGTGATTATCCTCTCTTCTTCCTATAGGGTCGTACACTGATAATTGACCTACCCTCCTGACACATTCTGAGTGTTGAGCCACCCTGATTGACATAATGTACACGCTATCAGAGCTAGGGGACCCACCTGTATCCAACGACTCATTTTCTCACGTACAACTATAAATAGCTCGATTCAATACATATGCAAGGTGATGTTGTTCTAACTTACACTTTACTATTACTTCGCTTGAGCATTCATTGAGTTCTTACACTCTTCTAACTTGAGCGTCGGAGAATCTTCGTAGGTGGCACCACCTTTCGCCCCCCTACAACGCGAACCGTTGGTGTGAAGGATCTCCAGGACAACAAGACCGGCCTCTCCCACTGAGAGACCGGATTAATACATCGGATACTCACTGTTCCGGTGTGCAAACCCTAAAAACACCTATATTCTTGTGGCTGGTCCCACACCGGATCCTAGACCCCGGTCCAGACCAGTTTATTGGCACGCCCGGTGGGACTCGTTAGAGTTATTCCCATTTTCACAGAAGTTTGGTTGTCACGATGGAAGGTGATGGGAGAGATTTCGTTGATGGTCACGTGGAGGATGTGACCCATCAACAGACCAGAAGGAGACTTGTCTTTGAGTCCCCTGTAACTCAGACCCGGAGGTTGGTGCAAGTGCAAACGCCTGACCCTCGCGATGAGGTTATCAGGCAGCTCAGGGAGGAGCTGGTGGAGTTGAAGCGGGAGAGAGGAGGAGCTGAGGATAGGGTAACGTCCCATGCAGAAGAGACTCACCACGCATCAGAGAGGGGCAGGTCTACAGCCCTTCAGTATTCGAAGATCCCCACGTATGAAGAGAGAGAGCAGACTCAAGACTCTAGTGATAGAGTCAGTACCAGGAGAAGGGAACAGGCGGTGGTGACTTCAGGGACGTACAAGCTCAGTGTCCCTTTCTCAAGAAGGCTGATGAGCATTACCATCCCGAAACATTTGCAAACAACTCAGCCACTGTCAATAGGGAAGTATAATGGAGAAACTGATCCCACTAAGCATTTGGATGCTTATGTGTATGAAGCTATGTATTTGGGAGCAGATGAAGATGTTATGTGTAGGATGTTCCCAAGAACACTAACGGAGGAGGCTCTCAGTTGGTTTAAAAGCTTACCCTCAGGATCTATAGACTTTTGGGAGGAAATGGCCACTGCATTTGAAAGTCATTTTGTCATCTCTAGGGATATCCCAAGAACTTCTCACACCCTGGCCCAGATAAGGCAGGGAGAAACTGAAACTCTTAAGGAGTTCTTGAAAAGGTTTTATAAGGAGGCAGCTTTGGTCCCCAACCTCACGAAGGCCATACAACTTCATATTGTAGTGGAAGCTCTTCAGCCTGGTTCAGCCTTTGCCCTATCTTTGGCAAAGAGCCCCCCAACAACCTTCGAGGAGTTTCAAAGGAAAGCTTCCAAGTACGTGGGCATAGAGATGCATCTGGAGGCAACCGCAACAAGAATGAAGCCTTCAGCACCCACTCAGCAGCCACGGAGAGAAAAGGAGAGAGTGAGGCCTGAGAAGCATGCCTTTAGAGAAGACTTTGTAAACTCTCGCCCGCATCCACGAGATAGGCGTGTGTCATCATTCGACAACTATGCTTCGTTGAACACCAGACATTCACAAATCATGAGGGAGGTTGGTTGGCCAACGTTGAACGTCTTTGGTATAAGGAAACCAGCCCTAGTCAAGAGGGGTGGTAACCCACGCAAGTATTGCACTTTCCATGAACAGACAGGACACAATACTGATGAGTGCAAGGCATTGAAGAATACGGTGGAAACTCTCATCCGAGAAGGAAAGCTGAAGCAGTATTTGTTAAAGGAGAAATCTGTAGACGAGCCTCAGAGGATGGAAAAAAGGAGTAGAGATCCTGATGACGAAGATGATAATACGCGTAACCCAGCAAGGAAGTTCACTGCAGCCGAAAAGCAGAAGGGAGTAGTGATTGCTGGAGATGCCCAATAAAGTAACATGCCCCAGCAGCAGAGGCAGGGCAGACGAGAAGTGATTGAGATGATAGCCGGAGGATTTGCGGGAGGAGGAGCATCAATCACAGCACGGAAGAATCACCACAGGATGATTCTGTCTGTCCAGGGTAAACCAAGGGATAACCGCCCTTTCAGGGACGGTATGGCAGCTCCGACGGTGTCATTTACTGATGATGACTTTGGCCCAACAATTCCAGGAGGTGATGATGCAGTAGTTATCGTGGCAGTTATAGCCAACAAGGATGTCAAGCGGATCCTCGTCGATCAGGGAAGTTCTTGTGATGTTATCTTTTATAATTGTTTCAAACGAATGGGTTTTAATGATGCAGATTTACAACCTTACACGCAAGAACTCACAGCGTTTAATGGAGCCAAGCAACCCACCAAGGGGTATCTTGACACTCTGATTTCCTTTGAAGGAGAGCCTGGAGCGAGAACAGTCAAGTCTAGAATTCTGGTGATTGATGTGGAATCCTCATACAACGGTATCATAGGCCGTCCTACACTGAATGCGATGGAAGCAATTGTATCCACTCCTCACCTCTTGATCAAATTCATTGACAAGGACAACGGTGTGTCCTCTCTCCGTGGTGATCAGGAGATGGCTCGATATTGTTATAACCTAAGCCTCAACATGGTCAAGTTGGAAGCATTCAACAAGAAGAGGAAGCTGAACGACGGAGGAACAGCGGCAGGGTCTGTCAGTCTAATCGATCTGGACCCCAGAGCAGAATTGAAGATTGATCCACTCAATCCCTCTAAGCCCACACCGGATGGTGGTTCCAGGGATGTTGTCTTAGGGGATTCCCCAGAGAAGGTCACGCACATCAATGATAAGCTGGAGTTTGCTATGGAGCAACGCTTATTAGCCCTTCTGCAGGAGTTCAAGGATCTTTTCGCATGGACAGCAGCAGACATGCCTGGGATGGACCCTGATTTCTGTTGCCACAAGCTTGCTGTGTACCCTGAAACAAGACCGGTGGCCCAAAAGAAGAGGAGGTTGGGACCGGAGAAGCAGAGGGAAGCTTGTGAGTAGACAGAGGAGTTGTTGAAAGCAGGCTTTATAAAGGAGATACGCTACTCTTCTTGGCTTTCTAATGTGGATATGGTGCAGAAAGCTAATGGCAAATGGAGAATGTGCACAGATTATGTGGATCTTAACCGTTGCTGCCCCAAGGATCCATATCCCCTGCCCAACATTGATCGCATGGTGGATGATTCATCTGGTTACCAGTACCTCAGTTTCATGGATGCTTATTCGGGGTATAACCAGATTCCGATGTGGGAGGGAGACCAAGAGAAAACTGCCTTTATCAATGACCGCGGTGTTTTCTACTACACCGTCATGCCTTTTGGATTGAAGAACGCCGGCGCTACCTACCAGCGCATGATTAACAAAGTCTTTGAAGGGATGCACACCAGGCTGGTCGAGGTTTATATCGATGATATTATAGCCAAAACGCCCGTTGGAGGAGACCACATTGAGGATCTGCGCCAAGTTTTCACTAGGCTTCGACAGTACAACATGAGGTTAAACCCCTTAAAATGCACCTTTGCCGTTCCAGCTGAGAAATTCTTGGGATTCATGTTGAGCCAACGAGGCATTGAGGCTAACCCTGGGAAATGTCAAGCAATCCTGGATATGCAGAGCCCCAAGAGCCTGAGGGAGGTCCAATCATTGAATGGGAAGGTAGCCGCTCTGGCTCGTTTCATGCCCAAAATGGCACACAGATCCCTTCCCCTGTATAAGGCGTTAAAGAAACACAAGAGTTTTGAATGGGGAGAGGAGCAGGAACAAGCCTTCCAACAGCTCAAGGCCGTTCTCTCGAGTCCACCAATTTTGGTTAAGCCTGACCCTGGTGAGACTTTGATCTTGTATTTAGCAATCTCTGATGAAGCCCTAGGCGTGGCCTTGGTTAAAGAAACCCCTGAAGGACAGAGGCCGGTGTACTTTACTAGTAAGACGCTTCAGGGGGCGGAAGGAAGGTATCAGAAGATTGAGAAGGCTGCTCTAGCAGTCGTGTGGGCATCACGACGGTTGAGGCCCTATTTCCACGCGTACCCAGTACTGGTGAGAACGGATTTGCCTCTCCATTCAGTGCTTAGCAAGCCAGACCTCGCCGGAAGGATGATAAAATGGTCTATCGAGTTGTCTGAATTTGAAATTTCGTATGAGCCTCGAGGAGCCATCAAGGCGCAAGTGTTGGCTGATTTTGTTGTGGAGATGACTGGGGCGGACCCTGCCACCGCTCGAGCGCATTGGACCATTTACGTTGATGGATCGTCGAATAGCAAAGGTTGTGGAGCAGGTGTTGTGGTAGAAAGTGATGATGGTGTGCACCTAGAAATTTCCCTCCGATTCAATTTCAAAACCTCCAACAACCAGGCTGAATACGAAGCATGCTTGGCCGGTCTCCGTGCGGCGATTGACATCGGAGCATCAGCAGTCACACTGTGCAGTGATTCCCAATTGGTGATTTCGCAGATCTAGGGGGAGTACCAAGCGAAGGAACCGCAACTTCAATTGTACTTGAATTGTGTTAATGAGTTGAAGGGAAGATTTGAAGTTTTAGAGTTCAAGCATGTGCCCAGAGAGGAAAACACCAGAGCGGACATCTTGTCAAGACTGGCAAGTACAAAGCAGCCCGGCAGCATAACGACGGTGGTTCAAAGCACTTTGACATCACCTAGCATACCTTTGTACCCTTCTTTGAATGCTGTCATGGTGAGCTATCCGTATGATGATTCTTGGGTCATCCCTTATATTCGCTATCTGGCTGATGGTCAACTTCCCACTGATGAGAAGGAGAGGAGACGAGTGAAGAGGGAGCTACCATACTTTACTATGGTTGATGGTGTTCTCTACAAAAGGGGATTCTTTGTCCCATATCTTTTGTGTTTGAGAGAGGATGAGGTTCAAGCGGTTTTGGAGGAAGTGCACGAGGGGCAGTGCGGGCACCATGCTGGGGGTCGGAGCTTAATGAGAAAGGTCCTCAGGGCTGGATATTGGTGGCCCACTGTGAAGCAGGATTCTGCAAATTTTGTTAGGAAGTGTGACGCTTGTCAAAAATTCTCCAATCTCCACCATACACCGGCCCAAGAGCTATCTTCATCTGCTGTACCTTGGCCGTTCTACCAGTGGGGCCTTGATATTTTGGGTCCATTCCCCACTGCGCCAGGAGGTATCAAATATTTGATCGTGGGGGTAGACTACTTCACCAAGTGGATCGAAGCTGAGCCCGTAGTGCACATTACTTCTGCGCGAACAAGACGTTTTGTGTATGAAAATATCATAGCTCGGTTCGGGGTGCCAGGGCGGATTGTGACTGACAACGACACCCAGTTTACAGACAAAAAGTTCACAGATTTGCTCGAAGGACTGGGGATAATCCAGATATTTTCATCTGTTGAACACCCCCAAACCAATGGACAAGCGGAGGTAGCCAATCGAGAAGTGCTAAAGGGGTTGAAGAAGCGTCTGGGAGAAGCGAAGGGGGGATGGACTGATCAGCTATGTCATGTTTTATGGGCATACCGCACTACGCCTTATTCTTCAACTAACGAATCCCCATACCGGCTGACGTACGGGGTTGAGGCGATGATTCTAGTGGAGCTACGAACAAGATCGGCTCGTGTGGAGTATTTTTCAGCTGAAGACAACAACGCCAACCTGGCATCAGAGCTGGACGTCCTCCAGGAGTTAAGAGAAAAGGCTTTTGTCAGGGATCAGGCGGTAAAAGCAAAGGCAGCACTCCGGTATAATAAACGTGTCCAATACAGGGCTTTCAACACCGGAGATCTGGTTTTGAGAAAGGCGAGTGTGGGGAATAAATTCGCTCACCAAGGAAAGCTAGCACCGACGTGGGAAGGTCCTTATAGAGTTTCTGAAGTGACTGGAAAAGGGTCATACCGGTTGGAAGAACTTGATGGAACTCCAATCCGTAACAAATGGAACACTCGGAACTTACGTGTTTATTACAGCTAGTTGGTAAGACGGCGTGTACTCTTTTTCCTTACTTGAGTTTTTTCCTATTGGGTTTTCTCAAGAAGGTTTTAACGAGGCACGACCCCAACTACACTCTCTTTGTAATGCACCTTCAATCTTAATGAGAATACATTTTAACCGCCCTATCATTCTCACTTTTCTTATGTGTTGTGATTTATAGCCGTAGCTTAACACGCATACACCTCAGGACGGATGAACTCAACTACCAATTCTGTAGTTGATGATGTAACTCCTCGAGGGACTAATGAAGACCCCTCAAGATGGATGATCTCAATCACACATCGTGTGTTTTGACGGTGTAACTCCCTGAGGTGGAATGGGTTGTAGGGCTGGTCCTTTTTCAAGGCCACAAACCGAACCCCATTCGAAGACAACATGGGTTGTAGGGCTGGTCCTTTTTCAAGGCCACAAACCGAACCCCATTCGAAGACAACATGGGTTGTAGGACTGGTCCTTTTTCAAGGCCACAAACCAAACCCCATTCGAAGACAACATGGGTTGTAGGGCTGGTCCTTTTTCAAGGCCACAAACCGAACCCCATTCGAAGACAACATGGGTTGTAGGGCTGGTCCTTTTTCAAGGCCACAAACCGAACCCCATGCGAAGGCTTGGGCGCAGTAGGCCGGTTCATACAGAAAACCACGCTGAACCCCGAGTAACGGGCGCAGTAGGTTCAGGATTAGCCCTGATCCGAACCCCGTGTTGAAGGCTTGGATTGTAGGATTGCACCGAACCTCAAGAGAAAGGCGTAAAGCTTACCCTTGTCAAAGCTGTACTAAAACTCAAAGGCAATGTCCGTCCTCAATTATGGAATATCCACCCCAGAGCGGTCGAACGCTAACGTACCCGCTCTACATCTCCGAGGACAGATGAGCATTTCTATCTTTTTAAGAAGTTAAAAGGTAATTCTTGAGATAAAATTTCCCTTCCCAATGTACTTATACTTGAGGACAGGGCATGCTTTAACTTAATTATCGCTTCTTCGTTACAATTTGTTATCTTAATCCGGTGTGATAAGTACGCTTTAAGCAGCTAGGTGACCACACAGAACGGATTCACAAAGTATTGAAAACAATAAAGTGTTTTGTGTAGCACTAAGTTATCCAACAATCATACATTCGACGCAAGCAGTTGAAGAGAAACAACAGTGAATTTTATTTCCAAAAATGAGAAATTATTCAGGTTACAAAGTAGTTAAAGCTGGAGCTGATCCCAGTACACAGCTATGAATAAAGCATAAATTAAGAGGCCGGTGCTTGATCCTCCGCAGTGGGCACTCCTGTCTTCTCCATTTTACCCTCTGCTCCAGTTTGGGCACCTTCTTGCGTTTCAGCTCTAGAGGCAGCGGTGGACGTCGTCGGCTCCATACTTTGACCTTCTGGAAGGGGAGGCATTTCATACAGAGATGCACGGGGTTCGTGGTGCGAGCTGTCCTTATGTACTTCGACAAGTTTTCCCCCATGGAATTCAAAGAACGGATCCAATCCGTATAGATTCAGCTTCACTCCAGGGTTACGATAATAAACTTGACGGAGGGCCAGGCCGAAGGATTCATACGCCACATTTTTGCATATCTCCAAGGCTTTGGCAGCCTTGGCCTTCGCAGCAGTTAATTTTCTTTGAACCTTGGCAAAATCTTCTTCTGAAGGCCCAGCACTCGCACCACCTTTCTTGAGTTCCTCAATTTGGGCTTGCATCTCCTTCCGGAGGCTCTCCCACTCCCCAAGGTCTTTATTGCGACCGTCCTCCATAATTTTGAGATCGTCAGCAAGCTTAGCCGATCTCTTCTTCTCCAGTTGTAATTCTTCTTCGAGGAGGGGTATGGATTTGTTCTATTTCTGGAGGTCGGCAACTTCCCGCTCTAGAGCCTTGTTGTTAACCCGGCGACGGCGCCTCAACGGTTCGTCTCCACCACCGGGTTTGTTAATTGGCAAGCGCACCAATCGTTTGTAGTTTTCAAAATTTAGATATCGTTCCACTGGGATTGAAAGTCCAATAACAACAGTAATTTTCTACTTACTATGGTAAATGTGAAGGAAATTATAAACAAAAGAATGATTTATATACAGTTTATACAATATTCACAAGATAGCATGGTTGAGTGATTCATAAGATAAAAGAAAATAAAAATCTATCTAAAAAGTCGAGTTGCAATCTAGAATAGGTAAGATACTTGAGATAAACACAGATAAACAAATTATGTTGGAAATTGGATCCCTAATCTAGAATAACAATGAGGAACTCAAGACATGCATATTTAATCATCAAGTTTCATGTCATTGCAGCTTAAAATCATTATAACCGATCCCTCGTGATATAAATTCTAAGAATTAACCGTAAAGTCCGATCCCTCGTGAGCTTTCTCAGTAAAAACTTGCATTAAGACCTGGCCTTATGGCAACAATAGTTAACAACCCCTATAGAATTGAGATACCAAGGGTATTCCAACTTTTTACTTTCGTCAAAACTAGTTTCAATACGGCATAAATAATCATTCTCCCGTTTGACATTTACACTAATAAAACCAGTTTCGATACACATGAAAATCATTCTCCCGTTTGACGTTCATATTAATAAAAGGTTGAGATACTAACATGGACTTGAATCATAAACATGCAGAGGTTGAATTCACAACATTATACTCAATAGATTAGTTCACCAATTCCAACATAAACAAATTAGTTACACATGGTAAAAGTAAAAACAACACTTACAGAGTTTGACATTACGAAGACGATGGAAACTTCACGATACAACGATCACAATACACCGAAACACACTCAAGTATCTAGAAAACTATTCTAAAACTACAACTCAAAAAGAAGTACTCAAAGTCGAGCACAAGAGAGAAGAGAAGAGGATGCTGTGTATGGAATGGGATGCTTAGAATGGTGTTGGATGGCCCTATTTATAGGGCTGAGCAAGGGTGCTGACGCTACGCGTCCCTGTGACGCTACGCGTCAGGCCCATGACTCAGCTTCCATTAAACAGCTGATAATGGCCACTACAAATTATAAAAATCAATCATGCTTGGCCACTTGGACGTGTCTCCACTGTGTTTTGGCCATTTGTGCTGAGTGGGGTGGCCCTTGTGCTGAGTGGAGTGCCCATTATTAGGTCCAAGTGGAGTGGTTGGCCAAAGTGGGAGTGGAGACTACGCAGTACTGACGCTACGCGTGGCTGTGATGCGTAGCGTCAGCATCAAAAATAGCTCTTGATGCTACGCGTGGGGTGAGGCTACGCGTCAGCTTCTCCAGTGTAATTTTCTCTTGATTTCTTAACTTTTTCACTGCAAAACTAGAGAAAATTGATCAAGGGCAGATTATTTCCAACAACATCCATTTATTGAATTTAAATCCTAATTTTCTAACAAATTAAACTAATTTTTATAATTTTTATGAAATTTTTATTTAAGCTTTTATTGAAAATTTGAGGACTAACACTTGTTCGCAAAATGAACTTGGCTCGCCTCCACAGTTTTCCTCTGGAGCGTCTTCTTGGTTTTCTTCAATTCTGACTCCACGCCCCTATGAACTTCAGCTTGCTTGGCCGCCCATGTCTCTTTCACCGCGAGTTCGGCTTCAAGTTTTTCAACCTGCTCCATGTAATCTGCCTTCTCGCTCAGGGAATCAAGGAGGCCGGACAGTTCATCCAGCTGCCAACGCCCGGCCTTACAAGCACCTCGGACCCCAGCAGCGTCGAGGGAGGGGCGGAGACAATATCGTGCCTTTGGAAGAGTGGGAGGCATGGACCCCTGAAACCACAAGTAAGGAGAGAGGGAGGAGTCACGCGGAGGATCAAACGCCGGAGGAGGACCACTCCCAGAGTCCGGCTCTGAAGCATTCTGTGAAGAAGGGGTGGAGGATTCAGGAACGGGCTTCTTCCCCTTGTCCTTCTTCAATCCAGTTTCTTCGACCGTCTTCTGACGCTTCTTCACAGGATCATCAGAGGAGGGTTTTTCTTGATCTGCCTTCTTAAAAAGGTGCCTCTTTTTCTTTTTCTTCTCTGGGACGGCCTCCTCGTCGCCCGCTCCAGTGGCCTCAACTTGTTCTTTTGTTTCCTCCTCATCAAAGAGAGGAACCTCTTCACCTACTGCAGAGGTCAGGGGAATGAGGGGAGTTTTGGTGGCGTTCCTCTTCGCCTGGATCTCATTCTCCTCAGAGGAGGAATCACCGTCAGCCATCATGGTCTTTAACGACAGCATCTCTGGGCAGGCTCTTCCGATTTGTTCTGCAAAACAAGAAAGGTCGAGTTAGCACATAAGAAGAAAAGATAATCAGAACGGAATAACTATGCAACACAAATAAAGTAAGAGCGGATATTACGGAGGTAGGCGTTTCTGATGTCATCCTCTGCCAAGAGGAGCCTGCTGGAAAATCCTTTGAGGGTCTTCGAGGCCGTCTGCATGGCGCTCAAGACCTCAATAGAGTGAGAGGAGAGTTCACTCTCATCCGTGTAATAAGCACGGCTCATGAGGAGAAAGTGCTCGTGCGTCCAGCTAAGAGGAAACTTGGTGAATCCCTCCTTGTTTCGCCAGAAGACCGGCTTATTCGGTTGAATACGGACCCGCGTGTAGTAATGCTTGAAAGAGCGTCCATCCACCTTCGCGGATTCCGTATAAGATTTGAAATTTACCACCCTTGAGTCACTACGGAGAGTAATGAACCCAAGGCCGCCCTTCTTATTAGCACGGCGGACCACTTGGCAATAGTAGAACAGTTTGGCCACAGTGGCGGAGAAGTTGAAATGCTCCCCCAGAATCTCCAGAGCCCGGACTAGACCCAACCGTTGGGATACAGTTGTGTAGGGGCGCAGTCTAAGAAGCGTAGGACGGCCATCTGGAATTCCGTCATGGGGAAGCGTACCCCCAATTTCAAGAAGACGAAGTCGTACATGTAGACCAACCTCTCATCAGGGACGCTGTGGCATACTCTCTCAGAGGGACGTGGTGCCAGCACAGCGTATCGCGCTTTATACTTCTTGTCTGAGTATATTTTGCAGCGGAAAGAGACCGTGCATTCCTCCTCACTCGCATGATGCGAAGGGATCTCTAGGAATTCCTCTTCCACCCAGCAGTAGGGTTTCTCCCCGTTGAGCTTTTCCCAGTCAAGCCGGTGTGCCACAACGTTGACACATCCTTCTGCAGAGCGGAGAACTGGTGTTTTTCCACGTCCAGGAAGATCCATAGTTGTGCAGGCACGGTGGAACGCGTACGTACTATGGTAAAAAGCAACATCGTCAGAGAGATAACCTTCAGCACTTGACCCTTCATCAGAGCGGTTGGTAGCCCTCGAGTCAAGGGGAACCTCAGAGCGACGCTGGGAAGAGAACGCTCGTGAGGAAGAAGCTTCAGCTCTCTCTGAGCGACGAGGCCCAGCCACAGGAGGATTCGCTGGAATCCTCCCACCACGGTGGCTAAGGGGGACGCGAGAGCAAAAACTCCCCCTGTTTGAAGGACCAGCGTTGCCTGCTCCAGGTCGCATGATGGAAACAGAATGAACAAAAATTGCAAGGAGTTGAAGGAAAAGGAGGTTACCTAAAGGAAGAAGATCTTTGAGAAGTTTGAAGACGACAGAGAAATTTCCAAGAAATTTGAGCAGAGGTTCACTAAGCTTGAAAACAAGAGTGGATTCCAAAATCTGCTAAGAGTCCCTTTTATAGGTAACGAAGAGGCATAGTGTTCCGTCGAAGGTCACAATGCTTGCCTCAAAACGCAACCTTTCAAATCAAAACGACTCCGTCGTTTCGTCACGAATAAGCGCGAAAATGGTAACGTTTCAGTAAACGTTTTGGCAAAATGGGCCCCCCTTTCAGTTTGAATCCAGGCCCAATAAGCCCAATCGACGGTTACACTCTTGGGTAATGATGTCTCGTGCGTAAAAAATGCATTTAATGTCCAATCATGCCATGCGCATTTAATGCCTTTCAACCACTTTTCGAATACCAAGGGTTTTGATTCTCAAAGACTCTTGGGATTTCCGTCATTTATTTTACGCTGTCTGAATCCGTTGTACGTAGCGCGAGAAGAGCGGTCACTCTTTCGTTAGAGCGGATGCCACCGAGCTTTCAGAGACCTTCCAGAATGTACCACCGGCATCCAGACTTCTCTAGAGTTGTGTAGCTCATATGAGCAACTTAACAGTCCCTCATACAAGCTAGGGGACAGATGATCCGGTCTGGATACCGGCCCCCAATCTTGTGACGTCAGAGTGACCTCATATAAGGAAAACCGGTGTCCTGGTTTGACATTACCACACCGGATATCCGATGTCTGGCCTTCCGTCCTCATCTCACGACTGCCTTACTTATTGTCTCTATAACGGATCTTTGTTCATTTTCACAGAACATTTATATATAACTGTTGGTTTCTCAGTCACAGCAAGATAAGAGCCCCTAATAACTTATCAGCGAAGATACTGTACGTAGCAAAATATGTCACATCAATGGCCTCAGAAAGCAAGTGGATGTGTCAGCAGATTATGCGGAAAAGGTGATTATCCTCTCTTCTTCCTATAGGGTCGTACACTAATAATTGACCTACCCTCCTGACACATTCTGAGTGTTGAGCCACCCTGATTGACATAATGTACACGCTATCAGAGCTAGGGGACCCACCTGTATCCAACGACTCATTTTCTCACGTACAACTATAAATAGCTCGATTCAATACACATGCAAGGTGATGTTGTTCTAACTTACACTTTACTATTACTTCGCTTGAGCATTCATTGAGTTCTTACACTCTTCTAACTTGAGCGTCGGAGAATCTTCGCAGGTGGCACCACCTTTCGCCCCCCTACAACGCGAACCGTTGGTGTGAAGGATCTCCAGGACAACAAGACCGGCCTCTCCTCTCCCACTGAGAGACCGGATTAATACATTGGATACTCACTGTTCCGGTGTGCAAACCCTAAAAACACCTATATTCTTGTGGCTGGTCCCACACCGGATCCTAGACCCCGGTCCAGACCAGTTCAAGTATGATGTTTTTAATTTGTATCATCTTGAAGTTGAACTATAAAATGTATTTAGTTTTGTTTTATGGAATATGGATTATATAAATTATGGATTTAATTTACAATGAAATATGTTATATGTTTGCATTTTCATAATAATGAAATTATTATATGATATAATATTTATATGGGATTTGGTATTAGAATGTAAGGAAAATAAAAAAATATTTTTTTTTTTTAATTTTTTTTTTGTATTTTTTTATTTAATTTTTAATTTTTTTTAAAAAAATGGGCTAACCTGTGAGCCACCTGATGGGTTGAGTCGGATTGAGAAAAGTGGCTCACTTTAACAAATAAGTCAGACTTGATTAAGTTATAAAATTTTTTAACCTATAATGAGTCAATCCATGTAAGCCGAGTTAACCTGTTTTTATACCTATAATTTAAACAAACTAGTGACAAGGCGATTTGATTATAAGTTCACGAAAGAAATGGAGAAAAAGTAATTTCATTATGTGACCGAAATGCAAGAGGCGTGATTGATTAGATATAACCAGTGCAGTTATAAGAATATATTAGTACATTATATTTTAACAAGGAGAAGAGAAGTAATGAATCACTGTCTAAAAAGATTCCAATCCCCAAATTATGAGTTTGTTTAGTGTAATAGTTTCTCTTTCACGGACAATAAGGATAAAATTGAAAGATAATTAATTATATAATAAAAATTATTATTATTTATTTTTTAATATATGCATTGTTTTCCTAGATAATTCAATAGAAATAGAGAAAGTAATTGTTTATTTTTCGAATATGAACCCAAATATATTTTAAATATTACTATCTCGTTCTCTTAATATAAGAAACTCTTAACTAATTTTAATTTTTAAGAAAAGTTAGTTAATGTAGTTAAAGTTATTTAATTTGTCTATAAATTATATTAATTTTTTTAAAGTAGCCTCTTATTATTGATATTCACAAATCTTACTCTCTTTTTATTTAAATGTTTATTTCATTAATAACTAATAAGGGTAAAAAAATAACTAATGCTATTGACTTTTTGATGAGGTTCTTATATTAAAGAACAAAATTGTTGATATTAATATAAGGGTTCAACTTTTTCTCACTATTACATTGGTCTAGTTGATATAGTAGTATTATATTTCTTACTTGGTCTATCAATCAAGATTAAAGCTCAAACGAAAATTGTTAAATGTATGTTAATGATAAGTAAATGATTGATAATTATAGATTTTGGTGATGATAAGCTCTATATGACCATTAAAAAAAAGAAAATATAAGGCTGTTTAAGACATTCTTGACACCCTTTTTAATTGTTCATCATATCCTCTTAAATTTAGTCCTTATGAGAGATATCTGTGTTCTAGACACCATTCAGTATTCATACCTTCTGCGCCAGTTCCAGTCCCTCGTCGATTTACATTTGTATACTGTTAAGAATATGATATAGGTCAAGTTAAAAAACTGAATAATTATTTGTGTTTCCATGTCGAATGTAGGAAAGGAAGAACACACATGACTTTGTTTGACAACAAGGTTTATTAATTAATATTAATATTAATGTTATTTCATTAACAGCAGAGAGAGACAGAGGAGAGAAAGAGAGAGGACAACACAACATAGACAAACATGCGTCCATTAAAATGAACAGAACACACCACAACCATCGCCAAGAAACAAAGAACCTTTTGCTTTTTACCTCTCTCTCTCTCCGAAAAGGACTGATTCTCTGTCTCTCGCCCTCTCTTCCCAGAGATCCTTCTTCTTCTTCTCCTCACTTTCCCTCTCACTCTCACTCTCACTTGGACACTGTTTTCTCTGTGAAAGTGAGATGGGTATGCCATGGCGGTGCTGAGAATGGCTCAGCCTCACAATGGCAACAAGAACACCAACCATCAATTTGTTCTTCATGACTTTCTGGGGATGAAGTCCAAACCAGCTGATTCCCCCAAAACCGCCGATGTCAGGTTGCCGGAGCCCTCCGCCTCCGCCTCCTCCGCCGGTGCTCGTGCCGGTCCCTTTTCCACCTCCTCTGACATCGCTTCTGGTGACTCACCCTTTTCCTCTTTTCGCTTCTCATAATCTAAACAATCACCAAAAACGAAACTTGTTTTTTCTGGGACATTGTTACCCCTTCCCCTTTCATGCCCTGCTTTTGTGGGCTCAGTATTCGGTTAGGATCTCTGCCTTTTCCATATCATTCTCCTGTCTTTGGATTTTCTTTTTCTTGAGCTCTCCTTTCTTCATACTCTATCTTTAGTTTTTTAGCTAGCGAGTTTTTAGTTTATTTTTCTTTCCTTTACGTGAATATATTTTTTTAATACTTTGTGCTACGTTGCAGAACTTATTGAGAGTGGGAGAATTGAATTCTTGCTGAAAACTTTGTTATTTTGAGTAGAAAACTTGGTTATGTTCTATCATCATTTGTGCATTGGGCAATATCTAGTGTTAAGATGTCCTGTAACTTCTGAGTTGAGTTAGGTTTGTTATTCTCTAACACGGCGTTAAAGTCTACTAGTCTTGAATTTTGGGCTACCCTCAAATATCCAGTTGGGCAGTCCGGCAAATTTCAGGCATCATCATATGTCTATTCCTGCCGTGAGGGGGTGTGTTAAGAGTCCGACATCAGTTAAAAATATGGCCTGTGGGAGAACCATTAACTTATGAACCAGCTTTAGGTTGAGTTAAAGTCGTCATTTTATAATATCCAGTCAAGAATGAGGATTTCAGTTATCAGGGTTTTTTCATAATTATTGTTATTGTACTATCTCTTATTTCCTTTCTCGGTGTTTTCATCAGTAAATGGCCGTTTTATTACTTCTTGTTATATATATATATGTATGTCTATTAATTTAATTTAATTTATTGTGGTTGAAAATACAAATTGTTTATCGAAGTTTCTATTATCTTAAGGTTTTCGTTTCATGAGTGTAATGTTTTTTCCCTCATCAATTTGGTAGAAAAACAGGTAGGAAATCATCTTGAAGGAGTTCCATTCTATGGCCCAAGGAGTGATTTTTCTGGCACTGAGATAAGTAATAGATTAGTGGGGAACAAGAGAAGTAATTCTGATTCCACCTTTATGGGTTCCTCCAGAGATGCCTTCCAAATGGTCCCTGATTCTTTTCAAAACTCACATTTGATGAAGGTTGCTTTGATTCTTCTCCAATGTTCTCAATAACCAAAAAAGAATAACTCTTTTGCTTTCGTCTTCTTGTCGTTGATATCTCGAGCTTTGTTGTTTTTACACAGGTGCTCCGGAATGCAGCTGGAGGAGAGAGGTCCAGAAGGCCAAATGATGATGAAGTGTTACTTGGTATGCAGTCAATGAAACCATCTTCTTCTCAGATATTTCAGCCTCCTACCAGCACTAAGATTGATGCCAACAAGTGGGAGCGATCTATTCTCATGAATGTTGGACCTTCAATGCAGCATGTGCCACGTGGGGGGCAATTGGCACCTTTTACACACCAAATAGGTTCAAGCAAGATCAGGGATACCAATGCTGGCCCTTCATTCATATCTCAGTCTGCTGCTGATGAAGGATCTAGAACTGGAATCAAGGGCCCTGGAATTTTAAGTTCCATGAACACAAGTGCTATGGCCACTGACAAAACTTCATCTTCAGTGCTGCTTGGTGGCAGTAGACCAAAGCCTGTAGCTAATATAGTAGAATCATCCACACCTACAAAGTAAATGCATCTTATGAATACTGTTGCTTGCTCAGTTCCTTGGTTCTTTTTTATTTTTGCTCCCTTCACCTTGGAAAAATGAGAAAATTGCTTGATTTTATGCATCTTGGTAATTGGTATTGACAGCAGTCAACATGGGCTAACATCTGCCAGCCGCCAGATGACTATTTTTTATGGAGGTCAAGCTCATGTATTTGATGATGTCCACCCTCAAAAGGTCTGATCTCTTGTTAGCTTGGTTTATTTGTTTATTGCACTTAGTGAAGTAATGTCTGAAATTAGTTTGCATTTGCAAACTGTAACAGTGAGCAATTTGTGTCTTCAAATTCAGTTTGTGGTTGTCAAAGCTGTTATATAGAACCAATCACACATCTTCACCTAGTAGCTTAAGCTTTTGGGAATTGGGATTGTTGGTTCATGACATGGTATTTGAGCTTCTATGACTTAGTAGCCTTAGAGTTTGATCCTTGCTGTGTGGCCACACTTTCTTGATAAAAAGTTGACTCTCAGCACAAGGTTAATAGGTTTGTGCATCATCCACACTTTAAGCTTAAAGGTCTCTTTCATGAGGCAGCGTGTTAGAGATGTAATATGGGCCTATTAGTCTGCGCTTTTAAAAAATTATTTAGTTTTTTGGAGATTTTATATAAAGTAGAGATGCTATTTTTTATTTGGTTACAAACTTACAATTATACAAAACACTCTTATTAATAGCACTTCTGATCCAATTAGTTTGGACTATGTGATTCCAATTATTTTTAAGCCAACTCCTGTATCATTAAATTCAAGAAAATTTGCTCCTGCTGTAAGTTTTCTTCTATCTAAAGTCGTTAAATTCTCATTGTCTATTCAATTATTTGTGGGGTTTATGATGCATCTGGGATAAGTAAGAATTTTAAAAATTAGAAATTTAGTGCAAATTTGATAAAATTAGACAGTGTTAGATGTGAGATTAAGATTAGAAGGAAAATTGGGTTTTTTTTCTAAAAAATAAATTTTAGGTGAATTTTGATGTTTGGATAGTGAGTTTTGAATAAAAAGAAGGTTTAAAATAATTTAATGAATTTGATTTATAAAGATTTTGACTACAAAATGATAAATTGAGGGTTTTATATGAAAGAAAATCTAATGGAGTGACCAAATTTTGTTTATTTTAATAATTTAATTAATTGATTTGAAATAAATTGGGGGGAAAATATGCACATTGTCTAGACTATAAACTAAAAGGACCAAAATTGTTGTTAAGCCGATATTTTAAAAAATGGTTAAATTATAATTTTTAAGGAATTATTAAAATTGCTTCTTAAAGTAATAATAATTAAAAAATTTATTTTTTTACATATTCTGATTTGTTTTTGTTAAAGTTGTGTAAATATAGTAACCTAGGATTAATTAGATTGATTTCATCTTTATGAAATTAGTCTTAAATTAGGAAATTGTATATTCTGTTATGATGTATAATTCTCTATAAATGTAAAAACTCCACTGTGCTTACATATGTATCAATAGCCAATCTTAGGTAGAAGAGAGGGTTCCCTCGGAACAATTATTTATTTCTATTTTAGGATACGACGTCTCCATTAATATATATATATATATATATATATATATATATATATATATATATATATATATATATATATATATATATATATAAGTGGGGGGAGAAATATTAATGACAGAAAGATATTGGAACATTATTTTGAAAGAGATGATGGAAGCGGGAGTTCATTTTGGCCATGGTACTAGGAAATGGAATCCTAAATGGCACCTTATATATCTGCAAAGCGTAAGGGTATTCATATTACAAATCTTACTCAACTGTCCGAAGCGTGTGATTTAGTTTTTGATGCAGCAAGTAGGGGAAAACAATTCTTAATTACAAAGAAAAAGCAGCTGATTTAGTAATGCGGGTATGGTTTATTATGTTCTCTCATTTTCTTTCTGTCTCAACATGGTAACATGGTGTGAGAACCTATCTTAGATACATTATTCATATTTGTCCATGCTCCATTTTTGAGTTTGAGAGGGTGTTCTATAAGTCCCACGGGCCACCTGTATTCATCCACGCTCCATTCCTGACCATGAGGGGGTGTTGAAAGTCCCATATTGACTAAAGATATGGTTAATTAAAAGTATATAAGGTGAGAGAAATCCTCAAATTATGAGCTAGTTTTTAGGATTGAGTTAGACTCAATAACTAAATTTAACAGTTCCAAAAAACTTAACAAACACACTTTTTAAAATTATTTTTCGTTTTCAATATAAAAGTGATTTTTCACGGAATTGGTTGTTATTCACACTGGCATCCAGTTATATATGAGATTGGTGATTTCTCGTATCTTACTGATGAATCTTGCAGGTGATGAATTTTCTATGTCTATGGTTCTACCAGTCTTAATTTCAATTTCAATTGTTTTTATATTTCCCAAGTTCCCTTGTCATGGAAGCTTCCAAATGTTCTTGATGTCTATTTCTTGCTATGTTTAATTTGCTTGTTAGGATGACTATGGTGATGATCATTCCTATAAAATCTCTTCTTCCTTGGGCAGGCAACATTGTACCTTCAGCTCTATAGGCCAATAATCATTCAAGCCATCTTACTGAGCTGTCCTTTCAGCAACTCTCATGTCTTTGATATCTCTAGTATCCCCGAGTTGCCTTTCCATTCCACCCATGTTTTGTAGAATTTATATTATATTTTCCTTTTTAAAGGGTTCATTTGAAAATTGTAATTAACAAGCTCAAAGCTTTGTATGATTTGTTTGAGGGGGTGTTAGAATATATGAAAGATATTTCATAATCTCAGTTTTGTTCCTTCAGAATATTTTAGAGTATTTTGCGGGATATCGTGGATTGGTTTCAATATTTTTATTTTATGATTGGTTTCCTTGTTAAATTAGGATTTAAACTCTAGTACAAGCTTAAATACGGACTAGTTTTGTTTGTAACATATGTTACCCATCGCATATAATATTCCTTATGTATCTGTATCCCTATAAATTCAACAATTTCTGTTAATCTACATTAAAGGGTGGGAAGGGGGTAATTTAAGCAAGATGTAGATAAACCTCTGCGCTGGCCATCCTTCAACTTCAAAGGGTTCTTGCTTGAGGGGGTGCAGCAAGGATTTGATAGAATAGGAAACCGCCATTCACATGCCTTCACTTGATAGCTTCCTGAAATGATATGTTAGCAGCAATTGGATCCCATTGATTGCCTCAAGTTCCAAAATTTGCTTGCATTTACTGCTAATTTGCATCAATTTTCTCTTCTGTGACGGACCCCACTTTTGATATGGAATAATTCTATTAAACAAATCTGTGTGGTGCATGCTTAACTTATTCCATGTTAGAAATCTCTTTTCATTCATAGATATATTATTAACATCAATCCAATTCCTGAGCAGCTGTACTCTAGCACCTGTTCCTCTCAGTGAAAACAAGTGTCAACTGAAAGTGTGTGTACACCCACAGTTTTAAAATGCACAAGTTTACAAGGTGCTCTAATTCAAGTCAAGGGTAGATACATCGACAGTTTTCACCTGAGAGGATTCAAGTCTGCGTGTGTAGAATCAGTGCCTTGTCTTTGGATGAGGTTTGGTGATGGTTCTTGATTCCTGAACATGTTTATGAATTATGACATGGATAGTATAACTACAACCATATAATGTATAGGCAGGACACAGCTCAGACAGGGTGGAATCACACAAGACCAGTGTATGACAACCAAATGCTCATTCTGATTTGAGTATCGAACACGAGGAAAAAACCATAGTGGCCAAAAACCGTAGTGGTCACTAGTTATTTTATGTCATATAGCTGTTTAAATAAATGAGAAAGATGTCAGCTGAAAGTCCCTTGAAATGCTGAATGTCTTGCTTGACACTGCCGGAAGTGTTACTTGCTGTTTCCTGTTGTTGTTGATTTGCTGTGGTATATATTGGAGAATCATAAAACTTCTTGTTTGAATCAAAATTCCAGTGAGGTTCCGCTGAATCGTTACACTTACACCCATAATTCTAACTTGGTTAGCTTTTCTGCAGGGTTATTATTCTTCTGTATATCTATAACAAAATATATCTTGCACACAACACAAATAGTGTAAATATGCGTAATATACAACAACTGCAACGATCACCACCGAGCCTTGTACCATTGTATGGAGTTAGCTACATGGATCAATTGCCAGATTACCAAAATTTCAGTAAAGTGTTGAATCTGTTTGTAACTTCCAATGCTGTCCCCTAATGTTTCCTATGTCTTCCTCTGTCTCGTTTGCATAATAGCTATTGAATCTTTAGTATTGAGCATTGAGCAAGCTATGATATTCTGCTGATCTTAGATTGTATGCTTGCAACAATAGGAAGTATAGTTTCATGTTTTATCATGACTTCTGCATGTCTCTGATATATGCAGGCAGATGTTATAATGGCTTTGGCTGGGTCAAATGGTGGATCTTGGTCCACTGCATTCTCACCTAAATCAGCTGTGAAGATAGTTAATGATAATAATTTGAACAGTGGAGAAAATGAAGCAGGTGTAGTGAGTAATGTGGCATTCCCGCAGGAGCTTCATGGGAAATTGTGTATTACAGGCTGTTCTAGCCATGCCATTGGGGCGGGTGATGGAGTAACTACTCCAGCAGGTAATCCTCAAACATAGTACATGTTTTGTTTGGCTACTTTCTGGTGTCATATCATACCTTCCGGTAGGTTGAGTTTACGAAATTGAAAGGTCTTTTACCCCAGTAGGGGAATACTGATCCTTCCTATGTCATCCTTTTGTTGATCATCTATGGTATGCTTTCTTATAGGCCTTTCTTGAAACCAACTAAAAAATGTTTTCAAGATGGTGGTTGTAACATGAACCATAGGAAAATGCTTCTTGTAGGTCAAAGTTGCATATCTTTTGAGGAAATGTATGATGGTCCTGCATTGGTAGTCATTAGACATGATGATGTAGAATTTTTTTAAAACATTAAATAAATATTAAAATGATTCAACAACAACAACAATAACAAAGTCTTATTCCACTAAGTGAGGTCGGTTACATGGATCATACAATGCCATTGTGTTCTATCATATACCTTATCCTTTGATATTTCATTTAATAAAAGGTCTCTAGCAATAAGTTTCTTAAATGTCCTTTTTAGTTTTCCCTTACATATCTTTACAGGGCTTCCACACATCTGCTCAACTCTTTGGACAAATACTTCCAAAGGTTTTCTTTGTACATGCCCAAACCACCTTAGGCGATTTTTAACCATTTTCTCTTCAATAAGTGCCACACCAACATAGCTTCGAATACCGTTACGAATTTGGTTATTTTCTTGTATGGCCATACATCCACATCAACATTCTCATCTTAGTTACCCTCATTTGATGTTGATGCCTCCCTTTCACCGCCCAACATTCATTCCCATAAAACATTGTCGGTCTTATGACAGTTTGATAAAACTTTCCTTTTAAGTTTTTCTGGTACTTTTCAATCACACACAACCCAACTTGTATTATATGAGAAACATTTTTGTTAATTTTACCGTCATCTTATATTATCGAACCCAAATATTTGAACCTTGATACTAGAGATATTACTTGATCTCCAATTCTTACCTCCAAGTTGTCATTAACTTGTATCTTATTTAAATTGCAGTGCATATACTCTGTTTTACTTCTGGTTAACTGAAAACCTTTTGATTCCAAAGATTGCCGCTACAGCTCTAGTTTGGAATTGATCTCTTTCCTCAACTCTGTTATGAGGACTACATCATTTACAAAAAGCATGCATCTGGGAGCATCTTCTTGTGTTGAGTTCGTACTTGGAGAAATATGGACTCAAGAGCGACCCTTGATATAGATCAATTTTTATAGGAAAGCCCTCTCTCTCCCCTCCTAATGTTGTCATGCTAGTAATTGTGCCAATTGTACATATACCTTTATAGCCTTGATGTATGCTACATTGACACCTTTCTTCTGCAAGTCGTTCCACTTCCACCACACTTCTCTCAGAACTTGATCATATTCTCTTTCCAAGTCGATAAAAAACATATGTAGGTTATGTTGCATACTCTGATATTTTTTCATCAATCCTCAAGGAAGGTAAATGGCTTCTGTATTTGATCGTCTTGACATAAAACCAAATTGGTTTTTTGTGATAGTCGATTCACTTCTTAGCCTATGTTCTATTACTTTTTCCCTAAGTTTCATAATATGATTCCTTAGCTTAATCCCCCGATAGTTTTCACAATAATGGATATCTCCTTTGTTCTTGTAAATGATACTAAAGTGGTTCTCCGCCATTCATCAGACATTTTCTTGGAGCTCAAAATTTCATAGAAGATTTTCATTAGCTAGATAAGCCCCTTCTTAACCAGACGCTTCCACACTTTGATAGGTATACCATATGGCCTAACAGTTTTCCCAATGCCCATTCTCTTGAGGGCTAGTTTGACTTCACCTACTATGATTTTAACTTTAAAAGTCTAATTCTGTTCCTCCAGGCTAGTCACATCATACATAAAACTAGTTTGCCTAGCTTCGTCATTGAAAAGCTTGTAGAAATAATCTTCCCACTTGTTTTTTAGATCCACTTCTGTAATCATGACCTTCCCTTTGTTTTTTTCCTCCACTCCTTACAATTTTATAAATCTTCCTCTCACTTTGTTTTGTTTCCAACACTTTGTAAATTCTTCAAAAGCTTTGGATTTTACTTCAGCCATCGTTCTTTTTGTCTTTTTGTTGGCCTTCCTATACCTATCCCAGTTTTCAGCATTATCACTCAATTGTATGTCTTTAAAACAGTTACTTTTATGTTTAACCTTTTCTTGCATGCTCTTATTCCACCACTATGTTTCCTCATCTCTAGGTCCAAAGCTTCTTGATTTTCCTAAAAGAGCTTTGGCAACCTTTCTAACACTATTGACCATCTTCTCCCACATGTCATTAGCACTTCCTTGTAACCCCCGGTCTGCTTCACTTTGAAAACCCTTCTTGAATTCTTCTTGTTTCTCACCTTTTAGCTGTCACCACCTCATCCTGGGGTTCCCACCTGTTGACACTTTTGCTTTGGTCCTTTAATAAGCACATTGATAACCAACACCTTATGCGGGGTAGCAACAAGTTCATTCAGAATAACTTTGTAATCCCTTCAAAACCTTCTATCAGAGTTCTTTATCAAAAAGAATAATCTATGTTCTAGAGGCTCTGTTCTTGTGTAAATGCTCTTCACGTTTTTTAAAACTAGTATTGACAATCTTGAAATTATAAGTTAAAGCAAAATCAATGATAGATTGTTCTTCATGAAGGTTTCCAAAACCAAAACCACCATAAGCTTTTGCATTTTTTCAAGCCTTTTTCTCTACATGACCATTAAAATCATCTCCAATGAAAACTTTCTCGTTTTGTGGGATTCTTATGACCAACTTCTCCAAATTATCCAAAAACAGTTTCTTAAGTTGTAAATTCACTCCTACCTCTGGTGCATAGACACTTATGATGTGGATGGTCTCTTTACCAACAATCATCCATAAGGATTAGATCCTATCTCTGACTTTTTTCACTTCTACTGCATTTTTTTTCCATTTTTTATTCACAATGATGATCACCTTGTTCCTATTCCTTACCTTCTCTGTGTACCGAAACTTAAAACCTAACTGGAGCTATTTGGCCTTCTCCCCAATCCATTTGGTCTCTTGAAAACATAAGGTGTTGATTGTATTTTCCTGCGTCAATGTCCATAGCCTCCATAGATTTCTTCGACATTGATCCAATATTCCATGTGCTAAACCGAAACTTGCTCTTTTGCACTAATAACTTCTTTAACCGTATCCGTCTATGAAAATACAGAACCCTTGCTTATTTAAACACTACATCTGAGTGCCGATGCAGCGGCTCTAGCTCATTTGACACTATACTCGAGCCATACAACACGTTACTTCTGCGCAACGACCTAACTTAAGCACTATAACATCATTGATCCATGTTCATAAAGAAATCTGTAAGTTTTACGTTGGCTATCGAGGCCTAACACAACCCTCCTCTTTCATTCGAGCTTGTGACCAGCTATGAACCATGGGTGGAATTAAATATTTAAATGATTCATTGACAATAAAAGTGAAAGAGAATTACATTCACCTCCCATGAGCTATGCCGTAATTACATATCTTACGCACTGACACCCTTCAGTTATAAAAAAATTACATGTACCTCTTGTAAATGTATGAAACATACACTTTGTACTCTTTAAGATAACACACAAAGGGATCCACAAAGGAGGTAAATGTAATTTTTTAAACAAGCATGGTCTAAGTTTAATTAACACTAAAGTTCTAGGGAGATCTATGTGATTGTCCCTTAAAATAAGTGCACGTTGGATGATCCAAAATCCAAAACAGGGGACCCCCCATCCCACTCCCCGACTCATCTTTTGAACTATTCAATTTGTTATTGATCTGACATTGTGGAATAATTGTTCATAGGGGCAGGGGCACACCAAGGAAACGTTTTTGCCAAAGGTACAAGAAATACGGTTCATGCAGCAGATCCCAGTTCTGAAGACAAAAGAACGCAGTGATAGATTGAGTTTGAGGTTGAAAGGTTGTGTTCCAGATTGCTTATTGGGTATCATCCTCCTTTTTTTGTCAAATTTTCTTCTAATCATTCAACTTTCCCTCATTTGTTTCTTTTTTTTTTATTAATGTATGTGGGGAGCAAGAGTAGAATGATTGTTTAAAATAGGCCTAACAGATATCAGATACATCAATATAATTTATCAAGTGCTTTCAACGTTAGGAATTTCTTAACTGCATACTTATCACGAGAAGCACACCTCTTTTATATGAATAACTTGGTAATTCATTAAAAAAAATTTGGGATAAGTATGCTTTTGATATTGTGTTCTGATCCATTTTTTGTGTTGATGTCTTTATTGGTCTTGGTTTTTATGTGGTTTTATATGTTGAATTTGGTCTTTAAAAGTATAGAGAAGAAGCTAGTCGATTTTAAGAAGTTAAAATGTCAAATAAGGAGGTTTCAGAACTAAATATATTCTGGGATCTAATTTTAGATGTTTGATACATTTTAGAATTAAATTGCTGGAAGAGTTCTTGATGTATTTCCAAATTAACTTTACAAAAATGCATTAAAAAATGAGTGGTGTGAAAAGTAGATCCCAAACTTCTATGAACCCTGAGTTATGCCATAGTTTTAGAAGAGTGCTGCGTCCATCAGAGAGCATGCATCCTTCAAACACACTCTGGACGGTTTGGTGTTTGCCAATTGAAGGTTGGTTTATGTAATGGTAGATGCAGATGTTTGATTTTCTTTAGTAAAATTTTTAGTTTGAGTTTTGTCGTAAGAGTTAATGTTATTATGATATGAATGTTAATTATGGACAGGTAAATGTGTTTAATCCGTTGAATGTGTCTAAATTTCATAAGCTGTCTCGTGAGTGGTGACAATGAGCTCTGGGGAATGATTGATGATTTTGTTCTCAAATCGAAGAGCTGAATGAGCATCTATGCATGCTGATGCTAGAGTAAAATATATTTTCTTCAATCTTGAATATAAACAACAGCAATTTGAAATATTTTATTTTGAGATGAGTAAAATTTAACTAACTAGACTCTGTTTAGAGATACACCTTATATAACACTTCCAATAATAAAGAGATAATTATTGTTTCAGTAATTAATGATAGAGATAATTTAGAAATTATAGTATACTTTTTTAATAATATTAATTGAGATAAATTAATATTTTTAATTAAGGTGAATTAGTTATTTTTTTTATATTAGAGGTTGAAGTACTTTATTTTTAGGTTAAAGTGGAAAATTCATGGTTACTGAACTCAAAATCATAGCCAAGTTTTACAAAATTAACAAAATAAATGAAATTTAACTATAGTTCAAACTTGAGGAATTGGAAAAGTGTAAAATTAAGGAGTAAAAATGGATATGTTACAGAGCATGACAAAGCAAGTCTAAGTTTTACTATTCATCTACATTAAAATTGGATGTACTCATAGGCACAGTGGATATCCATGAACGTTTTTATGCAATTATAATTTTTTTAAAAACATTAAATTAAACTTTTGGTCAGGTTTTATTTTGGTCTTATAATTTTGTCTATTATATCATTGTTAAATTATTTTATTTATTTTTCATAGTATTTGATATTTGATATTTTTATTATAATACTCTGATTTTTTTTATAAGAAACAAAAGATTAAATCTTCAAACAAATATTATGTAGTATATGATACTTTTATACTGATAAATTTTAATATAATCTATTGTTCATATTATATATATTTTTATATAATTCATAATAACAAATATAAAATATAATAAATACATAAACAAAATCTAAACAATGATATGCTAAATAAATAATAAATAAACTTATATAAGAACAAAAAAACCAAACAATTGTATATTATTTAAACATTGCTCATATAAAACTTATCTTTTGCTTAACTTGGTGGTAGTTGCTTCTCCCTCTACCCAAGGTCCCATCTCTTACAATTTGACATAGTTAAGTTATAGACTTTTCCAAAAGTTTTGTTTGTACAGATGAAATTAATCTATTCAGATAAATATAAATAGTATAACAATAATATTTGTATAATTAGTATTTGTATTATAATTTTATTATGCTGAATTGAAATTGAATACTTTTTTGTCTTTCTCTTTTTTATGTGTCCTCTTTCTATATATAAGATTGGTGAAAACTATACCATAAGCTTTAAATGAGATTTCTAACAATCTTCTATGGAAAAACTCTGTTAAATGCTGTTTTGCAACTTCCACCAAACTTTTTCTCTTTATGTCCTTGACAAATCTCTTAGCTACCCACTGCCAAATTGACTATATAGTCCTACGGATATATACCAAAATGCAAAAAGCAAGATTTGAGATAGTAAGGCAAATCATCATAATACAATGTTAAAATCCTTGTTCTGCCACTTAAATGAGGATTTCTGTCTAATTTTGAACTCGGATTATGACTATTTTTTTCTATTCAAAGGTAGCTTTTTTCTTTAGAATATAAAAGACCACCCATGACAACAATTGCTAGAGGTAAACTTTTACGTTTTAAAACAATTTTAGAAGATATATTCACAAGCTCTTTTAGATAACCTCTATTAAATTCAAATTTGAATGCCTTCTTCTAAGGTTAAAGGTTACAACTTGTTTGTGCATTAAGAAGGGAAAGAATTGTGTTTAGGACATAAATGTAAATTGGTAAGTTAGATATGTATATGTTAGATGAATATCAATAGAGATGTTAATGTGCCACTTAACGTGACACATCATCTAAATTTAAGATGAAAATTAATATTTGGACTTATATGCAAAACAATTCAGTGAGTAAACGATTCAATTACTTGTTTTAAAGGGTCAATGACTTAATTGTAATGCCCTTATGATATAACCGACTACTACATTATCTTACTCTTAATTTATTACTACCATCATTTTTGTTTAGCCCAATAATTTTTTTTATTCATGAAGTGTTTTTTTTACATGATTCATGAAGTGGTTTAAAGTAATATTAAATATTACTTTTTTTTATTAATACTCTTTTATCAATACTAATTACTGAGAAATATATGAAAAAATAAAATAAAGAGTATCATTAAATAAGTGAAGAATAAATTAAAAAATTATCCAATAATTTTTACATGATGATTAAATTGTTTATCCTCTTATCGTTCTTGACAAATAAATAGGAACAAGAAAATAATATAAGTAGCCTTATACATGACTTTCCTCTCCTAAAAATTTACCAAACCCTTGCTATGCCTTCAATCTTCAAGGTATATTGTCTTGCTCTTTATTACTTAGTTCTTTGTTGCTATTTAACTGTTTAGAAATAAAAAAAATACACTATTCCAAAAAAAAAAGAAATAAAAAAATACACAAATCAAGAAAAGTAATTATATTATCTTAATTATAAAGTTGTTTATTTATCCTTCATTTATTACATTACATTTATTGTCTTTATGTATTAGTATTTTAAAATTCTAAGTGGATAGTTAAATATAAATAAAATTTATTTTTTTTCTTTCCATCCAGCTAAATAAGAATAGAGAGAGTAATTTTAAGTTTGAAAATCAAATAAAGATTTGTTTAGTTAGCTATAGAGTGAACTTGTGACTGTAAGGTTAAGAGTTTACGTTTCACACATCTATGTGATGAGTTGTTGGTGAGTGATTTATAAATACTTTTATAGGCATTTATCGGGTTTAAGGCATGTCCTCGTCTTGGTGAGCCTTCGGGACCCAACTTATTTATTTTTCAATAAGAAATAAAATAAAATTTAAGTTTAGAACTCGAAATTATGATATCATTTGAGCTAACTTTGTCTAAAAGATTGAAGACTTTTGAAGTAGAGTTTCAAAAATAATTTAATGATTTAAACTTAACATCATAATATTTAATTAGTTCCTCCCTCAATTTGTACTAATATATGAATGCAATTTATCCCTTTAACCAAACGGTAAAATCCATGTTGTGAAAATCGGACCGAATTAGCCAGTTTGATCGGTTGGACCTGTAATCGATTAAGGTATCAATCTAGATAAGTAAGAAAACTAAGACATTTTAGAACCGATCAAAATTGGTCAGAGCTGGTTAAAACCGGTACTAAAAACTAGGGTTGAATCAACCATATTTTAAAAATTATATTTCCCTATTTTTTGTTATTTCTTAAAAATTATATTCTAAGATATTTCTAAATAAATAAAAGACTCATATATAATATTGACATATTATTTTTATTTATTATAATTTTTTATCCTATAAAACATGTAATATAATCCTTAGTTAACTTAATTTTTATATAATTTATAGTTAATATATCAAGAATTATAATATATTATATGAAAAATATATATTTTATTATTATCGATTCGACTGAGATTCAACTATGGTTGAACCAATGAATTGTGAACCAATGTCTTTACTGGTTTGATTTTTAAAACATTAGGTAACAGTTAATTAATAGCTAGTTTACAATATACTACCTCTGTCCCTTATTATAACAACCTCTTAACTAAATTCTAGTTTTTAAGAAAAGTTAGTTAATGTAGTTAAAGTCATTTAATTTGTCTACAAATTATACTAGTTTTTCAAAAATACCCTCTTACTTTTTTGGTACTCATAAATCTTACTCTCTTTCTATTTAATTAATGCTTATTTCATTAATGACTAATAAGGGTATTTTGGTGAAAAAATAATTAATGCTATTGACTTTTTGATGAGGTTCTTATATTAAGGACCAAAAAAATATCTCAAAAGGTTCTTATAATAAGGGACGAAGGTAATATATATTGTAAAGGTTTGACTATTCATGGTTTCAAACACCTTTAACCTCAACATGAATTACTTGGTTGTCTTCAACATGATGATTCATGTACAACATGACTCTAGTAGTTTAACGTATTTTCCATAAGATCAAACACCATTCAAGTAATTCGGCTTTCCGTCTTTAAGACATACGAAAGGATTCTCTTACCAACCTACTGCATATATAATAAAAATAATTATTATTATACACACTACAACTGTGATCTGATCCACTGTAACACCCCTATTTTTATTTTTATATTAAAATTTTGAAGGAATTAAATTATGGTTCTTTAGAACTTTTTAATTTACGTATTATTTATAATTTTTTGGAATTTTTTGGAATTTTGGAATTTTTTTAATAAAATAATATTTTTTAAATAATTTTAAATTCATATAAGTGACCTAAAATTAAAAATATTTATAAGAAAGTGAATTTAAATTATAAGAAAATTTTCTAAAATCCGTTTCAAGTAGACTTATCTAAAAATTATCGGTTTGAGAAAAATCTTGATTTTTTCCAATCGTCAAAAAATTGGAAACGTATCAATAAATTTTTATTAACAGAAAATTTTAGATTTTTAAAATTTCAGCTTTATATTACTTATTATAAAATTAGTGAGGACTGATATAATATCGTTAAATTTCAAAAAGGACTCATTTTGAATATTTAAAATATACCGAGTGAAGGGTTACTATTTGACTTAATAATTTTGCCGACAGTTACTATGCAAAATACTATGCATGTATGAAATTTTCAAAAGATGCACAGTAACCAGGAATAAAAAATTCAAAAATACACAGTACTTTTATATTAAAATAATGGAATGCATAGTAAATTTTTTTCCTATGAATACCGAAGGATTTCTTCTTTAGAATTCACAATTTCTGATTAAGTTTTCTTAATATAGTAGTGCTAGTGAGATAGTGGTGGAAGTGAGAGAGAGAAGTAAATTTTTTTGGGAGAAGGTTCTGCTAAAATCTTAAAGTAAGAATACTTCTCTTTTATATTTTTTGGGTTATTTTTATATCGTTTTTAAAAATCTATTATTATACTAGAAATAATATTATTTTAAGTTACTATTCTGCATAGTAAAACACTATTTCAATAGTAAATTACTATTTCAATAGTAAATTACTATTCAAATAGTAAATTACTATTTACTATTACTATTTACCTTTACTATTCAAGTTTTTACTATTTACCATTACTATTCACATTTTTACTATTTACTGTTACTATTCACGTTTTTACTATTTATCGTTACTATTCACATTTTTACTATTTACCGTTACTATTCACGATTTACTATTTACTGTTACTATTCACGATTTACTATTTACTGTTACTATTCAGGTTTTACTATTCACTATTCACTATTCACTATTCAAAATTTACCATTTCTGTTTTAAGTAGTAATCTTAATCCTCATCTTATGCCTATACTGAAATAAGATTGGTATTAATATTTCTAGAAATCGGAGGCGCAAAGCAAACTCTCTTTTAGTAACAACTCAAGGTAAGGGGGAGTGAGATAAGAATATAATATGAAAAGACATAAGAATAATGGGAGGAGTCTCCTACTCCTTTTAAATTTAATAAGATTTGTATTTTAAAAATATTAACCTTTTAACTTAAAATTTATAATAAATCTTAAATTAAATATCTGGTTTAACTAACTCTAACATACCTATGCAAGGACTTAGATTTTTATAACCTATATAAACTGGACTATACCTATACAAGGACTTAGACTACTATGACCCATATGGACTGAACTATACCTATGCAAGGACTGGATTATATGGACTTACATATACCTATATGAGGAATTGACCAAAAGGACTCAAATTGACTATATAAATAATCATTAAATTTTGTATTATGATATGTATTAATGATATTTAATTTAATTGATTTGATTATGATTGATTATATTTGTGATTGATGATATTTAACTGTGATTGATAATATTTGATTGTTGATATTGTAATGTGGAGTTTGAGCATATAGCGAGCATGACGGAAAACTAAAACTCAGTAAGAATTTCTTACCTTACTCTTTAAATTTTTATTATTTTAAAATCTTTTATTTCTTTTTAGAAATTATTTTTATATTTAGAATAAAAAAATTAGTATTTATTTTAGACAGTAGACATTTTATGAAAATTAATTTATAATAAGTTAAGATAATTAAATCTCGAATTAAAAAAAAATTGATTAATGATTTAAAGATTATTCGCTTTTAATTAAAATTTTTCAAAATAAAATTATTTTATTTTTCCAACTTAATAACTAAAGAATATTTGGAAATAATTGAGATTTCTAAATTTGATCTTGTTAAGATTCAATTTGAGAAAGATTATGTAAAGTTTTATATGAGAAACTTTTTAGATATTTAAGGCTTAGAAACTCAATTTCAGTGAGATTCGAAAACTGTACCAAATTTATTTCTGTGGGACAGAAATTCAGAGAATTGAGAAAATGTACAGTTTATAGAAATGATGTTGTAAATCTTTTAAGGTATTTAATAATTGAGTTTCTAAAAGCCTTAACCAACTAAATACGCGAGTAGTTCATGCATCATGAATCATTAAACTGGAATAAAATGATATTGTCTGGGGACAGATTATAGAAACCGAGGATACATTAGAGGAGGCTTAATTACGAGCCTTGGGATGAGAGAGTGTGAAAGGGTGCTTCATGTAACATCCCAAAAATTTCAATCTCATGTGTAATTATTTTTAATCTAGGTCATTATTAATATTATCCATTTTATCTCAATTTTCTACATAAACTTTTGGTTAGGACAACATCTTCGATTTAACCTTTTACCATGGTAAATAATTTTAACTTTATACCTTCGGTAAAAGTTAATCAAATAATTATTACCTAATTCCTTAGTTATTAATTTCCTTGGTTTTTCCAATTACTCTCATCAAATTGCCACATACTCCACTCAAAATGTGTCATCTTGTACACATTTTAATTGTTAGTTAGAGTCCGAATTTGGAAATGTGGTTAACTACAAAGTTGTTCCTCTTTTTCTTATCTTTCCAACAAGACCAAATTTGTTAAATTCCATTAAGATATGAGAGAGATATGCCCAAAATACCGAAACAGTGTCAGAATTGATATTTTACTTCAATCATATCATCTTGTACATAATTTAATACCTTGTTAAATTCCGAATTTGAAAAAGTGGTAAACTACAAAGGTGTTCCTCGTTGTCTTAGCTTTCCAACAAGACCAAATTTGTTAAAATCCATTAAGATATGAGAGAGATATGCCTAAAATACCAAAACAGTGTCAGAATTGATATTTACTTCAATCATACAAGCTCCATTATGTAGGCTGCAGAAATGGTCAACAATACAACTCTTTTTTCTTACCTAAAACCTCTATTATCACCATAATAATGTACCTAACATCCCACTACAATCCCATTATGAAAAGCTTGTCCCCCACTTGTCATTTGCATCATTAAATCAACACTACATCTTGTTCCCAAGTCTGAATTCTTAGAACAAGCTAAAGTTAGTGAAGTCTCTCTCTCATTTCCTTTCATTTTCTCCATTAAAGTCACCATTGATCTGAAGTTAGGACAATAAGAGAACATTTTCAACCACTCTAGGATCCTCCATCAAGGTAAGAGGGGATAGGGTTGTGAATAATTATGAAATGGGTAGAATTGTATGCTGTCCTAGGATTCCAGTTTTATTTTCGTATCTTGTTGCTCAGTTTTGAGATTGAAAACGTGTGATTTTGATTCTGACTTCTTCATGAAAGATGTATATCTTTTTGTTTTGTGAATTTTGAGACCTGAATCAACTTATTTGGATATGTATAACAAAAGTTATAGCCAAAATACTACAGCATGTCGGAGTGGAATATTTACCCTATGTTTTGTGTATATATTAAAATTCTGGGACTTATACATGCATAATCAGCCTTTGATGTCTTCATGAAAGTTGTAGATATTTGTGTTATGGATCTTTAGAAAGTGTTTTCAAGTCAAAATTATTTTTGTAGCTCTAGTTATACCTAAAAGACAGAAGTATGTTCATGCTAAAAATCTGCTAACGTGAATCACTGTTTGTATTTTTAAAACTTGGAATTTTGTGATGAGAATTAGTATTTAGTATCTTCATAAAAGTTTTAGATATTTGTGTTATGAGTAATTTAGAACTGGTCTCATGCCAAAATTATTTTTGTAGATCTAGAAACGCTGAATTTACTAACATATGTACGTTTTGTTACTTTCTTTGAGATAGTTTAGTATACTATGAATTTGTGATATTTCTGTTTGGATTTGGAATTTTTGGTCTTCACAAAAATTATAGATAATGGAATTATTGAAACATAGAACTTGGCCTCATTCAAAAATTATTTTTATACTATGAGTTATAGCTAATTTACTAAATATTGTCAAACCAGTAAATTTTCCAGCAATTGGTGATAATGAAAAATGATAATCTATTGACTATTATGTGATTATGTGATGTTTCTGTTTGGAATTTGAAATTATGGTCTTCATGAAAGTTGTAGATATTTATGTTAGGGATCTATAGAAAGTGGTTTTGAGTTGAAAATATTCTTGTAGCTCTAGATATGCTCAAAATACAGAAGTATGTTCATGATGAAAATCTGTTAACTATAAAATCCGATTCTTATTTTTAAAACTGGGAATTTTGTGGTGAGAATTAGTGGTTGGTGCCTTCATGAAAGTTGTAGATATTTGTGTTAAGAATAATTTAGAACTGGTTTCATGCCAAAATTGTTTTTGTAGCTCCAGAAACGTTGAAAATACTAACCTATGTACGTTTTAAAAATCCTCTTTGAGGCAGTTTTGTATTCTATGAATAAATGATGTTTCTGTTTAGAATTTGAATTTATGGTCTTCATGAAAGTTGTAGATATTTATGTTATTGAGCTATAGAAAGTGGAATCACATGAAAAGGATTTGATTTGCTCATGTTATGACTGTTTTACTAACGTATGTTACTGTTGGAAATGCTGAAATTTGCTTATAATGGTTATTATGGATAAAAATGATATTTTCCCTATGGGTAACAATTTATTATTGAATTCTTGAGTGATTATGAAGTATTATGAATGTTGATGAGTGTCTAATGAGCATCATTCAGTTTGTGTATTTTGGTGGTGAATAATTATGAATGATTAAATTAATATATATACATGAATGCCTTGCGGTTATTGATATATGTGGTTGAAACAGTAAATCCATGATTCTGAAAATTATTATATGTGATGTGTCCTTTGAGGACTTGTGGTTTTCCAAGTGGTTTTGGAAATATTAATATCATGGTATGTTAAATGATAAAGAGAATTAAAGGCATTCATGCATCATAAGCATTTGGACGCACCATGGAATTTTAGGGGTTCCATGATTGCCTACCCTGGTGGGGGGTTACTCTATGATAAGTTAAAGCCCTATTTTTGCGATGTGTTGGTCATGGGGCTGTAGGGATCCATGACTGTATAAATTCCTACTGATGTGTTGGTCATGGGGCTGTAGGGATCCATGACTGTATTAATTCCTACCGATGTGTTGGTCATGGGGCTGTAGGGATCCATGACTGTATTAATTCCTATCGATGTCTCTATGAGACCTTTTACTGCAGTATTCCCACCAAACCAAATGGATCCAGCATGACATCATTTGTCTAATTAAAGACTTATTAAATATAAATGAACTTGTTTGGCATATTCATCATATCATTATGGTTTGTTGATTGTGTTTGTGCAATTTTATTTATTTTATATTTATTCTATATTCTGTCTCACTCTTACATTAATTTTTACAGTGAATGCCACCCAGAATGAAGAGTGATGCTATGGTTGATGCCTATGTGAATTATTGCTTGAATTTCAAATTTATTCTAATTTTATGATTTGTAATAAATACAACGTGTTATGTACTGTAATTTTTAAAATCGTTTCCGCTACGTAATTATTCCTTAAATTTTATTATTCACGACTAGTATGCATGATAATATTCCACTATTATCGACCTTTATGTGAACTCTGATTTTAATTTACGAATTTTAAAAAGATCTTTTAAAAACGCGAAAAATTTATTTAGAAAATTACACAGGACGTCACACTTCAGGGGACCTGGGGTAGCTCCCTAGTGTCGGGTACTTTCACAATAAAAACTTTCTCAATCTGACTAGTCTCTAAGTGTTTCTATGCCAGTTGAGCTGTTCATATTATTATTATCCAGACTTATGGAACAGTGTAAACTCCTAGTTGGCTCAGTGCAAATTAAAATTTACGGGCCCACATATATAGGTAAGTTATGATGAAGATATTGCATAACATTCATGCATTCATAATTGATTGTGTATGTGATTGTGATTGATATTATTATGTATTAGTTTGTGAAAATCCTTTGTTGTTTATGTCTTATTCAGGAATATTATATTCTGTTTCTCACTCCTTTCTCCGTGTTTTTGTTTCATATATTCTAAATTGATGCTTCAGAGGGAAGGATCGAAGAATTTCGGCAGTAGATATAGCACGTTCTAGAAAGGGAGCTCGGTATGAATACCGTGGTCCAATGAATAAATAATATTTCCTCTCTTTCTTATAATGTTTAATGTTTATTTTCTTTGGATGAATGTACAAATACTTTATTAAGTTTTAATAATATTTATGAGGTATTTCAGAAATAATGTATGTAATTTATTCCGATGGTTTCTTTCTAACAATCATATCTTTTTTTTTAAAAAAAAATTACGAATTTTTATATATTTTATTAAGGTGTAAGAGAGGGTGTTACATCCCCTACCCCTAAAGAGCATCCACACACAGGTCTCCCAATCAAGGCCCTCTATTGGATCATGCATATGGATCAAGGATTAAGGGTATGTTTGGTTTTCCAACTGGGTTGACTAAACTTAAAAATAGATTCTATGGTCAAACTGAGTTTTAATTGTCTTGAACGACGTAAATAATTAATATTAACCTTTAGGTTTTTTCATGTTCATAACTTAGTTTCCCCAACTGAAAACCAAACAAATTAGTTAGCTAAATGATGGTTGACCCAGTTAATTGACCAACCTAATGTATGACCCATCATAATTATCGCTCATCATAATCCTTACTCATCAACTTTGGTCAAACTCTTATCCAATCAGAGATCCCGTTCATGACACTTAGTCCTTTAAAAAAGAGGATAGTCTGTTTATCTTTTGTTATGTTCATCTTTATCTATAATTTAAATATTTACAAAATTGGTTATCTCTTGTACTGTATTTATTTGCAAAACCTCTACATAAACGCTTTGGAGGTGACGCTTAAAATCAATTCACTCATACTACTTGATTGACATTCGCTGGGGTTATTTTGTAGGGATATTATCCATGCTGTTTGAACATGTCTTAATTAATAACATCTCTGACATTTCCTGCCACAAATGAGCTTAATGAGACAAAATACATACAAAACTTTCTCTTTTTTGAACAATATCAAGCCAATCTTATATATACAACCCCAAAGTAAGTCTTACATTGGTTGATTGATGCCTTACGAAAGCACAATACGCTAAAGAATAAGTGTTTAGAGACAACCAAACTTCGACACAAAGCTACAAAAATAGATGCTAATTCATATTGATGTTGAGTTGTTGGCATAACTCACTAGGTAAGATCACCCTCCATGAACCACACCTTCTCGTAACTTGCACCTTCCCTTTCCTTTGTTCAGGGTTCTAGTTGGTCATCTACTAATACATCATCTATTAAAGAAATAAATAAAAATTATCTCTTTCATTTTACAGTTGATGTTGTTAAAAACATTAACAAGCTACTCACAATGACCATAAACATATATAAGTTATTTTTGTGACAACACAATCTTCATGGTTACAGTAACCACATCATATATTACATTTTTCTATCACTCTAAGCTCGATATAAACTCAATAGTTGAGTTTAAAATCAAACTGGTACAAATGAAATTTAACCTCATTTTTTTTCAACAACTTCATGCATTTATATTCTCACGTAATAAAGTTGTTCAATAACCTTATTTATTAACAAACTAGCTAACTTTTTTAACAGATCCCTCCTTTGGGAATAAACTCTTTTATACATAAAAAATGGTTCATCATAGGATTTATATCATAGACACCCTATTAAGTTACAATATTGCACAACCAACATTAAATTTCTAAATTACTAAAATTTAAGTTTCTAAATTTTTAAATTCTAACTTTTTGAACGAACAAGACAAATTCTATCCTAACATGATTACATCATAGGCCCAAAAGGAGAAAATAACCTAATTTCCAGAAGCATCCTATAGTGTCAATCAAATATCTTAATAAACTTAAAAACATAACACTAAGAAAAATAAAGAGATTACTGCCCGTAAAAAAACCCAAAACTAATTGGTTCAAATATTCTTTACCTTTTCGTTAAGAGCACAATAGTGTGAACAAAATGGAAAATATTGACATGTATCTACCCCTCAAACCACACAAAAAAGAAACAATTGAGAAGTGAGAAATGCGGTGTTGTTGCACACTAGTAATATGTTCAATCTCAATCATTTAATAAGTTGCAAATCTTGGTCATTAATGCACCAATTCTAATTCCATTAACCTAGTCTATGCTTTTCAATGACGGAGTATGCTAAAGATGTTAAAACAAGAGTTTCTTGGATGAAAATAACCAATAACAGATCCAGAAAATTTATATTGTAAGGTAATATATATAAGATAAAGAAATTGAGGTTTTACCTACCCAAAAAATAGATCCTACGGTTAAATAGAGTTTTGACTGTTTTACATATAGATTTTTTTATTTTTATAACTACGTTTTCCCAAATACAAACCAAACCATTAAGACCAGCCTCAGTAATTAATAATTATATTACTCTGTCTTTGGGGCTAAAGTTTTTTGAAATTTTTAATCACCCAATTTCCTGCGATTCACTTGCATAGTTATATGCAATAGTCATTTCTCAACTTTGTACTGTAAAAATACGTCTGTATATTTTGCAGAAAACGAGGAAAAAAATCGTATTTTTTTCCCTACGTGACAAATGCTCTCCTTTTTGTTTATTTGTTCTTTGAGTCCACAAAAGCCAAAAGCGGAATGTAAACGTGAAAATATTCTTTACCAAAAAAAACGTGAAAATATTGAAGTTAATTGAATTTAATCGTGGACAAAAAAAATATTGAAATATAATTGAAAAAAATTTAATAGACATAATCTTTTATATTATCCGGTGTGGAGATCAGCCCTACGAAACTGATGATACCGGATCATTGAGATATCAAAAATAAATGATAAGTACCAATAAAAATAAGGAAAAACCAGACTAAACTGTTCGGGAAAATCAGAATCAAGTTTCATCAGTATGGAGTGCGTGATAATGACCCTGGTCAGTAAAAGCTAATTATAAAGGGAGTCAGATGCAAGTGGGCAACTTGCACCTGCCAAAAGTTGCAGGTTCTAATTACTGAGAAAGAGGTTAAATCACCACTTGCAATTAAAGAAAAGATTATATATAAAACGTATTCATTAAGTCATAAACACAACATAACAGTTTCATCAGTATCAGAGTCCCTTTTACAGGTACACCTCCAGTGTGGTTCATCAGACAACGGTTGGAATTGACTCATTTTTTTACCTTAGCGTGAAGAGCTTGAAATTTTCACTGAATCTAGGTTTATAATACCATACTCCCACTGAGATGATGTAAAATCAAAAAAGAGTGAAAGGTACTTTTAACACCGGTTCGTGAGGCACAACTTCACACCACGACACCGGTCAAATTAATATATATATGTTATGAAATAAACTAGAAATTATGAAGGAAGAAGAATTATGGAGGAAGAGAAATTTGAAGAGAGAAATGAGAGAATAGAAATGAAGTAGTATTGTGTTAATGAGTGAAGGGGGTATTTATAGGAGGTGAGAGGGGGACATTTATAAATATCAAAACTTTAGGGGGGACATCCATAATTATTCATAATACTCCCCCTTGGATGTCCGTATTTAGAATGTGCCTCGTTAAAACCTTACTAGGAAAAATCCAGTGGGACAAAAACCTAGTGAAGGAAAAAGAGTACAACATTCTTTACAAAGTATATCCGTAAAAATAATTAAATTACAAATATTTAATTCTCCCCCTCATCAGAACACTTATGTAAGCGTCGAAGACCAATCTTCTGTACTAGTTGCTCGAAGACTTTGGTTGGTAATGACTTTGTAAAGATATCTGCTAGATTCTCGCATGATCGGACTTGCTGAACATTTATTTCACCATTCTTTATAAGATCATGAGTAAAGAAAAATTTTGGTGAAATATGTTTTGTCCTATCTCCTTTAATATAGCCCTCCTTTAACTGAGAAATACAAGCTGCATTATCTTCACATAAAATTGTTGGTGGTAGTTTTCCAGCATGCAAGCCACAAGTTTCTTGAATATGTTGAATCATAGATCTTAACCAAACACATTCTCGACTTGCTTCATGTAATGCTAAGATTTCAGCATGATTAGATGATGTTGCTGTGATTGTTTGTTTTATGGATCTCCATGAAATTGCTGTACCACCACATGTAAACAAATAACCTGTTTGTGATCGACCATTATGAGGATCAGACAAATACCCCGCATCTGCATAACCAATTAGGTTTGCCTTAGATACATATGGAAAAAATAAACCCATGTCCATTGTACCTCTAAGGTAGCGGAATATGTGTTTAATCCCATTCCAATGCCTTTTTGTGGGTAAAGAACTATGTCTTGCTAACAAATTAACAGCAAATGATATATCAGGTCGTGTATGACTAGCAAGATACATTAGTGCACCAATTGCACTAAGATATGGTACTTCAGGACCAAGTAGTTCTTCATTTTTGTCTTGAGGTCGAAATGGATCTTTGCTCACTTCTAGTGACCTTACAACCATTGGACTGCTCAATGGGTGTGATTTGTCCATATAAAACCGCTTTAACACCTTTTCTGTATAAGTCTTTTGGTGCATCAGAATTCCTTTGTTTAAATATTCTAATTGTAATCCGAGACAAAACTTTGTTTTTCCCAAGTCTTTCATCTCGAATTCATTTTTTAAGCAATTTACAGCCTTTGAGAGCTCTTCGGGAGTTCCGATGATGTTTAAATTATCTACATAAATAGCAATTATGACGAACTCTTTTCCGAGTCTTTTCATAAAAACACATGGACAAATTGGGTCATTTTTGTACCCTTCTTTCAACAAATATTCACTGAGACAATTGTACCACATTCGTCCAGATTGCTTTAATCCATAAAGAGATTTATTCAATTTGATTGAATAATTTTCTCGTGGATTTGTTTTATATGCTTCAGGCAAATGAAATCCTTCAGGGAGTTTCATATATATGTCATTTTCAAGTGAGCCATATAAATATGCTGCAACAACATCCATAAGGCGTAAGTCAAGCCTTTCACGGATTGCCAAACTTATCAAGTATCGAAAAGTAGTGGCATCCATCACTGGTGAATATGTTTCTTCGAAATCAATTCCAGGTCTTTGTGAGAATCCTTGTGCAACAAGTCTTGCTTTGTATCGCACAATTTCACCATTTTCATTTCTTTTTCTCGTAAAGACCCATTTGTACCTAACTGGTTTTACACCTTTGGGTGTTTGGACTACAGGCCCAAAAACTTTACGTTTTGCAAGTGAGTTTAACTCTTCTTGCATTGCATCTTTCCACTTTGGCCAATCATTTCTTTGTGCACATTCTTTAACTGATTTTGGCTCATAATCTTTATCATCATTTATGATATCAAGAGCTACTTTGAATGCAAAAATTTCATCAACATCGACTTCAGGTCGATTCCATTGTATACCATCCATGACATAATGTATCGAGATCTCTTTATTTGTATCAATTTCAGGTACCTTAGTTTCTTCTGGATTTGAAACTTTGATTATGTCAGGAGACTCTACTGGAGTCTTTATATCCTCGATTCGACCATCATCTTTATTTACTTTTCTTTTCCGAGGATTTTTATCTTTAGAACCAACAGGTCTGCCACGTTTTATTTTGGCTTCAGACTCATTTGCAAATTTATATTGTCCTTCGGGGATATCAATCTTTATTGGAGTATTAACAGCTGGTATATGTGACTTAGTTACTCTTTTTGGATCAGCAAATGCATTAGGCAATTGGTTTGCTAAATTTTGCAAACTAATTATTTTCTGAACTTCTAGTTCAGATTGTTTTGTTCGAGGATCAAGATGTGATAAAGACCTCTCATTCCAGCTAATCCTTTTATCCAACTGTTTATGTTCTCCCCCTAATGATGGGAAAATAGATTCATCAAAATGACAATCAGCAAAACGAGCTGTAAATAAATCACCTGTTAAAGGTTCAAGATATTTTATTATGGATGGACTTTCATATCCAACATATATTCCCAACCTTCTTTGAGGTCCCATCTTAGTGCGTTGCGGAGGAGAGATAGGAACATATACCGCACTTCCAAAGATTCTTAGATGAGAAATATTTGGTTCTTTACCATGAACCAATTGTAAAGGGGAATATTCATGATTACTTGTAGGCCTGATACGAATAAGTGCTGCCGCATGCAAGATTGCATGTCCCCAAGTTGAAATTGGGAGTTTTGATCTCATTAACAATGGTCTTGCTATCAATTTCAAACGTTTAATCAATGATTCAGCAAGTCCATTTTGTGTATGAACATGTGCTACAGGATGTTCAACATCAATTCCAATGGACATACAATAATCATTAAATGATTGAGATGTAAATTCACCAGCGTTATCAAGGCGTATTTTCTTAATTGGATAATCAGGAAAATGAGCTCTTAAACGAATTAATTGAGCTAGTAATCTCGCAAACGCCTGGTTGCGAGTTGATAATAAGCAAACATGTGACCATCTTGTTGATGCATCAATTAAAACCATAAAATATCTAAATGGTCCACATGAAGGGTGTATTGGTCCACAAATATCACCTTGTATACGCTCTAAAAATATAAGTGGTTCATTCCCAATTTTCATTGGTGATGGCCGAATGATTAATTTTCCTTGAGAACAAGCAGCACATGAGAAATTCTTAGTTTGCATAATTTGTCTGCTGGACAAATAATGACCATTTGAATTCTCAACTATTTTTCGCATCATAATTGATCCAGGATGGCCTAATCGTTCATGCCAGATAACAAAGTCATTCTTATTTGTAAACTTCTGGTTTACTATGGCATTTGTTTCAATTGTACTAATATATGTGTAGTACAAACCGGAGGAAAATGAAGGCAATTTTTCCAATATACATTTCTTACCAGAAATTAATTTTGTAATGTATAGATATTCATCATTTCCTTCATTTGTGGTCTCAATATGATATCCATTTCTGCGGATATCCTTAAAACTCAATAAATTTCTTTGAGACTTCTTAGAATATAATGCACTTTTAATGTGCAATTTTGTTCCTCCAGACAACAAAATACTGGCTCTACCGGAGCCTTCAATTATATTTATACTACCAGATATTGTATTAACATTTGCTTCTTGTTTTACTATTTGGTAAAAATATTTCTCATTCTTGAGAATGGTATGAGTTGTTGCACTGTCTGCGAGACATATATCTTCATCATTCACATGAGCATTCATTCTTCATTAAATAAATAAAAATAAATCATGAGTAAAATATAATTAACAATAATATTTAACAAAATTTTATTGATAAAGACAAAATTTACAACAAAACAAATTACATGAAACATTAAAATAATTTATTTGGGGGCACTCCCTTCTCCAATCGAGTGGTCAATTTCTTCTTCAGGAAGAGCAAGAAAATCATCAACACTAAAGTCAGAGAAATCATCATCTATACCAGTAAAATTTGTCTCTATTATTTTCCCTTTATTTTTAAGGGATTTTTGGTATAGATCTACGAGATGCTTTGGTGTGCGACAAACTCGAGACCAATGTCCTTTGCTACCACAACGATAGCAGATGTTTTTAGTTTGTTCGCTATTTTGAGCATCTGTCCCTTTTTTCATAAGTTCTTTATTTTTCCATGTGAATGATGATCTCTTATCATTTCGACCATGACCACGGCCAAAACCATATCCACGACCAATACCATGTCCCCGAGCATTACCTCGTCCACGACCGCGGCTACGGCCACGACCACGACCATGAGTATTATGATCGTGCGTTGCTACATTCACTTCTGGGAATGGAGCAGTTCCAGTTGGACGGGATTCATGATTTTGCATAAGCAATTCATTATTTTGCTCAGCCACAAGGAGACAAGTAATTAATTCAGAATATTTTGTAAAGCCCTTTTGGCGATATTGCTGCTGCAGGAGCAAATTGGATGCATGAAAAGTAGAGAATGTCTTTTCTAACATGTCACTTTCAGTGACTTGTTCTCCACATAATTTCAATCTCGAAGTAATTCTAAACATTGCAGAATTATACTCATTTACGGATTTAAAATCTTGAAATCGTAAATGCATCCATTCATAACGGGCTTTTGGAAGAATTATATCCTTTTGATGGTCGTATCTTTCTTTTAGATTATTCCACAGAACAAGAGGGTCTTTAACTGTTAAGTATTCATTTTTTAACCCTTCATGGATATGGTGGCGTAAAAATATCATGGCTTTAGCTTTATCTTGATTAGATGCCTGATTTCCATTTTTAATGGTGTCTCCAAGACCTTTTGCATCTAAATGGATTTCAGCATCCAATGTCCATGATAGATAGTTTTTTCCAGATATGTCAAGAGCCACGAACTCAAGGTTGGTAATATTTGACATAGTTATTTCTATATAAGAAGTTGAAACAATATATTAGATATATTTTGAATGAATAAATTTATTAATTATAAATATCTAATGATGGTAACAAGTCAATGATGAATTATTAATTTTATTTTATTATAAGAGTAAAAAAAATGTAAATTAATTAAACAGGTTAAAAAAAAATTATTATTATGGTTATTAAAAAAATGTTGCTAGGTAACTTAGTGATATAACAATTTAGTTTGCATAAATACATGAATTGTATCAAGTGTTCTAGTGGTAAGCTACCTTTCTTTCAAGGTCAAGGTTCATGGTTCAAATCTTGGCTACCCTTTGTTAAGGTCCTCTTTTTTTTTTAAATCATTTATGCATGTAATATTTTGATACACATATATTAATATAGTAACTCAATAATGTAAATGTATAATCATTTATGTAGGTGGAATCAATAAGAGCAATTGGAAGCAAAACAATATTATATGTGAAGCATTATTAAAAGTGGTAATAATTGGAAGCATTATGTGAAGCATTATTAAAAGTGGTAATAATTGAAAGCACTATGTGAAGCATTATTAAAAGTGGTAATAATTGAAAGCATTATGTGAAGCATTATTAAAAGTGGTAATAATGTGAAGCATTGTTAGCTAGCCATCAATAAAGTGAAAGCAAATTAATTGGCAATTGGCAAAATAATGTAAATATAATTTATAAATAAATCATAATATAAATATAATTAATTAACATATTAAAATGTGATAAAATAACAAAGTATTTAATTTCTAGTTCTTCAGGAACTATCAGTAAATATTTTCAAGAATTCTTCAGGAATTCTTTTAAATCCCATAGGGATGTTCAAAATATAAGTTCTTCAGGAACTTATTAATATTTTATACATCCTGCTGGGATGTGTGGAATATAAGTTCTTCAGGAACTTATTATAATATATATATATATACATATAATATAAATTGAAATAAAATTATGAAAAGAAATTAAAATTCTGTTACCTTAGATCTCAGTTGGTCAGAACCTCGTGCTGATAACGTGTTATGAAATAAACTAGAAATTATGAAGGAAGAAGAATTATGGAGGAAGAGAAATTTGAAGAGAGAAATGAGAGAATAGAAATGAAGTAGTATTGTGTTAATGAGTGAAGGGGGTATTTATAGGAGGTGAGAGGGGGACATTTATAAATATCAAAACTTTAGGGGGGACATCCATAATTATTCATAATAATATATATATATATAACACCACAAGTTAAACTATTTTAATAAATTAACATATATACAAAGTTCGTTTGTTTAAACTTATTTTTAAGTGTTTTTTTAAACATTTTCTTTATAAGTACTTTTTAATAAGCAGATCAAAATTGTTTTTTAAAATAAGCAGAAATGCTTATTTTTAAAACTTCAAACAAACACATTAAATTTTAAAATAAGTATTTTTTAATTAAAAAAATACTTATTTCTTAAAATAAGTTTAAACAAACAAGCTCATAATATCAATATTATATATATGATACAAATAATTATAATAATACATTATTATTATATTATATATTTATTTAAATATATCGATCAGTTATGTTTAAGCGACATTTTAAATAGTCTTAAGAGCTAATTTATTTAATTGAATGAGCTATAAAAAAGAAATTTAAATTTGGTTGTTTCGTTAGTTATTAAATAGAATAGTTATGGCATAAGTTATTATAAGTCTCTTTCTTTACGTTTAATTCCTATTGAAAAGAAAAAAATTCATAAAATTTGATGAGTTTTGTTAATCCAAATCTTGAAGTGGGTTTAAACTATTCGAATAATAATTTATAATAGAAAATAAAGGTAGTTTCGATGATTTCTGAACATAAAATATTTATTATGCCTCGTTTTTTGTTTTATTGGTCAACTAATGGGTTGCTGAAAAAGCGAAAGCTTTATCATGATTTCTGAACGAAGCAAAAGTGCAGGATTTAACACGTGGAAATGTTGACCAATAAAGACACCCAATTTCGGAAATCTAGGATTATCTGTCAGCAACATATATATTCCCTTCCTCTCCTTTAAATTCTTATTTTCACACCTAAACCTTAAATATTATAAATCTTTCTTCTAGTAATTTTTATTTTGATATTATAAAAAATATATTTATTTTTTTACTTTATTCTTATTTAAAATTAAGTTGTACTATTATATATTTATTATACATATAAAACTATTAAATGTTTAAGAGTAAAATAAAAAATATAACAAATATTTCTAATTTTTATAAAAAATTTATAAAATAAAACACTTATTTTTCTTTTGTTTTGAAAATTTATAATATGAAATAAAGAAAATATATTATAACTTGTTGATGAAACAAATTTTAATCAATTTCTAACCATATTCATAATTAATATTAATTATTAAAAATAATTTCCGTCCACCCCTGGTTCTGTAGTCTAGTCTGTACACACCAAAAGCAGAACCCAGATCTTGCCTCTCAAACATTATTTCCTTTAAATATTATTTATTTTAAGATTGAGACATGCTATCGATGAGAATAATCAACTTGTTCCTTCTCTTGTCTTTTTCAACGATACATTTCTTTCCAATTCCAAAACACGACACAGCTAAGTCCAATAGCCACCCTCTTCCAACTTTATCATTTTAACCTAATCTCCTTTATTATTCTTTTCCTTAAACATAAACTATATATATGATTTACACACACTTGCAAATATAAATATATTTATCATTTGTGAATGAGATAAAAAGTTTTAATATGATGCGAACCCTCGGTAAAATTATATAGTTGTACGGAAGATGCTTTAAATAATTGAAAAAACAAAAAAAGTATTGGTCAAAGAATGAATATATACATAATAATCTCTAGCATCCAATTTCATCTGAATTAAAATGAACACTCTCTCTGAAGCCTATAGAGAGCACCCTCTCCACCGTCGACATATTATCCCCTTAGACTTTTCTTCAACCCTTAGCTTACCAGATTCTCATGTATGGTCTCAACAAAATGAAGATTTTTTCCCATTCAATGGTGGTGGATCATCCATACCCATGATAGACCTGATGGATCCGAATGCAAAGGAACTGATAGGGCATGCATGTGAGAAATGGGGTGTGTTCCAATTGAAGAATCATGGGATACCCTTAAGTGTTATTGAAGGGGTTGAACAAGAGGCGAAGCGTCTCTTCTCTCTGCCAGCTGAACAAAAGATGAAGGCACTTAGAAGTGCCGGTGGTGCCAGTGGATATGGCAGAGCTAGGATATCAGCATTCTTCCCCAAGTTCATGTGGCATGAAGGCTTCACCATCGTTGGTTCTCCTTCTCATCATGCCAAAAAGTTATGGCCTGCTGATTATGCACGCTTTTGGTAACTACTATCTCATGCACTTCCATGCAACGTGCGCCAACACTTGCTTTGTTAATTAAGAATTTTACAAATGATCAACCTAGCTTAGCCATTACCATTCTAGTTTATATACTCAGAACAGAAATTTGGATTTTATATAAACTTGAGTACAAACATGATTACATCCCGTGTAATTCAGATCCGAGATCATTGATTAAGTTAAAACAGTCTTTTTTTCCTCAAGTGATCCATCTGCTACTTGATGGTTGTAATTTTCCCCTCATTAAACTAATACAACAACCACATGGATATATACAATCGGTTAGTAAAAATTAAGGCTAAATGTCATTTTCCTATAAAATTAAGTAGCTATAATTAAATTAATTAACAAAAGTCTTGAAAACTTCAACTCCGCGAGTAAGCTTTTCGTTGGAATATTGTATAAGCTAATACAGCCAAAACTCTTGAATAGGTACAGAATATACAGAATCTGTCAAGAATCATAGCAACTGTTGTCACTGATCTTCTTTTAAAATAAAATCGACACTTCATCTTAGTAAATTTCTCAATTTTAACTATTGAGACAAAAATACCACTAAATTGTATATATTGAAATAAAATGTCTTTTTTTAAAAAATAAATAAATAACAACGACAAAACTACCGAAACGCATAAATCATACATCAATTAGTACTATTTAACACAATTTTTTATCTCTCTTTTTCACCTATCTTGCATATATTTTTTCTTTTCTTCATTTGTTTGGTATTATACACATGTAGATTTTTCATGTTTGCTTGTGCAGCAATTTGATGGAGAATTATGAGAAGCAAATGAAGGTTCTAGCGGAGAGACTAACACAGATGATGTTGGAGTTATTGGAGATTAGCGAGGAAAAAAGCAAGTGGGTTGGCGGAAGCAACATAAGTGAAGCGGTTCAGTTGAACCACTACCCGATTTGCCCCGAACCGAACCGGGCTATGGGTCTAGCCCCTCACACCGACACATCCCTTCTCACAATACTTCACCAAACCGAAACCACCGGTCTCCAAATCTTGAAAGAAGGAAACGGATGGATCCCCGTGCACCCTCACCCTAACACCCTAGTCGTCAACACAGGCGATCTCTTACACATCATTTCAAACGCAAGGTTCCGTTGTGCCCTTCACCGTGCCACCGTTAATAGGACGCGCCAACGTTACTCCGTTGCCTATTTCTATTCTCCACCGTTGGATTACGTGCTTTCCCCTCCTTTGCTTCCAAACACCGTTGCTCGTTTTCGTGCGGTTACCGTTAAGGACTATATTGGGATTAAGGCCAAGAATCTTGGAGATGCGCTGTCTTTGATTAGTGCTTAATTAATTATTTGAAATGATTAACTAATGTTATGTTTAATGTGATGTTCCTTAATTAATTAATTAATTAACCAGATACTTTGATTTATAATTTGCTTGCTAATTTTGTTTCTTTGTAAATTTCCCGTTTCGGTTGGTTAGTTATTAGGAAGTGGTAAGTGCCGTGGTAGGGATGAAGATTAAGAATTTCACATTTGAAGGGCAAAGTTCTCATTAATTGTAGGCGAAAATTTAGCACACAATGCACCTATCATCAATTACGAGATTCATCATTTCATTGATTGGTAAATATTTCGATGGGTATCCTCGACTATACTTGCACATGTAAATTTATAAATCCCTGCCAATAATTCAAATATATTTTTTTTCGTGTCATCTCTTAGAAACTTTTTTTCTTTCATATATTCTCATTAAACACGAAGGTCAACATGCAAGAAGTTGTTAATTCTAAATTTTAACAAATTATCAAGGTAAAGTTTTGTGAAATATTGCGTCAAAATTAATTATATATGAATAAATTTTTATTTGTCAATCATAACAATTTTGTCTGATGATTTCTGACCTTAACAATTAGGGTTTTTTAATTGGGGTTGACTAGTGATAGTTTTCTTCAAATTTTATTACTTCTCTCTCTCAAAAATTTAAACCTCAAATGCTTTTTTGGGTTAGGATTAATTCAAATAATAATAAATGTGTATCACTCATTGAAGTGTAGAACTACATACAATACCTACAAAAATGATTAGTCTACTTTATACTATATTAAGTATGTTGAAATTTATGTGTGTTGTTCTTTTGTGTTGGTGTTCCAAACTTGTGGGAAAAAAAAGGTTGTGAAATTAGTTTTAATTCAGTCTTAAGGAATGGCATTATTCTTCTTGTATTGATCATTTAGTTTAATCTCAGGCTATGTCAAATTTGTGGGTGTCATTATACTTGAATGATGATAAGATTTGTCTGGGAGTAAGATTTTGTCATCTCTTCATCATAGTTCACATGGTTTTGATGGTGCATGTGATAACATTCAAGATTCTTGGTCGTTGGGAGATCCTTCAGGTTGCTATTGTAAGGTCTTACTATAATCTTGTGCATCTAGATTTGTGGGATGCATCTCTTATGCGATTGTTTTGGACTATCAATGTTCTCTCAAAGTGGTGGGTTTTGGATGAAGGCTTTTGTTTGATCGAATACAATCCAAACAAAACTTATCTACTTGTAGCTTTGTGCTAGACAATTCATTTATGCTTTGTGTCTAGGCAAGTTGAGTGTAAATGTCGTTCTGAAGATTTTTGGGTCTAGGCAATGATTCTGAAAGTAAACATGGTCTTTTTGTTGTGTGGTTTGCTACTATTTGGATGATTTAGGGGTGCCGTAACGTTATTTTTAGGAATAAAAATGTTTGCTTAGATAAAATGTTTGAATTGATACAATATAGGAGTTGAGTTTGACTTAAGCATCAAATGAAAAACTTCTCTAGAGGTTTTTTTAATGGTATAGAGAGTCTATTTTATGCATTTTAGGTATGTGACTGTTTTGATTTTGTATATGGATTAAGGTACCTCTTGTACCTTTTTAATGTTATCTTGTTTTGCTTTACTGATAAAAAAATATTTTGAAATTTTAATAAAGAATAGGTTTATAAACTTTCACCATTTTTAATTTATAATTAAAATGATACAATTGAGGTAACTTGGTTAATGGATTGTTGTGTTGTCAATGTCAATAGTATTTTTTTTGTGTCATTAATAATTGTGAAAGTGCTATCTTATCTAACAATTTGTTGTTGTAATAATAACAACAAGAACTGTTCTGTCTTAGAACCGGGGTCAAGAGTTGACTGTCTTGACCGGTGTCTAGAGTTACCTTTCAAGCTCTCAGTTTTACATCGCCTTAGTGGAGTACAGTATTTTTCACCTAGGTCTAGTGGGGAGCCTAAGTTCTTCACGTTAAGGTATGAATTCAATGTTCAGTATGCACCAAAGTCAATGGAACACACCGGAGGTGCACCTGCAAAAGATTCTCCAATGCTTAAGTCAGTACGGGTATTACGGAAATATCAGTATTACAGAGGGTAACTCTCTGATTAGTCCAGATCCTCTTACAGTAATAAATAAGTTGTATTTACAGGAGTTACCTGAGTAGGAGAAGTGATTTGACCCTTCTCCTAACTTTCTGTAGCAACAAGGTTCGTAGGGACATGTTGCCCATACCGATTCTGACTCATGTCTGATGTCAGAGTATGACCGGAGTCCCATTACCTCGTTCTGTAGTTGCTCTGGCTCTGGACCCCGGTTGAGGGGATTTGTTAGGTGCTTTATTCTCTTGAAGAAGGGGTTTTATCTTTTGCAGTGTCACCCCGACCCTATACTCTGGAGTCCAGTTTCCACCTCGGATCATTTGTCCCTTAGTTTGTTGTTTGGATGAAGTCACAACAAAAAGCTATCTATACTTTGACAAAAAGGGATCCACCTCGAAAATACTAACCGATGTTGCATTGTAACCGATATGTGAACTTTCCCATACTGTTGTCCTCAGTGAGTTAGGTGGGCATTTAATGCGCGTCGCCTGAAAAAGCTGCATGTGATAGGGATTGTTGATGTGGCGTACTCCAATTAGTCTATTCCTTCTACGCGTCATCGGATGACGTCATCAAAAGTGAAGCGACGCCTGTTTATGGGCCACGTCGTTTCGGTTTCCATTTCGTCCATGTGCCAGACGGTTGGACTTCGGGCCATGAGATTTCGGTGCTTACATAAGAAAGAGGACTTCATCAGCTTTCTAGGAGGACAACCTCTTCTGAAACGTAGCAACCACTGGATCCTAAGTACTAATTTTGCCTGGATTAACACCCAACGGAATTCCCAAATAAACAAAAGGCAACCTAAGAAGGAGTCAACTGAAAAGGGAAGGGGATAAAAATACTAGAAGGTGGCCTAAACTTTTCTTGATCTTCTAGAAGTATAACACTAAGTTGCAAATGGTTCTTTCGAAATAAATTTGGAACTAATGGTTTCAATAGAAAAACATAAAGCTAGACTAATTGTGCAAGGCTAAACAAATTGTTGGTGCTAACCTTTTATATACACAGACTTATTCACCTATTCATTTAATAGTTACAATTAGAACTTATTTGTTATTGTTGTGTATGAATTTGAAACCAAATACATGTTTAAATTGTTCTTAGATGACAATTTAGAATAAGATATTTAAGGATCAACCAAAGGGTTTGATATGCACACACAAAAAAGAAAAATATGTTTGCTAATACATTTTATGGGTTAAGTAAGCTCCAATGCAATGACATGTAAAATTTGAAAAAGGAGATGTGAGTATGGTTAAATCAATTTGGTGACTATGTTGTTAATAATATGCTTATATTTGGTAGCAATATTAAAGTCATAGTTCATGTTAGTAAACAACTTTTCTTTAATTTTTTTATATGAAAAATATTGGTCCTTCGAATGTTTTTCTTGGAATAAGTTATTAATACCAAGTGATTGATTTGCCTTGACTCAATATCTTTATATCATTATATTGAGAAATTACTACAAAGGTTTAATTATTTTGATGTGAGTTCAATGTCTAATTTATATGATCCTTTGTTTATAGAAATAAATATGTTCAAATAATTGAGTCATTGATGCATTTGATGAAGCATTTTAAACTAGGCATCACTTATGTAGTTGGTAGATTGAGTGAAGTTCTAATGCTTATCATTGGAATGTTTTAGAATAATTGCTTAAATATTTGGAAGGAACTATTAATTATGCACTTTGCAATACTAGGTTTCCTAATGTGTTTGAACATTATTGTGATGAAAATTGGATCACAGTTAGAAGAAACTAAATCAAGAAACGGTTACGTATTAGCATTTTGTGCAATGTCTTAGAAGTCTATAAAACAAATCATTATTGTCATATCTACCATGGAGGCTAAATTGGCAGCCCTGGATACAAGGAGTGCAAAAGTCGAGTGCCTTAAAAGCCTTTTGAATCATAGTCAAGTTACTATAGCTAAGCCTAATAGTAAAAATTATAATGATAAGTTAGCCATTAAGAATAAATCAATAAGACATTTGATTTTTCATGGGATAATTTTTTGGACTTTGTTAGGTCGGAACATAATATTGCAGACCCACCCATAAAAGGCCTATCATGTCAACAAGTTATAAAATCATTGAGAGAAATGGGATTGACTTATAAATTAAGTCACCATGGTGGACAGTCGTCTTCCGAGAAATGACAATTCCGTGAACGAAGTTCAATGGGTAAAAAATGAAGCTGAAATTACCTTGGAAGAGCATATGATATTTCTCATATATTATATGTTTGCATGAGTTTTTTGAATCTCATTTCTATGATGAAGTGTTCTTCACATGACGTTTAAGGATAAGTTTATCTTTTAATGATTCCAAAGGAAAAATTTATGAGGTGATCGGCCGCAATTCATTCTTGGAGGGTTCACTTAAGTGAATGTGGGGGGTGTTTGGTTTGCAGATGGGGAAACGAAGTTGAGTTAAAGTAAAAAATTTGAAGTTGATATTAATTCTTCACACCGTTCGAGACAATTAAAACTCCGTTGAACCGTAAGATCAAAAACCTCCCTCCAACCAACGGAGTTTTCTCCGTTGGAAGTGTGCAACCAAACGTGTTTGTAGTTTGGTCACTACTATGAGAATATTATGAGAATGTTGGCTACTCTTTAACAACACTCATGACACAAGATTCCTGCATATGGCCGTAACACGCACCACTGGTTGAATCATGATGATACAATTGTCATGTATGTAGTGAGTTGAAATCTAATCACAAAGACTCGATTTAAGATATTTACATCTCCGAGGTCTTTTTAGATTGAAGCACACTAACACTAAGTGTTTGGTTCAAATCTGGAATATACCAAATGTCTATTTCATGGTTGTATATGCTTAAATTATATTAGTGAAATTTATTTTGAGTATTAGATCGTGTGCGGGATTGTTAAAAATTATTTTATTTTCTTGTGATTTAAAATTCAGTTATTTTAATTGTTATGTTATTATTTAAATTTTAGTTCTAGTAACGTTACCTTATCTTAAAGTTTTTTATGTTAACACGAATCCTACTATTATTACTTTATTAGATATTAACTTTGCGAGGTTGTTACATGATATTTTTATTATGGCTATTTTTTAGGATCAGATTACGAGGGTTTTGATTTAGTCTCAATTATTCGTGCTTAATTTCTGTGAACTTTAAAAAAATTCTTTAGCTTATCTATAAATAAAGTCACTTTATAACAGTAGAAACACATTTTTCTCTTGCTATTGACATAATCTTCTCTTCTTGCTATCACGTACATATTCTCTTTTTCTTTTCTAATATTTTCTACCACACTGTAAATATAATTGCTACTCTAAAACTCTATTATTTCATTTATTGATTTATTTTGTTATTATTTTTATAATAATAATTATTTGTGTAATTCAATTTCTGATTGATATGCATTAAATTTATTTATTCTATTATTTTATTTTCATTCTAATTTTTCTAACAGTTTTCCAATTTGTGTATTATCAACATTAATTATTGGATAATTTTATTTTTACCGGTGAACTCTAACAATAATTTAAGTCATCGTGTTTGTATTAAAATAAGAATTAAAATGACTAATAGGACTGTTAATTGTAAATATTAACCTGGATCCCTTCTTTCTTTGTCTAAATAATCAAAACTGAATTAGGTATTCTTCCCATGTGTACGTGACTATGTGCTTCCTAATAACTTGAAATTCAACAAAATAGACAAACTAGTTTTTACTACTAAATTAATTTTTCCATTTTTTATCCAACTTTTAAGATTTTAACATACATATTAAGAATGGCAAATGATTTACGGTAAAAATACAATTAACATGTATTATTTCTATACATAATACTGTTTATAATTCTACAAAGACGTTTAGAGTGAAAAAGAAAAGAAAAAAATGAAATAGTATAGCAGAACAGAGGACCATTTTCTTAATTTGACTTTTAAACCCCAAAATACAAATTGGATCAACGCGCATCGCATAGAAAATTGCAATGGATCACTATAAATTCAAAGAAACAAATTATAACAGAGAAAGAAAAAATAAATTATTATTAATTACCAATCCATTCAATTTGACTAATAATCTCAACTAATTTGAGTTTTGAGCATGATTTTTTAATGGGAATGTGATGATTGTTTTCTTGATTTTTGCTTCTACCTTTTTCTTTTATGTTTTAACAATATCTCGTCTTCTCTTTTCTTTTTTGCTGATAGAAAAAAATTATCCTACTTGACTAAATTCGGACAATCTCTTGAAAAAATATGTGTAATTTTAGATAGGTCATATTTTCAATATTTTCCAAATAGATGTATAATTTATATCTTCTAAATGGGCCAGCCCAATATATTTGGAGATCAAAAGAAAATTTTGTAATTTGATATTTGGAATGAGAATTTTAAAATTTTAGAATTATTCAACTAACAATAGTCAGTGATTATAAAGATAACTTAATGTTACAATAATGGTAGATTATAATATAATATTAGTTAAATAAAAAAGGAGAATTTTAAAATTTATTTTTAACATGTATAATTTGAAATTCTTCTCTCATTTATACTAAAAATTATTAAGATGAAAATTTATGATAATTTTAAAATTCTCCATCGTCATTTAAATACTTTATCAATTTTACAATTCCTTAAAATTTTCAAAATTTATCATCCAAACAAAACCTATTAGTTTTTACAAATTTATCTTTCAGTTTTAAATATAAATATTATAAGAATAATGACATGTGTTGTCAGGAGATAATAATGTAACTATTTCATACTGAAAGCTTAACTAGAAGAGAATTATTATTTCAGGAAAAATAAAGATCCTTAACCCAAAATTGCTTTGTTAAGATAAACTAATTACTTACTAACTTATCTATCTCTTTAGTGTTAAGAAAACACACTTCCTTCAATCCTTTTTTATAAAAACAAAATACTAAATCATCAAATAATGTTTGCATTAATTATGTGAGAAATTTAATTTTTTTTCAAAAATATCCTTAATTAATGGTTAAAATAAGAGAATGTGACTAAGTAAATTTTGGATTTCTTCCTAATATATATGGCTAAGAAAGAAAAATAATCATTAATACAATTGCCTCTTATGTAAAGGACTTAAAAATATGAAAATATGATCTCCAATAAAAAGAACCAGAAAGAATATCTATTTACTCTATACGTTTTAATTAATTATTTTTCAAAAATATGTTTAGAATAAGTAAAATAATGTGTGTGTGTGTGTATATATATATATATATATATATATATATATATATATATATTATAGTTCTTTTATTTTTTTTTCATTTAGTAACAATCGAAAGATATTGTGAGAAAATTTAATTGTTTGTGATAATTTTAGAATGTGGTTATCAAATGCTAGAATAGAATTAATAAATGAGGTGAAGTCAATGTATTGATCACACAAACGCACTTATGTTATGGACAAGACTTATCCAGCCGTTATACGGTCAACTACGTCTTTTTTTATCAGTATCCGTAATTAAATTACATAGTAAATTTGGAACATACATGGATGGTAAAGTTGGAAAATTAACGAATAATTATATGATTACTTGAAATTATTGTGTATTTATCTATTTTAATTTTGACTACTCATATAAAATTTGATAATTTTTATTAGTATTCTTATTTATGATGACAACGCCGAATTTATTTAACTGAAGTTATATTGTAATTACAATATTGTTATTGTTATATCCTTTTCATTTTATTTTTGTTTTCTAGGACCGGGCTAATATATTCTAGGCTTGAAACAAATTTTATAAACTAGTAGAAAAGAAATAAGAACTGCGCAATTTTATAACAGGATATTAAAAGGGATAAGTATGCAAAAACAAATAATTTAGCAGAAATCAATAAAAAAAAAATCAGGACCAAATTTCATAACGTTAAAGCATGATGAAAGATAAAGACCTTAGATAAATATGACTTTTTTCCCCCGAAAATCTAAAAATGTCCTTGGTCCAAAAATTAAAGACTATTTCTTAAAAGATCTTAGCTATTTGCGAACGTTGTCAGAATTTGTTGATAAATAAGACCTAATTTTATACACTAATATTAACTATGTAGACAATAAACCCGGGTGCTATGCACGGATTATTGGTTTTAATTTTTTAATATTAACACTTCAAAATACATTATTTTAATATTAGACAAATTCCTTTCAAAAAAAATATTACAATAAAAGGTTTTTATATGATTTTACTATCATATCACTATCCGATATAATACTACAATAAATAATTGTATTAAAATTTCATATCAAATATAATATAGTAATAGTTATTATTGTGATAATAGAGTATAAAATAAATTGTAAAAGTTAAATTTTGAATATGAAATGAAATTTTTGGTGAATATTATAGTTAATATTGATGTAAGTTTCTTTATTATTTTTAGAATTATAATAAAAGTAATATATATTATAATATTATAAATCGATAGGAGTGAGCAGAATAAACTTATGTTCCTTTATCTAAGAATTAAAAATTCGAATCGTCAACATCATCAATAATAATAATAATAATAGATATATTTTAGATCCAACTTTAAATTCGTCATGTCAAAATCCAACTTTTTGAGGTACCTACTAACCAATAATTAGTCATCTTCATCAATAATAATAGATATATTTTTGATGGGGTATTTTCTTTTTGGTAAATAAAAATAGATACACTATGAAAGCATGAAAAAGAAAAAACAATGATGGGATACCGTAGCTGGCAACTGTAGCAAAGGAACCGTTTTATTGGGGAATAAATCCTTTTCTAATTATTAAACATATAAGTTTTATTAAAAGAAATGAGTAATACATAAAATATATTGTTGGGTTGGGTCGGCCCTGCTGATTTCCAAAATCAGGAAACGAAATGAAAATAAGAAAAAAATAAAAAATGTATATTTTCTTAAATAACACAACCCTTGAGATTGCTAAAATAGATTCTGTGCTGCATCTCCTTTCCAAGACACAGTCAGGTTTGAACATCTATCTAATAATTTATCTGAAGCCATATATTTAAAGGAAATAAATATATCATGTGGACAATTCTATATCCTTTTTGGGATCGTCTGCAGCTACAGATAAAACCGTACATTATAAATCCTAAACATAACAGAAAATGCTAGGTTTTAAAGTAAAATAAAAATTGCAAATAGGGTATGTGAATCCTCAGATCCCCATAATTGCACCTCATGCGTCAGTTTTTAAACAGCAGATGATGCTGTTCCATCCACTTCCATGATGGTAAAGATAACACACATCTTGTGAGTTTTGTTTAACACAATCACTCGGAACTTTGCAAGCACAATAAAATAGTTTTCGCCACACGACCTCAAAGATGTCAGCAATTTTTACTCAGAACTTTGACACCGAAACCTCTCATTCTTGGCACATTGGGCCTGGCAATTAAAGAATATTAAATTAAATTTTAAAAAATAAAAATAAAAGAATGACAGCAATTTTATAGTAAGTGCAGTGAACAAAGATTCCATCGACGAAGTAAGGACTCATCAAAATAGGATTAATCCTGTAATTGCATTGGACACCTATTCTGTGTACTCTTTCGGTGAATTAAAAGTTTGGAGCTTTAGGGGAAACGGATTCTGAAAGCTCGATAAACACTTACCACACTTACAAATAACCAATCAAAAGGTCCTTACACCCGTAACCTCAAGGATGCAAGCTCACTCCTTAGCCCACCACACTAACCTCAATTGGCCTATTTTGTGTACTCCAAGACTTGGTTACATTTCATTATTTTATCAAATTTTTTTAAAAAAAATTTAGATGTGAATAACAGAATAATTAGCACATGAACATTTAATTATGATTATAAAGAAAGAATCTTACTTCTGAATGTGTTTTACTAATAATGAGATTAGATGGATAAAGTGAGAAAAGGTAAAAAAAAAAAACAGTTTATAGGTGGGGGGGCATATTGACCATTATACGGCAATATTAAATGTTTTTAAGATCAACACAAAATTAACTTTTGTTAACGATCACATTCACATCACTTAAACAAACTTTTAATCCTGCCTATACTTCAGAGCATTGATTCTCGTATAAATTTTATTCAAATTCTGTGTTATATTACATGTCCTACAATTATTAAAAGAGCAAAGCATCGTTTTGATCCTTTAAAAAATAAATTATCAAATTAATCCCTTAATGTGTTCTTCATCAGTCAATTCAATCCATTTGTTACCATCCAGTAGTTGAATCCAATGGCAATAATTAAAATTAATTTCAGTAATATCAAACAGAGACCAAAATGAACTTTAGAAAAATTATTCAAGGATTAAAATTTATTTTAGTAACTTCACTCAGGGACTAAATTGAACTTTATGTAGTACAATATAAATGGAAGGACTTAACTAACAGAGGGAGAACACATCAGAAACTAATTTACTTGTTTCTTCTTGCAAAGATCAAGTTGAATGTCCTCGCATCTTTAAGGACTAGATCTCAGTGTTGGTATAATTTTATTCAGGAAAATGCAAACTAATGTCCTTAGGGCACTAGTAAAGGAATTAAAAATGAATTGTTTTTATTTAAAATCATCATTAATGTTCATCTACCCTTATTTCTAAGAAGTCTCAACACTATTAAATAAAAAGTTCTCACTTTTAATTCCTTAAACAATACACTTAAAACACTGGGTGGGTAGCAACACTTTTAATAAATAGGCGTTTCTAAGCACAAAAAGCCGTTGCGAAGTTAACCACCACTTAATTGGATAACAACTAACGATTAATTAAGGAACGAGGTAAAAAGGTCAACCACAAGAATTCACCAAAAACCAGAACTCTGCAACACCAATGCTGCCATCCAGTGAACGGGGAAAAAGCTTACCTGAAAAGCTTTCGCCAGAGAATAGCAGCGCTTTTGCTCACCAATTGCTGCAGCATACCTACCCTTAAGGTCATTACGAATTTTCTCTTCTTCTTGAAGCCCTAGTTGAACCTTTTCTAGCTTCTGCACATAAATGCAACTAGAACTCTAAGCATATTCAATGAACGAATATAACAAAAAATGGATTAAAAGTGTAAGAGAAAAGTCACCTACAAAATTCGAATTGAAGCCCTAACATGGAGGATTAACTAAGCATAATCTTCCATGTTAGGGCTTCATACAAATTGTTTTGAGCTTAGAACTCTTGCCATCATTATACTTCCTCTAGTCCTTTTTATATGACAATACAAGAAGAGTTTTAGCTGTCCGATTTATAAAACAGAGTTCACAAATTTATAAGCATTTAATATCTTTTCCACATTTACCCTTAGTTGATGGATGTGGCCAATCAATACCGCCTCTTTTTTATTTGTCCACTTTGAAGTTTAGATTTGTTTCTGACTGTATATCTGTCTAATTAGAAACCTACGGCAATATTAAATGTTTTTTCTAAGCATACCCTTATCTTCATTTGATTAACCTGGAGAGTACTAATTAAATACTATTAACTATAGAAAGAGAAAGGGTACTTTAGGAAAAGCAAGAGAAAAAAGATACATTAAATACGTTCCTTAATCAGTATGTCGAAACCAAAGTAGATAGATGAAAAAAACTAAGAGTACATTCAAGTAGAATTTGAATATAAATTGGGATAAAGTTGGAATGTAATAGAGTTATTTCTAAGATTTTCTCTTAATATGGATGTTTGGTCTGAATTATCTTTTAAAAAGGATCAAAGGGAGTAATTAACTTAAGTTGCTTCATACCTTGAACTCCCAAAAGGAATTTCTTTGACAGAAAGTTCTAGGTACTCCGTTAGTACCACAAATGTGGAATTGGTTTTAAGAAGAAAGTTTAGAATCCTGGCAAGAAATTTTCAAACATAATGTGACCAGTTAAAAGCATATCATACAAAATTGAAAATGTTAAAATCGGGAAAGCAGCCGACAGCAGAACATGGCAGAGGAGCAACAGGTTTACACCAGTTGCCATTCAGTCCTGCTCTCACTGTGTCATCGATAAAATTTTGTGTGAGCTCTGCAAGTGAGGTAGTGGTAGACCTAGCCCCTTGGGCCTCTAAATCCACCAACTGATGACATCCTGCGTCTAGGGTCAAAAGGAAACTCTCTGTAGGTGAAGTGCTGACCTTCCTCCTGCTCATTTGGAACCTATCCAAAGGAGCTGCTAGCATGTCATCACTCATCATCCAAAGTCCAAACTACTGGACAGGGAGGAAGGTATGCCATGGATCCCAGAACCTACCACTTAGGCTTTGGAGACTAGTGTCTAAGATACCGTACTTAGTCCATATTCAATGAAATGAAAGTCCAGATTTGCATATATGCATGGCGCCAACACCTGGCTTATAACAGGCCTAAGTTTGTCCTGGGTACAAAATCAAATGCACTAAAAAGCCAGTGGAAGCAAAAGTACAAAATCCTACAGATGCACAGAGCCTTGAAGCCTCGTATCTCTTGGAAGAATGGTTCATTAGAAACTTCCCTTTATATTCTCACTAGTATAGATACCTTATGCCATGGATTAAATAGAGCAGAAAAAAATACAGGTTTGACTAAGATGAAGGTATATGCCTGTTAGGTTAAGTGTTCTTCAATAAAAGGATGGAGAAGTTCATATAACTCTGACAGCCTGAAGACCATTCACCAAAAGAGATGGCAGAAGCTTGACTAAAGAAAGCACTGGAAGAGAAGCAGGTTTCAAAGGGGGAATACGCAAAAAATTGAAATAAAGGAATTGTGTGCGAAAAACAGAACAGTTGGTTGGATGTTAAATTAAAAACAACACAGATGCCCTGAGCTGTAAGTTGGCCCATGAGTGACAGCCTGAACTTGGGTTTGTGGATAGATATGCACGGCTTGAAACATCAGCAACAGCAAGGCATTAAATGGTTCAAAAGGGTACCTCCACAAAACACAAAAGCATAATGATTCTTCCCACCACCTAGCATTCTACACACTGTAGATGGTGCTCAGTGAGGATACAATACAATACAGCCATACAGGTAGAGCAATTCAATCCTGAAATCACTCTCAGAGACAAGCACTGAGCTGTAAAAAATTTTCTGCGGGTACCCCTAAAACCAATTCCACTTCTAGCGCAAATTAACTACTAAAATTTTAAAGAATTGTTAGCCAAAGAATTTTCTTTTGGGGGGTCAAAGCATGAAACATCTTTGGTTAATTATTACAGATGACAAGAGTTTTAAGTCCAAAACAAGAGAACAAAGTGCTGTCAAACGGAGAAATTATAGGTATTCAAAAACATGAAATGTGCTATTACTTACAATAATGTCCTACATCAGAGAAACTATTTATCCCTAATCAGATTGTTCAATGAACTTAGAATATGTAAGTTGAAATCAACTTCAACACATCTATTCAAGGGCTGAATTTAACTTTCCCTAACATATCATTTACACAAACCAGAAAATAGTATTACCTGTTGACTTCCCCTGACAATTCCTTCCAAAGAATGAACAAGTTTTACACGACCATCAGCACTACTAAAGGCCTCTTGAAACTGTAATCAAGTTACAGAAATTTGACAATAGCTAAACTTGTTAAATAAAAAACATGACATCACCCAACCCCAGTCAGCAATCAGGGAAACCTGCCCCCACCTTTTATGTAAATCCCATAATTTCCGCAAGCACATTTAGATGAAATAATACATTAAAAAAATGTCAAAAACACTAGAAAGTAAAAAAAAGGTTAAAAACCAAATCATAATGTTAATGCAGAGAAAGAATTGTGTTGAATTCCATTAACATTGTTAAGAGACGTGATCAAATCATTCATGCCTTCCCACTAGCTTAAACTTTTGGGATATGTGAGAAAGTGATAAAACCCAGGAAAGTAAAACAATTTGTGAGAGAGAATTAAGAGTTTGAGAAATGAATCTGAATCAGGATCAACTGTATATCACACTACTGGTTCCGAAGTAAATGTTAAAAGAAAAATTTACAGAATGCTCCCAATACCTGTGAAATGATAGAATTCAATAAAGATGTTTCTTTTAGCATCAATTCTTTTATCTCCAAAAGTGCATTGTAGGTGGCATAGTATTTACGAGTTTGTCGATGCTTTCCCTGTATATTGGCAAGTACCCAGGACATGCATAATAATTAGAACCATCATAAATATAACTAGACAGACAAATAAAAACACTATCCTCCCCCTAGTTAAATTTTCCTCTTTTCTCTCTCTCTCATAATAAACTCTTTAAAATAATATATGAACCTGGATTTGAGCATACAGTTCTGAGAGTCGGCGTTCATATCTACATAGACACAAACAAAGATATAGACAGTAAATAATATATTTAAGACTACTAGGTTCAACATTCTTATTGAGTTAACTCCATCAGACATGTATGCCATTGTTTCCTCTCTTTCACATACCCTATCTCTATGGTTACTTTCAAGAATTTCCTTTCATATTACACATTCTATTTCATCTCATACAAGGATACATTTGCAGGGAGATAACTCCCACATAAGGAAATATATTTTAGAGATTAATAGGGCTTAAGTAAAAGTAATTGATTGGAAAACTTCCTGTAAAGAATGAAATAGAAGATTAAACAGAGATGTGGTTTCTTTCTACCAAATTTCCAATCCAATTTTATGCATCACGGGCTCTACCTATCCTGTAATCAAACCCTCACAAGACATTCAAGAAAAAGAATACTGAGGAAATTGAGAATATATCTTAATGTAAAAAGTATTATATAAATATTCTTATATTCTATAGTTAAGTTAAAAGAAAAATTCTAATTGCACAAAATTGAAATCAAGTAATGAATTTGCTCAACTCCATTCAATATAAGAGTTTTAAGCAGTACAAGGGCCTGGGGAAAATGTGTGCGCATGAAATTTGAAAGAAATATACTGGACTGTTTAAGTTGCACATAATTAGAATCCAGAAAAGACATATTCAACTTCATTCACCAAAAGCTTTAAGGAGAATAAAAACAATGGAAATCATGTAAAAACGAAAGGTTAAAGAAACAAACATACTGGATGAGTTCTGATTGGCATGGTAGGTTATCAATCTGCCGTGTTACTGCCACGATATCCCTCAGTCTAGCAGTGAGTTGCTAACACAAAGGGAAAGAAACAGGAAGCTTATAGTTATTGAAACAATGAAAAAAGCAAGGATCAAGAACAAATCAAAGTGTACAGTTTCAAAATGCAGTTTGCAATCACAATTGTAAATTTGTAAAGGCATCAACCACATTTGCCTACAATTTCCCGGAATTTCAGAAATTGTAGCATCATTGCAACAACAATTTAAAACCATCAAGTATCACAAAATGACAGCAGCAAAAACATGAGAGAAGTCCACTTATTAAAATTGTTTTACCTTTTTCACCAAATTGACTTTTTCAGTTAATTCACTAAAAGAATGATGTAGCTCATCCGGGAGTTCCATGTTATCACTGTCATTTGCTATTTTTCTCTCTAATTCACTAATCTCAGCTTGAAGTTCTGAATGCTCAGAATCACGATTGGATAGAAAGTAGTTTTCCTGCTTTTCAAGGTCCTGAACTAAGAATGAATAACATAAGCAACAAATGATATTCCATATTAGGGTAATGGTTAATTAAAAAATAGTTAAATCCTTGCACAACACTGCAGGTTTGAAATTTTGAATATTAAATAAACCGAAAGAAAAGATTCACCTTCAAAGACACCATTAAAGAGATCAACTTCTGTGATGTGGAATCAGCACCCTCATTATTCAGTCTCTCCTGTAGATTATCTAATTGCTTTGCAACATTCATCTTCCGGTGATTCTTTAGACAGAAAGATTAAAAATAAACTTATGGCCTGTTTGGATACCACATTAAATCAAGTTCACACACCATGACACACATTCCAATGTAAAATCCATGTATGAGAGTAATTGGGCACATATCTCAATCACATTAATGGTACAGAATTGTTTCTCTCTGAACCAAACAACCACAATAGTATAGCCAAATAAATCCATATAGAACATAGATATACATGTCACACTAAGTTAACACATATAAATAAAGCAAATAAAATGGTTATCTAATTTCAGATAATATTAACAGCTTAAGCAGTAAAGGCGCTAAACTTAGTATGAAAGAAGATTACAAAAGGAGAACATGGGGTATTAAAGCATGTTATCATAAGAAAAGAGACACCAACCAGTTCATCCAATTTGCCGCTTAATGCCTCAATCGAAGCCTTACGCTCATCCTCTTCAATGGTATTTTCAGCATGGCAAACCTATGGTTCCATGGTATAGGAAAAATCAGCACTACATTAAACAAATAATCAACACAAGGTGAATGCAGAGAAAGGTTGCAACAAGCACACTACTAAATAATCAAAACCAACGCGAACATCCTAGAAGAATACATTTCAATCTCATCAAACAGGTTACAGGCACATGACCGATCCTTTCATTTCATCATGAAACTATTATCAGAATGAATCAGATATTCAAAGGTTTCGATCACTATTAACAAACCGTCTGATACCTCATCGTCACGATTTTGTTGATTTGATTGAAGGCGTGACGTAAGCCATTGAATTACAGGGAAAAGAGCCTCGGTATCAAGATCTTGAATATGAGAGTGTCGAAGAAGGTGAGGACATCCTACTAATCTCAGAGATTCCTCTATGGAAGGTGTATTGTCATCGTCTCTGCAACGCGAGTTAGAGGGGTTGAGCGCTGAAGAAAACCCTAACCTAGTTGATTGGGAGGGAGGGAGGAAGGAAGTGATACTTGCATTATGGCGGCGATGCACCAAGAGATGCCGGCGGCGATTTTCTGAGACGGCGGCGCATCGGAAGTTGTGGCGTCGACGTAGCCCACTGTGTAAAGCAGGTCCAGAATTTGCTCAAGAGTTCTTGTGTTTGGATCTCTGTCCTCCATGATATGCCCCTCTCTTTCTTTCGTTCTTTCTAAGATCTTAAAATGTTTTGAGCATGCTATGCTACATCATCCAAATTCCATTTCATTTAAGTTTCGATTTTGGACTTTACACTTTACATTGACTTCGATTTTTAATTGGACAATAAACAATAATCTCTCAATAACTAAATTCCATGGTATTTTTTATCAGTAACTTTTTCTTTTTATCAGCCACAGGTCATTCACTTAATACATACAATTATTAGAAATTAAAAAAAAAATAAGTAATTGGTTACAAATCAAATACTAGTAGTATATATTCAGTTAACAAATATTGACGAAAAGTTTAAGCTTTGTAGATAAAAAAATTTAATTTAAGAAAGATTAGTTGTATTATGATATCAATATTTTTAATTGGAATAAAATAATATTAAATAGAAGATATATATCGTAAAAAAATCAAAAGTATAGTTAAATTGTGTATGTTTTTTTAGGGGTAACTTGTGTGAATAACTTTTTTTAGAATTTTCTAAATCATTTGTTTTAACAGGTCCCTCGTATATTAGAGATGATGGAACCCAACTTGTGTATAGTTGTTTTAAGAGTAAACACCCTAGTTAGTCTCCGACTCTAGTAGAATTGAACATTTAGGTCCTTCTATTAGTAAGTTAGTCTTGTTAGTCGTTTACGTTTGTCATCGTCAGACAGATGAGCTCTTGCCGTTAATAGAGTGTAAATGTAGTCAGCTAACATGGCTTGTTAAACGCCAATAGGGAAGCGACATTTCCAAGACACACGACGTCATTTTGCACCCATTAAACGACACATGAAACGACATCGTTTTGTTTTGTGAAAGAAAGGCTAATTTGTTCTGTTCGTGTCATTTGTGTGTCGTCCTTCTCTCTCGCATTCATCTTTCTCCCTCCGAACCCAAAACCCTCTCCCAGGCCTGCAACTTGCTTTCATCTTTCTCCTTCCCAACCCAAAACCCATTAACTAAATCATGTATGTAGTTTAATAAGGTAATATAAATATAAAAGTAATCTATTGAAGATTGTAATTTAGTTAAGCTCACTTTGGTTTTTAGAGCTAGATACGAAATCCAATATGAACCGCACACTCAATAGGTTTTCTTTTACAGTTCCAGTTTAATTATTTTTTCGGTTAATTTGGATTGATTAAGTGGTTTTATTCGGTCAAAAGATCAAATGATGAACACTCATACTTCTAGGTAAGATTACATTATTTTAAAAAAATTAATCTACAATAATGACATTAGTATGAGTGACGATAGTTGTGGCAGTAACGATTAGTGGTGGGAGCAACACAACAATGGTGGTCATGAAAGAAGATAATGACAATGACAATGATAATGATGGCAGTTGAAGCAATGATGAAGATAATGATTATTAGTAGAGACGGTGGTGATATTGGTGATAATGTGAGTGATTGTGGTGGAAGCAATCATATTAATGGCAAACAATGGTTTGGATAATGGAAGTGGCACACAATAGTGATAATGGTAGCAACAACAACATTGTCGATCAATGATAAGGACAATAATGGCAACTATGATGACAATGGTGATCCACAATATGAATAATAATGATTGTGGTAAGGACAACAATGACAATAGTGTCGATAACACCTATGGCACCAATGATGATATATGTGATGATAGTTACAATAGTAGTAAAAGTTGTAAAAACATATATAAAAAATAGTTGTAAATTGTAATGAGATCGATGATTGATAATTTAATTAGAGGGTAACATTGTATGAGTTAGGAATAAAAAATTGAAATATATAGTTTGGAATTGATGATTAATTTAACTCATAGTCTCCATAAATGTTTTTATCATCCTTTGACATTGCAGATAAAAAAAAGACCAAAACGTGTACTGTGTACCTCCATTTTGTCTTCCCTCAGACCACCACACTCTGTATGAAGCATTAGGCTTCTCTATTGAGTTATGCCTCCACGTAACCATTTTCTCACACTTGTTACATTAAGTGAAAAATTTTAAGTTATGCAAAATAAAAAACCATATTATCATTAAAAATACAAATGTCATTATAGTTATTCACAACGAGATTTTATATTTTCAAAATATTGAATAATTAATTCATACTCAATACTATAAAAAAACATCTCTTTATATAAATAATCAATAATCATTCATCTCTTATGTGATTTCACATTCAATTCTTGATGATATTTATGGTAGAGAAAACTCTTTCAACTATTGTAGTTGCCACAAGTAGTAAAAGCTGATTCTAACAACAAGCATACTAATGGATATATAGCATCTTCTTGGCCTCCACAAGTTTTTCAAAAAGATTAGTTATACCTCTCAATTTTAAAAAAACATTGTCAATTGATAGATTTATGAAATAATTTTTAAACTGATTATTTAGAGCTGAAGTATCTATATGAGGAAACTCTAAAGGATAAAATCCAGCTAAACAATTTAACATAGTCAAGAGTTGAAAATGAATTTATTGGATTTAAACATGTAATACAAAGAAGCAACTCATTATTCACTTTTATAGATCAGTTTATTCAACTCTTGAAGTTATCAATCAATCACTTCATAAAATAATTCAACTTTAAAATGATGTAAATTTAAAACTTTCTTCATTTTGTGTCCTATGTTTCTTTGAATGTAAAAGATATCATTCATACTTAAGATGATAATAATATTATGTTTTTCACAAAATAATAAAGGTAATTGAGTTGTGTCATATATTTATCCCATGGATAAAAATATAAAAAGTGGATGAGGGCAATTTAAACCTTGCGGAATTTGTGGGGCCATTTTTATACTTAGGTCTATGGTATTATTTTTTGTACGGGGTCATTTGCCCCTGTGTAGTAATGAATGGGTTCGGTTCCTGTTTAGGGTTATTTTAGCTCATTGATGTTATTTATTTGATTAAGTACTATGTTTTTTTATTCCATCAGAAATTACAAATATAACTCAATAGTTATTGGACTTTTTGACTCTTTACTATTTTAGTTTGTTATTTTTAATAAAATTTAAATCATCAATACTTTTAGCTTATTTATAATTTAACTCACTCTAAAGTGAGATAGAAAAATGTCAACTCGGTTTAACTTATTAACCTAGGATATGTTTGGATAATGAACTTGGTTGGTTAAACCGGTTTGATCAACCCCAAAAATAAATCTTACGGTCAAATAAAATTTTTATTATCTCGAACGGTGTAAAGGATCAATATCAACCATTAAATTTTGATATTTTCCCAACTGAAAATCAAACTGACCTCCGGTGATAAACTATCATTTCATACCTATAAAAATCAAATTAAATTATGAGCAAATTATGTACCATATTTATTAAGAATGGTATACCTACTATAAGGGGACACATTGATATAGTAATGTAAAAAGGTGGTCCAGTTAATCTGCATTACATAAAAGGAGTGTACACATATCCCCTTATTTATTTACAGATAAAAAACAAGCAAGTTGAACAAGTTAATTTCAGAGACCTGCAAAGACTTCAAGTGCATTTTCTTGGAGAGTTGAAGCAAAGTAATGGAAGTACTCTCCATAATTGAATGGATGGTAACGTAGAGGATGATTCTTGTTGTCCACTAGCTCAGAGGGCACCTCAATCTCCATCTCATCTTTTGGAAATGCAAAATACCCAAACGAGTATCTCTCTTTCTCTCCACTCATCACCACCCTATGTGTTGCCGCTTCAACCCTCCCATTGCTCCATGCCTATTAATTAATAAAAACTTCATACAAACCATTTCAATTCTTTTCTTACTACCTACAATTTAATTAAACTGTGTTTTACCTTAAGGATATCACCAACAAGGACTGCGAAGCCACCTTGGGGTATCTCTAACTGAGTCCATTTGCCTGATTTGGATAGCACTTGGAGACCCTTAACTTCATTTTCACATAGAATCGTTATGGCGCTTTTGTCAGTGTGTGGTAACAGTGCAGTTTCAGAATCATTAGAGGTTTTGTGAGGAACATTGTACTTTATCAAACGCAAATTGCTAGAGCTGCCAATTTTTTCCATCTCTGAAGTGTAATGCTGAGGAAGCCCATAACCTTCCACAATCATTTTCAGGACGAAGAGGCTCAGTTCTAGCATCTTTGAGCTCATCGACTTCAGTGTCTCACTGCATATATATGATGTCCCCATCATCCACAAACAGTTAATAATTCAAAACAAAATAACATAGTAGTTTTTAATTTCTCTTTAACTATGTTTTTAAATCATTAATGCTGATGGCTCCAATGGCCCTAATAAATACTTCTAATCCAGGATTTTAATTCCCCAATCAATTCATATAATGCCCTCTTTAACTAGTAGTATGTTTATATAGAGCAATAATACAAGCTAGTACGTATCTAACACATATAGGTTCACAAATTTAACACACAAAGGAAAAATGGAATAAATAATAAATGCATGTCATCAAAACGTATTAAAAAAGAATTGTCTAAAACACGGTTACATCCAATTGTTTTGACTTTTTGAGTGTTCAATTCAATTAACTTTTACTAGAAAAGTCTTACCAAGTGAATGTAAATTGAAACCAACTTAAGAAGATGAGATCTTGATAAGCACAAGCTTAACATCTTTAATACTACATCAACTAAATATCCACAATGACTCTAGCAAGATGGTATTTTCTTTTTCTTCTCTTAAGTAAATAAATATATATAAAATTTATACTCCTACACCATGCACCATGCAATTATTGTTGGGCATTTAAATTGATTAAATAATAATAATAAAAGATGAATTAAATACCAGAAAGATGGATTTCCTTGGGGCCACATGAGGTTAGTGAAGTGCTGAGCCATAGGAAGATGAAAAGCATCATCAATCCCAAAGCTTTCACAAAGGGGAATGATAGGGTCCTTACAAGTGTAGCTCCTATAAGGCTTTGGACTTGTGTGTTTCTTCTTGGTTTCTTCAGGAAGATCAAACAATGGTTTCATTTCCATCAACATTTGTTCACGTAGACCCTTTGGAATCTCATCATCATCACCACTCATTAAGATGAAACAACCATGACTCTCACAAGCTTCTCTCACTTTCTTGCTCATTATTTTCCACTCCTCACTCCCTTCCTCTAATGCCACCCCACCCTTGCAAAATTCAAAACATGGGATCATCTCACTCTCACTTTCCATTTTCCCTCTCTTTATCTTGTGGAGTGTTCTCACACAAGTTTCCTCTATATTTATAGAGCGAGTTTGGCTGTGGAAAATAAGGAAAATATTATAATATATGTTAAACTTGTTTAGATTTAAATGAAACAAAAGGGTTAAATATGTTTACGGATAATAATAATAATTTTTTAATCTCTCAATTTTTTATTAGTTTTGTTTTGAATGTTATTTAATATGTTAAAATTAATTATAATAAAAAATTTCGTCAAAGAAAAATATATGTTTTGAGAAGTTAAAAATGAACTAAGTTCAAGAGACTAAACAAGAGACAAATGAGACAGTGTTTCTATTTTATGGACCAATTTCATTACCTTACGTAAGATTAAACATAAAATTAACCCATGTAAAATTTAGGTTTTTTTATCACCCTAAAATTTTTAGAGGTTAAAAATAATCGAATTATTTTATAGAGATTTTTCTATACCCTAAATTTTATAAAGGTTAATTTTATATTTAAGGCTATTAAATAATATAAAGACTAAAAACCAACATGATTTTTCAAGAAACTAAAGAAAATTGATAAAAAAAAATAGGACAACAAATATATTTGACCCTAAATAAAATTAAGTTTGGGGATTGCCACATGTTTTATCAAATGTGAATGACATTTTCACATACACACTGAACATACGCGGGAAATCAACATTTAAGACTTGTCAAATTTTAATATTATAAACTAATGACATATAATTCATCTCCAAAACTAGGTTATAAGTTAAAAATTATTCTAAAATCTTATTCTTAACAAACGTGACATCCTAAAAAAATTATTACCACATTTAAATAAAATTGAACTTTTGTACGTAACTGAAGCTTAATATCAGTAAACTAGAGCAACATCTAATGACTTGTCTAGCCGTGGAAGCAGACATTTAATTTGATTAATGAACAACTTATATAATTTGTAGTTTTGCTGATAAAACAAAAAGTGAATGATACTTTTAAGGATATTTGAATTCACGTTAATTTACGCAAGTTACATTTTTGGAATGTAGACAGATTGTTATAATTAAATGGAAAGTGATGAAAGTAATGTATAACAAACAGTGTTGTATAAGGAAAGGTGACATCTGTGATTTCTGGATTCTCAGTTAGCAATGGGTTATGTGTTGTGTATGTGAATGAGTTGTAACTTGTAATCTACAGCTTTCACCAGATGTGTGCTACCTCAAGTCAAAATTAGTTGCATCATTCTTCCAATTTGTCTGGGATTATATATACATTTCATATCTCGCATTAAATATCTTTAGACGAAAGCTAAAATTGAATATTACGTCTTCACTCAATATGTTGGCTATGATTTTTTATATATATATTTAATATAGCCTATCTTATCTTCTTTATATAACTTTTTCTCAGTTCTTTAATAGGGTATTTTTTATTTTATATACGATCCTTGTTAGTTAGACCCTTTTCTATATATTAATGAAATTTAGTAAACAAAGGACAATTTTAATTAGAGGTATAATTAACTATATATATATATATACACTAGTTTATAAGTCTAATACATTTAACTAAATTTCTTAATTTATATGAAGTCAAATAGTTGAGTTTTATAAAAAAGAACATAAGGACTAATGAGTTGGATGATAAGGATGAGAAATAAAGAACGCTTTGAAAAAATAGAAAAGGTTATGGTGGAGACTAACGAGTTGCATGATAAGGATGAGAGGTGGGTCTAGCTAGGAGTAAGTTAATAATAAAAAGGTTTTGTTAGGGGTTATATATGGAGACTTGTAAACCTCAATGAATCTATATTTTGTGTTAAAAGTCTAAAAATAAGTTGATAAAAGGTAAGGATGTTAGTTCTCACTCTTTTCATGCAACTATAAATCAAAGAAGAGTATATGTCATTCTTAGCCTGCTAGTGAATAGGAATAAGTTGAGGAACCAAACATAATGAAGAAGGAGGTCAAGGATTTTTTTAGAAACGGTTCAAAGAAGAGGTAGAAGTCAAACCTAATCTAGATCGGGTGGAATAACATATTGCAAAACTAGATAATCAAGTGTTAGTAGTCGAGTTTAGTCATGAAGAAGTGATCAAGAGGGTTGTGTGGGCCTCTAATGGTAATAAGAGCTCGAGGCTGGATGGATGTAACTTCCACTTCATTAGAAAAAGGTTGAAACGTCATGAAGGAGGATGTGTGTAGAATAATTAATCAGTTTCATTCCTTAAGGAGGTTACTGAAAGGGTGTAATGCCTCGTTTGTGGCTCTAATACCTAATAAGGATAACCCAAAAGTTGGGGGATTTTAGGCCAATGTCTCTTGTAGGTTGTTTATATAAAATTATTTCTAAAATATTTATGGAGAAATGCAAAGGTGTGTTGGGAATTTCACAAAACCAATTTGCTTTTTTTTTTAAGTTACACATGGTTGAGTGTGTGACTATAGCAAATGAGCTCATTGATGAGACTAGAAAGGATGACAACCCTTGTTTTTGGTTCAATTTGGACTTTAATTATATGACACAATTAGTTAAGGCTTCCCGGATGATATGGTTAGAAATTTAGGCTTTTTCCAAAAATGAAGAAATTGAATTAGGGGTTGTTTATTGTCCAATTCAGTTCTATTTTGGTCAATGAGAGCCCAAATACCAAGTTTGTCATGATTAAAAGGGTAGGGTAGGGAGACCCCTTGCCCCCTTTTTTGTTCTTGGTGGTAGTCGAGATAACAAGGAAGGTGGAGCAACTAGGTATGTTCTCTGGGTATAGGATAAGTAGAAATAGTTCTAGCATATCTCATCCCAACGTTGCAGATGACACCTTAACTTTTAAAGAGCCATCAACACAAAATATTAGAACCTTAAAGGTAATCCTTAAAGAATTTGAGTTGGCTTTTGAGCTTAAAGTCAAATTTCATATAAGCAAACTAATAAGGCTTTCAATGACAATATCAATGTTAAATGGTTTTGCAGCTTACTTCATTGTCAAGTGGAAGAGATACCTTTTGTTTACTTGGGCATACCAATGTGGTAAATTCGAGGATGAAGGATGTTTGAAATCTGTCTAGAATAAAATAAGAAGTAAATTATCCCATTGGAGAAGAAATCATGTATCATTTAGGGGTTGACTTTGTTTAGTAAACTCGTTAGTTTTCTCTTTACCCTTGTTTTTTCCCCTTTTTCTGGCACCTAAATATGTTGTTAATAGTATGATAAAATTGCAGAGAGATTCCCTTTGAGGGGGTAAGGATGGAATAATATGAAATCTGACTTGTGTTGTATTTTCAAAAAAGTCTAAGTCTTCATTTGACAAATTAGTCTAGTGACTTGAAGTTAATATAGACTAGACCTAAATCCTGAAATACAACATCCTTCATAGTTTTTTTTATTTCACAATAAATCATATGTATCAATATTCAAAATAACTCACACATTTCTTCTACTAACTACTAACTAAACTAATCCTTCATGTCTCTCTCATAGAATAATTTATTGCTGTCTTGAACTCGTGAAAAGCATAGAAATTATTTTGACAATTAATTAACCTTCACGAAAAGTAAGCCCATGGTATCTTTTAAAAGAATTATGAAGCCATGATTAATAATAATCAAATTAAACGGTAGTGTATAAATTAAAATAGAGTAGGAAGTCTGGTTGGGTAAAAAAAGTTTATTCTTTTTTAACTAAGTATTAATAGTTCTATTCTTATTTTGAGTATGTAACAACTTTAAAATCATTGTTTACTTATCTTATTCATTGAAGTGCTTACAAGATAATAAATAAATTAATTACCGTGGTCGATGATGGATACTCTAGGTTACCCTAACATCTAAAAAATGTAAATCAAAATCAAACTCTTATCTTGAGAAAAAAAAATAAAAAATCAAACTCTTATCTCGCATTGTGTATCAAAAGAACAAATTTTTATCTCGCACGTTAACGCGTTAAGAGGTTTTTTCTTGCAAAATATATCAAGACTATTAGGCAAGAAGAAGGCTTCCAAATGTGATATAGAGTGATTAAAAAAAAGTGATGCACATATTAATAAATACAATGAATGTTAATTAGTTTTAATAAAATAATTAATGGTTTTATTATTTTATATTTATTTATATAATTCTTACCACTTTTAATATTAATAAAGGTATTATTAAAAAAATTAACATTCTCTGAACATTTTAAGTGAGCAAATATATAAACGTAAGATTTTTCTTCTTTTAATAAAACAGTTATATAAAAACTAAAGGAGAAGGAGTAACATTCATAGATATTAGTATAATTACACATTTGTTCCTTTCCAAAACGGGAAAAAGATCATGAAAATTGAAGTTCTTTCCGCATACATAAACTTCATTTGATTTTATTTTTAAACTAAGAATGTCCCTATCCTTTTAAATATAGAGATTCCTAATGTATATGAAATTTAAACATTTGATTTCTATACCAAAATTTGTTGAATTATTTTCACTATCTGTTGGTTATTCGATTGAGGAAAAGATAAAACTTATTCGTGTGTAGTTGTCTAAACTCCAAACTTTAATCCTATTCTTTTGTATATGCAAATCATAGGAAAGTTGTACATAACTGCAAATCAGTGTCACATTTGCAAATGTTAGTGTCGTTTAGTCGATTAGTTCTTCAGTCTCTTTCCCATTTGGTTGAAATCATGAATGCATAATTTCTTGGGCTTAAGTTGTCCCAACAAGAGAAGGTGATAGAGAAGGAGAAGGGAAAAACAGAGACATTGATGCAGTGGCTGTCTGGTTGCAAAAAGGACACAAAAGATTGAAAAGGTAACACAATTTAAGCACTTGTTTGTTAATTTTTTGCCATGTCCCATGCATTTACTCCACTGTTCCAAAATAACATAACCATATGCTCTTTGTCCTGAGAATAAGTCTCTTTCTCTCTCAATCGCAACTCTCTTAAGTTTGATAACCATTTTTTTTTCATTAATCTTTATAACTATGTATAGTATATAAGAAATTTAAAAATTGAAGGTTTTCATTAGAAATTTTGTTTAACTTGCCTTGAAACGCATAAAGAATTACATTAACATTAACTTTAAAATAAAAAAAATTCTCATTATGTACAATATTGCACAAATTTAAAAAAGCTAATATTATAAATGCACAAGAGAGGTTATAGCTACTTGAAGGGTACTAATATGGGAACATATGGTTTTACTCTTGCCAAGTTGTGTTGTGTAGGGATATTATAAAGAAACTACTCTTCTCATTTTTTTTATTTGTTCATTTTTATTTTATATTTATTTTTAAATATTTGTTCAGTTAAAAATTTAAGATAATATTTGATTTTGTTCTATTATATCTATATGTTCTTTAACTTTTTTATATATTTTTGAGATATCATAGCATTAATTAAACATTAATCGTAGAAAGAGAATCATTAGTTTAGAAAAATAGGGGAAAACAAACACACTAAATGCATTCATTTGTTAGAAGGTATGATTAGTTATATATGAATAGTCTTAAAGAAAGTTTTTTTTCTTTTTAAAAGGCCAAAATTATTATTTTAGTCTTTTATTTTTTAATAAATTTTAAATTAAACTTATATTTTTTAATCAGTTAAGTCTCTTATCTTTTTAAAATGTTTTTTAGTTAGGTCTTCTCTATCCAATTTTCACTGATCAAGTCTGTTAACAAAATCATAATGTGACAGATAAGCATCATACATGGTCATATTTTTGTTTACAAATTGTGCAACACCATTACATGTCAGATATTATTGACATAACGACTCTACATGTCAAATATTCATTGATTGAAAAGTATATTACACGTGGAGTCGTGAACGAACATTTGACATGTGCAGTCCTCATATTATCTATAATCGACACATGAAGTAGTCACGTCAGCAACATCTAATACATAGAATAGACACGTCAACATGTTAACGACACATCAAATTTTCATTAATGGATCTAGTAAAAAATAAACTGAGAGGATCTAACAAAAAAATTATAAAAAGATAAGGAATTTGAATGCTAAAAAAAGTTAAGGGTCTAACTTGAAATCTACTGAAAAGATAGATGACCGGAATAGTGATTTAGCCTGTTAAAAAATAAAAATTACAATCTTTATTAACAACTCTTTAACTAGGGGTGTGCACAGGCCACCCAACCAACTAACACTCAAAAATTCGAATGAGAAAAAAAGGTGTTTGGTTGGATTTGATTGGGTCAACAAATGATTGCGTCAAACAAACGATTAAGTACTACTAAATATAGATGGGTTTGGTTTTAAAATTTTGTCAACCTAATTAACTAAACCCGACCACAACATGATGAAGCTTGGGCTTCTTATATTTTTATTCTCACTGACATTGCTTTCTCATAGCTTTCCATTTTTTTCTTTTTCTTCACTTTGTATAGTTACTTACGTATTGTTATCTTATTCTTTACCTATTGTTATCTTATTTTTTAGTTAAGTCCTACGAGGAGCAACTATATTTTTTACCTACCTTATCCTTTGATTTTTTTGGTAATTTTTTTTATGTAATTATATATTTGTTTGGACTAACTAGTACTATTAGAATTGAGAAGAGTGAAAATTATTTTTTTCTATAGGTATTGAATAAGAAAAAAATACAAGAAAAATGGTTAAAAAATAGACATAACTTAATATAGATCCAAACTAAAATTACCTACTCAAATTTAATAAGATTGTAACATTATTTGGTTAGACTTGATTAAAAATGAGTTATAATTACTAATATTGGATTAACTATTTGTGACATGATGAGAGAGCACCTGTGTTTGGTAAGAAAGTTGTTTAAAAGAAAAAGAAACAGGTAGCTCGCGTGCCCTCAAATAAGTTTGTCATCCATCGTCTTCGATCGGTGGTGTTCACAGCTGAACCTTCTGCAGACTTTATTATGTTTCCTTTGCCTGTGCCCTTTACCATGGAACCTCAATGCAGGACCAGAATGAAAATGCTACAGCTTCTATCTACTGTAGGTATCAACCTATAGATAGATGGAGATTAGGTAGATGTGAGGAAGTAATGACCCTTTTTCATACATAAATTCAATAATTTTAAAATAATAGTTAAATGATAACGACAAGTTTATATACTTTTTAAAATATTATATAATCATGATGTTTATTATTTATAAAAAAATTTAATATTTATTTTATACATTATTTTAATTAAAATGTATTAGATGTGTGTGTGTATATATATATGAAATTTATTTAAAATTATATATTCAAGTTATCAAAATAAAAGAAAAATGAAGAAAAATAGAATATGATAACATCCTCACGAGTTTCCTGAATTCGACAGGAAACTCGTGAGAGCGGGGATGAGTTATAATTTCAACTCCATCTTATTTTACGACAATGGGGATGAAGAGAACAAAATCGCACCCTATTCTGCTATGTTGTCATGCTTAATCTGATAGAACATGAATTACCTTTCTAAGGTTGATATTGCCTCCGGTAATATGTTATATGTCTATGTGAAAAGCCTAAAGGAATGTCAAAAGACATGGTCATAGAGATGAAAGAATCGGGTGGCAAAGCACAAGCTATTTAGAGAGAAGGCAAGGAGAGAAAGTTTTACAAAAAATGATTCTTAATCACTCAACTTTAAAAACAGAGAGAGGAAAACTTATATACAAAAGAGTTAAACCAAAAAACAACAAAGGCTAACTAAAAAATGGAATAAGAACTATTAACTAGTTGAAAATAATAAAAGTTAGCTAATAGATGTGAATCTTAACACCTCCCTCAAGTTGGAATATGAAAATTCAACATTTAAAGCTTGGAAATACAATGTTGAAAAAGCCTAAAAGCAAAAGGTTTAGTTAAAATTTTTGTTGCTTGATCCTAGGATGAAATGTGCATGTCATGAAGAAGGCTTTTTTAGACTTGATCCCTAGTTAAATGACAATTGATTTTGATGTGTTTCGTAATTTTATGGAATATAGGGTTGAAGGCAATATGTAAGACTCATTGGTTGTCACAAAATAATGTGATAGGTTTGGAGAGAGCAATGACAAGATCTTTTAGTAGAGAGACTAGCCATAAGGCCTCACAAGTAGCCATTACCATGAATCTATATTCTGCTTCAGAGTATGATTTGGAAATAATGGATTGTTTTCTATTTTTCCATAGGACTAGGGAGTCTCCAATGAAAAAGCAAAAAACAGTATCAGGTCATCAAGTTTCCAAGCAAGTTCCCCGATTGGGATCAGTGAAAAAAGTCATAGTGATATCAGATTTGGCAAAGGAAAAATAATCCACTTACTGGATTTTTCTTGACATATCTTAATGAAATTAAAGTTTGACTTGGTAATGTGTTGGGGGTGGACATGTAAGGCACTAACTTAACTTGCTAACAACAAAGTTAATATTTGGCCTTGTGTTAGTTTAGTAAATCAACCTTCCTTACAACATTCTAACTGTGGTATATTGACAATGCAATTTTATAATATGTTATTTATGGATGTGTCACGATTAGAATTAAGAAAAGGTTATTTATGGAACATTGTTTAGGAAATAGAACCGCCACCAAATTTTTTTAGATCGGGGGAAATTGAAAAAAAAAGACTTTTTTATTAGACACAATACAAAAAAAAGGTTCAGAAGTCAAGGGAATGGCGGAACCTTAATCCCAAAATATCCCTAATACATCCACCTCAAAATGGTTATTTTAGATTGATTATGTAAATTATTAACAATTCTAAAATGATTATTGCACCTAAATGAAGATTTATTGAATATAAGAAAATAAGAAAAATTTTAAAAAAGACAAAAAGAATATCTCTATACAAAAAAAAAAGTAACACAGAGATCAATATGTTGGGTTGAGCTCCCAACTATGTGTCCAAAGGCCCAATATTCTTCAAGCCCACTTAGTGACCTAATTAAGGAAAAGAGTAGTCAGAAAAGAAAAGGAAGGAAGTCTTATTTTTGTAAGCAACCCGCAGCCATAGAGAGAGAGAGAAAAGAAGAGAGTAAAGAGTGTAGAGTTTCTGGACCAGCGTACTTCCGTCGACGATCTCCGTCAATCCCACCGTTGGATCGGCCTGAAACTTTGAGAGTGTGTTCTCAACATCCTCCTCTACATTCTCACCGTTCATATTTCCGGTTCTACATCGGTAGATGGAGAAATCGTGTTAAGACCGTGACCCTGTTCCAGTTCGCAGGAATTCTGACCAGCTTCGGGAAAACTGCCATTGCCAATTCGTTAACCGTTGGATCAGGCTGAAATTGTGAAAGGAGGTTCCAGAGATGTTGTCATAGGTTCTGACCGTAGGGATCTTATTTTTGAGTCCATACTGGGAGATATTGTGCTTGAACAGTAGCATGAGTTTGTGAGTTTTCAGCTTCTTGTTCTCTATTTGAAAGCCTAGTTGGTTTGTTGTATTGGCTGGTAGTATGCACGAATTTGTGCAACATTTTTGAGACTCTTTTGTACTCTTCTTTTGATCATAGTCGAGCTTGATTACTGGCTTGTGCCCGTGAGTTTTTACCTCTTAAATTGAGAGGGTTTTCTCACATAAATAATTGTTGTGTCTCTCTTGTGGTGATTATTATTGTGTTGCTGTCATTTGCTATTGTTGTTGCTCCTCACAGATTCTTGCAAGTTTGGTAATACCAAAGTACGCAGCGGATATAATTTTCCCAAACTTGCAAGAATCTGTGAGGAACAACAACAATAGCAAATGACAGCAATATAATAATAATAACCACAAGAGAGACAACAATTATTTACGTGAGAAAACCCTATCAATTTGAGAGGTAAAAACTCATGGGCATAAACCAGTAATCAAGCTCCACTATGATCAAAAGAAGAGTCCAAAAGAGTCTAAAAAACGTTGCATAAATTTATGCATACTACCAGCCAATACAACAAACCAACTAGGCTTTCAAATAGAGAACAAGAAGCTAAAAACTCACAAACTCGTGCTATTGTTCAAGCACAATATCTCACAGTCTGGACCTCAAAAATAATATCCCTATGGTAAGAACCTAGAACCACATCTCAGGAATCGCCTACCACAATTTCAGCCCGATCCAACGGTTAACGAATCGGCAATGGCAGTTTTCCCGAAGCTGGTCAGAATTCCTACAAACTAGAACAGGGTCGCAGTCTGAACACGATTTATCCACCTACAGATGTCAAACTTGAAATCTGAACGATGAGAATTTATAAGAGGATGTTGAGAACACAGTCTCAAAGTTTCAGGGCGATCCAACGGTGGTATTGACGGAGATCGTCAATGAAAGTACGCTGGTCCAGAAACTCTACACTCTTTACTCTCTTCTTTTCTCTCTCTATGGCTGCGGGTTGCTTACAAAAATGAGACCTCCTTCCTTTTCTTTTCTGACTACTCTCTTCCCTAATTAGGTCACTAAGTGGGCTTGAAGAATATTGGGCCTTTGGACACATAGTTGAGAGCCCAACCCAACACATCTCCCCCCTCACAACTATGTGGAGGTGACCGCCAATCCGGCGATCTCGCAACAATACTCAAATTTTCCTCTTGGTAGTGCCTTAGTCATCATATCAGCACCATTATGATCAGTATGAACTTTAGCCAACTCCAACAACTTAGCATCGAAAACATCATGTATCCAATGATACCGCACATCAATATGTTTGGATCTAGAATGGAATGTTGGATTCTTACCAAGATGGATAGCACTTTGATTATCATAGAGCAACAAGTACTTGTTCTGCACAAAACCAAGCTCCCATAAGAATTTCTTCACCCATAGCAACTCCTTGCATGTTTCGGTAAGTGCAATGAACTCTGCCTCCGTGGTAGACAGCGCTACACACTTTTGCAACCTTGATTGCCAAGCCACAACTCCCTCTGCAAACTTAATCAAATAACCTGAAGTGGAATTTCTGGAATCAATGTCTCCAGCCATATCTGAGTTAGAGTAACCCACCAATGTAGGCTTATCACCTCCAAAACAAAGCTTCAAACCACTACTACCACGAAGATACCTTAAAATCCATTTCACAGCATTCCAATGCTCTCTACCTGGATTTGATAAAAATCTGCTGACTGTACCAACAACATGTGTAATATCAGGTCTTGTACATACCATTGCATACATCAAACTACCAACCGTAGATACATAAGGAACTCTACTCATATATGTCTTCTCAAATTTATCTGAAGGACTCCGATTAACACTCAGTTTAAAATGAGCTGCAAGAGGAGTACTCACTGCTTTAACATTTTCCATGTTGAAACGCTCCAACACCTTTTCAATGTAGTGCTCCTGAGATAGCCAAAGCTTCTTCTCTTTTCTGTCACGGGTGATGCTTATACCAAGGATCTTCTTAATAGCTCCCATGTCTTTCATGGAAAATGACTCTCCCAGGTCCTTCTTTAACCTGTCAATTCTAGAAATATTTTTCCCTACAATAAGTATGTCATCAACATACAATAACATAATAATAAAGTCATCATCAGAAAACTTTTTGACAAAGACACAATGGTTAGAAGTAGTTTTCCTATAGCCTTGATCAAACATAAAGGACTCAAACTTCTTATACCATTGTCTAGGAGCCTGCTTCAAACCATATAAGCTCTTTCTCAGCCTACGCACATAGTCTTCCTTGCCTTCAACAAAAAACCATCAGGTTGCTTCATATAAATCTCTTCCTCCAAATTACCATGATGGAAAGCTGTCTTCACATCCATCTGCTCAACCTCCAAATCAAGAGTAGCAACTAAACTCAGTACAATTCTGATGGATGACATTTTCACCACTGGTGAGAAAATCTCATTGAAGCCAACACCCTTTCTCTGCCTGAAGCCTTTCACCACTAATCTAGCTTTGTACCTCGGAGATGTAGAATTGCTATTTTGTTTCACCTTGAAGATCCACTTGTTCTCTAAGGCCCTCTTGCCCTTAGGCAACTTCACCAAGTCATAAGTGTGATTATCATGCAAGGATTTCATCTCATCCCGTATTGCATCCAGCCACTTTTGTTTTTCTTCACTCTCAATGGCCTCTTCAAAACACTCAGGTTCTTCCTCGTCGGTCAACAATACATAATCTCTTGAATTATACCTAGTAGAAGGTTGTCTCGGCCTACTGGATCTCCTAGGTTAAACTTGTGGTATTTCATCAAGATTATCATCGGGTACCATATCATGTTCCTCCTGAACATCATCAACAGGTACCTCAAATCCTTTTCCAACATACTGATCATCAACATCACCATGTTGCTCATCATTCTGAGCATCAGTATCAGCATTCTCCAGATTGTGAACAGGCAACCGCATCGGATTACCATCAGTCAGATCACTGTCTTTATCAGGTGTTGTCTTCTCCACTTTGTCAATATCTTCAATGGTTTGGTCCTCCATGAACTGCACATCACGGCTTCTAACAAGCTTTTTCTCAACAGGATCATACAACCTGTAGCCAAATTCATCTTGACCATAACCAATAAAGATACATTGTCTTGTCTTCGCATCCAACTTGGATCTTTCATCCTTTGGAACATGAACATATGCCTTGCAACCGAAGACACGCAAATGACCATAGGTAGCTTTCTTGCCAAACCGAATCTTGTCTGGCACCTCAGTATTCAAAACAACTGTAGGACTGAGATTAATAACATGCACTGCTGTAAGCAATGCCTCACCCTAGAAATGTTTAGGCAACTTTGCTTCAGAAAGCATACACCTAACTCTTTCAACCAAAGTCCTGTTCATCTTCTCTGCTAGACCATTCAACTGAGGAGTTTTAGGAGGAGTCTTTTCATGTCTGATACCCTGTTGCTTGCAATAGACATCAAAGGGTCAACAATACTCAACACCATTGTTAGTACGAATGCATTTCAGCTTCTTGCCTGACTGCCTCTCCACCAAAGCATGAAACTCTTTGAACTTTTCAAGCACTTGGTTCTTTCTTTGCAGTGTACAGACCCATAGCTTCCTAGAACAGTCATCAATAAAGGTAACAAAGTAAAGCGCGCCACTGAATGACTTTACCTTCAACGGGCCACAAACATCAGAATGCACCAATTCAAGCAACTCTGATTTCCTAGAGGGAGAATGCTTCTTGAAGGATACTCTGGTTTGTTTACCAGCCATGCAATGAGAACATTTCTCCAACTCTGCATTCTTCAATCCCAAAAGAACATCCCTTTTACTAAGCAGTTAAGCCTTTTTTCACTGATATGACCAAGCCTTTGATGCCACAAGGATGCTTCCATATACACAGTATTCACACTGTCTCTAGCAACCAAAACTTTAGTCCAATACAATTTAGAATTTTTCTCCCCTCTGACCATAACCAAGTTACCTTTAGTGAGTCTCCATTTAGCCGAACCAAAGTGATTATCATAACCACAATCATCAAGCAACGATACAGATATCAGATTAAAATGGACATCTGGAGCATGTTTGACTCCTTTAAGAAACAACTGCATTCCCATGTTGGTTTGTAGACAGACATCACCAACACCAATCACCTTAGACACACCATCATTACCCATCTTCAACACTCTAAAGTCACCAGAAGTGTAAGATGTAAAGAAATCCTTCTTTGGTGTAACATGCAGTGTAGCACCACTATCAACTATCCACATGCTCTCATTTGATACAAGATTAACTGACTTGTGGTCACTGAGAATAACAAGATCACCACAAGTAGCAGTAGCAACACGATCATCATTATGCTCATTCTCTTTCTACTTACTCTTCTTATCTTTATTCTCCCTTTTCCACCAAAAACAGTTCTTCTGTATGTGCCCTATTTTGTGACAATAATTACACTCTATATTCTTGTATCTGGACTTAGACTTACTCCTGCTCTTCTCTCTACCACCCTTCGGTTCCTTTTTCTGACTTCTCCCCATATTTTCTGTGAAAAATACCTCAGGCTGAGATGAAGAACCCTATGCCTTCCTTCTTATCTCTTCATTAAGAGCACCACTATTTACCATTTGCAAATAAACAACACATTAGAGGTTGAGTTCGTGATTGAAACTCGAAATGTCTCCCAAGACTCAGGTAAAGTATTCAATAGCCATAGTCCCAAAACTTCATCATCAAATTTGATACCCATTCCAGACAGTTGATCTAGGAGCCCATGAAACTCATTCAAGTGATCAGAAATGGAAGAAGTCTCCCTGTATCTCAAATTCATCAGACAGTTCAACAAATACAATTTATTGTTCCCTGACTTAGAGGCATACAAGGACTCGATCTTCTCCCACAAAGTTCTTGCATGTGTCTCATTGGTAATGTGATTATAAACATTGTCTTCTACAAATTGCCGAATAAAACCACACACATGTTGGTGTTCAAAGTCCCACTCTTCTTCAGACATAGAATCCAACTTTTGTACAACAAAGACAAGAAGATGCATTTTCTTTATAAATAGCAAGTCTTTCATCTTGCCCTTCCACAAGTAATAATTAGTACCATTCAAAGCAACCATTTTTGTATTTGCCTCCATCATTCAAACAAGTAATATATATAGCTCCAACCAAGGAGCTCTAATACCAATGTGATGGGAAAAAATAACACAATTCATTCTGAAATATATATATATATATATATATATATATATATATATATATATATATATATATATATATATATATAAACAAAGTAAAAAGTTCACTACATTATCTCAACTCAAATGCCTTTAAAACAAAACATGAAATTAATAAGATAGCTAATCTAATATAATTTCTTCTTAATTCAAGATATAAACAAAAATATTTAAAATGAAGGTTTAGGATTACTAAGTTGTCTCAATTCAAGTGTTCTTCAAAGCAAAACGCACGATGAATTAAAATTAAGAAAAAAAGTTCGATTAATACATAAATCCTTGCATTATATTTTGAAAGGAACTAATAATAAAAGAAAGAACAAAATAAAGTAAAACGCAAAAAGAATAATTTGAGAATCACTTATTGATACATCTTTCCCGGAAGCTACAGGTGTATTTTTGCAGAAAATCATGATTGGTTAAAACATTGAATTTTGATGCCTTTCCTTCCCTTTGTTTCTTATTTTTTTGAACTTAACTAAAGCAAAAACACTAACCATAGACAATGATACTTTACATGCTAAAAACTACCTTGTAGCAATTGAAAGGTTATTAAACTCAAATAAAATTTGAGAGTACAGCTCACAGTAATGGTCTGGGTACTTTTGTTGCTAGACATTGTTCAGGGAGAGTGGACTTTATTGTAAGATTCCATTTCATTGCACAAAGAATTGATCTACAATCTGAACAAACAGAACCTAAAAAATTTACAATAACAAAATATACTTGGTTTTATAAACCCAAACAAAATAGGCAATTTATTGGACACAAGACTAAAAAAATTGTAACTTTTCCTCCATTCTCTGCACTCCATAGCCAATTCCTTGCACACTTCAATGCCTCAATAGTGGTATAATGAAGTCAATTGCGATGAAGGCTTATTATTTGACCACTAGTGCTAAATACTGATTCTAAAGCTACAATGGATATTGAAATAGCAAGTACATCCCCTTGCAATTGCTTGCAGTGTTAGGTACTTGAGTCCATTTTGTTTCCACCATAATAAGATATCAAAATCTACAGTTCTTGCTAAGACTTCCTCCTCATTCAGTTTTAGCATTTGTAGTTCTAGCTCTTTTCTTCCTAGCTATGTGCAAATCATAGTCACTCAATACATCATCACCAAGACCTTCTTAATCCAAATGTGGAGAGCTAATAGATTCTTAATTCATTTTCAATTGATAATCAGAAACTAAGTCATAACACAGCTGCCTAATCTTTTGAACTTGTGAAAAAGCATCAGGGTCATACAACTTTTCATAATAAAATTCAAGCAACTCCATTTTATACCTTGGATCTAAAACAGTAGCAACACTCATTATGTCATGAATAACACTCCAATAGTTTTCAAATTTGGTCAACATCTTTTGTGCCATTTTTTGAATAACTTCATTAGGAGAGTTAATCCATTGAGAAATAGCCAACTTCATCTCATAAATTTTAGGAAAATAAATATTTGCTGTAGGATACCTAGTACTAGAAATCAATTCTATGATACTATTGAACAGTTTCAGCTTCTCACAAACCTCTCACACTCCTCAAACAACAAGTTTGCGTTTTCACTATCTTAAAACAAACTAAAAGAAAACATAACTGAATGCAATCAGACATCATGGTTGCAAAGATTCATCGAATCCTGACACGATAACACTTAACCAAAACAAAACCTTTGTGAATGGTAAGTTTGAGTTTTCTCAACTCATCAAAAGCGAAAAAAAATCAAAACTGTTTTTTACAATCCAAACTTTTTAACAATATGTGATACAAGATTAAATCATCTAATTGGATTTATCGTGGTTTAGGCTGCATCAATTTATTTATAATTTTTACAAAATTAAGTGAATGTTAATTAATAGGAACAGAACAGGAAAAGTAGTGAATATTACTTTATCAACAACGTTCATATCTTATATGTATGTTTTGTTTGTAAAGGTAACAAGAACAACTAGTAAACGCGAACTAATATAGTAATATTTAGAAAGGGACTTCTACACTTTGTATAGTAAAAATTAAAAATTTGATATGGAGTTACCGAATGGGCCGGAACAAAAGCCTTCTGGGCAAAGGAATTGGACTCGGGCTGGAACAAAAATCTTAAAGAGCAATTTGCTAGAACAAGCCGAGTTTGTTTGCGGTTTCAATTTTTTTATTTTTGGTTTGATTAATTTTGATTTGTTTTAGATCGGTTAAGTGGTTTTTATCGGTTCAAATCAGTCTTTGAACACCCCTACTCTAGAGTAGAAAGACGTGGTAATTTCATATTAACAATGTGGGTGTGGTAATTTTAATTTTCATATTAACATATGTGTGTGGTAATTTCATATTTTCATATTAACAATAATTAAAAGATCCTTAGGAAAGAAAGAAGAACCAATGATTAAATTAAGGGGTCATTAATTTGGGTGATTATAGTTCCCCTTCTTTATTTGTTTATGTTTTTTTATTATTGTGATAAGAAAAATAAGCAAGTAAACATTGTTTTGTCTAAAATGCATACCTTTGGAAAGATAAATATCACATGAAATGGCTTTTTTGTGCCCTTCAAAATAAATGCAATGCAATGGGACATTTGTGCCCTCCAAAAATTAAATATGCAAGTGAAATGAGTCTTTTGTTCCCTTCAACAGGTAAATATGCAAATGCAATGGGTCATCTGTGCCCTTAGAAAATTAAAAGTACAATGGATGGTTCACAAAAATTATGGAGAATTTTGGGTTAATTAGACCCTGGGAACCGACTTGTAAATGTAGACGTTTTAACAGAAAGTGAGTGTAAGGATTGAGAGAGGATAAAATTTTCCCGAGTGTTCATGTTTTTATCATGAACAATAAACAGATGAAAAAACGAAATGATCAACTCCCCAAAAGAAATCACAAAGAAAGTTGAAAGCAAAATTGTCTCAGTTTGACTTGCATCACTTGAGTTGTCATCGATGATCCAAATAGCTTTCAAGCTCAAAATCTTCACCAATAAATGTTTATGTTTTATTATTTTTTTCAAAGAAAATATTAATGCAACGATTATACAACATGACAAATTAATGAAAAAATGAGAAATTTTCTAGACAAACAGGCCATGCGGCCTTTGTTTTCAACATAAAGAATGAGAAACATGTTTTTTTTTAAGATTCTCAATGGTATACAAGATTAATTTAGAGTCAGCCCATTCGCCCTAATTTTGTTTTTGTTTTATCTTCTTTAAAAGTATTATTTAAGCAATTTACGTCTTAATAAGGTCTTTAAAATCTTGTAAAGGGACTTTGGTTTAAGGCTTTGTCAAAGAAATAGTAAAAGTCCCTAAAATTTATTTGTCAACCCTAGCCACATTTCTTTTATTCTCCTTTATTCCTATTTTCAACGAATCTTATATTACAGGAAAAATATTAAAATGATTTAAGGGTTGGATAAGGTCATGTGGTGAAAATTATAGGTTATAAAAAAATATAAAAGGTCTAAAAATTATATTGAGTTAATAAGAAATTATATTTTGATTTGTGGTTGTTGCTTCTGAAGTTGAACAAATTTGCAATCAAAGTTATTGACAAAACATTCTATATTAATTGTGAAGCTTAATTTTCTAACTTTTCTTTTGTCATTTTCATTTTCTTTTCCTCTTTCTCCTTTTTTAATGTCATTTCAATTTGAACTTTGACTTTGTTGATACTTGAAAATGAACACTATTTCTTTTTATGATTCAAATTCTCATTGTTACTCGGATATTATTTTATGGGCTAAAAAGAAGGAAGATCTTTTTTATTTTTGGTCCAAAGGCTAGGAAAATAATAAAAAGGGTTTGGATACAAGGGAAAAAACAATCCTTAATTTTGACTTTTGAACGCAAAGTAAAACTTATTGAAATCTTACCATTCCTTAAGTCAATTAGGAGTAATGGTAAATACAAGAAGTGCCACAACTCATAGGCCCAACGGGGATATCAAGGGATAGAAACTCCTTATTACTATTTAGAAGGTGATATAAGGTGCCCTCAATACTCAGTAGTGACCCTCATCACTCTCGTTCTGGATGTTGATTTATTGTTGTTTTTAGTTTTAACAACAACAAGAACATGGGTCGGGTTTGGCAAGGGACTTATTGTTCCATACTTGCATGGATGTTTTCAGCGTGGAAGCATGCGTTCCACGCAACAACCAATATTATGCATGGGCATTGGTTGTTGTGTGAGATTATGTCCCATGCTACACCTAAGCATTCTTGTAGTGAACTAACTTTATGTTGGGTTCAAAACTTCAAATACAACACCACCATCACCATCACCACCACCACCACCAACAATAATAATAGGGGTTGGTTTTGGCGTGGGAGTTTACGTTTGCATTTGCGTTTTTGGTATAGGAGCATGTGGCCCACGCAACAACCAATTTGCATGGGGGAATATTTACTATTATGTTGCTAAATCAAAGCATTTTGATAGTTAACTAATTTTGTTTTGGAGTCGGGGCCTATAGGGTAACTCGTCCATTCAACAATTCCGTCAGAGGAGGGATACAACGTATCCTAGGAGGTTCGACACTAGTATCTTAGGAGGTTCGACACTATGGACACAACACCTTTTTTTTAGCTCCTCCTGCTCCTCATCCTCATGCTTCTCCTCCTCATCTTCTACTCAATTATACTTTTTTATTCATATTCTTCTTTTATTTTATGCATGGAATTTAAATTCAACTAATGTTAAAGGGTCTCATACAACAACCAAAACATCCAACACAACACATAATGTTTCATTTTTTAAAACTTTCGTGTGAGTTGTGTTAAATGTGATCCGACATAATAACTATAATGGTTGTGACATCGAAGGACAATTCATATGTTTGACACAATGTTACGGTGGAGTCGTGATTCGACATAATGTTTCTATATTAAATATGTGATTTCTCACAGTTAGTATACCTATAAAAATCATATTGAATTACAAGTAAATTATCTACCATATCTATTAAGAATAAAATATTGTATTTAAATTATTCTAATTTTTAATAAATAATTTTAAACATATTTTTTAAGAAAAATTGTATATACTACTCTGTACATAAATTAGTCAGAGAAAAATCTTTGTTCATTTATTGTTAGTACTTTGTTCATTTAAACGTAGACATTCCAACTTCATGCTTATATATGAACGTTGAAAGAAAAAGGTTTCGGTCACGAAAAAAATTCACAATAATTACGAGGGAAAAGAAAAAGCAACTAAGATACAAAGAAAGATTTAGATAATTTAGTCAACAATTTTAGATTTAAACTTCACTTTTACTATATTAAAAGAACAAATAACTTTGCAATCAGTAGATATGTCATATGTAAAGTCGTGAGAAATGTAAATACTCTCTTTGATTATAAAGAAATTTTAAAAGAGTTTTTTTAAAATATAAATAATTTTTTTAATATTATTAAATGGTTATATACTAAATATATTTTATTGAATATATTTTTAAATTAACTAAATTTTTATATAATAAATAAAATTAAAAATACTTTAAATACATTAAATATTTATTAACATTAATATAAATAATAATTTTTACTCAATTTTATTAATATATATATATATATATATATATAGATAATTTTTTTGATTTACTTCTAAAACGAATAGAGTAATAATCTGGGATTTAATTAGTAATGTTGGCTACTTCGTGCTATTACAAATTTTCCTTCAATTTATAGTTTTCATTTCTTCCTTTCTTCTCTCATCTTTATGTGATCTTTCTGGATGATTTGATCTTCGATTGTTGTTCGTTTTTTCTTCTCCCGTCCTTCTATGGTTTCTAAATATGTTGCTTTGATGTTCGATCCTTTAAGTGTAGGTTTGTTTCTTTTATGCATCGATTTGGATTCCATAGATTTCCATCGATTTGTTTCGCTCTCTCTTTTCTCGATCGATTCTGATGGCGTGGGCATATTTGTTGGTCTGTTGTGAGCACTCATTTGTCGATTTTTCCATTTTGTGGAATATCTCGTTGGAATTTGTCTGTTCAAGGCTTTGGTTTTGAAAGTTCTCGCATGGTTCTCATTGCACCACTTTTGGCTACTGCATATTCAATTCCCTGCTTGTAGTTACTATGCACACTAGGTGTTTGTTGACTTTTTTGATTGTCGTTCAATCTCCCGTGGATGTGGTGTTCTACTGTAGATGATAATTTACAGATGTTGATTTTGTTTTGGATTTTGTTTGCCTCTAACACCAACTGTTCGTTGAAATATGTTTTTTTTAGTTTGCTTCCTTGGTTGTTTCATTGTTGATTAGCGACTGTAGTTTTCAGATAAGTTTGGTCAAATGAGACTTATGCCTTCAAGGTGTTTGATTAAACTTCGATTATTGGAAAGTCCCCTACAACTCTCTGTTTTTGTTTGGTTTCATCTTGGTGATGATTGGTGCTACCTCAGAGTGTGAATCCCAGTGTTTCTCTTGACACTAAATGTTTGGTGTTTTTGACTCTTTAACTATGTTTGGTGTTTTTACTCTTTGACTGCTCATATTTGTAGCTCCTGCCTATTGTCTAGAGTGGTTATAACCATTGTTTCTCTTTAGGTGGTTAAACTTGATGATGATGATTTTTGTTTCTGTTGAGTCATTAAGCATTATGAGACTTCTGCTTGTGTATTTTTAGCTGTTGAAGATGCTACAACTTTTATCTTTTATGATTGTTAAGCACGTTTTATTTTTCTTGTTAAATCTATCAGTTTTCTTTGTTTTTATTGATGTATTTTCAACGTTTTATATTATACTTTTCGATTGTATTGAATTTTAGATTTTAGCATTTTCAGCTTGGGATTGTTAAAGATATTAGTAGTGTTGGTTATATAAGCTGCTTTCCTTCTCTTATGTAATTACAACTTTCCATTATTCAGTGAATACATTTTTAACTTCTCACACATGCTCTCAACTTTACTTTTCATTTTCTCTCCGACTCATGTATTCTAACAAAGAGTATTTGTAAGATCTTACGGTAAAAGGTTATCCAGTTATCTGCATTACATTAAACAAGTCTCTCTCTCTCTCTCTCTCTCTCTCTCTCTCTCTATATATATATATATATATATATATATATATATATATATATTATATAGAAACCCTTTGTAAACATACACATTTCCCCTTATTTATTTACACATAAACAGTAGCAACTTGAACAGCTTAATTTGAGAGACCTGCAAAGGTTTCAAGTGCATTTTCTTGGAGAGTTGAAACTAAGTGACGGAAGTACTCTCCATAATTGAATGGACGGTAACGTAGAGGATGATTCTCGTTGCCCACCAGCTCAATGGGCACCTCAATGTCCATCTCATCCTTTGGTATTGCAAAATACCCAAACGAGTACCTCTCTCTCAAACAGGTCATGATCTAATCCGGAATTGAATCATACTTAAACTTAGAAGTAATTCGGTCTGGTCAAATGTGATGATTATGATATCATGATATTATGATATAATTCAATTAACATATATCATTGTTGGGAATCTAAATTGATTAAATAATAATAATAAAGATGAATTAAGTACCAGAAAGATGCGTTTTCTTGGGGCCACATGAGGTTAGTGAAGTGCTCAGCCATTGGAAGATGAAAAGCGTCATCAATCCCAAAGCTATCACAAAGGGGAATGAGAGGGTTCTTACCCTAAACCCTAAGAGGCTTTGAACTTGTGTGTTTTTTCTTGGTTTCTTCATTTCCATGAACATTTGTTCACGTACACCCTTTGGGATCTCATGGGCACCACACATTAAGATGAAATAGCTGTTAGAAATTATTATATTTCTTTTATTGTGATTTAAAATTTATTTATTAATATTGTTTAATTTTTTCCGTTATAGGTTTTATTATTATTGTTTTATTTTTTAAAATATAAATTTTAATTTCACATCTTACGCTGTTGTTTTGTCTTTCAAAATTTTGAAACCATTAAAAACAACTCTTAGCATACTATTATATTAATTATTATGAAATGCATATATTGGAGTGAGTGTGTGTCTAATTATTATTGCGTCTCTTATACTTGTGGTCGCAATTCTGGAATTCTAAACGTTTCTGATATTCCAGCACAAGGATCAACTGAATTTGTTATTCATCTATTGATGAGGCTTCATTTTTTCCAGAAAAATAAAAGGATGTGAAGCAAACTTTCAGAAGGGTGCTGGTTTTTATAAATGGACTATCTTCCATTATAGAAAAAAGCGAAGATAACACATCTCTCTTCTTCTTTCTCCTTTCTAAGTTTTGTTTATTAATTCCTTTATTTAATTTGAACATCGGATTGGTTCAAGATTTTTCTCGTTGTAATTATTAAAATTATAATCTCAATAGTAATGGAAAAAATCCGACGAGTTATCGAATCTTGGGAGAGAGTCGCATCTATAAAAATTACGGGTGTAGTGAGGGATCTTTTTAATTGAGATTCCCGGGAATGTGTTTCCTGGGAATGCGTTTCCTGGGTAACTTATTTCTTATGTTTGGTATAAAAAACCTTACCCGTAAATCTTTTTAGTTTCTCTCATTTTCATGTTTGGTATTAAAAAAACTTCCTCGAGAATCTTTTTGTTTTATGAGGATTTAGGAAGAAAATATAGGCATTTTTGTCTTAAAATTTTTATTCCCAGGAATGTATAGGATATCCGGGAAAGTGAAGTTTTTAATTCCTTCATAATTAAGTTCAAAGATCCCCATACCAAACGTCACAGTGTATTTCGCCCCAAATTACATTAAACATTTACTTATCTTATATAGTTTCTTTTATTATTTTTCTCTGTGTATTTAGTTGCTATAAATATTTTTATTTTAATTTTCCATTGATTAAATTTTTTTCTAACAATAACCATGACTCTCACTTTCTTGCTCATGATTTTCCACTCTTCACTCCCTTCTTCTAATGCCACCCCACCCTTGCAAAAATCAAAACATGGGATTATCTCAGTCTCACTTTACATTTTCCCTTAATTTGCTCTGTCCCTGGTTGTGTAGTGTCCTCACACAAAGCGAGTTACCGACAAGGGAAGATATATATATATATATATATATATATATATATATATATATATATATATATATATATATATATATATATATATATATGTATTAATTATGGGTTAAAGGATAAAATATCGTAAATAAAGTTATTTTATTGAAATTTATGTAGAAAATGTTTGAAAATAAATAGGTGAAAATTAATGTTTTTGAATAAATACTTTTCAGTTTTTTTTATCTTTTAATGTTAATTTATACAATTTTACACGGATTAAATAAACTTATATATTAATATGTTGACTTAGTTAAATAGAATGAAAACCATATTTTATCATATAAAAATTGTCTAAAACGTTTGAATATTTACAAATATATATCCTTGTTAGTTAGACCTCTTTCTAGATATTAATGAAATTCAATGAATTTGTTTTTCTTTCTTTATTTTTTATTAGTATAAAATGTAATTTTAGAACTATATATAACAAAAAAATAGTTAGTCTTAACTGACAATATTTAAATAATTTTTTAATCTATATAAATTTAGATAATTGAGTTTTATATAAAAAACACAGGAGTATTGTTTTTAAAATGATTTTAAATTTATTTTAGAGTTAAATATATTTTTGTTCTAGGTGTTTTGACCAATTCTTTGTTTTGATATCTTGGTTTTATTTTCATTGATTATTGATTATGGTCCTTATATTATTTAATATATTGAAATTGATTTATAAAAATGTTGATAAAAAAGAAAATAGAATCTCTATTCTGAAAAGTGTAATGGTGAAATAACTTGTAAAGACTAAATCAGGGGACAAATGGTATAGTATTTGTTTGCCAAATTAATAATTTTGTTAATGATATTATATTTAGGGACTAATTTGAGTATATTAAATATCAATTTTAATATATTTAATATAAGAATTAAAACCAATAAAAAAACCAAAAAACGAAATAAAATAGTAATAAAAAAATACATAAGGAGAAAAATATATTTAATCTTTGATCTAAAGAAGGATTTATGCTAATTAATTAGTATATGTTGCCGTACATCTCTCCTCTCTCTATATTATATATATATATATATATATATATATATATAATATTATATACATATAACATAACCTCAAGCAATATATTTTTTCATATTAAATGCATAACTTTTTATAGAAACTATATGATAAAAAATTGTATTTTATGAAAATTTAAGGTTTAAACCTATGACTTTCTGATAATTACTCAAATCCCTCACCGATAAGCTAGTGTTAATAGATACAACAAAATAGTAAAAATGTCTATGATATAAAATTAAAAGTTAAAATAATTAATTATATTCATCAATCTCATTTTTAAATCTCAGTTATTGTAATTTGAAAATTTATTAATTATTATGTATCTATACTTTTATTGTATTCTAATTTACGATATAAAATTCAAAGTAAAATAACTGATACGTATGTACATACATTCAAATTGCATATGAATTCAGATTAAAATAATAGAAAAATTATATCAGCTCCTACTGTATAACAATTAAATGCATTACGGTCTGAACGTTTGTTTTTATGATAATTACAAATTAAAATAACGAACCACGATTTAACTAATACAATAATATGAGCTCCTACTAACAATTATGTGCACTACAGTTTTAACATTTTTTAATGATAATTACAAACCAAAATAACGCACCACGGTTTGGGAATGAAAATTCATTAAATATAATATACTTTTATAAGATGAAAAATCATTGTCGAATATAATATACTTTAATCAATTATATGAGTTACGAATTCACAACCATAATATAACATACTGTTATAAATCCATAGCTATAATATATAATATACTTTTATCAATTCTATATCAGTTACAAACAGTTCAGAGTTACACTTAAAAAAGAGTTGAATAATGATCCGGTCTCGATACCGGTGCATAGGACAGATAGGTAATTACATATGCTCTCACTGTGCTACCGGCCTAACAAGTATACCTCCGGACTGTAAATCCGTATGAGGCGTTCTCCATACCGGTATGTCCAGGTTCTTAGGTACAAGGTACAACCGCGGGAGGAATTCGCAGGAGAAGTGGCCCTTCTCGCGTCGTGTGTCAGAATCGTACACTGAGCAGTGTACTATTTGTCCCCTGGCCCCACCTGTACTCAACGATTCATTCTCCATGCTCACGTATAAATAGTCGATTCTCACACTTGTAAAAGGTGACATTATTCTTACTCTCTTTTTACTGTTACATTGCTCAAATTCCCTGGAATCCCTATTCTGTTTCACTGACTTGAGCGTCGGAGAATCTTCGTAGGTGACACCACCTTTCGCCCTTCTTCAACGCGAAAGCTTGGTGTGTAGGATCTCCAGGACAACAAGACCAGATTCTCCCACTGAGAGTTCAGACCATAATACCGGATACTCATAGTACTAGTGTACAAACGTTTCTATCCTTGACTTTTAAGGCTGGTCCCCACTCCGGATCTTTGACCCCGGATTAGACCAATTCAAATAAGTTTTAGACTTTTTTTGGAACTCAAAAACTTTTATAAGCACAAACAATCAGACTTTTGTACCAAACTTGTTAAGGGTAAGGAAAGAAAGAAAGAACATATAGAATTTATATTGGTTCACTTCAAACTGAGAAACTACGTCCAGTTCTTTTGAATTTGAAATATTTCCACTATTCTATAAACTTCTTTTACAATCTTAACACCACCAGACTGTGTCAAAAGTATTCTTGGCTTCAATCACTTATAGCTTAAACCCAAATATTATTTCAACAAGCTACTCCTGACTCAATCCCAAGTATTCTTTCAAAAGTCTCTTCAGGTCACAAACTGTTTACCAACAGAAACTAAAGGTTGACAACACACTAGACTTTAACACAAATACAAATTTGAATGATAGATTGTGTTTGGTGTTTCTGAGAACTTAGTGTGTGAACATATACAATGATATGAATAGATACACTAAGAAAGAAAGCAAAAGACCAACGTTTGCTGAATGCAGAATTACAAAGAAGGTCTTTGCTTTTGAGACAAAAGTTAAGAATGAAGAAATATGCTTTGTGAACTGATTGCAAAAAATTTCTTCAAAGGTCTCAGAAGTTCTCTACTTTAAATTTTTGAATCTCTTCATATTTATAGTTCACTCAAGGTGACCGCTTGGTAATTTGATAAAGAAACATAGTCATTATAGACTCGTTGAAGAAGCTTTAATTGTTGTGAGTATCAGACCTTTAGAAGTGAGGAGATGCCAAAAGGTCTGGTATGAAGGAATCATCAGAGCTTGCACTGAAATAGAGTTCCTTGAGATTTTCAGAACAAAAGTTCTTTTGTTAGCTTTCTTCTTCTTCTAACTAAAACACACAGAGTATATATGGTTGACCTTCTGTAGCTTCCTGACACAAGAACTGATTGTTATCAGCTTTTTCTTAAATAGCTACATAGGTTTCTTCCTAAGAGAGCTTTGGTTGCTTTACTATTTTGTCTTCTTTTCTCTTTAGAGGATAAGGGATATTCTTGATAAGAGTTTGATTCAGAGCACCATCAAAATCGACTTTGACTGTTGCTTGATAAGAGCTTGAAGTAACGTTCTTGTCGCTTCAAAAGTCTGAGGTCTGATTGACTTTCCAAAGGTCTGGTCGAACGCGCATTAGATCTGACTTTTCTTAAGCATGGTCTATAATCATATTATCCTTGAAATTTCTTGTAAGGTTCTAGGTAGACTTTGTAACTTGATGAACTCCCTCTTTCATTTGTAACATGTGCACTTAATGTTTATATCCTGAAACACTAGATTGAACAGGTTAGATAACACATGAACAAACTTTCTTTAATTTAAATGTCTTGATGTGTGTTATTAACAAATCTTAGGGTATGGTTTAAATGATAATCAATAATTTTTCTTTATAAATCAAACTTAGTTCTAACAAATATAATATAAATTATAACAGTTACAATATAATTTATAAATTTCATGATATAATATACTTTTAGGATATATACATCTTAAAATAACTTTTAATATGTTATAGAAAACATTTATAAATTATAATTAAAATGGTTCAAATATTCAAATTGAGTTGTTCTTTAAGTACATATTTGATTTGTCTGGTATAGAGATTGGTTAAACTAATATTCAATGAGAATGATTTGTATTGTATATCTTTAAGTCAACTAAGTACCTGCATAAATGCTAATCAAAACAAAAGAGAAGTATGTCCCGATGAGCACCTTCAATCCCTAAGTTAGTAAGAGATGTCAAAGTTAAATTGGATGATATCACAAAATTATGCTATGAATGTGGAATTAATGTGTACATCTATCATTTATGAGAGGGTATTTATAATGGAGTAATTATACAAATGCAATAATGAGATGTGGGATGCTTTTGTAGATTTTGTTTTCGATGTGGTTGTTGACTTGTTTGAGCTCGTGGATGACGTCCTTCCTGAGCAGATGTGGCATGTCGTCCATATATGGGACGAGTTTCTTATTGGTTTGTAGTCCCAGTATGTCATTTATATACGGCGTGGGCTTGGACGGTACGTCTGAATCATATGCCCCCAGTTTAAGTCATTGCTCGTGCATGGACTTAAACTATTAGTTTGATGATATGATGCTTTAAACAACGTGTTACAAGTCTTTTAAGCTTTCATTGCTTCTAGATTGTGTGTATCTCTTAGGTTTTCATTAATGTAAATGAGGTTACTTTCACCAAGTGTCATTCACCTACAAGCAAGTTTAAAAATTTTAACGGCTACACTGTATCCTGCCTCTGTCGATGTGTATTAATAAGTGAGTGTGCTTGACCAATGATTGCCTTTTGTCTTTGACATTTTCCCTTGGCTTCTTCTCCCTATAAATAGGCGTGCCATTTTCATCATTTTCACACGTGCATTTTTAGGCGATGTCGGTTGAAATGCTTTGACATCCCAATGTTTATTGTGCTTTGTGGGGATTAGTTTCCTACAGGTCCTGAGATATTCCTATTTTACCTAGCTTTCATTATGGTTATGAATCATGAGATTAAGGATAGCAACACCAAGAGTAGTTCTCTAGAGATATTCCTTGGTTCACCGTCAATGTAGCCATCCAAGGGATCTCAACATAAAAAGCTAAGATTTAACTGAATGGTGGGTGACATTACATGTCTTCTTTCATCTCGCCATTTTCAAATTACATGTTTCAAACAAATCTTACCCCAAACATGAGATTTTGATTGATCGCATGAATGTAGTGCTTAAGCATCTTAACATAAAACCTATGTCTTGTAGTTTTAGTTTGTCATAACCAAAGGATCTTCAAAAACCCAGTCAACAGCCATATCGTCCTGACCTTTTTTTCTGTCTTCATGAAACATCAAGAACTTCTTCTACACCTTCTTCTATCAATATGTCAATATCAGAGTCTTCTAATGGTAGCACATCTACACTGTCTTTGAGTGAAGGTTCTTCCAATATATACAACCTTATCTCAGGCTGCATTTGGTCTTTTGGCATTGGGTTTATAAAATATTGGTAATAAGGTATTCCAGATTGACAAAGATATAGATTGGGATAAATGGCTTAACAAAGATGAGGGTTTTGGGTTACCAAGGAACTTCAAGATTGCTCATCCTGTTATGTGTTAGAGAGGGATATAGAATATCTAGCTTAGATACCCATCGATGTTGATAGAAAATGGCAATATGGCTTGGAGATCTTATATCCACTTGATGGGGAACATAATTACATAGGACAAGGTAAAGATCGATTATGAATGTACACCTTCTATTTAACTAAGGCCGAAATGCATTTTCCTTTCATGAAATTTAAGGTGGAGGTATTAAACTACCTTCTTGTTGCCCCATCTTAATTGCATCCAAATGCTTGGTTCTTTGTGAGGAGTTTTGAATTTCTGACCCATGTCTACAAGTTTAGGCCGACATTGGCTTCATTATTTTTTAAATAATTTTCCACATCTTAAGGAGTTCAAAGCTTGGTGGTGGCATGGGCCATATCCCCTTGAGGGCCAGATATTCAATTTTTAAGCCTTATGCTAAATCAATAAAAAGTAAAAGGAAAAGCTTTAGCCCATTCAATTTTGTTATCTAGGCCACAAAATCAAAACATCAATTTTGGTTGCATAAGGATGGTTCATAATGATTCAGTTTACACTGGTCTCCCAAACACTTAAGTTTTGAATCAACTACCTATAACTTAAAGGAAGATAAATTAAGTTATGGATCCTTCACAATTTTGAAAGATTTAAAATCGGCCTTAAAGTCTTATCTGCCAAAAAGGAACAAAACTTCTTTCAGTGCAAGAAGATTTTGAATGCCGACGAGGCTTTCCTTATTACTTACTTAAGTCTGCCTTTACTGCCGACATAAGGATAACATTTCATTATTTATATATTGTTGTTGAGATGACTTTTATTCTTTTATTCTTGTAGAATCTATGGCTAAGGGTGTGGACGTACTTGCAAAAACGATGTAAGAGGAAGAACACTACAATCAGCTGGATGTTGACATTGTTAATAAGGATGCCATCGAGGCTGATGTCACCAAATTTGTAGATGGTTTCGACATCCTGAAAGGTCATGAAATGAACAAGGTTCCAGAGGATAAACCAGTGAAAGAGAAAAGACAAGACCTAAAAAGATAAAGGAAGGAAGAAAAAGAAATCGAATGATGTGGTGGAGGCTTCGGGTATCCCAGATAAGACTGAAGGAGTCGTTATTTCTTAGACTATTGGAGATACATATGACTTAACTTTAGGGTGGATACCAAAGTTAGGGGAAAATAATCCCATGGTCGAGCTGCATAGTTTGATGAGATGGGTGAGGCCAAATGTTGAGGCAAAACTAACTTTTCTTCTTCGTCATGGATTGGGTACTGAGGGGCTTTATCAGGATGTTGATGCCATTGTTCGAAATGCTCAGTTGAATTTTGGCATAATGATGGAGTTCCGTGATGTTGTTCTCGATTAGCAAGATATGTTCAAAGAAAAATCTCTTGCTCTCTATAAATTGAAGCTAAGCAAATATTTGAATAAGACTTTTAATGCTTGTAATAAGAAATTGGTATCTCGGGTTGAAGTTATGTACAAGTCTTTGATGTGGTGAGGACAATGTACCGCTCATTTATTGAGTAGGAAGCCTCTTCAGACAAGTTGGTGGCCGTGATGCATAAAGAATTGGAGGAACTTCATCTTCTAAAAGTTGAGCTTGAAAAGGTAAATGCCACAAAAGAAGTTGATTATAAAATTTTCTTGGGTGCTGTGAGAGATATATTTTCTTCTATCATTCATCAAGTGAATTATTAGAACCCTGATGTTGAACTTAAACTTGATGGTATAGGTCCTTTCCACTGTTTTGTTGATGGAAATAAGAGTCTGTATGTGTGTGTTTTACATCGATCCAGTGGGGATCCGATATTATCTCTCCTATTCCAGTAGGGAAATAAGAGTCTTGGAGTGTTTCCTCGATCAAATCTCAAAAACCTCACGTGTTCTGGGGTGAAAAGAGGGTGTCACATGCAAGGACACTTCGACACTCAAGTCAGTGTGATATTCAAAGAGAATAAAAGGGCTTGAGCATAAGTTGTAGTAAGAATGTTCTACGTTTCTTTTGTTGTTTCGTATGTTTTTATACCTTAGAGTAGTAGAAGAGTCGTTTCAAGGTAAGTTTACCGTACGAAATGTCAACGTGATTCTGATCATTGCAAAAAGGCCAACACACAACAGTGACCCATCCTTTAAGTATGTCTCATCATATCCCGCTACTTAAAATATGACACATCACTTAATTAATCATATTAATTTTTTATCCCATTAACTTGTTAAAATTTTAAACCTAGGTGTATTCTCTAATATTATTTATACTGGTTGTTTCGACAACTAGTGTAAAAAATACTTTTTACATTGGTTATTGAAACAACCAGTATAAAAACATAAATAATTAATATTTTATATCAATTATTTTAATGTAAAAAATCAATTTAGATTGATTATTAAAATAAAAGGTATAAAAATTAATATTTTTCTCAGTTATTAAAATAACTAGTATAAAAAATTGATTCCTTAAATTTAAAAAATTAAAATGTATGATTAATGAAATAAAAATTTAAATAATTTATTGATTAATATGTTATATTTTAATTGATCGGATAAGAAATTAGAAAAAATGACTTACATAGGTAAGAGTGAATATGTGAATATATGCTTCATTTACTATAGCAACTATCACATCCAAGTGTCACAGGTTCTTTGGTTAGATGTTGGGTCAATTAAATTTTAATTTGACCAACAAAAAAAATAGTTCGTTCAATAAAGTTTTAATTATTTTAAATTACAAAAATAATAACTATGAACTATTAAGTATTATTTTTTATTTTCACAGATGAAATAATAAATCTGAATTTGCTATAAAAGCCGATTGCGTGATATATAAGGCGTTGGTATATTATTTCCAATTAAAAAGATGGAGTAAGTAAGTAGTACCTGGGACAGAGAGAGATGTGAGTGAAAAGCAACATGCCACTGAGATCCATCTGAATCCATCACAGAGAATTCTACTCTGTAACGTAACAAGTCATCAGGGAAGGGGACCCTTAAATGACTATACATAACATCATCATTACCTCATCACACACACTGCTGCGTGCCCGAACCAAAACAAAATTGTAACAGTTATGCTTTTGGCATATATATATATGTATATATATATATATATATAAACTGACAGAATTTTGAAAGAGGTGTATTATATGATTGTACTCGTGGTCCCTGCTGCATTACTTTGTATCCATGCACAACAAATTAATTCAATTTTTGTATCTTTGCATGCATGGTGGTGGCAGATGAGATGAATTGTGAAATGAAGGGTGTAGTAGCGTAGCAACGAATATTGGCATGCGCATTATCAGTCTTCCCTATCGATTCAGACCTGATATTTCCAGTGCCTCTGCCTGCCATGTCATGCCAACCTATGCTTTCCTAACATATGTATAATATATATATGCCCCCAATAAATACACGCCCTCCTCTACCGTGACCTATCATCTATTTCATTAACTTATACATATTGATATGGTCCACTAGCAATGTGCACTAGTGCAAAAAAGACATTTAACATCGGTTTTTTTGGACTTTTCACATCGGTTTTCGAACCGATGTGGATCTGGCCGATGTGAAATATAAGGATATTTCACATCGGTTTTTAAACCGATGTGGAAAATAAATGTAACATCGGTTTTTGCGAAAAACCGATGTGAAATATGGATATATTACATCGGTTTTTAATGGAAACCGTTGTGGAATGATGTGAAATTGGAACTTACCACATCGTTTTTTGGGGAAACCGTAGTGAATTTGGAACTACCACATCGGTTTTTTACAAAAACAGTTGTGGATTTGGATTTATAACATCGGTTTTGATAAAAACCGTTGTGGATTTGTAACTTACCACATCGGTTTTTTATAAAAACCGTTGTGGATTTGGACTTATAACATCGGTTTTTAAAACCGATGTGAAAAATTGTTTTTTTTTTTAAAATTTTTTTTAATTGTTTCATTATATACGAATTTTAAAGAAACCTGGACATATGATTTTCAAATTCATCCCAACTATATTAATTTTTCATGTCAATTCCTGGGCATACATTTATACAACACAGAAAACAAATATATCAACACCAATTAAAATCATGTCAATCAATATATAACACCAAACATTGTTTTATACATAGTTTAGGTTAGAATTTCATACATAATATATACAAAATTTAAACACTTGTGTTGATCATAATCTAGCTACTTGAAGAAGATATGTTGCCCAACGCTTACGAACCACATCAATTTCATCAGAAGTGAATGGTTCCTTGTTGCTAAAAACCTACAAGTATGTGATGTCAGAATATGCATTTAACTACTAGAAAATGCTTCCTTCTTTAAATCATTTCAATACCTGTATCCAATTATCCTTAATGTTCCCTATTATGACATTGAGCATGTGTCCCATGACATAATAACCACAATGGTTGCTGCCCGACGATTGTTTATTAGCCTAAAATTAGGAACAAGTAAACTTTGCATCAAATTCTTAAACCTCATCAAGTCATGTCTAGGCATAAAGGCAACATAGAGTTAATGTAACATAAAGTGACTTACTCTTAGGATTATCCATTCAAGCTTCTTCCTAGTCATAGGTCGTGACCCTCCCAAAACATTACAAGCATCCAAGGCTCTGTAGTATAAAAACAACCAACAAGTTAACATTCAAGAATTCTCAAGAACACCTACAAGTTAACAAAACACTTACAAGTTAATAGCACCCTTAATGTTTTTCCCTGGTTGTTTCCATAATGAGCAAAAGAAGACAACAACATTTTGTTTGGGATAAATAATGATCAATTGCCAATGGTTCCTGTCAGATCACAAAAGAAATGAGGAAGTTTACATAAAAACACATGTATAATAATACTTGAAATTTAAGGTTGTACTAACAATTCATAATATGGAGCTAAAAAAAAGTCATGAGAACTTGTGGATATCCTATGTTGAATATATGCCCGGATTTGATTTACACTATTTCCTGTGTCTTGGATGTGCTCAGGCTCAAGGAAGCTATAATCATGACATCCATTAATATTGCAAAGGTTGTGCAAATACCTAAAATATAAACAAACATAATTGGATCACATATATGTATTTGTAATAGACATTTAAAAAATTAACTAGTAATAAACTCACATCAACCATAATTGGAGCACAGATATGTTTAGCATCTCTTTTCCCATTAGAAATTCCAAAATATCTTGCTGGGTAATAAAGAAAGAGATTGGAGAGTCCTTGCCTATGGCACTAGCATCTAGTTCCAACTGTATTGTTTCAGATCCAAGATTCATTGCTACAAAACACAACCTCCCAAGTGGATCACTATACTCTTCTGTTTCTTGTAAAGGTTGTTTTTGTGTAACTTTCTTAACCACATCAACATTGGCCTAATAAATCACAATTAAACAGGTATAGGTATTAATAAAATCATATATAACTAATAGTGGGTGTAATTAAACAGCTATTATTGCATGGAATTTCATACCTCGTCCTCCGATATAATTTTAACTAGTCTTCTGGGCCATAAGATGAAGTGCTTAAAGGCTTCCCCCACTGTACATACTTCATCTGTTGGAATAGGTAATGCAGCATCTGCTTCCTTAATCCTATCAATTGATACCCTCACATGATCATTACTTATTTGCTTATGGTGGATGGTAGACCCAAAATTATACACATTGCCAAGTGCCACCAAACGGTATGGATGATCAACATAAAGCTTGCATCGGTCTGGGACATGAGCATAATCTTGCGGAGATAAATCATCTGGAGCACAACTCCCTTTTGTGCTTAAGAGTACAGGATGTGAAGGCGTTTGTGGTGGTCGTTCAGGAATTTGTGAAGGTTGTTGCATACGGGCTAGCTCCTGGAGAATTTCATGTTTTAGTTCCTCTCTAAGCTCCATCTTTAGCTCTTCCCTAAATTTTTTCTCATCCTTGATAATATTTTGTCGTCCTGAATGTCCAAAATATGTCTTTAGACCAACCCCTCGTCCACATGCTCGAACACGACCACTATGTTCTGGCCGCCCTAAGGCAGTAGTCAATATGTCCTCTCGTCCAGATGCCACAAATTCACCAACTGAGCTTCTTTGTTCCAAAGAATCCTACAAAAATATAACATTACGTTCATGAATAAATTAAATGACATGATAAAATGATAATTAATTATGAATACTCACAATTGTCTCAGCAACAACACGAGTTTCCTCGGATGTGTAGCTTCCTGATTTCCTTTGTCTAGCTTTTTTCCATTTTTCATGTCGTAGTGGAGGAGATGGTGGAGAGATGATAGCAGTAGGGTCAGACCCTGAAGCTTCCTGCCTCAGTTTCAACTTCTCTTCCAACATCTTCTTTTCTAACAATTTGTACCCTCCACGAGATAATAAGTGAGGATAACAATTCTTCTTTTGAATGTCTTGTGCAACTCTTCTTTTCTCCTGTCATTAATGATATCTAATTAAATGTTAGTATATAAAATAACTTATAAATTCAAATAATAACTAAACAAGTAATTAATACTACCTGGAAGGTCGGATCTGTCCTAATCTCAACAAATGATTTCCATGTGTCTTCATCGATCCATGGATAATCCTCTAATGGAACTTTGTCCCTCATATTCCCAAAAATATAATTAGTTGCTAGATATGTCTTGAAAGCTCGCCAACGCTCACTACAAAATGTTAGTAATTTCTTCTTCAAAGTGGTGTTGTTGGGGACATCATATGTGAGCTACATTAGATATAATAAAACATTATCAAATATAACAAAACATTTCAAAACTATAGTAGAATTACTTAAGAAATAACAACATACCGTTATACTCTCCCAAATTTGCTCCTTAATACATGCATCTACATCCTTCCACTTATCATTCAAGATGCTAACCTTGCTCCGTGCAAGTAGGGCTACAAAGCTCACAAATTTGTCCCTGTTTTCTCCAATAGGGTTCCAAGTTACCTCATCAAATTGGATGGCAATTTTTTGACCACCACCACGTGTAGCTACTAGCTCCCTCATCCGTGTGGTACCCCTACTCTTCCGACAAGTCCCCTGGGTATTTGATGTACTCTCAGGATGATCATCCATTTCCCTGTCAACGCCACAGGAGCAATTTCATTCTCTTGAGATCCATGAAAAGCTTTTTTTAATTTACGATACGAGTGATCATGTCTGAGAAATCTCCTATGCCCAAGGTAAACTGTTTTCTTTCCATGATACATTTGACGGTAACATGTTCCTTCTTCACATATAGGACATGCCTTATGTCCTTTAACACTATATCCGGATAAGTTACCATATGCTGGAAAGTCATTTATGGTACAAAAGATCATGGCACGTAACTTGAAGTATTCACAAGAGTACGCATCAAATACATCTATGCCTTCCTCCCACAACATTGTCAAGTCTTCAATTAAGGGTCTTAAATATACATCTATGTCATTCCCTGGTTGTTTAGGGCCCGAAATCATCATAGACAACATGATGTACTTTCGTTTCATACATAGCTGAGGGGATAGATTGTAGACAACCAACAAAACAGGCCATGAACTGTGTATACTACTTAGGCTACTATAAGGATTCATTCCATCTGTAGCAAGTCCAAGCCGAAGATTTCTGGGTTCCTTGCCAAAAATAGGAAATAACTGATCAATCTTCTTCCATTGTAAAGAATCTGCTGGATGACGAAGCTTTCCATCTTGTTTCCTGTCTTCAGAATGCCACCTAAGACTTTTTGCATCATTCTTGTTCAAAAACAATCGTTTGAACCGTGGAATTATTGGTAAATACCATAAAACTTTTGCAGGAGGATTTTTGGTACTCACATCATCACCAGATTCACCATTTTTCACCTTATATCGTGATTCACCACATACAGGACACTCATGCAGCATTTCATACTCTTTTCTATACAAGATACAGTCATTTGGGCATGCATGTATTTTTTTATAGTCCATACCCATGGGACATATAACCTTCTTTGCTTCATAGGTACGATTAGGTAGTGTATTCCCTTCTGGGAGTATTTCCTGATGCAACAACCTAAGTAATTCAGTGAAACTTTTATCAGTCCATCCATTCTTCGCCTTCAGATTAACTAGCCTTAACACTGCTTCCAGTCGTTTCAGTTTACACCCTACATACAAAGGCAAATCCGCATCCTGAGTTAAATTATCATACACATGTGCTCTTTCAAATGATTCACGACCAATGTCTCGTATCATGTCTTCCAACCCATCATTCATTTCTTCATTCACTTCTTCTGTTTCAGACACAGTTGGTGTCAACATCAATTCCCCATGCCATGTCCATGTTGTATAATTCTTGCAAAACCCATGACATATGACATGATCTCTAATTTCCTCAACACTTAATCGTTTTACATTCAAACATTTCACACATGGACAATAAAATCTCCCATTATTGTTAGGAACATTTCTCTGAGCAAATTCCAAAAAAGCTTCCACCCCGACTGCATACTCATTAGTTGTTCGTCTAGCATTAATCCAACTCCGATCCATTGGTACTAATGTTCTAAAATCAACATCAAAACATCAATGGACATTAATGACCCGCTAAAATATGGTATGAATTAAGCACCATAATTTTCTTGCTTAAACAACCTAAGTTACTGGGCTAATGTGCAAACTAAGTTACTAGTAAATATGCAAACTAAGTAAATAAGTCATTTAACAAACATGTTAAAAGTAAAAATTATTTGTCCACCTCAACCTTAACTATACACACCACCTATTTTAACCATAAAAAAGAACCATATCCATGACAACTCAATATCCAACACTTCATACACACCATTTTTAACACAAACATATCAAATTTTCCATTTAAGTTCTCCTAGGCATTTTAAGAAACATGTTCAAGGCATTCAACCTCACCCATATACATACATATGTTCAAAGCAAATAACTATTTTTAACACAACTCAAGTTCTCTTGGGAATTTTTACAAACATGTTAAAAACAAGTAACCATTTTCAACACTCAAGTTCAATTAGGCCTTTTAACAAACATGTTACAAGCAAAACTTACTACTCCAAATCAACATTAACCATATACACCTAAGTACATGTTTAAGGCAAAAATATATTTTAAACACATAAAATCCATATCCAACATAAGCTCATAATAATGTAGTTGAAGAAGATGGAAAAGAGAGGGTTAAGAGAGACAAACGATTAGAAGCAATAAATGGAGAAGAGATGACGAAGATTATGAACGGAGAAGGCCACCGACAGCGAGGTACCACGGAGAAGACGACGGCAGGGGTGGCGCGGTGCGAGGAAGGGGTTGCTCGAAATGTTTTGGAAGAGGGGGAAAGGCTTCGAAAAGTTTTGGAACAGGGGGAAATGAAAAGTAATAAGCGCTGTTAGTTCAAAATATAACTCGTTTTTCATTAAAATTCACGTCGGTTTCGAGACAAACCGATATGGTATGCGCAACTCAATATTCCACCACGGTTTTTGCTTAAAAACCGATGTGTAATGTAACGTTTAAAGTTTAAAAATTTCGCTAATTATTTGTCACTAACATCGGTTTTTAGTGAAAAAACGACGTGGGATTCTTACGCTCTCCACAACGGTTATTAACAAAACCCGATGTGTATACATCACCGCATATGCCAAATTCCTCTTCTCTCTGTATGCCTCTCTTTTCCAATTATCAATTCTCCATGAAGTCATATCATCATGAATATACCATGCCATGCCATTCCCATACCATGTACCTACATATATGAATTGTCACGCTTTCTGCTTCTCTTACAAGAAAGACCAATGGCTCCACTAACCTTATCTATGAATCATGCAGTGAGGCATCGAAGAATGAGCCACGATTTCTGTGTTGCATCCACTGCCTATATCCAGCCGAGCCATGCCATCATAGTTTTCCCTCATTTTAGAACTCCTCAAGAACGAAACCTTTGATTATTATGCCAAGGCTTACCTGCAAAATTGCTCTAAATTACCATATTCAGATTTTCCACAACGGTTTTTTAGCAAAACCGTTCTGTAATGTTTCCCACAACGGTTTTTTGAATAAAAACCGATGGTAGATTTAAAGCGAAAATTTAAATTTTAAATTCTGTCAAAGCATTTCACATCGGTTTCTTAAAAAGCGTTGTCTAATTTTCCTATGAAACTTTTACATATTTTCAAAAATGCCACCGCGTCAAATTTTAACATCGGTTTTTCAAAACCGTTGTGATAGTGTCATTTTTCACATCTGTTTTCAGGAAAAACCGATGTGAAATATTTCTAATGTTTCATTTATTTACCAAAATGCCACCGCCTTTATATTTCACATCGGTTTTTTCAAAACCGTAGTAGAATCCGCGATGTGAAATGTTATTTTTGTACTAGTGGTGGGTCCATACCAGTAGCCATATATGATGTCAGTATCAATATTTGTATCATAATATCGCTCTTTTTTACAATCCTTGATAACCAGTATCACTAACAAACAGATAACAAATAGAGGTTAAGGAGCTCTCATAGCAACACACATCATTCGGTATCAATATAAGCATCATAGTATCGCTCTCTCGTAGAACCCATGATAACTAATATCGGTAATTAATCAGTATCAGAAAGAAGTTAAGGGACACACTAAGGGCACACTGGTGAACACTTGCAACCTCTTAGAAATGTCTACGCCTATGTTAGTTTTTCCCGAACTTTACAAAAAAGTATTGACAGAAGAACCAAGACATTAGATCACCAGTCGATTTCTATAAATATCACTCATTTACTAGACATGTTCAACTAACTTTAATGCTTAAGTTTTGATATTAATATCGATCTGACTTGAGCGTTGGAGTGTCTTTGTAGGTGATACCTTATTTTGTTACACAAGGTAAGATACCGTCGATGTATGTTGCACGAAGTACAACAAGACCTTGAGATTCTCATTGAACTTAAGAATATAATACTAAACCCTCAATGGACTGGTGTAAGAGATATTAGACACATAAGCTTGGTCCCCATACTGAAAGTCCATCCCCCCATACTAGACAAATCATTGACACACCTAGTGGGATTCGCTAAGGTTATTCCCACTTTCATAATCATTTCATGGACGTGAATCACCGAGCCTCGAGCACTTCAGAAGATGACATGCGTGACCTTACCCATATGGAGAAGAATCCTTTTGTTTACAACCTAAGCTTTATGGACACTTTAGAGTCTGTTACCCAAACCTCAAGGAAACTCAAAGTGGCGTTCCAACCTGATCCATGCAATGAAGCCAATCGACAACTCTAAGCTAAGTCACAAGAGCTTAGGCAGGGCCGGGTGTTAGCCATTGGCAAGCGTACCTGTTTCGTTGTAGTTCAAAAATTTGTAAAAGTTGTCGGTCCATAGGGCCTTGTTAGATATTCAGGCAATTGGCAAATGATTGTCACTAATTTATCACCAAAATATATAAAGAATTATCATAAACAAAGGAAGGGATTAATTTTGAATTTTTAATAATTTAAAGTAAAGATAAAAATTAAATTAACCAAAATAAACTAAGAGAAGTATTGGGATTGAACTTCCCTTTTCATATTATGTTCTTAAAATTATTAGGTTCAGTTATGGAATCAATCAAGTCATCGAAGCTTAATTTCACTAAACCTTTATCCCTCAGAGTACAAATGCTAAACCTTATCTTTAGACAAATAACCCTCTAACAAATAAAGATATAATCAGCTTTATAAATGAGAGTACTAACGACTATGATTTTTGACCCTATCTCTAGGAATCATAGATAATAGGTAATTCAATTTATCGTTAGCTTAAAAATGGCAAGCACACACATTAATCATTCTCTAAAAAAACACGCATTAGAAAGAATTGAATTACTAACTTGAATTAATTTTATAAAAAAAACCAAAAATAATTACAAAACCATAACCTTATAAAGGTTGTTCAATCTCAACTAAAAGAGGAAGCTAGCCCCACATAACTACACTGTAACTTACAAAATCATATAAGATCAAGAAATTGCATAGAATCCTCAAAGGTTGTTAAGCTCCATGGTGAAAAATGGTGTTCCCAGTCATTCTTTGCGTTCCCCTAGTTCTGCATGCTTGGAAAAAACTGAATTTGGGTCTTTAATATGGCCTAATAGCTAAGTGGGAAGTGTATTGTCCTGTATGATTCACCTAGGTGAATTGACCAAAATTTCCATGATTTTCCTAGGCGAAGGTTACTCACCTAGGCATGTTATCTCCATAAGAAAATCTTCTGAACTCATGTTTTTTTATTCCTTTTTAGGCCTCAAATACCTTCAAAATCAACACCAAACACACAATGAAGCTAGTTTATATATACTTAATTGATAATTACAAAATAAAGAGAAAATGTTAGTTAAAAATTATAATAAAAAATAAAGGAATATTTATATGCAAAATAACCTAAAATATACATTTATTGTCGGGGTCAACCCTAGGAGAATCCCATATAGCTGTGCACTAGAAAATTTCACTTGTCAAGCCTTGTCTATCAGCCTCTCATCATGAGGTCTTAACATCCTTGGAATACTCTAAGATTCCTACATAAGATGAAGATTACCAAGACTCCACGTATCAGATTGAGCGTCACTTACCCCAGAATCAATCCTTAAAAGCCTTTGATGGCTCAACAAGCTACTAGTTCAATATCTTATTCACATGACGCCTCATGAAGACTTTAATCCCTAAGCCTCTTCAAACTCCTCAGGCAGTGGCCATAGGTATGTATACCTAAGAAGTTGGCCCCAACAAGCACTTAGATACTTACATGATGGGTTTTTGTTCTTGGGGAAATAAAGATGTGATGTGTAAAATGTTTCCTAGCAACCTAAGTGGCGATACCTTAAGTTGGTTTGAGGGCCCACCGACAGGATTAATCGATCCTTAGTTTGATTTAGCTAAAGCCTTCAAAGGCATTTTGTCATTCCTAAAGATGCCTTAAGGAAATCTCACACCTGAGCTCATATCAAGCAGAGGGAAACAGGGTCGTTGAAGGATTTTTTTAAATAATCCTATAAGGATGTGTCAATGGTTTTGGGGTTAATGAAGCTTATCCAACTTTATATTGTTGTTGAAGCCTTATAACTAAAATCATCCTTTGTCATGTCTCTGGCTATAGGCCTACCTTAGACTATAAACAGGTTTAGAAAGTATGATGCTAAATATATGGGGTGGGAAATGCACCTAGTCGTAATAGGATCAACCTTAATAAACACACTAGAACCCAAAAAGAAGCCTAAGCAAGAGAAAACCCCTTAAAAAGATCAGGATAGATATCAATCACCATGTTTAAAGTTGTGTTCAACTTTGATCATTATGCCTTATTTCAACTACCTTAGGTTTTCCCCATTGGGTTTACACTAAGAAGGTTATAATGAGGTACATTATGATATAGCTTAAGGTATATCCAATTTAATTAAAAAGATTTTAAAGATATATATGTGTATTTTATAATTTATTTATAAGACAATGTCAACTGCAGGAATATTACAATTTACGTTTAGCCTCATTAGAGTGATATAAACCATATAAGACAATTGAAACATCATTAAGTGGAACAACTATATAAAACTAATCATCCAATATAAGCATGATTAGTAACTTGAGTGGTGAGGCTAGTTATCCAATATGAGCATGATTAATTCAACCTCGATGAGCAGCAAAACTAATCACTTAGTGTAAGAATAATTAGTAACTTAGTCTCAATGAGTAATGAGATTGGTTATCCAATATAAGCATAATAGGTTCAACCTCGACGAGTGACAAAACTAATCACCTGATGTCAACATGCTTAGTAACTTAGTCTTATTAAGTAGTGAGACTAGTTATTTGATATGGGTATAACTAGCTCAACCTAGACAAGTGGAAAAACTAATTAATTAGCCGGTGTAAGCATGATTAGTTACTTTGCCCCAACAAGTAGTTAGACTAAGTATTTGATATGAGCATAACTAGTCCAACCCTAACAAGCAATAAAACCAATCACTTGGTATGAGCATAATGGGTAACTTAGCAACAATTAGCGGCAAGTTAGTTATTTGATATGATTATAACTAGTTCAACCCTAACGAGCAGCAAAACTAATCACCCAGTATGACCGTGATTAGTAACTTAGCCCTAATAAGTGGTGAGAATAGTTATCGACCAATATGAGCATATAAGTACGAGGTGATAAAATTTTTAAGGATTTATATTATTTAAATTGATCGATATGAGTACGAGTAATAAAGTTTTTGAGGATTTATTAGTTTGGTATAAGATTAATAAATCCATCGCACATTTATGAATTAACAACTATATGATATCAGTCCTTCATGAGAAATACATGTGGTTGAGCCCCATTTGATAGTTGTGCCTTGGGAAGTAAAAAGACGTCAAACAGTGGACAATATCATGAGGGCACACATGTGCGACCCTTCGTATACTGAGTGATGACTACACAAAAATTGAAGTGTCATGACTAATCATGGAATGCCAAATGTAATTCTTAAACTCAGCCACAAAAGTGGATCTCATCTCAGAACATTAAAAAGTCACATGTTTTATAGATTTTAGAAGCAAAAATTATAATACTAGTGTCATATTAAAAGATAAAGCTTATGTATATCAGCCCATTGAAGCAACTAAGTCACTTCAATAGACTGGGGTAGATGATCTATGTCTAATATGGTGTTGGTGTCTATAAGCCATATCAGTAGCTATACATGACATTTGATATCAGTCACTTCAATAGGCTGGGGTCATACCGATAGCAACACACCCTCTAGTCTCAATATAAGCACCATAGTATCAGTCCGTTAACCTATGATTATTGGTATCCCTAATAAGCCAATATCAGATACAAATTGAGGGGCGCATTGAGGGCATACCGATCAATACCTACAACTATGTCAAAAATGTTTGTGCTTGTGTTAGTTTTCTTTAAACTTTATGAAAAAGTGTTGGCCTAGGAACCAATGCATTCTATCACATCAACTTATATAAATATCATTTATTGACTATTCATGAGGTATGTTTAACTCACTCTAATGCTTGAGCTCCTACTAACATGGAATTGACTTGAGTATTAAAGTGTCTTCACATGTGACACCTTACAACGTGAGATATTGTCGTGTGTTGGGCGGATTATAACAAGACCTTGAGATTCACACTGGACTTATGGATATAATACTGAATCTCCCCTAGACCAATGTAAGAAATATTAGACGTATAAACCTAGTTTTCATATCAGAAGCATGCCCCCTCGTACCAAACAGATAACATATGTAATTGGAAAAAAGTTTTCAATTACTTTATAGTTTACAATAAAAGATTGAAGACTCTTGTGTGCTTCTAAGTGTTTGTTTGGCTCTTAATTAAGGTGTTTTTGTTGGGGTTAGTTACGCATGCAGAAGTAAAATTTTTAATATATCGGTCAACTAAAGTTTGAAGTATATCAAATAATATATTAAATCAATATTAACTATTAAATAATTTAATTGATGAAATTTAATTTCTGTAACAGATAATAAACAACCACTAATAGCTTTTTAATATTTTCATAATCACGAGGCTGATCCTAGAGAGTATTTTCGAATCCTATTTAATTATAATTTATCTTTAATTATTTTTATAAATGGACGGCTTAAACTTTCGTTTTATTTAATTTATATTTGCAAATGACACATTCATAAACAATTTATCATACATATAATGAGGGTATTACTTACGACTCCGGGGTCTAGTTATGCTACGTCAATGACATAACTTCAACTTCACTGAATTCTTAATTTGTTGATATATATATATATATATAAGATACTGTTTTTTATTTTAAAAAAAATTAGCACTTTCTACGTTTGATATTGTTGTGGAAATATTTTTTACATTAATTTAAAAAATAAACAGGTAAAAATGATATTCATCACAATTTCTTATACTAATTATCTTTAAATCTGATTTTAATAAAAAATACTGAAAATGAAAATCATTAGATAGGTGAATATGTAAAATGGAATGGAAATGAAATAATGGGAAATATTGGAAGCTGGCAGGCAAGTGCTGTGGCTGAGAGTCTGAGAGAAGGGTCAGACGGCCACAGGGGAGGGATGACGTAACACGGCGTGCTTCAAAGCGTGTACTGATGCCCAATGCCATCACAATCTCCACTCCAATATTATTATTAAAACTTGTTTAATTAGAGATCATTGTTTGTTTGAACAAAGGTAGAATTACATTAATTTATGAAACTGTTTTACACGAAGACAAGATGCACAAGAATTCTGGAAATACAAAATTGTACATACACAGAAAAAATTTAGGAAATTGATTATTGATTACCCTATGTAGTGTTAATTAACTCCTAAGCAAGACAATATGGGAATTACAGTATGATTTATCCTTAACGGTGATCCACTGATCAGCAATATCTTTAGCAATCTTAACGGCATCGGAGGCTGTTCCAAGAAGACCTCTTCTGGTGAACCCCACCGTATACAATCCGTTCTCCCCCTTCCAACCCTTCGGAAACTCCCTTTTTGGCATCCCCTCTTTCGTGAAACTTTCACAGCTCTGCATTTCCACATTAATTAACTTAGCATCATATTTTTAGTTAAAACTTCAAATTCATTTTGCTCTTTCTTTACCTTGAGCCAAGTGGGCACGTTACTCTTGTATCCTGTTGCCAATATTATAGCGTCGAACTCCTTTTCTTGTCCATCCAAAAACTTGGCACCGTTTCTTGTTATCTCCTTCACACCTTCCATCACCTGAAAAGTGAAAACCCTAACAAGTCTTAGCTATAATGAAAGAACAAAAGTTTGGTTTTCGTGACGTAATTAATGTACACGTGCCTTTATGTTACCGGCTTTGATTTGTGCCACTTGTCCAACATCAAGCACAGGGGTTTTCCCGGTGACAAGTTTGAGCTCTAACGGCCCCGTTTTTGGCCTCCTAACGCCGTATCGGTCGGTGTTCCCCAACATGAACCTCGCCACTACCAACAACAACTTGTCTACTAGCTTTATAGGAATCCATTTCAAGAGTGCCATAGCTATTCCAAACGTTGAAAACCCAAACATCTCCCTAGGTAGAACATGTACCTGTACCGGCCATTATCAAATCATCAGTTAGCTCATACACTCTTTATATCACTGTATTTAATGGATTTTGTTAAGTTAATGATTAATATCATATATAATCTCTTACCCAAATGAGAAAAATTAACATGCATCGGATCCGTACGTATATACTTACAGTGTTTCTTGCAACCATGTGAGGGAAGGCGTTGTGTCTAGAAAGATCCAAGCTAATTTCCATTCCAGAGTTGCCACAACCAATGACCAACACCTTCTGGTTTTTGAACTGAGAAGCAGACTTGTAGACACTTGTGTGAAGGATGGGTCCGCGAAACTTGTCGATCCCAGGAATGGAAGGAAAAACGGGCTCAGCATTCTCTCCGGTGGCAACAACTAGCCAAGGAGAAATGTACTGAAAATCAGGAGTCTTTACCACCCAAATTTCGCTACTTTGATCGAACTCTGCAGTGTGAACGGTTTGGTTGAACCTGGGGTGAATGGAGAAGCGTGAGGCGTAGGACTGGGTGTAGGATATGAACTGGTCCTTGGAAGGGTATTTTGGGAAATTGGGAGGGAACCCCATTAAGGGTAGTTCGCAGAAGTGTTTTGGGAGGTGGAGTTTGAGACGGTCGTAGGTTCTGTGTTGCCAGAGGGAAGTTATGCAGTGGCTCCTTTCGAGAATAACGTAAGGGATTCCGTGGTGGGAGAGACATGCGGCAACGGCTAGCCCTGAAGGTCCTGCACCTACGATTATGGGTCCATGAACCCACACGCATTTTAATTGCTCTTTACAATACTCCATCAGAGATAGTGGCAAGGTATTCAAGAAGATGGCGTCCAGTGGGAATGCTCAATCAAGTGCATCAGAGACTGTGCTTCAACATGGCTACCTCTCTCTCTTTTAAATGCTACACCACTGTTATATATTACACATCATTATTTTATATTTATATATACACACACTTTATACTTTATTGTGCTTTCCACGTAATAGTAGTACCAAATTATTATGGACTTTAAAACCCAAACTACAAATATTTAATAACTTGATTTTACAAAAACATTCCACATTAAGGTAATTACACTAAGTTATGTATACATGTACTGTGGGTAGGTTAAGGGTAGCTTTGTAAAATTATGTTTATTAATTTGATGGTTGAATTATGTAATATTATTATGATTACCAAAATAGAAGGTGATATCGTAATCACATTCTTCGATCTTGCATCATCTTTGTGTCATTGTTTCGTGAAGAGCATGTTGTGTTGTTCGATAGGCGTTTCATTGTTTAGGTCCTCAACATGTTGCCCCTCAATGGTAAAGAGGCCGATTTTGCTGACAAGGACCATTGATTCTTCCTCCAAAATGTGGGGCATTTTTATGAATTGGTTGTGTTTCAGGTAAGATTGTTTTTGCCATGTGATTTAGGGTTTGTGCTATGAAAGTTTTGTGATTATGATTTTTTTTTTAAGTAGCTGCTATGAAATTTTGGGGTGTAGAGTCTTTGGATTTAAACTATGTTCTCTCTCAAGTTTTCTGTCCCAATCTCATTCTTAGGAGCTATGATACACTTTTCTTAAACATAAAGTGACATGTGTCAACGATAAGGTTGTTTTTATTTTTTTAAAATGTTATCAATTCCTATATAAGGAGAAATGATATAAAGAAATATTAATTATGGGAAAGAGCAAAAGATTAAGAAGAAAGAAGGGAAGATGCGCAGAAAAAAATTCTAAGTATAGGGCATGGACTTTAAAAAATTGGAAAAAAAATTAAGTGTAGTAAACAGCGTAATATACATACATATATAGCTAGGTGCAATTTATAAAAGTAAATTAGAGAATATTATTACGTTTTTAATTAGAAAAAAATAAAAAAATTAAAATACAGTATTAATATCGTCAATGTTTTATAAAAAAGAAGAAGAAGCTAGATCAATTTTACTTCAAAAAAGAAAATGCTAGATCTATTTAGAATCATTAAACGCCTCGAATATTCGTTAATAAGATTCAAATAAATTGTTGGGTTCGACAACTTACGAGTGGGGGACAGGAAACAAAACACAAAACAAAATGGGAGAACTGATTTGAAATTTTGAATCTTCCCTCTTCTGCATGACTAAAGCAAAATATTTAGTTACTAACCAAAAATAACAAAATAGTATATTTAAATTAATAGGCATAGACTTGTTCATGTGTCATGACAAAAAGGAAAATATATCATATATTGATCTTATAGTATAATTTTTTGACTGTGATATATATGAGATCTGTATATGTTTGCTGATACCATGCATATTATAAATTGAGTTTTGATTTTTAATATATATGTGCGTCCTTTCAACAAAAACGTAACATGTATAAGCTAACCATAAGATGGCAGATATAGCTGTTGGGTTCTTAATTTAATCATGATGTTAGCCGTTTAGATGTTCAAATCATATTTTACAGGAAAAAAGAATTGTTAGGAGAAATAAGATGTATTTTTTTTCTTAACCATGAATATTTTATTTTGGGGACAATTATGTTTTAGTTACAATTAGGATTATTCATTTATCCCTTTAAATGAGTTTGGTAGAATCACTGAATCTTATAGTATGTTTGGAAGACACTATGAACGGAGAAAATCTTCATTCCAACTCCGTTGGGGTAAAAGCTACCCAAGCTCGCTTCAAAGGCAACAGAGAAAATCTCCGTTAATTTCTGTTCGTCTCTCTACTCCAAACATCGCTTTAATCTATATTGTCAACTGAACCATAACTATTTGGTAACAAGACATGCTATTAACACATATCCTGAATGGAGTAGTTGTGGCTTTAAGTGGTGACATATTCTTAGTTAATAAAAATGTATTTTATAATCTTTTAAATATAAACTAATGTGTCTTAAAATATTTCAACTAATACTAATCAACATTTTTTTGAAGTGGTGCAAGCAACATTTTATGAATGATATACTTTTATTATTATTATTATTATTTTGTAAATTCTTGCCATGATGGTATCCATTAATTGAATTTTAAATATTTTTGTTATTCGTTATAAAACAAATAATCCCTAAATACCTTTTATTTACATTTTAATTTATAGTAAATACTTATATATTATATGCAGGGATGTTATTCAATATATAAGTTACTTATTGCAAATCCAGCGACTATAGGGGCTTGGCTTGGCACCCTTTATGATTTTTGGGAATAATTATGTGAGATATTTGATTTATGGTTTTTGAATATTTAAAGGCATATAAGTAGCTAGCAAGTTGGAAAGTGGGAGTGGACGTTGGTGCGTGAATAAAGATTGCGTTATAATAGAGCCTTTGATCTAAGCGAATAGATGTCTTGAGAAGAAGAAACATAACAAAACTTGAATCAACAACGCAATAAAATTTGAGTGAATATATTGAAGTGTTTTGATACGGGGATCTACATCAACATGCATATTAGATTCTCCTGCTACAAAATCTATTATGAAAAACGATATCTTGGGACTACAGATCGACAGGGATCTTTCATACTTAGTTGGAGTCCAATACTCCATATATCCACGCTCTTTTTATTATTTCAACTTTAATGTTACTAATTAACAAATTAAACATGTCCAGTCTACCGGTGCATGAAATCTCAAACATAGTATGTTAAATAAAACCATATACATATATATACTTTCCAGTTAGACAATCATGCTTTTTTCCCAGTTATGATAATTCATTTATACTTTTTAACTGTGTTGGACCCCTTAAACAGTTATGTTAAATACTTGTGTTTACTGAAAAAGTAGGTAACAAACTTGGAAACTAGTAGTCTTTTCTCAATTATTGAGATACTTGGGTGAAAATGAATACATAAGGTTCTATCTGTTGGGTTGGGCTCCCAACTATGTGTCCAAAGGCCCAATTACTTCAAGCCCACTTAGTGACCTAATTGGGGAAGAGAGGAGTCAGAAAATTGAGATAGATAGGGCTTCATTTTGTGACAAACCCGCAGCCATAGAGAGAGAGAAAAGAAGAGAGAAAAGAGTGCAGAGTCTCTTGACCAGTGTACTTCCGTCAACGATCCCCGTCCATTCCACCGTTGGATCGGCCTGAAACTTTGAGAGTGTGTTCTCTACATCCTCCTCTACATTCTCACCGTTCAGATTTTCAGTTTGACATCTGTAGGTGGAGAAATCGTGTCTAGACCGAGACCCTGTTCCAGTTTGCAGGAATTCTGACCAGCTTTGGGAAAACTACCATTTTCGATTCGTCAACCGTTGGATCGGGCTGAAATTTGGGTATGCTGTTCCTGAGAGATGGTGCTAGGTACTGACCGTTGGGATCGTGGTTTGGAGTTCCGGTCTGGGAGATACTGTGCTTGAACAGTAGCACGAGTTTGTGAGTTTTCAGCTTCTTGTTCTCTATTTGAAAGCCTAGTTGGTTTGCTGTATTGGCTGGTAGTATGCACGAATTTGTGCAGTATTCTGAGACTCTTTTGTACCCTTAATTTGATCATAGTGGAGCTTGATTACTGGCTTGTGCCCGTGAGTTTTTATCTCTCAAATTGAGAGGGTTTTCTCACGTAAATAATTGTTGTGTTCTTGTGGTGATTATTATTGTGTTGCTGCCATATTGTTGTTGCTCCTCACAGATTCTTGCAAGTTTGGGAAAATTATATCCGCTGCGTACTTTGACACTTTAGTTGTGTATTGTTGTTTTTCCCATCACAGTGGTATCAGAGCTCCTTGGTTGGAGCTATATATATTACTTGTTTGAATGATGGAGGCGAATACAAAAATGGTTGCTTTGAATGGTACTAATTATCACTTGTGGAAGGGCAAGATGAAAGACTTGCTATTTGTAAAGAAAATGCATCTTCCTGTCTTTGCTATACAAAAGCCAGATTCCATGTCTGAAGAAGAGTGGGACTTTGAACACCAACAGGTATGTGGTTTTATTCGGCAATTTGTAGAAGACAATGTTTATAATCACATTGCCAATGAGACACATGCAAGAACTTTGTGGGAGAAGATTGAGTCTTTGTATGCCTCTAAATCAGGGAACAATAAATTGTATTTGTTGAACTGTCTGATGAATTTGAGATACAGGGAGAGTTCTTCCATTTCTGATCACTTGAATGAGTTTCAAGGGCTCCTAGATCAATTGTCTGGAATGGGTATCAAATTTGATGATGAAGTTTTGGGACTATGGCTACTGAATACTTTACCTGAGTCTTGGGAGACATTTCGAGTTTCAATCACGAACTCGGCCCTTAATGGTGTTGTTTCTTTGCAAATGGCAAAGAGTGGTGCTCTTAATGAAGAGATGAGAAGGAAGGCACAGGGTTCTTCATCTCAGCCTGAGGTATTTTTCACAGAAAATAGGGGGAGAAGTCAGAAAAAGGAACCGAAGACTGGTAGAGAGAAGAGCAGGAGTAAGTCCAAGTCCAGATACAAGAATATAGAGTGTAATTATTGTCACAAAATGGGGCATATACAGAAGAACTGTTTTCGGTGGAAAAGGGAGAATAAAGATAAGAAGGGTAAGCAGAAAGTGAATGAGCATAATGATGATCATGTTGCTACTGCTACTTGTGGTGATCTTATTATTCTCAGTGACCATAAGTCAGTTAATCTTGTATCAGATGAGAGCATGTGGATAGTTGATAGTGGTGCCACACTGCATGTTACACCAAAGAAGGATTTCTTTACATCTTACACTTCTGGTGACTTTGGAGTGTTGAAGATGGGTAATGATGGTGTGTCTAAGGTGATTGGTGTTGGTGATGTCTGTCTACAAACCAACATGGGAATGCAGTTGTTTCTTAAAGGAGTCAAACATGCTCCAGATGTTCGTTTTAATCTGATATCTGTACCGTTGCTTGATAATTGTGGTTATGATAATCACTTTGGTTCTGGTAAATGGAGACTCACTAGAGGTAACTTGGTTGTGGCTAGAGGGGAGAAAAATTCTAAACTGTATTGGACAAAAGCTTTGGTTGCTAGAGACACAGTGAATAATGTGTATATGGAAGCATCCTTGTGGCATCGAAGGCTTGGTCATATCAGTGAAAAAGGGCTTAACTGCTTAGCTAAAAAGGATGTTCTTTTCGAATTGAAGAGTGCAGAGTTGGAGAAATGTTCTCATTGCATGGCTGGTAAACAAACCAGAGTATCCTTCAAGAAGCATCCTCCCTCTAGAAAGTCAGAGTTGCTTGAATTGGTGCATTCTGATGTTTGTGGCCCGTTGAAGGTAAAGTCATTCAGTGGCGCACTTTACTTTGTTACCTTTATTGATGACTGTTCTAGGAAGTTGTGGGTCTATACACTGCAGAGAAAGGACCAAGTGCTTGAAAAGTTCAAAGAGTTTCATGCTTTGGTGGAGAGGCAGTCAGGCAAGAAGCTGAAATGCATTCGTACTGACAATGGTGGTGAGTACTGTGGACCCTTTGATGTCTATTGCAAGCAGCAGGGTATCAGACATGAAAAAACTCCTCCTAAAACTCCTCAGTTGAATGGTCTAGCAGAGAGGATGAACAGGACTTTGGTTGAAAGAGTTAGGTGTATGCTTTCTGAAGCAAAGTTGCCTAAAAATTTCTGGGGTGAGGCATTGCTTACAGCAGTACATGTTATTAATCTCAGTCCTACAGTTGTTTTGAATGCTGAGGTGCCAGACAATATTTGGTTTGGCAAGAATGCTAGCTATGGTCATTTGCGTGTCTTTGGTTGCAAGGCGTATGTTCATGTTCCAAAGGATGAAAGATCCAAGTTGGATGTGAAGACAAGACAGTGTATCTTTATTGGTTATGGTCAAGATGAATTTGGCTACAGGTTGTATGATCCTGTTGAGAAGAAGCTTGTTAGAAGCCGTGATGTGCAGTTTATGGAGGACCAAACCATTGAAGATATTGACAAAGTGGAGAAGATGACACCGGATAAAGGCAGTGATCTGACTGATGGTAATCCGATGCGGTTGCCTGTTCACAATCTGGAGAATACCGATACTGATGCTCAGAATGATGAGCAACATGGTGATGTTGATGATCAGCATGTTGGAGATGGATTTGAGGTACCTGTTGATGATATTCAGGAGGAACATGATATGGTACCCGATGATAATCTTGATGAAATACCACAAGTTCAACCCAGGAGATCCAGTAGGCCGAGACAACCTTCTACAAGGTATAATTCAAGAGATTATGTGTTGTTGACCGACGAGGGAGAACCTGAGTGTTTTGAAGAGGCCATTGAGAGTGAAGAAAAGCAAAAGTGGCTGGATGCAATGCGGGATGAGATGAAATCCTTGCATGATAATCACACTTATGACTTGGTGAAGTTGCCTAAGGGCAAGAGGGCCTTAGAGAACAAGTGGATCTTCAAGGTGAAACAAGAGAGCAATTCTACATCTCCGAGGTACAAAGCTAGATTAGTGGTGAAAGGCTTCAGGCAGAGAAAAGGTGTTGACTTCAATGAGATTTTCTCACCAGTGGTGAAAATGTCATCCATCAGAATTGTGCTGAGTTTAGCTGTTACTCTTGATTTGGAGGTTGAGCAGATGGATGTGAAGACAGCTTTCCTTCATGGCAATTTGGAGGAAGAGATTTATATGAAGCAACCTGATGGTTTTCTTGTTGAAGGCAAGAAAGACTATGTGTGTAGGCTAAGAAAGAGCTTATATGGTTTGAAGCAGGCTCCTAGACAATGGTATAAGAAGTTTGAGTCCTTTATGCATGATCAAGGCTATAGGAAGACTACTTCTGACCATTGTGTCTTTGTCAAAAAGTTTTCTGATGATGACTTCATTATTATGTTATTGTATGTTGATGACATACTTATTGTAGGGAAAAATATTTCCAGAATTGACAGGTTAAAGAAGGACCTGAGCGAGTCATTTGCCATGAAAGACATGGGAGCTGCTAAGAAGATTCTTGGTATAAGCATCACCCGTGACAGAAAAGAGAAGAAGCTTTGGCTATCTCAGGAGCACTACATTGAAAAGGTGTTGGAGCGTTTCAACATGGAAAATGCTAAAGCAGTGAGTACTCCTCTTGCAGCTCATTTTAAACTGAGTGTTAATCAGAGTCCTTCAGATGAAGCTGAGAAGACATATATGAGCAGAGTTCCTTATGCATCTACGGTGGGTAGTTTGATGTATGCAATGGTATGTACAAGACCTGATATTGCACATGCTGTTGGTACAGTCAGCAGATTTTTATCAAATCCAGGTAGAGAGCATTGGAATGCTGTGAAATGGATTTTAAGGTATCTTCGTGGTACTAGTGGTTTGAAGCTTTGTTTTGGAGGTGATAAGCCTACTTTGGTGGGTTACTCTGACTCAGATATGGCTGGAGACATTGATTCCAGAAAGTCCACTTCAGGTTATTTGATTAAGTTTGCAGGGGGAGCTGTGGCTTGGCAATCAAGGTTGCAAAAGTGTGTAGCGTTGTCTACTACGGAGGCAGAGTTCATTGCACTTACTGAAGCGTGCAAGGAGTTGCTATGGGTGAAGAAATTCTTGTGGGAGCTTGGTTTTGTGCAGGACAAGTACTTGTTGCTCTGTGATAATCAAAGTGCTATCCATCTTGGTAAGAATCCAACATTCCATTCTAGATCCAAACATATTGATGTGCGGTATCATTGGATACGTGATGTTTTGGATGCTAAGTTGTTGGAGTTGGCTAAAGTTCATACTGATGATAATGGTGCTGATATGATGACTAAGGCACTACCAAGAGGAAAATTTGAGTATTGTTGTGAGATCGCCGGATTGGCGGTCACCTCCACATAGTTGTGAGGGGGGAGATGTGTTGGGTTGGGCTCCCAACTATGTGTCCAAAGGCCCAATTACTTCAAGCCCACTTAGTGACCTAATTGGGGAAGAGAGGAGTCAGAAAATTGAGATAGATAGAGCTTCATTTTGTGACAAACCCGCAGCCATAGAGAGAGAGAAAAGAAGAGAGAAAAGAGTGCAGAGTCTCTAGACCAGTGTACTTCCATCAAAGATCCCCGTCCATTCCACCGTTGGATCGGCCTGAAACTTTGAGAGTGTGTTCTCTACATCCTCCTCTACATTCTCACCGTTCAGATTTTCAGTTTGACATCTGTAGGTGGAGAAATCGTGTCTAGACCGAGACCCTGTTCCAGTTTGCAGGAATTCTGACCAGCTTTGGGAAAACTACCATTTCCGATTCGTCAACCGTTGGATCGGGCTGAAATTTTGGTATGCTGTTCCTGAGAGATGGTGCTAGATACTGACCGTTGGGATCGTGGTTTGGAGTTCCGGTCTGGGAGATACTGTGCTTGAACAGTAGCACGAGTTTGTGACTTTTCAGCTTCTTGTTCTCTATTTGAAAGCCTAGTTGGTTTGCTGTATTGGCTGGTAGTATGCACGAATTTGTGCAGTATTCTGAGACTCTTTTGTACCCTTAATTTGATCATAGTGGAGCTTGATTACTGGCTTGTGCCCGTGAGTTTTTATCTCTCAAATTGAGAGGGTTTTCTCATGTAAATAATTGTTGTGTTCTTGTGGTGATTATTATTGTGTTGCTGCCATATTGTTGTTGCTCCTCACAGATTCTTGCAAGTTTGGGAAAATTATATCTGCTGCGTACTTTGACACTTTAGTTGTGTATTGTTGTTTTTCCCATCACTATCTACAAGGATAAGAGAAATAAAAATGGCAATATACAAAACCAACCAAATAATTATACAATGAATAGCTCCATAAATGATCTAACACAATTTTCCCAAGTAAGATTGGTGGGCTCATCATTAATTATAATAATGATATCCAAATTCAAAAGAGAAATGTTAAAAAAAGAAATGGATTTTATTTTTTATATATATGGCAGGGCATAGTTGGAGAGTAGGAAGATGGGTATAGTCAACGAGGGAGGGGAAAGCACCCTCTAAACCCAACAGGCTCCTACTTGATTGGGGCATGCAACTTGACATGGACTGACAAAAGAACACGGAGAGCCATACAAATTTCCCTTTACGTAATGATACATATAATTGAAAGCTAACAAACTAGCTATAGCAACTGAAGCTTCTCATACATAGAAATCTGAGAAGGAGTGTATGCTCGTATATGTATTACAGAGTCAGCCATATACACGTTCAAATCCTTTTAATATACAATAATGATCAATTAGGATATACAATTACACAATCCTCTCCCTGAAGTAAATGATAATTACATTTCAAAATTACACTCACTTCCCTTTAAGTGTCTTTTTTATAGATACTAGTTAACTGTATTATACATTTGTTTATAATGAATATATCTGAACTTTTTGAAATATTAATATACTCTAATCAAAGGGAATTTTGAAAAGGAATATGTGGAACAAAGGGAGGTTGGAGGCACAGTTTGGTCTGCCACATTTCCTATAACAAGCCTTTAAATATTAATTCAATGATAAAAGTTAATTCCTATTCCCCACAGATATCTAATCTGATTTGAAACTGAATCTCTTCCTCTCAAATGTGTACGAGGGAGTGACCCGCGTAGCACAAAAGTTATTTCCATATATGGTTCCGAATCATTACGTGATTATAATCTCGCCAATCTAGCAGCAACAATATTACTAATAAATAAAAATTCGTTTTACCACAGTTCTTTTTATTTGCAATAAAAGTGAAGTTTGAATATATAACCTCATGTTATAAACTATTCAAACTAGTACGTAGAGGTTGATGTTAGTGAATTTATTGATTTTACAGCAAGTTAATTATGTACTAATTAATTAATTAACCAAAAGCAAATTCAGAATAATAAGGGGGGCAACTTAGATGCTAAATCTAAAAAGGCAGGCGCATCAATCGGCATCTGTGATCAGATGATCTTCAACGATTAAACATGCTTGAAATTAATCCAACATCACGTTGAGTGCATAGTCTTGTCAAGCATCTATTTCAAAAATATAAACTGCTAGGTTGACTCCCATAAAACATAGATATATAACTCACTTATTATGTCTTTCAACAGATTTAAATAGATGCATACACTTCCACTGGACACAAGCCAAATCCAACCTGGCATTGGGTAAAGTTGGTGGATTCACTTTTCTTTATTACTTTTTACATTAATTGTTTTATAAATTGGTGTAATAAAATATTTTTTAAGCTTAATTATGATTTATGAAACAACCATTGTAATAAATGCTAAAGACAAATGAATGCACCTACTGCAACTGATGTTGACGGCACCAAATCCAAATCGTCACTAATGACAGCAGCACGGTGTGAGATATCTTTTATATTGTAATTTGATAGGCTTGATTGCCGTAGGCGTGGCTGTGTGTTTCTGCAGAAATGTTGCTTCGTCTGCGTTTTTTATAATGGCCTTGCAACTAAATTAACTGGTTACTCTTGTTATTCTTTCTCTGTTGGTGTATTATTAGCCTTTTTACATCCTTTACAAGGCTGTTTTGCAATAAATTAGTTTGGTTTTTCAATAAAAAAAAATAAATCACATATTTAACAATGATTTATTCTTAGGTTTTGACAGGTATTAATTGCTGTGAAGATAAGGGTTAAAAAGAATAGTTCATGTTTCATAATGAGTTGTGTATATATATATATATATATATATATATATATATAACTGTATAATGGGTCACAGGTTATGAGTGTTTTTTAATGCTTTGAAATACCAGTAGGAGAGTGAGAGAAGCGTAGTGAGGCGTCAAAACTAGAGTTAGATCCATATATGGAAGAATAAGTTTAACTCAACTAATTTATTTAAAAGTTAAAGAAAATAGACCCTTTAAAAAAAAATAAAACAATATAAATTGATCTGATGATTTCAGTTCACAGTAGAAATCGAAATCATATATTTTTCTTTCCTACTTGTAAAGAAGTTTAGCAAAATCCACATTTATTTATATTCTTACAGGATGATCTAGTGTTTATTTGTGTACAAGAGGGATGTGAAGCAAGGGTGATGTAAATATGTACTCATTCATAAATTGCATGTAGTAGGGTATATGATGTAGAGTTGTTGTAGTTGCAGAATATATGAATGCAGAAACAAGTGGCATGGCTTTCGTGCTCTAGTACATCAAAGCATGCACTTGGCCACTTTCGCATGACTTGTCTTAGAATCTCTCTATGTACGTGAGAGCAAGTGGACGAAGATCAATATTTGCAATGGAAGCCCAAAATGCACGCTACAGAACATGTTCCAACACTTACCTCTACCTCACACCTTCAGGCTTTAGCTGTAGGATTAATGCTCCTATATCTCCTCTAATATATGTCATCCCTTTAATTTACTAATATATATATATATATATATATATATATATATATATATATATATAATTTTCAATAAAACCCATGGTTTAAAACATGGAATCAGTCAACATTAAAAAAAAACAGTTCTTTTAAAGGTAAATATAGTAACATATCAATTACAATATATATGCATCAGCTATTAAAATTAATGGTATAATATATTAATTGATATAATTTTTATTTTTTTATATCAACTATTAAAATAACTAGTATAAAGTATTTTTCATAAATTTTATTTCAATAACAGATATAAAATATTAATTTATATCAATTATTTTAACAACCCAAAGAGCTGAAACACAGAAAAGAACACAGGCAATTTATTGAATTTCGTGTGTTTCGTTTTAAAAAATCCTTTGGAAATAAAATTTTGCTTTATTAAAAATTGTATCCGACATACATTCAAATCAAGGAAGAACTAACTCATGCATAATTTTTAACAAAAACATTTCACTTTTATATTTTATTTGCTCCTATTGTCTGGTAATTTTTTGTTCCTATTAAATTATTCACTCATTAATAATTATATTTTTTCGAATAAAGAAAATATGATAAATAAAGATAGTTAATATAAGGTAATAATTAAAGGGAAAATTAGAAATTTTGATATATAATTAAGATAATATAAATGCATTTCTTAATTTCTCTAATCTTTTTTCTCTCTCTCTATATATATATATATATATATATATATATAGTTAAATCGAAATTGAGGAAGTTGTTCCCCTCACACCGGGTAATGGGATATGTGAGCACCCCCCCCCCCCCCTCTCCCATCTTCCTTAGAATATACGGGAGTTAAAGCCCATTTCCGTCCCACTATCCCAACCAGTTACAACGAGTCCTGTTTCCCGCTCTCCCATGGACCCAGCTTTGTATAAATGGCCTTGAGCCCCCCACCCCCTCCTTAAACTAAGTGACATATTTTAATAGAGCAATGAAGTACAGTTATTTTTCCTATAGATATTCTTTAGGATTTGACATGTTCTCGTTCAATTTGTAAATATTTTGGCACTCACCGTGGGGCCGGTGAAACGGTTCTCACACATCAATCCTTTACCAGTTTTGAAAGAGCGAAGATGGTGACAACCCGCAATAGCCATAGCCGTCGTGAAGGGGGTGACAACCAGTGGCAGGAACTCAGTAATGACGACCAACTCCAAAAACTTACAAGCATTGTAGACACATTGCAACGTACGGCGGAAAACTTACAGAAGGAAAATATAGAGTTGTGTGCGGAGGGGGGAAAAGAGAGAAGCTTTGAGCCACTATAACACTCAATCCACCAGACAGGAGACAGGCAGCCATGCCTTGCAGCAGACTCAAGGAACAGAAAAGTGTGAGTTCATGCATCCCTATGCTGCCCACCCATTTGGGGAAGAAATCATGAATGCGTCAACTCCGCCCAATTACAAACCCCCGATTATGGAGAAGTATGACAGAATGGGGGACCCGGAGGAACATCTCACGATGTTCACTACCACCATGCTGATCACAGTGGCCTCGGATTCCCTATTCTGTTAGACTTTCCCCACCACACTAACCAAATTCGCCCTACGCTGGTTCTCGCACCTACCTCTGAGGAGTATAACCAACTTCTCCAAATTGACTAAGAAATTCCTAAGTCAATTCACCACCGGCTAAGCGATGCAACAAACCTCTCATAGTTTGGTGAACTTAAGGCAGTACCTTGATGAAAACCTCAAGCAATACAAGGCTCATTTTTTCGAGCAAGCCATCCAAATACGCGACCTAAGCTCTGAAGTCGCCCTACACACTGCGCAAACTAGCCTTCGCCCGAGCAGATTTTCCGACTCCTTGGCTAAAAAACTACCCCTTGACATGGATGACTTCAGACAACATGTCGCTCAATACATTAGAATGGAAGAAACAAAAGCTAGGCGCCTCGGGCACTTGAAGCGAAACATTTCTCGAGCGGAGCCTAGGCAGAGAAGCCCTAAACCAAACCAAGACAAGCGCTTTGAAGCTTATGCGGCCCCAAAATATAGCCGTTTCACGCCTCTAAATGACAGACGAGATAGGGTCATAGATGAGGTATACAACACAGGCCTGCTCTAACTTCACCCTCCCGGGGAAGGGCCTAAAGGCACTGACAAAACTGAATTCTGAGTTCCATAGGGCTCCTGGACACGAAACGGAAGATTGCTACTCCTTTCGGAACCAAATTGAACATCTAATTTGCCAGGGGCATTTGGGAAGGTTCGTCGATTGTAGAAACGAGATGGTACGTGAGGGAAACCAAAAGAGGGAAAGAGAACCCTCAGACCAGGTGGAGCTTCAAACAAAGGATCGCCTGCGAATGGATGGGGACGTTACCGATCGCAAAGACCAGGAGACGAGAGAGATGATGGGAGACGGGGCATCCATACCATCTCAAGAGGGTTCCCCAGAGCCCGAGCAAACCATCAACAACATACAGGACATGTGGACTTTTTATACGGAAGTACAAGGATAGAAGTTGGTTTAGTGTAAATGCCCACTACTATGGCCTATTGTTGGCTTTGATTTAACTACCTTTAAGTTGGTCTTAGTGAATTTTATGTATGGATTTTAGGTGCCCTTTGTACCTCTTTATTGTGATATTTTTCATTAATGATAAAATAGAATAAAACTACTTTAAGGTCTAGTTAGGGAGGGAACTAGTGATTGATTGAATGTCTTGAAGTGGTTTATGTGTCAACATATTCTTGAATCTTTACAAACAAATTGATTATAGTCAAACTCTAATTCCCTACTATAATTTTATGTAGTCTATCAATTTTTTGAGAATATATGAACTTTATACATCATACTCAAAGTTCAATAGTCATAATCAATATTTCTTTATGACTAAGAGATAGTCAAAAGAAAAGAAGATAAAACTCGCTCGCTCGCTCGCTTGCTTGCTCGAGAGAGAGAGAGAGAGAGAGAGAGAGAGAGAAAGAAAGAGAAAGAAAGAAAGAAAGCTCTCATATACATAAACTAGCTCAATATTCAAGTGGAAGTTTTCCCAAATTTTCCAAGGAAGAGTTTGATAACTCTGCTATATGTTTTTATACTGGACAAAAAATACTACCTCAATGTTGTTGTTGGACTTTTAGTAAGTTTTTTTCCCACATTAACTTAGTTGCGCCTATTATTGGCTTTATTTTGTCTATTAGGCTAATATCATTTTTCTCTATTATATTTTGTCTAATGACATGTGAGGACATGTTAAGACTTAGAACCCAGGAGTCTAAGGGACCTATTGGGCTTCGTGGACTTGCCCAAGGGAAATAGGGCCTATCTTGGTAGAAATAGAATTGTTAAGTTGCTTGGTCTTACTTTAGCTTCTTAACTTGTCACAATACAATGAATGTAGTTGTGTTATCTACACTCAATCTCAATTAATGGAGGTCAAAAAAGAGTTGTCTAGCTATGTTGTTACAAACTTTGTTTAAATGTATTTTGATACTTTGAGGATTAATCTAGTTAAAGTTATATACTTTGTAGTTGAAGTTTTGTTGACTTCTATGTCTTTTGAGCTTTAATCTGGTTGGTTATATAATTTGATTATATTCACATTTAATCTAATTGAAATTCTTTCTTTGGAGAATCTTTGAAGTATGTGTATCAAATAACAATCGAGCATATTCACCCTATTTTGGTGTTGAATTAAAAATGATTGTATTAAAGGTAATATTTGTTAAGACTTGCTAATGCTTAAGATGAGTAAGTGAGTGGTGTTGAATTAAGGATTGAATACAACTATTTCAAACATGGAAAGATGTACATACATACATATATATAGAGAGAGATGATGTATCTTATGAAAAAGATCTTAGGTGAAAGTGAGAGGGAAAAATTTGGACCGTACAAAACTCATATGACTGTCACATGATTAAAGATTTTTTAAAGTTACATAATCACTTAAAAAGTCACATGACTTTTTAAAAAACTCATATGACTGTCGACCATCATAATAAAATCTAACGATTCAAAATTGTTGCTCTCACTCTCAGCTAAGAGAACCTTTCTCATAAGATACATCATATATATATAATATGGTAAAATATGTATAAAATTTAAAGTATGTTTCTCAAATAAGCGTTTAAAGATAAAACTACTTACTAAAACACGTATTTATTATCGGCGTTGTAAAAGGCAATCTCGTGTTATACTTATTAAAGATCATAATAGAAGCAAACACTATCAAACGTATTCAAGTACACTATTTACTAAAAGATTTAGTTAAATTAAGCATTGTAAAACATAATCTATTTTACTATTTTCTAAAATGTGTAATTAAAATAGGTGTTATAAAATATGGTTTACTACAACGTTTAAAAACATTGTAGTAAGTGTGATATCAGGGCCTGACTCGGAGGAGGATGAGATAAAGGACCACTAGGGCTAAAAAAATAAATAGGGTCCAATTTCAAAAATTGGTATGCATATTGGTAAAAAAAATAGAATTTTTCATGAAATTAAGAGTGAATCACATGTAAATAATGTTTACCATAACACTTATTAACAGTGAGAATATGTCAAACTGTTTGTTGCAAGTTTAATGCTTAGCTTATTTAAAGTCTAGTTTAATTATAAGATTATTAAGACTTTTTGAAAAGTCTATTTAATTAAAGAAGTTAAGTTTTGACTTTTGAAAAAAAATCAACTTATACACTTTTAATTCTGCTATAATTTTATAAAATAAATAATAATTTTTGATATATTATAATTTATGAATACACGTAATATTTTATATATATAAAGTTAAATTTATGATATTAAAATATGTCAAAATTAACTTAAATATGTAAAATTGATAATCAAATATATATTTTGTATATGTTGTTAACTTTTAGAGACTCGTTTGTTTATTTAAGATGAGTTCATTCATATTTAAGATTTATTTGTTGGCCTTTTTATTGGTTTTAATATAAATCAAGTTTTTATACACGCCACGTAACGAGACAAATTCAAGTCTTACATTTAACTATCAATAAAATTTTTAATTTTTTTAACACTACTCCCTCACTTTGATATTGCTATTATTATTAGACATTTTGTCGTCTCTTCTTATTATTATTAGTGAATAATTGAATTAAAGTTAATCTAATACTATACTGTTATTATTAAATTACATATACAAGAAGTATTTTAATTTTTATGATGCTATAGTTAATTTTTCAAAATTTAAATAATATAAAATTTAATTAATAAAACTCATTTATTTAACAATAAAAAATATTTAGTCATTTTATGGAGCCTTATCCTTACTACATTTCGGACTCCAAAAAAATCAAAAAATGTGATATTCTATTGCATCACAAATATAAAGCACATGAAAACATTATAAAATGACAAAAAAATCTTCACCCCCCCCCCCCCCCCCCCTTTTTTAAGTAGTGCACTAGTTTTGTTTGCGGTGGAGGAAACGGAGTTGGAGAAATAAAAAAATTTAACGGTTGATATTGATCTTTTACGTCATTCAAGACAGTCAAGACTATATTTGACCGTAAGATCTATTTTTGGGTTAGTCAAATTGGGGTTTGATCAACCCAGTTAGAAATGAAACGATTTACGAACTTGGTCTCTCTCACAACGTTGTACTATATGTATTCTATATATTGAGGCATATATACAATGTGATGTAGCATATAGGAATTATAAGAACTCTCGAATTTAAAATGCCGCTAGCAGTTGGAATTTGTGTTTTTATTGTACAAAACTTTTCCAACTTTTCCATGCTACTTTTGGCATGAGCTTCGTGAAATCTAATTCTTTTCCAAGTTTAATCTCCACTTCCCACTATCATAGATAATTTGTTCCCCACTCGGTAGGTACTATATATTACGCACTATCATCAATATTTTCATTAATTTTATTTTTATTGATATTTTTCAATGCTGTAAACTAAAACATATCACTTTCCCTTTTCATTGTATTGCAGTATAAACAATCATGAATGTGCGTCTATTAATCATGGTGGACAAAGAATTATATGAATTGATTTTTTTTAATTTTGATTTCTTTTAATAAATTAGTTAAAGACAAAATGAAAAAAGAAAAGTGAGAGAAATGTAGTATATGTATGATGAGATGGCTTGGCTTGGCCACAACAATGCCTGATACCATTAATTTTATGCAACATAATTTATATATTGGAAACAAAATTGCAAATTTGTTATTTGTCTTTGTACTATTGGCTAGATGTGATGGGTTGAGTAGATGCAGCAATATGGGCTTATGGATCGGACCGAGTCAAGACCTATTTAAGCCCGTCTAATACTAGTCATGTCAGGCTAAAAAAAGAAAACGGGATAAGCATACTGGCTCAGCCTGTATTCTATATAGCCCGCGGGCTAGTCTGTATTTTTGTCTTATACATGTCATTTTTTATTGTAAATTTATGCTATTTTTAAGTCTTTTTTTAAAAGAAACTTTAGATAAAAAGCCAGATTTCACCTTTTTTAAAATCAGCTTTTTTTATAATCAACCCAATTTATTTCATTAAAAGTTTAAATAAATTATATTGCATTAATAGGAACAAAATTTTATTATTTACATTTTATAATACTATATTATTATAATAACATAAAATACAAGTTAATAACTATCATAAAAAATCCAAATCAAATAATCACCAATATTTAAAATAAAAATCAAACACACAAACACAATAAAAATATAACATAATATAATTGTATAATAATAATAAGATCAAATAATAAAGTTCATAATAAATAACATCAAATAAACTTCATACTTCGTTAAGAAATAACATCAAGAAACTTCAAGCCTTTAATATTATATATATATTAATATAAATTTGTTTTTATTAGTAGCCTGACGGGCCAGTCCGACCTGCCCCGTTAGAGTTAGTTTTTTGACGTGTTAAAATGAGTCGGGTTTATTTTTTTAAAAAAAACATGTTTGAATTTTTGACCTGATTCGTCTGTTTTTAACAGAACATAAGAGTTGACCCGTAAACCAAACCCAAATTATCATCTTTAGGGTTGAGGTACTTATTATATTTTTTTATATTTATAATTTATAGTATAGTAAATATATTCGCTGATAAAATGCATAGTTGAATCATGCTTAACCAAATAAATAATAATAATCTTCCTCTAATAAAAAGAAAGAATATCCACAAGATTCGGAGTATACTACTTTCCTCTTTAAGAATATTCTCACCATTTGGAAATTAAAGGTTACCTCCACATGGTTTACATCATTCCTTCTGAATTGGAAGTGATCGACGTGTTTGCTTCATAACGTGTTTGGTCCCATGATAAGTAGGGGCCAAATTGCATTGTAACACATTCAAGCGACAATTATGAACCATGTCTTCCTTTTTTTATACAATTAAAAGCATATTTTTTTTTATGTACCTATTATAAATCAATGCATGTCTTGATTTTGTGAAAATTTTCAACTTGCAATTGACATTCTGGTTACATTAGATTAGAATTTAGATGTGGTGATGTGGAATTCAGAGTGTTAAAAAAATTGCATTTACTGTTAAAGGGAAAATAGCTCAGTTAGGGTTAGAGAGGTAGGTAGAAGAAAGTGAGATTGGAGGATCATAGAATTGACCGGAAAAGGGATACAAACAAATGAGGCTATATAAACCTACACACATATTGCCTAGTTTTTGTCCAAATTCTAACAAGATAAGATTTCATTCCGTCTAATCCAATCCATCACATAGACTAGTGTCTGTGCAATGCTTTAAAGTTTTTAAGTGGAAGAACCCTTGCCATATGAGACACAACACAATCTACTTTCTCAGATTCTATCATGCATCTTCCAAATGATCAACCATATTTTTTTCATTTCATTCCCACTAAAATGAAGTTAGTCATTCACTTATTTGACTTTATGCACTTGTACTTTGCAGCTTCAAGTTTTCTTTTTTAAATGAAGTTGAATTTATTTAAAAACGACACACACCTAACCCATCTCAAAAATTAATTTATAAATTAACCCTTATAAATTAAATATCATATTTCTAGCCAATGTCAAATTTGTCTCAATATCTTAACACATCTTTTTTAAGTTTAGGACTAACATATAGTACGTGAAGTTAGCATGACTAGACATTTACGAGTAACTCAACATTGAAGATGGGTCAAATTCAGATACCATATTAAAAATGGTGAGTCTAACTCATCCCAAAAGTCAGATCATGAGTTAAAGGGTATTGCCTCGAGCCTTATAAAAATGGATGTCATATTATAGTATATGAAACTTTCTCGACATCTTAACATTTGGGCAAATAATGTATATATATCTTACATGGTTCTTTTTTCCTCAGTGATATAATAAAGGAGAATAGAAAAGTGTGGAACTATTATCGAGTTTCGTGGTACAGATCAATTTAATTTTTAGACAAAATACCGTTTAATCTTATCATTGTAAAAAGTTTTAGCATAATCAAAAAATCACAACTCACTGGGTAGAATCTTTTAAATGCTACTTTAATTTTAAGTCATGTACAAAAGTTAGAAAGATAATATAAATATGTAAGTAATATATTGAAAATTATTATTCGGTTTAATTCGATTAAGTTTTCAAAGATATATTTAAAATTTAATTCGAATCTCATATATAATATAATTTTTATGAGATTTTAGTTTAATCAGTTGTTGATTATTTTAGATTGATTAAACAATTTTAATTCGCTCTCCTAAGAACTAGGATTTAATCAAGCTTCCGACGTTTTTTTTTATAATCATAGACCTGTTATTTTCCTAGATAGAAAACTCTTCATTTGTTACCAGCAATTATAGTGTGTTTTTTTATGTTAATCACAGCGATTATAGTCTTCATTTTATGTTATTCTCCTTTGAAGAGAATCTGTTTGAGTTTACAATACTCATATGGTGTGTAACTTAAGTGATAGATCATATTATTAACTTTGATCGCTTCAAATATTTTAAATTTTTATTTTTATTTTAAATTATAGGCGGAAAACAAAAAATTAGTATTATTTTTGTGATTCAACTTTTTTTTTTAGAAACTGTTAATTAGTTGATCATCTTAAATTACAGGTTTTTTCTTTGGTAAACAAAAACAAATATATAAAAAAATCATGAAAGATCGTGAACGTTGGTAGTAAAAATACGAACTATGGTACATATTTTTAGGTTTTTAGACATCTTGGACTTTGTTTTGGTCGTTTGGACTTAAGAATATTCTTCCGATGTGCATAATTAATGGACCGGCCCAATTAAATTCACTAAGCGTGGAGTCTTGGGCCAATAACACTATTGGGCTTCGGAAGGTAAAAGATCACTAACAAAGCAGTGTGTTGTTTGGGCCTTTGGGCCTTGTTTCCTGTTGTTTGTTTAATGAAGTTCTTTTCACCAAAGACAAAAGAGTGTACTTGGACCAAAAACAAAATGTAGTACAATGGCTATGCATATTATAAATCTGTACTACATGTACTACAATCATTAACATGCATAAATCCAATCGAGTACTGCTACAACCATTACCTAGAATATTGGTGTTGTTAGATTTATTTTTTTTTTTGTGTCTTTAGCACCGAAATAAAATTAAAATCTAACATTTAAATATGTTTAACAAATTAATTTGTGTATAAGGGGAAGCAATTTTAAAAAAATTATTATATATATATACAAGTAATGACTTCATAGTTTCTTCACATGGAGAAGCAACCACCTTTTTGGCTTGGGAATTCGATGGGGGCTGAGAGCGGCGGCGCAGTCATGGAGGTGGAACCAACAGCCTCGTATCTCCGCCGTGCGGCGGGCCTCGGAAGATTCTCCGGCACGATGGTTTCGAGCGAGTTGCCATGCCAAGATGGACACGTTCTTTTCTGGCTCCATTTGGCGCCACCGCCAGAAATTGATGAATTGTTATAATTTGATACCTCTTGACCCGTAACAACATTTGCATGAGGCAGTGTCACCGAATGACACATTTCTAGTCCAATTATTGTCCAATACGATGCCACTCCCACCACAACACATTGCCTTCTCCAACATCCTTCGTTTTTCACCCTTTAAACCAACCAACAACACATTGACATGAATATTCATATATGCATAACATGTATTGTTTATATCTAAGATTGAAATTACTTACAAGGAAACTTGGGGTGGCTTCGTGGGGATGAGAGAAGCACTTGGAGGTGGGGGAAGATTTAGGAAGCAAGTGGTTCTCATGGTTGAAAGTGTTTGATGACTCTCTTTTTGTACATGTACTATAATAAATAAAGTGTGTTCTTGAACTAAAAGGAAGGTGAAAATTAATGTTGAAATATCTATAGGGTGCGTGTGTAAAGTGAATATTAATGTGAAAGAAAAGGACACTAGTATTGGCAGTTCTTGGTTAGAACTTCATGGTGGCGTATTGGAAATGCTAAAGCCATATAATATAATTTAACTTGGTTTAATATTAATTCCGTATATTATACAATAAAATTTTTGTCAAGGTAATGGATCTTAGTTGATATAATGGTTATTTAAAATAGGTATTTAAATATTGTTAGGTTAATCAAATCGAAATTTAATGTACAAAATAAAATTTTAATTATCTCAAATAATATAATAAATTAATTTTAATTTTAATTTTTAAACTGATTATTATATAAACAATTAGTTTGATTGGTTAAGTTAGTTTCGTATTACTTTGCCGTCCACCTTGCGTAGTAGAGGACACAAGAGTCTTAGTCTTCCTTCCAAACATACTTTCTCTTCCTTGGAAGAACATTTGGATTTCCTTAATCGTCATAGTTTTATATAATACACACATTATTGTGCAAATTAAAGTTATTTATACTATCAGGTAATTACGAATTGACATACATAAGTGCAAGTTATTAACCTTGTTAATTAATATTGCGATAAATTGTTTGAATAGAAGTTTTTCATGCATAAATTGATGGGGGGGAATATTAATTAAAAACCTTAAGATACTGGCTGCTTAAATTTAAAATTATTATTAACGTTGGCCCATTCCTAATTTATAATTTGGTCTTAGCATAATTTATTGTTTGAAACAATTCTTTCAATTTTAATATGACCCTAATTTAATTGATATTTGTTTAATAATTACATATTGAAAATCACCTATTCAACGCGTTCTAAACCTCGTTTATTGCCTGCTTAATTATATATATATATGTATATCATTTGTGAAAAAAGAAAGAATTAATATTATTTCCAGTCTATTTTTCCTTCTTTTGAAACTAGTAATTAACAATTAATATATTAACTAATGGAATGCAGAAATTGACATATTACTTTTTGATAGGTACCCATCCGAAAGAAATTAAAAGTTCTATGAATTTTTGTGGGTCAAAATTCGCTTCCGTTTTAATGAAGTATATTATGAAAAAAGAAAAACAGACCGCATCCATTGGAAACAACTTCAATTTTGTTTTCCCTTCTTTTTTTCCTTTTGTTGTTTAACTTTGTATTTGGAAATTTTCAATCTCACTGAAACAACTTTAAAATCTGACCAGTTATTACATCTATCAAAATACTTAAGAGTTGAGACAAATTTGTCCTACTATGCTTTTAAGTTCTACACTTCACCTCTTTATTGTAAAATTTGTATATATTCCAAAAGTATTTTAATCGTAAGTTGTTTGTATTTTCAATAAGTTTTGTATATACATATCAAATTTATGATGGTGATCGATAAATAAATTAGAAAATACGTAGGCTAACAAGAAAATAATTTTAAGCCGAAATATTGGTTTTAAGTGTAATTAATGTGTAGTCTAATAATTAATTCCTGTATTAATTTAATTTATTCTGAATGTTTTTGTTTGTGATAAACGTAATAAATGACTTTGATTGTCAAATTATTTCCTTCCTGGATTTTCATGTCTTTCATTTTTTTAATTACACTCAATTTTTAATATACTATGCAAATTAATACTAGGTTACATTCTTTGTTTTTTTACTTATTTTGTTCTCTACCTCTAGCTTAAAAGGGGTTGTTGTATCATGGGATCACGTGTTAGACGCATAAACCCTATGGACAATGTGCACTTACACACATCAGCCATTCTATTTTTTTCCTACCCCTTCCTTTGCTTACCCTTTTAACTTTTTTATATGAATCTTTTTATTTTGTTTGAACATAATTCTAGTCTTTCCCAATATATGATATAATTTCTTTAGTTTATTGTCAAAATTATTTGATTTGATTCCTTCATTTTTTTAATTAATTTTTATCAGTCTAACTTTTAAATATTTTTTAAAACAAATTTTGATAAAAATAATGTAACAACAAATTTCTGATAGTAAAAATGTATATAACTTACATTTAGTCCAAAAAGCATCTACAATCATTTGTTTTAGTTAAGCATCTATACACAGGTAGAGTTTTTCTCTCTTAGCCACCTAGTCATTTTTTAATGCAAGAACATTTCTAATGAGATAAACTCTCTTTTTTCTCAAAAACTTTGAGAACCTTAGCATGATCTTATCAATGGAGCATCTGCTTTGTGGTGATCACATATCTAGGCTTATCTTTCTATAGGAAAGTGTCGTTTAATCCCTTACAATTCCTCTCTATTTTATCATTTCTTCTTCTAGTTGATTTCCTAAGCTTTAAACCTTCAATTACCATATCATAAGTGCCTTGTTTTAATGGAGACAGTGAATTTGATGATGAATGCAGGCTTGTAGATCAAGGAACCGCCTCTAAGAAAGATTCACCAAGATTTGAAAGAAAATCAACACACGAGTTGCCTTCCCATAAAGTATGAGTGAATTGGATAGACTAAGTCTTACGAAGATAAGCTCTAATGTTCAAGATCAAAGACCTATACTAATGTTAGCAAGAATCTCCAAAATTAAATCAATCAAATAACCTCCATACAATCAACGTAACAACCCATATATTTGATAATCCCATGAAAGCATAATCCCAAAGAAAGAGCTAGCAACTCAGTAGGGATATTATATGTTAATCTAACATCACCAATAAACCCGTGTAACCAATACTAGGGGTGCCAATATGTGTCAGGCTCAATGGGATGATCATGGTTGTCAGAACTAGACTGGACTGGCCGGGCAGATTGGGAACCGGAGCCTCAACTGATTTAGAACTGACACCAAACCAGGCAAAAAAGAGTTTGTAATATAATTTTTTTATATTTTAGAAATGTTTTTTAGTGTGGTTTTTTTTTTGTAAAAATACACTAATAGAACCTATACACCAAACAAAATTGGCATCTTTTTTATTTTACTTGGTTTGGACCAGGGATGGGAATAGGTTGGGCCGACTGACAGAGGCCTATGGTCTAGCCTGTTTAAGCCTGGTCTAGCCTGACCTATTTAATAAAAAGGCTGGGTTTAAACTTTTTAAAAAGCTTTTTTGATTTAAAAAGACATGCTTAAACTTTTAAAAAAGCCTTTTTGGTCTGTTAGACTGACCTATTTATATATCCCTATATAAAATTTATATACTTAGTTTATATATATTATTTTTATAAGATAAAATCAAACTTATAAATCATATTAATAATTTAAAATTTATTTATATTTTATGATTTTAATATTTTATTTTATTAATTTAAAATTATTATAATAGTAAAAGAGAATTATTTTAAAAAAGGCCTATTGGCCTATTTAAAACATATGGGTCTCTCAGCCTATTTAAAATAAGTTTGTCAAGGATAAGTCTATATTGGCCCATTTCAATTAAGCTTATGAGCCTATTGATTGGCCTTTATAAAATCAAGCCTTTTATATAGACTATTAGACATAGGTAGGCTTTTATACAGTCCAGGTCAGGCTTATCATTTTGGCTTATGTCAGGTAATAGGTCAGGCTCAGGCCATACAATTATGAACCAGGCCAGGCTCCTAGCGTGGCCTATTCCCATCCCTAATTTAGACAAGTGTGTTTTTGAACCTTTTAAGCATGTTATGGTAGAATATGTACTATTTAAAACCTTTCTTATTATGTAATGTTTTAATTCTAATACATTTATTGAATTTATTTTATAAATAGCATATTAGTTTGGTCTAATTGATTATTATTTAATATATAAAATAATAATATTTTATTACTACTAGTTCAATCACGGTTTGACTAGTAACCCTTGAACTGGTGTCCTCACCGATTTAATGACTGGTCCGGTTCTGAAAATATTAGAGACAACTTATTTTAACCAACTTAAGAAAGGTAGGTTGGAACAAGTGTTTAAGCCAACCAACCTATTGATTTAGCGACCCGTCTTAGCTCGTCTAAAAACTGGCCATATGTAGGATTAGGTTGGCTCATTTGGCCCAAACAATTATGTGTGTGTAACCAAAAAAGTAACATTCTCCTTTCTTTCAATCTTAAATGAGTCACATATCCTAATCTTTCTAAACTCCAATGTCTCTTAGGTCAAGTTTCTTATGTTAACACTACAAAAATTGTGTCATCTAGTCCATGTCTCTACAATCATGTTTCCAGTGATATCTAACGAGTAAATTACTATAAGTGCAAGCCATCATCAGTCATGTATCTCTTCTACCTCCTTGCATCCTTCCACCTTTATCTTTCGCCTCTCCTCTAACTACATAGTGAGTGTATTAATAAATAAAAGATCATGATTCCGGTTTGTGATTAACCTAAAATTCAACACGTTTAAAAAAAAACTTACGGAGCATATCACTAACAACCGATTATGTAACCGTCATCATGCTTACCATTTTTGTTTTGTAAATATCTCTTAAAATCCAAGAATTTTTCATGTGTGCAAAATTATATAGGAAAAATGATTTTAGAAAAACAAAAAAACCCAAAAAAAATTAGTCAACTTGACAAATGGATTTCTTAGTCTGCTTTCCTAATCTGACCTAACTCAATCCTCTTTATTTGGGCGAGTTTCTACTCGGCTAGGCTCGTTATCCTATTTCTCATATCACTCAAATATGAGCCTGATAATCCCTACACAATCTGGATTACTTTCTAGCATTTGTCTGCATTTTAACAAAATTGGTTTTTAAAGGGTGGAAACCATGAGACCAAACACTATTGAGAATTGATCAATGGTGATCTTTGGGTAACATTTAAACATCCAGAATCTTTTTAAAATAACATTTCAGGTAAAATGATTAATATATAGTAATTTTTTCTCAAGTGGTGACATAAGTATTTTAAAAAAAATAATGAAAAACACTAATTTTTAAGTCATATTTTAAAAATAAAAAATGTAGGTATCCTCCTGTATGCACCAATAGGCTATACATAGAAGGAAGTATATGTTTGAATGGTCATGTGGTTGATCCAACTATAGTTAGGATTGCAATCTCAAAACCTAGTCTAGTCAACGAGCTACCAAACACACGTTTAACATATGTTTAGTTTGCAATTTCACAATCTAGATCGATGATTATAAACATTATAGAACACCATTCAATTGCTATTAGTGAATTCCATTTTGCCAATTAAAATAACTTGAGTACCCACATCATGCAAAATTTTTTAATAAAAAGTTTTCATCTTATGAGTTTTTATAATTCGCAAGATTGCACGAAGTTTGAAGTTTGTCGTAATGACATTGTTTCTGCATAGTAACTCTAAAGATTTGCATCGGTGTTCCACAAAATGAATACGAGTCAACCCCTATGCATTCCCACATTTTTATTTGTTATCTATTACTCATTTCTTATTTAAAAATCATATTTATTTAAATATATATATTATTAAAAAAATTAAAACATCTCAATTTATTATGTTATTAACTATAAAATATATATATTAGATGTATCTAATATACAGAGGTAGTAGATAGATACATGTTACATTATTATTTACTAACAGAAATAAATATTTTAAAAACATAGAATTATGAATTTTAGTTTAGAGAACTAAAATTCGTTGAGCCTTTTTTAGAGACTATTTTTTTCTCTCTCGCATATTAGCACCAATTCTAGCATGTGAAACATGCTACCAAGCCAAGACTTTAACATTTGATATGAATTTATTTTTTAAATAACGTAACTTGGTGAGAGAGAAAAAATCAAGCTTAAAACATCAAGAAAATTTCAGTGGTACTCACCAGGGATAAAAAGTCAAAATTTTAGGTTAAGATATGAAATAATGAACCCATTTATTTAAGTTTATTTTTAAGTATTTTTTAAAAAATATTTCATTTTATAATAAGCAGATTAGATTTGTTCTTTAAAATAAGTTGAAATTAACTTATTTTCAACTTTTACTTATTTTTAAAATTTTAATTAAACACATCAAAATTTAAAATGAATATTTTTTTAATTAAAAAAACACTTATATCTTAAAATAAGTTTAAATAAACGAACGTAATGAAATAAAAAACTCGAATTTTGGAAATTTCGTCGGCAAGAAGCATGCTTGTAACGCCCTTCTTAAGCAACTTAGCTGTAGCATTGTCGGTGGACGTTCCCATTTTTTAAGAATTTTTTTTTCTAATAAAAGGGGGCTAAACAAGCCCAAAGTTACGAATATTTCCTTAATCTAAACCTTTTTTTACCAAAAAAAAAACCTTTTTTTCTTGATTTTACCATAAGAATTTAATTTGAATATAATGATAAGTAAGAATAACTTTTTAGAAAAAAATATGTGCCCTGTCAAACAAAAAAAATAGAAAGGGTGCAACTACCATACATATAAGTTTTTTTTTTTATCATTCTAGGATACCTAATACCGGATAATCCATTTTCAAAACTTAATTCATACGAATTACTATCGACTAGTTACGAAATATCATTCTATTTCACATTCGTGAAAATGAAAACTCTAACTAGGCATTCGTGATCAAAACAATACATATAGCTGAAATTAGGGATAAGATTTAACATTTAAGAAACATTTCGGCAGGAAAATCTTTTTTCTTGCTGGGAGAAGTGTCTCACAAGCAAAGCCCAAAAGAAAAATAATGGGAGTTATGTGAATTAGGTTTGGGGCGGCATCCCCTTTACGGTGGATGATAAAGAAAAAAAAATCTACTTCCACTTTTATCTGGAATCCGTTTGATATGTAGTTAAAAAAATAAAGTTATGAAAATAGATAAATTTAAAGGTTAAGATTAATCTTTTACATCATTTGAAACAATCAAAACTCTATTTAACTGTAAAATTTTTTTTTGAGTTGATCAAATCGGTTTGACCAAACACGCTAGTAGTCATGATAAGCATGTTTGGATAGCATAAACAGGTCTTTGTAAGTTTTTTAAATGCGTATTTGTAGTGATTACTAAACAAAACGAAATAGGTAACAAGGGTTATGTATGTTACATTCATAGAATAATTATTTTTAAAATCATGACCCAGCGCATATTGTAAAAACTAAATTTTTATTAAAATTATGTCATTATTTTTAAATATTACGAGTGAAAAGGTCCAACTTTTATAATTAAAACAAAATTTATAAAATTTTAAGATGATCTTAACTCATGCATGTAAGTACTTGATGTATAAAACAAAAGAAGCTCAATGCTTTCTTGGTCCAATCCATTCCTTAACCTTTGGCATATTCTTCAGCATATTCTTAGCTTTCTTTTGCTGTAAATATCAGTAGATTTTAGATACTATTAGCTGTATTTTGTAGCTTTTTCTTTATTTCTTTATTTATTTTGTCCTTGTTATTGCTTATCCAAATAGGATCTCTCATTGTATATATATATTGCCTTCATTGGGATAATAAAGCATATATGAAAATTGCATCATTCTCTTGTCTTTACACCTCTGTCCTTTTCTCCTTTTATGGTATCAGAGCTCCTACCTGGAGCTCTGCTAATACCTTCTTCCTGTCATCATGGCAGAGGCAGAGTCCCCTCACAGTGACCACTCAGACCCTCCTCCTCCTCCTCCTCCTTTTAATGATCCTAGCCAAAACCCGTCTAGTCCTTTCTACATACACCCTAATGAGAACCCCTCTTCTATCTTAGTCTCACCCATCCTTTCCGGCGGTAACTACCACTCTTGGTCTCGTTCCCTCCGCATGGCCCTCACCTCTAAAAACAAAATTGGGTTCCTTACTGGTGTTATTCCTATCCCAACCCCTGATGATCCTACCTATCCTAGTGTTGCAACACCTTGTTAATGTCATGACTCATAAATTCTGTCTTTCCTTCGATTGCACAAAGCATCATCTATTTGGATCGTGCGATTGATGTTTGGAATGATTTATGAGAACGTTTTTCTCAATGCGACCTTCTGCGCATTACAGAACTCCAGGAAGAGATTGATGCCTTAAATCAAGGCTTTCTCACGGTCAGAGATTTTTTTACTACTCTGTAGGCGTCTTGGGAAGAACTTGACAATTTTCGTCCTTTTACTTGTGACTGTCAGGCTCGTCTTTACCATCAGCAAGATTTTATCATCCGATTTCTCAAAGGTCTCGATGACAGATTCAATGTTTTTCGCTCTTAAATCTTGCTAATGGATCCTCTGCCCTCTGTTAACAGGGTCTTTTCCATGGTCATTCAGAACAAGCGACAACATGCGGCCGTGCTTTCCCCTCTCAATGTGCCCAATGAATTTGCAAATAATGTCGATTCCAAGTTTCCTCCTTTAGCTAACGCCACTGACACACGTTCTTTTACTGGTAAGACTCGCGCAGGTGGCCAAGTTCAACAACCCAGATCTTCAAAGGTGTGTGTGTATTGTAAAAGAACAGGGCACACTGTTGACGTTTGCTACAGCAAACATGGTTATCCTCTTGGGCATCCACGTTACCCAGGTCGCCCGCGTTTTCACAACCCCAATGGTGGTTCTTCTTCTGGTTTTTCCTCTATCAACCACACCATCACAACCCATGATCAGTCCTCTGCACCGCAACACTCTGTGGATCAACAACATGGATCAGGTCTCAATTTTACTCAGGCCCAATATCAACATTTGATGTCTCTGCTCCAACAAGCCTCAGGTAGTACCAACAGCAATAAGCCCCACCTTTCCACTCGAGCCAATCTTATCCAGCAAGGCCTAAATAATTTTTCTAATTCCAATGGTAACATGTCTTTTATTTTTTGCAATATCACACCACAAACCTCTCATGTCCTTTATTTTAATTCATCACATAATTCTTCCTCTTGGATTGTTGATTTTGGAGCAACTGACCACATTTGTTGCTCTCTAAAAAATTTTTAAGCTTTTTCAAAAATAAAACCCATTAATATTCATTTAACGAATGGCTCCATAGTCGCTTCACATTATGCTAGTTCTGTCCATTTTACTCCAGATTTTATAATCTATAATATGCTTTATGTCCCAGATTTTAGTTTTAATCTTTTCTCTATTTCAAAGTTTCTTTCAAGTCTCAATTATAAACTAACCTTTTCAGGCTTTTTATGCCAAATACAGGAAGTGAGCACAATGAGGATGGTTGGTTTGGCTAAGCTTCATCAAGGTCTCTACCACCTAGTTACTACTCAGGAAAAATCCAACCTCACTCCTCATGTCCCTTCTGTCAACCATTTTTCACCTTTCTACCATCAACAATAATAATCTTTGGCATTTTCGCTTAGGACACTTGTCAGACAAAAGACTCAATGTCTTACATGAGCAATTTCATTTTATTTCAAAGCATATTACCAAACCATGTGATATCTGTCACTTAGCCAAACAAAAGCAATTGTCCTTTTCTACTAGTAATAGTAGAGCTTCAAAAATATTTGATCTCATTCATTTGGATATTTGGGGTCCTTTCTCTAAGGTTTCCATTCATGGCCACAAGTATTTCCTCACCATTGTTGATGACTTTAGTAGATTTACTTGGGTTGTTTTGTTAAAGACAAAAGCGGATGTCCAAATTAATATTCAGAACTTCATTGCCTTAGTTGAAACCCAATTTGACTCAAAAATAAAAATTCTTTGTTCTGACAATGGTCTTGAATTTTTATTAAAGGATTTTTATGTTTCAAAAGGTATTATTCACCAAACAAGTTATCCTTACACACCTCAACAAAATGGTAGAGTTGAATGTAAACACCAACATATTCTTAATGTTGCCCATGCTCTTATGTTTCAATCTGATATTCCAAATAATTTTTGGTCCTATGCCATTAAACATGTTGTCTTTCTCATAAACCGGGTTCCCTCACCCGTTATCAAAAATAAAACACCTTTTGAATTATTATTTAATAAATAACCTGATTTTTCCATTATCAAGGTTTTTGGCTCTCTTTGTTATGCTTCCACCCATCCTCCTCATAAAAAATTTGATCCACGATCTAGACGTGGTGTTTTTCTGGGTTTTCAAAATGGAACAAAAGGTTACATTATTTTGGATTTAGATTCTAGAGAAATTTTTTTGTCCAGAAATGTCATATTTCATGAGACCATCCTCCCTTTTCAGAGGCCTAACTCCCTCACTTCTAACACCACCCCTCATCATCTTCCTGAACCATCCATACCTTTTCCCAAAAATAGCTACCATCATGCTGACCCAATTTCCCTAGATTTCTTACCTTCTTGGCCCAATCCCTCAAACCCCAATCTTACCCCCTTGACACCACACACGTTATCCCCTATGCCCTCCTCCAACCCTTCATCATCCATGACTCATCCCAACTCATCCTTATCATCACCTTCCTTGCCCAGCTCACCCACGACCAACAATTCTTCCCCCACACCATCAATCCCTCAACTGCGGCGTTCAACTCGCATCCCTCAACCGTCCACTTGTCTTCGAGATTTTGTCTGCAACACCTTCAGTACTTCGTCAGAACAACCATCCTCAAAGTGTGCACATCCCATTCAAAAGGTAATTTCTTATTCTCAGTTACCTCTATCTAATCACAAATCTATCATGTCCCTTTTTTCTGATACTGAACCTTCTACCTACAAAGAGGCTGTTCAAAACCCCTGTTGGACAGAGGCAATGAAAGCTGAAATTGATGCTTTGAATTTAAATAAGACTTGGGACATTGTTGTGCCTCCTCTTGATGTTAAACCCATAGGATGCAAATGGGTTTACAAGATCAAACACAAAGCTGATGGTAGTATTGAACGCTACAAGGCACGTCTTGTTGCCAAAGGGTTTTCTCAAATTGAGGGTATTGATTACATGGAGACCTTCTCCCCTGTGGCAAAAATGACTACAATTCGTGTTGTCCTGGCTCTAGCTTCAATCAACCGCTGGCATCTGTAGCAATTAGATATTAATAATGCTTTCTTGCATGGTGATTTAACAGAAGACGTTTACATGACTATCCCTCCTGGTATTTATGGTTATTATAGTTCCCATTGCTGCAAACTTCGCAAGTCTTTATATGGACTAAAGCAAGCTAGTCGTCGTTGGTATGAAAAACTTTCTCTTCTTTTGTCTTGTGGATATTAGCAGGCCTAGGCGGATCACAGCCTTTTTATTAAAAGTGATGGTGCAGATTTCACAGCTTTGATAGTATATGTTGATGATATCGTTTTAGCTGGTAATTGTTTGCATGAAATTGATACTATTAAGCAGGTCCTAAATTCTAAATTTCACATTAAGGATTTAGGGGATCTTAAGTATTTCTTGGGTCTGGAAATTAATGTATCAGATGCTGGAATTTCTATTTGTTAACAAAAGTATTGCTTAGATTGTTATCTGATTGGTATACTGGGCTGCAAACCTTCTACTACTCCAATGGATTGCTCACTTCGCCTTCATGATGACTCAAGTGCGCCATTGTCTGATCCTCTCTCTTATAGGCGTTTGATTGGTCGATTACTTTATCTTACAAGTACGCGTCCAGACATCACTTTTCCTGTCCAGCAACCAAGCCAATTTATAGCTAACCCCACTCAAATTCACTTCCAGGCTGCCATGTGAGTTCTTAAGTATCTTAAAGGTTCTCCCAGTAAAGGCCTTCTGTTTAGGCGTGATTCTTCAGTTCATGTTATGGGATTCAACGACGCAGATTGGGCTACCTGTGTTGATTCTCGTCGATCAGTTACAGGATATTGCATCTTCCTTCGAAATTCTTTGGTTTCTTAGAAAACCAAGAAACAAACCACGATATCTAGATCTTCTTCGGAGGCCGAGTATAGGGCTCTTGCTTCCACTACATGTGAGTTACAATGGCTCATTTATTTACTGTATGATCTGCGAATTTCTTGTAACATCCTAAAAATAGGATTTATTATTAAAAAGTGGTTTAAAGGGGGATTTAAAGGAAAATAGGAGATTAATTTGAACAATTGTCAAAATGACGAACACGTCCCTAACAATTGCCGTAATGACCAATGTGTCCCTAAATCATTTAAAATGCAAATTTCCTTCTCTTTTCCTCATTATTTCTTCGTGAACTTCAGAGAAGGTGAGAAACTTGTTTCTACTTCCTTCTTGTTTTCCAATTAGTCATACTAACTTGTTTCTTCTTCAATTTCTTCTCAAATTCATCCAATTAAAGTGAAAATTAAGCTTCCTTTCCTTTCTTTTTCATGTGGGCAGCCACGGATTGAGAGAGAAAGCTTGGAATTATTCACTTTAAGGTAAATTGAAGAATACCCACCATGGGTTTTAGTTTAATCTTGCTTCCATCTTTCAATTCATGTAATTTTGTGAATTTTGAAGCAATTGGAAGCCATTGATTCAGGTGGACAGCCCTATATCAAGGGAGATAGCTTGAAATTCTTTAACTCAAGGTGATTTGATGAGTTTTTGTCATATGTTTTATTATAACATAGCTTGCACCTTTCAATTCTTATAAATTTAAGGATTTTGAAGCACTTTAAAGTTATTGGCAATGGTAGGCAGCTTTAGGATTTTCTAGAACCTTGGGTTTTCATGAAAAAGAGAGTTAGAATGGTTCTAGATTATTAATTCCATAAGATTGCAGCTTATTAAGTGTCGTTTCAATGAATTAAGGTAGTTTCAGAAGGTTTCAGAGTGATTCGGAGCTTGGAGCTTGATTCAGAGGTGAGTTTCGAAGTTAGCATCTTGGTTCGGTGAGTCGTAACTTGCCAAAATAGCCATATTTTAATTATTCTTTACTTAGCTAGCGGTATTTATGTCAAATATAAGGTTAAAACCAAGTATCATGAAATCTAGGAAGTTGTCAGATTTAAGGAATCAAGGTTGAAGCTTGCGATTAGAGGTTCGTTAGTATTCAATTGATCGAAGAGCTTCTAGGATTCTCTATTCGAGGTAGGGGGAGCGTTTACATTTTAAATGTATAGTTTATGAACAGATTCAGGATAATATTATTGTATTTAATGAGAAATCCTGAATATATATATATATATATATATATATATATATGTGTGTGTGTGTTATGTGTGACATATTTGTGATGATTGTGATATTTCCATTCATATGATATTGATGTTGAGATATTGAATTTGGTATGAGAAATGAATTGTATGTGTAAATTTATGATTATTCCTATGCATGAGATGCAGTAGGAAATATGATGTTGATATGTGATTGATGATGATGATATGAATGTTATTCATGAAATATATCATGATGTATGAATGCATGGGATGCATTTGATAAGCATGGGATGCTTGTGTATTGAACAAATATGAAATATGATGTGGTTTCGAGGATTCCACAAAAAGACCTTGGGTGTGACTCAAGGCAAAAACCTCTTGAGCGGGGCTCGGGGTTTAGCCCGTGACACTACCGTTGTCGCTGAGAGTGATTGTGTCACGTGAAAGGGCAAACGGTTTAGTACCAGTAAAATGGTTGGATCAGCTGAGAGCTGAGTATATGGCTGAAAGCCAGTGTTGCAACACAAATTAAAACTTAATAATGGATCCAATTGATTGAGCATGTTTTATGCATTGATGAATGTTGTTGAGAACAACATGATTACATCATTATTTGAGAATATATGAATGAATGAAATGTGATGAGATTTATATGATAGTGAATATGATTTATATGTGTTAGTAAATTGGATATCTAATCTGATTCAATAACTGTCATTTAACATGTATTATGTTCACCCCTATTTGTGGTTATTTTTACAGTGGATATAGAACGCAGCGATGGTATATGAGGTCACTCAGCATGCATGGAGCATTATGTATATATATGTATGGTACATGATGCACATAGTTGTTTTGTAGTAGCCTTGGCCGGCTCCTATGTATACCTACTTTGTTATGTGTATGGGAGTGTGTATAGATGAATATGTGACAGGGCCCGCAAGCGCACGGGTTATGTCGCGTAATATAAAAGATTATCGTTCTCCACAGGGACTGTGTTCAAAGTACCAGCATATTGAAATTTAATTATCCACACAATTGATTTTTAAGGTTTTTGTAAAAACAAACACAATTTAAAAATCTAAATTTAGAAACAAAATTTACTTGACACTTAAAAAAAATCAGAGTTGAGAGTATCTTGGGATTTCGGGGGATCAAGACTCTATTTTATGTTAATGAATTTTAACTTTTCATAAATAAGAATCGAATTAAGTTTTTCAAGGCAAATTTTCCAAAAGCTAATTAATATATTCCTCTCGGAATCCTATTAATGTACCTAACCTATGGAAAGCGCTGCTTAATCCTCAGAAAGGCCCATTATCGTTTAAAATCCCTTTTATTTCCTCAAAAGAATTTTGATTACTTTCACGGTTTTACCGAGGTCACAAAAAGCATTTCAAAAATCTTAGGCTTAGTTCAAAAACTTTCCAGTAATAATAAATCTCTCGATTCTATTAATTACTTAAACTTACTAATATACCCGCAAGTATACAGTTTTATCACTTAGGTTCTTGTTAGGAATGACTAAGAGCATTGAGCATTTTTTAAACTAAATGGAAAACAGAAATTTATTTAATTCCAAGTCAAAATAACATTAATATAAAATATTATCATACCCCCTTTATCCCAAGATAATTAATTTAGCTACTCATGAAATAATTCAAATTCATATAAATAATGGAAAAATAAAACATACAAGACATGGTAAAAAATAAAGACTTACGGGTTTCTCCAAAAGCTCAGAATAATTTACCACTGTATTTCCTTGTTGCAATATTTCTCCATCGATTACAAATTTAAATAACTCACTTTTACAATTCACAACTCTTAAAATAAAATAAAGAAAAAGAAAATAAAAAGAGAAATTAAAACGAAAAAGAAAGGAAAAGGAACGAAGAAGAAAAAAGAAAGAAAGAAGTGAAAGACGGAAGAAGAAAAGAAGAGAACGAAAAAGAGAAAGGAGAGAAAAGAGAAGGAATTAAAGTAAAGAAATTAAAGGAGAACTAATGCTAATTTCTGCTGTGGTGGTGCTGTCCGTGTTCCCTTTTATAGGCAAAGGAAGGGAAGAAGTCAGCTTGGAAAACGCGTTGCCAGTTGGAGATTTTCGGTGCATGTGAGTTCCAGTTGTGCCAACTTGTTTATTTTTTAATATTTTCAATAATTCGGTGCTTGGATTTAGTGATGATTGGTGTAGGTGGAGAAATTCCGAGTGGAAAGGTGCTGTTTTTCCTCAAGACTGAGTGAAAGCTTGCTGTTTGGTGTTGGTTGCTTGCTGAGTGGTTGGATGGTTGAGTTGCTAGACGTTGTTCAGAGAGGACGGTGTTATTGGATGGAGCCGGTGTTTAAATTAGATAGGACGGTGTTGGTTTGGGACGGTGTGGAGAAGAGAGTGTTGATGGAGAGTCGGTGTGTTGATGGTGAAGAGACTGGACGTTATGGGCTGGACGGTGTGGAATTGATGGAGTCGGTGTTGAGTTGAGGGGACGGTGTGGAGAGGAGTGTGTTGCTGATTGATCCGGTGTGGCTGTGAAGAGTTGGAAGGAGTCGGTATGGTGATCCGGTGTTGGAGCCTGTGTAGTCGTTGTGAAGACCATTGATGCTAACCTTCATTTCGCTTAAGCGAGAGTTTCTCGCTTAAGCGAAAATACTCCAGTAGCTCAATGTCCGTCTTTCGCTCAAGCAAGAGTTGAAGGAAACCATCTCGCTCAAGCGGAGAAAGGTTCGCTCAAGCGAGAGGTCTTGTTTCACTGTTTCACTCGGAATAACCTTGTTCGGATTTGCTTGGGGAGTAATTCAGTCGTCTCTTTCTTCACTCCTTGATCCATTCGGACACGTTTACTCAGAAGTCTAACTTGCATTCTCACTCGGAATTGCCTTAACCGTCATGCAGCCCATTCGGTTATCTTCACTCGGTAAGCGGATATACCTTTCACTCAGAAATTTGAACTTGAAAGACTCTGGAAATGCAACTTTCTGCCCCAATTCACTCGGAAGTTCCTTCTTTGGAATCATCTCACTCAGGCTTAGTGTGAAACTTGAGAGTCTGCCCGAGTGTGATTCATTTCCGGTCGGATTTTTCCTTGCTTAAGACACTACTCGAAAATGCCTTGTTCCGGTTGAGAATGCCATTTTCTCCGAATGAAACCACTCGGATTCCTCCTTATTCAGCACTTATTCATTCAGTGGCTTCTATCTGCTCGGAATCAACTCACTCGGGACAGATTTGCCCAGAAAAGCATTTGTTCCCCAATCATTCCTGCTTCAGTCAGCATTCTTTCACTCAGATTATTTGCAATCAGAAAACTCCCACTCGGATTCACTTCAATCAGCAATCCTTTCACTCGGAGAATAGCTTTGGACATATTTATTGGAGGTTAGTCCCCTTTTTTCACTCGGAATGGACGCAGTCGGGGAAGCTTCCACTCGGAATCACCTCCAACCGAGACTTATTCCTTTTCAGCATTGAACCTCCAACAGAGTCAGCCATTTATCACTCGGAATGGCTTTGACAGGGAACTTTCCACTCGGATTCTGCTCCAACAGCGAATATTCCACTCAGAAAAGCTCCATTTTGAGTCGGAATTCAGCATTTTGAGTCGGAATTCAGCATAAAAAGAGAGTTCTTTCTACTTTGGGTTTGTTCTTCTTGTTTCTTTATCATTTTATGGTCGTTTTTCTCATGTTATTGACCCTTTATTACCTTAATTTCTGTAAAATAACATACCCAAGTAGAATATAGTGGAAAGAAAGCAAAAATCACAATAAATAAAGGAAATATAGTGGATAATGATTAAAATCCTAAGCAAACTAGATCTATTTTATTGTGTTATAAAGCACTTATCAAAATACCTCAAACCAAAGCATTGCTTGTCCTCAAGCAATCACCATATTCACAAGATAAAATACAGAAAACACTAAGCTTAATAAACTAAGGAATCCAAAATAGAGAAAAAGATTTATTCAAATGCCAATTTTAATTTATGTGAATCAATTTTCAATGTCAAGACTTGAGATACTCTTCTCACAATTTTCACTCAAGTGTTTCAAGGTTTGTGTATCTCTCAAATCATCATAGTCAAAAAACATTACCATAAGCTTGTTAATAAACCAGAAACTCCACAGTTTAGATAGAAAATATGTCAAAGTCTAAAGGTCTTTCAAAGGTTGTAACGTGGCCTTGGGTTGTATTGTCAAGGTAGGAATTTCAAGAAAAATGGAATACAAAAGGGCTTTAACAGTCATGAATGATTCAAATTATCATCATAAATTTAACAGAGCAAATTTTTGAATTTTTATGAACTTTTTTGGAATTCATTCAATATCATCCTTTTGATTTTCTTTTTTCTTTTTCTTGTTTTTCTTTACATTCAATACATATTTTTCTTAAGTCCTTTTTTATTTCTTTGCTCCACTAAATTTCCAACTTTTTCACCATTAAGAGAATATCAGTCAATGAAAGGTTTCAAAGAAAAATTTTCACTTTTAGGCTCAAAAGGGGCAACTAGGGGTCAAATTGTGCAAAAATTCTTAGGCTTAAGAATAAGACCTAATTGTGCCTTTATCATCCTAAGACATATAATCAAAAAAACATTTTGAATCGGTTGAAAAACAAGTTCTAGAATATTAATGACTATGAGATGATTCAAATTATCATCATAAATTTAACAGAGCAAATTTTTGAATTTTTATGGACTTTTTTGGAATTCATTCAATATCATCCTTTTGATTTTCTTTTTTCTTTTTCTTGTTTTTCTTTACATTCAATACATATTTTTCTTAAGTCCTTTTTTATTTCTTTGCTCCACTAAATTTCCAACTTTTTCACCATTAAGAGAATATCAGTCAATGAAAGGTTTCAAAGAAAAATTTTCACTTTTAGGCTCAAAAGGGGTAACTAGGGGTCAAATTGTGTAAAAATTCTTAGGCTTAAGAATAAGACCTAATTGTGCCTTTATCATTCTAAGACATATAATCAAAAAAACATTTTGAATCGGTTGAAAAACAAGTTCTAGAATATTAATGACTATGAGATTCACTCAATCAAGAAAATATGGGTTTTGAAAATTTGTTTGATAAGTAACCTATTTTGGCTCAAGTCTAATCATGGAAAGTCTTTTCAAAGAAAATTTTAATCACATAAAGTTCAGTTAAGCATTTATTTGGCATTTAAACAATCAAAATTTGAAAATTTTACTCAAAATTTTAGGGTCCTTAGATACTTTAGCCTTATGTTCAATGTAACTTTATCATGCAATCATGGTAAATTACAAGATGATAAACAAAGCGAGGAAAACACGCATGCATGAAAAATATAACAATCACATAACGTAAACAAAACAGTTAAGTTTTCTTACCTACCACCCCAAACCAGAATTTGACATTGTCCTCAATGTTAAAATGGATGATAAAAGGATAAGAAAACTTACCTGGAGTAACCCCAAACCAGGATTTGACATAGTTGTTTTTGTTTTTTTTTTGTAAAATAAAAATAAAGACATGGGGTTATCTCCCCACAAGTGCTAAGTTTAACGTCTTCAGCCAGACTCTATCCCTCAATCATAGTCAAGAATCGATTAGGGCCTAGAAACTTATACCTTAGTATGGAAGGTAAAGATTTAAGTTCAACATTTGGGCTCACCATGACCTCAGTGTCATGTCTCAGTGGTATGTTACCTTCACTGCTTTTTGATGTTCCTGTAAACTTATTCAGAAAAATAGATTCAAGTGGGTCATTAAAAAGAGTTTCATCCTTCACCACTTGGTCAACAATTTCAATTCCATAGCAAACATCATTAAAAGGTTTTTCTAAAACATTTTTCAAGTTGAAGTCAACCTTTTGGTCTCCAATAGTTAGAGACAACTTACCATTCTTAACATCGATAACAGTACCTGCAGTTGCTAAAAATGGTCTGCCTAAAATAATAGGAATTAAAGAATCTTCGTCCATTTCAAGCACAACAAAGTCAGCAGGTATAAAAAATTTTCCTATCTTAATAGGAACATCCTCTAAAATTCCTACAGGATATTTGATAGATCTATCAGCCAACTGTAAAGATATCTTAGTAGGTTTCAGCTCACCCAATCCTAATTTTTCAAAAATAGATAAAGGCATTAAACTAACACTAGCTCCTAAATCACATAATGCCCTATCTATTGTCATGTTACCAATCATACATGGGATAGAGAAACTACCTGGATCCTGAAGCTTAGGTGGTAGCTTCTTTTGAATTAAAGCACTACATTCTTCAGTAAGTGCCACTGTACCGTCTTCTTCCAGCTTTCTTTTGTTGGACAAAATATCCTTTAAGAACTTCCCATAGATAGGCATTTGCTGCAAAACATCTATGAAGGGAATATTGACATACAATTTCTTTAAAACATCAAGAAACTTACCAAATTGTTTGTCCAACTTTGCTCTAGCCAGGCGCTGAGGAAATGGAATAGGAGGTTGATATGGCTTAACCTCTTCTTTTTTTTCTTGTGGTTTTTCTTCTTTATTCATCGGGTGAGATAGAGATTCATCCAATTTCTTTTTCTCCCCAGTCTTGCCAACTGGACCATCATATTGAGTACCACTCCTAAGAGTGATAGCCATGGCATGGTTGGAAGGTCTAGCCTCAGGTTTCCCAGGAAATGTTCCTGGCGTTCTTTGAGAGTAGGAGGCTTGTTGGGCAATTTGATTCTCCAATATTTTGTTATGGGTGGCAAGAGAGTCCACCTTTGAAACTAAGTTCTTTATTGCATTGGAGAACTCATTATTCTGCTTCTGTTGAGTAGCTACAAATGTCTCCATTAAAGACTCTAGTTTTGATTTCTGTGGAATGTAGGGTCCTTGTTGCGGGTTGTAGTTACTTTGGTTACCTTGGAATTGAGGTGGCCTATTTTGGAAGCCAGGTGGACCTTGAGGAGGTCTATAGTTACCTTGATAATTTCCACTATAGTTTCCAATAGCATCCACCTGGTGCATTTCTTGTTCTTGATTAGGGGTCATTGCTAAATGGCAATTTGTAGCTCCATGTCCTGAAACACCACAAACTTCACAAACAATATTAGTAGCACCTGTTGACCCTATTTTATCAAGTTTTAATGTTAATGCTTCAACTTTGGCAGAAAGTAGGGAAAGAGCATCAACAGAATACTTACCTGGTGTTTTATCAGGTAATCCTCTCTCAGAGTTCCACTGATGAGTGTTTTGAGCTATTTCCTCAATCAGGTTCTCAGCTTCATCAACATTTTTACTCATGAAGGCTCCTCCAGCTGCAGCATCTAAAGAGATCTTTTATGTGGAAGTTAATCCATTATAGAAAATATGGATTGTCAACCACCTTTCTATCCCATGGTGAGGACATTCTCTTAGCATCTCCCTGTATCTCTCCCAGGCTTCATATAAGGATTCATCATCTTTTTATGAAAAATTTATGATTTGTTTTCTTAACACATCAGTCTTGTTCCTTGGGTACCATTTATTGATAAAAGCACTGGACAATTGTTCCCAAGTCGTGATGGATCCTTCATGAAGAGAGTATAACCACGCCCTCGCTTTATCTCTTAAAGAGAAAGGGAAGAGTCTTAAGCGAATGGCATCATTGGTGGCTCCGTTCATCTTCAGGGTGTCACAGTATTCAAGAAAAATTTGAAGGTGAAGATTTGGATCTTCAGAGGGTAAACCTCCGAATTGGTTCTGTTGAACCATAGAGAGTAGTGAAGGCTTCAATTCAAAATTGTTAGCCTCCACTGTGGGTCTAAGGATGCTAGATCCTCTTCCATTTGTACTTGGAGCGGCAAAATCTCTTAAGGGTCTATGTTGGTCTCCCATTTGTTTTTCTTTTTGTTCTTTTTGTTGTTTTTGTTGTTTTCTCAAAGCTCTAAGGGTACGTTCTATCTCAGGGTCAAATCCTAAGTTTAGATCGACACCACGGCTTCGTCGCATAAAAAGAAAATAAATGACAAATAAAACAAATTATCACAAAAATAAAACAACAACAGATACACAAAATAAAGAACAAAATACAAAATTACAAACAAAATAAAAATAACAATAAAAATATTAACAAGTATGATCTAATCGAATTTCAATATTGCCGATATTTGAGGGACAACAGTCCCCGGCAACGGCGCCAAAAACTTGATAGGGCCCGCAAGCGCACGGGTTATGTCGCGTAATATAAAAGATTATCGTTCTCCACAGGGACTGTGTTCAAAGTACCAGCATATTGAAATTTAATTATCCACACAATTGATTTTTAAGGTTTTTGTAAAATAAAACACAATTTAAAAATCTAGATTTAGAAACAAAATTTACTTGACACTTAAAAAAAATCAGAGTTGAGAGTATCTTGGGATTTCGGGGGATCAAGACTCTATTTTATGTTAATGAATTTTAACTTTTCATAAATAAGAATCGAATTAAGTTTTCCAAGGCAAATTTTCCAAAAGCTAATTAATATGTTCCTCTCGGAATCCTATTAATGTACCTAACCTATGGAAAGCGCTGCTTAATCCTCAGAAAGGCCCATTATCGTTTTATGAAAATCCCTTTTATTTCCTCAAAAGAATTTTGATTACTTTCACGGTTTTACCGAGGTCACAAAAAGCATTTCAAAAATCTTAGGCTTAGTTCAAAAACTTTCCAGTAACAATAAATCTCTCGATTCTATTAATTACTTAAACTTACTAATATACCCGCAAGTATACAGTTTTATCACTTAGGTTCTTGTTAGGAATGACTAAGAGCATTGAGCATTTTTTAAACTAAATGGAAAATAGAAATTTATTTAATTCCAAATCAAAATAACATTAATATAAAATATTATCATACCCCCTTTATCCCAAGATAATTAATTTAGCTACTCATGAAATAATTCAAATTCATATAAATAATGGAAAAATAAAACATACAAGACATGGTAAAAAATAAAGACTTACGGGTTTCTCCAAAAGCTCAGAATAATTTACCACTGTATTTCCTTGTTGCAATATTTCTCCACTGATTACAAATTTAAATAACTCACTTTTACAATTCACAACTCTTAAAATAAAATAAAGAAAAAGAAAATAAAAAGAGAAATTAAAACGAAAAAGAAAGGAAAAGGAACGAAGAAGAAAAAAGAAAGAAAGAAGTGAAAGACGGAAGAAGAAAAGAAGAGAACGAAAAAGAGAAAGGAGAGAAAAGAGAAGGAATTAAAGTAAAGAAATTAAAGGAGAACTAATGCTAATTTCTACTGTGGTGGTGCTGTCCGTGTTCCCTTTTATAGGCAAAGGAAGGGAAGAAGTCAGCTTGGAAAACGCGTTGCCAGTTGGAGATTTTCGGTGCATGTGAGTTCCAGCTGTGCCAACTTGTTTATTTTTTAATATTTTCAATAATTCGGTGCTTGGATTTAGTGATGATTGGTGTAGGTGGAGAAATTCTGAGTGGAAAGGTGCTGTTTTTCCTCAAGACCGAGTGAAAGCTTGCTGTTTGGTGTTGGTTGCTTGCTGAGTGGTTGGATGGTTGAGTTGCTAGACGTTGTTCAGAGGGGACGGTGTTATTGGATGGAGCCGGTGTTTAAATTAGATAGGACGGTGTTGGTTTGGGACGGTGTGGAGAAGAGAGTGTTGATGGAGAGTCGGTGTGTTGATGGTGAAGAGACTGGACGTTGTGGGCTGGACGGTGTGGAATTGATGGAGTCGGTGTTGAGTTGAGGGGACGGTGTGGAGAGGAGTGTGTTGCTGATTGATCCGGTGTGGCTGTGAAGAGTTGGAAGGAGTCGGTATGGTGATCCGGTGTTGGAGCCTGCGTAGTCGTTGTGAAGACCATTGATGCTAACCTTCATTTCGCTTGAGCGAGAGTTTCTCGCTTAAGCGAAAATACTCCAGTAGCTCAATGTCCGTCTTTCGCTCAAGCGAGAGTTGAAGGAAACCATCTCGCTCAAGCGGAGAAAGGTTCGCTCAAGCGAGAGGTCTTGTTTCACTGTTTCACTTGGAATAACCTTGTTCGGATTTGCTTAGGGAGTAATTCAGTCGTCTCTTTCTTCACTCCTTGATCCATTCGGACACGTTTACTCGGAAGTCTAACTTGCATTCTCACTCGGAATTGCCTCAACCATCATGCAGCCCATTCGGTTATCTTCACTCGGTAAGCGGATATACCTTTCACTCAGAAATTTAAACTTGAAAGACTCTGGAAATGCAACTTTCTGCCCCAATTCACTCGGAAGTTCCTTCTTTGGAATCATCTCACTCGGGCTTAGTGTGAAACTTGAGAGTCTGCCCGAGTGTGATTCATTTCCGATCGGATTTTTCCTTGCTTAAGACACTACTCGAAAATGCCTTGTTCCGCTTGAGAATGCCATTTTCTCCGAATGAAACCACTCGGATTCCTCCTTATTCAGCACTTATTCATTCAGTGGCTTCTATCTGCTCGGAATCAACTCACTCGGGACAGATTTGCCTAGAAAAGCATTTGTTCCCCAATCATTCCTGCTTCAGTCAGTATTCTTTCACTCAGATTATTTGCAATCAGAAAACTCCCACTCGGATTCACTTCAATCAGCAATCCTTTCACTCGGAGAATAGCTTTGGACATATTTATTAGAGGTCAGTCCCCTTTTTTCACTCGGAATGGACGCAGTCGGGGAAGCTTCCACTCGAAATCACCTCCAACCGAGACTTATTCCTTTTCAGCATTGAACCTCCAACAGAGTCAGCCATTTATCACTCGGAATGGCTTTGACAGGGAACTTTCCACTTGGATTCTGCTCCAATAGCGAATATTTCACTCGGAAAAGCTCCATTTTGAGTTGGAATTCAGCATTCTGAGTCGGAATTCAGCATAAAAAGAGAGTTCTTTCTACTTTGGGCTTGTTCTTCTTGTTTCTTTATCATTTTATGGTCGTTTTTCTCATGTTATTGACCCTTTATTACCTTAATTTCTGCAAAATAACATACCCAAGTAGAATATAGTGGAAAGAAAGCAAAAATCACAATAAATAAAGGAAATACAGTGGATAATGATTAAAATCCTAAGCAAACTAGATCTATTTTATTGTGTTATAAAGCACTTATCAATATGTAGTGAACTAGATAGTTGACCGCTTCAATTCGAAGCCTAGAACTTATTTTGAATATATAGTTTGGTTTATGATGGATAATGGTACTTACTTGAGGTTATGGAAAAGTGGAGACCATGGATGGTCCCACCATTTGCATATGAGTTTGATGACCAAGAATTATGGACTTATACATGATGTTTTGTTGATGCATCAATGTCCAGGAACTGTTCTTGAATGAGATATAGCAGTGGCTAGATGACAAGTTCATGAAAATGTAGTGTTTATATGGTTTTTCATGCATTATTGAGCAATCGAGATGGTCAAATATTAAACAAGGAGGAATGAATGTTCTCGAACAGTTGCAATAGTTACTATGCATGATTTTTGACTTGTAGAAACTGGAATAGGTCATTTTTAGTAAGAATTGACCCTTGAGTTGCATAAAAGCGCCTTAAAACGAGCTAAACGCATTTATGCGTATAAATCTCTCATTTTTAGGAATTTGTGAGTGTGGCTAGTGGCTATACATCATAAATAATGTATGTTAGTTAGTGTCAAAATTTGATGGTCATTGGACTCCATATGAAAAAGTTAGAGTGTTTAGAAGTTGAAAATATGGATTATTTTTCATATAGAATGTTAGAAAATGCATAAAACTACCTTATAGCTTAGATTTTGATGGGGAAGGAATTTGGGCATGAAACTTTTCCACATTGTAGATGATAGGGGTAGGTGTATTATGTATGAAATTTCATGAATTTTGGAGTTAATTAGCCTAGTGAAATGATGACCCAAAATTGCTAAAAACAGGGCACAAAAAGCTGCCGGAACAACTGCTGTCGAGTCACCGGGCCTACCTACACTGGCCTGGGCGTTGGCACGCTGGATGGTTAATCACTGGGCATGGGTACGCTGGTCACTGGGCGTAATCACGCTGGCTGGTCTACTGAAAGCTTTTGGATTTTCTTCGTTTTTCTTGATTTCCTTGCTGTTTTTGGCCCTTTTGGGTATCTTAATGACATTTTTGGCCTCCGACTTCTTCATGAAACTTGTAGATAATTATGTTATGGAGGTGTAAAAATTGGTCTTACCTCAATTGGAGTTTTCTAACCTTCATGAGGTGTTAAATAGCGGACCCGCTACGCGGTAAAATTCAAATTTAAGAGGGTTTTAAACCCGACTTTTTATGATTGTTAAATTGGGACTAATAGATGATATTTGTGACATGTCTCACTATTTTTTAAGACTAAAATGAACATTTTTCATATGTTTTAGTGTTAAAATTTGTTATAAGCCTTTTATTAACCAAAACTCAGTTGTTTGAACTACAATTAAATTATGAAAAAATTTTCTTGAGTTTTTAGGCTTGTTTTAGTAATTAAGGTTGTTTTATTTCTTGCTTGAAGCAACCTATCCTGTATTGTGATAATCAAAGCGCCCTTCATATTATTGCTAATCCAGTCTTTCATGAGCGTACTAAGCATCTGGAAATCGATTGTCATCTTGTTCGCGAGAAAACTCAATCAGGCCTTATGCAATTGCTCCCTGTTCTTCCTCTAACCAACTTGCTGACATGTTTATAAAGGCCCTTCCTCCTTGTCTATTCACTGTTAATCTGTCCAAGCTGAAGTTGTTTGACATTCTCACACCTCCAGCTTGTGGGGGGAGGGGTAAAACAAAAGAAGCCCAATGCTTTCTTGGTCCAATCCATTCCTTAACCTTTGGCATATTCTTTAGTATATTCTTAGCTTTCTTTTGCTGTAAATATCAGTAGATTCTAGATACTATTAGCTGTATTTTGTAGCTTTTTCTTTATTCCTTTATTTGTTTTGTCCTTGTTATTGCTTATCCAAATAGGATCTCCCATTGTATATATATTGCCTTCATTGGGATAATAAAGCATATATGAAAATTGCATCATTCTCTTGTCTTTACACCTCTGTCCTTTTCTCCTTTTAATGTACTTAAAATTACATTAATGCCCATATCTGCGTGTAATGGCGGATGCACACGTACTTCGGTGGGTTAAAAAAAACATTGCATGTATGTTTAATAAATTTTATTTTGTGTTCCCGTAATTTTATGTTTTTACTCTCACTTAATCTAAAATTTGATATATATTCAAATAGAGTAGGACCCAGTCATTTGTTTTTATAGTTTTGACAACTTAAAATTTATTCCGTTATCTTTTTTATAAGTTTCTCAAATAAAAATGTTATAATATTTTTTATAAGCTCCTAAAAAAATTAGAAATATTTATTGTAATTTTTTCTAATTTATTCTTAAGATTTTTTTTTTCAAATTCATATAGTTAATATAGTATGGTGAAATTTGACTTTAAATTAGGATACAATTAGAAATATAAAACTATTTTTTATCAAATTAAAATAATGATTTTTTTTATAATTGTGTGTATATAAAAATAGGGGTTTATAAAAAATAACGGGGAATATTTTTGTTTATGTTATGTTAGAATTTGAATCATTGCCAACTAAGACCTTTCTTTAGAAACTAGTTAAATAGCAAATGTTAAGGGCTTTGTTTATTCGTAATTCAATTGGTTAAATAATTTTTTAGATTGTATATTGGGTTGATTGTTTTTCTTCAATATGTATTCTTTATAATTTTGTGGGATACTATATGTTTTTAATAATATTATCTTCACTATTTTCAAATTAAAAAAACTCATTACTTAAGATTGTGCTTATACTGTGAATTTTTTTTAATTAAATTCTTAGAATTATCTAATTTTTTACTTAAAATACTTTGTTTGATTTCGTTATTTCATAGTTGTTATTAGCGATTCATTTATAATTTATTGAGTTTATTATTCACTTAAAAGTGGAAATGTTTGACTATATTTATTACACCTTTGTATTTTTATCATATGACATGATTGTAATATTTTAAAATAAAAATACCATTTTAGATGACTTAAATTTTAAAGTAGAAATATGTTACTAAAAATATTATATTTATTACACCTTTGTATTTTTTTTCGTGTTATGATTGCATTATTTTTTTATGTTATATTTTGTTTCATAGTACAATGTAGTGTATACTTTGAAAACTGTATAATTTGATCCACATACGGAGATAATTGGAAGTTTACCTTAAATTACATTGATATATGTATGATGGTTGCAATTTTTAGGGAATCCTTAGTGGATGAACGGTGAAAATACAATGATTCCCATTAGTCTTGCAAATTACGTGTTTTATAGTAATAATAGACAATTAAAATGATTAATTAATTACCTTTTGATGTGTAGAATCAATACTTCGAAGCAGTAGTAGTAGAGCTGGCAAAATGGGCTAGCCTGCATGGGTTGGCCCGAACCGCCCGCAAAAATATAGTGCAAGGGCCTAAAAGTAAAATTTAAAATTAATAAGCAAGAAAAAAAGTCCTACCTTAAAAAAGTCCAAAAAAATGGGCCGAGTACGGGCCGGCCCGAATATTTTTTTAAAAAATTATAGGGAGTTTCTCTTTTAGTTAGAATTTTTCTTCCTTTTTTTCTACTTCCCATCTCACCGTATGTGTCGAATATGGACTTTTGCATACTTTTGTTATGAACTTTAATGATAAATATTTATGAAATGTTTTAAAAAAATATTACAAATGTTCGTAGTTGTTCCGCAAAAAAATGTTATGTAGTTTTATTTTTTTGGATAGTGTAACAGCCCAATTTTTTTAGCGGTAATTAAATAGTGAAAAAATTAAAGTTTCTCAGAGAAATAAGAAATGAATCCTAGAAAATAGAAAATTTAATTATGAATACAAGGATATTTTTAGTCTGACTTAAAATGGAATTAAACGAGAATGGAACGTAGAATAGAATAATAAAATAAAATAAAATTCTTCTACAGTAAAATGCTACAGTAAAATGCTACAGTCATTCTGTTATTTCTACAAAATTCAAAACCTCTTTCCCAAACTTGAAGCTTGCACAAAAAAGGGAAAGATGAGAACAAAGCAACAACAACAATAATAATAAATAGAAACCAAAAAGGGTGTTCACACCGAGCCAGAAAAAGCTTCACTTAAGAAATGAGCCATTTTTTCAACTCGAATCACCTAAAACCCACCTCGAGCCAAGTTGGCTCACGGGTTGCAATCCATTTTGATGCCTCTACCATGGACCACCATCTCATCAGCTAAGATTGTGAAATTCTTTTTCCAAAGTTTGGTACAAAGGTTTAGGATATTAAAGAACATAGTTATAGATAATGAAACCTAGTTCATGCATAAGGGATTGAGACTTGCTAGAAGGATTCTAAAATAAATAACATTTTGCCTTAGTAAAGCATCCCCAAACTAACCAACAAGTTAAGGAAGTTAGGAAATTCTTCTTTAAGGAATTAAGAAAATGATGGAGAATGTAAAAGGAAACTAGTATCATCCCAAGCAGATGTTAAACTACTTTACATAGTACCACATAGAAACTCTTTATTGACTTACATTCAAAGTAAACATCGTGGTTTTGATTAAAATTAGGGAGCCCTCGTGGTGGTAGCAATACCCTACATATGACAGTGACACCTTGTTACCCAAGAGCCTAGACTTTATAGATGAAGAAGAAGAAAGGAAAAGTAGAGAGAGTTAGCTATGGAACAACAAAGAGCATAATGATACAAAGTAAGAGCTAGGCCAAAAAGCTTTGCAGGAGGGAGTGCCAACATTGGGTTGAAGAACACCAAAGAGGGGAAACTAACATGTAATCGAGAAGATCTATATCAAGTAATCCAAACAATACAAAAGGCAAGTTATTCTTTAGAAACATTGAAAAGATACCAGGAACTCAAAACAAACTCAACTTATGGATATATCATAGTTAAAATTTTATAGCATAAGTACTCTTTTTCATATCACCAGGTTTTATCCTATTGGATTTTACCGAGGATGTTTTAATAAGGCTCGTAGAAGTCATCATTAATAAAATGAAAAAATTATTCAGGAAATTTTGCAAAATGCTTTTAATATGATAACCGGAGAAGCTAGCCATAAAACTAGTTGTGGTAGAATCCATATTCATCCCATGACTAAGGATTTAGGCTTAGTAGGACCCTTAAGATCCATAGTAGGTGTGACACCCTCATTTATAGGGAAAAAATTTTCTCGAATTAATTAGAAAATAACCTGGATCCATAATAAAAACACTCCCTTATATGAAGATAAGAGAGCTGGCCCCATGGCCAAGAAGAAAAGACAGGGAAGGCAAAGGAATTAAAACCATTCACACGGAAGCACCGACAGCGCCTGAGCGAACCACAATACAGCGTGCACTCGCTCAAGCGAGATCCAAATCCGCTTGAGCGAGGCCAACCAACTCGCTCGGGCGAACCACCATTCGCTTAAGCGAAACCGACCCCAAGCCTTCCAACAACACACACTCGCTGGAGCGAAGCCTTCATTCGCTGAAGCGAGAAGCCACACTCGGCATTCCCATCACTCGGTATTCGAGACAACCATTCGTTCGGTAATGACTTAGTCCACTCGGTATAAGGGATTTCCAATCACCCGGGAACTACCCCAACATTTGCCTCACTCGGCAACCCATAACTCAGTCTCTCAATTTTTATCCACAGGGTCAACATAAAGATCCACTCGGGAAATGAGGGTAATCCCACTCGGATTCCATAAAACCCCTCACTCGGGTTATCTCCCAGCCAAACACCACTCGGTGTAATTCAACCTCAAGTCACTCGGAAAACATCAACCATTAGTACTCGGCATAACAGAACTCCCTTACTCAGAGAGTACATAGGCTTCCTCTCAGCCATAAATCACTCGGTTTAATCATTCATAACCAACTCATCATCAGAGAGGTATTCCACTCGGTAACTAATATCATTGCTAACCAATACTCATTCGGCCACACACTCGGCATTCATGCCTATTCTCACTCGGATAATCCCTTAACCATTAATTACTCAGAAATAGCCTACAAAATCAATTCCACTCGGAATGATCCAAACTCCTCAACACTCAGAGGAATTACCCAAGTAATTCACTCAGACTCATCCCACACATACACACTTAGAATACATATTACCCTATTCACTCGGAATAGGTTCCCATGTTTACTCGGGATACATTCATAATTCATACACTTAGAATATAATTAATCTGAGTCATTACAACAACTCTCCTCTCGGAAGAGGATCACTCGGATTTCCACTCGGATTACTCGAATCATTCCCCACTCGGGGTTCACCATATATTCTTCACTCAGAATCCACAAAAGCCATTAACACACAGAAAGAGGCTCACACATGAGTTACACTCGGATATGGAGTCCCATACATAAGACTCACTCGGAAAAAGCAACTAAGCCACATATATTCCACTCAGGATTCATCATCTTAGAGATATTCATACAACATCGTTTCCTAGTCGGTAGGAATCATCAAATCAACATAAATTACTCATACATATATATATTCTCTAATTCCAAGTCCGACTACCACTACAGCAATACACTTCCACCAATTCATAGCCATGTTATCAACATAACATATATGTATATATATATATACGCATACACTCGGATACGTATTAACTTTATACTTTCTATTCACCAACACATTCAGTCGGTATGCACATAATACCATCACTCAAAGTATATATATATATATATATATATATATATATATATATATATATATATTAACATGCACTCGGGTTATTCAATCATCTTGTCATTATTCATTCAACATCAAGTCCTAGCTGTCCAATACATACAGCCCATGCAAAAACACATATATAGTATAGGCATACACTCGGATTCTATAACTCAGATTCCAATATAAACTTGTATTCATTATACAACAAGTTATATGAGCCGGCCAAGGCTTTAGTACATTAAATGTACTCGGAACATAAAATTATATGCACAGCCTTATTGTAAACACCCAACACTCGGGTTTAAGGCCATCACATCATCCAATCCGACCTGCGAACACTGAAAAATGGTGTAGGGGTGAGCATTACATGTTAAATGACAGATATTGGCTCGGATTAATCATAGAATCCATAACATGCCATAACATATACATCAATCAACACAACATTCACTGCCATTCAATATAGACAATCACAAACGTCTTCAATCGGGTTTCTTACCCATTTCACTCGGTTATAAAGCCTACATCCTCATCAATAATATAATCCCTCAATCGGATTTCATCTCAAATCTTACCCAATACTATATCAACAATATTCACACTCTGAGCCATGCTCAAGGAGTCTGTCCGAGCCCAGCTCCAGGACTTAGCCATGTTCACCACATGTTGTCATCTGATTGCCGATCGGTATAGGAGTCCAACACATTCCAGTGGCGAATCGGATGCATACGGTTTCATTCACTCGGCGTTCAACGCCAATGCACTCGGCATTTCATCAAGCGTCTCATTTCACGCTTAGTGCCCCAGGCACTGCCCCGAGTCCAACCCGAGGTCTTTCATCATGTACAACATTAGGACCACGTCCTCTTCACTCGGGATTACACCCTCGTGGCACCCCGCAAGGTGTTCATATTCAATAACTCAATATCACGTATGCATATAAATTCAACTCATATTCATTCGATTGCCCACTCGGAAATCTGCGTTCAACATTAAATTCATTCGGCAACTCAACAGTAATCAGATGACTCGGCTTATACCATATGCACTCGGCAATCCTATGCCATCCACTCGGCAATCACTATGCCATGAGCCTCACATTCATGGGATCCATTCGGCCTTAGCATTTCTAAGCCTCACACCATTTTATATATATAATTCCACTCGGAATCTAACACCAATAAACATCCCATGCTTTTACATATGATATTTCACTCGGATTGTCCTCTATTACTCGGATGTATCCTTTTCCATAAGCTCTCATGCTTTTATATAATAAGCCTACTCGGCATTTATCATCACAGTCCCCATTCATTCATTCATCATGATCATATGCATCAACAAGCATCATATACATTTAAATATACCATTACGCACAGGGACTAATAGAGTACTACACCATGCACTCGGCATTCATAAATTCATACATCATGCATCTCATACATATATCAAAACATTATCAAGTATATTTTCATGCATATCATGGACGGAAACAATAGCATCAAACCACGCATATCCATCATGCATATCCGGGCTACTAACCACTCGAAAATCAACAAGCAACACATCAAATATAACACATCACAGTATAAACATTTCACCCGGAAAACCGTCCATAACCTATGCATTTGAGATGCAAAGCCCCCCTTACCTGGATGAAGCTTCCAGGAGTCACATGGGCACTCAGCCCAGCCACAGCAGCAAGCCGCTCGGCAATCTAGCATTGAGAAGAGCCATCATGGCTTCCACTCGTCCCAGCAACAGGCTCACAGCCATCAATGCTCTGCTCGCAGCTTCGGAGAGCCAACTCTGCCTCCACTCAAGCCTTCAAGCCATCACACTACAAGCTCCCCTCTGCTCTCAATCATGGAGAACCAGCTCTGTCTCCACACGAGCAACATAGCCACCAAGGCTCAACCCAAAGCTGTCCCACACTCGAGCCGCACCGAGAGCTAGTCCTCACAAACAGTGGAGGACAGCCAAACCTCCATGCACCATCCATCTCTTCATCCACACAACAACACAGCCTCAAAAACAGTGGGTCATCTTCCACAAACCAAGGCACTCCACGCTGCTGGCACAGGCTCCCAACCGAGCCACAACCAGCCTCATCAACAAGAGGAAGAAGAGGAGGAACCAACCTCCAAAACACAGCACCATGCTGCCCCACATGGTTACACACAGTCACGCTGTTCACCATCACCATGCAGCTCCACTCGGGCTCAACACAACGTTGAGTGGAGGAAGAAGAAGATGAAGGAGACGAAGAAGACGAAAGAGAAGAAGAGTCTCCAGAGAGTTTTTAGAGAGAAGGGAGAGCATTTCTCTCACTCATAAGAACATACACCAAGCAAAATGGAGAGGATGAGGAGAGAAAACGTGAAGCTGAAGACTTATCTCCATGCAGCCAGCGTCTGCTCCCATTTCAATCAACATTCCATCCTCATTAATGCAATCCCATCTGCATTTAATGCAAACTCTCTCAGCAATGATTACTCCCATCCAACTAAGCCATCAACGTGGGGACCACGCGGGAAGGAAGGGAAAGGAGAGAGAGAACCGAAACTCTCTCTAATGCCACCAAGGCATTACTATTATTATTATTCAAGTTATTATTATCACTTAATAATTTGCCTAATTGGCAATTAACCTTAATCCACCATTAAATTAACAAAACCATCACCTTAATCTGGAATTTATAATTAATTAAAAAATCTGGGATGTTACAGTAGGGACCTAGCTAAGCGTATACCAACAAAATTGACTTTAAGTTTAACTCCATTAATATTAGAATTTTGAGGTCCTCTAGACCTAATTTGTCTAAGAAAATAAGAAGGACTCAATGCCCAAATCCAACTTGATACTAGGACCCCAAATCCAACTTGATATACGAAATAAAGTATTCTAAAGCCTTAAATAACAAGATACAATTCATACTAGGCGAATTGAGGTACCCTAGTTGAGATACACTACGCAAGTTAGAAGCAAATATGAAACTAATAAGTAAAAACTAAAGACAATAAATGAATTGTAAAGGAAGATGCTCATTTGTTTGTTACTTCTCTCAAGATGCATTGTGTTATTTCTCTAGGTTGACTTACTCCAACCTCCGCTCCTTAGAATCTTGGTAGAGGGTTGAGATAGCCCACCCCTCGAGCTCTAGAAAGGAAAAAGCTTCACCAAGTTGGGACACTAAAGTCAACTTCTCTAGGTTGGCTTTCTTTAACCTCCCCTTTCTCAAATTTCATAATAGTATTAATTGTCCAAAAAGAAGAAAAAAATATACATTAACAAACACAATTAATAGTGTTGGTTTTCATAAACTACTTATTTTGTTTTTCTAATATATGTCTTAGGACATTTTTTAAACAATACAAAAATAGAAAGGCTTTATTGAAAGTTGTATTGAACTTACATTGAAATCAATAGAGAACTACATTATGCAGAATTTCCTATAAAAACATTCCAACTTTTTGTTGTTTAATATATACGATGAGACACACATTTAAAAATTGATAATTATCCTTTTCATATTTTACCACTGTCTATTTTTTTATATGCTAAGCATATCTATCATTATTTTGGGTTAGTTTTAATGTTTATCTTTATTTATTACTTATAATATATCTTCACCTTTTAAGCTTAATATCTAGGTATTATTAAAAGAAACAATTAATACTCCCAAAAATTGTTCAATAGATAGATAATACTACCCCTGTCATTGAGTATAGACAACAAAAAAATTGTCATATAATATAAGCAAATCTAACTTTAGTTTATTAAATGTAAAAGTATTTATAAGAAATCCTTAATTAATACACACTTTAATTTTTAATAGGGATAGACAATCATTGACATTAATACAAATTATACATATTTATAAATAAAATTAATTAATTAAATAAAATTAATTACTTTTTTTAAGAAGTGTGAAGTATTTATTTTTTTTATATTCAAGAATGGAGATAATATATAGCTAAAAACTTAAAAAGAAACTAAACAGGTTTCGAAAAGATAAACCGTTATCGTAATAAAATGTACATGTCTATCTATTAATCTACCAATCTCTTTAGTAAAATGTATGGATAAACTAGTTGAAAGTTGAATAATCAAATGATTAAATTAAAATATATTAAATAAAATTAACCGTTAAAAATGAATGATAATATATATATATATAAGCACTCTTTTTAAAATATATCAATAAATATAAAAGTAAAAAATAAAAAAATTCAACACCTATAAATTCAAACATACTTCACGTGGTTTTTTAAAAAACTAATCAATGAGATAAGTTGAACAAACAAGATTATATTATCTAACAATTTTTTAAGTTACCAAAATAAATTACACATTAACTTAATTTACTACTATGATAATATCATAAATAACGTGTGATGTCGAGCAAGGTGGTGTGATGATGGAAAACAATCATTTGGTTGATGCTGGTAAATCGTTGCCACTTGGAAATGCAAGTCATCAATCATTTAGACCCCTACATTAATAATCTCATAAAAAACAAAAATTAAGATTATAAGTCAATCTGAATGATAAAATCACTCGAAATGACACACGATTTGCTTAAAAAATTATACTAGGAATTTTTTTAATAAAATTTTAACCGTTTATAATAAGATTTAAAAGTTAAGAATTATTATTTTTAATTCCACACGAAAAGTCATTTTTACCGAAGGAAATAACTCATGATCAGATACTTATAAACAAATAAAGATTATCTTGAAATGACAATACAATTGATTGATATTATTGACGTAAAAATATTGTGAATGTGATTCAAATTCTGGTTCTCACCATTTCTCTTTTTCTCTATTTTACTGTCATTCTAAAATATTTTTTAAAAATAACGACTCATGTTATACTACTACTAATTAATAGCAACTCTTCTTCATATAAAATAATTGCAACTACTAATTAATAATATCTCTTTTTTATAGTATCATATTGAATTGGCGAGGAAAGATATTTATTAGTATTTATTTATTTTCTATTGAGGTATTATTATGAAAAAATGTACATGTGGAGAAAAGGTCCCTTGCCGTTAACAAAGCTCGAAACGTCTTGCGAAAGGTCACATAAGGATACGACGTCGTTTTGAACCTGCCACCGCACTTGGAAAGTTAAAATCCTCTACCAACCACCGACCTCCGCCTTCACATACGACGGTGAATCTCTCTCTCTCTCTCTCTCTCTCTCTCTCTACACAACATTTGTGTTCTTCACGTAAATCCCTTTTCACCAATCCCTGCATTTGCGATACCATGTTATGTTGTTCCCTTTGAATCTCAAGGACCCAACCACCCAACCTAACCCCAAAAAGACCTAATTTTGGCACTCATTCTAGCTACCCATTACCTTTTCGCAATCTGGGTCGAACCCTTTCCCCCTTTCCACTCACTTGGATCTTATGGTTTAGAAACAACCAACAAACATGGAAGAAATTGAAGGCCTCAATTGTTGCACTGAAACTGAAACTCAAAGTAGAAGCTGTAGTGAAAGTCGACCCCCCAATCCAAACCCATCTTCATATCGCCAATGCAAAGACACTGACCCTCTGCTGCTACCTTGCAAGAAATCCCTTGTTCGCCACGCTTCTCTTGTAAGTTTGTTTTTTAAAAAAAATTTGATTTATAAATAAATACATATATATTTGTGTTTATCATGTTAATGTTGTTACTTTGTGCTATAATGGTTTTACAAAGAGATGAAATAATTTCTTCTTTTGTTGTTTGAACAGTAACATGAGTTGATAGGTTCCTTGGAATAATTCTAATGTCTATATTTGTCAATTTTTTACATTGTTCCTTTTGCTTTCCATTATCATTTGCCGTTTTGAGGCAGTAAGGGTTTTTGGAAAGTTGCTGCAAAGGAAGATCGTTGAGATTTGTGTTCAAGTGTTTTTAGCTTATGTATTGTGTCTCTTTTCTTGCTTTATTAATGAAAACCTAGAATTCCGAAACAGGATGACCTTAACTGTGATTAAGTTTTGGACAGATATAGTTTACACGAAAAACAATGAAAACCTAGAATTAGGATAGAAGGAAGTTCTGTTGGAACTTGGGAAAAAAAAGTAATGTTAAACAACGATGGTGGGTTGGTGAGACCAGATGACGGAGACAGTAAATTAGATGAAAATATGAAACCATGTTTAAGGGGATTGCAGTTTGTTCCTTCTTGTCAGGGACCATGTGCTTGTTTTTGTGCTCAGTAGCTGGAATAGACATTTGGCCATTTTGATTGACATTTCAAGCGTGCTAAGCTTCTTGGGATCCTGTATTTGTTTATCTCATTCTATTTAGTTTTTTTTTGGTTGATATAGTTTAGAGCCGTTGGCTGTTGATAATGTTATTTGTGGAATCTATTGTTTCTTTCTGCACTGAACATGTTTATCATTTTTGTTGTTTTGTTTTCCATGTCTTTAATGTGTTTTTCTAATTTTCATAGCAACATCCACAGATGAAAACAAAGTTGTCTGATGTATCTGCTGAGACAGGACATGTTACTGAAGATTGTCAGTCTGATTTTGTTCCAATGCTTCGATCTGGAGCATGTGGTGATATTGGATTCCGGTCAACTATGGAAGATGCATATGTTTGTGTTGATGATTTTGTGCAGGATTATGGAGTCAAGAACATTATAGATGGACCCAGTGCTTTCTATGGGGTATATATCTACTTTTGGCCCTTGTATGGAGTTTTATTCGTGTATTAATGAATTCTAGTTTTTGTGTTGTTTGTATTCAGTTTCTTGTTGATGCACCATTATATTCTTTTCTTTCTTCGTTATTTTTCACTCTTATGATCAACATGTGATGGTTTTAGAATTCTGTGTTAATCTTAGTTCACATGCTAATCTTCTTGGGTAATTGATGGACACTAAAACATATTTAGACACAATATTGTTGTTGCTGGAGTTTTTACAGTTGACAGGAACAGAGAACTTCATGTTTGTTTCTTGCATTTGTTTGTAAACTGTTGTGGAAGTTGGGTAACATGATATTGCTGATGGCTTGGTTAGATATTTGATGGACATGGTGGACGGCATGCTGCTGACTTTGCTTGCCATAATCTGCTGAAGTTCATTCTCAAAGATGAAGATTTCCCTAGAGATATTGAAAGGGTAGTCGCGTCAGCATTTCTGCTAACAGATAATGCCTTTGCAGAAGCTTGCTCTATGGATGCTGCCCTTGTATCTGGCACCACTGCATTGGCCACTCTTGTTATAGGAAGGTCAGGGTTTTGATATTCAATAATCCGAGTATACTGCATCTTTTTTTCCCTGCAAACAATGCCAAAATTATGTTATGTATTCTTCTCAGTAGGTTTCTATCTTTTTTTTTTGCAAGTTCAAAAGCCATGAATTATCAGGATTCAGGAATGAGGTTTAGAGCATTTGTCCTGTTACAAAAGTTGGCTCAAATTTTCATTTCATGCTCATACTTTTCCTAAATAGAACTGACATGACATCAACTACATAACTCTGATTGCAGGTTGCTGGTGGTGGCAAATGCGGGAGATTGTCGAGCAGTGTTGTGCCGTCGTGGAAAAGCGATTGAAATGTCAAGAGATCATAAACCAATTTGCAGCAAAGAGAGGAACCGTATTGAGGCATCGGGAGGGTATGTCTATGACGGATATCTGAATGGACAACTTAACGTTGCTCGTGCTCTTGGTGACTGGCACATGGAAGGAATGAAAAGCAAAGATGGTGGACCACTCACCGCAGAACCTGAACTTATGACTACAAAACTGACCGCCGAGGATGAGTTTCTCATCATAGGTTGTGATGGGATTTGGGACGTGTTTAGGAGCCAAAATGCAGTGGATTTTGCTCGGCGCAGGCTTCAGGAACATAACGACCCAGCAATGTGTAGTAGGGATCTGGTTGATGAGGCTTTGAAGAGAAAAAGTGGAGACAATTTGGCTGCTGTTGTGGTTTGCTTTCAGCAGCAGCCCCCACCTAACTTGGTGGCACCGCGCTCTAGAGTGCACAGGAGCTTCTCTGCTGAAGGTTTGAAGGAGTTGCAAAGCTTCCTGGACAGCTTGGGGAACTGAGTTGGCACAAATCCTTTTGGTTCCTTCTTGTTCAGTTTTCTTTTTGAGGATTGAGATTCATTTGTAATTGTAGGTTTAGCTGAGAGAAAACTTTGACTGTAACATATGCGGCATGTAGTCGACATTTAATTTAGTCATTCTGTTGTGGACAATTTAGATTTACTGCTCCTGCTTCATTCTTATTACATTTGTTGCATAAACAAAACCAATCAATGCATAGCTTCAGAGCTTGTTTGGTTCTCAGTTTTGACTATGAGCCATGAGGGGCACACTCCTCTCCTGATTTGCCCAATTCTAATGAAAATGGATTCTTTTCTCAACTTAGTTAATTGGTGTTTTTATAACGTGAATATCCCAAGAAAATACTGGTGCATGACGCGTTTCATCTAATTTGTAGTTTGGGTTTGTATTTGGGGTATGATATTTGGAAGCCAAATTGTAGTGAAGGAAAATATATTTCTACTAATTATGTGATGTATTGAAACAGATTATATCATTCCCTTGTTGCTAATATTGATTAGGGTTATCATAGTTAAGATATTGTTTGTTTTGACTGATGTAAGTATCACACATATATATTTTACTTATAAGTTCACATTAAATGGGTCTTTAAAGCACTGAGGTTTTTTACAAAAATAAATGAGTTTTTAATAGTCAAAGGTAACAATACCACATAAATATGAGTTTATAATAGTCAAAGGGAACAATACCACATATAATGACCTATTAATGTTACGAGATTGAAATAACTTAAGATGTTCAATTATTATAAGGTGAATGTATTTTAATGCAGTAAACATCAATAATTTTTAAGTAATGAAGTATCTTTGCAAGAACAAATATGTGAGCTATTACAACGGTTAAAACAAACAATATTTTAGATATAGTGACCCTATTAATATTATAGGACCAAACAACTTGGATGTTCAATGTATTTTAATATAGTAAACATTGACAATCTTTAATTTTTAAAATGTCTTTTATAAGGATAAATATGTAAATTAATGAGAGTCACAATGGACAATACCTTAGAAATAATGATACTATTGATGCTATAGCACTTAAACAACTTGAATGAAAAATTAAAGCTGATGTGTTCAAGGAGAAACGTATAATACAATAAACGACGATCTTTATTTGTTTGAACACTTGATGAAATATTAATTCTATCCAGTGTTTTCTTTCTTCTCTAAGTTAAAGTGTTTGTGGCTTTATATATATACAACTGTCGAGATCATGGGTTTGGGAAAAATTCTAGAGACATATTTTGATAAAGAACGTGTCCTCTATAAAGTAGGTGAACTTCCTTACAATACTTGTTTCTTTATCAAACTTTCTCCAATAATAATGTGTGTACAAAGAGAGAATCTTTGCAATAGTTATTTTAAATTTGAATGTTTAGGTGTGAATAGAGAGGAGAAAATATTATTTTAAATGTTTATCAATCATAATATTATTTTAGGTCCATTTTCTTCTTATTTATATTATTGTTATTTCTTTTACCATATATTTATCCATTACTAGCATGTTTCAAAATGATTTTTATTTCATCAATTATTAACGTTTGATTTTTATTCAATAAGTACACGACGTCACTCTTGTAGTCATAAAAAAAAAGGTTCGTGGCACAACAACACCATTTATTATAACAACATTGAATCCAAATTCATGTTATAATTGGAATCGATTATCTCTATTATCGACTATAAAAATAATTAATTATTATATATGATTAGACGTGTTAAAAAAAATAATTTTAAAATAGTTTATTTTGTTTGGATTGTTTAAATAATCTACTATTTTATATTAAAGTTATTTATTGTGACATCTTTATAATTGATTATATCTATAATCTAATATTACTTTACTAAATTATAGTATATATGAATTAAACTTAAAGTGAAATTTAAAAGATTTTATGCAGTAATTTGTGATTTTTTATTACGCTGAATTTTTTTATAGTGATGATTCGGTTTTGAAGTAGTTGTATTTTATTTTATTAGACTGAAGCTATATGACTTATACTTAATTTTACAGAAAATATAATTAATATAAAATCAAACAAACCGATCAAATCTAAATCATATTTGATCGGATCAAATACCATCATACATTTAAACTGAACTAAATTAAACTAGAACTTAATAATATGATCAAATCAGATAATATTTTATCTAAAAATCAAATCCATTTGTAAGCTCAGAAATAAAGTAAAACTTTTACGATGAATAGGTTAAAAAGGAGATTCCTCTGTAAAAAAAAATATCCAATAGTATGATCCAAGGATAACAAATAGAAATAATTTGAACAGGTTATTATTTTAACACCTTTTTAAATTTGTTATTTCCACCTTCTTTTTAATTAATTTTTTAAATATTGCTAAATTATCCTATTTAAAAAACATTAGACAGAACTAACATCCCTTTATTCCTCTTTCTAATTTCACACACCCCAAACTGAACACTCTTCATTCTTATTATTGACTAACAAAGAGAGAGACACAAACAGTCAAACTTGACGGTTGTTGATGGTTTTGGAGTAACATTGGGATCACATAGCTTTCTATTCCAACAATAATTGAAACTTCGAACAGATACCATTGTTTCCATGTGTCATGGGGGGTGAGTGATTTTACATAGTTTACTCCACCAAGTTAAAAAAAATAAAATTAAGGAGGCATTACAAATAACACCTTTTGGATGAATTTGCTTGCAAAAATATTAGCCTAAAGTCAAAAAGTTTTTATTTTTTTAAAATGGAGTGTTGCATGTGAAAAAAATCTATATTCTAGACTAATAAATAAATAAATAAATAAATAAATACAACAACAAATTCTTATAGTGGGTTACATAGATTTTTCAAAGTCTTGTACCCTATTATGTATCGAATCCTTCAAGATTCCATTTAATAAAAGGTTTTTATCAATAAGTTCCTTAAGTGTTCTTTTTGTCTTCCTTGACCTCTCTTCATAAGGCTCCATACATTTGTTTAACTATTTGGACCGACGCTTCCAAAGGTCTTCTTTGTACATGGTTACATGTCCATAACACCTTAGACGATTTTCAACCATTTTCTCTTCAATAGGTGTCACGCCAACACGACTTTGAATACTATCGTTACGAGTTTAGTTTTTTCTTATGTGACCACACATCCACCTCAACATTCTTATCTTAGTTATCTCCATTTGATGTTCATGTTACTTTTTCACCGTCCAACATTCACTCCCATAAAATATTTTTGTTGGTCTTATGATAGTTCAATAAAACTTCCCTTTAAGCTTTTTTAGTGTTTTTCGATCACATATAACTCCTAAAGCTTTTTTTCATTTCAACAACTCAGTTTGTATCCAATGAGAAACATCTCCATTACCGTCATTTTATATTATTGAACCAAAATACTTAAATGTCGTCATGCTTTTGATTTTAAAGATTGCCGCCACATCTCTAGTTTGGAATTAATTTCTTCCCTATACTCCTCTATGAGGATTACATTATCTACAAAGAACATATGCATATGGGAATATCTTTCTGGATTGTCTTTGACAGAATGTCCAAGACCAAACTGAATAAATATGAACTCAAGGACGACCCTTGATGTAAACCAATCTTTATAAGAAAGTTTTCTATATCCTTTCTTGACGTTCTCACACTAGTAGTTGTGTCATCGTACATATCCTTTATACCCTCGATGCATGCCAACAAACACCTTTCTGCTCCAAGTCATTCCACAACACTTCTCTTATAACTTGATCATATGCTTTTTCCAAGTCAATAAAAATCATATGTAGGTCACGTTGCTTACTCCAATATTTTTCCATTAACCTCCGAAGAAGGTAAATGAATTCTAACTCGACCATCCTGGCATAAAAGCAAATTTATTTTTTTGCGATAGTCCTTTCACTTCTTAACCTATGTTTTATTACTCTTCCCCAAAACTTCATAGCATAACTCATCAGCTTAATCCCCTAGTAGTTTCCACAATGATGGATATCTTCTTTGTTCTTGTAAATGAGTACTAAAGTGTTTATTCTCCACCCATCAGGCATTTTCTTGGACCTCAAAATCTCATTAAAAAGTTTTGTTAGCTAGATAAGTCCATCCTCCCCTAGACTTTTCCATACTTCAATAGGTATACCATCTAGCCCAACAACTTTCCCATTACCCATTCTTTTGGGGGCTAGTTTGACTTCACTTACCCTGATTCTATAGTAAAAAGTCCAATTTTTCCTCCGGGTTAGTCACGTCATGCATAAAACTAGTTTGTCCAGCTTCATGGTTAAAAATCTTGTAGAAGTAGCCTTCCCACTTGTTTTTCATATCTACATCTGTAATCATGATCTTTCCTTCCACGTCCTTCACACATCTAACTTAGTCTAAATCTATAGGTTTCCTTGCTTTACTATTTGCAATTTTATAAATCTTCCTCTTCCCCTGTTCCGAACTCTTTGTAAAAGTTTTCAAAATCTTTAGATCTTGCTTCAGTCACTACCCGCTTTGTCTCCTTGTTGGCCTTCCTACACCCATCCTAATTTCCAGCATTATTACATAAATGTATATCTTTATACCACTTCCTTTTCTGTTTAACCTTTTCTTACACGTTTTCATTCCACCGCCATGTTTCTATATCCTTAGTTCCAAATCCTCTTGATTCCCTCAAAAGAGTTTTTGCAACCTTTCTAACATTATTGGTCATCTCCTCCTACATGTCGTTAGCACTTCCCTATAACTCTTATTCTCCTTCACCCAGCAAATTCCTATTGAACTCTTGTTGTTTCTCACCCTTTAACTACCACCACCTAATCCTAGTATTCTCCACTTGTTGACGCCTTTGCTTTGGCCCTTTAGTATGCACATCCATAACCAACAACCTATGTTGGGTAGCAACAGGTTCCCTAAGAATAACTTTGCAATCCTTACAAAGTTTTGTATCAGGTTTCTTTACCAAAAAGAAATCAATATGCACTCTAGAGGCTTTGCTCTTGTATATAATTAAATGCTCCTCGTGTTTTTTAAAACAAGTATTAACAATCTTGAGATTATAAGCTAAAGTAAAATCAAGGATAGATTGTTCTTCTTCATTAAAGTTCCTAAAACCAAAACCACCATAAGCTCCCGCATATTGTCTAGCCCTTTTCCCTGCATGACCATTAACATTTCCTCCAATGAAAACTTTCTTATTCGTGGGATGTTTCTGACTAACTCCTCCAAATCATTCTAAAATAGTTTCTTAAATTGTGAATAAACTCATACCTGGGGCGCATAAGAGCTTATGATGTGGATGGTCTCTTTATCAACAATCATTTCTAAAGATAAGATTTTATCTCTCATACTTTTCATTTATGCTATATTCCTTTTTCATTCCTTATCAACAATGATTCCCACCTTATTCCTATTGCTTATCTTCCCTATGTACCAAAACTTAAAACTTGACGGAAGCTCTTTGGTCTTCTCCTCAACCCATTTGGTCTCTTGAAGACATGCAATATTGATTTTTCTTCGCATTATAGTATCAACAACTTCCATAGATTTCTTTAACATTAACCTAATATTCCGTGTGTCAAACTGAAACTTACTCTCTTAAACTAACTTCTTTACTGATGCCCGTCTATTAAAATATGAGAATCGTTACTTATTTAACACTACCTTCGGGCCCAATATAACGACTCTATCTCATTTGACACTATAATCAAGTCATACACCACGTTACTTTTGGACAATGGGCTAGCATTAACACTATAACATTGTTGATCCATGTTCATAAAGAAATTGACAAGTTTTATGTTGGCTACCAAGGCCTAACACAACTCTCTCCCTTTATTTAGGCCTGGGACCAGCTAGACCAATAAATAAACAAATAAAATCTAAGGTCCAATGAGTCACAAAGCAAAATAGTTAAGGTTTAATGGACTTAAGCTGGGTAAACTTGTTATAAGGCAAAACTCTCTCAATCAAGATATAACAAAATTGTATTAGTTAGAATTTTATTCTGAGATCATGATCCGGTGTGAATACTGAAACATCCTAACTTTTAAAATAAGGTTTCTAAAACCCAAATAAATTTTTCACGAATTAATTTCAGTTTTAAAACAGGATTTTGGAACAGTACAATAACACTATCATCACATAACCTACCCATTTATGCAATGCAACAGTTTCATGGATATATCAAATATCACACATATTTATATATATATATATATATATATATATAGTGGGACCAACCAAGGTCTCCACAATACAACATCATCATCCATTATAACAACAAGTATGTGCTCAAAATAGGTCTAGGCTTCCAGCTAAAGCCGTCAGTTACCTATTCAACTAAGCGTTTATGTATACACATATATAACAACACAGGTATACACAGGAGCCGGCCAAGGCTACTACGAAACTACTATATACATTATATACAATATATATATACAATACTCCACGCTCGATCTTTGTGACCTCTCACCAATCTCCGTCACGTCCTAAGTCCACTATAAAAATGTCCACAAATAGGGGTGAGCATATACATGTCAAATGACAGTTATTGAATCGGATCAAGTATCCAATTCATTAACATATATAATCATATTCAATACTACACAACCTCATCATATAACATTCAATCTCATATTCTCATATAATCATACCATTCATGTTGTTCTCAACAACATATATCAATGCATGAATATGCTCAATTATATGGATCCATTATTAAGTTTTAATTTTTGTGTTGCAACACTGGCTCTTAGCTATAACTCAACTCTCAGCTGATCCGGCCATTTTATTGGTACCAAACCGTTTGCCCTCTCACATGACACAATCACTCTCAGCGACAACGGTAGTGTCACGGGCTAAACCCCGAGCCCCGCTCAAGAGGTTTCGCCTTGAGTCCCACCCAAGATCTTTTATGGAATCCTCGAAACCACAATCATATTTCATATTTATTCATCAATTTAAGCATCTCATGCTATATCAATTTGCATCTCATGCATATGCTCATATTATCATCACATATCCTACTACATATCATGCATAGGAATCACAACAAATTCACAAATACAATATATATATCTCATGCCAAATTCAATATCAATAATATATGAACGGAAAATATCATAACACAATTATGTCACACATATTATATATTCGGGATTTCTTACTAATAATAACAATACTATCCCGAAACCGTTCATAAACTATGCATTTAAAATGTAAACGCTCCCTCTACCTGAAATCCTTAATTTCAAAACTCGAACGCTTCCCGAACGATCCGAGTCAATCGTTGATTTAAACTCGTGCTACTGTTCAAGCACAATATCTCCCAGCCTAGACCTCAAAACCAAAATCCCAACAGTCAGTACCTAGAATAACATTTCAGAAACGTCATACCAAAATTTCAGCCCGATCCAACGGTTAACAAATCGGAAATGGCAGTTTTCCCTAAGTTGGTCAGAATTCCTGTAAACTGGAAAAGGGTCGCGGTTTGAACACCATTTCTCCACCTACAGATTCAAACTGAAAATATGAACGGTGAGAACGTAGAGGAGGATGTTGAGAAGACACTCTCAAAATTTCAAGCCGATCCAACGGTGGGATTGACAGAGATTGTTGATGGAAGTACGCGTGAATGGAGAAAAATAAAGTGAGGAAGTGCTGATTTTGTTCTTAAAAGAGAAAAAATGTCATGACAAGAGCTGTTAACATTAATTGTTTATTGCCTAGTATCTGGACTTATGATAGCATGGTATAATACATAACATCATGGCATCATAACAAGAAAAGAAAGGAAACGTTCAGAACAAAAGAGAATGGGCAGGCACACTATGATGGGGACATCTTCAATGATACAATTGCTGAATGAATTTTTTATAATATGTGATAAGCTTGTACAAGAAAGAGGGACAACTGAAAGGGGTAGAAGAAGTTAGAAGAATACACCTGGTTGTGTAGGTGGCAAGAGATGATGATGTGATTAGAAATATTTGACTGGAAAATTAAATTGTTACTCGATGATTTTTGGTGTGCAGGATTTTCATGAACCGGAAAATAATCACGTTAAAAACAATTCTGTGATAATTCTTGGAGTCTAAATTAGAGGAAACTCCCAACACCAAAGTTATAGGTCTCCTTTTTCTCTTTAAATCGATATATCATTTTCAATGATCCGATATCGGTAGCCCAAGTTATGATCGAAATACAATAGGATGCTCTAATCGTCTTTGAATCAGGTAGGTGCTCAGAAATAAATTCACCAAAAATTCTCCTTTGAGAATTAGGTTTCGTGCCCTTCATAATAATTGTAGATATTTTCAATACGGATCTATATATAAAAAATGAAGTGATTTGAATACTGGACAAGGGAGATTTTGTCATTTTTCTGAGACCTGTCACCATAGTGATGTGATGAACAAGGGTCCTCAAAGATCTCCAAAACTGTACTGATATGGGAAGATCTAGCTCTTGATGTCTTCATGGAAAATGTAGATACTTTTGTTACGGTGATTTTGACACTAAGTTTGTAAGAAACGGATTTCATATGAGAGAGTTATGAGTTTCTGAATGAACCATGCGCAGGATAAAAATGTGAATAATCATGGTTCTAAAATGGATTTACTTAATCCTTGAGTTTGAGCATGACAGAGTGAGAATTTGGGATAGAGCCCAGAAATAGAGATTAAAGATCTCTTCGAAACAAAGTTAACAAGACTGGAATCATTCTAATCAAGCATCATTTGAGAAAATTAGACCCAAAATGCCTAAGGCGCGCAGGAAGATAATAAGTCACCGAGCCTTAATGAATTATTTTCTAAAATTTTCAAATTTAGGATGTTACAAATATCGGACCCCAAAGGCTAGTGACACCGTCTATGTTAAACAACAATAATAAATGCTAAGTTAAATCAGATACTGGATGGAGTATCCCAAAATCAGACTAATATTCAACTTCGGTACGGATTTACAGACTTGACCCCGACTAGAAAAGTTGACATTGAGTCAAAAGACAAGTGCAAGTGGCAACTTGCTTCACCTCAAATCACAAGTTGCACTTAGGGAAGGTCTATAAATAGAAGACATTCATTAATTCACATATGTGACAGAGTTTACTCTCATTAATTACTCTCCATAATTCTTCTTTACTCCGTTATACACATCATTGACTTAAGCATTAGAACCCCCTTTGCACCTACACCTCAGGTGCGTTCCATTCACTCCGGTTCGGAATTGACTAAAGAGCAAGTATGGGCTAGAAGGGCACAGTGTTTCCCACTGGACCAGTGTTTATAATACCATACTCCTACTGAGAAGGTGTTAAAAGAGTGAGAGAGTGAACATTTAAGACCGGTTGCACGATGAGCACATTACCCCCCCCCCCCCCCGACATAATAGATCACCTATTAAATTAGAACAATTACTATAGTTGATTAATGATTTGACAAAGAGAAAGATAAATAAATCCTTTTGTATAGCTTGCTTGCAAAAATATACTTGTATGATTGATTCACATTTTCTAAAACATAAAACCATTTCAATGCTACACATAGTAGCTTACACGATTAATCTAATAACAGGCTATTACCCATTTACACAACAAACTAGATGTGTATCTATAATATATATATATATATATATATATATATATATATATATATATCCCTTTGTTCAACAAAATTCTATTATTTGATAATTCATTTACAAGTTGTGTAACATAGAGTAGAATGTTCATCTCTTTTGGAAATTGAATGCTTTAATCGAGAAGGCAAAGGTGAATCCAAAGAGCAATGAAAAGCCAACAAGCATAGCTGCAGCTACGCCTACGAAATCATCTCTATACCCAAAATAACTCCTAACAAACTCTTCCACAGTCTCTCCTGTATCTATACGTTCTTTTACATCACCGAATTGTGAAGTAACCAATCCATATAAGGTCCATGAAACAGGACAAATCCAAAAGTACCATCTCCACCACACTGGCATTCTCTGTTACATATATAAGCATTATAACCTTTTGTAAGTAACATGCATGTGTAACATAGTCAAATATTAAAATGAAGCTAAAGGGTTACATCAATTACTTACTGTTCTTGGAATGACAAATCCTGAGAAAAGGTTCCATATCATGTAGAACCCAAAGGAAACTATTGCAGCAACATTGTGATCCGGGGTAAGACCCACAGCCATCATTCCATACAAGGTGAAGTATAAAAAGGTGAAGAACATGAAGAAAAGAAACCAAAAGAACTTGCTGAATGTCCAATCAAAACCAATCATAGCATACACTATGACTCCATACAAAAGGGTCTGTATGAGTAAGTATGGGATCTCAATAGCAACCTGAATATATGAAATGTGGTTAGATAGAATTTCCTCTCAAGCGAACAGTTTCCATTTTCACTCAACTTCATCATTAGTGTTCAATAATTAGAAAAGGAAAATTCTTTGTTGGTTAATAGTTGGTGTATGTTTGGTTTCATGGTGACACAAACTAAAATCAATTTTCTATGTGTTGAAATGAAAATTGAGTAAACCACCAATTAGTCCTCGAGATTAAGACTGTATGCGTCAAGCGGTTTAGTCTCCAAGATTTAGAAAATTCTAATTGAGTATCCAATTTTACAGAATGACATCCAATTCAATCCATTTGTGTATAAAGGACAATAAAAATAATGTAAAAAATGACTAAATTAGATAACTTTTTTTGTAAAGTTTAGGACTAAGTTGAAGTTTTCAAAATCATGGGAACTAACTTATCCGACTTGTAAAAACCTAAATGATTAACTTGAAAGTTTAACCCATTGAAAATTCGTTCAATCATGTTTGAAAGCTTGGTTAGAATTAATTTTGCTTCTAGAAAATCAAATTTACTTGAAGCTACTCCTTAATTTACATTAAATTAATTTTACAAAATCACGTTTTATCACCACAATACCAAACACACACTTAGTATTCTCTAGCCATTACTTGAGCAATTTTATGCATACCTGTCCAAATGCATATGGTAAAGCTGAGTACATTCCAGCAGCTCTTTCTCTATAGAAGACCGTTCTCTCAATGGCTACAACTGGTTGCACAGATGTTGCATTTTGTACCCCAATGAAGAGGACTGCAGCATACATAGATCCCATTGCATTAAATAGATCTTGTGTTCTTTGCCTGCATCAGAAGAATATATGAACATTGGCACATGAAATAAGGCACAAGAAATAAGGGACACTGTTTACTTTTTGGTACCTTTTTGAGCCAATATCCCAAAATATTGTCCCAAACAAGAAGGCTATGATTGTTGTGAACAACAGTCTAACTGCACTATATGGGGGATTTCGCCAGTATGATAGGTGCTGTTTCCATAGACAAGCCATGCATTGAGTTAAGAATGACTGTGAATACTTTGTTGGGAAGTACAGGTCTTTAGAACCAGCTGAAGGGGTACTAAATTCCCTGATCAGGGCCTTGTTTCTCCTGAATGTAATTGTGCAACATTGGTTAGCCATAGAAAAAAGCATATTAACAGAAACATCATAGTCAAGTTTTCCATTATGAATTTGTAAAGATGTTACATATTTATATTTATTTTGATTTAAAATTGAAGTTGTTCCTACCTATATAGATCCGAAGTCTTGTATATTTCAGTAAAGTTAACTCCAATAGCTGTTTCTTGTGCTTCTGAAGTAACCTCCAACATCCAAGTAGCAGGATTATAGCCATTTTTAATTTTTGGCACTCCATTAATTCCCTACACCAAGCATGGCATACTATGATGAACAAACTTAATGCCAACAAAGAAGTATTTAGTACTAATTTCTATTTAGAGAAGGTGGAGACCTCGAAGTAATTGATAAGATGAGAAGAATGTCTGCCTAAAGGCCCAACATATATTTCTTCACCACCACGCTTCAAGAGAAGTAGCTGAAATATTGTTACAAGATAGATATTATTCAGCCTTGAGACACTCAAAACTCAAATATGTAAGCTAGTTAGAAAAGGAGAAAAGGGATCACTGACCTCGTCAAAAGCATCAAATATATCAATGCTAGGCTGGTGGATTGTGCAGACCACAGTTCTTCCAGTTTCCACTGTGTTCCTCACTGTTCTCATTACTATAGCAGCAGCTCTAGCATCCAGGCCGGAGGTAGGTTCATCCATGAATATGATAGATGGATTGGCAACAAGTTCAACAGCAATTGTTAGCCTCTTGCGCTGCTCTGTGGACAGACCATTCACTCCAGGCAATCCCACCAAGGCTTCTCTTAATGAAGTCAGCTCTACCAGCTCCATAACTTCCTCAATGAACATCTACAATCAATCAATATGAGCTGTAAGCAACTGAAACCATATTGAACACTTGAAAAAGGTACATAAATGTGAAACAAAATCTTTGATGTGTTTTGGTATACTGCTCCTCCGTTAGGTTTTTGAGGCTGAATTGGAACTACTATCATAATAATAATAAAATTTTTATAAAACTACTACCTTATTTCCTGTTTTTCCAAGTTTGTGCAGAAAACAATGAAATCAGAAAAAAATTATTTCCAATGTTTTCTGTACAAATTATAGAAAATAAGAAATAAGATGGTAGTTTTATTATTAAACTGAAAAGAAAAATCAAACGTCCCTAAATTATTTCATTTGTTTTCATAAAAAAAAATAAATTCTTTACACTCCCTATAATATGGTGTAGTAGGAGAACATTTATTACTATTATTACAATTGTAAGTAGACAGATTACAGAAAAGTAGGAAAAAGAATTTTCATCTTGAGGAGGTATTATGATCTAATGTACAGACAAAGTAAAAGACAAAGAAGAAATTGAGATAGACTATACCTGTCTGGTGGTAGAATTAACCTCAGGAGGTAAACGGAGCCATGCAGAGTAAACCAAAGACTCATAGACTGTGACATGGGGAGAATGAATATCAGTCTGCTCACAGTATCCAGCTATGCGGGCAAATGTTTCTTGCTTTTTAGGGTACCCGGATATAGTAATTTGGCCCTGAACATAACCTGCTGTTTTCCTTCCAGACAACACATCCATTAGAGTTGTTTTACCAGCTCCACTTACACCCATTAGAGCTGTTAGAACTCCTGGTCTAAAAGCTCCATTAACACCCTTCAAAAGTTCAAGTTTATCTTCAAGAATGCCTTGGTTCTTCATTTCCTGCAAACATAAAAGGAAATCAAGATCTAATGCCAGGGAACTATTAGAAATATACCGCGACAATGCCCTTGATTGCAAAAAGGAAAAAATATAATGTTGTATTAAAGAAAAGACAACTCCATTTGAAGTAAATTCTTGTACCTGTGGCATGTCCACTGCATATCTGATTTCATCAAAAGTGATAGAAAGGGGTGTAAAAGGAAGAACCATCCCTCTCTTGCTGCTATGGTCAGTTGCACCAATACTTCCCACTCTTGCTGAAAGCGTTCTGGAGGACACACTTCTTCGACTTTCATTCCCTCTATCTGCATTGATATTATACTGATCATCGTCACTGTTGGACAAGTGCTTTTAAAATAGAAAGAAAGTGTGAATGACGTTATAATTCACCAGAAGAGCCTTTGAGTCTAGATGACAATTCTATGATGTGCTCATTTCTTCCAGCATTCCTCTCAGCCAATGCCTCTTCAGATATCATCGCTTGTGGCTTATCAAATGCTGCAGAAAAAATGTTTCAATTATTAGAGCATGGCATCAGTTTCACAAATTGAAAAGAACATGTATAATAATAGGATACGCTTATACTTACGGTCAAGATAATGTAAGGCCACAGGGAAAAGCAAGTTAAATACTATCATGTATCCAATGGAAGCTCCAACTCCAATCCAATACCAGTATGCTTCAGGAAAAATCCCACGTGACTTCAAAACCTTTACTCCTAATGGTTCTGTTGAATTAGGTGCAAACTGCAATGCAAAAGTATTCACACATTATCAAACATTTATCAATGTTGGTACCTAGTTATATATTTGTAATCTAGTACATGTCACATTCATGGTAATGTGATTTTATTGCTTACATGTGACCAACTCTTTCCGAGGAATTCATTCACCGCTAGAGCATTTTGTCCATACATCATGGGTGAGAACCAGTAGCCCCATAACCACCACTTCTTCACATCAACTGATGCAAAAGGTAAAGAACATAGTTTTGTCAGATTTTGGTATCAAAATACCTTGAAAACAAGCCATATATGCATATTTGAGTATAAGCTTCATTATTATTTGTCAGTACTTCACCTCTTGATAGGATAAATCCACCCATGACCATAACTGCAAGTAAAGCAAATGACCCAACTGTGTTTGCAACAATAATGTTCCTCCCAACTGCTCCCATAAATCGAAAAAGTGCAGAAGCCATTTGGTTGATACAAACTAGTAGAAAATACTGCTTCATGAATCTGCCACGAGGAAACTATTAGCACACTACAAAACAAATTATTTAATTATGACTAAATCTCGAACAAAATTACCTATGAAGCAGACTATTTGTAATTTTAAAAAATAAGAACTATCTGAAGTCTATGCATTTGAAAAAAAGAAAAGAAGAATAAAAAACCTCACCTTTCAAAACTAGGATCAAATCCTATGACATAGTAAGTCATAACAACCCAAATACCAACTTCTACTAAGGTAATAGGAATCTTAAGGATCCATGTAGGCAGAGAGTATGCCCAAGAAGGGAAAAAGAGAAGGTCCCTTTGCTTATAGAACACAGGGAGTTTCATTATGGACATAGATAGCTCTGAGTATCCATTAAACATGATTACAATTAGTCCAAAGAATAGTGCACCCATGTAGATCCCACCATCAGTTTCTGTTTCCCGGTGCATCTCAGTTCTCAGGAACAATGTCATTGTTATGAAGCCGGTTAGAATCAGCTGAAAGTTAATGAAATCAAAGATGAATTAGTCTATTTGAAATAGCTAGCATTAATAATGATTTAAGGAGGAGAAAATATTGAAGCTACAACACTGCTACTTACTTGCCACATCTTGAAAATATACACAAAGGAATTCCTTTTCATAAGTAGGAGTTCTCTTGATACACAAGCTTTCAGCAGTTCTTTCTTGCCAACACCATACTTGTTTTTGGTTAATACAGCAGGGTGGCCTTTGGATGTGTCAAATGGAGTGGCAAGTTCATCGCCGAGTTTTCGACCAACATGAAATGACTGAAATGCTTCAGCAAACTCTCTGACAGTGACAAATGTATATGTCTCATCTTTGTTTGCCCAGTACTGTTCTTGATCTTTTCTTGATGTCACCTGTCATATGCATGAACATATAAAAGCTGAGTAGTGAGTGTCGTTGCATCATTTTAAGGATGAAAATGCAGAACAAGAATAGTGAAGCTAAAAGTTACTTCTTGTAGGAAGTCTGCTACTCCTTTTCTCTCTGGGCATTTGAAACCCATGTATTCAAAGAACTCAAGCACATTTTCCCTTGGACCCTGATACACAATTTGTCCATCTGAGAGGAGAATGATATCATCAAATAACTCATAAGTTTCTGGTGCCGGCTGGAGAAGAGAGATCACAGCTGTTCCATTCAGAATGTGGATAGATTGTCTGAGGGAATTAACCATTTGGAATGTGGTAGAACTGTCCAAACCAGTTGATATCTCATCCATGAAAAGTGCTCTTGCTGGTCCAACTAGCATCTCACCTATCATTCATTAGAAGCAAAACACACAACAAATTAATCAATCCGAAAAAAGGAAAAAGAAAAACTCAGGGTGTCCTCGGTTTGAGAAAAGTTTTCTATTTTATTTTTTGTTTTCATTTGTATTTATAAAATGGTCACTTTTTTTCCAAAAGTTTATATAGTAAAAAGTGATAAGGTTGTTTTTAATGTTGCCGATATAATTTTTTAAAAATTAAAAACAACATGTCAGTTTTTTTATTAAAAATAAAAATAGAAAATAAAATTAGAAAAATAATATCTGAAACTTGCATTTCATGATAAACAGATTATGAGATTTTACCAGTTGTGACTCTCTTTTTCTGTCCACCAGAAATACCCCGGAGCACGTCATCCCCTACCATGGTATCAGCACAAATATCTAGTCCCAAAATCTGTCCAAACAGGAACAATTAAGTTTCTTCCTTCTTTTATTGTAAAACCATCTTACAAATTTGTTGAATTTACTTTGCTACCTTCATTATATAATCTGTAACCACATTGGTTTCTTGGCCTTCTAGTGCTGCTGCCTGAAATTTTCATTTAGTTTAGCCGCTTCAATTTCTGACATATCCACTATACACTTAATTTGACTTATTAACATTTAATTTTGATCTTATCTCAGTCTCACCTTCATATAAATATCAAGATCAGGATCTGGCTTAATGTTTTCAGCCTTCTCCCTTCTTGATAATTCTGCTAGCATCTCTGCAAGTTACACAAATTGGAAACAGTTCAATCAAATTGAAGTGATCACATAATCCGTTGAAGTCCATACATCATGATTGACTATGATGCTTCAAAGAGGTTACTTACCATAACGGGTTCCGATCCCTTGACACCTTGCTGAGAAAGCCAATGTTTCTCTAACTGTCATTTCTCCTATGTGCAGATCAGTTTGACTTATGTAAGCTGATGTTCTCTGAGGCACAAATTCCTCCATCCCATGACCATTATACAAAACTCCCCCCGAATACTGCAATTTATCAGTAACAGAATTGAGTGAATCATAAGGCTCCAATGCAATAACTGAAACAATAGCAAATCTCACATGTGCTTACTTTTAGATCTTTACCGAGTCTTCCAGCCAGTGCTAATAACAAAGTGGTCTTTCCAGAACTTGGAGGGCCTAAAAGCAGTGTCATTCTGCATAAGCCAAAAACAAAACAAAATAATTATGAGAAATATATAGCTTCCTAAAAATCCCACTTACAAATTCCAAAAGGGTCAATCAAATCTCAAGCAACCCTCTTACCTTTTAGGCTTGATGATTCCACTAACATCATGAAGCACAGTGAATGGCTTCTTTCGACTGGGAACAAGGTGAAGAGAATTCAGAAATCCCTTTAGAAAGAAAGAGCAAACACATCATACATTTGAACATGTCAGTGTTGAAAAAACAAACAACTCTTGTTGTGGAAACATAAAAAACCACACAATTACCTCAAACAAATTAATGCAAAAGTTAAATATTGTAGGCAAGGCCCTGCTTCCAACATGAGCTTCAGCCTCAACATTCAAGTGCTCAAAACGGACTTCAATTGTGGGAATCTCAAGTCCAACCCTGCACTTTCAACAAACAACACCTTATGAAGTTCCTCACACATACAAAAGACAAAAACATACAAAGGCTCAGAAATTCGTTGAAGCCAGCACAATTGGTGCGTGGTACATAAAAAAAAAAAGCCCAGAAAGGAAAGATCAAAGATCTATTGTTCCTTACCGATCAATGCGGTGTCTTAACTTGAACAAGAACTTCTCATTGTCTTGTTCTGCAATCTTGACAAGTCTGTCCACCAAGTTCTTCCTCTGAAGTGGACCAAGTTTGTTAATGTGAATCTCAGTAGGAGGTTGGCCTTGTGTTTCAGTGAGAATGCCTCTTGTCATGCGAAGACAGGTGGGGAGTTTCTCAATGGCAGCCCATTTAAGGTCTTGTTCATCATCTTCTCTTCTTGAAGACCCTGAGAACACATCAACAACACCACCACTTCTCCACATGCTGCTGGAGCTCCCTATGCGTGCACTAGCTACTCTCAGTTCACCACTTTCCATTGTGCCTCCAAAAGTTTCTTTTTGATGTTATGAACTTGTCATGCAAAGCAAATCAATGATTGGAAGGAACTTGTTTTGTTTTATGTTATGTTATGTGTGAAAAAGTAAAATGTTGTTTTCTCTTTCTCTTTCTGTTGTACCAACATGAAGAGAAGGATTGATGGAAGCGTGGGAATGAGAGAGTCTACTTATAGTGTTGGAAGGAAGGGCTCCCTCTTTGTATCTCTCTCAGCGAGTCAATGTTACATGTGGTGCGTTGGATGATTAATGTACATTTCTTATTCAAAAGGACAGGTCCTCAAAATCACACCCCATTTTAGGTGAATAGGGTTGAAAAAGATGACTCATTTTTGAAGTAAAGTTTTTTCTGGCTTAGGCCATTAAACCCGATTCACGGTGGGCTAAAACCCATGGTTAGCCGGGTTGGCCCACAGATTGGTGAATAAAAAAATAAAATAGTAACCTACGGGTGGACACATGACACAATCAAAGACACATGAGGTCAATGAACTTCACTCACATCACAACTTACAAGCCGACCCTAATTTTTTCTTGCTTCCAACTTGGTCTTCCACTTCCGCACGCGAGACTTAAGTTACTGCTTCCCCTTGCTTCTTGCGTTCTTCACCGTCCACACAAGAAAATAATTTTTTTTATTTGATTTTTATTTTTTAAAAAGGTGGGTCAACTTTTGAGCCACTCGGTGGGTTAGTAGGTTGAGTTGGGTTGAGAAAATTGACTCACTCAAAAAAGTGAGTTGGGTTGAGTTGAGTTGAGTTACAAAAATTTTCAACCCATATAAACCGGGTTAACTCGTTTTCACAGTTGTACCATTCACTTGCTCCATGATGTATCAAAGTTAAAAAAACCAAAAAGTACATCAACTTTCATTTATATAGAGAAAAAAATCTTTGGAGGCGGGTAACATTACGTGGAGAAGATAAACTAATTAGCATGTATTCTGATGAATCATATCGTGGTTACATATTTAACACACTCAACCATTTTTTGTTTTGTTTTAATAATTTGTTAATTCACGATTAGTTACTACGGTGTAGATTCCAATTGAAATCAAGATAAAATCAATGATATTTACTTTAAAATATAATTTTTATATTATTCTATTAGCTACAAAGCAATTTAAATTTAAGTGTTAAATATATTTTCAGTACTTGTAAAATTAGTAAATTTTCATTTTTATCTCTAAAAAAATTTATTATATTTTTTGTCCATATTAAAATCTAATATTTCAAAAATAGTCTCTACCATTGGAAAGTCACTATTTACAACTAATTTGTTGGATAGATAGTCACATAATTCACTAATATGTTATCTAATTTTTTTAAAAATTGATATAAAAAAATTTTAAGATGAAAACGCTTAACTTCTTAGGGTAATAGGTATGGTTAGGTTACACTTAACTATGGTTAGGTTACACTTAACTTTGGAGTTTAATAGGTAGGGTTAGGTTAGATATTTATTTTTATTAATAACTTATAATAAATTAGATGATAAGTAAGGATAATTAGATTATATATTATATATAATGTGAGAATGTGTTAGAAAAATATAGGTAATTGAAAAATGAAGGTGCAAAACAAAATAATTAAATTAATAAACGATTGTTTCTAAACAATTTATATTAATGAGAAATGAAAAGTGTATAAAATATTAACGACGGAAAAAAAATGTAACAAACATTTTTATAGAGACAAAAATTAAAATTTAATAATTTTACAAGAATTAAAAACATATTTAACCTTAAACTTAACATGGTTAGGAAAAAGAGACCTTTCCCCTAATCAAGTGTCGAGCACAGTTTTAAAATCTTTAACCAGTATTAATGTGTCTATAATCCAACAAAAGAATTAATTATTATGATCGACCATAAATATCTTAGTTACACTTAAAAATAATCACTGAAATATTGAAATATAAAGAAGAAAAGGAAATTGATTTCAATGTGTAATACCGTTTTAATTTAAAGAAAATCGAGTATGCATAAGCCACATTGATGCCCGATTAATTATGGTCTAATAGAACAAATCTATGTTGTAAAACTATATACCAGAATTCAGAGAAATATAATTCCAATAAGAATTTTAATATATTAAATAAGTGTATTTTATATAAAAATATCATAAATGTTACTTTGCAATCAAATAATTCTGCACTCAGTTGCTCTTACCTTCAATGATATTTTAAGCGGCCGGTGAATAAATAAAAAAGTAATAAGATGAAATAAACATTCATTAAGTTAAAAGAGAATAAGATTTGTGGATTTCAATAATTCCCATCATACTTTTTAAAAAATTAGTTCAATTTATAGATAAGTTAAATGAACTTAACTATCTTAATCAATTTTTTTAAAAAAAGAAACTACAATGACTTTAGAGTTTTCTTATATTAAAGAACAAAGGTAGTAGTTGTAAAGATTTAAAATGTTTTTGTCGAAGAGATGAAAAACAAATAAGTAAAGGAGAGTTCCACTTTAGAGCAACAGCAAGAATGTGGCTTAAGTAATACAAACGTTGGTGAGAATGTAATGTCTCAAAAACCTAAGGGTGAGTTAGGCCCAAGATCAGGCCGAAAGGCATAGTCAATAGACAACAGGTGAATATTCTTGTACCACCCATTTATTCTCTAGGTGACACACGTGCTACAATGGTCTAAAGGATTGTGATCCGGTGAGGGTGAGCTAAATCAAAAACTCCACCTTGGTTCGTAGCAACTCACCTACAGGCAGAACTAGTAATCATTAGTCAGCCATACGGTAGTGAATTCGTTCTTGGGCCTTGTACTCACCACCTGTCACACTATGGGAGGTGGTCATGCCCAAAGTCGTTACCTTAACCACAAAGAAAAGGATGTTGAATGCAAGCCTAGTGATTGGAGTGAAGTCATAATAAGGTAGTCATACTGGAAGGTGCGGCTAGATCACCTCTTTTTCTAGAGAAAGCCAATGCTTCTTGGATAGTTTAGTTTGACATTGCTTCATACCTAAAAAGAAGTGAGTTATGTCTAAGTAAACTCTAAAGATAGAAGTCTTTTTTCATTTCTCAAAGGTAAAGTAAGACTAAAATTATGGGCTTATTATCTTTGTCATACTAGGAAGAAGTCCCCTTAATGTTCCAACGCCCACATCGAATATGGATCGAATTGTCTCATGATGTTCTAAATCCAGTTCATGTGTCACTTCAATGAGTGAACAACCCACCATTGAAACCTACTATACAACCCCAAGTGTCAAAGCACTGATATTGAGGAGTCAAACCTTCTTGTTGATGTGAGCTTCTGGGAAAGATTAGTCTATTATTTCTAGAGTAACTCATCTATTAAGTGGTGACTCATCCACTCAACATCTTTGGATCATTAAGGCCAACTTGTATCCCTACTTGATGGGCGGGTCTTACATCGAGTTATGTTCTGCCTTTGAACTCAAGGGTTAATCTTCATCTAATACAAAGAAAATAAGTCTCACATCGATTAGAAATATAACTAGAATAGTATTTGAGGCAATTTTTAACTTATGAACTAGTTTCGGGGTTTAGTTAGACCCATCATTTTCTAGTATGGTATTAAAGTCTCACTTGTGTTAGGTATTAGGTCACCTGTAAATATTTAGTCTAATAAACTTCATATACCAAAAACTTAATACAATCTTTAACTCATAAATTATTTGTAAGTTGAATTAATCATGTAAGGTTCCTGACTAAAATTCCTAGAATTTATCTCAGGGTCTAATAAAATTAGGGATAATTTTTCATATTGAGTATGTCCGTGGCAATAAACCCTAAGAAATTAAGCGGTACATGACTCAACAACTCAAAGACCCTTATTTTTGTTCTGGTAATTGATTACAGAAAGTTTGAAATCGATTACAAGTACTTGATTACTGTAATCGATTACCTACGAGCAATCGATTACCAGTAGACCAGACCCGTAAAATTATGCAGATTTTTACCTATGCGCTAACTTCTGCACCCTTTAACTTGCTTGTTCTAACTCCGATTGCTACGAAACTTTATGGATACTATCAATGACTTACTCTGGACCTGTTTTCGCTATCTGTACTAAAAAATTCCTTTGGATAAGGGAATTATGTAGGAAAATACAATTTGATCCTTTTCAAGCAACTCCTATACCAAAACAACACCAAATGTCATTCAATTGGCAATTTCGCATTGCACATAAGTCTTAAATGTCTTTAATGTTTCTAAGGTTCTCTTGACACCTCTTGGGGACTTCAAATCTAACTGGAACTCAAAATCACCTATTCAGTTGATTTAATGACAATTTTTCCCTTGTAAAACATGCTCTTCAGCTAGTACATCTATCGATTCTCACTTATACGCTTACATCTATCAATTCTCATATAACCTTTACCACACCTATACGTATTATATAATTCATAAACACCATCATTCAATATAACATTAGTACTCTATCCCAATTACTATTAATATTAATAGTGTCGTCAACATTTATATACATTTGGCTCAATGCCATTCAGCCACAACATACATATACATACACATACACATACGATACTACCACAATCACTCGTCCATGATCACACAATTATTAATCAAATGGCTTAGTGTCATTTCACAATTCCTGGTCATCAACTACTCTACTCATCATCAACAACATATCATCATTCACTCAAGCATACTCAAATATATCCATCTACCAGATGGCAATAAAATTCATCAATGCATCTTCCTTAGTAATTGATCTGGTCCCAACACCGGCCCCCAAGAGCATGACTTTAATACTTTGCCAGATCAGCATTTCGAACAAGAGAAGTACGCTTCAAATACATTATAATTGTTTCTATACGAAGTACATACAACCAGGGCAAGTAACCCCGCCAAGATATGTTACTCCGCCAAGGTGTTTTACTCCGCCAAGGCTTATTACCTCGCCAAGGAGGAAAATATTGAATACCTTATACACATGCATGAAACATTCCCAATGCATATTACTCCGCCAAGCCACAGGCTCAATACAGGCGGAATATTGAACCTCCCATACTGCGTAGCGAGCCCATACTTATAACCCCGGCACGAGATTGACTCTGTCTTGAGAGGTTGAAAATGAGAATCACGCTGTCACGCATTAAAGGGAAAAACAAATAAAATAATAAAGCATTCACGCTTTCCAAGTAAGTGGAAACACCCACTACAATAACAGTGCTTGTAAACGGCGCAGGGACCCACTACCTTTCTAGCATAATGCCTGAAAACAAGGAACGAGACCCACCAATAATGGAACACCAGTAACAGGTATATAAACCTCAGCAAAAAAGGTATAGGGGGATCCCCGATTCAAAACCTTACACTCTCTTACTTGCATAATTCTCTCAGATTTGCTTTCTAAGTCTAAGAGTATTCTGAAATACTGACTTGAGCGTCGGAGAATAATTGCAGGTGACACCACCATTCGCCCACTTCAACGCGTTAGGTCGGTGTGAAGGATCTCCAGGACATCCAATCCGCTCTCCTCATTCAAGGACAACGGATATTACACCGGATACTCATACATCCGGTCTTCTGCACAGTACTTGCATACTATTTGTGATTGACTTGAGTCCGGATCTCTAGACCCCGGTTCAGGACAGATCAGTAATCATCGAATCTTAGATATCATACACTACTAAGTTTTCAAAACATATATATATATATATATATATATATATATATATATATATATATATATCAAAAACACACTTTTCCTTGGCATTACTCCATACGCTTATCTGGTACTGGTCTCCACGATATCAACCGGGTCCCTGTTTTCAATCATTAAATCAATAGTAAGGGTGAATGACTCAAAATATAAATCAATGCAAATAATTCATAATTTATGGGGAAAGCATAATATAGTTAAGTTCTCATTTAATTTCACATGTCAATATTCATTTTATTTCAATTTTCAATATAAAATTCATCAGTTTCATTAACTATATAATTAGCCAACCAAAGTCTCACTGTAACATCCAATTCCTTCAATATAATAATCAATTCAAATAATACTTTCTAGTATCCAGATAAATTGGATCGGTTGTCAGTTGGGGATCCTACCCGACCACCAGTAAACCCTACCTAGTCCACTGAATTCTGCTTGGCTCCTCACCTCACCATTAGGTCCTAATTGACCTCTGGGTAGCTCAATTGGGCTACGCTCGATCGCTAGAGTCAAAATGAAGGGTAAAATATACTGATTGACCATTCACACCACATAACATGCACATATAACAAATATATCTTAATATCACTTTATTCAATTCATGATATAATCTTGGCACTACGACCATCACCCTAGGACCACATTCAAGTCACTCAGGCATATTAATCTCTTATTTCATTCTTATCATATTCCATTTTCTCTAAATTAACAACAACCAATATTTTATCACATGATGCCATATTAACATGTCAATAATTCTCAATAAATCAAAATTCATTCCTTTTATACTTCAAACACATAATTTCCACAATCTACATTATAATTCTTAATGTACTCATGCATTTAAAATTATAAATCATCATCCAAGCATTTAAGATTCACGTTTCCATAATATCAATCATGCTCACATTATAAATCAATTCATTACTCATCACTATAATTTAATTAAATATATCTAACATCACACACACACACACACACACACACATATATATATATATATATATATATATATATATATATATATAGAATTAATACAGTTAAACTATTCTATCATTTTCCCATATGTCAGAATCACCGTTAATGTTATATACACCCCTTACCTCATTTCCAAGCTTTCAGCACTCCTTCCACAATGCCAAATTCACCAAATATCTAAGATTCAAGGACTTTATGAATCAAATTAATGTTTCGACCTTCAAAATAAAAACCCATTACATTGAAACAACCTTAAATGCATCCTTAAGACTTATAAAGCTTACCTTTATTAAGTCCAACCCCCCACTTCAAACTCCGCTTTGTCTAACGTTCCTCCGGCACTTGGTCCGTCACCTAAATGCATCGAAATGAAAACCCCTCATTAACATTGAATGCCATTTTTGAGTTTTAGAAGCTTAAGTCCATGTCTTTACAACCAAGGTCTCAAAATTCAAGGGATCCAACCCCAAATCATGGTGCGTTTTCGATTTAGAGAAGAAAGACATGAAACATGAAATTGAACATATCAATGCTTTTACCTTGATCATAATGGTATCGTTAATTTCAAGTTTCGGCAAGAAATCAACTTCCAATTTCTGCCTAGAGGCATGCGGCCTTGGAGAGAGCTCGAAGCTTTTGTTTCTGCTCCCAATGACACACGCGTGAGGAAGGAGAAATGGGAAAATGTTTTATACATAAGGGTATTTTAGCCATTTCATCCCTTTTCTTCTTCCTTTTTATTTTCTTTTTTTCTAATTTCATTTCTCTTTTTTATTTATTTTAAGTGAATATATTTCACTTTTACTCTATGGTAATTAATATTCTACCACCACAACTTATTTTAACTTTAATTTCATAATTAATCACCCAAACTTAATTAATCTAATTTTTATCACTTATTAAAATTTATAATTTATTTAATTTTACATCTAATAATACTTAAAACAATTTATTAATAATATTATAAACACAAATAATTAATTTTAATAACAGAATGTTACTCATTTTCTTAAAATTACAAGATAAGATAAAACACTTTATGCAGCTGGACCACCTCCCCGTGAAAATCTCTTGGGAAACAAACATGAGTTGTCTGATGTAAATAGTATATTGGGTATGCTGGATCCAGTCAAGTTAATTGTGATTCATATTTTGATATTTATGGCCTGGATGGCATCTATCATCACTTTACGAGTAATGAAGCAATACACGAGGGATAGAACCCAAGAAATTTGATGCTGTTTAATTAAATTTGGACCCTCACAATAGAAAAAAGAACACATAACAAATATATATTTTATTATCTATAGTTTTTTTATTTCGATTAAAAAAATGTGTAGTTCCTAGTACGTAGCTAATAAGTAGACCTTACTTTTCTCTCATTTTGTAGCATTTTCATGTAGGGTTTTTGTTAAACAACTTTTTAGCTTTGAAGGGGGACCGAGGGTTGAGATTTACTGTTATTTCATTTTAAAATTGAGATTTTAATAGTTAAAAACAATTTATCAGTTGTATTAATGTGTTTTTAACGTAGAATTTTTTGTTTTCACTAGTAGGGTTAAAAAATATGAATCATAAATAATGGGTGAAAATATAAATGCTCAATTTGATATGATCATCCATTGGAAGGCTGATTTTTTATTTATTTTTTGTTATTGAAAGGTACACCACTGAATAAGTGTCATATGGACTTGTTGAGTATGGTTTTTGGTAGATTAAGGTTGGATTGTAAGGTAAAGTTGTTACTTGAGAGTAGGGATGAAAATGGGTCAGACTGTTTATCGGAGGTCATGACTCAACCTCTTTAAAACCTATATAGGTCAAGCTTATCGTGCTAGAAGGCTAGGTCTAGGCTTTTAAAAAATTATTTTTAAGTAAACAGGTAAAGTCATAGACTTTTTAAAAAGTCTTTAAAGTCTAAGAGGTTGGCCCATCTAATTGGACCAACTATTAATTATTTATATATATTATAACAAAAATAATATAAATATATTACATATTTACATAATATAAATTAATATTACAATTATAATATTTTTTATAATATAAAATTTTATTTTATAATTTGAATAAAATAAATTTATTTTGGATTTAATTATTTTTGTTTTATATCAGAAGTTGTATTTATCTTACTAAATTTAAAATCAAGTGCATTTACCTTATTTATATTGATAGGCCCGTTTATATTGATAAAGTTGTTTACAATTGATCCGGTCTAGATACCGGCGTATGGACAAAAGGGGAATTTCACCCGTCCTTTGCTAGTCTACCGGTGTGGCAGGTAAACCTCCGGAATATGACGCATATCAGATACCTTTCTATACCGGAAGTCCAGGTCAGCACCGCGCACACCAGAAAAGCATCGTGTCACCCGACAAACAGTACAGTCGCGGGGGAATGTTCGCAGGCGACGCGGAGGTACCCGCGTCGTGTGTCAGAGTCGTACTGACACATTGTACGAATGGTCCCCATCCCTAAGGGACTCTTGCATTCTCCGCATGCACGCATATAAATGCCAACAGTTTCACAACTCTGGTATGTTAAACTTATTCTAAAACTCACGCTCGATAATCTTGAATCCTTTTTCTGGTTACTGACTTGAGCGTCGAAAAATCTTCGTAGGGGACACCATCTTTTGCCCCTCATCAACGCGAAAGCTTGGTGTGAAGGATCTCTAGGACTCCAAGACCCTTATTGAGCGTGGGTTTTAGATGCATATATTGACAACGCTTGCAAAGGAAACTTTTACATGGAACAAATTAAAGGAAATGTTATATTGAAGAAAGGAATGTTATTCGAAAGTGTTGATTGTGTGATTCAGGAAGGATTCCAAACAGTTATAACATCTCTCTTAATTATTTTATTTAAAACTTACTTTTGATCTTAGTTTAATTGAAATTACAAGGAATTTTTTTCCCAATTACTAATTCCTTTTGTAAATATTCTAATTCATCATATATCATTTATTCATTTCACTATAAGCCACTCAGGCATAATAATTACCACAATCTACAACAAACCACCCAGGTTTTATCTTGTATTTATATGCATACACCCATATAATTTCAATCATAATTTCATAAGTAATATCATCCTCATTATTCTATATATGGAAACTCATTCCAAGGTTCATACATAAACCTATAATATGCATAATCCACTAAATCTCATTAAAAAATTAATCATCAACCTTTTCATTCAGCAGTATACATCATACATGCATAAACATTCTTAGTTTCTCATTTTGAAGGCTTTTCGTTCTTAGTTCCCAATTTTCGGTTTCAAGAAAAACAAAGGAAAAAGTGAAATTGAAAATACCAACCGACTCACCTCCTTTCCAGTATCATGGATAGACGATCAATTTTGTGTTTCAATAAGAATTTGGACTTCTATCATACATATGAACTTACATCATGCGAGCTTCTGTTTCATATTCATTCAAGCGTGATGGAAGAGAATAATTGAAGTGAAAGTCATTTTTAACACTAGGACAATTCAGTCATTTACTAATTCTTTTTATTTTCTTTTCTATTTTTCTGCTATCTACTTTAACTAAATAAGGTCTACTTTCACCTAATGATAAGTCATATTTTACCATTTAATTTAATTCAACTTAAACGCTACTACATCCGGTTCCAAATATAAGCAAATATACCTAATTTCACACATATTAAAAATAGTAGTTGGAGGTAGTTATTTGTATTAATGTTACCACATATTTGATTTAATTTTCTAAAATACCCTTAGTATTATTTATTACATAAAGAATTAGTAGCCTTGGAAATATATATGATGAGAACATATTTGGTAAACAAACATTTAATGATATTGGGAAAGTGTAATTTTGCTTATATTAAGGGACCAAAAAATTCCACTAAAATTTGCTTATATTTGAAACCGGAGGTAGTATAATTTAAATCACTAATTTAATTATTTAAATTTCAATAATTTGTTAACCATCTCAGATTAATTTAGTTTAACTTTAACTCTATAATTAATTTACCAAATTTAATTATTTGGATTTATCAATTTGCTAAAAACTCTAATTAATTTAATTTATTGCTCAAAATATTTAATTAATTATATGCGGCGCAATTAATTTTAATTGAAAATCAGGAATGTTACAACAGAACGTGCAAAGAATGAAAGGACTAAAATTACGATTCAATATGCCTCCATGGTTGTGATTTCTATTTTTATGCCAGCCTTAATGGTGATCAAGTCAGTTTTAAAATCAATATGATGGAAAGGACACACATATTTGTGTCAAATCTATGACTAACCAAGAAGCATCTGCTGAATGGATTGCAACAAAAATGACCTCAATTTAAGGTTGATATAAACATGAGTACAAACAGTATTCAAGAACACTTAATGGCTAGTGTGGTGTTAGGGTTACATACTGACAAATTTAAAGAGCTAAGCTCATTGCCAATGAGGGAATTTAAGGAGGTCATAAGCAGAACTACAACAAGATGAAGACTTATGGTCAAATGTTGTTTGATGAAAACGCAAGTTCAAAAGCAATTTTAAATGTTGAAAGACATAGCTAGACTGACAACCCAATTTTCAAATGGTTTTTTTTTTTTTTCCATTAGAAGAAGTTACAGGCCCTATGTTAACAGTTGTGGTGGGTTGACTCGAATGCCTAGATTGCAGCCCTAACCCTATATCCACATTCTTCGATCTCATACAAGGGAATGAGTTTCTCCGGAACTTGGTTAGTCATAGGAGTGAAGAGTTCATGGAAACTGATGAGTCCTTTACAATTGAAATACAAAGGCAATGCATGTAGAGGATGAAGAGGTAGAGATGTTGGGGAGACATTGAAGACATGTTTAAAAATTGAAAGAAAAAAAAAAGTATTTAAACGCTTTCAAATAACGTTGAAGAGAAAATTCTCATGAAACCATTGGGGTGTAATTAGATAAAACTTGAAAGGTATTCTATGTAATTTATCTCATATTTTAAATTTTGAAATTAATCATTGACATTTTAAAACTAATGTTGATACCGATATCATTAACATAAGGCAGGAGAACAAAAAAATGGTGCGAAGACAATTTCTGCTGCAGAGGAAAATTGTTGGAAATCAGCAGCGGCGAATTTGCGTCATTTCTTACTTCACTTGCTATTATAATTCCATAAATGGATGCATGCTATCGTGTATGATTAATTGGTGAAAATATTATCATCGTTATGACTTAAAATGATGATGATATATAATTTCAAATTTCAAGCGAACAAACATGAATTATACGTTTGACTTAATATTATTGTTGTTAATTTGGAATGAAATACCTGGAAGAGAAAAGGGTTGTTGAATGTGGATTCAAATCATGAAAGGGTGATAAGGGCTGTGACCCTAAACCCGACACATGAGTTGTGTGGATCTAGGATACCATGTGTCCCAAAATCCCCATGGATCCGGAGAAGATCTGTTGGTCCATGGGTCAACGCTTATATATCATCTATTCAGATGCATGTGACTTTGCTTCACCAAAAATAATGTTGATGTGTCCTCCATGATTTTACCTCCCATTAATCACCTTATAACAAACACGTACGCACCAGTATAATCATATATCTATGACTATATAAATAAGAAATAGACATGTTTGATTCCATTAATTAAGAATTGAGTTTATAATTTTATAAATTTAAATATCATTGATATAAAAAGGTGTTGTTGGTGAATGATCTGTAAGTAAATTTATAATCGATTATTGAATCTTGAAACGTGTTACAATAACCTAAATCATCTAATTTATTTTAATAATAAACATGGGTAGCATGTATGATGCAAATTTCGGTTTAGTCAGGAATGAAGTTAGGGTAGTGTCTTAAAATCGAATATTATTACTTTTCTTCAAAAGGTGTGAATACCTCGTAAAGATCAAATACAGGGCTTTTTTTTTTTTAATTTGTTTATGTATTGTTTAAATTTGACATATACCCGTGTAAATATTTTTATATAATTGGTGAATAGTCGCCGTATAAACAAATTAGATGATTACAAGTAAAATTAAGTTTAGTTGTCGATTAGAAGTTATTGTCAAAGTGTTTAATTATGAAAAACTTTAGCGTAAGTCAGTACTTCAATTAATTACTAACTACTATCAGAGGTAGTTTTCAAATTTTTAATGTCTTTCATAAGATTTTTTACCAAAACAAAAATTACTAGGGTAGCCGATCAAAAAAAAATTAAATAAGGCTAAGGTTAGAATGAAAAAAAAATAAAAAAAAATTACATTACTGGGTAAAATACACATATAGAGGAAGTGTATTCAATAAAAACAAAACCATATGATAAGAAATGAAAACAACTAAAATGATAATTAATAACCATTAGTTTAAATTAAAATTAATAACATGTATCATTTCCTAACTTATATAATTCAATATTATTTTTAAATTTGAAATCTCTCATCTAAATAATTTGATATCTTTTATTTAATTTAGTACGAGAGTTTAATTAGTGTAAAAAGTTTTATGCTAACAACTAGTTAGAATTCATCTTAGGTATGACGTTTAAAGTAATTATTACATAAATCTAGATTAATTATTTATTTGATAACCATGATTAGATGTTGGTTTCAAAATTTACTCTCGTAATATATTTAAATTAAATTCCTTTTATTATCAATTTAAATTAAATTCTTGATCCATATTTCATACCTAAAATTATATCATGCACAAATATTATTCTGAATAACAACAACCATTATTATGAAAATTTCATTAAATAATATATTGAAAGTTGTAAAATTTAATTTTTTTAATTTATTAATTTAGGGTCTGTTTAACAAAATTAGAAGATAAATTAATTTAAAGTTAATAGTTGGTAACTGAAATATGATATGCTAGTTAATTAAATTAAAATGTGTTTGTTAGAATTAGCAGATAAATATAAAATACTATAAAAGATATATATTTTAAAAATGGATATGAGTAATTTTTTATTAAATAAATAAATAAAGATAAAAATATAAAAAATAAATTAAATTCAAAGCTTATAAACACTTTAAATAATTTTTAAAAATATTATAAACTACTAAAATAAACCTACTTACTAAATCTAACAATTTTTTTAACCTATAAAGTAAGGTACAAATTAGGTTAAATCATTCACTTACCCATAAAGTTTTTTAAGTTTTTAGTAATTCCTTGGCGTCTTATTTGTCCCGCTTTCATCTTCTCAGTTGACATTATCGATTCATTTGAGAATTTTTGTTTTAGGCAGGACAATACCGAACAAAAAAGAAAGACAAATTTAACTATTGAATCTAACCATAGGTGAAAAACAAAAATCTTCCGTTGTGTTTGCGATGGTATCAGATATCTCATTTATTATATTAGAAATTTAAAGTGATGGTTTTTAGTAATGATGCAATATTGTTAATCCCAGTTTTTTTAGTCAATCATATATATATATATATATATATATATATATATATATATATATATATATATATATATATATAAGTCAAGTCTAGTTAGAGTAATTGATCATCGATCTTCATTAATTTAATCAATTAATTAAATAAAAAATAAACACAATTAAACAATCAAATGACTCCATAACCTTAAAAGAAAATGAAAAAAAAAGAGAAGACGAAAATAAAATACACGAGGTGTTACTAAACAACTTGAGTCACATTGCTTCAAAAGGTCAATCAAACCTGTTTTTGTAAAAGTTCATGTAGATGATACTCAACAAAAGGACTTTTGTTATGTTTTAGTGCAACTTCTGGAAATCCTCAAATTAAACCTTTGACTTCTTTTCAACTCTCAGATTCTGTATGCTTCAAACAGTAATATCTTTTCAATGGAACAGTAACGACTATATTCAATGGCTTATAAATACGAAGAGATATTTAGACTCAAAACAAGAGACACGAAAGCAACAAACTGAAACCACGTGATTGAATCAAAGTTTTTGTTTCAAAAACATAAACTTTCTGTGTATCTCTACTACTTGTAGACTTAGTCTTTGCTTTTTTACTTAGTGTATTTATACTTAAAATCTCATTCTCTTATACACTAAGTTACCAAAACACAAACACTCTCTCAAATCACAACCTCTGTCAAAGTTTAGTGTGTTGTCAGTCTTAGTTTCTTGAGGGAAACATTGTATTGAGTCAGGAATAACTTGTTGAAAGAATACCTGGGTTTAAATCAAAAGTGATTAGAGTCAAGAATACTTGAGGCACGAGCTATGCTGTGTTTGTAAAAAGATGTTTTTATATAGTGAAAATTCTTTAAGTTTGAAGGCAATGGACGTAACTTCTTTGTTGAAAGTGGACTAGTATAAATCTATTGTGTCAAATCTCTCTATCCCCATCTCTTTAGTTTGAATTTGTATTAACTAAAGTCTGTTGCCTTTTTGTTTAAAAAAGTTATATTCCGCAAAAAGAACTCAGACTTATTCAACATATCTTCTAAGTCTAACTCTAAACCATCAACACTCGTATCTCGTATTATCATGATATGAAACAGTTCTTTAAAATTGAATAATTAATTAATTAATACCAATAGTTAAAGGATTTAACTTGTAGCCATAGGTCAATTAAATTTTTTTTAGTACACATTAAAGTAAAAGTTAAACAGTTAGAATAAACATATTATTATAACATTAAAATATGAATCAATTGTGATAGTTAAAAATTAAATAGAATTAAATAAAATAGATGATGATAACTTTAGAAAGCAAATTGGTAAAAACAGAGAGAGAGTTATGATTGAAATCAATCAATTGATTTGTTTTCAATATACACAACAATTAATTTGTTTTTAATATACATATTTAAATTGAAATTCTCATTAAAATTTAACCCAATCATCTTAATTAACAGTTAAATTAAATAAATAGAAATGTTAGAAAATAATATATTAAAATTTATTCACACGGAATCTATTATAAATTATTTTAAATTCAAAATTGAAAAGGATTAAAACTAACAAATGACATATTTTTTTAACTACAAATTTATTTATTAATAAATTACATATTACTCAATTATATAATAATGAAGCCACTAAATATTCTAATATAATCATCATAATTACTCATAACTTTCATTATCTAAAGATTCTAATATTTTTGGTAGTGTAAATTGATCATGTGTATAAATAATTGGAATATTGTGGAGTGATAAGTTAGTCTAGTTGTTAAGGTTTCGTGAAGGAGAAGGTCACGGGTTCGACTCTTTTCTTATTAACAAAAACTAACAATTAACTTTAACTTATTAAAAAAAATATTGTCCATGCATTATAATGGTGACACTCGGAAAGACATCGAAAGTAAAAATAATAAAATATCAACAACTGAAATTAATTGGATCACTACATTTTTATTTTTTTAAAAAAACTGCTAACACACAATTAGTTGTTTAATCTCAAAAGTTAAAGAATTTATACTATGCTCTGTTTGCATGATTTAATCACATTATTGAAAAAAATTTCATTAGAAAAATAATAATTAAAGTATTTTATTTCCTAAGATTTTATTTATTATAGTTAATGGAAATATTGATATGATTTCACTAATTAAATATCAGGAGTTATTTATAATCAAAAGATTAATTCTTTTTAATTGTCATTATTTAACCTATTAATTAATTTTTTAAAGTTTACATAGATAATTAAAAGCAATCGTTTTAATTATATTTCAGTATTCTAATAATTATTTTAACCCATTTAGTCATTTTTTAGTTTGAATTTAATTTTAAATAAATTAAATTAAATTGCTATAATATTTAAAACATCCGTTAATCATGTGAGATAATTGATTTAATATATAAATTTAAATTAACATTCAAGTGATTGATTTCAAATTGTGTGGTTTAATTTCTTATATGTATCAAGTGATTGATTTATAAACAATCATGAAATTATTAAAAAAAAAAGCACACACAAAAAATATAAACAACCATTTTGAATGAAGATACGTAACTTTGATTACAACAAAAGAAATTTTCAAACATAGTAAAATAGTCAATGGCAAAGGGTAAGACAAAGAATTAAAAATGAGATTATACTCTGTCACTATTCAAAGAATCAATGACACAAACCTCGAACACCAAAGTTGTACAATTGTTGCTGGTGTTTTCTCAATGCTTCATGAGAGATTGAGGCATATATAAATAGAAAAAAAAAAGAAATTGAAAAATATGATTGTGAATGAATGTATAAAATATACTTCATAAATAATTTCCTCAGGGAATTTTGTTTTATAGGATTGCAACATAATACTCTTTAGAAAATGAACTTTTTATAAAATTATCGTATATTTTTAATATATTATCATATATTGATGTTAAATTTTAAAAACAAAAATCAATGTTATTTTAGAAGAAAATAAAGTAATTAGATTAAAATTGTAACATCCTAAATTTAATTATTGGGTAACTTTATTTACCAAATAATTAAATTAAAAAGATTTAACTAAATTAAAGAAGTTACATTAATTTTTTAAAATTAACTAGGATACGTTTCAGATAAGAAATTAACGAAACGAACTAAAATACTAAATTACTTTTAATGATAATTATTGCCAAAGAAGGCAAGTAAATTGCAATTCACTTTCTCTGCTTCCATGTTCCCACATCATCTCATTTTTTTAATTTCCAATTTCTTTTTTTTCCCTTGTCATACAAGCAGCAGGTACTCCTTCATTATTTTTTTTATTCTCTAACTCTCAATCTTGCAAAACCACCATCCCATCACCCCCTTCCATTTTTTTTAATTTAATTTTCACTCTCAATCAGTCACACTATTTCACTCTCTGTTTGTATAACATCCTTAATTTTTAAAATAATTTCCAATAAATTAAAAATATTTTACAAATAATTCAAATTTTTAAATCAGAATTTGAATTAAATAATTTACAATATTCCTTTCACAAAGCCGACCAGTTATTTGAAATACAATTAATTTACTTAAATTTCAAACTGATTTTTAATAAAATTTCAATATCTGTTTTACATAAGCCGGCCGGCTCTTTTGACATATACAAATACATAATTTCACTCGGTATTCTCATGAGCCGGCCAAGGCTTTCACTAACATAAACTCTGAGCTGCTGAATGTCTTCACATATCATGGTTGAGCCCTTCATTCACTGAAAAATAAATGTAGAGGGTGAGCATAACATATCAAATAACAGTTATTGAATTGGAATAAAAATCCAATTAATAACTATAAAACTAATACTGATCATACTCGGCAAAAATTAGCACTCGGCAATTCTAACTCACACTCGGTAACTCCATCAAGTCACTCGGCAATAATTTAAATTTCCACTCGGCAATTATAGCCATTTTATCACTCGGTAAATAAAACATCACTCGGTAATTCAATCAAACTGCACTCGGCGAGTAAAACATTTCACTCGGCAGAAACAGCATATCATACTCGGTAACATAACAATCCACTCGACAGATAACAAATTATTCATTCTCAAAACTGAGACATATACATATACTCATCATAACAGCATATTCTCACAATAACACATAAAACAGTGTATGCACATGCTCAACCAAATGGATCCATATCTTTCATTATCACTTGACCAACCAAAATGGGGTCATTATCAATTTTTGTGTTGCAACACTGGCTCCCCGAGCCATAATTCAGCTCCTCGCTGATTCGGCCGTTTTACCCAAACCGCTCTGCGCCCATACTGTAACACTAAGTACCACTCCCAGAGTGATAGCGGTCCTCTACCCAGTGCTACGGGTCGGCCTTGAGTCCCACTCAAAGGCGTCCGTGGTATATAGGAACCACTCCGTCACAGTTCATATTCAAACATCACACATGCATCTCATGCATATAAATATCATGAAAAGTTCATGAATCATCATCCATAACATCATCAATTCATATCATTCCACTCGACATAATAACCAACATACATAAACTCAATATGAATGGAAAATAAGGAAACATAAAGTATGTTATTCAATTGGGGTCTCAATTCATACACATAACACACATATAACATATTAATACCCCAAATCCATTCATAAACTATCTATTTGAGATGTACATTCCCCTACCTGGAAATAAAATCTTCCAGCAGCTTTAAAAGCTATAATCCAGTCACTGCTCTCAAATACCGACTGGAACTGCAGTGTTGTTCTACTCCAAGTGTTCCTTCATAGAGAGAAGAGAATGGAGCTTTGATTCCTTCGTTTACTAGTTCCAGTGAAGATTGAAAGTATAAGAATGATTTCATTTTCAACAACTTCTCTATTAATCCAATAGCAGAAGTATTCATATACATTCCACGTGAAAGAGACGTGAATAACTTGAAGTACTCTGCCACACGTTTCTTTAATAATTAATAAAGGGTTAAGATATTTAATGAAAAGGATACAACACATCAAAATGGGTCCCAAACTTAGAAAATATCTAAGAAAGGAATTTGCTGGAAGGTAGAAGAACATAATGACGTGGAAAACATCCATTAAAATAGGATAAATTCAATTCTGAGGAAAACTTGCTCAGGCAACATCAACATAAAGTGCTTGAGCGAGCCTCTAATTCTTTAAGCGAGAATTCTTTAAGCATCAGGCCTGATCCTCGCTTGAGCGGACCACTCTCGCTTAAGCAGACCACTCTCGCTTGAGCGAGAATTACCCAGTAACCAATTTCCCATGCTTTCGCTCGAGCGAGACTCCCTCCTATTAGCTACTCGTTCGAGCGAGAATTGTCCAGTAACATATTCCACTGGCATTCGCTTGAGCGAGGCACCTACTCACTTAGGCGAAATCCAACCAGAAGCTGTTCTTCAATTCTGCACTCGTCCACTTGACAAGGTTTCCCAGCACTCGGGTTTTTATTCGACACTTCAATCAAAACCGACTCATTTCGCTTGGGATCACTTACTCAGTAAACTTAATCAATCATAGTTGAAGTCTTTGTCCAGAAGCACCCTTTCTGGAAAGACTTACTCGAAATGTATCACTCGGAAGTGTCATTCGGAAGTATCTCTGTGACACTTCACCCAGAAAATCACTTCACTCGGATATACACCATTCGGAAACGTTCCTCTCGGAGACGTTTCACTCGGATTTACTTTACTTGAACGTGTCTCAATCGGACACAGCGTCACTTCATTCGGAAATGATTCTCTTAATGATGTTTCACTCGGAAACATCTTAACTTCACTTAGAAACGATGTTCTATCTTATTTCACTCAGGGTCAGATTTATTTTACTCGGAAAATCTTATTTTATTCAATTTCCACTCGGAATTTTATTCAAAAATTCTTCTCTAATCCTTTTTAAGTTATTTTTATAAAAATCATAAAAATCGGGATGTTACAGTTTGTGCCTAGCAAAAAAGAAAAGGAAAATTTCAATTTCATTCTCCTTGTTCCAACTCTCACGTGCTAGAGAAAGGTAAAATTCTAAAGGAATCCATTTTTATTTTTGGGTTGTTTAAAAGCATAAGTAAAAGAATATATGTAATGTTTGGGATATCTAGGAAAAATTCTGCATAATGTTGAAACCGTGAGCTTTTTATGATTTTGAATGAAGTTTTGTTGTTTGAAAAAATGTGAGATATATTAAAATCATAACACTGTTAAATTTTTTGAGTTTTTAGGTGTTATAAATATGAAACCGATGTTAAACATAAATGATAGGTGTTAAAAGTCTGATTTAACTGGTGAAAAAAGTCTGTACCAGTAGGTGTTAAAGACTGGGATAGCAATGTTAAAAGTTGTGGAGTAGTGGTGTTAAAAGATTAAAACAGGAGTTGAAAGTAGAAAAGGCTGGTGTTAAAAATCTACAAATAGCAGGTGTTAAAATTGAATATGGCAACGTTAAAAGTTGTAGTTTTAAAATATTTTAAATCAGAAATTTTGATAGGTGTAAAAGGGTCAGATTTTGGTGGTGTTAAAAACATTTTCTTTTTAAGAAAAATTAAATACTGAATTTTAAATATTAAAAATCAAAATTTTTAGTATGAAATATAAGGTTGGATTTTCTATATAAATTCTTGTCAGAAATTAGTTTAAATAAGTTTTATTAAAATTTAAACTAATTAAAAAGTGTTATGAAATTATTTAAAATATTGAATTTTAGAAAGTTTTAAATGAGTTGTAAAACCTTAAGTAAAATATTCCCAAATATTTAAAGGATTTATGAACTAAAGAAAACTTGAATTTTTAACGAAAAGGATATTAAAATAATTATTAAATTTTTAGAATTTATGTGAATTGGTTAATTAGGCGCTAAAAATAATAATTATTAAATCTTAGAACTTAGTGGAATTATTGAAATTATAAGGGTTGGTTATTTAAGCGCAAAAAATGTGATTTTTTTAAAATTATTAAAATGATTATTAGAGGATAGTTTAATATTTATTTGAATTGATAATGTGATTATGTTTATTCTTGATATGTGATGATTATATAGCTGATCCAGTCTGGATATCGGTCCCCAAAGTTATGACGTCAGAGTGACATCTCAGAGGGGTAACCGGTATTATAAGAAGACAAAGCTACACCGGTTATCCGTCCTCACTTCATCCGTTCTTACCACATCAAAGGCTCAATCTGTCCTCGTTACGAGGGATACTTCGTCTGACCTTATCTCCACAACGTGAATAACCGTTTGCCCCAGGGTCACTGTGAGATAAGAGTTCCTTATAACTTATCAGCGAAGATACCCTGCATAGCGGAATGTGTCTATATCAATTATCTCAGAAAGTAAGTACGATTGTCAGCGAAATATGCGGAAAGGTGATTATCCTCCATCCCTATTACAGGATCGTACTCTGATAATTGACCTACCCACCTGACACACTCTGAGCACTGAGCCATATTGATTGACATATTCAACAAGCTGTCAGAGCCAAGGGGCCCACCTACATCCAACAATTCATTTCTTACGTTCGACTATAAATAGCTCATTTCAATACACATGCAAGGTTACGTTGTTCTATCTCATATTCTTACTATTGTATTACTTGAGTACTCATTGAGTTCATACACTCTTCTAACTTGAGCGTCGGAGAATCTTCGCAGGTGGCACCACCTTTCGCCCTTTCACAACGCGAAACGTTGGTGTGAAGGATCTCCAGGACAACAAGACCGGTTTCTCCCACTGAGAGACTGGATTACAACATCGGATACCCACTATACCGGTGTACATAACCCTAAAACATCTGTACTCTTGTGGCTGGTCCCACACCGGATCCTAGACCCCGGTTCAGACCAGTACAATAGCTATCCCTTGTTGTAGTTAATTAGCATGAGATGCGTGATGATGTGATACTGCTATATGATGATGAATTGATTATGATTTTTGTTCCTATGTGTAGTTGATAAAGTATTAGGTATTGATGATGATATTGATTAGATAGGATGATTGTTATGTCTGTTTGAATCGAGATAGGATGATTTATTATGTAATAATATTGTTAACAAGCTAGAGTAACTTGATTGATGATACAATGAAAAATGATTGTTGTTTGTGCATAGCATTTGCATAAAAAGCTTACAAGACTGTAGATAGCCTGTAATACTGGCCCAGATGGGAGGGCTTAGACCTTGTGGTGGTTTCTTCGGACTCCATAAAAGTCCTTAAGTGGGACTCAAGGCAAGCCTTAAAGTTGGACTCGAGACTAGCCCGCAATACTACCGCTGTCGCTGGGAGTGACTGTGTTGCATGAGTGGGTAAGCATTTCGGTACTTGTAAAACGGCCAAATTAGCTAGGAGCTGAAATATATTGTTGTATTTGATATCATATCATTAGAACAGATCCACATGCATTTCATAGCTACGAGACAGCCACTACGACATCAATGAGCTGTGGGACAACCATTAATGGATACTGTAAGCTGCGATAATCATTAGATGTTGTGGGATAGCTATTGAAGATAATAGTGATTATATGAGAAGATTAGATAGTATGAACATGTCTGTAATTTGAATTTAATGACAACCTAATGTGATGAATATCGAATTCAATTTCATATTTGTCATTTAATATATATATATATATATATATATATATATGTTCACTTTAAGTTATTGTTTTTCAATGGCCGTTGACCGAGGTAATGCTTGGTGATTGCTCGGTCGGAATTGTTATATATAACGTCCCAAACTTTTAAAATTAAATTTCTAAAATTCAAACAAATTTTTTGCGAATAAATTTCAGGTTTAAAAACAAAATTTGAATTAATATAATAACGCAGTCAGCAATATATCAACCGGCTCATTCATGTTTACATATATATAATAAAACTAGTATACACAGGAGCCGGCCAAGGCTACTACAAAATAACTATATGCATTATGTACTATACATATAAATACATAATGCTCCGAGCAGGCTGAATGATCTCATACATCATCGTTGCGTCCTACATCCACTGTAAAAATAACAACAATAGGGGTGAGCATAAACATGTCAAATGATAGTTATTGAATCGGATTAAATGTCCAATTTATAACCACATATAAATCAAATTCATATCACATAATCTCATCATATAACATCATGTTATTCTCAATAACATATATCAATGTATTCACATGCTCAATCAAATGGATCCATTATTAAGTCTTTTAATTTGTGTTGCAACATTGGCTCCCAGCCATAACTCAGCTCTCAGCTGATCCAGCCGTTTTACTGGTACCAAACCGTTTGCCCTCTCATGTGACACAATCACTCCCAGCGACAACGGTAGTGTCACGGGCTAAACCCCGAGCCCCGCTTAAGAGGTTTGCCTTGAGTCCCACCCAAGGTCTTTTATGGAGTCCTCGAAACCATATAATATTTCATCTTTGTTCATCACATAAGCATCCCATGCTTTATCAATATGCATCCCATGCATTCGTACATCATGATATATTTCATGAATAACATTCATATCATCATCATCAATCACATATCAACATCATATTTCCTACTGCATCTCATGCATAGGAATAATCATAAATTCATACTTCACATATACAATCATATCTCATATAAATTCAATATTAATAATATGAATGGAAGACATGAAAATATAAAATATGTCATTCAATCGGGGTCTCACACTAATAATTTACACACATCATATATATCATAACAATATCACCCCGAATCCATTCATAAACTATTCATTTAAAATGTAACGCTCCCCCTACCTGGAAATAAAGAATTCCATCAGCTCTTCAAGTTATATTTACTCACAACTCACGAATTCCGACTGGAATTTCAACTTGGAACTCTTCCAAAGCTATTTCACTTATGAAATTCAAAGCTCTTACTTCTTTAAAGCCAAGCTTCCACGTGAAAGAGAAGAAGTGAAGATTGGTCTCCTCTTTTATTGATAATTTCCAGTAAAGATTGGAAAAGAAAAGGATTAAAGGTGATGTTGACAACCTCTCGAAATTCCAAGCTAATCTAATGATAGGATTGACAAAAATCGTTCATGAAAAAGACGTGAACGAAGTAAATAAGTACTGATACACGTATATTAAGATATAAGGACAAAACAAGGTAATAAAAGAAAAGAGGATAGGACAATAGAGAGGGTCCTACACTTAGAAAAATCAGAAAAGAGAATCTGCTAGAACAGAGTGACGTGGAAAGCCTCAATAATTGGAGTAATTATCAATTCCGACTCAGTTTTGGTATTTTGGGCATATCCCTCTTTCCGAGAAAAAATCATCAAAGCCTCTTCCGATCAGAATTACTTCACTCGGAGGAAATTAGCTTGGAACTGTTTCTACATGAAACACTGTCATAGCTTTCCTTCCTCAAAAATGATCCACTCGGAAAGGTCTCACCTGGAAACACCTCATCTAGAAATATCTCACTCGAATATATTTCTGCCCGAGTCAAAAAGCTTTTCTTCACTCGAAAATATTTCTCTCGGAAGTACGTCACTCGGAAGTCTTACAACCGAAAAGATTACTCGGAATCGAAGTTCAGTCCTCTCTCGGAAATCTTTCCACTTGGGAATATCACTCGAGTCTAAAATAATCTAAAAGACGAAACCGAGCACAAGCTCTCGGCAACTCTGAATATGAACCCGAGCACAGGCTCTAGGCAATCTTTAAGACACCCGAGCACGAACTGAATAAAGGGGTTCACCACTCGGATATTTACTTCCCTCAGAAACTATTCACTTAGAAACATACTCATTCGGAGTTAAAGTCTTTCTCTACCCAGAAGTACTCTCCCTGGAAAAGACTCACTCGGTATATCTCAATCGGTGTCATACCACTCGGAAGTCAAAAATATCCCACTCGGTGCCTTCCCACTCGGAAGTGTCGCACTCAAAGATACCCCACTCGGGAAAGTTGCACTCAACTCGGAGATACCCCCACTCGGGAATTCATTACTCAGCAATATCTTAGCCTGAGAAGTACTCATTCGAAATCAAAGCTTTTCTTCGCTCAGAAGTACTTCTCTCGGAAACGTTTCACTCGGAGACGTTTCACTCGGAAACGAGTCACTAGGAGACGTTTCACTCGGATTTGCCTCACTCAAAAGTGTCATTCGGACACAAAGTTTTTCTTAAGTGATTGTCTCAATCATGCTTCACTCGGAAACATGTTAACCTTCCTTCACTCAGAATTATATCCATTTTTCACTCGGAAGGTCTTGTCTCAGACATAATTCACTCGGAAATTCTCCACTGATCCTTGATGAATTATTTTTCTAAAATTCTAAATTTTAGGATGTTACATTATACTCTTGAAAACCCATATAAATATATACATAACTGTATAGCTTTTGGTATAGTATCGCCTTGGCCGTCTCCTGATGTGTAAAAAATAATTGTGTGTATATATATGTGTGTGCGCACGCGTGAGTGTGTGTTTAGGGACTTTCAAACGATCAAATAAGTTTGTAGAAATCGAAAAATTGGAAAAAAAATATTCCTGAATTTTTATAAGTGTTACAAAAACAAATTAAAATTTTTAAGGAAATCTTTAAATTTATTTTTAAATTTTAAATTATTAATGAGAGAATCAGATATAATTTAATAAATTATAAAATTTGAATATGTAGAAAAAGGTAACAAAATATCTTATTGATAAAAAGGACTGAAATTTTGGCTAGCATATTAATTAGGAATATGATTTTTGTGCTTTATCTAATCAAATTCCAATCAAATCAAAAAACGTACACATTAATAACATAATAGATTAACAATTAATAAAATTAATTTTGAAAATAAAAAAGACAGAAAAAAGAGATGTTAACATATGTGAAATTCCAATACAATAAAATTTTATAAAACCATGTTTTACTACACGCGCCCATATATATATATATATATATATATATATATATATATATATATATATATAATAATATTTTGTATGTATAATTTATGTATAATAACACTCTAATAAAATTACGTAATTTAATACAAAATTAACTAAATTTAAAATATCACCACGTAATTTTAAAATATTTATAAATCTCACTTATATAAAAAATCTTAAAATATTTTACACATATTTTTTGTAATAACTTTGTAAGAAATTAAAATTAGATTTTAAATATTAATTTTATACAAAATTAACCAAATAAAAATTACGAATTAAAAAAATTAAAAGATCACCATAATTAATATGGAATAATCTTTTAAATTTTATTTATTTTTAAAGAAATCAATCCTTATCATTTAGATAATAAATGAATTTTAAAAATTAAAAAAAATATAGAGAAAATGAGAAGATGACATATGACAAATTTAAATATAGTGAAATTTTATAAAAGTGCCTTATAGATTACAAATATATCATTTTATTTTAATTACAAGAGAACCACACAATTTTGAATTTTCAAACATTTGTAAGGAAACAATGAAAATGGTGAAATATTATTTTCAATGTTTCTATACAAATTTTTGTAATTAAAACTGATATATTATTAGTAAAAGCGATTTTTTAAAACCCCGAATCAGTTATGTAATATACGAAAATGCATTGTTATCAAAACCGAACCGATTCGGTCGGTCTGACCGGTTGAACTGTGAACCGCTTAGGTGATCGGTTCAGATCAATTCTTTAATATTACCGGTTCAACCACGGTTGAATCTCGGTTTTAGCATGGTTTTCATGAACCGGTACCTTTACCGGTTCAATGACCGGTCTGGTTCTAAAAACATTGCCAAAATATGTATAAATCACTAAAAGAATTAGTCACGATAACCTCTAATTATACTTACACCTAAAAAACAAACAATACAATAGTTAATTTATTTTTCATACTACTGGGGAAGGATTATGTGTCGTTTATGAAAACTTTCTTTGATAAAATAAATTAATTAACTGTGCAAGTAGTTGGCTAATTAAATTCCTTTCTTTAAGATTTTGTCGATAATACAAACTTGGGAGGAAGAGAATCCAGTTCCTTATGCTTTTCTCTATATTCTTTTCATGTCAAAATTAAATATGCTTTTGTGTTTCAACTAATGAATTGTGACAAAATTAAACTATCAACTCTTATCACACATCAGTGACGTGAGTTAAGTTGGTGTTCGTGGGGATGTTTGGTTTGTAATTCTGGAAACGAAGTTAGGAAAATAGAAAAATATAAATGTTGATATTGATCCTTCACGCCGTTGAAAATAGTCAAAAACTTCGTTTGACCGTAAAATATATGTTTCCCTTCTCGAAACCTCCGTTCTGTTAACCTCACCATTTGACCAAACATCACCATAATTTCTAATTAAACGGTTAGAATGGGAAAGTTTTGCTTTGGTTTTCTAAGTGCACATAAAAAAACAATTAGTTTGGCATATCCATCTTCACACAAGTATCTTCCTTTTAAGATAATCTTATTTACAGATGGAATTTTTAACTAGAAATATATTTTTTTAGATCATTTTATTTATAAGTTTTAATCATAATTAAAGTTCTCCTTATACCTATTTTAATATATTGTTTTTTTCTGATAAAGAAAAGTTCTCCGTTTTTCCTAATAAATATATTTAGTAGAGATCAAACTTAAAACTCTTTTTATAAACCCGGTTTACATTATTCACCAATTCATAACTTATTATTAAAGTTTGATTAATTTTATAACATATAATTGCATGCATTCTTACGTAAGTATTGATTGATTACTATCCAACAATAGGATACAAACAAGAAAAAATATGAGTATAGTGCCACTAGTTTTTTTGTTCCGTTTTGAAAACAGAATATTAATATAGATTAACCAAGCTCGATGCTTGACAAGATGACATCAAGCACGAGATTACCATTACATAAATAAAAAACTAATAGCATGATCTTTCAGTTAAAAGTTATGACACTACTAAAATATTTACTTGTGGGGGGTTTTAGATTTAAATATACTTCGGTTTTTTTAAAATTAATTAAATCTCTCTAATTTATAATTATACAAATTTGGTACTCTTTCAATTCTTTAAAAATTTGTCAACAAAAGCTTCAAATATCATATAAAAAATACTATTTCTTTTTCTCTTCATGCCATTATATATCTCATCCTATAAACCAAAATTTATCATTATTTATCTTACTTGCAAACATGTTAAGAAAATTTATATTCCTAGTATATGCTATAATATTTTAAAAAAATCTCTACTAAATATCAAACATGTGTCAAATGGTTCACAACAATTCACATTCTGTTCAACCAATTGAATTAGTCCTTCACAGTATTCATACTATAAAATTGAATTCTTTTTTATAGAAAAACTTAAGAATCAACTAAAAAAATAAATCACATTGCATTAAATTAAAATAATTAAAAATATGATTAATCAATTGGGGAAAGGCGAAACTGTCAAAAGAAAGAAAAAATAAAAAAAAGGTTGTGTTGTGAAAGCATTTAGGAAAAAATTTCAATTAAACAAATTTGTCAATAGAACTAACTATTTGTTTAAATAAAGTACGTGAGTTTTGTAATTATTTTACAGAAGATTAATTTTCAGTTAAAAAAAATCGTGACAATACCATTTATTAGTAAAATAAACCAAAAAATAGTGAGAATAAGATTTATATTGAAAATTAAGCGAACAAGCACAGCGTCAGTAGTCCAACGGTGAGGATAATTGCCTTCCAAGCAATAGATCCGGGTTCGACTCCCGGCTGACGCAGATTTTTGTTAGTTAATTGTTTTTTTTATATTAAACCAACTATAAAATATAATGGTCTACTCTTTAGGTGATAATTTTTTAAATTATTCTTCTTCAGAGCAGCTACATTACATTAATGTTCTCCAACCATACTCCTCAATTCCACTCATTATCACAATTATAAATTTTATATACATAATGATTATCATGCAATGATTTTATCTTTAGTATAAAATATAAAATTAGATTAAACCTCTATTTTGGTCCTCATATAATTAGTCTGTCACACTTTTTAAAATAAGATGATACTGAAAAATTGCAAAATAATAGCAAAATATGACGTGAAAATATTAAAGTGAACGTTATTTCACAAAATTACGAGCTAAAGTGAAGTTTTTTAAATTTTATTGACTAAATTGTCTAACCAATACAATTTCAAGGATTAAAAGATGGAGTTGTTCAATATAAAATTACATGTTCTAGGTACGACAAATTTTTGGTTATTCTTTTGGAGAGCAGGAATATTAACGTCTTGCAACTATGTTCCTCAAGTTGACTTGTAAGAGTATTCCATAAGCATAAACTCTACATATATAATTCATATATGCATTTTGAAAAATAGACAGCACATATTTAACTAATAAATAATAATATGACAGATAAGGTGAGGAGCAGAAAAAAGAAAGAAAAACACGTTAAGCGGCCATGATCCTTTGTATATGGACATGGTCAACAACTAGGAAGGTTCATATATAGAATGTGAGACATAATCAACATGGGAAATATGTCTCAATGCCCAATCATTTATGATTGTGTTGGTGATGACAACCCCTGGCAAGCTGGGCTTACAAGACCAAAAACCTTCTTTTCAAGCAAATCGATCTCACAACACAACTAAAAATGTACAAGTCACTCAAAAACAGGGAATCTCCATGCTTATCCTTTAAATGTTACCTACCAAGTATTTCATTTGTGTTGTCAAAAGTGTGAACCCAATTCCATTTGGTAAATAACTGATTTTTTAAATATATTTCAAATGTTCAAATCATGATTTTGTTTAAATAAACTAGCCTAATTTCAATTATTTCTACTTCTCGAAAGAATTAATGTTTACTAGAGGACATCATTTAAACTCCTTTTTATTTTTTTGGTCTAACAGATTGTGAATCTTGTTTTATCAATATAAGCTTCACTGAAGAAAGAAGGGCCAAGGCCCAAACACCGATTCAGCAGTACACTGGGCTAACACAAAACGACAAGAAAAAATCCTGTCAACTTTGACAAAGCCGAAACCTATTTATTGTTGACCAACAAAAAACTATTTAGAGTGCCTTTGTGTCAAATATCAACAAAATAAAGGGTAATGTCAAAAAATAAACACAATAAAGTGTAACATATATATGTTTCGGGTTTGTCACAAGGGCACCAAAAAAATAGGTTTTCCTTTCTTATTTAGTGCTTGGTTTCCCTTATAATCCACATTATCAAATATCGACACAATTGAAAAAGACAGTACCACGAAAAGGTAACATAAAGGATTGGAATTGTAAGGATAGTTATCTTCATTCTAGTTATCTTCATTCTAGTTATCTTAATAACAGTGACCTCCAAAAGGTTTGATTAACCAAACCAAGGGCTAACAAATTCTGAAGTCTGAACCATTTCTTCGATAAATGAATCAGAGGTTACAGAAAAATACATGTACATGATGGTTTGGACACAAGTATACATATTTGAGCACAAGCACTAAATGTATGCCAGCTTCTGCAACATTCAGTAGCATGTACAAGAATGTTTACATTTGATTAGCCAAGACCATTTCTATCCATTATGTAACACATAATAACAGCTAAATTTCTAAACATATGTACAAATTTTACAGATTAGGGATAGTAACCGCAGAGTATTTCATGCTTTGTCAGAGGAGCCTCATGAATTTCTGCTTTGGATGTTTCCTAATATGCCAACCCACCAGAAAATGTATCCGTATCATGAAGCAGAGACTCTGTCAACCAGTAACCATCCCAGCATCCACCAACCTTCTGCCAGTGACGAACAAGAGATGAATACTAAGGTAAATTGAATCAGTTTAAAAGAGGGAGCTAATATTCTAAAATTATGAAACCAATAATTCAAATTATCTATCACTGAAATAAGAAAAGCACCATCAAAATTAAATACTCTTGCAGCAAACCTCAGTTTACAAATTGCCTTAACTATCTAAAATTTATTTTGACATTTGACATCTATTAGATGTGAGCACAACACAGAACTACACAAGGCATGCATCAACACTGGGTAGAATGCAGTAGACAGTCTACAGCATAGGCTTTGCCATAAACAAATACATATGGAACAAGAAACGGGGACATGTAAATCATATCTGGACAGATAAAGGGTGATGAGCACTTCTAAAAACTCAATTGATATACTCTGTCAATTGTCAATGTAAAAGATTTTTACACTATCAACAATCATAAATTGATTAGTCATTAAAATTATTCACTTCTGTGATAACTATATTAAAAATCTTATCTTTGATTGGTTGACAGTGTAAGAAACTTTACACTAACAATGCATCAAAACTAAACTACAATTCTAAACCATCTAACTAAATAAAGAAAAGACTGAATACATTTTTGTATCTAAGATGACAAATACAAATAAATAATTTAGGAGGATTAGTAGGTGGAAGTAGCATGAGGATATAACATTGATCAAAGGTTACAGCAAGAGGCTTCTAAGTTCTAACTGCTTTGTGTTCCAACTTCAAACATTAAAATGGAACCATCAACTATATGTTTGGAAATTAATGCTTAAACTTGGAGTTGGAGAAAAAATTGCTTATTTTTCAAAAAGTTCTTTCAAGAAGCTAGTCAAAAGAAGTTACTATTTATTCAATAAGTTGAAGCAAGATGCATTAAATGTCTAACAAGTGGTAGAAGAATCGTTGATGAAACCTGAACCATAGTAAACTGAAATATCTCCTCTTCCTCTGGTCGGCTTCCACAGATCCAAACACGCTGCTTGTACTTGTTCTGTTTTAAGTTATTCTCACTCCATAAGTCATAACAATAACATGACAAGGATAAAGAGAAAAAGAAAAGAGTGAGTTTTTCTTCCATTACCTCCTCCACAAACAAACTGCTCATGATCTTTCTTTCCTTGTGACCTAGTAACACTCGATACGTAGAATGGTGAAATATACGCCTGAACCTTTCAAACTGCGAAGAATTTCAGTTTGTACTTTGTACTAATTAATTGATACTAATAATTAAAAAAGAACATAGAGATTAACAGTATAAGAATTACCTACCTGACCCAAATCGAAGAAAGGGCCAAAATATGTTGACCTTTCAAAAGGATCAAATCCAGCAAACTGTACTAAGAAAGAGGGCATTAATCAATAATATTGAATAGGAAAAATGAGTATCCTTTCACTTTAATCCTAGCAGCAAATTCTAGAAACTATTACTTATTTTTGGAAATCAATCACTTTAGTCCTTTAATTGTTCATAACCACCAGCTTTGTCTATCAATCAAATCCTTGACGTAAGGAACAATGGAACATAATTGATTGATAACAAGTAACCTCATAATTACAACGATAGTTTCCAAAAGTTAGATGAATTTGATAAACAGAATCAATTTCAATGATTAAAATGATGGGTTTTAAGAGTCGAGGACTAAAATACCTTATGCCACGAAATTTAAGGATAAAAGTGAAGCTTTGCTCCGAAAAATTTGATATTGAAGTAAACTTAGACCTTCACATGAATAGTGGAATATCGTTCAAGAGATTTTTAAATTGCATTAGTCCTTAACATAGTAAAATATCATTCATTTTAATTCAATTCTATTATACTATATTTTTCAATATCATTTACGTTTAAGAGATAACTAAATTTAATGTCTTCAGGGACTAAATTAAAATTTTAAAATTTCAGGGACGAAAATATATAATCACGAGAATTAATTTGAGAGTTTACTCATTGCATATTTTTGTAATAAGCGTACCCTGTACATAACCTCGATTCCATAATCTTGACGAGGGTGGTCGTTATACTTCAAGGCTTCAAGCTGGTGATGCACGGCATCTTCTGCACTAAACTATTCAAATATTTATATATTTTTTTTCATTCGTTTAAAGAGAGAAACAAGACAAGAGAAAAAGTTGGCAGGTGGTTGCGTTACAATTACGTACATCTAATTTAGGGCCAAATGGTCTTTTCTTGCGAGATTCGAACCTGCCAAGAATAAATAATGGAAAATGAAATACAAAAATAGAATTGAATTTGGACAAATTAACAAAAGAAGAAGAAGAAGAGGAAGAAGAAAGATTACCAATCTGCAGAAAGGAAATCGGGGACTTGGGCGGCGACTTTGAAACGTGAGGTAGTTGTGTTGGAGAAGAAGGAAGGGACAGAGGAGAAGAGAGAGGATCCAAACGACATCGTATTCGAAGGGTCGAAGGGAGGCGAAGAAGGATTGCAATTTCAACTATCTTTTCTTCTCTTCTGAACTTGACGTCTATGGTCATACTTTGCCCCGTAAGCGCGCGCCTCTTTTTTTTTTTAACCAATAATAAATATATTTATTAAGAAAATATTAGGTCGTTTTTTTGTAAAAAAAAGTAAAAGACTAAATTACTCAACATATACAACCTATATAACTAATTTAGGAATTTATTAGAATTAAAAAGTTTTAAAAACTTTTTAGGGAAAATTTATTTATCATTTGTAATTATAAGAAAAACATTTAATATAATTTTTTTTACACTTGTACCGCAATTTCGCACTCAATACCATCAATCATTGCGAAAACAATTTAACTAGAGTTGTGCTTGGATTTGTACAATTCCTGTATTCTAACTAAGGGTGTCCATCGGTCGGGTTCGGTCGGATTCAGTTACTTTTGAGTCCACCCGTTGTTATCCGTGAAACATAAATAATAACTCATTTTCACCCAATACTATGATCGGTTTGGTCGGGTTCAGTTAAGTGCGGTTCTCGGTTTTTTCGGTCAGATATTTCGGTTAAGTTTCTTAGGAAAATTTAATTTTTATTTTTTGCCACTTTTTACGTATAAAATAATGTTAGCAAAAACTTGCATATAAAAATGATGTATTTCACGTTTTAGAACCAAAGCCTTATGAAATTCTATTAGATTGTTTTTTTTCTAATCATAGATTGTACTAGTACCAGAAAAAAGCTTAAAAGTTATTAAGTATTCAAACATAACACATGCATTTAGAATATGATAATTTGATGATAAACTCATGGATGACTTCATGTTGACTTCAGGTTGACTACACAAAGACTAATCAAAGACTAATCTTAAAGAAAGTATCGTTAATATATCTAGAAATCAATAAAGAGAAATAACTGCATGATATTTCTAGTAGCAGTCGGTTGAGTATGGGTATCATCGGGTTTAATTTTTTTAACCCGAACCCGCCCGTTTTTAGTCACAATAAACCGTTTAAATGACCTTTTTTTACCCGAAAACCTGTTACAAACCGACCCGTTCTTACCTTTAAAATCGGGTAGCTCGGGTTCACACGGATAACAGCGAAATTGGACACCCCTAATTCTAACCATATGTTTTAAAAATGAAAGTTTAGATGTGTTTAGAATAGTATAAAATTTAATGGGTGCTTAGAAGTATATCAAATTATTCATTAATAAGATTTTAAATTAATTTTACCGATCTTTATTTACTTCTAACAATATATTCAACTATTGAGTTCATTACACCAAATTATAAAACTATTAAGTTGTGTTTTAGATTAGTATTATAATCATGGTTGTTAGAATGGAACCGCACTGGCCAGTTAGACTGGGAATTGGGGCTTCAACCGATTCAAAAGTGACACCAAATCGGACACTTAATAAATTGAGAAAACCGATCAAAAACTGGTTTGTAATATAAGTCTTTTTTATATTTTAGAAACGTTTTTAGTGCGGACCACATTGATAGAAACTATACACCAAACAAAATGGCTTCCTTTTTATTTTTCTTGGTTTGAAGTAGTGTATTTTTATACTTTTTAAGCATGTTATGGTAGAATGTGTACTATTTTAAACCTTTCTTAGTATGTAATGTTTTAATTCTAATGTATTTATTAAATTTATTTTATAAATAATATATTATTTTGTTCTAATCGATTATTATTTAATATATAAAATAATAATAGTAATAATTTATTACTACCAATTTGATCACGGTTCGATCACTGATTCGATCAATGACCCTTGAACCAGAGTCTTCACTAGTTTTATGATCAGAACGATTTTTGAAACATTGATTATAATAATATATCTTCACAAAAAATATTATAATAATACATTGTTTTATTTATAAAGAAACTAAACTATGGTATACAAATTAGATTATGAAACTTATTATTACACTTTTCTATTAATTCAAGTTCACATTAAATTACTATGAATATTTTATAAGTTTATTACAAAATAATTATTTCTTTTCGACTCTTCAAATAAGATAAATAATTTGGGATTATTTTAACTAACATACCAAATATATATGGCAAAATCGAACCATGAAAAAAAAATTGCATGGGGAATTCCCTCATGTAATGTGAATCCAACAAGTTGCACATATCTCATGGTATCTATTATTTACCTTTAACATTGAAAAACTTATCTCTTTAAATATAAGACCTTTTTTAAAAAAATGTCTCTTAATATAATATTCTTTTTAAAAATTTTATATTATTATTTTTTTAAAATATTTTTATTATTGTATAACTTTTTTTTATCAAAATAACAATAAATGAGATAATTAGTTATATTATTTATTTCTTCCATGATGATTGGGTAGTGGGTAGAGAGAGACAAGTGGAGAAAGTTGAATGATAATCAAATAACTTTAATGATTTAAACTAAATTAACTAGCTTTTTTAATACACATAAATTAGATAAAAATATATTATATTTTAAAATAAACATTCTCTTGGAATCTACATAGAAGGATAAGTTTCAAACCCATGGCACCTAACTCAAAGGACTAATTATCCACCAACTATTACGAGCTTTATGGTTAATCAACTTCAATAATATTAATTAAATAGGATACACATGTATCCACACACACAAAAAAAAACTTGTATATGTTTGGTAAAACACTAAAACTAACGAAATAGTTAATTAAAAGATGATAACTTGAATGGTTGTATTGAAAGAACCTAATAAACTTTATTTTAGAGATAATAAATATAAAATGACTTAAAGAATATGATTGATTACTTACGCAAAATTTATAATTTTTTTGGCACATAAGTTGAATTTTTTTAGATAGTTTAATTTATTTCAAATTATTTATCATTTAAAATTATGAGTTATTATATTAATTCGTCTATTTTTTTAATTTGAAATTAATTACTTAAAATGTTACTTATATTATAAACATTTATATTTTGCTTAAAGTAACATGTCACGGCTAGTTGAAATGTTTTGTAAATCATACACTTATAAATCCAAACATAATTGGATCACCATAATTTTTTTCATATTATTTCATTTTTATTTTAATTATTTTTATATATGAATAAAATATAAATATATGAAAACATGTGAAATTTTATCTATATTTAAATTTTAGTAATTTTAATTATATATAATTTTATAAACTTGATGATCCAATTTTATTTAACACAAACTTAATTAGTTTACAAAGTTAGGTCAGCTTTAAAAACATTGAACACCCAATCTAATTAAATTAAATTAATTTTAGATTTTTTAAAAACTCAGTTTGTAATACAATTGCATTGAAATGTTTTTAATCATATCATTACAATTTTTGTAGTCCATAAGCTCAAAATGCATGAAGACTGAAGGTGGGTTTATAAATGAGAGACCGAGAGGGTGAAGGGATAACTTGAGATATAAAGGCAGTATCCAAAATAAGTAAGAATAAATTTGAGTCTCTAAGTAAGAATTACTTAACACAAAGTATCTTGAAGTATTAAAAATAATGTTCTCAACATTATAAACTAATACGGTCCTAATACCGACCCATGTGTAATACGGTAATTTGATCATAATCCGTCATTTAGGACCGGCATCCCATATAATTTGGTATCATGATACCGACATTTTGGTATTACGTGTGAGGTCCCTAAACTGACTCTGGTATAAGTCATTCTCTCAACACCGGAAAGCCAAAGTTGACCTATGCATCAGTGTGTTAAACAAGTAACCTGCAAAGTGATTGATTGGTAGGTAGAGCCATTTGGAAATGTATGTCATCCTTTTTGCGAAGGATCATAATAGTACGGACACTGTACGAGAAACTTCATGAGGAAGAAGACTCTTCCGCTACTCAAAATATAAATACTCATGCATCAACGTAACAAAGATAGAACATTCTCTCTATAACTTACACTTGAGTTCTGATATTCCTTTTAAATATTCACTAACTTGAGTGTCGGAGTGTCATTGCAAGTGACACCCCTTTCACCCCACAACGTGTAAGGCTGGTGGTTTGGTACAAGTAATCATTGCAAGACCTTTATTTTCTCATTGGAATAGAGGATATAAACATTATCAAGGACTGTCCCAAGGTCGACCCATACACCTCGACACAAACTAGTTCATAAACTTTATAAGTATTTTCTAAGGATTTTTTTACACGTATGTTTTGTATGAAAAAATAAAATAATTATTTTTTAATATGTATAACCTTACATTGAATAAAAAAACAGAAGAAAGTATTTTCATTTAAAACTAACATTAATGAATTCCGACTATAATTTTTAATACAAATACAAACCAAATACAATAACTCTCAATAAAATCTTTTTTTAAAATAGTTATTTACCTTGTGCAAATGCAAACATTAAAAAACTTGTAAAACAAAACTTATATTACCTGTGATGATTTCCTTATGGACTATAAGCACCCAGACTTCAAACAATTCTTGGCCACTAAAAAAACATAAATGCATCTTTAGCTACATATTGTCTGCAGTAATCACCACAGAAACTAACTTTTAGAGCAACCAATTTTCTAGGCTCCTCCCTCCTTCTGCACAATGCCATTCAAGCTTGCTAAACCCTGCAGATGGAAAAATTACAGTATTCTCAGACCCGATAGGATTATTTTCACCTCATACATTTTAATAAACCAATATAATTAAGCATTCATTTAAGATTGGAATTTAAAAGTTTAGAAATGAATGAAGATAGTTGGAAGTTGCTATTTGCTCTTATACTATTTTTTAAATCCAACGTTCTTTTTTTTTTTGGTCGAAAATCCAACGTTCATACATCTATATGATCACGTATTTTTTAAAATATAAAAACACGCAAGTCAAAGATGCTCAACAACAGCAATAATAGATGTTTCTAGATGAAGTATTAGAGCACTTTTTGATACAATCATGTATTTTTGCCATATGGGCCTTTCGATCGAAGCTAAAATGTCGTTGTTTACTTTATCTATTACATGTGAATTATTAAAATAATTAGCTTCTAAGAAAATTAAAATAATTAAACCGTATTTTATGTGTGATTTTAATGGATAGTTCGCATTTTTAATTACGACTTACATTGCACTCTTTCAACCTATTTTCACTCGTATATTTCCAGCAATACACCCTCACACTTTTCAGACACAACAGAAATGCAATCGAAACAATGTAATTCAAAAGTAGGATAAAAATGTTTTGATCGAGGGTGTGTCTAGATAGCTCGAGAGAGACAATGTTTTGGGGTCGTTTGGTTTTCTAACTGGGTTGGTTTGACTAATTTGACCAACCCAAAATTAAATTCTACAGTCAAACGGAGTTTTGACACGTGAAAATAAATATCAACCCTTAAATTTTTCTATTTCCCTAACTCTGCTTTTCAACCGCAAACCAAACATGTGATGGGTAGGGGTTATGTATCCCACCTCCTAGTGTCAATATATTTGGTCTATTTACATGGGTTAATATTTCGTCTAGGTAATATTTGTCCCAAATTAACTCATTAAGTGATCCAATTAATTGATATTTAACATAATCAACATTTGCTCTAATCAATATCTGACCCAGTCCAGTTCAATCAAAACGCACTTAGCCCAATCTGTTTATACATTGTTGATCTACTCATGCTCAAACAAATATCGACCCCTTAGTTATATATTTATCCATTGCACTTTTTTTATCTACAATTCAAAATACCGATAAAAATATGAAAATATTCGAATTACACTTATCAATAAATCATATATGAACAGTGGGAAATATTTATTCAATAAACTCAGATGGTCCATGACTTTTTACTTTTTTACTCATATGGAGGCTTTTTGAATAGGTTGCAAATGAATGATGACATTGTTTAGATATTCATAAATGAGAATTAAAATCATATAAACACGAATATTAGGATAGATTGATTGCAGGTAAAGAAGGGAATGACCATTGACCAATTAACCATTTAATTGATTCAAGACTTGAATTTTCAACAACTAACCTTGATTTATAAGTCAGAACCAACGCGGCACGTAAGCAATAATTAATTGAGAAAAGTAGTAGAGAATATTACAGGCATCAACTTACTGCTGGAATTCAATGTTAATCAAGGATGCAGAGGCATTGGCAATGGCCTGGAATGCAGTGGTGGAGAGGACCATGGAAGTTCCCCCGGCGGAAGGCTTTGAAACCGTTGATTGTGCTCGATCAACAATCTTGATTTGAATCGTCTGGCCAGGAATGCAAGTTCTAGGAGCAGCGGCACTGATGCACCTCACCTGATACTGCCTCCCACACGCGGCACCATTGTCCCATATACCTTCCCCTGCTGCTCCAAACATGTTACTAGAAGGGAACTCCGATGCATCTCTTCCAAAACATGTCGTCGCTGTCTCATCACAACAAACACATTCATTAATTCATCCAAATACAAGATTTATCTTCTTTTTCTAAACAATTAAATAGAATCAGAATTACGTAGAAAAGGAGGGCTGTATCGAGCTGCGGTGCCAACATCACATTGGGAGTAATGGATGAAGAGTGTTGAGAGGAGGATTAGGCGTTGGAGGGAAAGATGAAGCTTATACATTTCTGCAAAATGCAATTAAGGAATCAAAAGTGAGACAAAATAAAGTTGTTAAAATAACGTTTTAATGGCATAAAGTCAGCGCTGAAAACCTATGGTCTGTTCCACGGCGCCAACCATTGATCCGTTTAAGTAATAGCATCTCGTGCCTTACAAATTATCGCTTCTAGAAATGGAGTTCAATTTGGATGAGGGTCTTGTCAATGTCAAGTGCATTAGTTACTTGAAACTTATTATTATTATTATTGAAGTTTATATAAAATGTTCATCTTTATCCCTTAATTAGTATCGAATGCAACTAATAAAATGTGTTAATTACACCTATGTCCAATGTTTGAATATTAATTTTGTAGCGCAAATGCAGTCCATTTTCAACACTATGCAAGTAAGGTACGTAAAAGGATGTTAATGACAACACGGTACGAGATTTATAACCAGATTAGGCGCACGAAACAGATAGTGTCTATTAATATATTTAATATTTTTTTTAAAATAATATTATTTTAGGATGATATAATATGTATTAACATTGTATAATATAATTACAATTTTGTATATAAAAATATTATCATGGATATATTAAATAATTATTTTATTATAAAATAATAAAAGACATTAATATTTAAACATATTTTGAATTGGTCTGCGCCGGGGTCCAATATCCAAACTCACGACAATCCTTAAATATCTTGTTCGCTCTCTAGTATTATATCCTTTAATCTAGTGGGGAAATAAATGTTTTTATGGAGATTCCTCGTGCCAAATCAATAGCCTTACGCGTTGTGGGCCGAAACGGGTGTTATCTGTAAAAACAACGCTCAAGCGTAAGGTTAGAGAGAATGTTTTTACATGTTAGGTTGATGCGTGGAGTTTTAGTGGAAGAGTCTTCTTGTTTTCCAAGTTTTTCGTACATGATATTAGTACTTACTTTGTACTTCTACAGTAAAGCTGACTCCTGATAGAAATGTTTCACATTGACTCTACCTACTCATCAGTCAACTCTGAGCCTCCGGTAAGTGAACAACTTACAACACTCAGTTTAGGGACCTTTCATGTGACCACGGATTCCGGTATTAAATTATTTCAGTATGTGAGATGTCGGTGTTGAAAAAATGACTCACACCGGTTCCAAAAGATGGATTTTAGTCAAGTTACCCTTATGTACAAGGGTCGGCTTCAAGACTGAATCATATTCAATAAAAAATAAATATCAATAATCATACATGTACCTATTTATTTACTAAATATATGATTATCCATTTTGAATATACTCATGGATACTAGTAAACTTTGTTTTGTCATGTCTAATAACTTAGATATATAATGTAGATTATATTTTATATTTTATTCAAATAGATAAATTTGCTCTTCTAATTAATGTATTCAACGGATAAGAAACATATATAACAAAATTGTCACATGACATTTGTATAAATTGATAAAGGAAAAAAAATTAAATGTTTAAACAAATTAGAAACATATTAGTGTTTTTTTTTCAACACAGGGATGATTCATATTTTATACATATTTTCCTTTATTGAGTCCATAATTATTATCATGCCTGGTGAGGACACACCTTACATGTCCATTAGTTATTGGGCAGAATCTTTTTTTTTTTTACAATTTTAGCCAGAAATTGAAATGCATGAGAGCTTTTATTTTAATAAGTTAAATATTATGAAAATTCTATAAAGTTTTTTTTTCTTGTTGTTTGTCCATTGCAAAAATATATTTCTCCAGTATTAAATTTTAAAAGAATTTTTTAGTCTTAAATACAAGTCTCTATATAGTATTAATTAAAACTTTCCACTTTTTCATTAATAATATGTATGATATTTCTCATCCGGTGAAAGAGAAGGATTTATTAAGATACTAATGACGAATTCTTTAGTCTTAATACAAGTCTTTTAACTATGCTATTAATTAAAATTTTCCACTTTTTCATTAATAATGTATTGTTTCTCATGTAATGAAAGAGAATGATTTATTAACATACTAATGAAGTTTGTTGAGTATATATTTATATCAAGGGTATATTAAGAATGATTAATCTAACCTATGCAATTTTAGCCAATCAAAAATGAAAAACCAAAAGTACTTGTTTGGTGCATGGAATTAGAGTTTGAAATTGAAACCGAGTCTTAAAATTTCAATTATGATATTTGGAAGCGTTTTTAAAATTGGAATGACAATTCTAAAGTCCAACCTCATAAAATTGAAATATAACTATAAGTATTTTTAATATTTAGCTTGTAACCTCTGAATTACTAATCTTAAGATCATACTACATTGCTAACATTCTCATTGCCATCAATACTCATTCTCTGTCCTCATCACTACCATCGTCATCGTTACCTCTACTGCCATCATTACCATTGTTGCTAGGACCATCGTCGTTGTCATTGTCACCACCACTACTCACTCTTGACTGTCATCACCATCGCCACAACCACTGCCGCGACCATTACAGTTGTTGTTGACACCACTATCGCCGCCACCGGCCCCACATCCACAACCGCCAACATCTCCACCATTGCCAACGTTCTCGCCACCATCTCCTTTGTCATCGCTGCCATAACTGATGTCATAATCATCGTCATCACCTCCACCATCCTTGCCATAACCACTGTTGTCATCACCACCAGCGTTGTTGCGTGCCCTCCGCCATCACTTCTTAGAATTGTAGTTTCATATTTTAATTGTATGCGATCGAAACATATATAATTTCATAGTAATTCAAATTCTATAAAAATTGGAATTAAACAATTCAAATTTCATATTTTTAGTTTCTCATCATATGCAAAGTTGTATAAATTAGACAAATATTTTTTTTACTTTTTAGTTTCTTGTATAATAGTCATGTACACTTAAATAATGAACCTTCTTAATCAAGTCGGCAACCTTTGCTGGAGTGGGCTGTAGGCTAAACCTACATGCTAAAATGTAGGACTAATCTAAACTTTCTCAATAAAATATGGTGTTGTAAAAAATAGACAAAAAATGAGTTTTCATATTTGGACATATTTTTCAAAGCTTGTATTTATGTCCGGCACAGTTTAATCTTTGACAACATTATATACCTTCACTAAAATATGAGAACAAGTGGGAAAAGAAAGGTTGACATATATCTCATATTCCGGCAAGGTATTTAAATGGGACGTAGATGGTGCAATTGGCAATTTTAGTTTTGAAATGGACAGTGTAGTTAGGAGTTGGAACATAAAACTCTCACAAAACCTATAAATTAATTAGAGGCAGAGAAGTTCATTATAGAATGTATGAACGTACCTTATGGCGTTCACTTCGCACCGCTACCAACTTCCGTAACTCAAATGCCAAACCAATTTATAGTTTGACTCACATTAACATATTCTCCTGAAAACATTTTACTAAGTTTTAATTTCTATAAAAGAATATATTATTTTTTTTATTCTTATTATGATTTACAAAGAGCAATGAATTATTTTATAGATAACCAAAATCGTAATAATTTAGCCCTAATACCAATTCAACTCACACCTAATTATCCTTAACATTGATCCACCGCATAGTTATTTATACAAGTTTAACCGTGATCCATCGTTAATTAATATGTGTAAAAGTGTTGTAATTGTAAACTAGCAATTGATAAAATAGTGCTAAAAGGTTTTACTAATCATCCTGAGATTATAAATTCAAACATTAAATTTTACAGTTTTTTTTTTAAAAAAAAACTAGAAATAAAATAGTTATTTTTTATTTTTATGATAATTTATAATTGGATTATAGTGCATTTATACTATTTGTTGGTTTGATTAAGTTTTCTCTATAGATACCGTAAGAAAACAGTTTTCTTTATAGCTATTAAAAAATTATTTATATGATTTGCGAATTACATACTTAATTAGTATTTATCACTTTTTTTTCATTCCCCAAAATTAATTATAAAAAATTTATATATCATTTGATGATTATTAAAAGATGTTTAAAATAATAATCAAAATAAAGCATGTTTTATATATTCCTTAGAATTATCTCAATCCTTTTTTAATTCTTTAAAGGAAAGTAAAAATAAGAGAGTGAAAGTTTTAAGATTTAATTATTTAAAACTTTATTTGCAACCCTAAAAGTATAGTGAAAAGTATTAACTTCCTTAAGGGACTATAAAATGGATATCGTACGCAAAATTAATTAATACGGCAAGGCATTATATGATGATTGCTTGCAAGGGTTAGGTTGCTTGATCATTGTTAGAATCTTTTTAATGATAAAGAGCTAATTAACTATTTGGATATTACATATATTTTACTAGGTAACGTGCTGCCCACGAACCTTCAATATGTAGCCCTATTTTTATTTTATAACTAAATTACGTTTCTTTAAATGGGAATAATGATAATAATAAAATAAGGTTGAAAGCCTATAGAAGCAACCAATTCTCCCGCTTAATAAAGGTATGATACAATAACAATAAGAATCTCATACCCTCCTAAAATTATTAAGATTTAAATTATATTTAGGAAGACTATTAATAAGAATTTTTTCTCATATAAGATAATATAAATATAAACATTTCAAGTATTATTAAGTATCTCTCTTACAATAGCAGAATCTTGATACATCATATTTAAAATTCCGTCATCATTACTTATCTTGGTCATGTAAGTTTAAGATTAATTTCTATTTTGTCTAGTGTGTTTTTAAAGTTTTTATTTCATCATGTATGTTTAAGGAAGTTTCTAAGTAGTCATAAATGTTTTAAAAGTTTTATTTTTAATTTAAAACATATGATATATATAAGACCATTTAAAAACATATTAGACAAGATGAAAACTTTTAAGATATAAAGGACAAAATATAAACTAACCTCAAATATACAAAACTAAATAAGTAATTTAATATTTATCCATCCATTTTTAGATATTTTAATATTTTTATATTAACCATGTATATATATTTTGTATACAAATAACATTAAATCAAAATGAATAAAGTTTAAAATTGTTTACTTTAAATACAAGATACCTAATTCCAAGAGAATGGTTTCATGATTAGGGTTTTAATGTCATTTGATCACTAATAGACATCTAACAACCTATTTATACACATAAGTCAGGATCTTAAACGAGATTCGTAATATCTGTCAATCGACCCAATATTCATGTGATGTTTTCGGTTAAAATACCTTTTTAGTCCTTCAAAAGTTTAGGGTATAGGAAAAAGCCCCTATGAAATTTGTCCTAGGATTTTGGCCCTGATAAAATTTTAGGTTATGTGGAATCAAGGAAACCTGACTTTTTGCTGAGGTGGCTAATGCATGGCCCACTTCAATAGTGAAACGTGGAGGATGAGATGGCTAAAATTCTATTTAAATAATTAAGTAAGTTATTAGCCTTGTTAATTATAATTAACATATTAAATATTAATTAAAAGAAAACCAGGGGAACACCATTACCAGCAACTTCACAATCTCATGTTCATTATCAAATCAAAAACACCATTACCAGCAGCTTCAACTCATCATCATCATAGCCCATCTTCTTAACCCTCTTCAACTCATCATCAAACTAATACACAAAACCACAGAACCAAAATCATCATCATCTCATCTCCATTCCTTTTTTATTCACCCAAATAAAAATCCCAAGAACAAATAATCATACAGCAAAATGAAAAACAAAAAGGAGAGAACCTCACCAATTTAACATAAAAAAAAATCACCAGTAACTTCACCTCATCTTAACCCTCTTCATCAAATCAAAAGAAAAAAAAAAGCAAAAACAGAGAACTTCATCCTCTCATCTTTGTCCTCCTTATCACTGTTAACCACCACAACAAAACAATCTTCTTCTTCATTGATTCAAAAAACAGCAAGAACATCATCACCTTCCCCAACAAAATCAAAAACCAATACACCAAAACCAGAAAAAATCATCACCACCAAAATCATTTTCACTATCTTCCACAAAAAACACAAACACCATCAAAGAAAAGAAAATAGCAAGAAGAAGAAGGACAGCCGCCGGAGACCGTCACTGTCGCGCTCGCCGTCATCGACCTTTGTGAGTCCGAGCAGAACCCCAACTGTAACATCCTAAAATTTTTATTCTCATGTATAATCATTTTGATTTAGACCATCAATGATATTATCCATTTTATCTCAACTTTCTACATAAATTTTTGGTTAGGACAACATCTTCAATTTAACCTTTTACCATGGTAAATAATTTTAACTTTATACCTTAGGTAAAAGTTAATCAAGTAACTTATTACCTAATTTCTTAGTTATTAATTCCTTTGGTTTTTCCAATTCCTCTCATCAAATTACCACATACTCTACTCAAATTGCGTCATCTTGTATACATTTTAATTATTAGTTAGACTCTGAATTTGGAAATATGATCAACTACAAAGTTGTTCCTCATTGTCTTAGCTTTCTAACAAGACCAAATTTGTTAAAATCCATTAAGATATGAGAGAGATATACCCAAAATACCAAAATAGTATCAGAATTGGTATTTTACTTCAATCATATCATCTTGTACATATTTTAACTCCTAGTTAAAGTCTGAATTCTTAGAACAAGCTAAAGTTAGTGAAGTCTCTCTCTCATTTCCTTTCATTTTCTCCATCAAAGTCACCCTTGATCTGAAGCTAGGACAATAAGAGAACATTTTCAACCACTCTAGGATCCTCCATCAAGGTAAGAGGGGATAGGGTTGTGAATAATTATGAAATGGGTAGAATTGTATGCTGTCCTAGGATTCCAGTTTTATTTTCGTATCTTGTTACTCAGTTTTGAGATTGAAAACGTATGATTTTGATTCTGACTTCTTCATGAAAGTTATAGATCTTTTTGTTATCTGAATTTTGAGACCTGAATCAATTAATTTGAATATGTATAGCAAAAGTTATAGCCAAAATACTACAGCATGTCTGAGTGGAATATTTATCCTATGTTTTATGTATATATATATTAAAATTCTGGGACTTATACATGCATAATCAGCCTTTGATGTCTTCATTAAAGTTGTAGATATTTGTGTTATGGATCTGTAGAAAGTGATTTTAAGTCAAAATGATTTTTGTAGCTCGAGTTATGCGTAAAATACTGAAGTATGTCCAAGCTATAAATCTGTTAACTTGAGATATGTATTTTATTTTTAAAACTGAGAACTTTGTGGTGAGAATTAGTGATCGGTATCTTCATCAAAGTTGTATATCTTCTTGTTATGTGAATTTTGAGACCTGAACCGACTGAATTAGATATGTATAGCATGAGTTATGATCAAAATACTACAGCATGTCCGATTGAAATACTTATCTTGTGTTTTGTGCATATATGAATATTCTGGGATACGTTTTTAGACTTTGATGTCTTCATGAAAGTTGTAGATATTTATGTTACGGATCTATAGAAAGTGGTTTTGAGTTAAAAAGATGCTTGTAGCTCTAGATATGCTCAAAATACAGAAGTATGTTCATGATGAAAATCTGTTAACTATGAAATCTGAATCTTATTTTTAAAACTGGGAATTTTGTGGTGAGAATTAGTGGTTGGTGCCTTCATGAAAGTTGTAGATATTTGTGTTAGGTATAATTTAGAACTGGTTTCATGCCAAAATCATTTTTGTAGCTCTAGAAACGTTCAAATTACTAATATATGTACGTTTTGGAAAACTCACCTTGAGGCAGTGTGGTATTTCATGAATAAGTGGTAATTCTGTTTGGAATTTGAAATTGTGTTCTTCATAAAAGTTGTAGATAATTGTATTATTAAGCTATAGAAAGTGGAATCACATGAAAAGGTTATGATTTGCTCATGTTATAATTGTTTTACTAGAGTATGTTGCTGTTGGAAATACTGAAAGTTAATTATAATAGTTATTATGAATGAAAATGATATTTTCTCTATGAGTAACAATTTATTATTAAACTCTTGAGTGATTATGATTTATTATTGATGTTGTTACATTTTAATGAGTATCATACAGTTGTATATTTTGGTGGTGAATAATTATGAATGACATAATTAATATATATGTACATGAATGCCTTGTGGTTATTGTTACATGTGGTTGAAACAGTAAATCCATGATTCTGAAAATTATTATATGTGATGTGTCCTTTGAGGACTTGTGGTTTTCCAAGTGGTTTTGGAAATATTAATACATGGTATGTTAAATGATAAAGAGAATTAAAGGCATTCATGCATCATAAGCATTTGGACGCACTATGGAATTTTAGGGGTTCCATGATTGCCTACCCTGGTGGGGGGTTACTCTATGATGAGTTAAAACCCTATTTTTGCGATGTGTTGGTCATGGGGCTGTAGGGATCCATGACTGTATAAATTCCTACCGATGTGTTGGTCATGGGGCTGTAGGGATCCATGACTGTATTAATTCCTACCGATGTCTCTATGAGACCTTTTACTGCAGTATTCCCACTAAACCAAATGGATCCAGCATGACATCATTTGACTAATTAAAGACTTAGTAATTATAAATAAACTTGTTTGGCATATTCATCATATCATTATGTTTTGTTGATTGTGTTTGTGCAATTTTATTTATTTTGTATTTATTCTATATTCTGTCTCACTCTTACATTAAATTTTACAGTGAATGCTACGCAGAATGAAGAGTGATGCCCTGATTGATGCCTATATGAATTACTACTTGGACTTTGATTTTTATTTATATTTAATGGGTTGTAATAAATATAACGTATCATGTACTGTTATCATTCTAAATCGTTTTCGCTATTTAAATGTTTTATCGAATTTAATTATTCACGACTAGTATGTATTATAATATTCCGCAATTACCAACTACTACGTGAACTCTGAATTTAATTTATGAATTTTAAAATGATCTTTTAAAAATACGAAAAATTTATTCGGAAAACTACACGGGACGTCACACCAACCGCGAGCTCCTCTTCCGCAATCGACAACCCCTGACGCCAGTCTCCCAACGCCGACTAGAATCAGACCAGCTGGAACCCCGACCACCCGATCCCGCCAGAACTCCACGCCTAGACCGCTGCTCGTCGGTCATCTCCTCCTCCGCGAAGCTTGATGCCAACTACACCAGATTCGAGGCTCGCCGACCGGTCCCTTGCGTCAGGCCACAGAGCATCGCCCCTGGTCGACCGCCGCTCCTCCTCCTTCATCATCCGTCACCGGTTTGCTCTCCCCCCTCTCTCTCTCTCACTTTCAAATTTTATCTCTCTTCCCTCCTCTTTGTTGTTTCTTTTCTGCTTCTCTCTATCCCTTTTTTTCTTATTTTCTTTCTTTTTCTTTTAATTAATATTTAATATGTTAATTATAATTAACAGGGCTAATAACTTACTTATTTATTTAAACAGAATTTTAGTCACGTCATCCTCCATGTTTCACTATTGAAGTGGGCCATGCATTAGCCACCTCAGCAAAATGTCAGGCTTCCTTAATTTCACATAACCTAAAATTTTATCAGGGTTAAAATCCTAGGGCAAATTTCATAGGGTTTTTTCCTATACCCTAGACTTTTGAAGGGCTAAAAAGGTATTTTAACCGATGTTTTCTAGGTCAATAATAGGTTGAAGGGATTGGGAAAGAAAGAGTGCATGTAACTAAAAAAATTTAGAGTTGTTCTTATAATTTTAATAATATGTAGTCACACGTTAATTTTTATATTTTTAAATTGCAAACAATACATAGATATTTATATCATTGGATTGACCGGGGGCATGCGAACATGTTTCAATTTTTTTTATTTTATTTGTAATTTGTGAACACCACTTTTTTTTGTTTTTATTTTAAATATTAATCTGTCTTATGTTAAAAAAATAGGGCTACTTTACCCCAAAACATGGCCACTTTACCCTAAAACATGGCCACTTTTTCCCCAAAATTTGCCTCAAATTCTGATTTTTGCTCCCTATGATTTTTTTTATTTTTTATCTTAAAAGGGGAACAAAATTTTTGACGGGGAAGGATCATTTTTATCACTACTACATCCCTTTCATCACTTCATCTTCTTCACCTTCACAAAACACCATACAACAACTAAAAAAAAAATCTAATAAAACCCCCTCCTCTAACAGCAACAAAATAACCAAGAACTTTTTCCATCCTTATCTTTTTCATCCCAACAATCAAGAACCTAACATCATCTTCATCTTCTTCATCATTACTTAATAACCCACCAAAAAACAACCCCAAAAACCACCATCTCCTTCACTCTTCCTTACCATCAACAACCCAAAGACTTTGTTAAAAATACCCAAACAAAATTTCCATCAATATAAACAAAAGTGAAAAGAAAAAAAGAATCCAAAACAAAGGAAGATAACAAGAAAAAGAAAAAAAACACCGTCGCCGGCCGCCACCACCGCCAGCCGCCGGCCACCACCGTGCCGACCACCACTGTCGCCAGTCACCACCACGGCTGCTCTCTGGCCGCCACCCCTCTCTCTCCTCTCTTGGTCTTCCTTCTTCCTTTTCTCTATCTCACTTTAGCTTCTTTTTTCTCTCTCATGCATTTTCAAAATGGAGGCACATTATTAGAATTAGGGTTTCTACACACTTAACCTAATGAGAATGGGCTTCAGAAGGTTAAGGCCCATGCTATTTTTTTAACAAATGACTCCCACTCTTTTAAAATTAAATACATGTGTTTGCCATGTTTCTTCATGAAAGGTCTCATTGGTTTGGTGGTAATGGGAATCTCATATCTCCTTAAGTAAATGGGTTAAATACCCACCGTCCACTTCTATGCTTGTTTTTTTATTATTAACTTTTTCTTATTTATTTATTTATTGACCTTTTATATTTTTATTATTCTTATTATGTTCAACACATGTGAAAGATTCATCCCTCTTGTTTGTATTATATGTCTTATCTAATATTTTATTTTTATTTTATTTATTTTAACTCATTTCTTTCTTTTAATATATTTAATTCTTTTTTCTTTTTACAGTAACCTTTTGTTAGTTTATCCAAAAACAAACTAAAGTTGAAATATGACTTGGATTTACTCTTAGGATTTGAACTTCCTTTTTTTTAAAAATATATATATGTACAAATAAATTAAATTCAAAAGACATATTTTCTTTAAGTCAAAATTAAAGTTTAAAAAATAAAAATTTCCTCAAAGAACTACGTGACCCTGATTTCTCGAAAGCTCGAGAATACGTAGGAGCGGGAAGTAGTTCCTGTCGGGTCCATATTTCTTTGTTTAATTTTTAGAGTTTCCATTTTTGTCTTGTTATTAAAAGGAGGAGCGAAGTTAATTTGGATGAGACGTCCTGTTAATCTCATGTTTTTTTTAATAATATCTCTTTTTAAGAAAAGGTGGAGCGATGTTAATTTAGACGAGACGTCTTGTTAGCCTCACATTTTTGTAGTATTTCTTTAAAAGAAGGAGCGAGATTAATTTGGACGAGACGTCCTGTTAATTTTATGTTTTTTTAATAATATCTCTTTTAAAAAAGGAGGAGCGAGGTTAATTTAGACGAGACGTCCTGTTAATCTCATGTTTTAAAAAAATTCCATGTCAATTTTTTTTGTTTATTTTTGTATGCTTTGTCATTTCGTATGTTTCTTTTCTGAAGAAGTTAAAATAATTTTTGGGATAATTATAATGCGCGCTATCATCTTGAGGTAACCGTTTTATAACGGACAGTTGTGAGGTGCTAATACATTCCTCACCTGTAATTAGACTCCCAAACTTGGAATTTTATTTTTATGACCAATACTTTAACAAAGGTTTTTCCGGTATTTTACCCTTAAAAATATTGGTGGCGACTCCCTGTTTTTTCGAAAGGATTTTGAAACTCGTTTCATTTTTAAGGGTCGGCCATCCCGTCACGATCTCGGTCGCGACATAATTATCGCACACGGAGTCTCTTAGCTAGTTTTTGTGAATTCATTTTGAGTCATTGACCAAAAAAAAGTATTTTGAGTGTGTTATACTTCTTATAAAACTCGAATCCAAAAAAAGTCTAGGAAAAATCGACCAAACTTCTTATTGCTTAGAGAAATTATGTTGCCAAGATTAAGGTCTAAGCTTCTCGCTTAGAGATCGAGAGCGTGTTAATTTCATGTTTAAGAAATTCTAAATTCCAAATTCACTTTTTTATTTACTGTGATCAGGTTTATCACTTATACCCCCAAAGAAACTGTGACAAAAAGTTCATTACTTAGTATTACTAATCTTTAACTCACTGTTGTACTATGAGTACAAATTTAGAACTTTTCATCTATTAGGAATAAATTTTTTTTGGTTGTTAGTTTTTATTTCTATTTTCAATCCTTGTATAAATAATTAAGTTTTTGTGTATTTTTTGTGAGTTATTCAGATGAGCAAATGCATAAGTCTTTTATTTTTTCTGCTTTGTAATATTTTTCTCTCAAATACTAATATGGTATCATTACCGTCACAACCTTCCTTGTTTTTCGCATAAAGTTCTTCCTCCTCTACGCTCATCTTTTAATCGACCATGGCTAATCTTGACCAAAACAACGCCAATGGCGTCCAAAATACACTGGATCATCTTATTAATCCTACAAATCCCTTATACCTTCATCCCGGTAAAAATCCGGCAATTGTTCTTGTTTCACCACCTTTGACAGAGAGCAACTTCCATCAATGGGAACGAGACATGGTGGTTGTTCTTGAAACCAAGACCAAAGAGAAGTTCATCCATGGAAAGATTCTTTATCCTTTGGCTGAAGATCCATTTCATGAAGCATGGCGTCGCTGTAATCGAATAGTGATGTCGTGGCTCACACGATCCAGGAGTGGCTTGGAAAAGAATACTTGGGTTTGCCCTAAGAGTGGGTGTTGCAAAAGAATACTCAATTTGAGCCAAGGGTGACTGGTGTCAAGAATAATCAAAGGTACGTGATGTGCTTAAACCAAGAGTGACTGGATTCAGGAATACTCAAGGGCACGGTTTGTGCTGTTTATGTAAAATAGACAATTTACATAGTGGAAAAACCCCTTTAAGTTTGAAGTTACTGTATGTAGTTTCTGTGTTGGAAGTGAACTAGTATAAATTTCTTGTGTGCTATTTCATACCTTTTCTCTACACTAGTATGATGATCTTACGTCCATCTTTTCTGAATTGCAAAAATTTGTTCCGCCGTGCAAAAGAGCATAAATTGCTTAAAATGATGGTATATCATTTTTGGTTTGAAAGAGTGAGCAGACTTATTCAACCCCTTTCTAAGTCTATTCTCTGAACATCAATAAGCTTGTGTGAAAAAGTAACACATAACAAATAACATGGAGAATATTAATTATGTAAAATGAGCATTTTTTAAAACCATTTTGCATAAAGTAAAAATCAATCTTCTTGTATTGAGTTTTTGGTGTTTGTTGTGAATCATACAATGCAAATTACAAAAGGGGAATTTTTCCATGAGTTTGACTTACCAAGAAAATCATAAAGTACTACATTAATATTAATCTTAAATTAAAAATTTGTTTCTCTCTCTCTCTTTTTTTTTTTATCTTGTGTAGGTTGTAGAAGTAGATACACCCCTAATATTAAATATAATTTTGGAAGTATAACAAAAGTGATTAATAAATCTAATACATTTATTTAGAATAATTAAATTTTTTAATATGTGTAAAGTTAAATAATTGTGTCACTAGATGGGGTATTTTGTTTTGGTAGGTCAAAGACTCAATGAAGACTAATCTTTGCTTATGATACATGGTTATCGTTGGCTCCAGTAAATTTTGTACATGGTGAGATTTGAACATATGTTTTTCTGGTAAATAGATAGATCTCACATATGTGAACATGAGTAAATTATATTTTTCATATCATATTTTAACTAGTGTTATAAAAAGTGTACCAATTATGGTCAAGTAATAGGTAATTGGTTAGACAAATAAATCATAAATTAAATGAGTTAACCCAATATATGTTGAGAAGTTTAAAAATATAATTTTATTGATATAATTTACTGATTCAATGATTAAGTCACTAATTCTCAACGATCGTTATATATAATTAGTTCAATAATATACTCAACCTCATTATACCATTGATTCTCGATGATAGAATGATCTAAATTTTATAACCATAATTTTAACTTACATGTGGAATTTGAATTTATTATCAATTATTCAAAATTATTTTTTACAATTACTCAAAATGAAAAATCAGATCCATATTAGGTCGGTCATAATGTAGGTTATCAGCTTTAAAATTTGAGCTCTTAATCACCACCTTAAAAATTTGGAAGTTGATGAATAATACCTGTGGCGACAGGCTACAAATTACCGGGTGGTAAATATAAACATTTACTATACCATTGAAAAAAAGAATACTCTGATATCTGAGTTCGATACTTGCACCTTTGCTATGTAAGAAATGTGTAGATGATTCGCTGGTTAGATTCCATGCCTTTGTCGTCTGGGGTGGGAGCTATTATCTGCTGCCTCTCCTTTGTCCATTGCTTCGTTCTCTATCATTTCCAATCATCCCCATCATATCAAAATTCCTTTTTTTTTTTTTTAAATAATTTTATTTTTGGGTTCATTCATAATAGTTAATAATTCCACCTCTTGAATCATGGTTCTCCTCGAACTGTGAACTTTGAAGGTTTCAGTAACAGTAGTTTGTTTGGTTTCTCCATGGCCACTGTTTCTAGATGCCCTCTTGGAATCCCTTTCCATTCCAAGGGTCGCAAAGTGGATACCTCAACCTCTCAGTTTCTCCTTCATGTGGACCTCTCTACAGTTTCCATGTGCCCACGTTCTGCTTCTAAGGTATCTTAATTATTTTGCTTGGTGGGTTTGAAGAGAACACAATTGGTTTTAATTTCAATGCACAGCAACATGTCTATGTTTGTGTGGGAGAAGTATTCTTGTATAATTAGCTCTTTTAACACGAAGAAATATTATTCCCATTCCCTCGATTATTGAAATCTGGTTTCCAGGAAAGTGTATATTGTGTACTTTGATTTACTTCATACAAAGTGGCACCAGTGTGATTGGCTCTAAGGGATGTTTCTATGCTTTCTTGTTCTGTATATGGCTGGCTCACTTTCAAAAGCATTCTTTATTTAAATGGGTTAACTTGGATGACTTGATATGGTGTTAGGCACAAAAGGGCTATTAGTGTGATTCACAATGGGGCTTTTTAATGCCTTGTGCTTCCAGGTTTTTATATTAAGATCTCAATGAGCTTCTAGTTGTCCGTATAATCGGGATTGCTTGGAGGATTTAATATTGTATTGAACTAAGTAGGCTGAGAATTTAGTAGGTAATTTTGGTCAATGTTGCACTAAATGCATTGTTCTGACTTCTGCCACTTGTTGTATTATACCAAAAGGATAATGGTGTCTTCTTTCGGATGCTTTTTATATCACTTCATTTTGGACTTATAGGCTGCTGTAACCTTAGAACCGAGAGGTTCATTTTTAAATAATAAACAGGATCTTGTTAACCATTACTCTACGGGTATTGTTTAAGCCTTTAAGGAATAAAAAGTGGAAATTTCCTATTAGAAATTGAGTTAGGATTGCTTAGAAACCAGGCTAAATAGACATTAATTGTGTTTTTAAAATAAAATTTCCCATCTTTGGTTAGGATACTAGTTAACTTTTTTCTAATAAGTAATATGTTATGTCTTAGTTTTACAATGTTATCTATCACCCCAGGTTGAATATTATTGTAGCAAAAGCTTAAATGTGATTGATTGCTAGACGAGTGAGTAGTATCTAATATGGTTTTGGATGTAGGGATTAAATGGCCGAGTATATGCACAAGTTGATAATGACGATTGCTACTGGGAGGAAGTTCCAACACCCATTCTTGACACAGTTGAAAACCCTCTTTGCTTGAAGAACTTATCTCTTAAGGTTAGTGTTAAGCTATTTAACATCTTCAACGTTTCTCTTTTGCTTTTTACATCATAATTACCTGCAATTTTGAAGTGTATAATTCCTTAAATACTCATTGTTGCAGGAACTGAAACAACTAGCAGTTGAAATCCGTTCGGATTTGTCTTCTATTATGTCAGGTACACAAATCTCACTGAAAGAAAGTATGGCAATGGTGGAGCTGACAGTTGCAATGCATCATGTTTTTCATGCGCCAGTAGACAAGATATTGTGGGATGTTGGGGATCAGGTAAGATTTTAGATTGTAAGCGCAAAATGCAAGTGCCCTCTTTCTTTCTTCCTTTCTTTGGATGCAAGCCCTTGTTTTGAGTTTTCCTCTCTTCTTTTGGGGGTGAAAGTTGGATTCAAATCAAAGACTATTATGATCATTCTTTCTTTTGTTTTTGCAACAAACCAATGAGTATTCTCTTTTCTTATTTTCTAAGAATCCATAAATGACCTGTTTTGGTTAGTGTAACTGTTTCATTATTGTGTGCAGACATATGCACATAAGATTATTACGGGAAGGCGATCGCTCATGAAGACAATGAGACAAAAGAATGGCCTTTCTGGTTTTACTTCTCGATTTGAGAGTGAATATGATGCATTTGGTGCAGGTCATGGATGCAACAGTATTTCTGCTGGACTTGGTAGTTTGTGTATCCCTTTCCCTTTTAACACTTAGGCTCTGTTCATATTGTTTTTATTGTCATTGTCATTTTACTGTTCTGAGTGCATATATCTTTGTAAGTTGATAAGTTATACTTTTTCCTGTGATACATTTTCCTTTTTAGATGAATTAACAAAATTCATAAAGGTGGAGTTTAAAATGATCTTGAAGTAATATGCAGAATATATTATTTCAGGCATGGCAGTTGCACGAGATATTAAGGGGAGGCGAGAACGTGTAGTTGCAGTTATCAGCAATTGGACAACTATGGCTGGTCAGGTGTATGAGGCAATGAGCAATGCAGGATATTTGGACTCAAATATGGTGGTTATTTTGAACGATAGCCGTCACTCTTTACTCCCAAAACTTGAAGAAGGCCCAAAGACATCTGTTAATGCCCTATCTAGTACCCTAAGTAAGCTCCAGTCCAGTAAATCTTTCCGAAGATTCAGAGAAGCTGCTAAGGTATTCTTCTTTTCCTCCTCCTTTGCAGATAATGAATGCTAGATTGTTGTAAATTAGTTCCCAGCATTTGTTGCTTGCATGCAGGGCCCCTATTGTTATGCCATGTCATTCAACTTCAAAACCAGCCCACTTTAAAAAAATCTTTAAATGCTAAAAATGTGTCACATAATGGATCGGATTGATAAAAAAGAGTAGTGATATTATGATATGATCTATGGTCTGTCAAAAATATTCATCACTTTTTTAAAACAACTTAGATCTATCTCCGTGTGCATTAGGAAAGATAAATAAATGCACAGATCTGCTCCGGAGTCCCCCAAAAGGCATGGTTGTAACTTGTATGTGCAACTTTTATCCTAGTGTTTCTATATTACCGTCTTGTATCAAAAGAGTGGTACGTCTTATAAGTAACAATGGTGGTCCGACTTTTAGATCTCAAATTTCATATCTCAACGCACTGTACTTTATATTCAATTACATTTGACTATTTAAGTAAGTGGCAATTTGTCTTCCTTTCCATAGGGTGTGACAAAACGAATTGGTAGAGGCATGCATGAGCTGGCAGCTAAAGTCGATGAATATGCCCGCGGTATGATTGGTCCACTAGGTTCTACTCTTTTTGAAGAGCTTGGGTTGTACTACATAGGTCCTGTGGATGGACATAATATTGAAGATCTAGTATGTGTTCTGCAAGAAGTAGCTTCCCTAGATTCAATGGGACCTGTCTTGGTTCATGTGATAACTGATGAAGATCAAGGGGATGAAAACAGTCAGAAAAGTGATACAACAGACAGGCAAAAGGATGGTATTTCCCTATTTCTTTTACTATTCTCTATCATTCTTCTATTATATTTTTTGTTTCATTGCATACTATTTCTTGTAAAATAGTTTATCTTGCCAGTAATGAGCTTACACTTTTTTTCTGTTTCATTTTCCCCCTAGTTATGAGTTTATAATGCTTTTGCAATTGCTATATTTATTAATTAGCTTATAGATACAAAATAGCTTGAAGATAACTTGTCTACAAATGACATGGTACTGCACAAAACAACAACAAACAAAAAACAAGTTTCATCCTGCTAGGCAGAGTCTGCTACATGGATTAATTGACACCATTAGGCTCTACTGCCTGCCTGAAACCAAAATTTGAGCAAAACTACATAGACCAAATGTTTTCAATATTTTCTCTGAATGTTTTTGTTGGTCTTCTTCAATGCCTATTATTTCCAAATCTCAAGCCTTTTGTTTTTACCTTCTCCTGATATGAGCCGAAGGCAGCAGTGCACTTATTTGGCTTCTTATCTGGATTCCAGTGAATATGATTAATATCTCATATACGTGTAATGTCATATCTTCTGAATGTCAGGAGATTATTGTTTAGCTTCTTTATTGGCCTGAGTGATATTTGATTTAACCAAACAGTTATTAATTAATTATTTATGTGATTTTTTTTCAGATTCTGTTGGATCTGAATTGTTTAACAATGCTGTTCAGCCTCGAACATATGGTGATTGCTTTGCAGAGACTTTGATAGCAGAAGCAGAGAAAGACAAAGATATTGTAGTAGTTCATGCAGGAATGGTGATGGAGCCATCACTTGAACTGTTCCAGGAAAAATTTCCTGATAGGTTTTTCAATGTGGGAATGGCTGAGCAACATGCAGTCACATTTGCTTCTGGTTTGTCCTGCGGTGGATTGAAGCCATTTTGCATTATACCTTCCTCCTTTCTACAAAGAGCTTATGACCAGGTCCAACGTTATATCAACTTAAACTGTCATGACAACCATTATTTATTGTTCACAGACCATCGGAATTTCTTTGAGGACAGCATAATATAAATTATTAAATTTAATGGTTTCTATAAGGAAATAATTGAATATGGAGTATGAAGATGGACTATATCAGGGAACTTGTTGAATAGTTGCCACTCTATCAATCTATTATAATTGTTAGTTTATTTTATTATGCAAGAAATAGAGAAAGAAAGGAAAGTGGTCACTGCACTACATATCTGGTGTGCTTTAGGCTGTCAAACTGTAAGGATTTCACTAAAGGGGATTCTACTGCATTCTGATACTGAGGATCTTTGACAGTGTTAACAAAAATACATAACATGGGATAGTGATTAGGTATCATATCATTATGTGTAATTTTAATATGCATACCTGCCTAATACCAACTTGTTTGCAGAATAGATAGTGAGCATTGCATATTGGTTTAAGTAATTATGATTTTTAACATATTACATGTCACATATAGGTGGTACACGATGTTGATCAGCAGAAAATTCCGGTGCGTTTTGTCATTACAAGTGCAGGATTGGTAGGTTCTGATGGTCCCCTCCAATGTGGAGCATTTGATATAACCTTTATGTCATGCTTACCGAATATGATTGTCATGGCACCATCTGATGAGGTTGAACTCATGCACATGGTGGCTACTGCTACTCATATCAATGACCAGCCAGTCTGCTTTCGGTATCCAAGGGGTGCCCTGGCTGAGAAAGGTCTCACTGTAGGCAGTGGAATCCCCATCAAGGTAATTGCCCGATACTATTTTCTTGATACATTGGGAATACAGGAAATTTTTACTTTAAAAAGGGTATAGTAGTAATCAAACCTGAGGAAGCATCATTCATTACCAACTCCCAAACATTTGTCTATTACCATAATAGTTTTTAATATATCTTCCTTCTTTAGTTTTGGAGTGGCTGTAATCTATTCATATTTTGTACACAGATTGGAAAAGGAAGAGTTCTTATTGAAGGCAAAGATGTTGCTTTACTAGGATATGGATCAATGGTTCAGAACTGCATAAAGGCCCATTCGCTTCTTGCAAAGCTTGGCATTGAGGTGACTGTTGCAGATGCAAGGTTCTGCAAGCCCCTTGACATCAAGCTTCTACGGCAACTTTGTAAACACCACACTTTCCTAATTACCGTTGAGGAAGGATCAATTGGAGGATTTGGTTCCCATGTTGCACAGTTTATTGCACTTGATGGCCTACTTGATGGAAGAATTAAGGTAATTGGTTCAAGATATCTGGATAGGCTATACTTGTTTTATGGTTCCAATTCTCTTGCAAGATATGACTAAATTTTTTTATTTCATTATTTCTTGATCAAATCTTCTAGTGGCGACCAATTGCCTTACCAGACAGTTACATTGAGCATGCGTCACCAAATGAACAACTTGACCAAGCGGGGTTGACTGGACATCACATTGCTGCCACAGCATTGAGTTTGCTAGGCCGTACCCGTGAAGCTCTCCAATTTATGTGTTCATAACTTTTATAATGGAAGTTGAATAGCTTCATAGGAAGGAGAATCAAGAATACAGAAGGGGTATATCAGGTTTACTGATATTCTTTGCAAGTCTTGTGCAGTTCTGCTTTACATGTCTGGTAAAAATATGTCATGAATGCCATTTTTTTTTGTATAGAGCTGATGTTAATGTTTGTTTGTGATCAATTATTTGTAACTTTATTTTTTAAAAAATTAATATTGAGTTAAGCTTAAAGACTAGTATCGGAAGTGGTCTAGGTGACAGGGATGACACATATAACTGACAAAAAAAAAATAATCCAAGAAAAAGAATGACAAGTATATGGAGGAGAAAAACACCTAATGAGAATCCATTCTTCCAAATATTTTTGAAGTTCTTTCTCATTTCATCTTCTATGAGAATCATTGATGATTCATTTGCTTATCATCAAGTCACTCGACTTAGAAATTCTCCATTCTTCCATCGTCAGTTTGTTACACGCATCACAAGCTTATGAATTAATCCATTAATTTCTTTGTTGTATTATTTGTAATTGATCATTTTAAATATGTTTTGAAACAATGTTATGTTATTAAGAAGCTTATATTATATGTCTAATATGGGAAGATCTATGATGTCATGTATGTGAATGAATGATAGTAACATTACTAAGAAATATGAACTTTTTGATGTTAACTATAACATTTACGTGTAATGAGAACTAACATGTGACGCATTGAACCTTCATGGTGTATCATGGCAGTCTTGAAAAGCCAGCAGCAAGACTATCCTTACTGCTTCAGCTGGCAACAGAAGGATTTTTGGAGAGAAATAAGAATGTATGAAAATGGGAGTTTTTTACTTTTAAATATTTACTGGACCTGCAATCTCGTACAATACACACGTTTATATTTGTGCAGAGTGATTGAGGTTTAAATGTTATTGTGGGAAGAATTAAGTGCATCAAATAATAATGGTTTATGATAAATAGTTAACATCAAAATTAAGCTGATAAAAAAGTTAACATTAAAATTAAATAAATTTAGATACATTATGTTCATTTTCAATATATGATTGTATAGTTAAAATTTATCGCAATCTTAAACAATTAAAAAATTTACGAATACACCCCCTTCACACACACACACACACATATATATATATATATATATATATATATATATATATATATAATTATAAGTTATATTTATGTAACCATAAATATTATAATAGATTAATAATATATTATTAATTAAACATGTTACAGAGATTTTACAACAATTCACATTCTCAATCATCTTGACATTTAATAACAATAGTATTTACTAATATTATAATAATTTAATAGTATATTAATTATTATAGGTAATAATAGCACATTTATAGTTATTTACAATATATAGATGAGTTCTACTAATTATAATATATGCTCTTGTAACAATAACAAGATTAAATAAAAACAAAATCATTTCCACATAATTTATTTTCATATAATAACTTTTACTATATTAATACAACAATTTTTACTAATTATAATGTATGGTCTTATAGCAATAAAAAAAATATAATAAAAACAAAATCATTGCCACATAATTTATTTTCATATAATAACTTTTACTATATTAAGACAACAATAAAAAAAATAAAGGAGTTATAGTTAAATAATTATTTATATTTTTATATTACACTTATTTTAAAATAATATCAAAAATTATTTCTATGATTGCTCTAATATTAATGATCTGGGTTTGATACTGGCCACAGTCTAAAGATATAACACCTGCTACAAGGCAACATGACACCAGTGTAGACGGTAACTAGTATGTCCCGTGAAGCACACTCACCCGCATCTTCCATGTTACCCTGGTAGTGCTTAGGACATATCAAACTTAAAAAGTTGCAGGTATATTAAATAGGACTGAGTCTATGACAGCATTTTCATACCAAATAGATAACTGTCGACAAATATCACATGTCCTCAACCAATGCCTATAAATACCTGTATTCAACACACACAATGTAACATGTTTGCTAGTACTGCTCAAACATTCATATTTTTTACTAACTTAAGGTAACACCTAAATTCGTCCCTCAACGTGAATCACAATGAGCATATCGGAACAAAGCATGAAGACTTTAAGCTCCCATTAAACTCAAAGGCACATGATACTGAATCCTTATAATTAATATTATTGTAATTGACAAATGTTATTAATCTTAAAAGTTAATTTTTTAAAAATGTAAAATATATACTAAATATATTGATTAGATATTTGCTTATTTAAATTACATTATTAACTTTTAAATATGATCATTATAATTAGTGAAAAGTTTGAATATTTTTTAGAATAATAAATAATTACATTATAATTATAACTAAAATATAATGATGGTTGAATTATATATATAAAATATAATTTTAGTGAAAATCATGTAATAAAAACAATAGTCACTTTTCTTCATACATATATGATTTATAAGTTTTACTAATTATAATGATCTTATTTTTATTATGTATTCAAAGTTAATAATATATTTTAAAAAATAAGTTATTTATTAAAATAAAATATATAAACTTATATTATTTTAATAGATTATGTATTTTATGTGTCTGTAAGTTAGCTTTTCAAGATTTATAAGTGTTATGAACTATAATAATAAAAATTATAATTAATAATGTTAATATAAGAGAAATAGAAAGAAGCTTTTATATTATTTTATGATAATCATATTAAATAATTTTAAATTAAGTGAACACTTTATATAAAATAAACGTAAAACATTTTTATTATAATATAATAGTATAAAATATAAGAACAATTAATTTTTTATATAATATTTTTTTATTTATTTGACATTAAAATAGAAATATATTTAAAATAATTTAACAGAAAATCAAAATATTTCTAGTTAATAAATAATTAAATTATATCAATTAGATTATGTTTTTAGGAAATAAAAAACATATTAAATAAAGAATAAAAATTTATTATGAAAATAAAATAGTTTTTGTTGATAACAATATTTTATGGATAAAGTTCTCAAAAAAGTTGTGTGTTGCTCAAACCCGCGACCTGAAGAAAGTTCCAGTTTAAGTTAGCAGATGAGCGACACGTTACAACTAATAATGCATACTTTTATATTTCTACTAAAATTTGCAAAATCCTGTTTGTAACTTTTATTATATAATAGTAAAGATAAAAAAATAGTAATTTTTTAAAAGATAAAAAAGTCGAAAAGAGTAGTCACATATGGAAAAATTTGTTTTGAAGCACATGTTTAGACAAAATAATGCTTCGGTTTAGTCCTTTATATTTATTTAAAATTTTCCACTAAATATCTAACACTTTTATTTGTTTTCTCCTTCCTTTTGTAATCTTTTTCTGTTAAATGTCTCTATTCTTTTTCTACCTTACTTTTATAGATAGGGCCTTTTCTAGGTAAATATATATATAATTAATATTATATAAATAAATAATTTTACGATTAAATATGTTTTGAATATTTATATTTTGATTAATTTGTTGTTCTGGTCCTCGATCTTTTATTATTGATTTCTATCCATGTCCTTATGAAAGAAAAAATGTAAGAAGATAGAGAAATAAAATTTGACATTATGATTCTTGGATAATATCAGAAAGTGTGATAAATAATATTCCCTCTACTTCATATTATAAGCCGTTAAAATAAAAGAAAATGTTTTATTTTATAAGTTGTTACAAGAAAGGAGCATTTATTGTATCTTTTCTTAATTTATCCTTGAGATGACAAGTTTTAGTGATGTATATGATTAATATTATTTATTAATTTTTTTTTATTTTCATGAAAAAAAATAAAATGAAAAATAGTTTGCTCTCAATTATGGTTTTAGCATTTTTAAGGAAAAGCTATTACTGTTGCAATAATTTTATTCAATGGAACTAACCTCGTGATTGCAACATAAATATATAGAATAATAATATTTGGTACAAACCCTTAAGCAGTATATCATTAGATAAAACAAAATTAGAAGAGAGATCAGTTATTCATAATAATTAGTACAATACAATGATAGGTAACGTAGAGAGAAACATACAAACTGACGAGAAATAGTGAGATGTATCGGTGCAATGAACTTGTGGGGGAATTTGAGTCTTAGACATAGATGATGTATCATATGATAAAGATTCTGATTTGGTGTGCATATCGGTTTTATAGGCAAGCTACACCGGTTAAAATAAAAATAAATAAATACTAAATTAAATCAAATCAAACACTAGATGAGATACACAACAACTGATGTGATCCCACAGGACGGGGTACACCAAAGTCAATGCATATATAGAAATTTAGTACGAAATAGTGATAACGATCCCAGTTAGTAAAGCTCAGGGTCAGATGTAAGTGGGCAACTTGCATCTGCATCTGCCAAGGCTGCAACAACACTGTTAGGAGCGGTTAGGGAAAGACCTATAAGTACAACTCATTCATTAAGATATAACAGAGCAATGTTTTACAAGCGTAATATTCCCGTAATCTTTCTTCTTTTCCGTAATCACCTACTAACTTAAGTATCGGAACCCATTTTGTAGGTACGCCACCGGTGTGTCCCATTAGACTATGACTGGAATCAACCAAAAACAATACCTTAGTGCGTAGAGCACAAAATCCCCACTATGTGCATAATATCGCATTCCCACTAAGATGTTGTAAAAGAAAAAAAGAAAGAGAGACATTTGACACCGGTTCATAAAGGATAACTTAGTACCCTTACATTGGTCAGATTAGATTCTCTTATGTGAGAGTGAGATGGACGGATGATTGAGATCAATCTTGTGAGTTCTTAAAAAGACCTTTTAAGTGATGTGACTTTAAAAAAATTTTAATTTCAACCATCCATTGTATGATTATACGACCTAGATTCACTCTTCTCACTTTCACATAAGACAATCTTTCTCATAAGGTAGATTCCCCTTGGACATATATCTAAATTCCGCTTATCCCTAAAGTTTAACCTATCTAATTTTTTATTATGAAAAACAAAATAAAATTGAAATGGTTATTCAACCAATAAATATATCGATTTTATAGAACTATAATGAAATAACCATAACTAAACTTAAATGAATAATATAAAAATATTAACTCAGATGAATGATCTAAACGATTTATAATTCCACCACTAAAATGCAGTTTGAATAAAATTGACCACTAAGTAAGAAGGGGGTGTAGATGTCCTATATTTAGGGTCCCACAAATTCCGGTTATAGCTTTCTAATTTTGCATTAGCAGCCTGCCTTCCCCTCCTATTTCATTATTTCAATCTTCTCTGTTCCTTAATTCTTCCTCAGGGTCCGCGCCTGGACCCAACCCTTCTCTGTACTCTGTTCCTTTCAATCAAATGCCCTGCGTTTCAGTTCTTGCCTCTGCCCAACCCCCCTTGTTCATCATTCATACATTTCGGTGTTCTCCCTAAAGTGAGCACTTTTTTAACCCTCATCGTCTTCTCGTACATTCTTTTCGTTTAAAACAATTCTCATTTTTTAGTATCTCATGGTTATTAGTATTTTACATAAAATATGTTGAAAGTGCATTACAAATTCGATGAAAATGCATTTATTAGTGTAGAGACATTTGACATATAATTGGTCAATATTTGTGGAAGCGTTTCACCTAAATTTAAGATAGGTTGACTTTGATGTATCCTTAAAACTTAACTCATTTTAATTTTGTGTTACGAAAGAAGAAATGAACATATAATTGGAAGTGGAATGAATTATCTGTAGAAAAAAGTTAGGTAACTTTATATTTTTTTTATCAATTATTTTAGTAATCGATATAAAAAATATTACTTTATATTGGTCAAAGAAATATTTGTCTGTAAGTACGTAAGCACTTAAAGAGAGAAAGAAAAACAAAAGAAAAGGACGGGGGAAAGAATTTTATAATGTAATACGTAATAGATGGAAAAAAAAAGATAAATAGAGAGTAAAAATGGTGTCAAAATGATAAATGATATGATTGGTTTATGGATATCTTTGTTGTTTTTATTATCTCACTCTATGATTTTTTTTTTGGGTCTGCTCATTGTGAAGCACTAGTTGATTGTTTGCCTTTTTATATGTAATGTGTGAAATATGACTCATTTTTTATTTCCTAGACTTTTTAACATTAGGCTAAAAACAAGAAACAGGAAATAGAGTAATTTAAAATGGCTTGTTTGGTAGACACACGCGGCAACTGAAAAAAATGCATTTTTCATCACATGTACCCAGCTGCTTGCTGTCGTTTTTCTACGTGTCATTTTTGCTCCTTATTGGTTTTTCTGTCTCAGAATCATTCATTGTCACTTTGGCCTCAGTTCCTCCTTTTTCATATTTATATGCGAGCTAATAAACTTGGCCAAAAATTTCCTCTCGTCACATCACTTCACACTTTCTGAGTATCCTCAAATGCAATTTTTTTTTTCTCCTGAAATTTGTCTATTGATACATCTAATAATCTGTGCATAAGTCAGTATCGGGAAACATGGGAACAGCATTTAATGGAATAATTCAAGATGTCAAGGGAAGAGCTCAATGCTATAAACAGGATTGGGTTAGTGGACTCTCTTGTGGCGTCAGGTAATTCTTGTTAATCTTGGAAAACACATTGCAATGATTGTATAATGCGCACTAGGACTTCTTCTTTCTTTGTTAGCAAAATTCTGATTTCATGCTTCTGTGAATAATGGCAGTATATTGGTTCCAACTTTCTACATATTCTTTGCTTCAGCTCTTCCTGTCATTGCTTTTGGAGAGCAACTTAGCCGGGATACAGGTAAACACCCTTTATCAACATTCTCAAATACTTGTTTTTGGGTTTGTTGTGATGTTCTATGATGTAGCTTCATATTGTGTTTTTTTATAGGTGGAAGTTTGAGCACTGTGGAAACATTGGCATCTACAGCTATTTGTGGAATTATCCACTCAATATTTGGTGGGCAGCCTTTGTTGATTTTAGGTGTTGCTGAACCAACTGTCATAATGTACACTTATCTGTATAGTTTCTGCAAAAGCACGCCAGAACTGGGTCCCCAGCTCTTTCTGCCTTGGGCTGGTTGGTAAGGAATCTGACGTTATAATAACTGTTTTTCTGGTTTTTCCACTATGTACGTTGCATGTTTGTTTTGTCTAACTTAAATGTTCATCTGTGTTTCAGGGTTTGTATTTGGACAGCGTTTCTGTTGGTTCTGCTTGCAATTTTCAATGCTTGCAATATTATCACGAGGTTTACGAGAATTGCTGGGGAGTTATTTGGAATGCTCATAACTGTTCTTTTCCTTCAAGAAGCTATAAAGGTGTTGCTTCTTCCTCCTAGCAAAGTAGATTTTGAAGTTGGCACTGAAGGGATCATCAACCATTCAACCTGACAATTGTTTGAACTGCAGGGAATGATAGGTGAGTTCAGCGTGCGAAAGGCTGAAAATCTTGTTGCAGAGGAATCGGAGATTCAGTGGCAGTATACAAATGGATTACTTGCAATAATTTTCTTTTTTGGAGTACTTGTCGGTGCTCTTAAAAGCAGAAGAGCAAGAACATGGCTATACGGAACAGGTAAATGATGCCAAATGTTTTACAAGATTAGACCTTGTAAAAAATGTTTTGGTGTTGGACTTGATTTATCTTATGACTTTTTATCCTTTTTTTTTTTCCTGGTATCCACTGCAGGGAGACTTCGAGGTTTTATTGCAGATTATGGGGTTCCAATGATGGTAGTGTTATGGACTGCACTATCTTATTGTGTACCAAACCAAGTTCCAGATAGTGTTCCTAGAAGGCTTTATTCTCCCCTTCCCTGGGAACCTGCGTCTCTCTATCACTGGACAGTAGTGAAGGTATTGTTATATACACTTCTTTTTAGCCATCCACAGTGCATTATTTTCAGACAGAAATCGTACATTTTCCCCATCCAAAGAGCATTCTTTTGAAATGGAATTAGATCCTTAGTAGGCTTAGGTCACTTAGAAAATAAATTGTTTTTGTGCTTTTGTCATGCCATGTGTGCATTTTGCTTTGTTTATATATACACACACACACACACCTTATTCAAACTCAAGCTTACGGATATGCATTATGCTTTTGAATTAGATGTAGATGTTCAGCATCATCAGCATGTCAATAGTGATTATTTGATTTTTTGGAAGTCCAAATATCCATCTAACAGTTGCTACAAAATGCAGGATATGGGGCAAGTACCCTTGGTTTACATATTTGTGGCAATTCTTCCTGCTCTGATGATAGCAGGTTTATACTTCTTCGATCACAGTGTGGCTTCCCAGATGGCACAACAGAAAGAATTCAACCTTCAAAAACCATCTTCCTATCACTATGATATTTTGGTGCTAGGAGTAATGGTATGTTATTTTGTCTCTAATATCCTCTTTCCTATAACTTACCTTTACATTACTCCATGTTGATAAAGTTTCCTAACATATCTTTATGGTCTTTAGACTCTGTGTTGTGGTCTCCTTGGCCTCCCTCCGTCAAATGGAGTCCTTCCACAGTCTCCCATGCATACAAAGAGTTTGGCAGTTCTTAAGAAGCGGGTGAGTACCTATTATCATCTAAAGCATCATATAATACCAAATGTTTTTAAAATCAGACCAGTCATTAAACTGGTGAAAGTACTAGTTTAAACAAATTATGACAAAATTAGGAGTTAAACTATGATTGAACCGATGATAATAAAGAATTAACTTACATTGATCATCTCGTCGGTTCGCGGTTTAACTGGTTGAATTGGCTAGTTTGATTTGGTTTTAATAACAACAATGCAAGATTCTTTGTTCTTTCTTAAATATCTACTCAATTTGAATTATTGTTTTCACATTATCAATTTGTAGTTGATCCGAAAGAAGGTGGTGAAGAGTGCCAAGGAATGTATTATGCAACAAAGGACCAACTCACAAATATATGGAAAGATGCAAGCTGTGTTCATGGAAATGGATACAGCCCCTACGGTAAGTATCATTGGCTTGATTGCTGCATGTCTTTGTGAATGCATGCAGGCATGTCCAAGATGAATACAATGTACGTTTTGAAATTTGTTACAGGTCAAAGAATTGGAAACTTTGAAGGAAGCTGTGATGATGCCTAGTAACGAGGATGGTATGAGGGAAAAATTTGATCCTGAGAAACACATAGATGCATATCTACCAGTCCGGGTTAATGAGCAAAGAGTTACTAACTTATTGCAGTCTCTCTTGGTTGGCATAGCAGTCTTAGCCATGTCTGTTATCAGAAGGATACCAACCTCAGTTCTATGGGGTTATTTTGCTTACATGGCTATTGATAGTCTCCCAGGGAATCAGTTCTGGGAAAGGATATTGCTCCTCTTTGTCTCTCCAAGCCGACGATACAAGTAAGTATAGCCTTATCTAAATGCTTTTGAAATTGATAGATCAATAATGTGTTTCATACTTCTGTTTCCTTTCTAATGAAAATACTTGTTTCCAAATTAAAATTAGTCTATAAGATCATGCCTTAGAATTTTTCTATTACTTTTCAGAGGACCTTTTTTAATATACGTTGCAACTTTATTATAACTTTTTAAAAAATATACATCTTGTTGCTTACATTTATTTTTGTCTCAATTTAGTCTAAATATTTTTTTGTTTTAATTTGGTCTCTTACATTATGAAACGGTTTTAAAACGGTTATTTCTATTAAAAACTTTAATAAAAGTTTGTCTTTTAAAATTAGTACTAAAAAACCAATTTAAAATATGGGTTTTAAATCGATTTTGTTGTTAATTGGTGTAAAAGACCTAATTTAAAACATATTTTTTAAAATTAGTTCTTATTAGAAACCAGTTTAAAATGTATATTTTAAATTGGTTTTGTGATAAGCGATTTAAAAATACAAGTTTTTGTTAGAATTTTTTTTTAACATAAATGACCATTTTGACACCGAACTGTTTTAAAATATAAAGGACTAAATTGATATAAAAAATGTTTAAGATCAAATCAGAGACCTAAAAATAAACATAACGGATCAAACATATTTAACTTAATTTTTTTTACAACACATATCCTTATTTATTAGTTCTTCTCTCTTAATATCAACGGAATTTGAAAAATTCATTTCTTTCTCTTTGTTAATATGAATAATAATTTTGTTAGTATAATAAAAATAACCGATAGATTTAAAGATTTAATTCATTTAATCAAATTAACTAGATATCTTAATGTATATGAAGTTAAGTGATTGAGTCTCATAAGAAAGAACCAGAAAAACTAATAATATAGCAGTAGGGTGCTAGCTCAATTAAGGGTCCGTTTGGTTTTCAGTTGGGGAAACAGAGTTGGGGAAATGAAGAAATTTAAGGGTTGATATTGATCCTTCACGTCGTTCGAGACAGTCAAAACTCTGTTTGACCGTAGGATTTATTTTTGGGGTTGGTCAAAGCCAAACGGTGCCTAAATCTACATTTCCACCAGGCATTTCATAATAATGTATTTTTGACATTGTTCTTGTCTTCTTTATTTGGGCAGAATTTATGAAGGTTCTCATGCTTCATTTGTGGACACAGTACCATTCAAGACCATAGTTGGATTTACAGCCATACAGTTAGCATATTTTCTGTTCTGTTTCGGGATGACTTGGATACCTATAGGTGGAATATTGTTCCCTATACCGTTCTTCCTTCTTGTAATTCTAAGAGAGCGGGTGCTTCCAAAGTTATTCAATCCTGGCGATCTTAATGAACTAGATGCTTCTGAATACGAGGAAGTTGTTGGTGTTCCAAGGGTATGATTTATTTATTCATTGCATGTCATGACAAAGTATATATTCTTTACTTTTGTTTGTATATTCCAAGTTTTCCAACTAAGGACCCGAAAACACGTTTAAACAGGATATGGAGCCACATGATGGTGATGCTGAAGGAAACGCACATGATGATATATTCGATGAGATGACAACTAACCGAGGAGAATTGAAACTTAGAAACGTAAGCCTCAACCGTAGAAACCACATCAACAATGATTGTCTCTTTAAGGTAAATGGCATGTGTGAAAAATCCTTTTAAAGTTTCAACTTAACCTCATGTCATGTAGTATTTCTTATGTGTGTATCATGGACTTGGACAGGTTGATCCTGAAAGTGCTGCCTGAACATGGTGAAATCTCTCTGCACCACCATTTTTTTTGGATGCAGAAGGGTTTGATAGTACTAGTAGTACGTTCCTCTGGAAAGCAAAGCTCAAACTTTGTAGAGGAACAAGTAAGAAATGGATAAAACGTTCATTTTGAACTTTGAAATGGACTTCAATGTCCTAGGAAGACACATTGCTATGTTGAGAAAGAATCAAGGGTCAATTCCTTCCAGTTGATTACAAAGTTCATTTAACAAAAGAGAGCCAGGTACGGGTGGAGGGAAAAGAATCATATGATTATTAGAAGGGCAAAAAAACAAAGTAAAGGAGGAAGAGCAAGCAAATGAAAAAAACTCAATTATTATAATTATTTTGAAGTTGAAGTATAGATATTCGTCAGTAGAGCATTGTTCAATATTTTTGTTAATACCCATTCTTTTGATTTGATACAGCATAGAGATTTTGTAAGGGCATTTTTCTCATGTAATTATTTTGTCCATAACAATCAACAACGGCGAAGCCTGTTCTATCAGCATTCAACGCCACTTCAATGCAATAGAATTTGGTTTATATTTTTAGACAGTGGATGTATTTACCTACCTTTTGTAATTATAGAAGATTATTCATTCTTTGTATGTGCTTATACACTAATTCCAACTTCTGCTGTGTTTGTAAAATAGTCACTCGTTCATATTTTTATTTTACTACATGCTGGCCTCACTATTCTTCACTAGTTCAAAATGCTCATCCACGTTAATAACCTTGAAATGTTTTACTAAAAACGTACATGCACCAGAGATAGTCAACCAAAAATTGAGAAATACTCCTAAATCCAGTGGATAAATTAACACCACACACGTTACAAGATAAATAATGTCATTTGTTTATTTTCAAAGGAGCCGAAAAAAAAAATCACAATGTCATTTGAGGGAAGTAAAATTTTTTCACTTTCCGTTATTCAACAAATGTTCTAAGCTTTTTCTGTAATCAATATGATCATACTCAATAGTGATTTGAGGTAGGATAGACATTAGTTAGGTCTAATTAGGCTTTATATGATATGAACTGATTTGTTTCTTAATAACTATTTTATTTTATGATAATAAAGGCTCAAACGTTTAATTTTGAGAGTTGACCTGTCCCTTTTAAAAACCTATAACTTGGTATAAAAATCTATATAATTGTCTATTTAAAATAATACATATTAGATAAATCTATAAACATGTATATAAATATATTAATAGACTTAACTTTATGTATACAAGACAACAAGTTTAAATATTTACATAGATGAACAAATAAATAATATCAAAAATATTAAATATGTTTTTATATAAAAATAATTATAAACATTTACGTTTATTAAAATAGGATAACTTGGTATGAACACATAGCACACACATACAAATACTTGAAAGTAACAAGTGCCTTTTGTTCCTTGCAACGTCCCATAAGGCGTAATGAGGTCAAACCAAGCTTAAGGTAGCTTATTTATCGATATAAGTAACTGCTTCCATACATTTTGCCTGCTGCAAAATTTTTCCAAGTGTCGATTGTTCTTTTCAGCTTTTGTTGTGGAGTATTTAGACAAGTTAACTATAGTCTTATTTCATATGTATATAGTGATGGTTCAAAGACCGACTTAGAAGGGAGATAAATAAATTTGTAACTTTTTTTATGAAATAAAAACTTTTTCAAACAGAAAAGGTAATAGACTTTAACAAACAAAGGTTGAAACTTAAAGAGATAGTGGACAAAGAGAAAAGATTCAATAAATTTATACAGGTTTACTTCCAACGATAAAATTATGTCCAATATTTTCATACTTAAAGAATTTTCACTATGTAAAAATGTCTTTTTACAAACAACACCCCTGTGTCTCAAGTATTGTTGACTCCTGCCACTTCAGACTTAACACCTAGGGATGGGAATAGGTCGGGCCGACCGACAGGGGCCTTTGGCCTGACCTGGCCTATTTAATAAAATGGTCGGGTTCAAACTTCTTAAAAAGCTTTTTTAATTTATAAGGTCAAGCTTAGGCTTTTAAAAAAACCTTTTAGGCCTGTTAGGCTATCTATTTATACATCCTTGTATAAATTTATATAATTAGTTTATATATATTAGTTTTATAAAATAAAATTAGACTTATAAATCATATTGATAAATTAAAATATATTTATATTTTATAATTTTAATATTTTATTTTATTAGTTTTAAATTATTGTAATAGTAAAAGAGAGCTATTTAAAAGAAGGCCTATTGGCCTATTTAGAGCATATAGGCCTATCAGCCTATTTAAAATAAATTTGTCAAGGATAAGTCTATATTGACCTATTTCAATCAAGCTTGTGAATCTATTTATTGGCCTTTATAAAATCAGGCCTTTATATAAGCTATTAGGCCTAGTTAGGCTTTTAAATGGTCTAGACCAAACCTATAATTTTAGCCTATGTTAGGTAACAGGCTAGGCTCAGACCATACAATTATGAACCAGGCCAGGCTTAGGCCTTACAAATCCCGATCTGGCCTGACCTATTCTTATCCCTATTAACACCCAAGTATTCTTTCAACAAGTCACTTCTGGCTCAACCCAAGTATTCTTTTTAAAACCTCTTCAGGTCAAACTGTTTCTCACTAGAAACTAAGATTGGTATATAACATACCAAACTTTGATAAAGAAAGTGATTTAAAGTTGAGCTTATGTTTTGGTAACTTAATGTACAAGATATGAACTTAAGAACTGATACACACTAAGTTGAAAAATAAAGATTAAGTCTACAAGAAGTGGAAGTAAGAATGAGAATGAGAGTCTTTATTTTTGAAACCCTTTGTTTGCACTTGGTTATCTATCGCTGGAGATCTCTTCTTATTTATAGACCATTACAAATAACTGTTATTGTTCCATTGAGAAGAAATAATCGTTTGAGCGTGAGGACTTGAGAGATTAGAATAAGACAAAGGGTTGCACTAAAATAGAGTGCCTCGAGTATTACAGAGCAAAAGTCTTTTTGTTGGGTATCAATCATCATGAACTTTTGCAAAACAGACTTGGTTGACCTTCTGAAAGCATTTTGACTCAAGTACTGATCTGTGTCATCTTTCTGATTAACACAAAGTAGCTTCCTTGATTTTTCCTTCATGCAAGCTTTGGTTTTCTGAAGAATTTATCTTGTTCATTTCAGTGATAAAAGCAGTTTAGCTTTGAACAAAGCTAGTATTGAGGATTAGTTACATGATAATTGTAATTAGTTTCATAATTGTAATTAGTCTTTTTCTCTCTGTATATATACACTCTATTCATAATAGAAAGTTAGTTTTGCTGAGGTATTCTTACATATCAAGTTTCTTTCCTCCTCTGCCCCTGCTCTCGTTTCTCTTTCCTCATGTTACATTTTTCACTCTGATGGTATCAGAGCCCTAATCGAGGGCTCTGCCATCAGCAGTTTCGCCATGGTGCGTGCAAGCACTTCTCATGCGAATCCTCCTCCTCCTCTTCTGGATCCTAGTTTGAATCAGGCTAGTCCATACTTCGTTCATCCGAATGAATTAACATCAGTTGCCATTGTGAATCCGATCTTGGATGGTAGAAATTACCATGGCTGGGCCAGATCGATGAGGCGTGCTCTTATTTCAAAGAACAAATGGCGTTTTGTAGATGGAAGCATTATGGCTCCAGATCCGTTTGATCCATCGCACGATGCTTGGGAGCGATGCAATAATCTTGTTCATGCATGGATCGTCAATTCTGTAGCTCCATCGATCGGACAGAGTGTTCTCTTCCTGGATTACGCATACGATGTGTGGAATGAATTACGTGAACGGTTTTCCCAAGGGGATCTGGTTCGTGTCTCTGAATTGCAGCAAGAGATCTTTACCTTTAAACAAGGTAATATGTCTGTGACCAATTACTTCACTGAATTGAAAATACTCTGGGAGGAACTCGAGAACTATAGGCCCCTTGACACATGTACATGTAATGTGAAATGCCGATGTGAAGCTGCTGATAAGCCTAAGAAATATAGAATTCAAGATCATACCATTCGTTTTCTGATGGGATTGAGTGATAATTTTGGCATGGTTCGGTCACAGATCTTGCTTATGGAACCATTACCTAATCTCAATAAAGTTTTTTCCATGGTATTGCAACATGAAAGGCAGAGCGGTCTTACGCTATGTGATGAGTCAGAGGTCTTAATCAATTCTGCTGATGGCAAACGATTTAATAATTTTGGCAGAGGAAGAGGAGCTGGATCCAATTCTTCGAATTGGAGGGCCAAGGTTTGTAGTTACTGTGGTAAGCAAGGTCACACTGTCGAAACTTGCTACCGAAAGCACGGCTATCCAACCAACTTCAAGCCTAAATTACATATGAATGCTAATAATGTCTTCATGGATGAACACGATACCAATAATGAAATTGAAGAAAAGGCATCAATTAAAGAGGAGAAGTCCACTCCATTTACTCCTGATCAATACAAGAGCCTTATGAATATGATTCAACAAGTCACCAAATCTGGAAGTACAGCTGAGTTTGGTTCTGGCACACCTGTTATCAATCAGGTCACTTCTGCAGGAGTCAGTCATAATTCATATGCATCAGGTAGCTCATTTGCCCTTTCCTTTAGCACACACCACTCACACAATAACTGGATCCTGGACTCTGGTGCCACTGATCACATATGTGTTTGCAAAGAAGCATTTGATGTTCTTGTGAATATACCTCCTGTAACAGTACACTTACCTAATGGCAGCAAGGTTTCTACTACTTTATCTGGAACTGTAAAGATCTGGCCAAATCTTATTCTGAGACATGTTCTATATTTGCCTCAGTTTACATTCAACCTTATTTCCATTTGTAAGCTCACCTTACAGAATAACATCCAATTGGTGTTTCATCATCAGCTTTGTCTGTTACAGAATGCAACCAGCAAGAAGACGATTGGTTCAGTTGAAGTTCAAGGAGGCCTGTATCAATTGCAGTCATCAATTCATGGATGTTCCTCGGTTCACTCTACTTGTACTGTTGATTCACCTGTCATTTTGCCTAAAAATGCATTATGGCATTACAGATTAGGACACCTATCACACAATCGAACACAGTTGCTTGTTAATCAGTTTCCGTTCATTACAGTTAATAAACATTTGATATGTGACTCATGTCATGCTTCAAAGCAAAAACGTTTACCTTTTCCTGTTAGTTGCTCCAGGGCCACTTCTTGTTTTGATTTAATCCATGTTGATATTTGGGGCCCATATTCACTAAGTTCTGTGCATAATCACAAATATTTCTTGACCATTGTTGATGATCATAGCAGATACCTATGGACTATTCTTTTGAAGTCCAAATCTGAAGTTGGAACCACCTTGCAAAGTTTTGTTGCCATGGTGGAAACCCAGTTTGGAGCCAAGATCAGAATTATTCGCACCGATAATGGAGTTGAATTCTCAATGAATTCCTTCTATAAATCTAAAGGTATTTTGCATCAGACTAGTTGTGTGCAGACCCCCCAACAAAATGGACGTGTGGAGAGGAAGCATCAGTCTATTTTGAATATTGCCAGGGCTCTTTTATTCCATTCTCAAGTTCCCAAGAAATTCTGGTGTTATGCCGTGGGGCATGCTACTTACCTTATCAACAGGATTCCCAGCTCCGTTATCAATAATCAGTCACCATTTCAGGTTCTCTACAAACAAGATCCTGATCTTAGCATCCTTAAAGTTTTTGGGTGCTTATGTTATGCTTCCACACTCCATGAGCATAGAAGGAAATTTGACCCACGAGCTAGGAAAGGCATTTTCTTGGGGTACAAACCTGGAGTCAAAGGCTTCATCATCCTTGATCTGCATACCCAAGCTGTTTTTATCTCCAGGGATGTGGTGTTCCATGAAAGGGTTCTCCCATATACCACCTCCATACCTACCTACAATTGTCTTGACCTTTCTTCCTTTGACCAACCTGTACTAGACCAGACCCATTCCATTACACCAGACCAGAATCAATCTATTAACCAGCCTACACCAGAGCAGATCCATCCCATTCCATCAGAACAAACCCAATCCATTAGTCACTCTACACCTGATATGTCTCCTACCCCTCTTAGGAGGTCTACCCGAACTCCTAAACCACCTTCTCACCTAAATGACTATGTTTGCTCCTCCTTCACCTACCTACCTCATTCTATATCCAATGTCTTGACCTACACACACCTTAGTCCTTCTCACAAATCATTTACTCTTTCCCTCACTGCCGAACCTGAACCAGAAACTTTCGCTCAAGCCTCCGCTGATCCCAATTGGGTCTCTGCCATGAATTCTGAAATTACAGCTCTGCAAAGAAATGGCACCTGGAACATTGTAGATCTACCCTCTGGGGTTAAACCTATTGGTTCTAAGTGGGTCTATAAGTTAAAGAGGCATGCAGATGGCACCATAGCCCGTTACAAAGCTCGGCTCGTGGCTAAAGGTTACTCACAAGTTGAGGGTCTTGATTATTTTGATACATTCTCCCCCGTGGCCAAGATAACCACCATTCGTACCTTGCTTACACTAGCTGCCATTAATGGCTGGTATCTTCATCAGATAGATGTGGATAATGCCTTTTTACACGGTGATCTTCAAGAAGATGTGTACATGGTCATACCTGAAGGAGTTCCTTCTCCTAAGCCGAACCAAGTGTGCAAGCTTGTCAAATCATTGTACGGCCTCAAGCAAGCAAGTAGGAAGTGGTTTGAGAAGTTGAATCAGACTCTTGCTTCTTTTGGATACACCCCTGCACACTCAGATTCTTCCCTTTTTCTTCGGTTCTCTGAGTCGTCCTTCACTGCCCTCACTGTATATGTAGATGATGTTTTACTAGTGGGTAATGATCTTCAGGAATTCGCCAGAGTCAAGACTCAGCTGCATAAGCTCTTTGGCATCAAAGACTTAGGCCCTCTTAAGTTCTTTCTTGGGCTGGAAATTGCGCGCTCTTCTCAGGGCATTTCTGTTTGTCAACGGAAGTATTGTTTGGAGCTTCTATCAGACACTGGACTCCTTGGGTGTAAACCAGCTTCCACTCCTTTTGATCCAACCACCAGACTTCACTCTGATTCCAGCACCCCTCACTCAGATATCTCTGGTTTTCGTCGACTAATTGGTCGGCTTCTTTACTTGACCACCACTCGCCCTGACATTACATTTGCTGTTCATCAATTAAGTCAGCATCTTAGCAATCCCACAACCACTCATTTCTCTGCTGCCCTTCGTATTGTTCGTTACCTGAAACGGTGTCCAGGTAATGGCCTTTTTTTTCCTGCCAATTCGACACTTCAGCTGCGTGGTTTCTCTGATTCAGACTGGGGCTCCTGTCCTTTAACTCGACGTTCCACTTCTGCGCACTGTTTTTTTCTTGGGAACTCTCTGATTTCCTGGAGATCAAAGAAGCAGAACACTGTTGCTAGATCTTCCTCAGAGGCTGAGTATCGTGCTCTTGGTTCTGCCTCCTGTGAGCTTCAATGGTTAGTGTATCTTATGCAAGATCTTCGGGTCAATTTTTCGAATCAGCCAGTCCTCTTTTGTGACAATCTTAGTGCCATTCACATTGCCTCCAATCCTGTCTTTCACGAACGCACTAAACATCTTGACATTGATTGTCATGTGGTTCGAGAGCGTCTACGTCTTGGATTGTTTAAACTCCTTCCAGTTTCCACTCACAATCAGATTGCAGATATTTTTGCTAAAGCTGCACACCCTTCAGTCTTTCACTCTTTAGTTTCCAAGCTGGGCATGATCAATATTTTTTCTCCTCATGCCAGCTTGCGGGGGGGTATTGAGGATTAGTTACATGATAATTGTAATTAGTTTCATAATTGTAATTAGTCTTTTTCTCTCTGTATATATACACTCTATTCATAATAGAAAGTTAGTTTTGCTGAGGTATTCTTACATATCAAGTTTCTTTCCTCCTCTGCCCCTGCTCTCGTTTCTCTTTCCTCATGTTACATTTTTCACTCTGAGCTAGGTCTGAGGCATCTTCAAAAAAGTCCTTGGGTAAATCGATGCAAAGTCATAATAACATTTTCATACACCAAGGGTCTAAAGTCTAATTGCTTGAAGTATGGATGAACTTGAGAGAGAGAGAGAGAGAGAGAGAGAGAGAGAGAGAGAGAGAGAGAGAGAGAGAGAGAGAGAGAGAGAGAGAGAGAGAGAGAGATATGTGCATGTTAAGTCTGAAGAGTGAAATTGATATGAGCGTCGTGACTCAACAGTCCTAAGTCTGGAATAGACACACTGGAGCTAGGACAGACTTGGATAAAACAAATGATTTAGTCCCACACAGACTCGGTCTTAAAATATTTTGCATTGCTCAAAGCAGACTTTAAGTGATGGGCTCCCTCTTTCAGTTATAACATATGCATCATAGACTTTGTAACCTAAAATACTCAATAGAGAGGTTAAATAACACGTAGACAGACTTTATTTAATCTAAGACCTTGATGTATGTTATTAACAAATCTTGAGATCTTTTCATAATATCTAAAATATCCAAAATCCTTTATAAAACATACTTGGTTCTAATATATAGATACTCTATGAAGTCATTAAAATGTATTCTCCTCTATTATTAGTATGTAAACATCAGATTTTATATTCAATTTTTCTGAACCCTTTCTTTAAACTCTTTGAACTTCATGAAGGCTTCTAATTTCTCTTTTATAGAGTCTACTTATACATATCTTGAGAACTCATTGATAAATGTGATCATATATTGATTTCTACTAATAGACAGTTCCTTCATAAGTCTAAAAACATCTTAATGTACTACCTTCAATATTGTTTCCACTCTATATCTTGACTATTCATAAGGGAGCTTGTGAGCCTTGCTATACTGACATCCTGAACAAATAATGTTGTCTTATATCTTTGAATTTGGTAAGCCCCTTAACGTTGCTTTCTTCACCATTACCTTTAACTTATTATAACTTGCATGTCCAAGCCTTGCATGATAAAATCTAGTGTCTCGTTCTTTCTTCCCTTGTCTAAGTATGCCTCTTATGTTGACATCACATAAATAGACTCAAGTTGTCTTTCCTCCATCAATAGTTGACTTGAAGACTTCAAACTTTGATACATTTTTATATCTTTTGGCCCAAACACCATATAATTTCCTAAAGATGTTAGTTGTGAGACCAATAGTAAGTTCTTTTTTACCCCATGTGCATGGTAGACCTGATCCACTTACACATGATTTTGATTAAAATGATGGATAATAGTTGTCTTGTCAACGTGAGCAATTAGCAACCTAAAATTATTCATTGTCACCACTACCCACTTTCCTTTGAACTCTTGTTTAAGAATTTCTCCTTGTCTTATGTCATATGGTTAGAATAACTATAATCAATATTCTAATCATCATCATAATCACATGTTTTTCCATTCGCCATAACCAATGCCATCTCCTCTGTCGGCTGTTCTATGCATGATGTTGTTGTTTCCTTACCATGTTTTGTTGGAGTTCTTCATAATCTAACTTCTTTCTTGAAATAGATTCTTCTACAACAAATGATTTTTGAAAAATCTCGTTCTTCATGACTCTTATGGAGTGTAATAACATTACGTTCTACCTTCTCATCTCAACATTCTCAAGTAAAAAAATGATCTTTTTTGTCACACTTGTAACATCAGTCATCTTGGCGGTGATATCTTTTTTCTTCTCTACCATCTTTGTATTAGGTTTTGTAGCTCCCTCATTGTGGACCTCCTCCACACCAACTTCTCTGACAACCTTCTCTAGCTCCGTCAAAGTTGGTTCCTTCACCCTTCCTTAAGTAGCTGTAGCAATCTCATGATATTTAGGATTCAATCCATGAGTAATAATCCTCCTTTTTCTTGTCTAGTTAATTTTACTTTCTAAATCTAACTTTACAATTTTATTGCAGATGGACTTTTCCTTGATGAAATGTTGGCTTACTCAAATCTCTTTGGGTGTTTTCAAATCCTTGATCTGTTGTACGAACTCATCTTCCATAGTGACGAAAAATTACATACATAACTTTTCCAGCTTTTATCTCCTATTATTTTTTGTTTCCCTGTCATTTGGTGCAGTTGTTTTGGCTTCACCAACACCCCCAAGCATTTAGTATTTTATACGAACTCCATGTATCATAATTATCATTATTCAACTTCTTCATTGAGCTAGTTGAAGATGTAATATCTCCTAGACCAATAAATATGACATCGTAGTCTCTTGACTGAACCTCGTCGATGTTTCTTCACAATGGTCCTTGACCATAACGAAAACTCACACTATATGCCGGCTAGAGCAAGTCGACCCGGGACTGTTTGCTCGGATGCTAAATGTTGAGTAACAAATAAATAGGAAAAGAAGAACTTGGCGCCTAGCACCTTTTATATTTCTTAGTGTTTCTATGTTGTTGCTGCTACATAATGTCACTACAAGTAAATATAAAAACTAGATTTCTAAAATAATAAAACTAAAAATATGATTATTGGTGCAAACACTTTTTCTGTAAATAATGTATCAAAATAATAAAAAAACAAAATATCTCTCACCTTAAGTTAAAAAGAATGCAAGAGAATAGTCATTCCTTTTAATAAAATTTGTTCAAGTTGCCTATTAAGAAATCTAGTAAACTGTATGCCTATTTCAAACATCTAATTATTTTAAATTTAATTATTTTTAATGTTATTGACATATTGTGTATAATAAAATATATGTTAATATATATTGAAATTATTTTACTTATATAATTTAATTTATATAATTACAAATATATATTATTTATTAATTATATAAATAATATAACATATTATTAATTACAAACATATACTAGAAGAAAAACCCACTAAGATCGGTTAAGAGTTCAAATAATTTATTCTAAGGTTTATGTTGAAACATCACCTTTTATTGTAAAAAAAAAATCGGACTATCTAACCAAACTTTTTGAAAAGCTTAGCTTCAACCAATATAACTAAAAAGATTTTAAAAACTTTTGGTCTTTTTAAAAAATTAGACTATCAACATATGTCTTGTAGCCTGACATATTCTCATCTTTATCCAGAATACTAAGAATTCACATTATCCTTACAACACAATGATCTTTATTCTTTTTTGTAGTTGGCACAGCTAAACAACCACCTATCCAAATTTAGGTTTAATTTTCAATTTGGTTTCAGGCAAAATGGCTACAATTGTGTTGTTCGAACCGTTAGTCCATAAATAATCATTCGTTTTTAACTAAAAGATTTTAGCCTGTTCTGTTTTGTGGTCAGGAAGATTGTGACTCAGAAATTGATAAAAAAAATTGCTATGAAGGACAAAATTGTCTGAAAACTGGGTTCGATTGTTAACCAAACATGCCTGTAAAATGTTAGAGCATGCTTACAAATTAAATATCTCCAATCTAACTTTCAATATTAGCCTCCATATAATAATAATAATGAAAGTAATAACTGTAAAATTGTAGAAATTAAGAGGGCAAAAATTGCTACATCTTGTTGTATTTTCCACTATTGACTAATCTTGAATCATATGAGGGGGAGGGAATAATTGTCAGTTACACTTTAAAAATGCTCCAATCCATTTAGGGACTGGTTCCTAATAGAATAGAAAACAAATTACAATAGGTTCAGCTGACATGATAACATGTGCCAAAAAGTTATCATCCATAGAGTAGTGCATCTTAAGAAACATGGTGTAATAATCCCTAATCACTAAACTATTGAATAATAGAGTCTAACTAACAATGTATAGAATTAATATTAACTATTTAATGATTTCATTTTTATAATTGATTACTAAACTACAGTATTGATCAAGCCAATGAGACAAAATTAATGGTGTGATAGTATTGTTGAAAAATGGATACATATATAAGGTTGTTTTGAGAATCAATTCTGGTTTCCATCTTCAATTCCGTGCAATGATAAGATGATCACCATCTCTTATAAGATTTATATCGTCAACTTCAGCTCCATCTATGGTCAAAATTTTGGTTGGAGACATATCAAACTTTCTAGCACCAATATCTAAAAGTTCCTGAAGGGACTTGGGTAGCAAAACAAGCTTTCCAACATGTTCACCCTTTTCAGGACAACTAATTGTCACTCTTGTGATTACTCTCGTGTTCCTTCTACTCGTGCTACTATTGCTTTCAGGTGACCATGCACCTCTTTTATCTACATTGTTGAAAACAAAAAAAAAGTATCAAAGAATATTTTGCAAAAAAATTAAAACATTTAATACATCAAATTGATTGGTAACTATGCATTAAAAACAGAGTTTATTCGGTGATATTATTCAATAGTTAGTATTGATCTCACGTTATTTTAACACTTGTCCAAGGATATTATATTTACTTATAACCTATCAAGTAAAGTAACTTTAAGTGGGATTTAAATCCCTCCAACACACTTATAACACCGGTTATTTTATAATTGATGTAAAAAGTACTTTTAACATTGAATATTTTTAAAACCGGTGTAAAAAATTTATGAAGAGGATAAAGAGAGAAATGATCGGAGAGGATCCAGATCCCCTTAAGTGGGATCTAATGAGGCACTTTGTTTTCATATGTTACAATTTACAACAACAAAAAAAAAGTAAATGTGCACTTGCTTTATGTTTAAGTTAAAATCACCAAATTGTTCCAAGATAATTGCATGCATATACTTACCATGATTAGCAGCTAACATTACCCCAAAAATGGAATTACAAAAATTGCTGGAAGACCTTCTCATCGGATGACTATCTAGCCGAGTTAACTCTTGTGTAGGTTGCAATATTGGCAAGCTCCTTCTTGGAGCAAAGGCAGGCAGAGAAAGATCACTTTGAAACTTATAAAACATATCATTATTTGACTTTGGAATAACATTTGGTTTTGTGTTCTGTTCAAAGTTCTGGAATATTTCGTTAATTTCCTCATGACATTGATGTTCTGCCAAAGCCCTTGCACTCCATCCATTATCATCTTGCTTATCGATGTTTGCTCCTTGGTCCACAAGGAACTTAACAATCTGCGTGTTTCCTTCACTTACTGCAACATGCAGAGTAGTGGTTCCATTCCAACTTGCTTGTGTAACATCTATTCCATATTCAGCTATTTCCTTGAGTAGTTCTATGTTGTTTCCCTCAACAACAGTGCATGCTAAATGGCCCACTTCAGCACAAGATATGTCTGCACCATTGTCTATAAGAAGTTGAATGATAGATTTATGTCCGCCTTTAATTGCTTCTATTAGTGGGAGATTTCCTTCTATATCTATTCAAATAGAAGCAATTAATTAGAGATATCATTAGTACTAACTCATATTGGTCTATGAAAAAAGTTGTTAGTAACTTAGAGACTTCCATTATCCATAAGAATTGTTCCAAAGATGTCTTTGATTACCTTTGATATTGGGATTAGCACCATGTTCTAGAAGCAAAGTTACACAATGCTCATTGCCTTTTGAAGCTGCAATATGCTGTTGCATGAGAAATTAAGATTGTAAGTGTGATGTCTAGTATTCTATCTATACATATGCATGGATGTGTATGTGTTCATTCGAGTTGAGGAAATCTACAAACCAAGGCTGTCCTTCCATTCTTATCTACTTCATTTGGATCTGAACCCTTTTGCAGTAAACGATTTAACAATGAATCATCATTTCTGTATGCTGCAAAGCATGTGGTGACGGGCATATCCATTTTACCCTGAATAAGCATGGCTTCTATTTCTTTCAAAATGCCTTCCATCCCAGGATAACTTAATCCTTGCAAATGCTGCAAAAAAGTGTACCATATATATTTTCATAAAGTATGAGTAATAGAAAATTGGTATATGGATGAAACAACAAATTGAAAGGTATTACTAACAAAAGATTATGTGAAAGAATCTAAAACATGTTTAACCATTAGAATCATCCTTGGAAGAGAGCTTTGAGAAATGAGACGTATATTATTGGCATAAAAAAAAGATTACAATAGTGCATAACACCTCTTAATATTTCTCACACTTTGAATATTAAAATACACACTCATTATAGTAACTTATACTATGGAACACTCATTTCTTTACTTATATTTACTAACTACCCATTCATGAACCTATTTAATTTTGCTCTTAAGAATTACTTACTCACTTATGTACTCTTGCAAATGTCACTCATGTCCTATTTATACTACTTAAGAAAGGTGGTGGATGGTTACTAAATGCTTCCTATTATTTTACCATAAATTTATAGAATTCTAGTAATAGTCATGGTGTAGAATTCTCTAGTAATTTTCTCATGGTGTAAATTATTTCACAATAATTCTATAGAATTCTAGTAATATATTATAATTGTCATGGTGTAGAATTCTCTAGTAATTCCCCAATATGTGTTTATGGAACTTTTTAGATACTTATGAAATAATAATTGTATTCTTAACACCCCCTTCAATTATTATTTGCTCTTGCTGCCAATCTTTTCATCATACCAAATTGCCTCTTAAAATTCTCCAACTTTAAAGCACTAATTCCTTATGTGAACATATCTATAGCTTGATCTTCAATATTGGCATATTTCATCTCAATATCACCTCGTAGTACTTTTTCTCACAAAATGATAATGTATCCCTACATGTTTGGTTATAACATGAAACATTAGGCTTTCTACCAAACATATTACTAATTGATTATCACAATAAAGCTTTATTGTGTAATCTGTTGGTTGATGTAGATCATGTAATAGTTACATAAGCCACGTACACTCCTAGGCCACCATAGCTGATGCTCTGTATTCTGCTTCTGTACTTAATAGTCATATAGTAGGTTGTCTCTTACTACACCAAGATACAACTCTTGGTCCAATTCTGAACATGTATCTTGTCGTCGATCATCGAGTATCGTGGTCGCCAGCATAATCAGCATCGTAGTATCCTATGACTTCACATGGTGCGTCATTCTTGTATAATATCCCATGATCAATAGAATTCTTAGCATACCTTAATATTCACCGAGCAGCTTCTAAATGTGGCTTCTTTGGATTCTACATGAATCGGTACAACACCTACTGCATATGATATGTTTGGTCGAGTTAATGTCAGGTAGATTAAACTACTCACCAGCTGTCTATACATTGTTGAGTCTGCTAAATCTTTTCCTTCTGCTGAGCATAGTCTAACATTAACTTCCATCGGTGTTAAGATTGACTGCATACTGTATTTCTTCAATAAGTCTTGAGCATACTTTTGTTGGCATAAAAATAACCCATCTCTTGTTCTCTCAATCTCAAGTCCTAGAAAACATTTTAACTCCCCAAACTCTTTCATTTGGAAGCGTACAAATAGATTACTCCTTATTTGAAGAATCTCTTTTGCATTATCTCTAGTGATGATAAGATCATCCATGTATACTAGCAATATAGCTAGTTTGCCATAACATATTTTCACAAACAAACTCGAGTTTACTGGTGCCACTATATATGCATTTTGCAGTAAGAATTCTACAATTTTTCCATAGCATGCTCTTGATGTTTGTTTTAATCCATAAAGTGTTCTTCAACTTGCATACATGACTCAGATGAGTTTTACACTCAAATCCCTTTGGTTTCTCCATGTATATTTCTCGATCCAACCTCCATGCAGAAATGCATTCCTGACATCCATCTGCCAGAGCTTTCATCCTTTACTTGTTGTTAGTGCTAATAGCACATGCACAATAGTTATTTTGGCAACTGGACTAAATATTTCATCATAGTCTAGACCATATTTTTGTGAGAAACCTCAAGCCACCAATCGAACCTTGTATCTTTCCACTGATCCATCAAAATGAGTCTTCACCTATTTGTAGGAAATGAGTTGAACATTGGTTAGTTTTGGTACTAACTCCCATGTTTTATTTTGTTTTAGTGCTTTAATTTCTTCTTCTATTACCTCTCTTCATTCTTTATGTTGTGTTACTTCTTCATAATCACTTGGCTTTTTTAGGTCATTATCTTTTATTAATACTACATTAGTATATTTTGGGTTTGACCTTCGAACCCTTATAGATCTTCTTGGTTGCGGTTGAGGAACTTCTTCTAACTTCTTTATCTGACTTGGTCTGATGTCCTCTGAAGATTGAATATGGACTCATATTTTCCATGGGCTATTATTTAGAGATCTTTTTTTATCTTGATCAAGAGATTGGTCATCACTAACTACTTCTTATTGATGTTGTACTGCTTTATCTTTTGATTGTACCTCTCTTTATCTTTGTACTTGCTTCTCAAGTGCCTTTGAATCTGGAAGTAATGTTGCTTAAGAAGACCATTACGATGATGCTTTATCAAACATAACATTCCTTGATCGTCCTGTATGTAAGCATCAGACTTTGCATCCAACTTTTTTCTCAACCTTCTCTTTAAACTCTATGAACTTCATTATAGCTTTAGATTTCTCTTTCATGAAGTCTACCCAAACATACATGGAGAAGTCATCAATGAATATGATCATGTATCGGTATTTGTTGATTGATGGTTACTTTACTGGTCCTAAGATATCTGAGTGCACCAACTCCAATAGCATCATTGCTCTGTATTTTGACTCCACATAGGGTAACTTATGAGCTTTTCTAAACTAACAATCCACACAGACAATGTTATCTCGTATCTCCAATTTTGGTTGGCCTTTTAACATTGACTTCTTCATCATGACTTTCAATCGATTGTATCCCACATGTCCTAGTCTTGCATGTCATAAGTCTGCCATTTTATTCTTTCTCTTCTTGTCTATGTATGCTTCTTGTGCTGACATTATGTAGACTAACTCTAGTCGTCTTCCTTCCATAAGTGGCGGACTGGTGGACTTCAAGCTTCGATACACCTTTACATCTTTAGGCTCAAACACCATATAATTTCCTAATGATGTTAAGTGTGAGACTGACAATAAGTTTTTCTTCATCCCTAGTACATGATAAACATTTTCCACCTGTGCTTCATGTAGACTAAAAAGGGGGGCTATAACAGTCCTGCCAATATAGGAAATTGGTAACCTTGAGTTGTTAGCTGTTACAACAACTCGTTCTCCCTTATATTCTGACATATTAATAAGTTTCTCCTTATCTCCAGTTATATGGTTAAAGCAACCAAAGTCAACAATCAAATCATCATCGTAGTTAATCAATTTATCACTCACCGTGACTAACGTCATCTCTTCTACTGATTCATCCATGCATGATGTTGTAATTTCCTCGCCTTCGTTCCATTGGGGTTATGGTCCATAATCTAGTTCTTGGCTAGAAACAATGCTCGGAAGTCTCATTCATCTTCATTCTCATCTTGATTAAGTGTGATAACATTACCTTTTATAAAAAATCCTAACATATAAATCATAGATAAAACACGGAAGAAATTTTTTGCGTGAAAAATAGACCATCCATGATGACCAAAAGGTGAAGCACAAGCCATAAAACACATGATGGAGGGCTCAGAATCTCATCCCAAGAGCCCATAAAAACTCAAATAACAGTTACTCGCTCAAGCGAGACAGCACTCGCTTAAGCGAAAACACGACAATAACCAAACAAAACCACTCTCGTTTGAGCAAACCCATCTCACTCAAGCGAAAAATAACCAACAGCATCAGGCGCCCACTCACTCAAGCGAGGATTTCCCACTTGGGAGAGAGCATCACAGTGGCATTTCAATATCCTATTCACTCAAGCAAAAACCCACATGCTTGAGTGAAAATATGACAGTGACCAATTGCATGCCCTCACTTGAGTGGGACATCCTTTGCTCAAGCGAAAAATAGATAGAATCAAAATGGTGTCAACTCGCTCGAGTGAAACTCATTTCGCTCAAGCAAAATACCACATAACCAAAACTCACCACACTCTCTCAAGCGAGTTCCGGCCCGCTCAAGCGAAAAATCAACAGAAGGCATACTCACCATGTAGTGGAGATTCGTTCAAGCGAGGTAGGCACCCGCTTGAGCGAAAATACCAGAAAATACACCAAAATCAAATTCCACATCCCCAAAACTCATCCAAATAGAGTTCAATCACTACCAAATTTTAACAACATCTAATATACATCATTTATGATGTGTAGCCACTGGCCATACTAAAAAATACCCCAAAATGAGAAACTTATGTGCAGAAACGAATTTAGTATGTTTCAAGACATTTTTGTGTAACTCAAGGGTTAATTCTTAATGGAATCGGCTATTCCAGTTTCTACAAGTTTTAAATCATGTATGAAGGCTATTGGAACCATCCCATGGCATTCAAACCTCACCAAACTCTATATAACCCTATCACTTGCCTAATTATGCTTAAAAGTCATGTAAAACCATCATTTTTCATGCATGCATCATTCAATCAATCTTTTAATGCATAATTCATCTTAATCATGCCATATGGACATTTCCTGGGCACATCAGACACATGTAATGCATCAATTGTATAATCACAATTCTTGAAAATCCTTATGCATCATATATGTAATATGGGACCATCTATGGTCACCACAATCAAAACATCATCATCATCATGCAGAATATCAACATATATATATATTCCAAAATAAATCTAGGCTTCCAATTGAAGCTGTCAGCTACCTAGATCCATTACACAGTTATACATATATCTATCAAAATATATTTACAAGATCTGGCCAAGGCTACCACCAAAATACTATACAATCTATATACACCATGTACAGGTCTTCCTCACAACTATGGTGACATCTCACCAATCACCATCATGACCTAAGTCCACTAAAAATATAGTCACCAAATAGGGGTAAACAATCTACATGTTAAATGATAATTATTGAATCAGATCAAACTATCCAATTCACTAGCACATATCATAATATCATAATCAAACAACAATGTACACTGCCATTGAACATAATTCACTTACATCACATATCCTTAATATGATTCACATAGCTATCATAATCAGGCTATTCATAATAACACATCACATAGGCTATACTCATCATGTTGTTCTCAACAACATTCATCAATGCATATACATAATCATTCATTTGGATCCAATTACACATCATCAATTTAGTGTTGCAACACAGGCTTTCAGCCATATATTCAGCTCTCAATTGATCCGGTCATTTTACTGGTACCAAACTGTTTGTCCTCTCACGTAACATAATCACTCTCAATGACAACGGGAGTATTACGAGCAACCCTGAGTCCCACTCAATAGGCTTGCCTCGAGTCCAACTAAAGGTCTTTTATGGAATCCTTGAAACCACAATTAACATAGCATTTCATTTTATTTCATATGCATATATCATCATCAAGCGTCTCACGCTATATCAGATTACTCAGCTTGTATCTCATGCAATATTTCACATCATCAAGTCAAGTATCCTACTACATCTCATGCATAGAAACTGTTCACTCAAGCCATTGCATCTCATGTATACATATATCATAATAATTTCAAATCATAATTTACATCTCATGCATTCTATCATAACTTTATGGACGACAATCAACACAATCAATGAAAATTCTTAATTATCATACAAGTGGGGCATATTATCAACATCTCATAATCTACAATCAATTATCAAGATTCATAAAACACATTATTCATACTTCAATCTATCAGTATACCTGGAACCCATCCATAAACCATACATTTAAAATATAATAGCTCCCCTACCTTAAGAGCGATCCCCACGCTATCCAATCGCTCTCCGATAATAAATTCTTAATCAAACCACTTCCTAAAAATTAATAACAATATATTTTAATCCCACAATCGCCATTAAAAGTATAATTTCGAGCTAAAACCACTAAACTATAATTATTTCGGTAAGATATAACTTATTGACAAGCTCCGACACTTAATTCTGAATAACCCAAGCGATCTGTTACTTGTAATGCCTCCAAAATGACCCCAAAATATTTTATAAATTAAAATTAATCCGATTAATACCCAATTTAATTAAACGAATCTTAAACCAACTAATGGGTATCAAATTACTCACTGCAAATGGTGAAAACTTGAAACCCCAATAGCTTTGAGTGATACCCACAACCAACCAAGCTCCAAAACATCTATAATTTCAAGAAATTGGAAGAATTAGGGGTTAGGTTTGAAGATACCCACCCAAAAATGAAAATGGCTCATGGGTTTTACCTTAGGTTCATCAACAATGGAAACTCCTCCAAATTGCCATAGTTGTCCGAGAGAAGGAGGAAGAAGAAGATAAATCCTTGCTCTTGATTGAAGGAATTAATGAAAGGGAGAATGGTGGAATTGGAACGGCGATTTCTGTAGAGGAGAAGAAGGAACGAAGCACACCTAATTGCTACTGCATGTGTTTCATGAAAGAGAGAAGAAGTGAATTTTAATTTGTAATTTCCTTTCCCTGTGCCTGTAATTTGCGAGAGAGAAGATGAGAATTTAAGGTTACAATTTCAGCTTCCTTTTCCCTGTACCATGAGCGTGAGTTATTAGGAATTGAAAGACAATTTGCAATTGTAAGGTTAGGGGTATTTAGTTAATTATATATTCCTTCTCAATTGATTAATTAATTAGCCATGTAATTAATTTTTAGGCAATTATAGGATGTTACATTCTATCTTCTTGGCCCAATAATCTCGAGCAAAGTGACCTTTCTTACCACATTGATAACATTGACCATCCTAGAAATGATGTCTCTTTATTTCTTCATCGTCTCTATATCGGTACTATTCAACTCCTCTTCGTTGTGGACCTCTTCTACGTCGACCTCTTTGCCAACCTTTTTGCGCTATTCTTGAACCTTCACCTTTATTGTTAGAACTTGTAGGTGCCTTTGTTTCCTTGAATGCTCCCTTCTTGCTACCTTGTCTTCCTTATTTTTAGAAACTTTAGTCATTTGATTATCTAAAGCTTCTTGGTTGGCCAAGATACTTTCTAGCTCTGTTAATGTAGTTCATTGGCCCAACCTTAAATAACGATAATAATTCCATTATACTTTGGATTTATTCCAAAGATAATTCTCCACATCCTAGTCTCACTGATTATATTGCCACATCTAATTTGGCAATTTCATTGCAAATAGATTTAACTCTCGTAAAATATTTACTTACCGGCATGTCCCCTTATCTATGCGACATCAACTCTTTTTTCAACATTTGCAATGTGGCATTATCCTTCCTTGCAAATAAGGTCGCGAGGGTGTTCCAAGCCTTCTTCAGGGTTGACAAGTCTTTTATCCATTGTAAGAGTTTGTCTTCCACGCTGATAGACAACACGTACATGACTTTTCTAGCTTGGATCTTCTATTTCTTCTTCTCCTCTTCATCACTTTGAGGGATAATTTTTGAACCACCAACAATACCCTAGAAGTCTTGCCCGAGCAAGTAGTACTTTATGTGAATGCTCCATGCGTCATAATTAGCCTCTCAATTGAACTATTTAAATATGCGATATCTGTCATGGTGATTGTTAGCGTGCGACACTCTAACAATTTTAGTTTGGTCCCAGACTAACACTATTATAGTCCTAGCCTGTGGACTTATAGAATCTCCATATACGATCTTGAAACCTTGACCTTCGCATGGGCTTGAGCAAGTAGGTCCCTAAAAACCTGCTCTGATACCAATTGTTGAGAAATGAGATGAATATTATTGGTACAAAAAAGAGATTACAATAAAGCCCAATACCTCTTAATATTTCTCATACTCCTGTATACTAAAATACATATTCATTATAGTAACTTATGGAACACTCACTTCTTCACACCTACATTTACTAATTACTCACTCTTGCACTCACTTAATTTTGCTTCTAAGAATTGCTTACTCACGTGTGTGCTCTTGCAAATGTCATTCATGTCCTATTTATACTACTTATGAAATATAATGGATGATTACTAGATGCTTCCCATTATTTCACTATAAATTTAAAGAATTCTAAATGATCACGGTGTAGAATTCTTTAGTAATTTTTCCATATGGTGTAAATTATTTCACCATAATTCTAGAGAATTCTAATAATATATTATAATTACCATAGTGTAGAATTCTCTAGTAATTACTCAATATGTGCTTGTAGAACTTTCTAGACACTTAAAAAATAATAATTGTATTCTTAATAGAGAGAACACAAATCAGCATTGCACAAATACTTTGAGTCATTTGGTTTGAGAAAAAAAGTTTTCTACCTTCATTTTTAATTACAAAATTATTAACTTGTTTTCTGTTTTTAAAAGTTTACATATGAAATGCTGAAAGGAACTTATTTTCATTGTCTTCTATAAAAACATTTTAAAAACTAAAAATGAAATAAAATTTATAATTTTAAAAAAATCAAAACAGAGAAGTTGTTTTCTCAAACCAACTGATCCCATATATTTTATATACCTGCAGAAAATTGTTCATGATTATTGTCCCATCTCCAACATTTGAATTGGTAAGATTTATAAATATAGTACGGTTCAAGCGCAAAATTTGGCTCAATCGTTTCGTTCGAACTGTAAATATCTGTGGCTTATAACATAGAACTCCTATTTCTCCAACTAGATCGCCTGATTTTGCTTCACCAACAACCTGCATTTATTTCAAAGTACAGGTTTTTTGAGTCGTAGAAATAAATCTTTATGTTGTTTGTCAAGCATGTGCCATTGATGATTCACTAAGATGTTAATGTAAATTAACTTGCCTGTTCTATTCCATTCTTTACCAAGATAAGTTCCTGTGGTCGAAATAAAATGAAAGTTCAGTTCGTAATTTTCCCATATAGATTGGAGAAAGGACAATTAAGAATCACATATTACTCATGCAACAAAGAAGACTTTATAAAATAAAATTTTCTTAGTCACATTTTGGAATTTCGATATCCTTCATTTCAATTGCATCATTTTACCTCTCCAATTTTATCTACTTGATGTCTTAAAGTTTTGAGTTATATTATGGTGTCCAAAACTAATAGATTTGCTCTCCTCAATAGGTTTCTTTCGTTATGGGCATCCCTCGTACATTTTAATATGGTATTAGAGTCTCCTGATCTACAATAAAACTTGGTTTACTTTCAACAGCTTTCAACATGTCCTAGCTGATTAAAATTAAGTTGTTTAAAACATCCAAGTCACACTTGAGAGGGATGTTGAAAAATATAAGTATAAATCAATCCCACATCTAATACAAGTGAGTAAAATGAGCCCTTACACTTTAAGATTTTGAATTGTATTGTGGAGGTTAACACTTGTGGACTTGTTCTCCTTGATGCCTCTCCATCATCATAGGCACCCCTCATATGTTTTCAGTAGTAGATAATCCATTGTTGATATAGTAAGTAACATACTAATATTTGCCTATTAAAGAAAGTCATTCCATTGCCGATGCAGTAACTATTTTGGTAGAGTTGTTTTTAAATGATAGGGAACTGTTTACTAAGCCATTTTACTGCTCGGTGTTTCTTCACTCCAATTTCTACATACAACTCAGAATATATACGGACTGACGAAAATAAAGAAGAGGTATAGTTTCTTACTGCAGCACCAGTGACAAAAATATAAAAGTCTGTAGGCGCTTCATTCTTCAAAATCACATCTTCCTTTGGAGGAAAATACTCAGCCTTCATCTCTGTGACCTTCAAATTTCAATAGTTCAAAAGTTCAAGATATGCACATAAAGCAATCTATATATCCATCGTCTAATATACAAGGACTAACAAGAAGTAGATATAGATCATAATTCCTGGAGCTTATATCAGCTAAATGAACACTTTTAAATGAACATGAGATATTAGCCAGTTAATAAACATGTGAAAATATTACCAGTTGAAAGAGTAGATCACTTGACACTCCTTGAAACAAGTACACTTTGTCCACAAGTGAATAGAAAAGATAGTGTGAGATGCTAGATCTAATAGCCTTCGGAAGAGTTTCAATGATTTCTTGTTGTTGTAGTCCTTCTAAATCAGTTCTGTACTTCATAAACAAATGAGCAAGCATCTGTTCTTGCAAGCGAACAGGTAACTGATTCCGATGGGCAAAACTTGAGGCAGCTTCTACTGTGTCTCTCTAATATGCCAAAGTAGCCAGGAAATAACTCAAAACATTAATTAATGGATCTCTTAGAAAGATTGGATATTGTATTTAATTTAGAACCACAATAATTATGTGAATTGTGAATAATTAATAATTCTATTTAGGGTAAATGCTAATATGAAATTCTCGCATTAGTATATCCTTTAAAAAAAACCATATGATATTTAATTCATTGACTTGTCAAAAATTTGAAAGTCTCACCATTGAAATGATTATACTCACATATTTCCTGGTTCTACTTGTCCCGTGAACAGCCAGGTTTGTCATGTTTCCAATGAGATATGCGGTTAGTCCTAGATTAAAGAGCATGTAGAATATGCCAAATATCATTTCCTTGGTATTTACAGGGTGTACATCACCATAACCAACTGAGGAAAGAGTCACTATGGACCAGTACATCGATGTCATATAGAGACTATAAATATTCTTTCGAGTTTCTTCTGGTACAAGGCTGAGCCATGTTTTGCTTATATCTCGTTTTACAGCAAGAAAATAGAAAATACAGGCAGCGAAATGCACTGAAAAGAGTGTAACCTACAAATGCGCAAAGCATCACAAGGCACACAAGTTAGGTTCTTGTATACCACTCATACAAGAAAGAAATTAAGTATGAGCAAACACTTACACATATAAGCTTTAAACAGCGCACCCAAAAGTAGCTATAATTTCTGTCTTTTTCTAATCTGACACAAACAAGGGGTGGAATATCATCATAATCACTCCCTATATATAAGATCAAAATTGATCAAAAAATGTCCTGTTCCATCTCAAGCCTATATATCAACTCAATTTTTTTACTATAATTAAACCAACAAATAATTACTCATCATATAGGATATTTAACCACGGAGAGTATAAGTCAGTTAGTAAGTAACCATCGTATCTTAACCAATGATCTTGAGTTTGAGTCTGATTTGAACCTTGATAGTAGATATAATTCTTAATAAGTTTGAGTATGCATCAAACAAAGGAAAAAATTAGATGACAATATAATTACCTTGCAAACAAGGAACTAACTCTACGAAGACGCCAAAGACGAAGAATATTGAAGTAGCCATAAGTCTTGAGAGGATCAGGCAATATCTTGCGTGCAGCTTCGGAAGGGATGGTAGAGATGACATCAAAGGCAAGCCATGTTCTTACATATCTCAAAGCAATGAGCTTTGGTTGGTCCACAAGCAGATAGGAAGCCTTGTCCAAGTAAGCAACAAAGAAGGTGAGCACAATGTCAATAGCAAAAAAGGCGTTCACAACATTATCAACAATGGAAAGAGGATCCCTTGGCTCATTAAGGAACCCAAACTCAAACGGACACACCCACGCAGTGTAGAAAACCAGAAACACCAAGAATGTCTCCCATAATCTGCATCATCATGCATGCACCCCCGTCAAACATTATTTTTGTGACATGATGATCAAATTTATTATTATCAAGTTGGTATCACTAAGAAAAACAGTTGGTATTTACTAACACATAAAATTTGTAAGTTGTTAAAATTTTTTGACTTTAACTAACAATAGAATATAACGTTAGTAAATATACTCTTCGCTCTTATTTATAAATTATTTTTAACTAAATTTTTAAAATCAAAGAATGATAGTGAAGTAATAAAATTTATATAAAAATGTAATTAATTTTTAATATCTTGTATCTAACAAATTTTACTAATACCTTAATAAATGTATTGTTCTTCACTTTTACTACCATATTTGAAAAAAACCAAAGAGTTTCTCTCTTTTAAGTATGTAGGAAAAGTATATGAGTAAAAAAATGACATAAATAAATTATCTTAATTGTAGAGTAGTTAGTACATAAGAAATACTCAATAATTAATGAAGTTATTAAAAAGTATAGGAAACGTAAAACTAAAAAATGTAATTAATACTATAATTTGTAACTTATATTTAAGATCAAGAAATTCTTTAATGTATTTATATTTAGGTTTTCACTAATGTTATACTAATATTTAATATTTAATGTAATATTAATATACTTCAAATTTATAGTAACAGCATTATTTGTTACTAATGCTATGTTTAAGTGAAAGATTATATTAAAAAATGACTAACAACGAATTTTGTTTGTTAATAGTAATTTTTTTTTAGTATATATGATTAAAAATGTAACATAGCAGTTACATGTGTATTACCAGAGGGTGTTAGGAACTGAAAATATTTTCTTCTTGTTCTAGTTAAAAAAAGAATATTTACCCGAATACTCAAGAAAACTTTATTGGGTAAGTAAAGAGTCTAGTAACTTGACTTATGAGTTCTTCTTTTTTAACATTCTCGTTTAGGTAGCTGATAGTTATCTGTCTGAGATTCCCAGATAGAAAAGTAACCAAGATTGATATTAGATACCAAACAGCCCTAGAAGCTATAATTTTGTTTAAACACAATATTCAAACCTGAAACCTTCAGAACATTTGTAATTATAAATAGTCGATGATATATACATAAATAGATACCTGTAACGAGGATTATAAGGGGAGACAATGAAAGTTGGAAGCATGGGTCTCCAGGTGGTGGTTAAGGCGGTGGCGCCGAGAGAAGGAAGAGGAACGCCGGTGGGGCTCAATTGGCCATCGTCCATTGACATTCGATCAATCTCTATAAAATTTCTATGATTCTCGTCATCTGCCATTTCGTCGTGGTTGCCACACCATCCTGCAAACATGTTATTCTTACGCTTCGACATTGTTGAGGTTTTTCTCAATTTCTTCTTCCTTGTACTTTTGTTTTTCGTGTGTGGCTAATTGTTATGTGCTTTTGTTTGGGAAGGTAAAAGAAACCGTGATCAAGGGTTAGCATGCTTCTTTTTTGTTAAGATGAAAGGTAATTGCATGTTGGTCAATTCTTCTCCGTTGCATAAAACCCAATGAATCCAAAATGTCTGAATGTTGAATGAAATTTTTCGAAATTTACGTATCTTTCTACAACTGCTCATAACCCAAAGTTAGAAACGTGATCTCATGCATGCCGTGGTGTTACTTACGTGCCCCCTTTTGGAAGATACTAACATGATAGTATTTGTGTCTTATATTCATTCACATAATTTTATTTTGAAATTAATTTAATTTCTACATTTTACGACTGCTCAATAGATATCTTGATTTTTTTTATATTGAGTATATCGTCTATGGCATAACTACTTTTTGATGAAGATAAATTTTAAAATATTATTTTTATCGGTACAATATTATTTTGACGAGGTTTCGAAAAATAAATTAAGTTGCCTGAATTGTTTTTTGGTCATGAAAATTTTAAGGGATTAGTTTAACTGAAATGAGTATTTAATTGATGATTTGTAATTATGTAATTGTTTCTAATGTTGGTTCGGAGAAGTTAAGAATTAATCTACGTTTTAAATAGAATTTACGTTTTAGGAACCAAAAACAAAATATTCAGATGTGAAGAATCAAAATAAAAAATTCTTATTTTATATAAAGACTAAAAACATATTTAAATCGTACGTTAAAAATTAAGAAAAATACAAGTATGTTTTAAATAAATCAACAATTGTAATAGAAGATTCAACACTTATAAATGATAAGGGATGCATTTTAGAAGATAGAATATCCCAACATGATTATAAGCAATGAAATTCATCACTTTAGCTACTTTTATTTGGCTAAAAATAATAATTACTTTACAATTTTAAGGTAGAATTAGTTTTCGTCTTCTAATTTTATCCTTAAAATAATTATATTATATATGAAAAGACAAAAGAAAAGTTAAAATGAAAGAGAATTATATAAATGGTGCACAAGAAATTTCATATAAGAACTATGTTGGTGTAATTTTAATTAATTGTTACACTTTTTATAAGTTATAATTTAATGGTTGGATTAAAACTAATTAATAATGGATACTTAATAAACAAAAATCTTTATATATATATATATATATATATATATATATATATATATATATATATATACCTAGTAGTTTTTTATCCACATTAAGGTATAATGATTTTACATTTATCTAAATTTTTACAAATGAATGTTGAAATTATTATTGAATTCTCGAATAAAATGTTATTAATGTGGATTTCACAAAAGTAAAGTTTAACCTTTTTTTTTAGAACAAAGTTTAACCTTTTAACCTAGCCTAATTATAAGGCTTTATATGAGCTAAACCGTGTAAAAAAGCTCGCTAAATATAGATTTTTGTCCAACTTAAACATCTGATTTAATGACCGAATTTAGGCTTTTCAAACCCAATCGATCATATAGCCTGCTACCAATATCAGATTGGCCTAATATGGCTTAGATGACCTATTTGATAATCTACTCATGACAATCTTTTATGACTTATTTTGGTGAATATGATAAGGAGATCAAGATAGGACAAGTTACTCTTATCTTATGTTTGGTGAATTAATAGGATATAGGGTATGCGGTATCATGTTATCTATATTGTTGCTCCTTTGTAATTTATATTTTAAGGAGTTTGTCTACGTCATTATATCATTGCCATGTTTGTCATTATCGTTGTTGTTGTTATTATTTTCATTAATTATTACTGTTGTTATTATTTTTTTTAGTTTTTATTATAATGGTATTATTATTACACATCCTAATATTTTATTTTAGTGTACATCAAACACTAGATATGATAACAGTTTATCATATTCTTATTTTATTATATTGAATATGTTTATTCTATATCATGTCAACCAAACGGGTCCTAAATAATTATCAAGGGAGTGTTTTTCTTTAAAAGCTTTCTTATTTGGCCCAACATCTCCTTTTAAGGAAAAAAATGAAAATAAGATAGATAGGGGTAATAATTTGTTAAACTCAAATGACTTCTTAATTTTTTTGAAATAGATTTTAGGATAAATTACACAAATTACCTTGAGATTTGTTAAAAATGTACTTCAATCTCCAAAGTTATTCAATTTCATTCAAGTTTAAAGTGGAACGTAATTTCAACATCTTAAAGTTGGTTCTATAATTTTTTCTATATTTTAATCCCTATAACAATATTTGTTAGGTTAGGTTTAACTTTTTGAAAATGGATGAAGTTTGTCTCTCATAAAATGTTGTTGTTATTTGGTTTACTATTATTTGGATGATTTGGGAGTGTCGTAACAATGTCATGTATAGGAATCAGGTTGTTTGTATAGCGAAATTGTTTGAACTAGTACAATTTCGTAGTTGGGTTTGGCTTAAATCTCGTCAGAAAGGTTTTTCTAGAGGATTTATGGAGTGATATAGAGAATATTATGTCTTTTAGGATTATAATTATTTGTTCTTTGTATATGGGTTGAGATACCCTTTATACCTTTTTTAATATTATTTTCTTGCTGATCAAAAAAAAAATGTTGTTGTTAAATACTCCCTCGATCCATCTTCACCACTAAAAAAACACCTGTTAGCGACGGAAGGAATTGGTCGCTAATCCATGCCAAGACCGTCGCTAAAACCATTAGCGACGGCATCTCAGACGGGACAGAGGACGTCGCTAAAACCCTCGTCGAAAACACATCAGCGACCACATACATGTCGTCGCTACCATATTGACGGCGTAAGGCCGTCGCTAAAATCGTCTCTGCCCCAATAACTCCAGCCATCGCTAAGTGTTGCCCTACAGCGACCTCAAAACCCCGTCGCTACTAGTAGCCACCAGCGACCACCATACGCCGTCGCTATGGGTACCCATGTAGCGACCACTTAGGTCCGTCGCTGTTTTTAACAATACAGCGACCACGATATACCGTCGTTGTTTCTGACAATACAGCGACCACGATGTTCCGTCGCTGTTTCTTACAATACAACGACCACTGTATTCCGTCGCTGTTGTAAACAATACAGCGACCAATATATTCCGTCGCTGTTTCATACAATACAGCGACCACTCTAATCCGTCGCTGTTTTTAATAATACAGCGACCATCTTTTTCCGTCGCTAATTGGAAACTTTTTTTAAAAAAAATTGGTTTTAATATTTATATAGGTTTTGTTAAATATTTTGTATTTTGTATTGGCTGATAAAATTTTATAATTAAATTTAAATAATTTTTTTAAAATATTAAATTATTATTAAAAACAAAATAATAGATTAAATTAATTTATCAAATAGGTTGAATTATTAATGATAGGTACAATAAGGCTTTTTGATTTGAATGTAATTACCAATAAATATTGACATAATAAACAAAGAATGACAAAATAAATACTGAATGAAATATAACATAACTAAAAATCAAATATACAATGTGTATAAATAATAAAAATACAATCATGGTGGTGGGGGATCCTGGGGTGGTGGTGGGGGCGCCTGGGAAGTGGGGGGAGGTAGCCTCGCCATCAACTGCATCAGTAGCTCCTGCTGCTGAGCAAGTTGCCGACGAGTTTCGGCGTGCTGCTCCTCGGCCCGCTGTCGGTCCGCCTCGGCTTTCTGTCGGTCCCCCTCGGCCCTCTCCAACAACAACTGCCTCTGACGTCGCTCCTCCTATAGCTCATCGTTCAGGTTTTGAATTACCTGAATGACCTCAGTCGGAAGACCAGAGGAAGACGAAGAGGAAGGGGTCTTCCCCTTTTTCGCCAGCTGCGTGCCGACGCCACCCAATCCAAATACCCTCCCTTTCTTGTTCACACCGCCAACAGCCTCCATATAGATGGTGTTGTCGTCAGAACAAGATAGGGTGGGAGGAACCTCCCCTTCAGGAGTGGAAGCCACCAGGTCCGCCTCCTTCTCGGCCCTCCTGGCCTGATACGCCTCCTGTAAATTCAAAAACAATGATAGGATTAGTAAGCTGATTTGTAAATTATAAGCATGTGTCAGTTAAAAGTAAATACCGCTAGATCCGTAGTCTTCTGGTTTACCCATGCACCGACTTTGTTCTTCTTGGTCATTTGTATGACCTCAAACAAAGAAGGCTCCCGGTGCTCCCTCTGCTCCTGTGGTGGACAAAAAACATTAAGATTATTATTTGTAAACATGTAAGACGAATCATAATAGAAATGTTTAACATAAATATACTTACAAATCTTTTCTTGTGCTCGAGGGTTGAAATGCTACCCCCAGTGTAAACCGAGGCTGCAGCATCGGCGGCTCTGTTGGCCCTGTTCCGAGCACTCGCCTGCTGGAACGGGACCCCGCCCCACTTCTGGACCATCCCGTCCCAATGGTCCTCCGGGATCCAACGAGGGCGCTCACCCTTGTCCCTCACCTTCCAAAGGGTACTCTTGATGATTTTGGAGGTCTTTGTGGCAAAGACCTTCCTAATCTCATCAATCATACCCTCCACCCACTGGTAATCACGCTGTAAAATGAAATGAGAAATCAAAATTAATAACGGGTCTATTTTACAAATCAAGTCACAACAAATGAGTTAGGAACTTACCGAGAAGGTGTCAAACCACCTATCTTGCACAACCTTCCCAGCATCTGTCCAAGATATATATGGACCATCCCACTGGGCCTTCAAAACCTTAGTAATCGCTCTGGTAGTGCGACTACTATCAACAAAGCTGTAATGACAACAATTATGTTAGGAGTAAAACAACACACAATCTAGGGAGACCCCCAAAATTTCGGCAGAGTCTCCCCTGTAAATGTAACATTTCCAAGTTTAAATAGTTACCCTGTTACAAACAGAAGAGTGCCCAGTACAATTCAATCTATACAAGTACTAATTAAAGTAGCATCCAATAAACCAACAAGTCTTTCCACTAAAGTTTAATATAAAGTATCATACAAATAACATAAAAGTATTTGAGGTTTAGTCACTTACTCGTCTCCGGCCGGCACGGGTACCAACATGGGCAGAGGGGATGCCGGAGGTGGGGTCGCCTGATGGCCATGGTCCTCCAAGCCACCAGCTCCAGAACTCTGCTCTGGGGTGGTCAGTCGGGGTGATGGGGTGGTTTGCAGTGGTGGTGGTGGTGGTGGTGGTGGAGTGGTCTGCTCTGGTGGTGGTGGTGGTGGTGATGGAGTGCTCTGCTGTAGTGGTGATGGAGTAGTCTGCTGTCCTGGGGTGGGAGTCCCCTGCCGGGATGTCGGGGTCCTGGACCCACCACCCCTACTGAAGGGCAGTCGACGTCCCGTCATCTGTGGATAAAATCATGAAAAGAAAGGTTAGTCTCAGGATATATATAAACCTATGTAACATTTTGTTTAACGACTACATACTCTGTGTCTGTTTCAGTTTCAAATTCCCCTACAGTTTCAGTGTCACTGTAGTTATCTGTTTGAACAAGTTCATCAGTATCCAAATCAGCCCTAGACCGTTTTGATCGAGAGACAAGGTCTTTGTCAATGTGTTCACCCCCCGTAGTGGCGAGTGTCTCATCCATTATGACTGGATCAATGTTGAACAACAAATTGGCATCGTTGAGCTCGTGTGGTGCAAGCTGATAAGCGTCGTCGACCTCCTCGGAGACATTGTCAGTGATCTGACTTCGGGCTTTGGCCTTGATTACTGCATACCAGTCCTGATGTCCTCCCGGGAAGTCGGTGTAATAAACCTGCTCAGCTTGTTGGGCAAAAATAAAGGGATCAAACCCTTTATATCTACCATTCTTCTTGACCTCAACTAAGCCGTAGTTGTTGTCAACCTTTGTTCCAACACCGATTGTGTTGTCGAACCAATCACATTTGAATAGAACAATATCTCTTCTTAGTCGTCCAGAGAACGAAACTTCAACAATCTCCGTCAGCACTCCATAAAAGTCTTCTTCCAACTGTCCGGCGGTGCCTTTAACACAAACCCCGTAGTTATGGGTGTGCATCCCTTCACTCCATTGAAGAATATTAAACTTATAGCCATTTACGTAGTAAATAGGCCATTTTTTAACAGTTTTCACCGGCCCCCAAGAAAGGGCTTGGAGTAAAGAATCTTCAATATGGTTGTTAGGGTCTTGTATCTATGTACAACATAAAAAGTAGGTCATCGTTAGATAACGGGAGTTAGAAGCAAATAGGCTTAAAAACACTTGGTATACGGGTCTTACGTGTTGCGCGAACCAACCAACGAACTTGGATGACACCTCACTATGAATTTGGTCATCAGTTAAATCATTTTGCTCAAGTTTTAGCATATCTGTGTATAAGCTATTCAAAGGAAACAAATTTAGATACTATAAAAGCTACGTTAAGAATGTATAATATAACTTCTATGACTTACTCAATAAAGGGTTCCACTTCTGGGCAATTTAGAAGAATGTACAAGTGAGCCGCCTTTCGATCCTTCTCATCAATGTAACATTTTGTGAGCCTGCCCCCCGGGTGACTAGGATAGTTGAAAATCGATGTTTGTTCATCAAACCCTGTGCGGTTGGCTACCCCAAGATTGCGGGGAATTCTACTCATTCTAGTTTCTATCTCCGTCGGAAAATAGAAAGAGGCAAAGGTTGTCATTTCTTCGACTAAGTATGCCTCACAAATTGATGCTTCAACGCAGGCTTTGTTCGACACTTTATCTTTTAAAGAGCGTAAGAATCTTCAACATCATTAACAAGATAGTGTTAAGTTAGAAAATACTATTATAAGAAGTGTTTGCAAGGAAATAAAAGAGTTCACCAAGCATTCACCTTTCGAATGGATACATCCAACGATACTGCACTGGGCCACCAACCAAGGCCTCGTACGGTAGATGGATAGGCAAATGCTCCATGGAGTCAAAAAAACTTGGTGGGAAAATCTGCTCCAACTTACAAATCAATACCGGGATAGTTTCTTCCATCTTCTTAAGTTTCTCCACAGTCAACGAAGTAGCCGTCAACTCCTTAAAGAAGTGACTCAACTCCACCAACGGCTTCCAAATAGGCTTCGGTAAGGCATGAAACGCGTACGGGAGTAGTTGTTGCATAAACACATGGCAATCATGACTTTTCATGCCAAACACCCTGCCCTCATTCACGTCGACACATCTACTCAAGTTAGAAGCGAATCCGTCAGGCAGGGTCAACCCATTCATCCAAATACACACAGCAATCTGTTGTGGTCTAGTTAAAGCATATTTTGCATGGGGTTTAAACATTCTTCCACGTCCCGCATCCCTCAACTCCAACTCCTTCCTGGAACACCAAATCGGAAGGTCTAGACGACTCTTCTCGTTGTCCTTTGTTCTCCCTTTGATGTCCATAACAGTGTTAAAAATATTCATGAAAACATTGCGTTCAGTTTGCATGACATCAATGTTGTGTCTTAACAACAAGTCTTTCCAATATGGCAAATCCCACAAGACACTCTGCTTCACCCAGTGGTGTTCCTTACCGTAACCCGCAAACTCCTTAACACTCTTGTCCCAGATGTAAGGATACTCTTCGACCCTCTGCCAAACGCGTGCACCAGATAACCTACGGGGTGGAGGTTCATTAACAACCTTGTTCTTCTTAAAAGCGGTTTTGTTCCTCCTAAACGGGTGATCCAACGGTAGAAACTTTCTATGACAGTCAAAGAAACTTGTCTTGCCACTAACAGGGAGTGATTCCCCCCCGGTATGTTCCATGCATACAGGGCAAGCAAGCTTCCCAGACGTGGACCATCCAGAAAGCATACCATAGGCCGGGAAGTCGTTAATAGTCCACATCAAAACAGCACGCATCATAAAGTTGTTCTTCAAAGACGCATCATATGTCATTACCCCGACATCCCATAATTGTGATAACTCTTCAACCAACGGTTGCAAAAACACGTCTATGTTCGCCTTTGGATTTTTGGGTCCTGGAACCAGTATAGATAGAAACATGACCTCCCTCTTCATACACATATCAGGCGGCAGATTGTATAGGGTCAGGATGACTGGCCAACAAGAGTAAGCTCTTCCGTATTGACCGAACGGGTTAAACCCATCAGTACATAAGCCAAGTCTTACATTGCGCGGCTCGCCGGAAAAGTTCGGATATAGCTCATCCAAACACTTCCATGCTTTCCCATCGGAAGGATGGCAAAGAAACCCCTCTTGTGTTCGGTTCAGAGCATGCCAACGCATGTGTTTTGCCGTGGACAATGAGGCATACAGGCGTTGAAGACGCGGTGTTATAGGGAAGTACCACATTTTCTTCCTGGCCGTCCGGGTTACCTTCCCTCTCCTTTTAACGGTCTTGTAGCGTTCCTCATTACAATGCAGACATTTTGTGACACTCTTGTCTGCAAACTCATTTCTGAAAAGCATACATCCACCAACATAACACTCTATCTTCACACAACCCAACCCCAAGTTTGCCACTTGTTTCTTAGCACGGTACAGGTTTGTTGGCATTCTGTGATTACTAGGCATGGTGGAACCCATCAGATTGACCATCCTATCAAAACAACCTCCAGAAAGATTATAATCTGCCTTTAGGCTTAAAGCAGCTAGGGAGGCGGATAACTCAGTGTGACTGTTACACCCGTCCCACAATGGAGTCTGAGCCGCCGCCAACAAATCATAAAATCTCTTCACCTCCGGATTAGGATCCTCCTCTACATTGTCAGAGTCCCCATGACCTACTTGGTCATTATGTTCCAGCATACGCCTGGTGGAGGGTCCAACATGATCCATCACCATTTGTTCTATGTTGTTGTACGTATCCCTGTTTCCTCCAACCTCGTAGTAAGACTGTTGCACGGTTACGTCTGATGGTCTACGCGGTAACTGCTCACCATGGTTGTACCAGCAGTGGTATGTTTCCATGAACCCTTTCTCAGTTAGGTGGCACATGACATCATCCGCGTATTCAAAACTCATGCATTTACACCTTGAGCACGGACAACGGATCTTCTGAGTCACTTCAAATTCAGGCGTGTTTGCCGTAGCGAACGGAATGAACTCCAATAGCCCTATCATAAACTCCTCAGTCACTCGCCGATTGCGATCTAGTCGGTTGTACATCCATCGCCGATTTGCCGATACCTCCATTTATAATATCTAACAAGCACGATTTCTGTTACGTTACACGTTTAAATTTTTATTTAACTATCGGTTGTGAATCACTCTATCTTTTTGATGTTGCAAATTGGTGGGGCCCTATCCCATTCGGGATGAATATGCAACCATCCGTAACCCATCCCATAATTGTATGTGATCTATCTTGAGTTGAATGAATGTTCATTTGAAATTTCGGCAGCATTTCGCATTGGTCCCCGAGTACACAGAGATACGTACGGTATGAAACACCACACACAGACATGCACCCTGGGGACAATACGAAACACCATAACCGAAATTTCAAATGAACATTCATTCAACTTCTCAAGATAGACCACATACAACATTGATGGGTTACGCCCTACAGGTTACAAATTCATACCAAACTGTCCAACCGGGACAATTCAAGCTCCAACACAACACGGTACATCAACCGGTTGTTTTAAAACTTGAACGGGAATCTAATGGGTACACACACGACTAAACCCTACATTATTAAAGTTGAGTTTCATTTTTTAAGTTCCCTAAGAAAGGGAGTCTGCCGAAATTTTGGCGGAGTCTCCCCTGTAAACTAGACATTTCCCAAATTTACAAACGGCCTGTTACATATAGAAAACTTCCCAGTATAGATAAATAAACATATCATACGCATTGTATATGATATTCAGAGTTATGAACACCAAATCATGTTATCAATATATAAAATCAATGCCTAATGAGCTCTGCTCTCCACTAACAAACAACATTACACATGCATCGTAAATCATGTTATCAGCATACAAAACCAATGCCTAATGAGCTCTGCTCTCCACTAACAAATAACATTACACATGCATAAAAAATCATGTTATCAGCACACAAAATCACTACCTAATGAGCTCTGCTCTCCACTAACAAACAACAATCAACATACATACACTTCAAAAGATACAACACACATAGCCAGAAAGTTAGCGTTAGGGGATTACCTGGGAAAGAGAGATAGCGATGAAGACAAAGCTGATGAGGGCCGAACACGAACCACGCGTAAGGTGTCTTGGTCTGCATGACAAACTCTAGTTAGAATGGAAATTGAGTAATCAAAAGAAAAAGTTTTATTGGCCTTTGCTAATCATACATTTTCAATGTTACCAAGCAAGGTTGTCAGACTCGAGAGTCTACCAAGACTCGTTTTGGCTAGGTAGACTCGACTCGCTAACTCGACTCGTAAACTCGACTCGCTAACTCGACTTGCTAACTCGACTCGTTTTGGATATTAAAGAAACACAAATAACTTTTCTAATACATCGATCATTAAATTTTTTTACAAGATTTATGTTAACAATTATTCTTTTTCAATTATTTAAAGTATTTAATATTATCGGTATTTCAGGAATAAAAAAATTGAATTGTTGATTAATAAATTAACATGAATACTTTCAATCCTTTTCTTTAATGTAGATGAGTTTAGTTATATGTTTCTTATTTAAAGGAAATACAGGAGTAATATCTTTATCAACCATACAAGTTTATCAACAACAACTAGCCCAAGTCTTTCTCTGAGAACAATATTGCACCACCAATTATGACTGGTGTGATTGAGTTTGTGGGTTCTTCAGAGAGAGGGTTAGTGAAAGAGGAAGGTGGACAAGAGTGGACTAAAGGTTATGATCAAAACTCAACACACGATTTGGAGAATTCAATGCCTTTTACGTCTACTCTTCATGCAATGACCATTGATGCCACATGGGGTTCTGCTGATCATGATCAATCTCTTAGGGCAAGCACAAGCACTAGTAGTGCACATGCACATGTTATTGAACAAGGATTCACCAACCTCTTGCTCAATGCTAGCTTCGATCACCGGAGTTTGTCGCCTGACAACGGTGGAGAATCTAATAATCACCATGGCAGTGGGGATGATGGCAGCAATGGTAATGATTTCTACGAAGATAACAAGAATTATTGGAACAGCATCTTTAATTTGGTGAATTATTCTTCTCCTTCTAATTCGTCTATGTTCTAATTGAGTCCGATTCAGAATAGGAATAAATCCTCTCATGTTATTTAAAATGTTCTATTTTTAAAAAAAATTTATCTTTCTCTCTACCATTCGAAAATTGATTAAATTCGTGAACTTATTTAAAACTTTAAGAGAGAGACCAATATAAAATTTTAATTAATATCAGAGGATTTCATTCTTGTGTGTGGATGTGTTTGATGAACTGCTAGATCAAAAGAAGTCAAAGGCCATTGATTTTCTTCACAATATGGCCATATATATATTGAAGCGAGCATACACAAGGTAAAATGTTGAATTCTACAGTGGTTTATGTTATGGATGCTTTCACATAGAAAACTAGTATGTGTGTGCATTGTCAGAAAGCAGTGTGTGAAAAGCTCGTTGTCTCTTCCTTGCATCACCAAATGTTCATATCATTAATTTGTTTAGGATTTGACTTGATTGTCTGTGTTGGTGGTTGTGTTTTCTGTAGACAAACTGATGATAATAGATACATTATGCGTGAGTTGAATTTTACTGGTTTGTATATTAACATCATATACTACTGCTACTCATCTATAACTGCACTGCAAAGATTGCCAAACAACAAAAACTGCTATTGTCATGAGAAACATTTTATTCCACATTAATCATAACAGATTGTCCTGTTCAACATTCATATGTTTTAAAAAACTCAAGCACGAAAAGAGCATTTTAAGTCCGTTAACAAAAATCCAACATAAAAATTGACGTGCTGATAATTTTATAAATAAATCATACTACCATCAAAATTTTAAGTCCAATTTAAAATGTTAATAGTTTAAATCAGATTAAAGAATATATAACTTTAAATCTTGTTAGTAAGTTTTTCATTTTTTTAACCTTAATCTTTAAATCCATTCATTTTTACCCTTTCCCTTTCGGACCCCAACTTCGATTCCCTTCCATTGCGTCCTCATCGAACAAGGTTGTCAACCATCATCCATCGCCACCTATCTTGAGCATGTTTTCGTGAAATATGGGCGAACATCTTTTCGTACCGAATACTTGTAGTGCAGATTACAATTTTTGAGATGCAAGATGCTATGAAATCTGTTAATATAAAAGCATGTGGTCTGTTTAATAAGTTTAGTAGGGTATATTTGTTTGTTTAGAACCATGGCAGAATAGCATAAGCAGCTAACAATTTGGCCAACGAGAGGTAACTTAATTGCATTGGTGTGTTGAGTCTGACGGTTGAATAGCATAAGCGGGTTGTAGCCTACTTAAGTCCTATATAATATTTAGAACCATGGCAGAATCACCCGAAATCCAATTTAATAGAACACTAAACAATGAATTGAACCACGGATTTGATAGATAAATCAAAATCATCAAATAGGTATGAAAATGGTTATTTTAGGGGGATTTCTCAGGTTAAATTAAGAAACACTTTTCTGTTTGTCACTTGAAGAATTCATTCATCGTTTTGTTCCCTCAAAGCAGAAAGTCTGAGCTTGGTACAAAAAGCAAATGTGCTTCCACATACCTGTCACATATTTCTTTTGACTTAACAATAGATTCAGAAGGTCCCTATCATTTTTGTTTTATGTTATACCATGTACAAGTGGAAAATTAATTACTCTTGGTCGCTCTGCTCATTTTGTTTTCATCTATAACATTACATATAATTATGAAGTTTCGTATAAATCATTTTAAGTTTAAGTGCAAAACTGGTTTTGAACCAGCTTTTAGTTCATGGAATAATTGAAACTAGCTAGTTCCAAAACCAGTTTTGACACTGGTTTTAAGATTAAAAGTTGATTTTCAGCCACTGGCTTAGGACTTAAAATGTTGGTTTAAATAGGGAACAGCCGATTAAAAATTCCTATACTATATAGGCATGGATTATAAGATTCTAACTTCAACATTAGCTTCACATTGCACTACTAAAAAAACCCTAAACAGCTACCTGACATTAGCGACCACCGAATCCCGTCGCTAATTAGCCACCGCATTAGCGACCGATGTATAACAAAAGGGACCAAAAATATGTTAGTCACTCCTTTAGCGACCGCCAGAATTTGCGGTCGCTACCAATTGTAAAAACCGTCGCTAGTACGGTCGCTATGTTTACCTCCACCTTGTTTTGGTTTCCCGCCAGGATTTTCTATTGGCGCCAAATAGTAGCGATGGCGTTTGTCCGTCGCTAGGGTTTGTAATAGTGACGGAAGCCTCCGTCGTGGCTATTTGTTTGTCCAATTTAGTGACGGAGGTTATCGTCCGTCGCTACTGTTTTTGCTTCCCTCCATAAGTTTTCTTTTCATAATGAAAGGTAGTGACGGTTCGCCTGCACCGTCGCTACTTTTCTGGAGGGTAGTGACGGAGTAGAGTAGCCGTCGCCAACATTTTTGTCTTCCCTCCATATTTTCTTTAAGTTAGTGACGGTGGGGCGTAACCGTCGCTAATTTTCTGGAGGTTAGTGACGGAGTAGAGTAGCCGTCGCTAACATTTTCGTCTTCCCTCTATATTTTCTTTAAGTTAGTGACGGTGTGGTGAAACCGTCACTAATATTCAGGAGGTTAGTGACGGATTTATCTTACCGTCGCTAATCTTCAGGAGATTAGGGACGGAGTTTGTGTGCCGTCGCTAAGTTAGTGACGGTGGGTATTCACCGTCGCCAATCATTTTATTGTAGTGACGTTGTTAGCGACGGGTAATTAGCCGTCGCTAAGTATTTAATCAAACTCGACAGCAACCCCTTTCCCTGTCAGTTGCCCTATCTTTCCCATTCCTCTTGCAGCCTCCCTCTCCTCCCTCCCTTCGTCGGACCTGCTACCTCACCCGCCGTCGGACCTGCTACCTCACCCGTCGTCTCCCTCTCCTCCCTCCCTTCACCGTCGGACCTCCTTTCCCTGTTCGTGTGCCTCTCACCCGCCGTCCCCCCTCTCCTCCCTCGGAAGCCCTCTCTCACGTCTACTCCTTTCTTCCTCCGTCGAGCCTCCGTATGCCATTGCAGGGTAAGGTTTGTCTCTCACTCACTCTCTCGTCCTCTCATCTCTTTTGTCATTTGTTCCCCTGTTCTGGCGTCTTCTCCGACGCTGTTCCGGTAATATATATATATATATATAATATACTTATCCAAAACCTAAAAATTTTCTCTATTTTCTATAATGTGATTCAAAAATCAAAAGGTTGTGCGAATTTTGCATCTGTTTGTTTTTTCGGATTTTTGTTAGTGTAACTCAAAAGGTTTGGATCTGATGATTATCCTTGGTAAAACTTTGAGTATTGTTTGATGTGTGAAGATTGTGTTTGGTTGTTTTTGAAGTTTTAGTGAGTAACCTTAGCCCTTAGTTACGGGTCAAATATACAAAAATGGTGAAATAAATGGCTGAATAATTGTTGGTGCGTTGACTAACGATTGTGGAAAGAATAGTGAAGTTAGTTGAACACTTAGGATTTTATCTTCAAATTTCAGATGGAGCTTTTTGGATGTTTTTCCAGTGGAAAAGTGCAGTAGAGCTCTTTTCAGCATCTCTCTATCTCAGTGTATGATATTATATCATTCTGTTATATGGTTCAGTTCATTTGCTACTTTAGTGTTAGTTCAGATTGTCTTTATAGAGTTCCCGAATTCTTGGAAATAGCTTTTGGATGCCCGGCTCAAGTGCAGAATTTGAGAATTCTTTGGTCTCTGGTGCTGCTTTCTGTTACTTTTTAAAGTTAGTTTTGCATGTATAATCTGGATTTGAATCTGCATTGTATGATATAGATTGTTTCAATTACATTTCACCTCTTTAGTTGGAAATTATCTTGGTTGATGTCCTACTGGAACAGGGTTCAATTTGTTTCATCTGACCAAAGTTCCTGCATGTTGACTATAGGGGTGTAGGTGCCATATTTAATTCCTTGTTTTGCTCCTTACTAAGTGGAGAAATTACATGCAAAAAATTTTAGCCATCTCTATAGTATAAGCCAGGTGAGCTTTATTAGACAGTAAAAATATTAGTGGATAATTGGTGAAAAGTTGAAAATTTGTAATGATTTAATTAATAACTAATTGCTTGATCCTTTTTGGCTTTAGTAATGTACTGTTCTTGCCATTAAGAGTTTCTGAATTTTGAAAAAGGAAGGAAGTAACACTGCTGTCCCTAAGCAAACAAGGGCAAAAATAGTTTTTTTTAATATATTCACTCTAGCGTCACAATAGTGCCATGTGGTGGCTCAAGACCGCTCTGCTACACTGCTGTAGTGTGCTATTGATAACTATGTTTTTGATAATTTTGGTTTTAGTATTTGTATTTTTATATCTTGTTCTGTTTTGAGTATGATGGAAATTACTTGGTTCCTGATATTTGGGGGATGAATACAATGAAGAACTGTTTTGCCTCAAGATTATCAAATCGGGATAAAAGTTATGAATTGGAGGGGCTATTTTCCGAATCTTGAATCGTATTGTATTGTGAATCGTAAGATTCAGGAACAATAGTTTAAATAACATATAAAGATAATATAACCATATAAAAGCACAAATTCATGATTAAAGATAGAAAAAGTTAAATTTACAAGCATTTTAGCATAACCAAACATATAATATAATAGTAAACATTTTAGTGTCAAATAAGAGGGACTAAACAATTACTAAATAGCAGCAACAACAGAGACCAAACAGCAACACAATAAAAATCTAATGGGGCTGAAACAGCAGCCTAAAAATTCAGCAACAGCTAGCTAAAAAAAAACACCCCAAAGTCACTTAGTCACTTAGTTACTAACTCTTGTGATAAAAGAGGGATCACAAAGTCATTAATTCACTCTCATCAATAGAATAATGGAAGTGGATGAATAAATAATAAAAGTGAAGTAGAAAAGAAACACTAAAGCAGAGCTTAGAAGGAAGTGATGGTAGAGCATCCACGGATGAAGACATGCATGAGAAATAGGGTTTCTCTCGAACTTTTTGTGTGGGATACTTTGTGGATTTAAGGATTGGCCCATCTCGGGGTGTTTAAATGTTTTTTCAGAAAAAATGTTCTTTTTAGGGTTTTCAAAAGGATCACGCTTTCCTCAGCCTTGTGTAGAAATCGTGGAATACAACACAGTATCCCGATTCGAGCAATTCAGGGGTGATACACACAATACATAAGCGATTCTGTTCCGAAAAAGATACATCAAACGATTTGTATTGTTGAGGCACTGCTTCGTATCATATTGCATGAATCGTATCGAGATTCATGTGATCTTGGCTACCATGTTTTGTCTTTTTTTTCTACATTGTTCTTATTATTATTATTTTAAATTTAAATTTGAAATTTGTTAAAGGAGTGTTCTGATGTTTAATTTTTGTGTTTCAAATTTCAAATGCTTCTTCTGTATCAAAACATCTTATGTTGCGTTGGTTTAGTTAATTGTTGTGTTGTGTTGGATCTGTTTAATCATAGTAGTCAATCTCAAATCGCGGAGCGTCGCGGCCGACCCCAAAACTGGGATCGCGGAGTAGCGGAGCGGATCGCGGACGCTATTTGCTACTATCGCGGATATAAAACACAAAAATAAAAAAATATATATACATGCAGAAAAACATAAATAGAACAGAGAATAAAATTGAAACCACTCCAAATGCAATTTAAAAGTAGAACTCAAGTGTCATATTTCATAAGACAGCTTTAAAAAACATTTAAAAAAGAAACATAGGTCACATTAATCATGTATCTATCAACTAGGAATTCTAAAATCCATAATCTTCATCTTCATCTCCAAGTTCCAATGGTTCTTCCCCTCCACTGGAACTCTCATAATCACTCCTGTATGCTTCTCCTCCAACATCTTCTTCTTCTGTTTCTTCATCATCATCATCACACTCTTCTTCCTCTTCTTGTTGAATAACTTGTTTTCCCTTTCTTTTTCTGGCTGAAGAAGGCTCAGAGGATGTGTTGGCTGCTCCCATTTTCATCTTCTTCCTCCTAGTGTAATGCCTTGGCTCCCCGGCTCCGGCAGCTTGTGCCACTTGCTTCCAAGTCAAGGCATTGTTCTCTTCATCATCAAAGACAAGCTCATCCTCCTCATCAGCATCCTCATTACCACCCAATTGTCCCAAGGTCCACTCATTAGTGTAGTCATCATCAACATCCTTTAGGACAATTGGATCCATGATGTCCTTTGCATCAAAGCGGTCCTTCAAAGTCTGGTTGTACTTAATGAATACCAAGTCCTCCAACTTTTGATGCTCAAGCCGACATCTTTTCTTAGAGTGAATCTGTTTTTTGAAAAAATGTTAAACTAAAGAATACCAATAAGATGAAATAGAAAATTTAGGATGAAATAAATTCCCACATGCTCAAATATGCTCCAGTTCCTCTCACATCCCGACGAGCTACATGTCAATGACAACACCTTGATGGCAATGTTTTGCAAGTGTGGAGTAAGTGTCCCATATGTCTTCCACCATTCAGCTGAAATGGGATTTTATTAGTTGCGAATTTTCATTAAATGAACAACAAAACAAGCAACTATTATAATAGGAAAACACTTACAGGGGGCTCCTATGTCTTATGGACGTAGCTGAACCAAATAATCCATCGGCCATTCTATAACTTCCCAATTCCACTATAGCCAAGTCCTCATCCTGGGTGGTCTCAGATAACCTCCCAATAACTGTCAAGAGGCCACGCTTCACCTCCCCGTCCCTCTCAATGGAAGCATTTGAAAAGTAGAATTGGGGATTGAGGTAATACCCTGCTGCATGCAAAGGATGATGTAACTGACAATCCCATCTCCTATCAATGATCTCCAAGATATATTTATATTTGGTCTCATCTCCTTTAAAAGCATTTTGAATACTTTCCTTGGCCCTCTCCATGGCTTCATAAATGTAACCCATTGCGGGTTTCTTCTCGTTGTCCACCAATCGCAATACAAGCACAATAGGCCCCATGGCCTTGAGGGTATAAACAACATCAGCCCAAAATGATGGAAGTAGAACAGTATCTATTGCTCTCTTGGCCTTCGCCTCTTTCGCACCCTTGCTTTGCAACCATTCATCTTGGTGCATTTGACCTGAAACATCTTGGTCCTCTTAACTAATTAAGTAATCTAAGAAGAGTCTTTATAAATTAACTCATCTAAGAAGAGTCTTTACAAACAACCTTTAGAATGTTTAATAATGCAAATGTAGTCTCTGTTGTGTCTCTCATGGACTCATTCTGACGTGGATCCCAAGTGTGTAGATCACCGGTCTGAAGTCGTTGCTGTGCAATCTATAATTTGCTTTGCGTGTCTCTCTTTGTTTAGTTTCCTTGCTACTTGTAACTGTCTAACGACTTCTTGGTTTGTCATGCAGAGTAACACACATCACGCGTGATCTCTGATCGTCTCTCTTCAGCTCCGTATTTATCGCCCACTTTTTTCCCTAGGTAATCCCTAACGCTGACTTTCTCGATATATGTATGCATGTCAATTGTTGTTTGTTAGTAGAGAGAAAAGCTCATTAGGAACTGGTTTTGATGTGTTTATAATGTGTTTTATGCATGTGTAATGTTGTTTGTTAGTGGAGAGCAGAGCTCATTAGGCGATGGTTTTGTGTGCTGCTAACATGATTTTTTATGCATGTGTAATGTTGTTTGTTAGTGGAGAGCAGAGCTCATTAGGCATTGGTTTTGTGTGCTGATAACATGATTTACGATGCATGTGTAATGTTGTTTATTAACATGATTTGGCAGTTCATAACTCTGAATATCATATATAATGCGTATCAAATGTTTATTTATCTATACTGGGAAGTTTTCTATATGTAACAGGCCGTTTGTAAATTTGGGAAATGTGTAGTTTACAAGGGGAGACTCTGCCAAAATTTCGGCAGACTCCCTTTCTTAGGGAACTTAAAAAATGAAACTCAACTTTAATAATGTAGGGTTTAGTCGTGTGTGTACCCATTAGATTCCCGTTCAAGTTTCAAAACAACCGGTTGATGTACCGTGTTGTGTTGGATCTTGAATTGTCCCGGTTGGACAGTTTAGTATGAATTTGTAACCTGTAGGGCGTAACCCATCAATGTTGTATGTGGTCTATCTGGAGACGTTGAATGAATGTTCATTTGAAATTTCGGCTATGGTATTTCGTATTGTCCCCAGGGTGCATGTCTGCGTGCGGAGTTTCATACCGTACGTATCTCTGTGTACTCGGGGACCAATGCGAAATGCTGCCGAAATTTCAAATGAACATTCGTTCAACTCAAGATAGACCGCATACAATTATGGGATGGGTTACGGATGGTTGCATATTCATCCCGAATGGGATAGGGCCCCACCAATTTGCAACATCAAAGAGATAGAAAGTGATTCACAACCGATTGTCAAATAAAATTACAATAATTTAAAGTAACAGAAATCGTGCTTGTTAGATATTGTAAATGGAGGTACCGGCAAATCGGCGATGGATGTACAACCGACTAGATCGCAATCGGCGAGTTACTGAGGAGTTTATGATGGGGCTGTTGGAGTTCATTCCGTTCGCTACGGCAAACACGCCTGGATTTGAAGTGACTCAGAAGATCCGTTGTCCGTGCTCAAGGTGCAAATGCATGAGTTTTGAATACGCGGATGATATCATGTGCCACCTAACTGAGAAAGGGTTCATGGAAACATACCACTGCTGGTACAACCATGGTGAGCAGTTACCGCGTAGACCGTCAGACGTAACCGTGCAACAGTCTTACTACGAGGTTGGAGGAAACAGGGATACGTACAACAACATAGAACAAATGGTGATGGATCATGTTGGACCCTCCACCGGGCGTATGCTGGAACATAATGACCAAGCAGGTCATGGGGACTCTGACAATGTAGAGGAGGATCCTAATCCGGAGGTGAAGAGATTTTATGATTTGTTGGCGGCGGCTCAGACTCCATTGTGGGACGGGTGCAACAGTCACACTGAGTTATCCGCCTCCCTAGCTGCTTTAAGCATAAAGGCAGATTATAATCTTTCTGGAGGTTGTTTTGATAGGATGGTCAGTCTGATGGGTTCCACCATGCCTAGTAATCACAGAATGCCAGCAAACCTGTACCGTGCTAAGAAACAAGTGGCAAACTTGGGGCTGGGTTGTGTGAAGATAGAGTGTTGTGTTGGTGGATGTATGCTGTTCAGAAATGAGTTTGCAGACGAGAGTGTCACAAAATGTCTGCATTGTAATGAGGAACGCTACAAGACCGTTAAACGGAGAGGGAAGGTAACCCGGACGGCCAGGAAGAAAATGTGGTACTTCCCTATAACACCGCGTCTTCAACGCCTGTATGCTTCATTGTCCACGGCAAAACACATGCGTTGGCATGCTCTGAACCGATCACAAGAGGGGTTTCTTTGCCATCCTTCCGACGGGAAAGCATGGAAATGTTTGGATGAGCTATATCCGGACTTTTCTGGCGAGCCGCGAAATGTAAGACTTGGACTATGTACTGATGGGTTTAACCCTTTCGGTCAATACGGAAGGGCTTACTTAGTTGGCCAGTCATCCTGACCCCATACAATCTGCCGCCTGATATGTGTATGAAGAGGGAGGTCATGTTTCTATCTATACTGGTTCCAGGACCCAAAAATCCAAAGGCGAACATAGACGTGTTTTTGCAACCGTTGGTTGAAGAGTTATCAAAGTTATGGGATGTCGGGGTAATGACATACGATGTGTCTTTGAAGAACAACTTTATGATGCGTGCTGTTTTGATGTGGACTATTAACGACTTCCCGGCCTATGGTATGCTTTCTGGATGGTCCACGTCTGGGAAGCTTGCTTGCCCTGTATGCATGGAACATACCGGGGGGGAATCACTCCCTGTTAGTGGCAAGACAAGTTTCTTTGACTGTTATAGAAAGTTTCTACCGTTGGATCACCCGTTTAGGAGGAACAAAACCGTTTAGGAGGAACCCCGGCTTCCCGTCTGGGGACTCCTACCCCAGGGCAGGAGACCACTCCATCACCACCACAGCGGACCACTCCATCACCACTACAGCAGACCACTCCATCACCACTACAGCAGACCACTCCATCACCACTACAGTAGACCACTCCATCACCACCACCACAGGAGACCACCCCATCACCCCCACAGCTGACCACCCCAGAGCAGACTCCTGGAGTTGGTGGCTTGGAGGACCATGGCCATCAGGCGACCCCACCTCCGGCATCCCCTCTGCCCATGTTGGTACCCGTGCCGGCCGGAGACAAGTAAGTGACTAAACCTCAAATACTTTTATGTTATTTGTATGACACTTTATATTAAACTTTAGTAGAAAGACTTGTTGGTTTATTGGATGTTACTTTAATTAGTACTTGTATAGATTGAATTGTACTGGGCACTCTTCTGTTTGTAACAGGGTAACTATTTAAACTTGGAAATGTTACATTTACAGGGGAGACTCTGCCGAAATTTTGGGTGTCTCCCTAGATTGTGTGTTGTTTTACTCCTAACATAATTGTTGTCATTACAGCTTTGTTGATAGTAGTCGCACTACCAAAGCGATTACTAAGGTTTTGAAGGCCCAGTGGGATGGTCCATATATATCTTGGACAGATGCTGGGAAGGTCGTGCAAGATAGGTGGTTTGACACCTTCTCGGTAAGTTCCTAGCTCATTTATTGTGACTTGATTTGTAAAATAGACCTGTTATTAATTTTGATTTCTCAATTCATTTTACAGCGTGATTACCAGTGGGCGGAGGGTATGATTGATGAGATTAGGAAGGTCTTTGCCACAAAGACCTCCAAAATCATCAAGAGTACCCTTTGGAAGGTGAGGGACAAGGGTGAGCGCCCTCGTTGGATCCCGGAGGACCATTGGGACGGGATGGTCCAGAAGTGGGGCGGGGTCCCATTCCAGTAGGCGAGTGCTCGGAATAGGGCCAACAGAGCCGCCGATGCTGCAGCCTCGGTTTACACTGGGGGTAGCATTTCAACCCTCGAGCACAAGAAAAGATTTGTAAGTATATTTATGTTAAACATTTCTATTATGATTCGTCTTACATGTTTACAAATAATAATCTCAATGTTTTTTGTCCACCACAGGAGCAGAGAGAGCACCGGGAGCCTTCTTTGTTTGAGGTCATGCAAATGACCAAGAAGAACAAAGCCGGTGCATGGGTAAACCAGAAGACTACGGAGCTAGCGGTATTTACTTTTAACTGACACATGCTTATAATTTACAAATCAACTTACTAATCCTATCGTTGTTTCTGAATTTACAGGAGGCGTATCAGGCCAGGAGGGCCGAGAAGGAGGCGGACCTGGTGGCTTCCACTCCTGAAGGGGAGGTTCCTCCCACCCTATCTTATTCTGACGACAACACCATCTATATGGAGGCTGTTGGCGGTGTGAACAAGAAAGGGAGGGTGTTTGGATTGGGTGGCGTCGGCACGCAGCTGGCGAAAAAGGGGAAGACCCCTTCCTCTTCGTCTTCCTCTGGTCTTCCGACTGAGGTCGTTCAGGTAATTCAAAACCTGAACGATGAGCTACAGGAGGAGCGACGTCAGAGGCAGTTGCTGTTGGAGCGGCACGACGCGGACCGACAGAAGGCCGAGGCGGACCGACAGCGGGCCGAGGAGCAGCACGCCGAGACTCGTCGGTAACTTGCTCAGCAGCAGGAGCTACTGATGCAGTTGATGGCGAGGCTACCTCCCCCCACTTCCCAGGCGCCCCCACCACCACCCCAGGATCCCCCACCACCTTGATTGTAGTTCTTTTATTTATACACATTGTATATTTGATTTTTAGTTATGTTATATTTTCATTCAGTATTTAGTTTGTCATTCTTTATTTATTATGTCAACATTTAATGGTAATTACATTCAAATCACAAAGCCTTTCTACCTATCATTAATAATTCAACCTATTTCATAAATTAATTTAATCTATTATTTTGTTTTTAATAATAATTCATTACTTCAAACAAATTATTTTAATTTAATTATAAAATTTTATCAGCCAATACAAAATACAAAATATTAAGATATTTTTAAAGCTAAATTAACAAAACCAGTCAATATTGAATCAATTTTAAAAAAATTTAAAAATTCTCGTTAGCGACGGTAGCCGTCCGTCGCTGACTTATTAACACTAGCGATGGATGTTGTGGTCGCTACCTGACACCCACTAGCGACGGAAATCCTTGGTCGCTACATCGCAACCACTAGCGACGGAATATTGTGGTCGCTACATCGCAACCACTAGCGACGGAACCCCTTGGTCGCTGTAACACTACCTCTAGCGACGGCATGGGGGTGGTCGCTGGTGGCTGTTAGTAGCGACGGGGTCCAGAGGTCGCTGTATGTCAACACTTAGCGACGGCAGCAGTTATTGGGGCAGAGACGATTTTAGCGACGGCCTTACGCCGTCAATAAGGTAGCGACGGCATGTATGTGGTCGCTGATGTGTTTTCGACGAGGGTTTTAGCGACGTCCACTTTCCCGTCTGTGACGCCGTCGCTAATGGTTTTAGCGACGGGAATTCCATTGATTAGCGACCAATTCTGTCCGTCGCTAACAGTTGTTTTTTTAGTGGTGTTGGTAAGGGGGCTTTATGCGGTATGGTGAACTGAATGCTCCGTGAATAATCTGAATCATATAGACATATTTCTGACTTTGTCATTGATGATCAATTAATTTATATAGTTATTAAATCTTATTTTCATTAAAATATATAGAAACGTGACATGATATCTACATTGAGAGTTCAGTTTTCACATGCCTACTTTTATGATTTTTCTAATATTATGTGTGTTTCATTAGTCATATATGTTTGATAAATATTATAGAATACTTGGATCTGTAAAGCACAAGCAGAAGGGTTTGTTGATGGAAATAGGTGTTTTTTTAAAACAAAAGAAATAAAACAACTAATGCATTTGTAATGGAGTTGCTTAACCTAGAGCCTTCCATACCCGAATGCATCTGTAATGGAGTTTTTAACCTAGAAATATAGTTGAAGCTACACTCCTAATTCCATATTCTCATATCCTTAATGTGCACAATATCTTCATGCAACTAGTGAGTAGTGATATCAATGTTAGTACTGATCCGGTCTCAATACCGGTATCCGATCTGCTATACATATTTCAATGTCTTTGATAAGACATCTACGTGTAACCGGTGTCATCGGTATACATCCGGACTGTAATTCCGTATCAGGCGTTCTCCCTAAACCGGTTGTTCAGGATAACACCATGACATCGGATAATACACACGTCACTGTGCAAAAGACAACGATTGTTGCTACAGGGATCGATCAATAATTCCCTGCACTACGAGCCAAATTCTGCTCACGGGAATGGTCAACTTGTTCCCTAATCCTAGTCTACATTCTCTATGCTCAATATAAAATAGCCACTTGACCCAATCATGCAGGTAAGTGCGCAATATAATAATGCTAATGGGAGTTGGTGGTTCCCCACCAACGAATCCTCGTTAATCGAGCCAATCAGGTATATGAACTCACTTCATGATTGAAGTGGGGGATCTTCAGCTCATTTTTTACGACTGATTACTCTCTGAATACATTCCTTACTTGGAATATAATCACTGACTTGAGCGTCGGAGAATCTTTGCAGGTGACACCACCATTCGCCCACTTCAACGCGTTAGGTCGGTGTGAAGGATCTCCAGAACGCCCAATCCGCTCTCCTCACTCAAGGACAACGGATACCTACACCGGATACATATACATCCGGTCTTCTATACAGTATTTATATACTATTTGTGACTGGTCTGAGTCCGGATCTCTAGACCCCGGTTCAGGACAGATCATTGGCACGCCCAGTGGGACCCGATAAAGTTATTCCCATATCCTTTGACAGAGCAGGTAATCCACAATGGAAGGCGAAGCACAAGACTTCATGGAAAATCAGGCTGAAGGCAGAACCAATCCTAACGCCTTCAGAAAACTCAACTTTGATTCTCATGGGGGCAGCTCAAAGAAGATAGTAACAGTGTCTGATCCTGATCCTCGTGATGAGTTGATCAAACAACTTCAGAGGGAACTCGCTGAATTGCGAAGAGAAAAAAGGCAAAGCGAGGATAAAGAGTCATCTTGCACGCGAAACACTCCCCACACAACTGATGGTGAAAAGTCCACCACTCTTCAGTACTCAAAGATCCCAACGTTTGAGGAGGGAGAACAAACTCGCGATTCTGAGGATGCAGCTTCCCGAAGGAAGAGAGATTCAACAACAGCACCCCCATTGTCTTACAATCTGAAGGTTCCTTTTTCAAGGAGACTTATGGGCATCAGCATCCCCAAGCACCTTCAAACCACTCAACCACTTTCCATCGGAAAGTATAATGGTGAAACTGATCCAACTAAGCACCTTGATGCTTATGTGTTTGAAGCCATGTACTTGGGGGCTGATGAAGACGTGATGTGCCGAATGTTCCCTCGAACATTGTCTGAGGAAGCCCTCGAGTGGTTTAAAGGCCTGCCTTCTGGATCCATAGATTCTTGGACAGAAATGGCAGCTGCTTTTGAAACCCACTTTGTCATCTCCAGAGACGTACCCAAGACGTCTCATACCTTGGCTCAGATTAAACAAAGTGAAACTGAGGGCTTAAAAGATTTTTTGAAGAGGTTTTATAAGGAAGCAGCCCTGGTTCCTAACCTCACAGAATCTATCAAGCTGCATATCGTAATTGAGGCATTGCAGCCAGGATCAGCTTTCGCTCTTTCATTAGCAAAGAGCCCCCCAGCAACTTTTGAGGAGTTCAGGAAAAAAGCCTCAAAGTATGTGAGCATAGAGATGCACTTGGAGGCAATGGCTGCAAAGAAAAAGCCACCAACACCATCTCCCCAAACCCAGAAGGGTAAGGAAAAGACGAGGTCAGAACGCATGGAGAGGCCATTCACCAATCCTAAGGTGGATAACCACCCTCCTCGACCTCGAGAAAGGCATGTCAATTCCTTCAGCCATTATGCACAGTTATCTGCCAGACCATCTCAGATTTTGAGGGAGGTCGGATGGCCAGTTTTCAGCATATATGGCATCAGGAGACCAGCCCCTATGAAAAGACCAGGAAATTCACGAAAGTACTGTGATTTTCATGAACAAAATGGTCATTCCACTGATGAATGCCAAGCTCTAAAGAACGCGGTTGAGACGCTAATTAGAGAAGGCAAATTGAAGCAATACCTGTTCAAAGAAAAATCCTTTGACAGGGCAGAACGGAATGAGAAAAGAGAAAGAGATCCCGACGATGGGGATGACAACAACCCCAGTCCGGTTCGAAAGTTCTCTGCTGCAGAGAAGCAAAAAGGTGTAATGACCGATAATGCAGTACAGAAAGACAGCATGCCCCAGCAACAACGTCAGGGCCGACGTGAAGTCATTGACATGATTGCTGGAGGGTTCGCTGGAGGAGGAGCTTCAATTACAGCCCGTAAGAATCATCACAGAATGATTCTATCTGTGCAAGGGAAAGTCAAAGACAATCGCCCTTACAGAGGAGGAATTGAGGCTCCCATAATCTCTTTCTCTGACGAGGATTTTGGCCCAACCGTTCCTGGTGGTGACGATGCTGTAGTCATCACTGCTGTGATCGCCAACAAGGACGTCCGAAGAATCCTTGTTGACCAGGGAAGTTCCTGCGATGTTATTTTCTATAATTGCTTTGAAAGAATGGGTTTTAAAGACTCAGATTTACAGCCTTACACGCAGGAACTAACAGCTTTCAATGGCGCAAAGCAACTAACTAAAGGGTATCTTGACACCCTTATCTCGTTTGAAGGCGAACCAGGAGCCAGGACGGTTAGGTCTCGGGTGCTAGTGATTGATGTCAAATCACCATTTAATGGCATCATAGGCTGTCCTACTCTGAATGCAATGGAGGCAGTTGTATCAACCCCACATCTCCTTATCAAGTTCATTGACAAGGATAATGCTGTGTCATCTATCCGTGGTGATCAAGAGATGGCTAGGTACTGCTACAACCTTAGTCTCAACATGACAAAGCTGGACGCCTCCAATAAAAAGAGGAAACTTAATGATGCTGGAACATCGGCTGAATCCGTAAGTCTTGTCGACCTGGACCCTAGAGCGGATTTGAACATTGATCCGTTCAACCCATCAAAGCCCACACCGGATGGAAATTCCAGGGACATTGTCTTGGGAGATTCTCCAGAAAAGATCACCCATATCAATGACAAGCTAGATACTGAAATAGAGCAGCGACTGCTGGCTCTCTTACAAGAGTTTAAAGACCTCTTTGCATGGACTGCAGCCGATATGCCAGGCATAGACCCTGAATTCTGCTGTCATAAACTTTCTGTCTATCCAGAGACGAAACCTGTGGCCCAAAAGAAAAGACGATTAGGCCCAGAGAAACAGAAAGCAGCTTGTCAGCAAACTGAGGAATTGCTGAATGCCGGATTTATCAAGGAAATCCGATATTCCTCTTGGCTTTCGAATGTGGTGATGGTCCCTAAATCCAATGGTAAATGGAGAATGTGCATTGACTACGTGGACCTCAACCGCTGCTGTCCAAAAGATCCTTATCCTCTTCCTAATATAGATCGGATGGTAGATGATTCCTCTGGTTACCAATACCTGAGCTTCATGGACGCTTATTCTGGTTACAACCAAATTCCGATGTGCGAAGAGGATCAAGAGAAGACAGCTTTCATAAATGATCGTGGTGTCTTTTGCTATACAGTCATGCCCTTTGACCTGAAAAACGCTGGGGCGACATATCAGCGCATGATCAACAAGGTTTTCGAAGGTATGCACACCAAACTTGTTGAAGTATACATTGACGACATAATAGCAAAGACACCGGTTGGTGGCGATCATATTGAAGACCTGCGCCAAGTATTCACCCGTTTGAGACAATTTAACATGAGGCTGAACCCAATGAAGTGCACATTTGCTGTCCCTGCTGGGAAATTTTTGGGTTTCATGTTAACTCAACGTGGTATAGAAGCCAATCCAGGGAAGTGCCAAACGATTCTAGACATGCAAAGTCCTAAGAATCTCAAAGAAGTCCAATCCCTGAATGGCAAGGTAGCAGCTTTGGCACGATTCATGCCGAAGATGGCTCACAGGTCGCTCCCCCTGTACAAAATACTGAAAAAGTCCAAGAAATTCGAGTGGGGACAGGAACAAGAAAAAGCTTTCCAAGAGCTTAAAGAGGTGTTGTCCAAACCTCCCATTCTCACAAAGCCTGACCCAGAAGACACACTCATTCTGTACTTGGCTATTTCAGATGAAGCTTTGGGCGTTGCCTTGATAAAAGAAACTCCTGATGGACAAAGACCGGTCTATTTCACTAGCAAGACCTTGCAAGGTGCTGAGATCCGGTATCAAAAAATTGAAAAGGCCGCCCTCGCTGTTGTTTGGGCCTCACGACGGTTGCGTCCGTACTTTCACGCCCATCCAATCATAGTGAGAACGGATTTGCCACTCCGTTCTGTCTTAATCAAGCCCGATCTTGCTGGGAGGATGATCAAATGGTCTATTGAACTCTCTGAGTTTGATATATCCTACGAACCCCGCAGCGCTATTAAAGCTCAAGTCCTGGCTAACTTTATTATGGAAATGACAGGGACTGATCCGGATTACCCTCGAGTCCATTGGACCATTTACGTTGATGGTTCATCAAACCAAAGAGGCTCTGGAGCAGGTGTAGTTCTCAAAAGTGATGACGGAGTACACCTGGAGATCTCCCTTCGTTTCAATTTCAAAACATCCAACAACCAGGCTGAGTACGAAGCTTGCTTGGCCGGGCTAAGAGCTGCAATTGACATCGGAGCTTCTGAGGCGACACTCTGTAGCGATTCACAGCTGGTTATTTCGCAGATCTTAGGAGAATATCAAGCTCGCGAACCTCAACTCCAATTATACTTGAACTGTGTCAAGGAGTTGACTGAGAAATTCTCAAAGGTGGAGTTCAAGCATGTTCCACGTGAAGAGAATACGAGAGCGGATATACTCTCCAGGTTAGCAAGCACTAAACGACCAGGTAGCACCACTACGCTGGTTCAAAGCACGCTAACGTCGCCCAGCATTCCTCTTTTCCCTTCTCTAAACGCCATAATGACTGACTCCCTTTACGGAGACACATGGATGGCTCCTTACATCCGTTGTTTGGCTGATGGATAGCTACCCACAGATGAGAAGGAAAAGACGAGGTTAAGGAGAGAATTACCGTATTTCACTATGATTGATGGTAATCTCTATAGAAGGGCACTCTCTGTGCCCTATTTAATTTGTCTCAAAGAGGATGAGGTGCAAGGTGTAATGGAGGAAGTGCATGGAGGACAAAGTGGACACCATGCTGGAGGAAGAAGCTTAATGCGAAAAATCCTCAGAGCTGGATACTGGTGGCCCACAATGAAGCAAGACTCCATTGACTTCGTCAAAAAATGCGACGCTTGCCAAAAATTCTCTAACCTACACCACACACCGGCAGAAGAACTCTTCACATCCGCTGTTCCATGGCCCTTCTATCAATGGGGATTGGATATTCTGGGCCCCTTTCCAACTGCTCCTGGGGGCATCAAATATCTCATTGTAGGGGTCGATTATTTCACTAAGTGGATAGAAGCAGAGCCGGTGGTGCATATTACTTCAGCCCGAACTCGCCGTTTTATGTATGAAAACATCATAACACGGTTCGGGGTCCCAGCACGGATTGTTACAGACAATGGCACCCAGTTCACGGATAAAAAATTCACAGATTTGCTTGAAGGGTTAGGAATAACCCAAATATTCTCATCCGTCGAACATCCCCAAACTAATGGTCAAGCTGAAGTGGCCAACAGGGAGGTACTTAAGGGACTAAAGAAGCGCCTTGGTAAAGCCAAGGGCGGATGGACAGACCAGCTGTGTCATGTCCTATGGGCATATCGGACAACGCCTCATTCGTCCACCAATGAATCCCCATATCGCCTAACATACGGGGTCGAGGCAATGATACCTGTGGAACTGCAAATTGCTTCCACAAGAGTTAAGTACTTCTCTGAAGAAACCAACAATGCTAACTTGGCATCTGAAATGGATGTCATACAAGAACTCAGAGAAGACGCTTTCATCAGAGATCAAGCCATCAAAGCCAAAGTTGCTCTCCGGTACAATAAACGAGTCCAATCAAGGACTTTCAACGTTGGAGATTTGGTTTTGAGGAAAGCAAGTATAGGGAACAAATTCGCCCATCAAGGCAAATTAGCCCCAAACTGGGAAGGCCCATACAGGGTATCCGAGGTCACTGGCAAAGGCTCTTATCGCCTTGAAAACCTTGATGGCACTCCAATCCGAAACAAATGGAACACCCAAAACTTGCGCATCTACTATAGCTAGCTGTTTCTACACTCTCCTATCCTTATCTTGGATTGAATACTGGAGAATTTATTTTCACAGCTACGCTCTCCTTGTAATTCTTATTTTTGATTTAATAAGAATCTCTCATAACAATTTAACTCTTTCGAGTTTTTCTTATGCTGTGATTTTCAGTTTATCCGGTGTACAAAAGCATATTCAGGACGGATGATCTCAGCTACTTATTCTGTAGTTGACGATGTAACTCTTCGAATATGCGCAACGCACAAGAACATATTCAGGACGGATGATCTCAATTACCCATTCTGTAATTGACGATGTAACTCCTCGAGTGTGTAAATATTGAAGGCCCAGATTGTAGGATTAAACCGAACTCTGGGTACGGTTAGTAAGTTTGGCTGAACACCGGTGAAGGCTCAGATTGTAGGATTAAACCGAACTCTGAGTACGACTAGTAGGATAAACCGAACGTCGGTGAAGACCTGAGTTGTAGGATTAAACCGAACCTCAGGGCATGGGTTGTAGGGCTGGTCCTTCTTCAAGGCCACAAACCGAACCCCATTCGAAGACTACATGGGTTGTAGGGCTGGTCCTTCTTCAAGGCCATAAACCGAACCCCATGCGAAGGCTTGGGCGCAGTAAGCTGGTTTTTCTTCAAGACCACGCTGAACCCCAAGTGACGGGCGCAGTAGGTTCAGGATTAGCCCTGATCTGAACCCCGTATCGAAGGCTCGGATTGTAGGATTAAACCGAACTCTGAGTACGACTAGTAGGATTAACCGAACGTCGGTGAAGAATCGTCATTGGGTAAAACCAAAGACCAATTGAAGAACGGCTAGTAGGATTCAACCGAACACCAAATATGACATGGACAGTAGGATCAAACCGAACTCCAAACACAACAAGTAAGTTATACTGAACTCCAAATTAATACTCTCGTGAAGTTCTTTATTTGGGAGTTTTATAGCTTATAATTCTGAGTCATCAATTCTTCAATTGAGATCTGACTCATAAACTCCGACACAAACAATTCACTCGGGTACGCCACAATCTAAGGCATTTTCACCCGAAATTCCTCAGTCGGAAATATTTGAAGAGGAATTTCTATTTTAAAACCTCACTCTTAAAAGCTCTCACGAGAAAATCTCACTCAGAGTTTATTCAAAGTGATAATCACCCAATGATACTGGGGGACAACATAAACGGTTTAACGAATATCTTGAGGAATGAACTCTCGTCTAAACGATCTCACAATCATTCCCCTTAAACCGTTCTTGTAACAATGATGTGTTCCCTCATCAGCGGTGACCTTATTATGAAATTCATCTTGCATGTATAAGTCCGGTATGTAGATTTTGTTTTACAATCCGATCTTCATTACTTAAAACCGGAATGATACAATACACATGCAATCCCTCTATTAAAGTTGTTTTTCACTAAACAAGAATGGAGGTAAAAAACTCTTTTATTGATTAAATGAGAATTACAATTCGTGTAATAATCCAGAGCTGATCCCGGAGCACAGCGAATTTGAATCAGTAAAATGAAAAAGGAAACAGGGAAGGACGCTACTTTCTCTGGCTTGAATCTTCTTCTTTCCCTTTACCTTTGCCTCCGACCTTGCCATCTTCAGTGTAAGAGCTCGTTCCTGTGCTTATGGACTTCAGGAATGAAGGTCCCATTGATTGGCCTGCAGGTAAAGGAGCGAACTTATAAGGAGTGTTGGGCGGACTTTCATGACGCTTATCAACTATGGCCACCAGTTTCCCTTGATGAAACTCATAGAACGGGTCAATACCATTCAGATTAAGTTTCACCTTGGGATTCCGGTATTGAATTTGACGAACAGCCAACCCAAAGGATTCCTTGACTGCCTGATCGCACATATCCACAGCCTCGTCAAATTCCGCTTTTGTATCCGCCAACTTTGAGAGCAGCTCCTTCTCCTTACGCGACCAATCTTCGGTTCCTCGAGCATAAACAACTTTGACTTCCTTAAGCTCCTCTTCCAGCTTTGAAGAGCGTTCCTTCTCCGCACAAAAACCGGAGTGGAGGTCGGAATTGATTTTCTTTTGATCAGCTACTTGGGCCTCCAACTCCTTGGCAAGATGTTTTAGCCTGACAATTTCTTCATCCTTCTTATATCCTTCCTCTTTGGAAGCTTCTAATTTACTTTCTAAACGAAGGATGGTTGCCTTGTCCTTAGCAGCAGCAACGCTAAGGTCATTAACCTTGCCAACCAACAAGCTCAGCCTCTCATTCTCTTCTGGAAGCTTGCGAACCGATCTTAGGAGCCCGGATAATTCTGCCAGGTGCTTCTGTCCGGCATCGCAAGCTTTGGCTACTTCATCGCTCATCAATGAGGGCTTCAGCTTGTACGGAGTCTCAGGAACGACCTCAGGAACAGAACCCTCGTATACCAGATATTGTGCAAGACCGGAGCTACTTTGAAGGGGGCGAGTAACTTTTGGTGCAAAGTAAGTCGTTATTGGCTTTGCACCATAGGTGATCCCGTCGCCAGGAGCATCCGGAGTGGACCCTGCATCCAGAGCGGATCTTTCCACTTTCTTTCCCTTTGAAGGCTCCGGATCAGCACTCTCACTTGAAATTTTTTGTTTTTTCGGAGAGGGTTGACGATCCGAGGTCCTTGAGGAACCGCGTTTTATAGTTTTCTTCTTTTCTCCGACCTTCTCAGCCACAACCTTCTCAGATCCGCCCTCCAGTAAGGGAATATCGTCACCAGCAGATGAGGTTAAAATGATGGTCTCCGCTGTGGCTTTCTTCGAATTCCGTTTCGCCTGAATGTCATTTTCAGCTGCCACGGAATTCGCTCCAGCTTTGAGCCCTTTCAGTTTTTCCATCTCTGGAGACGCAGCTTCAATTTCAACTGCAAAACCAAGCAACACGGTTAGAAATCAACTACTTCAAGGCATGATGCGATAAAATATGAATATTAGCAGGAAAATTACGCAGATATTCCTCGCGGGTAGACCACGATCCTAACAAACGCCTGCAAGAGAAAAATTGATGCGAGGCGGTGTAAGATTGAAGGGCGGAAAGAACGGAAACTGAAGACGGGCTTAGTTCATCCTCCTCAGTGTAGTACGCCTGGGAGGTCAGCAAAAAGTGTTCATGCGTCCAAGCCACTGGGAACTTCGGAAGCCCATCTTCAGTTAACCAAAAAACTGACTCGTCAGGATGAACGCTAATCTTCGTGAAATAGGACTTGAATGAATGTCCATCAACTTTGGCGGAGTCAGTGTACGCCTCAAAGTTGATAACCTTTGAGAGAGTCCGGAGGGATATCAAGCTCACTCCCCCCTTCTCTTTATTTGCACGACGGACCACTTGGGCAAAATAAAAGAGCATGGCCACCGTCGGCTTGAAGTTGAAGTGCTCCCCAAGCACTTCAAGAGAGCGGACTAATCCCCATCCGTTGGGGTGAAGCTGTGAAGGAGCGCAGTCCAGGAATCTCAGAACCCCCATCTGAAACTTCGAAAGGGGAAACCGCACACCAAGGTTCAAAAATAAAAAGTCATACATATACAAGGACCTTTCGTCCGGGATATGACAAATTCGATCGGATGGCAACGGGGCTATCACCACGAAGCACTTCTTGTATTTATCCCTCTTGAAGACCGTGAAACGCGGCTCCAACTCCGCTCCCCCCTCTTGAGCATGAACTGATGCTATTTCACGAAACTCCTCAGCCACCCAGCTGAATGGGCGTTTCTGTTGGAATTTCACCCAATCTATCCGGTGTGCAACCACATTGCAGAGGCCGGATTGGGTCTTCAAGATATGCTTCTCGGAAGGGGATTCCCCTTCAGACGACTTCCTCCCAGTAGCTTTCTTTGTCACCATTGTGAAAGCCTTGATGCTGCGATAAAATTCCACATCATCAGAGACATATAAATCCCCACTCTCGACACTCTCACTAGAGGAGGAAGACCCTGAAGAGGGTATAATCACCCTTCGCCTTTGATATTGCGACCCCTCCCTCTCTGTATTTCGTGATCTCAACTGAAGGATCACTGGAATCCTCCCACCATGAACGCTAGGGTTTTGAGTCAAAGCCCTTCCTCCTCTTCCTCTAGGGCCAACGCCACTGAAGCTAACACCCTTCCTAGCCATTCTCAAATATTGAAAAGAGAAACTGAGAACGAAGGGAAAGTGATTACCTTAGATAGTGAATTGAAATTCACAGAGGTGGATATGAAGAACTTCTTGGAACTTTCGCAGAGATTCGTCAAGGAAGCAAGAAGAAATGGTAACTGAGAATTGCCAAATATGCCTATATCAGGGCACCAAAATTTTTCAAATACCCATTAAACATAACCTGTCGTTTACCCCCAAACGACTTCCCGTTTAGTGGACCAAAATTGCCGTTTAGTACATCAAGGCGCGAAGATGCCATCATTTCGTCACAAAGCCATCGAAATGGGCCTATTAAAACCAAATACTAGGCCCAACAAGACTATACGTGACAGTTACTAAGACATGCGCACTTAACGCAATAATGGCGCGCCCACGTAAATTAAGGCATTAAATGTCCAATCATTAGAAACGTGGCCACCATTACTCGAATACCAAGGGTTGCGAAATTCGATAAACTTCTGATATTCCCATTGTCGAATCCGCCCTTAAAATTTCGTCACTACGGAGCATGGTTCCAAGAGCGGATATTTACACTTCGGTGCAAATCCGAAATCCAGACGTACTATGATCAATATAGCTCATATGAGTAAGTCAACTGCTTCCTCACATCAGCTAGGGGGCTAGTAGAGGTAAGACTCGGATTTCGGATGGAGCGAAAATTGCCAATTGAATCTGCACTCCTTTGATAGGAATAATCACACCAGGAAGGATGATCCCAATCACCTATAAAGTGATTCGACGATGTAACTCTTGACGATGTGTACTTTTCCAGAACGGATAACCTCAGTCACCCATTATGTGATATGACGATGTAACTCCTGGCGCCATACACACCCAAAAGGCGGATGATCTCAATCACCTAATATGTGACCTGATGATGTAGTTCCTGGTATCGTACACATCCCCAAGACGGATGATCTCAATCGTTTATGAAGTGATTTAATGATAAAACACCTGGCATGATCAATACTCATAATCATCTTTATGATGGAAAATTCAGAAAGTCAGTCCGCACTTTCGCTTTCTAGTGGTATTCTCCCTGGACGGATACTCTTTATCACCTATTCTGTGATACAACGACGTAACTCCTGGCGTAGAAAAAACTCCCATCATCATCCTTATGATAAAGGACTCAAACACCACTTCCTTGCAGTTCCCTAAACTTGGAACAATATTATCATCTCCTGTAAGAATATTACGGATTAAAAGCAGTCATCCATCCTGTTACACTACTCTACTGAACAGCGGATCGACCCATCTTTCCCCAAGAGAATTAAGAAAATTAAGGATCACGCCCCAAAGACAGGCACCTTCTTCTTAATACACACTTGGGGACATGTATATATTTATCCGTTCTAAATTTTATTTGTTGTTTAATCTTCCGAGGCTATTATTTCAATCCGGCCTTAAGATTAATTATACAGAACGGATTAGAAATGATTTAAATATACATGAAACGACGAAGACAAATTTCTTCAATCAAAACTCATTCATTGAAATGAAATTACATACAATAGTTTAAAATCCGGAGTTGATCCCGGTACACAACTATACATGTAGATGAAAACAAAACTACTGAGGAGGAATCTGTTCTTCAATCTTTTGTGCCTTTTCAGCACTGGGCTCTTGTGCTCCTTCCTTTAGAACCTCCGCAGGAGTCTCGCCTCCAGGAGCCTCAGCCCTTTCTTCAGAAGAGGGAACCTCGGACGCAGGAAAGACGTAGTCAGGTCCCATGGATTGACCCTCAGGAAGAGGAGCCAAACCATATAAGGACGTCGGTGGATCTTCGTGACGACCATCCACCACTGCGACTAACTTTCCCTCATGGAACTCATAGTACGGATCCATCCCATAAAGGTTAAGTTTCGCAGTGGGATTGCGGTAGAAGACTTGGCGTATGGCTAGGCCGAAGGACTCTTCAACAGCCCGGCTGCATATGTCAACAGCTTCTTCTCTCTCAGCTTTCGCTGTAGCCAATTCTCCCCGCAACTTAGACAGCTCCTCACTGGATATCTCGGGCTCCACTTTCCTAGCCTTCAGTCCCTCTATCTCAAGAAGGAGCTTCTTCTCCCTTTGAGACCACTCCTCAGCATCAGCCTTATTTTTATCCTGGCTGCTGCGGAGTTCTTCCTCCTTCTCTGCCACTTTGCCTTCCAAGTTTTTAAGATCGCCTTTGAGCTTGAGATTCTCTTTAGTTATGAGATCCCCAAACTCCTTAGACTTGTTAAGACGATCTTCCATTAACTTCATGGCGGCTTTGTCCTTGCCTGAGGAAAGGTTGAGCTCTTCTAATTTGTCACTTAGCTCCTCAACCTTGTCAACGTTCTTAGCCAACTCACTGACGGAAGATAGCAATCCAGCAAGTTCGGCTAGCTGCCACCTTCCGGCCTCACACGCTTCTTCAATTTCTTTAACACTAAGCGTAGGCCGGAGTTTATACATCGGTGGTGGAAGAGTGGCAGGAGTAGAACCTTCGTAGGAGAGGAAGGGGGTGAGAAACGAGGTCGTTGGGAAGGAGGTCGGCCCTGATCCAGAAACCCCAGCAGTAGTACCTTTATTGAGACCGGAGGAAGCACCAATCCCTTCCGAGGTTTCAACGGCTTTATCCTCCGAAGTCCTTTGCTTCTTGGACTGACGCTTCGAAGGATCATTCTGGATCTTTCTTCTCCTCTCAGTAACTGGAGGCTGACCCGAGGCTGCGCCAACATCGGACGTACCGCCCTCAACCAGTGGGATGTCCCCTTCAGCATCCGAGGTCAAGATGATTACCTCAGGACGATCCTTAGTTGAGGGCCTGGGCTTCACCTCATTTTCATGAGTAACAGATTTACCAGCCGCCTTGAATTTCTTCAATTTGTCCATTTCTGGAGTTTGCTGTTCTATTTCACCTACATGAACAAACACAAGATGTCAGCAACTACAAATATTCTATACATATTTGATAAAGGAGAAAAGATAGAATAAAACGAGAAGTACGCAAATATTCCTCCCGGACTCCGCTTGAGCTACTTAGCAGACGCCTACACGAAAAGACGTGACGACCTGTAGTGTGCGATTCAAGTGCGAACAACACTCTCGACGTCTCACGTGACAGATCAGATTGATCAGTGTAGTACGCGTGTGAGCTCAAGAGGAAATGTTTGTGTGTCCAACTCAGGGGAAATTTGTCAACGCCCTCTTCATCCTTCCAAAATTTTGGATTGCCCTTCTTAATGGAGATGCGGGTGAAGTAAATCTTGAAGGACTTCCCGTCAACCTTGGCAGAATCTGTATAAGACTCAAAGTTCACAAAGGAACAGAGAGTCCGGAGAGTCACCAGACCAACTCCGCCCTGCTTGTTTGCTCTTCGAACTACCTGAGTGTAGTAGAACAGCATCGCTACAGTTGGCGTGAAATTAAAATGTTCACCAAGGACCTCCAGAGCCCGGATGAGGCCCCAACCATTGGGATGAAGTTGAGAGGGTGCACAGTTCAGGAACTTCAGGACGCCCATCTGGAGTTCGGTTAGAGGAAAACGAACTCCCAGATTATGGAAAATAAAGTCATACATGTATACAGAGCGGTCATTAGGGACGACGTGGCATATCTGCTCTGTCGGAAGTGGTGCATAAACCCTATACCACTTCTTTGTCTCTTCATCCGTACTCAAAGTAAACCTCGGCTGGATCCGGGATCCCTCCTCATCCGCATGTCGGGAGGCCAATTCCTTAAACTCACTAGACACCCAGCAGAAAGGCCATTTAGCCTGAACCTCCTCCCAATTTAGCCTCGAAGCAACTACGCTGTAGAGACCTTCTGCTGTTTTCGAAATGGCGCTATCTCCAGAAGATCCTTCTCCAGTTGCCATTGGAAATATCTAGACCGAACTCCTTAATCTACGATAAGAAATAAAATGTCGTCAGAAAGTTGCAATCGTTACTCACTGCATTTTGAAAGCAATTACAATCAGAGGGCGACTCTGAGAAGGGAAAGGTCACTTCCCGCAGTGAGTAAGATCCCCTTTCTGAGCGACGCGGTTCAGTCTTAGGAAGAATCACAAGGATTCTTCCCCACGACTATTAGGGTTGAGGGAAACTGATTCCCCCCCCCCCTTTAGATGAAGCCTACTTTCTATAACTACGAGTAGCAAGTCAAAGCGAAACTAAAGCGACAAGGAAAAGATAATTACCTCAGATGACAGTGATGAATTTGAGGAACGAAGAAACCCTCGCAATGTAGGTGATAAACTTCCTTGCAAAATTTCTGCAGAGTTTCGTTGAGAAAGCAAAAGCAAGTGGAACCCAGAATCCACTAAGTATTCCTTTTATAGGAAACAAAGAGGACCGGTTACCTCCTCTTGAAGTTGTGTCGTTCTCGATAAAACGTACCTGTTCACAAGCGAAACGACACAACCGTTCCAAATTCTTGGGCGCCAAAACGATAGCAACTCAGCAAAGGGCTATCCACTGGGCCCAAAAGTTTTGAAAACTTCGGGCCCATTAAGCCCAAAACGACGGTTAATGAGATTTTCATCTCAGACACAATAATTGCCTGCCCACGTGATTAAAAGCATTAATGTCTAATCATGCAACGCAATTTACGCTTTACAGCCGTTACACGAACTTCAAGAGCTTTCAATTCCAATAAACTCTTGAAATTCTCACACAATGAATCTTTGTCTGAATCCGTTGTGACAGTACCGAAAGGTCTTTTCTATTAAAATCAGAGCGGTTCTTTACGAATGACAACAGATGCTAAGGAACTGTTACACACGTAAGCTTACCGATATTAAGACCTCTCGCAGGTTGAGTAGCTTATGTGAACAACTATTCAGTCCCTCACACAAGCTAGGGGACATATGATCCGGTCTCAATACCGGTATCCGATCTGCTATACATATTTCAACGTCTTTGATAAGACATCTACGTGTAACCGGTGTCATCGGTATACATCCGGACTGTAATTCCGTATCAGGCGTTCTCCCTAAACCGGTTGTTCAGGATAACACCATGACATCGGATAATACACACGTCACTGTGCAAAAGACAACGATTGTTGCTACAGGGATCGATCAATAATTCCCTGCACTACGAGCCAAATTCTGCTCACGGGAATGGTCAACTTGTTCCCTAATCCTAGTCTACATTCTCTATGCTCAATATAAAATAGCCACTTGACCCAATCATGCAGGTAAGTGCGCAATATAATAATGCTAATGGGAGTTGGTGGTTCCCCACCAACGAATCCTCGTTAATCGAGCCAATCAGGTATATGAACTCACTTCATGATTGAAGTGGGGGATCTTCAGCTCATTTTTTACGACTGATTACTCTCTGAATACATTCCTTACTTGGAATATAATCACTGACTTGAGCGTCGGAGAATCTTTGCAGGTGACACCACCATTCGCCCACTTCAACGCGTTAGGTCGGTGTGAAGGATCTCCAGAACGCCCAATCCGCTCTCCTCACTCAAGGACAACGGATACCTACACCGGATACATATACATCCGGTCTTCTATACAGTATTTATATACTATTTGTGACTGGTCTGAGTCCGGATCTCTAGACCCCGGTTCAGGACAGATCAAGTACTAATTAGCTCATAAGCCTCCAAGCAATCCATTTCACAGATTATGTGTCTATGTCCTAAATATTTCATAAATGATATTATTTTGATAAGTTTTGTTAAGGAATTTATCGGTACGAGTCAAAATAGGCTCAAAGAAACAATGAATCATTTTCATAAACTTAGTAAACGACTATAAATACTAACATGTAAGGGGCCAAATAAATTCTATGAAACTCACAAATGCCTCAGTAATTCATTAACAGTAATGCTAGAACACTCGGAACCTCATTCCCCCCCCCAAATGATGAAGGTTCAGGATCTTATTCTTCGTTCAAGCTCACTACATACTAATCACCTTGGAAGTTATTAAAGCTTTTTCCTTAGTAAGTGGTAAGCTCAGAAATTGACATACTGAGCTGCTGGTTTGGTGACCTTAAGAGGTCAGTTTCAGTTAGAAGCAGGGTTATATTGACATAATTCAAAGTTTGTGAATTCCTCCTTCAGTTTCGATTACACATTTCTTACAGATATCAACACCACCCTAAAATTTTACCTTATCTTCCTTTTCAGTTTAGGTTATCTAAATTTTACTAAATACATAAATGAAATTGGTTGAAGTTTCAAATGTAATGTGAAATTAATACTCTAATAACACACTAGTAAACCAAGACCCACAGACAGTTCGTATCAGTTAGATAGCACTTACTTACCTGCTGAGGGAGTGACAGACGACGGAGATGAGGGACGATCGTTGGTGAGCCGCCGGAGAGAGTGGGAAACCCTGCTTCGTCAGAGAGAGAGGAAAGCCTACTTCGTGGAGGTCACCCCAGAGGCTATCTCACGAAGGGAAGAAAAGCTTTATAAACGGTGAGGAGGATGGCAACGTTTGGCAGAGGAGGGAACGGTGAGGAAGACAAATGGTAGGGGAGGGAACTATGGAAGGGCAATGTGGGTCAAGGCAAGGCAGCGTGAGGAAGAAGGAGGGAAGGGGAGGGCACAAGGGCAGAGAGAAAGGGTTAGGGCAGAGAGAATCGGAGAGGTTAGGGCAGAGAGAAAGGGTTCGCTGAAAACTGAAAGAGGGGAAGGTCGAAGACGAGTAAGATATAAGTTTTAGCGACGGCATAAAAACCGTCGCTACATACGTGACTAAATTGAACACGTGGATTACAAACACTAAGCGACGGAAGACAACGTTCGTCGCTACCATCATCAACATTAGCGACGGTGCACTCCACCGTCGCTACCATTCCTTCTTAAAAGTGAAAGAATGGAGGGAAGACGAACAAGCTAGCGACGGTAAACTGCTTCCGTCACTAACCCCTGAATATTAGCGACCGGGTGCGTCCACCGTCGCTATGTTCCCCTACTCAAACTATGGAGGGAAGGCCAAAAATATAGCGACGTCCAAGTAATCCGTCACTAATCCCTGAACTTAGCGACCTCTTTAGCGACGATGTTTGGTTACCGTCGCTATATTCCCACGTTTAAACTAAAATAAACGGAGGGAAGGTCAAATACAATAGTGACTACAAAACCATCTGTCACTAATTTCCTGACACCTAGCGACGGGTGTATCATCCGTCACTAGCATAAGAATCTAGCGACGGTGCATACCGTCGCTCATATTTGGCGCCAACAAAACAACTTGGAGGGAAACCCAACAAGGGATAGCGACGGCATGAGCGACGGTTAAATTTTCAATTTAGCGACGTCACAACACCACCGTCGCTACATTGATGCATTAGAGGACGTAGCGACCCTACATATCCCGTCGCTATCAGTTGGCGCTATAAATATATTGGAGGGAAACCAAAAAAGTGGAGGGAAATAACTATAGCGACCGGGTCAGCGACGACGTTTAATGTTGTGACGGAGGTAGCGACGGTTCTTTACCAATTTTAGCGACGGTACAATGTCGGTCGCGGATGTGGTCACTATATTTCGTGGTCCAGGTCGCTTTCATTTTGTGGTCGCTAACGCGGTCACTAATTAGCGACGGCATGTGGCGGTCGCTAACTTGTTGTAACTATTAGTCATTTTTCTAGTTGTGCTTATTCCTATTGTGGTTCAACCTTATTTTACATAAATTAAATATGTAATTATTTGAGTAAATATACTCTAAAATACTCTTATTTAATTTTCTTGTTTCATTAATATTCATTAATTATGGTGAGAGGTGATAAGGAAAAGATACATTAATAAGGTGATACAATTAAAAAATAAATTAATTATACCTTAAATTTTTGAAATGATAATAGTTTTAAGATAAAAATAAAGAATAAAATAACAATAAATATGAGGTACTATCAAATTGCCCAACAAGGATAGAACTTAACAATAATATTGTGTAATTACCATATAAATTTGAAATTTCTATGGTTTTAGAACCTGGTTAAAATTGTGGAGTGTTTTACCCATTAGCTATAACTAGAAGTGAAAATAAGTTAAAATCAAGCTAAGTTTTACAAAATTTAGTTTGGCACATGTTTTTCAAAATTAAATATTTAACTTTGACCTAACCTAACACGTTATGTTAAAGTTTGACTTGACTTAAAAGTTTATTTATAATAAAACATAGTAAATAAATTTATAAATATACATCTAAATATATTAATATACATATACAACTTAACAGGTTTAGGCATTTAAATAAATTAACAAGTATATAATATCAAAATATTATAATTTTTTATATAAATTAATTACTATTTTTATTATTAATATTTATATAAAAAGGTTAGCTTGTTAATATTAAAAGAATTTTGTAGCTTGATCTATTTAACCAAATAGGCTTTATAAATCAAAAGCTCATAAGACTGGATGATTTGACAAAATATAGTTTGTTTAATTTTCAATTAAGATGATTCAAAACAGATTTTGATTCATTGATTAAATAAAACTTGAAGATACCTTTCACAGTATGCATTATATCAACAATATTAACCATTAAATGATATATTATTGTTTAGTTTCAATTACCAAGCGGTCAAAATAAACATTTAGTATGATCTACATAAACCTGTGGTAGATTTGATTAGACAACCTCATTTGTTTAAATTTTAGTTTTATATACGAAGGTTTTCTAAAAAGAAAAAAAAAATCCTACGATCAAATAGGATTGCAATTATCATAAACAACGTAAAAAATCAATATTAACTTTACTAAACGAATTGTTAACCAAATCAGCTCATTTATTTTATTCATCTTAAAAGCAAATCAAATGTATGGCCTAAGATGGACTCGTGGCACTAGTTACAATTCATTTCCGAACATTAGATGCCGCCGTAATTCGCTCTAATAACTGCACATGCCATGTTTCTTCAACCCATTGTTGAATTGAAACAAAGGGATGATTTAACCAATTACAAATAAACATATATATTTTGTTTTATGGGCTTGCCTAAATTGTTTCAATTTTCTAAAAGATAAAAAATTAAAAGTAAAATTATTTTATTAAAATTTATGTGGAAATTATTTAAAAATGAGTGTTAATAATGTTTTTAAGAAAAACTTTGTGTAGAGTAGATAAATTCTTGTTTTATTTTATCAGAATATATTTAATGATGTGAGATTTATAGATTTGCGTGTGTGTATATAGTGGCTTTGCATGATTTGGAACAGCTAATAACATGCACAACTTGCTTAGGGGGGTGAAGGACTTGGGAAGGGCTAGCTAGCATGTGACGTTGAAGTTTATCTGCGACCTACACCAGAAAACATCCAAAGAATCTGTTCATATTTTAATGCAAAAAGAATTTAAGATAGAGAGAGTGAAGTCATTGTGACTGGAATCGACCATGCACACATGAATGGCACATCTGCTATTTCACTACAAACCTTAGTGCTTTTTCATAACAAAGCATGCATATAAGGCCATCATCATTGTTTCCCTCCTCTGCTACATGCTCAATTGAACTCTCTCTTCTAGCATGGGAAGGTTCTCGTTTTTGTTGGTGCTCTTATGCGCTGCTTTTCATGTTGCATTTTCCTTTATAGACGGTAAGCTACAAATTCTATATATCTATATAGGTCCATATATTTGCACTTAATTTCTGTGTATAATAAGTATCCCACAAATTGATCTATGCCTTAGTGATGGTGTGAGTTTGATTTAGAAGTAAGAAGAATATTAATTTTGAACCATTGAATTCAATTATGATGGTGACCATATATTTATTATGTATATATATTAGAACTTGCAGTAACCATTTTGATCATATCAGTATGATTTTTCCCTTACAAAGTACCATATTTGATTTTGTAGTGCCAAACCAAACACACAGTAAAACCTTTTCTTTTTATATTTTCAAGAGAAAAAATCATTTCAAGATCTTGAATATGATCACGTAGTGATTTTTGCTCTAATCAAAAGTCTTTGACATCTTAATTGATGCAGGATTAGTGGCAAATGGAGAGTTTGAGGAAGGTCCAAAAGCAAAGGACGTGAAGGGCACGGTGGTGACGGGTGGCCCCTACGCAATACCCGGGTGGGAGATCTCTGGCTTTGTTGAGTACATAAAATCAGGGCAAAAACAGGGTGACATGTTGCTTGTGGTGCCAAACGGGGCCTATGCAGTGAGGCTTGGCAACGATGCTTATATTAAGCAAAAGATAAAAGTGAGCAAGGGATTGTATTATTCCATCACTTTTGTGGTGGCACGCACGTGTGCACAAGAGGAAAAACTCAACGTGTCCGTGGCTCCAGATTGGGTGGTGCTCCCAGTGCAAACGTTGTACAGTGGCAATGGTTGGGATGCTTATGCATGGTCCTTCCAAGCTGATTACTCTGAGGCAGAGATGGTTTTTCATCACCCTGGGGAGGAACAGGATCCTGCTTGTGGACCAATTATTGATTCTATTGCTCTCAAAGCTCTCTACCCTCCTACACCTACTAAGAGTATGTTTATCTCCTTAATTATTCACTCTCTCTTCATGCATTGACATGGTCACACATGACATACATATTCAAGTTTTTTAATTTGATAAATATTAACTCATTAAAATCATTGTTAAGTAGTTATCAATTAATATCATTAAATGAGTAAATCAGTTGATAAAGATTGTTCTAACTTAACATATAGTGTCGAGATAATTCATTCCACTTTAATATTAGTATAGTTGTAATTGTTCAAAAAGAGAATTTGAAAAACAATAAGTAATCAACATGTTATTTATATTGTCAAATTGCCATGTGATGAAAGATGCCATGCTATAAAATCCTTGACTGTTACCTTCAATTGGTTGACTATTTATGTAACGCGTCCTTTGTTAGAGCATAAAAGTTAAAAAAAAAAACATTGTTAATGTATATAATTTCATCTCTTAAAATGGCACATTGTTTGCTTTGATCCTCGAAAATCTCATTGTGTATAATTTATATTTCATCTCTTACCATTTGTATGCATACATTAATTTGTTTCAAAAATGCATTTCAAAACCAGAGAAGACAATTTCTGCTGTCCAAATATTGTGTTAAGAAACATTTGTGCAAAATGCAACTCATAATTTTCTTTAAGAAATCAAGAATATAGGATGTTATGATTAAGTTAATTACATTCAAAAGAAATGTTTCAAATATCTGTGTATGTTGTTATGTGACTCTTAACAGAGAACATATTGAAGAATGGTGGGTTTGAAGAAGGACCATATGTGTTCCCTAACACATCATGGGGTGTGCTTATCCCACCCAACATTGTAGACCTCAATGACCACTCTCCTCTACCAGCATGGATAGTAGAGTCACTGAAAGCGGTTAAGTACATAGACTCTAACCATTTCTCAGTTCCCCAAGGAACAAGAGCCGTGGAGCTAATAGGAGGAAAAGAAAGTGCCATTGCACAAATAGCCAGAACAATCCCTGGCAAAAACTACATTCTCTCCTTTGCAGTTGGAGATGCTGGCGATTCTTGTGAAGGGTCACTAAGTGTTGAAGCATACGCAGGCAAAGACACCATAAAAGTGCCTTATGAATCCAAAGGCAAAGGAGGGTTTAAACGGGCAAGCCTCAAGTTTGTTGCCACTAATACAAGAACACGCATTGTGTTCTTTAGCACCTTCTACTCTATGAGAAGTGATGATCACTCTTCACTATGTGGACCTGTGATTGATGATGTCACCTTGCTTAGTCTTCGCAACCATAGGGGATTCCATGTTTGAGGAATTTTGCAATTGCAAAGTTATAACCAGTTCAACAAAATCAAATGTAGAATAATGCATGGTTTATAATTGACATGATGAGGTGTTCGTGTTATTCTTTTGTGTGTGTGTGTTGTTTTAAACATTGGAGAGGCGAAACACAAATGTAATTCACTAGTTTTCCAATGAAATTTCTTGACTTCAAAAGTGGCCAATTTATGTTTGTCATTACGTATCTCAAAGGTTTACATTGAGTGTTAATCATCTGCATTGTGAATGCACAAGTTGTGAAAATCATGTCTTCAGGTAATACGCTTATAGCTAATCAAGCTTTAGTTTATATTTCCAAGTTTAGACTGATTCGAAAAAAATTGATACACTACTTAACATTTTAAGTTGAGTAAAAAATTATTTTTTTCAAATACATACAAGGTGTATAGAAATCAATAATATTAATAATTCAATATTCGATTTAAAGAAGTTTTCAAAAGTAAAAGTGTTTCAACAAGGATAAGTTTCGTTGTCGGTTAAAAAGGAAATGCTTATAAAATTTAATTTTGACACATTAATAAGTAATCTGTATCTCATGCGATAAGATTTTAAAATAAATTTAAACAATATTTTAATAACTTTAATAATATAATTTAATTAGTTTTATATGTTTCATTTAATAAGTGATATGATATGATACTTATTTGTATTTGAAAGCTTAACAAATTAAATGTGCTTGAGACTAACATTTTTTTGGAAACATAAGGAACCATACCACACGCAAAGATAATAAAAATCTATCCTACCATTGAACATGTTGAAAATGATTTTTGTTCCGGCATCATTTTTTATTATTAAAAATATTAAGAAATAAGAAAAGAAAAAATTTATAAAAAATACAAATAATTTAAGTTGATTCTAGTTTTTATTAAAAATTAAATATCATTTTTATTTCTTTATAAAAATCAAATTTTAAAAAAATATCTCCTTACTATCAAATTTTAAAAAATACAGAAATATTTCATTTTATTTTCTTTCTTCCACTCATAAATTCATTCGCATCACAATTTACCCACTCACTTTACCGTTACCACAATTCCTCTTAACCATATAACAACATTTTACATAGAGAAATTTCTTTGCTTATTATTATTATTATTAATTTTTATTAATATTTTACTTTTATTTTACTTTGATTTATTTTATTTATTTATTTATTTATTATTTTTAATTCTTTTTTCTTTTCTCCGACAATTTCTTTTCTTCCTTATTTCTTTTTATTTTATTTTTCTTTTCCTTTTTTAACCATTTCTATTTCTCTTTTTATCTATTTATTTTTATTTGAATAATGAGGAAATGAGGAAATGAATAGTATTTTTGGGAATGTGGGTAGTTACTTTTTGAAATAAGAGTGAGTGGAATAATGAAAGTTGTGGAGGACTTCTCTATAAATACTACCGCAATAAGAATCTGGGAGTTTTTTAGTCGGTGCTAAATTTAAAGGGAATTATTGTTAATTTAAATCAAGAAGGGAGTAACGTGTTAATTTTAGATGAAAGTGAGTCAAAGAAGACATGTCAACGTTGAAATTATACCGTTAAAATTAAAACATATGATTTCCCGTAAAATCAAGAAGGTTGTAGGTTCTTTTTCTTTTCTTTCAAGTTCTTTTTTTTATTACTTATTTTGTTATGATTTTGTTGTTTGTTTTTGTTATATCTTTACCATCATCCACATTTCAAAACACCACCACTAAAAAATATCACCACCACTAACCACCCTTCATCACCAAGCCCCATCAACATTAGCAACCACCATCTCCTCCACATTCACCTAACTTTTTTTTATTATTATTATTTATTTATTCATTTATTCTTATTTATTTCTTACTCTTTTTTATCCTATTATAAAAATTCAAGAAGATAATGATAAGTCGTTATGCATGTTTAAGCTTTATGTCTCATTTTAATTTATTGTCTATTTCCGTCTTCAGAAACTAAAAAAATATAAAAAAATATTTATGATGTTTTAATTTAAATTTTGTTTACTAACATTTGTTTTAGATTTACCTTTTAAAAAAATATTTGTATGAATAAGATTAACAAAATATATTTTCAAACATTTAAACATAAATTTGGTTTACTAACATTTGTTTGAGATTTACCGAATAGAACCATTGTGATTTCTAAACCAAATTAATGTATGTTGCAAAGAGACCTATGATATGGGATGCGAGTGTTATGTAGCATCTAGATTGGGTTATATCTGCAATTTCCAGTGGTAATTTCTTTTAGGATAAGATTAACTAATGTCCAACACTCTCAAAAAAAAATTTGTTTATAAATACTCATTGATATACTTACAACATTGAAGTATTTGTCCTATAGGCATCCATATACTTATAAATATTTATTTTTATAAATTTATTTAAATATTAATTTTTTTATTTTATAATAAAATATAAATTATTTATTATTGATTCATACTAATATTTTTAATGTATTAAATTATATTTGTATTATATTATATTATATTATAAATATTTTAAATATTAATAAATACCAAGTACAATTACCCACAGATTTTAATAGCTACCGGTAATATACGCTCCAGACCCGACCTGCTACCCAACACTGAATGAACCTATTGCTTTGGTTGTTCTCTTTTACAATACGTTGGAGGCCCATCTAAAACGTAGATAATGCTTGAGCTTAGCCCAATTTGGATGGAGAAAAAACAAAACGGGGGGAGAGAGCTGCGTGAGGTTAACGCTTCAAATTTGAAACCCTTCCCTTTTAATATAAACCCTTCCTTTCTCCCATTCTTCCCCTCTTCACCGCTCACAAATAAACATGGTACGATCTTTCTTTCTCTTTGTTATTTCGGTGTTTTGAATTCATTCATTCACTCATGTTTGATTTGAGTTGATTTATCTTTCAGGCTTTGCCCAATCAGCAAACGGTTGATTACCCTAGTTTCAAACTCGTCATCGTCGGTGATGGCGGCACAGGTCCTTTTCTATTTTTTGTTTTTCCGATTACGCCTCTTTCGTCACGATCTAGCTTTTCAGCTTCAACATTTTTTCATTTCTTCAGGAAAGACAACATTCGTCAAGAGGCATCTTACTGGAGAATTCGAAAAGAAATATGAACGTAAGACAACAACTTTTTATTTATTAGCTATTACCTATCAGGGTTAGTGTTCTGCGATTAACGTGTTCACCTTTTTGGTATCCGAAACAGCAACAATTGGTGTCGAAGTTCATCCATTGGATTTTTTCACCAACTGTGGCAAGATTCGATTCTATTGCTGGGATACTGCCGGACAAGAGAAATTCGGTGGTCTTCGAGATGGTTATTAGTAAGTCAGTTGAAGCTCTTGTTTTCTATGATGTCGTAGTTTTCTGTCATCAGTTTGCAATAAGTATAGTTGATTGGGTTTGTGATGACACTTAACATTATTTACTGGTTGTAACAACTCTGCATGCAAATTACTTGCTTTCGTAGTGTCCTTATTTCTGTAAGGATGATTAGGGATGGACCGACGGGGTGCACGTAGGGAGGGAAAGTTTTCGTTTTCTATATATATATTCCCTAATTTGATAATATTCTTAAAGGAAGGGAGACGAAAATGATAGATTTGCATAAATTTAATCTCCTATTTTTTTAATGAACACTATCTAACTGTTAAGTTATTTATTTTGTGGTTTTTCTAATATGGGCCTCAGGGCACATTTTAAGAAATCAAAAAATGAAAAGTCTCCTCCTAGTTCTCCTACCTTCTTCTCTCCTAATATATTCTCTAATCTTATAAAACGTCTTGTTCCATCCTCTTCTCTTCTAAGCACTGCTCCTCCATATACGTATCTAGCATTAAAGAGTTTCTGTGAAATATTTAATTTTTTTCATTGGGAATGTGTGTGTAAGCCTTTTGATTCTGCCATGATACAATATTTCTAGTCCCTTTGATATTTCTTTTGGCACCTGTTCCACTCTTTTTAATGTTTGTTAAATGCTGTGTTTTATGTTGCAGTATCCATGGGCAATGTGCAATTATAATGTTTGATGTTACTGCTCGATTAACGTACAAAAATGTCCCTACCTGGCATCGTGATCTTTGTCGGTTAGTAATTGAAATCCTCCAATCGTTTTTGGCTTTTTAGAATCTAATTATTTGGCGCCATGTTTACATTACATTGTGTGTACTTTGTGCCAATTTCTTTTTTCAGGGTCTGTGAAAACATCCCAATTGTTCTTTGTGGTAACAAGGTTGATGTGAAGAACAGGCAGGTGAAGGCAAAGCAGGTTACTTTCCATAGGAAGAAGAATTTGCAGTACTATGAGATATCTGCTAAGAGCAACTATAACTTTGAGAAGCCTTTCTTGTACCTTGCCAGGAAACTAGCAGGGTAGGTTCTGCTAGTCTCTAATTCTACATTAGTAAGAAACATAAAACTCTTGAATACATTTCAACTTATGTTTTGCTACTTGTGTCAATTTTGCAGCGATCCTAACTTGCACTTTGTAGAATCTCCTGCATTGGCTCCACCAGAAGTTCAAATTGATTTAGCTGCACAACAACAGTAAGCTATATTTTGTGGACCGAATTACTTCTATCTCTAACTATCTGTCATACTGTGTGATGACTTCGTGCATGATAAAAACATATAGATTGTGGAATTAGAAGATCAAAATTGATTTTAGAATTGAAAATATTGTGTTCACATCAATTGAAATTATTTTTTTAGAATTCCTTTAACTTGGACTTTTGCAGGCATGAAGCTGAGCTTGCTGCAGCTGCTAGCCAGCCCCTTCCTGATGACGATGATGATGCATTTGAGTAGGGCTTTTGTTATTGTGGGTCATCTTTGCTAAGTTACTAGTATTCATGTATGCTACAATATATGTTTTTAGAGTTGGATTTCAGGGTTTAAATTCAATCATTGTGAGATGTTTTGCTGAAATTTAAAATCTCTATAGTGAGCCATTTGGGATTGCCTAGGGGTATTCATTGTGTTTAGGTTGTCTGTGTGACCCTTGTCAACGAGAAACACTGCTTATATGATGAGTTTGTCCCTCTATCTTGAAACGATTTGGTTGGTTTTCTTTCCTTCTGATCACCGAATAATTAAAGAGGATGATTTGATATTTCAACGGAAGAAGGTCATAATCTCTTGAATATATTATGCAGATAATTGGGTTTTGGATGTTTTTTAAATACAATATGAAATAATATGAATCTGCAAATAAATTGTTTTTAGTGTTTTTTGTCTAATATAATTTTTTTTGGACTTGTGTTTTCATGGAATTATTACGAGGGGTTGTCTCCATTGGGTTTTACTGTTTTCCTATAGCTGATTTATGTATTCAAAAAGCTGATTTGGATAATTTTTTAGAAGAAAAATTATAACTGCCCTAATTATTGTTGTCTTTCTAGGGTTGTAATTTTAAAAAAATCGTCTTATTTGATACAAATTTTATAATAATTACTTATTTTTGTATACACGTTCAAACAAAAACGTGGAATCTCCACTTGACTAGCACCTGTTGAATAAGATGAACATAATCTAAGAAGCAATTTAAATGAAATTTCTCACCCACAATAAAAGAATTTTACACTTCGAATTTGAAGAATCTTTTCCTGTTAGGACTAATGAATTAATACTCGTTTCAACTTGGGGCTTTTTATAATAGGAAAGTTAAACTTGATGGTTCACGCAGTGTAGTGATTTTTACCCAGTTTTATACACCTTGTTTTCCTATACATTCAGGTTAGCGCTTGTGGTGTGGTTGGTGGATATGGTATCTCCTACTTCGTGAACTGGTTAAATGCATTTAATTAACAGTCGAAAATGATGACCCCGAAATCTTGGGGTAGTAAACTGTTTTGAATTTGCAGGCCCTTTCAAGTTCTAGGGCTTGAAAATGTAGTCGTATTAAGGTTAGTAGAAAAAAATGTTGTACATAATTATTTTTACTAAATCAAATACATCTAACTATAAAAACTACCAACAAGAGAAGGGGGCAGGTGTGAATGTGTTTGGGTAATTTAATTGCAGGGATTGCAAGTGCCAAAGTGATGTTGTACTTCATGCGTTAACCCTCAAGTTGATCCTAAGAAATTGTATGGATCTTCACGTTTTTCCTTGTTGAAGAACGGCTATTGTAAGATCTCGTTATCAATGTTGAAAAAAGATTGCTCAGTTTGAATCTTATTCTTTACTTGAAATCTAAAAATCATTATATATGACCGTTAGTGTTATCCATGACGAGTCCTTTGCAGTTGCATGGTTTTTTTCAAAGAAATTTTTCATTTCAATTTGCATTGCATGGTTTTTTTCAAAGAAATCTTTCTCATGGATCGCAGATAATTATATGTTGCAATTGTATTTGAAAATAGCGAGGGTAATGTGATGATAACTTTCAATTTAAAAAAATGTAGTAAATGATGTGATGGTGAAAATGAAATATAATAAAAAAAATTATTCGACATGTGTTAGATAAGAGACCTATTTAAAACTAAAAATATTGTGGATTAACTTGAAATAAATTAAAGAAATAAATAATATAAATGGTGATTTAGTCTAAACTAAGCTCTTGATTTTTTTTCCAAGGATCCGTTTCATTTAATTAATTAATTATTATTAAGAACTATTAAATAAAATATTTACCTTGTTTAATACACTTAAGATAAAAAGTAAGTTTTTATTTTCAAAAGAAAACCATAAAGAAATCTAATTGTGAAGTTTGCTTTAGTCTTTTTTATTTTGTCAATAAAATTCATTCACGACAAGGCAAACAACACTTATAACATTGCAAGAGAGTAATCAACAAAGTGATGCATAGTACGATAAATTAACAATACAACTTAGGCATGTTAACTTTATACAGGGATACTCTCGGCATTAGATGTCAAATACAAAAAAGGAAACCCTGAAAAAATCCTTAACAATACAACGTAGGCATGTTAACTCTACAGATTAGATGTCAAATACAAAAAGGAAACCCTGAAGAAGTCCCAAGACAAAGTTTACAGATAACAACAAAGAACATAATGAAGCTAAAATTAAGTAAAACTTCTTTCTTTATACATAGCTTTATGCTTCTTCTTCTCAATTATACCAACTTTGTCAGTATTACAGCCAACTAATACTCAAAGCAATATGGATGAAGCTCATCAAGAAATATAAATCCGAGATCTTTGTTGATCCTTAGGCTATTTCTTCAACAAGGGAACTCAAAACAAGGACATACAAAAGACTAAAACTAGTAAACAAATGAAGGGGAACAGAGTAAATGAATGGTTGAAGGAAAAACAAATCTGAGATTGACAAGAAAAAATCTGGACATAAATGGGAAACTAAAAGTTGACAAACAAAGTGACGAAGAAGGGTGGAGGTGAAAGTAATCAATGTAGTGTTGGTTAAAGAATGTGAAAATAACAGTAACCAAACAGAGGGAGAAAACAAACCACCTAAAATGAAAGGGAAAAATCACCTAAAGTGGGAAGAGGGGCTCCCATGGAGGAGAGGAAGTCTCCCTTACAAAAGACCAAGGAGAAGTGCCCAAGAAGACTACAAGAGGAGTATGCGGTGCTACAGTATCACTTTTTGCTCTCTTCATGCAACAACATCAAATTGGCTTATGTTTTTTAGACTTAGATATGTTGGAATGGTTAAGTCTAAATCTCTAGCATCCTATGATACTGCATGCAAGAAAAATAATTCAGGACATCTGTTGGGGTTGAAAAATTAAATCTTTAAATAAAATAGAGACTTGCATAGTTGCTATTGAATTTTAAGGAAAAGACTTTTTAAGATACATTGTTATCAATTGTTGATAAAGAGGTTGATTATTTAAATCATATTGCCAACCCCTAATCAATAGTGAGATGCTCTAGTGCTAATTAAAAGTCTTTGTTAAAAATGAAAGAAAAGAAAGACCCATATGTACACATTGAGTCATCAAGTAATGAAACTTCAAGTGGGTAGGCTTTCAAGTTGCGCTCGAAAATTGGTCCCTCTGATATGTTAAAGGTTGGCCACATGTTTATTTAAATTATTTGGACAGTTGTTGGAGGTTGGTGAGTCATGGGACACTTAGCAATGCGTGATATGGAGACTTGGTAACTTCCCATGTAGTGGTAACTGCTTTCAAGTTGGCAATTTTTGGGCAAGCATAAAAGGAAAAAATTAAAGTCAAAAAGAGGGGAAAAGGATTTTCAGAAGAGAATGAAGTCAGAAGGCTCTGGTATACAAAATGAAACGCCTAACACGTCCATCATTGCGACTACTGGCAAATCGGAAGGACCTACACGTCTCCCAACTTTTAATTCCCACATCTTTTATTTTATCGCATCTCAGTCCCATTTAGACCTTTGTTCTTGTAGTTTTACTGCATTTGTTCTATGTATATTTTGTTATGCGTTGAACCGTTATATACCTTGCATCAACCGTTAAATCATTTAGTCACACTTGATCTTTGTTTACATGAAGTTCAGACTGTCTTGGATGTGATTAGTGTTATTTTTCTGGTTATTTTGCTATAATTATGTCCATTTTTGTTTTATTTTAATTCATTCATCGTTTACACCTTCTCTTCTACTCCATTTTTATTTTCCACTTTAAATTTTCGTTTTACTTGAAAAACCTTAACAACATAAACCCATCAATTCAAGAACTCAAAGAGGACTATGATTCATGTAACACCCTTATTTTTATTTTTATATTGAAATTTTGAAGGAATTAAATTATGGTTCTTTAGAACTTTTTAATCTACGTATTATTTATGATTTTTTGGATTTTTTTGGAATTTTGGAATTTTTTTAATAAAATAATATTTTTTTAAATAATTTTAAATTCATATAAGTGACTTAAATTAAAAATATTTATAAGAAAGTGAATTTAAATTATAAGAAAATTTTCTAAAATCCGTTTCAAGTAGACTTATCTAAAAATTTTCGGTTTGAGAAAAATCTCTATTTTTCCAATCGTTAAAAATTGGGAACGTATCAATAAATTTTTATGAACAGAAAATTTTAGATTTTTAAAATTTCAGCTTTATATTACTTATTATAAAATTAGTGAGGACTGATATAAATCACTAAATTTCAAAAAGGACCCATTTTGAATATTTAAAATATACCGAGTGAAAGGTTACTATTTGGCTTAATAATTTTGCCGACAGTTACTATGCAAAACACTGTGCATGTATGAAATTTTCAAAAGATGCACAGTAACCAGGAATAAAAAATTCAAAAATGCACGGTACTTTTATATTAAAATAATGGAATGTATAGTAAATTTTTTTCCTATAAATACCGAAGGATTTCTTCTTTAGAATTCACAATTTCAGATTAAGTTTTCTTAATATAGTAGTGCTAGTGAGATAGTGGTGGAAGTGGGAGAGAGAAGTAAAATTTTTTGGGAGAAGGTTCTGCTAGAATCCTAAGGTAAGAATACTTCTCTTTTATATTTTTTTGGGTTATTTTCATATCGTTTTTAGAAATTTGTTATTATACTAGAAATAATATTATTTTAAGTTACTATTCTGCATAATAAAACACTGTTTCAATAGTAAATTACTATTTCAATAGTAAATTACTATTCAAATAGTAAATTATTATTTACTATTACTATTTACCTTTACTATTCACGTTTTTACTATTTACCATTACTATTCATGATTTACTATTTACCGTTACTATTCACGATTTACTATTTACTGTTACTATTCACATTTTACTATTCACTATTCAAAATTTACCATTTCTATTTTAAGTAGTAATAATCTTCATCTTATGCCTATACTAAATAAGATTGGTATTAATATTTCTAGAAATCGGAGGCGCAAAGCAAATCTCTTTTGGGTAACAATTCAAGGTAAGGGGGAGTGAGATAAGAGTATAATATGAAAAGACATAAGAATAATGGGAGGAGTCCCCTACTCCTTTTAAATTTGATAATATTATTATTTTAAAATATTAACTTTTTAACTTAAAATTTTTAATAAATTTTAAATTAAATATCTGATTTAACTAACTCTAACCTACCTATGCAAGGACTTGGACTTTTATAACCTATATAAACTGGACTATACCTATGCAAGGACTTGGACTACTATGACCCATATGGACTAAACTATACCTATGCAAGGACTGGATTATATGAACTTACATATACCTATGCGAGGAATTGACCAAAAGGACTCAAATTGACTATATTAATAATCATTAAATTTTGCATTATGATATGTATTAATGATATTTAATTAATTTGATTATGATTGATTGATTGATTGATGATATTTAGTTATAATTGATAATGCTTGATTTTGATTAATGATTTTGTAATGTGGAGTTTGAGCATATAGCGAGCATGACAGAAAGCTAAAATTCAGTAAGAATTTCTTACCTTACTCTTTAAATTTTTATTATCTTTTATTTCTTCTTAGAAATTATTTTTATATTTAGAATAAAAAATTAGTATTTATTTTAGAAAGTAGACATTTTATGAAAATTAATTGAGATAATTAAATTTTAAATTAAAGAAAAAATTTTGTAACTTTAAGTATTTACGGTTAATGATTTAAAGATTATTCTCTTTTAATAAAATAAAATTTTTAAAAAGAAAATTATTTTATTCCAACTTAATAACTAAAGATATTTGGAAATAATTGAGATTTCTAAATTTGATTTTGTTAAGATTTAATTTGAGAAAGATTATGTAAAGTTTTATATGAGAAAGTTTTTAGATATTTAAGGCTTAGAAACTCAAATTTCAGTGAGATTCAAAAACTGTACCAAATTTATTTCTGTGGGACAGAAATTCAGAGAATTGAGAAAATGTACAGTTTATTGAAATGATATTGTAAACCTTTAAGGGATTTAATAATTGAGTTTCTAAAAGCCTTAACCAACTCAATACGCGAGTAGTTCATGCATCATGAATCATTAAAGTGAAATAAAATGATATTGTCTGGGGACGGATTATAGAAACCGAGGATACATTAGAGGAGACTTAATTACGAGCCTTGGGATGAGAGGGTGTGAAAGGGTGCTTCAGGGGACCTGGGGTAGCTCCCTAGTGTCGGGTACTTTCACAATAAAAACTTTCTCAATGTGACTAGTCTCTAAGTGTTTCCATGCCAGTTGAGCTGTTCATATTATTATTATCCGGACTTATGGAACAGTGTAAACTCCTGGTTGGCCCAGTGCAAATTAAAATTTAAGGGCCCACATATATAGGTAAGTTATGATGAAGATATTGCATAACATTTATGCATTCATAATTGATTGTGTATGTGATTGTGATTGATATTATTATGTATTGGTTTGTGAAAACTCTTTGTTGCTTATGTCTTAATCGAGAATATTATATTCTGTTTCTTACTCCTTTCTCCGTGTTTTTGTTTCACATGTTTTAAATTGATGGTTCAGAGAGAAGGATCGAAGAATATCAGCAGTAAATATAACACGTTCTAGAAAGGGAGCTCGGTATGAATACCGTGGTCCAATGAATAAATAATGTTAATAAGTAACTGCTTCTGGACCATGGAGTTTCCTCTCTTTCTTATAATGTTTAATGTTTATTTTCTTCAGATGAATGTACAAATACTTTATAAAGTTTTAATAATATTGAGGTATTTCAGAAATAATGTATATAATTTATTCCGATAGTTTCTTTTTAACAATCATATCTTTAATAAAAAAAATTATGAATTTTTATATATTTTATTAAGGTGTAACAGAGGGTGTTACAATTCACGTCCCAAATTAAACTAGTGAATCAAAAAGGTTGAATTAATTTCACCAGAAACAACATCTAATCATGAAGTGATATAACAAGCTCCTTTGAATGTGAAACAAAAATAGTAAGAAACTAAATGAAAAACTACGAGATATTCTTAATGAATTCGGAATGCTTCTACAAAAGAAGATAAACTTAAGGGCTTCTTAAAAAGAAAGATCAAAGGTCAGCATCAAAAGAAACAAGCAAGCAATCAAATAAAAGAAGAATCTCAACAACTTGTTTTTAAAGGACAAGCTTATAACCTTAAAACAATATCCTACACCAAAAAGTTATTGGATCATCATAAAACTTCAAAAACATATCGAAGAAATTTTCAAAAGGTATTTCTTATAAGTTCAAGACAGTATTGAAGTTATACGACCTGTTTCTGAAGAACTAAAGACTTAGGTCAAAAAGACGTAATCCTTGAAGAATCATAAAAACAGATGAATTAGTACAAATAGAAGTTGAAGACAACTCGAAGACACATACCTAAGAGTAAATAGATAAAGATTTGACTTCATCTAAGTTAAATCTTCTCAATAAACTTTGTTTCTGAAGAAGACCAAATCATGAACTAAAAAAAGATCAAGGCTTCAAAAATAAACAACTTTAGCAAGCTTTACATACTTCAAGATCAAAATCAAGTCAAAAAAAAGATTTCAATTAATTTGAGGAAAGAAACCAAGTATACTTTGAAATCTAAAAGAATCTTAAGTTTAAAGTTTTTGTTTCTAAACCCTCCATAACCAAATTAGGATTTTATTTCTGAACCCCACAAAAACCAAAATTAGATAGAAACCCTTCAAAACTAGATTAGGGTTTCCTCTTTGAAGAGCTAAGTCAACCCTACTTTTTAAACAAGATAAAGGATAAGCTCCTAGCGACTAATTTTATACATCATTTTATAAATACAAGTGTTGAAACAAAAGTGAGATGACACATAAGAACATAGAGAAATCATTTAAAAAGTGAATCATTTCCTTTTGCAATCTAAAGTTATAAAGCTCATACTCTATTTTTCTCACACACTGTAAAAGAAAGTCCAAACATTTTGTATATCCATGTTTCCACCCTAGGAACTTATTAATTGTTTTCTTTGTGAAAAGTTTAACTCTCAAATAGTTAAAGGTTTTAACTACGTGAGATTGGAGCTTAGTTTTTTTAGCATACCTTATTTTTCATACAAAGATTGCTAAAGCTCAAAAACCATTACAAACCATATTCCTTCTAAAGGTGTTTGCTTACTTGCTAATCAGGTGGATTAGGTGTTAAATATGTGTAACTTACAAGTGCAAGTTTGTGTGTTAAGCTTGAAGAGGCTTTGGGAAATAATACTTATGTGAGAGCCTAAAGAGGCATGACAAGAAAGAATACTTGTATTCAAGGTTTAATGATGAAAAACTCTGTTCGAGGTAGGTACTGGATGTAGCCTATAGTAACAGTGAGAGGTGAACCAATATATATATCTTTGTATATGAATCTTCCTATCCCTATCTTTTACATTCATCTTGTCAAAAAATGTTAGTATAGCACATTGTAACTTAAAAGGTTGTGAAAACATTTTTGAAGTTATAAACCTTGCAAAAATTAAAAGGGATTTTCAGCTAAAGATTTTTTTATATAAAAGAAAGACTTTGTTCAAAAAACCAGAAAACTCATTTATAAAGAAAACCCTAGTTTTCATAATCTATTTTTGAACAATCGAATCTCTTCAAAAATAAAGATACTTGTGTTTAGAATACTTTAAATCAGTTTTTGTAAGTATTCTAAACTTGTTCTAAACCTTATCTATGTCTCAAAAAACTTAAGATAGCAAAGTATCTTTGTTTTGTAGCGAAAGATAAATTTTAAGTGTCATAATTCAACCTCTCTTTTCGTGACTCTCTGATCCATTTCAAGAATGATCATGAATGGACAACAAAATATTCCAGGTCAAGTTATTATAAAGAGCAGTCTAATAACAAGGAAAATGAAAATGGTAGTTGAATCAATGTTTTCGTTACACGGGAAGGATATCATGTGCAACACAATGAAGGATTTATAATCAATTTATATTTGATGCCTATTTTCCCTTTATCCTCTATGAACTCTAGCATCCTCAACCCTTCTCAATTGTAATTCTCTTTTCCTTTATGGCTAAAAAAACTTAATGGGCTAAACGATCTTCGTAAGTATTGTCTAACGAAGGTCGTCCACCAATAATTTAGGTCTCCTAAACTGAATCCAAGCCAAGATGACTATGGCATCCCTTAGTTAACTAGGACAATTTATTCCACTGATCATCCTACTTAACTAAAGTGCCAGGAGTTTATAAAACATAGTGGAAGATTTTTTTGTATGATAAAATAGATGGATCAAATACGTAATCATATCATTTAAATTATCATGGTCTCAACAGTACTTACAACTATGAATAAAATAGGGGAACAGGGCTCCAAAAAACACAGACTCAATTAAATACAACAACCTTTACCTATTCTACGTAATTAAAATCCTAACTCTATTCTTCATTAAAGGAGGAAGGACCCTCGAAACTCTCTTCACTGGTAGACTCACACTTCCATAGTTCTTAAGGTGATACTCTCATCATGCGGCTTAAATAGATCTTTTCCTCAAGCGCTGTTGAAGCATTACTCCTACGAGGTCTCCGTAAGCATTCCCCGACTACAACTTTTCCCTTTAAATTCATCTAGCCTAAGGGGTTCACATACATACAAACAGCCACAAAACAAGAGGGGTGGGTTTATTTCACTCTAGTCTTGTTGGAAATACAAGCAAAGATGTGTTGTCATACTTGACGAATTTCATACACAAACAAATCATCAAACAAGTTTTACCTAACACAGTTGCATACCATTTCCTTACTCAACAGATGTCGTCATACAACTTACAGGCCACTTCTAATCTCAAGTTAATAGCACATTAACTATCCATACTCCCACAGTTATCAATTACATAACTATCATTTTGTTATCCCTAGCATTACATCACCATCAGATCAGATACAGATATACACTGACTACAATTCATCATGACACACAGCCTACCAATTTATCACCAAGCTAACATACAATTACATTCACTAGTTAATCATAAGTTATACCATGTCTATTCTAGCATTCAATTATTGTCATATGTTTTAGGGTTCTCTGATTAATCAAAGCTAACATTTAACTATTTCTATAATTGTTACAATGTATCAGTCAGGGATTAATTATTATTACAGCAATCTAACAATCAATCGTTATCATAATAATAATATCTCATAAGATCATATTCACCAAACACAGATATCTTCACTACCACATAGTCCATAATCATAACCTTAATATGGTTAGTCATTCAAGATGCTATGCATGACTTAGATGTCTTATGGTTATCTTCTCATTAAGTATCTCATGATATGAATGAGGACTCATACAACATTCTTCTCACCAAAGTCGTCTTGTCATAACACATATATTGGGCACAATGATTTTGTATCGGAGTGACTGAAGTACTCCAATTTCCTTACAATATAGGGTAAGAGATGCACAAGTCCAAAAATCCATAATTCGTGATCACATAAGCAAAAATAGAGCTAGCTCTCCATGGTCTTAGAAACACTCGTCTTTAGTTGAAGTACATCGGGCTTGCCACGGGTTTCCCAGTTCTGGACACGACTCCAAAACATTGGGGGCCGGACCTAGTTGTACTTCCAAGATACTACATGTGATCAGACGATCATGCTCTCCAATGTACTCCATACTAAGGCTCTATTCCCAACTCACAATCATAGTTCCAATGCATATGATGTGTGTATGATGTATATTTATTTTCTCTTAATCTTTATTAATCCTTATAATTGTCACTGGGCAGGGTCCATCCTCGAGAAGTCCTTTGTCCTTAATGTTGAGAGAAACCCAAACAGAAGAGTTCTTATTACCTAATGTATTCATACTTATATATTCCTTACCATAATTAGTTATACTTAGTTAACTTAGTTATCAAAATATAATTCTTAAAGATTAGCTTCATATGTATATATCTTAAGCTACATAAAGGAAAAAGGTTAAAGAGATCAATGTCCCTTAAAATAATTTATTATGTAGAGAAAATAACTCTTAATAGATTAACACTCCTGTTAGAGTCAATAAGACTTTGAAGAAATCTTAGATTTGTTGATAACTAACATTGCATTTTCTAATTCGAATCAAGTCATATTTTGTTAACATCTAAAAGTTTGTCTAAGTGTTTCAGGAATTAAAAGAAGCTTGGATTATAAAACAAAGAGGGAGTCATTGCATTCAAAAGCCTGATAGGAACACCAAAAGTCTAGTCAATGACAACTCCATGACAAGACTCTTCAAATCAAGGAAAAAGAAGCATTAATTGAAGAAAAGAAAACTAGGAATGTGCTTCTAAGTGAAGTATATCTCATTTGGATTTATGCCAGACCCAGACTTGTTGAGTCATGCTTCATATAATAATTTGCGCAAGAGTTCCCCTCCTCAAAGTGAAGCTCTTCTAAAACTCGTGTCTATACATCTTCAAGCTATAACTACAACAAGATATCTCAAGCAAAAGTTTGAACATATTTGCTCTTAATTCATGAGTCTCATCATTAACACCTTATAAATCACCAGACCCATAATCATTTCAGAAGTTTTCCATGTATGAGTCTGGTTCTCAGTATGCTGACTCTCTAAAGCAGTTTCCATCAAAGCGTGAAAAAGATACCTATGACAAAGAAAGTATCCAAGCAAGGTAGATCAAGATCCATCCTAAAGCATCCAATTTCACCCATACCTTATCATTTTAGAAAACCTCTGAATGAGAACTTTCTATCTTGGTGAAACTTATACTATCCTACTCTTTCTCTAAATTCACAAGTCTCGAAAGCTCTCTACTCTATGCCCAATATACAGAACGACTCTGTTTGACCAAGAGCCCTTATCCTTTATGCAAGACACCTTTCAATGGTTGTATTCTCTATCAACAGCCATTCAACGACTATCTCCATCCCCAGTGCATAACTCAAGGAAAATCCTATAAATAGCAATTCTTTTCTTACTCAATATAGAGAAATGAGAATTAGTAAGTAAAAAGAAGAGAAAGGGAGAAGTGTAAGAGAAAAAGAGAAGAGAGATAGGAACATATTCAGAAATGGCAAAGGCTCATAGAAAGGAAGAATAGATCTAAGAATTGCCATTAAAGAAAAAGAAAGCTCGCTATGTACATCTCATTCCTCTTTCAGAAGCCATAGCAATCTAAGTTAGAGTCATGCAATCAACTCATACAACTCTCAGTGAGGACATTGTCTTTGACTAGCTTTCAGACTTAGTATGTATATTACTTCACTTATTCATTTACATGTACTAAGTCCTCTATTAAATAAACCTTTCTTATTTGTACAAGTCTGTTGTATAGACTCCTCACTTAGCTCAGCTAAGTCAAAGGCTTGTTAATTTTATTGTGTTAATTCTTACAAATCTTTGTAAGAACAGGTCTGTTAGATCTTTTGGGAAATAATGTTGGCCTGAAGAGGCTTTAGAAAGAATACTTGGGTTTGATCCAGGAGTGGCTTATAAAAGAATACTTGGGTCTGCCCTAGGAGTGGGTGCTGCAAAAGAATACTCAATTTGAGCCAGGAGTGGTTAGTGTCAAGAATACTCTGAAGCACATGGTGTGCTTAAGCCAGAAGTGGCTGGATTCAATAATACTCAAGGGCACGGTCTGTGCAGCTCATGTAAAAAGGACAATTTTACATAGTGAAAAACCCTTCAAGTCTAATGGTATTGAATGTAGCTTCTGTGTTTGAAGTGGACCAGTATAAATCTCTAGTGTGCTCTTTCTATCCTTTCACTTATAAAAGTTTGATTGTCTAATTCGCTGTGCAAAAGGTTCATTCATCTAAAAGAAGAATTTGGTTTCAAAAAGTGAATAGACTTATTCAACCCCCCTTCTAAGTCTGCTATTCAAACTATCAACTCCCTATACAATTGATACTCGAACTACATAAGTGGTTATAAGCATATATGTATACTTTTTCTCAAGTCCCTTATCTTCACTAAAATATATATTCTTGAACACTCTAGAAGCTAGGACTTGAGATTGAGAGACATTAGAAAATTCACCTCTTTAGTCCTTAGACTACTTTAGCGGACATTATCCCATTGCATCTTTTGTTACAGAACTTTGCCCTTCGATCTTAAGATTTAAAATTTGTAAAACAGTTTAAGCGTATAAATACTTCTTGAATCAAGGGTCTGTGTCTGCTCAAAAACTCCTTTTCAAATAAGTTTGTCGATGTTGTCAAAAACTTTGGAATCGTCGTATATTCACTAGAAAACTTTGATTGAGTCGATTCAAAAGCCCAGATAATTTTTGAAAATCTATTATTTTATTATAAAGTAAATCAATAGTTCAATTTAAATTTCAACAGTCTACTAAAAATCTCTTATCTTGTTCAATTTTCCATTTTTATCCCTTAGTCCCTTTTACCGATGATTAAGGACAAAGTCTTGTTGATTCAATCTGTTTCTTTTCGTTATTTCCAAAACATCATTTCATCTACATTTATACATAACTTAATATTCATTACAACACATTAACACTCTCACAAAGTTCCTGATATACTTCACCCTTATAACTTCTGTTGAAAACTTGTTTTCCGACAATTTTCCCATCACAGACCCTACTGAGACTTTCATTCATTTTTCATATCCATTTAGCCATACAATACTTAATCCACATATAATTATAACACAACTCATAATAGAATTCAGCCTTTGAACACACTACTTAAATATTTTCATCATTTAACAATTATTTTGGTCAATTCATGCATCAATTAAATTCATCTATTTTTAATACTTCCTTTATCATTTTGAATCAGCATACTTATTAAATCTATCCATCCTCATGTGACACTTTCAAGGTTACATACACACATAATCAAATTTTCACACCAAGCCATCAAACTTGTCATACAAGGCAACCATCACATCATTTTTCATGAAATTCCATAAGCATGATCATAAATATGTACCGTATCATTTCCAACCATTCAACACATATATTTAGTTTTATTTCAGTAACTTAAAACCCAAAACTTGACACATCAAAATTTCCACATGAAAATCCATTAAAACTTATCATGTTAATAGTTATACTACACCATTTTCCTCCAAATTTTGCATGTACACTTATCACCATGTAATATACTATTTTTATATCATTAAAACCCTTAAGTGACTAACTTGGATTCAATATCTAGTTCATGTCAAAATTCCAGCATCTACACCTATTTAGAAATTCATAGACGCAAGCTTAAAATGACAATTTTTCTTATTAATTCCTTACATGCGATTAGAGTTCATGGCACCCCTTTTTCACACAGCATCTTAGCCAAAATTCCAGCACCTAGAACATGTTCATTCTCACCCCAAATCAACATGCAAAACATACAAACAGATAGAGGTAGAAGAGTCTTCGGAAAGGTTAAATGGAGTTATGCATGCTAATGTTACTCAATCTATGACTGTGTTTGAAACAGAGCATGGGAAATGCATAATTCAGATGCAGTCCTAATTAAAGAGAATTTTTATGGACATTGAGGCAAAGATGAAGATGTTCAAGATGGTTGTGTGGACCTATTCTACTTTTTGTTGTTTGTTGTTTTCGGGTTAGTGGTCATGTTGTTGAAAATGTAACAGGGGTTAGGGGTTTTAGTTAATGTGGTATATAAATGTTAGTTAAGGTGACAACGTTACTTTTGGGTGATTAAATCTAATGTAATTGTTATTTTGATAAATGAAAATTGTTAATTTGCAGCACTACTTTTCTCATTCCCTTGACCCGTTGAATTTACTAAATCCCAATGCATAATTTACAATAACAACCTCATCACATAATTAATGATAATGACCTAATTGCATTAAATTAAATCATAATGTCAAATTCATATATCACTTAGTCCTATAAAGACAAATTAAAACCAAAATATGACATATATAAGTAGTGACAGACCCATAATTTTTAAGTTGCGGAGACAATACATGCATAATTTAATATGTGAAAATAAAAATAAATAAAACCATAGTATCATTAAAAAAACAAATGTATATTATAGTTGTTCTCTATGATATTTCATATTTTGAAAATATTGAATAATTGACTCATTCTTAATAATACAAAAAAACACATCTCTCGATATAAGTGACCAAAAAATCATTCAACCATTCATCCCTCATGTGATTTCACATTCAATTCTTGATGATATTCATCATAGAGAAAGCTCTTTCAACTGTTGCAGCTGCCACAAATAGTATTAACACTAACTCTAACAAGTGTTCTCATGTCAAGGTGGCTCATAAACAGTCACGATGGTGCTTTTGAGGTGGTTGGCAACGCTAGTGATGAGCGACAATGCTCTACAATGAAGATAGGAGAGGTTTTAGACAAACTTCATGTTGATGGCGTGATGGTTAGATGGAGCTCGTCATAAGGTCTCGAGGATTTTAGCAGCGATGCAATGCTGGCTTCGTGATGAGTAATGACTAGTAGCGGTGGGGTGAGTTGTGGTTCTAAGATAGATGACACTCATGCTATTGGACGCTAATATAGGTTTGTGGAGGATAAGCAAAGGCAAAAGCATTTAGGGTGTTGTTTGTGGTTCTTTATTTTAAGGGCTATAGAAAGGATGCATTTAGGTTGCATTGTATTTGTTTTAGGTGTAATGGGATCTAGAATTTTGTTATTTGCCATGAAGATGCCAAATGTGGGGCTAAACAAGTTTGGCCCCTTACTAGAGGCGGGCTGAAATTTCTGACTTAGCCTGCTTTTAAGGTGGATTGGTTGTCAAACTTTAAAAAGTAGAATTTTTTTAAAAATGTTTTTGGTATTGGTAAAAAATGTTTTAAGTAGCGTGGTTGTAGAGTTAACATGCTTTAAAAAATATAAAAATAATCAAAATTAATAAAGATCAATTAACTTATTATTTTTAAGAACAAATAAGAAAAAAATATTAAATTGGAAAAAAAATAGTAATGTGCTACTAAAATAGAATATTTTGAATATAATTATGCTAATAATTCTAACTCAAACACTGGTACTAAATATAATTTTATATTCATACATAATCCTTTAGTGATATTGAATATTGAATAGATATAATCAAAGTAATATGCTAAAATAAAAAACATGAGAGTAAAAACTGTTAAATGAATGAGTGTGAAGTTGAAAAATAAAAAGTTATTGGCTTGTCTCGCCCGTCAAAATATGAGATGAGACAGACCAAAGTTAATACAATTACAAGATAAAATTTCTTAACAAACCCGTTATTTTTTAGGTAGATTGACTATATGGTCTGCCAATTTCAACCCGTTTTGATATCCCTTCCTGTATGAGTGTTATTTATGCAGTTTCATGTTTTTTTTGGTGAATGCAGTTTCATGTTTGAATATATTGCTTTTTTTTCCTATTAACGAGATAAAAATAAACGGATCCTTCAATTACAATACGATTGAGGCCCATCTAAAAGGTACAAAATGTTTGGGCTTATGAGTAGTTGAGCCCAAATTGGATGGAGGAAAAACAAAACGAGGGGAGAGAGCTGCGTAAGGTTAACGCTTGAAATTTGAAACCCTTTCCTTTCAATATAAACCCTTGGTTTCTATCCTCACACTCCTAAACCTTCTTCTCCTATTCTTCTTCTCTAATAAACATGGTACGATCTTTCTTTCTCTCTCTACATGGTTATTCTTTGTTATTTCCGTGTTTTCAATTCATTCATTCACTCATGTTTGATTTGAGTTGATTTATCGTTCAGGCTTTGCCCAATCAACAAACTGTTGATTACCCTAGTTTCAAACTCGTTATCGTCGGTGATGGCGGCACAGGTCCCTTTCTTTTTTTTGTTTTTCCGATTATGCCTCTTTCGTCACGATCTAGGTTTTGAGCTTCAACATTTTTTCATTTGTTCAGGAAAGACAACATTCGTCAAGAGGCATCTTACTGGAGAATTCGAAAAGAAATATGAACGTAAGACAACAATTTTTAATTTATTAGCTATTAGCTATTAGGGTTAGTGTTCTGTGATTAACATGTTCACCTTTTTGGTATCCGAAACAGCAACAATTGGTGTCGAAGTTCATCCATTGGATTTTTTCACCAACTGTGGCAAGATTCGATTTTATTGCTGGGATACTGCCGGACAAGAGAAATTCGGTGGTCTTCGAGATGGTTACTAGTAAGTCTTTTGAAGCTCTTGTTTTCTATGATGTCGTAGATTTCTGTCATCAGTTTGCAATAAGTATAGTTGATTGGGTTTGTGATGACACTTAATATTATTTACTAATTTTAACGAATTCTTCTTCCTGTTTGATCCCTGAGGTTTCACCAGTATTGTTATATTGTATGCAAATTACTTGCTTTTGTAGTGTCCTTATTTCTGTAAGGATGATTAGGGATGGACGGGCGGGGTGTTCTCTAAGGAAAGGGTAGGGAGGGAAAGTTTTCATTTTCTATAAATATTCCCTAATTTGATAATATTCTTAAAGGAAGGCATACGAAAATCATAGATTTGCATAAATTTAATCTCCTATTTTTTTAATGAATTCTGGGCCCGATTGTATAAGTTTATTTTTAGTTTCTATTTATTTTTAAAATTTTAAACAAACACATTTTAAAATTTAAAATAAGTTTAAACAAACTAGTCCACTATCTAACTGTGAAGTTATTTATTTTGTGGTTTTACTAATATGGGCCCCAGGGCACATTTTAAGAAATCAAAAAATGAAAATCTCCTCCTAGTTCTCCTACCTTCTTCTCTCCTAATATATTCTCTAATCTTATAAAACGTCTTGTTCCATCCTCTTCTCTTCTAAACACTGCTCCTCCATATACGTATCTAGCATTAAAGAGTTTCTGTGAAATATTTAATTTTTTTTCATTGGGAATGTTTGTTTAAGCCTTTTGATTCTGCCATGATACAATATTACTAGTCCCTTTGATATTTCTTTTGGCACCTGTTTCACTCTTTTTAATGTTTGTTAAATGCCGTGTTTTATGTTGCAGTATCCATGGGCAATGTGCAATTATAATGTTTGATGTTACTGCTCGATTAACGTACAAAAATGTCCCTACCTGGCATCGTGATCTTTGTCGGTTAGTAATTGAAATCCTCCAATCGTTTTTGGCTTTTTAGAATCTAATTATTTGGCGCCATGTTTACATTACATTGTGTGTACTTTGTGCCAATTTCTTTTTTCAGGGTCTGTGAAAACATCCCAATTGTTCTTTGTGGTAACAAGGTTGATGTGAAGAACAGGCAGGTGAAGGCAAAGCAGGTTACTTTCCATAGGAAGAAGAATTTGCAGTACTATGAGATATCTGCTAAGAGCAACTATAACTTTGAGAAGCCTTTCTTGTACCTTGCCAGGAAACTAGCAGGGTAGGTTCCACTAGTCTCTAATTTCTGCACAAGAAGCATAAAACTCTTGCATACATTTCAACTTATGTCTTGCTTCTTGTCTCAATTTTGCAGTGATCCTAACTTGCACTTTGTTGAATCTCCTGCATTGGCTCCACCAGAAGTTCAAATTGATTTAGCTGCACAACAACAGTAAGCTATATTTCGTGAACTGAATTACTTCTATCCCTAACAGTCTGTCATGCTGTGTGATGACTTCCTACATGACAAAAAAATAGATTGTTGAATTACGAATTTAAACTTGAAAGAATTGTATTTAGAATTGAAAATATTTTTAGCGTTCACATCAATTGAATTATTTGTTTAGAATTCCTTTAATTTATGTGCCTTGGACTTTTGCAGGCATGAAGCTGAGCTTGCTGCAGCTGCTAGCCAGCCCCTTCCTGACGATGATGATGATGCATTTGAGTAGGATTTGTGCTGTTGTGGATCATATTTGCTAAATTATTGGTATTCATGTATGCTCGAATATATGTTTTTAGAGTTGGATTTCAGGGTTTAAATTCAATCATTGTGAGATGTTTTACTGAAATTGAAAATCTCTATAGTGAGCCATTTGGGATCGCCTAGGGTACTCATTGTGTTTAGGCCGTCTGTGTGACCCTTGTCAACGAGAAACATTGCGTATATGATGAGTTTGTCCGATCTTGAAACGATTTGATTAGTTTTGTTTCCTTTCAATGGCCGAATAATTAAATTGGATGATTTGATATGTAAGGTGACCAAAAAAAAAGTTATAATCTCTTGAATATATTATGCATATAATTGTTTTTTGGGGGGTATTATCAGAAAAAGAAGTATTTTAAGGCCACCATTTGGATGTTTTATAACAGAATTATGTATAATATGAATCCACAAATAATTTGTTTGTAGTTTGTTTTGTCTAATATAAATTTTTTAAGCTCGTGTTTTGATGGAATTATCACGTGGTTAAGATTGTCCTGGACGTATTATACTGTTATGCTATAGCTGATTGATGTATCCCGAAAGCAATCTGGATGGTTTGTGAAAAAAAATTGGATTGTTTGTGAATAAAATATACTATTTCTGAATCTATATATAAGTAGTTTTTAGTTGAAATTTTCATGGGTAGGTGCGAGAACCAATGTAATTTAGAATAATAAAATAACTGTTGTTTCTTTCGTGGGTTAGTGGGGGTATGTGCGTGACCTTACTCTCTAATCTCTTGTTAAAATCTCTTGATCCCACTACTCTAGTCGGTTACACTAGACGATAATAGATTTGGATTCCGCATCCTATTTTTTCCTCACTCGTTATAGTATAAATTGCCTAAAGGCTCCCAACTGTATTTTTTAAGTGACATTTTGACAGGGAAATAAAGTACTGTCATTTCCTCCTAGAGGCATTCTTTAGGATTTGACACGTTCTTACAACATTTTGGCGTCCATTGTGGGGCCTGGTGAAACGGTTCCCACAAATCAGTCTTTACTAGTTTAGAAAAGCAAAGATGGTGACAACTTGCAACGGTCGTCGTGATGGGAATGATGGCCAAAACCGAAGCCCAGCAATGATAATCAAATTCAACATCTTAGAAACGTCGTAGAAGCACTACAGCACACGATGGCAGATTTGTAAAAGGAAAACGCAGAGCTGCGCAGACGGAGAGCGGAAAAGCGTGAAGCCTCAAGCCACTACGACACTCAGTCCACCAGACAGAGGGTAGATGGCCATGCATCTCAGCAGACTCGGGGTACGAGAAAATACGAGTTCACACACCCCTACGCTGCTTATCCATTTATGGAAGGAGTCATGGGCGCACCGACTCCGTCCAATTACAAACCTTCAATTATGGAGAAATATGACGGAAGAGGGGACCTAGAGGAACATCTTACGATGTTCACCATAACCATGCTAGTCACGGGAGCCTCTCATTCCCTATTCTGTCAAACTTTCCCCACCACGCTAAACAAATCCGCATTGCGTTGGTTCTCGCACCTACCTCCGAGGAGTATAGCCAACTTCTCTGAATTGGCTAAGAAATTTGAGTCAATTCGCCACCAGCCGAGCGGTGCAACAAACCTCTCAGCCTGGTGAACTTAAGACAACACCCCGATAAAACCCTCAAGCAATACATGACTCGCTTTTTCAAGCTGGCCATCCAGATACGAGACCTAAGCTTTGAAGTCGCCCTGCACGCCGTGTAAACCGGCCTTCGCCCGAGCATATTTTTTGACTCCCTGGCCAAAAAAGTCATCATTCGATATGGATGACTTCAAGCAACGGGCTGCCTAGTACATAAGCATGGAGGAAAGAAAGGCTGTGGGTGTCGAGCACTCAGAGCGAAACACCTCTCGAGCAGAGCCCAGACGGAGAAGCCCTAGGCCAGGATGAGATAAACGCTTTGAAGCCTACGCGACTCCTAAATACAGCTACTTTACCCCCTTAAATGACAAACGCGATCAGATCATGCATGAAGTGTACAACACAGGCCTGCTTAAGCTTCCTCCCCCCGGGAACGGACCAAAAGGCAGTGATAGATCTAAATTTTGTGAGTTCCACCGAGCTCTTGGTCATGGGACGGAGGATTGCCACTCCCTTCATAACCAAATTGAGCATTTGATCCGCCAAGGCCACTTGGGAAGATTTGTCAATCGCAGGAACAAAGCAACACGTGAGGGAAGTCAAAAAAAGGAGAGAGAACACTCAGAGCAGGTGGAACTCCAGACATAGGATCGACCACACGTGGAAAAGGAAAGCTCTCTATCGTAGAGACCAGAAGAGGAAAGAGACGATGGGAGACGTGTCATCCATACCATCTCTGAGGGGTTCCCCGGAACTCGGGCATAGTTTTAGCGACAAGCAGGGCAGGTGAGCTTTTTGCATGGGGGTGTTGGTGCCTATGTTATAACCTTTGATGGCTCGGAATTCCCTAAAGGTGGACCCAACATGGACAAGTCGATGGTGGTTACCATGGGCGTAGCCGACTGTATTGTAGAGATAGTTCTTATGGACCAAGGAAGCTCGGCAGACATCCTACACTAGAACGCTTACCAAAAGTTGTGCATTACCACCGAGTTGGTTACAAAGGTATGATGGTGTTTTACTCAACTTTACTGGTTATTCTGGGCAGGTTTTAGGTTGTGTTGAACTGAAGACCACCTTCGAGTCAGGAGCTAACAGTCGGGCTATCATGGTAAAATTCTTGGTGGTAGACTTCCCCAGTTCCTACAATACATTGCTAGGCCTCCCGTCTCTTAATGCTCTAGAAGCAGGGGTTTCAATAATGCACCTCACCATGAAATTTCCACTCAGAGATAGAAGAGTCGAAGTGGTGAGAATTGATCCAGAAATTACGCAAGAATGCTACTACGAAAGCCTCCGCCCTAGGGAGACTTTTTTAGTCGAAGAAGACAATGAAACAGGTTTTGACCCGCGTGATGACAGACAGTACGAGGGGCCTCAACCGGTGGAATCCTTGAAGCTTATCCAAATTGGTCAAAATCTTGGCCAATGTTCGAGGGTCGGTGCAGTACTCTACCTAACAATTATGGAAGCCTTGATCGATTTGTTATGCGCCAACGCGGATCTCTTTGCCTGGAATCCCGCAGATATGTCTGACATTGATCCCAGCATCATTTGTCATTCTCTTAATGTAGAGCTGGAGGCTAAGCCCATGTCCCAGAAGCCTAAGAAGTTGAGGCCTGATAGGCGGGCGGCAGTCAAGGAAGAAACAGACAAGCTGGTGGCTATAAATTTCATTCGAGAAGTCCAGTACCTGACTTAGTTGTCCAATGTCGTCATAGTCAAAAAGGCAAACATAAATGGTGGATGTGCGTCGATTTCACCGACTTAAACAAGGTATGTCCCAAGGACCCTTACCCGTTACCTAATATTGATCGGTTGGTGGATGGTACATCAGGATACAGGATGTTGAGTTTTATGAATGGTTACTCAGGTTACAATCAAATCTGCATGGATCTAAGGGATAAGGAAAAGACAACCTTCATCATAGGTAGGGCCAATTTCTATTACCGGGTCAATGCCCTTCAGCCTCAAAAATGCTGGAGCTACTTACTAACGTTTGGTTGACAAAATTTTTGCAAAACAGATTGGTCAAAATATAGAGGTGTATGTAGATGATATGATGGTCAAAACTAGGGAGATTGAGACACATGTCCAGACCTGAAAGAGACATTTTTCGAGCTCCGACAGCATAACAAGCGCCTAAACCCTGAAAAATGCGCCTTTGGGGTCCAAGGCAGAAAATTCTTAGGCTACGTGTTAACATACCGAGGAATTGAGGAAAATCTCGATCCGTGTCGCGCCATATTGGAAATGAGAAGCCCCTAAAACATCAAGGATGTTTAACATCTCACCGGTCGTATCGCTGCTTTGTCCCGATCCTCTCAAAGTTTACGGAGAAATCCATGCCCTTTTACAAGATACTGAAGAAAACAAATACTTTCACATAGACCTCAGAGTGTAAAAATGCTTTTCAAGATCTGAAGGTCTACCTTGTGTTTTCCCCTATTTTAACCAGGCCCAACTCAAGGTCAGAGCTCATACTTTATCTCTCAATTGAGGGCAACGTAGTCAGTTCAGCCCTTGTCCAAGAAGAAGGTCTCGTCCAATGGCCAGACTATTTCACCAACAAAACCCTTCAAGGGGCGGAGACACGATATCAGAAGGTTAAAAATTTTGCATTCAGTTTGGTGGTGGCTGCCCACCGACTCTGACCTTATTTCCGCACTCAGTAGATTGTGGTCAAAACTAACCAACCTCTAAGCAAGATACATCACAAGCCCGAACTCACAGATCGGATGGTGGCTTGGGCGATAGAACTTTCTGAATATGGCATCCGATACGAAGCAATAAGCCCCATCAAGGTGCAAGTCCTAGCGGATTTCCTAGTGGAATTTAAGGAAGATAAAGAAGCTCATGATGCCAAACATGCCCTCTGGACCCTTTTTGTTTATGGGTCCTCCAATGTTAAGGGAAGCGGAGCAAGAATTATACTGGAGTCCCCCACGAGCTTGGTGGTTGAAGAATCTCTCATATGTATGTTTAAAGTCAGTAACAACCAAGCAGAGTATGGGGCCCGGATTGTTGGCTTACGAATGGCGCTGGATCTAGGAGCTAGGTGTGTAGAGGTAAAAACCGACTCCCAACTTGTAGCCAAACAAGTAAAAGGATCATATCAAATGAAGGACCTGACCCTGGTGAGGTATTTGGTTTATGTAAACTAGTTTTCCACAGAGCTTAAACTCTCCTGTGTCGTCTATGTCCCAAGGGCAAAAAATTAGCGAGGCGACTTGCTTTCAAATCTCACCAGTATAGTCAAAGCTGGCAATTTGAAAACAATTATACAGGTAATCCTGGAGGAACCTATGATTTCAGAATTAGAGCAGATATGTTGGGTAGCCACAACCCTGACCAACAAAACTTGGATGATTCCCATCACAAACTTCCTTCTCTACGGGACGCTCCCAGATGACCATCTACAAGCCAAGAAGCTCCAGGTGCAAGCGGCAAATTACACATTATTGAGTGGGCAACTCTACAAAAAAGGTTTCACTATGCCACTTTTGAAGTGCCTTGACAAGAAGCAAGCCATTACGTCATAGAGGAACTCCACATGAGAATTTACGACATCCATGGGGGAGTCTGCCCCCTCGCTGCTCGAGTTCTCAGAGTAGGCTATTTTTGGCTGACACTTTACGCAGATTGTTTCAAATTCATCAAGAAGTGTGACTCGTGCCAACGAAACACCAATCGGATCAATAGCCACCCAGAGCCCTTATACGGAATCCTTTCCCCTTGGCCCTTTAACACTTAGGGGATGGATATCCTAGGACCATTTTCGCCCGACAAAGGTCAAGTAAAACTCCTCCTTGTTGCAGTTGACTTCTTTACTAAGTGGATCAAAATAGAGCCCCTTACCACTATCACCGCTGCTAAGGTTCAGACTTTCACATGGAAACATATCATTTGTCGGCACGAGCTCCCCTACACCATCATCTCTGACAATGGATGACAGTTCACTAACAAAGGCTTCGTACAATTTTATGAGAACTTGGGTATCAAGCAGAAATTCTCCTCTGTCGAATACCCACAAACAAATAGACAAGATGAAGCGGCCAATAAAGTCATCCTCCAAGAATTGAAACAGCGTCTGGGATAGGCAAATGGTAGGTGGGAAAAGGAGCTGTTGGGAGCTCTATCGGCATACCATACAATTCCATATTCTTCGACTCATGAAACTCTATTCCCACTCACCTACGAGGTTGATGCTATGATTCCAGTGGAGCTAGGAGAACCATTTCCTCGGCGAATAATCTATGATAAAGAGATAACAATGAAGGGAGAGCTGAAGACTTGGATTTCATTTTGAAAGAATGCGGCATAGCTTTCGTCAAAATATAGGCTTCCAAACAAAAGTCCGCCCAGAAATCGAATTCCATGCTCCGACCCCGAACCCTACGAAAAGGGGACCTGGTCTTACGCATTGCGGACAATAGTCGAAGAGCACGAGAAGATAGAAAATTCGTAGCTTGATGAATTTGAGAGTCAGTAATGATTATTTAATCATATCTATTATGATGATTACTGGCTGATGTGGATGAGATTATTGAACTGAATGTTGTTTATAAGTAATGTTATAATTGTTGATTTTGAAAGGAAAGAGTAATTGCTTGATAAGCAGAGAAGGTAAGTGTACCTCTAGTTAAGATTCAAATTGCATTTGAGTTTATTACATTGAATTGTGATTCCATTCACTTATCCTTACAATTGTTTTTCAGTAACTAGGGACAGGCATTACAAATATTAAGAAGACTAGTGCAAATTGAGTTGTGGAAGCAATGACAATGCCAGGGATATTATTACACATATAGATTGTATATATAAGTTTTATATGGTTTCAATATGAGCCTGATGAGTATTGATGTGCTTATGTTTATTTATGTGCGATATGTGGTTTATATGCTTTTATTGATGGATTTATAGCTAATGGCACTGAGTCATTAATGTTTATATATGTGATATGCCAGGTTGTTTGGTTTATGTGTGTGATGTGGCATTGAGCTATGTATGTAATTAATTATGTGATATGGACATGTTATGTTTTATTCTTGGCTTTCATACAATTTATGTGTGATTTTGATGAGAGTTAAATGTTCGATAATGTTGAATGAATTCAAGAAGGGTGATGAATTGCATAAGTTAGGAATGAGGGGTTTTGATTTAGAATTGATGATATGGTGGTGAATGAAAAGAAATCATGGGGTTAGTATGATAACTAATGAGAATTAGTGAATTTTAGGTAAAATTGAGGAGCTACATGGGCGAAATGGAGATCCGGTAGGATTCAGGATCCCCGGAGAGTCTCTATGGCTTCCTTAGGTTATTTATGACTTGTATGTAGACTTAGAACAAATGTGAGTGTGCATTCATGCCTTAGGATATCATGAAACGACATTAAATGGTCAAATTGCATTTTCTTGCATGTCTTTTTCATGTGTTGGAATTTTGGCAAACGGGCTTCGCACACAGCTCTAAAATGGCGAAAAGATGTCACCTATGAAGTTTGGGGTCAATTGAAGCCCAATCGGGAAAATTATGTACCTTGGAAGTTGGGATTGCTAGAGGTTTTGATATTCTTGCTTAAGCGAGTGTCTTACCCTTGTTACTTATTGCACTCTTGCTTGAGCGGTATAACATCCCTATATAACTACCAAAATTTAAATAAATAAATAATAAAAATTTCACTTAAAGATATAAACAATTTCACAGACATAACTGCATATATCCAAAATACTTTACTATATAAACATATTTATAGATATATACAAAATTATACACTAGTTTAATTTTTTTCACTAATACAAAACATAGGTTCAGATTAGTAGAAACCCCAAAAGTTAGATGCTAGCTAATGTCAAAACAGGCTCCAGAACATGTGAGTAGCTAAATAGTATAACAAAAAGTACTACCCAATCATCAAGCACAACTGGAGTCATTAAAACTACCCATAATGTCCTACTGGGTTAACCTATAGCTAGCTAAGCGTTATCAATAGTGGAGTCACTTCTAGATGAAGCTCCCTCGATATCCTCTTCATCATTTAGCGGGGGTGAGGGTGGTTGCCCTTGGAAAGGGTCATTATCACGGAGATCAAAAATAAGTCTAGCCCATAAAGAAAAGGTAAGGGCCTCAAGAGGATCAGGCAAACCAACTATAACTTGAGACAATCTCACAGTAACTATACCATAATATATATATATATATATATATATATATACACACATGCCCTATATCCAAGAACTTCCATCTCCTTATTCCACCTTGACGAGGTCTGATTCGTACATCTATCAACTGTGGAATATTATTCATAGCGAAAAATTTGTGCAAGTTCAAAATTTACACCACATAAACAAGTAAAAGGGTGAGAAACAGAAAATACCAATATTATACAAGACACATATAAATAATAGAATTTTACAAACAATAATTTTTAATAACAATTTCCTCATACATGTTACATACAACATGAAATGAAAAATATAGAGATGACTGGTAGTTCTTAATTAATAAATATTTTTATCAATTCTTTTATTAAAGATAGAGGTGCAATGCATGTGGGCCCTTAAATCTTCTTTTATTAGGGAGCAGTTGGGAGTTGATACTGTTTCATGAAAATATGCCAATATGGCTAATGAACAGCTTCACTGACCATAATATGCACTTAGGGTCTAGTCAGATTAGCAAGAGCTTGTTGTGAATTTACCCGACATTAGGGAGCGACCCCAGGTCTCCTAGGCCTCTCTTCACACTCTCGCATCCCAAGGTTCGCTATTGAACCATCCCTAATGCATTTCTCAGATTATACCGTATCTCCCAAAACATTCTTGTTTTTTACTTGTTATATGATGCGTGTCATGTGCTAAATTTGTTCAGACTTTTAGTACATACTTTCCATTCTTGTTCAAAAAATTTGTAAAAATTTTGACAGGGTTTCCTCTGTAAATTGAATATTTTCAAAATTTGTCTTTGATCTGTTACACTCAGAAAATCCCCAGACAGTATAATATAATCATATTAAATATGTATTTTTTATTCAAACATCAAACTTTACATTATCTAACAAATATAAATTCTCATCATAAAAATATGCAAGTAACAAGGTATGACATAAATAATAATTGTAAATAAGTAAAGACATAAAAATAACAACTGAAATAAATATTGAGAGGGTTAGGGAGTCCCTTCTATTATTTATCATGTCTTATATTTAGTAAATTCCTATCTCACCCTCAATTTACCTTAGATTTGGTTTCCAAGAGAATCTTGTGAAGCTAACCTAAACACATAGGTTCTTATAGTTAGTGTTTAGTTCATCTTATTTTATTATACTTTTGTTTTATTTGACACTTAATATAGCGATGAGAAAAATTTTGATAACTAAATATTCATTATAACACAATAATATTAAAATGGTATTGTCATAAATTTTAAAAGTGTATAGTAATAATAATTAAACATCCATTGATTATTATAAAAAGATAACAATTAAATGAATAATTAAAGAATAAAGTAAATAAATAAATAAATAAATGATCAAGGAATAAAGTAAATAAGTAAATAAAATGTAAATGAGAGAATGGATAAATAATAGATAAACTATAAGTTAGTAATTTAATTAGATAAATGAACAAAAATGATAAACTAAATTATAGATGAACTACAATAACAATAGAAATAAATAAAACAAATAAATAAATTGATATTTAAATAAGTAAATCAATAAATAGATGAACAATTAAATAATTGAATGAATAAATAGACAATAATTACATAAATGAATAATAATAAATAATAAATAATAAATAATAAAAAAATAAAAATAAATAATAACATAGAATAGAAATAACCAAATAAATAAATAAGGAAATAAGTAATTAATTAATTAAATATTTAAGTAAATAAACAAACAAATAAATAGCTAAACAAATAATTAAACAATTAAATAATTAATTAAGAAATTAAATAAATAAATAATAAATAATTATTAAACAGTTAAATAAATAATTAAATAAATAATTAATTAAATAACAAACAATGAAATAAATAATTAAATAATTAAATAATTAATTAAAAGATTAAATAAACAAATAGATAAATAGATAAATATTTAAATAAATATTTAAATGAATAATTCATTATATAATTAATTAAACAATTAAACATTCATTTAACTAAATAATTAAATAATTAACTAAATAAATAAATGAATGAATTATTAAATAAATAAACAAATAAATAAAAAATTAATTAAATATTTAAATAAATAATTAAATAAATGATTAAATAAATAATTAAATAAAATATATATATATATATTATATAACATTTTTATATAATATATATATATATATTATATAAAAAATGGATGAAAGGAAGAAAAGAAGCAGGTCACCTTTCAAATGTGCCCACGCGAGAATGAAGAAGTAGAGTGAGCAGAAAGTGACATGCCACCCCTTTATATAGGGGTTAATATTTTTTTTAACAATTATCCACAACTATACAATGGGTATTTTTATTAGATAAATTTTATACTTAAAATTTTATTATGAACACTCAAAATATACTTAGTAAAATAAATATAACTTTTTAATAAATTTCTTTTACACTAAATATCTCAATTACTAAATGTTTAAATACCAGTTTTTTATAAGTTTATCGATTTACTTTTCTAATCAAACGATCTCTAAACTTTACGAAATTTTAAACTTAAACTCACATGCACAAACCTAAACTCCCTATCAAGTTTCATAAATTTTTGATAACATTTTCTATACTGATTTAGACCCAAATGACTCGGTTTTGGACTATTTTCACTTATTTCTAAAATATCCAAAAATTCCCGTATAAATTACAACGATCAATCAGTTGTAAAGAACCTTAAACTAATTTTGTTAAAATTTTAAATTACAAATTTCTTTAGAATTTTATCCTTATATAAAAAATATAGTAAAACTATAGGATGTTACAAGCGGATGGATCCGCTTGAGCGAGATAGGGTTGGTGTGATTTTGTGGGCCACTCGCCCAGGCCTCGCTTAAGCGAAGGAGGCCCTGTATGTTATGAATGGCTCGCTCAAACGAGGGTTGTCTCACTTGAGCGAGAGCCCGTGTTTTGGTGTTGTTTGGTTTTTACCCAAGCGAGTCAAGCTCGCTTGAGTGAGGTTGGCTTGGTTGGCTTTTTTCGTCCCTTTAAACCCAAGTGTTGGCTTGACTTGACTCAATGTATACATTTTTACTTTGGTGCTTTCCATAGAAAATTTACTGTGAACTCTCTGATTTATGTTTTATTTCATTAATCGCATTGGGTTAATTAAGATAAATTTATGATAATTAGATTAATTAATCAACTTAACCTTAAATAATTAGGAGGGGTGTGATAAATAGTGTTGAGTTATACACTATTGACAATGTACGCTTTTACAAATTTGTAGGCGGATTGAAACACGTGGTGGCAACTATCAACACACAAAGAGGGAAAAAGGAAGTTGTAATGACAATGTGAGGGTGGTCAATAGTTGTTGCACACCAAATCAACTAGCAAAAGCTCATGGACCATAACCCTTATGTCTGGGTTCAACGATAAGTAATGAGCGCTTTGAAACACACAAAGGCCCAAGGGGGTGTTATGGAGAGTTGGTACCCTGTCCACTCCAAAGAAAAATACAAAGAGCGATACGTCGTTCTTCATCTAAGGGTTAAGGAGCATGTCTGCCATATGCCCCTTGTCACACGAATAATCTTCATGTATGACATATTCTTCACTCACCTTGGGGTGAGATTTCCATTAACAGAGTTTCAAACGTGTGTTCTGTAGTTCTTAGAATGTGCCCTCAGTCAACTACATCCTAATGGGTAGGGCCTGGTATGAAGCTTGAAGGTGCTTGGGGAACATTTTGGTTTCATCCTTACCGTGGCGTTATGCTTCTGATTCTATCAAGTTATACATCGATCCACCCCCAATGATAGTTTGAGTTTTGTTACCCTCTGCAGTGAGGCAAAAATTGTGAACATCCAAACCTTCACACAATCAGCCAAGTCAAACGACAGTTCTCATAAGAAGTGCTTTGTAAAGATGCAAGTCCGGGTAAATAAGTCGGTCTTTTGGGAAAGTGAAGACCCGATCCATAAATTTCTGGTCTCATGGACCTACGAACACTTCTTTCTAACTGGGGCAGCTTACATAGTGAAGGAGAGCGAATTATCTCCAGAGTCTGTGGAGGTAGTCTAGGCTCTACGAGAATACAGCACCACCCACTAGAAGATTTCATGCAAACAGCTCCTCGATATCCCCGCAACAAAAGAAGCCTATCTCCTTAATACTCATCAGGAAAAGCCTTTGCATTGTGTATTCAAATTTTTGTCATCTAACCCTTTTTATCTTTACTATTTACATGTGAAATCGAAAGTTTTGACCTCATGGAAGCGTTGAAGTAGTTGCAAGCTAGGGCTGCCACCGCGGCCGAGAAAACATAATCCAAGCTAAAAGGAATATTCCTAAGGCCTGTGTCGTGGTCCTAAAATTCAGGGACGGGGACATGGCTAAAATTCCTTTGAAGGAAGAGGCCGGGGAAGGAGCAAGAGTCCAAGTGGAATAGACCAAGAAGGATCAAGATATCGAGAAGGCTAAGCAAAAAAGGTCGGAGCCTTCCGGGAGCAATCAATCCCCCCAAGAAAAAGCAAAAGGTGAAGACGATTATTAATGTGGAGGTCAAGGAGGAAGAGGCATCCACCACCATAGAAGTCCTGAGCAGTGTTGTCCCTATCCAACTCAGGGTTGAGATTGTCAAACCGGGAAAGAACACTCTCAGTCGATGCTACATTTTGTTTGTTGGGTCCCGATTGAACCTTTATATCTTTTACCGAGGTAGAGACTAAGATCAAAGTAAACAAAGGGCTCCCAGGTACATCCTACGACCGGAAATAGACTACGAAGAAGTGAAGGACGTCGTGCATGCTGCTCGTTGGAATATGTCAGAGATTAACAACTTGCTGGAGTCTTTCATAGAAATTGTGAATCAGCCGGGGAGAACGCCTTATATTTTAACCAAAATAAGAAGCTCGGGACCGAGGAAAAAAATCTCCGCAAGAAGAATGACAACCTGAAGAAAGTCATCTAGGCTAAAAACAGGACTAATGACAAAAAGGATGAAGAAATTGTCACCTTACAAAAAGAAATTGAAAAACTCCGTACTGAAAGAGCTGTAGATGAATCTCTAAGGAAGGAAAATGAAGAGCTAATGACATTGAATAATAAATGGAAAAAGGCTTATAAGGACTTCTATGCTAAGATAACCCATCAAATTTGTTACCATGTTGAGAAGGAGCGGGTGTAGAGGAAGGAGAAAATCAAGCTTCAATGCGAGGTGGAGGCTTTGCGAAAGAGAATCTCATAAGCCGACTCTCTGAGTGACATCTGTAACGCCTCGGCCGCTTTTCAGGAATGAACGACTCTCCCCACAGACCAACACGAGACCTTTCCAATGTGCTTTTGTCCTCACTCACACATTTCCTGAGAACTTCCGAGGAGGTCACCCATCCCAGAATTACTCCAAGTTAAGCACGCTTAACTTTAGAGTTCTTAAGTGATAGGCCACCGAAAAGGCTAATGCATTTGTTGGTATAGGTAGTACGAATTAATTCCTTTAAGCTATCCTCGACTGTATAGTCCCATACCTATACAGTCTTTGGATCCCTCTCATTCTGGTATATATTCGGTTTGTTCATGTGTCTCTTCCACTGCAAGCCTGCCAGGAGCCGCTCCTTGTCCGTGCCTATGCACCGACGATCACTCCCTGCCCTCAACAGTGCCCGGGATGTCACATTCCCGGCTGGAAGCCTTCCAGGAGCCACTCCTTGTCCATGCCCATGCACCGGCGATCACTCCCCGTCCTCAACAACACGGGATGTCACATGCCCACCAGCTTCCGCCTGGTTCGTCCCCGAACCATACCGTACTAGGAGAGGCTAGGCTTTGATACCACTGAAACGCCCCGGCCGCTTTTCAAGAATGAATGACCCTCTCTACAGACTAACACAAGACCTTTCCAATGTGCTTTTGTCCTCACTCACACATTTCCTGAGAACTTCCGAGGAGGTCACCCATCCCAGAATTACTCCAAGTTAAGCACGCTTAACTTTAGAGTTCTTAAGTGATAGGCCACCGAAAAGGCTAATGCATTTGTTGGTATAGGTAGTACGAATTAATTCCTTTAAGCTATCCTCGACTGTATAGTCCCATACCTATACAGTCTTTGGATCCCTCTCATTCTGGTATGTATTCAGTTTGTTCATGTGTCCCTTCCACTGGAAGCCTGCCAGGAGCCGCTCCTTGTCCGTGCCTATGCACCTGCAATCACTCCCCGCCCTCAACAGTGCCCGGGATGTCACATTTCCCACTGGAAGCCTGCCAGGAGCCGCTTCTTGTCCATGCCCATGCACCGACGATCACTCCCCGCCCTCAACAGCACGAGATGTCACATGATTTTGGGCATATCTCGTTCCGAGAAGGATTCATCAGAGCCTCTTTTCATTCAGAATTGCTTCACTCGGAGGGAATTCGCTCAGAAATGTTTCTGCTTGAAACACTTAGTCATAGCTTTTCTTTTCTCGGAAGTGACCCACTCGGAAATGTCTCACTCGGAGACACCTCATTCAAAAATATCTCACTCGGATATATATATATATATATATGCCCGAAAAGTGCTCTTTCAAAGTTGGAGCCACTTTTCGTTTAGAATTGATTCACTCAGGAATTCTCCACTCGGATATATCTCTGTCCGAAAACTACTTATTCAAAGTCAAAGCCTTTCTTCACTTGAAAATATTTCTCTCGGAAGTGCGTCACTCGAAAATCTTACAACCGAAATGATCATTCGGAGTCGAAGTTCAATCCTCTCTCGGAAATCTTTCCACTTGGGAATATCACTCAGAGTCGAAGGCAATCTCGAAGACGAACCCGAGCACAAGCTCTCAGCAACTTTGAATATGGGCCCGAGCATAGGCTCTAGGCAATCTTTAAGACACCCGAGCACGAATAGAATTAAGGGGTTCACCACTCGGAAATATCTCGACCCGAGAAGTACTCATTCGAAATCAAAGTTTTTCTTCGCTCGGAAACGACACACTCGGAAGTATGGAATGAAGGGGTTCACCTACTCAGAAATTATCACTCAGAAATATCTCGGCCCGAGAAGTACTCATTCGAAATCAAAGCTTTTCTTCGCTCGAAAGTACTTCTCTCGAAAACGACGCACTCGGAAGTATGGAATGAAGGGGTTCACCACTCGGAAATATCTTGACCCGAGAAGAAAAAGTTGAAAAATCTCGACCGGTAAGCTTATTACTCATACGAGCCATGACAACCATGGCACGCTCATTCAGAACCTCATTAGCATCACCAAGTTGGTTAACGGCCTGCAGAAGTTCCCTTTCACAGGCACCACGCTGAGGATGGGGAAGCTCTCTATTTTGGGCAGACTCTTCAGTATTTACAACAGGAGGTACATGGTTGCTAGTAAGCATAGACATTTGTGGAACTTCATTGAAGTTAAAAAGTCGCCAATTTATTAGAGGATCATGTACAAATGCCTGAATGCAGGGAGGAAATTAATCAACTAATTTATTAAAATATTTTCAAGAGAAGTATACTTTCAAGAGGACTAACATAATTTTGTTTACCATTCTTTCTTAACCTTTAATAACAGACCTTATTTCTTAACTGGTCCATCTAGCCAACTTCTTTATTCAGCTTCATATATAGTCTATACCGTTATCACTATTGATTATTTATCCAATATATTTATAAAGACACTGTTAGAATTATTATTTAATATAGGCAGGTAGTTGATAGGTGGTTGTTCCTTTTTTTTAATGCTGTAATCTATGGGCTGTACCAATCTCTGTTAATAGGTTTTGTTCAGGCCTTCTTTATCCTTTGACCTTCCATCTTATGAGATCATTAGAGTGGTGATTCAGCCCTCTAAACATTTCTTTCTTTCCAATATTAAGTTGGTATTATAGCTGGTTAATCCTGCTCTGCTGGGTTCTATCTTCTCCAGCCTGTCGTCGCCGCCGGTCGCCGTTACTGCCGCCATCGCCCTTGCCGTCTTTTTTTTCCGGTGACCATCGAATCTGAAGCGTCTCCGAACAACAGCCAACCCCGCCAGATCTTGTTACTGTTGTTGTGCTTCTTGGTTCTTCCTTTCCGGTGTTGTTTTAAGTTTTTTTTTCTTTCCTAGAAAAATCTAATTGTACTATTTTCCGTCCACTGTGTCTGTTCACTTCCCTTGCTGGTGAGCATGGTGGTAGTTGGGAGCAGTTTCTTCCACTGATTGAATTCACGTATAACAATAGCTATCATAGCAGTATTGATATGACTCCATTCGAAGCATTGTATGGTAGAAAGTGTCGAACACCCCTTTGTTGGTTAGAAACTGGTGAAAGTTTGGTGTTAGGGCTTGAAATTGTGCAACAAACTACTGAACAAATAGAAATAATCAGAGAAAAGATGAAGGCATCCCAAGATAGACAAAAGCACTATTACGATAAAAGGAGAAAACCACTTGAGTTCCAAGTTGGTGATCATGTGTTTTTGAAGGTTTCGCCTCACAAGGGCATTGGTCGAGCACTAAAAAGTAAAAAGTTGAGCCTAAGGTTCATTGGACCATATGAAATTCTAAAGAGGATTGGCCCAGTGGCTTATCAGATTGCACTTCCTCCTCATCTTGCAAATTTGCACAAAGTGTTCCATGTATCACAATTGAGGAAGTATGTACAGGATCCCACTCATGTGATTGCTACTGATGATGTTGAAGTTAGAGAAAATTTGAACATCCCTGTAGAACCTATGCAGATTATGGAAAGGTCGATTAAACGCCTGAGAAACAAGGATGTACCATTAGTGAAGGTGGCATGGAAACAAGGAAATGATGTAACTTTAACTTGGGAGCGTGAAGATGCTATGAGGACGCAATACCCAGAATTGTTCCACTGAGAGATTTGTTGTATTAAATTTCAAGGATGAAATTTTTATTAGGGTAGGAGAATTGTAACATCCTAAAAACTTCATTCTCATGCATAATCATTTTGATTTAGACCATCAATGATATTATTCATTTTATCTCAACTTTCTACATAAATTTTGGTTAGGACAACATCTTCAATTTAACCTTTTACCATGGTAAATAATTTTAACTTTATACCTTAGGTAAAAGTTAATCAAATAAATTATTACCTATTTCCTTAGTTATTAATTTCTTTGGCTTTTCCAATTACTCTCATCAAATTACCACATACTCCACTCAAACTGCGTCATCTTGTACACATTTTAATTGTTAGTTAGAGTCCGAATTTGGAAATGTGGTCAGCTAAAAATTTGTTCCTCTTTTTCTTAGCTTTCCAACAAGACCAAATTTGTTAAAATCCATTAAGATATGAGAGAGATATGCCCAAAATACCGAAACAGTGTTAGAATTATTATTTTACTTCAATCATATCATCTTGTACATATTTTAATGCCTAGTTAGAGTCCGAATTTGAAAAGGGGGTAAACTATAAAGTTGTTCATCGTTGTCTTATCTTTCCAACAAGACTAAATTTATTAAAATCCATTAAGATATGAGAAAGATATGCCCAAAATACCGAAATAGTGTCAGAATTGATATTTACTTCAATCAAACAAGCTACATTATGTAGGCTGCAGAAATAGTCAACAATCCAGCCCATTTTTCTCACCTAAAACCTCCATTATCACCATAATTAATGCACCTAACATCCCACTATAATTTTATTATGAAAAGTTTGTCCCTCACTTGTCATTTGTATCATTAAATTAACACTACATCTTGTTCCCATGTCTGAATTCTTAGAACAAGCTAAAGTTAGTGAAGTCTCTCTCTCTTATTTTCTTTCATTTTCTCCATCAAGTTCACTCTTGATCTGAAGCTAGGACAATAATACAACACTTTCAACCACGTTAGAAACCTCCATTAAGGTAAGAGGAGATAGGGTTGTGAATAAATATGGAATGGGTAGAATTGTATGCTATTCTAGGATTTCCAGATTTATTTTCATAACTTGTTACTTAATTTCGAAGCTAAAAATGTGTGAATTTGACTTTGACTTCTTCATAAAAGTTGTATATCTTTTTGTTATATGAATTTTGAGACTTGAACCAACTAATTTGGATATGTATAGCATGAGTTATAGTCAAAATACTACAGTATGTCTGTTCTGGAATATGTACCTTCTATTTTGTGTAAATATTAATATTCTGGGAATTATACATACATATTTAGACTTTGATGTCTTGATAAAAGTTGTAGATATTTATCTTATGGATCTATAGAAAGTGGTTTCAAGTTAAAAGGATATCTTTAGCTCTAGTTATACCTAAAATATAAAAGTATGTTCATACTGAAAATCTGCTGACATGAATCACTATTTGTATTTTTAAAACTGAGAATTTTGTGATAAGAATTGGTGTTTAGTGTCTTCATAAAGGTTTTAGATATTTGTGTTATGAGTAATTTAGAACTGGTCTTATACCAAAATTATTTTTATAGCTCCAGAAACGTTGAATTTACTAACATATGTATGTTTTGTTACTTTCTTTGAGATAGTTTAGTATACTATGAATTTGTGATATTTCTGTTTGGATTTGGAATTTTTGGTCTTCATAAAAATTATAGATAATAAAATTATTGAAACACAAAACTTGGTCTCATTCAAAAATTATTTTTATACCATGAGTTATAGCTAATTTACTAAAGATTGCCAAACCAGTAAGTTTTCCAGCAATTGGTGATAATGAAAAATGATAACCTATTGACTATTATGTGATTATGTGATGTTTCTGTTTGGAATTTAAAATTGTGGTCTTCATGAATGTTGTAGATAATTTTGTTATGGAACTACAAAAAGTGGAATTACTTAAAAAGGATTTGATTTGCCCATGCTATGGTCTTGTTACTAATGTATGTTGCTGTTGTAAATTTCTGAAATTTACCTATGATGATTATTATGGATGAAAATGATATTTTCCATGGGGTAATGATTTATTTATGAATTATTGAGGGATTATTGATTATTATGGATGTTATTGAGTGTCCTATGGATGTCATACATTATATATTTATGATGAATAATTATGAATGACTAAATTAATGTATACATGAATGCCTTGCGGTTTATTGAGATATGTTGTTGAATTCTAAATCCATGATTTTGAGAATTGATATATGTGATGTGTCCTTTGAGGACTTATGGCCTTCAAGTGATTATGGAAGTATTGATATCATGGTATATTAAATTGATAAAGAGAATTAAAGGCATTCATGCATCATAAGCATTTGGACGCACCATGGAATTTAAGGGTTCCATGATTGCCGGCCCTGGTGGGGGGTTTACTCTATGATGAGTGTCGCAACCTGGATAGCGACGGCGCGGCCGACCCTTTCGAAATAAATTGTGCTTAGAAATCCTTTCGAAAAGAAAACAAGGAGTCGCCACCAACGTTTTTATCCATAGGAAAAACATTGGGAAAAAACTAAGTTTAGTAAAGCACTGGTTTAAAAAATGAGATTCAAGTTCGGGAGTCAGTTACGAGTAGGGAAGGTATTAGCACCCTACATCGCCTGTCAAAAATAGTACCAAGATTGAAAATGCGCAACATAAATAGCCTTATAAGAGATGTTATATTTCTCCCCTTTTATTGTTGTACTTTGTGTAAAGAAAAACAGAAGGAACAAACTGAACAAACATGGAGTGTAGGTCAACAGGACATCGCGTCCAAATTAACCTCGGCTTTGGTATAAAATAGGAAAAGGGAAGGATGCAAGACATCGCGTCTAAATTAGTCATCCTTTAATCAAAATACGGAGTTAGAAATGGGAAGGGGATAAATGGGACGTCTCGTCTCAAGTATCCCGTTCCTCATGAATCGTGGTGATGGCCTACCAAAAATAGGAGAAAATCAATAAGACGTCATGTCTAAATTGATTTTCATGGGATTTAATCAAAATGCGGGGTTGGAAACGGGAAGGGGATAAACGGGACGTCTCGTCTCAAGTATCCCGTTCCTTATGAATCATGGTGATGGTCTGCCAAAATAGGGGAAAATCAACAAGACATCACATCTAAATTGATTTTCATGGAAGTGATAAAAAAGGCAGTTACAAAGGAAACATAAAGAAAATAAAATAGAAATAAAATGGGAAAGGTGGAGAATTAATTCAATTAACAGAAATTAATAATAATTGAAAAGGAAATGGATCCATCGAATAACAATTAATTTGACATAAAATAAATAATACAAGTATTGAAAATGAGGAGCAGATCCTGGTGGTGGACTAATCCAATCAATAGAAATTAATTACTAATTGAAAAGGAAACAGTCCCATCGAACAATAATTAATTTTGACAGAGAAACAAATAATACAAGCATTGAAAATGAGGAACAGAATGGGACCAGTGTGACGAGAGAGCTGGGCGCCGGTGTAACGAGAGAGAGCTGGGCGCTGGTGTGACGAGAGAGAACTGGGAATCAAAGCGACGTTGTAGTGGCTGTGGAGTTATGGAGCCGGTGCGTAAATCGCTGAATGGACGGACTAAGAGAGTTGGAGGCAGAGTTTTTGACTCAAAGCAGGCTCCCCCCTTTCCTCTTTCGTTGAGGTATTTATAGAAATCCCAGGTGTGGTTGTGTGCTTGAATAGCTCAAAGACAGCCTGGCCACCAACAATTATAGGGAACAGCGGCTGAATAATTTATTATTTTCATTTTTGTTTTGTTGCCAGCCGCCCCACAAGATTAACAAATCAACTTGGATGGTGCTTTAGGGAAACAGCCTGGACATTGATGATCATGGAGAACGGCGGCTAGTGGCACTTCTTTATTATTTTCTCTTTTATCTATTGCCAGCCGCCCCCCTCATAATTCAAGGATCCACTTGGATAGTGGGAATCCAAGTCAGGATGGGCAAACGGTGGAAATATTGAACCGGCGTTCTTTTTATGACTCGGATTGGTGTCTCAGCCAGTACCCATCCTCAGTGGGAATTAATCCGAGCGGAACAGATGTTCTTGTATATAAAAGACCGAGTGAAAGCTTGAATTCATAGATCTGATCCGACCTTTGGCACTCAGTGTGAAGGCTTGAATTCACAGATTATCGACTCGGAAATCCCTTTCCGAGAAGTATTCATCAGGGCCTCTTTTCATTCGGAATTGATTCACTTTTATTGCTTTGTCCAGAAACGTCACTGCTTGAAGCATTCATTCGAAATTGCTTCAATCAGAGGGGCTTTGCTCGAAACTTGTCACTGCTTGAAGCACTCAATCGGAATTGCTTCAATCAGAGGGGCTTTGCTCGGAACTTGTCACTGCTTGAAGGACTCAATCGGCCCCTCTGCTTGACCCACTCAGGAACGTTTTATTCGGGAAGTCTTATTTAAAATTGATTCAATCGACGCCTCAAAAATATTTTACTCGGCTATATCCCTGGCCGACAAGTCAGAACCATTTTTTTCTTTGACTTAAAATTGATTCAATCGGGAAGTAAGCTTCACCCGAAAGCACATCACTGGAATTGAACCACTCGGAGAAACCTTACTTAGATATACATATCTTTGCCCGAAAAGTATTCATTCTTAGTCAGGGGCTTTTCATTGCTCGGAAATATATCTCTCGGCAGCAAACCATTCGGAAACAGCCTTGCCCGACAAGTGTTCATTCACTCGGAGACACCCTTACTCAACAAATGCTCTTCAGAAGTTCAGAGTGTTTTTCATTCATAATCAACTCACTCGGGAATCTTCCTTTCGAAAACAATTTTGTCCAAAAAAAGGCACTTGTCCCCAAATCCAGTCCCTGCTTCAATCGGTAATCCTTCACTCGGACGTATATCTTTGGGCGGTATTTATTCAAATTCAGTTCCTTTTTCACTCAGTGGCTGCAACCGAGAATCTTCCACTCAGATTTATCTTCAACCGGAAAGTATTCGTTCAAGGTCAGCCATTTTTCACTTGTAGTGGCTTTAACCGGAAACAACCCACTCGGAGACGTATCAGTCGGAGAGATCCTACTCGGACATCTGTCAGTCGGAGACATCCTACTCGGGCATGACCATTCAGAGCCTTTTTTCTCGTTCGGAAACAAACTCCCTCATAAGCAGCCCACTCAAAAACCTGTCAGTCGGAGACATCCTACTCGGATATGACCATCCAGAGCCTTTTCTCGTTCGGAAATAACTCCCTCAGAAGCAGCCCACTCGGAAATCATTATTCGGACACATGGGAATTAAAAGAGTCTTTACCCGAGAGGTATAGTCAGAACCTTTTCTTCGTTTGGAAGTAACTCCCACACTTGAAGCCCACTCGGAAATGCCTTGAAAGAGATGCTGCCCGAAAGAGGCTCATTCGAGATCAGAGATTTTCTGCACTCGGAAATACATCTCTCGGCAACACACCACTCGGAGACATCCTTGCCTGACAAGTGTTCATTCATAGTCAGGGGCTTCTTTTGCTCGGAAATACATCTTTTCCGAAACACACCCCTCGGAAACATCCTTTCCCGAAAAGCCCCCTGGAATCAGCCATTTGTGTTGATGCATTCGAGGATTGTTCCTTCTGAAAGCACTCATCCAAAGTCAGAATTTCTTTACTCAGAGGCAACTCCCTCAGAAGCAGCTCACTCGGAAACGACTCAATCGGAGACATTCCACTCGGCAACATCTCACTCGGAGACAACCACTCAGAAATGACTCACTAGAATACATTCCACTTGGAAATTATCATTTTGAGTCATTCCACTCGGAAATGACTCACTAGGAGACATTCCACTCGGAAATTATCATTCTGAGTCATTCTACTCAGAAATGATCATTCGGAGATGAAGAGGTGTTCACAATGAGTTAAAGCCTTATTTTCGTTGAGCGCCATGAAGTGTAGGGATTCATGGTTTATGCTAAGTCCTACTTGTGTACTTCGGTACTTGAGCGCCATGAAGGGTAGGGATTCATGGTATATGCTAACAGTGTTATCAATGGCGGATGGCGGTTCATGGCGGTGAGCCAAAAAAATGCCATAAAGGTTATGGCGGATGCCATGGCGGTCATGATAAAAACTCTATAATATGCAGAAATATCATTCAAAAACACTGCAGAATGAAAAACTAAGCAAGACTAACATAATAACTCAACTAAAATTATACCATAACAATGTAAAACATCACATAACTAATTAACAAAAGGTTCAAAACAATAATCATCAACAACTACAACTAAAATGTTTAAAACAAACACGGTATAGACTATAAATAGAAACTAATCTTCCTCCCCAACCCCAACATAGTCATTGTCTTCATTCCCATTGTCATCTTCTAAGAGAAATCCCTCATCATCCTCATCTTTGGAATCCTCCAAATTCAACCCAGTTTCATTTTCCTCTTCACTCTCACTATCTTCCTCAAATTCAGGTTCTTCTTCAATTAATATCTCTTTTCCCTTGGATGATGAAGCCACCTTCTTCTTCTTGTTAGACCTGATAGCAATAACAGCACTTGAAGGTTCCGTTCTCTTCTTAGTTTTCTGCCTGGTATATACTCTAGGCTCTCCAACTCCTGAAGCTACATAAACAGTTCCCCAATCCAATGTATTGTCATCCTCAAAGACCAAATCAGCTGCACCATCATTGTTGTCATCATCCATTTCCCCAACAAGCCATTCATTACACTCATCTATGTCATTGAGTGAGATTGGATCAATTTCATCTCTAATATTGTATCTCTTTGCAAGAGTTTGGTTGTATTTGACATAAACCAAGTCATGCAACTTCTTGTGATCCAACCTGTTTCTTTTCTTTGAATGGATCTACATATAATCAAAATTATTATAATTAGTAAACTTCTAAAGTTTAAAGATAGATGAGATAAGAGTTGAGTCAATTACTTGCTCAAACACACTCCAATTGCGCTCACACCCAGATGCGCTGCATGTCAAACTAAGTATCTTGATGGCAAGTTGTTGCAAGTTTGGTGTTGTATGTCCATACATCCGCCACCATTGAGCTACAAAAACAGTATTTGGGAAGAGATTTAGAAGTGAAAATTTAAATATAATTTACTAAAAAGTAAATTAGTAATTAGATTCTCACCAGGAGCAATGGTTTTCCTTTGTTTCCGTGCAAACTCGCATCCAAACAAACCACTACCGTCCTTATAGATTGGAAGCTCAGTGAGGATCTTTTGCTGCACATCTTGACTTGGCACCAACCTCTTGATGCAATCATACAACCCGGTTGTAACCTCTAAATCATATTCAATTCTCGGGTTGGAATAATAAAACTCCGGATTTAGATAATGACCAGCTGCATACAATGGTTGGTGAAGTTGGCAACTCCATCTACGATCAATAATTTTAAACACATCCTTGTATTTGTTTTCATCTTTGTTAAAGGCTTTCATGATGGCCTCCTTTGCCTTATCCATTACCTCATAGATGTATCCCATGGCTGGTTTCCTTTCCCCATCCACAAGTCGAAGTACTCGAACAAGAGGTGCCATAACTTTAAGGGTAAAGACCACATTCTTCCAAAAATTAGGCATTAGAACAACCTGTGTTGCTTGCTTCCCCTTGGCTTCCTTACTTAACTTGTTTTTCATCCATTCATCAGAGGTAAACATCTTCCTCAAGTTCCCTTTTTGTTGATGAAGCCTTTCTAATGAAAGAAAGGAGGTGGCAAATCTGGTGACTGCATGTCTCACTAACTCCTTCCCGTCAGTGAAACGCCTCAATAAACTAAGGGTACTAGAATGGGCATAGATAAAACCAACAACAGCTATCCCCCTCTGAATTGTCTTCTTGACCAATGGAAGCTTTCCAATATCTTCAAGCATCAAATCTATACAGTGTGCAGCGCAAGGGGTCCAATAAAGGTGTGGCCTCTTCTCTTGTAACTTCTTCCCGGCTGAAACATAGTTTGAACCATTATCTGTGATTATTTGCACAACCTTGTTCTCTCCAATCTCCTCCACTATAGAGTCAAGCAACTCAAACAGTTTGTCACCGGTCTTCACAAATGGTGATCCATCAACAGACTTCATAAACATAGTCCCTGCAGGTGAATTAACCAAAAAATTAATCAAACACCGCTGCTTCCTATCAGTCCATGCATCGGACATTATAGAACAACCGTGCTTTGCCCATTGCTCCTTGTGGTCTTTTAAAAGATTATTGGTGTGCTTCAACTCTTTGTTTAACAATTTAACTCGCATGTCATGGTAACTAGGAGCTTTTAAATTTTTTCCATAAGCACCAACGGCATCAAGCATGTCTTAGAAGGCTGAAGATTTGATTAGGTTGAATGACAACCCGGATGTGTACCAAAATCGGGCTATCATTTGGTGAACCCTTTCCTTCGCTTCCTTGTCACAATGATCTCGGATGCTAGCTTGCCTTAACCTCTCCTTCTTTCTTCTATCAATGGCAAGTTCAGGTTTCCTACAAAACAAGTCCATAGGCCCCTTCTTAGGAATCTTCTTTGAAGCACTAGAAGTGCCTGAAGAAGGGAGCAAATATTCATTTTCTCCTTCATCCTCCTCACTTTCAGCATATCCTGTGTTTTCAAGATCTAGATCTCTGACATTGAAACTTTCAGTAGTTTCACCCCTAGCTTTCTCTTCTGCATATTTAAGAAGTTCCTCTTTCACTTCCGGTGGACATTTTGTACAAGCCTTAACATTTCCCTTCTTTCCGGTTAGATGTTGCTTGGCTCGGGTAATCCCTCCTTTCATAATCTTCCCACAAAAATTACAAAGAGTGGTGTTGGTGTCCGTTTCCGTAAGGGTACGGACATATTTCCAACCGGGATCGCTTCTATTTTTTGAGGATTGTGTTGAAGCAGATTCAGTGGCCATCTGGACTGATTAGCTACTGCAAGGATTTAATTGTTTCACTAAAATGATAATAAAAAAACAAAAAAGTGAAACTCAATTGAAATAAAAAATTGTCAAGAACTGAAAAAATTTATAATGTAGTATTAAACTTAAAACTGAAACTTTGAAAGAACAAAAACATGATACAGTTATGCTACAAATGCTACTGTTCACAAAAAAAAAAAATAAACTATGCTGTAATGCTGGAAATGAATGCTTTGTTGTTCTCAAAAAAATTACAGCAATGTTAAAATTAATAAACTCAAATAATGAAACTAAGAAAATATTATTTTATGCTGTGTAATGCTGTTCACAAAAAAAATATAAAATAGTGAAACTAGAAATGCTGTTCATAGAGAGAAGAGAGAAGCAAATAAAAAAATAATGGACCACGGACAGAGAGAAGCAACAGAGAAGAGAAAAGAGACAGAGAAGAGAGAAGAAACAGAGAATGAAACTAAAAAGAAGAAACAGAGAAGAGATGGCATGGCAGAAACAAAGAAGAAACAGAGGAGAGATAGCATGGCAGCAGAACAAAGAAGAAACAGAGATGGCACAGCAGAACAAGGAAAAGAAAACGAACCTACAAACAGAGAGAAGAACAGAGGAGAAAAGGGGACGTCAGAGAAGACGACCAGTACGCCGGAGAAGACAAACCAGTACGCCGGAGATGAACCAGCACGCCGGAGAAGGAGACCCAAGCGCCGGAGGGGGTGGAATCGCGCTGGAGAAGAAGAGTCGAGCGCCGGAGAGGGGGAAATCTCGTCGGAGAAGAAGACCCGATCGCCGGAGGGTGCTAAAACGCCTTGGAAACCGCCGGGAACGAATCGGAAATGGAGGGAGAACTGGGAAACGGAAGTGGCTGCTCTGTTTTAGGGCTTTCTTCTTCATTTTGAGCGAAACCCGAAAGGTTTGGGCTCTCGGGTCGAAAACCGGGTCGACGGCCCAAAACCTTTTTTTTTTCCTTTTCTCTCCCATTTCCGCCATGGCCCGCCAGCGACCGATATGGCGCCTTGCCCATGGCGGCGCCATGGCGGCGCCATAAAAATCCGAAACGCCATGACCCTTTCATATCGGGCCGCTCAATTTCCGCCACGCCATAGCGCCATGGCGGCGCCATGGCTGATTTTTGACAACACTGTATGCTAAGTCCTACTTGTGTACTTTGGTACTTGAGCGCTATAAAGGGTAGGGATTCGTGGCATTATGCTAAATCCTACTTGTGTCTCTATGAGACTTTTTACTGCAGTATTCCCACTAAATCAAAATGGATCCAGCATGACATCATTTAACTAAATTAAAGATTATTAAATGTAAATGACCTTGTTTGGCATATTCATCATGTCATAATTGTTTGTTGATTGTGTTTGTGTAATTTTACTTATTTTATATTTTATCTCACTCTTACATTATTTTTACAGTGCACGCTTCACAGAATGACGAGTGGTGCAATTAATGAAGTTTTTATGTTTTATTGCTTGGACTTTGATTTCATTTGAGATTTAATGTGTTGTAATAATATTATGTACCTCGTACTGATATCTTATTTATCGTTTTCGCTATGTAAATGTATTATGTTTTATTCGTTCACGACTAGTATGCATGATAATATTCCGCATTTATCAATTTTTACATGATCTCAGAATTTAAATTACGAATTTCAAAATGATTCTTTAAACACGAAAAATTTATTTCAAAAATTTGGGTTAATTAATTGGAATATGTAATTTGGGTTTTGGGTGTCACAGCATGTGACATCCTGGCGCTGTTGAGGGCGGGGAGTGATCGCCAGTGCATGGGCACGGACAAGGAGTGGCTCCTGGCAGGCTTCCAGCGGGGAATGTGACATCCCGGACACTGTTGAGGGCGGGGAGTGATCGCCGGTGCATAGGCACGGACAAGGAACGGTTCCTGACAGGCTTCTAGTGGGAGGGACACATGGACGAACTGAATACATACCAGAATGAGAGGGATCCAAAGACTGTATAGGTATAGGACTATACAGTCGAGGATAGCTTAAAGGAATGAATTCGTACTACCTATACCAACAAATGCATTAGCCTTTTTGGTAGCCTATCACTTAAGAACTCCAAAGTTAGGCATGCTTAACTTGGAGTAATTCTGGGATGGGTGACCTCCTGGGAAGTTCTCAGGAAGTGTGTGAGTGACGACAAAAGCACATTGGAAAAGTCTCCTGTGGGTCTGTGGGGAGAGTCGTTCATTCCTGAAAAGCGGCCGGGGTGTTACAATGGTATCAGAGCCTAGCCTTTCCTAGTACGGTATAGTTCGGGGACGAACCAGGCGGAAGTTGGTGGGCATGTGACATCCCGGCGCTGTTGGGGGCGGGGAATGATCGTCGGTGCATGGGCACAGACAAGGAGCGGCTCCTGGCAGGCTTCCAGCGGGGAATGTGACATCCCGAGCATTGTTGAGGGCGGGGAGTGATCGCCGGTGCATAGGCACGGACAAGGAGCGGTTCCTGGCAGGCTTCCAATGGGAGGGACACATGGACGAACCGAATACATACCAGAATGAGAGGGATCCAAAGACTGTATAGGTATAGGACTATACAGTTGAGAATAGCTTAAAGGAATGAATTCGTACTACCTATACCAACAATGCGTTAGCCTTTTCGGTAGCCTATCACTTAAGAACTCCAAAGTTAAGCGTGCTTAACTTGGAGTAATTTTGGGATGGGTGACCTCCTAGGAAGTTCTCAGGAAGTGTGTGAGTGACGATAAAAGCACATTGGAAAGGTCTCGTGTGGGTTTGTGGGGAGAGTCGTTCATTCCTGAAAAGCGGCCGGGGTGTTGCAGTGGTATCAGAGCCTAGCCTCTCCTAGTACGGTATGGTTCAGGGACGAACCAGGTGGAAGTTGGTGGGCATGTGACACCCCGGCTCTGTAAAGGGCGGGGAGTGATCGCCGGTGCATGGGCACGGACAAGGAGCGGCTCCTGGCAGGCTTCCAGTAGGAATGTGACATCCCGGGCACTGTTGGGGGCGGGGAGTGATCGTCGGTGCATAGGCACGGACAAGGAGCGGCTCCTGGCAGGCTTCCAGTGGGAGGGACACATGGACGAACCGAATACATACCAGAATGAGAGGGATCCAAAGACTGTATAGGTATGGGACTATACAGTCGAGGATAGCTTAACAGAATGAATTCGTACTACCTATACCAACAAATGTATGAGCCTTTTCGGTAGCCTATCACTTAAGAACTCCAAAGTTAAGCGTGCTTAACTTGGAGTAATTCTGGGATGGGTGACCTCCTGGGAGGTTCTCAGGAAGTGTGTGAGTAACGACAAAAGCACATTGGAAAGGTCTCGTGTGGGTCCACCAATGTGACACCCAAAACCCAAATTACATATTCCAATTAGTTAACCCAAATTTTTGAAATAAATTTTTCACGTTTAAAGAATCATTTTGAAATTCATAATTTAAATTCTGAGGTAACGTAAAAATTGATAAATGCGGAATATTATCATGGATACTAGTCGTGAACGAATAAAACATAATACATTTACATATCGAAAACGATAAATAAGATTGCAGTACGAGGTACATAATATTATTACAACACATTAAATCTCAAATAAAATCAAAGTCCAAGCAATAAAACATAAAAACTTTATTAATTGCACCACTCGTCATTCTGTGAAGCGTGCACTGTAAAAATAATGTAAGAGTAAGATAAAATATAGAATAAATATAAAATAAGTAAAATTACACAAACACAATCAACAAACAATTATGATATGATGAATATGCCAAACAAGATCATTTACATTTAATAATCTTTAATTTAGTTAAATGATGTCATGCTGGATCCATTTTGATTTAGTGGGAATACTATAGTAAAAAGTCTCATAGAGACACAAGTAGGACTTAGCATAATGCAACGAATCCCTACCCTTCGTAACGCTCAAGTACCAAAGTACACAAGTAGGACTTAGCATATACCATGAATCCCTACTCTTCATGGCGCTCAAGTACCGAAGTACACAAGTAGGACGTAGCATAAACCATGAATCCCTACACTTCATGGCGCTCAACGAAAATAAGGCTTTAACTCATCATAGAGTAAACCCCCCACCAGGGCCGGCAATCATGGAACCCTTAAATTCCATGGTGCGTCCAAATGCTTATGATGCATGAATGCCTTTAATTCTCTTTATCAATTTAACATACCATGATATCAATACTTCTATAATCACTTGAAGGCCATAAGTCCTCAAAGGACACATCACATATATCAATTCTCAAAATCATGGATTTACAATTCAACAACATATCTCAATAAACCACAAGGCATTCATGTATACATTAATTTAGTCATTCATAATTATTCATCACAAATATATACTGTATGACATCCATAGGACACTCAATAACATCCATAATAATCAATAATCCCTCAATAATTCATAAATAAATCATTACCCCCATGGAAAATATCATTTTCATCCATAATAATCATCATAGGTAAATTTCAGAAATTTACAACAGCAACATACATTAGTAACAAGACCATAACATGAGCAAATCAAATCCTTTTTAAGTAATTCCACTTTTTGTAGTTCCATAACAAAATTATCTACAACATTCATGAAGACCACAATTTTAAATTCCAAACAGAAACATCACATAATCACATAATAGTCAATAGGTTATCATTTTTCATTATCACCAATTGCTGGAAAATTTACTGGTTTGGAAATCTTTAGTAAATTAGCTATAACTCATGGTATAAAAATAATTTTTGAATGAGACTAAGTTTTGTGTTTCAATAATTTCATTATCTATAATTTTTATGAAGACCAAAAATTCCAAATCCAAACAGAAATATCACAAATTCATATTATACTAAACTATCTCAAAGAAAGTAACAAAACATACATATGTTAGTAAATTCAACGTTTCTGGAGCTATAAAAATAATTTTGGCATGAGACCAGTTCTAAATTACTCATAACACAAATATATAAAACCTTTATGAAGACACTAAACACCAATTCTCATCACAAAATTCCCAGTTTTAAAAATACAAGTAGTGATTCATGTCAACAGATTTTTAGCATGAACATACTTCTATATTTTAGGTATAACTAGAGCTAAAGATATCCTTTTAACTTGAAACCACTTTCTATAGATCCATAAGATAAATATCTACAACTTTTATGAAGACATCAAAGTCTAAATATATATGTATAATTCCCATAATATTAATATTTACACAAAATAGAAGGTACATATTCCAGAACAGACATACTGTAGTATTTTGACTATAACTCATGCTATACATATCCACATCAGTTGGTTCAAGTCTCAAAATTCATATAACAAAAATATATACAACTTTTATGAAGAATTCAAAGTCAAATTCACACATTTTCAGCTTCGAAATTAAGTAACAAGTTATGAAAATAAATTTGGAAATCCTAGAATAGCATATAATTCTACCCATTCCATATTTATTCACAACCCTATCCTCTCTTACCTTAATGGAGGTTTCTAATGTGGTTGAAAGTGTTGTATTATTATCCTGGCTTCAGATCAAGAGTGAACTTAATGGATAAAATGAAAGAAAATAAGAGAGAGACTTCACTAACTTTAGCTTGTTCTAAGAATTCAGACTTGGGAACAAGATGTAGTGTTAATTTAATGATGTAAATGACAAGTGAGGGATAAGCTTTTCATAATAGAATTATAGTGGGATGTTAGGTGCATTAATTGTGGTGATAATGGAGGTTTTAGGTGAGAAAAATGGGCTGGATTGTTGACCATTTCCGCAGCCTACATAATGTAGATTGTTTGATTAAAGTAAATATCAATTCTGACACTGTTTAGGTTTTTTTGGGCATATCTCTCTCATATCTTAATGGATTTTAACAAATTTAGTCTTGTTGGAAAGATAAGAGAACGAGAAACAACTTGATAGTTTACCACTTTTTCAAATTCGGACTCTAACTAGGCATTAAAATATGTACAAGATGATATGATTGAAGTAAAATAATAATTCTAACACTGTTTCGGTATTTTGGGCATATCTCTCTCATATCTTAATAGATTTTAACAAATTTGGTCTTGTTGGAAAGCTAAGAAAAAGAGGAACAAATTTTTAACTGACCACATTTCCAAATTCGGACTCTAACTAATAATTAAAATGTGTACAAGATGACACAGTTTGAGTGGAGTATGTGGTAATTTGATGAGAGTAATTGGAAAAGCCAAAGAAATTAATAACTAAGAAAATAGGTAATAAGTTATTTGATTAACTTTTACCTAAGGTATAAAGTTAAAATTATTTACCATGGTAAAAGGTTAAATTGAAGATGTTGTCCTAACCAAAATTTATGTAGAAAGTTGAGATAAAATGAATAATATCATTGATGGTCTAAATCAAAATGATTATACATGAGAATAAAGTTTTTAGGATGTTACAACATCATCATTTGAATTCGTAGGGTCAACAATTTGCCATCTATTACCATTTTAAAAGGGTCAATTCCCTCCTAGGAAATCGGCACAGACGGGTTTAAGATTGTAACTTGCTCACGACATAATTCAAAAGTAAGCACATATTTTTTGGAGACCTCCCTATAGCAAACCAATATGAGCCTTCGCCTCTGACATATCTGTTTAATGCTTTAATTCTAAAGCTTCAAAATCTTTTCGAGAGGTGGTGAACGTTCCTCGAGCCTCTTGCAGAAACACCTTGATATCCTTCTTCTTCAGAGATAGTTCCTATTGAGAATCCTCAACCACACCTAACTTTCTCTCCCGAAATTTAGAATTCTACTTGGCAATAGCAAGTTTGGATTTAGCAAACGCCTACCCTGACTGAGCAATCTCCAAACCCTTCTCTGTCTGTACCATTGTCCTTCAGCTTGGACATTCCTTTAACCGCCTCTTAGGCTTCCCAAAGCTAAGTGGTTAAAGCTTTCTTCTCCTTATTTAAACTTCGTAACGACTTCTCCTAAGTGATGCAGTAGTCATCCATGTTTCGACTCATAGAGGCTACACGGAGACTAAACATCTTCATGGCTTGACATATCACCATTGGACTCGATGCCATGTATTTATTTTTATCTTCCTCAAACAACACAGCCCGGTCCACAAACCTGGGGATCAGAAAACGGGCATCCCAAAGTGCGCGAGCAGGGTTGCGATCCATGTTTAGACTTTGATTCATGAACACTTCCCATAAACGATCAGAATCCTCCATCTGACTTGGTAAAGGTGCAGTAATCTTCTCTGCATCAATGGGGTAGCTAGAAACCTTGTTTTAAGGAGTAAGAGAAACGTCCACCGACTCAGGACTCTTAGACACCACAATCACATTTGTCTGAGGGTCAGGTACAATATGAGCAAAAGGTTGAATAGAAGGTTGAGTAGAACGTTGTGTAGGTCTGGCACCAGAAACCATAGATTCTTTTTGTGGACGTTGTTTTTGACGACCCGCTTCTCGAGACGTGACCCTGACTAAGGGGAAACAACCGTAACAACTGTGGAGATGGGGACACCATCGGGGATCAAGCCGGATGGGGCAGAAGACGGAGTCCCCCTTGCGAAGACGCCACCCGGAGCAGTGGTAGAGGGAGCCCTTTGGAGTCCTTACCTCGTGTAGTGCTACCTAATATCCTTAAGGGACATCTCGTAAAGAGCCATATCACCTGCACATAAGGACACATCAGCAAAAGTACAGTAAGAAAATAAACAAATATTGCAGAGAAAGCCCACACTTACGTATCCAAACATCTAGGGCATATGGGCCGGAAGACAAAGTAATCAGCCCCTGAGATCTGAAATATAATCCCATATCCTCAACGTGCATCCTCTCATTCAGCAAGTGATAGGTCATCCCAAGATACTCGAAACTGAACTGGAGCACGGGTCCATTATAGGAAACATGGGGCGACCATTGGGATAATGGAGGAAATCTACTCCAGGAAAATCCAAACTTACTCAGATCGTGAAAAATCAACTTTTGAAGTTCTTATAAAATTTATTGAAGGCCCGTATCATGTGATAGGTAGAGATTCCATTTAGAGAAACCCACCCAACAGACACCCCCACTTTAGGAATCTTCGCATTGAAAAAGTAAAACAAGAATGGGACAAAGAGAGTGCGAACAAAGTGCTCGCATGGGACTTCGAAGGCTTTCATAAAAGCCCACTCATTGGGATAGAGCTGAGTAGGGGAAATATTCAAAGCATTTAAAAGTTGATGAAAGGAAAAGACAGGTGAAGACGGGAAAAAAAGTCTCGTAAGCGAAAGTAAAATCTAATTCACTAAGGTCTATAGGGGAGTGACAAACCCGATCTGTGGGTGAACAATATGCACATTCTATGTTAGGTGCTAAAACAAAATGGTTAAATGCTCATTTTCCCATAACTTAGCAATGAACTTCTCACTTTTAAGGGATGAAGGCATTGACAAAACCTCATCCCTCACCTAAGAATACAAAACCCCAACAAGAGCAACCATTAAATTCAAAAAGGAAAGGTGAAATATAAAAGGAAGGGATGAAAATGCTAACCCGTTAAATGAACGAGAATAAAGAAAACAAAAGATGTTTTGAAGAAAGACAAGCCTGGAAGCGTACCAATGGAGGATCAACAGAGAAACAACAAAAACACAGAAATAGTATAAGTAAAAAGAAAAAAGAAATGAAGAAAGAGGAAAGCTTTATAGGGACAGTCACAACCTTTCAGATTAACAGATCCAATGGCGAGGTGGGGGTCATAAGTCACAAGCAAAGGTCGTGATCTTCCAAATGACACCAACTTCAAAAAAGTGTAATTCCCATTTATGACAATGCATCGTATCCCCAAAACGTACATTTAATGGCCTAGGGGTACAGAAACGTCGCAAATCATTAAGGTCACACATAGGTGACTTTACGGGGAAACGAAACAGTGGTTACCAACCCTCACACACATGGCGCACGAAGACTAGCGAAGACTCATCCAACATAATAACATGCCCTGCTTATGCATGATAAACCCTTCAGATTCCTATTGAATCTGTGTCTATCAAGGAAGACTCAACTTGAATAAGTTATGTGGCTCAGATTGTAGTCTCTCCACTCGGATAAGTTGCGTGGCTCAAATTTTAGTCTCTCTACTTGGATAAGCTACGTGGCTCGGATTTTAGTCTCTCTACCTAGATAAGTTACATGGCTCAGATTTCAGTCTTTCCACTCAGATAAGTTATATGGCTCAAATGTTAGTTTTTCCACTCAAATTTTTAGTCGCTCAGCTCGATCTTGCACTCAGCGCTTGTGACTAAAGGGCTCTTATTCCCCCCTCCCCCTGAGCCTGAGGGGGCCCCATGACTCCTCACTCCTTTATTTTAGCATACATGTACCCCCATGACCTCACTAGAAATGGTTGTCACTACCTGATGGGCGTGGGCCCGAAGTTAACTGCTCCTTCTTACGTAGCTCATTGTATAAACACGACTTATAGGCCCTCATTGTAAATTAAGTGACATCTAAGTAAATATATCTTGACTCTTAAAGAATATTACCCTAAGTTTTATATGTATTCTAGCTTAGTGTAAACAAGGAACATTGTTCATATTCTAAGAATGAGCATGATACTTTCCTCAAAAACTCTCCACATTAAATTTCAAAGGAGACAATTCCCTATCATGGTGTCATTTGTAATGACAATAAATAAGTCTTAAGGGCAAACTCTTTTAAATGTTGGATTGTATCTACCATAACCAGTCTTTACACATGGCCAATTATATGTTGCATTGTCAAGAGTGAGATCAAGAAAGGGTCTAAGAATCCTACTTGAAAACTATGATGATATTTCTCCAAACTACACCATCAATGTTGTGTAGGGAAATATTCTTTAAGTTGTCTTAGTATGTATTTTTTGCATTATATAAAATCTTGTATCAATAGTGTTTTTCTAAAAGCATGTATAAAATCTTATAATAATTTTGCTTCATTTTAGTTTTTTATCAACATGGAAATCCATCGATCAAGTATCATCAAAGGTATGCTCATATTATCGTCTTTTTATATGAAAAAGAAGAATTATTTTTTTAGGATATGAATGATTGATGTGAATGTCTTCTTATCATATGATACAAAAGTTACCCCCAACATTTTCTTTAATACAACATCGTGCTTTACCTTTCATTATATTGTCACACATTTCACAATTCAAGCATCACAAATACAAGATTTGTACCAGGTATGTGATAAAGAAAAATACATTTGGATTGCATTACTTTACTGTTCAAAGGTTAAATCATGATATCAAATGGTGTTTGTCCACCAAACATCCTTTTATTGAAGTAGAGAATCATCAAAATGGTTGTAGTCATTACCTATATGAACAAATTTTAGAATTTCTTTAAACATCTATTTTTGTCTTCCTATCAATGAACCCATAATACAATACATTTACATGCTTATTCTCCTTTATTAGATAATGTGTAACTTGTTGATTATTTTTTTACTATATTATTTTTTGTTATCACAATAACTTATTAATGTTTCATATTCCTTTAATGAATCAAATGTTCTACCAACGATATATCATCTAAACTGAATGATTAACTTAAATATTTCTGCATCAATATTTTTAAGTGTGTCAAAAAAATTTACCATGCAATGGGTTCTAAAACTAGTTATTAATATATAATGTGTGAGGTAATAGATGGTGTACCCATTTAAAAATATTGTAGAAGACTTACAATTGGGCCCAGCTAAAACGTAGAGAATATTGGGCTTACGAGTAGTTGAGCCCAAATTGGATGAAGAAAAACAAACGGGTGGAGAGAGCTGCGTGATTTACCAAAACAAAAGGAGCTGCGTGAGGTTAACGCTTGAAACTTGAAACCCTTTCCTTTCAATATAAACCCTTGGTTTCTCTTCTCACGCTCCTAAACCTTCTATTCTTCTTCTCTAATAAACATGGTACGATCTTTCTTTCTCTTTGTGATTTCGGTGTTTTGAATTCATTCATTCACTCATGTTTGATTTGAGTTGATTTATCTTTCAGGCTTTGCCCAATCAGCAAACGGTTGATTACCCTAGTTTCAAACTCGTCATCGTCGGTGATGGCGGCACAGGTCCTTTTCTATTTTTTGTTTTTCCGATTACGCCTCTTTCGTCACGATCTAGCTTTTCAGCTTCAACATTTTTTCATTTCTTCAGGAAAGACAACATTCGTCAAGAGGCATCTTACTGGAGAATTCGAAAAGAAATATGAACGTAAGACAACAACTTTTTATTTATTAGCTATTACCTATCAGGGTTAGTGTTCTGCGATTAACGTGTTCACCTTTTTGGTATCCGAAACAGCAACAATTGGTGTCGAAGTTCATCCATTGGATTTTTTCACCAACTGTGGCAAGATTCGATTCTATTGCTGGGATACTGCCGGACAAGAGAAATTCGGTGGTCTTCGAGATGGTTATTAGTAAGTCAGTTGAAGCTCTTGTTTTCTATGATGTCGTAGTTTTCTGTCATCAGTTTGCAATAAGTATAGTTGATTGGGTTTGTGATGACACTTAACATTATTTACTGGTTGTAACAACTCTGCATGCAAATTACTTGCTTTCGTAGTGTCCTTATTTCTGTAAGGATGATTAGGGATGGACCGACGGGGTGCACGTAGGGAGGGAAAGTTTTCGTTTTCTATATATATATTCCCTAATTTGATAATATTCTTAAAGGAAGGGAGACGAAAATGATAGATTTGCATAAATTTAATCTCCTATTTTTTTAATGAACACTATCTAACTGTTAAGTTATTTATTTTGTGGTTTTTCTAATATGGGCCTCAGGGCACATTTTAAGAAATCAAAAAATGAAAAGTCTCCTCCTAGTTCTCCTACCTTCTTCTCTCCTAATATATTCTCTAATCTTATAAAACGTCTTGTTCCATCCTCTTCTCTTCTAAGCACTGCTCCTCCATATACGTATCTAGCATTAAAGAGTTTCTGTGAAATATTTAATTTTTTTCATTGGGAATGTGTGTGTAAGCCTTTTGATTCTGCCATGATACAATATTTCTAGTCCCTTTGATATTTCTTTTGGCACCTGTTCCACTCTTTTTAATGTTTGTTAAATGCTGTGTTTTATGTTGCAGTATCCATGGGCAATGTGCAATTATAATGTTTGATGTTACTGCTCGATTAACGTACAAAAATGTCCCTACCTGGCATCGTGATCTTTGTCGGTTAGTAATTGAAATCCTCCAATCGTTTTTGGCTTTTTAGAATCTAATTATTTGGCGCCATGTTTACATTACATTGTGTGTACTTTGTGCCAATTTCTTTTTTCAGGGTCTGTGAAAACATCCCAATTGTTCTTTGTGGTAACAAGGTTGATGTGAAGAACAGGCAGGTGAAGGCAAAGCAGGTTACTTTCCATAGGAAGAAGAATTTGCAGTACTATGAGATATCTGCTAAGAGCAACTATAACTTTGAGAAGCCTTTCTTGTACCTTGCCAGGAAACTAGCAGGGTAGGTTCTGCTAGTCTCTAATTCTACATTAGTAAGAAACATAAAACTCTTGAATACATTTCAACTTATGTTTTGCTACTTGTGTCAATTTTGCAGCGATCCTAACTTGCACTTTGTAGAATCTCCTGCATTGGCTCCACCAGAAGTTCAAATTGATTTAGCTGCACAACAACAGTAAGCTATATTTTGTGGACCGAATTACTTCTATCTCTAATTATCTGTTATGCTGTGTGATGATTTCGTGCATGATAAAAACACAGATTGTTGAATTACGAAGATCAAACTTCAAAGAATTGTTTCGAGAATTAAAAATATTTTTAGTGTTCACATCAGTTGAATTATTTTTTTAGAATCCCTTTAATTTATGTGTCCTGGACTTTTGCAGGCATGAAGCTGAGCTTGCTGCAGCTGCTAGCCAGCCCCTTCCTGACGATGATGATGATGCATTTGAGTAGGATTTGTGCTGTTGTGGGTCATCTTTTCTAAGTTACTGGTATTTGTGTATGCTGCAGTATAACTAAATATGTTTTGAGTTGGACTTCAGGGTTTAAATTCAATCATTGTGAGATGTTTTACTGAAATTGAAAATCTCAATAGTTAGCCATTTGGGATTTGCGTAGGGGTACTCATTGCGTTTGGGTTGTCTGTGTGACCCTTGTCAACGAGAAACATTGCGTATATGATGAGTTTGTCCTTCTATCTTGAAACGATTTGGTTGATTTTCTATCTTTCGAAAAACTGAATAAATAAACAGGACTTGATATTTCCACGGAATAAAGGTCATAATCTCCTAAATAAATTAAAATTTTCACCCAGTATACAATAATTGTATGCACTTCGATTTTTTAAGAATCTTTTGGCTGCTAGGACAAATGGATTTAATACTCGTTTCAATTTAAAAGGCCTTTTAAAGATAGAAAAGTTATTCCTGGCGGTTCATCCCAGTGTAGTGATTTTTACAATGTTACTCACCTTTGTATTGCTTAAACATTCAAAGATAGCGCTTGTGGTGGTTGGTGAATGGTATCTGCCACTTCATGTGATGGTTAAATGCATCTAACAGTCGAAAATGACGCTGTAGAAAACTGTTTTACCTTTATGAACACCTTCGAGTTCTAAGGCTCGAAGATGTAGTTGTATTGAAGGTTGGTAGAAAAACGTTGCTTATAAGTATTTCAGTAATCTGATTCTACTTTGGACATGTGTCTTTGAGAGTAACAAAGGGGTAGAATAAGTTTTATTGGCGCGTCCAATGTACGGAAAAGGTCTTAGGAGACCCTCTTAAGCATTTATGCCTCTAAAGAAAATGTTTATCAAACCTCTGAATTTATTGATTTTTTTTAGTTTTTACATTGTGTATATATAATACGAAAGATAAGTAAAATAATCATATCTTAATCCTAGATAGTTAGATATTTAGATTACAACATATTGATTATATCTTACAATATTTAAAACTCTCAAGTCTATTGAGAATCTAGCATATGAAGAGTATTTTTAGATTAAATCTTTATTGAAATAGGGGTGAGTTGAGGTCGAGTCATTACATTGTATCGATGGGTCATGTTAAGTGTGGTCCGTGATGAGTCAGTTTATTTAATCTTATTTTGGTCCAAATAGACGGGCTTGCCCATGGTCCTAGTGTAGTTGCTACATTTAGTCTTCTTTTGGTTCCAATAAAGGAGCTTGTCCTTCTTAAGAACTTGATCTAGACCCCTTCTAGGGGTAGAGGGAACATAGCCTACCAATGATAAGTCTTATTCAAGACGAAGAGATATTGTAAATTGATTTAGAAGGTACTAAAGATTGCCAGACTTGTTGTTCAAGACTAGTTTTGGTTAAGTTGTTGCCTTATTAAAATCATTACTAGGGAAACACAGTGAGAAAAAACTATAGTGAATATGAAAATAGCATAAAACATAGGTAATAACATGTAATCCCTTCATAAATTAACTTGTTTCCATGCTCCAACTAAGTAGTTGGAGGTTGAGAAATGTATGAACGATGTCAATATTGCCTCGTTAAAGTGGGGGGAAAATCATAGCAAAGGAAAAAAATGTAGTACATAATTTTTCTCCCTCTTATTCAGGTGGTGATACACAATGCCTCTGTAAACCGATTCGCTCTCATGTAGTGAGTTGAAAAGGAGGGTCAAACTTCAAGGAAAAAAAGCAATACTGTGGACCGATGTTGGGATCTTGGCAAGTGTACGATATTCTGTTATGATTTTGTTAAGTATTCAAGTATCGTATCCCCAATGAATTGTATAATAATCAATAAAATAACAATATATGCTTATAAATTCACTACAAAGTTATATACAATATATTCACAAGTGTTTATTGTTAACGGAGGATGTTGTTATGGTGATAAAAGCACAAAAACAAAGGTAAATATAAACTAAAACATTGGGATTAGGTTTCACTGTTCTTCCACTCTAGCATATGTTATCCTACCTAATACAATTGCATAATTCAAACATGATGAGGACATGTCCTCATCATGTTAGACATTATTTTGATAGGTTTTGGGCCTTGCATGGTCAATGGGACACATTGGGCCTTGTACTTTCATTTTTGGGTCTTGTATTTGGCCACTTTCTTTAGCTTTTGACCTTTTAGGCCTAAGGAAGAATGGGAAGCCCAAAGTTACCTAGCTTGGCCACCACTCCACCTTGCCTATATAAAGGCCATACCTCATTTGTAACCATTAACTTTGATTTTGAGATGAATACACTTTTAGTGTTTTGTGAGTAGTTGAGATTTTCTCCTCTCCTTTAGGCTAGACAAAGTTCTAATATTCTTCAAGTTCTTATCACTAAGTGACCATCCCTAGAGTGGTGAGCTAGAGACTTATCCAAGTCCATTGGTGGTGTCGCCCAAAATCCATTCCATCCTTCCATCACCATGTTCATCTTCCATGCTTCCGATCTTAGTTCTTGGTCTTATGGCAACCTTCCTCCAAGATTTAGAGAAAGATAACTAAATCCATCCTTCTTCCTATATCAGGGGCTTTAGGCACAAGAGTAATTAAGGTCTCATTAGCAGTAGGAATGGAACCATCTTTAAAGAATTCTCGAACAACTAATCAAACCTCATACTTAATAGATTCCTAATGAGTTTGTTATAAAAAAAACCATTAAGTTCGCCTGGGCTAGGAGCCTTCAAATGGTTAAGAGCAAAAACATTTATTAATCTCCTCATCAAGGACCGGTTTCATGTCTCTACTTCCTTCAAATGCATGTAGCTTTGTCAATTTTGGACAATATTGCTAACTTCCACATTCGAGTCTAGCCAAGCACCATTTTATAGTGTATGGATTCAGTTCCTTACCCTTTGCTGAAGGATTAAAGCATATAAAAAGTGGTCCCTCTTGAGTCATTTAACTATGGACCTTTAGGCCACATAATTTCCTATTTTTTCTACAAATCAAATTCTTTTAATTAATTCAAGAATTCGGTTATCATGCTCCCAAATACTAGATTTCTAAATGCACCCCAATTCTCTTTGGAGGAGGGAAATCTCCTCACATGTCTTCTTAAAAGTCTTGGTATTAAGTTGTTAAGTTCTGGTACAAAAGCTTGCACAAGCTAGAAACTGGTCCCACTCTTTCTCTTTAACTTCAACTTTGGCCTAACCTTCCTACACTTTGTTTTGGCAATATGTTTATTCCACATGGCCTCATATTTGAAAAAACAGCTACTTAGCTTCCTCCGGATGAAATCTAGAAGCAATGGAGAATGATCAAAAAAGATGACAAGTAATGTCAAGGTTATAAAGTGAGGAAAGGTAACCCTGCATCTCTAATTGGTAAACACTTTATCCAATTTTTCTTTTGTAACCAAACCTTCCTTAGAATTGCTAGTCCAAGTGAAGAAACAACTTTGATTGGAAAATCAAGGAGATTATAGTCATCAACAAAGCCCTTAAAGAAGTTCATTTTGTACTCAGATTGAGGGTGTTTACCTCTTTTTTCAAATTGTGTAGTACCTCATTAAAGACCCACACCACACAAAGCTCTCTCCCAATAGAGCCACAAAGACCAGAAATGAAATTTTAAAACCTTCTTCTATCAATAAAAACCAGATGGGAGTAAACAAATAAACCTAAGACAAATAAGGCAACTATTTTAAAAAGTATTTCCACTAAGATGAACATTTTACAGCTGCTTCTAACATCAACAATAACAAACTGATTCTTTGTCAAACCCCCTTGAAAGGCCATCAACTTTGACTGTAAACATATCACTAAAACCTAGCTCATTCTATATAATAGTGAATACCTTCCTAAGTAGAATGTTGATTTTGAGTAATCATAAGATCATCTTCTCCAGGTAACAATCTTTGTCTTCCTCCATTTCATGTTCAATTTGGTCCTTCCCTAGAACTATTTGAGTTATTTTCTTCAACGGTCCGACCATGTTCTCCAAGTGTCATCATCTTCTTTATTGTAGTTGGACAAGGTTGGGGAAAGTTTTGGTCATTCCCCATATAATAGAGGTAGCCAACATGGTATCCTCTAATAGGGGATAGACATAGGAATACCCCTTATAAGAGAAATAAGGATATCACCTTTCATCATATTAAGGTGTTGTGGGGTAGGTCAGGTACCTTATCATCCATTTTAGTGGGGTCTAGAGGGTGTAGGCACTGCTCCTATCATCATGGGGAGAAAAACACTTGTACAAGAGAAATGTAGGCCTTAATTAAAGTTTTTTTCAAGCCTTATGCACAAAACATCTTCTCAAATTACCTGTTTACCTTTATCTTTAAGGATTTTTTTTCTCTCCTCTACGAACTATATCCTCCTATATTGTTTTAGCTTTAAGGTTATTCTATTTTGTTCCCCAGTATTGTCTACCCAACCTTAAGATGAGCACTTTGGTGAGGCAATCCTTATATGAGAGCCAAACCTTTCAAGATTAGGGAAGAAAGCAAATTTCATCTTTAATTTCTCAGGTTTTCTAAAGGTCTTGCTCTATGATTCCACATTTATAACAAAGGCCTTGTGGCCTTTCATATTTGACATAAGCAGAAGTATCAGTGTCTTTTTCCTTTAATATAAGGAACCCATTATAAATATGTTTAGTGGTGCCTATCTTAACCTGAACCGTGATGTAGTTCCTAAGCAGCACTTCATCCACCAATGGGTTTCCATGTCCATTACCCCACCCACTATGCTATTAAGTTTAACATCACTTCCAATAGACATATATCCCATAAGCAAATTGTGTATATAAACCCAAAAAGAAATTATAAAAAATCAAATTGACACAGGCACACCTAAAGAGGAAGTTTGGAGACTCAACAGGAACCCCATGACATGCCATGGACTCATCTTGTATATTCTTTGAGCTTGAGCAAAACATTTCCAAATACTAACAAAGATATTAGCCCCAAAATCAAAGACTTGAAAAGATCTCAAATCCTTCCAAAAGGTTTCAAACACTATGAACTGCATTTCTAGTCAGAACTTTGGAGATATATTTTTTTCCAACCCAAGTTTTATTGGCTAACTCTTTAACTCTTTAATATTTGACTCTAACTACACAACTCCCTCTTCCACACCACCTGACTCTACCACCTTTTCCAGGGTTACTTTAGAAGAAGACCTCGTTTAAGAAGGAAACACAAATAAATAAACAAACCACAAGGAATACCAACGAACAAGCAGTAAGTTGAGACAAAACAAGAAGCTAGAAAAACTAGATAAATGATAACAAAAAAAAAAGGAAAACCAGGTGAGACCAAAGACCTAAGATAAAGACATAAGACACAAAACACAAAACAAAGAAAGGTTAAACATAAAACAAATATGAACAGGACAAGAAAGAAGAAGGCATAAAGAGACTAAGATGACATCTAGAATAAAGACACTAAAGAGGGAAAAGAGACTAGATGATTAAAGTAAGAAAACTAACCTCTACCAAGGAGGGAAATGACAGGGACCCAAGGGAAAGACCAAACAAAAACCAAGGAAACCAAACTCTACCATGAAGGGCAAATGGGAACACAAAGAAAAGACCAAACAAAGAGCAAAAGAAACAAGACCAAGAAAGACACAACAGTGTCACTCTCCACAACAAGACATCATGCAACCCCAACCAGTAACAACTCCCAATGATTAAGTGTTCTCTACAATGAGGGGAAAAGACTCTTCCATATGAGAAAGAGAGGGAGATTAAATGAAATAAATTTAACATTGAAATTTAGGTTAGACTTCTAGATATATTGGAATGGTTGTGAATGGACAATAATTTATTCTAAGTCAAGTTATAATCAGGAGCAATCCAATAACTGAGAATGAAAACAGTAGTTGAATCAATGTTCCTATTACATAAGAAGGATATCATCTACAACACAATGAAGAGTTTATTACAAACTCATGTGACTTTTTTTGACCTACAATTTCTTCTTTTCCATTTTTGAAAAATGAAAAAATTATTCTCTTGATGTAAAATGTTGTTTACGAATAAAAAAAATTTATTTATTGATGTCTTATAGCATTGGTAACTATTAGTATTTGTTGTTATAAATGGAAATTGAATAAAGAGTTGACACTTGTACTCAACTAGGTATATTATACCTGTTAGCTTCTTCTTTAGCATAAAGCTTGAAACAATTTATGTTGAGTAAATCTTCTAAGTCGTCCCTCATTTAGGTGTGATCAAACAATTAAGTCCTCAAACTTTTTAATTATACTTGTTGTCTCTGTCTTTACCCCCGTTAAACAGATAGTTTTTGTCGTTACTAACCGCTACGAAGACGTCCAAATCTTGTTACGTGGCAAGTTTATTAACATATGTATTACCAGTCAAAAGGTAAACAATGTTGTTACTTCCCCTTTTTCCTATCTCTGTCACAAACCCTAGCATCTCCAACCTTCCTCAACCATGGTTGAAAGAACCTAGCGTGCTAGCAGGTCTTCATAGGCATCATTGTTTGCCAAACTTAAGAAATAATCCTTTGTGGGTGCAATTATAGAGATCCACGAATAATCCAAGTCTCATAAATCGATTCCAATCTGGGATGACAATTCTAGAACTCCCCGAACTATAGGACATAAGTTTATGGTTAACAAGTTCATCCAATCTCCTTCTTAAAAGCTCTGAATATATATTTGTTAATTTATTGTTGGTTGATGAAATAAATGTTACAAAACCAACATTGTAATTTTTTTTACATGGATTTGGTTGATGATGATGAATGGAGTGACACACTGATCGGCAAACTAACAGGTAGAAGAGTCTTTGGAAAGGTTTACTATAGCTATACAGGGTATTCAATCCATAGCGGTTATTAAAACAAGGCTTGGGAAATGCAAGATTTAGATGCACTCCCAATTTAAGATTTTTATGGACATTAAAGCAAAGATGAAGACCTTTAACATAACTAATTATAACGACCTAACTGCAATCCCAATTTAAGAAGCTTTTTATGGACATAAAAATGTTTGTTGTTTTCATGATAGGGGTCATGTTGAAAATGTATTAGATGTTTAGATATTTTAGTTAATATGATATGATGCAAAAATGTATTGTAACGGTGGTTTAATGGTGTTAGTTAATGTGACATTACTTTTAGGTAATTGAGTCTAATATAATTTCTATTTTGACCAATGTAAATGGTTAATTTGCAGGACTACTTTTCTCGTTCTCTTAATTAACCTGTTGAATTTACTAAATCTCAATGTATAGTTTAAAATAACAACCTTATCACATAATTAATCATAACAACCTAACCACATTAAATTAGACCATAATGTCAAATTCATATATCATTTAGTCTCATAAAGCAACAAATTAAAACCAAAATACATCATATATGAATACCACCTAACTACTAGCCAACAAGCTTGGTTACTAGCTAATCATTAAGTAACAAATACTAGTCATAACTAAGCTTCATTAATCCAAAAACAAAGCAACATAAAAGTGTCCATTACAACCATGTTTACCCTCATTTCTTCTTCAATTCTAAGCATCAATAAAGGTCATTGAACCAGGTCTTCTTAGGTTGAGCTTCTTCCTCACGTTACCCATTGTGTTCCCTTGTGCTGGCACCTTCAATGGACTAGCCAGCCTTAGAATCCTCCTATTTGGTGTGATAAATTGGTCTTGACTTGTTGCTAGTTGAGACGGGGCAGCTTCGGTGACCTATTGAAAGGCAATGGTAAGTGTTCATTGTTGAGCCCTTGAAGCTTTTCCTTTTCCCCCTTTTTTTTTGTTGGCTGATACTCTTCAGCTCTTTTCTTTTTTGTAATTGAACAAGTAACCTTAGTGTGCTGCACTTGAAATCTTTCAACTTCCTTTTCATTTTACCATCGATTACTCTTTTGAAGCTTTTCCCCAAACCTTTCATCTTTGCTTCTAAGGCCTCCAAGCTATCCTCTCCATCACTAGGGGGAACCAGTGGTATGTACTCAATTGCCTCCCAAAACTCATCCTACAACAAATTCAATGTGGTGTTAATATATTACATCATAAGTATGTAATGTATTTCTCGGTAAAAATATATCCTGGTACATAGCACGTAACCAGTTATTGACATCTCCTTAATGGTCAATAATGGCAAAAGCCTACCTATGGACTAGGGAGAAGAGATCAAAGACCACCTTGTATAATTAAATCTAACTATCCAATCACACCTAAGGGACAACCTAGGAGGTTTACCCCCTTTATATTATAAAAACCTCAAAGTGAAAAGTTGATACTCATACTCAACATTCAATATATTAAATATTAACACAAACTTGCTTTAATGCCCCTTGTTTACCAAAAAGACCCAATATTAACACAATCACTTCAACGTCACAAAATCGTCAATAAGTGCCTCATTAGATCACTGAATATTATTAGTCCCCTAGCTACGTAACGCTTAGTTAGCTTAACTATGTAACGCTTAACTTCACACATCGATCAAAATTATTAATGGCAAATAAACTGCTGATACATGAAAATTGACAGGGCTAAAATAAAATACACATTCTTGTTAGACTTGCATCCTGTGTATATACTAAAGCCACTATCATTGAGACCACATCCATTTCAAACAAGTAGGGAAGATTATCCTTTATTTAAGCTTCAATACCAGCTTTTGATGAACTACTACAAACCTCACTTCTTCATTAACGCCCTAAAAAATTGCAGTCGCTTTTCTTCTGCACAATTGAATCAAAAAAGAAGGAAATAGGTGTCATGGAACATGAGTTAGTCCATCAAATCCAATGTGGACATCAAAACAATATTCCAGCCTCACATTCAAACCGAATAAGGTAGAAGCCCAAGACAATGTCAGCTACAACACGAAAGAATTGAAAAACTTCGAAAATTGAATTCTTAAGGCTAGAGTTTAGGTATTCTGAAGTAGATATTTGTTGATATTAAAAGAATAATAATGATGTCCATAACAACGCTACACCCACATTGCATGATAAGAACTAACTCAAGTATATGCACAAAATGAAAAAGGGTATCACATCACCACTGGAATGATTATGCGAGATAGTTAATCTCTAGACTAAAAGATAAATTTCAAAATAAAACAATATTAAGGAAATCGTGATTAATTCTTATTTACACACTTCCAAATGCATGTTAATATATGTATACATTCTTAAGTAGATATCTGTTGATATTGAAAGAATAATAATGATGTCCATAACAACGCTACACCAACATTGCATGATAAGAACTAACTCAAGTATATGCACAAAATGAAAAAGGGTATCACATCACCACTGGAATGATTATGCAAGATAGTTAATCTCTAGACTAAAAGATAAATTTCAAAATAAAACAATTTTAAGGAAATCGTGATTAATTCTTATTTACACACTTCCAAATGCATGTTATTATATGTATACATTCTCACACAAAAGGAGAAAGATACATACAGGGAGAGATAAAAAGAGAAACGAAAGATCCAAGAAGTGCAAAAATATAATTAAAACAATAATATAAAACATTTCATAATTTATTGAATAATTTGGCAATACAATTTATATAAGTCAATATAAAACTTATGAACTTTTTCCTTTTTGTCCCTACCAACACGTATTTTTCGAAAATAGTAACCCTGTTACAGAGGAAAGGAAACAGTCTTTTCATCCAATCTACTTCCTCCCGTTGAATCATTCAAAACAACATTTATTCTATTTTATCAATATAGTTCCATTCATCTATATTTCAACTTATCCCACGAAAGAACTTCTAGATTAAAGGTATTATAAACATACTCAAATGTTTACAGATTAAAATAATTGCACGCAAACTCAAGCAATTTGAAGTATAAAACTGTCCTCAACATCATATGTTAATCATTCTCCTTTGATACTTAACAATCCATCAAATTCGTGCAGTAAACTCGGCCTTGTTATTATATGTTAATCATCTCTAAATTTAGGAAAATTCAGGTACTACCATTATTCGCACACTTCGCAACATCTTTGAAACCCCGAGATTCTTAAAATAATGGACAAATTGACATTAGATATAACTTCCACTGCATGAGGTGCTCGTTATCGATTGCTTGGCTAATAAAGAAAAATATAAAAATACAAAAGTTTCCACGACAAAATTTGGATAAGTAAATAATCATCTATAATGAATTAACCAAAAAACCAAAACTCGTGTCTGATACTTTCACTTTCACAGCCAATGGACTTGAGACTCAATAATAATGCCTGCAAATCTGCATCTAACTATGCGGGAATCTTGCGCCGAATGTTTTGGCTAATTGGAAAATGCCTGAGTATCAAATTAGGATAAATACATGACCACGCTCATATCCAAAAGGGTATGAATAATATACAGAGCACATACCTATTGAAGGAACGAGTATGACATGCAAGTCAAAAAAGACTTGATCAGCTAATATAACCAGAGACTCATTATCAACGGATATTCAAAACAGGAACGTAAATGAAATTTCTTATATCGTCCTAAACGACTATTTAACTATATCTTTATATAATTTTGGTTTTGAAATTGAGAAATTTGGACTGTTTAATGTAATCGAAGTATCTGCTGAAATTAACCTGAACAACAGATATTACATTGGAACATTTCCACATAGGGAGGAATTGATTTTGGAAGCAAACCAAACAGGTCCTAAAACACAGGAAACTATGTCTTTGCAGTCAAGACGAGTTTATTCGTCAATGACAACGTCATCAACGGACCTAATTATAATAAGTCAACATTCCCATTAACACCACAAACAAAATCAACCGGATACAAGAATAATATAAGATATAAAAACAACATAAATCTAGCCCGAGTGAGAACATAAATAAAAACAATGCTCTCTATACAACTTAAGTTCAACACTTCTCTTGGTCCATAAGAAACAAATAGAACATATCCAAACCAAGAAAATATGGCGCATTGTGAAAATGCTTGATAGTGGAATGGCAAAGGAGAACTCAGGATACCATAAATTATGAATTATAACAAGACAAGACACTTGCATGCATGCACAGGAACAGCTCAAGGAAGAATAGGAAAGGAGCTGGTCATAACATACACCCATGTATCCATGCTCATTCATGTTTGTTTTACAAATCATTAGATTATTAAATTTGGTAAAAGTTTCAGCACAAATTGAAGATTTTTCTTGTGTTTCAAAATCTAATATGGTGGGACAGTAGTGGCACCAAGTGGCTGGCTCCAGACACACTATAGTGGCACAGAAGGATATGGGATGACCACTACACCTTAATTTCTGTATGTAAGTAATGTGTAGTACATGATCAAACGCTAGAAGAGAGGAGAAAAAACTAAATGCTAATCAGCATTTATAATAAAAAGTCATGGTGACATGAGTCTAAATACACAATTGCTATAAATCTAAGACATGATTAACAAATCAATAACATGGGACCATGATGAGCAAAATATGAGAGATGAAACAATGAACAGAACAGAGATGATCAAAGATCTCCAAAAACACAAGAAAAAGAAGCCTGTGGACCTGCAAAAAGATAATAGAGACGGGCCAGCTGGAAGATATGGAAAAGGGAGAACGCAAAGGACAATTTCATGAAGGGAGCGAGAATGGAAAAGGGTACCACAGTAATCACCAAAAACACCTTTGAAAATTAGGAGAAAAAGCAAAAACGGACCCAAAATGAAATTTTTACCCGTTTGATCAGGTGGCCACGGCACCCCTATTGTAGCTGCAATTTGCTGCCATGTCAAACCACAACATAATGGCTGGCACATCAAGGGGAGGCCATGCAACAAGAATCCTGTGAGATTATCTACCCTGATATAACACATTGAAAATTCGGAACATCCAAGCATCATTTGCTTGATAAAATATTAAATCACACTAACACATCAGATGCATATAAATGAAATAAACTGCAATTATCTTAACAAAGGTTACTATAAGATCTTCCATCTGAGGGTGGCATCCAGCTCTTAAGAATGTTCATGTTCTTGCATGATACGACAGTGTCAGTTATAAGCCCTGAAATATACTATATTATTGGAGGACACAAATAATTACAGCAAAAGTAGTCAGAAATTTCTCATCTCTGTAAGAAAATTATTGGTAGATGTCACCAATTAGTTTGCAGAGAGAACAGAAGCAAACCTAGCACCATATTTAGCCATTGGAAGCAAGGCATGCAAGCCCCCTACACTGGCCCTGGCAAATGTAGTTGATTCATCAATAACAATCAAAAGCTGAAAAATATGATGCTACAAACATATACAGGGATACAAATTTATTCAATTCTATCAAGATTTACTACCATAAACTATAATCAAGCATCAGAAGGTAATTAAAAGAAAATAGATGAATCCCTCACAGCTGCAAAAATCTGCAGGTATAAAACTAAGAGCTTATAATGTTTAAAAGGACATTTAGTCACCCTTTAACTACTCAAAAATTAAATAGAGGCAAATAAAGAGAGCATAATAACTTGATATATTCAAGAGTGTAGCAACATAGTTTCCCCAATACAACAATATTAAGAAAGAAAAATGATTCAAAATTATGTACTCTTGTTCAGAACCTAATAAGGATGTACAAAGAATTGCTGTTCCTACGCAAACATTTAAAAGTGCCGACCAACTGAGACCAAGTTTTTTACCTCCGTCAAGTGTTCATCATTTGAAATATTGAGTGAAATACGAAGATTAGTCAATAATTCTTCTTGTTCCCAACTTAAAGAACCAGAGGCGTATATTGCCTCTAGGGTCCTGCGATAAGCTTGTAACTCTAGCCTATGAATTCTTCCTGCTACAACCTCTTCTGGACAACCAGGCCATTCTTTGTCCACATCTCCAACATTTAGAGATTCCGCATCACTACAAAGAGTATCATCATATTGGCAAGGACCTGCTAATGTATCACTGGAAAACTTATTTGTATTACTACCTATTGCACTACAACTGGCGACCGAACTCAGACCACTACAAGAATAAGCAGATTCTTGGATTCTTTCAAGAAAGTGTGGCGTAACATTACAAGGATTTTCATTCCTCATTTCATAATATTGGTTGGTACCTTTACTAAAGGAAGTATGCATGCATTTTTCACCCTTATTATTTTGTGGGTAAGCAATAGCATCTACCTTTTCCAGCCATGAGGCTGCGGGTACTGCTTTGATTCTTTTACACTCACCCATGACAGCCCTCAATTTTGTGGGATAAGCCTCGGTTGGAGAGGATTCATAAGGGGACATTCTCTTCAATGTTGAAGATGAGACCAGACAAGGCAATGTATTGGTTTGCTGAACTTCAGGTTGATCCTTGTAGCTGTTTGAAATCAAATTCCAGCTAGACTTCCCAACTCCAGATCTGCCTGATCCCTGGGAAAAGCACAAGAAATGTAAGGTCAATGCATTTAACATTTTTCAGTAATCATGTTAAAAAAGAAGTATCTCAACTCTCAAGCAATGCCAATACTAATCTTTAAGGGTAAAAATATCCAAATTGATCATATATATCTTTTAACACGAGTGTCTAAGTCACTAAGAAAACTGCCAAAACTTTTAGAATACAAGCTTAAAAAAATAGAAAAGATAAGAAAAGTTAAACAAATTTACCATTGGCAAAACAACCCAATGACCATTCTGCCATGATTGGCGTGCCCTCATGTTTACTCTGTGAACCTGCAACTCCTTGCAAGATACCCACACCTTTGCCAAGTAGAACCCTCCGCCTAAGAACTTCATAACACTAGCAGCTTTCCAGGAACCATCATCATAAACCTCGACGTGATCATTAACAGTCCAACTCTCACTACCTTCAATGTGGGGGGGACATGGCCTGATGGCCTTCCTAGGAACTCTCTCCACACTAGCCTCGCTTGTCGTGCTAGAACCATCATACTGGACACTGTAAGTGTGCCCATTACCAGAAATTATTTGAGCACAACGCCATTCCACACTAAGCCTCTCACCGTTGCCAAGGATCTCCACTTTACTCCCCCTTCTCAATCTCATGGTGACTACTTCAATTCAGATCCAATCCTGTGACATTCATTATCATAAATATATGTTAAGAGATTTTTCACATGCTCAACTCCAAGCAAAACTCTTAACAACATGTGTCAACAACGAAAACAAATCACCACTCGTCAAAAAAGAGCATTAACATTATTAATTTCATAATTTCCCATTTAAAAAAATTTCCGCTGTTATTCTTCGCAATGAGATAACCACAACGAAAATTAGCTACACGGGAAAACAATACAGAATATACCAAGGGATCGGGAAATAGGGAGATATAAAACGAGATTAAATTTCACATCACAAAGGAAATTATCGCGAATCAAAGTAATAAAAGGTTAATTGCGCAGGATTTGAAAAACCAAAACATACATATGCGATCAAATGAAGAAGATGAACACTGACCTTGATCGACGATTCACGATGTAAGATCGCTACAATCTTCGAATCAATCGCGGCGAGTCACTTTTGAAGTTCTCCAAGGGAACGAGAATCGAAACAATGTTGAAATTAGGGTTTCTGAAAATCAATCTATCAAAACAACGTAAGTTTGCAATCGCAATAGATGGGTGCAGAAGGAATAAATACCGTTGAAGAAATGTGGCGGTGGGAATCTGGTGGATGGGCTGAATAGGATTGCGTCGATGGCCCATGGGCCGAATGGTGTTATTTGTATTTTTCAAAAAAAGAAAAAAAAAGAAAAATTTATTTTACCGAAAAAAAAGAAAAAACTTTATTGACAAAAACCAAAAAAAAATATTGCTGACCACAAACAAAATAACAAAATTATTCCTCGACGAAAAAATTTAAATAAATGATTTTTAATATAAAATGTGTTAAAAACCTATGACAATTGAATGAATTTTATCAATTTAAAGACTCGGATCAAATTTGGTAAAACCTTGTACAGCGTTCCATTTTTTTAGGTTTTTCAAAAGAAAAAACTATTTTCAAGTTAAAAGTCGTTTAATAAAATATTTTATAAAAATTTTATTATATTGTACTTCATCTTTTTTTTAATCATATGTTCATTATTGTGAAAAAGATAATGGTTTTTCGAATTTGATAAGTTAAAAAAATTAAAATTTGTATTTAGTCGTTTGATACTTATTAGACCAGATGCATTGAGTATAAATATTTTTTTCTTCATGTAAAACGCTTGGATTTGGAGATAATAAACCAACTTAATTCAAATCCAACATAAATTATTACCTTGTTATTTATTATTTCTTATTTTTAGGTTTTGCTTTTATTTTTGAACTTGTTTATTTTATCGGGATGTTTGAAAAATATTAGTTTAAACAAAATATCTTTTGGAATATTGAATGTAGAACAATAATTTATAAAGATTAAGATACTTTTTATTGAAATTTATATTCAAAAGAATAATTTTTTTGTGTAAATTACATAAACCCCTTTGGTAATATTCTAAAAACCTAAAATTTATTAAAAAATCACATCCTCTCACCTCTTACCTATTAAGTTCAATAAAATATTATAATAGAATTATTCTTAATTTTGGTTAGTTTTTTATAATTACTTATTTTTTGTTGAAAGGAAAAAGAAAAAACTATCCGCATACAAAGATGTTTCTTCACCATTTCATTTCACCTTTCCTTTTTTAGGAAACAGATTGCATTAAGTGGGCTCAAAGGCCCAAGAAGTACAATTCTATAGGCCCTACACCATTTGGACCGAACACAAGCCTGCTTACACTCCATGAGGCAAAATCACACTACACGCCCTTCCCATCTAGCATAGGAAGACACACGAAAAAAAGAACAAAAGAATCCTAACATAGAACCTGAGAAGAAAGAGGGCTTCGTGCCTCCGAATCTAAGGCGTCACGATGGGGGAATCCACTGTTTATCCTGAACAAGGACTTTCATTAGTCGTTCCGGTAGAGATAGCCACTAGTTTCTTTCGAGGTTCTTTGCGGCTGCTAATTGAGCAACAACATGAGTAGCTTCATTGGCCTCTATTATTGCCCAGAGAAAGCCACATAAGCGAAACTTGGTACAAAGAGAGGTAATATCCATATAAGGCTCAATTTCTCGCAATTGGATTTCCCTTTTACAAGCTTTAATTAAATTAAGATTGTCTGATTCCATAACCAACTCTTGAATTTCCAAATTGCATGCAAGGGTCATGGTTTCTCTAATTGTTACAGCTTCCGCTTAAAGAGGAGAAGAAGCCCATAAGGTAGAAGACCGCCCATATAATACATCTCCGTTGTGGAATCTTTCGGCAGACCTTTGATAAATCCCATGGTCGGGTTAGATGATGAATCAAATTATATAATTTTATATTTGTACCTTCCTGGTAGTTAGGGTGACGATAGCATAATGAACCATTCTAAAGATTGATACCTGTTTTCGATCCCCTATGGTCCATTGCCCCGGTTGAAGAAGAATGTCTCTTCCTTGCAATAAGCTCTGCCAAATCCAAAAGTTGTTCCTCTTCTTGGGTTGCTTCATAAATGAAGAGTCTAGAAAGTATTTTCCTTTTATCACTTAGACCCAATTACCTCAAGGTTGTTAACAACCCTCAATGCTTACTTAGCTAGATAGGCCGAATTAAGACTATAGATCTCCTTAAACCCTAAACCTTCTAAATGCTTACTGATAGTGATTATGTTCCACCCTTTTCTAATAGACTCCCTTCTTTCTTATTTCCTTGGCCCACCAAAAATTAGCAATTATAGAGTTGGTGCTTTTAACCAGAGATTTAGGAAATCTGATTAGGGGCATTGTGTATAAAGGAATAGCTTGTAAAATTGCTTTAACTAAGACTTCTTTACCAGTCTGATTCAGTAAATTCTCCTTCCTCTCTTCTATTTTCCTTAGGATTTTCTCTTTAATCCAAGAAAGAGTTTTATTCTTGGACCTGCCCCACTCACTAGGAAACCCAGGATATTTACCAGCATCAATCCATTACTTCATCCGTAGGATAGAATAGACCCTCATTCGTATAGAAGTTGGAACCTGACTACCAAATATGATTCTGATCCGACGTCGTTACCCGGCCCCCAAAGTAATGGATTACAAGCAGTCTATGGTCCTCACCTAGGCCGATGTAGGCCCCCAAAGGACAACACCTCATCCAGAGACAGCACGTCCAGAGGACAGCACCTCATCCAAAGGACAACACCTCATCACACCGGCTGGTTTACAACCCCTTATGACTGGAGTCAGAGCCCCTCTGAGTGGCCTAATGACCGGAGTTAGGGGGCACAGTAACCTACCCAGTCGTAGCCTGCAAGGAACCCATGTGTATGAACCTAATCTAGCACATGAAACGAGACACTACAGTGACACTCCCTCGCTATAAATACAGTTAATACTCTCACAAGCGGTAAGCTCTCTGGTACCCATCTTTTAGACCAGATATAGCTCCAATGTTAGAATTCGAATTAACTTGAGCGTTGGAGTGTATTTGCAGGTACCACCCCCTTTCACCCTCAACGTGATTGTCCGGTGTGAGGAGCTCAAGGAACCACGGTACAACCCAAAGATCATTCGATCTAACAACCCTGATCCTCTAGGACCCCGGTTCCATATTTTCACCTTCTAACACTTCTACTTTGGACCCCGACCAGGGTCCCCTGCTTTGGACCCCGGCTCCTATGGACCCCAGTTCCGGACGAATCAGATTCCAAACTTGGTAATATTATTTTTTTGGCTAGAAGCTTCGGTGTAGATATTGAGAACCTTCAAAATTGTATAGGCTTCGGCCTTTGAAGCCTTAGCAAGTAATATAGAGTCATCTACAAATAAAAGATATGTGTTTAAGACAAGTGGGGGTTAGGAGTATACTAGAAAGGGAGCCCTCCTTCATTGATTTGGATAGTAAACGGGAAAGAGCCTTAGCTGTAAGGATAAATAGGTATGGGGATAGAGTGTCACCCTGCTTAAGGCCCCTTTAAGGTTTGAAAAGTGGACCTTTAGAACCATTAAGATTTGTGCTATATGACATTGTAGTGACCAGATTCATAAAAAGAGAAACCCACTATGATGCAAAACCAAAGGACCTTAAAACCTGACTAAGAAACTCCCAATTAAGCCTATCATAAGCCTTGTTCATATCCAATTTAATGGCCATATACGTTTTGGAACAAGCTGATCTCTCTTTAAAGGAATGGAAAACCTCTTGTCCAACAGTAATATTTTCTTGAATTAATCCATCCTTTATAAAGGTTGATTGATGGTGGGATATTAAATGAGGGAGGAATAGTTTAAGCCTAAGTTGAATAATCTTAGCAATTACTTTAGGGACAAAGTTATAACAACTTATGGGACGAAACTAGGATATATGTTTAAGGACTTTGGGAACAAGAGTGATTAAAGTACTATTAAAGGTATGATGCAGATTTGTAGTATCTAAAAAGTACTTCATAACCTTACAAAATAAGCCTCCTACAATCTCCTAATTTTTAAGATAAAACAGGCCATCAAAACCATCAGGTGCCAAGGGTTGTCCAGGTCAAAATATTTATGGCTGAGTGGCTTGATTAAATTTGAAATTAAAAGAATTGACCATTGGTAGGAGTTGAACCCAATACCTTAATCTAAAACACTACATCTACTACCATTAGGCTACATGTCATTTTTATGGTACAATTGGTAATATTTGTATATAAAGGTTACCTTTTAATATCTTTTGAAGGTATATTTAATTTAATTATTGTTAATAAAATATTTAAAAATATATTTATGTTAATTATTATTAATAAAATATATAAAAACATATTTAATTTAATTATTGCTAAGAGAATGTTTAAAAATATATTTAATTTAATTATTGTTAATAAAAATATTTAAATATGTTCAATTTAATTATTATTAATAAAATATATAAAAATATGCTTAATTTAATTATTATTAATAAAATATTTAAATATATTTTTGAGGTAATGAGAGGATCTAATGGACCCACCCTTACCTCCCATGGTCATGTCATGCAGATTTGTGAGCTCAAGGGAGTGAGTTTCCCTTTTTTCCTAACCAATTCGTTCACAAGGCTCAAGGTCTTCATCCTGCTTCTGTTTTCCTTTACCATCTTCTAGAACTGCTTGAGTGATACATCAGCTATGAGAGACAATTGAAGCTAAGGATTTGGCTTATGCCATTGAAAGATGGGGACCAAATTCGAACCTTCCTTCTTCAAAAACTAATTTTTCTTTTGAGGTTTATCAACTTATAAACTCATGACCAATAATATCACAATTAAAGCACAACCCTTGAAGCTTATCATGTCTAGCTTAAACAGGGATTAATTGACCATTTGGGCCAAGAAAGAACAAACCTGTTGGAAGGGGTAAGAAATATTGATTCTAACTCTGGTTCTTAAAAAACTACATAAGATCATTCCATCGATGATTGGATCCTCCACCTTCATAAGCTCACCAAATTTCTTTCCTAGATTTGTTGCATTGTCCATTGTTAGACACTCTGGAGGAATACTATGCAATTGGACCCAAAAGGTATCGTATTAAAGTCCACCTTGCTTAGAGATAACTTTGATTGGCACACTTGTAAACTCAGCAGGTATCCCATGATATGCCAAGGACTTTTCTCCATAACTTAGGTAGCTTTCTCCACTTCTTTCCACCGGACCATAGTCGTATTCCTACCCATTTTTGTGACCTAAAAATCTCCAAACTGCTTCCAAGAGGCTTCCAAAGTTTTTTGTATAAAAATAAAACCAATAGCTTTAGAAGTCATAAGTTTTCCCATTAAAGTGCTTTTGTATAAATCTATGATCTTTTTTGAGTATTTGATTCAAGCTCCATTATTGCATTATCCTATATCCCAGATTGATTGATATTTTTCAAGATTCTGGCTTTGGATTCATCCATGAGAAACAAGCATAAGAGGAACAACATGAGAAGAAAAAAACCAAGAAGCAAGGGAAATATGGGGGACAAAGGACAGAAATAGGGACGAGACAGAACAAAGTATAAAGGAGGGAAAAAGATACAAAAAAAGGAAGGGCAATGCAAAAGAGAATAAAGGAAGAAGCTAAGAGGAAGGGAAAGAGATTAACGGATACTTAAAGAAAACAAAAGACCAGGATAACTAAAAGTTAGGAAAAGGATAGAGGTCATAAGACAGGCTTAACTTACAGATCAATGAAGGAAATAACCCTCAAGAGGGAAGCCTTTACGTCTAGAGTCTGTGAACCAAAGAAGAGGGTTCTTCCTTTAGAAAAGAGTTCCGTTTTTGGTTTTTTAAAATGTTACTTAACGAGTCAAAAAAGACTCAATAGACCTTGTATCAACTTTCAAATATAAGGGACTAAAAGTATAATTTTGCCCAAAATATCAAATAAAATAAATGTGGCAAATCTGCTTTTCCAATACTAGCCCTTGCGTAAGATACCCTAACATCATAAATTATGCTAGTTTGCCTTGGGGTAGTAGTGTTAGTGAAATTATTTTGGTAAAAAGTCATGTTTCGTTACAATATTTTAAAGACCGGGTTGATGATTGAACCAATAAAGACATTAGTTAATGGTTTATTAGTCCATTATAGTTGAACTGTGATTGAATAAGTAATAATGGAATATGATTTTAATACAATATAATGTACTTTATAGAAAATTAGTAATAAATTAAATTATATACAAATTAAGTTAAATAAAAGTTAAAAATTATATAAAATAGTCATATTACATGTATTATAATATAGAAAACTCGTAATAAATATAAAAATAATAAAACTATATATAAATATTGTAACATCCCTAATATTTTAGAAAAGTTTTAATTGGCAAAAAAATTTTTAATAATTGCCCAACCGGATTTATTAAGACTTTGGAAATTATTATTATTAAAGAAGTAATTACAGATAATTAAATGTTGTAGAAATAAATAAATTTATTTGATTGACTCATTACAAAAGGTTAAATGAAGGGTAATTGGAAGGAAGTAAATTTAGAAATTTCCAATGAAAGTAAAAAGGTAAAAACTTAATTAAAACTCTAAAGAAATTACAAAAGAAAAGGGAGAATGACTATTTTGCCCTTGTGTCTTAAATTTTAATTTCCTTTCTTTCTCCTTCCTCACCTTCACGCGAGTATTCCTTCTTCTTCTTTTCCATAGCTGCCGTGACTTGCATGCACCAGTGGAAGGTCGATCTCGCGCCGAAACTTCGAGATAACTACGTTTTTGAGACCGTAGCTTCGAGGTGAGTCCAATGGGCCTTTTAAATTAAGCTTTCGCATCTCTTTCGTTTTCTCCGTTAAACCGAATGGTCGTGCATGGAGGAATGAGCTTTCGTTTCTTACTCCTCTAGTATGTAGAAGCTTGAAAATGGCTTTTAAAGTAATGAGGATGGTTTAACGTTGACGGGTTTTGCGTTTCGACCTCCGTAGGTAACGAAACAGTCGTCGGAGGACCGAACGGTGAAGTGGGTGTTGATTTCGAACGCAGGACGTTGGACATAGCGTCGAGAGAACGCCAATCTCATCAAGAACGAGTCGTCGGAGCTCGGAATCAAGGTAAGAGGAGTGTTCGGGTTGTAATTAATTGGAATAGATATGTACGGCAGAATTGAGTCATTGAATTAAGCATAGAAATAATGAGAATAAATACTGAACTATAATTGTATGAGTATGTTTGTATGAATGCAAATGGTGTATGAGTCATGATGATTATGAGATTAGAATACTTGATATTATAATGAATTAATGTGTATAGTGGCAATGTGGTGGCGGGCTTGACAAGTAGGTCGCCCAATTGATGAGTTTATGTTTTGTTGCTGGCCACTTGCAATATGATATGAGAAATATGAATATACATGTGTGATTATGTGGTGTAGGATGGCCGACGGTATATATAGCCCCTCGTTTCTGGCTCCTGTGGTGTTTGTGCCCAGTTGAGCTACCCAGTGGTCAAGTAGGACCCAGTGGTTGAGGTGGAGAGTCAAGTAGGACTCAGTGGACCAAGCAGGGTTCACAGGGTGTCAAGTAGGACCCCCAGTTGAAGGCCGATCCTTTTAGTATCCGTATACTAGGCGTCGAATTGATATGAGAGTCAGTTGTGTTATTCGATGCATTGTTAACATTGTGTGATGATATGAATGTGTTTTATGGTAATTGTTGATTGTGATTGGTAAGTTGAGGAAAAAGAATTGGAATTGAATCCATGATTGGTAAGTAGAAGATGAGAACAAGAGGTAAGAATAATGGCATAAACCAGAATTAGCAAATATGTAACTTGTTATTAAATTGTCATTCTATATTAATTATGATACCAAACACTCACCCTTGTTGTTGTTTCTTTAATTTAGTAACCAGTGACAGGGAAGAGGTGGAAGCCCCAGAGATGCGTCAAGAGGAGAATTGATGCCAAGGAGCTAAGGAAATCATGAAATGAACTATATGTGTAATGTGTGTTGTGATTTATGTATGTTGTGCTTGGATGTTGTGTATGCGTGATGAGTTAATTTGGATTGTGTTGAGTCAATTTGGAATACTGTTATCATAGTCATGAATGTGATGGATAGCAAATAGAAACTAAATGTTATTCGATGTATATTGGCATGGAGCCAATGGTAGTGTACTTGATGCATGGACATAAACAAGTTTTGCTTAAGATTGTGAGTTATGAGTGATATACAATATGTGAATTGTCTAATGTTAGATGATTGATGTGCATTTAGTGGAATGGAGTTAGAAGCGAAGTGTATGTTCAATTAAACCCAACTTAATTATATGTTTAGATGTATGTAACTGAGTCAATTAAGCTAAAGGGGTGCATATGAATGTTTAGGTAAGCTAGTTTGTGTAAGTACCACATATTCCTACGCATAAGCTGCATAATTCGCTTGAGCGAATTGGATTGTCGCTCAAGCGAACGTGTCCTGTACCTTCAGTATAGTCACTGGAACAATTTCGCTCAAGCGGTTCTAACTTCGCTTGAGCGATGGATAGGGGAAATGGCTACTGTGTTAATCTCGCTCAAGCGAAGGGAATCCCTGCTCAAGCGAGAGGTGTTTGAGGTATCAGAGGGAGCTACTGGATGTTTTTAGCTTGAGCGGACTGAGTCTCGCTCAAGCGAAGGCCATAGGATTGGATTCTGAAGTGTATTCGCTCAAGCGAGATATACTCGCTCAAGCGATCAAAGATGGAACTAGCTACTGTACATTGTTCGCCCAAGCGTGTGTGTGTGGTTTGAGCAGAAGTGTGAAGTCTAATGCTGGGTTGGTCCTCACTCAGGTGAGTGACTGGTATGATTGTGTTTTGGCCGAGTGTATGGTGAGTAAGTGGGATTCCGAGCGGAATTTTCATTAAGAGTGGGAACCTTAGAAGGTGTGTATAATTCCGAGTGATGTAGTGAATTTTTGAGTAAAATGCCGAGTGGGCCATGTCCAAGGCTGAACCTTTCGAGTGAGAAAGTGTGTATAATTCCGAGTGATGGGTCTCCCAATATGATACCCCGGGTAGTGGTGTCCCGAGTGGAAATCTCCGAGTTCGAAGGAACTCATTCCGAGGGGAGTCCCTCAGTGTATGTAATTCCGAGTGAGAAAAGGCTCGGTCTGGATTATACTTTCCGAATGGAAACCCGAGTGAGTGTGAAGTCAGTTTTTGAGACATTTCGCCGAGTGGAAGACCTATCAGGTGAGAAGTCAGTTTTAGAATGAAATTACCGAGTGAAAGGCTGATTAAGTGATGATTCGGATTTGGAATGAAATTACCGAGTGAAAGGCTGATTAAGAGATGACTTGGATTTGGAATAAGATGCCGAGTGGAAGGCCAAGTGAGAGGCGAGTCAGTTTTGGATTAATTTTAACGAGTAGAAAGCCAAGCAGGATGAGTCGGTTGATTGAATGGCCGAGTGCAAAACCGAGGGATGGGAAAGACGACATCTAGTCGGATTTGCTTAAGCGTATGGGTGCACTCGCTCAAGCGTGACCATGGCTTCAACGAGTCATGTTAGTAATGCCACTGGAGTTAATTCGCTCAAGCGAGACAATCTCGCTCAAGCGAACTAAGGTCTGATATGCATGTATGTTTTCGCTCAAGCGAGAGTATGGCTTGCCCAAGGATGGAATATGAACCTCGCTCGGGCGAGGGGGCACTTCGCTCAAGCGAAGACTCCTGATCTCGCTTAAGCGAGTTGGGGCCTCGCCCAAGCGAGAGGCCCCTGATCCCATTTGTTTTCTCCTTTGGTTCTATTTAAATAAAATTTCTTTTCCCATTTTAATTAATTGATTTAGTTAAGGTTGTTTACTATTTTAAACATGATTAGTGAAACATAAATATTATTTTGAATCGGGACTTAATTAATTATTATTGATTGCGAAAAATTTATTGTAAACTTTACTTGAATGAATAAAAATAAATGTAAATTGACCTAGGATGTCACAAACATTGTATACGATCCTTTCATTTATTTGAAAATATTCTAGAAGAAATTGTTTTTAAAACAAAAAATGGGGATTTTTAAAAAATGAGCTAGTTTAGTCTCGATTTTTAAGATCAATTTTTAATTGATTCTGACCTATTATGAATCGCTCATATTTTTCTACTTGTCCAAACCGATACCCTGACCTATTCTTGGCCAGATTAGTTGAATTGATCAATATGATTTTTACAACATTGATTTATTGTTACATGATCCACTATATATTCAACTATTGCATTTACCTTAGCTTGTAATGAGTAAATTATGACATTTGATACCTTTTCTCCATTGTAATTTTGATCTATCACAGTGATACGTAACTTGTGAAACTAATAAAATTATGGTTTTGCATTAACCAATGTTACTTGTCCCAAGCTTCCTCCACCATCTTTCAAATTTATTGCCTTAGGGTCATGTCACCTCTCTAGATAACCATGCAACTTAAAGCATGCCTCTGAATGTGTTTGTTGTTTCCACAATACGTACATCCAACTTTATCTGTAGTTGACATTTCATCTTTATAGTTGGATTTCTCCTATTCATAGATACAATTTCCACTGTTGTCATTATTATCCTTTCGCTTGTCCTTTTAGATACCATAAATTGTTGTTGTGTGTGTGCTTATGCTTTCAAGCATCACTGTTTGTTTATTATCTTGTTTATAAGTGTGTGCATATATTTCTTCAATAGTCGAGATACAATGAGTAATCATTTATTTTTTCACAACTATAAAATTATCCTTTTCTATTAAGAGATAATTAGAATTTTTTTTAATAAAATTAAGACAAACCCAACTTTTAATTTAAAATTAGTTTTTAGTTGGAAAAAAATATAGAACACCAAATATTTTAAATAAATTTGCAAGGCCCTATTTTCGACTCTAACTTGAAAATAACTTTGAATTCCAAAATAAGGGGAACAAAAATTCAGAACAAAAAGTTGACAAAACCCTAAACATTATTTTTGAACAAATATACTTGTTAAGATAAAAATAAGTTTTGTTTTTATAATCACAAATCAATTTCATATGTCAAATAGGTCAAAGTATAAACACAAAACCATAGCCTTACAACCAACAACAATACACAAACTCACATAAAAACCAACTAATTTACTTGCTGAAGAATTTCTAAAATTAATGAGGATCCTAATACTTCTTACACATTTAGAAACTTAATGATTTGAACAATGTAATATAAATCAAAATAGTACATTGATGATAGGTCTATAGACCTTCATTTACAAGTTTAATCTACCAAAAGCCTTAATTATTAATCCCTGCATGTAATTGAACTTACGAATTGACGTTCACTACTTGTTTTCTTTCAGCACAATTTGTTCTTCTAGCCATCAAAGTATATAGTTTCAATGGAAAGCAAATAATAAGTAACAACTCTTAAATAAATTTAACTACATCTAAAAGCAAAGTATAACAAGCAAATAATTAATTTAATTAGTAAACAAAAATAAAATAATTTTATTTTAAATATTATTAATATTCAACGACTCTAATTTTTAAATAATCTTAATTATTTTCAATAAGAAATTTACATTTTTATTTTCTTAAAGAATATCTCCAACATTTGGGTTAAGCCTCGATCCCACAAGAAAAAACACCCAATGGGGACCTGAGGGACATATGCGTCCATTAGGCCTTTGTTCTTCGGTGAATCATCATCATCATCGGCTAACGTGTTCAACATAGCAGGGACATTTCGGTAACTTCACACTCCAGTAGAAGCCGCTAGGCTCAGCTCTTTTATAAACCATGCCTTTCTAGGTTTTCATTTCTCATCTTCTTGAACAAAACCTTCACCCCCGTGACTCTAGACTCTGGTAAGAGCTTTTAGGGTTCTTCATCTCTTAAGTTCAATTCTCGCAAATCCTGCATAGCGCACGTGTTTCTTCCTTAACTTTCCCTTTTAATCGAAGCTCCGCACTGATCTATCACAATCTCCGTTACTTCGTTCATCCATCCCCGGGAATCTAGCTAGGGTTTAACTTTACCTGTTTAATTCGAACGCTTTTGCACTATATTCATGCTCTTTCTTCAATATTTGCTGTTTTATGTTCAACGGTAGCTTTTCTTATTCGCTATTTGGTTTGATTCTGTGTATAGTGTTCTCTTACCGATCTGGATATCTTAACCATTTCTGAGGTTTTAGTGGAACTTGTTGTTTTTTATCCTCACGATTTCATCATCAACAGTAGTGATTACTGCGATGGGTTTGGCCTGGTTATGAACTGAACCAGTTTCCGCTTCTTTACACTTGTTTTTTGAAGCCCTATTGCGTGAGAACTCTACTGGGTTCACAGGAACACTGTTTGTATTTTGATAATGGAAGAAAACTTGTTGATACTTGATGCCACAGCATAAAACTTTGTTTTTAGATAGGGTCCACGTTTGAAAATTGGACATGAATTAATGTGGGTTTTTGAAAATTTATCCTCTCAACCTTTTAAATGCAGTTGTGTGTCCTCAACATGTAACTATAATTGGTGTTTGGCTCCGGTGATAACTGTTATTTCAGATCAACGAATAAATAAGCGTTTTTAAATGCTTTGTTACTTTAGGTCTTTGGTTATGCCGTTGCTAAGTTTTGGTGAATAACGTAGAGACGATGGCAAGGAAGAAGAATCCCCTGGTGTTTATGGATGTGTCCATCGACGGGGATCCTGTTGAGAGGATGGTCTTTGAGGTAGTTTTTGTTTCCTGTTCTTGTATTTACACTTTATGCTACTAGATTTTGCTATATTCAACCTAATGAGCATCTTACAATTGCAGCTTTTCTATGATGTTGCTCCTAAGACTGCAGAAAACTTTCGTGCATTATGCACAGGTATTATAAATTTTATTTGCATGAGAAATTTCTTTAGTATTAACTTTTGTTCATTGGAAGATTTGTTTTTCTTTTCAAAATTGGCTATATCGGCCTGCCATCAGTTATCTACCAAGTGAAGTTGTAGTTGACTACTTGGACTTGCTTATGTATTTTCCGTGCATGTGCTTTTGGTTTTAAAGTGGGCATTTGCTGAAGATAGTCTACTCTTTGAATAAGCCTTTAATTCTTCTCTCATTGTGTGTTCAGGAGAGAGAGGTATTAGTTCGAATTCTGGAAAATCACTGCACTACAAAGGTTCTTTCTTCCATCAGATCGTAGAAGGTTCCTTTGTGCAGGTATGTTTTTTATTTATTCATATATCTAGATTGTTGCATGGTAGATCTACATATGTCTTCTTGTTGTGGTTGAACATGGCTTAGTAGTGGTCCCCGTTACCCTTGTTTATGCTGTAGGAAACACTGGGCTGATGGTCACGACTGCTTTTCTTGTGATATAGTTTTAAGGTTGTGCCTACTAAGTTGTTCATCCTTGTAATTATAATAAGCTTCATGAAGCCCGTGCCAATACTGTATGCGCCATTGTAGTTTGGTTTTGTGTGGTGTATTAATGGCTACTTTTATCCTTACAGGGTGGAGATTTCATCAATCGAAATGGTATGTATTTTATTGATACACTGCCTCTCTTTAAGTTATGTCCTGTATTTGTTTTTTTGAAGGTTGCAATTTGATACTATATATGTAGTCACTTTCTTTATGTTTTTATTATTTGATCATTCAGTTGTCCGAGTTGCCAGCCTTGTTCCATTTGCATGTTTCCTATGACAATGGTAATTTCTTTTCTAAGTCAATTAGGAACATGATTAACGAAGTTCCTTTACATCAACACAGTTTGGCCTGTTATTGAGTTGGGTTTTAAAGCTATGAGTTGTAATTTGTAATCTTAGATTAGTTTTTGATATTGTGACTATTGGTATTAATATGAATGTAACATGATAATGTGAATATGCTACTTTTTAATTAGCCTTAGTCATTGGGTGCTGTGTTGAAAGTATCTAGCTGATAGAATATCCCACTTCTGACCTTTGTTGGTGTTTCCTGATTTCAAACTGCAACTGTGACTGTTAGTTTAGTCTGAAGTGATGTATTTTTCACCCAAGTTTCCTTGATATGTCGATTTTGCCCCTCTGGTATCATTCTTGATTTTCCTGTAATCACTGCTTGATATTTCCATATGCTTTGCAGGGACTGGTGGAGAAAGCATATATGGTTCAAAGTTCCCTGGTGAGAATTCAGAGTCATGCTCATACACTCAAATTCTGAAACAGGAATTATATATATTAATATCTTATAATTAATGGAGTATGTATCTCTGATTTTTTTTAGACGAGTCACCTAGACTAAAGCATGATGCTCCAGGCCTTCTGTCAATGGCAATTGCAGACCGTGATACTCTTGGTTCTCATTTTAGTATCACTTTGAAAGCTGATCATCATCTTGACAGGTTTGTGTTTGGTTACCTTTTTAGCAGCATTCCACTTCTTACTTGGATGTCCTATTTAAACTGGGGGGCTGAGGGAGCTAAAATACCTGACTGTACAGTTGTTGGACCATTTTGCAGGAAACATGTAGTTTTTGGGAAGCTTGTGCAAGGGCATAATGTATTGAAAAAAATTGAAGACGTGGGTGATGAAGAAGGGCGTCCAGCTGTAACTGTTAAAATCATTAACTGTGGTGAATATAATGAGGGTGAGAATCACTTGTCTTATTTGGAGATTACTTACATTGTACTCCTTATATATAAAATGAAATTATGATTAAATACTGAATAATCTTACTGAGTTTTTGTCTCCAAGTCTGTAAATGATGGAAACATAATGGATTTTATGTTTATTTTTCTTCAATTAAATGCACTGTGTTTGGATCACTTTTCATCTTTAATATACTTCTCCTGATTTTATTATATATATATATATGTATATACTGACAGATGGAAAGAAGGTAAATAAGTCAAAATTTGGAAAAGATGGATCCTCTGAGGCCAATAGCCATGAAACACGGAGGAAGGGAAAGCATAAAAGATCTTCTAAAGACAAACGGAAAAGGAGAAGATACTACTCATCTGAATCTGGGAGTTCTTCAGATTCTGACATGGAATCTTCGGAAACTGATAGTGATTCTGAGTCGGATTTATCCTCATCATCTGACATAAGTTCCTCTAGTGATGACAGGCGAAGAAAGAGAAAGCGATCTAAGAAAGATAAACATCGAAGAGGGAAAAGAAGAGATAAACGCCGTGACAAGAGGCGAAGGAGACGGGATAAGAGATCTAAGCGTAAATCAAGAAGGTATTGAATACTTAATATTGATTAAGCTTGTGATTCTGATTAATGAATTTCATGTTCCAATCATATCTTCATTGCTTTCCTGTTTGTTGAGATGTACTCACAATATTATGTAAAGGTTGGGCTGTGTTATTGTAAATTAATGTTGTGTGTGAATATTTAATGGAAGTGGTATGTTATTTCTCTTGCAGTGTATTTTTTGAATGTTGTTACTTTGTGTAATTAGCTGTATTTGTGTGATTTAATCCATGGACTCTTTCCCCTAGCTCTCTGCTTATCCATGTGAATTGGGATTGCATATAATCTGTCAGTTAGAAATATGCCTGTGGTTGAAACTCTTGTAAATTTGTTCTGAGTTTAATGATCTAATATTGCAATCCATTAGAATTTTTTGGATAATTAATGCAAAGGAGCATCTCAACATGTGTTATTTCTCTTGCAGTGTATTTTTTGAGTGTTGTTACTTTGTGTAATTAGCTGTTTGTTTGATTTAATCCATGCACTCTTTCCCCTAGCTCTCTGCTTATCCACGTGAATTGTGGATTTTGTATAATGTTGTCAGTTAGGAATATGCCTGTGGTTTGAAACTCTCTTAAATTTGTTCTCTGAATTTAATAATCTAATATTGCAATCCATTGGAATTTATAATTGATGCAAAGGAGCATTCCAGTATGTGTTGTTCTTTAGATAATTTAGTACATCATCTGCTCACTTTTTATTGTCATCTCTGAATCTATTGCATGTTAATAGGGAATCAGGCAGTGATTCAGATAGTGAGACTAACAGTGACAGTAGCTCTGAAGATGAAGGTATTGATGCTCAACTTAAAGGGATGAAGCGTAAAGATCATTCTCAGAAAAATGGTAACTTCTGAATTGATTGACTTGTTCCAACGTTTGTAGCTGTACCCTTGTTTGTTGTGTTAAAGGAAATGTCTTTAAGATATTGTACTAGTTTTACTTTTTTCATTCTGTTTAATTCCTTGGGTAATGGGTACCATTTCTTCTTCCTTCTGTATTTTGTAGCAGCTGAATTAAAATCTCCCATGGTCATGGAGAAAGATTTACCTTCTGTACATCAAGAAAAGGAGGAATTGGGAATGCCAGAGAATGAGGATAAGTTCTCAAAGGAGAATGGAGAGCGGCATAGCAATGGCATGGGAGCTGACCATAGATCTGGCAGAAGTGAAGAAAGGCAGCCTGACATGATGGATGATCATTCAGGCAAATCTAGGTCTACTTTCCTCTTTAGTCACACCTCAGTTATTTCTTATGCTTACCATTTCTTCCAGATCTGGTATTTTATTAAAAGTTGATGAGCAGGAGTCGAAGCATGAGTCCTAAGCGATCCATGAGTAAGAGTATGAGTATTAGTCCCAGGAGGAGTGAGAGCAAGAGCCCAAGTGTTACTCCAAAAAGGAGATTGAGCAAAGGTCCGAGTGTTAGTAGAAGCCCTCCTCCATCGCGGAGGAGTCTGAGCAGAAGTCCTGTTAGAAGCATCAGCAGGAGTCCAAGAAGAAGCATGAGTAGAAGCCCAGTGAGGGGCAGGAAGGGGAGAAGCATCAGTAGAAGCCCTGTGAGAACTCGTACTCTTAGAAGTGTCAGTAAGAGTCCTGTAAGATCCCATTCTAGAAGCCAGCGAAGCAGGAGTTCTCCCAGAGGATCATCTAGAAAGACTATCAGCAGAAGCCCTGCAAGGGTGTTAAGAAAGAGTGTAAGCCGCAGTCCAATTAGATCACCTGCAAGAAGCTTAAGCAGAAGCTCTGGCAAGGTCCCTTCAAAGAGAAGCATCAGTCGAAGCCCAGTCAGAGCACCTAGTAGAAGCAATCGCCCCAGTTATTCTAGGAGTCCTAGCCCTGTTCGCAGGACAAGGACACCTCGTGGGAGGAGTATGTCTAGAAGTGTTTCACCTGATGCTTCTCCGAAGCGTATAAGAAGGGGGAGAGGCTTTAGTGAACGGTACTCTTATGCAAGAAGGTATAGAACCCCTTCTCGGTCTCCTGTGAGATCATACCGCTACAATGGTAGAAGTGATCGTGACAGGTAATGTTTGTGTAGTTTCTAATAGATTATACTACTGTTGAGATCGATGGCTGAATGGCTTAAGCATTTGCATTTTCTGTCCTCAGATATTCTAGTTACAGAAGGTATTCCCCTAGGCGTTACAACAGGAGCCCGCCACCACGTGGAAGGACTCCCCCAAGGTTTCTTCTCATACCTTACAATTTTTTCATGTTATGTATTTTGTATTTGATTTGTAATTTCCCATCATGGGTTGTTTAATTGTTGAGATTTTTAATTCTTTTTTAGTTCCTTATGTCAATATTTAGTAACTTATCTTTCATCATGAAATGTTTAATTGTTGAGATTTACCTTACCTATTTTAGTTCCATGTGTTGGACAACTTATTTCTTATCTTGGTTTGTTTTGTTTTTTAAATTTTTAATGCGTATTTGATGAAAACCCGTATGTAGGTATCGAAGCAGGAGGAGCAGGACACCATCTGTTTCACGCAGTCCAAGATATCGAGCGCGTCGATATAGCCCAAGTAGGAGCCCAGTTCGCAGTCGTTCCCCCGCCGAACCATATCGATCACGTCCCTCTCCTCGAGTAGTGAGGCGTGCATCTTCTCAAAGCAGAAGTCCATCAAAATCCAGGTCCAGGTCCAGGTCTTCAGTGGAATCACGATCTCCGGTAAGAGCAAGTAGAGACAGCCGGTCAGGATCGTCCTCCAGAAGCCCAGATGGAAAAAAAGGTTTGGTCTCATATGGTGATGGTTCTCCATACTCAGGCCAAAGATGAATTTCATGATCCCGAGGGATTTTAGATTACTGTAACCTTTAATGAGCCGGAGGCTTCAATTTTTTAACTTCACCTGCTTTGCTTGCTGGAATTATAGACCGCAATGGCGTGTTGAAAGATTCTAGTACTAGAATAAGCTAAACGGTTCTTGTGACGTTAGGATGCGGCCTTAGTTGTGGAGTTATTGCGGTATTTGTTGGAATCGAAGACTTGATGTTGTTGCCCTAGTTATGTCTTCGTTAGGATAAACATTTGAGTTGAATTTATGAAATTATGGCTGGCTTCACTAGACCAGATTTATACTTCTTTCAAAACTCGGGGAGAATTGTGTGACCTCGTTTTTTGTACCTTTCAAAAATCTTCTTTAACAAGTGTTTAATTTTTAAGATAAATGGGAAATTATTTCGTATTTTTTAATTTTTTTAATATTAAAGTTTAAGTTAAAAGTAGTTTGCTAAAATATTTCAGAAGTTTTTTATTTCATTTAAAATTTAATTTGAGGATTAACTTTTGCTGATCTTTTAATTCTTTTACAATTATGAAGAATTATCATTTTCTACATATCTGATCTAATGAGGATTAGATAAATAATCAAATAATTGAAAAGAAATCTAAATGTGAATTTCACATCTTTTGAAAGATTAAACTCCCATTAAAATTATCTTTATAATGATGAATATGACGATTATAATGAATTAATCATGATGTTTTGTTATTGTTATCATTAGTTGTATTCTGTGGTTTGATATTTATCATTATAAGTGCATGTTTTGCAACAAAGTCCATGAGGCTTTGGAATGACCAAGTTGAAGATATTGGGATGGGCAGGCTGGTTGTGGTGGGATTATTAGGTGTTGGGAGATTTCAGAAGCCTTTGTGATGCTGTGGTGGCCCTTAACTCATACACTCGTTGTTAGCCCTTAGCTTCATCATTGTTATTATTACGGCCTTAGGCATCTCCTTAGCTTCAACATAGTTCATGTTTTTATTTTAGCAAAGTTAATAGATGTGCCGGTTTGTATTCTCTTACCCATGTCATTGGAGACGATGGATGTCATGAGTGTTTTGTTTCCATCTAATGTGGCGGTAATGTAATCATGCCTTTTTTGGGTGTTGCGCCCATAATATAATAAAAAAAATTGTGAAAGTTTTCGAATGGATTAAGAGATAATTATATCTATGACAAAATAGTTCTTCATTTTTAGACTTTTAAACTTATTTTCAAGCTTGTTTATTTATTCGAGACGTTTCAAAAAGATGTAAAAATGATATTTCAATCACAATTGAGAAAAATGAGGCGAAAAAAGAATTGAAAAAAATGAAGCTAGAACTATTTAAACATATTTAAACAAACTAATACGTAATTTAATTATTAATATAAACAATAAAATATTCAATAAAAAATTATGGAAAAAATATTTTATAGGGACTAAAATCAAAAAATCCTTATTTTATGGAGACTAAAAATATATTTAAAACTAAATAATTAAAGTATAAGGTAATTTTGAAAATTTCACTAAAAATTTAAAAAGGGATAGGAGCAGTAAATTAATGCCTTATGTTTAGTTGAGTTTGTTTAATTTGATTTTTCTTAAATTCTTTTAACCCAAAAAAAGACATTGCCGATGCTCAAATATGTGTTAGGCTTTAATGGTTCACCCTGTTTGTAATCATTCATGGTTATTGTATCTTATTTAAAATATTATATGTTTAAATTGAAATTAAAATATACCGTAACTTCATAATGCCTATTATATGAAAAAAAATACTTTATTTTAGTTTTAAACCAGTGTATTAACAAATAGGAGAAACAATGATCCATTAATATAACAAATAGGAGAAACAATGATCCATTAATTTGAGACAAGATAAAAATTATTTGTTTAATTGAGAAATATCGTAGAGTTGCATATATTTTAATTTCAATATGAATAGACAAAATTTCAAATAAGATAACTAACCGCTAGGGGTGTTCATCAACCGATTCGGACCGTGAAAAACTACTCAACCGATCCAAAAAAGCCAAAACCGATTAAACTGAAAACCAAAAAACCGAAACCGCAAAAAAATGCGGTTCGGTTCGGTTTTCGGTTCCATCTATGAGAACCGAACTGAACCGAACTGATCCGCAAGTTTTATATTTTAATGTTCTCATTTCATTTAGTCATAACCTCTTTCATTTATTGCTTTATTAATTTGTTTAATTTGGTCTCTATATTTTATTTTGTAATTTTGTTTAAATTGTATGATAACACTTATTTTTAAAAAATTTGTCCAAGTTAGAGGAAGAACAAGAAGACTAAAATCTTGGCTCAAGACTTTTAATATTTCTGTTTTTTACATTGAATCTTATTTAAGTAGTACTTTATTTGTTTTATGTATGAATTTAAATTGTTGAAAACTTGTCTTGTTTTACTTATTAATAATTCTTCCATCATTGAGAACTTAAAATATTCTTTGCATTGCTATAATTATAATGTTCATTTGATTTTATAAAAAAAATATAAAATGAAAAAACCCGCATAAACCGATCCAATTTGAACAGCATTTGATCGGATTGGATCGGATCGGATAGTATCATTCATTTCAATCGAACCACAATTTAATAAAGTGATCAGATTGAATAATATTTTGTCATAAAACCGAACCGATTCAGACCGCGAACACCCTTACTAACCGCTTGTTGGATCATTAAAGCAATAGAAAGCGATCATAGGATGACTCGGATGTGTTGAGACACACGAATGGGACAAAAGTTTTAAGAAATAAATGGAGCATTTTCCAATGTTAATAAAAAATTGAATCATCTACGTTACGTTCTTGTAACTATTGTTCGTAGTCTACCTATTTTATATAGTGTTTCGTTTAGGACAATATTTAAGTTTAATTCTTTATGTATTTTTAAGAAATTTTCATAATTTTTATTAGAATTAGAATTTCATTCTAATAACTCATGAGATAACATATGGATGCTAAAGATTGACATGAATTGTTAAAATGAAACTTTAATTTCATTATGAGAATAATGTAAAAAAATAATCATTTACTATTATTTTCTTTACTATTATTGTTTTATATAGGCAGTGGTCTAATAATGAATCAACAATTTTTTTTATTAAATAATAGAGTTTTATTAACATTAAATATACTTTTCATAAAATTTTACCTGTCCTTAACTTTGATTGATTAATGAAATTGTTTTATAAAAATAAGGAAATGTGTATCATTGCCAATAAAAATTGATTCAATTGGTTAAAGTGAGTGTGTATTATTCATAATACATATTTAAATTACACCGGTATAAAGATTTTATTAATAGATGATATATAAATATATTTATAAATTTTTGTTTAATTTTAAGATATACTAAATGTGAGTCTTCGAACTCAGCCCACTTGAACCTTTATCCATTAGAAGAAAAATTGTACAATTTATGATAAAGCTTTTTTAAATACTCCAAAAGATCATAACTTTGGTGGTTGAAAGTAATGACAGAATACAAATACTTTAGATCAAAAACTTAGAAAAGATGTCAATATCATCTCATGTTTTTTACGCCATTAGTGAATGTCTCTCCTTGGTTCAATCAGAGTCCCGTGAGGCTTGAGAGAAAGCTCTTCAAACTTTGATTTCCATCACCAAAGTTAGTCCCCAAAATAGAGCCATTCAAACATTAGGCAGGCTAACAAATTTTTCCTTGTTAATCCTCCTTAATCTTTTCACTCAATCATGATTTAAAGCAGTCTCTTGCAGAAACGGAAATAATCGATTACCTTAACTCATCATGTTCTCTTGATTCATGCAAATTACTCTCTCCACTAATTTACAGTTTGGCCATGCATGATAAAAATAAGGCCAAATTTGGGGTGGCAGGTACAGTTCAGTTGCTAGGGAAAGCTGTTAAAGAGGCTTATGGTGTTTATGATGCACATAACCTTTTGAGTTCTTCGGCCGAGCCAGTTTAATTCCGTAGAAACTGCACTTTGGTCGTGAAAGCTGGAGCGATTCAAATTTTACTTGGTGTTGTGCAAAGCAATGATAATGAAGACTTCTCTAAGTGTTCTTAGTTTCCTTGTAAGGTTTGAGGAAAGGTTAAATGGTTTGAAGAAAATGGATGACATAATTAAGTCTATGATGAGTGTGTTGAAAGGAAGGTCCTTGTTGAGTAAAGAAGGTGCAATTGATGTCCTCCTTTGCCTCTTTGATGATAGTGAAAGTTCCATTGCAGAGGCTTTGATGTTACCTGAATTCCCTAAAATGGTAATATGGACGCAAATGTTGTTTAACTTTTTTGAGACTGTTACCTTTGTTTCAATTTCTTGTTTTCATTTTCAGTTATGAATTTCCTTTATAACAAATTTCCTTAACATAATTCTAGACTATGAGAAAACTTCTTGATCCGGTCTGGATACCGGCCCCCATTCTTGTGACGTCAGACTGACCTCATATAAGGAAAACCGGTGTCCTGGTTCAACATTACCACACCGGATATCCGTTGTCTGGCCGTCCGTCCTCACTCCACGACAACATCATTCATTTTCTCCATAACGGTTCTATGTTCATTTTTACAGGGTGTTTATATAACTGTTGGCTTTTCAGTCACAGCAAGAGAAGAGTCCCTGATAACTTATCAACGAAGACACTGTTTGTAGTAAAATACGTCACATCAATGGCTTCAGAAAGTAAGTGGGCGTGTCAACAGATTATGCGGAAAAGGTGATTATCCTCTCCTCTCCCTAGAGGATCGTACTCTGATAATTGACCTACCCTCCTGACACATTCTGAAAGTCGAGCCACTTTGATTGACACAATATACACGCAATCAGAGCTAAGGGACCCACCTGCATCCAACGACTCATTTCTCTTACGTTCAACTATAAGAAGCCCATATCAATACACATGCATGGTATCGTTGTTCTATCTCACAATCTACTATTACTTCGCTTAAGTATTCACTGAGTTCATATACTCTTCTAACTTGAGCGTCGGAGAATCTTCGCAGGTGGCACCACCTTTCGCCCCCCTTCAACGCGAAACGTTGGTGTGAAGGATCTCCAGGACAACAAGACCGGCCTCTCCCACTGAGAGACCGGATTAATATATCGGATATACACTGTTCCGGTGTGCAAACCCTAAAAACACCTGCACTCTTATGGCTGGTCCCACACCGGATCCTAGACACCGGTCCAGACCAGTTCATTGGCACGCCCAGTGGGACGCGATAGAGTTATTCCCATTTTCGCAGAAGTTTGGTTGTCACAATAGAAGGTGATGGGAGAGATTTCGTGGAAGGTCACGTGGAGGATGTGACCCATCAACAGGCTGGGAGGAGACTCGTCTTCGAATCCCCTGTAACTCAAACCCGGAGGATGGTGCAAGTGCAGACGCCTGACCCTCGCGATGAGGTTATCAGGCAACTCAGGGAGGAGCTGATGGAGTTGAGACGGGAGAGAGGAGGAGCTGGGGACAGAGTAGTGTCTCATGCAGAGGACGCTCACCATGCATCAGCGAGGGATAGATCTACAACCCTCCAGTATTCGAAGATCCCCACATATGAAGAGAGGGAGCAGACGCAGGACTCTGGTGATAGAGTCAGCACCAGGAGAAGGGAGCAGGTGGTGGTAACTTCAGGGACATACAAGCTCAGTGTCCCTTTCTCAAGAAGGCTGATGAGTATTGTCATCCCAAAACACTTGCAAACAACTCAGCCATTGTCGATCGGGAAGTATAATGGAGAGACCGACCCCACTAAGCATTTGGATGCTTATGTTTATGAAGCTATGTATCTGGGAGCAGACGAAGATGTCATGTGCAGAATGTTCCCAAGGACGTTGACAGAGGAAGCTCTCAGCTGGTTTAAAAGCTTACCCACAGGATCTATAGACTCTTGGGAGGAAATGGCTGCTGCATTCAAAAGCCATTTTGTCATCTCTAGGGATATCCCAAGAACTTCTCACACCCTGGCCCAGATAAGGCAGGGAGAAACTGAAACTCTTAAGGAGTTCCTGAAAAGGTTTTACAAGGAGGCTGCTTTGGTCCCTAACCTCACGGAGGCCATACAACTCCATATTGTAGTGGAAGCTCTTCAGCCTGGTTCAGCCTTTGCCCTATCTTTGGCAAAGAGCCCACCTACAACCTTCGAGGAGTTCCGAAGGAAAGCTTCCAAATATGTGGGCATAGAGATGCATCTAGAGGCAACGGCAACAAGAGTAAAGCCTTCTGCACCCACTCAGCAGCCACGGAGAGAAAAGGAGAGGGTGAGACCTGAGAAACATGCCTTTAGAGGAGACTTTGCGAACGATCGTCCGCATCCACGAGATAGGCGTGTATCATCATTAGACAACTATGCTCCGTTGAACACTAAGCATTCACAAATCATGAGGGAGGTTGGTTGGCCAACTTTGAACGTCTTCGGGATAAGAAAACCAGCCCCAGCCAAGAGGGGTGGTAACCCGCGTAAGTACTGCACTTTCCATGAACAGACAGGGCACAACACTGATGAGTGCAAGGCATTGAAGAATACGGTGGAAACTCTCCTTCGGGAGGGAAAGCTGAAGCAGTATTTGTTTAAAGAGAAATCTGTGGACGAGCCTCAGAGGATGGAGAAAAGGAGTAGAGATCCTGACGACGAAGATGACAATGCACGCAACCCAGCAAGGAAGTTCACTGCGGCTGAGAAGCAGAAGGGTGTAGTGATTGCTGAAGGTGCCCAACAAAGTAACATGCCCCAGCAGCAGAGGCAGGGCAGACGAGAGGTGATTGAGATGATAGCTGGAGGATTTGCGGGAGGAGGAACATCGATCACAGCACGAAAGAATCACCACAGGATGATTCTGTCAGTCCAGGGCAAACCGAGGGATAACCGCCCTTTCAGGGACGGTATGACAGCCCCGACGGTGTCATTTACTGATGATGACTTCGGCCCAACAATTCCAGGAGGTGATGATGCAGTAGTTATTGTGGCCGTCATAGCCAATAAGGATGTCAAGAGGATCCTCGTCGATCAGGGAAGTTCCTGTGATGTTATCTTTTATAATTGTTTCAAACGAATGGGTTTCAGTGATGCAGATTTACAACCCTACACACAAGAACTCACAGCGTTTAATAGAGCCAAGCAACCCACCAAAGGATACCTTGACACTTTGATTTCTTTTGAAGGGGAGCCCGGCGCAAGAACGGTCAAGTCAAGAATTCTAGTGATTGACGTGGAATCCCCGTATAATGGTATCATAGGCCGTCCAACACTGAACGCTATGGAAGCAATTGTATCCACTCCTCACCTCTTGATCAAATTCATTGACAAGGACAACGGTGTGTCCTCTCTCCGTGGTGACCAGGAGATGGCTCGATATTGCTATAACCTGAGCCTCAACATGGTTAAATTGGAAGCATTCAACAAGAAGAGGAAGTTGAACGACGGAGGAACAGCGGCAGGGTCTGTCAGTCTCATTGACCTGGACCCCAGAGCGGAATTGAAGATTGATCCACTCAATCCATCTAAGCCCACACCAGATGGCGGTTCCAGGGATGTTGTATTGGGAGATTCCCCCGAGAAGGTCACGCACATCAATGATAAGCTGGAGTTTGCTTTGGAGCAACGCTTATTAACCCTTTTGCAGGAGTTCAAAGACCTTTTCGTGTGGACAGCAGCGGACATGCCTGGGATGGATCCTGATTTCTGTTGCCACAAGCTTGCAGTGTATCCTGAAACAAGACCGGTAGCCCAGAAGAAAAGGAGATTGGGACCGGAGAAGCAGAGGGCGGCCTGCGAGCAGACAGAGGAGTTATTGAAAGCAGGTTTTATAAGGGAGATACGCTATTCATCTTGGCTTTCTAATGTGGTCATGGTGCAGAAGGCTAACGGCAAATGGAGAATGTGTACAGATTATGTGGATCTTAACCGTTGCTGCCCTAAAGATCCATATCCCCTGCCCAACATCGATCGCATGGTAGATGATTCATCTGGTTACCAATACCTCCGTTTCATGGATGCCTATTCGGGGTACAACCAGATTCCGATGTGGGAGGGAGACCAGGAGAAAACTGCCTTTATCAATGACCGCGGTGTTTTCTGCTACACCGTCATGCCTTTTGGAATGAAGAACGCCGACGCTACCTATCAGCGCATGATTAACAAAGTCTTTGAAGGGATGCATACAAGGCTGGTCGAAGTCTATATTGATGATATCATAGCCAAAACGCCCGCTGGAGGAGACCACATTGAAGATCTACGCCAAGTCTTCACTAGGCTTCGGCAGTACAACATGAGGTTAAACCCTTTAAAGTGCACCTTCGCCGTTCCAGCAGAAAAATTCTTGGGATTTATGTTGACCCAACGAGGCATTGAGGCTAGCCCCGGGAAATGTCAAGCAATCCTGGACATGCAGAGTCCTAAATGTTTGAGGGAGGTCCAATCATTGAATGGGAAAGTGGCTGCTTTAGCTCGTTTCATGCCTAAGATGGCGCACAGGTCCCTCCCCTTGTATAAGGCGTTGAAGAAACACAAGAGTTTTGAATGGGGAGAAGAACAAGAGCAAGCCTTCCAGCAGCTCAAGGCCGTTCTCTCGAGTCCACCAATTCTGGTTAAGCCTGACCCTGGCGAAATGTTAATTTTATACTTAGCAATCTCTGATGAAGCTCTAGGTGTGGCCTTGGTGAAAGAAACCCCTGAAGGGCAGAGACCGGTGTACTTTACTAGTAAAACGTTTCAGGGGGCGGAAGGAAGGTATCAGAAGATTGAGAAAGCTGCCCTGGCAGTTGTGTGGGCGTCACGACGGCTGAGGCCTTATTTCCATGCGCACCCAGTATTGGTGAGAACGGATCTGCCACTCCATTCAGTGCTCAGCAAGCCAGACCTCGCCGGAAGGATGATAAAGTGGTCTATCGAGCTGTCTGAATTTGAAATTTCATATGAGCCTCGAGGAGCCATCAAGGCGCAAGTGTTGGCCGATTTTGTAGTGGAAATGACTGGGGCGGACCCGGCCACCCCTCGAGCGCATTGGACCATCTACGTTGACGGCTCGTCGAACAACAAAGGTTGTGGAGCAGGTGTGGTGGTAGAAAGTGATGACGGTGTGCACCTAGAAATTTCCCTCCGATTCAATTTCAAAACCTCCAACAATCAAGCTGAATACGAAGCATGCTTGGCCGGTCTCCGTGCGGCGATTGACATCAGAGCATCAGCAGTTACACTCTGCAGTGATTCCCAGCTGGTGATTTCACAGATCCAGGGGGAGTACCAGGTGAAGGAACCACAACTTCAATTGTACTTGAATTGTGTTAATGAGTTGAAGGGAAGATTTGAAGTTTTAGAGTTCAAGCATGTGCCCAGGGAAGAAAATACCAGAGCGGACATCTTGTCAAGATTGGCAAGTACAAAGCAACCTGGCAGCACAACAACGGTGGTTCAAAGCACTTTGACATCGCCCAGTATACCTCTGTATCCTTCTCTGAATGCTGTCATGGTGAGCTATCCATATGAGGATTCTTGGGTCATTCCCTATATTCGCTATCTGGCTGATGGTCAACTTCCCACTGACGAGAAGGAAAGGAGACGAGTGAAGAGGGAGCTGCCATATTTTACTATAGTCGATGGTGTTCTCTACAGAAGGGGATTCTCTGTCCCATATCTTTCATGTTTAAGAGAAGACGAAGTTCAAGCGGTCTTGGCTGAGGTGCACGAGGGGCAATGTGGGCACCATGCTGGAGGCCGAAGCCTAATGAGAAAAGTCCTCAGGGCTGGATACTGGTGGCCCACTGTGAAGCAGGATTCCGCAGATTTCGTAAGGAAGTGCGACGCTTGCCAAAAATTCTCCAATCTCCACCATACACCGGCCCAAGAGTTATCTTCATCTGCCGTGCCTTGGCCGTTCTACCAATAGGGCCTTGATATTTTGGGTCCGTTTCCCACTGCGCCAGGAGGTATCAAATACTTGATTGTGGGGGTAGACTATTTCACCAAATAGATCGAGGCAGAACCTGTAGTGCATATCACTTCTGCACGTACAAGACGTTTCATGTACGAGAATATCATAGCTCGGTTCGGGGTGCCAGAGCGGATTGTAACTGACAACGGCACCCAGTTTACAGACAAAAAGTTCACGGATTTGCTTGAAGGGCTGGGGATAATCCAGATATTCTCATCTGTTGAACATCCCCAAACCAATGGACAAGCAGAGGTAGCTAACCGAGAAGTGCTAAAGGGGTTGAAGAAGCGTCTGGGAGAAGCGAAGGGAGGATGGACTGACCAGCTATGCCATGTTTTATGGGCATACCGCACTACGCCTCATTCTTCAACTAACGAATCCCCATACCGGCTGACGTACGGGGTTGAGGCGATGATCCCAGTGGAGTTACAAACAAGATCAGCTCGTGTGGAGTATTTTTCAGCTGAAGATAACAACGCCAACTTGGCATCAGAACTGGACGTCCTCCAGGAGTTAAGGGAAAAGGCTTTCGTCAGAGATCAGGCAATAAAAGCGAAGGCTGCACTCCGGTATAATAAACGTGTCCAGCACAGAGCTTTTAACACCGGAGACCTCGTTCTGAGAAAGGCCAGTGTGGGGAATAAGTTCGCCCACCAAGGAAAGCTAGCACCGACGTGGGAAGGTCCTTATAGAGTTTCGGAGGTGACTGGAAGAGGGTCATACCGGTTGGAAGAACTTGATGGAACTCCAATCCGCAACAAATGGAACACTCAGAACTTACGAGTTTATTACAGCTAGTTGGTAAGACGGCGTGTACTCTTTTTCCTTACTTGAGTTTTTTCCCATTGGGTTTTCTCAAGAAGGTTTTAACGAGGCATGGCCCCAACTACGCTCTTTGTGTAATCTATTTTCAATTTTAATGAGAATACACCTTCACCGCCCTATCATTCTCACTTTTCTTATGTGTTGTGATTTATAGCCGTAGTTTAATACGCATACACCTCAGGACGGATGAACGCAACTACCCATTCTGTAGTTGATGAGATAATTCCTCGAGGAACGGAGGAAGACCCCTCGGGACGGACGATCTCAATCACACAATGTGTGTTTTGACAATGTAACTCCTTGAGGTGGAATGGGTTGTAGGGCTGGTCCTTTTTCAAGGCCACAAACCGAACCTCATTCGAAGACTACATGGGTTGTAGGGCTGGTCCTTTTTCAAGGCCACAAACTGAACCCCATTCGAAGACTACATGGGTTGTAGGGCTGGTCCTTTTTCAAGGCCACAAACCGAACCCCATTCGAAGACTACATGGGTTGTAGGGCTGGTCCTTTTTCAAGGCCACAAACCGAACCCCATTCGAAGACTACATGGGTTGTAGGGCTGGTCCTTTTTCAAGGCCACAAACCGAACCCCATTCGAAGACTACATGGGTTGTAGGGCTGGTCCTTTTTCAAGGCCACAAACCGAACCCCATGCGAAGGCTTGGGCGCAGTAGGCCGGCTCATACAGAAAACCGCGCTGAACCCCGAGTAACGGGCGCAGTAGGTTCAGGATTAGCCCTGATCCAAACCCCGTGTTGAAGGCTTGGATTGTAGGATTGTACCGAACTCCAAGTACGGTTAGTAGGATCGAACCGAACACTGTGTGAAGACTTGAGGAGTAAAACCAAACCGAACCTCAAGAGAAAGGCGTAAAAGCTTACCCTTGTCAAAGCTATACTAAAATTCAAAGGCAATGTCCGTCCTCAGTTGTGGAACATCCACCCCGGAGCGGTTGAACGCTAACGTACCCGCTCTACATCTTCGAGGACAGATAAACATTTCTATCTTTTTAAGAAGTTGAAGAATAATCCTTGAGATAAACTTTCCCTTCCCAATGTACTTACACTTGGGGACAGGGCATGCTTTAACTTAATTATAAATTATTCGTTACAATTTGTTATCTTAATCCGGTGTGATAAGTACGCTCTAAGCAGCTAGGTAACCGTGCAGAACGGATTCGCAAAGCATTGAAAACAATAAAGTGTTTTGTAAAACGCAAAGTTATTCAACAATCGCACATTCGACGCAAGCAGTAGAAGAAAAACAATAGTGAATTTTATTTTCAATAAGGAAATGTGCAGGTTACAAAGTGTTTTAAAACTGGAGCCGATCCCAGAGCACGGCTATGAATGAAAGCATTAAATTAAGAGGCCGGCGCTTGATCCTCTGCTGTGGGCACTCTTGCCTCCTCCGTCATGTCCTCCACTCCAGGTTGAGCACCTTCTTGTGCTTCGGCTCCAGAGGCAGTGGGGGACGCCGTAGGTTCCATACTCTGACTTTCTGGAAGGGAAGGCAATTCATACAGAGATGCATGGGGTTCATGGTGCGATCCGTCCTTATGAACTTCGACAAGTCTTCCCCCATGGAATTCGAAGAACGGATCTAATCCGTACAAATTCAGCTTCACTCCAGGGTTACGATAGTAGACTTGACGAAGGGCCAGGCCGAAAGATTCATACGCCACATTTTTGCATATCTCTAAGGCTTTGGCAGCCTTGGCCTTTGCAGCAGCTAATCTTCTTTGAACCTTGGCATAATCCTCTTCTGAAGGCCCAGCACTCGCACCACCCTTTTTGAGTTCATCAATTTGGGCTTGCATCTCCTTCCGAATGGACTCCCACTCCCCAAGGTCCTTGTTGCGACCGTCCTCCATAACTTTGAGATCGTCAGCAAGCTTAGCCAATCTCTTCTTCTCCAGTTGTAATTCTTCTTCAAGGAGGGGTATGGATTTGTTCTTATTCTGGAGGTCGGCAACTTCCCGCTCTAGGGCCTTGTTTGCGAAATGAACTTGGCTAGCCTCTTCAGTTTTCCTCTGGAGCGTTTCTTTAGTTTTCTTCAACTCTGATTCCACACCCCTGTGAACTTCAGCTTGCTTGGCTGCCCATTTCTCCTTCACCGCGAGTTCGGTCTCAAGTTTTTCAACTTGATCCATATAGTCAGCTTTCTCGCTCAGGGACTCAAGCAGGCCGGACAGTTCATCAAGCTGCCAACGCCCAGCCTTGCAAGCACCTCGGACCCCAGCAGCGTCGAGGGAGGGGCGGAGGCAATACCGTGCCTTTGGAAGAGTAGGAGGCATGGACCCCTGAAACCACAAATAGGGGGAGAGGAAGGAGTCACGCGGAGGCTCAAACGCTGGAGGGGGACCATTCCCAGAGTCCGGCTCTGAAGCATTCTGTGATGAAGGGACAGAGGACTCAGGAACGGGTTTCTTTCCCTTGTCCTTTTTCAATTCAGCTTCTTCGGCCGTCCTCTGACGCTTCTTCACAGGGTCATCAGAGGAGGGCTTCTCTTGATCTGCCTTCTTTACAAGGTGCCTCTTCTTCCTCTTTTTCTCTGGGACGGCCTCCTCGTCACCCGCTCCAGTGGCCGCAGCTGCATCTTCGGTTTCTTCCTCGTCGAAAAGAGGAACCTCATCTCCTACTGCAGAAGTCAGAGGAATGAGGGGAGTTTTGGTGGCGTTCCTCTTCGCCTGAATTTCATTTTCTTCAGAAGAGGAGTCATCGTCAGCCATCATGGTCCTTAACGACAACATCTCTGGACAGGCTTTTTCGATTTGTTCTGCAAAACAAGAAAAGTTGAATAAGCATACAAGAAGAAAAAATAACCAGAGCGGAATAACCATACAACACTAAGAGATTAAGAGCGGATGTTACGGAGGTAAGTGTTTTTGATGCCATCCTCGGCCAAGAGGAGACGGCTGGAAAACCCTTTGAGGGTCTTGGAGGCCGTCTGCATGGCGCTCAAGACCTCAACAGAGTGAGGGGAAAGTTCGCTCTCGTCTGTATAATAAGCACGGCTCATAAGGAGAAAATGCTCGTGCGTCCAGCTAAGGGGAAACTTGGCAAAACCCTCTTTATTCCGCCAGAAGACCGGCTTATTTGGTTGAATCCGGACCCGCGTGTAGTAGTGTTTGAAGGAGCGCCCATCCACCTTTGCGGATTCCGTATAGGACTTGAAATTTACAACCTTTGAGTCACTACGGAGAGTAATGAACCCAAGGCCGCCCTTCTTATTAGCTCGGTGGACTACTTGGCAATAGTAAAATAGCTTGGCTACGGTGGCGGGGAAATTGAAATGCTCCCCCAGAACTTCCAGAGCTCGGATCAGACTCCAACCGTTGGGATGTAGTTGTGAGGGGGCGCAGTCTAGGAAACGCAGGACGGCCATCTGGAACTCCGTCAGGGGAAAGCGTACTCCCAGCTTTAAGAAAACGAAGTCGTACATGTAGACCGACCTCGCGTCAGGAACGTCGTGGCATATTCTTTCAGAGGGATGTGGTGCCATTATAGCGTATCTGGCCTTGTACTTTTTATCCGAATATATTTTGCAACGGAAAGAAACCGTGCACTCCTCCTCACTTGCATGGTGCGAAGGGATCTCTAAAAATTCCTCCTCCACCCAGCAATAAGGTTTTACCCTGTTGAGTTTCTCCCAGTCAAGCCGGTGTGCCACAACATTGACACACCCTTCAGCAGAGCGAAGAACCGGTGTTTTTCCACGTCCTGGAAGGTCCATGGTTGTACAGGCATGGTGGAATGCGTTTGTACTGTGGTAAAAAGCAACATCGTCAGAGAGGTAACCTTCAGCACTTGACCCCTCATCAGAGCGGCTGGTAGCCCTCGAACCAGGGGGAACCTCAGAGCGACGTTGGGAAGAAGACGCTCGTGAGGAAGAAGCTTCGGCTCTCTCTGAACGATGGGGCCCAGCCACAGGAGGATTCGCTGGAATCCTCCCACCACGGTGGCTAAGGGGGGCACGAGAGCCAAACCTCCCCCTGTTTGAAGGACCAGCGTGGCCTGCTCTAGGGCGCATGATGGAAATAGAATGACTAAAATTGCAAGGAGTTGAAGGAAAGGGAGGTTACCTAAAGGAAGAGGATCTTTGAGAAGTTGGAGACGACAAGGAAATTCCAAGGAAATTTGAGCAGAGTTTCACTAAGCTTGAGGACAAGGATGGATTCCAAAATCTGCTAAGAGTTCCTTTTATAGGTAACGAAAAAACACAGTGTTTCATCGAAGGTCACAAGGCTTGCATCAAAACGCAACCCCTTCAAATTGAAACGACTCCGTCGTTTCACCACGTACGGACGCGAAAACAGTAACGTTTCAGTAAACATTTTGACAAAATGGGCCCCCATTCATTTTGAATCCAGGCCCAATAGCCCAATCGACGGTTACACTCTTGGGTAATCATGGCTCTTGCGTAAAAATGCATTTACTGTCCAATCATGCTGTGCGCATTTAATGCCTCCCAACCACTTTTTGAATACCAAGGGTTTCGATTTTCAAAGACTCTTGGGATTTCCATTACTTATTTTATGCTGTCTGAATCCGTTGTACGCAACGCAAGAAGAGCGGTCACCCGTTTATTAGAGCGGACGCCACCGAGCTCCCAGAGACTTACTAGAATGTTCTACCGGCATCCAGACTTCTCTAAAGAGTTGTGTAGCTCATATGAGCAACTTAACAGTCCCTCATACAAGCTAGGGGACAAATGATCCGGTCTGGATACCGGCCCCCATTCTTGTGACGTCAGACTGACCTCATATAAGGAAAACCGGTGTCCTGGTTCAACATTACCACACCGGATATCCGTTGTCTGGTCGTCCGTCCTCACTCCACGACAACATCATTCATTTTCTCCATAACGGTTCTATGTTCATTTTTACAGGGTGTTTATATAACTGTTGGCTTTTCAGTCACAGCAAGAGAAGAGTCCCTGATAACTTATCAACGAAGACACTGTTTGTAGCAAAATACGTCACATCAATGGCTTCAGAAAGTAAGTGGGCGTGTTAGCAGATTATGCAGAAAAGGTGATTATCCTCTCCTCTCCCTAGAGGATCGTACTCTGATAATTGACCTACCCTCCTGACACATTCTGAAAGTCGAGCCACTTTGATTGACACAATATACACGCAATCAGAGCTAAGGGACCCACCTGCATCCAACGACTCATTTCTCTTACGTTCAACTATAAGAAGCCCATATCAATACACATGCATGGTATCGTTGTTCTATCTCACAATCTACTATTACTTCGCTTAAGTATTCACTGAGTTCATATACTCTTCTAACTTGAGCGTCGGAGAATCTTCGCAGGTGGCACCACCTTTCGCCCCCCTTCAACGCGAAACGTTGGTGTGAAGGATCTCCAGGACAACAAGACCGGCCTCTCCCACTGAGAGACCGGATTAATATATCGGATATACACTGTTCCGGTGTGCAAACCCTAAAAACACCTGCACTCTTGTGGCTGGTCCCACACCGGATCCTAGACACCGGTCCAGACCAGTTCACTTCTCTTGAAGCTTATGAAGTCTTGTAATTTTTGGCATTTAAGCTTGTTGATTTGAACTTGTTCAGTTTTGTCAATTTTCATAAGTTTACGTGTGTCATGTTTGACATTATCAAAATTATTTTACACAACATCCAAATACAGATACTTGTAATAATTTATCCTAATTAGTTGGCTACATTCACCTACATGATCAATGTGACTATTACACAAACTAAAGACATAAAGTTTTATGGTGAAATGCATGAAAATGTGATATATAAACTAAAGGCTTTCGAACGAGGAAGAAGTAAGTAGTTAGATAAATTACATGAACTACCTTTGAAGTTTGTTAAATTTAACTACTTCAAATTTAGATGAAAATTACACTCCACTCAATCAATAAATTTTTTTATCAATTAAAAATGTAAAAATAAACAAGTTTAAAATTTTGGGTGGTTAAAACTGCCAAAAAAACAATAATAAAACAACAACAATTTTTTTTTTAAAAACCTAGGTGTAACTCTGACCGAGTTTAAAGTGCAATATAATTTTAACAAATCTAAACAGTTATAATCATCTTCTAGACAATATGACAATGTTAAAGCTCAATGAGTTTGATTATACCATGTCTATTTTTATTTAACAGTCCAAAGAAAAAAAATGTAAATCTTATTTTTGTTTAACTACCCACTTAAAATTTAAAATCACTAATAATTATTATTCCTTCCTTAATACCTGAACAAAAGAGAATATATGTTAAAAAAGAAAGATAATATAATGTAATAATTGAAGATTAAATTAAAAAATTTTATACGTAAGACAAAATAATTATATTTTTTTATTCGTGAAGTTGTTACTCTTTAGATAATTAAATGAAAATGAAGAAAATAGTAGATTAAATAAATAAATTATATACTCTCTATTGATTTTTCAATTAATCACAATAATTTCTTTACTTTGTAAAAGGGGAATCTCTGGCTTTTTAGGAATAGCTGTATAAAAATATTATCTGTAGAATATTGTCTAATATCCAATATTCTACAGCAAAGCAGCAACATCCCGTAAAAACTTTATTGAAGCCTACATCACAGCTTTTTCAACCCTACAAGCAGCCTTTTAAATATTAATTTTGACACCATTCTCAACTTCTCTAAGTGCCTTACAGAATATCAACCACATCATAATATACACTTTTAAATTTCTACATTTTGAAAATATATACTAGCTTTTGCTTGATTTTAAGGGTATTTTCAAGATTATTTAAAAGGATATCATCCTCTGATAAAGTATAACAAAATTCGAATACTTTAAATAATATGTTTAAATGATTCAGTTATTTATCAATTGTGTCGGATTTTCATCTAAGTGTCAAACTAAACTAAATATGTTAAGTAATTTTTATCATAACATACTATAATATTTTAATTTTATTCTTATTTAAATTTAAATTATATTTTAATATCTTATAAAACATCAATAATCGATAAAGATGAGATTTTTTTAAAAATACGTGTAAATAAATAAGTTTTGTATTATAAAAAGAATGATTAATTAAAGCTTTTGTTTTCTTTTTATAAATAGGATCAGATAAAATATATATATTGATGGGGAAGATGGCACACATGTCTTCCATTGCTATTCCAAGTTCGATTGGCCTTTTACTCATGCTCTGCCTTGCCAAGAGTTGACAACTTTGTACAAATTCGTACAAATAAGATTCCATTTAAAGAGAGAGTTAGATAATTAAATTGTAGGATGCTTTAAAGCCAAAATGTTTCTTTTCTATAATTTTAAATAAGAATAAAAGGAAAGACGGAGAAATGTAAGAAAATGAGTATTATTTCTGCATATTAAGAGATTTCTTCACTTCTTAATATAAGAATTTTATAAATTAAATTTTTTTATAAAATTATTTTTATTAACCATTAATAAAATAAACATGAAATAGGAAAAAAAAGAATAAGATTTATGTTACTAATAATAATGATCCTGGCTAGGTATAATAAAAACGAACTTATAACATCACTGACAAAAAAAAAGTATAATGCATACAATCATATGAATAATACATGAGATGTTTGGTTTGCAGTTGGGGAAATGAAGTTGGAAAAATAGATAGACTGTAGGATAAATTTTTTCCTCCTAACCAACTCTGTTCCATTTCGTTAATGGATGAACCAAACATGCCATTAATGTATAAGTAGATTGAACTCTTGTCAACTTGTGCGTGAATCCAAGCTACTTATCAAAATAATTGTAGAAGAAACTTTGTTTAAGGTTATCTCAAATGAATATGTTCCACTAGTTAGGTCTTGTAAATTAAGCCAGAATAATTTACCCTCCTCCATAACTTATCATTTCATTCTTGTTAATGATTAAATAGAGTATTATACAAGATATTTAGCTATGATAATTACAAATTTATAAAACTAAACTCACCAGGGAAATAAAATTACGCACACATTCAAAGAGGAAATAATTTAATGGCTTTTGATAATTTATGTGCATGCCCTTCTTCTTGTGAGAAAATTAATTTACATGTCCAAAAACAAATGTATTCATCATCTTATCGAGGATGATAATATGATGAGCGACTGTGGATAGTATATTTTCGGTACTTGTTCTTATGGATAGGAAACAAGTACAAATAGAAAAACAGGTACCCACAATTATTCTTCAATAGTGAACATTTTTAAAAATAACAATAATAAATAAAATATGATATAATATATTAAATGTGTTATTTTATTATAATATAATATAAATTAATATTATGTAATACATTATTCCTACATACATTAAAAGAAATTTTTTATGAAAAATATAAAAATAATTTATCTTATTATAAAATAGTAAAAAATCTAAATATTTAAATATATTTAATAAAAAATAAATATTAATAATTATACGAGTACCGAATTGCCTGTCTATTTATGAAGAGAGTTTTTTTTGTCATCACAATTTGAACACAACATCGACAACACAATATCATATAGGTTATAATGTAGTATTTTCCGAGGTAAGTATTTACCCACATAGAAACACAAGTTTTTCATATTTTATTTTATTTTGACAATTTTTAAAATTTTAAATGTAAGAAAATAAATTTTAAAGTTTCAAATGAAATTTTTATTAATTAACCTAACTGAAGTAAAATACTAGTGTAAAGTACTAACTTAGTTAGTGGTATTGAATTTAAATATTAAAAAAATACCTATATTAAAATATTAAAAAATATATAGTTACTCATGATCATTTTATTTGACTTAGATGCACCCCTCCAACTCAAAAGAAAATATGAGTTAAATATGATTTTAGTTTATATAAATATACTTAACTTTGATTTTTTCTTTTATTTTTGATATTTTGTTACTCTTCATCCTAATGAATTTTCAAACTTTCAAAATAATTCGTATATACGAAGTATTAAAAATATAATTTTAGTATCCATTAAATTAGTATAAAAAAGATATTTAGCTATTTTATAATAGTATTACCATCTAATGTGAAGAACATTACAAGGGTGAGTAAGGGTATTATGGTAAGTGTGAAGAGTGAAGTAACAAAACAAAAAACAAAAAGAGGCGAAGGAAAGGAAAGTAGTGGGAACGAAGAAGCTAACAAAGGCAAATCAAGGAGAAAACGAAAAAGACCGTATGCTTTTTTGGGTTTGTTTCCCACCAGGTTTGTGAAAAAGTACTCAACTTTCCTCACTTTTCCATTTCTTTCTCACCTTTCAATGTTATATAAGTTTTCTCTTTCTCTCTCTCTAGATTCTATGCTATATATATATATATATATATATTATAAGAGAAATATTGGTTCACACCGCTGAGTATGAATAATGACATCATTCCAAGGTGAAGGTTTTAGCTTCATTTACTTAATGGCTAATGCTATTTATTTTGCACCTTGTTTCCTTTTTCTTTTGGCAAATGGCAGGAAAAACAAATGGTTTTATAATAGCCATATATTCTTCTTGTTTTCTTAGGCAAAGTGCTTTACCCAATTTCCACGAGCACAGATTCTCCATTCTTATTCTTCTCTCTGTGCATTACAAAGTAAAATACTTGCCTTGGCTCATTCTCTGCATTTCGTGCTTCATTTGCTGTGGGTTCTTGCTCATAAAGGGTTAACAACTTTGATTTATTTATTTTAAAAAGAAGATTTTTATTTTTTTTGGCTCCTTCAGTTTCTATCTCCTTTCCTTGAGTGCCTTTCACTTTCTGTCAATTTTCAAGGAGGTTTCAACTGCTGTTGTAATCAGGGTAGCTGATGCAGATTCATTGATGTTATTATTATTATTTTCCTTTGCCACTTTCTCAAATGTGTATAAATAGGGATTACTAATGTTGTTGCTCTTCATTGCAGAAGCTCATCTTAAGCATTGTGGCAGTGACTTGGGCATTTAGCTGTTTAGTTAGAAAATATGAGCTACAGCAGCTCCTCAATGGGTTCTGGTCAGTTGTGATCCCTCACTTGCTTCTATCTGATTCTCCATTGCTCTACACTGTATACACACTACATTTATCTAAATGAACTTTGTTGCTTCCATGTTTCAGGTGGTGGAACTTCTAGAAGGACATTTGAGTTTGGAAGGACACATGTGATCAGGCCTAAAGGGAAGCACCAAGCAACTATAGTTTGGCTACATGGCCTTGGTGATAATGGCTCAAGGTATATTGCTGCTAACTTATGCAATCATAGTTAAAAAATGCAATAAACTATTTGTTAAAACTGGAATATGTCTGGATATTTGTTTAAGGGAAAAGTTTTCTTCTTTTTGAGCTGGTTGGCAAATGGAATTAAAGGTTATATTTTGAAAACTCGTTGTGCTCACAGCCATAAACTGCCTTGCACTTTCTCAGTGACTGTCCTTGTCAATGTGCATGGCTCAACAGTTTGGAGTTGGTGATGTTTGGAATTTTAATATTTGCCCAAGTTTATTCCTTTTATATTGGCAAGCTTAGTTTGCGTGGATACCTTCTCCTTATGCATGAGAATATGCCTTCAGTGAAATGGTGGGTTTGTTTTCTTTAAATAAATCTAAGGAAAGGGAATGTCAATATCTTGTCCTCTTCCGGTGAAGTATGTTTAATAAACAAGTTCTTAAACTCCATAGCATCTTTTAAAAAATTCTTGCCAATTGGCTTGGTGGGATAACACAAAGGTTCTGTCAACCAAAAAAGTATTATAAAAAATCATTTTATTTCATCTTCAAGCTTGACAGTTTGTAGTTAAGAAAGCCTTGACTCTGATGTTTTTATATGCCAAAAAATAGAAAGGGGACCACTTCTTCACCAGCTATGTTGTTTTCCAAAACTTAATAGGCATGTAGATACTAATAACAAGGACACATATCATCCCTATGCATAAGCAATAGGCTCTTGATTTCATTATTTTGAAATCAGGTTGATTACTTATGTTCATATAGTACAAATTGTGCCATTTATTAATTTGTGGTCCCGAAATTGGGTAGGGCTGATATAATTTTAATCTGTATTTCCTTGAAGAATCTTCATAATAATTTCAAATATCATCTTTATTGGCATAACTCCTAGCCCATAAATATTTCTAATATTGTTTTACTATAGCTTGTTTGTATGCATAGTTGACAAATTCCATATTAGCCTATGGTGATAAAATGGATTTTATTTTGTTTTGCAGCTGGTCCCAACTCTTGGAAACTCTTCCTCTTCCAAATGTAAGATTAAGCATACTATCTATGACATTATTTTAGTAGCTACTATACATCTAAAAGTTACACCACATATTAGTAAATACTTGTAAAGCATGTCTTCTTACTTGATCAGGAGTTGCTAATTGTTTTCTTGAAATTTATGTTTCAGATTAAATGGATCTGCCCAACTGCTCCGACAAGGCCTGTAGCCATATTTGGCGGATTTCCTTGCACTGCTTGTAAGATTCAGTGCTTGAAATTCTACACCACTCCCTAGAAAACTTCTTTGTTCTTATACCATTTTTCTTTGATTTCAAAACTCGCTTCTACACTGCAGTTATATATGTAGAGTTCCTTGCTGACTTACTGTATATTCACTGTAGAACTATAATGCCACCTCCATTTTAATTGTCAAGATTCAAGAATAGTCTAATTTGATTGAGGCATCTCTATCAGGGTTTGATGTTGGGGAGATTTCAGAAGATGCTCCAAATGATTTGGAGGGTTTAGATGCTTCTGCAGCACATGTTGCCAATCTTTTGTCAACTGAGCCTCCAAATAGTAGGTTTCCCATGATCGCTTGAGAAACTCATTGATATGATCTGCCATGCTTTATTAACTTGTGGATATGATTAACTACAGGAAAGAATCCTCTCAAATGACATGATAGGTCATGTACAAGTTTCATATTTATCTCTCTCCTTATTAGCTTTTATAACACCCCCACTTATTCAATATCCATCAAGGGAGGGATAGAACTACTTGTTCATGATATTTTCATGTGAATTTGAACATGGAAAGATCCATTCCCCTGAATACATCTCCCTAAAATCAGTTGCTAGTTTTCTAATTTTTCTCAAACTATTGCCTACGGTAATGTAGTGTGAGAGCAAAGGATTTTCATATATCGGGGAAGTGTTCAATGAAAATAAAAAGATTTGGAGATTATTGAAGTAATCAACTGTTAATGCTCCCTATATTCTTTAATAGATTCCATCTAATAATTCAATAGAGTTGTCGCATAGAGAAATTCATTATATTGATTATCCTCTGGCAAGTATTGGTATGGTGAGTACTGTTACATGCATATTTGTTGGGTGAAAAGAGATAGAGTGTTTTTAATGAGAAAAACAATTATTTTATCTTTTTACTATTTCCTTGTTAGTTGAACAATAGGCATCACAAGAGCTTGTTTAGATGTCTGCTTAAGTAGCAGCAGAAAATTATTCTGTATCTGTTATTCAGGTCCACAGAATTTGATATGATGGTATAGTAAGAAAAAAGTGCAGAGCAGATATTGCATACAGCCTTCTTGAGCCTTTGAAATAACGTTCACATTTGCTATCAATAAGGTGTTTAGATGAATTTACTTCTACATATAGAGTAAAGTGTCTTGCGTATATTAATAAATTGGAGCGACGCCAAAGACATGTAGATTGGATTCATGGGAATGTTGTAACTAACTTCAAGTTGCTTGTATTTTGACTTAAATTCTCCTGGTTTATTGTACAGTCAAACTTGGTATTGGCGGCTTCAGTATGGGTGCTGCAACTGCACTTTACTCAGCTACATGCCACATTTTGGGGCGCTATGGGAATGGAAACACTTACCCTATCAACTTAAGTGCAATTATTTCCTTAAGTGGTTGGCTTCCTTGTTCAAGGTTTGGTTTCTATCATTTGTCGAGGACTCAGATTGAATATATTATTAACAGTTTTTCTAATGTGTGCCCTATAACACATTTTAAAAACTACATAAGTGGAAATGTTTTATTGAAAATTGTGTAGGATTTACATTGAAATCAATGCAAAATTACATTATGCACAATTTCCAATAAAACTTTTCCACTTTTGTATTATGGGGCACATATTAAAAAAACCGTATTACTAATATGGCACATCAACCGAAAGTTTCCTTTTCTTTAAGCTATACATTATAATACATGGCACTTAGAAGCTTCTAATTGATCCAGGACCTTAAAAAATCAGATTGAAGGATCACAAAATGGCATAAGACGTGCAGCTTCACTGCCTTTATTTCTCGGCCATGGAAGAGGTATTCATAAATTCTATCATTTATCATCATAGCTTAAAATTTAAATTGTTATTGGCGAGAATCTTTCCCTTTCTACAAATTTTGACATAGAACTATGTTTACTTGTTTAGTTCATCTGCCCCTCACCCTGAATTCCTATCAAGAGAGACCTGTGCAGTACACTACTTATTGTTTTAATCAATATTTCAGAATTAACCATCTTTCAAGATATATATATATATATATATATATATGTATGTATGTATGTGTGTGTGTGTGTGTGTGTGTTTTATGCTTTCACTGGTCACTAATCTGTAGCTCTATCTGCTGATTCTTGTCAATAGTAGTTTGTGTGCACAAGAAATAAGAAAAAAATGTAAAAAAAAAAATTCCTTGAAGGAGTAACTGGTTAAGGCTGACCAATTTTTTCTCTTCCAGAATTCCTTTTTGAGTTTGCACTATTTTTCACATGTTGCAATTACCCTTCTAACATTCACTGATTCTTTTACTCACCATGTCATGATCTTAATTTGGTTTCACTATTAGCCGTTTTTCTGGATTCTATGAATTATTGAAACTTCTAACAAAATTTTACTTCATTTTTTTCTCTTTACATATATACGTTAACTTGACTAGTAACCAGAATATCCTTTACCAGACTTTCAAGTTGTATGATAAAATCTTCAATCATGCAGTAGGGAACTGCTTTAATACCTGATCAATGCACTACATATGTCTGGAATTGGTTTTGCAGGTGATGATGTGGTTGCATATGAACATGGAGAGAGGTCTGCAATGACCCTCAACTCAGCAGGATTCCAGAATCTTATATTCAGGAGCTACAATGGGTATTCAATTCATTCTACTAAGGTTATTACTAATCATTTTGATTGATGACGTTAGTATAATGAATAATGCATATATGATCTTGGTGTGCAGGTTGGGTCACTATACAGTTCCTGAAGAGACTGATGAAGTTTGCAGGTGGCTAACTGCAAATTTGGGACTAGAGGGGTTTCGGTTGAACTAGAATAAAAACATAGTTTTAGGAAATTAATAAAAACATAGAATAGATAGTGGTGTGGGGGTATATTGGTAATGGTATAGCCGCTTCATTCTCTCTCCTATTCTCTTGGTACTAAATAAACCTTTTTACTTTTTCAAATATTGCTCTGGGATTTGGGAATGCTTTGGTTGGAGGACATGGATAGTTTCCTCTATATCCAGCAAATTTTGTTTATTTCATTTGGGCGTGGATATGTATGTTGTTCTTTGTATTCATATTATGACTAAATAAAGTCAAATTTTAATAATCAGACACAGTTAAAAATACCCAAAATTCATAAGAGTGGATATGTATGTTTATTTATGGTGTATTCTATGTGGGGCAATGGTGGATGTGGTGCAAATAAGAGCCACAACATTTACATGACAAAGACATTGAAACTTTTCCAACCTTGCTGCTAATCTCCTTTCATCTTAGTGTTCCCTTGTTTCTGAAATTAAAAAATGTGAGTCACATTAGTCAGCACGCAGTTACATGAAGTCATTTGTGTCTATGAAATTCATGGCAACGCTTATATGCTTCAATAAAACAGATCATCATGCATGCAGTCACTACAAATTTTGAATTATTTATATTATAAAGTTGAAAATATAAACACGCACGCAAATGACTAGGATCTTGTTCTATATAGAATTATATAGAATTAAAATATTCTTTTTTTAATGGTTTATATCAATTTTATAAAAATTTAGAATATAATGATTAAAATACAATAAAAAAACACTAGGATATAGAAAGAGGACAAAACTCCTTCTAATTATTCTATTACATAAATAAAATCTTAATAAACTAAACCGAAATTAAATTTCTTAATCATAAGCTGATTGGTAACCATAAGCAAGCAAACTATTCATTCAATTATTAGTTGAAAAAATATACACACACATTGAATTTCTTAATAAACTCAATTATTAGATAATTCAATTACACTGAACTGGTAACTATCAGCAAGCAATTCATTCAAAATCTTGTTTCCTTAACCGAACAGAGCACTACACCATAATTCACTAGTCCCATTGAAAAATCTTAATGATTCTAAGAAGTGGTTTAGAAAACCTCTGTCTTTGTCTGATGAGCCTAACATTTCATCATTAAAACTATTAAACACTTTCGAATAAATTAGAAAATGAGATGGACAAGCAAAGCCTTTTGAGTTCCAATATTGGAAAACTATTAATACAGTTTTCTTTTTTTCTCTTTTTAACTTGGGCATAAGAAATAAAAAAATATACTTTTATTTGAAATTATGCATTTTGTGATTTCTAATGCAAGTTTGACATAAATTCTAATAAAAAAAATTTCAATTTCAATTTACTATCTCGTGCAATTTTGTAAGTTAGAAAAATCGTTGACAACAAAGACATATAAGAGACTAAAGAAAACTCAATTCACTTTCTTTAAGATTTCCTGCATGCTGCATGCTGCATGCGAAAACAGAATCAAGCATTGAGTTGGTTATATAAAGATTGATATATAGATATATACAGCAAGAGCGTTGTACCCTGGATACCCCGACAACTGAATCATCATTTTCTTGTTTCTTGATACCAGCATCAACATTTTCTTGATGAACAGTGTTTGGCTCATTAGACACAAGAGGAGGTTCAAGACTTCTATTGGAGTAAACTTCATCATAAAAAAGGCTTAGGTAAGGGTTTGTGGCGTGTTTTATTGGAGATAAATTGAGCATAAATTCAAAAATTTCCGAATCCTGAAATGGAAAAGGGAATGCATGCACGAAGCATTATTGGATCATCAAATCAAATGATAACATGATGAAACAGTGTAAGGATAATTATGAAAGAAGGCTCAAGTCATATAATGTGATATATAGCAGAAGAAAAAAATAAACATGGAAATGATATGTACAGATTCAGAAGGAGGAGGAGGAAGAGGTTGTGATGATGAAGAAGAGTCCTTCTTGGAAGACTCCATTGGAGATTGTGATGAAGAGTCCTTCTTGGAAGAATCCATTATCAAGAGGGAGCAAGAACAGAGTATGCTACTGTTTTACAACAGAGAATATGATATTTATAATAATATGCTGCATGGTTAGTTGTAAGTTGTAACTATTGAGTAGTTAGTCTCCACACCATTCTGTTAATTACTAGTAACTTTACAAGTAAATAATAATTATCACTCTATTAATCCAACTTGAGTATGTCTTAATATAAATATCCTATATCAATTATTATTTTTCATGTTCATATGTCTTTAATATTTTGATATATTTACAAACTTATTAGTTTTAACATCAATTAACATTTATTAGCTTCTACTTAAATAACAATATATATAAGAACTGAATTCAAAGCATTGTTAATGATATCATATTGACTTATTCAATTGAAAACATATAATTTTATGATTGGATTATATGATTTTTATTCTCAAACCAATTAAATTTAATTCATGAACAAGAGGAGAGAGCATTAATAGAATTGTAAAGTCTCAGGTTTGAACTTATAAATATAAAAAATCTCCAAAAAAAAAAATTAGTTCATCATAATGTAATGTTCCAAGTTCAAATAAAATTATTTCAAAAGGTAAATGAATGAAACAATCCATTGTGTTGTCCAGTCAATCTTCTCTTTTGTAATTACATGTAACAAATAAAATAAAAACTATTGTATACATCATTTTGAAAATATTAGCATTATTAATTTTTTTCTCAATATTAAAATTATTAAAATAATATTGTATACATCAATTTGCGTTGTTGATGAATTTTTGGGGGAGCTTGGTTTATTGGGCTTTACTCTGCATTGGGTCGAACTTCAAACTGGGAAAAAAAAGTCAATTGGGCTATTTATGATACTGGGTTTGCTAGTTGACAAAAATTTCACCTCTTCTTTTTACTACTAACATCACCTCTAAAAAATTATGTGGACCAACCTTCTTGTATTGTTACTCTTTTTAAAAATACTTTCTTTGGGAAAATAAAAGTTTAAATGTGTGATGTCCCAATGACTCATCAATGTCAAAGCATATGTGAAGGCCAATGAATATTTACAGAGGTCCTCACATTGGTGGAATTAAAACTTGTGATCTAATAGTCACAAGTTTTAATTCTTAAATAACTGGATCAATTTTTTTAAAAAAAATACTTAATTAAATTAATTTATCAGTTAATTCAAATTATGCATCAACACAAATAAAATATTTTGATAAAGAAAATAAAAAGTAGGGTTAAATAATATAAGTTATTGGTCTATAAATATGATAGTTAAATGGACTAGAATGTTACTTGATTTAAACCCCTGTTGGCTACAAGTCAGATAGAACAACTTGAATCATGCATATGCATATCTAATGCAAAATTGAAAAAAATTAAAGCTTTTCCAAAATTTTAGAGTTAAAGAGGAAAAATAACGCCATCCCTCACATTTGTCCAGAAATTGCTTGTTAAGATTTGTACACAACAGGAAAAGTGGAAACGGCGTTCACATTCCGGATCAATTTAGTTTTTAAAATAAAATATTATTTAATTTGATCATATTATTATTAAGTTATGATTTGATTGGAATGATATCTAATTTAATCTAATATGATCAAATACGTTTTAGATTAGATCAATTTGTTTGGTTATATATTAATTATATTTTTACAAAATTAAGTATACAAAAAGTAATTTAAACCCAATAAAATGAAAAATAACTATTTCAAAAACAAAATTAACACATTAAATAAATTCAGCATAATCAAAAAATCACAAATCACTGTCTAATAGAGTGTTTTAAGTTTCACTTTAAATTTAAGTCATATATTTAATTTAGTAAGATAATAGAATAACATATTAAAAATTACAATTTAGTTAAATTCATTTTGTCAGGTTGATCCGAACTGCACACATAAATGTTTATTTACGATTTTGTTTTAATCAAATTTGAATTTAATTGATTTTCAATTGTTTTTATGAGTTAAATGGTTTTGCTTGATTCTAGCTACTCTTATACTCTTATGATGGGGATATAAGTTAAAATAGTATTCTCATAGGATAGAGATACCACTTGGTAAAACTACATTTGAAAAAGTTTATACGAGAAATTGTTGAAAGTAACAGAAGATGTTTTAGAAAAGATGAGTAATGAGTAACAGTAGATGGATATGTTAACGACCTGAAATCAGCTTGTGTCATCCCTACACTTGCTGCTCTAGAGCAACATTCCTTGTATCTAAATGTCTATTTATTTTTGTTCTAATAGTTTTATAATTAATTGAATTCTAGAAATGTATGTGGCTACAACCAATTACAACACTCTGTTGTTTATTAATGTTTACGGGTACTATTTCCCGTTGAAAAAAGGGCATGAAAAGTACAATATATGTGTTTTTATTAATTATTATATGTTGAAAATTTTGTTACAAAAACATGTGAAGGTTAGGGGTATAAAAACACGTGAAGGCTATGGGTGTAAATATTGCTCCTCCTCCGAAATAGACAAGTCATCCAAGGCAACATCAAAATGCTGATGACTACCATAGATGACCCCTTTTGTTATGTTTGAGCTAGGATGACCATTTGATCAAATCGCGCCTGTAGTTGACTATACTATTATAGTTGACCACTGACGTCCTACAGCTCCTCCCGAAGGCGTGCCACCTCTAGATCTACACGTGTAGACTCATCGCTAGTGGAAGGGGAAGGTTACATAATCAAAGATAACCCTTGACAAACATTGGAGGCTAAGGAGGCGGGGCCATAAAGGCAATCATGGTGTGCCTCCCACCAACAACGTCCGTCTACAGTTGAATCCTCGCAGCCACCTTAAGAGATTGCCTCGAGCTTTGTCAAACACCTGTGTTACTCCTTTTGCTTATTAAGAACTATTAACAATGCTGGATTAATTAAATTTGAAATGGACTTAAAGTTGGTTACTATACAACTTACAATCATGTGATGTGAGCGTTCATCAATGAAGTCCTATTTATCAAACTATTTTCGATGAGTTAGCAGAAACAATTTAGCTGGGTTGACAGGACGCTCATATATTTCCTCTTACAAAAAAGTTAAACAACTTAATGATTATTAAATCCGTACTTTATAAAACAAATAAACAGATAAACAACCTATTAAGAATTCTATAATGTCAGCACGTGGTAGACTACTAGTGGTGTGCAGCATATCATCCTTATCGCTATTTCGGTTATGCTTGTTGCGTTCCCATACCACTAAATATTCAAGCTTTTTTCACTCAACGAGTAGGCTAGCCTACATAGCTTAATGGATCCACGTAAGATGGGTAGGGTCTGACGATCAAAGCCCCCTCTATGGGCCTTCCCCAGTATGTCACTGAGGTGCGCCCTTCCAACCTTCGTGAATGGGCCTTCATTTCATCTTCGTGCTCAAGCACGAAAGTCATATCCTTATGCAATTGACAAATAATACATGAAACATTTTAAAAACCAATATAAACATTAAAAATATTAACAAATGACAAATAACAGTAACTTACCAGTCATTTTTCCATCATTGGTTGACCGTATCCTTAGGAACAAATGTCTAGTGTAACATCCCTGGTGGTAAAAATTTAATTTATTTTGTCGCATGAAGTTAAATATTATTGGAGATAAATTAAATTTATTCAGATTTAATTAGGGATTTCTCTAAGTTATTATAAATTAATTATGAGTTGTTGATAAAGTAATAAACATTGAATAATTAATTTTAAGTGATTAATTAAAAAAATTTAAATTTAGATTAAATGATGGTGGAAAAATATAATTTACCATGCATGAGGTAAAAGTGGATTTTTATTAAAGGAAATAAAATAAAATAGAAAAGAAATAGTGAAATAATGAAAATGCCCCTAAGGTTAAAAATTTAATTTCCTTCTTCTTCACCATTTTCACGTGCGCGAGATAAAGAAAGGAACATAAGCCATTTGTATTCCTCCACGGTCGTGGGATAATGGTGCTTGATTGAGGCTCGATGTCACGATGAAACTTGAAATTGATTGCATATTCAGACTCATGGAAACGAGGTGAGCATTTTGGTAGCTTCAATTTCTAGTTTCGGTAACTTTTTCTTGGATCTGAATTTCACCCACAATGAAGAGGGTTTCATTTTATTTGCATTTTTGCATTTTGAGCTTGTAAATGGAACTTTGAAACGATGGGTATTGATAATTCATTGATGGGTTTTTGTTTCCTAAAGCCTAAACCAAGGAACGGCGAGGCGTTCGCCAAAGCAGAACTCAAAACCAAGAGCGAGACTAATCGAGGTAAGCCTCGGAAGCCTTAGTGTATTTGGAATTGTTTCGGTAAAGTGGGTTTTGATTTTGGGGGTCAAAATGCTAACCCACTTTGTAACTTTCTTAATTTATAGATATTGGACATACCCGACATAGAGAATAAAAGTCAAAAGCTTGGAATCAAGGTATTATTCGGCATCAAGTAGCGACCAAAAAAGGAATATAATTAGCGTTAACTAGATAATTTAACCATAATTCATGATTAAATAGAATTTCTAATGTGACTTGTAGCTAGATATGATTTTAGTAATGATGAGAATGAGAAACTAAGAATTATTATGTGTAATAATGTATAGTAGTAAAATGATAGGATATATAATTTATGTCTATTGAAATTGATTAGATAATGTATGTATATTCGAGTATATATATATATATATATATATATATATATATATTGGAATGAGTTTACGACAGAATTTGATTATGAAATTGTATCGTGGTGATTGAGATCACATTAATAAATGCTGTGTGACTTGGAATCGCACATCCAAGCCGGTCCTTGAATCCTGGGAGTGGCAGACAGGGGACGAAAGTGGAAATAATTAAAAATTTCCCACTAGCCGCTGCTCCCCACAACCTGTTAGTGGCCAGGCTGCCTCCACTGTACACGTGGGTGAGTGGAGGCTTGAGCTGTCCAAGCATTCAGCCAGCGCCTAGAACCTCTATAAATGCCTCATCTGAAGAGGCACAAAGGGTTGAAAGATTTGGTCATTTTTGGAGTCGGGACTTTGAAGGTAGAAACCCCTGAAAACTTGGCCCGCATTCTTGGATCCTTGAAATCTTGCGAAATTGCTCCTGTGTTCTGAATCCGAAGTCAAGAAACCTGCCCCAACTCTCATTCTCTTTGATTCTTCAAAAACAGAAGTACCTGTCTCATTCCTATTCGTAGGATCCTCAGAATCTCCTCCTGTCATTCTAAACTCTGTCTAAACCCCTATACTGCTCATAACACCATTGAATCCTGCACCGTTTCTTCACTAAAATACATCTCCGCCACTGAGTCTTACACCGGCTCTATACTATACTTCGGTTCTAGCCACTCCGGTCCAGTTTTCTGCTAGCATCGCACCGCTGTTTCAGCCTACACTGGTTCATACTAGCAGATTGTCTACCAGTGCTTACTCCACACCGGTTCTCACCTACAGTCCGGTTCCTCCTAAGTCCACTCCACACCGGTTACAATCTTTCTTCACCTCTGTTATTTCAGCTTATTTCATACTGTTGGTTCATTTCCTTCATCAAATTTATTGTTTTTGTTGAATCTGCTTTCCTACTTACATTAGTTTCTGTTGTTGAATTTTCTCTCACCTAGATTCGTAATAAATAACAACAAAAATGAGTATTTTTCATATTCTATTTTGATTATTGTCAATTTTGTTTTAGCTAGTGTCGTGCAGATGTACTTTTGCCTACACTATTTCTGAAGTCCATATACGTGTGGAGTATGCCTTTTTTACATGAACTCTACCCACCATTAAATATCTAGCTTCACTTACATACCCTTTATCAAGAACTATGTAACCCTGATTTCTCGACCATTCGAGAATACGTAGGAGCAGGACTTAACTCCTGTCGGGCCCATCCTTCCTTTTTCATTTTTTACGTTTTTTTGTAATTATTCCGTTTTTTATCACCTCCATAAAAATCAATTTAGACGTGACGTTTTGTTGATTTTCCTCCATTTTTGGTTGACCATCACCACGATTCATAAGGAAGGGGATACTTAGGACGAGACGTCCCGTTTATCCCCTTCTCGTTATTGACCCCTTATTTTTGATTAAAGGATGACTAATTTAGATGCGACCTCTTGTTAGCATTCTTCCCTTTCCCTGTTTTATACCGAAGTCGAGGTTAATTTGGATGAGACGTCCTGTTGACCTTGCTTCGACACTTCATGTTTGTTCAGTTTGTTCCCTTTGTTTTTTTTACACAAAGTACAAAGATAAAAAGGAAGAAATAAGACCCTTGTAAGGCTATTTATGTTGCACATTTTCAATCTTGGTATTGTTTTTGACAGGCGATGTAGGGTGCTAATACCTTCTCTACTCGTAACCGAATGCCATAATATGAGAACAGGGAGGTGCAAGTTCTGCTTCAAAGTGAAGTCTCCGACGTAAAGGTCTGGAGTTGGAATGCTTCCAGCTTTCGGGCTAAGAAAGGCATCTTAGTGTTTTCTATCGGTCTTCTTCGGCCATCTTGATCTGGTTATATCAAGAGAAAGCATCCATAAAGGACAGCATCCCGTGTCCAGCGGTCTTGTCCACCAGAACATCGATGTGAGGTCCCGACCTTGAATCTCACCTTTTTAACCAGTGCTTTACTGAACTTAGTTTTTCCCCAATGTTTTTCCTGTGGATAAAAACGTTGGTGGCGACTCCCTGCTTTTGTTTGTTTCGTTTTATCGGAGGGTCTTCCGCCGTCGCCGCGATCACGGTCGCAACATATATATATATATATGTGAAAGTATGAACATTGTTAGTTATAGCCTAAATGGCTTGTGGCATTGATAATGAGATTAATGACTAAACACAGGTGATGCAATTGAAATATGAACTGGGTACGTATATCATAAGGCTAATATTATGCCTTTTTCAATTTTGAATTTCTATATTAATTAGTATGTTCGACACCCATCCTTTCTATTATTGTTGTTTTACTTTTTAGTAACCAATGACAGGAATATCACGGACATCGCGGGGGCGAGCACCAAATGAGCCTGAGATGCGAAGGAATGATGGATGAAGTTGTATTATTTGTAATAATGTAAATTATGGGTACTTGTTTAAGTAATCATGTTATGATATTTTATGTTGTGTTTTATATCATTTTGAATGGCACGGAGCCACTATATCTTGATAAACCATGTGATTGATTGGCAGGTGATTAGGTAGAATAATACATATGTGTATGATTTGTTGATAGATGGCACTGAGCCAATTAGGTAATGCTGTGGAAATATATATATATATATATATATATATATATAATGCCCAGGTATTGTGAATGTAGTATAATGGCATTGAACCAAGGTATTGATAAAATTGGGGTTCCATAGGCAGGATATGTTGATTGATGGTAATGTGTCTTGGTGTAATTGCTGAAAGCTTGTAATTAGAAGTTGATGCACATGTACGCATATGTAAATACTATGTTTTAAGAAGAAGAATGACTAATTAAGCCAACTGAATAGGTGAAATTGAGTTCCGATGGGATTTAGAGTCCCCGGAAGGTGCCAATAGGAACATAGGTATATTTAGGACTTGTGTGTGATTGAAAATTACCACTTGAATGAGAATTGATGAAATTTTAGTAATGGTATTGATAGAAAGTGAATTAATGTATTTTTCTGCATAACTCCACGATTTAGAGGAAATTTTGAGCACGGGCTACGCCTGGACATCCAGAATGAGTCGAGATAGTGCCGATAAAGTTTTGTAGCATTTAAAGTTAAAACAGGCAAGTCAGGGGTGCGGAAGTTGGCATGAAGGCCAAAATCTACGTAATTCTGCAGGTCTGCTCTGCTGGTAATCGATTACGTAATTGATTACCAGAGAGCGATCCTGCACATGTTGCTCTTAGGTAATCAATTACAGTAATCAATCGATTACCTATAATCAATTATAGGCTTTCTATAATTGATTACCAGAGTGAAAATGAAGGTTTTGAGTTGTTTTAAGTTACGTACCGCCTAGGTTCTCGAGGTTTATCCACCAGGGGTAATCTTTATTACGAGAAATTTTCTCAAATTTTATTAGACCAGGAATTTAGGTGAGGATGTCATATCCAGTCCTTTCATAGTTCATGGAAGTGTGATTGAATGACCTTTCTCAACTTAGTAATACCTCTACTCATTGGTTCGAAGGTACCACTTAAAAAAATTGTTAGTCTTAGAAAAAAAATACTAAATATTAAATTTAAAGAACACAAATTTAAATATAAAATGCTTACCACTTCAAAAATAATAATTGTCAATCTCGAAAGTAAGAATGACCTTCCTATAGACATCTATGACTATAGGAGGCCTACTCTGGAGTTGAACAATCAAAATATGTAGAGGGTTTGAAGGACTAGCACCTAAATCCCTAACAAACTCATCCTACCGCTAGAGGTAATCCTGCCACTGCTCCTAGGGGTGATTAATATATGAGTTGGAGTTGGAGCTCTCAATTGTGACGTAATCAACGTCTTGAGCCTCCTCAGCATCAACGTCCTCGTAGGGAGGAGTCCTTCATCCAAGAGTCTGCATCATCTAGATATATAGACTCATGACACCTGTCTCTGATAACAAGTTGGTTTACACATGCATAAATCATCTGGCTAGAGCATCTTCTCATATTCTTCTTCAGGCCACCAATTATTGGTAACTTTCCTAAATCCTTCCAATGATCATCTCCTCCATCAGCCATCTAAAAATATGTTAAGCATTAAAAAAGAAATAAAAGTGATTATAAATTAACTTTAAGACTTACCTTGGTTCATTTTACTTGTGATGTGGTTTCACAAATTTGACAGGTTGTTTCATAACGTTGACATTAAATAGGTCAAAATTATTCGTGACTTAAGATATGACAATTCTCTTAAATTTCACCTAGTCATGGCCAGTCCAAACCCAATAGTTAGGTTTAAGACCAACTTTACATCTTACATAGATAACCTTATACCACTATCTAAATTAGTAACATGGTCTTTTCAAAGACTTATTAATAAATTCTCTAACCTCTTTTAGTAAAATCACTTTTTAAATATCTCTTATAGTAACATACTCTATGTACCATACGTCCACAAATGGTCTATATCAAAATCCGAATTTACCAAAACACCAATAAGTTACAAGACAGGTATTATTCAAAATTACACAACCCTTTTGTAATTTATAATAAAAAAATAAAATTTTATAATTAACTAACCTAAATTAATTATGTAGTAATTATTTTGGGCGTGGGATGTTGCCATGCATATATACTACAATATTTAACAAATTCATATAAACAAAATCTTGTGCAAAATAAAATATATCAATTCATTTATTTACGTTGGAAATTGAGTTTGAGCTTAATATTCATCACTTGACTAATATTTTTCTTTCGACAGTTTTGCATCTTGATTATTCATCTGAAATTATTTGATTTTTCCTACTGACAATTAACGTATAATTAATCATTAAAATATCCATGCTCATTAACACAAAAATCACGTATATATATAACCATTAATTCTAGAGCGTTTTTTTTTTTTGGTAACATCTGAGAATTGAGAGATGTGGTCTAAAGCTTGTGCGTGCACGAAAGCTATTTCAGTAATTTGGGTAGAAAACTGTGTAAAATCAAAGAATTGATGGACATTTGGGGACTCTCAGAGCATATTATAAAAGATATTGGAGGTCTAAAAAGTAAAAGAAAAGAGAAAACTTTTATCATTCTGATGGCGTCATTCACATCTTTCTACCAACTCACGTGCATGCAACCATAAAAAAACCAATGCTATACTAATTAATTTATACATACTCACTCTTAAGATTACACACCATATTTTTTCAATAATTATAATCGATTAAGAATATGTCTACGTGTGTACAACTCAAGACTAATTCGGAAACGGTTAAATTTACTTATCGTATAATATGTTAAATCGTGTACAAATAAAGGCATTTATTGTTTGTTTCTTTATTATTATTTGCCAGGTAATGTATATGATAGATCATTGAATATGCTAAATTTTAGAAAGTAGTAAACGTACATATATAGTTAACTCATTTTGATGGTATATATTTATAATTTGCAACTTTAACTTTGTTGATATATGAACGAAAGAAAATGAGGTGTGTTGTAGTGTATAAAATAATTATGAAAAGATAAAGCGAAGAGTATAAGTATACGTTAGGGGGTGGATGGGTTTGGTGACATGGTCATGCATGGAAGCATTTCCCAATGAGAGAATCGAATCAGTACTCTCCCTCTCCTTTCTTTTTGCTTTCACAGCTTGCTACAGCCTTCTTTACCATTCCCCAAGAAAAATGGTGGGTGATTTCTATTAGTTTTAACATTTCATTCTTTTGTTGAAATTAGTATATATTCTTTAAAAAAACCTAATGGGTGTAATTTCGTATTATTATTTTATCAAAATTAAAGTTTCATCTTATCTTGAAAGCGTGAAAAATAAATATTCACAAATAGACTAAAATTAATGGTTAATTTAATAGGTTTGCAAATAATAATAAGAAAGAGTCGATTCACCTCTGATTTAATCGAATTACATATGAACTACAATAAAAGCATGTGCAAAGAATTGTGAAATTAATAGGTAATTAACGGAGAGAGAAGGAAAAGAAGGTGACAGCGAAAAAGCCATATCAGTGTAACGAAGGAGGGAAAAAAGAAAAAGAAAAGATGGTCAAAATTTGAACCTCGAAGACTTCTCTTCCATCATATTCATCATCAACTTCGACTATCTTTATCGAAACTCTACCAAGTTTTGCTCTCCTTTCTTTGATTTTTGAACTATTCCTTCAATTCCAATCAACATTTAGTCATCAATGAGAATCGTTTCTCTTTCACTAAATGCTATCTATGATCGTAGTGCAATAATTTGAACCAAGGACGTTCCTTGAAGTAATGGCCATGCAACTTTTACTTTACCATCGCCCACGTCTTGGACCTATACACAATTTTACCCCTCTCTACATCTGACATGCACGAGTGATCCTCATTTTCATATATATTAACGCACATTTATATCTTCCCGGTCCAAAATCTCGTCTCGCCATTATCACCATGCCTCCTTCACAACATTTTTTAATTTGGTTGGGATAAAGATCGAGTATGTTACAAACACTTATCCTAACATAAATAACCATTTGGGACCACTTTAAAGAGTAGGATAAATTAAGGGGTAACAAGTCTATGTATGTATTATAAGATAACGACTCAATGACAATTCAGTATGGTCTCCTTTGGCCTCTTGCAGGGAATAGGAGAGTTATATGTCAATGTTTAATCTAACGTCCTTTATTTTAAAAATAAAATATGATGTCATTTGTAAAAACATTTTGATGCTTAAATAGTACCATGTTATACTAAAACTTGAAACTTAGATACATAAGATTAGATGAACATACTTTAAATATCATGAATATTGAGTATTTATAGAAACCAAATCAACCAATGAGTTACTCCTCCATCAATATGATGTAAATGTCATTATTTTTCCATAAAACATAGACAAAGTCTATCTTAACTACACATTGATTCCTTCTAATCTGCTATGGTGTATGGCTAAAGGACTCTTAATCACACCGGAATAGCCTTGGCTCCCTGTAGATGGACAATGCATTAATTCATACCTTAGAGATCATTGTGACACCAAATTTTACAGGTCAAATACGAGTATGTTAAGATATCAATACCGGTATCGGTAATGGTATTATATGTAGAAGAATAAAAAATTAAATTATGTTTAAGTTACCTTTAAAATCACGGGAAACTATGTCAATGAAAAAAAATTCTTTTTTAGATTTTATCTCATAGAAAGTTTACAATTTTTTTTTTATAAAAAAACAAATCTGTAAAAGAAGCCCAACATGATTATGAAACTTTATTTTAATATCTTCGTTCTGTTTAATGATTTTATAGTATGATAGGAAATGGGAGCACACATATTAATTCATTTAATTAGGTTGGTATTTTAGATTCCATGATTATTATAAATTTTAGGCAGAAGGTAGGCCAAATGTTGATCACAAATTAAATATATTTATAAAGGGGGGCGTTATGTGATATTATAATGGTTTTGACTTACGGCCAAAAGAAATTAAGTGTCAAGTACAAAAGAGGAATATTCAAAATTGAAAAGCAGCACCGATTTTTACCATATAGTTTGTGACGACCCTTATAACTTCTGAAAGTATAATATTGAAAGTGAGACATGACACCTCCTTGGCAATTATTTATGAGGCCACTACGCACTGGGGTCAACAATCTCTGATCTTAAGGTTTTTTTATTTCTTCAAGTGTGAGGAATATTCATTTTGTCTGCTGATAATCAATGAATTTCGCTCCTTCTTATCCAATACCCTCATTGATCAATTAACATCAATAAAGAGGGAAAGAAAGACCATGCGATGATCGTAATGTAAAATATAAGGACCATTTTATTGTGATTCTTTCCCCGCCACTTCACTATAAATGAGGGTCCTAGTTAACACATATCCACAGTCAAAAAGGTCTTTTGCTATCATTTATGCACTACAAGATTTAAAAGATAGGGCATGTGTTTAGAGGTTACAATGCATGCTAATTTAATCTGCTTTTTGTGGGGACAATAAAGAACAGCTTGACAATGTTGAACAAATTAGTTCTATTTCCCATAATCAATTTTTATTTTATATGTACATGAATCATGATGCCCTTTAATTTCTCATATTACGCCATACATACAGAACATTTTTATGATGTGTTACGTGGTTTTACATTTATAATTTTCATATGAAACTTTTTTTTTTATATGTGTATTCTATGTCACGCCCAAGAGATACTAATTACTTAGCGATATTCGAGTTTGTCTTCTTTACTACAGGCTAATGCATGGGTTGTTTTTTTCACATCATTTTATTACATTGGTTATTAAAATAAATGTAAAAAAAGGAACAATGGATATACATGCATGGCTTTTCCAAACTTCCTAGAAGATGATATTGCCAATTATTACACTCAGTTAAATAATATATATTGGAAAATTGTTTTTACCTTTATCCAAATTTAGTTTTTGATGAAATCATATTGGGTTGAAGGAAGCGAAAAATAAGAAGCCCTTACCCTACCTGCACACTGGCTAGAGGGCTAGCAAGTTACTTCTTCGATCTGCCCGAATTTCGAGGCCTTAATTGGCAGTATATAAACCACCTCAACCTCTCCACTCGTCTGCACCACAATCACACTTCAACAACAACAACATTAACCTCTCCTCACAACTTCCACTCACTACCTTTAATTTAATTTTCTCCACACTCCAGAGGTGGATATATTCCATTCCCATGCATACGTTTAATTTTTTTTGTTTTTCTTCCTTTGAGGTTCTTTAAGAGAAACGTTATTCTTTTCAGAGAAACTATAATTTCTTATTTCTCCAATTAGTTGAGAATTTTTCACATCAAAGTATTATGTGTTAGTTTGTAGTTTTTCATTTGTATGTTAGTTACATGATATTATTATGATTAGAATGCAAATAATAATATTAATTGTATGTATGGTTGGATGGTGAATTTCGAAGGGAAAATGAGCAGACCAGGAGATTGGAACTGCAGGACATGCAACCACCTGAACTTCCAGAGGAGAGAATCGTGTCAGCGATGTGGGGAGCTAAGGAGTGGTAATGAATACGGTGGCGGCTTCGGTGGTGGTGGCAGAGGCTCTTCTTCCTTTGGCTTCACCACTGGCCCTGACGTTCGCCCCGGTGACTGGTACTGCACCGTTGGAAACTGTGGAGCCCACAACTTTGCCAGTCGCTCCAGTTGCTTCAAGTGTGGGGCCCCCAAGGAGGACTCCTCTGCCGACGTTGACATCCCCCGCATGAGGGCCTACGCCTTTTCCGGCGCCTCCTCCGCCCGCCCTGGCTGGAAGTCCGGTGACTGGATATGCACCAGGTCCATCATTTCCTCACTTCTCTTATATATATATATATATATATATATATATATATATATATTCAGTGGTATGCTTTTTCTAGCAGCATTGTGTTGTAATGAATACTCAACGTTGCAAAAGACGTTGTTCTAGCCTTTTCTTGGCAGGATTTTAAATTATCATTAGTAATTAAAAAATAAAAAAGAATGACTACGTAAGTATTTTCACATTGAAAATAACAAAAAAAAACTTACATCTTCAATGAATTAAGGTATTTTAGAAAGTAAATGACTCTTATCTAATTTATTCAAATAAACTAATTATCCTTTTAAATGATTTTTATATGTATGTATAAAATTGTAGATGATGAGATAAATTGATGCAGTAAAGTTTCAGCCTATATTGTAACAAAGAGGTTAAAATGTGCAGGTCAGGATGCAACGAGCATAACTTCGCGAATAGAATGGAGTGTTACCGATGCAATGCACCGAGGGACTCTAGTGGTGCCAGGTCTCCCTATTCATCGTAGAGTTTCTCAATCCATGTGGTAATTTCTAATCAATTAATGGTCCATGCCATGAAGATTAATTAGAGTTACATGCAATATTATTATTTTGTAATTTGATTGTTTTCAGGTTTGCTGTCAAAGAAGAGAATGGAGAGGCTATCGCGATTATTAGTGATAGTTAACGTTTTTTTTGGTCTCTAGCTACCATGTTCGATCTCTCTCATGCGGATATTTATTTTTGCTTCTTTGATTTTCTTCCTGGGAAGGTTTTTTAGGTGAATTAAGATTTTGAGTTTTTGTTGGCGCTTCTGGTATCTGATCATCAGCAGCTAGCCCATGTACTTTTAAATTTTAATATCAGTGTTAATTGATGTGTTTTTCGAGCTAGCTAGCATCTATGATTTGGTGCAAAAGGTAGTGTTGGTTCTTTATCTAATTCTCTCCGAGATGTGTTCAGAAAAGATGCTCTGTCTTTCTCTCTTTTACTCTCTAGTGGGGACGTGGTCCAAGGAATAATTGAGACTTCATATATAACTCTACTCTTTTATTCAAGGACCACTTTGGATATATAACCATGTGTAGGTTATCATAATCTTACTCTTTAAAACTAGAATTACCCTTTCTGCTGTGCTCATTTTCCATTGAATAATTTCATTTTATTGGAAAATCTACTGTACATATGAATTTTAAATTCTAATCTTTTATCTCAAATATTTGTTTAACTGAAAGGTTCCATTATAAAATAGTTTTAAAAAACTCAATCAGTCTCACTTCCACTTGAAGATGCCTACAAATCAAATCAGTCAAAGATATTATCTACATATAGGATAGATAATTTAAGTTATACCTAAAAACATACATATTATGTTAGGTCACCCTAAAAAACTTCACCTCATAATTTCTTCAATAAAACAAAATTAGAGAAAAAAAAAACCTGCACCGTACACAACTTTAACATGATTTGATATCATTTTATAAAATCATAATCCTTATATCCCTAATAATATTCTTTGTTTATTAATTTTTTTTAACATGATTTGCACACCTTAACTAAATTTATGAGCCCTCAAAGTAATTTATTTTTACCAAATATGCAATTTTTACTAGAAGAAATTGCAAATGTTCTGGATACAGCAATTATAAGTTTTAAGGAAATTAAAAACTTGCAAACCCTCCATTGCCAAGATTATAGAAGTCCCATGTTAAAATGTACACGGAGAAGATAAGTGTTGTTTTGCTAACAAAACTCACATTAGACCTATATATTTATATAAGATTTTTACGCCACTTGATTTGAGATTTAGATGAATACTCTTGTCATTATTAGTGTTTTAGAAGTTCCCTACTCCCATTATTTTTTTCCTTAGTTGTTTACAAATAAAATAAAAATAATAACAGCATGATAAGTTAGAGTTTGATGTACATCAACATAAAAAATAAGGCTAAATAATAAATAATAATAATAATAAATTCATATTAAAAATAAATAAAATGATAATAATAAAACAATGCTAATAATAAATAATAAAATCATCATAATATCACAATAATAATAAACCATTAAGAAAATAACAATGATAAACTAAAATTATTAATAATGATGAAATAATCATAAAATAACCCAAATATTAAAAATAATAATGCTCACGATAACGACGACAACACCAAGGCCACATCCAATTTCCTTCACAAACTCCTCTACAATTGGCCATGTTCTTGCTCAACTTGACCCAGTTTTCTGGTGGATATATTAGCCTAGCACCAATTATTTTAACTAAAAAAACTAGTTTCAATTTAATCTATTTGAAACAACTTTAATTTATGTTTAACTTCAATTATTAAAACTAATATATATTATATTGGGTACGATGGTCCTGCTTTACTGTTAACATGGACGTGATTGATACTAACAAAAATGCTAAATATGAATTGTCTAACACTCATTACATAACATTAATTTGACTCCGAATGGAATATACTAAACCAAAAAACTTAGATGTAAGACTATTATTTTTTATTCTTTGGAATAATGGTAAAAATGATGAGATAAGTATTAAATAATAACAGAATTGAGGTTGAAATCCAAACACTATATTACGGGTTTATGCCACGCATTAAAAGACCAAACTAATCCCATTATCAAATCAAACATCTTTTTTAGTAGCATCCAAGTTACACCAAAGCCAAGCCATCAGAATAAGTTTGCTTTCCCTTTGGGGGAAAAAAGGAAAAAACTATTGAATGTTAAGATTTTAGGAAAGGCATTGATTGGGAGTTGAACCAAAGAAGGAATGTTTATCTTGTGTTAATAAAATATGAATTATATAAGGTAGAGTGAGTATAATTTTTAGAGCATAGGATTCCATAACTTTACGAGGTTATGATACATTTCATGGGTTTCCCCATTGACCTCATGGGTTACGTTTAAGCGCAAGATTCATTGGTCAAAAGTAACAAGACTTCATTAGTGTCTGCTACTACACTCCATTATATAGCTTTTAACAACATTCTTTAAATTCACTTTACTCTAAGCTTTATGTTACTTCATATCCTCCCTTGCTTTGGGCTTCACAGGTTTCACCCATTTTAGTACATATTGCAATATTATTCCCCATCACACGTACGCATTACATGATATGAAAGTTAAAATCAATGGTACAACTTCAATGGTGATCAATCAATTTCGTCCATAAACTATTATAATAATTTTATAAATGATGGTGACCAATTTGATGAAACTATATTACCCCAACATTTCATAAATGACACATAAATAAGCACGTATATGAACAATTAAAAGATAATCATACACATGTTGCTGTAATTTTATTTACTTATGTATTTTTCCTGTGATTTTGTTGGGAAGTTCAGAATCTTTGTACCTATTGTTGAGTCCTTCTTGTTGATGATCAAGAAAAAAAATCCTCCCTAAAATCCCTAAAAGGGAGTCTATCACTTAAACAAACCACTTTTTGGTTGCTAATAGAATATATTAAAATAAAATAAATTCTATCGACGTGGAAATTTCAGAAACAACTAATTAATTTGGTCATGGGAAGAGGGAAACATATGTAAAAAAAAAAAATTACACACCCGTCAAAGTTAAGGTAAAGAATTAGTTACCATGATATCTTAAGTTACACTCACAGTTAAAAGATATATAAGATTTTTTTTAAGTAAATAAAATTAAGTTATTATAACTGTAATTATTATTCCTGGCCACAAATGATGTGTGTATTTAGTTCAGCTAGCTAGATGCTGTTTTGAGTGTGAGTTTGTTGGCTACATGCCAATCTAACAAAGACAAGACCTACGAAAGACATTTACTCATGAAAGCACAACAAAAACATCTTTAATCATGAGAATTTGCAATGTCAGTTGGGTCCCAAACACCATCAAAACAAAACCAGCTTGTGTTGAAAATTAACCATATACTGTGGCAGTCAAGGTTAGCAAAAACAGGAGGACTTTTTATCCAATTCAATGCACGAAAAAATTAGATACACTTTCAAAAGCTTTTCCTTTCTTTTGAACCCAAGCAAGCATGTCTAAAGGTTTTTCCTTTCTCCCTTTGAAATAAATTGGCTTTAGCTTCGGTTTACAGGTCAAACACACCATCTCTCCAAAGGATAATATACATATATAATTTGAGAACGTTGCATGTGCTACGTGAGAAATTAAACTACATATTTATACCCAATATCTGAAAAAATAGAAAAATTTATTTGGATCCAACTTTTTGACATTAGATCTCTCGATTAATTAAATCATGGGTGTTACACACCAAACAACAACAAACCCAATTAGTAACAAGCCCAAAAGGATAGTAAAAAAAACTCAGTTGGCTAAAAAACTTTATTTAGATGTTATGTGTTCTGAGCCCATTTATCTTCAGGGCAACAATGTTTTCTTTTTGGAATTTCCTTTAAATATTGTATGGATGCCTTCCTTAAGGCAGAGTGGGAATGAAGTTTTCTTTTCTATAGTTATTCTTCATTACTATAGCAAGTCATTTTCTAGTAGCTAAGAAATTGTAGAAATAGGATCTATCACTTTGGTGCTTTCATTCTCTTCCTCATGCCTCCTAAACCTTCCTCAAGCAAGGATCTTGAAGATGTCCTTCAAGGAATTTCTAAAAAATTGGTTCTTTTACAAACCCAGTTTGACACCCATAAACAACTTCAAGATGATCGTCACCAGATCTTGCAAGAAACCATTGACTCTCGTCATGAAGCCATGACAAATTTTATGAAAGGTCTCTTGGAGCAGGTGGCTTCCATACAGTTCAACCATCATATCGAGACCTCTACATCTACTGCCTCCCCCTCTACTTCTCCCCCTATGACAACCGCCTTCATGGCCTCCACTAATAGCCTTGTGGTTATCCCCTACTCAATCCCATTATCCACTACCATTACCTCTTCCACCACTGGCCCTATCCTTAGTCCCTCCTACATTACCCATAATTTGTTACACACCTCTCAACCCGTTACTGGCCCCACTTACTCCACCCAACCCACAATGTCCACTTTCCCCCAACTTGGTTTCCCATACTCACCCTTTCAACCTAACATTTCCTTCAATCTCAACTTGACCCCACCACCCTTACGACCACCTAAACTTGACCTTTCCCCTTTTGATGGTTCAGACCCACTTGATTGGTTATTTCAAGCTAAGTAATTTTTTCTGTTTTACCAAGTTCCCCCAGATCTACGCCTGCCCATGGTGGTTTTCTACATGAGGGAGGATGCCCTAAGTTGGTTTAAGCGGATCTACCATAATCGCTAATTGACATATTGGCATACTTTTGTGCAGGCCTTGGAACTTCATTTTGGTCCCTCTACTTACGAAAATCACTAAGCAAAGTTGTTTAAACTCCACTAACAAAGGTCGGTTATGGACTATCAGGCACAATTTGAAAAACTCTTCAATAGGGTAATTAGCCTCGGCCCTGATATGCTCCTTAATTATTTCATTTCTGGATTACACATGGACATTAGACGAGAATTGACAATTCTACAACCCACCCATATTACCTAAGCCATTGGCCTAACAAAACTAGTCGAATCCAAATTACGTGACTTAAAACCTCATTTTACCTGCCCCACACAAACACAACCCGCCTTCTTTATCCACCTAAAACCCCAACCTGCAGTACCCTTTATCCCTTACCAATTAAGCGTTTGACCCCCACCCAAATGCAAGAACGTCGTGCCATAGGGCTCTGTTATAATTGTAACGAAAAAATTTATACCCGGCCATAAATGCACCACAAGCTGTTTTCTTTTACTCTTGTCTGATGATGAGCCTAATTCAACTACTACATACTTGGGAGACCCTCCTGCTAAGGCCATCAATTTTTAACTATCTCCTCAAGCACTCACAGCTCAGCCCTCCCCTCAAACACTAAAGTTTCAGGGTTTTATCTCTGGCCTCCCTATCCACGTCCTCATAGACTCAAACAGCACAGTATCTTACAACCTCATCGCTACCCACCTCAAATTACCCACTCAACCAATCCTGGTTTTCCCAGTCATGGTAGGAAATGGTGCCCACATTATATGCTCAGGTTTCTGTTCCCAAGTTCCCTTATCCACTCAGTCTCATAATTTCTCCATATCCTTCTACTTACTTCTTACTGAAGGAGCTGACGTTGTCCTAGGTAGAGAATGGCTGCGTACCTTAGGCCCTATCACACTTTCGGGAGAGACCAACACCACCTTACTTCCCTCCACATACACACAATTTTGCTTACTCTTACATACAGATTCAATTATCTCTTGCCACCTCCTTACTTTTCAACCTACTGTACCGTTAACCCCTTCCTATGACTCTCTTGACCCCTCTTACCCGTCTATAACTTAATTACCCCCTTCCATATCCAACATGATCCTATCCCATTCATCTATTTTCACTAAACCTCTAGGTCTTCCCCCCCCCCCCCCAAGACAACATGATCACCATATTCCTCTGTTACATACTTCAACCCTAATTAATATTAAGCCATACCGCTACCCTTATTTCCAAAAGCCCGTAATGTCCCACCTAATCCAATAGATGCTTCAAGATAGTATTATTAACCCCAGGAAAAGCCCATTCTCTTCCCTTGTCCTTCTAGTTAAAAAGAAAGATGGTTCTTGGCATTTTTTGTGTTGATTATAGGGCCCTGAATGCTATCACGATTAAGGATAGGTTCCAAATTGATGAACTACTGGATGAACGTGGCTCTGCTACAGTTTTTTTCTAAAATTGACTTACGCTCTAACTAGCATCAAATTAGAGTTCACCCCCCAGATACCCACAAAACAACTTTCAGAACATGGGATGGTCACTATGAGTTTTTAGTTATTACATTTGGATTAGCGAATGCACCCTCTACATTTCAGGCTGCTATGAATGTTTTCCTACGACCTTTCCTACATCAGTTTGTTTTAGTTTTTCTTATGACATTCTTATTTACAGTTCTTCTATTGCAAATTATGTTCACTATTGGATTCAGTTCTTAACCTATTAGCTCATCACAATTTCTTCGCTAAGTTATATAAATGTGTCTTTGCTACTCCTACAATGAATTATTTGGGCCATATTATTTCTTCTCATGGTGTTTCCCCTGACCCTGATAAAATTCAAGCTATTCTAAACTAGCCATTGCCACGTTTCCTCATGGCATTACGTGGCTTGGCCTCACTCAATTCTATAGACATTTTGTACATCACTATGCCTCTCGCGCCGCTCCTTTCACCGATTTACTCAAACATACAGGTTTTACATGGTCTATAGCAGCAACAGATGCTTTCGCAAAATTAAAAGAATATCTAACTTCTACCCCTATTCTAATTCTTCCAAAATATTTATGGTGGAAACGAATGCATCTTTAGTAGCCATTAGCATTGTCCTTACCCAAGATATTCACTCAATGGCTTAGTTTTAGTAGGTATTATGATTAGATTCAGACTTAGTAAGGTTAAGAGTGGAAAAAAATTGAGATTTATTGTATATGAATGATGTATAGAGGTGAAATGATGAAATTGATAATTAGTGCTTATTGAAATTGAGTAGATGATATATGTATACATGTGTGTTGGAATGAATTTCAAATGTACGATGATGAAAATGATGTTGTATGAAAATTGGTGAATGAGATTTGCATATGAGTGAGTGATTGATTAACATTATGATTAAAATTATATTAATCAATGTTATACCTGAGTGGTTGATTTAAGATTAACTGAATATTATTATGCCTAAGTGGCTTTGTTTTGTTATGGTATGATTGAAAGTTAATGATGCTTGTGTGGCTTTTGTTGAATGTGAAATTAAATGACGATGAACAGAGAATTGAGATATGGTGTGTGCCTGAGTGGCCGCCAATTGATTTTATATTAAAAGCCTGAGTGGCTAATTAAGAAATTGAATGCCTGAATGGCTATGTTGAGAAATCTGAATGTCTGTGATGGCTTGGGTTGTTTTATAAGCATTAGTGTTGGATTATTAAAGAGAATTAATTAATTAATCCAATGAAAGTGATTAAAATTGGATATATGTGATTCTGTGTGGTTTGAACAATTGAACAATATATTTTGCCCCTTGGTTTTTGCTCCAATGGTTAAGTACGATCTCGTTGAGCTACCTAGTGGTCAAGAAGGACCCTGTGGTTAAGGTGGAGAGCTAAGCAGGACTCGGTGGACCAAGTAGGATTCACGGGGTGTCAAGTAGGGCCTCAACTGGAGGCCAATCCATTTTTAGTATCTGCATACTAGCGAGTTTAATTAAACCTTGAATAAGAGATAATGGTTTATTATGTGCTTGGTAATATAAATAATTACAAGATGTTCAACATCAATCCCAATGAACATATAATAGTCATTAAAAGTTTAGGATGTAAATTCACTAACATTATTAATGTGTATTTTCTTAATTGGATAATCATGAAAATATGTTCTGAACTGGTCTGAACCGGGGTCTAGGATCCGGTGTGGGACCAGCCACAAGAGTTTAGATGTTTTTGGGTTTACACACCGGTACAGTGGGTATCCGGTGTTATAATCTGATCTCTCAGTGGGAGAAACCGGTCTTGTTGTCCTGGAGATCCTTCGCACCAACGTTTCACGTTGAGAGAGGGTGAAAGGCGGTGCCACCTGCGAAGATTCTCCGACGCTCAAGTTAGAAGAGTGAATGAACTCAGTGAACACTCAAACAATACAATAGTAAAAGAGTGAGTTAGGACAACGTAACCTTGCATGTATATTGGAATGAGCTATTTATAGTTGAACGTAGGAAATGAATCGTTGGGTACAAGTGGGCCCATTGGCTCTGATAGCGTGTGAAATGTATCAATCAAAGTGGCTCAGTACTCAGAGTGTGTCAGGGGGTAGGTCAATTATCAGGGTACGATCTTGTGATAAGGATGGAGGACAATCACCTTTCCGCATATTTCGCTGACACATGTACTTACTCTCTGAGGTAATTGACATTGACACATTCCGCTATACAGGGTATCTTCGTTGATAAGCTATAAGGAACTCTTATCTCACAGTGACCCTGAAGCAAACGGTTATCAACGTGAAATGAGAACGAACGAAGCATCCGTTGTAGCGAGGACGAATAGAACGTCTGATGGAATGAGAACGGATAAAAGTACAACGGATATCCGGTGTGGCATCGTCTGAACTATGACACAGGTTTCCCTTCTTAGAGGTCATTCTGATGTCATAACATTGGGGTCCGGTATCCAGACCGGATCATTTGTCCCCTAGCTTATGTGAGGGATTGTTAGGTTGCTTACATGAGCTATACAGCCTCTGAGAAGTCTGGATGCCAGTGGAACGTTCTAGAAATTCCTTCTGAAAAACTCCTCAACATCCGCTCTGCCAACTATGTGACCGCTCTTCTTATGTTATCCATAATGGATTCGGACAAAGATTCATATTGAGGGAAATCCCAATAGTTTTTGAAAATTAAAACTCTTGGTATTCGAGGAGTGGTTGAGATACATTAAATGCGTCTGAAATGATTGGACATTAAATGTCCCCTTTTAACACGTGAACCATCATTACCCAAGAGTGTAACCGTCGATTGGGCTTATTGGGCCTGGATTTCAACTTATGCGAGCCCACTTCGCGCTTTAATGTTACGAAATGACGAAGTCGTTTGAAACTTAAAGGTTGCGTTTTGAAGCAAACGTTGCGACTCTTGGCTGTTCATTGTGCTTCTTCGTTACCTATAAAAGGGACACTTAACGAGTTTTGGAATTCATCTCTGTCAACAAGCTTAGTTAACCTCTGCTCGAATTTCTAGAGATTTCTCTGCTGCCCTTCTTCTTCACAAAGTTCTTCTCTCTTTTTAGGTAACCTCCCTATCCTTTACCCCTATATAATTTTATTCATTCTGCTTCAACCATGCGCCCTAGAACAGGCAACGCTGGTACTTCAAACAGGGGGAATTTGAGCTCTCGTGCCCCCTCTAGCCACCGTGGTGGAAGGATTCCATTGAATCTTCCTGTGGCTGGGCCTCGTCGCTCAGAGAGAGTCGAAACTTCTTCCTCACGAGCGCCAGTGGGTCGACGCTGCTCTGAGGATCCCCTTGACTCGAGGGCTACCAGTTGCTCTGATGAAGGGTCAAGTAACGAAGGTTATCTCTCTGACGATGTTGCCTTCTACCACAGCACCCATGCGTTCCATCGTGCATCGAGTACCATGGAAGTTCCGGGGTCCGGCAAAACGATGATCTTGCGTACTACCGAAGGGTGTGTCAACGTCGTGGCACACCGGCTGAATTGGGAAAAGCTGAACAGGGAGAGGCTGTACTGCTGGGTTGAGGAGGAATTTCTGGAAATCCCCTCACATCATGCGAGTGAAGAGGAACGCCTCGTCACTCTTCGCTGCAAAGTTTATTCTGACAAGAAGTACAAGGGACGCTATCTTGTTCTTGCCCCCTGCCCAACTGAGAGAGTCTGTCACCGCGTCCCGGATGAGAGGTCGGTCTATATGTACGACTTCGTGTTTCAAAACTTGGGGGTCCAATTCCCCCTGACGGAGTTTCAGATGGCCGTCCTGCGCTTTCTCGACTGTGCCCCTACTCAATTGCATCCCAACGGCTGGGGCTTGGTGCGCGCTCTCGAAATTCTGGGAGAGCATTTCAACTTCACCGCTATTGTGGCCAAACTATTCCATTACTGCCAAGTAGTCCGTCGTGCCAACAAGAAGGGCGGCCTTAGGTTCATAACACTCCGTTGTGACTCAAGGGTGGTGAATTTTAAGTCCTACACCGAATCCGCTAAGGTGGATGGACGCTCTTTCAAACACTACTATACGCGGGTCCGAATCCAGCCCAACAAGCCGGTCTTCTGGCTCAACAAGGAAGGATTCACCAAATTCCCCTTCAGTTGGTCACACGAGCATTTTCTTTTGCTGAGCCGTGCTTACTACACTAAAGAGAGTGAGCTTTCCTCTCACTCTGTTGAAGTTCTGAGTGCCATGCAAACGGCCTCAAAGACCCTCAAGGGGTTCTCCTGCAGGCTCCTCCTAGGGAGTGATGAAGTCCGAACTACCTATCTCCGTAATAACCGTTCTCAACTGTGGTTACGTTACATATTTATTCTGTTCTCTTTATTTTTCTTGCCATGTGCTTAACTCACTTCTCCTTATTTTGCAGAACAAATTGGAAAGGCCTGTCCCGAAATGCTGTCTCTGAGGACTATGCTGGCTGATGACGACTCTTCCTCTGAAGAGAATGAAATTCAGGCCAAGCGGAATTCCACCAAAGCTCCAACCATTCCGCTGACCTCCGTAGTGGGAGACGAGGTCCCTCTCCTTGATGAGGAGGAGCCTGAAAAACAAACCGAGGCTACGGAGCAGAGTGCTGAAGAGGACGTCCCAGAGAAAAAGAAGAAAAAGAGGCGTCTGGTCAAGTCTTTAGGCATGGAGAAGTCTCCCGCTGGTGACCCCGCAAAGAAGCGCCAAAAGACCCTCGAGGAATCTGGGTTAAAAAAGGACAAGGGAAAGAAACCTGTCTCTGACTCAACTGCCCCTCCTTCACAGACCACGTCTGGACCGGACTCGGGGAGCGGTCCTCTCCCGGCAATGGATCCCCCCAATAAGTCTTTACTGTCTCCATACCTCTGGTTCCAGGGGTCCATGCCTGCCACTCTTCCCAAAGCAAGATATTGCCTCCGCCCCTCTCTTGACGCTGCTGGAGTTCGAAGTGCTTGCGAGGTCGCCCGTTGGCAGCTGGATGAGCTATCCGGCCTCTTAGGCTCCTTGAGCGAGAAGGCGGATTATATAGAACAGGTTGAGAAGCTCGAGGCCGATATCGCTGTTAGGGAGGCCTGGGCGACCAAGCAGGCTAAGACTCACAGAGGGGTGCAGGCTGAATTGACTAAGGCCAAGGAGACGCTGCAAAAGAAGACTGAAGAAATAAGCCAGCTTCACTTCACTAACAAGGCTTTAGAACGGCAAGTCAATGAGCTTCAGCAACAAAATGAGTCCATCCCCCTCCTTGAGGAAGAGCTGCAATTAGAGAAGAAGAGATCGACCAAGCTTGCTGACGATCTCAAAACAATAGAGGCCGACCACAATAAAAGCCAAGGGGAGTGGGAGATCCTTCGGAAGGAGATGCAGGACCAGATCGAAGAGCTGAGGAAGGGGAGTACGAGCACTGGGGCGTCGGAGGAGGATTTTGCCAAGCTTAAGAAGAAATTATCTGCTGCTAAGGGCAAAGCTGCCAAAGCCTTAGAAATATGCAAGAAGGTAGCTTACGAATCCTTCGGCCTGGCACTTCGTCAAGTTTTTTACCGCAACCCTGGAGTGAAGCTTAATCTGTACGGACTGGATCCGTTTTATGAGTTCCATGAGGGAAAACTTGTCGAAGTGAAGAAGGATGGCTCGTACCAGGATCCTCGCGATTCTCTTTATGAACTGCCTCCACTTCCGGAGGGTCAAAGCATGGAACCTGCACTGTCCAAACCTGTCCCCGAAGGTGAATCACAAAAAGGTGCTCAAACTGGCCCAGAGACCGGAGTGGATAAGATTCAAACTGAGGGAGCTGAAGAGGAGAGAGCGGAAGTGCCCACCTCGGAGAATCAACCACCTGCTTCTTGATTTTACGCATTCATTTATAGCTGTGTACTGGGATCAGCTCCAGTTTTAACATTTTGAGACACATAAAATTTTCTTCATAAAAATAATATTTGTTTTTGCTTCTCTTAAATCATTTGTGTCAAATACACAGTTGCTGGATAACTTAGTCGTATATGCAATACTTTACCTTTTCAATACCTTACAAATCCGCTCTGCTTAGCTATATTGACGTTTAAAGCGTGTTTATCAACTCGAAGTAAGATAACAAAAACGATAATCAAAGAGGCAACAATTAAGTTAAAGTATGCCCTGTCCCCAAGTATAAGTATTTTGGGAAAGGAAAGTTTGTTGCAAAACGTTACCTTTAACTTTCTGGAAATTAGAAAGGTTCATCCCATCTCGGAGATGTAGAACGGCCATATCCATGTTCAACCGCCTTATTCTAAATGCTTCGTAAATGAGGACGGGGATTATATTTGGAGTTCGGTACAACCCTTTCCTCCAAGTCTTCAGGTGAGTCTCGATATGACTTTGTAGAGCGTTGGTGAACTATACCTTTCTCTTGAGGTTCGGTCTTGTCCTACAACTCAAGTCTTCAAACGGTGTTCGGTTCGATCCTACTAACCGTACCCAGAGTTCGGTGCAATCCTACAATCCGGGCCTTCAACACGGGGTTCGGATCAGGGCTAATCCTGAACTTACTGCGCCCGTTACTCGGGGTTCAGCGTGGTTTCGAAGATGAACCAGCTTACTGCGCCCAAGCCTTCAAATGGTGTTCGGTTCGATCCTACTAACCATACTTGGAGTTCGGTGCAATCCTACAATTCAAGCCTTCAGACGATGTTCGGTTCGATCCTACTAACCGTACCCAGAGTTCGGTGCAATCCTACAATCCGGGCCTTCAAATGGGGTTCGGTTTAATCCTACAACCCATTTCCCCCTCGAGGAGTTACATCGTCAATACACAGATTGAGATCATCCATCCTGAGGGTCTTCAATCGTCCCTCGAGGAGTTACATCATCAACTACAGACTGAGTAGTTGAGATCATCCGTCCTGAGGGGTATTCGTTTCGTCCCTCAAGGAGTTACATCGTCAACTACAGAATAGGTAGTTGAGATCATCCGTCCTGAGGGGGCTTCAAATTGTGACAGCTTATAACTATAATCACAACATAAAAATGAGAGAGTGAGATTGATATAGTCATAAATTGCATTCTCATTTCATTGAATATACATTACAAAGGAAGCGTAATTAGGGTCATGCCTCGTTAAAACCTTCTTGAGAAAACCCAATGGGATAAAACTCAAGTAAGGAAAAAGAGTACATGCCATCTTACCAACTAGCTGTAATAAACACGTAAGTTCTGAGTGTTCCATTTGTTGTGAATTGGGGTTCCGTCGAGCTCCTCGAGCCGGTATGATCCCTTTCCTGTTACCTCAGCAACTCTATAAGGGCCTTCCCATATTGTGCTAGTTTCCCTTGATAAGCAAATTTATTGCCCATACTTGCCTTCCTCAACACAAGATCTCCGGTGTTGAATGCTCTGTGTTGAACACGTCTGTTGTACCGGAGAGCTGCCTTCACTTTTATTGCCTGGTCTCTGACGAAAGCTCCCTCCCTTAATTCATGGAGAACGTCCAGCTCTGATGCTAGATTGGCGTTATTGTCTTCAGCTGAAAAATATTCCACTCGGGCCGATCTGGTTTGTAGCTCCACTGGGATCATCGCCTCAACTCCATAGGTCAACCGATATGGGGATTCGTTAGTGGAAGAGTGTGGTGTAGTATGATACGCCCACAGAACGTGACACAACTGATCAGTCCAACCCCCATTTGCTTCTCCAAGACGCTTCTTCAACCCCTTCAACACCTCTCGATTGGCTACCTCTGCTTGGTCGTTCGTCTGAGGGTGCTCAACAGACGAGAAGATTTGGATTATCCCCAGTCCTTCAAGCAAATCCGTGAACTTTTTATCTGTGAACTGGGTGCCATTATCAGTTATAATCCGCCCTGGGACACCGAATTGAGCTATGATATTTTCATACACGAAGCGTCTTGTCCTTGCAGAGGTGATGTGCACCACTGGCTCAGCCTCAATCCACTTAATAAAGTAGTCTACCCCCACAATCAAATACTTGATACCTCCTGGAGCAGTAGGGAACGGACCCAAGATATCAAGGCCCCATTGGTAGAACGACCAGGGTACAGCGGATGAGGAAAGCTCTTGGGCCGGTGTATGATGGAGATTGGAAAATCTTTGACAAGCATCACACCTCTTCACAAAATATGCTGAATCCTGCTTCAACGTGGGCCACCAATAACCAGCCCTGAGGATTTCCTCATTAAACTCCTTCCCCCAGCATGGTGCCCACACTGCCCCTCGTGTACTTCTTCCAACACTGCTTGTACCTCGTCTTCTCTCAAACAAAGGAGGTACGGGACAGAGAATCCCCTTTTGTAAAGAACACCATCAACCATGGTGAAGTACGGCAGTTCTCTTTTCACTCATCTTCTCTCCTTCTCATCAGTAGGGAGCTGTCCATCTGCCAGATAGCGGATATAAGGGATGACCCAAGAATTCTCATAAGGATAATTGACCATTATGGCGTTCAAAGAGGGAAACAGAGGGATGCTTGGTGTTGTCAATGTGCTCTGAACTACCGTCGTTGTACTGCCAGGCTGTTTTATGCTTGCAAGCCTTGATAAGATATCCGCTCTGGTGTTCTCCTCTCTTGGCACATGCTTGAATTCTAGAACATCGAACCTCCCCTTCAACTCATTCACACAATTCAAGTATAGTTGAAGTTGTGGCTCTCTGACCTGATATTCCCCCTGGATTTGCGAAATCACCAGCTGTGAATCGCTACACAATGTAACTGCTGACGCCCCGATGTCAATCGCCACTCGGAGGCCGGTGAGGCATGCCTCATACTCAGCTTGATTATTGGAGGTTTTAAAGTTGAACCGAAGGGAGATTTCCAAATACACACCATCATCACTCTCCACTACAACACCGGCTCCACAACCCTTACTGTTTGACGATCCATCTACATAAATGGTCCAATACGCTCGAGGTGTGGTTGGATCCGACCCTGTCATTTCCACCACGAAATCTGCCAGAACTGGAGCTTTAATAGCTCCCCGAGGCTCATAAGAAATTTCGAACTCAGAAAGCTCGATAGACCATTTGATCATCCTTCCCGCCAGATCTGGCTCGCTAAGTACTGAGCGGAGGGGTAAATCCGTTTTCACAAGAACTGTGTGCGCATGAAAATACAGCCTCAACCGTCGTGACGCCCACACAACTGCTAGAGCAGCCTTCTCAATCTTTTGATATCTTTCTTCCGCCCCCTGGAATGTCTTGCTGGTAAAGTACACCGGCCTCTGCCCCTCCGGAGTTTCTTTAACCAGAGCCACGCCTAAGGCTTCATCAGAAATTGCTAGATATAAAATCAGAGTCTCACCAGGGTCGGGCTTCACCAAAATTGGTGGACTTGAAAGCACGGCCTTAAGCTGCTGGAAAGCTTGTTCATGCTCTTCTCCCCATTCAAAACTCTTGTGTTTCTTCAACGCTTTATATAGAGGAAGGGATCTATGTGCCATCTTGGGCATGAAATGAGCTAGAGAGGCCACCTTCCCGTTCAATAATTGTACCTCCCTTAAATTCTTAGGGCTCTACATATCTAGTATGGCTCGACATTTTCCAGGATTGGCCTCAATACCCCGCTGGGTCAACATGAAGCCCAGAAACTTCCCCGCTGGAACCGCAAAGGTGCATTTTAGTGGATTTAGCCTTATGTTATACTGTCGCAGTCTAGTGAACACTTGGCGCAGGTCTTCGATGTGGTCTCCTCCAGCAGGAGTCTTTGCAATGATATCGTCGATATATACTTCCACCAGCTTAGTGTGCATCCCTTCGAATACTTGATTGATCATGCGCTGGTAGGTAGCTCCAGCGTTCTTCAGTCTAAACGGCATGACAGTGTAGCAGAACACACCACGGTCATTGACGAAGGCTGTCTTTTCTTGATCTCCTTCCCACATCGGAATCTGATTGTACCCAGAATAAGCATCCATGAAACTAAGGTACTGATAACCAGATGAGTCATTGACCATACGATCAATATTCGGGAGCGGATACGGATCTTTGGGGCAACACCGGTTAAGGTCCACATAATCCGTGCATATTCTCCACTTGCCATTAGCCTTCTGCACCATCACTATGTTGGAAAGCCAGGATGAATAGCGAATCTCCCTTATAAAACCAGCCTTCAACAGTTCCTCTGTTTTCTCACACGCTGCCTTCTACTTCTTCGGTCCCAACCTCCTCTTCTTCTGGGCCACCGGTCTCGTTTCTGGGTACACAGCGAGTTTGTGGCAACAGAAATCGGGGTCCATCCCAGGCATGTCTGCTACAGTCCATGCAAAAAGGTCTTTAAATTCTTGCAAAAGAGCCAACAAACGTTGCTTCATGCCTGCCTCAAGGTTATCATTAATGTGCGTGACCTTTTCTGGGGAATCCCCTAAGACGACGTCCCTGGAACCACCATCCGGTGTGGGCTTGGAGGGGTTGAGAGGGTCGATCTTCAATTCCGCCCTGGGGTCCAAGTCAATTAGACTGACAGACCCAGCTGCTGTTCTTCCGTCGTTCAGCTTCCTCTTCTTATTGAATGCTTCCAATTTAACCATGTTGAGGCTCAGGTTGTAACAGTACCGAGCCATCTCCTGATTACCGCGGAGGGAGGACACACCGTTGTCCTTGTCAATGAATTTGATCAAGAGATGAGGAGTGGACACAATTGCTTCTGTGACATCCCGGCGTTGTTGAGGGCGGGGAGTGATCGCCGGTGCATTGGCACGGACAAGGAGCGGCTCCTGGCAGGCTTCCAGCGGGGGATGTGATATCCCGGTCACTGTTGAGGGCGGGGAGTGATCGCCGGTGCATAGGCACGGACAAGGAGCGGCTCCTGGCAGGCTTCCAGTGGGAGGGACACATGAACGAACCGAATACATACCAGAATGAGAGGGATCCAAAGACTGTATAGGTATGGGACTATACAGTCGAGGATAGCTTAAAGGAATGAATTCGTACTACCTATACCAACAAATGCATTAGCCTTTTCGGTAGCCTATCACTTAAGAACTCCAAAGTTAAGCGTGCTTAACTTGGAGTAATTTTGGGATGGGTGACCTCCTGGGAAGTTCTCAGGAAATGTGTGAGTGAGGACAAAAGCACATTGGAAAGGTCTCGTGTTGGTCTGTGGGGCCAGTCGTTCATTCTTGAAAAGCGGCCGGGGCGTTACAGTGGTATCAGAGCCTAGCCTCTCCTAGTATGGTATGGTTCGAGGACGAACCAGGCGGAAGCTGGTGGGCGTGTGACATCCCGGCGTTGTTGAGGGCGGGGAGTGATCGCCGGTGCATTGGCACGGACAAGGAGCGGCTCCTGGCAGGCTTCCAGCGGGGGATGTGATATCCCGGTCACTGTTGAGGGCGGGGAGTGATCGCCGGTGCATAGGCACGGACAAGGAGCGGCTCCTGGCAGGCTTCCAGTGGGAGGGACACATGAACGAACCGAATACATACCAGAATGAGAGGGATCCAAAGACTGTATAGGTATGGGACTATACAGTCGAGGATAGCTTAAAGGAATGAATTCGTACTACCTATACCAACAAATGCATTAGCCTTTTCGGTAGCCTATCACTTAAGAACTCCAAAGTTAAGCGTGCTTAACTTGGAGTAATTCTGGGATGGGTGACCTCCTGGGAAGTTCTCAGGAAATGTGTGAGTGAGGACAAAAGCACATTGGAAAGGTCTCGTGTTGGTCTGTGGGGCCAGTCGTTCATTCCTGAAAAGCGGCCGGAGCGTTACAGTGGTATCAGAGCCTAGCCTCTCCTAGTACGGTATGGTTCGAGGACGAACCAGGCGGAAGCTGGTGGGCGTGTGACATCCCGGCGTTGTTGAGGGCGGGGAGTGATCGCCGGTGCATTGGCACGGACAAGGAGCGGCTCCTGGCAGGCTTCCAGCGGGGGATGTGATATCCCGGTCACTGTTGAGGGCGGGGAGTGATCGCCGGTGCATAGGCACGGACAAGGAGCGGCTCCTGGCAGGCTTCCAGTGGGAGGGACACATGAACGAACCGAATACATACCAGAATGAGAGGGATCCAAAGACTGTATAGGTATGGGACTATACAGTCGAGGATAGCTTAAAGGAATGAATTCGTACTACCTATACCAACAAATGCATTAGCCTTTTCGGTAGCCTATCACTTAAGAACTCCAAAGTTAAGCGTGCTTAACTTGGAGTAATTCTGGGATGGGTGACCTCCTGGGAAGTTCTCAGGAAATGTGTGAGTGAGGACAAAAGCACATTGGAAAGGTCTCGTGTTGGTCTGTGGGGCCAGTCGTTCATTCCTGAAAAGCGGCCGGGGCGTTACAGCTTCCATTGCATTCAGGGTAGGGCGGCCTATAATCCCGTTGTAGGGGGATTCCACATCGATCACCAGAATTCTCGACTTTACCGTTCTTGCACCAGGCTCTCCCTCAAAAAAAATAAGGGTATCCAGATACCCCTTAGTAGGTTGCTTCGCCCCATTAAACGTTGTAAGCTCTGCGTGTACGGCTGCAGATCTGCATCATTAAAACCCATTCTTTTGAAACAATTATAAAAAATTACATCGCAAGAACTTCCCTGGTCGACGAGGATCCTCTTCACATCCTTGTTAGCAATGACAACAACGATCACCACTGCGTCGTCTCCTCCTGGGATCGTTGGGCCAAAGTCCTCATCAGTAAATGACACCATCGGGGCTGCCACAAGGTCCCTGAAAGGGCGGTTATCCCTGGGTTTGCCCTGGACAGACAAAATCATCCGATGGTGATTTTTCCAGGCTGTGATTGATGCTCCTCCTCCAGCTATCATCTCAATCACTTCACGCCTGCCCTGTCTCTGCTGCTGAGGCATGTTGTTCTGTTGAGCTTCTTCAGCAACTACTACTCCTTTCTGCTTTTCAGCTGCAGTAAACTTCCTGACTGGGTTACGATTATTGTCATCTTCATCGTCTGGATCTCTCCCCTTTTTGTCCATCCTGTCAAGCTCGTCAAAATATCTTTCTCTGAACAAATATTGCTTCAGCTTTCCTTCCCTAATGAGGGTCTCCACCGTATTCTTCAACGCTTTGCACTCGTCTGTGTGGTGACCCGTTTTTTCATGAAAAGTGCAATATTTCTGTGGGTTACCAATCCTTTTGACTAGGAGTGGCTTCCTTATACCAAAAACACTGAGCGTTGGCTAACCAACCTCCCTCATGATTTGGGAATGCCTGGCGTTCAGAGGAGCATAGTTACTGAAAGACAAGACGCGCCTGTCTCGTTGATGAGGTCGAACGCTTACAAAGTCCTCTCGGAAGGTATGCTTCTCTGGTCTTACCCTCTCCTTCTCCCTCCGTGGCTGCTGAGAGGGTACTGGAGGCTTCATTCTAGCTGCCGTAGCCTCCAGATGCATTTCTATACCCACGTACTTGGAAGCTTTCCTTCGAAACTCATCGAAGGTTGTTGGGGGGCTCTTTGCCAAAGATAGGGCAAAAGCGAATCCAGGTTGCAAAGCTTCCACTACAATGTGGAGCTGTATGACCTCCGTGAGGTTGGGGACCAAAGCAGCCTGTAACATCCTGCTTTTAATAATAGCTCTATTATGTAAATTTTGAAGTATAGAAGATCTGTTAGTGTTAATCAATGAATAAAATACTCTATGGATGGTTTATTATACTTTAAAAATTTCATTTTTGGGTTAAATTATAGAAATTATATAGATCCTTGTTGATAAGATCCATTTTCCGAGTGAAACATGCCTTAGAAAGGACTGTCCGAGTGAAAAAGGGACTCTGTTCTGAGTGAAAAATGAAAATTTTGAGTGAAAAAGGAAAATTCCGAGTGACCAAAAGAAATTCCGAGTGCAATATGGAAATACCGAGTGAAGGTTGTGTTTTTCGAGTGGAACATGGCCGAGAGGGTTTATTCCGAGTGGAATTCTTGCCCCAGAGACACTTTTGTGTGAAGTGGACTGGCAGAACCACTTCTGGGTGAAAGAATCCGAGTGACTCACCTTGGAGTGACTCACTGTAGAGTCAAACACCTCAGAAAGACTCATTTCCGAGTCAAGTACTCTCCAAAGACTCGTTTCCGAGTCAAATGCTTTCGAATGACTTGTTTCCGAGTCAATCATAGTCAGATGTTGCAATTCTGACTGAAAGTTCACTGAGTGCCTTCATTTTCGAGTGAAGTACAGAGGAAAATGTACTTTCGAGTGGAAGAATTCCGACTGGGGACACACGATATATGATTGATGTACACTGGAATAACTTCCTGAGTGAAGAAGAAAAGAGGTCAACTTTGAGGGGGAAATGCCGAATGAAAGATATCCGAGTGTGATTCCGAGTGAGATGGTACCGAGTGGGACCGTGTGTGTGGAGACTCGGATTTGGAATGAGGAACCGAGTGTTGAAGACTGAGTGAATAGGGGACTCGGTTTAGATTATTTTGCCGAGGGAAGAATGATTGAATGATGATCAATAAAGATTATTTTACTGAGTGACAAATTTGAGTGCATGAGTCGGTTTCAGAAGAGTTCTACCGAGCAGAGACTTAAAGAGTTGGGTATCAGATTTAATTGATTTACCGAGTGGACAACCGAGTGAAATAAGTCAGCTTTGAGGGAATTCACCGAGTGAGAACTATTTAGGAATTGAGTCGGTGTTGTAAGGAATTTCCCAGTAAGAACCGATCGGCTATTGACTCGGATTTAGGATAAATAGCTGAGTGGTAGATTATGTGGGTATGAGTCGGCTCTAACTGACTTAATTGAATGAAAATGGGTCGGTTTAAACTCTTATGCCAAGAGGGAAGCCGAGTGTGAGATGACTCGGACTTGAGTGAGTAGACAGATTGAGAGTTGACTCGGTTTTGCTGAGTGAAAAAACTGAGTGAAGAATGGCTCGTGCCGAGTGAAAACTGAGTGAGAAGGACTCGGATTTCCTTCTTTTCACGTTACTGACAATTTCCAGTCATCATGGGTAGGATTCCAGTCGGCTTAGAGGCTAACCGAGTGAATTCCAGTCGGTTTTCAGTGCCAGGAGTAACTTTTTGACTCCAATCTTGTCTCTTGCGCATAGTTTAATATATCTAAACCCATTATGCACCCCTAGTATGTAGGACGGCCAGAAGTGGACCATTATAAGCCCACTTTCTTATTTTAATCCTCCATTATCTCCACTAACAGCACTACGATCCACTCACAAGGAGCTTGTCTCCCACTGCCTTGCATTATTAAACAAAGCATTATCCCTTCTGAAACTCTTAGAAACAGAAAAGATAGTGAACCTTCTACCTCTCATTTACTCTCCTTCCTCAAGACCCTTCGAACAGAAGCCAGGAGGACAATCAGGAAGCCATTTTCAGTCGGCAAAACAAGTAAGAGGGGACAGGGTTGTGAATAACTATAAAATGGGTAGAATTGTATGCTGTTCTAGGATTCCAGAATTAACTTCGTAACTTGTTGCTCATTTTTGAAATTGAAAACGTGTGAATTTGACTCTGACTTCTTCATGAAAGTTGTAGATCTTTTTGTTATCTAAATTTTGAGACCTGAATCAATTAATTTGAATATGTATAGCAAAAGTTATAGCCAAAATACTACAGCATGTTCGTGTGGAAGATTTATCCTATGTTTTGTGTATATATTAATATCCTGGGACTTGTATGTGCATAATCAGCATTTGATGTCTTCATGAAAGTTGTATATATTAATGTTATGGATCTATAAAAAGTGGTTTCAAGTCAAAATGATTTTTGTAGCTCGAGATATGCCTAAAATACTGAAGTATGTCCAAGCTGTAAATCTGTTAACTTGAGATACGAACTTTATTTTTAAAAATGGGAATTTTGTGGTGAGAATTAGTGAGCAGTGTCTTCATGAAAGTTATAGATCTTTTTATTATGTGAATTTTGAGACCTTAACCGACTGATTTGAGTATGTGTATCAAAATTTATAGCCAAAATACTACAGCATGTCCGAGTGGAATATTTATCCCATGTTTTGTGTATATATTAATATGCTGGGACTTGTACGTACATAATCAGCCTTTGATGTCTTCATGAAAGTTGTAAGTATTTATGTTATGGATCTATAGAAAGTGGTTTCAAGTCAAAATGATTTTTGTAACTTGAGTTATGCCTAAAATACTGAAGTATGTACAAGCTGTAATTCTGTTAATTTGAAATCCGAATCTTATTTTTAAAACTGGGAATTGTGTAGTGAGAATTAGTGGTTGGTGCCTTCATGAAGGTTGTAGATATTTGTGTTAAGGATAATTTAGAACTCGTTTCATGCCAAAATCATTTTTGTAGCTCCAGAAACGTTCAAATTACTAATATATGTATGTTTTGGAAAACTCACCTTGAGGCAGTGTGGTATTTCGTGAATAAGTGGTAATTCTGTTTGGAATTTGAAATTATGTTCTTCATGAAAGTTGTAGATAATTGTATTATTAAGCTATAGAAAGTGGAATCACATGAAAAGGTTATGATTTGCTCATGTTATGATTGTTTTACTAGAGTATGTTGCTATTGGAAATGCTGAAAGTTAATTATAATGGTTATTATGAATGAAAATGATATTTTCTCTATGAGTAACAATTTATTTTTAAACTCTTGAGTGATTATGATTTATTATTGACGTTGTTACGTTTTAATGAGTATCATACAGTTTTATATTTTGGTGGTAAATAATTATGAATGACATAATTAATATATATGTACATGAATGCCTTGTGGTTATTGTTACATGTGGTTGAAACAGTAAATCCATGATTCTGAAAATTATTATATGTGATGTGTCCTTTGAGGACTTGTGGTTTTCCAAGTGGTTTTGGAAATATTAATACCATGGTATGTTAAATGATAAAGAGAATTAAAGGCATTCATGCATCATAAGCATTTGGACGCACCATGGAATTTTAGGGGTTCCATGATTGCCTACCCTAGTGGGGGGTTACTCTATAATGAGTTAAAGCCCTATTTTTGCGATGTGTTGGTCATGGGGCTGTAGGGATCCATGACTCTATAAATTCCTACCGATGTGTTGGTCATGGGGTTGTAGGGATCCATGACTGTATTAATTCCTACCGATGTCTCTATGAGACCTTTTACTGCAGTATTCTCACTAAACCAAATGGATCCAGCATGACATCATTTGACTAATTAAAGACTTAATAATTATAAATGAACTTGTTTGGCATATTCATCATAACATTATGTTTTGTTGATTGTATTTGTGCAATTTTATTTATTTTGTATTTATTCTATATTTTGTCTCACTCTTACATTAAATTTTACAGTGAATGCTACGCAAAATGAAGAGTGATGCCCTGATTGATGCCTATATGAATTACTACTTGGACTTTGATTTTTATTTATATTTAATGGGTTGTAATAAATATAACGTATCATGTACTGTTATCATTCTAAATCGTTTCCGCTATGCAAATATTTCATGAATTTTATTAATCACGACTAGTATGCATGATAATATTCCGCAATTATCGAATTTTATGTGAACTCTGAGTTTAATTTATGAATTTTAAATTGATCTTTCAAAAACGTGAAAAATTTATTCGAAAAATTATACGGGGCGTTACACAGCCTCCTTGTAGAACCTCTTCAAAAACTCCTTAAGAGTTTCGGTCTCTCCTTGCCTTATCTGGGCCAAGGTGTGCGAAGTTCTTGGGATGTCTCTGGAGATGACGAAATGGCTTTCAAACGCAGCTGCCATTTCTTCCCAAGAATCTATGGATCCTGAGGGTAGGCTCTTGAACCAGCTGAGAGCCTCCTCCGTCAATGTTCTTGGGAACATCCTGCACATGACGTCTTCATCAGCTCCCAGATACATAGCTTCATACACGTAAGCATCCAGGTGCTTAGTGGGATCGGTTTCCCCATTGTACTTGCCGATTGACAGTGGCTGAGTCGTTTGCAAGTGCTTAGGGATGATGACATTCATCAGCCTCCTCGAGAAAGGAAAACTGAGTCTATAAACACCAGAGGTCACCACTACTTGCTCCCTTCTCCTGGTACTGACCCTATCACCAGAGTCTTGGGTCTGCTCCCTCTCCTCGTACGTAGGGATTTTTGAGTACTGGAGGGTTGTAGATCTTTCCCTCACTGATGCATGGTGAGCCTCTCCTGTATGGGACGTTACCCTGTCCCCAGTTCCTCTCTTCTCCCGCTTCAACTCCGTCAACTCCTCCCTGAGTTGCCTAATAACCTCGTCATGAGGATCAGGGGTTTGCACTTGCACCATCCTTCGAGTGTTGGTAACAGGGGATTCGAAGACGAGTCTCCTTCCAGTCTGTTGGTGGGTCATATCCTCCACATGACCATCAACAAAATCACGGCCATCACCTTCCATTCTGACAACCAAACTTTTACGAAAAGTGGGAATAACTCTAACGGGTCCCACTGGGCGTGCCAATGAACTGGTCTGAACTGGGGTCTAGGATCCGGTGTGGGACCAGCCACAAGAGTTTAGATGTTTTTGGGTTTACACACCGGCACAGTGGGTATCCAGTGTTATAATCCGATCTCTCAGTGGGAGAAACCGGTCTTGTTGTTCTGGAGATCCTTCGCACCAACGTTTCACGTTGAGAGAGGGCGAAACCGGTCTTGTTGAGAAATCTGAATGTCTGTGATGGCTCGGGTTGTTTTATAAGCATTAGTGTTGGATTATTAAAGAGAATTAATTAATTAATCCAATGAAAGTGATTAAAATTGGATATATATGATTCTGTGTGGTTTGAACAATTGAACAATATATTTCGCCCCTCAGTTTTTGCTCCAATGGTTAAGTACGATCTCGTTGAGCTACCTAGTGGTCAAGAAGGACCCTGTGGTTAAGGTGGAGAGCCAAGCAGGACTCGGTGGACCAAGTAGGATTCACGGGGTGTCAAGTAGGGCCTCAACTGGAGGCCAATCCATTTTTAGTATCTGCATACTAGCGAGTTTAATTAAACCTTGAATAAGAGTTAATGGTTTATTATGTGCTTGGTAATATAAATAATTACAAGATGTTCAACATCAATCCCAATGAACATATAATAGTCATTAAAAGTTTGGGATGTAAATTCACTAACATTATTAATGTGTATTTTCTTAATTGGATAATCATGAAAATATGTTCTGAACTGGTCTGAACCGGGGTCTAGGATCCGGTGTGGGACCAGCCACAAGAGTTTAGATGTTTTTGGGTTTACACACCGGTACAGTGGGTATCCGGTGTTATAATCCGATCTCTCAGTGGGAGAAACCGGTCTTGTTGTCCTGGAGATCCTTCGCACCAACGTTTCGCGTTGAGAGAGGGCGAAAGACGGTGCCACCTGCGAAGATTCTCCGACACTCAAGTTAGAAGAGTGAATGAACTCAGTGAACACTCAAACAATGCAATAGTAAAAGAGTGAGTTAGGACAACGTAACCTTGCATGTATATTGGAATGAGTTATTTATAGTTGAACGTAGGAAATGAATCGTTGGGTACAAGTGGGCCAATTGGCTCTGATAGCGTGTGAAATGTGTCAATCAAAGTGGCTCAGTACTCAGAGTGTGTCAGGGGGGTAGGTCAATTATCAGGGTACGATCCTGTGATAAGGATGGAGGACAATCACCTTTCCGCATATTTCGCTGACACATGTACTTACTCTCTGAGGTAATTGACATTGACACATTTCGCTATACAGGGTATCTTCGCTGATAAGCTATAAGGAACTCTTATCTCACAGTGACCCTGAAGCAAACGGTTATCGACGTGAAATGAGAACGAACGAAGCATCCGTTGTAGCGAGGACGAATAGAACGTCTGATGGAATGAGAACGGATAAAAGTACAACGGATATCCGGTGTGGCATCGTCTGAACTATGACACAGGTTTCCCTCCTTAGAGGTCATTCTGACGTCATAACATTGGGGTCCGGTATCCAGACCGGATCATGTTCTTAGTCAAATTAATTGAGCAAATGATCTCGCACACGACTGGTTGTAGTTAGATGATAAACAAACATGTGAGCATTTTGTTGTTGCATTATTCACATTGTATTCACTGGGGATGTATTAGTCCATAAACAAACATTTGAATGGTTCACATTATGGATGTATTGGTCCATAAACACCTTGTACATTCTCTAAAAACATGACAGATTCACTTAATTTTTACCTGTTGTGGTCGAATAATTAATTTACTTTGGGAACAAGCAACACATAAGAACTTATTGGATTGAAGAATCTTTTGGTTTTTCAAATGATGTATACATTAATTTTTAACCATTATCCATATCATTCGAGATGACCTAATCATTCATGTCAAAAAACAAAATCATGATAGTTTGTAAACTTTTGGTTTACTGTGACATTTATCTCAATTGTATTAATATATGTGTAGTACAAACAAAAAGAAAATGAAGATAATTTTTCTAATATACATTTCTTATATCAAATCTTTTTTGTGATACAAAAATATTCAATATTTCCTTTAGTTGTCTCAATATGATATTCATTTAGGTGAATATCCTTAAAATTTAATAAGTTTCTTTTTGAAATTGTATAATATAAACTATTATCAATTTATAATTTTGTTCATCTTGATAACAAAATATTAGTTTTATCAAAGTTTTCAATTTATCTTTTACTATTGGATATAGTACTAATATTAACTTCTTGCATTAACAAATTGTAAAAGTAATTTTGTTTTGCTTTTAAAAATAATATGGGTGGTTATACTATCCACTAGACATATATCTTCATTATTATCATATGAAACGATTAAAGAGACATACTTTTCAAAAAACAAGGATACATAATTAATAAATGGAAATATTATTTATGTGAAAGAATAAATAAAAAAATAAAATATAATACTAAAAATTTTCTTTATTACTTTGGTAGGAAATGATAAAACATAACAATAACAAACAAAGACAAATTTATTTTTCAACCAAAAAATAAACTAAATTTATTTTTTGACCCTCTCATCTCTAATTAAATGGTGAATCCTTCTATTAGGATCATTAAATAAATCACCAATTTTTAAGTGAGTAACATATATTTGGCCATAATTAAATTTTTCCTCTTCCCAAACAAAGTTTTAATTCCTTTTTTTAATGTCCTTTTTAAATCATATGATATATTTATACAATAAAACAAGTAAATAGAAGCAGCCATATACTTTAAAATCATATATATTTTTGAAGCAATCAGGAAAAAACATATTTGGAGCAAAAGTTATAATTTGGTGTCTTGGGTTATACCCCCACACACATTATAGATTACAACATATTCATAATTATGTACGCACAATATATCAACATTATACACCTCACACACACCCAAACTTTTTTTTTTATATGGAACACACCTGAACATGATACCATCAAGAATTCAAAGAAAAATAATTATATTACATTCACATGCACAATGACCATACGTAGGACTCAGTATGCTATCAATTATAAAAGGGAAAACATAATAACAATAAAAACTAGTATATCCAATTGAGCCACATACAACATACTGATTAAAACAGATTTATTTTGTTTTAAATTTAATTGATATACAAATAAATTCATTCAATTGATATGCAAATAAATTACAAATAATAGAAATCATTATCAACATATAAAAATTAAATTGTTGCACAAAATTAACGCACATTCAAAGGGATTTAAAAAAAAATGGTTATATGAACAGAAGAGAGAATATCAGAGCCTCATTTGCTTTCTACTCATCTCTCTCTCTCTCTCTCTCTCTCTCTCTCTCTCTCTCTCTCTCTCTCTCTCTCTCTCTCATGCCTATAAAGGTTCATCGAGAAAGTACATGGCCTCTGGCAAATCCACTACACTTTGAAAAAACCCGTATGCGATTTGTTTGTAAGTAGTTTCAGTTTTTTGTATGTTGATACTATTTTGGGAAAAATCCTCATCTTGGAGAGGTAATCTCTCAAGATGATAAATATACATTAAGAACTGTTTATCAAATTTAAAATATAATACAACATAATAAGATGATAAAATATTTATGGAGATAAAGCACAAGATATATGAATTAAAAATATTAAGAAAGAAATAAAAAAACAGAAATAAATTGAATCATTTGCTATCCTTTAAAGACTTGATCAAACACTTGGTTACTTAGAGCTACGTGCTAATAATGTATTATGAAAGGAGAGATAGAAGAAAATAAGATAACAAAGAGAATAACAAGAAAATAATGAAAGTCAATATTATTCATCTATTTAACATTACAAATATCTCTGTTCATAAATATAATATGAAATTGAAATTGAAATTTTGTTACAACCATATTCTAAAGGATTTTATATTATTTTGAATAGTAACCTGTTATATTCATAACAATCAACCAAATTTTCTGATTTTTTTTATATTCATGCTTAATTGCTTAGTACCATTTTAATTCATATTTATAATATTACTCTGTGGATTTGATATATTTGATATAATAATAATAATAATATAAATTCACAGATTAACCACTAATCAATAAGTGGAGTTGCTCGAGTTACTTATTTATTTACAGAAGTTAGGTTTGGATTTTAAGTTCGACTTTTAAAAATATAAAACTTGAGTTTAAGTTATTTGATTCACGCGTAACTTTTATTTTTTATCATATTAATTTGTCAAATAAGTTTTTGTTTGTTACTGTAGCAAAATCATTTATGTAAGAAAGTAAAGTAAAATGGAAAAAAAATAGTTTTGAATTAATAAAAATGACTTAAATTTGAAAAAAAAAAATGTTGATGAGAATAGTAGATCTTCTTTTGAATGTTGATAGTTGATAATTTAAAGAAAGACTCTTGGAAGCTAGAGTTGAGTAAATGATAGGATAATAAGAAATTATAACAAAATTGAAAATAATTACAACGAAATCTAAATGATATAGACATTCTTAAACTATTTACGATTTACTTATGTCATGTGGACAAAACGCAAGTTTCATTTATTTAAACAATAGAGCATAACTATATCCAAGCATGCTGATTTAATTAAACCTTCACTCTGCAAATAACATATTACTAGTGCAAGATAATCATGGGGGATTCCTGCAAATAGAACATCACTTGTTTTCTCTACAAATTCTCCATTCTCTGCAAGCTGCAATGACCTTTACTCCTGTCTGATTTGGTTTAATGCAGTGGTCGAGAACAAGAGAAATATTGATTTGTTTGAGAAACAAACGAAGATGAATGAAAATTAGTTATGTGTGTATCATACATCTGGGCATGTAAAATATTGTCTTTTCGGGTTGGGATCATTAGTTACAGTAGATCATATTTTGCCCCATTTAATGCACTCAGTCTTGATCAGGACTAGTTTGCACCACTGTGCCGTGTGCTCAACCTGATCATACCCCAATTTCTCTCTGGCACAAAGGCAAACTTAACCACCCTAACCTCATTTGTGCTCAACAAACAAGGGCCAACCTTGAAAAAGATGAAAATATTTTTGTGCAAACATCTGATTCCAAAACATATCTGAGTTCCCAAGTAATTTTCCAGCCATCGACTGATTTGGTTGCTCTATTGCCAGTACATACAGGTGGCTGGTTTTGTCACCACCTCATGGAACTATGCAACCATCCCTTCAAGTCTCCATCGTGATGGAGTAGAGTAATTTTGTGAATTAAGGAAACAAACAAATGACAATGAGCTAAGGCTAAACAATAATGAGACAAGGAAATCATTGAATGCAAAAGGAATGCAGTAGAAATTGAAAATATGGATAAGAAAATTTCAGAACAATAACTGAATTTACTATTTCTTTTGCTATGCATGTACAACTTGCAAGACAGAACAAACTGACTGAAGTAAAGAGAGAACAAGGAGCACAATTCCAGCAACGGAAGCAGCAGTTTGCCAAGGACTGTTACAATAATCATGCCTCAAAGTTGCCTTCAATTGATGCCAAGGATCACTACAGAAAGCATTCAAGTCACCACAGAGACTAAGGTAATCAGAACTGAAATTCATATGAGTAATGTTCTTCCAAAGACTATTAAACAAGTTAGCCACAGAACCACTATCACCAAGCCAATTAACGAGCACTCTCTTCCTAACCAGCACATCCACATCCCTGCTCGTGTTCACAAGGAAATCCAACACAGCAACATAGTCAGTAATATAGGACTCGTGAGGGTAATGACACTGCTCCAAAGCCACCATATTCCGAAACAAAAGCTCGGTCCAATCCTCCACTTTCAACTGAGGGATCTCAAGAACCCTTCCTGAAAACCTCAAGTCCAGCAAACAGTCACTTTTGGTGTTCACCTTAAACCTAACCCCTGCATCTACCAATTCAGTGGTACTATGGAGGTGAATCACAGGCTCATCGGTCCTACGCGATCGTCTTTCCTTAGGATGTTGCAAATGGAAGATCCTAATGAGATCAGTGAAGTGGCTAATCCTAACATTGCGGAACCCCAAGTTGGATCTATTGTAATAGGCAAAATAGTCAAAAGTAAGCTCAATAAAGGAATGAATTTTATTCACCCCACAAGCAGATCTAAAACACAGATTATACATGTTTTCAAGAACGAAAAAAGGAAGTTGATTCTCAAGTAATAACAAATCCAATCTAATATTAGTGGTCAACCAAGGTTTTAAAAGATAAGTGTCATTAACCGGCCATTCATCGTAAAAGAGTCTCCAAAAGAGCTCAATCACGAAGCAGGAATCGACGAGGATCATCTTGACGAGTTGCTCGTGAGTGAAATCAAGGGGTTCGGAATAACAGCGACGGAAATTGGGCTGGATTTGTTGAACGTAATTGATAAGGTCTTCCAAAGGGGTTTTGACCCGTTGTTGTAGGAAGGTTTTGCAGTAAATGAGTTTGTGTTTTTCCATGTTATGGAGGGGACTGAGAGGGTGAGAGGAATGGTGAAGAGGGCCTATGGAAACAACCTTAGGGGTGTAGGCTTCTTCCTTGATTCTGCGAATTTCGGAGGGTACTCTGTAGATGCAACACTCCTCGAACACTGCTTCCTCTGCCCCATCCAGCATCGCCTTAACATCATCCACTATGTTCTTCATCAACAAATCTATGCAGATTTACTCTCTTCGATTCCGATAATGGAACTCCAAATTGTTTCACCATTCGTTTATAATTTTTTTAAATTGAAGATTGAATTTCTTTTCACTAATTGACTCAAATATAGTTTAATTAAAGTATTTGAGTCTTTTCTTTAAAGCACACACATAAATTGGGTGATTTTATTGTTTGTTTAGTTAGCTTTCCAACTAGTTGGAAGATTTACTGTTTTTTTTTAATGTAGATAACTAAAAAGAGTTATAAAAATGAAAAAATTTAAAATTCCTAGTAATTAATGAAAAGGTTATTATGGTTACAAGTGATTTCTAAACTTTTTACAATGTTAGATTAAAAATTATTTCCTATTTATAAATTATAATTTTAATTCATATATATAAATACCAAGTTTTATTCATTTTCTAAGACGGTAATAATATATTATTTTATGTAATTGAACTGTTCTTTGCAGGGGGTGTAGAAGTATGCTTGTAGAACAACTTAAAATATACATATAAATGTGTTTTTGATACAAGGCAATGTGCGTATAAATGTAAATACGGAGAGTCTTTGTATGTTGAGGCGGAGTGCAATGTACTCTGGGGCAGTGTCACAGTCCGCCTGACGGGATCCACGTTGTCTTGACCCGATTGGGGGTGGTACCTGCAATCGTTCTCCGACGCTCAAGTCAGTATTTCAGAATACTTAGAGACTTAGAAAGACAGTCAGAGAGAATTATGCAAGTAAGAGAGTGTGAGGTTCAGAGAATGTGAAAAAGAGATCCCTTATACCTTTTCGAGAGAGGTTTATATACCTGTTACTGGTGCTCTATTATTGGTAGGACCTGCTCCTTGTCTTCAGGCATAATGTTGAAAAGGTAGTGGGTCCTTGCGCCGTTTACATGCACCATTATTGTAGTAGGTATCTCCATTTGTCTGGAAAGCGTTAGTGCTTTAATATTTTATTGTTATTTCCCTTTATGCGTGACAGCGTGATTCCCATTATTAACCTCTCAAGACAGAGTCAATCTCGTGCCGGGGTTGTGAGTATGGGCTCGCTACGCAGTATGGGAAATTCAGTATTCCGCCAATATTGAGCTTATGGCTTGGCGGAGTAACAACTTTGGCGGGGTTACGTTCCTTGGCGGAGTAACATGCCTTGGCGGAGTAAGGTGCCTTGGTAGTGTAACGTGCCTTGGCGGAGTTACCTGCCCTGGCGGTATGTACTCCGTATAGAAGTGATTATAATGTGCTCAATCGCGTACTCCTCTTGTTCAAAATGCTGATCTGGCAAAGCATTAAAGCCATGCTCCTGGGGGCCGGTGTTAGGACCGGATCATATGCCCCCTAGCTTGTTATAGTGACTGGCGGAGTCACTTTAATGAGCTATAACACTTAAGTTTAGCTTTTGTAGGCATGGGTTTAGGCGGCGCTTGTTATTTCAGGATTTATGGACAAGTGTTTTCGTGCATTTATTGGCTGTCACTACTTGACACGCCTGTCATTAATGCGCCTCGAAACCACGTTTTTTATTCTTCAGTCTCCCATTGCCACGTATGCCCTCGTAACGATTGCCATTCCAATGATGGGACATAAATGCGCGTGATGGCAATTGAGAACCGTTTTCGAGGTTATTACCGTGGGCCTTGGATTTTGAAAACGTGGCCCATGAAATATATATATATATTGGTTTCAGCAAAAAAGGAACCGTCAGTGAGACAAATTCAACGGTTGTAAACGCATATTTCAATTTTAGAACCGTTGATGAGATTTATCTAACGGCTGCAAACACATCTTCGAGATTTCTGAGGATTCGCTTATTTCCCCCCAAGCCATGCCTATAAATAGGTAAACTCTCAGAAGGGAAATGTTTTGCTTCATCTCTCACTTCGTATTTGTTCGCTGAAAGTGTTTTTGCTACTCTCTTGCGAGTGTATTGGTGTTTGGAGTTCTTCTATCTTTCAGAAGCTTAAGGTACTTGCTTCTTCCTCTTCTTTGCTTTTTCATTTCCATTGGGTTAGCTTTAGTTTTCCTTTTTGTGTGTTCGTAAAAAGGAAGATGAGAGGAAAGAGGTCAGAGTCTCATTCTAGGGTTTCTGTTCGTCCCATGTTTTCTGATATTGAGAGTGAAGATGAGGCGTTTTATACTGGGAGGGACTCGACGTTTTACAGCAGCGTGGAGTACTTTAGTAATGCTGTACATTCGTTTGTGTCAGGAGGTGTTTCCCATACCCAAGTATTGACAATGGCAGAGTGTCAAAACGTCGTGTTGCATGGACTGGACTGGGAGAAGACGCTCGAGATTGATCCTTATTGTTGGGTTGAGGAGGATGTTAAGGGTACTTCCTCTCGCCATGCAACAACTAGTGGCGGTGTAGTGGAGCTGTCTGTGCCTATCTGGAAAGATGAACGGTATGAAGATAGGTTCATTGTTCGCTCTCCTAAGACATTCGAAAGGATTTGCCATCGTCCTCAGAATAATCGTACAATATATATGTACGATATTCTGTTTACTCAGCTGGGAGTGCGTTTCCCCTTGAACAGATTCCAGATGGGCGTGCTGAGGTTCTTGGATTGTGCTCCTTCTCAGCTGCACCCAAATGGTTGGGGAATAGTTCGAAGCTTTGAGGTGATGGCGGAGCATCTGGAGTTTACGCCTACTGTGGCGTTGTTCTTTTCTTTCTGCCGTATTATGAGGAGGGTGAACGTAAAAACAGGCGGCATGGGCCTTGTTACTCTTCGCGCGGAGCCGAAGATTTTAAACTTCAAGTCGTTTGCGGACTCCGCCAAGGAAGGCGGACTCCACTTCAGAAAAAGTTTTGTAAAGGTTTCTGTGAAGAAGGGGGAGTCCGTCTTCTGGCGGAATAAGGAGGGAATTGATCGATTCCCAGTTGCGTGGACACATGAGCACTTTCTCTTAACCAAGCGAGCGTATGAAGTTGAAGAGGGTGCTCTATCGGCGGCGTCTGTGGAAGTACTCCGGATGTTGAAGGAGTACAACTCTGTCCACAAGCTGATCCTTTGTCGAAGGCTGCTTGGGCGGGATGCTCAGGGATACTTGAGTAATATTACTAACAATCGCAATGTTGATTGAGTATTGCTGCTATCTTGCATCTTCTAATCATATTCTCGTTTTGTTATTTCGCAGGAGAAATCGTTGAGTTCCCTGGGATGGAGCGCATCAAGCGGATCCGAATGAGCCGCAGGGAAATTAACGCGGAGAACAATGTGCAGCCCAGGAAGAATCTGGCTGCCGCTCTTACAAAAGCTCTTCCCTTCTCTGCCTCCACCAACATAGTAAATTTTGAAGGTGGTGCAGGATCTTCAGCAGCTGCTGTTGAAAGGCGTTCTAAAAAACGCCAAGAACCAGAAGCTGCTGAAGAGGAAGAAGAGGAAGTAGATCTTCATGCCTTGCAAAGGAGGAGGACTAAGGGCAAAAAGAGGGCTGAGGAAGGGACATCAATCGATGTTGCCATTGACTTGGAGGAGACTCAGGAGGTACCTGTTATGGGTACTTCTGCTGATATGGGCGGTGTTGAAGGCATCCCCGAAGAAGATGTCGAGGGGGAGCAAGCGGAGGGATTCCAAGCCGCTTCTGACCAAGATACGGGGGACGAGGCAGAGAGAGTTCAAATTTCCCCAGTCCGCCCGTCTGAGGATCCCGCCTTGAGCTTGACCACTCGAGGGACAGCAGTTTTCCCCATTGATGTGCCAGGGGAATCATCCAGGCGGTTTGTCTCTTTGCCCCAGGCGGGGTCTCGCTTGAATCCCTTTTTGTACTTTGCAAATACGGGATCGCGCCAGTCAGAGAGGCGTGATCCAGAATTCATCCTCCGCCCCGACATCGACTTTGAGGAGGTTCCGGAGGCTGCTGCAGCTGCGAGGTGGCACCTTGCAGAGATAGATGGTTTCTTGGCCTCTGTCCCCCGGATAGCTGACGTTGCTGCCGAGGCCAACATGTTTCAGGCGTCTTACCACGAGTCTATGGAAAAGATTCGTAGCTTGGAACATGACAATGAGCAGCTGTCCGAGGTGATCAAGGCCAAGGACAAACATCTTGACACCGCCGACTCCGACATCAAGAAGTTGACGGAGGAGTTGGCTAAGGTGAAGGCTGAGAAGGTCCTGCTAGAACAACAGAATAAAAAGCTGGGCGAGGAGGTGAGTGAACTTTCCCAGGTCAAGGCTGATAATGTTCTGCTGAAGCAACAAGTTTCAAATTTAAATCAGCAGAACCAAATTTTGGACGGAGACGTGAGCATTCTTAAGCAGAGGCTGGTCTCCATAGAAATAAATAAAACCATAGCTGAAGACGCCTGGGCGGCGGAGTTGGGCGAAGCAGCAACCGCATATGGAAATCTTGAAGTGCAGGTTCAAGAGTTGCAAGCTGAGAAGACTGCCTCAGATGCTACCAGTGAGAGGCTCGACAAGGAATTACAATCTGCCTTGGATGCAGCTGAGGCAGCGATTGATGATGCTTTCAGCATGGCTGTTCGCCAACTCCGCTTTCGCAACCCAGGTGTTACTCTCTCCACCACAGGCATTCATCCCTATTACGAATTTATCAATGGAGAATTGATGGTGCCTGTGCAAGGAGGTCATATGCCTGCGCCCAATGATGAATATGTCCTGGCGGACTTGCCTCCTTCCCAAAGTTTGACCAGGCCAGGAGAAGGTCAGCTCACCTCCACTCAGCAAGAAGGGAAGCCGTCTGACCCTTAAAGATCAGCTTCTCAGTCTCCTCCTCAGTCTCTTTGCAAGTCTTGTTTTTATTTATAACGTCGCCTTGTTCCAGGATAGGCTCTGGATTTTACCAATTTGGCAATATTGAATAAAGTATATTTTCTGTAAGTGTATACTTATCCATATTAATAACGTCTAAGTCCGTCGATTTCATGCCTTGCAGACCGATGTTAAGAGGATAAAGTAATCATTTGAGGACTTAACGAAATATGACTAAGTATAACGAGGCGGAATAGCCCCTTTGAAATTTTGGTGAAGTAACTTCAGTAGGGAGGCGGAATAGCCTCTTAGGAATTTTAACTGAAGTAAATTCAATAATGAGGCGTATTAGCCTCTTGGAAGTTTTAGTGGGGTTGGATTCCGTAAGAAGGCGGAGTAGCCTCTTAGGAATTTCAAAGAAGTTAGATTCCATAAGAAGGCGGAGTAGCCTCTTAGGAATTTTAATGAAATTGGATTCCGTAAGGAGGCGGAGTAGCCTCTTAGGAATTTTAATGAAATTGGATTCCGTAAGGAGGCGGAGTAGCCTCTTAGGAATTTTAATGAAATTGGATTCCGTAAGGAGGCGGAGTAGCCTCTTAGGAATTTTAATGAAATTGGATTCCGTAAGGAGGCGGAGTAGCCTCTTAGGAATTTTAATGAAGCTGGATTCCGTAAGAAGGCGGAGTAGCCTCTTAGGAATTTTAATGAAGCTGGATTCCGTAAGAAGGCGGAGTAGCCTCTTAGGAATTTTAATGAAGCTGGATTCCGTAAGAAGGCGGAGTAGCCTCTTAGGAATTTTAAAGAAGTTGGATTCCGTAAGGAGGCGGAGTAGCCTCTTAGGAATTTTAATGAAATTGGATTCCGTAAGAAGGCGGAGTAGCCTCTTAGGAATTTTAAAGAAGTTGGATTCCGTAAGGAGGCGGAGTAGCCTCTTAGGAATTTTAATGAAGCACAATTTTACAAGTGTTGAACTTACTTGAACTTGTTGACAGTGCTTGAGTTTGTTGATTATGTACTCTGTAAAACATTGAAGTTAGGCAGAGTCAAGTTTTGGATGGAATGTTCATCCTTTTGCATTTTGATTGGAGTGCGACTCCTGATCGAATGAAAATCATCGAAGTCGGGATTGCTATGGTGCAGCATATAGCTGTGACACCGATTTATCCTGCAAGAAATTGGTTGAACCTTTGAGGCGGTATGGTGCAGCATATAGCTGTGACACCAATTCATCCTGCAAGAATTTGGTTAAAGCTTCGAGGCGGTATGGTGCAGCATATAGCTGTGACACCAATTCATCCTGCAAGAAATTGGTTGGAGTTTCGAGGCGGTATGGTGCAGCATATAGCTGTGACACCAATTCATCCTGCAAGAAATTGGTTGGATTTTGGGGTTAGCGTGGTGCAGCATATAGCTGTGACACCAGCTCTTCCCACAAGAAGCCTGCAGGACCTTGGGGGCGAATTAGTGCAGTATATAGCTGTGACACTAGTTCCTTCCATAGGCGGCCTGTAGGACCTTAGGGTCGGTATGGTGCAGCATATAGCTGAGACACCAATCCTTTCCCCCCAAGGAGTTTTCTGTACCTTAGGGTCGGTATGGTGCAGCATATAGCTGAGACACCAATCCTTTCCCCCCAAGGAGTTTTCTGTACCTTAGGGTCGGTATGGTGCAGCATATAGCTGAGACACCAATCCTTTCCCCCCAAGGAGTTTTCTGTACCTTAGGGTCGATATGGTGCAGCATATAGCTGAGACACCAATCCCCTCAAGGAGTTTTTTGTCGACTCCGTTTGTGAAGCGTTGTTGCATGTTGGTTGATCTTTATGGAATAAAGAGTTATGCATCTGTGCTTCAGTTTTCGGAGCCGTTGTCTTATCTGCATGGGAATAAACTCTGCCATGGATAATCAATTCAAGGTTAGAGTGAAGATTAAATGTAGGAAGGCATTTCATTGAGAATGGAACTACATAAAGGATTGAGTTGGGGTATATCTTTTCGAAACCCTTTCAAGGAAAGCATACATAGGAAGATCCTTGAGTTAGGAATAAAAGACCACACCATATTACTCAACTAACTGTAATATATGCGTAAATTTAAAATGTTCCATTTATTTCTGACCGGAGTGCCATCCAAGTTTTCCAGGCGGTATGTACCCTTGCCCAAAACCTCGATGACTCGGTATGGACCTTCCCAATTTGGTGCCAATTTGCCTTGGTGCGCAAATTTGTTGCCAATGTTGGCCCTTCTCAAGACCAAATCTCCCTCTTTGAAACGGCGTTCGCACATGCGTGCATTATACCGTTTGGCGGCCTTTGCTTTGACAGCTTGATCTCTCACAAAGGCTTCCTCTCTCAACTCCGCCAAAACCTCCAATTCGTGTGCGAGGTTCTGTTGATTGGCTTCCTCATTGAAATGGAGGACTCGAGCTGAAGGGGCTGTTAATTCAATGGGAATGACAGCCTCGACTCCATATGTCAGCCGATACGGAGATTCATTCGTGGTGGAGTGTGGGGTGGTTCTATATGCCCATAAAACATGGCATAACTGATTTGCCCAATCTCCCTTTGTCTCACCAAGGCGTTTTTTGAGGCCCTTCAAGATTTCTCTGTTGGCGACCTCTGCTTGTCCATTGGTTTGAGGGTGTTCCACAGAAGAGAAAATCTGCGTGATGCTGAGATTTTCTAAGAGTTCAGTGAACTTGCGATCTGTGAACTGGGTGCCATTATCAGTGACTATGCGTTCAGGGACTCCGAAACGTGCAATGATGTTCTCATAAACGAATCTTCGAGTCCTGGCTGACGTTATGTGCACCACTGCCTCTGCCTCAATCCATTTGGTGAAATAATCGACACCAACTATCAAGTATTTGATACCGCCGGGCGCAGTTGGGAATGGACCTAGAATATCCATGCCCCATTGATAGAAAGGCCAGGGCGTTATTGATGATGACATTTCCTCGGCTGGAGTATAGTGAAAATTCGCGAATCGTTGACATTGATCGCATTTTTGAACATATGAGGCAGCGTCTTGCTTCATAGTGGGCCACCAATACCCCGCCCTGAGGATTTTTCTCACTAGACTCTGTGCCCCTGGATGATGTCCACACTGCCCTTCATGGACTTCTTCCAAAACAGCTGGCACCTCGTTTTCATTTATGCAAATTAAGTACGGGACAGAAATTCCTCGGCGGTATAGCTGCCCATCCAGGAGTGTATAATAGGGTGCCTCCTTCCTTAGCTTCTTTCGCTCAAGATCATCCGTGGGTAATTGTCCATTAACAAGATAACGAACTATTGGTGTTACCCAGGAGTTGTCATCAACGGGGCGGCTTTTAATCATATGAATTGAAGAGGGAAGGGATATACTTGGCTCCGCCAGAGTACTCTGTACAACCGTGGTTGTGCATCCCGCCTTCTTTGTGCTGGCTAACCTGGACAGGATATCAGCACGTGTATTTTCTTCGCGAGGTACATGCTTGAAAGTTACTTCATCGAAGCGCTGTTTCAACTCATTGACACAGTCCAGATATTGTTGCAGCAGAGGTTCTTTAGCCTGATACTCACCAAGAATTTGTGAGATGACTAGTTGAGAATCACTGCATAGAGTAACAGTTTTGGCCCCAATATCTTGTGCTGCTCTGAGTCCGGCTAAGCAGGCTTCATACTCCGCCTGATTGTTAGACGTAGTGAAGGTAAAGTGCAATGAAATTTCAAGATGTACCCCGTCATCACTTTCTATAACGATTCCTGCTCCGCATCCTTTGCTGTTTGAAGACCCATCGACATATATTGTCCAGTGTGAATGATCTGCATCTGGGCTAGAGCCTGTTAATTCAACTACGAAATCTGCTAGGACTTGCGCCTTGATAGCAGTTCTTGGTTCGTAGGATATGTCGAATTCAGAGAGTTCTACGGCCCATTTGATCATCCTTCCTGCCAAATCTGGTTTGAACAATATAGTACGGAGTGGCAAGTCTGTGCGAATCAGGATGGGATGTGCATGGAAATATGGTCTTAGGCGTCGTCAGGCCCAAACAACTGCAAGTGCTGCCTTTTCAATCTTCTGATAACGGCACTCCGCACCATGCAATGTTTTACCAGTGAAGTACACCGGTCGTTGGCCTTCAACTGTTTCCTTGACCAGGGTCACTGCCAGCGCTTCATCTGAAACAGATAAATAAACAATGAGTTGCTCACCTGGGCTTGGTTTTACCAGGATTGGAGGGCTGGCTAAGACATTTTTCAAGCTTTGGAAGGCCGCCTCTTGCTCTGGGCCCCAATTGAATTTTTTATCCTTCTTCAACATCTTGTACAAGGGGAGAGAGCGATGAGCCATTTTTGGCATGAATCGTGCTAGAGCAGCGATTTTGCCATTGAGGGATTGTACCTCTTTCAATGTTTTGGGGCTCTGCAACTCTTGTATCACACGACACTTGTCAGGATTAGCTTCTATGCCTCTTTGTGTTAACATGAAACCCAAAAATCTCCCCCCAGGCACAGCAAATGTACATTTCAGTGGGTTGAGTCTCATGTTGTATTGCCGCAGGCGTTGAAAAATGAGGCGTAGGTCTTCAACATGGTCTCCTCCTTCTGGAGTTTTGGCGATGATATCGTCAATATAAACTTCCACCAGCTTTGTGTGCATGCCCTCAAAGACTTTGTTGATCATGCGTTGGTAGGTGGCCCCAGCGTTCTTCAGCCCAAATGGCATGACATTGTAGCAAAAGACTCCTCTGTCGTTGATAAATGCTGTTTTCTCCTGATCATCCTCACACATTGGAATTTGGTTGTATCCGGAGTAAGCATCCATGAAGGATAGATACTTGTATCCTGATGAGTCGTCAACCAGTCTGTCAATGTTGGGGAGAGGATAAGGATCTTTGGGACAACATTTATTCAAATCAACGTAGTCTATGCACATGCGCCATTTGCCATTGGCTTTCTGTACCATAACCACGTTGGACAGCCAAGAAGAGTAACGGAGTTCCCTGATGAACCCCGCCTTAAGGAGTTCTTCGGTTTGTTCGCAAGCAGCATTTTGCTTAGCAGGACCCATACGCCGTTTCTTTTGCGCCACTGGCTTAGTTTCAGGATACACCGCCAGGCGGTGGCAACAAAAGTTAGGATCCATACCAGGCATGTCTGCAGCTGTTCAGGCAAAAATTTCCTCGTACTCATGGAGGAGTGCAATCAGTCTTGCCTCCACGTTAGGCTCCAGTTTGTCATTGATGTTAGTGATTTGCTCCGGGGTGCTGCCCAGAACAATAGGCTTGGAACCACCATCAGGAGTTGGTTTCAAAGGGTTCAGTAGGTCTATAGAAGACTCCGCCCTGGGATCAAGATCCACCAAGTTAACGGATGCCGCCGCACTGTTTCCTTCGTTCAATTTTCTTTTCTTAGACATGGTTTCAAGCTTCACCATGTTAAGACTTAAATTGTAACAATAACGAGCCATCTCCTGGTCACCCCTGACAGATGAGACTTGATTATCTTTATCGATGAACTTGATTAACAAGTGGGGGGTTGAAACGATGGCTTCCATGGCATTCAGAGTAGGCCGCCCAATGATGCCATTGTATGGGGATTTAACATCAATGACAAGAACCCTGGATTTCACAGTCCTTGCTAGGTTCACCATCGAAGGTAATCCTTGTGTCCAAGTAGCCTTTAGTAGGCTGTTTGGCGCCATTAAAAGCTGTAAGGTCCTGTGTGTAAGGCTGCAAATCAGCGTCAGTCAGTCCCATGCGTTTAAAACAGTCATAAAAAATAACGTCGCAGGAACTTCCCTGATCAACTAGGATGCGTTTGACATCCATATTAGCGATCACCGCAATGATCACTACCGCATCATCTCCCTCAGGAATGGTTGGGCCAAAATCATCATCTGTGAAAGTTATAGGCGGAGTCTGAACTCCGTCCCTGAATGGGCGATATTCTTTGTTCTTGCCCTGCACAGATAAGATCATACGATGATGATTTTTCCGGGCGGTGTTTGAGGGTCCGCCTCCTGCGAAGCCTCCAGCAATCATGTCCACCACCTGCCTTTTACCTCGTGATCTAGGTTCAGGGCTCGGTTCTCGTTGGGCGGACTCCAGAACAATGCCTTTTTGTTTCTCTGACACCGCCGTACGTTTTGGTTCCCGAGTACTATCAGGATCCGGAGAACGATCACGATGTCACTTTTCAAACTTCTCAGGCTCATCATGAGATTTGCCTTTGAACAGGTAATGTTTCAGTTTACCTTCACGAATGAGCACCTCAATGGTATTTTTGAGTTGCTTACATTCTTCTGTGGTGTGGCCAACTGACTCATGGAATTCACAATATTTCTTTGGGTTTCCACCGCGCCTGATTGGGGGTGGACGTTGAATTCCATAAACATTGAGGGTGGTCCATCCTATTTCACGCAAGATTTGCTCGCAAGTTGTGTTCAGTGGTGCATAGTGAGCAAAATTGAACACGCGTCTGTCTTGCTGTTTGAAAGGTTGGTTCCCTACTTTGTCCCTTTGGTGGGACTTGTCATTCTTCAACGACTTCTCTTTCCCTTTGTCATGAGGTGGAGTTGCAGGGGGTGGTTTACTGCGAGATGCAGTGGCTTCCAAATGCATCTCAATACCCACGTACTTGGACGCCTTCCTGCGAAATTCCTCCATCGTGGTTGGAGGTCCCTTTGCCAAAGACAAAGCGAAAGGTGACTTTGGTTGCATAGCTTCTATGAGAATATGCAACTGGATTGCCTCTGTCAGATCAGGGACCATGGCTGCCTCCTTGTAAAATCTCTTAAGGAAATCCTTCAGAGATTCTTTGTCGCCTTGTTTGATCTGAGCCAAGGTATGAGAGGTTCTGGGTGCATCCCTGGAGATCACGAAGTGGCTTCCAAAAGCTGAGGCCAGCTCCTCCCATGAATCAATGGAACCTGAAGGTAAGCTCTTGAACCAACTAAGAGCTTCGCCTGTAAGGGTTCTGGGGAACATTCTGCACATGACATCCTCCTCAGCTCCTAGAAACATGGCCTCGTAGATATAAGCATCTAAATGCTTTGAGGGATCTGTTTCCCCAGTGTATTTCCCTATAGAAATGGGCTGCATAGTTTGCAGATGTCTGGGTACATGTGCATTCATGAGCCTTTTAGAAAATGGGATACTCATCTTATATCCTGAGGGGGATGCATTTGAGCCTGCTCTCCTTTCTTCTTGATGCTGAGCATTCACCAGTGGGAGGCTTCGTTGCTCCTCCATGTATGTAGGAATACGAGAGTAGTGAGGAGTACTTGATTCCTCTTGCATGTGTGGTTCATGATGTGGCTGTCTTGCGGTACCAGCTTTCTCATGCACTGGGTTTGCTTTTTCACGACGAAGTTCCGCAAGTTCTTCTCTCAACATTCGAATCATGTCATCTCTTGGATCTGGAGAATCAGCTTGCGCTGCTTTTTTCTGAGCATCATCATCGAAGTTAAGACGTCTGGGATTGCGTGGAGGAGAATCCTCGTTCTGCATCTCTGGTCCTTGTCTCTCCATTGATGATGAAGATTGATCAAAGATTGTGGGATTACCAAGTTTACAGGTCCCACCGGGCGTGCCAATGAACTGTTCTTTACAGGGGGTGTAGAAGTATGCTTGTAGAACAACTCAAAATATACATATAAATGTGTTTTTGATACAAGGCAATGTGCGTATAAATGTAAATACGGAGAGTCTTTGTATGTTGAGGCGGAGTGCAATGTACTCTGGGGTGGTGTCACAGTCCGCCTGACGGGATCCACGTTGTCTTGACCCGATTGGGGGTGGTACCTGCAATCGTTCTCCGACGCTCAAGTCAGTATTTCAGAATACTTAGAGACTTAGAAAGACAGTCAGAGAGAATTATGCAAGTAAGAGAGTGTGAGGTTCAGAGAATGGGAAAAAGAGATCCCTTATACCTTTTCGAGAGAGGTTTATATACCTGTTACTGGTGCTCTATTATTGGTAGGACCCGCTCCTTGTCTTCAGGCATAATGCTGAAAAGGTAGTGGGTCCTTGCGCCGTTTACATGCACCATTATTGTAGTAGGTATCTCCATTTGTCTGGAAAGCGTTAGTGCTTTAATATTTTATTGTTATTTCCCTTTATGCGTGACAGCGTGATTCCCATTATTAACCTCTCAAGACAGAGTCAATCTCGTGCCGGGGTTGTGAGTATGGGCTCGCTACGCAGTATGGGAAATTCAGTATTCCGCCAATATTGAGCTTATGGCTTGGCGGAGTAACAACTTTGGCGGGGTTACGTTCCTTGGCGGAGTAACATGCCTTGGCGGAGTAAGGTGCCTTGGTAGTGTAACGTGCCTTGGCGGAGTAACATGCCTTGGCGGAGTTACCTGCCCTGGCGGTATGTACTCCGTATAGAAGTGATTATAATGTGCTCAATCGCGTACTCCTCTTGTTCAAAATGCTGATCTGGCAAAGCATTAAAGCCATGCTCCTGGGGGCCGGTGTTAGGACCGGATCAGTAATAATTTTAATTTCTTATTTAAACATTTAAAAAAATCTATATTTTAAATTGAATTATGATCCACGCACTGTGTTGGTAATTATCTAGGGTTAAAATTTAATTTCAAGTCTTGAATTTTGACATATAATATTAATAAAGATGATGACTTGATTTTAATAATTTAGTTTCTTCTTTATTTTTGGGAATTTGGTTTCTTTAATTTTTCTAAGACATTGGTAAATGAAAATATCCATGTGCAATGAAAAATCCATATCAAGCAATTGATTATTTAATGGAGAAAATTATTTTAATTTTTGGAGAAAAATTTCTATTTTTTTTCAAAATTTTTATTTCTTGAAATAGTTTAAAAAAAATTTGGAAATTTTTTTCATTTTTCAGTCTTCTTAAAAAATTCTTTTAAAAACTTCTTTATTTTTCTTATAAAAAAAAACCTGATTTTTAATTTTCATTAAATATTTTATAAACAAACATCTTTTTTTATTTTTTTATTTTTTCATAAATAATTTTTTATTTTTGTTAGAAAACTATTAAGGTTTGAACCAACATCTTAAGCTCTTATCATTAGTACTAAGATTTTTCTCTGTTTGAAGAAAATATTTGTCAGTTAAAGTAGGCTAGTCAAAAGCACCACGTTGCCTCCAATTTGAAAAATGCTGGATCTGATACTATTGTTTTTTTTATTTAATATTTGATCTTATAACACCGGTTCCTGCATTGATGTCTGGTGCTCTCACTGATTTCAAGAGTCGGTTGCATGTTTTGTAAGGTGATAATGATTGTGAATATAATTTTTATCTTTTTATATGGGTGAAATGATTAGTTAATGGTAGTTTTTTTTTACATTACTTCAACTGTTATAAATATTAATGAAATTAGGTCCTATTGTTTTCTCAATCCTAAATTTCCCCTCTCTCTCACCTATTTCTTTTTCTTTTCTCTTTTTCCGTTTCTCATTCTTCACTTTTTTTTCTTCTCTTACAACCACAATCATCCTTAACACCCTAAATTAGGACTAATCTTAACCTCATCAAAACCCCAACCTCACACCCGCACGTATGCTGGTATACCATACCCCAATTAATATTTAATGTTTGTTTAGTAATTAATTATAAAAATAGAGTTGCGTAAATAAAATTACATAATAATTAAAAGTTCCATTAAATTAATGGATTAGGAATTACTTTTGATTAACCACAATTGAGAAATTTGAACTAACAACCAAACAAATCCTTAATCACATACTCATACTTTATACGTTGGGTTTCGATTTGCATCCCAATAACAATTAGGGGTGTCAAATAAATAATTTGGATAAGATTTAAGTTAAACTTTAATAGATAGACATAATTCATCTATTAATCCATTTATGATTCATTTAAAAACTCTTAAAATATTCATTCATTTCATAACCTTAATTAATTAAATCCATCCAAACCATGCATTAACTTCTTTTTTTTATACATCCATTTAAAAAATTTCGTGTTATTTTTCTCTTTGTTTTTTTCTCTTTTTTCCCCCAAAAAAGTTTCTTTTTTTATTTTTTGTTTACTTTCTCATCCCATAATTTTACATTTATTTTTTATAAATTTTCCTTTTAATTTATCTCCATATTTTTATATTTTTTCTCCTAACTTTAACAATAACCTTATTAGTGTTGGTTAGTAGTGTGATACCTTGTTTAATTATTATTATGATATAAAATTGTCTAATAATAATAGCTCTCTACACACTTCTTATATATGACTTATGAATTTCATGTGGCTTTAAGCAATCCAATCCCTATATATAATAAAACAGTACACCAATTCAATTTATATTTATAAATTATACTACATTACTGGTAGTTTCACTTAAAAATGCATAGGTAACGGCAACGTAGAAAGACAATTATAATAATGAGAAGAAGGAGAATGAGAACTGAGTCTGAGAGTAGAACTGTCAAAACAGGTAAAGTTTAACAAGTCAGCCTAAATTCACTTGTAAAATAGACGGGTTTGAACATATGAAAGCTCGAAACGAAGCTAGACTTATTTGACCCAATCTAGTAAAACCCAAACCCAAATATAAAAAAGCTCAATATATAATATTACTTATCTTATATTAATGAAAATAAAAAGTTTATAAATTATGAGTATTGCAAAATAATTAGTAGTTCGCTAAGTTCGAGACCCAAAGGGATCAAGTTTGGGAAATAATATTAAAAGTTTGAATTTACTCATGTCCTTTTAACTCAGTCCGTTAAAGTTTGAACTTAAGGTGAATTTGGTCAGACTCGATCAGGTAGCCCATGTTGACAATTCTATCTGAGAGTGGGAGATAATAAGAGGAAAGAGATTTTTTTAAACTTCAAAAATCCAATAAATTTTAAAAATAAAAGTAAAATTCAATGAGTTAAAAATTAGGATAGATCCATCTATATCCATCTAATAAAAAATATGATTCAATCCATTAAATCTATCATATTTTTATTTTATAAATGAATAGGTTGAAAGAATTATATATGGATAGATTAAATGTCTAATGTATAATTGGTTTAATTTAATATCCTAATAATAATATACACTAGATCTGCTATTTGCACAAGAAAGGTATGTACGGTTAAATATTTGGATATACCTTTTACATTGATTGTATTAATAATAAGTATAAAAAATGATTTTTAATATAATGTGTGTAAAAAATTATATATATTATTAATTTATATAAAAAATACATTTTATGTTAGTAATTAAATAATCGGTTGATTAGATAGCCGGTGTAGAAAATGTAAAATTTATATATTACACGTAACTTTCGCGGACTCAAGTCAAACGATCCAATCTTCTATGTGCTTGATCATGCTGTCTAAAAAGTTTGTCTAACTTGTTTCTTATCATGCAGTGCCTATTGTTGTATTGCTCTGATCTTTGGATTGATAACTTCTTTATAATCCAATACTTCTTTGGGAAAATAAATAGAACTCTGAAGGATAGTAAATTTCTATTGAAATGAATTAGATAATTAGTAATGTGATAGAAGTGAAACACACTACTTGAAAGTCACTTTTTAATTAACAGAATGTTACACAACCAACTGAAACTAATTAAACTCACCATGCAGCATGCGATATATAGTTCTGTTCTTAAGCAGCATATATTTCTCTGTACCTGTTTTAACTGAAAAACTAACTTAAACCCAATATATATATATATAGAAAGAGAGCCACACACACACGTTTAATTCCTGCAAACTAAAGAATAGCAGTCCAGTCATAGAGAAGTATTCTCCCTCCCTCTGGATGGATTCTTCCAAGAAGGCCTCTTCTTCATCACAACCTCTCTCTCCTTGTCCTGTACATCATTTCTTGTTCTTTCTTGTTGCATGCATGCATGCATGCATCTATCATATCTTTCTTTTTCTTGTTTCTTGCATTCATCACATTATATCATATGCACTACTCATGATTCTTGTTGCTTTCATTTCAGGGTTCTCCTGCTCTTGGTGTTGTGAACCGCAAGTTATTGCCTACAACAACAGAAGACCCTCAAGTAGTAGTGCACCCTCACTTAGAGACCACTACTCTTTCTTCATCTTTTGTAGGTTCCCCTGAAAAGGTTGGTCATCATTCCAATTTGTTTGCTGTATCAAGAAAACAAAAATGTTATGATTAATCCATTTTTTTATTTCATTTCTTAAATCCATTCTTTTGTATAACAACTCAATCAACTCCCCTTAACATGTTAATCACATTTTCTTATTTAATAAAAAAAGTCTAATAGTCTTAATCTTATTCACATTGCATGAAGAGTGTTAGGCTTATAGGTTTTCAAGTTCCTTTCTTGCAATTATTAATGGGGACTGATGATTTCTTTGGTTAAGGAAAGAAGATTTTCTTGCTTTAGTAGTGACTTCAAATTTTCTGAATATGTTTCCAATTTTAATGGGACTACACAATTAAGATTTTCTTTATGTAATGTAATGATTATTTTATTAGCAATCAATGCAGACTAGCGAAACCATCGGTGGTTTTAGCCAACCTATACTAGATTTGAACAAACCAGATGTAATATAGACTTTTCTACCTTTTTTTATCCATCTCACACTTTGTTTTTTCTTTTTGTCTTTTATTTATATGTAATATTTTATACATAATATCATATAAATGGAATATCAATATATATGATAAACTATGCCATATTTATAGCTGCAGACAGAGGAGGATGAGCACAGCCCCTCAATTCCAATATCAAAGCCAGATGCCACAAATTCTCTGACAAATAATAAGGTACACACTAGATATATCCTTATTTGGTGTGCATGTTATTGTAATTTATAGTTTCACTGAGAATTGAACACTTCGAAGACCAACGGCACACACGTGTTTATATTTTATAGTTTTGAATTTTAATTTTTATCTGTGCTGGTCAATGTAGGCTGATGAACCTATCATCACTTGTGATGGAAGTGGAACTGAGAGAGTTGGAGTTGTGCATTTAAATAGGTTCTGCCAGAGGGACAAGGCGACTAAATTTAAATTGCAATTTGGACAAAATGAATATGGCCAATCAACAGTGAAGATTAATATAAATGAAAGAACAAAAAGCCCAGATGAAGAATTTGATGAGAAGAAAATAGGGGATAAGAAGATTGAGTAGCCTTTTTGTTCAATGGAAAAGCCATTTTTTAACACCTAGCTTTGTATGGTGTAAGTGTTTTGAGACAATAATAGAAATGATTATCACCTGAATAAATTCACACAACAACAATTTCTCCAATTTCCTACCCATGGGATGAAAGTCTTGACAGTTTATTACTCCCTTTTATTCTCTTTATATATAAAAAATTAAATTAAAATTTGCATCATAAGTTAGATATGGAACTATATATAACTAAAATGTCTAAAAAGTTCGATATTTAACCATATCCAAAAAAAAATATTTAACCTTTTATATTTTAATTAAATGATTAATATAAGGTAACATGAAAGAACCTTTAAATTTTTCTCACAATAATAAGAGTATAAAAGAAAGTGGACCAATAGAAATATGCAGTCATTTCTTTTAAAAAGGACTACAGAATAAGGTTAATATATTCCTTATGATAAGATCCGGAACAGTATTAAAATTAAATTTGATAAACGTAAATATGATTTCATGTTACAATTTCATTCTCATGTAAATGTTTACCTATATAAGTTAAATATAATTTGAAAAGTATGTGTATATTTTTCTATAATTTAAATACTAATATAATTTAAAGAAAAATTTTCTTCTTTAATTTTTTCCATAAAACGGTATATATATATTCTTATTACTTGATTTATTTTAAAAATAAAAAATTGATTAATTAATATATAATTAGCAGAGTTCTTTTAAATAAAACAATCATTTTTATAATCATAGTGTCTTATTAGTTTTGCAACTATCGTTTATATATATATATATATATTCTTAAAATTAAGATTCAAATGATGACTCATTTTTTTACTCCGCTCTAAAACATCTTAGATTATCGTAGGTTTGTGGCTTTTGATTTTCAAAAATAAATTTAAAAATAAAATAGTTTCTCTGTTAATAAATTTTTAATATAGTGTGGAAAGCACATTTCAAAATCATAAAAACATGATTGTTAGTTTCCAAATTTTAAGTTTTGAAATTATCTTTTAATTTTAAAAAATTAAAAACTAAAAATTGAAAATCACCTTGAGTATTGACCCTTATTATGTCAACTTGGTTTATTTTCTTATGATAGGTGGCTAAAGTGTGTTTGAATAAAAGCATTTTTTAGATATCATTTTAATAATTGATTATAATTTAATTGCTTTTAGTTAGAATTAATTAAAACTGTTTGAATCTAAATATTGTAAAGTTTTAAAATTCATATACGTAAATATCCATATATAACAATCTGATTAGTATAACTATAACTGGATATACTCATATTATAATTCTGAATATATCTGGATTACAACTTCTGAATGTATTTATATTATAATTTTTGGATTCATATTGCTATTTTTTATGGACTGATATTTATGTCATTTATACATAACAAAAAAGGAGGGTTAGTGCAGTAAAAAAATACAGCGATACAATGAGAAATTACCCTTAATTATATCATGTTTAATAGAAAATTTAAAAATTTCTACCACCAATTTCTATCAAACTCAAATTCCTTTATCCTTAATTTTCATTTCAATATCTTATCTTTCCTCCACCCATGAAAAATGTCCCAATATTTTTCACACTGAATTGAAAACTCATAATCAGCATTTGTGTAGCTTCTAATTCCTCACACAAGAAAGATGGATTCTCAATTACAAGCAAGAAAACAGATGCAGTTGCTGGGTCCAAAGCCCGCAGCTCTAATGGTTAACAGGAACTCCACAAAGATCAAGAAGCAGCAGCAGCACCTTCCACATCCAGTTATTGTGCATTTAGTATCTCCTAAGGTTATTCATGTCAAGCCTGAAAAATTACCAAATTCACATTCAACCCCACATGTCAGCACTCTGCAGAAAGAGCAGTCATTGCAAGCCACCTATATTGGTCATAATTAAGCAGTATGAGTACATTGAAGGGTTGAAATTTAAAATGACGTTATATGAAAATATAATCAATTCATAATGTAAACTAACAGTCTGCAGATAGTTTTGGCTCTAATTTGTGTCTCAGCATATTTCTATTTTCTATTAATGAAGAACTATAGCTAAGCCTTGGTAACCCTGTGAAATAAAGGTCAATATAGCTTTGCCCCCATATTCATTATTCACTACAAAAGCACATTTAGTCCCAAGAATTATACTTAGCTAACAAAAGAGAGAGTCTGGCTTCTTACAATTCAGTCTCCCTTCGGTTAAAAAAAAAACAAAAAAAGTGTTACAGAAAATCATAAAGCCATCCACATCTGATCTTTTGATTGAAAAACGTTCCCACCTTGAAAATATTAGATTCCTGGTTGGATATCATAAATTAGTAAAATTACTATCATCTTCATGCTACATAGTTTCAAAAATAAAAAAACAAAACAAAAAAAAAGAAAAAAGAAAAAATGGTAAAAATGGTAAGCCACTATCCTGAACAAAAAGCTATATCCTGTTATGTTCTGCAGTTGAAAAATGAAAATATTTCATTCCTTTCCTTAACTTTTTTGTTGGTAGATATGCATATCAGAGTGAGTGCTTAGGTGCGACTTATTTGATGTAGAGGTGAAGTTTCCTCCATATGTGGAGAATCTAATGTAGAACTATTGGATTATAAATGGGAAAATTCACAATCCAAGACAGAAAAGTCAGTATATCAATATGGGAGCAAGTAGCAACTATCAAAACTTAATTTGTGATTGGTGATTTCTAAATGACACATAAATCACATGATAAACTTCATAATGCTGCAAAAAACGTGTAGGTTTAAAGAAGCTTAATGGCCACATTTGTTGGTGTATCAGAAATTTCAGACTTATAAAAACTTCAGCTGCTCTTGGTCCACTTGCAGAATGTGCCACTACAAAGAGATTTTGTGAATGCAATAAGAATTTTGCTGCACTGTATATGAGAGTGATCCAAATTATTAGGATAAGCTAGTAATAGCTTGATATCATTAGGTATTTTGTAGTCAATGGTAGTCTCACACACAGAAACAGGGTTCCACTAAGATTTTAGCTCCCACATTGGATTCAGAATTCAGAATTCAAAGCATGCAAACAGAACTATTGTGAAACTTGTATACTCACTGTTTCAGTGAAAATTTTTCCCATTAATTGCTGGATATTGTAGTCAATCTACTGAGAAAGCAAAATGTGAAGAAAACCCGCTCTAGCTGATATTGCAGGATGAAACGAATAAGAAGAGAGATGAAACGAATAAGAAGAGAGAAGTAGTGACCTGTGCCTTGTCGGCGAGCTGAACGACGAGTCCACCGACGGGAAGAGGAGACTCGTAGGTGTAGGAGTAGTTGATGCCGATGTGGACGCGGCAGTAACGGGAGAGGACGCGGCCGTCGACGGTGAGGCCGGCGATGGCGACGCCGATGTGGTCGTCGACCTTGAAGACCTTCTTCTTCGGGTGAGAGAAGAGTTCAACGCCCGTGAATCGGTGATGACGAGTAGAGAGGGTCAGTGAGTGGGGGAGGGTTTGGAATTTGAAAATTTTAAAATAATCTGATTTTAATTTTTTTTATCTAATTTATTTTTTAGTGGATGCAGATTTTGAAAAATCTGTTTTAATTTTATATAAAATAAATTTTATAGATCCGGCTTTTTTTACGACAATGTAAATTCAGTTTTAAAATTTTAATTTTTTTTCAATTTAGATTGAGTTTAGATATAGTTTGGATTTAAAATCTAGATTTTTTTGCACATTCATATCAAATGTTACTTCAAATAACTTTTAAAAAAATATAACAAATTATTAAAATAAACTTTTTTTTTATCAAACCGAACTACTTTATCTAACAAATTTGAACTAATAAAATAAGTAATAACTTCTCAATCATAGCCAAAATTAAGATTTTATTTGTTTTATTCGATATAACTATTATCAGTGGATTGTGGATTCAATTATCTAAATTTTAAGATTTTAGACTTATTTAATAGTGACATTTTGTTTTCTGATTTAGCTTCGATTTATTGTATTATTTAACCTTACTTATAGTAGTTGGATATATATTTTTTTTTGCTTGGGGGAATAAAAAATACAAGGAATACTATTACAATCTGGCAAACATGATGCCCTGAATATCAGCTAGAAGAGCTAATTTGATCCCTATAAGATGGGTATCATAATTTATATTTAAATTAATAAATAGTTAACAAATTATAAAATTCAGTGAAATAAAAAATAACCCAACAAATTTTTATCACAATCTTTATAATATAAGATTATAATATAGTCTGTTTCTTCATAAGAAAATAATCTTGAGATTATAATTTGATTTTTATTTATATAAAAAACCAAAGTAAAACAGGTCCAAACTATTTAAACTGCATGTGTGTAGTACCAATGAGTCTTCATACACAGTGCTAATATTCACGCGATGGATTCCTTTGAACCTTCGAAGAACAACGACCAGAATATGTCTTCTTCTCCTGTAAGCTACGCCCTCTTCTTTAATTCATACTTCTACACGCCTGCTGCATTGTTGTTCTTTTTTCTTGTTTAGAACACGCTTTAGTTTACTTATTATGTATTCACACACTCTTTTCTTGCAATAACGTTATTGTCACCGTTTTGATCTCAGGAACTTGTTGAAATCAATGACAACGAAGAACTTCTTTGGTGGTATAATGAATTCGATCTTGATTGTATTTCATCACCAATACGTCTTCTTTCGTCCCCGCCAAGACGTTTCATTGAAAGGTAGCTAATATTTCTTTCTTACTTACCTATTTCTTTATGGCTAAATTAATTATTCAGTGCTCTTACTTATTGTCATTTATGAAGTACTCCATGTATTCTAAAATCTTAAGTTTTAGTAGTTCGAGTATAAAATAAATAATTAGTTTAACCTTTTCTTATGAGGATTTGGTAGTTGATTTCTTGACAAATGTTTTGTCATTTTCTAAAGTAATTTTACTGGAGACCAGAGTGTAAAAGACGATTCTCATAAAGCCAAGAAATTGTATGTTGGGCCGGGGGAACCTACAACGGTTCATCAAGAACAGAGAGATGCAAACTCCAATTTGTTTGTAGACATTGTTTCAGTTGATTCACATTCCTCAGTAAGCAAAGGTTATTGACGATTACAGTCATGTCTTTCTTTAAGACTGGTGTTGACCAACAATGTTTCTGAGTGCAGTATTCAGGGAATGAACCACAGAATCATCAACACTCTACTCCTCCCCTGATTGTCAATGAATATGGGTTGTGGCCAACTTCACTCGATGGCAGAGACAACTTGTCAAAAGATGATTCCAGGGTAAAAACTCGAGACACATGATTTGTCTATTATCTATTATTGACTTTCGTTGGGACTAGTTATAGTTCTAAAATGAATGATTTTTTCCAAATTTTTAAAACACCTATAACCCCTACAGTTTGAGAACTAACTTAGGATAAAGGATAATTACAAACATGATTAGTGGACATTATTTCATTGGCATTCTTTTAATTGAATCTAGTAAGATTTTTCTCTGTTCAGGAAAATAATTGTTAGTTAATGTAGGCTACGGCTACTCAAAAGTATTGCAAGTCAAACTCAAGGCGTTGCCTCCAATTTGAGGAAGCTGCATCAAAAGCTCTTGAAAGTAACAAATTGGCAGAAGATGAGTTAGCATCTACAGTTCCCTTGGAGAAGAATCAAAGTAAAGAGGAACTGGCCAAAGCCAAGCTCTCTCAACCTATAAAAGCTTTCAAGCCATCGGGCTTTGGGATGCCTTTAAATAGCCTCATGAAGAGTTATGGCAAGGATCACAAATTTAAACTTCAGTTTGCTCAAGATAAATATGGTCAATCAACAGTAAAGATTGGTGTAAAAGAGAGGCATGAAATTGATGCTTCATTACTTAAAGATAAGATGACACTAAGCTCATATGAAGAAATGTCCATGGTGAAAAGGAAGTCAGTTATTTTGTTTCCTTCTTATTTATTAAATATTAATGTTTTATTTTTGGCTTAAATATAAAATAGAATCCTTATGAAATATCTGAATTGGGATTACCACCTAAAAAACATTTTGTTAGAATTAGGCTTCTGAAATTTGTTTATGTTTTAACAGTTCATGTTTGAAAATCATTCAAAGTATTATTGTTTTAACTAACGGATGGAATAGACTTCTTTCGAACATTTAAAGAATTTCAATCTTAACAAAATGGTTTCTATATTTTAGGTTTCTTTGATATTTAAGCCTTTACTTTTCTTGTATGTTTTGTCAGGTATCTAAATTCTCAATTATCTTTGCAACAGAAAATTAAAGACAGCTGAGGACTCTGAAATTAAAAGATGTACCTGTGAGAGGAGTGCTTGCATGAAACTGTAAGCAATTTTTTTAAACCTTACGGTTTTTCAATCTGTATGATAAATATGTACACACTTAAGCAGAGTGTATATGCTATTTTGATATGGTTTCCTTGCAGTGATTGTGAGTGTTTTGGTGCCGAGCTATATTGTACCGACGTATGTGCTTGCCAAGGTTGCATGAATAGACCGTGTTATAAAGAAAAAGTTTTTGAGTTGAGGCAAAAAATTCAAACCCAGAATCCACAAGCATTTGCTCCAAAGGTTGTACAGAATGCCACTGATATCCCCTTAAGTAATACGGTATTAGATCCATGAGGTTCATGTTTTCTTACACAAACAGATAAATATCTACCGAAAATGAATAAATATATAAACCGATGATGGTTGATGTGCAGGTGAATGATAATCAGGAGACACGGTCATCAGCCAAACACAAAAGAGGTTGTGGATGCATAAAGTTGTTTTAAAAATTATTGGGAATGTTTTGAGGTTGTTTATATGAATATAAATTTTTGTTTTTGAACTTTAACAACTGCATTTGCTAAAAAGACAGTATTTTTCTTCGTTGGAAAAAGGTTGAGGTTGGGTGCACCAGTACTTAACAACACCTTTTTACAAAGTATACAATTTAAAAATACTCATTTTTTTAAAATTTTTTGTCAATAATTTATTACATATTTTATTTCTTTTCTCTTTTCTTTTTCTATCTCATCAAATACCAAAAGAATATCATTCTAAGAATATCATCTTCTTTCTTAATCTAATCTTTGAAAATAATTCTTTAATAGAAAAATACAGATAATTAAGATTGACATATGCACTAAGAATGGTGGTCTAAGTTTCTTTTTTAAAAATTTCAGATCATGTTGCAGTGGGAGATACTTTGACCAAAGAAAAGGATGGCTGGAGGGTTGTTTATATTTTTGGTCAAGGATGGCTGGATGATGTTGCGCGGCCTCCTCACATCTAAGATCTAGCACCATGGCTTATTTCTTTTAAAAAAATGTTGCAACTGTAACTAAGAAAAAAAATTAGATAAATTAAGATTAGAGACTCAAATCAAGATATACATCAAGATTTGAAGAATAGTTACAAATATATTTATAAATCACCCAACAAAGTATTCACATCAATAAAATTTGAATTTATATTCTCAAAGATATAAAATTAAACCTTTATTGATTTCATCTCATATTCTTTTTGTTAGAGTTAGAATGAATTAGCTATATTAGTTCAATATTTTGAAATTATGTCAATGGGTTGGATTATTTTCTGGCAATTTTTCTCTCATAATATTTGGATTATTATATTTTTAAAGACTAAAGTGTATGTCCTAGTTTTTTATATTTTTTTCTCAATTTAATTAATTATTTATTTATTTATCAATTTGATCTTTTATGTTTTATTTTAATTTCAAGTTAGTTGATTCGATTAATTCTAGACATTATTTTGTATAACATTTTAAAATAATAATTATATTTTCTTAATTAGTTGACTGCTGTAAAATTAAATATAAAAATATTTAAAGTGGATTTTCTTATTCATATACATGATCATAATTAACTTAATCATTATTCATTAAGCTGAAATTTTCATTTAATTATAAATAATTATTTTCCATATCCTCCTTATTGCTTGTCATAAATATAGCTCCAAGATTTTATGATGTTTATACTATTAAGTATGCCTTCTTAGTTCTTACCTTCACACCGTTAGTTAACCCCGGCTTGCATAGCCACAGGCAAAGGTGAATATGTGGTGTGTAACGTTAACGAATCATTATTTTTAGCCTAGTTATATTTTGGGATGCGGCTATTCGCACTTCAATTGCACATGTATCCACACCATGGAAAACATTATAAAAGTAGAAAAAATCTTGTTTCTAACAGTATCATACTGATTATGAAAATAATTTGAATCACAATTATATTTTAGCCTTTTAAATCACAATTCAGACAGAAGTGATGTGCTTGATTTATGTTTTTGTCTTCCCCTGTCTTAATTCATCAAGCTACTGTATTTTTAATCTTCTCTTCTATTGGCACCTACAGACTGACACCACATGATCAAACCATCTTTGAGAATTAGGACAATGCTGTTAAAAGTTTTCCAGCAGATACTACGATTTTCTAAGAAATCTCTCCCTGTGTCTATAGTCTATTCATCTACTGCCACAAACTATTTGCAAAATAGAGACTAAAAATTCATTTCAAAAGTTATTTATTCTAATATAACAACCCCTTACTAGCTGGATTAGTTCATATCTATTTATAAACAAGTTGCTAAGCAGTTTTATCTCTTCCTTCTACGGATCAACAAGCTCAATCAATTTTTAGGAATATTGCAAAATGAGAAGGTAATACTAATAATTCTGGAAAAACTGAACTATAGGTTCCAAAATGAATTTGGGAGGAAAGCATACAATTTTAACTTGTTGACATGAGAGTCACTTATCTCAGCTTAGACTTAGATGAGCCCTGAAGTGGTCTGGCCGTGGACCGGATAGGGGCTGACCTAACAACCTTCTTCACATCATACTTTACAGATGAGAAGGCACATATCAAGGCGAGCACCATTGTTGGGTAGACATACACAGCTTTGGCAGGATCAGTATTTACTGGCTTTCCCAACATTCCTTCTTTGATCAGTCCCCAGACTATAAGAAGTGTCCCAAACATGCTCATTCTCCCAGGTTTTAGGATACCCACAAGTGCTCCTGCAACAGAGAAGTAGCTTCCTGCAAGAACCTGGAAAACAATTGATGTATATTTAGATGAAAAGTATCAGTAAGACAGAATCAGAAGCCTAATGAAAATGCAATGATGTGCAAATCCACAGGGAAGATGAATGTATATCAAATTGTCAATAGACAGGAATATCAAGAAAAATATGGAGTATATTTCATCTAACTCTTAGTAATTAAAAGAGTCAACATAAACACAGACAGAAACCTAATTAAAAATAGAATTGTGTGCTACAATGAAATTAATTGTGTGCGCATTTTACATGACTTGTAAGAATTAATGTTTCTTTAATTTACCAATAGTGCATTCTTATTAGGTAGAGTTGTTTTTCATTCCCTGGAAAATATTTGCCTTGGCATGTGGAACATGAAATCAAATAATACATTTTTATTTGGTTGGTCATCTTAGCAAGGGTATCAACCATTTCAAAACTAAACATTCCACCAAAAATCCTTGACAAGACTAAAGGTTCAACTTTGATAAAGCTGTCACAATGGAACTGGAAGGCTGAACTCAGACAAGAGCCAACAACTCCAGTGAATTAGAAGGGAGGTTCAGGTCAGATGGCTATGTTTGGATGTGAAGCAAAGGAGAGATAAAAAACACAGCTTGTGTTTGGTTAAAGAGAACATAAAAGAGAGCTAAAAGTTGGCCTTTAGAAACCAAAAGTTTAAATTTTTATCTTCTTTCATTTTCTCTTCAATTTAAATTCAATTGATTTCTCTCCTCCCATTTTAACTAGCATACAAACATAGGCTTAGTGCCTGTTTGGAAAACCTCCAAAATGAATTTCTCTCCCCATTACTACAATGTAAAATCTAAGATTAATCTCAAAATACAATAAACCATTCAAAATAAATTCTGCTCAACTTTAAAACAAACAGACCCATAACTTAACTTGGTAACGCAATACAGAGAGCTCAATAATCAAATGACAAAAGCTGTACAATCAGTTAAATGGCCTAACCTCCAAGCGCTGAAGATCCGTGACCGCCGATGCTTCCTTTATACTGGTTAAGTTATACAAATCCAACAAACTATCCCAACTAGGGACAGTCATATTGTGGATGAGGCCATTTACTGCAGCCCCGGGGAACAGAAGGCCCTTAACAATGGCAACAGGAAACATCTCACTTGCAATTAACTGCGATGATGTGACATGCAGAGGGGTTGTACACATACCAGATCTGCAGGTCACCCTGTCAAAGTAACCAAAAAGAATAAATTTCAAATCATCTCCATGCCACAACCTACAGGATTCTCTAAAACTACCATATACAATACAAATAAAGTGGTTAGGTCACAGAAAAAAAACCAATACATGAATGTAATGTTGTAGGAACCAAGTAAAATTGATAGCATGTATGAAGATGTCCAGGTCAACTATCACATCATATCGCATAATATCTTTTTAAATTTTAACCTAGTCAAAAGTCAAACACTAATTCCTTTTATGATAAAAATAGCGAAGTATATCTTATCTCTTTCAATAAAATTTGTTCTGTACACAAGACAAACATGCTTAAAGATTCAGCTATTTGTCAAATACATCGGACTATGTTATACCACATCACGTCTTTAATTATCTTAAAGTTGATATTAAGGTCTTGCATCATCAAATACCAATCTCTTGTTTTAATTATTTAAAACATAGATAGAATTCAAGTCTTGGATGAAAATGATGATTTCGAAAGTGATCAATCACAATATTCGCAGGTAAACTGGGAAGAGGAGTGGTAGATTTTAACATAAATTGAAATTGATTGGGAGTAGAGTACCTGAAGAGAGGGATCTGAAAGATGATGAGGAGGAAGAAGATGCGAGCTGATATTGAGGAAACGCTATCGGTCCATCTCTTGGGTGAAGAAGCTGATTTCGACGACACCGTGGGATTTGCCATGGATCTCAAGCTTCTCAACGTGCTCGAAAACGAACCTCTTCCCGGTGACAGCTGAACAGTGACAGGGTAGGGTATCCATTTGTAATTTCCGCTACTTTATTTTATTCTTCTTCCTTCCAGATTACTATTTTTTATTCTTGTGTTTACGGCAAAAATAAAATAAAACTAACCATTTAATTATTGTAAACAACCCAGACCCAGTTAAACATCTTAGGTTCTTTATATATGTGTTTTGTTTTAACCGGGTTCTACATAAAATTTTTTGTCACAAATGGGTATTTTATCTATTATAATTGTTTTAATTATTTCCATTTTCTCTTAATTTCGTTAACGTGAAACTAACATAGTGTACATGATTCAAACGTGGCTTGATATGTCAAAACCATGATTCAACTCAGCATTGCTGCCTCAATGTCTTAAAACACAATGTTTTAATATGTTAAAAGGGGATATACATTGCGATGTCTAGGTACTTTTCTATGTTAACAATAAGTGTTTGTGAGACCATTAGGAAGTAAATTGGATATTAAATGTTTCGGTTAGTGATTAGATGTATAAGTTTGGTTGAATCCTTATATACCTTTTAATGACTTTGTTTTGATATAAAAGGTAGATTATTAGTAACATATAACTAAACTACCTTGATAGTATTTGATCCGGTCCTAACACCGACCCCCAAGAGCATGGCTTTAATGCTTGGCCAGATCAGCATTTTGAACAGGAGAAGTACGCAATGGAGTACATTATAATCACTTCTATACGGAGTACATACCGCCAGGGCAGGAAACTCCGCCAAGGCATGTTACTCCGCCCAAGAACGTAACTCCGCCAAGGTATGTTAACGCCACCAAGGCACCTTACACCGCCAAGGCATGTTACTCCGCCAAGGAACGTAACCCCGCCTAAGTTGTTACTCCGCCAAGCCATAAGCTCAATATTGGCGGAATACTGAATTTCCCACACTGCGTAGCGAGCCCATACTCACAACCCCGGCACGAGATTGACTCTGTCTTGAGAGGTTAATAATGGGAACCACGCTGTCACGCATAAAGGGAAATAACAATAAAATATTAAAGCATTCACGCTTCCCAAGTAAGTGGAAATACCTACTACACTAACGGTGCCCGTGAACAACACAGGGGCCCGCTGTCTTTCTTGCTTTATGCTAGAAAACAAGGAACGGGTCCTACCAATAATGGAGCACCAGTAACAGGTATATAAACCTCTCTCGAAAAGGTATAAGGGATCTTTCCATTCTCTGAACCTTACACTCTCTTACTTGCATAATTCTCTCTGACTGTCTTTCTAAGTCTCTAAGTATTCTGAAATACTGACTTGAGCGTCGGAGAACGATTGCAGGTACCACCCCCAATCGGGTCAAGGCAACAAAGATCCCGTCAGGCGGACTGTGACATCGCCCCAGAGTACATTGCACTCCGCCTCAGCATACAAAGACTCTCCGTATTTACATTTATACGTACATTGCTTTGTATCAAAACACATTTATATGTATATTTTGAGTTGTTCTATAAGCATACTTCTACACCCCCTGTAAAGAACAGTTCATTGGCACGCCCAGTGGGACCCGTAAACTTGGTAATCCCACAATCTTTGATCAATCTTCATCATCAATGGAGAGACAAGGACCAGAGATGCAGAACGAGAATTCTCCTCCACGCAATCCCAGACGTCTTAACTTCGACGAAGATGCTCAGAAAAAAGCAGCGCAAGTTAATTCTCCAGATCCAAGAGATGACATGATTCGAATGTTGAGAGAAGAACTTGCGGAACTTCGTCGTGAAAAAGCAAACCCAGTGCATGAAAAAGCTGGTCCCGCAAGACAGCCACGTCATGAACCACACATGCAAGAGGAATCAAGTACTCCTCACTACTCTCGTATTCCTACGTACATGGAGGAGCAACGAAGCCTCCCACTGGTAAATGCTCAGCATCAAGAAGGAAGGAGAGCAGGCTCAAACGCATCCCCTTTAGGATATAAGATGAGCATCCCATTTTCTAAAAGGCTCATGAATGCACATGTACCCAGACATTTGTAAACTATGCAGCCCATTTCTATAGGGAAATATACTGGGGAAACAGATCCCTCTAAGCATTTAGATGCTTACATCTACGAGGCCATGTTTCTAGGAGCCGAGGAGGACGTCATGTGCAGAATGTTCCCCAGAACCCTTACAGGCGAAGCTCTTAGTTGGTTCAAGAGCTTACCTTCAGGTTCTATTGATTCGTGGGAGGAGCTGGCCTCAGCTTTTGGAAACCACTTCGTGATCTCCAGGGATGCACCCAGAACCTCTCATACCTTGGCTCAGATCAAACAAGGCGACAAAGAATCTCTGAAGGATTTCCTTAAGAGATTTTACAAGGAGGCAGCCATGGTCCCTGATCTGACTGAGGCAATCCAGTTGCATATTCTCATAGAAGCTATGCAACCAAAGTCACCTTTCGCTTTGTCTTTGGCAAAGGGACCTCCCACCACGATGGAGGAATTTCGCAGGAAGGCGTCCAAGTACGTGGGTATTGAGATGCATTTGGAAGCCACTGCATCTCGCAGTAAACCACCCCCTGCAACTCCACCTCATGACAAAGGGAAAGAGAAGTCGTTGAAGAATGACAAGTCCCACCAAAGGGACAAAGTAGGGAACCAACCTTTCAAACAGCAAGACAGACGCGTGTTCAATTTTGCTCACTATGCACCACTAAACACAACCTGTGAGCAAATCTTGCGTGAAATAGGATGGACCACCCTCAATGTTTATGGAATTCAACGTCCACCCCCAATCAGGCGCGGTGGAAACCCAAAGAAATATTGTGAATTCCATGAGTCAGTTGGCCACACCACAGAAGAATGTAAGCAACTCAAAAATACCATTGAGGTGCTCATTCGTGAAGGTAAACTGAAACATTACCTGTTCAAAGGCAAATCTCATGATGAGCCTGAGAAGTTTGAAAAGCGACATCGTGATCGTTCTCCGGATCCTGATAGTACTCGGGAACCAAAACGTACGGCGGTATCAGAGAAAAAAGAGGCATTGTTCTGGAGTCCGCCCATCGAGAACCGAGCCCTGAACCTAGGTCACGAGGTAAAAGGCAGGTGGTGGACATGATTGCTGGAGGCTTCGCAGGAGGCGGACCCTCAAACACCGCCCGGAAAAATCATCATCGTATGATCTTATCTGTGCAGGGCAAGAACAAAGAATATCGCCCATTCAGGGACGGAGTTCAGACTCCGCCTATAACTTTCACAGATGATGATTTTGGCCCAACCATTCCTGAGGGAGATGATGCGGTAGTGATCATTGCGGTGATCGCTAATATGGATGTAAAACGCATCCTAGTTGATCAGGGAAGTTCCTGCGACGTTATTTTTTATGACTGTTTTAAACGCATGGGACTAACTGACACTGATTTGCAGCCTTACACACAGGACCTTACAGCTTTTAATGGCGCCAAACAGCCTACTAAAGGCTACTTGGACACAAGGATTACCTTCGATGGTGAACCTGGAGCAAGGACTGTGAAATCCAGGGTCCTTGTCATTGATGTTAAATCCCCATACAATGGCATCATTGGGCGGCCTACTCTGAATGCCATGGAAGCCATCGTTTCAACCCCCCACTTGTTAATCAAGTTCATCGATAAAGATAATCAAGTCTCATCTGTCAGGGGTGACCAGGAGATGGCACGTTATTGTTACAATTTAAGTCTTAACATGGTGAAGCTTGAAACCATGTCTAAGAAAAGAAAATTGAACAAAGGAAACAGTGCGGCGGCATCCGTCAACCTGGTGGATCTTGATCCAAGGGCGGAGTCTTCTATAGACCCACTGAACCCTTTGAAACCACTCCTGATGGTGGTTCCAAGCCTATTGTTCTGGGCAGCACCCCGGAGCAAATCACTAACATCAATGACAAATTGGAGCCTCACATGGAGGCAAGACTGATTACACTCCTCCATGAGTACAAGGAAATTTTTGCCTGGACAGCCGCAGACATGCCTGGTATGGATCCTAACTTCTGTTGCCATCGCCTGGCGGTGTATCTTGAAACTAAGCCAGTGGCACAAAAGAAACGGCGCATGGGTCCTGCTAAGCAAAATGCTGCTTGTGAACAAACCGAAGAACTCCTTAAGGCGGGGTTCATCAGGGAACTCCGTTACTCTTCTTGGCTGTCCAACGTGGTTATGGTGCAGAAAGCCAATGGCAAATGGCGCATGTGCATAGACTACGTTGATTTGAATAAATGTTGTCCCAAAGATCCTTATCCTCTCCCCAACATTGACAGACTGGTTGATGACTCATCAGGATACAAGTATCTATCCTTCATGGATGCTTACTCCGGATACAACCAAATTCCAATGTGTGAGGATGATCAGGAGAAAACAGTATTTATCAATGACAGAGGGGTCTTTTGCTACAATGTCATGCCATTTGGGCTGAAGAACGCCGGGGCCACCTACCAGCGCATGATCAACAAAGTCTTTGAGGGCATGCACACAAAACTGGTGGAGGTTTATATTGACGATATCATCGCCAAAACCCCAGAAGGAGGAAACCATGTTGAAGACCTACGCCTCATTTTTCAACGCCTGCGGCAATACAACATGAGACTCAACCCACTAAAATGTACATTCGCTGTGCCTGGGGGGAGATTTTTGGGTTTCATGTTAACACAAAGAGGCATAGAAGCTAATCCTGACAAGTGTCGTGTGATACAAGAGTTGTAAAGCCCTAAAACACTGAAAGAGGTACAATCCCTCAATGGCAAAATCGCTGCTTTAGCACGATTCATGCCAAAAATGGCTCATCGCTCTCTCCCCTTATACAAGATGCTGAAGAAGGATAAGAAATTCAATTGGGGCCCAGAGCAAGAGGCGGCCTTCCAGAGCTTGAAAAATGTCTTAGCCAGCCCTCCAATCCTGGTAAAACCAAGCCCAGGTGAGCAACTCATTGTTTATTTATCTGTTTCAGATGAAGCGCTGGCAGTGGCCCTGGTAAAGGAAACAGTTGAAGGCCAACGACCGGTGTACTTCACTGGTAAAACATTGCATGGTGCAGAATGTCGTTATCAGAAGATTGAAAAGGCAGCACTTGCAGCTGTTTGGGCCTCACGACGTCTAAGACCATATTTCCATGCACATCCCATTCTGATTCGCACAGACTTGCCACTTCGTACTATATTGTTCAAGCCAGACTTGGCAGGAAGGATGATCAAATGGGCCATAGAGTTCTCTGAATTTGACATATCCTACGAACCAAGAACTGCTATTAAGGCACAAGTCCTAGCAGATTTTGTAGTCGAATTAACAGGATCCAGCCCGGATGCAGATCATTCACACTAGACAGTATACGTCGATGGGTCTTCAAACAGCAAAGGATGTGGGGCAGGAATCGTTATAGAAAGTGATGACGGGGTACATCTTGAAATTTCATTGCACTTTACCTTCACTACGTCTAACAATCAGGCGGAGTATGAAGCCTGCTTAGCCGGACTCAGAGCAGAACAAGATATTGGGGCCAAAACTGTCACCCTATGCAGTGATTCTCAACTAGTCATCTCACAAATTCTTGGTGAGTATCAGGCTAAAGAACCTCTACTGCAACAATATCTGAACTGCGTCAATGAGTTGAAACAGCACTTCGATGAAGTAACTTTCAAGCATGTACCTCGCGAAGAAAATACACGTGCTGATATCCTGTCCAGGTTAGCAAGCACAAAGAAGGCGGGGTGCACAACCACGGTTGTACAGAGTACTCTGGCGGAGCCGAGTATATCCCATCTCTCTTCAATTCATATGATTAAAAGCCGCCCCGTTGATGACAACTCCTGGGTAACACCAATAGTTCGTTATCTTGTTAATGGACAATTACCCACGGATGATCTTGAGCGAAAGAAGCTAAGGAGGGAGGCACCCTATTATACACTCCTAGATGGGCAGCTATACCGCCGAGGAATTTCTGTCCCGTACTTAATTTGCATAAATGAAAACGAGGTGCCAGCTGTTTTGGAGGAAGTCCATGAAGGGCAGTGTGGACATCATCCAGGGGCACGGAGTCTAGTGAGAAAAATCCTCAGGGCGGGGTATTGGTGGCCCACTATGAAGCAAGACGCTACCTCATATGTTCAAAAATGCGATCAATGTCAACGATTCGCGAATTTTCACCATACTCCAGCTGAGGAAATGTCATCATCAATAACGCCCTGGCCTTTCTATCAATGGGGCATGGATATTCTAGGTCCATTCCCAACTGCGCCCGGCGGTATCAAATACTTGATAGTTGGTGTTGATTATTTCACCAAATGGATTGAGGCAGAGGCAGTGGTGCACATAACGTCAGCCAGGACTCGAAGATTCGTTTATGAGAACATCATTGCACGTTTCGGAGTCCCTGAACGCATAGTCACTGATAATGGCACCCAGTTCACAGATCGCAAGTTCACTGAACTCTTAGAAAATCTCAGCATCACGCAGATTTTCTCTTCTGTGGAACACCCTCAAACCAATGGACAAGCAGAGGTCGCCAACAGAGAAATCTTGAAGGGCCTCAAAAAACGCCTTGGTGAGGCAAAGGGAGATTGGACAAATCAGTTATGCCATGTTTTATGGGCATATAGAACCACCCCACACTCCACCACGAATGAATCTCCGTATCGGCTGACATATGGAGTCGAGGCGGTCATTCCCATTGAATTAACAGCCCCTTCAGCTCGAGTCCTCCATTTCAATGAGGAAGCCAATCAACAGAACCTCGCACACGAATTGGAGGTTTTGGCGGAGTTGAGAGAGGAAGCCTTTGTGAGAGATCAAGCTGTCAAAGCAAAGGCCGCCAAACGGTATAATGCACGCATGTGCGAACGCCGTTTCAAAGAGGGAGATTTGGTCCTGAGAAGGGCCAACATTGGCAACAAATTTGCGCACCAAGGCAAATTGGCACCAAATTGGGAAGGTCCATACCGAGTCATCGAGGTCTTGGGCAAGGGTACATACCGCCTAGAAAACTTGGATGGCACTCCGGTCAGAAATAAATGGAACGTTTTAAATTTACGCATATATTACAGTTAGTTGGGTAATACGGTATGATCTTTTCTTCCTAAATCAAGGATCTTCCTCTGTATGCTTTCCTTGAAAATGTTTCGAAAAGATATATCCCAACTCAATCCTTTATGTAGTTCCATTCTCAATGAAATGACTACCTGTATTTAATCTTCACTCTAACTTTGAATTGATTATCCATGGCAGAATTTGTTCCCATGCAGATAAAACAACGACTCTAAAACTGAAGCACGAACGCATAACTCTTTATTCCATAAAGATCAACCAACATGCAACGCCGCTTCACAAACGGAGTCAACAAAAACTCCTTGGGGAATTGGTGTCTCAGCTATATGCTGCACCATACTGACCCTAAGGTACAGAAAACTCCTTGGGGGGAAAGGATTGGTGTCTCAGCTATATGCTGCACCATACCGACCCTAAGGTCCAGAAAACTCCTTGGGGGGAAAGGATTGGTGTCCCAGCTATATGCTGCACCATACCGACCCTAAGGTCCTGCAGGCCGCCTCTGGAAAGAACTAGTGTCACAGCTATATGCTGCACTAATTCGCCCCAAGGTCCTGCAGGCTTCTTGTGGGAAGAGCTGGTGTCACAGCTATATGCTGCACCACGCTAACCCCAACATCCAACCAATTTCTTACAGGATGAATTGGTGTCACAGCTATATGCTGCACCATACCGCCTCAAAGGTACGATTAATTTCTTGCAGGAACAATTGGTGTCACAGCTATATGCTGCACCATACCGCCTCAAAGGTCTAACCAATTTTTTGCAGAACAACTGGTGTCACAGCTATATGCTGCACCATACCGCCACGAAGGTCTAACCAATTTTTTGCAGGATGAATTGGTGTCACAGCTATATGCTGCACCATACCGCCTCAAAGGTTTAACCAATTTCTTGTAGGATGAATCGGTGTCACAGCTATATGCTGCACCATAGCAATCCTGGATTCAACAATTTTCATTTGATCAGGAGTTACACTCCGGTCTAAGTTCAAAAGGATGAATATTCCATCCAAAGCTTGACTCCGCCTAACTGCCAATGTTTTACGGAGTACACGAGCAATCAACTCAAGCACTACCCAACAAGTTCAAGTAAGTTCAACACTTGTAAAATTGTGCTTCATTGAAATTCCTAAGAGGCTACTCTGCCCTCTTACGGAATCCAATCTCATGCACATTCCTAAGAGGCCACTCCGCCCTCTAACGGAATCCAACCTTATTGGAATTCCTAAGAGGCCACTCCGCCTTCTTACGGAATCCAATCTTACTGAAATTCCTAAGAGGCTATTCCGCCTCCTTACGGAATCTATCTCATTGAATTTCCTAAGAGGCGACTCCGCCCTCTAACGGAATCCAACCTCATTGGAATTCCTAAGAGGCCACTCCGCCTTCTTACGGAATCCAATCTTACTGAAATTCCTAAGAGGCTATTCCGCCTCCTTACGGAATCTATCTCATTGAATTTCCTAAGAGGCGACTCCGCCCTCTTACGGAATACAACTCATTGGAATTCCTAAGAGGCTACTTCGCCTTCTTGCGGAATCCAATTCATTAGAAATTCCTAAGAGGCTATTCCGCCTTCTTACAGAATCCAACTCCATTGAAATTCCTACTTCGTTGAAATTCCTAAAAGGCTACTCCGCCTCATTACTGAATTCATTTCAATGAAATTCTCAAGAGGTTACTATGCCTCATTATTGAAATTACTTCAGTTAAATTCTCAAAAAGGCTACTCCGCCCCATTACTGAATTTGTTTCATTGAAATTCTTAAGAGGCTACTTCGCCTCCTCACTGAATTTTACTTCACCAGAATTGCAAAAAGGCTATTCCGCCTCGTTATACTTAGTCATATTTCATTAAGTCCTCAGATGAATATTCCGCCTTCTCAATATCATTTTACAAGGCATAAATAAGACGGACTTAAACACTACTTCTATGAACAAGTATACATTTGCAGAAAATATGCTTCATTAATATTGTCAAGGATTGATAAAAGTCCAGAGCCTATCCTGGAACAAGGCAATATTAACAAAATTCAAAAAATAAAAGCTTGCGAAGGGTTTCAGGAGCTGGTCTTTAAGGGTCAGACGGCATCCCTTCTTGTTGGGCAGAGGTGGCCTGACCTTCACCAGGTTTGCTTAAACTTTGAGAGGGAGGCAAGTCCGCCAAGATATATTCAACACTGGGCGCAGGAGCATGACCCCCTTGAACAGGCACCTTCAATTCTCCATTGATGAATTCATAGTAAGGATGAATGCCTGTGGTGGACAGAGCAACGCCTGGATTGCAATAACGGAGTTGACGAATAGCCATGCTGAAAGCATCATCAATCGCTGCCTCAGCCGCATCCAGCGTGGATTGTAACTCCTTGTCAAGCTTTTCATTGGCGGCATCAGAGGTAGCTTTTTCGGCTTGCAACACTTCAACCTGTTTTTCAAGGTTAGTGTACGCAGTAGCTGCTTGGTCTAACTCCGCCACCCAGGCATCTTCAGCAGTGGCTTTATCAAGTTCAAGGAAAATCAACCTCTGCTGGAGCTCACTTGCATCCTCGCCCAATTTTTGTTTCTGCTGAATTAAGTCTGAAATCTGTTGTTTCAGCAGATTATTGTCAGCCCTCACCTGGGTCAGGCCACTCACCTCCTCGCCCAGTTTTTTGTTTTGCTCTTTTAAGCCGGAGACTTGCGTCTCCAGCAAAGCTTTGTCAGCTCTCACCCGAGCCAGCTCCTCCTCCAGCTTCTTGGTGTTGGCATCGGCGGTGTCAAGGTGTTTATCCTTCGCCTTGATCACCTCCGACAGTTGTTCATTATCATGTTCCAAGCTGCGTATCTTCTCAATAGAATCATTAAAAGATTCTTGGAACATGTTGGCTTCAGCAGCCACGTCTGCAATACGAGGGACGGAAGCAAGGAAACCATCAATTTCAGCAAGATGCCACCTTGCAGCAGCAGTGGCATCTGCAACTTCCTCAAAGTCGATGTTTGGGCGGAGAATGAATTCTGGATCACGCCTCTCTGACTGGCGGGATCCCGTATTTGCAAGGTACAAAAAAGGATTCAAGCGAGACCCCGCCTGGGGCAAAGAGACAAACCGCCTGGATGATTCCCCTGGCACATCAATGGGGAAAACTGCTGTCCCTCGAGTGGTCAAGCTCAGGGCGGGATCCTCAGACGGGCGGACTGGGGAAACTTGAACTCTCCCTGCCTCGTCCCCCGTATCTTGGTCAGAAGAGGCTTGGAATCCCTCCGTTTGCTCCCCCTCGACATCTTCTTCGGGGATGCCTTCAACTCCGCCCATAGCAGCAGAAGTACCCGCAACAGGTACTTCCGGAGTCTCCTCCAAATCAATAGCAGCATCAATTGATGCTCCTTCCTCAACCCTCTTCTTGCTTTTGGTCCTCCTTCTTTGCAAGGGCTGGAGGTCTATTTCCTCTTCTTCTTCTTCAGCAGCTTCTGGTTCTTGGCGTTTTTTAGAACGCCTTTCAACAGTAGCTGCTGAAGATCCTGCACCACCTTCAAAATTTACTATGTTGGTGGAGGCAGGGAAAGGAAGGGTCTTTGTGAGAGCAGCAGTCAGACTCCTCCTGGGCTGCACATTATTCTCCGCGTTCATTTCCCTGCGGCTCATTTGCATCTGCTTGATACGCTCCATCCCAGGGAACTCAGCGATTTCTCCTGCGAAATAACAATATGAGGATACAGTTAGAAAATGCAAGATAGAGGCAACACTCAATCACATTGCAATTGTTCGTAATATTACTCAAGTATCCTTGAGCATCCCGCCCAAGCAGCCTTCGACAAAGAATCAGCTTGTGGACGGAATTGTACTCCTTCAACATTCGGAGTACTTCCACAGACGCCGCCGATAGAGCACCCTCTTCAACTTCATACGCTCGTTTGGTTAAGAGAAAGTGCTCATGCGTCCATGCCACTGGAAATCTATCAACACCCTCTTTATTCCGCCAAAAAACAGGTTTGTCCTTCCTGACGGATACCTTCACAAAACTCATCCTGAAGTGAAGTCCGCCTTCCTTGGCGGAGTCAGCAAACGCCTTAAAGTTCAAAATCTTTGGCTCCGCCCGGAGAGTCACAAAACCCATGCCGCTGGTTTTCATATTTACTCTCCTCATAATACGGCAGAAAGCGAAAAACAACGCCACTGTAGGCGTAAACCCCAAATGTTCAGCCATCACCTCAAAGCTGCGAACTATTCCCCAACCATTAGGATGCAGCTGAGAAGGGGCACAGTCCAAGAACCTAAGCACACCCATCTGGAATTTATTCAATGGGAAGCGCACCCCTAACTGGGTAAATAGAATATCGTACATATATATGGTACGATTATTCTGAGGACGATGGCAAACCCGTTCATACGTCTTGGGTGAACGGACGATGAACCTATCCTCATACCTCTCATCCTTCCAAACCGGAACAGGCAACTCCACTACCCCTCCGCTTGTTGTCGCATGTCGAGAGGAAGCATCCTTGACATCTTCCTCAACCCAACAGTAGGGGTCACTCTCGAGTGTCTTCTCCCAATCCAGTCCATGCAACACAACATTTCGACACTCTGCCATAGTCAGCACTTGTGTATGGGAAACACCTCCTGACACAAATGAATGTACAGCATTACTAAAGTACTCCACGCTGCTATAAAACGTCGAGTCCCTCCCAGTATAAAAAGCCTCATCTCCACTCTCAATGTCAGAAAACATGGGACGAATAGAAACCCTAGAACGTGACTCTGACCTCTTTCCTCTCATCTTTCTTTTTACGAACACACAATAAGGGAAAACTAAAGCTAACCCAACGAAAATGAAGAAGCAAAGAAGAGGAAGAAGCAAGTACCTTAAGCTTCTGAAAGATAGAAGAACTCCAAACACCAATAAACTCGCAAGAGAGTAGCAAAAACACTTTCAGCGAACAAATACGAAGTGAGAGATGAAGCAAAACATTTCCCTTCTGAGAGTTTACCTATTTATAGGCATGGCTTGGGGGGAAATAAGCGAATCCTCAGAAATCTTGAAATATGCGTTTACAACCGTTGGATTTGTCTCACTGACAGTTCCCTTTTTGCTGAAACCAATAGATATATCTAAGGGCAGATATTTCATGGGCCACGTTTTCAAAATCCAAGGCCCACGGTAATAACCTCGAAAACGGTTCTCAATTGCCATCACGCGCATTTATGTCCCATCATTGGAATGGAAACCGTTACGAGGGCGTACGTGGCAATAGGAGACTGAAGAACAAAAAACGTGGTTTCGAGGCGCATTAATGACAGGTGTGACAAGTAATGACAAACCAATAAATGCATGAGAACACTTGTCCATAAATCCTGAAATAACAAGCGCCGCTTAAACCCATGCCTACAAAAGCTAAACTTAAGTGTTATAGCTTATTAAAGTGACTCCGCCAGTCACTATAACAAGCTAGGGGGCATATGATCCGGTCCTAACACCGACCCCCAAGAGCATGACTTTAATGCTTGGCCAGATCAGCATTTTGAACAGGAGAAGTACGCAATGAAGTACATTATAATCACTTCTATACGGAGTACATACCGCCAGGGCAGGAAACTCCGCCAAGGCATGTTACTCTGCCCAAGAACGTAACTCCGCCAAGGTATGTTAACGCCACTAAGGCACCTTACACCGCCAAGGCATGTTACTCCGCCAAGGAACGTAACCCCGCCTAAGTTGTTACTCCGCCAAGCCATAAGCTCAATATTGGCGGAATACTGAATTTCCCACACTGCGTAGCGAGCCCATACTCACAACCCCGGCACGAGATTGACTCTGTCTTGAGAGGTTAATAATGGGAATCACGCTGTCACGCATAAAGGGAAATAACAATAAAATATTAAAGCATTCACGCTTCCCAAGTAAGTGGAAATACCTACTACACTAACGGTGCCCGTGAATAACACAGGGGCCCGCTGTCTTTCTTGCTTTATGCTAGAAAACAAGGAACGGGTCCTACCAATAATGGAGCACCAGTAACAGGTATATAAACCTCTCTCGAAAAGGTATAAGGGATCTTTCCATTCTCTAAACCTTACACTCTCTTACTTGCATAATTCTCTCTGACTGTCTTTCTAAGTCTCTAAGTATTCTGAAATACTGACTTGAGCGTCGGAGAACGATTGCAGGTACCACCCCCAATCGGGTCAAGGCAACAAAGATCCCGTCAGGCGGACTGTGACATCGCCCCAGAGTACATTGCACTCCGCCTCAGCATACAAAGACTCTCCGTATTTACATTTATACGTACATTGCTTTGTATCAAAACACATTTATATGTATATTTTGAGTTGTTCTATAAGCATACTTCTACACCCCCTGTAAAGAACAGTTCATTGGCACGCCCAGTGGGACCCGTAAACTTGGTAATCCCATAATCTTTGATCAATCTTCATCATCAATGGAGAGACAAGGACCAGAGATACAGAACGAGGATTCTCCTCCACGCAATCCCAGACGTCTTAACTTCGACGAAGATGCTCAGAAAAAAGCAGCGCAAGTTAATTCTCCAGATCCAAGAGATGACATGATTCGAATGTTGAGAGAAGAACTTGCGGAACTTCGTTGTGAAAAAGCAAACCCAGTGCATGAAAAAGCTGGTCCCGCAAGACAGCCACGTCATGAACCACACATGCAAGAGGAATCAAGTACTCCTCACTACTCTCGTATTCCTACGTACATGGAGGAGCAACGAAGCCTCCCACTGGTAAATGCTCAGCATCAAGAAGGAAGGAGAGCAGGCTCAAACGCATCCCCTTTAGGATATAAGATGAGCATCCCATTTTCTAAAAGGCTCATGAATGCACATGTACCCAGACATTTGCAAACTATGCAGCCCATTTCTATAGGGAAATATACTGGGGAAACAGATCCCTCTAAGCATTTAGATGCTTACATCTACGAGGCCATGTTTCTAGGAGCCGAGGAGGACGTCATGTGCAGAATGTTCCCCAGAACCCTTACAGGCGAAGCTCTTAGTTGGTTCAAGAGCTTACCTTCAGGTTCTATTGATTCGTGGGAGGAGCTGGCCTCAGCTTTTGGAAACCACTTCGTGATCTCCAGGGATGCACCCAGAACCTCTCATACCTTGGCTCAGATCAAACAAGGCGACAAAGAATCTCTGAAGGATTTCCTTAAGAGATTTTACAAGGAGGCAGCCATGGTCCCTGATCTGACTGAGGCAATCCAGTTGCATATTCTCATAGAAGCTATGCAACCAAAGTCACCTTTCGCTTTGTCTTTGGCAAAGGGACCTCCCACCACGATGGAGGAATTTCGCAGGAAGGCGTCCAAGTACGTGGGTATTGAGATGCATTTGGAAGCCACTGCATCTCGCAGTAAACCACCCCCTGCAACTCCACCTCATGACAAAGGGAAAGAGAAGTCGTTGAAGAATGACAAGTCCCACCAAAGGGACAAAGTAGGGAACCAACCTTTCAAACAGCAAGACAGACGCGTGTTCAATTTTGCTCACTATGCACCACTGAACACAACCTGCGAGCAAATCTTGCGTGAAATAGGATGGACCACCCTCAATGTTTATGGAATTCAACGTCCACCCCCAATCAGGCGCGGTGGAAACCCAAAGAAATATTGTGAATTCCATGAGTCAGTTGGCCACACCACAGAAGAATGTAAGCAACTCAAAAATACCATTGAGGTGCTCATTCGTGAAGGTAAACTGAAACATTACCTGTTCAAAGGCAAATCTCATGATGAGCCTGAGAAGTTTGAAAAGCGACATCGTGATCGTTCTCCGGATCCTGATAGTACTCGGGAACCAAAACGTACGGCGGTATCAGAGAAAAAAGAGGCATTGTTCTGGAGTCCGCCCATCGAGAACCGAGCCCTGAACCTAGGTCACGAGGTAAAAGGCAGGTGGTGGACATGATTGCTGGAGGCTTCGCAGGAGGCGGACCCTCAAACACCGCCCGGAAAAATCATCATCGTATGATCTTATCTGTGCAGGGCAAGAACAAAGAATATCGCCCATTCAGGGACGGAGTTCAGACTCCGCCTATAACTTTCACAGATGATGATTTTGGCCCAACCATTCCTGAGGGAGATGATGCGGTAGTGATCATTGCGGTGATCGCTAATATGGATGTAAAACGCATCCTAGTTGATCAGGGAAGTTCCTGCGACGTTATTTTTTATGACTGTTTTAAACGCATGGGACTAACTGACACTGATTTGCAGCCTTACACACAGGACCTTACAGCTTTTAATGGCGCCAAACAGCCTACTAAAGGCTACTTGGACACAAGGATTACCTTCGATGGTGAACCTGGAGCAAGGACTGTGAAATCCAGGGTCCTTGTCATTGATGTTAAATCCCCATACAATGGCATCATTGGGCGGCCTACTCTGAATGCCATGGAAGCCATCGTTTCAACCCCCCACTTGTTAATCAAGTTCATCGATAAAGATAATCAAGTCTCATCTGTCAGGGGTGACCAGGAGATGGCACGTTATTGTTACAATTTAAGTCTTAACATGGTGAAGCTTGAAACCATGTCTAAGAAAAGAAAATTGAACAAAGGAAACAGTGCGGCGGCATCCGTCAACCTGGTGGATCTTGATCCAAGGGCGGAGTCTTCTATAGACCCACTGAACCCTTTGAAACCACTCCTGATGGTGGTTCCAAGCCTATTGTTCTGGGCAGCACCCCGGAGCAAATCACTAACATCAATGACAAATTGGAGCCTCACATGGAGGCAAGACTGATTACACTCCTCCATGAGTACAAGGAAATTTTTGCCTGGACAGCCGCAGACATGCCTGGTATGGATCCTAACTTCTGTTGCCATCGCCTGGCGGTGTATCCTGAAACTAAGCCAGTGGCACAAAAGAAACGGGGCATGGGTCCTGCTAAGCAAAATGCTGCTTGCGAACAAACCGAAGAACTCCTTAAGGCGGGGTTCATCAGGGAACTCCGTTACTCTTCTTGGCTGTCCAACGTGGTTATGGTGCAGAAAGCCAATGGCAAATGGCGCATGTGCATAGACTACGTTGATTTGAATAAATGTTGTCCCAAAGATCCTTATCCTCTGCCCAACATTGACAGACTGGTTGATGACTCATCAGGATACAAGTATCTATCCTTCATGGATGCTTACTCCGGATACAACCAAATTCCAATGTGTGAGGATGATCAGGAGAAAACAGCATTTATCAATGACAGAGGGGTCTTTTGCTACAATGTCATGCCATTTGGGCTGAAGAACGCCGGGGCCACCTACCAGCGCATGATCAACAAAGTCTTTGAGGGCATGCACACAAAACTGGTGGAGGTTTATATTGACGATATCATCGCCAAAACCCCAGAAGGAGGAAACCATGTTGAAGACCTACGCCTCATTTTTCAACGCCTGCGGCAATACAACATGAGACTCAACCCACTAAAATGTACATTCGCTGTGCCTGGGGGGAGATTTTTGGGTTTCATGTTAACACAAAGAGGCATAGAAGCTAATCCTGACAAGTGTCGTGTGATACAAGAGTTGCAGAGCCCCAAAACACTGAAAGAGGTACAATCCCTCAATGGCAAAATCGCTGCTTTAGCACGATTCATGCCAAAAATGGCTCATCGCTCTCTCCCCTTATACAAGATGCTGAAGAAGGATAAGAAATTCAATTGGGGCCCAGAGCAAGAGGCGGCCTTCCAGAGCTTGAAAAATGTCTTAGCCAGCCCTCCAATCCTGGTAAAACCAAGCCCAGGTGAGTAACTCATTGTTTATTTATCCGTTTCAGATGAAGCGCTGGCAGTGGCCCTGGTCAAGGAAACAGTTGAAGGCCAACGACCGGTGTACTTCACTGGTAAAACATTGCATGGTGCAGAATGTCGTTATCAGAAGATTGAAAAGGCAGCACTTGCAGTTGTTTGGGCCTCACGACGTCTAAGACCATATTTCCATGCACATCCCATTCTGATTCGCACAGACTTGCCACTTCGTACTATATTGTTCAAGCCAGACTTGGCAGGAAGGATGATCAAATGGGCCATAGAGCTCTCTGAATTCGACATATCCTACGAACCAAGAACTGCTATTAAGGCACAAGTCCTAGCAGATTTCGTAGTCGAATTAACAGGATCCAGCCCGGATGCAGATCATTCACACTGGACAGTATACGTCGATGGGTCTTCAAACAGCAAAGGATGTGGGGCAGGAATCGTTATAGAAAGTGATGACGGGGTACATCTTGAAATTTCATTGCACTTTACCTTCACTACGTCTAACAATCAGGCGGAGTATGAAGCCTGCTTAGCCGGACTCAGAGCAGCACAAGATATTGGGGCCAAAACTATCACCCTATGCAGTGATTCTCAACTAGTCATCTTACAAATTCTTGGTGAGTATCAGGCTAAAGAACCTCTACTACAACAATATCTGAACTGCGTCAATGAGTTGAAACAACACTTCGATGAAGTAACTTTCAAGCATGTACCTCGCGAAGAAAATACACGTGCTGATATCCTGTCCAGTATAAAAATGAAAAAAAAATAGGGTGTATAATAGGGTGTAATTAGCGAAACAGAGTTATAAAAATGAAAAAAAATATAAATGTTAATATTAATCATTCACGTTATTCGAGACAATTAAAACTTTGTTGGACCGTAGGATAAATTTTTTACTTTTCTTAACTTCCATCCCATTCGGAACGGTAAAGCAAAACAAGCTCTAAGTGTTCGTTTGGTTCGCAGTTGAGAAAACGGAGTTATGAAAATGGAAAAATCTAAAAGTTAATATTGGTCCTTCACGTTGTTCAAGATAGTCAAAACTCCGTTTGATCGTAGGATCTTTTTTTTGGGTTGGTTAAAACCCAACTAATAACCAAACATAGCCTAAATCTAAAAGAGATAAAAAAATATAAAGGTTAATGTCCTCCCACATTTTGGTCAATGTGTTGCTGATAGAAGCTAATTATGTGAACGTGGCACTTTGTGGATTGTTGATGCATGGGACGATGGTGATTGTGAGATGGCAATCAGTTGAGTGAATGAGGGAGATTAAGAGACTCATGTGTAATTTGGCTATCTCTTTTCTGTCCCCTCCCTCTTCTGTCCTTGTTTCTCTTTTTTTTTTGGAAAGAAGCTTCATATTAAAGGGCAAAAGGAATAACAGATACAGCAAGAAACAAAGCCAGAGAAACCAATGGGCCAAGGCCCAATACAATCATGCAGCAAATTGCAAGGCTAAAAGAAAGAAACAGAAGCCCAAAGCCTGCTTGCAAGCATCCAACACAGAGTCTCCAAACTCAAAAAACTCAGCTTCATTAGGCTAGCATCCTGAAAACTCAGACGCACCCTAAGGAAGATGAACACTGAGAGGGAGAAACTACAACCGAGAATACAAGGCAAAATCAGGGGGAATGTTTCTCTTGTCTTTGATCAGAACTCTTCTCAAGCTAAGAGGAGGAGCCAACCACCAATTCCTACTCAAAGATCTTGATCTCGCGAGGTGGGCAATTAAGTCCGCCGCACCATTGGCTTCCCTACGCACCCAAGTAAAACCGCACGATTCAAAGGCTTGAGACAGGTGAATAACATCTTGAATAATGGGATCAATTTCTCCAATTGTAATTTCTTTCCTGCAAGCACGAACCAGGTTGAGATTATCAGATTCAAAGATAATTTGTTTACATTCTAGATTTCGCGCCAGAATAACAGCTTCCCTTAATGCTACACTTTCCGCCAAAAGCGCATTCGGAGCCCAGAAAAAGGAAGCCTGGCCAAATTGAATATCCCCCTTGTGGTCTCGGAGAAGAACGCCAGAAGTTGCCCTTTGTGCCGCATCTAACCAAGAAGCATCAACATTAAGCTTTAATTTGCCCTGTGGGGGGGGTCTCCAGGATATCTTAAAGGCTGAAGGAGGTACCACTGACTTTAATTCGCACTTTTTATAATTCTCCTTATAAAATTCATTCACATAACGATGCACCTAATCAATTAATTGACTTAGGTCTGGCTGTGATCCCTTAAAACAACAGTTGTTTCTTGTTTTCCAAATCAACCAAAGGGCAAAGAATAATTTAGAAATACAAAACCGATAATCCTCTTTAGACTTGCTAAATAACTCCATTTTGTCCTCAATCCATTTCTTAATAGTAGAAATATGTTCCTCTCTAGGATGACACTGAATGTTTAATCCAAACCACACAGGAGTTGTCCACTGACAGCGAAGAAAGCAGTGTTCAATAGATTCATCCTCTTCCTCACAGATAGGGCACTTAGAGTCCTCCAAGATCTTCTTCCGCTTTAAGTTTGCTTTAGTTGGAAGAAGGTCATGGCTTAATTTCCAGGCAAACATCCTAATCTTCTTGGGCACCCTGGCTTCCCAAATAGATTTCCAGAAGGTAGAATTAGGCGATTTGGAAGACGAGGGCTTTTGGATAGGACCTCCCTCCCACTGCTTTATCGCCTGATAGCCTGATTTAACAGAATATTCCCCATTAGGTGAAAAAGGCCATCTCAACCGATCCTCTCCCTCACACAACCTTATAGGGGTATGCAAAGTTGGTAACCAAAATCGTTGGGGTAAGAGCTGAGTCATTTTAGGGACATCCCAATTTCTGGTTGAGGGATCAATAATTGTACTTAGAGTTACATCTAAACTGTTCAGAGATCTCTGCTTAGGAAAACAGGTAGTTCCATCCCAAAGCCATTTATCCTGGAAGATTTTTATTTGCTCTCCTTTTCCAATCGACCACTGCCCCAACTTTAATAGGATGTCTCTGCCTTGAAGCAAACTTTGCTAAACCCAAGAGCTATTCCTTCTGCATTTTTGATTCCAGAAATTATTATCAGGAAAATACTTGCCTTTAAGCACCTGGACCCAGAGACCATTAGGAGTAGTTGAGGCCCTCCATGCTTGTTTGACAAGGTAGGCAGAATTTAAAGTATGCATTTCCTTGAATCCCAGACCCCCTGAATGTTTACTGAAAGTTAAAAGGCTCCAATTTCTCCAATGAATTCCTCTTTCATTCCTTTTCTTAGCCCACCAGAATTTAGCAATTATGGAATTAATAGCATTTGATAACTTCTTAGGGAGTCTGATGAGGGACATAACAAATGAAGGAATAGCTTGGAGAACTGCTTTGATCATTACCTCCTTACCCGCTTGATTCAGGAGAGATTCCTTCCACCCCTCTACCTTATTCTGAATTTTATTCTTAATCCAGGTCAAAGTTTTGCTTTTTGATCTCCCTAAATCACACGGGATTCCTAGATAATTCCCAGATTCAATCCGATGCTCCATATTTAAAATAGAACATATTCTGGAACGGATTCTAGACTGGACCAGATTACCAAAAATAATACCAGATTTGGAAACATTGATTTTCTGCCCAGAAGCTTTAGTATAACAATTGAGGATCCTGAGAATTGAATAAGCTTCTGCCTCTGTAGCCCTGGATAGAATGATGGCATCATCTGCAAAAAATAAATGGGTAAGTATAGGACAGCTTGGGGCTAGACGCATACCTGAGAGAGTTCCTGCCTCCATTGACCTTGACACACATGCATTTTTGTTTTTGGTTTCTTTGTTCTTGGTTTGTCTCTGTCATCCCTCAACCTTTCCTTACCTATAGTGTTGTTAGATAAAAAGAAGATTGAGGCGTGTGAGAAGCACATTGGGCTTAAGGGTTTATTCGCGGAATGCGTGACCCCCAGGATACAACAGTCCTTCCGCTAAGAGCAGGGAGCAGAACTGGCAATAGAGGGAAAAACATGTAAAACAGGTATCAAAAGAAATCTGCATAGTACAACTCTATAAAAGGAAAAAATAATATATTGATATTTAAGCGGAGATTAAACGGTAAGATGGAAATAATTATTTCCATTAAGCCGGTTGATAATGTTTGGAAATAATTATTCCTATTAAGCCGATTGATAACGATGAGACATTACAAAACGGGTATTAATCAACGTTTAAACCGCATAAGCATCAGATATTCCCTTTTAAATGTGACAAAATTAAATGCCCCAATAAATAACTTTCTCAGATAGGCTTTTCAAATTCAAAATAAAGAAAAAGAATTTAAGTGATAAAAAGGAACGTCACATATAATCGTGCGCGCAGGGGGGCAAATCATCAAATTTGCACATGAAACAGATATTTCGGCCTAAACTAATTTGCGTGCAAGCCCACTTTCTTTCTATCTTGTTTACCACCATAAATTCTCTTTCTATATATAAAGCCTTGAGACTAAAAACTTTTGAAATAGAAAAATTTTCTAACTAAGTTTGAGCTCCTCCTCTGTTTATTTCTCTCTGAACACATGTTTCTACTTGTTTTGTCTCCCTCCCTCATCCCCTACTCACAGATCTAGTTCGAGCTACGCGTTTGTGAAGGTAATACACGCTTTTACTTCTTGTTCCTCTGTTTGTTTCTTTGCGTTTCTTTGTTTTGTCATCCTTCGTATATTGCGGAATTGACCAAAAACCATCTCCACAATTTTCTATCAAAAAATGACCACCTTTTCTCAACCGGTTACACACTTCTTTTTACCCACTACATGCTCTAGTTTCTTATGCGGACATGTATAGGTTGCCATCGTTAGATTTAATCCATGGTCAAAAAATTTTGCCCGCTAGTTCTTGGAGTGAGTCAGCAAAGGCTTGACCAAAATATGGGGGGACATTATAAATTTTTAGAAAAGATAGGTTGCCTTTGATTTGGTCTATCACCTATGGCATTACTATTGAAACTTTAGGGCAAAGAAGGAATGAGTTGTGCTTTAAGTGTCTGAACTGGTCTGGACCGGGGTCTAGGATCCGGTGTGGGACCAGCCACAAGATTATAGATGTTTTTAGGGTTTGCACACCGGAACAATGTGTATCCGATGTATTAATCCGGTCTATCAGTGGGAGAGGCCGGCCTTGTTGTCCTGGAGATCCTTCACACCAACGTTTCGCGTTGCAGGGGGGCGAAAGGTGGTGCCACCTGCGAAGATTCTTCGACGCTCAAGTTAGAAGAGTGTAAGAACTCAATGAATGCTCAAGCGAAGTAATAGTAAAGTTTGAGATAGAACAACGATACCTTGCATGTGTATTGAAATGAGCTATTTATAGTTGTACGTGAGAAAATGAGTCGTTGGATATAGGTGGGTCCCCTAGCTCTGATAGCGTGTACATTATGTCAATCAGGGTGGCTCAGCACTCAGAATGTGTCAGGAGGGTAGGTCAATTATCAGAGTACGATCCTCTGGGAAGAGGAGAGGATAATCACCTTTTCCGCATAATCTGCTGACACATCCACTTGCTTTCTGAGGCCATTGACGTGACATATTTTGCTACATACAGTATCTTCGCTGATAAGTTATTAGGGGCTCTTATCTTACTGTGACTGAAAAGCCAACAGTTATGTAAATGTTCTGTGAAAATGAACAAAGATCCGTTATAGAGAAAATAAGTGGGGCAGTCGTGAGATGAGGACGGACGGCCAGACATCGGATATCCGGTGTGGTAAAGTTGAACCAGGACACCGGTTTTTCTTATATGAGACCATTCTGACGTCACAAGATTGGGGGCCGGTATCCAAACCGGATCAGTGTCCATTTAGCACAACTAACTAATAATTTTTTAAAGAATTTATAATTTTTTACAGGCCACTAAAACTCTGGCAACATAAACTAGAAGCCTATGATTTTTGGTAAAGTTATAAATTATCTCATTACTTGTTTAGTTATTATTTTTAATGACAATTTTTATCTCTCACATAATTAAAATATTATCCTCTAAAATTATTTAACACAGTTAATACACTTTTAGCAAATAGCTCTATTTCAATAAGCTCTTTAAAAATCCATAAGTTACTTAAAAAATGATAAGTCATAAGCTGTAAACTATAAACCTGTTTTTATTCTAAATGAACTTCGAGATGAAAAACTTTTAAAATACAAGAACTACATAAATACAATTTAAAAAATTGAACAATTTAATTTATTCAATGAAAACTTTAAAAATTAAAATCGTAAATAAGACAAAAGAAAGAAATAATTATGTATAAATAATTGTTATTAAAATTAAACTCGTGTAATGAATAATTAAAATTTATTTTAGCATTAAAAATTGTTTTTCACCATATGAAAACCCTCACTCAACTTCATCCCCGTGGATAAACCCAAAGAAAAAGGGAAGGGATGGCGGTGGCGTTCCAGTGTCTATCGTGCGCTCGGACTGAACTCTTCTCGACAGCAACTCAATCCATCTCTCTTCTTCCTTCCCAACGCAAACCTCTTTTTCGCTCCTTCCTTCTTTCCTCTCCCACTCGTAACCCACGCTCTTCATTTGTCGCCGCCTCTTCCAAAAACAAAAACAAGGTTGGATTCATTCCAAGCTTTTTTTCTTTCTTTTTACAAATAAATTAGATTGGATTTCTTTACTTTATTTTTTAAGTTGTACCTTTTTTTTATCAATTGGACAGAAGTAAAGTATATCTCTGAATCATTGGTTACATTTTGCAGAAAAAATTGTCTCGTAATCATGTTTCCGATGAGGATGAGGACGCGTTTGAGCTGCTCTTCAAGCATCTCGAAGAAGATCTCAAAAACGATGATTTGTCCAAAGATGATGGCGATGACGAGATTACTGAAGAAGACATTGCATTGTTTGAACGCGAGTTGGAAGATGCATTGAGGGATTATGATACCGATTTGCTAAACTCTGATGTAAATGATGCACAAACTGGTGATAATCCAGAAAATGATGATGCTGATGACGATGAGGATGAAGATGAACAAAGGCCACCTCAACTTAGGAATTGGCAGATGAAGAAGTTGGCCAGAGCTTTAAAAGTTGGACGCCGCAAAACAAATGTAAGTGTCTTTATTCATTGTGTTAAGAATTTTCAGCAGAACTAGTTTGTTCACTTGTCAAGTTTTCCTTTTTCCCCGTCTTTCGCTTTGTTCCAATCTCACTTTTGTACAAAATTAGCTATATCTATTTGGAATGGATAACTGATAAAATTATGTTTCTTCTGATCATGATTAAGGGAATACGGGATTGTTTGGTTACCCTTTAGGGGGGTCAAGTATTATGATTTTCCTTTGAATAATACTGCGTGAGACACATGTTTGATACATCAAAGTCTGTCTAGAAAAAGTGGAAGTATTTGTTTAAGCCTTTATTTCTTTGGGATAGTTGGTAGGCAAATGTGTCCTGTAACGTGATTGTTAAGTAAATATAGAAACTAGGAGTGGACCATATAGGTTTGGCTGCTTTCTCCCTGAATGACCTGAGATCCTGATTAGCTTCATGTATATTTACCTTTTCTTTTCTGAAATATTGAGATAAAAACTCGGGATGGATTTTGTTTGAAAGGGATAAAATGTGAAAGTAGTCTTTTGTGTTTATATGATAGTACTAAGGGGGAAAAGGAGAAAATTGGTTACCTTAGGCCTTAAAGAAGACCAAAAAAAAATGAAAGAGAACATACGGATTCTCTTATATTACACATTTTGTTTGTTTTGATACTAAGTTTCTAAGAAATAAAGTGACTTTGAGAAAATATAAAAAAAATGAAAATAAATTTGTTTTTTTTGTAGTAAGAGTCAGGTCTTTTATTACTCTTTAGGTGTTGAGATAAGTCCCACATTTACTAAAAATATGACCAATATCCAATTTATAAAGCCTGAGGCAACCCTTAACTCATGAGCTAGTTTTGGGTTGAGTTAGGTCCGTCATTTTCTAATACGTTCTCAAATCCTATCCTAAATCTGTTATTAGGCAACTCATATTTGTTCACGCTCCATTCCTAAGCGTGGGAATGTTCTATAAGTCTCACAGGCTACTCGTATTCATCCACATTCCATTCCTTAGCGTGAAGGGGTGTGTTAATAAGTCCCATGGGCTGCCTGTATTCACCCATGTCCCATTCTTGAGCGTGAGAAATGTTGAAAGTCTCACATTGACTAGATATATAAAGTGAGGGTAATCATCATATTTCAAGCTAGCTTTTGGAACAAGTTAAGCTCGTTGTTTTCTAATATAGTATCAGAGTTTAACCTGCCTTGATTATTGGGCCACCCATGGATGTCCGACCATGCAAACTATGAAATCTAAAAAAATCCCTCAATCCTGTAGCATTATTTTGCCATAGGGATAGATTTAGTAATGCAAAAATACCCTGTGATTTAACTGGCTCTTCTGGGAGCAATAATACTAGGTATATAAAACTGCAGAGAATATCAATTTTGTTGACCAAATTCACCGGAAGGAGGAGGAGCAGGAGGGGGAAGAAGAGAATTTCTTTGTTCTCAGTTCTCACTTTGTAAAAGCTAGTGCAAAAGACAAGGTTAAAATATATAAGTGAATCAGAAAAATAGGTTAGTTTATCATTTAGTGAAATAACATTGAAGGGTGCAAATTTTCTGATTTGAACTCATCTTATGGATTATCACAGATGCGTGGGTGAATTCCTTTTTCTTGTTATGTATTCTAAACACGAAAGACATGTGCCATTGCCTGGTCAATAGTCCCTTATATCAACTTCAGGATTCCATTCCTCAAATTCACTTTTTAACTTGTTGCAGATAAAAAATCTTGCTGCTGAGCTCTGTCTTGATAGGGCTTATGTTCTTCAATTGCTTCGCAACCCTCCTCCAAATCTTCTAATGTTGAGTCTATCAGTACCTGATGAACCTGCAGCAGCAGTAACATCACTTGAAACTAAACCCGGGGAGATTATCCTCAAAGAAGCAAATATGGATTGCACAGAATCAGGACCCAAAGCTAAAATACCCGTTCACACCTTGCAACGTGATTGGCATGCTCAAAAGAGATTGAAAAAGGCCCATGTTGACACTCTGGAGAGAGTTTATAGGAGATCAAAACGGCCCACTGTAAGTAAAATTTGCTATGCCTCGACTTTACAAGTTGTGATATAAGATCATCCATGCTTAACTAGACTTGATCTTAAATCAGAAGTTGATCAAGAAATTTCTCGCTGATGTGATATTCTAGCATTTTGGATTTAACCAAATAATAATGATTTATAGTGGTATACCGTTGTGTTTGATGATACAGGCTAATGCTATACTACTGCTTTTGATTGGAAAATTTCATGACATGTATGATGTACTACAATTGCTAAAATGAAAGTCCATCAATAGTTCTCATTTTCAGTGTTGAATTTAAATGTTCCATGTTAGAGTGAGGGAGTGAGAGATAGAGACTTCACACGCAGAAAGTCATTAAACATTACATTATATATGCATGTGTTCTTATAAGATTCCCATTGCTACTTAATAATATATTTTTTAACTATACTGAAGTTAATGATTAATTTATTAATTTTTTTTGTTAGCAGAGAGATGGTCGAACTCACAACCTTCTCCCTTCTTTCCGATTCCTTTATCATTAGACTACTTTTACTTAATATGATACGAATATTTGGTAGTGGCAACTGGCAAATGGCAAACATGAGTCTTTCTAGTTTTATAATGATTTTGCAATGTTCCTTATAGAACATTTTGTTAACTTTGATGTCCCTATCTATGGGTGTTGAATCATAATGCAGAATGCAATGATCAGTAGCATTGTACATGTGACAAACATTCCTCGGAAAAGAGTTGTTAAGTGGTTTGAAGACAAACGTGCTGAGGAGGGAGTTCCGGATCGCCGTCTTCCTTATCAGCGCTCTGTTCCTGAAACTGCTTGAAGATTTTATCTTCTTTGATTTGTTTTTAATGCTGTAAGCTATGTGAGAAATCTTACAATTGTACAGAAAGCTATTATGTTTCACCAACCGTGGTCATGTTTTGGGGACTAGTTTGTTAGTTAAGTGAGGAAACGGTGATTATTGGTTGACACTTGGTATTGAAAATGGTGGGCACCTGCTGTATTTTTTGTGCAACATATCAAAATCAATATAATATATTCTTAAGCCTTACGCAAAGTTGCACCAGAGCGGATGATGGCCTCTTCCCAAATGTTCATTTTAAATACTGGATTGAAAACATTGTTGGGGGAAGCTCCACCAAATCATTATATATAGACTTCTTTATAATATTACAATGTACTCCTTGCTTATCCCCCTCACAAATTGACATAGAATATGAAACATATTTATGGATTTTTTTAATAAGAGTAAAATTTTGAAGTTTGATTTTACTACCTCCATAAGCAAATTTCACTTGAAATTTTTTAGTTTCATTCTTATATTATACTTCTCTAATTTCATTAAATGTTTGTTTATCTAATATGTCTCTCACACACACACGCACACACACATATATATATATATATATATATATATATGTATATTTATTTATTTGTAAGACAATTAATGTTTTGTAGAATAAATAATATTATGGGTATTTTAGGACATTACATCAAATATTTAATAACATTAATGTAAATAACTATTTCTAACAATTATTCCTAATATGTGTAAAAATAATTATTTTTGTTTATACTATTTCTGTTCTTAAATATAAAACCCTTATAGAAAATTTGTTCCTTAATATAAGATTCTTTTAAATTTTTATGCCATTAATTATTATTATTATTATCAAAATACCCTTATTAATGTATAACTTTTTCTCAATTACATTATTTAAGTGCAAAGAAGATTGAATGATGAGTCATAATCTCCCTAAGGACAATTTTAGAAAGCTACAATAAATTTTAAAAAATAGGAGGTAATTAATAATCCATATTTTAAGATTTTAACCCAATATAGTTTAACATGGGAGATGTCACAAGCATAACTGGTTATTTTAATAACATGAATATTTTAAGGCTTAAATAAATGATTATTTATTTAATAATAAACAGTTATTATACAATGCCTTCAATAACTGTAAAGTGTTAAATTTATTAACTTGGGTTAGTCTGTTATATTTGAGTTATCTAACTCTGCATCTATATGTTTAGTTTGGATTATCTCTTGCATACCCTTGTCCCGGCTAACACAATATTTTCTTTCACTTCTCAGTTCTCACACTTTCTCACGTCCCCAATCGGTCAACAACAAGCTGATATAAATTGCTATTATCTGTCAGGTATATAGCTTGTAGTAATATGGAGTATAATTATTATATTCTAATATACGTGTTATGCCCATTCTGAATTTAGTGTAAAACACTAAAATGCAATTGTTCGTAGAATTCTGAAAATAATGTTTTACCCGAAATTTTACACCAAAGTTAAAGATGTTATTTTTTCTGTTTGTTTCAATTCCATATTTAGGCTAGTTTTAAAATTAAACTTTTAATTAATACTAATAGGCAAGCAATCATTCTTAGAAAATTAAAAATGTTTTTCTTGTGTACTTGTTTTATGTATTATAGTAAGTCTTCTCTGAGATTCCCGCTTTTCCTAAGCATTTTTCTGACATTAAAATTGAATTAAAAGTTAGCAGAAAATATCTATACCCGAATTATACGCAATGTTTACTTAAAAATATAATGATTTTTTAAAATCAATAACCATATCATTACAAGAATTTTAATATCTCAATACTCATACACGAATTTGACAGCAAATTAATCAATGTTAGGTGTAACGGTCTAGTTATTAATTATTGATAAGAGTGTGTAACACAGGGCAGATCCGTAATTTGATCGTTAATGGAGTACATTTGTAAACAGAGTGGCACCGACAGCCGGTGAAATGAAAACCGGAAGCAACCGGTAATATGTCGGACAGGCTGGTGCCACTTCAGCAATTATTCGGCGTGGCAATTGGAAAACTACATGGCTCGGCGCGTCTTTTCCGTGGTTTGGTATGTGTCCACACATGAATAATTCAGTGAAGACTGAGCCAAGCCGCATAAGCTAGAGCTTAATCGGCTTCGAAACGGCACCGGGAACCAAATCAGCCGGTAATGCAATAACCATAAAGCAGACAGTGAGAGCGTGGTAGGAACTGCTAGCTGGAGTCTCTGCAGGTGAAGAGAGAGAAACAGATAATGGCGTATTGAATGGGCGAAGATTTTCACGCTTCGCTTTTTGCTTCCAAATCTCTCTCTCACGATCCTCGATCTACGCTGCACCTTTCTTTGTAACAATCGAAGATGGAAGCAAGTGCCGGAATGGTTGCCGGTTCTCATAAACGCAACGAGCTCGTTCGGATTCGCCACGATTCTTCCGACAGCGGGGTTAGTCTCTCAAACTACACATACCTTTACTCGCACTTTCTTTCAATGCATCAATGTTGTTCTCGTTTTCCGCATCTGCATCAGATCTGCTTCTTCGCTGTTTAGTTTTCCTTTCGGATTTGTGCCGTTTATTTTTACACGTGATTGTAATTTGGTGTAATGCGAATACTGTGCAGTCCAAACCATTGAAGAATTTGAACGGGCAAATCTGTCAAATATGTGGTGATACTGTTGGATTAACTGCCACTGGTGATGTGTTTGTTGCTTGCAATGAGTGTGCGTTCCCTGTGTGTCGTCCTTGCTATGAATATGAGCGAAAGGATGGGAACCAGTCTTGTCCTCAGTGCAAGACTAGGTACAAGAGGCACAGAGGTTAGTTATAGTTAGGTTCTCTGCTTGTCTTGATTGCCATGTTATGGTTATGGTTGTGATGATTGGATTTGATCCTGTGTTGGAATTTGATTGGAATGAGATGATTGTCGATGTCAGGGAGTCCTCGAGTGGAGGGAGATGATGACGAGGATGATGTTGATGATATTGAGAATGAGTTCAGTTATGGACAAGGAAATAATTCCAAGGCCAGACGGCAGTGGGATGAAGATGCTGATCTCTCTTCATCTTCTAGACGCGAATCTCAACAACCAATTCCCCTCCTCACTAATGGCCAAACGGTGATAATCCATTTAAACCATTTTAGATTTTCACTCTAGTTGGTATCTGTGGATCTTTAGATTTTATTGCTGACTGTGTGTAACGGGGGATTGTCTGTGAGAAGAGGGAGAGAAGGGTTTTAACTTTTTGTTGCCTTAACTATTGATTCCTCTATGACTTACTTTATTACTTTTGTGTATATTTTCTTTCGTCTTGTTTGTGAGCTTGTGGATCGTCAGTAGCAATAACCCCCTGATTGCATTCTTTATTTAATATGATCAGATGTCTGGTGAGATTCCGTGTGCTACACCTGATACTCAATCTGTCCGAACTACTTCAGGTCCTCTGGGCCCATCTGAAAAGGTTCACTCACTTCCCTATATTGATCCAAGGCAGCCAGGTACAGAGCTAATTTGGTGTGATGCTACAATATTATATTTCAAGGTTTATGTGGAATTTCTATTGACTGAATCTTTGTTGTTACAGTATTTCTATTGACTGAATCTTTGTTGTTACAGTTCCAGTAAGAATTGTGGACCCCTCAAAGGACTTGAATTCTTATGGTCTGGGAAATGTTGATTGGAAAGAAAGGGTTGAAGGTTGGAAGCTCAAGCAGGAGAAAAATATGGTACAAATGACTGGCAGGTATGCTGAAGGGAAAGGAGCAGATGTTGAAGGGACTGGTTCTAATGGAGAAGAACTTCAAATGTGAGCCTCTTATGCCATTTTGATTTTTGTTAACTGACTAGATAATCATAGTATGGGAAGTGTTACAGAAATCTTGTTTACATATGTTCCACAGTTAAATTTTTTTGTTTTTATATTGCAGAAACCTTTGTTTATACTTTATATATATGTTACATGTTGGAGGGACTGATTTTGTTCTTGACAGGGTGGATGATGCTCGACAACCTTTGAGTCGTGTGATACCAATTTCTTCATCTCAGCTAACTCCCTATCGTGTTGTTATTATACTCCGGCTGATTATTCTTGGCTTCTTCTTACAATATCGTGTAACTCACCCAGTGAAAGATGCATACCCACTGTGGTTGACATCAGTTATTTGTGAGATTTGGTTTGCTATGTCCTGGCTCTTGGATCAGTTTCCAAAATGGTCTCCCATTAATCGTGAGACTTATCTTGATAGGCTTGCTTTAAGGTCCGGATTGCTCATATTTTATCCATGTTCTGTTTGGTTTGGCATCTTGATTTAACTATGATGTGACATTATCTATGCCACTAATTAATCTTAGTATGTCTTGTTTAGATATGATCGTGAAGGAGAACCATCACAGTTAGATCCTGTTGATGTTTTTGTCAGTACAGTGGATCCCCTCAAAGAGCCACCCCTTGTAACTGCAAATACTGTTTTGTCTATACTTGCTGTTGATTACCCCGTGGACAAAGTTTCCTGCTATGTCTCAGATGATGGTTCGGCTATGCTGACCTTTGAAGCCCTGTCAGAAACCGCTGAATTTGCAAAGAAGTGGGTTCCGTTCTGCAAAAAGCATCATATTGAGCCAAGAGCACCTGAATTTTATTTTGCCCAGAAGATTGATTATTTGAAAGACAAGATTCAGCCCTCTTTTGTAAAAGAGCGACGGGCAATGAAGGTTGTTATTGAGGCATTATGTTTCCATTTCCGGTTAAATATTTATATTTATATGATGTTTGGATATACCAAATGAATCGTTGTTGACAACAAAGCATGCTGTTAAATATTTTCTATAACTAAAAGCAAGTAAAAGATATGCCCCCCCCCCACACCGCCCGCCCTCCCTCCAGGCCCCAGCTCTGGTCTGCCTGCCTTTGGGTATAGAAAATTAATATAGATGGCTTTTCTTCACAGAGGGAATACGAAGAATTCAAAATACGGATCAATGCCCTTGTAGCCAAAGCTCAGAAGATGCCAGAGGAAGGCTGGACAATGCAGGATGGAACTCCATGGCCTGGAAATAATCCTAGGGATCATCCTGGAATGATTCAGGTATTATCATTTGCTCCAAAAAACACACATAATTTCTACCTTCTATTGTATTTTCAAGTTAGTTATAATATTCTGTTGTATGCAGGTGTTTTTAGGTCATAGTGGTGGGCTTGATACTGATGGAAATGAGCTTCCGAGACTTGTTTATGTCTCTCGTGAGAAGCGGCCAGGCTTCCAACATCACAAGAAGGCTGGAGCTATGAACGCTTTGGTTTGTCATGCTGAAGCTCTTCTTCTTTTGTTTGTTCTATGGATTTACCTGATTTATACTTCTTTTTAATGGTTTTATCCTGCATCTTGTTTCATTCTTATCAAGCTTATGATGGTCTTTTATTAGCAGTAGGTTTTACTCATATGCTTATGTCAAAAAATCGAATACGTCTGGAAAGTAGCCTGCATACTAATACTCTGATTTAAGCATAACTCAATGATATACTACGAGTAACAAGTTTACTAAGCTTATGATGTCCTTTTATTACCAGTGGTACCAGTAGGTTTTGCTCATATGCTTGTGTCAAAAAACTGAATGCATCTGGAAAGTAGCCTACATATTGATGCTATGATCAAGCATAGCTCAACGATATGCTATGAGTAACAAGTTTACTAAGCTGCCTTAGTATGTAAATCTTGTTGCTATTTGATTATGTGGATTTTCTGAGTTAGTAGAGTAAGCTATTATTCTTTGTTCTGCAAACCAATTGGATATTTCCTTATTGTGCTGTGGTTGGGATGATGGTTGCTGTTTTTATTTTCCAAGAAATATATGGTTTGGGCATATCTAACCTCGGTTTATATTGTGCAATGTAGATTCGAGTTTCAGCTGTGTTGACCAATGGTGCTTATCTTCTGAATGTCGATTGTGATCACTATTTCAACAATAGCAAAGCTCTTAAAGAAGCGATGTGTTTCATGATGGACCCTGTCCTTGGAAAGAAGACTTGCTATGTGCAATTCCCTCAAAGGTTTGATGGCATTGATTTGCACGATCGATATGCAAATCGTAATATTGTGTTTTTTGATGTAAGCCTCACTTTTTATTTTCTTGTGTAATTTTGTTAAATTGCAACAGATATACTTTCTTTGTTTGCTTTGTTCTTCAATGATTTGGCTGAATTTGATTTCTCTTTTAACCTGACAGATTAACATGAAAGGTCAGGATGGTATTCAAGGCCCAGTTTATGTGGGAACTGGTTGTTGTTTCAATAGGCAGGCTCTGTATGGTTATGATCCTGTTTTGACTGAGGAAGATTTGGAACCTAATATTATTGTGAAAAGTTGTTGGGGTTCTAGAAAGAAGGGAAGGGGTGGCAATAAGAAGTATGGTGACAAGAAGGGGGTAGTTAAAAGAACTGAATCCACCGTTCCCATATTTAATATGGAAGACATAGAGGAGGGTGTTGAAGGTATGCTACTATGAAAAGCTCTTATAATTCCTTTATTTGTGGTTGTTTATGCACCGTATTCCACTGATCAACTTAACAAGTAATTTCTGCAAATTTGCTAGAATTCGTTTGCATATAAAAGATGACCATGTCTTATCCCGAGTGATATTCATGTATTTTGTCCCTTTTCAGGTTATGATGATGAAAGGTCACTACTTATGTCTCAAAAAAGCTTGGAGAAGCGTTTTGGTCAGTCTCCAGTTTTTATTGCTGCCACCTTCATGGAGCAGGGTGGCATTCCACCTTCAACCAACCCTGCAACTCTTCTTAAAGAAGCAATCCATGTTATCAGCTGTGGTTATGAAGACAAAACTGAATGGGGCAAAGAGGTGAGCATACCTATTTATCATTGTGTTTTTCATTCCTCTTCTCGTTTAGGTTTTAAAAAGATGCAACATTAATGAGTAGCTTGTTTAGTTATTTATCAAACTTTTTCTGGATTCACCAGATTGGATGGATTTATGGTTCTGTGACTGAAGATATTTTGACTGGGTTTAAGATGCATGCTCGAGGTTGGATCTCTGTTTATTGCATGCCCCCTCGTCCAGCATTTAAAGGTTCTGCTCCTATCAATCTTTCAGATCGTCTCAATCAGGTGCTTCGGTGGGCCTTGGGTTCAATTGAGATCTTTCTAAGCAGGCATTGTCCCTTGTGGTATGGCTACAATGGGAGGTTGAAACCTCTTATGAGGTTTGCTTATATTAACACTATTGTCTACCCCTTTACCTCAATTCCGTTGATTGCCTACTGTACGCTTCCTGCATTTTGTCTTCTCACAAATAAATTTATTATTCCCGAGGTAAATGATTAATTTTATCTCATTCTTTGCTCTTAAATGTTAATTCCTGATGTCGGCTGATTGTCAATGTGAACTTTCTAAATTTTGGGAGTCCAATACATTTGGTTAATCTCATGCAGATAAGCAACTTTGCCAGCATGTGGTTCATTCTCCTCTTCGTCTCCATTTTTACTACTTCAATTCTTGAGCTTAGGTGGAGTGGGGTCAGTATAGAAGACTGGTGGAGGAATGAACAGTTCTGGGTCATTGGTGGCACATCCGCACATCTCTTTGCTGTGTTCCAAGGGCTTCTCAAAGTGCTTGCTGGGATCGATACAAATTTTACTGTTACATCAAAGGCGTCAGATGATGATGGGGATTTTGCTGAGCTATATGTGTTTAAATGGACATCACTTCTCATCCCTCCTACAACAGTGCTTATTGTGAATTTGATAGGGATTGTGGCTGGTGTGTCTTATGCCATAAACAGTGGTTACCAGTCTTGGGGTCCTCTGTTTGGCAAACTGTTCTTTGCTATCTGGGTCATTGCCCATCTATACCCATTCTTGAAGGGTCTCTTGGGCAGGCAAAATCGTACTCCAACCATTGTCATTGTTTGGTCTATTCTCCTTGCTTCTATATTCTCCTTGCTGTGGGTCAGGATTGACCCCTTCACCACTGGTTCCAACAAAGCATCCAATGGTCAATGTGGCATCAACTGCTAGTTCTCATAAAGATTCATTTTCTGTTTTAATATTCCCTTTTTGTTGGAGACACTCAAGGTTGCTGTGCCGTGTATATAGCAAGTATTCAGCCTATCGAAATCTGGAGGAATGAGCACCTCGTGAAAAGATGGCAAAGACCCTCTGTAACATCCGCGATTCTATTGTTAATTTATTCTATATTTACCTTTCAAGAATAGTAATGTTGAGATGTACCTCGGTGTTGTATTTTTTGTCCACATAATATAAATTGTTTATGCGAATAGTATAATGAAAACGAACAAGGTGCTATGTTGTTTGGTTCCTTTGCATGTCCTTTTTTTTCTCTCTCTATCTTCTGTGCAAGGACAAGGTAAGAACCCAACTTTAGATTATAATACACACGTCTGAGGACACCTTATTTATTTTTAATTATATGGTATTTCCATCTGATACCTGTATTGATCAAGAAATTAATGAATAAGAAGATATTAAAAATTAAATTATTGTGTATTGTGATGACGGGGCAAGAACCCAAAATCAACAATTTAGAAATTAATGTAGTAAATAATCAATTTGGTCTTCTAAGAATGACGTGGAAACTTGATAAAAGATTGTGACTATCAAATTAGTTTTCTAATGATCAATTTGTCGTTATGAATATTTTAATATTTATGGATGTCCAAATTGCTCTATAAATTGGACTCCTAAGCAAACATAATGGAGACTCTCAATTTCCACTTCAACATTGATTACTCTCTCTAATTCTCTTTACTCTCTCTTCTCTCTTACTTTTATTTCCTCTAAACTTCAATTTCTATTGTTAAGTTATAAGCTTTTATAACACGTTATCAGCACCAGGTTCTGACCAACTGAGATCTAAGGTAACATAGAATTTTAATTTCTTTCTATAATTTCTTTTCAATTTATATTATATGTATATATATATTATAATAAGTTCCTGAAGAACTTATATTCCACACATCCCAGCAGGATGTATAAAATATTAATAAGTTCCTGAAGAACTTATATTTCGGACATCCCTATGGGATTTAAAAGAATTCCCGAAGAATTCTTGAAAATATTTATTGATAGTTCCTGAAGAACTATAACTATCTAAAAATATATATATATATATATATATATATATATAAAATAAAATTATACAATTAATTATTTCATACGTTTTATTTTTTACCATTTTTTTTCTTCCTTCTTATGCACTCACGAGATGCACTACACTATTATTAAATCAATATATGCTTCACAGAATGCTAAGGATGCTAGCTAATGTTATTGACCTTATATTACCATTAGCAATCCTGCGTCACTTTATATTACCATTTGCAATCATTAGACTTTATTAATTCTTAATGCAAATAAGTGTTTTAAATTTTATAAATTTCCATTTAGAAAATTTGATATTATTAAACTTTATATTAATATAATTTACTGTTGCGTTTTTCATTTCATTCTGATTTCAATTATTGAATTTTATATTATTAAATTACAATTGCATATTTCACATTCATGGTTCCTGTAGCTTCACGCACTAGCTTATCTAAATTCTTTAAATGCAATTTCCTGCTTCATGCACTAGCTTGCTTATTTAAATTCTTTAATTTTCCCTTTGGTTTCCTGTAGTTTCACGCACTCCATTGCTAGCTTATTCTGATTGATTATGCTGTCCATTGCTAGCTTATTTTATAGCATGTATTATTTCACACTATTGTACCTTCACATGCTCTTGTAATTTTAGGTTATTAAATTATGTATTTTTTTTATAAAAAAAAATTCAAAAATTACTATGTTGTTTACCTCATGGCTATTGATTTTACATTATTAAATAATTAATTTCTAGACTCATAATTGGTATTTATAATAATATATTTTATTATATATAAAAGACTTAATAAATAATATATCATTAACAAGGATTTGAACCTAAAACTCATGACATGATAAGTTATTACTTTACCACTAGGCCACTAAAATTTGATTGATATCTTATGAAAAGTTTAAAATTTTATTATTAGATTATTTATGTAAAATTTTATAATTTATTTTTTAACAAAAAAATAATAAAATGCAATGATTGAATATTTATAATCATTATTGACTTGTTATGATTACCATCATAATAATTATAGTTAATATATTTATTGAAGTATTATCTAACTTATTATTTGTAATTTCTTGCATAGAAATACATATGGCAAATATTACCAACCTTGAATTTGTGGCCCTTGATATTACTGGCAAGAACTATTTATCATGGACATTGGATGCTGAAATCCATTTAGATGCAAAAGGTCTTGGGGAAACAATTAAAGACGGAAATAATGCATCTGACCAAGATAAGGCTAAAGCCATGATCTTTTTACGCCACCATATCCATGAAGGGTTAAAAAATGAGTATTTAACAGTTAAAGACCCTCTCATTTTATGGAATAATCTACAAGAGAGATATGACCATCAAAAGGATATAATTCTTCCAAAAGCCCGTTATGAATGAATGCATTTACGTTTTCAAGATTTTAAATCTGTAAATGAGTATAATTCAGCAATGTTTAGAATTACTTCGAGGTTGAAATTATGTGGAGAAAAAGTCACTGAAAGTGACATGTTAGAAAAGACATTTTCCACTTTTCATGCATCCAATTTACTCCTGCAGGAGCAATATCGCCAAAAGGGCTTTACAAAATATTCTGAATTGATTACTTGTCTCCTTGTGGCTGAGCAAAATAATGAATTGCTTATGCAAAATCATGAATCCCGTCCAACTGGAACTGCTCCATTCCCAGAAGTGAATGTAGCAACACACGATCATAATACTCATGGTCGTGGTCGTGGCCGTAGCCGCGGTCGTGGACGAGGAAATGCTCGGGGACATGGTATTGGTCGTGGATATGGTTATGGTCGTGGTCATGGTCGAAATGATAAGAGATCATCATTCACATGGAAAAATAAAGAACTTATGAAAAAAAGGACAGATGCTCAAAATAGCGAACAAACTAAAAACATCTGCTATCGTTGTGGTAGCAAAGGACACTGGTCTCGAGTTTGTCGCACACCAAAGCATCTCGTAGATCTATACCAAAAATCCCTTAAAAATAAAAGGAAAATAATAGAGACAAATTTTACTGGTATAGATGATGATTTCTCTGACTTTAGTGTTGATGATTTTCTTGCTCTTCCTGAAGAAGAAATTGACCACTCGGTTGGAGAAGGGAGTGCCCCCAAATAAATTATTTTAATGTTTCATGTAATTTGTTTTGTTGTAAATTTTGTCTTTATCAATAAAATTTTGTTAAATATTATTATTAATTATATTTTACTCATGATTTATTTTTTATTTATCTAATGAAGAATGAATGCTCATGTGAATGATGAAGATATATGTCTCGCAGACAGTGCAACAACTCATACCATTCTCAAGAATGAGAAATATTTTTACCATATAGTAAAACAAGAAGCCAATGTTAATACTATATCTGGTAGTATAAATATAATTGAAGGCTCCGGTAGAGCCAGTATTTTGTTACCTGGAGGAACAAAATTACACATTAAAAGTGCATTATATTCTAAGAAGTCTCAAAGAAATTTGTTGAGTTTTAAGGATATCCGCAGAAATGGATATCATATTGAGACCACAAATGAAGGAAAAGATGAATATCTTTACATCACAAAGTTAATTTCTGATAAGAAATGTATATTGGAAAAATTACCTTCATTTTCCTCCGGTTTGTACTATACTTATATTAGTACAGTTGAAACAAATGTTATTGTAAACCAGAAGTTTACAAATAAGAATGACTTTGTTATCTGGCATGAACGATTAGGCCATCCTGGATCAATTATGATGCGAAAAATAGTTGAGAATTCAAATGGTCATTGTTTGTCCAGCAGACAAATTATGCAAACTAAGAATTTCTCATGTACTGCTTGTTCTCAAGGAAAATTGATCATTCGGCCATCACCAATGAAAATTGGGAATGAATCACTCACATTTTTAGAGCGTATACAAGGTGATATTTGTGGACCAATACACCCTTCATGTGGACCATTTAGATATTTTATGGTTTTAATTGATGCATCAACTAGATGGTCACATGTTTGCTTATTATCAACTCGCAACCAGGCGTTTGCGAGATTACTAGCTCAATTAATTCGTTTAAGAGCTCATTTCCCTGATTATCCAATTAAGAAAATACGCCTTGATAACGCTGGTGAATTTACATCTCAATCATTTAATGATTATTGTATGTCTATTGGAATTGATGTTGAACATCCTGTAGCACATGTTCATACACAAAATGGACTTGTTGAATCATTGATTAAACGTTTGAAATTGATAGCAAGACCATTGTTAATGAGATCAAAACTTTCAATTTCAACTTGGGGACATGCAATCTTGCATGCGGCAGCACTTATTCGCATCAGGCCTACAAGTAATCATGAATATTCCCCTTTACAATTGGTTTATGGTAAAGAACCAAATATTTCCCATCTAAGAATTTTTGGAAGTGCGGTATATGTTCCTATTTCTCCTCCACAACGTACTAAGATGGGACCTCAAAGAAGGTTGGGAATATATGTTGGATATGAAAGTCCATCTATAATAAAATATCTTGAACCTTTAACAGGTGATTTATTTACAGCTCGTTTTGCTGATTGTCATTTTGATGAATCTGTTTTCCCACCATTAGGGGGAGAAAATAAACAGTTGGATAAAAGGATTAGCTGAAATTAGATATCTCTATCACATCTTGATCCTCGAACAAAGCAATCTGAACTAGAAGTTCAGAAAATAATTAGTTTGCAAAATTTAGCAAACCAATTGCCTAATGCATTTGCTGATCCAAAAAGAGTGACTAAGTCACATATACCAGCTGTTAATACTCCAATAAAGATTGATATCCTTGAAGGACAATCTAAAATTGCAAATGAGTCTGAAGCCAAAGTAAAACGTGGCAGACCTGTTGGTTCTAAAGATAAAAATCCTCGAAAAAGAAAAGTAAATAAAGAGGATGGTCGAATTGAGGATATAAAGACTCCAGTAGAGTCTCCTGACATAATCAAAGTTTCAAATCCAGAAGAAACTAAGGTACCTGAAATTGATACAAACAAAGAGATCTCGATAAATTATGTCATGGATGGTATACAATGGAATCGACCTGAAGTCGATGTTGATGAAATTTTTGCATTCAAAGTAGCTCTTGATATTATAAATGATGATAAAAATCATGAGCCAAAATCTGTTAAAGAATGTGCACAAAGAAATGATTGGCCAAAGTGGAAAGATGCAATGCAAGAAGAGTTAAACTCACTTGCAAAACGTAAAGTTTTTGGGCCTGTAGTCCAAACACCCAAAGGTGTAAAACCAGTTGGGTACAAATGGGTCTTTACGAGAAAAAGAAATGAAAATGGTGAAATTGTACGATACAAAGCAAGACTTGTTGCACAAGGATTCTCACAAAGACCTGGAATTGATTTCGAAGAAACATATTCACCAGTGATGGATGCCACTACTTTTTGATACTTGATAAGTTTTGCAATCCGTGAAAGGCTTGACTTACGCCTTATGGATGTTGTTGCAGCATATTTATATGGATTACTTGAAAATGACATATATATGAAACTCCCTGAAGGATTTAATTTGCCTGAAGCATACAAGACAAATCCTCGAGAAAATTATTCAATTAAATTGAATAAGTCTCTTTACGGACTGAAAGAATCTGGACGTATGTGGTATAATTGCCTCAGTGAATATCTGTTGAAAGAAGGATACAAAAATGACCCGATTTGTCCATGCGTTTTTATGAAAAGATTGGGAAAAGAATTTGTTATAATTGCAATTTATGTGGATGATTTGAACATCATCGGAACTCCAGAAGAGCTCTCAAAAGCTGTAAATTGCTTGAAAAAGGAATTCGAGATGAAAGACTTAGGAAAAACAAAGTTTTGTCTCGGATTACAATTAGAATATTTAAAGGAAGGAATTCTGATGCACCAAAAGACTTATACAGAAAAGGCGCTAAAGCGGTTTTATATGGACAAATCACACCCATTGAGCAGTCCAATGGTTGTAAGGTCACTAGAAGTGAGCAAAGATCCGTTTCGACCTCAAGACAAAAATGAAGAACTACTTGGTCCTGAAGTACCATATCTTAGTGCAATTGGTGCACTAATGTATCTTGCTAGTCATACACGACCTGATATATCATTTGCTGTCAATTTGTTAGCAAGACATAGTTCTTTACCCACAAAAAGGCATTGGAATGGGATTAAACACATATTCCGCTACCTTAGAGGTACAATAGACATGGGTTTATTTTTTCCATATGCATCTAAGGCAAACCTAATTGGTTATGCAGATGCGGGGTATTTGTCTGATCCTCATAATGGTCGATCACAAACAGGATATTTGTTCACATGTGGTGATACAGCAATTTCATGGAGATCCGTAAAACAAACGATCACAGCAACATCATCTAATCATGCTGAAATCTTAGCATTACATGAAGCAAGTCGAGAATGTGTTTGGTTGAGATCTATGATTCAACATATTCAAGAAACTTGTGGCTTGCATGCTGGAAAACTACCACCAACAATTTTATGTGAAGATAATGCAGCTTGTATTTCTCAGTTAAAGGAAGGCTATATTAAAGGAGATAGGACAAAACATATTTCACCAAAATTTTTCTTTACTCATGATCTTATAAAGAATGGTGAAATAAATGTCCAGCAAGTCCGATCATGCGAGAATCTAGCAGATATCTTTACAAAATCATTACCAACCAAAGTCTTCGAGCAACTAGTACAGAAGATTGGTCTTCGACGCTTACATAAGTGTTCTGATGAGGGGGAGAATTAAATATTTGTAATTTAATTATTTTTATATTTTTATGGATATACTTTGTAAAGAATGTTGTACTCTTTTTCCTTCACTAGGTTTTTATCCCACTGGGTTTTTCCTAGTAAGGTTTTAACGAGGCACATTCTTAAGTATGGACATCCAAGGGGGAGTGTTATGAATATTTTAATATTTATGGATGTCCAAATTGCTCTATAAATTGGACTCCTAAGCAAACATAATGGAGACTCTCAATTTCCACTTCAACATTGATTACTCTCTCTAATTCTCTTTACTCTCTCTTCTCTCTTACTTCTACTACTTTCATTTCCTCTAAACTTCAATTTCTATTGTTAAGTTATAAGCTTTTATAACAACCAGAAGTATTTTTTAATGGTTATAACAATTAAAGTCAACAAGAAAAAGTTATTTAAACTGTTAATAAGATAGTAATCAATATGGTGACTAAATTGATCTTTAAGGATCAATTTTGTGGTCACAATATTTAGAGAACGTTACATCTTTTGAAAAGTCAAGTTGATTATTTAGTCAATCAATTTATTTAGATGTAATTGTCTCAGAATTAAATAGTACACATACTTCTGGGTGCAGATGATTTATTCGTAACTATGATTTTGCTATCTCATGTTTGCACTGGTCAAGAAATTGATGAATAAAAGGATTATTGAAAATTAAATATTATAATTTTGCTGTTACGGCAGAACTTGATGAAATCCTAATTCCTTAATAATGGCCTGATGTTGGCTGAAGCATGCAAACAAGCATCCTGGCTTTACGTTGTTTTATCGTGAATCACAAGGTAAGTCCAATACAATTTCATCTCATTTGTTAGAGCTTTATTCTAGCATAAAGATAGTTTGCAAAACTTGCTGGGTAAATCACATGTTTGATTTGTTGATGGCAACCACTACTGAAGATGACTTTAGATTATGATCAGCAGACGTATTAGCGAGAATTACTAGAGTGGAATAGACAGTCACTGCCGAAATCATAATTTTTGTTGGATTTTTTATCATACAGTTTTGGCGTTGCACTCATGTTTTGTATTTTACATACTTATTGCTTGCTATTGGAAACTTTTCTGTTAGTTCTCACAATGGAAATAAAGACAGACAGAATTCAAGCTTGCATGTGCCTAATCTTTGAGTAAGACTCTGTTAAAGTGATTATTATCCCGATCAATACGTGCAAAATAACGAGTATCGTAAAGCATCACATTAGAATTCTAAGATTTACAACTGAAAGACAAACAAAAGTTTGCATCAGAATTAGAAGTATGGAATGCCTCAACATCAAAAAAATAAAAATAAAAGTTTCTGCACATGCTAAAAAATATGATGAAAAAATTGACTTCATTAGAAATGAAAACCGTTTATATAGGCAATTGAGCAGTGATTACTATAGGGTTAAATTCACAAGAATCACATTATATAATAGTTTAAATGAACATGAAGATGAGCAGTTAAGTAAGACAAAGAAATTCCAACATAAATAAACCAAAAAGCAATATTCCATTCTCAATTGCTTAAAAAAATGTAATCTGTAGGGGGAAAATTCAGCAATATAAGATTATTCCAAAATAAGTTAACCCAATATGCATAAACAGGGTATGCAGTTCCACCTCTTGACCTCAATGGAAAACCCAGGTACTCTTACTCATCCTAATTCCTCTTCATCCTTATCTACCAGTATCCTCTTGCATGCTTCATAGCACATGAACGAGATTCCGGCCGCTGGGACCAATTTCATGCAACTAGGTCCCAGGCCTCTATATAAACCTTGAATCCCTTCTTGTTCTAGTATGCTTGCAAGGGCATGAACCACATTCTTGTAAATCTGCCTTCCACTGAGAGCTCCAACTTGCATATGCTTGCGAGCCACCTCGAGTGGAAAAGTAGCACTGCTTGAAATGGCACCAGCTGCCGAACCAATCAAAAGTGTTTCAATGTTGCCAATCTTCTCTTGTTTAAAAATTTTCCTGTATGCTTTCCGTAAAGTGTCGTAGGCAAAGTAATTGGTAGCAGAATATGGAATGACTCCAATAAGACTGGGAGCGAGGCCCCTGTAAAGTTCTGAAGGACCCTCTTCTCGAATTATTTTCAAGAATGCATCGAGCAAGCCATCATAAACACCTCTCTGCAAAATCACTAATCGAACATTAGTTTTTTCCCTATCATTTTCAGATAGGATATGTTAAAACAAATATGGGAAAGTAATCTTTTGTATGTTCTCTACCTGGATAGTTAGTCGAGTCTTAAGTAGTTCAAGAGGATATGTGCATATAGTTGAACTCACTCCAGCACAGGCACCTGCAACCAATGATGCAGGAACTGGGAGTTTGGACTGCTCCCCGGGCTTTGGAGACAGATTCTTGTTTACTGTATCATAAGCAAATAGCTGCGAAACAGGCAAAAATATATTAACAAGTATTACTATGTAGATTTGATATCTGACTGATAGGTAACAGGTTTTTAATGTGGTTCACAATTAGAAGCATGATTCACCAACAAAAACATTGACAAGTACAGGGCTAAATGAGAGAGTATTAAGGACAGCTTTTTCTACAGACAAAATTGGATTATAGAGGAGAATGTGAGGGAAATAGGTGTAAATTTTCCTTATCTCGAAGGTTAAAAGTAACAAGATTGAATGATGTGCGTGGTTTAGTATTCTATCTCTAAATCAGGAATCAGCTTTAAAGAGCTTATCATGTTAGGTTAACTTGGAGTACAGTAATTGACCTTAAAGATGAAATTTCCTGAAAACACTAACTAAATGCCCGCTGATAATAGCCATGGTCAACAAAAGCTACTGACTAGCACTTGTAGAACTCTATTCTGCTAAACACCAAGATTCATGCCCATTATCGGAGAGGAGGGTCCTCGTAAAAATCAATGAGTGCGTTTGAAATGTTTAAAATAGGAAATGATTTTTTTTATAGATCTAGTGGATTTCATTGCTTTTTTTTTATTTTAAAGCAAATCTGATCTAATTTTGTAGTATTTCAGAGGAGATCAATTTGATCTTAAATTCATTTATGAAGATAGAACATATTACTCCTATTATTACTAAATAGCCTATTTTATGAATGACATGAATCAATTCCATTTTTAATGAGTTCCAAAGATAAGATTTGATTTCAAAATTCATTCGAGTGCCAGGGTTTGCATAATTTATTAGAAATTGAATTCACAAATTAATATGTAGAAAATTATGGAACTTAGACTAAAATAAATCTGCACAATTACTTACTTGAAGGGCCATTTATATAGTTAAACTCCCATCTAAAACACAATAAAACAAGAACAAGGCATTATGATGTGAAAGTTCAACTTCCTTAGCAACATAAGTCAAAGCCCTAAAACTATTGAAGGATTAAGAAAGGGTCAGGAAAATGTAAAGCATCCAATTAAAATTTCAAAAGCAATTGAATTATGCGACTCAGAGCAATAAAACCAAACATTTGTCATGCAGATCATTCCAGAGGAAGGAACATGGCCAGATTGTAGATTAAATGCTGAAAAAAACTCATCTAAAGTGAGCTTGTCTCTAAAATGCACATATGTATCAGTGAATGTGTATGTCCATCCTCCGTTTTAAATAAAGAACATTGAAATCTAAATTAACAAAAGTTGAAGGGAAAATCCACCATACTTGTGTACTTTATAGACAAGGTCACTTTTGATAAGCCTTATCCAAAAACAATACAAAATACCATTAAAAGAGTCACCAGAATCATTTTTTTTTTGGAGAAAACAGCTTAAGGTAGACAATAGCAGCTCAAATTCTGAGTAGATCTCTTGATAAAAAAGTTAAATGAGTCTCCCAACATAAGTGGAGAGGTTGTTTCCACAAACCTATTACTATCTGAATCTTAAAACATGACCCAAGAAAAGGGTTTGACAGCAAAACTGACACAAACTACTTTGTCAAATGAGTTGTACTTCTGTGCAATAATGATATGCTTTGCAATCGTATGTCATAACTAATCGCGAATACTCACTCAATTTCTCTCCATATGAAAATGATGCATTAAATTGATTTTTTGGGGCATACAGATGGTTCAAACACCTTTCAAACAAAACAGAAGCTAATGTAGAAGCTACTCCAGCTAAGACATCAAGTGGAATCTGATACAGTACCTTTGAAGGTATAACTCAAAGCTTTGACGCATTACATTCATTTTAGCACTTATAAAAAAAGTTCATCGTAACTTTTATCATAAGCACAAAACAAAAAGTATCTAATTCATTGATTCCATGGAACTCTTTCTATAGCAATAAGAGGATTTGGGATATAAAACTTCAAAAATAAGATACCATTGCCTCCTTACCCAATAAATCACTTGTCAGAGTTCAGACCTGTATTACCGGACCAAAGACTTCTATTTAGGTGGATACAATACAACATTTAAAAATACAATCTAAAATTTATACTTTCAAGAATCCCATGAACATTCCTCTTTACACAGAAAATATAAATGACCCTCACTTCCTAAAACAAATCCTACCAATTGTTGTAAGTCCATGACAAAAAGAAATGCACAAACCAAAAACAACGTAAATGAAACAAACAAAAGGCCTGCACTTGATATCACATTCAATAATAGAAAATAGATTTATGAGTTCAGAATACATATACGAACACAAACTGATACCAATAAAATAAACCCAATATTTAATAAATTTATTGAATAACAACCAAGAAAAGCATCAAGTCACTCAAGCATCATAAACAGATAAATGAAACAAAAGGCTCGATATTCATCATGTACCTCAATGGCCTTGCTAGGTGCAACCCGAATGACATTAACGAGATTACCCCTAAACAACCCTTTCCAGCCATCAGTTTTCATAATATCATGGAACACCTCAGTGGTAGAATGGCCACTAGTTCCCACCATCAAGTGAGTCCTTATGGTCTCCAAGGGTGCCACTGCAGTGCGTGAAACAGCCCCAGCAATAGCTCCACTAAACAACCTCCTCAGAGAAGGGTTCCTTATCCTAATTCCGAGTGACAGACCATCCTTCTTCTTCTTCCTCTTAACACTTTCCTCAACACCCTCATCTTTCCCCTGAGATTGAACATACTTAACAAACAACTCGTTAAAGGGGAATTTCAGCCCACCATTGTCGCGTGAATCAGAAGGATTATTGGGTTGCACACCAAACCCCATTCCCATTTGGCCAACGCTTGCAAACAAGCCCCCGGGGTGATAGTACCCATCCTCAGATTCAAATCCCAAATTAGTGACAGAGAAAAACCCATCTCTTTTTTCATCGAATAATTGGATTCCCCTCCTACCCATCAACCAAAAATGCCTTCTGAATTGTTATGCGTGATAAAGATTCGTTCTTTTCCTTCTTTCTTCTAGTTCTAGGGCTCAATGATTACTATCTCTCTTTCACGGTCATGGTTTCAGGGAGATTGTGAAACAGTCATTCTAAGACAGAATCGAAAGAATAAGGTTCTGAAGAAAAGTGGGTTAATGATTGAATGAAATGAAGGAATAAAGGTGTGTTTTTGTTATGTGCGTGCGCTTTCTCCTCTACACCGATAGTAACGTTAAATATATTTATATGGCAATTCAAGGTTTTGTGTTTTTCTGTTTTGTTTACTGCTGCTGCTGGCTCTTGATGGGTTGAGAAGTTAGGTATTCACTTTTCTTTTGGTTGCGTTGCCTCTGGCCCCAAATCATAAATCTCAGATTTTGTGATTACCATAATCATATCAAATACTATAAATCAATAAAGTCCTCAATTTCATGAAAGAGATCCAATTTTGACGTCCTTTGACTTCTTTTCTTACGTTGTTTCTTGTTCTTTCTTCGCCTATATGTGACCTCTGCATTTATTCTTTTTATAATGATAAATATGTTATGGTACTTTCAAAAATATTCTCATTGCAACATAAAAAACATTGTTGTGAGAATGTCTTTGTACATAATTTTGTTTTTGCCACAATTCTATCTATATAAAAATAATATTAAAAATGTTCATGTGTCCATAATTTTTATTTCTGAAATGCCACTGTTATTATTATTTTATTATTTTTATTTATAAAAACATGTTTAAGCACACAAATATCACTTGATCGATTTTCCTGAATGTTGAATAATATAATTTCATGATTATTATGATTTAAGTGTTTCTTAATAATTGGTTAACTTTACAAATAATCATTTTTTAAAATTCGTTCAAAGAATTGACAAATCTAAATAATAACTTTTCAAGAATAAGTTTAATCGAATCCATTGTGTGTTACTTTTCGAAGTAATAATTTGTAGAGATTTTTTAAAATATTGTTGAACTTGAAAGTATTGCACATTAAAATTTGTTACTAGCTACTTAAATAGTACACTAAATTAATTTTTAAAATGATAATTGACACACTTTTATTTAATATGGTTTTAGATTTTAAAAGATTTAAAAATAAAAATAAGTTTTTAGTTATATATTTTTTTACTTCCAAAATTTTTTTAATTGCTATTTCAAAACTTGGTATGGCTTAAATTAGCATTTGATAATTAGTAAAGCTCACATGTACTGTATCTTTGTTATGAGATAATATGACAAACAAATCTTACATCATTATGGTCACTTGTTTCTTTGTTCCACATCTTCCCTTTCCTTCGATAAGGAATGAAGTTGTTTGTTGAATAGCATATGTTTGTGTATCTCAATTACAACACAACAAAAGAACAAAACGTCATTGCTATGATGATTCTCAAGTATGGTGTAGGAGTTAAGTCGGATACATGAGTTATTATTGTAAGTTGAATATGTGAGATTAAATTGATTAGTTATTTTAAGAGTTAATTTAGTGTGATACTGCTCATTAATTTGCCAAACGAGCTATGTGATGCTCTCCATTGTAGAATTCAGATGCTTATTTGTTTTTAAAGGTCGTGTTTAGTTCGTAAGTTTTTTTTTAAAATAGAAAATTATTTTTGAAAAAAGTTGTAAAAACGGAAAAAGTGTTTGTTTATAAAATATTCAAAGAAAACTTATAGAAAACTAAAAATTGGATTTTTTATTTTTTAAGAAAAACAAAGAAGTCTTTAAAAAAGTTTTGCAATAAAACTGAAAAAATAGAAAAGTTTTACAAGCATAATTTTTTGTAACTAAACGCAGTCTTAACGTACCCTGTTCTATACATGCTGTGTTAGGTTTTTTTGGTGAGTTTGTTTAAATTTTTCTAGAAAAGCTCAACCTGAAAAAAAACTAAAATCAACTTATTTGAATAAGTTATTAAAAAATTGAAATAAGAGATTAACTTATTTTGAATTTTTTTTACAATCATATAATTAAACAGACTAACTTATTTGAATAATCACATTTTATAAAAATCTTTTATGAATAAGTTATTTTAAATGATTTAATTGTAAGTTTAAACAAACCAGTGTATTAAATATAATTTTTTTTTTTGGTTTACAACAAATGAAAGCTGCTATCATATGCAAATATAAGGTATCATTTGAATTGTAAAAATATTTTATTTTTATTTCTTATTTTCAGTTTTAATTACAAAATTGTCATGATATTTCATGTTTTTAAAAAATTATACTAAAAAAATAAAAAGGGGAAATAAAAAAGGTTGTTTTCAGTATTTTTTATACAAAATTTTAAGAATAGAAAACAAGATGATAATTTTATAATTAAAATTTAAAAATAAAAACAAAAAGTATTTTACAATTTTTTTGGTGAAATATATTTTTACAATTATTTTTTAAAACTTAATTTTTTTGTCAGTAATTCTTTGTCTTTGGTCGGTAATTCCCTTTTTTTGTGTTGTACTAGAATTCGAACTTGATCCATGTGTAGTGTAGGATAGTTTAAAAACCATCACCATACAGGCCAGTAGGGGTGGCAAAATGGGCCTACGGGCCGGGCCAAAGCCCGCGTAGGCATGTCCAAATACGGGTTGGGGTGGGTCAGAATACGAAAACAGGCTAAAAACATTGGCCCAACCCGTTTTCTATGTGGCCCGTGAGCCAAAACGAGCCAACCCGTTTTTTAATAAAATTATACAAGCTATTTATATTTTAAATTTAAACTATTTTTAAATATTTTTTAAGAAAAATTAGAAATAAAAATTAGATTTCACCTTTCCAAAGCAAAGTTTTTATAATTAATTTAATTTATTTCATTAAATGGAAACAATAAATAGTCATCAAAATTAATTCCTTATCAAATAGTCAAAATTACAACCAACCAAATATTAATATTATATATAAAACATATTAATATATATTGGCGGGTCTATTCGGGAAAACAGGCCTCAGAAGTTGGCCCGTCCCGGCCTGTTTTAACAGGCTAAATGGGCCAGCCCCCAGGCCCAGCCCATATTGCCATCCTACAGGCCAGGGAATACTAGTTTTGGTCAGTAATTTTTTTTTTTGGAATAAGGGTTAGTAATTATTTTTTTGGTGAAATGAGTGACTTCATTTTTTTTTGTCAATGAGTGACTTCATTAAAATAGAAACAGAAATACAAGGGCACAAATGGGCTACACAGCCCAGGAAAATGGCCATACAATTACAAGCAGGAAAATATACAAACATGGAAACTCAAGCCCGCTAATGGCCAAAATCAAAAAGCAATCCTAATCCAAATCCTTCTAGAGCACCTTACGAGCAACGGAAGAGAGGAAGAAAAGAAGATGCAGAAGAACCCACAGCGGTACACTTCTCTTTCACCGAAGCTATTCCTTCTCAACTTTTCTAGGGTGGAATCTGAAATCTGAAAGGGAGAAACCACCCTAGCGAAGGTGCGAAGGCGAATAAAAGCGGTGAACATCCCTCTCAAACCAGCATAGGGACGGTAAAGGATGGAGGTATGCATCTCTTATCCTCCACTAAAGCTTGTCTTAATCTTAACGACGACCTTAACCACCAATTCCGCTCCAACGAATTTGATAAGGCTGATTGAGCAACTTCATGCGCCACTTTGTTTGCCTCTCTCTTAACCCAGAGAAAACCATAAGATGAAAATCTGCTCCTCAAAAGGGTAATGTCTTGTATTATACATTCAATTTCTCCAATTTTACTCTCGCCTCTACATGCCTTAATGACTAAAATATTGCCATATTCAATCAGAATATCCGGACACTCGAGGTTAATCGCAAGGATCATTGCTTCCCTAACTGCACAAGCTTCGGCAACAAGCACTCTTGGAGCCCACAAGAGAGACGATTGCCCATAGATGATATCTTCAATATGATCACGCATTACAATACCTATAGCCACTCTCTGTGATGGACTTTTCCAAGCTATAAGGGTCAGTAATTCAAAACGTTTAAAGTGCGCATAAAATTCAAGCTCCTTGGCCCAGAAAGAAAAAACTCTAGCCAAACAGGCCCAAGATGCAATGGCGATGAGTCATGAGCCCAAAGAAACCAAGGAAGAGATATCCTGATAAGTTTGGGTCAATGGTCTATAGGTAATGGTGAGCAAATAGACATGTTCAAACATAAATGGTTGTGGGATGGTTCCCTCTGTGTCCCAAATCAGGGCCTTATGAATGTTCATGATCCTAAACTGAGCTCTATCATTGATCACTCAGCCCGAACTTGGAGTATTCCAAAGATGACATAGCTTCTTCCTCAGCAATTTTGGCTGCCAACGCTGCAAACTCCTCTAAGACTTTGTGAGGAGGAGGATCGTCTTAGATGGTCGTTCACTCCTAGTGGGGAATACACCATTAAATCGAGGTATCGTGCTATCAAACAGATGGAGGAAAGTGCAGATCAAAGGCCATCATCCTCCAAAATCCCTAGTGTATCCTTTTGGAAATCTGTTTGGGGATCTAAGGTGCCTAATAAGATTCAGATTTTTATTTGGAAGTTAAGCCTTAATCTACTTCCGGTCAAGACTAATTTAAGGAAGAAGAATATCATTAGAGAATCCCTCTGCCCTATCTGTTTAAAAGATGAGGAAACCATTGAACATAGCTTCCTTCTTTGTGACTGGACAACCTCTCTCTGGTTTGGTTTAAACATGCAGTGTCATCCAAGAGAGGAACAAATTTTCACTATGGAACAATGGCTTGAAGGAAAACTGGAGCTATTTAGTAAAAGCAAAGAGGATTCACAATTTCTCATTTCAAAGCTCTTCTTTACATTATGGAACATTTGGAAAACAAGAAATTCATACATATTCCAGGGAGCATATCCAGATCCTATACAAACTATACATCAAGTGCAATATTATGTCAAGGAATTTTACAATGAGAATGTTCATGAACAAATCAAGTGCCCTACTGTACCTTCACATTCTTTTAAGTCAATATGGAGACCACCCCCACAAGGCAGACTTAAGATCAACATTGACACGTCCTGGATTGGGCCTTCCGAGAGAGCTACGTCTGGAATTGTGTTGTGTGATCACAATGGGGACATTCAATTTGGCCAATCTTCGTCCTTCTGGGCTCCCAATGCTCTCCTAGCTGAAGGGATGGCGTTTAGGGAAGCAATTATCCTGGCAAAAAATATCGATTGTAAACAGATTATTTGAGGTTGGTTCAAGCTTGTAGAGGGGAAATTAAAATTGGGGAGATTGACTCGGTCATTCAAGATATCTTTTACCTGGCTAAGGGGCTCGTAGGGAAGCTAACGAAGTGGCTCACTTGATTGCTCAACTTGCAAGAACCAAATCCCTTGGCAGTTCGTGGTAGAGCTGGCAATTCGGGCGGGCGGCCCTAAACGGACCGGGCTTTATCGGGTTGCGGGCCATTTAGGGCCGGGCAAAAAAAGGCCCGCAAAAATTCGGGCCTTGAAATTAAAGGCCCTAGCCCGGCCCTCAACGGGCCGCGGGCCACTTCGGGCGGCCCGCTTAAAAAAGTTTAAAAAATAAATTTATAAAAAAATTATTCTATGAAATAATACTATTTAATTAAATTAGCTGGAAAAAGTTTTAATTAAAACGACATTACCGAATGAGAAAGGCACATGATTAAAAAAATATAAATATATCAAAGATCATGATTTGGGTAAACATATAGGCTATAGCTAAAAAATTATGGACATACAGCTTCAAGTTTTATCGTAATCAAATTAAAAATGCATATAACGTAGCGCATAACTATTGGTGAAGTCATAGAGTGATATTATCAATTTATAACGGCAACACTGTGAAACCTTATTAAGGTGAAGTCATGAACTACATAACTATTGGTGTTGACATAAAGTGATATTATCTTATGGAGATGACATTATGTTTGACTTTCTATATTATGTTTTTTAATAAAATGTACAAAATCAATCAAAGAAAATATTAGGGAAGAAAACAAAATGCACAAAGTAAATCATATATTTCATAAAAGTCCATAATAAAAGTCACAAAAGCAAGCACCTAACATAACTAAAAATTATTATTTTTATTTTTTAAAAATAATCGGGCCGCCCGCGGGCCACACGGGCCGGCCCGCACTCGGGCCACTTTTTTCGGGCTTTTTTAGGGTCGGGCTTTTTTTTCCACGTATTGATTTTAATTTTTTATTTTAAGCCCGCGCACTACATTTTTATGGGCGGGTTCGGGCCGGCCCATGCGGGCCAGCCCATTTTGTCAGCTCTAGTTCGTGGTGGTTATCCCCTCCCTTAAGCCTGAGCCGCGCCTATCTCTTCTGTTCGCCACTCTCTTAGGGTCTTTTCTCAGCTTTGATGAATTTAGCCTACTAAAGTTCTGATTGTGAATGAGGTTGAACTTGGGCTCTATTGAAGTTTCTCCGTTTCTTTTTATTTCTGCCTTGTGAATTGCTTCTTCTGTTCAGGGCCTTGGGCCTTAGGCCTGTTTGTTTAATGAATTTCTTTCTTGACCAAAAAAAAAAAGAAACCAAGAGGAAAGCGAAGAGCGTCGTTAGTGCTGACAAAAAAAGTTGGACCAAGGAGAATGTTCAAAAAAAGAAAAAGAAGAACATTATTTGTGATTTTTCTTTTAGCATCATTAGTGATTAGTTTTTAAGTGCTTGTTCTATTATCGGAGTACATAATTATTCTTATTACTAAGTTACAAGAATAGCATAAGAAAGCAAAATTTGAAACATAGGTAAACGCTCTCATTCGAATTCAATAATTATTGAACTATTTTACTTCAAAGAAACATTATTTTGCAACCTTTTTATGGATTATGAAACAATTACTTTGTTCAAAATCACCCAAAATACATAACTATGCTCTTAATTCCGAATTCAAATATTTAACCTACAAATGAATTTGGTAGCAATTAAATATTTTTTAGGTATGGCTCTTAAACTCTTAACTATTAGATTTGTAGTGTTATTTATAGATGTGAAAACTAATTAATAATGATAAAAGAAACTACACAATCAAAATATAATTAAAAAAGGTATTATTAAATTTTAAACTTAAAACTTTTAACCCATCTTTTTTAACGGATTGAACAGATTAACCTGGTTATATCCTACTTCACCATTTACGAAAAATATATTCTAAATTATTAACTATACTTAAATAGCTAATGTATGGAATTTAAGATTTTTAAGGTAAGATATTTTCAAAACTAATAAAAATTAATCTACCAAGCTCTACCTAAGTGCTAGTCCATAGAATTGAACTTAAAGTACCACCATCAACAACCAGTAGAGAGTGGGATTCATGCACAAAAAAAGGGATGTGCTTTCACATAATCCATTAAGACCTAGGTCGGCTTCCTTTTAATTAAGAAATGGAAGCTCAAAATTCTATTTCAATCTAAGTAGGGTCAACCACTCTATTTTCTAAATAAAAAAGAAGATAAATGTTGATGAGTGTAATTGAGCTATACTAACTAAAGAATTAAAAAATTATTATAAACTGTTATAAATGACACATCTCACTTAATACATATATGTGTTAATTATATTAATAAAGATAGATTCATGTGATGTATGTTTTAAATAAAGTATTGATTTAAGTTTTGTGAATATATTATTATTAAAAAAGTTAGTTTTACCCTCATATAATATTTCGAGCTTGAATAAATTATTCATGTGGTTAAAAAAAAAGTGTATTAGTTGTGAAGTATATAGCATTGGCAGGGGTCATTTTTAATGTGCGTTATCGTTATCCTCTACGTAGTTTAGCACTAGGCAGAGTCAAATGGGATGTGCATGACCAACACAGGGAAAACTCTCATCCATAAGAATCCCATAAAGCTCATCTAAAACTTTATAATCAAACCAAATGAACCATTAACATGTTGCATGCTTTGTAATATTCCTAAAAGTAATTATTAATTTAAGTTTTAATGCTAGCTCTATAACAATGTGATAAACATGACAAAATCATCAGCTAGATGCTTATAAATCAACGGGGAATGAAGTGCCATTATAAACAAAATCCAATCTTGGGTATCTATCCTTGTCTTGTTCAATTAATTATCACCATGAACCTCTTTCCCTTTCTAATCTTTTCAAGCCTATTGCTCAAACATGTAAGCCTAGTCCATGGAGATGTTGGTACTGCTGCTTCTTATGGACCCCCATACATACGTGAGTGCCAACTCTCACTTTTTCTTTTTTAGTTTCTCTGATCTTTTTAAGGTAAAAATCAAACATATATCAAACAACTTACCATAACTCACACATTGTATTTAACCATATAACCTCTTGACTTAGTTTCTCCTAGCTAAATAAATCTTAGCCCATTAACCAACAAGTTATTTTGTGTATCAAATTTAACTTTTAACAGCATACAATTTTGTTGATGTATATATGCAGCTACTGCGTGCAATGGAAATAGTCCAGGGCAGTTTCCACCGGGAAATCTATTTGTGGCAGTGAATGAAGGGTTGTGGGATAACGGGGCAGCGTGTGGAAGGAGATACAGAATAAGGTGTGTGAGTGGAAACAACAGGCCATGCAAAGGTGGTAGCATCGATGTCAGAGTGGTTGATTCCTGTCCAACTTCACCATGTCCTAACACCCTCCTCATGTCAAAGGATGCTTTTGCAGCCATCTCTCGCTTCCCTCATGCAAAAATCAATATTGAATATACACAGTAAGTTTTATTCTTTAAATTTAACTCAATTTTCTCTTATTTTCAAATATCACCCAATTCGTTTTTGTTCATAAAGGGTTTGACTTTAGAGGGATAATTAATTAACCTTAAAGCTGCTGACTTGTTGAAGAAAACTGCAAAACAGAATGAGGAAGTACTGCTCTGTAACCATCATCAATATTACAATTATATATCATGTTATTAATAGACTGTTGCTGTCATAGTACGTAATAAGCAAGATTTTGCTTCCTGGACCCAAAGCATTGATCTAAATAAGATAATTTTGACCTTTTTACTGTTTCAATGACAAATTTTAGCATAGTACTGCATCAGTGCCATGTCACTGACCAACATTTCTAATAATTCACTCGGAAAAAAAAGATATATATATATATATATATATATATATATATATATATATATATATATATATAATGATTAGTTCGCTACAATATATTTTGTAAGAGAATTGGGCATTTCCTACAAGAATATAAAGATTAATGAACAAGAAGTTGGTTAAGTTACCAAGATTAATAAACATGGTGTTTGTTAATAAACATGATTAATAAACATGTACTAACAAATGGTATTACACATTATAGAGACCCAGATCATATACCAATACTAACACGTTTTACTGAAAAGAAAAGAAAAATGTTTCTGGGTCAGAATTTAAAAAATAAATTAGTGGATTGGTATTTGGAACATATTGGTAACATTGAAGATTCAAACTTGTCTTCTTCTTGGCTTGTGCTATTCATGAAGATTGCTAATAAGGGATGCTCAACCAATGAGTAATTATTGACCCAAGATAAGGCTTAGTTGACTCTCTCCACTGAGTCAAGCTCATTTTTAGCAAGGTGTATGGACCAATTGTATTCTGTAGGAGTGGATACTACATAATGGGTCGATGCAGTTCATCTTGCAGCAGCCATAAATTGATCATCAGGAGAAAGTGGTGGGGAACTCAAACCCATCCTCACCTTTTCCATACTGTTCATAACAAAACCTATATAGCCTTGTGTAACTAGCCTTAAATCCACTAAGCCAATAAATTATGCATCAGCCCATCAAATAATGATTAATATTAATTTAAGTACCAGACTGCTTTAAGTATATCTTTTTTTATTTACGATTAGAAAAATATAATGATTTAACTTAGGACTTTAAGATAACTATTCAAACTCTTTAGTATTAGGCCGGGTCTAATAGCAACTTAAATACACCTAATTTTTCATAGAAAAGCTTTGCCTCTTTAAAATTCATAATAAACCATGTTTATTTTTTAGGCTATTTAAACCTTAAGAGACTTACTTTTAAGAGTTTTATTTTATCAACAAAAAAGAAATTATTCAAAGAGTATAATGGATGCCTAAAACCATAAATAAGTTATAAGATCATTATATTGACAATAAATGAACCCAAATTCTTTTATCCCATTAATTTTTGAAACACGTGTCGTTTCTTTCTGTCCAAACGCATCAATTATTTGTATGTCAAACCGCTTCCCATATTTTGTATGTGTGTTGTAGGAAGTATTCATTTATAATAGCTAATAGAATTGTTTACAGATATCAATCATAACATAACCTCTAATGGTTACAAATTTGCATGTAAACAATATATGATTAATAGATTTACTCCTTGCTAAACACACAAACACAAGGGGGAAATATATACCCCACTTCCTCAAGTTGTCTAAAGTCTAAATTTTATTTTTAACAACTCTTCAAGTAAGTCATCTTAAGTTGGATCAGTTTAGACCACACACCTTGACTCTGACCCTTTTCCTTCTTTTAAATCACAAAATATGCAGATTTCACTGCATGTATACCATTTTTATTATACCTTTAGGTCCTAACATCCTCTATATATTTTTCTTTGGCTTCACTTCATTAATTACCGTAAACAAGTATTAAGTTGTTGTTCCCTTTCAGAGAACCCTCTTCTCCAGTTAAGTTCCACTCTCATTCACCATTCATCCAAAGCCCCATATTAGCTATTGTATCATATTTTGTATTGGACAATGTGCACATCCTTAAAAATTTATTTTCAAGACATTTTCCATTTATCCAAACATCTCTTCAAGGTGAAATTTATTGCCCTTTCCTACCTCTCATTTTACTCCATCATCAAACAAATTTTTGTCTTCCCTTCCCCTCTTTTATTTTTCTCTCTTCAAATATCTCCACCACGCCAATGCGCTCTTCCAATTTCTCTTGATTTCCCACTCTCACTCATTCTCTTCCCTTTCCACAATCACCTCATGTGAAAAGGATGATTTTCCATTCAAAAGTCTTCATTTCCACTTTCCTAACAAAGCTAAGTTGAAGCTCTCTATATTTAATACCCAGCTCACCCTCTTGTTTATCCTTACATACCTCCTCCCATTTCACCCAAACAATTTTTCTCTCTTCCTCACAACCCCATAAGAAGTCTCTTTGTAGGCGAGTTAAGATGCTAGAAACGTATTTAAGTGCCAAGAAAATGGAAGGATAAAAAAAGATAAAGAGAGAAGACTTTATCAAGCAAATCTTAATGTCTAATGACACCTTTTTTATATGAGCAAATGAAAAACAAAATATTAAAAAAAAAAGGTTTAATGATACAAGAGGCTCTGTATACTATTTAACATAATTTTTAAAAAACTCATTCAATCGAGACGTTAACTAAAATAATAACCTGCACCGAACTAACTCAAATATGTTTTAAATAGACACATGTCTCATCTATAAGGACAGGAGGCTCCACTGCAGCCCCTCAAATGCTGAGACCATAAATATTCTCTAACTGATTGTACCAAAGCTCGTTCTCCAACTGATTGAAGAGGCCAAATGTGCAAGAGTAAAGTTCCAGAGCACATAATTGTAAGGAACAAGACATTTAAGAAATCATTCCTTAATGTCTAACAAATGGAGAGTATCCAAAAATATCCACGATAACGTCTAAAGGGTTCTTTATCACCTTTGAGCCATCAGGACCACAGAGTAATACACTGGTAAATATAAAATATACAACACCAACTAATCATACAAAATCCGATACAGGACAAATCATTTCTAATAATTATAACAATGATATCGCCTTGTTAATTTTTCTTTTGTTCGTTGTGCTAATGACATAACGTCTGAGCAGCAAAGACAAGCTTAGTCTTCACTGTGACGCACAAGGAGACAAATTAGTTCAAAGTGCATTTCTTTAATGCAATGGAATTCGTCCTTATCAAACAGGTTAAATATGGATATAGCTGGCAAGAAATGGACAAATAAGTGCAATAGGATGAACTAAAACTCGATTTTTCCAGCAATATTGTGATGCATGACAAACATTTACTTTAGGAAAGTAAACCGAGTGAATGTTTGCTGGGATCGATGCAGGGGGATTCAGTCAACTCAATGAAAACAAGAGACTAGTTTTACTAAATTAACTAGGATTAGCTTATACTCTTTTATTTACATAAGCAAAGACAAAAAGTTTCTCTATAACGTAATTGTATTTGCATACAAGTATACAAGCAAATTGGAGTATAATTACAGAATCACATAGAAGGGAAGAGAAAGAAAATTACGAACCACGGTAAAGGTCAGAAGGAATTCATAGATAAAATGAAGATGCTGAAATACTCGAGAGAAAAAAATCAGCTCCCACGTGTGCTGAAGGATACAAAATGGGTGCATTATGCATATGTATATGATTTCTGTTGACAGAGTTTTTTGGAGCATCAAACGTATACAATTTTTTGCCAGTAGTTTTAAAGTTTCTTGTCTAGTATGTGGATCGCATCTCCAGAGATCAGCATTTTGATGGTCTCATTAATCCTTTTTGAAAACTAACACGTCGTCTTATATTGGTATCTCAGGAAGTTATTCTTTGTTACCAAAACGTTATTAAGTCAATTGGCTCGTTTGTTTAAACTTATTTTAAGAGATAAGTGCTTTTTTATTTTAAGTTTTAACGTGTTTGTTTAAAGTTTCAAAAATAAGCAGAAGTTGAAAATAAGCTGATTTCAGCTTATTTTAAGAAGCAACTCTGATCTACTTACTAAAAAAGTGATTATAAGAGAATCACTTTTTTATAATCATTTTTTTAATAAGCTTAAACAAACAGGCTCAATATGAAATCTTGAATTAATAACATATTTTACGCTTATAATTATAAAACATCTACACTTTCTCCCTAATAGTAAACATGATTCGTAACTAAAGTTTCCAATTTATCCCTGCCCCAATTACTTTGTGCTAAATTACAAGGATAGAAATGTGAATTCATGTTGGTACGAGTTTTCTTTTATTTTCTCTTGTTATTTTCAAAAAATGTTTGAGTACGAAATTCGTATGACAATGTTCTCAAATCCAATTGGTTGAATGAATTTTCACTCTTGCCCATAACTTGAACCACCACATGATTGGTTAAGAGTTTTCCCCTTCTTTTTTACGCTCTTCCCATCTTGCTCCTACTTGTCGGTGACCATTTGGGCAATGACCCACATGACCCAACACTATGGTTGTTCATGGCACGTGATTTACTCGAACGGAGAAAATCAAACCCATAACACTAGTGTACTACATGACATGAGTGTTAAAAATCTCAAGTCATCTGCCTCATAATATTTCACATGATTTAAATATTTATTAAGTTATTCTAATAATTCTCAATTGGTTTTGTGATTGAATTTTTAACATAATGGTATCAAAGTTAATCAAGAGTTACCATTTTGTTATAGGTCAAAAGTTATCTCTTACCTAGTTCGACATGTTTTATAATAACTCACATAGTTTAAATACATGTTAAATCATTCCAATTATTGTTAATTAGTTTTAAGATGAAATATTTGATAAATAAATTTGGTACATGCAAATATCGGCACGACTGAATTCGATGATGGGAGCCGTGGATTTTACCCATAAATGGTATAATGCCTACCTACCAGAGACTAGTAATTAATTTTCCCTCTATTGGGATCATGAATTATGGAATGGCGCGCATAAGCATTAGAGAATGGACTTCGGATACTGTTAAACCAGAGAAAGTTAGAGCAACGCTATCAACTGCAAACCAATTCAATACAAGTAGAGTGCCCTTAATTATAAACAGGAACAAAAGACTACGTGCCCAGACAAAAGGGAAGGACTGGTAAAAATACAAATGTGGTTTATTTCCCAAATAGATAATGGAGTAAACTTAGCTAGATCGCACTGGATAAAAGGCAGACAATATTTATAAGAAAAACAACATTTTTAACAGTTGGATCACTATTCACCACAGAAAAGTATGTAATCTTTTTCAGTTTATCGGACACTGAACAACGAAATATCAGTCGACATACACATACCATGTCCCCCATCTTTAGCAATTTTTTCCTATTAGGAGAGCCACCATCATCAAGCATTTATCCATTTCATAATCGTTCATTAAATAATCAATCATGGGGCAAAATTCATAAACAGAAGAATAAAATTTCTCTTAACATAACTCAATGACAGCATATTTCAGCCACAGATCAGACCAAGTCACTAAGTGGGCTACGATGTAGGACAAAAGTAACCATTATGGGTCTATAACTACATACGGAACCATTCAACAAGTTACTTCTCTCAGCAATTCAAAAACCAACCCCAAGTGCAAAAACGAATGCACCGCACTAAACAACGAACACGTCCAACCAGAGCAGAGTTAGCCTTCAAAATAATGTATAGCTAAACGTTCACAAAACCAGAAGCAAGTACACACAACAGAAAGGTAGTATGAATAAAATAAGCATTAAACCACTGTAAACAAGAAATACAGGATTTGATAATCTTACTTTTACTCTTTCCCCAGAATCACATAATTAGCTCAGTAAGCAACAAATCCAAATCCCTGATAACACTAACAACTAGCAAAGGCCACCAACAGCAACATCAAATCTAAAAAGTAAAGTAACGTAAATTAAAAATTTAAGATTTAAAAAGTTAAACAATACCGAACCGGAAATTTGCCCAGAGGATGCCAATTCTTTGTTTCTACCTCAATTTCCAAACTCCAGAATGCTCTTCCTCGTTTTATTCTTTTCTTTATAAACATTTTTTCTTCTTCCTTGTTTCCTCCAATTGTTGAATCTATAAACTACGAGACGAAACGAAATTAAACGAAAGGGAAATCGAAATCAGTTCTGCTGGTCATTCCTCTTGCCGATTCCATCTCCTTCCCTGTCTTCGAGCAACCTCCCTTGTTCCTCGTCAGCCTGGGTAGTCTTCTTCTGCGCCTCTTTCGCCTTAAGCGCCTGCAACTTTGAATGATTGTAATACGCCACGCCCAAGAAAGCAAGCCCGTACCCGAACAAATTCACCGGCGTCACGGTATCCTTAATAACAGACCAAGAAAACGCAATCAGAAGCCAGTCCTTGACCACGCCGGCCACATTCATGGTCAACGCCGACGTCTTCCCGACAAGGAGAAACACGGCAAGGTTGAGGGCGAAGGCGCAGAAGGAATTAGTCCCGAAAATCACAAAATCGAATTGAAAACTCGACGTCTCCTTGAGAACAGGGTATTCGACGAAGATCCAAGGCACGGACAAGAACACGAGGCAACAAGGAGCGACGTAGTACAAAGAGGTGATTGGATTCAACGAGATCCCTTTAGATGTGAGCAAGATTTGGATCATGACGAGTCTGGTGGCCTCGAATGCGACAGCGCCGAGCTGGAGAAGGACGCCCCAGGTGTCGAACCTGGCCTCGCCGTAGGCGGCGACGGCGACGCCGAGGGAGATGGAGAGCATGTTGAGCATGGTGTCGTTCTTGTAAGACTCTTTACGGAGGAGGACGCCGATGGAGTAAACGGCAACCGGCATTAGGGCTTTGAGCATCTGGATGAAGGAGACGGAGAGGTAGATGTATGCGGAATTAGAGAGCCATAGGGAGAGGGAGTAGAGTGCACCGATGGGGACGACGGAGGTGAGATAGACGTGACGCGACATGGAAACGGGCTCGACGAGGCGGAAGACGCGGACAAGGAGGAGGGCGAGGGTGGCGCAGAAGGACATGTGGATCATGGTGAGGGAGATTGGGAATGGCCAGTTGTACATTTTCTTGTCGAGGATGTACTTGTTGTAGACGATGACGGTGAAGCTCAGGAAGATCCATATGGCCACGTACGTGTACGAGAGCACGATCTTCTTCACCACCCCGTCGCTCAGAGATCCACCGTTTCCCATTCTTACCCACCCACGCTTTCAATCTTCTCTATCTATCTATATACTTATTTTCTGTTTCGCTTCAAATTTTATATTGTTATTAAACACTATTACTTATCTCATCATTCCTTAACAGTATTTATCAATAAAGTTTTACTTTTTTTTCATTTAAAAATGTTTTTGGTATTCTATTATTCAAAATACAATCACGTTTTTACGGATTTTTATTTAAATATTTATGTTGCTTAAAATTTCTATATTCCATTTGATTTGATAACGAAGTTCAAGAGATAATGATCTGTCCTGGACCGGGGTTAAGAGATCCGATCTCAAGCCAGTCACGAATAGTATGTCAATACCATATAAGATACCGGATGTATGTGTATCCGATGTATGTATCCGTTGTCCTTGAATGAGGAGAGCGGATTGGGCGTCCTGGAGATCCTTCACACCGACCTAACGCGTTGAAGTGGGCGAATGGTGGTGTCACCTGCATAGATTCTCCGACGCTCAAGTCAGTAATATTCCAAGTAAGGAATGTATTCAGAGAGGAATCAGTCGTAAAAGAGCTGAAGATCCCTCACTTCAATCATGAAGTGAGCTCATATACCTGATTGGCTCGATTAACGAGGACTCGTTGGTGGGGAACCACCAACTCCCATTAGCATTATTATATTGCGCACTTACCTGCATGATTGGGTCAAGTGGCTATTTTATATTGAGCGTAGAGAATGTAGACTAGGATTAGGGAACAAGTTGACCATTCCCGTGAGCAAAATTTGGCTCGTAGTGTAGGGAATTATTGATCAATCCCTGTAGCAACAATCCTTGTCATTAGCACAGTGACGTGTGTATTGTCCGATGTCATGGTGTTATCCTGAACAACCGGTATAGGGAGAACGCCTGATACGGAATTACAGTTCGGATGTATACCGATGACACCGGTTACACGTAGATGTCTTATCAAAGACGTTGAAATATGTATAGCAGATCGGATACCGGTATTGAGACCGGATCAGATAACATTCTTAAAGATGAAGAGGAGATTGATTTTTTATATATATTAAAGGAGGTTGAATTAATAAAATCAAGATGTTGTCTCTAGTAGTAACGTGATATGTGAAAATTCCAGACTTGAAAAGTAAGTATTAGTCAAAATCAATTTAAATTTAAGTTATCCAAAAAAAAATTGGTTTAATACCGTGCATCGAGATTTAAAATTTTGAAGTTTAGGTTAAGAAACAATGTGTTAAAGCATAAATAATTTTTAAAAATTAAATATTTAATAGGAAAAATAAAAAGTTTAAGTAACCTAATATATATATATGATATCGATATAAATAACTCCTTAAAATTCTTGCAAGGAATAATCATAACCCAAATTTATATTATAAGGTGGATATTAGCATATGAAAGATGGTAGCATAATATTATTAGTAAATGTGAATTAGAAATATTTTAAATAAGTGCATGTGTGTATATTGTTGTTTGTAAAATATTAAACAAATAACACACACTTATTTCTCTAATAATAATGGCGTTAGAATAAATATATATATTATAACAGGTCAGTTTTTTTTAAGTAATAATAATGATATCAGAAAAATGACAAAATAAAACTATAACACTTTATTTGTGGGAAAAGAATAGACCTTTAATTTCAGTTAAGAAATAAAACACGCGTTACTTTTCAAAAGTTATGTGACTTTTTTAATTAGAGAAAGTGGAGTCAACCCTTATGTTACTTATAAAAATATATAACAAAAATGATATTTCATCTTTTTATATTAACATTAAAAGTATTGATTAAAATCACTCTGAATATAAAATACTCCGTTGAGCATACAATGAATATAAAATTTCGTTCAAATTAAGAATAAAAACAACGATGAACGGAGTAAATATTGAATTAAAACCTTTTCTTTCTTTAATTGAAGGGGTTGAAAACTTATTCTACTAATAGTCAATAGCTTCTTGCTATAAATGTCTTTATAACTAAGGATTTTTTTACCCAAAAAAAAACTAAGGATTTTTTAAACTGAACTAATAAATTGTAATTTTCTTTTTTAAAAATGCATGTTTTCTTTGCTGATTTGTTGGGGTTTAAAAAGGATAAAGATTATGGCATTCATTAGCCCAATTAATGAATATAGATATTGTTAATTGAAAAGGATATGGTGGATTAGATAGTAAAATTTCATCCTGAAATATATATAAAAAAAATACAAGCAAATAATAATTTTCCAAATAAGATCGTATTATTCCAAATGTTTCTGTGTTGGGGAAATAAGAAATTGTGATCACTTTCTATGTTGGGACTAAAAATCATCTTGTATTAGTTCACATTTATTGGTATGATATGATAATTGTGTATATTGGGGAAATGGCTCTGGTGCAAAATAAAGGCCAAGTCAGTCAACGAATGCGACACCAAACCTGTCTTCGTAGGTTTGTGGTAAGTCGTTTTAATGTTGGGAAAAACCCACTCGCGACGTTTGAGGCACAAATCTGGAATCTGGATAGTGAACATTGGTGTATCTTTCGAAAAATTAATTAAAAATTAAAAAGTTATTTGAAAGTTGAAAATGAAAGTTGTGTTTAAAAAAAATCTTTAAGTACTTAACATGAACATTTAAGATCTTTTTCAATTAAAGCATTTAATTTGAATAGTACATTAGATTACAGTTGGGTATATAGAACGATTCGTCATATCCCGCAACAAGTTAACATATATAAGTCTGTTTTGTAATTGGTCAATCCATGTGAGCTCATGTCTATGAATTAGTTCTTTCAGGACTGCATACGGACCGTAAGCTCATGGGTTGGCCTACGGGCTAACCTGCTATGTTTTCATATTTTATATTTTATATTTTTACTTTTTTATTTTAAAATTATTAGACTTTTGTTTAAAACACATGTTTTGTGCAACTCAAACCAAATATAATTTAAAATACTTAATAATCTAAAATCAGGAATTTTGACAATTTAATTTCAACAAATTAGCAACTATTGGAATTTAAATATCAACTTTCTCATATTTCAATGTAAGGAACAATGATATAATATCATCTTAGGTTAAAAGTTCTTCCTTTTTTTAAAAAAATTGTAGTGTGGAAGTGAAATAATATGAAAAAATATAAATTTTATTTAAAATAAAATAATAAATTTAAATATATATTAACCTACGGGTTAGCCCAGAGGTTGGACCCATTTAAAATGTGAGTTAGTTAAACGGGCCAAACCTGCAAACTCACATTTTAAATAGTTCTCTTTTTTCAACCCTCAAGTCGCGTATATTTCTCAAATGGATAAGTTATTAAATGTCATGATTACAAATTTAAATAAAGGAATATCTTAATGGTACTAAACGGTTTTCATGTGTCTAAGTATAATGAGTCTAGAGGGAACAAACATAATTATATGGTTTAAATGAGAAAGAATAGTCTGATTAGTTGTCCATGTGTGATGTACGAAATTGACATAAAAATGGGCCTATGAAGATCGTGAGTGACCAAGTACAACAAATTTAGGGAGGAATAGGAGTCCGAGTCTCTTAAGTCTAACATAGGCAAAAAGGACTATGGCTTATAGCTTGTTGCTCTGACCAGTAGGGTTAGGAAGAAGTTGGGTAAAGCTAGGCTTTACATGCCCCGAGTCTAGTCCATTACTTAAGTTTGAGTAGGGGTGTTCATTATTCAATCCAATCCAAAAAAAATTGCTCAATCGAACCAAAAAAACCAATAACCGAAATAACTCATATTTTTAATGAATTGGATTGGATTTCGGTTCCACCTTTAGGAACCGATCCAATCCAAACCGATCCAAAGTATTTTTTACTACTAGTACGATTCTCGACTTGTTACATAAAAACTCAATATATTTCCTTTGTTTCTATAATTCCTAAAAGTAAATTAGCTTAAACTCAAATGACAATGCCTAATGTTTCAATTTTATAATTCACATGCAAAATAGTTTAAACCCAAATGACAATATCGAATGTTTTAATTTTAATATTTTATGATTCACGCTCATCAATTGCTCAAATTAGAAAGAAAGGAAACATTTGTTTTGCTTCGCTTGTCTATTACTACTGTTAGTATATGATTTTTATAGTAAATGATTTATTTTCAAGGTATTTTCTAAAAACTGAAATCTAATCCAATCTAACCCGATATATATCGGATCGGATTTTATGATACATCCTAACCAATCCAATCCAAATTGCATAATGATTTCTTGATTGGACCGGATGACTTTTGGCCTCAAAACCGATCCAATCCAATCTGCGAACACCCTTAAGTTTGAGGCTTGAGTCTGGCTTGTAACTTGACATAAGCCATATTTTTAGACCTGGCCTGGAGTTAAAAAAGGCAAGATAGGGTGCGAGGAAGTTGTCCTGGAGGTAAACGTGCTACAAATCTCACTCAAGTGAGACTACTCTCACTCAAACGAGATTCTGTGTGAAAGGGAGATTGGTTTTTGAGTTATTTTCGTTCAAGCAAGAATAATCTCGCTTGAGCAAAACCAAGGGGGGATTCTGGTGAATTTTTACTCAAGCGAAATTAAAATTTGCTTTCGTTTTCTTCACAAAAGTTGTAGATAATTGAGTTACGGATGTTTTCCCGTTAGAATCGTCTCAATTAGAGGTCCGTAGCTCAAGTTATGCCCAAAATACTACAAGGTGTTCAAGCTAAAATTTTACGCGGATTAGTTCCACATTTTTACGAATTGGGCAATCTTAAGGGAATAGTTGCCCCTCAACCCCTTCATAACATTTATAGATAATTAAGTTATTGAGGTATACCAATTGGATTCACCTCAATTGGAGTTTCATAACTCTCGTTAGATGTAAAACACCGAGCGATGTGTAAGGAATATGCATCCTAATACATTTTTGACAAATCTTCCTCATGTTGTTTTGTGAATTTTTAACGTGTGTCATAGTATTTCAAGTAAAATAAATTATATTGAGGTTAAAACATCTATTCTAAATTCAGTAAATATGGCGGGATGTTATATTTGGAGTTTGACTTTAAGATTAAGTGGATATTCCCATTGAGCTTCAAAGTTTGGGCCATAAGAGCAAAGACATTACTAAAAGTTTATCCTAAGGTTGAGGTTGGTGTGTTCCATTGAGCGGTTCTTCAGAGCTTAGGGTTCCAACATTTCCTCCTAGGATAATGGATATTCAGGCGTTAAGATAAGAATTAGTCCTACAATGTTGTCTTTGGAGAAATGTCTCCAAGTGATGAGGTGAAAATCTGATTTATAGTATCATTTGGCAAATGGTTTTTGGGTGGCATATTGACTTTCGAATAGTTGAGTATTCATTTGGCCGTTCATTTAAGTGTTTAATTGGGTTTTTCTTCAATTTAGTTTTTGGGTTTGACAGATCAAAGATACTGAATTTGTTAAGGACGCAGTAGGTAGTCAAGTTACGACCCTTTCATTAATTTTGATGAATGAATTAGTGAAACTAGTAAAATGAAAATGAATGTAACGCCCTCTGTTACACCTTAATAAATACTAGAAAAATTTGTAATTTTTTTTTGCTAAAGAAATGATTGTTAAAAGGAAACCATCGGAATAAATTACATACATCATTTCTGAAATACCTCATAAATATTATTAAAACTTTATAAGGTAATTTCACATTCATCCGAAGAAAATAAATATTAAACATTATAAGAAAGAGAGGAAACTCCATAACCCAGAAGCAGTTAATTAATAACTTTATTTATTCATTGGACCACGGTATTCATACCGAGCTCCTTTTCTAGAACACACTATATTTACTCTTCGATCCTTCCCTCTGAACCATCAATTTAAAACATATGAAATCAAAACACGGAGAAAGGAGTGAGAAACAGAATATAATATTCTCGAATAAGACATAAGCAACAAAGGGTTTTCACAAACCAATATATAATAATATCAGTCACAATCACATACACAATCAATTATGAATGCATGAATGTTATGCAATATCTTCATCATAACTTACCTATATATGTGGGCCCTTAAATTTTAATTTGCACTCGACCAACCAATAGTTTACATTGTTCTATAAGTCTGGATAATAATAATATGAATAGCTCAACTGGCATGGAAACACTTAGAGACTAGTCAGATTGAGAAAGTTTTTATTGTGAAAGTACCCGACACTAGGGAGCTATCCTAGGTCCCCTGAAGCACCCTTTCACACCCTCTCATCCCAAGGCTCGTAATTAAGCCTCCTCTAATGTATCCTCGATTTTTATAATCCGTCCCCAGACAATATCATTTTGTTTCACTTTAATGATTTATGATGTATGAACTACTCGCGTATTTAATTGGTTAAGGCTTTTAGAAACTTAATTATTAAATACCTTAAAGGTTTACAACAACATTTCAATAAACTGTACATTTTCTCAATTCTCAAAATTTTTGTCCCACAGAAATAGATTTGGTACAGTTTTCGAATCTCATTGAAATTCAGTTTCTAAGCCTTAAATATTTCAAAACTTTCTCATATAAAACTTTACATAATCTTTCTCAAATTGAATCTTAACAAGATCAAATTCTCAATTATTTTCAAATATCTTTAGTTATTAAGTTGGAAAAATAAAATAATTTTTTTTTGATAATTTTATTTTATTAAAATAGAATCATCTTTAAATCATTAACCAAAAATACTTAAAATTGTAAAAAAAATTTAATTTAAGATTTAATTATCTCAATTTGTTATAAATTAATTTTCATAAAATGTCTTCTTTCTAAAATAAATACTAATTTTTTTATTCTAAATATTGAAAGTAAAGTTAATAAAAATAATTTCTAAGAAGAAAAGATTTAAAGTAATAAAAATTTAAAGAGTAAGGTAAGAAAATTTTTACTGAGTTTTAGTTTTCCGTCATGCTCGCTATATGCTCAAACTCCACATCACAAAATCAGCAATCAAAATCAAGCATTATCAATCATAACTAAATATCATCAATCACATCAAATATTATTAATCAAAATTAAATATCAATCAAAATCAAATATTATCAATTATAAACAATTCAAATAAATTAAATACCACTCATAAATGTAATTCAAATCTTAATGGTTATTTAGATTAATAAGATTGATTTCGAGTCTTTATAGTTCATTCCTCGCATGGGTCTATGTAGGTCCATATAGTCCAATCTTCGCATAGGTATAGTTCAGTCCATACAAGTCATAATAATCCAAGTCCTTGCATAGGTTCAGTCCAGTTCACATAGGTTATCCAGGTATTTTCATAGGTATTTTAGAGTTAGTTACATCATATATTTAATTTAAATTTTATTATAAATTTTAAGTTAAAAAGTTAATATTTTAAAATAATAATATTATTAAATTTAAAAGGAGTAGGGGACTCCTCCCATTATTCTTATGTCTTTACATATTATATTCTTATCTCACTCCCCCTTACCTTTTGTATACTGATTCGTTATTGTAAATCCGTGCACGCCTCGTCTTCGAGTTCTAAAACATACCAATTTCATTTTAATATAGTTATAAGATGAAAATTAAGATTACTACTTAAAGCAAAAATAATAAATTTTGAATAGTAAATAGTGAATAGTAAATTGTGAATAGTAATAGTAAATAGTAAAACGTGAATAGTAATGGTAAATAGTAAAACATAAATAGTAAAGGTAAATAGTAATAGTAAATAGTAATTTACTATTTGAATAGTAATTTACTATTGAAATAGTATTTTACTATTCAGAATAGTAACTTAAAATAATATTATTTCCAGTATAATAATAGATTTCTAAAAACGATATGAAAATAACCCTAAAAATATAAAAGAGAGGTATTCTTACCTTAGGATTTTAGTAGAACCTTCTTCCAAAAAATTTATTTCTCTCTCTTACTTCCACCACTATCTCACTAGCACTACTGAACTGGTCTGAACCGGGGTCTAGGATTCGGTGTGGGACCAGCCACAAAAGTATAGGTGTTTTAGGGTTTGTACACCGGTACAGTGGGTATCCGGTATTGTAATCCGGCCTCTCAGTGGGAGAAACTGGTCTTGTTGTCCTGGAGATCCTTCACACCAGAGTTTCGCGTTGAAGGGGGCGAAAGGTGGTGCCACCTGCAAAGATTCTCCGACGCTCAAGTTAGAAGAGTGTATGAAATTTAAAGAATACTCGAGCAATGCAATAGTGAAGATGGGAGATAGAACAACGTAACCTTGCATGTGTATTGGAATATGCTATTTATAGTTGAACGTAGGAAATGAATCGTTGGATGCAAGTAGGCCCCTTGGTTCTGATAGCGTGTATAGTGTGTCAATCAAAATGGCTCAGTATTCAGAGTGTGTCAGGGGGGTAGGTCAATTATCAGAGTACGATTCTGAAACAGGGATGGAGGATAATCACCTTTCCGTATATTTCGCTGATGATTGTACTTACTCTCTGCGATAATTGACATAGACACATTCCGCCATGCAGGGTATCTTCGCTGATAAGTTATAATGAACTCTTATCTCATAGTGATTCTGAGGCAAACGGTTATACACGATGTGGAAATGAGAACGGATGAAGCATCCATCGTGGCGAAGACGGATGAAGCATTCAATGAAGTGAGAACGGATGAGGTGACAACGGATAACCGATGTGGCACTGTCTTCCTGTAACACCGGTTGTTCCTCTAAGAGGTCATTCTGACGTCATAACTTTAGGGACCGGTATCCAGACCGGATCAACTACTATATTAAGAAAACTTAATCTGAAACTGTGAATTCTAAAGAAGAATTCCTTCGATATTTATAGGAGGAAAATTATTATGCATTCTATTATTTTAATATAAAACTTCTGTACATTTTTTGAAAATTCAATCCTGGTTACTGTGCATCTTTTGAAAATTTCGTACATGCACAGTGTTTTGCATAGTAAATGTCGGCTGAATTATTAAGCCAAATAGTAACCTTTCACTCGATATATTTTAAATATTCAAAATCAGTCCTTTTTGAAATTTAGCGATATTATATCAGTTTTCACTAATTTTATAATAAGTAATATAAAGTTTAAATTTTAAAAATCCAAAATTTTCTGTTAATAAAAATTTATTGAAACGTTCTTGGTTTTTTTACGATTGGTAAAAATCAAGATTTTTGTCAAACCGATCATTTTTAGATAAGCCTACTTGAAATAGATTTTAGAAAATTTTCTTATAATTTAACTTCACTTTCTTATAAATATTTTTAATTTTAAGTCACTTTATATGAATGTAAAATTATTTAAAAATATTATTTTATTAAAATAATTCAAAAATTTCAAAAAAAAATTCTATAAAATCATAAATAATAAGTACATTAAAAAGTTCTAAAGAACCATAATTTAATTCCTTCAAAATTTTAATATAAAAATAAAAATAGGGAGGAATGCCTATATTTGACTAGTCGTGATTTCATCACACTTGTTAATTTCTCGCTGAACCTTTATCCTGCTCAAAGGTTGGCTCTACAAAACTTACTTCTTGTTATGCTGTTAACATCTACCCGGGGGTTGGACTTATAAGACTCACTTTCATTTAGCATTCGTACGGGTGTTGGATCTTTAGGACTTTGCATTTTCATTAACATCCACCTAGAGGTCAAACTTGTATGACTTGGAGAATCGTGTCATTACCCTTACCCGAAGATTGACGATTAGAACTTGAAGAACTTCTAATTATGTTGTTATCCCTACCTAGAAGTTAGTTTTTAAAACTTTGAGAAAATGTGTTATTATTCCTGTATGAAGACAGTTATTTAGGCCTTGGAGAAATTGTGTTGTTATCCCTGCCTAGAGGAAGATGGTTAAGATTTAGAGATATTATGTCGTTATCTCTTACCTCAAGGCAAGTTTTTAGGACTTAAGAAATTGTGTTGTTATGCTTACATGGAGACAAGTCTTTAGGAAAAACTTTCTCGTGGCCTTCTTTCTTGTCTTCCTTTCTTGATCTTCTTGTATATCTTGAAAATTTTTATGAGTGTAAATATATATATATTTTTAAAAAAATTAAGCATAGAGAGAGATTGAAATTTCCGTTCGGTTAGTAATTTTTTAGGCAGTTTCTTTTGGTCAATTTGATTCTTTACTTTCTGATTTTCTTCTATGTCTCATATCTATATAGTTACTGATTTTACTATTTGATAACAGAGACCAGTTGAGATCATAAGTAAATAATATAGGAGGTTTGTCCTCAAATATTTTCCCATTTTTCCTGGTTGACCTGCGTACTATTGTTTATTAATTTTTTTTATTAATGGATTAAAGTACTTGTATTAGATTTACAAGAAATTTACAGTTGAGGTGCTTGTAAAATAATCTTACAGAGAGGTGTTTTGAAAAGCCAATACAATTAGAGTTTGGTATAAATGTAAAGGGTTGAAAGCAGAATTTTGAATCCTAGTTTATTTCTTACTTCCTTTATTATCATTCCAATAAATAAATAAATAAATCTATGCATTTATGGATCCAGTTTGTCTGTTCAAAAAAATTTCCCACGACCAAGTTACACGAAGCATTTGGTAATTGGGTTTAAAAAGTTTCCTATCACATTTCAAATGGGCAAAACAAATGGATCGTGGCTCAAATAATGTTGGGTAAGATTTATTATACACACTTTTTTTTCTTAATCTATACGATGTGATTAGAAATTTCTTATAGTTTGGAAATATAGCTTGAAACTTAACCTGAATATGACTCGTATTTTACCTAACAATGTTAAGCTGAACCAATTGACCATGATTAATCCATATGGGATTTTTTAAAACGATTAATCATATAATTAATTTAATATAAAATAGTTTGGCGAGGCCTTTAATTAGGTGTCGGTAGCTACAGCAAAAAAAAAATTAAAATATTTCTGGCATGTACCACAAAGTACAAACAGTAAGCTATAGTAGTATTAAACATTTATGTTCATTACATTAGGAAGCAAATTTCAAGTTTGAATTAGGGGGAAAACAGGGAAATGAATAATGTGCAAAAGTCGTCAGCTTCAACAAACAAACCAAAACGGGAGATGACGAATAAGAATAAACAAACACAGTGTTAAGTGTCTGTTTGGTTTATAATTAGAAAAACGGAGTTGTGGAAATGAAGATATTTAAGAATTGATATTGATCATTCATATAATTCGAAATAGTCAAAACTTTATTTAACCGTTGGATGTATTTTTGAGGGTTTGACCAACCGGGATTTGTATCCAAACAACCCCTAAGTAAGATATGTTGACCGATGATTTTAGTATCAAAATACAAAGATTGATATTGATTTTGGTATCAATAAAGTTCGTCATAATAGTAAGCAGTTTAATATCATTTAAACAAATTTTTAACTTTAAAATTTAATGTATGTAAAAAATTCTCATTGAAAATCCTAATTGTCTTATTTAAATAGACACGACGCGAACAAAATTATTTTGAAAAAGGGAAATGAGAAAAGTGTTGGGCAGTTGGAGTTGAATGGCGCAAATGTTGGGATGAATTGAATTGTGACGCGTAGCTTATTAGCATTTTCCTTGCCAAACATGGTGTGTAATGAGTGGTTAATGTTAATGCGATGTTTCCCGCTGATAACGTTGTTGAAATATTTTGGTCCGTGTGTTAGGTGACTGTGGGTGGGGCTTCCACAAAACACCATGCCCTACTCTTGATATTGACACCCTACCCTATAGCACACACATGCCTTCATGAGTTCTTCACATCACATCAAACCCCAAAAGAAAATCTCATTATCGCCCATCAAATTAGGCAAGTTCCCTTTAAAAAATGTACCATGAACTTTTCTATTTTATTTTAGATGTATTTATCTTTTAATATATTTTAGTGACTCCAATATTACTATAAATTATACTACGATTTCTTATGTCCTATGAATTATCAATTCTTAATATCATACTCTACATATGTTGTCATTATCGTTGTTGTCATCACTATTACCACTAACGCTACCATCACCACCACCACCATAATTACCATCATCATCACTACCACTACCATCATTGTATTGTTATTACCACTGTCCCTACCACCATAATAACCGCAACCGATAGCACTATCCCCACGACCACCACCATAATCATTGTCATCCTCACTACTGTCGTCATTGCAACCATTGTTTTCGCCACCACTACCACCCTCACCACAACCATCATTGTCGCCACTACTATCGTCATAATCACCTCTATTATCGCCACCATCACCGTCCTTGTCATTGCCACTATCATCCCCACCAATGCAGCAATCACCATTTTTGCCACCAATGCCACCATTATCATTGTTTTCACTTCAACCATCATCCTTATTTTAGCTTAGAATTGTAACTCCACATTTTTATTTTAAACAATCCAAACATAAAATTAATAACAAAACTTGACATTATAATTATAATTATAAATTTCAATTCCATACACCAAATAAGATGTAATGTGAATTCTATTATGTCTACATATTCCCTTGCACGTGAGGAAAGATAGAATGTCATTTCATCCTAGGTTTATGACACTTTCTAGGCCTAAATTCAAAAGAGTAGGGAAGGAAAATAATGGATTCACCAGTGTAACAGAGTTAATAAAACGCGTGGTGGCATTTTTAAAATTTTTACAAAAACAATATAAACACGGTTAATAGTCTAGGGTTTATTTATTCTGGTAAATATATAAACATGGTTGCTCCTATAACCGTGTTTATAAATGTCAGATACAAAGATGGTTGTAGGGAAACCGTTGTTATATGGTAACCATGTTTAACTATTTGCCACGTAAACCATATAGCAACGGTTATAGGGGAACCGTGTTTATATTGTTTATGTGGAAAACATTTAAACACGGTTACCATTGTAACTCCATTTAGCCGTAGGATATATTTTTCTCTTCTCAGAACTTCCGTTCCGTTCTCACCATCCGACCAAACATCACCTTAATTTAATCTCGAATTAAGGTTGACTTATGAAATCGGACGAGCAATATTAATCGGAAAGAGAGTTGCAAAATAATATCAATGTAGTAATAAAAGTGAATTTAAGAGTATTTAGTCAAACACTTATTTTGTATTTCATCTGTCTTTGTAATAAAAAAATGCTATACTTATTTTTCTCTTTCTATCACATCACCCCACCTAGATATATTGGTCAATGGAGAAGAATTCATCAAATGCTTATTTTGTTTTGTTAGATTGAGGACTCTATATATTTTGTATTTTATCTCCCTTATGTTATATATACTGAAATCTTTCTAGTGGATTTTCAATATTTTCTTTTGAGAAAATATTTTTAATCTTATGATTCGGGGCTGCAAAACAATATTTTTTTAATCTTATTAATCAATATTTTTGGATGGTTTTAAAAAAATTATATTTGGACGCAAATTATTGAAAATAATTAAAGTTGATTGTTGTTTGCAGCACATGTTTCATTTTTCCGAAATCAAAATGTTGAAACTAATTCAAAAGCTAATTTGTATAAGCTAAAATTTGAAATTTGAAATATTTAATTCCTGAAAACTCTCGTATTTTAATTTTTAAATATTAGTTTTCAAAAAATGTGAGATCGTATAATTATAGCGGTGTCAATAAAGAAAAGCCTGGTGCAAATAGCAATCACCTATCCCGAAACTTCGAACTAAGGCTAGGCAATCAGGTTAACATGGCCCCTTTGCAAAGGACCAAAAAAATGGCCCATTTGCACACACCTCATTATAGATAATCAGCTTAAAATATTTGTATCCAAAAAAAAAAATCAGCTTAAAATATTATGATGACATTATCCAATATATTATGAATAAAGGGTGAATTCCACTTTTGCTTTCTCTTCCATTTTGATATTAAAATTATTCGATGGATTCACATTTGATAATTTTTATCTGTAAATTATTTGATTTGTTATACTCCAATTAATAATATTTTTATATTATCATTTTTATAATTATTCATAGATTATAATAGAAAATTTTTATTTATAATATAATAATATAAATATGTTGTGAAAACATTTTGTTATAGGACAACAAGTATGTAGCTCTACTGTCCATATTATCAATTAGATCAAAAATAGATAAGGGGGTTAAATATGTCCACAAATCAAATAGTTTAAAGATTAAAATTATGTAACTAAGAGTTGACTGACAAAAATTAAATATTTGATAAAGTTGAGGGGAGAAAGTGTAATTAGGAAATGAAAAGAAAAACCAGCATTAGGATTTAAAGTTCAAATTTCAAATTTTACTGTTTATATTTAAAAAAAGAAAAATGTATAAATATAGACGGTGTAACTGTAAGAGGGAAGATGTAAGATACAACATGTATAAAAAAAGACTATGTATATATTATTTTAATTAAATATTAATTAATTAAAAATAAATACTGATTAATTTTAGTTTACTATTTTTTCATTACAAATGAAATGAAACATGGACCATAATATCATACCATTTTTTGTGTACTTTATTTTTCATTAGTGCGTAGGATTTGTAAATTAATTTGTTGTTAGAATTTGGTTGTTTTGTTTTATCAATTTGATGTGCAGTATTTAATTTATTTTTTTACACCGTATTTAAATTCAAAATAGGTAGAATCATCTTAGAAAATAAAGTTTAACGCGTGTCCAAACTTTAAACATATACCAGAAGCAGATAAATAATTAATAGAGGACTATTTTAGTTTAACATTTGGTCTCATGTTTAAATTATTGAATATAATTTCATTAAATCTTAGTATGAAAAAATTTTGTCACTCGTAATAATCACATCTAACTCAAGTTTGAATAAGATGGGTATATAAAAAAAAGGCTAAAAGGTAAAATTAGCCCCTAAAAAATATTCAATTTTGTTATAGCCCCCTATAATAATTTTTCCCAGTTTAAGACCCCTCTAATATTTTATTTAGTAGTATTAAACGCCTACTTTTAAAAAGTGCTGAGGTGGAGCCTGTCTTTTTGCCACTGGCTTCACACGTGGCATGTGACTCAGCCTCACAATGTTGATTATGATTAAATAGAGAATTAATTCAGATTAGTAAGGATTAATTGAGTTAATTATAATTGTTTATTAAAAGTAGAAAGGTTTCTTTCTTACTTCATCTTCCCCACCTTGCGCTAGGGCTATACGACGTAACCGAGAGGGAGAGAGGAGACCGAGAGAGGGGGGACTCACCGAGAGGGAGTGAGTGAGGGAAAGAGAGTGAGTAACGGAGAGGGAGAGGGTTCTGGTGAGGGAGAAAGTGAGATACCGAGAGGGAGAGAAAGAGAGTGGACCAGAGAAAGAAGGAAAGGGGTAGTGGTTGACGGCGGAAGGTCTCGGACCGGTGCTAGAGGTCGAGATCGGGCCGGTCGTGCGACGAGGGGGCTGGATCCGACGCGTAGAGCTCGAAGGCCAGCGTCGGGGTTGTGGTGGCCGATCGTTCGATGGCGGTTCCAGTGGTGGGGCTGTTCTTCTCCTCTTTTTTGCTTTTTCTGTTTATTGGTGATAATAGTTGCTGTTTGGGTTGTTTACTTTCGGGTTTATGATTGTTGATTGATGAAGAAAGATGAGATGGTTCTCTGTTTCTTTTAGTTTGATGAAGCAGATGAAGAGAATGAATGTTAGATCATGAAAGAGATTCTCTGTTTTTGTTTTTCTTTGTTGATGGTTATTGCTGCTGGTGTTGTGAATTAAGAGGAAGAAGGTGATGAAGGTTGAAGCTGAGGTAGATCCCCCCCGAGGAGAGCTTTTTTCGATCCCTGATATGAGGATCAAGAGAGGAAGAAAATGAAGGCGATTGCAGGAGTGTGGGGAAGATGAAGTAAGAAAGAAACCTTTCTACTTTTAATAAACAATTATAATTAACTCAATTAATCCTTACTAATCTGAATTAATTCTCCATTTAATCATAATCAGCATTGTGAGGCTGAGTCACATGCCACGTGTGAAGCCAGTGGCAAAAAGACAGGCTCCACCTCAGCACTTTTTAAAAGTAGGCGTTTAATACTACTAAATAAAATATTAGAGGGGTCTTAAACTGGGAAAAATTATTATAGGGGGCTATAACAAAATTGAATATTTCTTAGGGGCTAATTTTACCTTTTAGCCTAAAAAAAACAACATCACACTTATCCATTTAACTTGATTGTATTATTCAATATATAAAAGATCCTATATATTGAGTTTATATATAATATGCATGATTTAACTTATTCATTTAATAATTTACTGTAAATAACAGCAATAAATGAAGTTGGAATAAAAATAATATTTTATATTAAGTTGTTTAAATATCAATAAATAAATAAATAAATTGTAATATTATATATATAAGAATATAAATTTTGTTTTTTAAATCCATTTTTTGAAAATTAATAATTAATATGAACACTCATTTTCATCCTACCCGAAAAAGCACTTTAAAGAAAAAAAAAAGCAAAAAGAAGAAAAAGGAAGGAAAAAGAAAGGAAAGAAAAGAAAAGGAAAAAAGAAAGAAAAGTAAGAAAATAAATAAAAGAAAAAGGAAGAAAAAAAAAGAAAGAAAGAAGAAAAAACTTGAAAATTAATAATTAATATGGTTACACATTTTAGTTTAGTTTATCAATCCGCCATCATTTTAAAAAAAAATCATACTTTTGGTTTTGGCGGGTCAACTCATTGACCCACCAGCTCATTGTAAAGAGGGTCGTACATTAATTTTTGACTCTTTTATTTAGGCGGGGCGGGTGAGGGCCTAATGGACCAACTTTTTTGTCATCCCTAATTATTACCTACACAGGGTGTGAGTTTAGGTATGACTAATTTCTTGAAATATGAGTATGGGATAGATCTTATAGTATCATACCCAAACTCACGTGGGTATCATCCTTACCTAAGTAAAAACCTTGTTGGTAGGTGATTTATATATAGAGTTGTTAAAATAGACTATTTGGCTTAGGTCGTGGCTAGCTCGAAATTTTTTGGACTAGACCAAAAAAATCCACTTTGAATTCAAGCTTAGATTCTAGGGCCTGGGCCTGATATGCTACTCGTTTGGGCAGATTTTTTCAAGCCTATGCAAGCTTTTGAAAAACCCAAATTGTTTTTTTTTAAAATTACAAATAAATACAACCATTAAAAATATACCAAAAAATTTTGTATGTTCTAAATCAGCTACATGATCTAATTTAGTCCGAAAAATGAAGAGAGTAATTTTTACCCATGTTGGTAAGATAATAAGAAAACTTGTTGCAGACTGACTCGGTAAAAGTTGTACAGTATACAGGCATCGAGTTGTGCTAAAAAAGGGGTCACTTTAAATTTTGTCCTTTTTAAAAGCCGAAGTCACCTATTTTACAAGCCCGATTTGACAGCTCTATGTATATATGTACATTTGTAAGCGTTCAACCTCTACTTGAGACATACCATGATCCGATGAGCCCCTACCTCACCTAAGCTTTTTTTCACTCAAAAATAATAATACTATGTATATTATAATTTAAAACTATTTAAATTATAAAAGTACAAGTTTAAATACTAAATTATATGTAAAAATTGAATGTATTAAACATTTGGTGTAATAAATAAATAACTTATATTTAATTGTAATATTTATTAAAATATAATATTAATTATAATAATAAATTTCCTTCTAATTGCCATAATTAAATATTAAAACTTTTTTACTCTCTAATGATTATATATGTATGTATATGATTTGGGCCCCACACCAGCCCATGCGATATGGACATCAGAACGGTGTCTCATGCAGCTTTGTTGCCTCCTACGAGTGTTCCAATGCTCGCAACCTCCACGTGATCCCGATCTCCTCATCAAAGTCCTTAAGGACTAGAGTCAAGGGAAGTTTGACACATTTGTTGGGACACACCAACAGAAGAAAGTGTTAGAAATGTTTGTGATTGTGTTTTATAGATTCCATACCAACATACATGACCTAGGATGCTCTTATCATCCAAGTCTATAAATAGCATGCATTTATTCCTCATTATGGTACGTTCACCACTCACTTAATTAAGCTCTGACCTTGATTAATTTGATATTGACTTGAGCGTCAGAGTGTCTTTATAGTTGATATCCTATTTTATCCTACAACGGGAGATGTAACATCCTGATTTAGATTTAATTACCGACTAAGATTAGTTACTGATTAAGGTTAATTGCAGATTAAAGCTAATGGTTGAATAATACAAAGAGGTCAGGAAAATGACGCATGTGCCCCTGATAGTATAAAGGGTTCGGTCTCTCTCTCTCTCTCACTCATTCATTCACGTTGAGTTGGAGGAGAAAGTGAGAGTTGTGCATTTCCTTTCTGTGCATGCAATCAGCCTTCTTCCTCTTCTATCATTCTTCGTCTTCTTCTCCTTCTTCTTCTTCTTCTTCCATTTGAAGACTTTCAGAGTCCCGATTGGGAAGTCTGCAGTGTGGGGTGTCTCGGAGTTGTGGAAGTACTCCATTGTGGGTGAGACGGATCTGCTTTAAGGAGAAGACGGTGTTGGGTGCCTGGAAGTCTGGAGGTCCTCCATTGTTGGTGAGGATTGGGCTGTTTGAGAGAGTGAACGGCTCGGAGTTTCTACAGAGTTGAGCACAGAGTTGAAGATTGGGATCGAAGGTTATTTTGTTGAGAACGGGTGACTGAAGGGCGACCGGTCAGCGTTGAAAACTCGAGGAGCTTTTGGAATCTTCATTCCAGGTAGGGGGACTGATTTACATCTCAAATGCATGGTTTATGGACGGGTTCCGGGTGAAATTGATTTACTGTGTTGTTTTGTACTTGAAATGTGTTGATTGATGTGTTGTGGTTGAATAACAGTTTATGACACCCAGATTTGTGATAGTTGTGATCTGTGTAGTGTTGTGGTGATTCCGTCCATGAGCGCATGTCGATAATTCTGAGAATGCTGAGTGAATGCATGAGATGCATATAAATGTGAATGTCATTATGATTGCCGAGTGCATTGTACTGTGAGACAGTGGGTAAATATCCGTTTGTTGTTTTATATTAAAATGCATGAGATGCTTGTGGTTGTTAATGAGAAAGCCGAGTGTATATGTATGAGTCTGCTATACTGATTCCAGTGTGTGATTTTATATTTAAATGCATGAGATGCATGTTACTGACATTTCGAATGCCGAGTGCATATGTGTGGGACTGTTTGTCGATTCCCGTGTGGAATTTTATATGAATTAACGTGAGATGCTTGTCGTTGTAAATGTGAATGCTGAGTGCATAAGATGAGGACTGATATGCTGATTTCCGTTTGAGATTTAATATGAATTGCATGATATGTATATTGTTGTTAATAAGGAAACCAAGTGCATATGGTATGAGTCTACTGTAATGAATGCAGTTTGTGTTGTGTATGGAATTGCATGAGATGCACTATTGAAAATGCTGAGAGCATTTAGCGTTGGACGCTTGATGATTATAACCATATGCATGTGATTCACCATTGAAATGCCGAGTGCATACAGCGTGGGACGCTTCATATAGAAATGGTAATCAAATGAATATGTATGAGATACAAAGAAAGACCTTGGGTTAGACCCAAGGCAATGCCGAGTGCATATAGCGTGGGACGCTTGATGAATAAGACCATATACATTTGATTCGCCATTGAAAATGCTGAGAGCATATAGCGTGGGACGCTTAATATAAAGACGGTAATCAGATGAATATGTGTGAGATATAATGAAAGACCTTGGGTTGGACTCAAGGAAAGCCTACCGAGTTGGACTCAGGGCTGCCCGTAACACTTCCGTTGTCGCTTGGAGTGACTGTGTTACATGAGAGGGCAAACGGTTTGATACCAGTAAAACGGCCGGATCAGCTTGGAGCTGAATAACAGGCTTGGAGCCTATGTTGCAACATAAAAATTAATAATGAATAATCGGATCCGACTGAATTAAATGTGTGCACACTTATAACTGTTATTGAGCTCAATGTGATTTGTATGTATATGTGTGAATGTTATTGAGAATAACATGATTGATGTAGTCTTGGATGACTTGAGTGAATTCCGACTGGATGAATGTATGTATATTGATACTGTTGCTAAGTGTAATGTGATGATTGGTTGTGAATATATGATATTGAGAATAATGTGAATTATATAGACCTGAGTGAATTGAATAATTCCGATCGGATGATGTTGTGTGAATATTCATATTGAATGGCAGCGTATGTTATTGTTGATTGAGATATGTAATTGAATAATTGAGAATTTGAGGATTAATCCGAGTCAATAACTGTCATTTAATATGTAAAATGCTCACCCCTACTGTGGCTATATTTCAGTAAATGTAGGTCGGAATGGTGAATGACGAGAGATCCTCAAAGTCCGAGTGATGAGCATTCATACTGCTGTAGTGTACATATTGTACCTATTGTATATAGATATGATAAAGCCTTGGCCGGCTCTCATATAATCAGTTTATTCGAACGTATTTATTTATATGGATTGGCTATCGGGGTTGTGAACAAGTACACATATATATATTTTACACTGATATGATGTTGCTTGTATCGACTGGGAAGTGGTGTCGAAAGAATAATTTTAAGTCAATAAGTTTCCGAGTGGAATATAGTTGTGAGCCTGTCCCGAGTGATGAAGGCTTAAAACGGTTCCGAGTGAGATGTGCTCGAGTGGACTTCTTCCGAGGGAAGAAAGGTTTAATACTCCCGAGTGAGAATTGACCGAAGTAAGAACGGTTAAAATGGTTCCGAGTGAATAAGGCTGTATATTCCGAGTGAATAAGGTGGTATATTCCGGGTGAATAAGGTTGTATATTTCGAGTGAATAAGGTTGATAGATCCTGAGTGGAATTAACCGAGGGAATCATTTCCCGAGTGTAAATTAGATAGCTTCCGAGCGAACCACGTTTGTGATGAGATCTTCCAAGTGAAGAGTAAGAATCTGGCTAAGTAAGAGTTTACCGGGTGAAGTGTAACATCCCTGATGTTTTAATGAGAATTATAAGAAATGGGAAATGATTAGTAAATGTTTTAGAAGTTTTATTTAATATTTATTTTGTCTTAGCCAGAGACGGGAAAGCCGGTGTCGAGATCGGTCTCAGGAGAGCGGTCAGGCGGAGTTAAAGATTGGGAGTGTAAGAGGAGAGCGGACAGGGCCAGGAGGTTTGGTCCGAACCGTTGTGAGGAGAGCGCCTCACACGGAGTCATAGCCCGGATTAACCTCCTACTGACTGAAACAACGGGTGTAAGTAACCAAAAGGTGAGCACGGATGAGATATCCGATCTCTCAGATTGTAGCTCGGATTTCCGAGGTATGAACACTAAGTTAGAACACCGGGGGCCGATATTTATATTGGGCCTATACTCTTGCGGAGTATTAGAGAATTGTGAATAATTAAACGTTGAGGGAATAAATAAGTGTAATTGATTTGATAACTAAGCAATAGTTTAATATAGTGAAATTGATTAAATTTAGTAAGAATACAAATAAAATAAAGAAAAAGACGATCTTGCCCATGAACTATATATATATAAGGAAATTCTCTTCCTTCCCTCTTCATTATTTACAAGTTACCTTTGCTGTTGGTCTGTTCCTTCTCTTTCGTTTTTCTCTCCTCTCTTAACGCTGATTTGCATGCGCTGGAGAGGGACTCCATTTGTGTCTAAACTTCAATTGAACCCCATTCCTGTGATTGAGGCTTCAAGGTAAGTCTACTGATCTGTTCCAATTGTGATTCCCTTATTCCTTTTATTCTTTGGCTGTTAAGGGCCATGCATGGCTATATTCGTGGCTGTTCCCCACTCCTCCGGTGAGTGTGAGCCCAAATGCAGTCCATGAACTAAGGGCGTTGAAGTGACGAGCTGTACTTTATGATCCGTAGGTAGTAGGTTAAGCAACGGAAGACTGAGTGACGGAGTTGAGACTGCGAAACCAGTGCTCAGAGGAAGGAATCGACACAGAGAACAGATCATCGAAGCGTGGAACCAAAGTAAGGGGGGTGTTCGGGTTATAATTAATTAGAATAGGACTCGTTTCTTATACAGGTCATTGAAGTAACGTAAACAGGTTAAGGAAAATGTTGCTAAACGTAGTTGTGTGTTTATGCTTGTGCATGTGTGACTGAGTACATTAATTAGTGGAGGATCGGGTGTGGATGAGTTTATCATGTATGATCTTGTGATATCTAATGTGAAATGATCAGTGTTATGTGACATCGGGTTAGCAAGCAGGCTACCCGAGTGATGAGGAATTGATATTATTATGTGAAAGGTAAACTGTTGAATGATTATGTGGTATGGGATGGCCGACGGTATATGATAGCCCCTCATTTCCGGCTCCCGTGGTTTTCGTGCCCAGTTGAGCTACCCAGTGGTCAAGTAGGACCCAGTGGTCGAGGTGGAGAGTCAAGCAGGACTCGGTGAACCAAGCAGGGTTCACGGGGTGTCAAGTAGGACCCCCAGCTGAAGGCCAATCCTTTAGTATCCGGATACTAGGAGTCAAATTGTATGAGAGTCAGTTGTGATCGTGATGAATGTGATGGAATTGTGTGGTTGGTTTAATATAGTTACTGTATGTAATACACTATGTTTCGGTATGCTTACTTACAAGTGATGCTTGATGTGTATGTATAAATATGCATGTATATTTGTTAAGTTCCATTCTATATTAATTACAATGCCAAACACTCACCCTTGCCCTTTTTTTTAGTAACCAGAGACAGGGAGGGGGAAGGAGCCATGGAGTCGCGCCAAGGGGGAGATCGGTGCCAGGGTCCGAGTGACTTTGAGTGACTCTCTATAGAGATATATATCTGTATATAAGAACTTCTTAGTATTATTATTAGTTGTGTTTAATTAAGACCGGACCGGATGTAAACCTATATTTTAAAATACATATGCTTTCATGGTAGCTATAATGACTCTTGGGTTCACAGAACCATTTTTAGAGTGAATTTTTGGGAGTCCGGTTGCATGTTGTGTATAATCCGATGTGTGAAAGGTATTCGCTCAAGCGAATAGAAACCTCGTTTAAGTGAGAGTCCGGAATCTCGCTTAGACGAGTAGGGGCCTCGCTCAAGCGAGAAACCCTGATTTCCCTTTCTCCCATCCGTTGTGTTTAAATTAACTTGCTTTTATTTTCTAGACCTCATTTAATTAATCTAACTGTGACTGCTGTTACTTAAATAAGTCAGTAAAAATAAATGCTTTTTCACTAAATATCGATTAATTTTCAAGAAAAGGAAAAATTTATCGTAAGAGGTAATTATTTGAATAAAAATAAATGCAAAAATAACCTAGGATGTTACATGAAGCATGACCCGAAGGGGTCCGTTCCCGAGTGAATGTGGTCCCGATTCCGAGTGATGGAATTACCCGAGTGCATGGGCTCGCTTCAGCGAATAATGATTCGCTCCAGCGAATGAAGCTGGGTCCTGCCAACGTGTGGCATCCTGACCCGGTCTTCTCTTTTCTCCGATCGGTTTTCTAGTTCCCTTGACTTCGGTTTGTATTATTTTATCCCAACTGCTTTGTGAACGCGAAAAATTTCCCCTGTCTCGGATTTTGTTTTATTTAAGTCGGGATGTTTCAGGAGATACCAGTTAGTGGCTAAGCGACATAACGATGAAGCTTTTCATTCCCCCACTAGATAGAGAGATATAATCTTGAATCCCCACTGAACCGCTATAACAATTGTGAGAAAGAATTCCCTAATACTAATATCATACGTTCTGTCCTCGTACCAAACATATCAATATATATCACCAAATGTTATAAATTAAAAATATGTTACATAAGCATTTAAAATTGAACATTATACGTGTTGAAAAATAAAATACTCAACATAAATTGTGTTAATTAATATAACTATTATATAGGTAGTTACGAAATTTTTTAATGTATACACTAAATTTATACGCACACAGATAATTTTTAACTCAAAATTTTTATTTTATCATGACTTTAAAAAATTTATTATAAAGATTAAACTTTCACAAAGGTAAAGTTAAGGTATAGGTTAAGGTAGAGTATAAAACTACGTTAAATGGCAAAAGTATCCTTAAGAGAAGTCACATGGTTATTCAAAAATTATGTGAAGTATGCTACAAGGTGTAGGCATGAGGGATCAATTCCCCATTTTTAAATTCTCTAAAGACCAAAATAAAAAATGATACATAAAGTTTTTAACCCCTATACAAACATATAATATAAAAGAATTAATAAATATAACATTTAATAGTTTTGTTAATTTTTTTTACAGTTTTATTCAAATTAATATGTATATATTTATAATATTTATTACCAATGTATTTATATGCATCTATATATGAAAAGATATACATTACAAATAATGGATATAACATTAAATATTATTATTTATGTTAATTAAAATGTATATTTAATAATAAAGTGCACTGAATTTTATTTATGAAATTCATTGATTATTAATGCTAAGTAGGAAGTCAAAAAATAACAAAGAAAAGCTATGAATCTAAAAGGATTTAACTTGTTGAAACAAATTGGAAGAATGCATGTATGGCTGGCTCCATACATGCTCAAGAGAGAGTACTACCAAAATGGTTTTAATTATTTAATTTATTACAAGTTGTGGTTTGAGCCACACTTGTGTATTATTCAAGCAAACAAGGAAAATACGTATTTTGGATTCTTAGTCTCTACGCTCGTACTTCCGAATCCAAATGTGCTTTCCATTAACTCGAAACTTTGCAATATATTTCCCGCTAAGAATTTCATCAACAGTTTCCACATTATTGAGAATCATGGTTGCAAACAAGACTTGGTTACCTGTTTCTGAATTTCCCATGTTTAAGACCTTAATACAATCCCCATATCTGCTTGTAAGAAAATGGCTAACCTCGTCTTCCGTCACGGGAAATCCCCTTGAAAATGTTAAGAACATGGTTTTGTCATCGTCATTAACATCATCACACACTCTCTTGTTGTCCCATATTCTTGGGTCAAACAAATCTAGTTCCTCTAAATGTGTTGGTGGTATAATAAAAGACCCAAATAATGGATGAGGAAAACCAGGGACAATTAAGAGGTTTTGAGGGCTAGGTGCTAGTGAAGTGCTACCAAAAATATGTTGTAAAATATCCGTGAAAATTCGAGTGCAAATCTTACTGAGGGTAGCTTTAATACTAGCTATAACAGTGAACCTTTTTTGAGTGAAGAATTGAAGAGAGATTTGGCTATGAATTAATGTTGATGTGAGAGGCAAGCCACCATTATTTGGGATACGCCTATTTTCTAACCCCAACCACTCCAAGCATGTCTCGGCTTCATCGGCCAAAGCATTGATTAGTGTGTTTGGAAAATTGGCTAACATGGGAATGATGTTAGGGAATCCAATGTTTTCAAGCCAAAGCCACAAAGCCATCACTAGAAGAGATTGTGCCGGGTTACGAGCCAAGTTAATGACTAGGCAAGAGAACACTTTGCGGTCGATTTTGTGAAACTGGTACAGCTCTTCAAGAGTGATGGGGGCCATTACCTATGGGTAGAGAAGGAAGAAAATCTAGCTAGTGATTATGGGGGAATTCACTGGGACGAGTATCGCATTCTTTCCGGTTCTTTTTATAAGACGATTATCTTAAAAAAACAATGTGCGCTTACTCCTTCCATTTATGAAAAACAATCGTTTTAGTCAACGTTATAGTCTTGAAGTCTCATTGGCAAAACTAGCTAAAAACTAAAAAAAATAGTTGAAAGTTGGTACGCAGAAACTAGAAGTTTGTAAGGTAGTTGATTTAATTACAATGTGTTTGGTAAAATTGTTATTATCTATAATATGACATAAAGAACATGTTTTTTTAAATAAATAAAAATATTTTTTAAAAAATATTAATAAGGATAAATGTATAAAAAATAAAATGAGCTTGAAGCTTATAAGCTCATATGCTAATTTAAGTAGCTTTTCACAAAAAAATCACAAGTTGCTAAAATAAACTCATTTAACAAACAAGGTTACTTTGTCTAACAAATTTATAAAAAATAAACTACAATAGCTAACTTAAATAAACGGAAGCTTAAAGTCAGTTTATAATTTTAAGGTGTAGTGAAATTATTTTACAAGTTTACCCCATGTAATAAATATGTCTCTTATTTCACCTTTTACATTCATAGATGAATGAAGATTGATAATATGAATGAGACTTGAAATTGTAAACAAATGAACATTGAAAACCTGAGACATTTAATATTATTTTTTTTGAAAGATAAAACAAATTATATTAGAGAAACTTTAAGGCATTATGTATTACCAATGAAACAAATAATAGATGAGAATATTTTAGTTTATATCTAATCAAATTTTACACAATTAATAATTTCTCAATGTGTTAAAAAGTTTAAACAACTATCATTGTGAGATTGAGAGTGTAAACAATTTTATCAATGTGTGAGTCGGCTTAAGCGACGAAAACAGCGATGAAAATGTGAAAATTATTAGCGACAGACTATGTATGTGTCGCTTGACAATATAACCAATAATGACTGTAGCAATATATGTTGTCTATTCTTTAAAAAAACTCAATGTCAACAACGACTTCTTACATAAACATTAGCAACCGTTGTTTGTTTTGTCACTAATCTGCGTTGCAAACCACCTTTATAGGTAGTTTGTGCTTTTGTTCTTTTGATTGTCAATAAAGAGGTCACTATTAACAATATGATAATGTTGGTTATTAAATTGTTGTAGCTAAAACAATATTTTCTAGTGGTGTTAAAATATAAAAAATGGGAAAATTTTTATTAAATTTTGTGATGAACTTACCTTAAAAATCACATAAGGACTACATCTATATTCCACTTCTTTATTTATTATAACATGTGACCTATGACACTATTTAATTTTAATAATATTAAAGGTGATTTTGAAATATAAGATAAATAATTAATAAATTCAATATACTTAATAATAATAATAATAATAATAATAATAATAATAATAATAATAATAATAATAATAATAATAATTAAAAAAAATAGACTTTTACTTTATGTGAGGTTAGATAGTCTGGTATCTCTTTCCTTTTTATATGTGACTTGAAGCTAAAACAAAAATGTAATCATTACATTTGTTTTCATCAAAGTATTACATTTGTTTTCATCAAAGTATTGTCTAGAGTCCTCGTAATACCTTTGCATATTTTTTCCCCTTGTTTACTAGTACAAGAGTAAAAGTGTGATAGAGGAACATTTATTCATATTACATGAAATCATGTAAAGAAGAAATTGAAAGATAAGTCAATAACAGTATCTTGAAATTATAAGTGAACCACAAAAGAAATAAGAAACTGAAAAAACTTTTAATTGTCAAGAGAGAGAGAAACATATAGATTAAGAAAATGTAATTAATATGTTAATTTTTGTAAAAAAAGTTATTTATTTTCTATTTTATTAATATTTCTATTTTATTATTACTTGTAATATCAACATAAAATTATTATAAAAACAAATTTTCCCTCTCTAAATGGATTGTTAAAAATAAACCGAGATATTGAGCCTCATCTTAAATATGAAATTACCCTTTGTATTATTTTTGTTTTAATGCTAACCATATACATTTGTCTGATACTTTTTGGGTAATGTATAAATTAGTCTTTAAATTTAAAAATAAGTAATTAATATTTAATATTTATAAATAGTGCAAAACAAAGATAATGTCTAATGGTAAAAGGTTTGAGTGGTCAACTGAAGTCATTCAAACTTCAGGCATTTAAATCTTTTTTGGGAAAAAATGCTATATTGCACAATCGGTAAATTTTAACATTACTATAAGCTTCTACTTTTTTAAGGTAGAAAGATTTAAAAAAGTAATTATTGATTTGGTTTTATTAAAAACAGTTTTATCTTTTTAATTATATCATTATTTAAAGTTAAAATTTATCATCTTATATTAATCTATAAGTTTGAAAGCATTAAATTTTTAAGGATAAAATAGACAAAAAAAAAATACAATGAATACTTTTAATTTTTTTTAAGGATTTATAAAAGTAACATTATTATTTTTACTTTAAAACCTTATAAAAAGTAACAGAAGAAATATTTAACATTTTTGTGATAAATGCTCATATTTAATTAGGAATTATTTAAGGTAAACTTAAAAAATAATTATTAATTCACCAAGGAACTTTTATTGCCTTTTAACAATAGGTCCTACTAAACATCTTTTCAAAATTTCACTCCCCTATTGTGAAAAACCGAAAACGTTGTTTAGTGAATTAATGATTATTTTTTAAACTTACGGTAAGTAATTCCTAATTATTATTATTTTCCAGTTTTAACCTTTATTTTATTTATTTATTGTTTAATTGTTCTCGTATATATTTCAAATGTTTCATTTTGATCCTTTGACTAAATTTTTAATTGTATTTTACTCTTTTGTTTTTTAAATATTTTATTTTAATCCTTTATATGTGTAATTTTACGTAGAATAAAAAAATAAGAAAATAAAATAATTAAAGAAAAGTTATATTGAAAATTATGTTTGAGGAAGTCAGAGGGTAATGTATCTGATATAATTTTTTTCTTTATTTTATTTTCTCTCTTTTAAGGATAAGTAGATGACGGTCTCGTTTGACAAGCAATAACTCTGTCTAATTTTGTTTTAATTCTCAACTTTTATTTTTTTAAATTAATGCCTACTCATTATTTTATGGCTATTAATACAGTTTTAATTATATACTCTACCCATTTTTTATTTATTTAAGATACTAATAACATTCAATTTATTCTAAATTCATTTTTTGATTTTTTATGCCTTTTTCCCCTTTACAAATTTCCCTATTTGTTTGATTTCCCTAATTTTCCTTTTTTGATATACATAGTCTTTTATATAAAAAAATAAATTATAATGAAGAGCATAACTAAAAAAGAAAATTATGATAATTATTATTTTTTAAACTTCAAAATTATAGAAATAAAAAGAAACAAAAAAGGTACACATAATAAGTATTTTTTAAATGATTCAATACAGTTGAATCAGCGCCAGACAGTAATAAGTAAATATATTTTTAAAATACATTACTAAAAAATTAAGTAAAATTATAAATTAAAACAAAAACTCTCATAACCAAGTTTTGAAGGTTCGACCATTATTTTGAATATTGAAATACCGAACCAATGATTATCTTGGGCCATTCATAGAAAAAGTAACATAAAAAGTATGCAACCGTAATAAATAATTAAATAATAATATTAAATACATTTTATATATGAAACCTTTTATTTAAAATATATTTTTGAACTAAAAAATCAACATAAAAATTCAATTCTAAAGAATTTAAAAGTACTTATTAAGTGTTGATTATTTTCAATTTTAACTGATTTTATGTTTATCCACTAGTTTTCTAGGCTGTCTTGACCCTTTTTTATTCCGGTTCAACCGGATTTTCATAACAAAAGAATAAAACCACTTTAAATTCTATGTGAGAATTGTGTTTCAATTATGATCCATCAACATCATAATTCTAAATAAAAATATTTATTTCTTTTACTGAAATTTAACTATCTTAATTATTAATATTATTGAAAATCCTTTTAGATAAAGTTGTGTGATTAATCCTCCTGCCAAAAATATTTATTTCTTTTACTGAAATTTAACTATCTTAATTATTAATATTATTGAAAATCCTTTTAGATAAAGTTGTGTGATTAATCCTCCTGCCAACAATCCAATAGATGAAAGTATGAAACCATGCTGATTCATGTGCATCTTTTAGAATGATATGAGTAAAAGTTATCTAAGTCATAATCAACTTCAACTATCTATCCATTTCGGAAAGTTTGGGTAAAGAATTAAAAAAAATTAGAATTATAAAAAATAAAAAATCATTATTTCATTTTACAATATAAATTTATAAGAAAATTACACAATAGATAGATATTTAATTAGAAATTATAATAATTTCCTAGTGAAAACAATCCCCTATAAACTATCATATTAAAGTTACAATTTCTTGAAGGAATATTTGAAAAGTATATTTCATTAATAATATATTTAATTATCAATTCATAATTTCTTAGCTCCATATGCATTGATAGAGAAAATTGGTATTAAAAGTTGAGCTAAAAATTGTATAATATAAATATTAAAACTGATAATTCTCCTGCATTACACGTAAATCAAGCATAATGTGGTTATTTTAGCTTAATTTGAATCCTAAGAACATTGTTGTTGTTATATCCTAAAGTAGATTCAATATTTTCTATACTTTTTTATTAAGCATAAAATGTAGCATCCCCTTAATAGTTTTTAGAATTTAACTCGGGGTCGAACAAGATAGGAGTAATTTTTCTTTTCACGTTCTATACCCCGATAGCAAACCGTGGAAACACTAAGGCGATACCAAATATACTGACACAAAACACACGCATAAGAGATACAAAAATCATGTACGATGAAGGAAACAAATAAGAAAAGTACAAGGGCCCCAAAAACTAACATACCATAAGTTAGAAAGGCAAGAAAAAACCCAATTGGGGACCCCTCGTTCAAGCGAGATCAACTTGCTTAAACGAGCAAACATCCACATTAGATGTCGAGCTCTCACTCAAGCGAGTCTATCTTCTCTTGAGCGAAAATCACACAGAACCACATGGGCAGCGTGATGCCACTCCCTTAGGCGAGAAACAAACAAAGACCAGGTATGACATCTCACTTGGACGAGATTTAGCTCACTCAAGCGAAAATTCCCCAAAGGGCATTAGTTCTACCACTTAATATATTTTACTAACAAGTAATATTTTGTATGGAGCATTAGTTCTGATGGCTTGTAGTTGTAGAGGGGTAAATCCATTTTAAAAGTGTTTATGAATCATAAGCTGGTTCAACTTGAAAGGATGTCATGCCAACTCATGCTTCATATATGTTTTTGGATAAGGCCTCGTTATACAGCATGAAAACAATATGAAAGCTGGTGTTCCTTGAAAAGTCCCACTGTCAGTTTTTTCTAATGGGTATAGACAATAGCTTATAAAAGAGAAGAGGCTTGTCTACACTTTGACTGTTTTTAAATCCTTTGACTCAACGTTGTGTTTTTTGGTCAACATTTTATTAAGGAGTCAAAAAATAGAAGAACATTGTTAACCTCAACCTTAAGATTAAGGTAACATCCATCCTAATTTTACTTGAAAGTCATCTTGGATTTAAATAAATATCAAACCACTAAATCGAAGACAATATATCGAATTAAACCACAGTATCAACCTCGCAATAAAACTAAAACTCTAAACATGGTCATGAAAAGAACGTCGCGGCTACCCAAAATACAGTAAATGAAACACAATAAATACATACGCAATTACATTGAACTATCTATCTGTGATACCAGATAATCTTAATGCTAGCTAAATTGGCATGTTCTACTGAACAGATTACGGTGTCTACCACTCATACCATCGCAGCAGTAAAGCATTGCTCCAAAAGAATATCCACTATGATGGCACTGCAGAAAATGTAAAGGAGATCCCAAGTCAGAACACATGCTACGCGAAAAATCAAGATAAAAGTTCAAAAGCCCCAATGAAGATTGAAGAGAAAAAAGAATCCAAGGACAGTAAAAAAACATAAGATAAAAACTGGAAAAGAGTTTAACATAAAATAAAAGAGAAAAATACCACAATTTTAATGGAGACAGGAAAACTTTTGATAGTTCATTGTACTAAAAGTAAATTAATGCTTTTTTTGAAAGAAAAAAATGATGAATCCAGGGCAAACATTGATCTAGGTTTAACATCATGCTACAAAATGATATTCTAAATGAACTCAGACAACACAATGCATGCATTTTAGAAGAATAAGAATCTCATGAAAATTTTAAAAACCATAAAGTTCAGACTATATAAATTAACATAAAACACAAGTTTGAGTACACAAAACACCTGCAAATAATTTTGGATGCAGCACCTTGATGATGGGACAATTGACCTAGGGTTTTAAAATTTCATACCGATGCAAGAATCAAACCCTTGACACTTAATTGAGGGAGGATGAGTCTCTTTCGCTTAACCACTGGGTTCAATGGTTGAAATTTCGATAACATACAAGATGTTTAACAAATTTCTTAGTTTAGTTTCTTTATCTCAACTGTAATTTTCTAATCAAAGCTATTAGTGCAGTTTATCCTCTAAAGTCTGAACTATAATTCTTCTTTAGAGATCTAAATAAACCATTACAGGAACTTAAATCAATGGAGGAAGAATCACATACTGTAGGTAGAGGTATCAATCTGTTCAGGAAGCTGTTTTATATCCACCTCAAACCTTGACTGGACCTGAAAATCCCACCAAACACAAATCAAAAATCCTAGCAGATACCAACTTAAAGAATAAAAGTGCCAACAAAAGAAATCCCTACATTGTTGAGAACATCAACATCAGTAGAGCATGAAACAAATGTGATTGCAAGACCTTTGGTGCCAAATCTTCCAGCTCGGCCAACCTGCACAAAATCCCTCCAAAACATTGAATTGGCCTACTCTAAACTGGATTTTAGTGAAATGAAAAAAAAATGAGGTAACTTAAAAGTATACCCTGTGCAAGTATGTGTCCGCAGAATCAGGCATGTCATAATTTATAACAATGTTGACACGTTCAATGTCAATCCCTCTTCCAACCAAATCTGTGGCAACAAGAATCCTTGTGTGCCCTTCCTTGAAACCTTTATACCGCTTTAACCTACAAGTAAATGAAGATGATACATAAATGACAAAATCCACACAATCACTTCCTTTGCTGCAATGTGTAGATAACCGTGGGACCAAAACAAAAACAACCAAACACCAAATCAACTAACCAACTGATTTGAAGGGAAAATGAAGAAATCAAAGCACATTAAAAAAATGGAGGAATGGAGAGTACCACACTTTCTCAACACCTTCCTTTTTCATCCATATAGAAGAAAACTTGGTATTAACAGACTCATTATTTGACATCAAACAAGGTACAAAATTTACTATAGAAATCAGAAAAAATGGACAGATCCCTAATACCAGATGGAAACTTAGGAAATATAAATGTAAGAGAAAACAATGTCTTCGTCCAGTAGTTATATAGCTACCACACCCTTGACCATCAGATTGCCTGCATTCTTATTCCATTATATACACAACTGTTACCACCATCCTTCCCACATGCATGCCTCATAGATAAGCATGTGGTAAATTCCTCTCTTGCCTTTGTCCTTACCTAATTAACCTAACATAGCATAATAATTGAACAACTCCATTCAGCAATTCCAATAATTCTATCCATGATCTTGCAACTTAAACAGCAGCTTCTAAATACAGGATATTTCATTGTAAGTTGAAACTTGTAATCAAAATCCTGAAAACATAGCAATTTGGCACACTACTTTTCCCAGTACATTATAAAATAATCCTACAAGGAATAGAAAGTTATTCCAAAGGTACTAATTGTAATAAATAAATTCCAGCCTTCACAAAAATGTACTTTCATGATAACCTTCCCCAAGTCCAGCAAAATACCCTAATTTGTATAACGTCTTAAAAGAAAAGCCACTTCCTTCATTGTAATCCTTTTTCAGAACATTCTTCAGCAAAAAAGGAACAGCATATCAAGTATGTTTACATCCACTCCATAAAGCACTGATATCTCTAAAAAAATAAAAAATGTTACAAGTTTTAAAATAAACAACGAAACAAAACAAGACAAAAGAATTGATAAAGGATTTAGTGTCGGTTTGGTTAGCAGTTGGGGTAACGAGTTATAAAAATAGAAAAATTTAAAAGTTACTATTGATCTTCACGCCGTTAAGACAGTCAAAACTATGTTTGACCATAGGATCTATTTTTGGGTTGGTCAACCGGGAACCAAACGGACCCTTAATCATCAAAACATACCTTTCTTCCTGTGACATGCCAGAGTGAATACATATAGATGGAAAGTTGCACTCAACAAGCAATTTGTCCAGCTCGGCTGCTCTGCTAACACTTTTCACAAAGATAACAACTTGATTGAAGTCCAGCGCATCAAGAAGATCATTCAACTTTCGATTTTTTTCTTCCTCTTTCAATTTGATGTAGTGCTGCCATGTCAGTCATCAATGTAAGGCATACAGATCACACATTATATTGGGCTCGTTTGTTTAAACTTATTTTAAGAGATAAGTGCTTTTTTAATTAAAAAAACACTTATTTTAAATTTTGACGTGTTTGTTTAAAGTTTCAAAAATAAGCAGACAACTCTGATCTGCTTATTAAAAAAGTGATTATAAATTTTATAATCACTTTTTTAATAAGCTTAAGCAAACGGGCCCATTAAAGCACCAAATTAATGAAAAGAAATTTCAAAAAGCCTACCTGCACAAGTCCATGAAGGGTCAACTTGGCCTCATCATCAACATAAATTTCCATTGGCTGAAAGGAAGAAATTTCACAGTAAATCATATTAGGGTCCTTCCTCAATCTAATGGAACCCGCAACGAAATGAATGACGGATGCAAGTTCCTTGAATGACACTTCTTGTCCTTCTGTTTTGTCTCCTTGAAGAAACTTTAATCAAGCCAAGCAAGCCCTAGTGCTAACTGCTAATGAAACTCTTAACACTCACCCTAAGAAGACTGGCAGCAACAAACCCCAGAACACCCTAACAACCATCCCCTCCACTTCCCTCCACATTCCCCTAAAGAAATTAAAACCTAGCCTAACAAGCTCATGCTTGACACACACACACCCCATGTATTATAGACAAAACAAACTGCCAACATGAACCAAAAGTTCTAACCCTACAGCCTCCAGCCTAACACATCTCATTTAACCATCCAGGTATTTGGGTAAAAATTGTATGAATAAAAAGGCACCATACTATCAGAATAAAAAATTGATGATACCCGAGCATTCTAAATATCTAAAAACCTCTCAAGGAATGTGTACAGTATAAAAAGAGACTTCTAATTCAAGTAGTACTGGCCATGAGACATTACATCTTGCATAAATTTCTTGCATACTGGGCGAATTTCCTTGCTGAGTGTTGCAGAAAACATCATAACTTGCTTATCATGGGGAGTCATCTTGAAAATGTCTTGAACATCTTTCCTCATATCTGCAAGAGGCATAGTAGAAACAGTAATACTAATAACCAATTATGACTATATAATATTGAAAAACAAAAACTCAACTAAATGAAATTGAAACATACCAAGTGATTCCAGCATTTTGTCACATTCATCTAAAATGAAATGCCGAACATTCTTCAAAGAAAGTTCCTTATCCCTGGCCAATGCTAGTATTCTTCCAGGTGTTCCAACAACAACGTGAGGGCACTCATTCTTCAACAGATCCTTGTGAACTTTGATGTTGACCCCACCATAAAATACAGCAACCTTGAGATCAGGTAGGTAGGTGCTAAACCTCTCAAACTCATGGCATATCTGAATGGAAGAGATTGCATATCTTAGATCAGAACAACAACAACACCAAGTTCCATAACTTTCAAATGATGTATTGAGGCCCCTTGAATACCTGATATGCTAATTCTCTTGTATGACACAGAACAAGGGCAGAAACTTGACCAGGAACAGGATCAATCTGCTGCAAAGTCGACAGAACAAATACAGCAGTCTTTCCCATTCCAGATTTAGCTTGACAAATTACATCCATCCCAAGAATAGCTTGAGGAATGCACTCATGTTGCACTGATGATGAAGTAAACAAAACAGGGCCGAAGTAACCATGGGTAAGTAACATAAACCTTTTCTGAAGCTTTTAATTTCATTTGATAGCTTTACCATAGCATGTTATTTCTCCAAAACAAGATTGTGATACAAATATTACCTGCAAAATAAGTTTTTAACAAAGGTGTTAATTTCTCATCTATATAAATATCAACGTCCAAAAAAATTTAAAAATTACCCAAGATCCAGGGCACATTCATAATTAATTATAGGAGGTATATAGCAATAAAAGTGGCAAAACAAACACGAAGACAATGGTTAAACAATATAGGTATCACAGAGGAAAGAAGCCTGGAAACAACCTCCAAACAGGATTTTTAAAAATTACTATAGCTGCTCCCATACTGCTGTTACAGCAGGCTATTGATAGCTATAACAGCAGGGGCATAAAAAAGAGCACATGAGAATTATACAATACTGAGACATGTAAGATGTACTCATAGAACTATCTGTTATCTGCTATCAAACCCCTCGCCCTCTGGCCAAAAATAAAGGGAAAGGGGCGCAAACAATTTCTTTTTAGATTCAAACTTCAGTATATAATTGAAAACAATAATTCTAAAAACAATTACAACTTCAAAATCCCCAAAAAACATACAATAATGGCGGCCCAAGCCTACAACAACAACAACTATAAATAAGTTCTGGAGATAATTAGATGGTATGCCTTCAGAAGGATGCTCAAATCCGGAGTCGACAATAGCTCGTAGAAGCTCTGGCTTCAGAAGAAAGTCTCTGAATCCGGAACTGTGAATTCCAACATAGCCTCTGCATGAGAAAAAGTGATTGATTGCTAAGTATAATCATAGATTTATGTGTCGATATGATTCCAAGTGGTTATGAGTTAGAACACTGTGCTATGAAACTTTATAATTTCAATTTAGCAGACGAATCAGAAAGAAAAAGGTTGAAGTTACTTCTTGGTAGCTTCTCCGTTGACTTTAGCTCCGACAGAGTCAGGGGCCTTGTCCTCCTCCTCCTCGTAGTCGAGAAGCTCTTCCTCGTAGCCTTCGTCCTTTGTTTCTCCCATTATCTGCGAATCAGCGGGTCAATTAAATCACACAGTTGAAGAACTAATTATGAAAAATCAAACCAAGAAATTGAGCTAGGGTTTAGACCTCAGAAATGAAGGATCGGAGGTAAGGTTAGGGTTTGAAAAGAGTCTGCAAAGTAAATTTGTTAGATGTTGAGGAAAAGTAGCTCAGAGAGCGGAACCTCCACAACAACAAAGTATTGGGAACACAACTCCCTTTTATAGAGGAAAATGGCCGCCGCCACTATCCTTTCCTCATTTATCGTCTCTGCTTCCTTCCATATCAATTTCGTTATCCCAATCTCAATACAATACGTTTTGAATTAGACAAAAAATTGTTGCCTCAAAGGAATTTTAAATGTATCAAATGATGTAAAACAATAATATTAAACATTAAATATTTTTATTTTCTTATAACTGTTTTTTTAAACTGCTAATTCAATGGGACTAAGTATTCAATTTTGAAGATGAAGTCTTTTTTAAGGTGGATTTTAAAAATGAAGTTATGAAAATAATAAACTCTAAATGTTAATATTGATTTTAAATATTATTTAAAATAATTAAATTTGTTACATTTTTTTATTGATTAAATGTCAATTTAAATCAACCAAACAGATAAAGTTGAGTTATTTTCATTCAACTAATAAAAGTTTATTTAGCTTGATTGGCAAAACTAAAGTTTTGGAAAGTGTAATTTGTGTTCAGTATATTATTATGGAAGTCAATTGGTAAGTAGTAATTTATATTTGGTTATTAAAAGATTTAATAAACTTGGTTTAGGAAAATAGTATTTAGATAAAAAGTTACTAAAATTGGTAATGATTGAAATAAGTGACCATATTTATTGTAATTTAAATTTATATTTTTGGTAATTGCCACTATAAAAGAAAAGAAAATAAAAAAAACACAAAGTGCTAATCAATAACCTAAAAGTGGTAATCGATAACCACTTTAATCGATTACCACCATTTAATAATTAATTATAATGTCCAGAAATGAAACCATGTTGTCTCAAAGGAAGTGGGGTCACCCACATTGGAACATGTTAAACGGAGGTTCTTAAACTAGAGTATGTATAGCCAAACTTTGGAAACCTTGCAAACTGAATGAAGGTTGACACTTGAAGTAGAGGTGTCCACATTGTACCAAACAATCTCTTAATCAAGATTATAGTTTTGGGTTGAAAAAAATCAAAATTTATAAATAAAAAAATTTCGTAGTCTTAAAAATAAGATTAAATTGGCTGGTATTTTTAAAATGATGTTTTTGTTATTTAAAAAAAAACTTCTTAAATCCTTTAAAATAAATAAAAGATTCGTATATATAGTATTTACATACAATTATTATTATTGTTTTATTTATTATGAAAATTTCACTTTATAAAACATGTAATATTGATTGTTTTATATATTTTTTGCTTTAAATAGTTTATTTTTATTTATATTCTATGATATTAAAATATATTTTCATTGGATTCGACCACATTTCGATTATGGTTTAATCAATTAATCATAAACTATTTTCTTCACTGATTTAGTTAATTTTTTAAAACATTGATAAGAATTTATTTGTGTCAAGTTTCTCATGAGTTAGATTTTTATATTACAGACAGTCGACCATTTGAAGTTCATAAAGGACTTAATTCACCTCACAAGCTTACACGCTGAAATTCTCAACTTTTCCAAAATTTTTTATTTACCTTCTTCTAATTAGAAAATAAAAAAAGATAAGCTAAAAGTTAAAAATTATATTTTACAGAGTTATAAAACTCACTTTTTCGCTCTTTTGAACCCATTTTCATTTCTTTTTGAGGTATGTTCAGTTTGCAACAAAGTTTTTTAATTGAAATAATTATTTTGAAACCATTTCAAAATGTAAGGAATCAAATTGAGATTTAAAATATAGATAATAGATCAAACTTTGTTATTTGTTTATATCCAAGACAATAAGTTCCTTTTTCATATCTTTATTATGTCTTTTGAAAGTTAAGAATTTGAGTCTGTTTGAATTATAAAGTTTGAAAATTATTATATAAATTACTTTTATAATTAATATTTTATGTTACTTTATTGATACCAATGGTCATAACTAATTTGGATTATATTTTAGTTGAGTTATAATTTTAAAATTTGAATAAAAAATCAATTTGAAAATGTTATTTATGTATTTGTTGTTTAAAACAGAAGTTCCAAATAAAATCAATAAAACCAATCTAGACTACAGTTGTATGGTTTAGTTTTGTTTATATATACTTTATTTTAATTGAACCAAATCATAAATATTTTTGAAGAAATTTATTTTTTTCCTTCAAAACCACGCGCATCCCACCAACAGATGAGAATCCGCTACTTGGAAATCATTGCCATTGTCATGGTTGCACTTTTTTGTATTAGCTAAAACCAGAAAAGGGCCTTGTCTACTTCTATATCATTATTCGTCATACGTACCAAAATCACATGCAAATTAACGACCTTCATCAAGAGATTAGAACACCATACGCCTAAAATATTAGGATTAGCAACTGAGTCAAAAAAATGGGTCTGAATAGTCATAAAACACATTTGGATAAAACACATTGGGACTTCACATATATAGGCCTGATAAAAAACAAGCCTAATGGTGGCCAAGACAGGTTAACTCACCGGCTCCATTATTTAAATAAAAATATCAAAAACATCTTAGAAGTAGTTTTAATACCTTTTTTTAATATTTTTTAGAAATTTTTTTAAAAAAGCGTCGCGCAAAAAAAAACCATCGATAAAACTATTTAAAAAATCCAAAGTTAAAAATCAAAAAAATATTATTAAAAGAACAAGATATAACTTTCATTTTAATTTAAAATAATAAAAATATAAATTTTAATAAATAAAATATAAATATTTTTTACTTAGATAAGAATCTATCATACTGGCCCGCCCAATCAAAGTACTGACCCGCCAACAAGTTATGGCAGGATATCGACTAAAATATTTGTCATTCCCAGCAACTTTTTGACAAACCTATTTTTCCATCCCTAATTTCTACTTATATGTATATATAATATATAAAAAATGCAAATGAATTTGAATACATATACCCAATAATATATATATATATATATATATATATATATTAATTCAAATACATATCCAACTGCAAATCATTCTCTACTTTTTTTAATTTACTGCAAAATAATAAATTATTTTAAACTATCTTCATAAAATCACTTTACAACTAGACACATACAGAACAAATGCAATCATTATATCTATCTATATTTATTGGAAATCATTTCCAAAACACTCACTAGCACAAACAGCCTCTAATAATGTCATCTAATAAAAATAATGCGAACATAAGCGATGGTAAATCAGACACAGAACTGCAACAAGTTAAGAAACAAAATGGAAGACCATGGGAGAAAAGAGGGGAATGCTGGGTTTGAGAGAGATTCTTAAATTTTAAAAAGTAAAAATGGATAATATATACAGGTAAAACTGCTAAAAAATTGAGTCCGTAAATTGAAGATGAGCTAACTAAGGGATTGAAATATTTAAAATTAGATTTGGAGAAAGAAAAATCTAAACTAAAACATTGGTATCTACTAAAATGAGTAAGCACTAACACCTGCATGCATCGGGTGGAGCTTGGATTTAAATCTGGTCCGCTGCACGGAATGACCAACCTCGACCTCAATCCTCGTTTCTTTCACTAGGAAGGCATCTTCCATTTAACTAGATATTATAAACTAATAAATAGAAGAAGATAATATCGAATTCAACCAGAGTATCAACGTCGCAACTCAAAACATGGTCATGAAAACAGCGTAGCTGCCACACAAAACACAGTAAATACATGCGCCATAACACTGTCCTATATCTATGATACCACCACATAAATCTTCAATAGTAAATTGGCCTCGTCTGTAAAACAGACTCCGGCATCAGCATGGTTAAAACATTTTGCTCCCAAAAAATATCTATGATGGCACTGCAGAAAATGTAAAGTAGATCCAAGTCAGAACACAAGCTGCGTAAAATCACATTAAAAACCCAAAAGCTCTCAGACAGTAAAATAATGCACAATGTTTTCGGTAACTTCATAAAACATGTATACCAAATGCAATTGGAAACAATGAATCAATCTACGCATTTTAGGAGTAGAAATCTCATGGATATTTAAACATTCATAAATTTTGAACATAAAACAAGTCTGAGTAGACTCCACAAGACACCTACAAATGATTTTATTACACAGCACAGTAGTATACTACAGATCAAGTCCGGAAGCTAATTTGCCTGAACATATGCAAATGCAAAGTGAAGCAGGATTTTCAATAACCATTACAACCTTTTAGTGTCTACTGTCTATAATTAAATATGGAACGGGAAATTTTAAAAACATAATATTCATGACTGGAAGCACGTCCATAATAATAATCATAATGTCACAGTAAAATGTCATAGATATACAAAATAACTACTTAAGCTTCGTCTAAAAAACCAAAATAAAATATGTTAATTCCACATCCAGGAACTGAAATATTGTGTTCAACTGAAAACTATAAAGCCATGCCTCTTTTGCATCTTTATTACATAAAAGATTCAGTTATGGTGATGAATCACTTCCACAAAGTGATTAAAAATACAAATTGTGGTAATATCAGTATATTCACAAAACTTTAGAGTCATCAACATTATAAGAAACTGAAAATTAACTAAAATAATTTTTAAGCTTTAATTTGATATTATATTAAAATTATTTGTAATATAAAAAAAATAAAATTTCTACTTCTCTTCCATAAGCACAGAGCACAGAATTTCAGGACTGGAATCAATTCTGATTATGGTAGAACTCGAAAATTTTGAACTCTTACTCCGCCTAAAAAATCTAAATAAACCATTACATGAACTAAAATCAAACAAGGAAAATCACATACTGTAGGTAGAGGTATCAATCTGCTCAGGAAGCTGTTTTATATCCACCTCAAACCTTGACTGAACCTGAAAACCCACCAAAACACAATAAAAATACCACCCGATATAACATAATCACACTGAATGAAATACTGTTGACAATAGAAATTCCTACATTGTTGAGAACATCAACATCAGTAGAGCATGAAACAAATGTGATTGCAAGACCTTTAGTGCCAAATCTTCCAGCTCGGCCAACCTACAAAAAATCCTCCAAAACATCAAATCAGCCACCCTATACTGGAATTTTGGTGAAATAAAATCTGATGGAAACCTTAAATGTATACCCTGTGCAAGTACGTGTCTGCAGAATCAGGCATGTCATAGTTTATAACAATGTTGACACGTTCAATATCAATCCCTCTTCCAACCAAATCTGTGGCAACGAGTATCCTGGTATGCCCTTCCTTGAAACCTTTGTAACGCTTTAACCTACAAGTAAATGAAAATTATACATACATAACAATTTCACAACCAATTCCTTTGCTGCAATGTGTATAAAACAGTGAGACCAGAACAAAATAACCAAGTGGAAAATAAATTAATAAACCAGCGAGAATGGAAACATTAAGAAATCAAAGAACGTTCTTAGCAAACTATGAAAATAGAGAACAATGAGAGGAATGGAGAATGACAGGCTTTCTCAACAACTTCCTTACTCATCCATACAAAAGAAAATTCAACATAGACAGATTCATTATTTGGGCATCAGACAAGTAAACTTAGATGAATCTAGATGAAAAAGAATATGCTATGGATATTGGTATTGGTTGACAATGGTAATACAAGTCATGATGCTATTGGATAATAAGTTGTGAAACTATCTAGTATCATGGTGGGCTACATCATAAACCCTTATAATACAATAATTGAACAAATCCATGCAGCCACTCCAATAACTTTGCATTCACGAACTCCCTACTACCAAAATTGCCAAGTTCTAAAATAAAGGCAATTTCATTAGAAGTTGAAACTTATTTTAAAAATCTCATTCGTATGTGCTAAACCAATAAATCTAATCTACTGAAAAGTAATATACCAGACCTGAAGCAAGTTGACTGTTAAAAGCCAAAATACAGACAAGGACTGGGTCAAGAGAACTATGATAGAGGATTGTATAACAATCAAGCTCTTCATAATATGATATAGGAACACAATGTATGGCAAAAGGGAGCACTGCCTGATGTGTCACTTTGTGTGAATCCTGCCCAACAACTACTTCCTAAAACAACTCAATCATGACCCCTTTCTTAGGCAATACACCTTTTCATTCTACTAACTCTATTTCTCATTCTGTTATAACAGAATTCTTGTGATAAAGTCTTACCTACTGACATGAGATCACTACCATCTTCTATTCCTTCTAGAATAGACCAGATTCACAGCAGATCTAACAGATACTAGGTTAAATGCTACATTTAGCCGCTTTAAGAAAAAGCAATGACACCTTTTCTTCACCAATACTGTTAAATTGGACTTATAGTATTAGTGCAAGATAAAGATCAACACTCCACTCACAATATCCACATACAATCTGACAAATTTGCACACTACTTTATCAAGTCCATTCTACTATAATCCTAATACAAGGTATAGAAATTTGTCCCACATGAATTAATTGTAATAAAAAACAACTAAATTCTAGCCTTGACACAGTACAATTCATAATAACCTAGGAAGCCCAGATACGTGAAAATAGGCCGTGTGCAGTATTAAATACCAATATTCGACCAATACATCTTGATACATTTTCGAGAAGTATCGTGATTTATTTTATTTTTTATTTCTAAAAAATTATGGATATGTCTTCGACGCTTCTTGGATACACCTTTAATCTTGAGCGATAATGCTAAGAGACCAGACACATGCTGTGAACCACTTGCAGGGGGGAGGGCATGTGTCCTATGAGAGAGAGAGATTCACGAGGTACTTGCTTGAGATCGTGACTTTATGTGCGCCATCACACGGTTGTGCCACTGGTGATGAGAGAGCTACACTTGGTCATGCTGCAGTGTGCACAGAAGGAGGTGCACCATCCTCCTTTGTTGTTTCCTTCCACATCCCTGGCAACAACCTCTCCTTGTGCTCTCCATGTCTTCGTTTGGAGCAGAGCAAGTTTTATTCTTAAATCCCTTTCCACCGATAGATTTGCTAAAAACCCAATAATAATTTTCAGTATGTTATGTATATATATAAAGCAGAGTTACCAAACGATAGTTTTGTTGAATTTACTATGGTTGATGTAGATGACCATTTTCTTAAAACTGTTTTTTATATAATGAGGCAACAGTACCCAGGGGTAGCAGGGGTCACATGTGCTTGCATTTCTTACATATTTGTCTAGACTACATGTTGTAGCCTTATAAGTAAGTAGACATTTCAGGTATTCAAAATTATATATCTTGAAGCATAATTTTTTTATTGAATTCTTTTTGAAATATTTTATAAAAACATGTGGAGCAAAGAATTGGTTATTTGCTATTAATGGAGCTCAAATTACTTTGTTATCATATATTTAAAATATGTATCTTTTTTGTTAAATTTTTATGGATGTATCTAAGCTTGCAACAAATAACCTTTCCCCTAGGCCAATACAATACAATACACACTACCCTGTATCTGTTTTACCCTCTTAGAAAAAGCCATTTCCTTCAATATGTTCATTATAATAACATTCTTCAGCAAAAATCAACAGTATATCAACTATCATTACATCCACTCCATAAACCATTGAAGTTAGTATAGTATGAATTGTGATACAAAACACTTAGATACCTAAACAATGCATAGCGTATTTATAATGTTCATGAATTGTATCCTGATTTGATTTGATAACCATGCCATAAACCACACAATAAGCACACAATTTCTCCAATAGAAGTCAAAATCAATAACATGTTGAAAAGCAAGAGAAAACCAAAAAACAATTAATAAAAGATTAGATCATCAAATCAATTAATCAAACATGAATTGAAAGAGTTGCTCAGCATCTATTGATGCTATATAGAACAAACCTTTCTTCCTGTGACATGCCAGAGTGAATACATATAGATGGAAAGTTGCACTCAACAAGCAATTTGTCCAGCTCGGCTGCTCTGCTAACACTTTTCACAAAGATAACAACTTGATTGAAGTCCAGCGCATCCAGAAGATCATTTAATTTGCGATTTTTCTCTTCCTCTTTCAATTTGATATAGTGCTGCCATGTCAGTAATATATGTAAGACATACATATCACACTAATTTAGAACAACAAAATAATAATTGAAAGAAATTGCAAAAGGCAGCCTACCTGCACAAGTCCATGAAGGGTCAACTTGGCCTCATCATCAACATAAATTTCCATCGGCTGAAAGGAAGAAATTTCACAGTAAATCATATTAGGATCCTTCCTCAAAGTTAATGGAACCCACAACGAAATGAATGATGGATGCAGATCCCTTGAATGACATTTCTTGTCCATTTGTTTCGTCTCCTTGCAGAAACATTTTTTTAGTCACACCAAGCAAGGGCCAGAACTGATGAAACTCAACACTCACCCTATGAAAACTGGTAGCAACAAGACCCAGTATACCCTTAAAACATTCCCCCTCCCCCCACTGAAGAAAATTAATACCCAACATAGTGAGCCCATGCTTGACACACACACCATGTATTAGACACAAAACAAACTTTCCAACCCAAACAAAAAGAGAGAAGACAAAGTACATACTGCCAGAGTCAGGCCCATCACTAAAACATCCCATCCAAAACATTTAGCCCAAGGCTACAGCCACCAGCCCACCACATGTCATCTCACCATCAAGGTATTGGAGTAAAAATTATCAAAAAAAAGACACCATACTGTCAGAAGAAAAAAATGATGAAACCAGAGCATTCTAAATATCTATAAAACTCTCAAGGAATGTGAGCAGTATGAAAAACAGACTTCTAATTCAAGTAGTACTGGCCACGAGACATTACATCTTGCATAAATTTCTTGCATACTGGGCGAATTTCCTTGCTGAGTGTTGCAGAAAACATCATAACTTGCTTATCATGGGGAGTCATCTTGAAAATGTCTTGAACATCTTTCCTCATATCTGCAAGAGGCATAGTAGAAACATTGATAAATGACTATAATTTTGAAACAAAAACTCAACTAAATGAAATTGAAACATACCAAGTGATTCCAGCATTTTGTCACATTCATCTAAAATGAAATGCCGAACATTCTTCAAAGAAAGGTCCTTATCCCTAGCCAATGCTAGTATTCTTCCAGGCGTTCCGACAACAATGTGAGGGCACTCATTCTTCAACAGATCCTTGTGAACTTTGATGCTGACCCCACCATAAAATACAGCAACCTTGAGATCAGGTAAGTAGGTGCTAAACCTCTCAAACTCATGGCATATCTGAATGGAAGAGATTGCACATTTTCTGTAAGAACACAGAACAACCACAACAAGTTTAATTTTTAAACGATGTATTGAGAGCCCCCTAGAATACCTGGTACGCTAATTCTCTTGTATGACACAGAACAAGCGCAGAAACTTGACCAGGAACAGGATCAATCTGCTGCAAAGTTGAGAGAACAAAGACAGCAGTCTTTCCCATTCCAGATTTAGCTTGACAAATTACATCCATCCCAAGAATAGCTTGAGGAATACACTCATGTTGCACTGATGATGAAGTAAACAAAACAGGGCCGAAGTAATCGTGGGTAAGTAACAAAAACCTTTTCTGAAGCTTTTAATTTGATTTGATAGCTTTACCAAAGCATGTTAGTTCTCCAAAACAAGATTGTTATACAAATATTACCTGCAAAGCAAGTATTTAAAGAAAGGTGTTAATTTGAGTCAACTTCACATTCCCATTAACAGTAAAATAACCTCAGGTAGCAAAGTGTAGCAGCATACAAAAGCACACAATTGTGGTGCATTGCAGGATGGCCGCTAATTAGAATTTTATTGTAAGTAAATAATTTACACTGTATGCATATAAATGTTCAAAAAATTAAAAACTACTAAAAAATTCCAGGACACATTGATAATTACTTATAAGAAGGAATTGGTCAAAACTCTTAAGCAGACCATAAAGGTAAATAGCAATAAAAGTCAGGGAACAAACACAACAGTATTGATCAAACACTGTGGATGTCGCACAGGATAGAAACATAGGAAACTACATCCAGTTAGCTATTTGTTTTTAAAAGGAAATTAGAAGAAGGGAGAGAAATAATAATGTTACCCATAAACAAATGAGAACAAAAATGGATTTTTTTTAATTAACTCTAGCTGCTCCTATAACGATGCTATAGCAAACTATTGATAACCCAAATACAATGGGCATCGAACCAAAAAACTCACTTAGAATGATATAATACTGATGCATGAACATGTATTTGTTGACTATATCTGTTATCCCTTCCCAACAGAGAGAGAGAGAGAGAGAGAGTGAAAATCTAAGGAAAATAAAGGGCGTCTAGCAACTACCCTTTAGATTTCAAAACAACAAATCTAAAAACCACTAAAACTTCAAAATGCCCGAAAATCATCACAATAAATGAAGCCCAAGCCTGTAACAACAACAACTATAAATAAATTATGGAGATAATTAGATGTATGCCTTCAGAAGGATGCTCAAATCCGGAGTCGACAATAGCCCGCAGAAGCTCTGGCTTCAGAAGAAAGTCTCTGAATCCGGAACTGTGAATTCCGACATAGCCCCTGCATGAGAAAAAGAGGTTGATTGCTAAGAATAATCATAGATTTATGTGCCGATATGATTCCAAGTGATTATGAGTTAGAACACTCGTGCTATGAAACTTCATAATTTCAATTTAGCAGACGAATCAGAAAGAAAAAGGTTGAAGTTACTTCTTAGTAGCTTCTCCGTTGACTTTAGCTCCGATAGAGTCAGGGGCCTTGTCTTCTTCCTCCTCATAGTCGAGAAGCTCTTCCTCGTAGCCTTCGTCCTTTGTTTCTCCCATTATCTGCGAATCACCGTGTCAATTAAATCACACCATTGAACAAATAATTATGAAAAATCAAACCAATAAATTGAGCTAGGGTTTAGAAATGAGAAAGTGAAGAGTATTATAGAGTTACAGAAGAAGAGGAGAATATATACCTGCGAAATGAAGGGCATATGAAGGAAATTGAGGATTGAGGATTTGGGGATGAGAAGGTTAGGGTTCCAAAGGAGAGTCTGCAAAGTAAATTTGTTAGATGAAAAACAATTTGGGGACGCCGGTGAGAATAGGGTTAGGGAATTCGATGCCCTTTTATAGAAAACCGCCACCTCTATCCTTTCCATATCATTGGAGTTTGAATTTACTTGCTTTTTTTAATAACAAAAATATCTACACTTCAATATTATTTTATTTAGTTGAATAATCAAATGTATACGATAATTACATTTTCCTTAAAAACACTTTTATCGTTGTTTTATGTATATGAAACATTTAAATTTATATTTTGAAATTTATACTATAGAATTATTGATAATTATGAGTATAACATTTTTATTATATCATATACTTTAATTTTGACTTTTTTTGGTAACTGTAATTTATTGTCCAATAACTCCTTATGAATTCTATTATAACATAAACATGCATTAATTATTGATTTCTTGTAAAATTTATAAATTAACAACTGACATTTGTTTATTCAATATATATATATATATATAATATCATTACTTTGTTTTATATTCAAAAATTTATTACTATGACTTCGATATGATTTTACTTCTACTTCATTTTTAATGGTAATTTATAATTTTTATTAAAAATTATTGTAATATAAGTATTTGTGTGGTTAAATTGAAAGTAATTGTGACATAACATTATTTATAGATATTTTAAGAAAGATATTATAGGTAAAGCATGGTTACAAAAAAGGCTTTAGGAGCTAGTGAACGAACAGGCTAGAAAGCATTTGGATAGCATTTCGAGTATTTAAATCGATGATTTCAGGTACGGGGTATTATATATTTTAAATGCATAAGTTGGAAATAGAATAGGGGATAGTTTGATATTTAATTGAATTAGTGTTGTGATTATGTTTGTTCTTGGTATGTGATGATTGTGTGATTATCTCATATTGTGTTTGATTCCAATATTGTGATGATCAATGAAATGATGTAAATATATGATGATGATTTTAGTGTGGTTATTGTTCCTATGCGTTTGATAGTATGATGCCTTGATAATGACAAACAACTCAATATGTTTGTTATGCTTTGATTGAATTGAAATAGTGTGATATATCATGTAATGATATTGTTGACAAGCTAGGATAGCTTAACTCATGATGAAAGTGTTTGAAGTTTGTGCATAGCATCTACACATGAGGGCATACATGATTACGGGGAGCCTGTGATGTCGGCCCATATGGGAGGGCTTAGACGTTGTAGTGGTTTCTTTGGACTCCACATAAATCTTTGAGCGGGACTCAAGGTTAGCCTGCAATACTACCGTTATCATTGGGAGTGACTATGTTGCGTGAGTGGACAAACGGTTTGGTACCTATAAAACGGTTAAATTAGCTGGGAGCTAATATATATTGTTGTATATCGATATCCCATCATTAGAGACAGATCTGCATGCATTGCATTATAGTTACGAGGCAACCATTGTGACGTTGATATGCTATAGGACAACTGTTGATGTGCATTAAAAACTACGGGGCAGCCATTATGATCATGAGAAGCTTATAGATAGCTATTGAGGATGATTGATATTGTGATGGTATGAATGTTTGTTCATATGTTAGATTAAATGACAATAATGATGTGATGAACTGAATTAATTACATATGATGTGGGATGTCAATTTTGGTTATGTATTTGTCATTTAATATATATATATATATATATATATATATATATATATACTCACTGTAAATATACTCACTGTAACACCCTCTCTTACACCTTAATAAAATATATAAAAATTTGTAATTTTTTTTTAAAAATATATGATTGTTAAAAAAAAACTATCGGAATAAACTACATACATTATTTCTGAAATACCTCATAAATATTATTAAAACTTTATAAAGTATTTGTACATTCATCCGAAGAAAATAAACATTAAACATTATAAGAAAGAGAGGAAACTTCATGGCCCAGAAACAGTTACTTATTAACATTATTTATTCATTGGACCACGGTATTCATACCGAGCTCCTTTTCTAGAACGTGCTATAGTTACTGCCGATATTCTTCAATTCTTCCCTTTGAACCATCAATTTAGAATATATGAAACAAAAACACGGAGAAAGGAGTAAGAAACATAATATAATATTCTCGATTAAGACATAAGCAACAAAGGGTTTTCACAAACCAATACATAATAATATCAATTACAATCACATACACAATCAATTATGAATGCATGAATGTTATGCAATATCTTCATCATAACTTACCTATATATGTGGGCCCTTAAATTTTAATTTACACTGGGCCAACCAGGAGTTTACACTGTTTCATAAGTCCGGATAATAATAATATGAACAGCTCAACTGGCATGGAAACACTTAGAGACTAGTCAGATTGAGAAAGTTTTTATTGTGAAAGTACCCGACACTAGGGAGCTACCCCAGGTCCCCTGAAGCACCTTTCACACCCTCTCATCCCAAGGCTCGTAATTAAGCCTCCTCTAATGTATCCTCGGTTTCTATAATCTGTCCCCAAACAATATCATTTTATTTCACTTCAATGATTCATGATGCATGAACTACTCGCGTATTTAGTTAGTTAAGGCTTTTAGAAACTCAACTATTAAATCCCTTAAAGGTTTACAATATCATTTCAATAAACTGTACATTTTCTCAATTCTCTGAATTTCTGTCCCACAGAAATAAATTTGGTACAGTTTTCGAATCTCACTGAAATTTGAGTTTCTAAGCCTTAAATATCTAAAAAAAAATTCATAATAAATCTTAACAAGATCAAATTCTCAATTATTTTCAAACATCTTTAGTTATTAAGTTGGAAAAATAAAATAATTTTATTTTAAAAATTTTATTTTATTAAAAGAGAATAATCTTTAAATCATTAACCGTAAATACTTAAAATTACAAAATTTTTTCTTTAATTCAAAATTTAATTATCTCAATTTGTTATAAATTAATTTTCATAAAATGTCTACTTTCTAAAATAAATACTATTTTTTATTCTAAATATAAAAGTAATTTCTAAGAAGAAATGAAAGATAATAAAAATTTAAAGAGTAAGGTAAGAAATTCTTACTGAATTTTAGCTTTCCGTCATGCTCGCTATATGCTCAAACTCCACATTACAATATCATCAATCAAATATTATCAATCACAGTTAAACATCATCAATCACAAATATAATCAATCATAATCAAATCAATCAAATTAAATATCATTAATACATATCATAATACAAAATTTAATGATTATTAATATAGTTGATTTTTTTTAGTTCCTTTTGTCCATTCCTAGCATAGGTATATGTAAGTCCATATAATCCAGTCCTTGCATAGGTATTGTTTAGTTCATATGGGTCATAATGGTCCAAGTCCTTGCATAGGTATAGTCCAGTCCATATAAGTCATAATGGTCCAAGTCCTTGCATAGGTATGTTAGAGTTAGTTAAACCGGATATTTAATTTAAAATTTTTTAAAAATTTTAAGTTAAAAAGTTAATATTTTAAAATAATAATATTATTAAATTTAAAAGGAGTAGGGGACTCCTCCCATTATTCTTATGTATTTTCATATTATACTCTTATCTCACTCCCCCTTACCTTGAGTTGTTACCAAAAGAGAGTTTGCTTTGCGCCTCCGATTTCTAGAAATATTAATACTAATCTTATTTCAGTATAGGCATAAGATGAGGATTAAGATTACTACTTAAAACAGAAATGGTAATTTTTAATAGTAAATAATGAATAGTGAATAGTGAATAGTAAAACGTGAATAGTAACAGTAAATAGTAAATCGTGAATAGTAACAGTAAATAGTAAACCATGAATAGTAACGGTAAATAGTAAATTGTGAATAGTAACGGTAAATAGTAAAAAGTGAATAGTAAAGATAAATAGTAATAGTAAATAGTAATTTACTATTTGAACAGTAATTTACTATTGAAATAGTGTTTTACTATGCAGAATAGTAACTTAAAATAATATTATTTCTAGTATAATAACAGATTTCTAAAAACGATATGAAAATAACTCAAAAAATATAAAAGAGAAGTAGTCTTACCTTAGGATTTTAGCAGAACCTTCTCCCAAAAAATTTTACTTCTCTCTCTCACTTCCACCACTATCTCACTAGCACTACTATATTAAGAAAACTTAATCTGAAATTGTGAATTCTAAAGAAGAAATCCTTCGGTATTTATAGGAAAAAAATTTACTATGCATTCCATTATTTTAATATAAAAGTACTATGTATTTTTGAATTTTTTATTCCTGGTTACTGTGCATCTTTTGAAAATTTCATACATGCACAGTATTTTGCATAGTAACCGTCGGCAAAATTATTAAGTCAAATAGTAAGCCTTCACTCGGTATATTTTAAATATTCAAAATGAGTCCTTTTGAAATTTAGCGATATTATATCAGTCCTCACTAATTTTATAACAAGTAATATAAAGCTGAAATTTTAAAAATCTAAAATTTTCTGTTAATAAAAATTTATTGATACGTTTCCAATTTTTTAACGATTAGAAAAAATCAAGATTTTTCTCAAACCGATAATTTTTAGATAAGTCTACTTGAAACGGATTTTAGAAAATTTTCTTATCATTTCAATTCACTTTCTTATAAATATTTTTAATTTAAGTCACTTATATGAATTTAAAATTATTTAAAAATATTATTTTATTAAAAAAATTCCAAATTTTCAAAAAAATTCCAAAAAATCATAAATAATACGTAGATTAAAAAGTTCTAAAGAATCATAATTTAATTCCTTCAAAATTTCAATATAAAAATAAAAATATGGGTGTTACACTCACCCTCTACACCAATTTTTATCTTGCAGTGAACTTAGACCGCAATGATAATTGTTGAAAACTAGAGAAGCTAGTGGTAGATGAACCCTAGTATGGATTCACTTGTATATATATGACCATTGTATAGCATTTTGTTGTCATAGCCTTGGCTGGCTCGTTTTGGATACTACAAATACATGTACATAATTGACACACGTAACTGATGACCTTACTAGAGGTTTATAGCTGATTTTGATATAATTTTGTTAATGGTGATGATATATTTGCATATGTGAATGAATTAAGATGCTTATGCCCGGGAACTGTGGATTGATGATGAAATGAAATGAGATTGCATTATGGACAGGGAATTGTGTTTTTTACATTGCATGTGAAATGTTGAAATTGCTAGAAATGTGTTGGTGCCACTATAACTAATGGATGTGAGGTTGTGCCATTGTAAATTATGCATAATTAGGAACAGGATAGGTTAAAATGGGATCCGTGAGGTTCTGGAACCTCTCAATGGGTTTAGTAGCTCTATATAGTGTAACATCCTAAATTTGAAAATAATTCATTAAGGTCGGTGGAGTTTCTTTTTAATTAAAAAGTGCCAAACATCCGTTATCAGTGAAGATTTTTCGAGTCTGATTTCGGATGAGTGGAACGTTCCCGAGTGAATCATGTTTGAGATAAGACTTTCCGAGTGAAGAAAGGGATTTGATTTCGAGTAAAATCTTTCTGAGTGAGAGAACTACTTCTGAGTGAAGTAAAGTTAAGATATTTCTGAGTGAAGAGAAATTGTGTCCGAGTGAGACAATTTTGAGTGAGGCAAATCCGAGTGAAACATTTTTAAATGGGTCGTTTCCGAGAGAAGTACTTCTGAGCGAAGAAAAGCTTGATTTCGAATAAGTACTTCTCGGGCCAAGATATTTCTGAGTAGTGAATTTCCGAGTGGGGTATCTCCGAGTTGAGTGCAACTTTCCTAAGTAGGATATCTCCGAGTGAGACATTTCCAAGTAGGTTGACACCAAGTGAGATATTTTCAATTCCCGTGTGGTATGGCACCGATTGAGATATATCGAGTGAGTCTTTCCAGGGGAAGTACTTCTGGACAGAGAAAGACTTTAACTTTAACGAGTACGTTTCTGAGTGAATAGTTCCCAGAGGAAGTAAATATCCGAGTGGTGAACCCTTTTATTCAATTCGTGCTCGGGTGTCTTAAAGATCGTCTAGAGCTTGTGTTCAGGCCATATCCAAAGTTGTCAAGAAATTGTGCTCGGGTTCATCTTCGAGATTGTCTTCGACTCTGAGTGATATTCCCAAGTGGAAAGATTTCCGAAAGAGGATTGAACTTCGACTCCGAATGATTCTTTCGATTATAAGACTTTTGAGTGACGCACTTCCGAGAGAAATATTTTTGAGTGAAAAAAAAAGCTTTGACTCGGGCAGAGATATATCCGAGTGGGATATTTCTGAATGAGGTATCTCTGGGTGAGACATTTCTGAGTGGGTCACTTCCGAGGAAAGAACAACTATAACTGAGTGTTTCAAACAGAAACATTTCCGAGTGAATTCCTTCCGAGTGAAACAATTCTGAGCGAAAAGAGACTCTGATGAATCCTTCTCGGAAAGAGATATTCCCGAGTACTTTCAATTTAATCTTTTTACCATGTTAGAGTCGAAATTTGGAAATATGGTCAACTACAAAGTTATTCCTCGTTGTCTTAGCTTTCCAACAAGACCAAATTCATTAAAATCCATTAAGATATGAGAGAGATATGCCAAAATATCTAAACAATGTCAGAACTAATATTTACTTCAATCATCAAGGGTCTTCCACGTCGTTCTATTCTTCTAAATTCTAGTAGATTCTCTTGTCTTTTTCTAAGTATGGGACCCTCTCTATTGTCCTATTCTCTTTTCTTTTATTATCTTGTTTCTTCCTTATCTCTTAAGATATATACATCAGCACTTCCTCACTTCGTGGACGCCTTTTCGTTTAACAATTTCTGTAAACCCCATCGTTGGATTGGTTTGAAATTTTGAGAGTGGAAAGTGTTGGTGTATGCACTATGAGCTTTTATGCTTTTTCATTTGTATCATTTTTTCTGCTTATCAATAAAATAAATATTTCAGTTTAAAATTGTTTTAAAACGTATTTATCCTTGGAGTAATAGGTCATATAAAAATTATTCCTAAAATGTCCCTAGTCAAGTATTTACATGGGGACATGTAAATACACTGAGACTAGTGTGTGAGTGTACTGATGACCTGATCTCACAGATCATAGATATAGATAATATCAAGTCTTCACACGGGTACACATTAAGAGTAATGATGTACTGGACAGACCCACCATGAGAACGTTGCATAGATCGTTACATGATTGTCATAAACGATTCTCAATGTGATAATGGTATATGTAGTCCTTCGACCTGAAGTCACTACGATTCCTACATAAGGAGTTTATTGTTTTAATACAATTAAACGTCTTCTGTAACAAGAGGACTATAAAGGTTGTGATTAGACAATGAACAAATTATACAGAGGGATGTGAGTGATGTAGATGGGATTTGTCTCTCCTATGTGACAGGAGTGATATCTATAGGCCACTTGATGGAGTAAGACTAAGAAAACGTATGGCCATGCTAGAAAGAATGAATATTAGATATTTATTCGGATTCAGTCTACTCCGGTATCAAGTAAAATAAATTGGGCCGTACAAGGATGACGCGACCATGCCTTGGGCCCAATTAGGATATCGTGACAAAAGGAACAAACATATTAAATGATTATCACTTATAGGTTATGTTGATAATATTCGAACATAATGATGCATTGCTAGATGCCGCTCTTATTTTATATTAATAATAAAATAATTTATTATTAATATGACCGAGTATTTTACCTGTAGGGTCACACACATAGAGTAAGCCCATCAGAAAATGTTGTCTTATTTTAGTTGGACTAAAATAAAGCTATTGGGCCTAACTCATTTGGAAAGAGTAAGGAGCCCATTTTTAGAGAGAACAAATTAGGTCAAACCTAAGCCTATAAATAGAGCATAGGATGCTCATAGGCCGTTCACTCAAGTGAGACACAAATTCGCAAAAGTTGCAGGAGCTACACGCCGTCAAACTAGCAGTTGGCAAGTGTTGCGATTCTGGTGGGAGTGCTCGTGTGGACTCCTAAAGGACGAGGCTACGACTGTTTCGATGTTCTTCAAGAGGTAATCCAAAACGATTTTTGTGTTTGTTTTGTGCTTTGAAACACGGAACCTTGCAAATCCTTTGGAATCCCTTTTTTTTCCGCTGCTCATGTTTAGGGATTTCCTAACAGTGGTATCAGAGCCAGGTTGCAAGAACCGTGTTTTGGGCATTTTTTTCTGTTTTATGATGATATGTTTTCGTTTGCAAGAGCTTTTGGAAAATATGATTTGCGAAATCGTTTCTTGTTTAAAGCTTTGCATTTTTGTTTTGCGAAAATGTTTTGTGAAACTAGGATTCGAAAATAAACATGCATGATTATGTTGCTATTTTGAGTTATCGCATATGATGCATATATTACAATGATTAATCATGTATATGGTATGACCTCTTTTTTGGCATGATACATATAATTTTGAGTTATTCTTTGTAAATTGTATATAATGCATGTTATAGAGTTTCTCAATTTTAGTATGTATGTTGTTGCCGTTTAAATTTGTATGATGTATAAGTTTATGCAATTTTTGTATTTGATATGTGTTTTACTCATATGATATTCATCGTACAAATTATGAATCAATTGAGTTGATCTTCAAACATGAATGGTTCATGTTATGGGGCGTTAAGTGATAAGGTTTAAGTGTTAAACCATGGCCGTTCCTTAATCTAGGGTTCAAGAGTTGAAACCTAGACGGCCGTCATGAAAGGCATTGCATGTTAGCATTAGCGCAAATTGAATTCTAGGTTTTGAAACCCTAGACGGCGTTGCCTACATGTGCCTTGACGGCTGCGTTGTGAAGTGTTCGCAACAAGGAATTAGGGTTTCAAAGTGGTTGAAACCCTAGCCGAAATTTTAGAGCTGTTAATGGTCAAGGGACGTTCTGGCTAGGAAAGACTTGGTACTTAAGCGGTCATACCGGACCCACCTCTCTTTCCTGGGAACCAACTTGACTACAGTACTAATTTTTCGGGTTGGGGCGCTGCCCCGCACCCCGCAAGGGGCGGCCCCCTCTTGACCCCCGTACATTCTCTGCGTAGCGCCTTATTACCGACCCCATGTGTTTAATTACCCGTTTTAAAATTAATTACTCTTTTAATGCTTTTAAATGGGTTATAATCAATTAATTAACTCGTTGCATGGTGAATGGTTATGGTCTTAGTTATTTTATTTAAATACAGCCTGCGTGCTGTGCCTCTCTCTATTCTGTTGTATTTCTCTTCTCAACCCTTCACTCGTATATAAAGTGAGTTTCTATTTAATCATGTAATCTTGATCGGGCCAACAAAGTAGAGACTTAGAAGAAAACCAAGGAGTGGTGACTCTAAGAGGATGATGGATTCAAGAAGTAGGACTTCATGAAGCCATGGCAATATAGTTCCTCTATGTTTATTTATTTATTTATTTTTCTTCTAGGAAGACCATAACCATCTCACAATTTCGTTTGCATGCTTTGGGGATAATTTTATTAAGTTAAAGCGTTTAACAAAGACGGTAATTTTAAAATAAATTAAAATCCCTCAAAATAATATTAAGTTATAAACGTCTTCCAATAAGTACACTCGTCAACACTAATGTCAATAAATAGTGGGTCTGCCAAAGCAGGGCACTATTATTTATATTAGTAAGGCGCAATGGGATAATGGTAATATCCAAACTGTTTTATTGGGCTTTAACTTAACTAAGTTTTCAATTGGATTGAATATAACTTAGAGGCGTAAACATTGGGCTAAATATTTATAAGATGAATAATTAGTAATGGTTACTTAACCCAATGACTAAGAGTTGTATAAAGATACAATTGGAAAAAGTTTCCTACCTAAATAACCAAGTATTAGGTGATCAGCCAAAGCTGACTTAACACTTGGCAAAATATGGATCTTAGCCCACTAGAAAATCTTCCAACGGGATTTTCTGATTCGTGGAGGGTATTTTGTTTTGAATCAAAATAGTGGGAGACATATTTAATTTAAATGACCATAATTTAAATATGTTTTGAAAATGATACTTACTACATATTTTCTATTTTAGATAACCATGACGTCAAACACACCTTCGAACCTTTTGTTGCGATCAATCCTAGACAAAGAAAAATTGTCTGGTTCTAACTTCCTTGATTGGTATAGAAACTTGAGGATTGTCCTCAAACAAGAGAAAAAGCAGTATGTCTTGGAAAGTCCAGTTCCGGAACCACCCGCTGTAAACGCCTCTAAAGCTGACAAGGATGCTTATAAAAAGCATCAGGATGATGCTTTAGATGTCCAATGCCTTATGTTGGCTACCATGTCTCCTGAGCTTCAGAAGCAACATGAGCACATGGAGGCTTTCGATATGATCGAGAACCTAAGGAAGCTATATCAAGGTCAAGCTGACCAAGAAAGATATGAAGTTTCCTCAGCCCTATTTAGCTGTAGACTTGAAGAGGGAGGTTCTGTAGGACCTCATGTGCTCAAAATGATTGGGTACTTGGAGAATCTAGCTAGGCTAGGATTCCCCTTCCCTCAGAAGTTGGCTACCGATCTCATTTTGAAATCATTACCTGACAGTTTTAAGCCAGTCATCATGAATTACAACATGAATGCATTAGACAAAACATTGCCAGAGCTACTCAATATGTTGAGGACTGCTGAGCCCAATATTTCTAAAGGAAAGGGCAAGGCCATAATGATGGTCAATTCTGGCAAAGGTAAAGGAAAGGGCATGTATAAAGGCAAAGGAAAGGCTATTGTAGGAAATGGCAAGAAAATTTGGAAAGGCAAGGATAAGCCAAGTACATCAGCCTTAAAACCTGTGGGCGGGGTGGCTAAGGAAGGTAAATGTCACCATTGTGGACAAAAGGGACACTGGAAGAAAAACTGTCCAAAGTACCTAGAATAGCTTAAGAAGAAGGGAAGTGAGACTTCCACTCCAGGTATTTTTGTTATAGAAATTAACATGTCAACTTCAACATCATGGGTATTAGATACTGGATGTGGATCTCACATTTGTCTTAATGTGCAGGATCTAAGAAGGAGTAGGCAGTTGATGAAGGGCGAGGTAGACCTACGCGTTGGAAATGGAGCAAGAGTTGCTGCATTAGCTGTAGGGACTTATTTTTTATCCTCGCCCTCAGGGTTAGTCCTTGAATTGGACAATTGTTATTTTGTTCCGACAATAAGGAGAAACATTATTTCTGTTTCTTGTCTTGATAAGAAAGGGTTTTCCTTTACAATAAAGAACAATAGTTGTTCTGTTTATTTAAAAGACATGTTTTATTGTTGTGCAAATTTGAGTAATGGACTTTATGTTCTAGATCTCGAAACCCCTATCTATAACATTAATACTAAAAGGGTTAAAACAAATGATTTAAACCCAACTTATCTTTGACATTGTCGCCTAGGACATATAAATGAGAAACACATTTCTAAACTCCATCAAGATGGATATTTAGAATCTTTTGATTTTGAATCAATAGATACATGCGAATCTTGTTTATTAGGGAAGATGACTAAGACCCCATTTACCGGAAAAAGTGAAAGGGCGAGTGATCTTCTTGGTTTGATACATAGTGATGTATGTGGGCCCGTAGGGACAATGGCTAGGGGAGGTTTTAGTTACTTCATCACTTTTACTGATGATTTCAATAGATATGGATTTGTGTTTCTCATGAAACATAAATCAGAATCCTTTGAAAAGTTCAAGGAGTTTAAACATGAAGTAGAGAACCAACTTGGCAAGACAATTAAAGCACTTCGATCCGATCGAGGTGGTGAATATTTGAGCCTAGAGTTTGATGAATATCTTAAAGAGTGTGGGATTATATCTCAACTTACTCCCCCTGGAACACCAGAATAGAATGGGGTTTCTGAGCAGAGAAATAGAACCTTGTTGGACATGGTTCCATCAATGATGAGTCAAACTGACCTCCCTAACTCATTCTGGGGACATGCTTTGTTGACAGCAACTTTTACACTTAACCGTGTTCCATCAAAGGCTGTTATAAAGACACCATATGAGATATGAACTAGGAAACGACCTAGTATGTCTTTTCTTAAGATTTGGGGCTGTGAAGCTTATGTTAAGCGTCAAAGTTCAGATAAACTCAGGCCCAAGTCAGATAAATGTTTTTTGTGGGATACCCAAAAGAAACTAAGGGTTATTATTTTTACAATCCTACCGAGGGCAAAGTGTTTGTTGCTCAGAATGTTGTATTCTTAGAAAGGGAATTCATCTCTACAAGAATCAGTGGGAGGAAAGTAGAACTTGAAGAAATTCAAGACTCACAAGGCATTGAAGAGCCAATGGTGGAAGTGGAGTAGGACCCACAAAATGTTGTGATAACTCTAGCTCCAATAGCACAAGACTTGCGTAGATCAGGTAGAATACGTCAACAACCTGAAAGATATGGATTTCTTGTAACTCAGGAAGGAGATGTATTCCTAATGGATCAAAATGAGCCAACATCTTATGAAGAGGCCATTGCAAGTTCAGAATCTGAGAAATGGCTAGAAGCCATGGAATCTGAAATGGACTCCATGTACACTAATCAAGTTTGGAACTTGGTTGATGCACCTGAAGGGGTAAAACCTATAGGATGCAAGTGGGTTTTCAAAAAGAAAACTGACATGGATGGTAATATAAGTACCTTTAAAGCAAGGTTGGTGGCTAAAGGTGTAACATCCAGTTTTTTTTTTAATAATAGCTCTATTATGTAAATTTTGAAGTATAGAAGATCTGTTAGTGTTAATCAATGAATAAAACACTCTATGGATGGTTTATTATACTTCAAAAATTTCATTTTTGGGTTAAATTATAGAATTTATATAGATCTTGTTGATAAGATCCATTTTCCGAGTGAAATATGCCTTAGAAAGGACTGTCCAAGTGAAAAAGGAACTCTGTTTCGAGTGAAGAATGAAAATTCCGAGTGACTAAGAGAAATTTCGAGTGAAAAATGGAAATACCGAGTGAAGGTTGTGTTTTCCGAGTGGAACATGACCGAGAGGGTTTATTCCGAGTGGAATTCTTGCCCCAGAGACACTTGTGTGTGAAGTGGACTGACAGAACCACTTCTGGGTGAAAGAATCCGAGTGACTCACCTTGGAGTGACTCACTACAGAGTCAAACACCTTAGACAGACTTATTTCTGAGTCAAGTACTCTCCAAAGACTCGTTTCTGAGTCAAATGCTTCTGAATGACTAGTTTCCGAGTTAATCATAGTCAGACGTTGCAATTCTGACTGAAAGTTCACTGAGTGCCTTCATTTCCGAGTGAAGCACAGAGGAAAATATGATTCCGAGTGTCAGAATTCCGACTGAGTGAACTGGAATAACTTTGTGTGAATGAAGAAGAGAAGTTAGTCTTGGGGATGAGATGCCGAGTGGAAACTGGCCAGCTGATGTGTCAATCCAGAATAAGATTCCGAATGAGTGAAGAATTGTGGGGGGAGAATCGGTTTCTAAAAGTTTTAACCGAATGGAACCATGTGTGTGGAGACTCGGATTTGAAATGAGGAACCGAGTGTTGAAGACTGAGTGAATAGGGGACTCGGTTTAGATTATTTTGCCGAGGGAAGAATGATTGAATGATGATCAATAAAGATTATTTTACTGAGTGACAAATTTGAGTGCATGAGTCGGTTTCAGAAGAGTTCTACCGAGCAGAGACTTAAAGAGTTGGGTATCGGATTTAATTGATTTACCGAGTGGACAGCCGAGTGAAATAAATCAGCTTTGAGGGAATTCACCGAGTGAGAACTATTTAGGAATTGAGTCGGTGTTGTAAGGAATTTCCCAGTAAGAACCGATCGGCTATTGACTCGGATTTAGGATAAATAGCCGAGTGGTAGATTATGTGGGTATGAGTCAGCTCTGACTGACTTAATTGAATGAAAATGGGTCGGTTTAAACTCTTATGCCAAGAGGGAAACCGAGTGTGAGATGACTCGGACTTGAGTGATGATGCCAAGTAGACAGATTGAGAGTTGACTCGGTTTTGCTGAGTGAAAAACTGAGTGAAGAATGGCTCATACCGAGTGAAAACTGAGTGAGAAGGACTCGGATTTCCTTCTTTTCATGTTACTGACAATTTCCAGTCAGCATGGGTAGGATTCCAGTCGGCTTAGAGGCTAACCGAGTGGATTCCAGTCGGTATTCAGTGCCAGGAGTAACTTTTTGACTCCAATCTTGTCTCTTGCGCATAGTTTAATATATCTAAACCCATTATGCACCCCTAGTATGTAGGACGGCCAGAAGTGGACCATTATAAGCCCACTTTCTTATTTTTAATCCTCCATTATCTCCACTAACAGCACTAAAAATCCACTTATGGGAAAGTTGTTCCCCACTTATCATTACATTATTAACACTACCTCTGTTGAGAACCCTTAGAACCAAGTTAGTGAATATCTTCTTTCAATTTCTTCCTCAATACTCCTTCGAACAGAAGCCAGGACAGCAAGAGGCCATTTTCAATCGACAAACCAAGTAAGAGGGGACAAGGTTGTGAATATTTATGAAATGGGTAGAGTTGTATGCTGTTCTAGGATTCTAGTTTTAATTTCGTATCTTGTTGCTTAATTTTGAAGCTGAAAACGTATGAATTTGACTTTGACTTCTTCATGAAAGTTGTAGATCTTTTTGTTATGTGAATTTTGAGACCTGATTCAACTGATTTGGATATGTATAGCAAAAGTTATAGCCAAAATACTACAACATGACCGAGTGAAATGTTTAAGCTATGTTCTGTGCATATTTTGACATTCTGGGAATTTTACAAGCATAATTAGACTTTGATGTCTTCACGAAAGTTATATATAATTGTGTTATAGATCTGTAGAAAGTGGTTTCAAGTCAAAATGATTTTTTGTAGCTCGAGTTATGCCTAAAATACTGAAGTATGTCCAAGCTGTAAATCTGTTAACTTGAGATACGTATTTTATTTTTAAAACTGGGAACTTTGTGGTAAGAATTAGTGATTGGTGTCTTCATCAAAGTTGTAGATATTATTGTTATGTGAATTTTGAGACCTGAACCGACTGAATTGGATATGTATATCATGAGTTATGACCAAAATACTACAGCATGTCCGATTGAAATACTTATCTTATGTTTTGTGCATATATGAATATTCTGGAAATTATACATACGTTTTTAGACTTTGATGTCTTCATGAAAGTTGTAGATATTTATGTTAGAGATCTATAGAAAGTGGTTTTGAGTTAAAAAGATGCTTGTAGCTCTAGATATGCTCAAAATACAGAAGTATGTTCATGATGAAAATCTGTTAACTATGAAATCCGAATTTTATTTTTAAAACTGGGAATTTTGTGGTGAGAATTAGTGGTTGGTGCCTTCATGAAAGATGTAGATATTTGTGTTAATAATAAATTAGAACTAGTTTCATGCCAAAATTGTTTTTGTAGCTCCAGAAACGTTGAAAATACTAACCTGTGTACGTTTTAAAAATCCTCTTGAAGGCAGTTTTGTATTCTGTGAATAAGTGATGTTTCTGTTTAGAATTTGAATTTATGGTCTTCATAAAAATTGTATGTATTTATATTATTGAGCTATAGAAAGTGGAATCACATGAAAAGGATTTGATTTTCTCATGTTATGACTGTTTTACTAACGTATGTTGCTGTTGGAAATGCTGAAATTTGCTTATAATGGTTATTATGGATAAAAATGATATTTTCCCTATGGGTAACAATTTATTATTGAATTCTTGAGTGATTGCGAAGTATTATGAATGTTGATGAGTGTCTAATGAGCATCATTCAATTTGTGTATTTTGGTGGTAAATAATTATGAATGACTAAATTTATATATATATATATATATATATACACATGAATGCCTTGCGGTTATTGATATATGTGGTTGAAACAGTAAATCCATGATTCTGAAAATTATTATATGTGATGTGTCCTTTGAGGACTTGTGGTTTTCCAAGTGGTTTTGGAAATTGATATATCATGGTATGTTAAATGATAAAGAGAATTAAAGGCATTCATGCATCATAAGCATTTGGACGCACCATGGAATTTAGGGGTTCCATGATTGCCTACCCTGGTGGGGGTTTACTCTATGATGAGTTTAAGCCCTATTTTCACAAGAACCATGGAAGTGTAGGGATCCATGGTTGTGCAAATTCCTACTGGTATACTTATTTATGCAGGAGCCATGAAGGTGTAGGGATTCATGGTTATGCTAATTCCTACTTGTGCACTTATTTTCGCAGGAGCCATGAAGATGTAGGGATTCATGGTTATGCTAATTCCTACTGGAGTCTCCATTAGACTTTTTACTGCAGTATTCCCACCAAACCAAATGGATCCAGCATGACATCATGTGACTAATTAAAGATTTATAAATGAACTTGTTTGGCATATTCATCATATCATTATGCCTTGTTGGTTGTGTTCTGTGCAATTCTATATATTTTATATTTATTCTATATTCTGTCTCACTCTTACATTAATTTTTACAGTGAATGCCACCCAGGATGAAGAGTGATGTTATGGTTGATGCCTATGTGAATTATTACTTGGATTTCGAATTTATTCTAATTTTATGATTTGTAATAAATACAACGTGTTATGTACTGTTATTTTTAAAATCGTTTCCGCTACGTAATTATTCCTTGAATTTTATTATTCACGACTAGTATGCATGATAATATTCCGCTATTATCGACTTTTATGCGAACTCTGATTTTAATTCATGAATTTTAAAATGATCTTTTAAAAACGCGAAAAATTTATTCGGAAAATTATACGGGACGTCACAAAAGGTTTCAAGCAAATACATGGTATAGACTATGATGAAACTTTTTTCCCAGTTGCTATGCTAAAGTCTGTTCGGATTCTGCTTGCTATTGCTGCATACCATGATTATGAGATATGGCAAATGGATGTCAAGACTGCTTTCCTTAATGGAAATCTTCTTGAGGAAGTGTACATGACACAACCCGAAGGCTTTGTTAAGCCTGAAGCATCCAGGAAGGTGTGCAAGCTACAACGTTCTATATATGGACTTAAGCAAGCTTCCAGAAGCTGGAATCTTCATTTTGATGAAGCTGTTAAACAATTTGGCTTTACTAAGAATGAGGATGAACCTTGTGTCTACAAGAAGGTTAATGACTGCACAATTGTTTTTCTGGTCCTGTATGTTGATGACATACTACTTATTGGAAATGACGTTCCTACTCTTCAGTCTGTGAAGAGTTAGTTGGAAAGCTGTTTTTCTATGAAAGACTTAGGTGAAGCAACCTACGTGTTAGGAATTAAGATCTATAAAGATAGATCAAGAAAACTTCTTGGCCTAAGTCAGAATACATACATAGACAAAGTGTTAAAAAGGTTTAACATGCAAGATTCCAAGAAAGGAACTTTTCCTATGGCTCATGGCATAAGCTTATCAAAAGCTCTATCTCCTTCCACTAAAAAAGAAAGAGAACGGATGAATAAGATTCCATATGTATCTGCTATTGGATCAATCATGTATGCCATGATATGTACCCGACCAGATGTCTCGTACGCTTTAAGCATGACGAGCAGATACCAGTCTGATCCCGGTGAAAGTCACTGGACTGCTGTCAAGAATATCCTGAAGTACTTAAGAAAAACTAAGGATTCATTCTTGATATATGGAGGGGAAGAATAGCTCATTGTAAAAGGTTACACTGATGCTAGCTTCCAAACTGATAAGGATGACTCAAGATCGCAATCTGGGTAAGTGTTTTGTCTAAATGGTGGCGCTGTAAGCTGGAAGAGTTCAAAGCAAGAGACAGTTGTTGATTCTACTATAGAGTCTGAGTATATTGCTGCCTCAAATGCTGCAAAAGAGGCAGTATGGATCAAGAAGTTCATAACAGAACTTGGGATTGTTCCTAGCATTGTGGACCCTATAAGTCTCTACTGTGACAATAGTGGAGCAATCGCACAAGCTAAGGAACCTAGATCACATCAACGATCCAAGCATATACTTAGGCGATTTCATCTTATTCGAGAGATCCTTGACCGAGGAGATGTAAAGATATGTAAGGTGCATACTTATGAGAATATTGCTGACCCACTCACAAAACCTCTTACACAACAAAAACATGAGGGGCACACTAGATCATTAGGCATTAGGCAAATGTCTGATTGGCTCTAGTGCAAGTGGAAGATTGTTGGTGTATGCACTATGAGCTTTTATGCTTTTTCATTTGTATCATTTTTTCTGCTTATCAATAAAATAAATATTTCAGTTTAAAATTGTTTTAAAACGTATTTATCCTTGGAGTAATAGGTCATATAAAAATTATTCCTAAAATATCCCTAGTCAAGTATTTACATGGGGACATGTAAATACACTGAGACTAGTGTGTGAATGTACTGATGACCTGATCTCACAGATCATAGATATAGATGATATCAAGTCTTCACACGGGTACACATTAAGAGTAATGATGTACTAGACAGACCCACCATGAGAACGTTGCATGGATCGTTACATGATTGTCATAAACGACTCTCAATGTGATAATGGTATATGTAGTCTTCGACCTGAAGTCACTACGATTCCTACATGAGGAGTTTATTGTTTTAATACAATTAAACGTCTTCTGTAACAAGAGGACTATAAAGGTTGTGATTAGGCAATGAACAAATTATGCAGAGGGATGTGAGTGATGTAGATAGGATTTGTCTCTCCTATGTGACAGGAGTGATATCTATAGGTCACTTGATGGAGTAAGACTAAGAAAACGCATGGCCATGCTAGAAAGAATGAATATTAGATATTTATTCGGATTCAATCTACTCCGGTATCAAGTAAAATAAATTGGGCCGTACAAGGATGACGCGACCATGCCTTGGGCCCAATTAGGATATCGTGACAAAAGGAACAAACATATTAAATGATTATCACTTATAGGTTATGTTGATAATATTCGGACATAATGATGCATTACTAGATGCCGCTCTTATTTTATATTAATAATAAAATAATTTATTATTAATATGACCGAGTATTTTACCCGTAGGGTCACACACATAGAGTAAGCCCATCAGAAAATGTTGTCTTATTTTAGTTGGACTAAAATAAAGCTATTGGGCCTAACTCATTTGGAATGAGTAAGGAGCCCATTTTTAGAGAGAACAAATTAGGTCAAACCTAAGCCTATAAATAGAGCATAAGATGCTCATAGGCCGTTCACTCAAGTGAGACACAAATTCACAAAAGTTGCAGGAGCTACACGCCGTCAAACTAGCAGTTGGCAAGTGTTGCGATTCTGGTGGGAGTGCTCGTGTGGACTCCTAAAGGACGAGGCTACGACTGCTTCAGTGTTCTTCAAGAGTTAATCCAAAAACGATTTTTGTGTTTGTTTTGTGCTTTGAAACACGGAACCTTGCAAATCCTTTGGAATCCCTTTTTTTCCGCTGCTCATGTTTAGGGATTTCCTAACAGAAAGAACTCTAAATTCCTTAGTTCAAGGTAGCTGTGGAAGATTTTAGAACTAAGAGTTGATTCGGAACTTGTGAATAATGAGCTGATTGTATTTAGTAGCTCAAGGAGCTTCTGGAACCGTTTATTCCAGGTAGGGGGAGCGTTTACATTTTAAATGTATAGTTTATAAACGAAGTCGGGATAATATTGTTATCTTCAACAAGAAATCCCGAATATGTATGATATGTGTGATATATTATGAGATATGAATGGTATACGTGATGTATGTTGTAACACCCTCTGTTACACCTTAATAAAATCTAGAAAAATTCGTAATTTTTTTTTTTTTACTAAAGATATGATTGTTAAAAAGAAACTATCGGAATAAATTATATACATTATTGCTGAAATACCTCATAAATATTATTAAAACTTTATAAAGTAATTTTACATTCATCCAACGGAAATAAATATTAAACATTATAAGAAAGAGAGGAAACTCCATGGCCCAGAAGCAGTTACTTATTAACATTATTTAGTCATTGGACCACGGTATTCATACCGAGCTCCCTTTCTAGAACGTGCTATATTTACTGCCGATATTCTTCGATCCTTCCCTCTGAACCATCAATTTAAAACATGTGAAACAAAAACACGGAGAAAGGAGTGAGAAACAGAATATAATATTTCCGAATAAGACATAAGCAACAAAGGGTTTTCACAAACCAATACTTAATAATATCAATCACAATCACACACACAATCAATTATGAATGCATGAATGTTATGCAATATCTTCATCACAACTTACCTATATATGTGGGCCCTTAAATTTTAATTTGCACTGGGCCAACCAGGAGTTTACACTGTTCCATAAGTCCGGATAATAATAATATGAACAGCTCAACTGGCATGGAAACACTTAGAGACTAGTCAGATTGAGAAAGTTTTTATTGTGAAAGTACCCGACACTAGGGAGCTACCCCAGGTCCCCTGAAGCACCCTTTCACACCCTCTCATCCCAAGGCTCGTAATTAAGCCTCCTCTAATGTATCCTCGGTTTCTATAATCCGTCCCCAGACAATATTATTTCATTTCACTTTAATGATTCATGATGCATGAACTACTCGCGTATTGAGTTAGTTAAGGCTTTTAGAAACTCAATTATTAAATCCCTTAAAGGTTTACAACATTATTTCAATAAACTGTACATTTTCTCGATTCTCTGAATTTCTGTCCCACAGAAATAAATTTGGTACAGTTTTTGAATCTCACTGAAATTTGAGTTTCTAAGCCTTAAATATCTAAAACTTTCTCATATAAAACTTTACATAATCTTTCTCAAATTAAATCTTAACAAAATCAAATTTAGGAATCTCAATTATTTTCAAATATATTTAGTTATTAAGTTGGAAAAAAAAATTTGTTTTATTAATTATTAACCAAAAATACTTAAAATTACAATATTTTTTTCTTTAACTCAAGATTTAATTAAATAAATTCTCATAAAATATTTTCTTTCTAAAATAAATACTAATTTTTTTTATTCTAAGTATTAAAAATAAAGTTAAAAATAATTTCTAAGAAGAGATAAAAGATAATAAAATTTAAAGAGTAAGGTAAGAAATTCTTACTGAATTTTAGCTTTCCGTCATGCTCGCTATATGCTCAAACTCCACATTACAATATCATCAATCAAAATCAAACAGTATCAATCATAACTAAATATCATCAATCAATCAATCATAATCAAATCATAATCAAATCAATTAAATATCATTAATACATATCATAATACAAAATTTAATAATTATTAATATAGTCAATTTTTAGTCCTTTGGGTCAATTCCTCGCATAGGTATAAATAAGTCCATATAATCCAGTCCTTGCATAGGTATAGTTCAGTCCATATGGGTCATAATGGTCCAAGTCCTTGCATAGGTATAGTCCAGTCCATATAGGTCATAATGATCCAAGTTTTGCATAGGTATGTTAGAGTTAGTTAAACTAGATATTTAATTTAAAATTTATTAAAAATTTTAAGTTAAAAAGTTAATATTTTAAAATAATAATATTATTAAATTTAAAAGGAGTAGGGGACTCCTCCCATTATTCTTATGTCTTTTCATATTATACTTCTTATCTCACTCCCCCTTACCTTGAGTCGTTACCAAAAAGAGATTTGCTTTGCGCCTCCGATTTCTAGAAATATTAATATCAATTTTATTTCAGTATAAGCATAAGACGAAGATTAAGATTACTACTTAAAACAGAAATGGTAAATTCTGAATAGTAAATAGTGAATAGTGAATAGTGAATAGTGAATAGTAAATAGTAAATAGTGAATAGTAACAGTAAATAGTAAAACGTGAATAGTAACGGTAAATAGTAAATCGTGAATAGTAACGGTAAATAGTAAATCGTGAATAGTAACGGTAAATAGTAAATCGTGAATAGTAACAGTAAATAGTAATTTACTATTTGAATAGTAATTTACTGTTGAAATAGTAATTTACTGTTGAAATAGTATTTTACTATGCAGAATAGTAACTTAAAATAATATTATTTCTAGTATAATAACAGATTTCTAAAAACGATATAAAAATAACCCTAAAAAATATAAAAGAGAAGTATTCTTACCTTAGGATTTTGACAGAACCTTTTCTCCAAAAACTTTTCTTCTCTCTCTCACTTCCACCACTATCTCACTAGCACTACTGTATTAAGAAAACTTAATCTGAAATTGTGAATTCTAAAGAAGAAATCCTTCGGTATTTATAGGAAAAAAATTTACTATGCATTCCATTATTTTAATATAAAAGTACTATGCATTTTTGAATTTTTTATTCCAGGTTACTATGCATTCTTTGAAAATTTCGTACATGCACAGTGTTTTGCATAGTAACTGTCGGCAGAATTATTAAGCCAAATAGTAACCTTTCACTCGGTATATTTTAAATATTCAAAATGAGTCCTTTTTGAAATTTAGCGATATTATATCAGTCCTCACTAATTTTATAATAAGTAATATAAAGTTGAAATTTTAAAAATCTAAAATTTTCTGTTAATAAAAATTTATTGATACGTTTCTAATTTTTTAACGATTGGAAAAAATCAAGATTTTTCTCAAACCGATAATTTTTAGATAAGTCTACTTGAAACGGATTTTAGAAAATTTTCTTATAATTTAAATTCACTTTCTTATAAATATTTTTAATTTAAGTCACTTATATGAATTTAAAATTATTTAAAAAATATTATTTTTATAAAAAAAATTCCAAAATTCCAAAAAATTCCAAAAAATCATAAATAATACGTAGATTAAAAAGTTCTAAAGAACCATAATTTAATTCCTTCAAAATTTTAATATAAAAATAAAAATAGGGGTGTTACAACTCTACTCCCCTTAGAAAATTTCGTCCTCGAAATTTACATTAATCAGTAAAACAAATGAGGATGAGACTCTTTCATCTCAGTTTCTAGTTCCCATGTAGCATCTTCTCCTCTCGTTTCACTCCAAATAACCTTTACAAGCGGAATTGTCTTGTCTCTTAATTGTTTTATTCTTCTGTCACTTATTCTAACAGGTGGTGCATCATATGTAAGATTATCTTTAACTTGTATGACATCAGGTTCAATAACATGTGTAGGATCAGATATATACTTTCGCAAGTTTGACACATGAAAAACATTATGGATATTAGAAAGAAAAGGTGGTAATGCTATTTGGTAGGCAAGGGGACTAACTTTATGAATTATTTGGTATGGACCGATAAATCTAGGGGTTAGTTTTCGAGATTTCATTGCCCGACCGACCCCAGTCATAGGTGTGACTTTCAAGAATACATGATCGCCTTCTTGAAATTCGAGCGGCTTTCTTCTTTTGTCATAGTAACTTTTCTGCCTGCTCTGTGTTGCCTTCATCTTTTCCTGAACTATTTTGATTTTATCCGTGGTTTGTTGTACCAACTCTGGTCCTAGCATCAAGTTTTCACCAGTCTCAAACCAACATAGCGGGGTCCTACATTTTCTTCCATATAATGCTTCAAAAGGTGCCATGCCAATGCTAGCATAGAAACTGTTGTTGTAGGTAAACTCCACATATGGTAAGAATTGATTCCAACTTCCTTTATGCTCTAACACACAAGCTCGTAACAAGTCCTCTAGAGATTGGATTGTTCTTTCTGATTGTCCATCTGTCTGAGGATGATATGCTGAACTCAGACGCAGTCTTGTTCCCAAAGCCTTGTGCAAGCTCTTCCAGAATTGTGATGTAAAACGAGGGTCCCGATCAGAAATGATACTTGAAGGAATTCCATGCAATCTCACAATCTCCTCGATGTATAATTTTGCCAGCTTCTCCATAGAGTAACGAATGTTGATGGGAATAAAGTGGGCAGATTTTGTTAGTCTATCAACTATTACCCATATTGAATCATGTCCTAATGGAGTTTTGGGTAAAGAAGTCACAAAATCCATGGTAATGCTATCCCATTTCCATTCTGGTATTTCCATTGATTGTAGCATTCCAGGGGGTTTTTGGTGTTCTACTTTAACCTTCTGGCAAATTAGACATGCAGCCACGTACTCTGCCACTTCTTTCTTCATTCCAGGCCACCAAAATAACTTCTTCAAATCTTGATACATTTTAGTAGCTCCGGGATGAATGCTCATATAACTTTTATGGCCTTCTTCCAGAATTGCTTTCCTCAACTCCTCTTGATTAGGGATACACACTCGATCCTTATACCTTAGCAATTGGTCACTTCTTACATTGAACTCGACTTCTTTTCCTTGTTTTAAGAGTTCTTTCTTCTCTTGCAGAAATTCATCCTCTCTTTGAGCCTCTAAAACTTGTCTCAGGAATTCACTTGTCACTTGCAACGCTCCTAATCTGTAGCTGTTAGCATTAACCTTTACTGCTAGGTTAAGATCTCTGAAGTTCTCTATCAATTCCAGCTCTTTAATCATCATCATGGACGCATGTAGAGACTTTCGACTTAAAGCATCAGCTACTACGTTTGCTTTTCCAGGATGGTATTGTAACTCAAAGTCGTAGTCCTTTAAGAACTCTATCCATCTCCGTTGCCTCATGTTTAACTCCTTTTGATCGAATAAATACTTGAGACTCTTATGATCGCTAAACACATCGAATGTTGCACCGTATAGATAATGCCTCCAAATCTTTAAGGCAAAAACTACAGCGGCTAACTCTAAGTCATGGGTAGGGTAGTTAATCTCATGTTGCCTTAATTGACGCGACGCATAGGCTACAACCTTCTTGTCTTGCATGAGTACACTTCCTAGTCCTTGTTTAGACGCATCACAGTAAACTTCAAAACTTTGATGTGGATCAGGGAGTACTAACACCGGCGCAGACGTAAGTCGATCTTTCAGCTCTTGGAAACTATTCTCGCATTGTGTCGTCCACACAAAAGGTTGTCCTTTCCGTGTTAACTTGGTCAATGGGTATCCTAGCTTTGAAAATCCTTCAATGAATCTCCTATAGTATCCAGCCAAGCCCAAGAAACTTCTAATCTCAGTGATCGTGGTTGGTCTCTCCCATTTTAAAACCGCCTCCACCTTGGAAGGGTCTACAGCTATTCCTCCTTGACTAATTACATGTCCTAAAAAGTTCACCTCTTCCAACCAGAATTCACACTTCGACAGCTTTGCATACAGTTGTTTCTTTTTCAGGATTTCCAACACGACCTTCAAATGTTCAACATGTTCTTCTCTGCTTTTAGAGTACACTAATATATCATCAATGAACACCACTACAAATTTATCTAGATATGGATGAAAAATCCTATTCATGTAATCCATGAATACGGCTGGTGCATTAGTTACACCAAAAGGCATTACTAGATATTCGTAATGGCCATAGCGTGTTCTAAAAGCAGTTTTCGATACATCTTCTTTCTTCACCCTTATTTGATGGTATCCAGACCTCAAATCAATTTTGGAGAACACCGTGGCACCACGCAGCTGATCCATCAAGTCGTCAATCCTTGGCAGAGGGTATCTGTTCTTGATCGTCACCTTGTTCAGTTGTCGATAATCTACACACAACCTCATGCTACCATCCTTCTTCTTAACCAACAACACTGGTGCACCCCAGGGGGATACACTGGGTCGTATAAACTGCTTCTCTATCATCTCTTCAAGTTGTTTCTTCAACTCTGCTAATTCTAGAGGTGACATTCGGTATGGTGCAATTGAAATGGGTCCAACTCCAGGTACTAGATCAATGGAAAATTCCACATCTCTTTCTGGGGGTAAACCAGGGATATCTTCAGGAAAAACGTCAGGAAATTCACACACAACCGGCAGATTTTTGATTTTTGATTCTTGCTCTCCTTTCGTTGAAAGCAATAGCATGAATCCTTGAGCCCCTCCTTTTAAAGAGGCACTCACTTGGTTGGCGGTTAGAAATCTCGAATCCTCAGGATTCAAATTCACTGGTTCTTTAAACATTATGGTTTTATTATGACAATCTATTAGAACATGATTGTCAGACAACCAATCTAGCCCAATAATGACTTCTAAGCCAGAAAGGGGTAAACAGAAAAGATTAGCCTTAAAGTCCCTACCATCTATGACAATAGGGCATTTCCAACAAGCTTTAGAAGTGACAATGGGATTGTTTCCAGGAGTATGTACAGATAAGTCAAATGGAAGTTCTATCACAGGTAATTTTAGTTTTTCTACACAGTCATTGGCAATAAAGGAATGTGATGCACCCGAGTCATACATAACAGTTAAAGAAATCTTATTAATGATACACTTACCTTCTACCATGGAATCAGCATGAGATGCTTCTTCTCCAGTGATTGCAAAAACCTTTCCTTTTGCTTTCGGCCTTCCGACTGCACTGTGCGCGCCTCCTTGAGTATTTATGCTTGTACTTGCACCTTCAGGGTTTTCTCTCTTCATCTCTGGGCAATCCTTGATGTGATGACCTGGTTTGTTACACTTAAAGCAAACATAAGTGTTTTTAGGACAATCCCTTTTCAAATGGGGTCCTCCACAGATAAAACATTTAAAATTTGGTGCAGATGTTGGGTAATAGCTTCCAGTTGAAGCTTGGGGTCTGTTAGGAACAGATGCTGTTCCAAACCGGCGAAATGGTGCTTGGTAAGGCTTATTCCTTCTGAAATCTCTTCTTTGGTGATGGTGAGGTCCTCCACTTCTTATTTCTCCCGCCTTGTGAATGGGCTCACGACTTTTGGTCATTCTATCCTTATGGTCTTCTTCAAAGATCCTGCAGCGATTTACCAATACAGAAAATTCACGGATTTCCTGCATTCGTATAGCTTCCTTAATTTCTGGCTGCAGTCCATTTACAAACTTTGCACACCGATCTCTTTCATTAGTAGCATCATTATAATGAGAATGAAAACGAGATAGCTCTTCAAACCTGGATGCGTACTCTCCAACGGTCATATTTCCTTGGGTCAGCGACAGGAATTCGAATTGTCTTTTCTCTTTAACATCAGCTGGAAAGTATTTTTCCAGAAACATATCCTTGAAATAGTCCCAAGTGATCTCCACGTCGTTGACTTCGAATTGTTTACGCATGCTATCCCACCAATGTTCGGCATCCTCAGATAAGGCATAAGTAGCGAAGACTACCTTATCAGCTTCATTACATTGCAATGCTCGAAAGATCTTCTCTATCTCTCGAATCCAGATTTGTGCTCCATCAGGGTTATATCCTCCCTTGAAACGAGGTGGATTGCGCTTTTCGAATAGGTCCAGTCTTCTCAAGGCATCATTACCTTGACCTTCACGTGCTCCCATTGCATTGATTAAGCGTTCTACAACTCCAGCAAGATCGTTTCCAGCCATTAGTTTCCTGTTTCACAGTAACTGAGATTTGTCACATCAATCACAGTTACTACCAAGTCAGATATTCTACCTATACAGAGTTTACAGACAAAGCAAGATAGACCTTTTCCCCAGGCCTATTGGATTAACTGCTCTGATACCACTTTGTAACACCCTCTGTTACACCTTAATAAAATCTAGAAAAATTCGTAATTTTTTTTTTTTTTACTAAAGATATGATTGTTAAAAAGAAACTATCGGAATAAATTATATACATTATTGCTGAAATACCTCATAAATATTATTAAAACTTTATAAAGTAATTTTACATTCATCCAACGGAAATAAATATTAAACATTATAAGAAAGAGAGGAAACTCCATGGCCCAGAAGCAGTTACTTATTAACATTATTTAGTCATTGGACCACGGTATTCATACCGAGCTCCCTTTCTAGAACGTGCTATATTTACTGCCGATATTCTTCGATCCTTCCCTCTGAACCATCAATTTAAAACATGTGAAACAAAAACACGGAGAAAGGAGTGAGAAACAGAATATAATATTTCCGAATAAGACATAAGCAACAAAGGGTTTTCACAAACCAATACTTAATAATATCAATCACAATCACACACACAATCAATTATGAATGCATGAATGTTATGCAATATCTTCATCACAACTTACCTATATATGTGGGCCCTTAAATTTTAATTTGCACTGGGCCAACCAGGAGTTTACACTGTTCCATAAGTCCGGATAATAATAATATGAACAGCTCAACTGGCATGGAAACACTTAGAGACTAGTCAGATTGAGAAAGTTTTTATTGTGAAAGTACCCGACACTAGGGAGCTACCCCAGGTCCCCTGAAGCACCCTTTCACACCCTCTCATCCCAAGGCTCGTAATTAAGCCTCCTCTAATGTATCCTCGGTTTCTATAATCCGTCCCCAGACAATATTATTTCATTTCACTTTAATGATTCATGATGCATGAACTACTCGCGTATTGAGTTAGTTAAGGCTTTTAGAAACTCAATTATTAAATCCCTTAAAGGTTTACAACATTATTTCAATAAACTGTACATTTTCTCGATTCTCTGAATTTCTGTCCCACAGAAATAAATTTGGTACAGTTTTTGAATCTCACTGAAATTTGAGTTTCTAAGCCTTAAATATCTAAAACTTTCTCATATAAAACTTTACATAATCTTTCTCAAATTAAATCTTAACAAAATCAAATTTAGGAATCTCAATTATTTTCAAATATATTTAGTTATTAAGTTGGAAAAAAAAATTTGTTTTATTAATTATTAACCAAAAATACTTAAAATTACAATATTTTTTTCTTTAACTCAAGATTTAATTAAATAAATTCTCATAAAATATTTTCTTTCTAAAATAAATACTAATTTTTTTTATTCTAAGTATTAAAAATAAAGTTAAAAATAATTTCTAAGAAGAGATAAAAGATAATAAAATTTAAAGAGTAAGGTAAGAAATTCTTACTGAATTTTAGCTTTCCGTCATGCTCGCTATATGCTCAAACTCCACATTACAATATCATCAATCAAAATCAAACAGTATCAATCATAACTAAATATCATCAATCAATCAATCATAATCAAATCATAATCAAATCAATTAAATATCATTAATACATATCATAATACAAAATTTAATAATTATTAATATAGTCAATTTTTAGTCCTTTGGGTCAATTCCTCGCATAGGTATAAATAAGTCCATATAATCCAGTCCTTGCATAGGTATAGTTCAGTCCATATGGGTCATAATGGTCCAAGTCCTTGCATAGGTATAGTCCAGTCCATATAGGTCATAATGATCCAAGTTTTGCATAGGTATGTTAGAGTTAGTTAAACTAGATATTTAATTTAAAATTTATTAAAAATTTTAAGTTAAAAAGTTAATATTTTAAAATAATAATATTATTAAATTTAAAAGGAGTAGGGGACTCCTCCCATTATTCTTATGTCTTTTCATATTATACTTCTTATCTCACTCCCCCTTACCTTGAGTCGTTACCAAAAAGAGATTTGCTTTGCGCCTCCGATTTCTAGAAATATTAATATCAATTTTATTTCAGTATAAGCATAAGACGAAGATTAAGATTACTACTTAAAACAGAAATGGTAAATTCTGAATAGTAAATAGTGAATAGTGAATAGTGAATAGTGAATAGTAAATAGTAAATAGTGAATAGTAACAGTAAATAGTAAAACGTGAATAGTAACGGTAAATAGTAAATCGTGAATAGTAACGGTAAATAGTAAATCGTGAATAGTAACGGTAAATAGTAAATCGTGAATAGTAACAGTAAATAGTAATTTACTATTTGAATAGTAATTTACTGTTGAAATAGTAATTTACTGTTGAAATAGTATTTTACTATGCAGAATAGTAACTTAAAATAATATTATTTCTAGTATAATAACAGATTTCTAAAAACGATATAAAAATAACCCTAAAAAATATAAAAGAGAAGTATTCTTACCTTAGGATTTTGACAGAACCTTTTCTCCAAAAACTTTTCTTCTCTCTCTCACTTCCACCACTATCTCACTAGCACTACTGTATTAAGAAAACTTAATCTGAAATTGTGAATTCTAAAGAAGAAATCCTTCGGTATTTATAGGAAAAAAATTTACTATGCATTCCATTATTTTAATATAAAAGTACTATGCATTTTTGAATTTTTTATTCCAGGTTACTATGCATTCTTTGAAAATTTCGTACATGCACAGTGTTTTGCATAGTAACTGTCGGCAGAATTATTAAGCCAAATAGTAACCTTTCACTCGGTATATTTTAAATATTCAAAATGAGTCCTTTTTGAAATTTAGCGATATTATATCAGTCCTCACTAATTTTATAATAAGTAATATAAAGTTGAAATTTTAAAAATCTAAAATTTTCTGTTAATAAAAATTTATTGATACGTTTCTAATTTTTTAACGATTGGAAAAAATCAAGATTTTTCTCAAACCGATAATTTTTAGATAAGTCTACTTGAAACGGATTTTAGAAAATTTTCTTATAATTTAAATTCACTTTCTTATAAATATTTTTAATTTAAGTCACTTATATGAATTTAAAATTATTTAAAAAATATTATTTTTATAAAAAAAATTCCAAAATTCCAAAAAATTCCAAAAAATCATAAATAATACGTAGATTAAAAAGTTCTAAAGAACCATAATTTAATTCCTTCAAAATTTTAATATAAAAATAAAAATAGGGGTGTTACAACTCTACTCCCCTTAGAAAATTTCGTCCTCGAAATTTACATTAATCAGTAAAACAAATGAGGATGAGACTCTTTCATCTCAGTTTCTAGTTCCCATGTAGCATCTTCTCCTCTCGTTTCACTCCAAATAACCTTTACAAGCGGAATTGTCTTGTCTCTTAATTGTTTTATTCTTCTGTCACTTATTCTAACAGGTGGTGCATCATATGTAAGATTATCTTTAACTTGTATGACATCAGGTTCAATAACATGTGTAGGATCAGATATATACTTTCGCAAGTTTGACACATGAAAAACATTATGGATATTAGAAAGAAAAGGTGGTAATGCTATTTGGTAGGCAAGGGGACTAACTTTATGAATTATTTGGTATGGACCGATAAATCTAGGGGTTAGTTTTCGAGATTTCATTGCCCGACCGACCCCAGTCATAGGTGTGACTTTCAAGAATACATGATCGCCTTCTTGAAATTCGAGCGGCTTTCTTCTTTTGTCATAGTAACTTTTCTGCCTGCTCTGTGTTGCCTTCATCTTTTCCTGAACTATTTTGATTTTATCCGTGGTTTGTTGTACCAACTCTGGTCCTAGCATCAAGTTTTCACCAGTCTCAAACCAACATAGCGGGGTCCTACATTTTCTTCCATATAATGCTTCAAAAGGTGCCATGCCAATGCTAGCATAGAAACTGTTGTTGTAGGTAAACTCCACATATGGTAAGAATTGATTCCAACTTCCTTTATGCTCTAACACACAAGCTCGTAACAAGTCCTCTAGAGATTGGATTGTTCTTTCTGATTGTCCATCTGTCTGAGGATGATATGCTGAACTCAGACGCAGTCTTGTTCCCAAAGCCTTGTGCAAGCTCTTCCAGAATTGTGATGTAAAACGAGGGTCCCGATCAGAAATGATACTTGAAGGAATTCCATGCAATCTCACAATCTCCTCGATGTATAATTTTGCCAGCTTCTCCATAGAGTAACGAATGTTGATGGGAATAAAGTGGGCAGATTTTGTTAGTCTATCAACTATTACCCATATTGAATCATGTCCTAATGGAGTTTTGGGTAAAGAAGTCACAAAATCCATGGTAATGCTATCCCATTTCCATTCTGGTATTTCCATTGATTGTAGCATTCCAGGGGGTTTTTGGTGTTCTACTTTAACCTTCTGGCAAATTAGACATGCAGCCACGTACTCTGCCACTTCTTTCTTCATTCCAGGCCACCAAAATAACTTCTTCAAATCTTGATACATTTTAGTAGCTCCGGGATGAATGCTCATATAACTTTTATGGCCTTCTTCCAGAATTGCTTTCCTCAACTCCTCTTGATTAGGGATACACACTCGATCCTTATACCTTAGCAATTGGTCACTTCTTACATTGAACTCGACTTCTTTTCCTTGTTTTAAGAGTTCTTTCTTCTCTTGCAGAAATTCATCCTCTCTTTGAGCCTCTAAAACTTGTCTCAGGAATTCACTTGTCACTTGCAACGCTCCTAATCTGTAGCTGTTAGCATTAACCTTTACTGCTAGGTTAAGATCTCTGAAGTTCTCTATCAATTCCAGCTCTTTAATCATCATCATGGACGCATGTAGAGACTTTCGACTTAAAGCATCAGCTACTACGTTTGCTTTTCCAGGATGGTATTGTAACTCAAAGTCGTAGTCCTTTAAGAACTCTATCCATCTCCGTTGCCTCATGTTTAACTCCTTTTGATCGAATAAATACTTGAGACTCTTATGATCGCTAAACACATCGAATGTTGCACCGTATAGATAATGCCTCCAAATCTTTAAGGCAAAAACTACAGCGGCTAACTCTAAGTCATGGGTAGGGTAGTTAATCTCATGTTGCCTTAATTGACGCGACGCATAGGCTACAACCTTCTTGTCTTGCATGAGTACACTTCCTAGTCCTTGTTTAGACGCATCACAGTAAACTTCAAAACTTTGATGTGGATCAGGGAGTACTAACACCGGCGCAGACGTAAGTCGATCTTTCAGCTCTTGGAAACTATTCTCGCATTGTGTCGTCCACACAAAAGGTTGTCCTTTCCGTGTTAACTTGGTCAATGGGTATCCTAGCTTTGAAAATCCTTCAATGAATCTCCTATAGTATCCAGCCAAGCCCAAGAAACTTCTAATCTCAGTGATCGTGGTTGGTCTCTCCCATTTTAAAACCGCCTCCACCTTGGAAGGGTCTACAGCTATTCCTCCTTGACTAATTACATGTCCTAAAAAGTTCACCTCTTCCAACCAGAATTCACACTTCGACAGCTTTGCATACAGTTGTTTCTTTTTCAGGATTTCCAACACGACCTTCAAATGTTCAACATGTTCTTCTCTGCTTTTAGAGTACACTAATATATCATCAATGAACACCACTACAAATTTATCTAGATATGGATGAAAAATCCTATTCATGTAATCCATGAATACGGCTGGTGCATTAGTTACACCAAAAGGCATTACTAGATATTCGTAATGGCCATAGCGTGTTCTAAAAGCAGTTTTCGATACATCTTCTTTCTTCACCCTTATTTGATGGTATCCAGACCTCAAATCAATTTTGGAGAACACCGTGGCACCACGCAGCTGATCCATCAAGTCGTCAATCCTTGGCAGAGGGTATCTGTTCTTGATCGTCACCTTGTTCAGTTGTCGATAATCTACACACAACCTCATGCTACCATCCTTCTTCTTAACCAACAACACTGGTGCACCCCAGGGGGATACACTGGGTCGTATAAACTGCTTCTCTATCATCTCTTCAAGTTGTTTCTTCAACTCTGCTAATTCTAGAGGTGACATTCGGTATGGTGCAATTGAAATGGGTCCAACTCCAGGTACTAGATCAATGGAAAATTCCACATCTCTTTCTGGGGGTAAACCAGGGATATCTTCAGGAAAAACGTCAGGAAATTCACACACAACCGGCAGATTTTTGATTTTTGATTCTTGCTCTCCTTTCGTTGAAAGCAATAGCATGAATCCTTGAGCCCCTCCTTTTAAAGAGGCACTCACTTGGTTGGCGGTTAGAAATCTCGAATCCTCAGGATTCAAATTCACTGGTTCTTTAAACATTATGGTTTTATTATGACAATCTATTAGAACATGATTGTCAGACAACCAATCTAGCCCAATAATGACTTCTAAGCCAGAAAGGGGTAAACAGAAAAGATTAGCCTTAAAGTCCCTACCATCTATGACAATAGGGCATTTCCAACAAGCTTTAGAAGTGACAATGGGATTGTTTCCAGGAGTATGTACAGATAAGTCAAATGGAAGTTCTATCACAGGTAATTTTAGTTTTTCTACACAGTCATTGGCAATAAAGGAATGTGATGCACCCGAGTCATACATAACAGTTAAAGAAATCTTATTAATGATACACTTACCTTCTACCATGGAATCAGCATGAGATGCTTCTTCTCCAGTGATTGCAAAAACCTTTCCTTTTGCTTTCGGCCTTCCGACTGCACTGTGCGCGCCTCCTTGAGTATTTATGCTTGTACTTGCACCTTCAGGGTTTTCTCTCTTCATCTCTGGGCAATCCTTGATGTGATGACCTGGTTTGTTACACTTAAAGCAAACATAAGTGTTTTTAGGACAATCCCTTTTCAAATGGGGTCCTCCACAGATAAAACATTTAAAATTTGGTGCAGATGTTGGGTAATAGCTTCCAGTTGAAGCTTGGGGTCTGTTAGGAACAGATGCTGTTCCAAACCGGCGAAATGGTGCTTGGTAAGGCTTATTCCTTCTGAAATCTCTTCTTTGGTGATGGTGAGGTCCTCCACTTCTTATTTCTCCCGCCTTGTGAATGGGCTCACGACTTTTGGTCATTCTATCCTTATGGTCTTCTTCAAAGATCCTGCAGCGATTTACCAATACAGAAAATTCACGGATTTCCTGCATTCGTATAGCTTCCTTAATTTCTGGCTGCAGTCCATTTACAAACTTTGCACACCGATCTCTTTCATTAGTAGCATCATTATAATGAGAATGAAAACGAGATAGCTCTTCAAACCTGGATGCGTACTCTCCAACGGTCATATTTCCTTGGGTCAGCGACAGGAATTCGAATTGTCTTTTCTCTTTAACATCAGCTGGAAAGTATTTTTCCAGAAACATATCCTTGAAATAGTCCCAAGTGATCTCCACGTCGTTGACTTCGAATTGTTTACGCATGCTATCCCACCAATGTTCGGCATCCTCAGATAAGGCATAAGTAGCGAAGACTACCTTATCAGCTTCATTACATTGCAATGCTCGAAAGATCTTCTCTATCTCTCGAATCCAGATTTGTGCTCCATCAGGGTTATATCCTCCCTTGAAACGAGGTGGATTGCGCTTTTCGAATAGGTCCAGTCTTCTCAAGGCATCATTACCTTGACCTTCACGTGCTCCCATTGCATTGATTAAGCGTTCTACAACTCCAGCAAGATCGTTTCCAGCCATTAGTTTCCTGTTTCACAGTAACTGAGATTTGTCACATCAATCACAGTTACTACCAAGTCAGATATTCTACCTATACAGAGTTTACAGACAAAGCAAGATAGACCTTTTCCCCAGGCCTATTGGATTAACTGCTCTGATACCACTTTGTAACACCCTCTGTTACACCTTAATAAAATCTAGAAAAATTCGTAATTTTTTTTTTTTTTACTAAAGATATGATTGTTAAAAAGAAACTATCGGAATAAATTATATACATTATTGCTGAAATACCTCATAAATATTATTAAAACTTTATAAAGTAATTTTACATTCATCCAACGGAAATAAATATTAAACATTATAAGAAAGAGAGGAAACTCCATGGCCCAGAAGCAGTTACTTATTAACATTATTTAGTCATTGGACCACGGTATTCATACCGAGCTCCCTTTCTAGAACGTGCTATATTTACTGCCGATATTCTTCGATCCTTCCCTCTGAACCATCAATTTAAAACATGTGAAACAAAAACACGGAGAAAGGAGTGAGAAACAGAATATAATATTTCCGAATAAGACATAAGCAACAAAGGGTTTTCACAAACCAATACTTAATAATATCAATCACAATCACACACACAATCAATTATGAATGCATGAATGTTATGCAATATCTTCATCACAACTTACCTATATATGTGGGCCCTTAAATTTTAATTTGCACTGGGCCAACCAGGAGTTTACACTGTTCCATAAGTCCGGATAATAATAATATGAACAGCTCAACTGGCATGGAAACACTTAGAGACTAGTCAGATTGAGAAAGTTTTTATTGTGAAAGTACCCGACACTAGGGAGCTACCCCAGGTCCCCTGAAGCACCCTTTCACACCCTCTCATCCCAAGGCTCGTAATTAAGCCTCCTCTAATGTATCCTCGGTTTCTATAATCCGTCCCCAGACAATATTATTTCATTTCACTTTAATGATTCATGATGCATGAACTACTCGCGTATTGAGTTAGTTAAGGCTTTTAGAAACTCAATTATTAAATCCCTTAAAGGTTTACAACATTATTTCAATAAACTGTACATTTTCTCGATTCTCTGAATTTCTGTCCCACAGAAATAAATTTGGTACAGTTTTTGAATCTCACTGAAATTTGAGTTTCTAAGCCTTAAATATCTAAAACTTTCTCATATAAAACTTTACATAATCTTTCTCAAATTAAATCTTAACAAAATCAAATTTAGGAATCTCAATTATTTTCAAATATATTTAGTTATTAAGTTGGAAAAAAAAATTTGTTTTATTAATTATTAACCAAAAATACTTAAAATTACAATATTTTTTTCTTTAACTCAAGATTTAATTAAATAAATTCTCATAAAATATTTTCTTTCTAAAATAAATACTAATTTTTTTTATTCTAAGTATTAAAAATAAAGTTAAAAATAATTTCTAAGAAGAGATAAAAGATAATAAAATTTAAAGAGTAAGGTAAGAAATTCTTACTGAATTTTAGCTTTCCGTCATGCTCGCTATATGCTCAAACTCCACATTACAATATCATCAATCAAAATCAAACAGTATCAATCATAACTAAATATCATCAATCAATCAATCATAATCAAATCATAATCAAATCAATTAAATATCATTAATACATATCATAATACAAAATTTAATAATTATTAATATAGTCAATTTTTAGTCCTTTGGGTCAATTCCTCGCATAGGTATAAATAAGTCCATATAATCCAGTCCTTGCATAGGTATAGTTCAGTCCATATGGGTCATAATGGTCCAAGTCCTTGCATAGGTATAGTCCAGTCCATATAGGTCATAATGATCCAAGTTTTGCATAGGTATGTTAGAGTTAGTTAAACTAGATATTTAATTTAAAATTTATTAAAAATTTTAAGTTAAAAAGTTAATATTTTAAAATAATAATATTATTAAATTTAAAAGGAGTAGGGGACTCCTCCCATTATTCTTATGTCTTTTCATATTATACTTCTTATCTCACTCCCCCTTACCTTGAGTCGTTACCAAAAAGAGATTTGCTTTGCGCCTCCGATTTCTAGAAATATTAATATCAATTTTATTTCAGTATAAGCATAAGACGAAGATTAAGATTACTACTTAAAACAGAAATGGTAAATTCTGAATAGTAAATAGTGAATAGTGAATAGTGAATAGTGAATAGTAAATAGTAAATAGTGAATAGTAACAGTAAATAGTAAAACGTGAATAGTAACGGTAAATAGTAAATCGTGAATAGTAACGGTAAATAGTAAATCGTGAATAGTAACGGTAAATAGTAAATCGTGAATAGTAACAGTAAATAGTAACAGTAAATAGTAATTTACTATTTGAATAGTAATTTACTGTTGAAATAGTAATTTACTGTTGAAATAGTATTTTACTATGCAGAATAGTAACTTAAAATAATATTATTTCTAGTATAATAACAGATTTCTAAAAACGATATAAAAATAACCCTAAAAAATATAAAAGAGAAGTATTCTTACCTTAGGATTTTGACAGAACCTTTTCTCCAAAAACTTTTCTTCTCTCTCTCACTTCCACCACTATCTCACTAGCACTACTGTATTAAGAAAACTTAATCTGAAATTGTGAATTCTAAAGAAGAAATCCTTCGGTATTTATAGGAAAAAAATTTACTATGCATTCCATTATTTTAATATAAAAGTACTATGCATTTTTGAATTTTTTATTCCAGGTTACTATGCATTCTTTGAAAATTTCGTACATGCACAGTGTTTTGCATAGTAACTGTCGGCAGAATTATTAAGCCAAATAGTAACCTTTCACTCGGTATATTTTAAATATTCAAAATGAGTCCTTTTTGAAATTTAGCGATATTATATCAGTCCTCACTAATTTTATAATAAGTAATATAAAGTTGAAATTTTAAAAATCTAAAATTTTCTGTTAATAAAAATTTATTGATACGTTTCTAATTTTTTAACGATTGGAAAAAATCAAGATTTTTCTCAAACCGATAATTTTTAGATAAGTCTACTTGAAACGGATTTTAGAAAATTTTCTTATAATTTAAATTCACTTTCTTATAAATATTTTTAATTTAAGTCACTTATATGAATTTAAAATTATTTAAAAAATATTATTTTTATAAAAAAAATTCCAAAATTCCAAAAAATTCCAAAAAATCATAAATAATACGTAGATTAAAAAGTTCTAAAGAACCATAATTTAATTCCTTCAAAATTTTAATATAAAAATAAAAATAGGGGTGTTACATATGTATTTATGATTATTCCTATGCATGAGATGTAGTCAGAAATATGATATTGATATATGATTGATGATGATGATGATATGAATGTTATTCATGAAATATATCATGATGTATGAATGCATGGGATGCATTTGATAAGCATGGTATGCTTGTGTAATGAACAAATATGAAATATTATGTGGTTTCGAGGATTCCACAAAAAGACCTTGGGTGGGACTCAAGGCAAACCTCTTGAGCGGGGCTCGGGGTTTAGCCCGTGACACTACCGTTGTCGCTGGGAGTGATTGTGTCACATGAGAGGGCAAACGGTTTGGTACCAGTAAAACGACCGGATCAGCTGAGAGCTGAGTTATGGCTGAGAGCCAGTGTTGCAACACAAATTAAAAGACTTAATAATGGATCCATTTGATTGAGCATGTGATTGAATTGATGTATGTTGTTGTGAACAACATGAGTTTATGATCATTGTGAATGAATGAAATATGATGTGATTATGTGTTATGATTTTGATTTATATATGGTTATGGATTGGACATTTGATCTGATTCAATAACTATCATTTGACATGTATATGCTCACCTCTATTTGTGGTTATTTTTACAGTGGACATAGGACGCAACGATGATATATGAAGTCACTCAACATACACGGAGCATTATGTATATATATGTATTGTACATGATGCACATAGTCGTTTTGTAGTAGCCTTGGCCGGCTCCTGTGTATACCGGTTTTGTTATATACATATGTACATGAATGAACATATTAATGTAATAATGACAGTATTATTATATTATCCAAAATTCTATTTTAAAACTGAAATTTATTCGCGAAAAATTTATTTGGATTTTAGAAATTTTAGTTTTAAATATTAGGATGTTTTATATAGCATTTAAAGTTTGTGAGAATTAGAATGGTTCAATTCCAATGGGAATTGATAAGTCAAGTTGGGAGGAAGTGGCCTACCTTGGCCAAATTGCAGTTTTGCACATATCTTGCTCGTTTTTTTAGGAATTTTGGAGTGTGACTTGTTGCTACGGGTTATAAATGATGAGAAATAGCTTAGGTTAAAAGTTGGTGGCATTTGGTCGTCAAATGAGTAAGATATGATGCAAAGAACATAGTTTAGAGGTTAAAATGTTGATATTGACCATTTCTCGCTTGAGCGAGCCTCTGAGTGATATGGGAGGTGTTTTTGGGCAAATCTCGTTCAAGCGAGGATAATCTCGCTTGAGAGAGGGTCAAGTAATCAGTTTCTAATGGATTTTCACTCAAGCAAAAGTATTTTCACTTGAGCGAGACTCACAATGGTGATTTTGGTGAATTTTCGCTCAAGCGAGGAAATTATCGTTGAAACGAAAATCGGGGTCTCGCTTAAGCGAGCCAATCTTCACTCAAGCGAGAGTCAATTAAGTTTTTGCTTTCTTCACAAAAGTTGTAGATAATTAAGTCATGGACACTTTGTCGCTGGAATCGCCTCGATCAGAGGTTTGTAACCCGAGATATGCCTAAAATACTATAAGTGGTTCAGGCTAAAAATTCATGTGGACCGTTCTAATATTTTATGAATTGAGCAATCTTAAGGGCATAATTGGCCCTCGATTTTTTCATAACAATTATATGTAATTGACTATGTTATTAGGGACTCGTTGAGTCATGTGGGGCCATCATAGGACAGATGTGAATTTTTGAAAAAACCTTCCATTTGAAATAATAATTCTTAATAAAGTGTTAAAATCTCAATAAAAGTAATTATGCATTTTATTCCTTTGAAATGTCACACTTTTAAAATGTTAAAAACACCCAAAAAAGGTTATTTATTTTTAGTGTGGGATTTCACCCTCAAAATTTCAATAATTTGACCCAATTATTAGAAAGTAAAATGGAATATGTTTATGCTAAAAATGCATTTTTTAAAATTAATATATGTGTATTATATGTATCACAAGCTCCAAACAAAAATATTTATGAAAAAATATATGGTTAAAATTAAAAACAAAAAAATCTTATTCGAGACTTAACAAATTACACTATGGTTTGTAGTGTAAAAATTAAACCAAACTGACCAGTTTCACCAGAAATCAGTTAGGGTACCAATTCAAATAAGTAAAAAAATCATTTAAATTTAAAACTGGTCAAAATGGTTAAAATTGGCCAAAATTAGTCTAAAAATTAGGATACAACTAGTATATTTTTTTATAATGTATATATATATATATTATTTTTAAAATATTCATTCTAAAATGTTTTAAATAAATGAAACGTTCATATGTAATAAAAAATTTTATTTTTATTACCACCTCCTGTTCTATATATAAACAAATTTAATTAAAAATTTTTGATCACATAATATAAGCAAAATTATATTTTTTAAATGTCATAAAATGTTTATCTACCAAACATGTTTTTCTTATATATGTTTAAATAATGTTGTGTAAGAAATGGTATTAGGGGTATTTTACGACATTACATCAAATATTTGATAACATAGATGCAAACAACTACTTCCAACCATTACTCTTAATGCACGAAAGTAATTACTTTTGCTTATACTTAAAACTAGAGGTAGTATGATTTTTCATATTATAATATATGTAGTATTGTTTTTGGATGCTTCAAGTGTCCCTCATATGAGACCTTAGTTTCTTTGAATTTTTTCTTGTTTACTAAAAAATATGAACCTTTTATATGTTGTTTAACTTTCACTTAACTTTATTTTTATGTGAACAAAAAAATTAGATGAATTGAGCCGAAGAGCTCACAAGATTAGAATGAGAATAAATTAGGCTACTCATCTAGGATTCATAGTTTTTCAAAAAGTCCATTTGATTAAAGAAATTAAGTTTAGGCATTTAAAAAGTTTTTTAACCTATCGGATCGACATTTTTAGTATCTTATGTATAATTTTATAAAATAAATTATAATTCATAAATTATAGTATACTATAATCTGTAAATACACACGGTATTATGTATAAATCATAGTTTATAAAATTAAAGTTTGTTAAAATTACCTTCGATATGTAAAATTAATAATTAAATATATATTTTATATAGATTATTAATTTTATAGAAGTCTATTGTTTTATTTAAGACAAACTTGAAAATTTATTTAATAGATATTTTGTTGATCTTTCATTGATTTTAATGAAAATAAAAAAATATGACCTGTGTAAAGTAAGAGACTAGATTCAGACTCATAATTAAGAAACTGAGTCAGATCCTCCCTGTAAAGCCTAGCTCAACTTAACTTATCCTCACCTGTATTATCAAAAGTGTCTCAAGACTTAATACATATTAAAATTTAAGATTTAAAAACCATTAGAAGACACATTACATACAATTAATTGAGAGAATTAAACAATTTTTGCGGATTGAATTTTGTGGGTTGTGCCTTGATAAAAGGGAGAAAAGTGGGCTTAGAATTATAAAGCTTGATGCCACATCGCATCCAAAGTAGGCCCAATTGGGCAGAAAATTTGCCTCTGACGCATATAATTGAGCTTCATTGTTGCAAAAGGAAAATATCTCAATCCATTGTTCTTTCCATCACAACAATATCAATCCTCTCCGCTTCAACACGAAACCAACTTAAACAATGGTTCCTTCCTTGTGCCTAAGTTCCCCCAAAACCACACCACCACCACCAGGTGCCTATGTTCATGTGTTATATTACCTTATTCTATTCATGGTTTGAAACTAAACTAACTGATAATCTATTTCTTGTTCAAATACCAGATTGCTTAGGTATTGGTACACAAAGCCATACAAATCCAAAGCATGTCAGAACCAATTATTTGTTTCAAGCTAAACACTGTTTTATCGTTGCAAAGGTAGTTATGACTTTTTGTTTTAATCAATAACAATACGTAATCATATCATTTGATGTATTTGAAAAATCCACATAGATGATATTTGATATGAACACAAAGTACTAGAGTGAGAATTCGAACCTTGATCTGGCCAATGTACTAATCAGTTTCTATTCATGTAGGCTGCACAAGGCAACCAAAACACAAAACCGAATAGTGTGATTTGTGCTGATTGTGATGGAAATGGTAAGATGGTTTTTGATTTTAGGTAGATATAGTATGCAGAGTAATTTTAAATTGTTGTTTAGTTTTCGTAATGATATATGCAAATTTATTGATTTCGGACTACGGTTCTTATATTTGTGGTAGTGGTTATATGTGGCTCTGTTCATGAATTCATCTACATGAACTTATGTAACCATAATTAAGTAGTAAAAACGTTTAGTTTTGTTGTGTGTTTAACAGGAGCTGTTCTTTGCTCTCAATGCAAAGGCAGTGGGGTGAACTCTGTTGATATTTTCAATGGACAATTTAAAGCGGGTGACTCGTGTTGGCTTTGCGGGTAATTAAATTTAATCATTTTTAGGATATAATGCACCAAAGAACACATTGACATAATAATTGAAATCATTGTCATATAATTTGGAGGTCACAAATTTGAGCTGTAGAATTAGTTTCTTGTAAATACAAGATAAGACTATTTACATTAAACTCATTTGATGAGTCTGACTCTTTTTTAAATTCTGGATATAACAGAAATTCCTGTAATTTCACGTTTTGCTTAGTTATTTTACTTTTAGGAAAAAACTTATGTTGGTTTGTTATACTCTATGTATAATCCTTGTTCCATGTAGAGGAAGGAAGGAGATGTTATGTGGGAATTGCAACGGAGCTGGTTTTATTGGTGGCTTCTTGAGCACTTATGATCAGTAGGGATAAAATGATTAATTACACCTGGTACTTGTATAGATGTTGTGGTCCCAAGTACTTTCATATTGGTAATTCTGAATTCACTTGTACCCATATACAGTGTTTGCTCAAAAGTGAATACACAGAAAGATACAGGACACCTTCATATATGATAACATTCTATTAAGGAAAGGTAAGCAATTCGAAGCATAGCTTTAAGCTGAGTTCACACACATCAAATATTCCATTACCTGCTTCGGAATCATAGGATGGTCTTTTTGTTAATCTTCATGACTTATTTATATAATATATCAGTAATGACAACCATAATGGCATTTACGGATCTATTACATACAATTAATGTATGATAACGTCACTTGGGTACACAAAGCAACTCGTTTCATTGTTATACCTTGAGTGCACGAGCAAAGGAGTTGTGTAAACTTTAGAAGTAATACCAGATAATATTAGGTAGTAAGAAAAGTCCATTGAAATTTGCTTTCAAACCAATGATATTTACTATGACATAACACTCTTTCTCTTCTGGTTGCTGTCATTTTTCTATTATTTAAAAGAATTTCATATTCATGTGAAATATATTATTGCATACGTGATAAATCTTGTTTAAGTTTTGTGTTTATTTCTTTTCTATCAAACATTCAAGAGATAAGATTTGAACATAACATTGTCCCGTGGAACGTTGGCAGAAGAAGATCCCTTGTAAGATACGAAATTAATAGGTTATAGTATAATTAATTTGTGTATGTTTCACGTATTTTTTTTTATTTTTAAAAATTGTAACTTAAGAGTAATTAGTTTAAAAAATATTCTCAATAAATTAAGATTTTTAAATATATTCTCTACCAAACACCCCCCAATTACTTCCTAAATGAAATCTTTTGTAGATTAGAATACAATAGATTTTTTTAACTCAAAAGTATTCTAAAGCTGAAAGGTGAAAATTAATTAATTCAAAATGTAGAGATTATGTCTTTTAATATTAATATTTTACTTTCAAATTCTAAAGGTAAAAATTCAACTCTTATTTTCCATGAGTGGATTTTTTAAAATATGGATCGAATGTTTTAATTATAAGGTAACAATAATTTTTGAGATGAATAAATATGTGGACTATTAAATCATATTTTAAAACTAAAATCCCAACCGTTGAGATTTTCACATTTAATATATTAATGTAGATTTATTAACTTTTCACATTTAATTTGAAAAATCATAATAAGTAAAAGTCGGTAATACATTGAAGGAGAATTCTAACGTCCACCAAGATTTTAGTCAACATTTTGCTGACATATTGTATGCAGCAGGACCTAAATTTTTGACCGTTGATTTAATCTGACGATGCCTTGCTGTCCATTTATGCATGAGAAACGAGGCTCACAATGGGTAAAGGGAAGTGGTGTAACCGGTTGGGAATTTTTGGATATTAAATTGAGAAGGGTGTTTTGGTAAAATCCGCAAGGCATGGTGGGGGAGTTGTTGTTGAATTTCGAAAATGAAATTAAAGGTGTAGAGAGCCATTTATTTAGCTTTAAATGTTGACTATGTGTGTGCCTGAAACGGGTTATTAGAATTTACTTTGTTGTTTCACAATAGAAGTAGATAGTGACTGGAAAATAGAAGCATCAAGAATTAAAGAAAGGCTCTTCATTGCCTTCAGCCAAGTAACTATATCGGCTATGAAATAAATGGCAACTGAGGTGGGTGTAGTTCTATTTTTTCAAATTAGTTTACAGATTATGTAATAAAAGTTTTGAATTTTTTTAAAATAATTATTGAAAGAATATTGTAAAATAACATTGATAAAAAAAATAATTGTTGTAAGTTTATAAATGTTAATATTACTCTTATTATTATTGTTGTTGTTGTTGTTGTTGTTGTTATTGTTGTTAATATTATTATTATAACTTTGAAAGTATGTTTTTTTTGTCATACTGATTGTAGGCTCTTGAAGAAAGCAATGGGTAATGAAAGATTTGTTGACCTACTAGCGAAAATGGAATACATTTCACCGACATAAGTTAGATGTATACGTTTTGTGGATTTAGCGGAAGCATACATGTTCTATAATCAGTATGGGAAAACGAATGGGTTTAGTGTAAGGAAAAATAAAAGACAAAAATAAGAATGGAGAATTAATTTGGCAGCAGTTTACATGTTCAAGTGAAGGGGTTAGACATTTAAGACTTACCAATTTGGGCAACAGACAAAGAGATCATATACGTAAGACTAGATTTGGTTGTTTGGCACAAATGTAGATACAATTTGATTCCGAGCATGAACATTAGTTAGTGACTATTTTCTACGATGACCATACCCATTGTTTGGTGGGGGACAATTACAATGGGTTGTTAAGATCCCATTGGAAAAATGTTAAATATCGATGTAACTCAAATGGAAATTATAAGGAGCAACAGGATTAGTACAACGAAAGTGTATAACACATTTGTAGCACAGTCTAGAAGGTATGGTCTAGTTGGGTTTACACGGAAAGACATGTATACTAAGATACAAAATTACGATGATTGGAGGAATCAGAAGTGGCCGAGAAGGAGAAATTTTTGGTTGCGTTGCATGAGGTTGATCCATATCTGTTTTGGAGTCATAAGATTAGTGAAGATGGAAGATTGTTACATTTGTTTTGGTGTGACAAAACTAGTCGGAAAGACTACCAAATTTTTGGTGATGTGTTAGCGTTTGATGTGACGTACAAAAAAAACAAATACAAGTGTTTGATTGTGACCTTGAGTGATGTGAATCATCATAAGCAAACATGTGTTTTTGGTTGTGCTTTGGTATCAGACGAGCGGATCCTGACATGTGTCTGGTTGCTGAATTAGTTTCTGATTGCAAGTGATGGTAAAATGCCAAAGTATGTCATTACAGACGGGGATCAATCAATGAAGCAAGTGATCAGTTGAGTATTTCTAGATGCTTATCATAGGCTATGTGGTTGGCATTTGATAAGGAATGTTACAACTAAGTTTCATAACCCCAGGTTCACTAAGTTGTTTACTCAATGCATGTTTAGTGATTGTACCGTTGTCAAGTTTGAGAAGAAATGGAATATTGCTTTAGTGGACTGTGACTTAGTTCATGATGTGTATGCACAGGAGTTGTATGCGAAGAAAAAATATTGGGCAACTGTGTATCTGAAGGGGAATTTTTTTACATGCATGCGAACAACTTCTCAGTGCGAAGGGTTGCATGCCTAAATGGGACGATATGTTGATAGAAGGAATAACCTGAAGGAATTTTTGTTCAACTTTACCGGTGTGTAAAACACATGCATAAGAAAGAGGTAGAGGAATATTTCAAGTCGATATATGCAAAATTGGTCATGGTGACCGATGCTGTCATGTTAGAAAGTTTTGCTGCGAGTTTACATACAAGAAGAATGTTTGGTGACTTTCATATGTTGTTGGAAAAGTCAAAAAGGATATCAAGTTGTTGACATTTTATGAGGCATATCCTAGACAAGCTATAAGGTTATGTTCACATCAAATGACCATGTTGATAGAATCGTCTCACACTGGGAAAGTTTAGACAAGATCTAATGCTCATGCATGGGGATAAAATCATTGGGTTTACTGTGTGTGCATATTCTCACCGTGTTAAAGTATTTAGATGTCGAGCACCTACTTTCATGTTTGGTTTACCGAATATGGACAAAGAATGCAAAAACGACAGTCACCATCCTCAATGGTTGTGCTTTGGCATTTGATGACTCACAGTCAAAATTTAAAATATGGTTTGGTGCTTTAATTTTGTGGCACGTGATGTTTGTCGTCTTGCCTGTGTTTCTGACAAAGATTTTAGAGACATGAGGAACAAGCTTGCCGTTGAGAAGAAAAGGTTATTGGCTAAATATGGTCACTTTGTTAGAGTTTGGACCCACATTGGGAACTCTAATGAGTCCATTAATAACAATTGTGCAAGCACAAACAAAGTTCATATTAGCCAACAGCGTGTTACGAGGTGTTCTATTTGCAAGCAGCTAGGACATACAAGGAGGAAATGCCCTTATTTGACGTATGTGAACATGCTCAATTATGGAGAAGGACCGGATTCCCATTGGAACTCGTTTATATGCGTGGGCAACTTGCGGTACATCGGGGTTTTGACGTTCTTCAATTTCAAGTAAGTTTAAGTGATACCCATTGCTTGATATTGGTTTCATTTGTGAATTTGGACTTAATTCTGTGATTTTCGTAGCTAGGTTTTGTTTGGGAACCATTTTAGAGCATTACCAGAGCTTGGACAACTTTAGGGTATTTTTGGACTTTGGTTTCGAGGGTCGACGACTTAATTTATTAAGTCATTAATTGATGAAATAATTATGGATGAGTTACTTTAGCTTCGAAATGTGATTTTAATTGCGTATGGATTATTAAAATAATTATTGTTGATTTTAAGAAATTGTTTGAATTCAGGATTTGTAATCGAAAAGCATCAGGGTAGTGTTCGAATAGCATTGTGAGTTTATAGAGTGTAGGAATCCAAGTATGGGGAGCAATTATATTTTAAATGTATGGTTTATGGACGAGTTAGGGGTATATTATATGTTTATGAGTTATAGAGTTGTGATGCATTGTGAAATGTTGTGAAATGTGATGTTTTGAGTGATAATTTATGAAATGTTGATGATATACCCCTTTGGATGATATTTGTGAATTGTTGTTGAACTGGTCTGGACCGGGGTCTAGGATCCGGTATGGGACCAGCCACAAGGATGCAGGTGTTTTTAGGGTTTGCACACCGGAACTGTGTATATCCGATGTATTAATCCGGTCTCTCAGTGGGAGAGGCCGGTCTTGTTGTCCTGGAGATCCTTCACACCAACGATTCGCGTTGTAGGAGGGCGAAAGGTGGTGCCACCTGCGAAGATTCTCCGACGCTCAAGTTAGAAGGGTGTATGAACTGAATGAATACTCAAGCGTGATAACAGTAAAATGTGGGATAGAATAACGATACCATGCATGTGTGTTGATATGGCTTCTTATAGTTGAACGTAAGAGAAAAAATGAGACGTTGGATGCAGGTGGGTCCCTTATCTCTGATTGCGTGTATATTGTGTCAATCAAAGTGGCTCGACTTTCAGAATGTGTCAGGAGGGTAGGTCAATTATCAGAGTACAATCCTCTAGAGAGAGGAGAGGATAATCACCTTTTCCGCATAATCTGCTGACACGCCCGCTTACTTTCTGAAGCCATTGATGTGACGTATTTTGCTACAAGCAGTGTCTTCGTTGATAAGTTATCATAAGGCTCTTCTCTTGCTATGAGGGAAAAGCTAACAATTATATAAATATCCTGTATCAATGAACACAGAACCGTTACATCGAAAATGATTGATGCTGTCATGGAGTGAGGGCGGATGACCAGACAACGGATATCCGGTGTGGTAACGTTGAACCTGGACACCGGTTTTCCTTATATGAGATCAGTCTGACGTCACAAGTATGGGGGCCGGTATCTAGACCGGATCATCTGTCCCCTAGCTTGTATGAGGGACTGTTAAGTTGCTCATATGAGCTACACAATTCTCGAGAGAAGTCTAGATGCCGGTAGTACATTCTTGTAAGTCTCTGGAAACTCAGTGGCGTCCGCTCTAGCAAACGAGTGACCGCCCTTCTCGCGTTGCATACAACGGATTCAGACAATATAAAATAAGTAATGGAAATCCCAAGAGTCTTTGAAAATCGAAACCCTTGGTATTCAAAAAATGGCTGGGAGGCATTAAATACGCACAGCATGATTAGACAATAAATGCGTTTTTTATGCAAGAGCCATCATTGCCCAAGAGTGTAACCGTCGATTGAGCTTATTGGGCCTGGATTCAAACTGAGTGGGGGCCCATTAAGCGAAAATGTTTGCTGAAACGTTACTGCTTTCGCGCCCGTTTGTGGTGAAACGACGGAGTCGTTTCAATTTGAAAGGGTTGCGTTTTGAGGCAAGCCTTGTGTCCTTCGATGAAACACTGTGTTTCTTCGTTACCTATAAAAGGAACTCTTAGCAGATTTTGGAATCCATACTTGCTCTCAAACTTAGTGAAACTCTGCTCAAATTTCCTTGGAATTTCCTTGTCGTCTTCAACTTCTCAAAGATCCTCTTCCTTTAGGTAACCTTCCTTCCCTTCAACTCCTTGCAATTTTAATCATTCTATTTCCATCATACGCCCTAGAGCTGGACACGCTGGTCCTTTAAATAGAGGGAGGTTTGGCTCTCGTGCCCCCCTTAGCCACCGTGGTGGGAGGATTCCAGCGAATCCTCCTGTGGCTGGGCGCCATCGCTCAGAGAGAGCCGAAGCTTCTTCCTCACGAGCGTCTTCTTCATCTCGTCGCTCTGAGGTTCCCCTTGGTTCGAGGGCTACCAGCCGCTCTGATGAGGGGTCGAGTGCTGAGGGTTATCTCTCTGACGATGTTGCTTTTTATTACAGCACCTACGCATTCCACCGCGCCTGCACAACCATGGATCTTCCAGGACGTGGAAAAACGCCGTTTCTCCGCTCTGCTGAAGGGTGTGTCAATGTTGTGGCACACCGGCTTGATTGGGAGAAACTCAACAGGGAAAAACCTTATTGCTGGGTGGAAGAGGAGTTCTTAGAGATCCCTTCGCACCATGCAAGTGAGGAGCAGCGCACGGTTTCTTTCCGCTGTAAGATATACTCGGATAAGAAGTACAAAGCACGATACGCTGTGATGGCTCCGCATCCTTCTGAAAGAATATGCCACAACGTCCCTGACGCGAGGTCGGTCTACATGTACGACTTCGTTTTCTTAAAGCTGGGGGTGCGCTTTCCACTGACGGATTTCCAGATGGCCGTCCTGCGTTTCTTAGACTGTACCCCCTCACAATTACATCCCAACGGTTGGAGTCTTGTCCGGGCTCTGGAAGTCTTGGGGGAGCATTTTGGCTTCTCCGCCACTGTGGCCAAGCTATTTTACTATTGCCAAGTGGTCCGCCGAGCTAATAAGAAGGGCGGCCTTGGGTTCATTACACTCCGTAGTGACTCAAGGGTTGTAAATTTCAAGTCTTATACGGAATCCGCAAAGGTAGATGGGCGCTCCTTCAAGCACTACTACACGCGAGTCCGGATTCAACCAAATAAGCCGGTCTTCTGGCGAAATAAAGAGGGGTTTACCAAGTTTCCCCTTAGCTGGACGCACGAGCATTTTCTCCTTATGAGCCGTGCTTACTATACAGATGAGAGTGAACTTTCCCCTCATTCTGTTGAGGTCTTGAGCGCCCTGCAGACGGCCTCAAAGACCCTCAAAGGGTTTTCCAGCCGCCTTCTCTTGGCCGAGGAAGACATCAAAAACACCTACCTCCGTAATATTCGCTCTTATTCTCCTTGTATTGTATGGTTGTACCGTTCTAGTTATTTTCCTTCTTGTATGCTTATTCAACTCTTTTTGTTTTGCAGAACAAATTGAAAAGGCCTGCCCAGAAATGTTGTCGCTAAGGTCCATGATGGCTGACGATGACTCCTCTTCTGAAGAAAATGAAATCCAGGCGAAGAGGAACGCCACTAAAACTCCCCTCATTCCTCTGACTTCTGCAGTAGGAGATGAGGTTCCTCTCTTCGACGAGGAGGAAGCCGAAGAAGCAACTGAGGCCGCTGGAGCGGGTGGCGAGGAGGCCGTCCCAGAGAAAAAGAAAAAGAAGAGGCATCTTGTAAAGAAGGCCGATCAAGAGAAGCCCTCCTCTGATGACCCTGTGAAGAAGCGTCAGAGGACGGCCGAAGAAACTGAATTAAAGAAGAACAAGGGAAAGGAACCCGCTCCCGAGTTCTCTGCACCTTCTTCTCAAAATGCTTCAGAACCGGATTCTGGGAACGGTCCTCCTCCGGCGTTCGATCCTCCGCGTGACTCCTTCCTTTCTCCTTATTTGTGGTTTCAAGGATCTATGCCTCCTACTCTCCCAAAGGCACGGTATTGCCTCCGCCCTTCCCTCGACGCTGCTGGGGTCCGAGGTGCTTGCAAGGCTGGCGTTGGCAACTTGATGAACTGTCTGGCCTGCTTGAGTCCCTGAGCGAGAAAGCTGACTATATGGATCAGGTTGAAAAACTTGAGACCGAACTCGCAGTGAAGGAGAAATGGGCAGCCAAGCAAGCTGAGGCTCGCAGGGGAGTGGAATCAGAATTGGAAAAAACCAAAGAAACACTCCAGAGGAAAACGGAAGAGGCAAGCAAAGTTCATTTTGCGAATAAGGCCCTAGAACGGGAAGTTGCCGACCTCCAAAATAAGAACAAATCCATACCCCTCCTTGAAGAAGAATTACAACTGGAGAAGAAGAGATCGGCTAAGCTTGCTGACGATCTCAAAGTTATGGAGGATGGTCGCAACAAGGACCTTAGGGAGTGGGAGTCTATTCGGAAGGAGATGCAAGCCCAAATTGATGAACTCAAAAAGGGTGGTGCGAGTGCTGGGCCTTCAGAAGAGGATTACGCCAAAGTTCAAAGAAGGCTAGCTGCTGCAAAGGCCAAGGCTGCCAAAGCCTTGGATATATGCAAAAATGTGGCGTATGAATCTTTCGGCCTGGCCCTTCGTCAAGTCTACTATCGTAACCCTGGAATAAAGCTGAATTTGTACGGATTAGATCCGTTCTTGGAGTTCCATGGGGGAAGACTTGTAGAAGTTCATAAGGACGGATCGCACCACGAGCCCCGTGCATCTCTGTACGAACTGCCTCCCCTCCCAGAAGGCCAAAGTATGGAGCCTACAACGTCCACTGCTGCCTCTGGAGCTGAAGCACAAGAAGGTGCCCAAACTGGAATGGAGGACAAAGCGGAGAAGGGAGGAGTGCCCACTGTGGAGGATCAAACGCCAGCCTCTTAAATTTATACTTTCATTCATAGTCGTGTTCTGGGATCGGCTCCAGCTTTAAAACGCTTTGTAACCTGCATATTTCCTTATTTTTGAAAATAAGATTCATTATTACTTTTCCTCAACTATTTGTATCGGATGTGTGAGTGCTGAATAACTTGGTGTTATACAAAACACTTTATTATTTCCAATGCTTTGCGAATCCGTTCTGCGTGGTTACTTAGTTACTTAAAGCGTGCTCATCACACTGGATTAAGATAACAAATTGTAATGAATAAATAACAATTAAGTTAAAGCACGCCCTGTCCCCAAGTGTAAGTTCATTGGGAAGGGAGAGTTTATCTCAAAGATTACCTTTTAAATTCTCAAAAGATAGAAATGCTCATCTGTCCTCGAAGATGTAGAGCGGGTACATTAGCTTTCAACCGCTCTGGGATGGATATTCCACAATTGAGGACGGATATTGCCTTTGAATTTTGTATAGCTTTGGCAAGGGCAAGCTTTATGCCTTTCTCTCGAGGTTCGGTTTGGTCCTACACCTCAAGTCTTCACACGGTGTTCGGTTCGATCCTACTAACCGTACTTGGAGTTCGGTGCAATCCTACAATCCAAGCCTTCAACACGGGGTTCGGATCAGGGCTAATCCTGAACCTACTGCGCCCGTTACTCGGGGTTCAGCGCGGTTTTCTCTGTGAACCGGCCTACTGCGCCCAAGCCTTCGCATGGGGTTCGGTTTGTGGCCTTGAAAAAGGACCAACCCTACAACCCATGTTGTCTTCGAATGGGGTTCGGTTTGTGGCCTTGAGAAAGGACCAGCCCTACAACCCATGTAGTCTTCAAATGGGGTTCGGTTTGTGGCCTTGAGAAAGGACCAGCCCTACAACCCATGTAGTCTTCGAATGGGGTTCCGTTTGTGGCCTTGAGAAAGGACCAGCCCTACAACCCATTCCTCCTCGAGGAATTACATCGTCTGACTTGGGGGGTCTCCCTCCGTTCTTCGAGGAATTATCACATCAACTACAAAATAGGTAGTTGCGTTCATCCGTCCTGAGGTGTATGCGTATTAAACCACGGCTTTAAATCATAACACATAAGAAAAGTGAGAATGATAGGGCGGTGAGAGTGTATTCTTATTAAAACTGAATATAGATTACACAAAGAGCATCGTTGGGGCTATGCCTCGTTAAAACCTTCTTGAGAAAACCCAGTGGGAAAAAACTCAAGTAAGGAAAAAGAGTACACGCCGTCTTACCAACTAGCTGTAATACACTCGTAAATTTTGAGTGTTCCATTTGTTGCGGATTGGGGTTCCATCAAGTTCTTCCAATCGGTATGATCCCTTTCCAGTCACCTCCGAAACTCTATAAGGTCCTTCCCACGTTGGTGCTAGCTTTCCTTGGTGAGCGAACTTATTCCCCACACTGGCCTTTCTCAGAACAAGGTCTCCGGTGTTAAAAGCTCTGTACTGGACACGTTTATTGTACCGGAGTGCAGCCTTTGCTTTTATTGCCTGATCTCTGACGAAAGCCTTTTCCCTCAACTCTTGGAGGACATCCAGCTCTGATGTTAAGTTGGCGTTGTTATCTTCTGCTGAAAAATACTCAACACGGGCCGATCTTGTTTGTAACTCAACTGGGATCATCGCCTCAACCCCGTACACCAACCGGTATGGGGATTCGTTAGTTGAAGAATGAGGCGTAGTGCGGTATGCCCATAGAACATGACATAACTGGTCAGTCCATCCTCCCTTCGCTTCTCCCAGACGCTTCTTTAACCCCCTCAGCACCTCTCGATTAGCTACCTCTGCTTGCCCATTGGTCTGGGGGTGTTCAACAGATGAAAATATCTGGACTATCCCCAGTCCTTCAAGTAAGTCCGTGAACTTTTTGTCTGTAAACTGTGTGCCGTTGTCAGTCACAATCCGCCCTGGCACCCCGAACCGAGCAATGATATTTTCGTACATGAAACGTCTTGTACGTGCAGAAGTGATATGCACTACTGGTTCTGCCTCGATCCATTTGGTGAAGTAGTCTACCCCCACAATCAAGTATTTGATACCTCCTGGCGCAGTGGGAAACGGACCCAGAATATCAAGGCCCCATTGGTAGAACGGCCAAGGCACAGCAGATGAAGATAACTCTTGGGCCGGTGTATGGTGGAGATTGGAGAATTTTTGGCAAGCGTCGCACTTCCTCACGAAATCTGCGGAATCCTGCTTCACAGTGGGCCACCAGTATCCAGCCCTGAGGACTTTTCTCATTAGGCTTCGGCCTCCAGCGTGGTGCCCACATTGCCCCTCGTGTACCTCAGTTAAGACCGCTTGAACTTCGTCCTCTCTTAAACATAAAAGATACGGGACAGAGAATCCCCTTCTGTAGAGAACACCATCGACCATAGTAAAATATGGCAACTCCTTCTTTACTCGTCTCCTTTCCTTCTCGTCAGTGGGAAGTTGACCATCAGCCAGATAACGAATATAGGGGATGACCCAAGAATCCTCATATGGGTAGCTCACCATGACAGCATTCAGAGAAGGATACAGAGGTATACTGGGTGATGTCAAAGTGCTCTGAACCACCGTTGTTGTGCTACCAGGCTGCTTTGTACTTGCCAATCTTGACAAGATATCTGCTCTGGTATTTTCTTCCCTGGGCACATGCTTGAACTCTAAAACTTCAAATCTTCCCTTCAGCTCATTAACACAATTCAAGTACAATTGAAGTTGTGGTTCCTTCGCCTGGTACTCTCCCTGGATTTGCGAAATCACCAGCTGAGAATCGCTGCAGAGGGTCACTGCTGATGCTCCGATATCAATTGCCGCACGGAGACCGGCCAAGCATGCTTCGTATTCAGCTTGATTGTTAGAGGTCTTGAAATTGAATCGGAGGGAAATTTCTAAGTGTACGCCGTCATCACTTTCTACCACCACACCTGCTCCACATCCTTTGCTGTTTGACGAACCGTCAACGTAGATGGTCCAATGCGTTCGAGGGGTCGCCGGGTCTGCCCCAGTCATTTCCACTACAAAATCGGCCAACACTTGTGCCTTGATGGCTCCTCGAGGCTCATATGAAATCTCAAATTCAGATAGCTCAATAGACCATTTTATCATCCTTCCAGCGAGGTCTGGCTTGCTGAGTACTGAACGGAGCGGCAAATCCGTTCTTACCAATACTGGGTGCGCATGGAAATAAGGCCTCAACCGTCGTGATGCCCAAACAACTGCCAAGGCGGCTTTCTCAATCTTCTGATACCTTCCTTCCGCCCCCTGAAACGTTTTACTAGTAAAGTACACCGGTCTTTGCCCTTCAGGGGTTTCTTTTACCAGGGCTACACCTAGAGCTTCGTCGGATATTGCCAAGTATAAGATTAACATTTCGCCTGGATCAGGCTTAACAAGAATTGGTGGGCTCGAGAGAACGGCTTTGAGCTGCTGGAAGGCTTGCTCTTGTTCCTCTCCCCATTCAAAACTCTTGTGTTTCTTCAACGCCTTATACAAGGGGAGGGACCTGTGCGCCATCTTAGGCATGAAACGAGCTAAAGCGGCCACTTTCCCATTCAATGACTGGACCTCCCTCAAACATTTGGGACTCTGCATGTCCAGGATTGCTTGACATTTCCCGGGGTTAGCCTCAATGCCTCGTTGAGTCAACATGAATCCCAAGAATTTTCCTGCTGGAACGGCGAAGGTGCACTTTAAAGGATTTAACCTCATGTTGTATTGCCGAAGCCTAGTGAAAACTTGGCGTAGATCTTCAATGTGGTCTCCTCCAGCGGGCGTTTTGGCTATGATATCATCAATATAAACTTCGACCAGCTTTGTATGCATCCCTTCAAAGACTTTGTTAATCATGCGCTGATAGGTAGCGCCGGCGTTCTTCAGTCCAAAAGGCATGACGGTGTAGCAGAAAACACCGCGGTCATTGATAAAGGCAGTTTTCTCCTGGTCTCCCTCCCACATCGGAATCTGGTTGTACCCCGAATAGGCATCCATGAAACTGAGATATTGGTAACCAGATGAATCATCCACCATGCGATCGATGTTGGGCAGGGGATATGGATCTTTAGGGCAGCAACGGTTAAGATCCACATAATCTGTACACATTCTCCATTTACCGTTAGTCTTCTGCACCATGACCACATTAGAAAGCCAAGATGAATAGCGTATCTCCCTTATAAAACCTGCCTTCAACAACTCCTCTGTTTGCTCACAAGCCGCCCTCTGCTTCTCCGGTCCCAACCTCCTCTTCTTCTGAGCCACCGGTCTGGTTTCAGGATACACTGCAAGTTTATGACAACAGAAATCAGGATCCATCCCCGGCATGTCTGCTGCTGTCCATGCGAAAAGGTCTTTGAATTCCTGCAAAAGGGCTAATAAGCGTTGCTCCATAGCAGACTCCAGCTTATCATTGATGTGCGTTGTAACACCCCCTTATATACACGAGATATATATGTATTCTTCTTACTTTAAAAAAAAACTTTTAGAAAGATATACATATTTATCACTCTTTATCTCGTGTATACAAGGACGTATATACATCTGATTTCCTTTGAATATTGAAAGTAAAAAAAAATTGTCTTTCAATATTTGTCCATAATGACAAAATAATTTATAGAAATCATAAGTGATAAATCATTACAATATTATATCCGAATGAAAGAGTTTATCAAAGTTTAACCTTTACCTTGTTACAATTATCTACTTGATATTGTAATAAGGCAAAATAAAACTAAACTATACCTCTACTACAAATGTGAACAATCATTTCCTAGTCCTTGAACCATCGAGTTTTGAATCCTACTCTTGTCATATCTCTTTATTTAATCGATTGAGAATGAGACCACTTTATCCTCTTGTAATTATATATCCTTCCATCTTGGACTGCTAGCTATATATCATATAACATATATTTTGGACACAAAAATTCAAACAAGAAGGAGTGAGAAACAAAATATAATATATTACAGATAAGACATAAGCATAAGGGTTTTCACAAACTAATATAGTAATATCAGTCATAATCTCATATACAATCAATTATGAATATAGGGTTTCCACATACATAACACTTATATTTTCATTCATAACCATCCATATAGAATGTCACAATCACATGAATGTTATGTAATGCTTATGCTACTGTCTCATTCAGTTTATGCATGTGGGCCCTTAAAGTTTTAGTTTGCACTGGGCCAACCAGGAGTTTACACTGTTTCATAAATTCTGGATAATAATAACATAAATGCCTTCATGGCATATGAACAGCTCAATTGGCGTGGAAACACTTAGAGACTAGTCAGACTGAGAAAGTTTTTATTGTGAAAGTACCCGACACTAGGGAGCGACCCCAGGTCACCTGAAGCACCCTTTCACACTCTCTCATCCCAAGGCTCGCAATTAAGTCTCCTCTAATGTATCCTCAGTTTCTATAATCCGTCCCCAGGCAATATCACATCTCAATTCTCTTTAATGATTCATGATGCATGAACTACTCGCATATTTAGTTGGTTAAGGCTTTTAGAAACTCAATTATTAAATACCATAAAGGTTCACAAAATCATCACAATAAACTGTACATTTCCATAAGTTCTTCTTTGAACTTCTGTTATACTGAAATAATTTAGTACAGTCTTCAAATTCAGATCTTACCAAAATTGAGTTTCCAAGCCTTAAATATCTCAAAGCTTTCTCTTAAAAACCTTCATATATTTACATAATCTTTCTCAATTTAAATCTTAACTAGATTGAGTTTTTGAAATCTCCACAAAATATTCTTTAGTTATTTCGTTGGGGAAAACCAAAATAATTTACTTTAAACTTCTAATTTCTAAAGAAAATAATTTAAAATCATTAACTAAGAATACTTAAAACTATAAAAATTTTCTTTAATTCAAGAATTAATTATCTCAACCTCTGATTTTCATAAAATAGCTTCTTTCTAATACTAGATTTTATTATTGAGATTAAAAATAAAGTTAATAAAAATTATTTATAAGAAGAAATAAAAAACTAAAATAATTACAAAATACTTTCTCTTGGAATAAAAATTTAAAGAGTAAGGTAAGAAAATTCTTACGAGTTTTAACTTTTCGTCATGCTTGCTATATGCTCAAACTTCATATCACAAGATCATCAATCATTCATCAACCACAATCAAGTATAGTAATCTCATCAATCACAATCAAATATCATCAATCATAATTGAATATTATTAATCACAGTCTAATATTATAAATCACAATATCATTAATCGAAATCAAATATAATTAATTATAATCAAGTCAAATCAACTAAATATCGCTTATAAATATAATTCAAATTTTTAATGGTTATTTAAATTAGTAGATTTGATCTTGAGTCCTTATAGTCCATTCCTCGCACAGGTCTATATAAGTCCATATATCCAGTCTTCGCATAGGTATAGTTCAGTCTAGACAGGTCATAATATTCCAAGTCCTTGCATAGGTTTAGTTCGATCCATATAGGATATAAAAATCCAAGTCCTTGCATAGGTTTAGTTCAGTCCGTATAAGTTATAATAATTCAGATTTATGTATAGATATTTCAGAATAAGTTACACAGTATATTAAATTTATTATAAATTTTAAGTTGAGAAGTTATTACTTTATAATAATATTATTAAATTTAAAAGGAGTAAGGGACTCCTCCCTTTATTCTTATGTCTTTCATATTATATTTTTATCTCACTCCCCCTTACCTCTTGTATACCGATTCGTTATTGAAAATCCATGCGCGCCTCGTCTCCGAGTTCTAAAACATACCAATTTCATTTTAATATAATTACAAGATGAAAATTAAGATTACAACTTAAAATAAAAAAATGGTAAATTTTGAATAGTGAATAGTGAATAGTGAATAGTGAATAGTAAATTGTAAATAGTAACAGTAAATAGTAAAACGTGAATAGTAACAGTAAATAGTAAAATGTGAATAGTAACAGTAAATAGTAAATCGTGAATAGTAATGGTAAATAGTAACAGTAAATAGTAATTTACTATTTGAATAGTAATTTACTATTGAAATAGTAATTTACTATTGAAATAGTGTTTACTATGCAGAATAGTAACTTAAAATAATATTATTTCCAGTATAACAACAGATTTCTAAAAACGATATAAAAATAACCCAAAAAATATAAAAGAGAAGTATTCTTACCTTAGGATTTTGGCAGAACCTTCTCTCCAAAAACTTTTCTTCTCTCTCTCACTTCCACCACTATCTCACTAGCACTACTATATTAAGAAAACTTAATCTGAAATTGTGAATTCTAAAGAAGAAATCCTTCGGTATTTATAGGAAAAAAATTTACTATGCATTCCATTATTTTAATATAAAAGTACTATGCATTTTTGAATTTTTTATTCCAGGTTACTGTGCATCTTTTGAAAATTTCATACATGCACAGTGATTTGCATAGTAATTGTCGGCAAAATTATTAAGTCAAATACTAACCCTTCACTCGGTATATTTTAAATATTCAAAATGAGTCCTTTTTGAAATTTAGCGATATTATATCAGTCCTCACTAATTTTATAATAAGTAATATAAAGCTGAAATTTTAAAAATCTAAAATTTTCTGTTAATAAAAATTTATTGATACGTTTCTAATTTTTTTAACGATTAGAAAAAATCAAGATTTTTCTCAAACCGATAATTTTTAGATAAGTCTACTTGAAATGGATTTTAGAAAATTTTCTTATAATTTAACTTTACATTCTTGTAAATATTTTTAATTTTAAGCAACTTTATATGAATTTAAAATTATTTAAAATATATTATTTTATTAAAATAATTCAAAATTTTCAAAAAATTCCAGAAAATCATAAATATTATGTAGATCAAAAAGTTTAAAAGAACCATAGTCTAATTCCTTCAAAATTTTATTTTAAAATTCTAATAAGAGTTAAATCTTAAATATGTAAAAAAAATAAAAATATAACAACATAAAATAAAAATGGTGAATAACAAAGATATTAAAAATTCTTAATATAATTTTCTTAATTAGTGAATACTAATTAAGTCACTTTAAAATTCTCATTCAAAAATATTTTCATTTTATTATTATTATTATTAAAAAAAACAAATAATAAAAATATAAATACCAAAATTTTAAAAAAATGATAATAATAAACTAACTTATAGTAAGTATTTCTCAAGAAATATATATTAATATCTATTTCCTATTTGTGATGAAAATAGGATGTTACAACTCTACTCCCCTAAAAGAAATTTCGTCCTCGAAATTTAATATTGTTAATAAATCTTACCATAGCTAAACTAACTGAACTGTTCTAAAATATATTTCTAGTTTCCTTGGCAATTGTGTACATTTTCCTTAACATTGCCATTTATCTCTCTTTTTTTAATCTTATCTGTATTTTTTTCCTTAATTCAAAAATATTACTCGTCTTAATTTTGTCAACCATGCTCATCATAAATTGATGGTTAACTCTAAACACCTCAATAATTACGTTTCTCAATCTATTAAAATCTTACTTAACATAATCCATAACATCTATTAATTAAAATTCCTACTCGTAATATAGTAAAATGGACTGCTAAGAATTAATTACTGGACAACTAGCCGTTAGCAACTAGCCGTTGGACTAGCCGTTGGACTAGCCGTTTATGACCGTTGCAACTCTCCCTCCCTTGCTTGCTTATAAATTCTCATTCCATTCTCACTTCCTATCACAACTTCAAGGTTTCTTAGTTTCTCTCTTCTTTCTAATTTCTTCAATCTTTTTTTTTTTCAAGTACTATCATACTATTCGATGGCTAACCTTCCTAGAAGTAAGGAAGAACGAAGTCGGGATGGACTACAAGTTGTGGTAACAAGTGCTTCACTTCTTATAATCGTTATGATTATTTCTCTAGTTTGGATAATTTTTGTATTGCCAAGACTCTTAGACCTCTATCTATGATATACTAGATGTTCTATTTTATTTTCCTTAATGTAATCGTGTATAATAAATTATCCTAGTGAGAAAGGATAAATATGTCTTAGTCCATGTTGTACTAGTTAAATCCTTGTGGTCTTTGCTTCATGATAATCCAGGGTATGTAATCATTTCTTATTGTCTTCTATAATGAATCAAATATTCCTTAACTAAGTGATTACACATTCCATTATAATTGACTACAACCATTACATATATTTGATAAATTCTCCAATCTTAAATGATCACAAATCACTACGTTGACTTAGAAATATTCACTTGAATATTTTTTTTTATAGGTAACTAAGACTTATGTAATCAATAAGTAAAGGTTCATATCTACTTCCTCATGGTTTACTAACACATTTCTTTATTTTAAACCTACAATGGTCATTACATAACAATGATTTATATCATGTATATATATTCGTCGAACAAAATCGATGACTAAAAGAAAATAACTTGATAAACATGTATCATATTGTTAGGAATCACAAAAATATTTTATGTCACAATTTCTAAATATTAAACCAATATCGATGTCTTCCAAAGATCTATAATGCTTATTTTAGGTCATTCATTGATATATTTATCACAATAAATCAATTTAAAAAAAATTCAAAAATATATGGTTAATTACATTCGATGTCACAATCATAAAAGTTTCATTAATTCATATATTTACACACATAACCATCATATATATTATTCAATCGTACACATCATAAATGAAAACTTCATCAAATCAAACAATAATTAACATATTTTATATGTCATACAAAAGAAGAATCAATACAAATAGCCAGAGATACAATTCCTAATATGATTATTTGTTATATCAAACAAGTTATAAATTATCATATTTTTTCATAAAGTATACATCCACACATTTTTCTTTTCAAAATATATCACCAAAGGAAAAACTATGATTCTATCTTAAAGAATTTGTTATACTAGTTTGGGATTACAACAGTTATTTACCCATTGGAATTCTAATTCACACAAGTATCTCTTACAACTTCAAGGACATGGTAAGGAATATCCTAATAGAATTTATTGAGTTTATCTCCATTTCTCCATATACTACATTAACCCAAGGTTAAATTCGTTGATCTTAACATCCTTCTTTTGACATGTCTTTCACTACTTAGTGCAAATCATTCGGGGTGATCAGTCCCGATAGTTTATAACTAAGTAGTCAAAGTCACGACAGCTCCAATCTAGAATTCATACCAAAATATTTCTAAGAATTTTCTATTGTCTTATCTCCCTTGTTGTCTCATACCATATTGTAAAACAGGAAAATGTTAGAATATTTCACTATCACATATTAATCAGAGAATCAAACACCATACAATACATTTGGAATAAAAGGAAATAACTGCATTAGTTAATTTACCTTATCATTCCACCATACATTAAGGCCTGTACTTAAACAATGTCAAGAAAGACTTCAGAATGGCCAGTTTCTGATAATCCCTGCAATAACATTTTTCAAGTAACAGGCTATAAAGTTTTAACTTATACTTCTTATGAACTTAAAATTAGTTCCTTCTTTCTATACTCCTAATTTTTCTTCACTTACTTCTTACCATTTACTCTAATGAAATTTCCTCTTTTCTCAACCATAAAATCTCTTGTCAAACTCAACCATCAGAGTACACTAACACGCTAGTAAGACCATACCACAAGCCGGTTTGGATTGAACTGCTCTGATACCACTTTGTAACACCCCCTTATATACACGAGATATATATGTATTCTTCTTACTTTTAAAAAAAACTTTTAGAAAGATATACATATTTATCACTCTTTATCTCGTGTATACAAGGACGTATATACATCTGATTTCCTTTGAATATTGAAAGTAAAAAAAAATTGTCTTTCAATATTTGTCCATAATGACAAAATAATTTATAGAAATCATAAGTGATAAATCATTACAATATTATATCCGAATGAAAGAGTTTATCAAAGTTTAACCTTTACCTTGTTACAATTATCTACTTGATATTGTAATAAGGCAAAATAAAACTAAACTATACCTCTACTACAAATGTGAACAATCATTTCCTAGTCCTTGAACCATCGAGTTTTGAATCCTACTCTTGTCATATCTCTTCATTTAATCGATTGAGAATGAGACCACTTTATCCTCTTGTAATTATATATCCTTCCATCTTGGACTGCTAGCTATATATCATATAACATATATTTTGGACACAAAAATTCAAACAAGAAGGAGTGAGAAACAAAATATAATATATTACAGATAAGACATAAGCATAAGGGTTTTCACAAACTAATATAGTAATATCAGTCATAATCTCATATACAATCAATTATGAATATAGGGTTTCCACATACATAACACTTATATTTTCATTCATAACCATCCATATAGAATGTCACAATCACATGAATGTTATGTAATGCTTATGCTACTGTCTCATTCAGTTTATGCATGTGGGCCCTTAAAGTTTTAGTTTGCACTGGGCCAACCAGGAGTTTACACTGTTTCATAAATTCTGGATAATAATAACATAAATGCCTTCATGGCATATGAACAGCTCAACTGGCGTGGAAACACTTAGAGACTAGTCAGACTGAGAAAGTTTTTATTGTGAAAGTACCCGACACTAGGGAGCGACCCCAGGTCACCTGAAGCACCCTTTCACACTCTCTCATCCCAAGGCTCGCAATTAAGCCTCCTCTAATGTATCCTCGGTTTCTATAATCCGTCCCCAGGCAATATCACATCTCAATTCTCTTTAATGATTCATGATGCATGAACTACTCGCATATTTAGTTGGTTAAGGCTTTTAGAAACTCAATTATTAAATACCATAAAGGTTCACAAAATCATCACAATAAACTGTACATTTCCATAAGTTCTTCTTTGAACTTCTGTTATACTGAAATAATTTAGTACAGTCTTCAAATTCAGATCTTACCAAAATTGAGTTTCCAAGCCTTAAATATCTCAAAGCTTTCTCTTAAAAACCTTCATATATTTACATAATCTTTCTCAATTTAAATCTTAACTAGATTGAGTTTTTGAAATCTCCACAAAATATTCTTTAGTTATTTCGTTGGGGAAAACCAAAATAATTTACTTTAAACTTCTAATTTCTAAAGAAAATAATTTAAAATCATTAACTAAGAATACTTAAAACTATAAAAATTTTCTTTAATTCAAGAATTAATTATCTCAACCTCTGATTTTCATAAAATAGCTTCTTTCTAATACTAGATTTTATTATTGAGATTAAAAATAAAGTTAATAAAAATTATTTATAAGAAGAAATAAAAAACTAAAATAATTACAAAATACTTTCTCTTAGAATAAAAATTTAAAGAGTAAGGTAAGAAAATTCTTACGAGTTTTAACTTTCCGTCATGCTTGCTATATGCTCAAACTTCATATCACAAGATCATCAATCATTCATCAACCACAATCAAGTATAGTAATCTCATCAATCACAATCAAATATCATTAATCATAATTGAATATTATTAATCACAGTCTAATATTATAAATCACAATATCATTAATCGAAATCAAATATAATTAATTATAATCAAGTCAAATCAACTAAATATCGCTTATAAATATAATTCAAATTTTTAATGGTTATTTAAATTAGTAGATTTGATTTTGAGTCCTTATAGTCCATTCCTCGCACAGGTCTATATAAGTCCATATATCCAGTCTTCGCATAGGTATAGTTCAGTCTAGACAGGTCATAATATTCCAAGTCCTTGCATAGGTTTAGTTCGATCCATATAGGATATAAAAATCCAAGTCCTTGCATAGGTTTAGTTCAGTCCGTATAAGTTATAATAATTCAGATTTATGTATAGATATTTCAGAATAAGTTACACAGTATATTAAATTTATTATAAATTTTAAGTTGAGAAGTTATTACTTTATAATAATATTATTAAATTTAAAAGGAGTAAGGGACTCCTCCCTTTATTCTTATGTCTTTCATATTATATTTTTATCTCACTCCCCCTTACCTCTTGTATACCGATTCGTTATTGAAAATCCATGCGCGCCTCGTCTCCGAGTTCTAAAACATACCAATTTCATTTTAATATAATTACAAGATGAAAATTAAGATTACAACTTAAAATAAAAAAATGGTAAATTTTGAATAGTGAATAGTGAATAGTGAATAGTGAATAGTAAATCGTAAATAGTAACAGTAAATAGTAAAACGTGAATAGTAACAGTAAATAGTAAAATGTGAATAGTAACAGTAAATAGTAAATCGTGAATAGTAATGGTAAATAGTAACAGTAAATAGTAATTTACTATTTGAATAGTAATTTACTATTGAAATAGTAATTTACTATTGAAATAGTGTTTACTATGCAGAATAGTAACTTAAAATAATATTATTTCCAGTATAACAACAGATTTCTAAAAACGATATAAAAATAACCCAAAAAATATAAAAGAGAAGTATTCTTACCTTAGGATTTTGGCAGAACCTTCTCTCCAAAAACTTTTCTTCTCTCTCTCACTTCCACCACTATCTCACTAGCACTACTATATTAAGAAAACTTAATCTGAAATTGTGAATTCTAAAGAAGAAATCCTTCGGTATTTATAGGAAAAAAATTTACTATGCATTCCATTATTTTAATATAAAAGTACTATGCATTTTTGAATTTTTTATTCCAGGTTACTGTGCATCTTTTGAAAATTTCATACATGCACAGTGATTTGCATAGTAATTGTCGGCAAAATTATTAAGTCAAATAGTAACCCTTCACTCGGTATATTTTAAATATTCAAAATGAGTCCTTTTTGAAATTTAGCGATATTATATCAGTCCTCACTAATTTTATAATAAGTAATATAAAGCTGAAATTTTAAAAATCTAAAATTTTCTGTTAATAAAAATTTATTGATACGTTTCTAATTTTTTTAACGATTAGAAAAAATCAAGATTTTTCTCAAACCGATAATTTTTAGATAAGTCTACTTGAAATGGATTTTAGAAAATTTTCTTATAATTTAACTTTACATTCTTGTAAATATTTTTAATTTTAAGCAACTTTATATGAATTTAAAATTATTTAAAATATATTATTTTATTAAAATAATTCAAAATTTTCAAAAAATTCCAGAAAATCATAAATATTATGTAGATCAAAAAGTTTAAAAGAACCATAGTCTAATTCCTTCAAAATTTTATTTTAAAATTCTAATAAGAGTTAAATCTTAAATATGTAAAAAAAATAAAAATATAACAACATAAAATAAAAATGGTGAATAACAAAGATATTAAAAATTCTTAATATAATTTTCTTAATTAGTGAATACTAATTAAGTCACTTTAAAATTCTCATTCAAAAATATTTTCATTTTATTATTATTATTGAACTGTTCTTTACAGGGGGTGTAGAAGTACACTTGTAGAACAACTCAAAATATACATATAAATGTGTTTTGATACAAAGCAATGTATGTATAAATGTAAATACAAAGAGTCTTCGTATGCTGAGGCGGAGTGTAATGTACTGCGGGGCGGTGTCACAGTCCGCCTGACGGGATCTATGTTGCCTTGACCCGATTGGGGGTGGTACCTGCAATCGTTCTCCGACGCTCAAGTCAGTATTTTAGAATACTTAGAGACTTAGAAAGACAATCAGAGAGAATTATGCAAGTAATAGAGTGTAAGGTTCAGAGAATGGGAAAAAGATCCCTTATACCTTTTCAAGAGAGGTTTATATACCTGTCACTGGTGCTGCATTATTGGTAGGACCCGCTCCTTGTTTCCAGGCATAATGCTGAAAAGGTAGTGGGGCCCTGCGCCGTTTACTAGCACCATTATTGTAGTAGGTATCACAACTTGTCTGGAAAGCGTTACTGCTTTAATATTTTATTGTTATTTCCCTTTATGCGTGACAGCGTGATTCCCATTATTAACCTCTCAAGACAGAGTCAATCTCGTGCCGGGGTTGTAAGTATGGGCTCGCTACGCAGTGTGGGAAATTCAGTATTCCGCCTGAGTTGAACCTATGGCTTGGCGGAGTAACAATTTTGGCGAGGTTACATTCCTTGACGGAGTAACATGCCTGGACGGAGTTACATTCCTTGGCGGGGTAACGTGCCTGGGCGGAGTCATGAACCTTGGCGGCGTTACTTCCCTGGCGGTATGCACTCCGTATAGTATTTGTAGTGTATTTGAAGAGTACTTCTCTTTATTCAAAATGCTGATCTGGCAAGGTATTGAAGCCATGCTCTTGGGGGCCGGTGTTAGGACCGGATCATATGCCCCCTAGCTTGTTATAGTGACTGGCGGGGTCACTTTAATAAGCTATAACACTTAAGTTTAGCTTTTGTAGGCATGGGTTTAGGCGGTATTTGCTAGTCCAGGTTTTGTGGACAAGTGCTTTCGTGCATTTATTAACTGTCATCACTTGACACGCCTGTCATTAATGCGCCTCGAAACCACGTTTTTTGTTCTTCAGTCTCCTATTGCCACGTATGCCCTCGTAACGGTTGCCATTCCAATGATGGGACATAAATGCGCGTGATGGCAATGGAGAACCGTTTTCGAGGTTATTATCGTGGGCCTTGGATTTTGAAAACGTGGCCCATGAAATATCTGCCCTTAGATATATCTATCGGTTTCAGCAAAACAGGAACCGTCATCGAGACAAATCCAACGGTTGTAATCGCATATTTCAATTTTAGAACCGTTGATGAGATTTATCTAACGGCTGCAAACACATCTAACCGTTGATGAGATTTATCTAAAAGATTTATCTAACGGCTGCAAACACATCTTCGAAATTTCTGAGGATTCGCTTATTTTCCCCCCAAGCCATGCCTATAAATAGGTAAAGTTTCAGAAGGGGAATGTTTTGTTTCATCTCTCTCCTTGTATTTGTTTGCTGAAAGAGTTTTTGCCACTTTCTTGCGAGTTTATTGGTGTTTGGAGCTCTTCTATTTTTCCAGAAGCTTAAGGTACTTGCTTCTTCTTCTTCTTTGCTTCTTCATTTCCTTTGGGTTAGCTTTGTTTCCCCTTATTGTGTATTTGTAAAAAGGAAGATGAGAGGAAAGAGGGCAGGGTCACGTTCTAGGGTTTCTGTTCGTCCCATGTTCTCTGACATTGAGAGTGGAGATGAGGCTTTTTATACTGGGAGGGACTCGACGTTTTATAGCAGCGTGGAGTACTTTAGTAATGCTGTACATTCATTTGTGTCAGGAGGTGTTTCCCATACACAAGTGCTGACTATGGCAGAGTGCAGAAATGTTGTATTGCATGGGTTGGATTGGGAGAAAACTCTCGAAAATGACCCTTACTGTTGGGTTGAGGAAGATGTCAAGGATGCTTCCTCTCGACATGCGACGACAAGCGGAGGGGTAGTGGAGTTGTCTGTTCCTGTTTGGAAGGACGAGAAGTATGAGGATAGGTTCATCGTCCGTTCACCCAAGACGTATGAACGGGTCTGCCATCGTCCTCAGGATAATCGTACCATATATATGTACGATATTCTGTTCACCCAGTTAGGGGTGCGCTTCCCATTGAATAAATTCCAAATGGGTGTGCTCAGGTTCTTGGATTGTGCCCCCTCCCAGCTGCATCCGAATGGATGGGGAATAGTTCGCAGCTTTGAGGTAATGGCTGAACATTTGGGGTTTACGCCTACAGTGGCGTTGTTTTTCTCCTTCTGCCGCATTATGAGGAGAGTAAATATGAAAACCGGCGGCATGGGTTTTGTGACTCTCCGGGCGGAGCCAAAGATTCTAAACTTTAAGGCGTTTGCTGACTCCGCCAAGGAAGGCGGACTTCACTTCAGGATGAGTTTCGTGAAGGTATCCGTCAGGAAGGACAAACCTGTTTTTTGGCGGAATAAGGAGGGTGTTGATAGATTCCCAGTGGCATGGACGCATGAGCACTTTCTCTTAACCAAACAAGCATATGAAGTTGAGGAGGGTGCTCTATCGGCGGCGTCTGTGGAAGTACTCCGGATGTTGAAAGAGTACAACTCCGTCCACAAGCTGATTCTTTGTCGAAGGCTGCTTGGGCGGGATGCTCAAGGATACTTGAGTAATATTATGAACAATTGCAATGTGATTGAGTATTTCCGCTATCTTGCATTTTCTAACTGAATCCTCATTTTGTTATTTCGCAGGAGAAATCGCTGAGTTCCCTGGGATGGATCGTATTAAGCAGCTGCAAATGAGCGGCAGGGAAATGAACGCGGAGAATAATGTGCAGCCCAGGAGGAATTTGACTGCTGCTCTCACAAAGACCCTTCCCTTCCCTGCCTCCACCAACATAGCAAATTTTGAAGGTGGTGCAGGATCTTCAGCAGCTACTGTTGAAAGGCGTTTTAAAAAACGCCAAGAACCAGAAGCTGCTGAAGAAGCAGAAGAGGAAATAGATCCCCAGCCCTTGCAAAGAAGGAGGACCAAAAGCAAGAAGAGGGTTGAGGAAGGAGCATCAATTGATGCTGCTATTGATTTGGAGGAGATTCCGGAAGTACCTGTTGTGGGTACTTCTGCTGCTACGGGCGGAGCTGAAGGCATTCTCGAAGAAGATGTCGGGGGGGAGCAAGCGGAGGGATTCCAAGCTACTTCTGACCAAGGTATGGGGGACGAGACAGAGAGAATTCAAATTTCCCCAGTCCGCCCGTCTGAGGATCCCGCCTTGAGTTTGACCACTCGAGGTACAGCAGTTTTCCCGATTGATGTGCCAGGGGAATCATCCAGGCGGTTGGTCTCTTTGCCTGAGGCGGGGTCTCGCTTGAATCCCTTTCTGTACTTCACGAATATAGGATCCCGCCAAGCAGAGAGGCGTGATCCAGAATACATCCTCCGCCCTGACATCGACTTTGACGAGATTCCAGAGGGAGCAGCAGCTGCAAGGTGGCACCTTGCAGAGATAGATGGTTTCCTGGCCTCCGTCCCTCGGATAGCTGACGTTGCTGCCGAGGCCAACATGTTCCAGGCGTCTTACCACGAGTCTGTGGAAAAGATTCGTAGCTTGGAACATGACAATGAGCAGCTGTCGGAGGTGATCAAGGCGAAGGATAAACATCTTGACACCGCCGATGCTAACACCAAGAAGCTGGAGGAGGAGCTGGCTCGGGTGAGAGCTGATAAAGCTTTGCTGGAGAAGCAGGTCTCCGGCTTAAAAGAGCAAAACAAAAAACTGGGCGAGGAGGTGAATGGCCTGACCCAGGTGAGGGCTGACAATAATCTGCTAAAACAACAGATCTCAGACTTAATTCAACAGAAACAAAAATTGGGCGAGGATGCAAGTGAGCTCCAGCAGAGGTTGATTTTTCTTGAACTTGATAAGGCCACTGCTGAAGATACCTGGGTGGCGGAGTTAGACCAAGCAGCTACTGCGTACACTAACCTTGAAAAACAGGTTGAAGTGTTGCAAGCTGAAAAAGCTACCTCTGAGGCCGTCAATGAAAAGCTTGACAAGGATTTACAATCCACGCTGGATGCGGCTGAGGCAGCGATTGATGATGCTTTCAGCATGGCTGTTCGTCAACTCCGTTACCGCAATCCAGGTGTTGCTCTAACCACCACAGGCATTCATCCTTATTATGAATTCATCAATGGAGAATTGATGGTGCCTGTTCAAGGGGGTCATGCTCCTGCGCCCAATGACGAATATGTTCTGGCGGACTTGCCTCCCTCTCAAAGTTTAAGCAAACCTGGTGAAGGTCAGGCCACCTCTGTCCAACAAGAAGGGACGCCGTCCAACCCTTAAAGACCAGCTCCTGAAACCTTTCGCCAGCTTTTATTTTTTGAATTTTGTTAATATTGCCTTGTTCCAGGATAGGCTCTGGACTTTTATCAATCCTTGACAATATTAATGAAGTATATTTCCTGCAAATGTATACTTGTTCATAGATGTAGTGTTTAAGTCCGTCGTATTTATGCCTTGTATAATGATATTGAGAAGGCGGAATATTCATCTGAGGACTTAATGAAATATGACTAAGTATAACGAGGTGGAATGGCCTTTTTGAGAATTTAACTGAAGTAATTTCAATAGTGAGGCGTAGTAACCTCGTGGGAATTTCATTGAAATGATTTTAATAGTGAGGCGTAGTAGCCTCTTAGGAATTTAAAAGGAATTGGATTCCGTAAGAAGGCGGAGTGGCTTCTTAGGAATTTCAATGAGGTTAGATTCCGTAAGAAGGCGGAGTCGCCTCTTAGGAATTTAAAAAGAATTGGATTCCGTAAGAAGGCGGAGTGGCCTCTTAGGAATTTCAATGAGGTTGGATTCCGTAAGAAGGCGGAGTCGCCTCTTAGGAATTTCAATGAGGTTGGATTCCGTAAGAAGGCGGAGTCGCTTCTTAGGAATTTCAATGAGGTTAGATTCCGTAAGAAGGCGGAGTCGCCTCTTAGGAATTTAAAAAGAATTGGATTCCGTAAGAAGGCGGAGTGGCCTCTTAGGAATTTCAATGAGGTTAGATTCCGTAAGAAGGCGGAGTCGCCTCTTAGGAATTTAAAAAGAATTAGATTCCGTAAGAAGGCGGAGTGGCCTCTTAGGAATTTCAATGAGGTTGGATTCCGTAAGATGGCGGAGTCGCCTCTTAGGAATTTCAAAAGAATTGGATTCCGTAAGAAGGCGGAGTGGCCTCTTAGGAATTTCAATGAGGTTAGATTCCGTAAGAAGGCGGAGTCGCCTCTTAGGAATTTTAAAAAGAATTGGATTCCGTAAGAAGGCGGAGTGGCCTCTTAGGAATTTCAATGAGGTTGGATTCCGTAAGAAGGCGGAGTGGCCTCTTAGGAATTTAAAGGAAGCACAATTTTACAAGTGTTGAACTTACTTGAACTTGTTGGGTAGTGCTTGAGTTTGTTGCTCATGTACTCCGTAAACATTGGGAGTTAGGCAGAGTCAAGTTTTGGATGGAATGTTCATCCTTTTGCATTTTGATTGGAGTGCAACTCCTGATTGAATGAAAATCATCGAAGTGAGGATTGCTATGGTGCAGCATATAGCTGCGACACCAATTTATCCTGCAAGAAATTGGTTAAACCTTCGAGGCGGTATGGTGCAGCGTATAGCTGTGACACCAATTCGTCCTGCAAGAATTTGGTTAAACCTTCGAGGCGGTATGGTGCAGCGTATAGCTATGACACCAATTCGTCCTGCAAGAATTTGGTTAAACCTTCGAGGCGGTATGGTGCAGCATATAGCTGTGACACCAATTCATCCTGCAAGAAATTGGTTAGACCTTTGAGGCGGTATGGTGCAGCATATAGCTGTGACACCAGTTGTTCCTGCAAGAAATTGGTTAGGGTTAGCGTGGTGCAGCATATAGCTGAGACACCAGCTCTTCCCACAAGAAGCCTGCAGGACCTTGGGGGCGAATTAGTGCAGCATATAGCTGTGACACTAGTTCTTTCCATAGGCGGCCTGCAGGACCTTGGGGTCGGTATGGTGCAGCATATAGCTGAGACACCAATCCTTTCCCCCCAAGGAGTTTTCTGTACCTTAGGGTCGGTATGGTGCAGCATATAGCTGAGACACCAATCCTTTCCCCCCAAGGAGTTTTCTGTACCTTAGGGTCGGTATGGTGCAGCATATAGCTGAGACACCAATCCTTTCCCCCCAAGGAGTTTTCTGTACCTTAGGGTCGGTATGGTGCAGCATATAGCTGAGACACCAATCCCCCAAGGAGTTTTTGTTGACTCCGTTTGTGAAGCGGCGTTGCATGTTGGTTGATCTTTATGGAATAAAGAGTTATGCGTTTGTGCTTCAATTTTAGAGTCGTTTTATCTGCATGGGAATAAATTCTGCCATGGATAATCAATTCAGAGTTAGAGTGAAGATTAAATGCAGGAAGGCATTTCATTGAGAATGGAATTACATAAAAGATTGAGTTGGGAGATATCTTTTCGAAACCTTTTCAAGGAAAGCATACAGAGGAGGATCCTTGAGTTAGGAAGAAAAGATCATACCGTATTACCCAACTAACTGTAATATATGCGTAAATTCAAAATGTTCCATTTATTTCTGACCGGAGTGCCATCCAAGTTCTCTAGGCGGTATGTACCCTTGCCCAAGACCTCGGTGACTCGGTATGGACCTTCCCAATTTGGTGCCAACTTGCCTTGGTGCGCAAATTTGTTGCCAATGTTGGCTCTTCTCAGGACCAAATCTCCCTCTTGGAAACGGCGTTCACACATGCGTGCGTTATACCGTTTGGCGGCCTTTGCTTTGACAGCTTGATCTCTCACAAAGGCTTCCTCTCTCAACTCCGCCAAAACCTCCAATTCGTGTGCGAGGTTCTGTTGGTTGGCTTCCTCATTGAAATAGAGGACTCGAGCTGAAGGGGCTGTCAATTCAATGGGAATGACTGCCTCGACTCCATATGTCAGCCGATATGGAGATTCATTCGTAGTGGAGTGTGGGGTGGTTCTATATGCCCATAAAACGTGGCATAACTGATTTGCCCAATCTCCCTTTGCCTCACCAAGGCGTTTTTTGAGGCCCTTCAAGATTTCTCTGTTGGCGACCTCTGCTTGCCCATTGGTTTGAGGGTGTTCCACAGAAGAGAAAATCTGCGTGATGCTGAGATTCTCTAAAAGTTCAGTGAACTTGCGATCTGTGAACTGGGTGCCATTATCAGTGACTATGCGTTCAGGGACTCCGAAACGTGCAATGATGTTCTCATAAACGAATCTTCGAGTCCTGGCTGACGTTATATGCACCACTGCCTCTGCCTCAATCCATTTGGTGAAATAATCAACACCAACTATCAAGTATTTGATACCGCCGGGCGCAGTTGGGAATGGACCTAGAATATCCATACCCCATTGATAGAAAGGCCAGGGCGTTATTGATGATGACATTTCCTCAGCTGGAGTATGGTGAAAATTTGTGAATCGTTGACATTGATCGCATTTTTGAACATATGAGGCAGTGTCTTGCTTCATAGTGGGCCACCAATACCCCGCCCTGAGGATTTTTCTCACTAGACTTCGTGCCCCTGGATGATGTCCACACTGCCCTTCATGGACTTCTTCCAAAACAGCTTGCACCTCGTTTTCATTTATGCAAATTAAGTATGGGACCGAAATTCCTCGGCGGTATAGCTGCCCATCTAGGAGCGTATAATAGGGTGCCTCCCTCCTTAGCTTCTTTCGCTCAAGATCATCCGTGGGTAATTGTCCATTAACAAGATAACGAACGATTGGTGTTACCCAGGAGTTATCATCAACGGGGCGGCTTTTAATCATATGAATTGAAGAGGGAAGGGATATACTTGGCTCTGCCAGAGTACTCTGTACAACCGTGGTTGTGCACCCCGCCTTCTTTGTGCTGGCTAACCTAGACAGGATATCAGCGCGTGTATTTTCTTCGCGAGGTACATGCTTGAAAGTTACTTCATCGAAGCGCTGTTTTAACTCGTTGACGCAGTCTAGATATTGTTGCAGTAGAGGTTCTTTAGCCTGATATTCACCAAGAATTTGTGAGATGACTAGTTGAGAATCACTGCATAGGGTGACAGTTTTGGCCCCAATATCTTGTGCTGCCCTGAGTCCGGCTAAACAGGCTTCGTACTCCGCCTGATTGTTAGACGTAGTGAAGGTAAAGTGCAATGAAATTTCAAGATGTACCCCGTCATCACTTTCTATAACGATTCCTGCCCCACATCCTTTGCTGTTTGAAGACCCATCAACGTATACTGTCCAGTGTGAATGATCTGCATCTGGGCTAGAGCCTGTTAATTCGACTACGAAATCTGCTAGGACTTGTGCCTTGATAGCAGTTCTTGGTTCGTAGGATATGTCGAATTCAGAGAGTTCTATGGCCCATTTGATCATCCTTCCTGCCAAGTCTGGCTTGAACAATATAGTACGGAGTGGCAAGTCTGTGCGAATCAGGATGGGATGTGCATGGAAATATGGTCTTAGACGTCGTGAGGCCCAAACAACTGCAAGTGCTGCCTTTTCAATCTTCTGATAGCGGCACTCTGCACCATGCAATGTTTTACCAGTGAAGTATACCGGTCGTTGGCCTTCGACTGTTTCTTTGACCAAGGCCACTGCCAGCGCTTCATCTGAAACAGACAAATAAACGATGAGTTGCTCACCTGGGCTTGGTTTTACCAAGATTGGAGGGCTGGCTAAGACATTTTTCAAGCTTTGGAAGGCCGCCTCTTGCTCAGGGCCCCAATTGAATTTTTTATCCTTCTTCAGCATCTTGTACAAGGGAAGAGAGCGATGAGCCATTTTTGGCATGAATCGTGCTAGAGCAGCGATTTTGCCATTGAGGGATTGTACCTCTTTCAATGTTTTGGGGCTCTGCAACTCTTGTATCACACGACACTTGTCAGGATTAGCTTCTATGCCTCTTTGCGTTAACATGAAACCCAAAAATCTTCCTCCAGGTACAGCAAATGTACATTTTAGCGGGTTGAGTCTCATGTTGTATTGCCGCAAGCGTTGAAAAATGAGGCGTAGGTCTTCAACATGGTCTCCTCCCTCAGGAGTCTTGGCGATGATATCGTCAATATAAACCTCCACCAGCTTTGTGTGCATGCCCTCAAAGACCTTGTTGATCATGCGCTGGTAGGTGGCCCCAGCGTTTTTCAGCCCAAACGGCATGACATTGTAGCAAAAGACTCCTCTGTCGTTGATAAATGCTGTTTTCTCTTGATCATCCTCACACATTAGAATTTGGTTGTATCCGGAGTAAGCATCCATGAAAGATAGATACTTATATCCTGATGAATCATCAACTAGTCTGTCAATGTTGGGGAGAGGATAAGGATCTTTGGGACAACATTTATTCAAATCAACGTAGTCTATGCACATGCGCCATTTGCCATTGGCTTTCTGCACCATAACCACGTTGGACAGCCAAGAAGAGTAACGGAGTTCCCTGATGAACCCCGCCTTAAGGAGTTCTTCGGTTTGTTCGCAAGCAGCATTTTGCTTAGCAGGACCCATACGCCGTTTCTTTTGTGCCACTGGCTTAGTTTCAGGATACACCGCCAGACGGTGGCAACAGAAGTTAGGATCCATACCAGGCATGTCTGCCGCTGTCCAGGCAAAAATCTCCTTGTATTCATGGAGGAGTGCAATCAGTCTTGCTTCCATGTTAGGCTCCAGCTTGTCATTGATGTTAGCAATTTGCTCCGGGGTGCTGCCCAAAACAATAGACTTGGAACCACCATCAGGAGTTGGTTTTAAAGGGTTCAGTGGGTCTATAGAAGACTCCGCCCTGGGATCAAGATCCACCAAGTTGACGGATGCCGCCGCACTGTTTCCTTCGTTCAATTTTCTTTTCTTAGACATGGTTTCGAGCTTCACCATGTTAAGACTTAAATTGTAACAGTAACGAGCCATCTCCTGGTCACCCCTGACGGATGAGACTTGATTATCTTTGTCAATGAACTTGATTAACAAGTGGGGGGTTGAAACGATGGCTTCCATGGCATTCAGAGTAGGCCGCCCAATGATGCCATTGTATGGGGATTTAACATCAATGACAAGAACCCTGGATTTCACAGTCCTTGCTCCAGGTTCACCATCGAAGGTAATCCTTGTGTCCAAGTAGCCTTTAGTAGGCTGTTTGGCGCCATTGAAAGCTGTAAGGTCCTGTGTGTAAGGCTGCAGATCTGTGTCAGACAGTCCCATGCGTTTAAAACAGTCATAAAAAATAACATCGCAGGAACTTCCCTGATCAACTAGGATGCGTTTTACATCCATATTAGCGATCACCGCAATGATCACTACCGCATCATCTCCCTCAGGGATGGTTGGGCCAAAATCATCATCTGTGAAGGTTATAGGCGGCGTCTGAACTCCGTCCCTGAATGGGCGATATTCTTTGTTCTTGCCCTGCATAGATAAGATCATACGATGATGATTTTTCCGGGCGTTGTTTGAGGGTCCGCCTCCTGCGAAGCCTCCAGCAATCATGTCCACCACCTGTCTTTTACCTCGTGATCTAGGTTCAGGGCTCGGTTCTCGTTGGGCGGACTCCAGGACAATGCCCTTTTTTTTATCTGACACCGTCGTACGTTTTGGTTCCCGAGTACTATCAGGATCCGGAGAACGATCACGATGTCGCTTTTCAAATTTCTCTGGCTCATCATGAGATTTGCCTTTGAACAGGTAATGTTTCAGTTTACCTTCTCGAATGAGCACCTCAATGGTATTTTTGAGTTGCTTGCATTCTTCTGTGGTGTGGCCAACTGACTCATGGAATTCACAATATTTCCTTGGGTTTCCACCGCGCCTGATTGGGGGTGGACGTTGAATTCCATAAACATTGAGGGTGGTCCATCCTATCTCACGCAAGATTTGCTCGCAAGTTGTGTTCAGTGGTGCATAGTGAGCAAAATTGAACACGCGTCTGTCTTGCTGTTTAAAAGGTTGGTTCCCTACTTTGTCTCTTTGGTGGGATTTGTCATTCTTCAACAGTTTATCTTTCCCTTTGTCTTGGGATGGAGTTGCAGGGAGTGGTTTGCTGCGAGATGCAGTGGCTTCCAGATGCATCTCAATACCCACGTACTTAGATGCCTTCCTGCGAAATTCCTCCATCGTAGTTGGAGGTCCCTTTGCCAAAGACAAAGCGAAAGGTGACTTTGGTTGCATAGCTTCTATAAGAATATGCAACTGGATTGCCTCAGTCAGATCAGGGACCATGGCTGCCTCTTTATAAAATCTCTTAAAGAAATCCTTCAGAGATTCTTTGTCGCCTTGTTTGATCTGAGCCAAGGTATGAGAGGTTCTGGGTGTATCCCTGGAGATCACGAAGTGGCTTCCAAAAGCTGAGGCCAGATCCTCCCACGAATCAATGGAACCTGAAGGTAAGCTCTTGAACCAACTAAGAGCTTCACCTGTAAGAGTTCTGGGGAACATTCTGCACATGACATCCTCCTCAGCTCCTAGAAACATGGCCTCGTAGATATAAGCATCTAAATGCTTAGAGGGATCTGTTTCCCCAGTATATTTCCCTATAGAAATGGGCTGCATAGTTTGCAAATGTCTGGGTACATGTACATTCATGAGCCTTTTGGAAAATGGGATACTCATCTTATATCCTGAGGGGGAAGCGTTTGAGCCTGCTCTCCTTCCTTCTTGATGCTGAGCATTTACCAGTGGGAGGCTTCGTTGCTCCTCCATGTACGTAGGAATACGAGAGTAGTGAGGAGTACTTGATTCCTCCTGCATGTGTGATTCATGATGTGGTTGTCTTGCGGGACCAGCTTTCTCATGCGCTGGGTTTGCTTTTTCACGACGAAGTTCTGCAAGTTCTTCTCTCAAGATTCGAATCATGTCATCTCTCGGATCTAGAGAATCAGCTTGCGTTGCTTTTTTATGACCACCATCATCGAAGTTAAGACGTCTGGGATTGCGTGGAGGAGAATCCTCGTTCTGCATCTCTGGTCCTTGTCTCTCCATTGATGATGAAGATTGATCAAGATTGTGGGATTACCTAGTTTACAGGTCCCACTGGGCGTGCCAATGAACTGTTCTTTACAGGGGGTGTAGAAGTACACTTGTAGAACAACTCAAAATATACATATAAATGTGTTTTGATACAAAGCAATGTATGTATAAATGTAAATACAAAGAGTCTTCGTATGCTGAGGCGGAGTGTAATGTACTGCGGGGCGGTGTCACAGTCCGCCTGACGGGATCTATGTTGCCTTGACCCGATTGGGGGTGGTACCTGCAATCGTTCTCCGACGCTCAAGTCAGTATTTTAGAATACTTAGAGACTTAGAAAGACAATCAGAGAGAATTATGCAAGTAATAGAGTGTAAGGTTCAGAGAATGGGAAAAAGATCCCTTATACCTTTTCAAGAGAGGTTTATATACCTGTCACTGGTGCTGCATTATTGGTAGGACCCGCTCCTTGTTTCCAGGCATAATGCTGAAAAGGTAGTGGGGCCCTGCGCCGTTTACTAGCACCATTATTGTAGTAGGTATCACAACTTGTCTGGAAAGCGTTAGTGCTTTAATATTTTATTGTTATTTCCCTTTATGCGTGACAGCGTGATTCCCATTATTAACCTCTCAAGACAGAGTCAATCTCGTGCCGGGGTTGTAAGTATGGGCTCGCTACGCAGTGTGGGAAATTCAGTATTCCGCCTGAGTTGAACCTATGGCTTGGCGGAGTAACAATTTTGGCGAGGTTACATTCCTTGACGGAGTAACATGCCTGGACGGAGTTACATTCCTTGGCGGGGTAACGTGCCTGGGCGGAGTCATGAACCTTGGCGGCGTTACTTCCCTGGCGGTATGCACTCCGTATAGTATTTGTAGTGTATTTGAAGAGTACTTCTCTTTATTCAAAATGCTGATCTGGCAAGGCATTGAAGCCATGCTCTTGGGGGCCGGTGTTAGGACCGGATCAATTATTATTAAAAAAAACAAATAATAAAAATATAAATACCAAAATTTTAAAAAAATGATAATAATAAACTAACTTATAGTAAGTATTTCTCAAGAAATATATATTAATATCTATTTCCTATTTGTGATGAAAATAGGATGTTACATGCGTGACCTTCTCTGGGGAATCTCCCAATATGACATCCCTGGAGCCACCATCTGGTGTGGGCTTAGATGGATTGAGTGGATCAATCTTCAATTCCGCTCTGGGGTCTAGGTCTATAAGACTGACAGATCCTGCCGCTGTTCCTCCGTCGTTCAACTTCCTCTTCTTGTTAAATGCATCCAACTTAACCATGTTGAGGCTCAGGTTATAACAATATCGAGTCATCTCCTGATCTCCGCGGAGTGAGGACACACCATTGTCCTTGTCGATAAATTTGATCAGGAGATGAGGGGTGGATACAATTGCTTCCATAGCGTTCAATGTTGGACGGCCTATGATACCGTTGTACGGGGATTCCACATCAATCACCAGAATTCTTGACTTGACTGTTCTTGCACCGGGCTCCCCTTCAAAAGAAATCAAAGTGTCGAGGTATCCCTTAGTAGGTTGCTTGGCTCCGTTAAACGCTGTGAGTTCTTGTGTGTATGGTTGTAAATCTGCATCACTGAAACCCATTCGTTTGAAACAATTATAAAATATAACATCACAAGAACTTCCCTGATCGACGAGGATCCTCTTGACGTCCTTATTGGCTATGACGGCCACAATCACTACTGCATCATCACCTCCTGGAATTGTTGGGCCAAAGTCATCATCTATAAACGACACCGTCGGGGCTGTCACTCCGTCCCTGAAAGGGCGGTTATTCCTCGGTTTACCCTGGACTGACAAAATCATCCTATGGTGGTTCTTTCGTGCTGTGATTGATGTTCCTCCTCCCGCAAATCCTCCAGCTATCATCTCAATCACTTCTCGTCTGCCCTGTCTCTGCTGCTGGGGCATATTACTTTGTTGGGCACCTTCAGCAATCACTACCCCTTTCTGCTTCTCAGCCGCAGTGAACTTCCTTGCTGGGTTGCGCGTATTATCATCTTCATCATCAGGATCTCTATTCCTTTTCTCCATCCTATGAGGCTCATCCATAGATTTCTCCTTAAACAAATACTGCTTCAACTTTCCTTCCCGAATGAGAGTTTCCACCGTATTCTTTAACGCCTTACACTCATCAGTGTTGTGCCCTGTCTGCTCATGGAAAGTGCAGTATTTACATGGGTTACCACCCCTCTTGGCTGGGGCTGGCTTCCTTATACCAAAGACGTTCAGAGTTGGCCAACCAACCTCCCTCATGATTTGTGAGTGCCTGGTGTAACACCCCTATTTTTATTTTTATATTAAAATTTTGAAGGAATTAAATTATGGTTCTTTAGAACTTTTTAATCTACGTATTATTTATGATTTTTTGGAATTTTTTGGAATTTTGGAATTTTTTAATAAAAATAATATTTTTTAAATAATTTTAAATTCATATAAGTGACTTAAATTAAAAATATTTACAAGAAAGTGAATTGAAATTATAAGAAAATTTTCTAAAATCCATTTCAAGTAGACTTATCTAAAAATTATCGGTTTGAGAAAAATCTTGATTTTTTCCAATCGTTTAAAAATTAGAAACGTATCAATAAATTTTTGTTAACAGAAAATTTTAGATTTTTAAAATTTCAACTTTATATTACTCAGTATAAAATTAGTGAGGACTGATATAATATCGCTAAATTTCAAAAAGGACTCATTTTGAATATTTAAAATATACCGAGTGAAAGGTTACTATTTGGCTTAATAATTCTGCCGACAGTTACTATGCAAAACACTGTGCATGTACGAAATTTTCAAAGAATGCATAGTAACCTGGAATAAAAAATTCAAAAATGCATAGTACTTTTATATTAAAATAATGAAATGCATAGTAAAATTTTTTTCCTATAAATACCGAAGGATTTCTTCTTTAGAATTCACAATTTCAGATTAAGTTTTCTTAATACAGTAGTGCTAGTGAGATAGTGGTGGAAGTGAGAGAGAGAAGAAAAGTTTTTGGAGAGAAGGTTCTGCCAAAATCCTAAGGTAAGAATACTTCTCTTTTATATTTTTTTAGATTATTTTTATATCGTTTTTAGAAATCTGTTATTATACTGAAAATAATATTATTTTAAGTTACTATTCTGCATAGTAAACACTATTTCAATAGTAAATTACTATTTCAATAGTAAATTACTATTTAAATAGTAAATTACTATTTACTGTTACTATTTACTGTTACTATTCACGATTTACTATTTACCGTTACTATTCACGATTTACTATTTACCGTTACTATTCACGTTTTACTATTTACTGTTACTATTCACGTTTTACTATTTACCGTTACTATTCACGATTTACTATTCACTATTCACTATTCACTATTCAAAATTTACTATTTCTGTTTTAAGTAGTAATCTTAATCTTCGTCTTATGCTTATACTGAAATAAGATTGGTATTAATATTTTTAGAAATCGGAGGCGCAAAGCAAATCCATTTTGGGTAACAATTCAAGGTAAGGGGGAGTGAGATAAGAGTATAATATGAAAAGACATAAGAATAATGGGAGGAGTCCCCTACTCCTTTTAAATCTGATAATATTATTATTTTAAAATATTAACTTTTTTTAACTTAAAATTTATAATAAATTTTAAATTAAATATCCGGTTTAACTAACTCTAACATACCTATGCAAAGACTTGGACCATTATGACCTATATGGACTGGACAATACCTATGCAAGGACTTGGACCATTATGACTCATATGGACTGAACTATACCTATGCAAGGACTGGATTATATGGACTTACATATACCTATGCGAGGAATTGACCAAAAGGACTAAAATTGATTATATTAATAATCATTAAATTTTGTATTATGATATGTATTAATGATATTTAATTGAATTGATTATGATTGATTGATTGATGATATTTAGTTATGATTGATATTATTTGATTTTGATTGATGATATTGTAATGTGGAGTTTGAGCATATAGCGAGCATGACGGAAAGCTAAAATTCAGTAAGAATTTCTTACCTTACTCTTTAAATTTTATTATCTTTTATTTCTTCTTAGAAATTATTTTTAACTTTATTTTCAATATTTAGAATAAAAAAAAAAAAATTAGTATTTATTTTAGAAAGAAGACATTTTATGAGAATTTATTTAATTAAATTTTGAGTTAAAGAAAAATTTTGTAATTTTAAGTATTTTTGGTTAATAATTATTCTCTTTTAATAAAACAAAATTTTTTTTTGAAAGAAAATTATTTTATTTTTTCCAACTTAATAACTAAATACATTTGAAAATAATTGAGATTCCTAAATTTGATTTTGTTAAGATTTAATTTGAGAAAGATTAGGTAAAGTTTTATATGATAAAGTTTTTAGATATTTAAGGCTTAGAAACTCAATTTCCGTGAGATTTGAAAACTGTACCAAATTTATTTCTGTGGGACAGAAATTCAGAGAACTGAGAAAATGTACAGTTTATTGAAATGATATTGTAAACCTTTAAGGGATTTAATAATTGAGTTTCTAAAAGCCTTAACCAACTCAATACGCGAGTAGTTCATGCATCATGGATAATGAAAGTGAAATGAAATAATATTGTCTGGGGACGGATTATAGAAACCGAGGATACATTAGAGGAGGCTTAATTACGAGCCTTGGGATGAGAGAGTGTGAAAGGGTGCTTCAGGGGACCTGGGGTAGCTCCCTAGTGTCGGGTACTTTCACAATAAAAACTTTCTCAATCTGACTAGTCTCTAAGTGTTTCCATGCCAGTTGAGCTGTTCATATTATTATTATCCGGACTTATGGAACAGTGTAAACTCCTGGTTGGCCCAGTGCAAATTAAAATTTAAGGGCCCACATATATAGATAAGTTATGATGAAGATATTGCATAACATTCATGCATTCATAATTGATTGTGTATGTGATTGTGATTGATATTATTATGTATCGGTTGTGAAAACCCTTTGTTGCTTATGTCTTATTCGGAAATATTATATTCTGTTTCTCACTCATTTCTTCGTGTTTTTGTTTCATATATTCTAAATTGATGGTTCAGAGGGAAGGATCGAAGAATTTCAGCAGTAGATATAGCACGTTCTAGAAAGGGAGCTCGGTATGAATACCGTGGTCCAATGAATAAATAATGTTAATAAGTAACTGCTTCTGGGCCATGGAGTTTCCTCTCTTTCTTATAATGTTTAATGTTTATTTTCTTCGGATGAATGTACAAATACTTTATAAAGTTTTTAATAATATTTGTGAGGTATTTCAGAAATAATGTATATAATTTATTCCGATAGTTTCTTTTTAACAATCATATCTTTAGTAAAAAAAAAAATATGAGTTTTTCTAGAATTTATTAAGGTGTAACAGAGGGTGTTACAAAGTGGTATCAGAGCAGTTAATCCAATAGGCCTGGGGAAAAGGTCTATCTTGCTTTGTCTGTAAACTCTGTATAGGTAGAATATCTGACTTGGTAGTAACTGTGATTGATGTGACAAATCTCAGTTACTGTGAAACAGGAAACTAATGGCTGGAAACGATCTTGCTGGAGTTGTAGAACGCTTAATCAATGCAATGGGAGCACGTGAAGGTCAAGGTAACGATGCCTTGAGAAGGCTGGACCTATTCGAAAAACGCAATCCACCTCGTTTCAAGGGAGGATATAACCCCGATGGAGCACAAATCTGGATTCGAGAGATAGAGAAGATCTTTCGAGCATTGCAATGTAATGAAGCTGATAAGGTAGTCTTCGCTACTTATGCCTTATCTGAGGATGCCGAACATTGGTGGGATAGCATGCGTAAACAATTCGAAGTCAACGACGTGGAGATCACTTGGGACTATTTCAAGGATATATTTCTAGAGAAATACTTTCCAGCTGATGTTAAAGAGAAAAGACAATTCGAATTCCTGTCGCTGACCCAAGGAAATATGACCGTTGGAGAGTACGCATCCAGGTTTGAAGAGCTATCTCGTTTTCATTCTCATTATAATGATGCTACTAATGAAAGAGATTGGTGTGCAAAGTTTGTAAATGGACTGCGGCCAGAAATTAAGGAAGCTATACGAATGCAGGAAATCCGTGAATTTTCTGTATTGGTAAATCGCTGCAGGATCTTTGAAGAAGACCATAAGGATAGAATGACCAAAAGTCGTGAGCCCATTCACAAGATAGGAGAGATAAGAAGTGGAGGACCTCACCATCACCAAAGAAGAGATTTCAGAAGGAATAAGCCTTACCAAGCACCATTTCGTCGGTTTGGAGCAGCATCTGTTCCTAACAGACCCCAAGCTTCAACTGGAAGCTATTATCCAACATCTGCACCAAATTTTAAATGTTTTATCTGTGGAGGACCCCATTTGAAAAGGGATTGTCCTAAAAACACTTATGTTTGCTTTAAGTGTAACAAACCAGGTCATCACATCAAGGATTGCCCAGAGATGAAGAGAGAAAACCCTGAAGGTGCAAGTACAAGCATAAATACTCAAGGAGGCGCGCACAGTGCAGTCGGAAGGCCGAAAGCAAAAGGAAAGGTTTTTGCAATCACTGGAGAAGAAGCATCTCATGCTGATTCCATGGTAGAAGGTAAGTGTATCATTAATAAGATTTCTTTAACTGTTATGTATGACTCAGGTGCATCACATTCCTTTATTGCCAATGACTGTGTAGAAAAACTAAAATTACCTGTGATAGAACTTCCATTTGACTTATCTGTACATACTCCTGGAAACAATCCCATTGTCACTTTTAAAGCTTGTTGGAAATGCCCTATTATCATAGATGGTAGGGACTTTAAGGCTAATCTTTTCTGTTTACCCCTTTCTGGCTTAGAAGTTATTATTGGGCTAGATTGGTTGTCTGACAATCATGTTCTAATAGATTGTCATAATAAAACCATAATGTTTAAAGAACCAGTGAATTTGAATCCTGAGGATTCGAGATTTCTAACCGCCAACCAAGTGAGTGCCTCTTTAAAAGGAGGGGCTCAAGGATTCATGCTATTGCTTTCAACGAAAGGAGAGCAAGAATCAAAAATCAAAAATCTGCCGGTTGTGTGTGAATTTCCTGACGTTTTTCCTGAAGATATCCCTGGTTTACCCCCAGAAAGAGATGTGGAATTTTCCATTGATTTAGTACCTGGAGTTGGACCCATTTCAATTGCACCATACCGAATGTCACCTCTAGAATTAGCAGAGTTGAAGAAACAACTTGAAGAGATGATAGAGAAGCAGTTTATACGACCCAGTGTATCCCCCTGGGGTGCACCAGTGTTGTTGGTTAAGAAGAAGGATGGTAGCATGAGGTTGTGTGTAGATTATCGACAACTAAACAAGGTGACGATCAAGAACAGATACCCTCTGCCAAGGATTGACGACTTGATGGATCAGCTACGTGGTGCCACGGTGTTCTCCAAAATTGATTTGAGGTCTGGATACCATCAAATAAGGGTGAAGAAAGAAGATGTATCGAAAACTGCTTTTAGAACACGCTATGGCCATTACGAATATCTAGTAATGCCTTTTGGTGTAACTAATGCACCAGCCGTATTCATGGATTACATGAATAGGATTTTTCATCCATATCTAGATAAATTTGTAGTGGTGTTCATTGATGATATATTAGTGTACTCTAAAAGCAGAGAAGAACATGTTGAACATTTGAAGGTCGTGTTGGAAATCTTGAAAAAGAAACAACTATATGCAAAGCTGTCGAAGTGTGAATTCTGGTTGGAAGAAGTGAACTTTTTAGGACATGTAATTAGTCAAGGAGGAATAGCTGTAGACCCTTCCAAGGTGGAGGCGGTTTTAAAATGGGAGAGACCAACCACGATCACTGAGATTAGAAGTTTCTTGGGCTTGGCTGGATACTATAGGAGATTCATTGAAGGATTTTCAAAGCTAGGATACCCATTGACCAAGCTAACACGGAAAGGACAACCTTTTGTGTGGACGACACAATGCGAGAATAGTTTTCAAGAGCTGAAAGATCGACTTACTTCTGCGCCGGTGTTAGTACTCCCCGATCCACATCGAAGTTTTGAAGTTTACTGTGATGCGTCTAAACAAGGACTAGGAAGTGTACTTATGCAAGACAAGAAGGTTGTAGCCTATGCATCACGACAATTAAGGCAACATGAGATCAACTACCCTACCCATGACTTAGAGTTAGCCGCTGTAGTTTTTGCCTTAAAGATTTGGAGGCACTATCTATACGGTGCAACATTCGATGTGTTTAGCGATCATAAAAGTCTCAAGTATTTATTCGACCAAAAGGAGTTAAACATGAGGCAACGGAGATGGATGGAGTTCTTAAAGGACTACGATTTTGAGTTACAATACCATCCTGGAAAAGCGAATGTAGTAGCTGATGCTTTAAGTCGAAAGTCTCTACATGCGTCCACGATGATGATAAAAGAGCTGGAATTGATAGAGAACTTCAGAGATCTTAACCTAGCAGTAAAGGTTAATGCTAACAGCTACAGATTAGGAGCGTTGCAAGTGACAAATGAATTCCTGAGGCAAGTTTTAGAGGCTCAACGAGAGGATGAATTCCTGCAAGAGAAGAAAGAACTCTTGAAACAAGGAAAAGAAGTCGAGTTCAATGTGGGAAACGACCAATTATTGAGATATAAGGATCGAGTGTGTATCCCTGACAAAGAGGAGTTGAGGAAAGCAATTCTAGAAGAAGGCCATAAAAGTTATATGAGCATTCATCCCGGAACTACTAAAATGTATCAAGATTTGAAGAAGTTATTTTGGTGGCCTGGAATGAAGAAAGCGGTGGCAGAGTATGTGACTGCATGTCTAATTTGTCAGAAGGTTAAAGTGGAACACCAAAAACCCCCTGGAATGCTACAATCAATGGAAATACCGGAATGGAAATGGGATAGCATTACCATGGATTTTGTGACTTCTCTACCTAAAACTCCATTAGGACATGATTCGATATGGGTAATAGTTGATAGACTAACAAAGTCTGCCCACTTTATTCCCATCAATATTCGTTACTCTATGGAGAAGCTGGCAAAATTATACATCGAGGAGATTGTGAGATTGCATGGAATTCCTTCAAGTATCATTTCTGATCGGGACCCTCGTTTTACATCACAATTCTGGAAGAGCTTGCACAAGGCTTTGGGAACAAGACTGCGTCTAAGTTCAGCATATCATCCTCAGACGGATGGACAATCAGAAAGAACAATCCAATCTCTAGAAGACTTGTTACGAGCTTGTGTGTTAGAGCATAAAGGAAGTTGGAATCAATTCTTACCATATGTGGAGTTTACCTACAACAACAGTTTCCATGCTAGCATTGGCATGGCACCTTTTGAAGCATTATATGGAAGAAAATGTAGGACCCCGCTATGTTGGTTTGAGACTGGTGAAAACTTGATGCTAGGACCAGAGTTGGTACAACAAACCACGGATAAAATCAAAATAGTTCAGGAAAAGATGAAGGCAACACAGAGCAGGCAGAAAAGTTACTATGACAAAAGAAGAAAGCCGCTCGAATTTCAAGAAGGCGATCATGTATTCTTGAAAGTCACACCTATGACTGGGGTCGGTCGGGCAATGAAATCTCGAAAACTAACTCCTAGATTTATCGGTCCATACCAAATAATTCATAAAGTTAGTCCCCTTGCCTACCAAATAGCATTACCACCTTTTCTTTCTAATATCCATAATGTTTTTCATGTGTCAAACTTGCGAAAGTATATATCTGATCCTACACATGTTATTGAACCTGATGTCATACAAGTTAAAGATAATCTTACATATGATGCACCACCTGTTAGAATAAGTGACAGAAGAATAAAACAATTAATAGACAAGACAATTCCGCTTGTAAAGGTTATTTGGAGTGAAACGAGAGGAGAAGATGCTACATGGGAACTAGAAACTGAGATGAAAGAGTCTCATCCTCATTTGTTTTACTGATTATGTAAATTTCGAGGACGAAATTTTCTAAGGGGAGTAGAGTTGTAACACCCCTATTTTTATTTTTATATTAAAATTTTGAAGGAATTAAATTATGGTTCTTTAGAACTTTTTAATCTACGTATTATTTATGATTTTTTGGAATTTTTTGGAATTTTGGAATTTTTTAATAAAAATAATATTTTTTAAATAATTTTAAATTCATATAAGTGACTTAAATTAAAAATATTTACAAGAAAGTGAATTGAAATTATAAGAAAATTTTCTAAAATCCATTTCAAGTAGACTTATCTAAAAATTATCGGTTTGAGAAAAATCTTGATTTTTTCCAATCGTTTAAAAATTAGAAACGTATCAATAAATTTTTGTTAACAGAAAATTTTAGATTTTTAAAATTTCAACTTTATATTACTCAGTATAAAATTAGTGAGGACTGATATAATATCGCTAAATTTCAAAAAGGACTCATTTTGAATATTTAAAATATACCGAGTGAAAGGTTACTATTTGGCTTAATAATTCTGCCGACAGTTACTATGCAAAACACTGTGCATGTACGAAATTTTCAAAGAATGCATAGTAACCTGGAATAAAAAATTCAAAAATGCATAGTACTTTTATATTAAAATAATGAAATGCATAGTAAAATTTTTTTCCTATAAATACCGAAGGATTTCTTCTTTAGAATTCACAATTTCAGATTAAGTTTTCTTAATACAGTAGTGCTAGTGAGATAGTGGTGGAAGTGAGAGAGAGAAGAAAAGTTTTTGGAGAGAAGGTTCTGCCAAAATCCTAAGGTAAGAATACTTCTCTTTTATATTTTTTTAGATTATTTTTATATCGTTTTTAGAAATCTGTTATTATACTGAAAATAATATTATTTTAAGTTACTATTCTGCATAGTAAACACTATTTCAATAGTAAATTACTATTTCAATAGTAAATTACTATTTAAATAGTAAATTACTATTTACTGTTACTATTTACTGTTACTATTCACGATTTACTATTTACCGTTACTATTCACGATTTACTATTTACCGTTACTATTCACGTTTTACTATTTACTGTTACTATTCACGTTTTACTATTTACCGTTACTATTCACGATTTACTATTCACTATTCACTATTCACTATTCAAAATTTACTATTTCTGTTTTAAGTAGTAATCTTAATCTTCGTCTTATGCTTATACTGAAATAAGATTGGTATTAATATTTTTAGAAATCGGAGGCGCAAAGCAAATCCATTTTGGGTAACAATTCAAGGTAAGGGGGAGTGAGATAAGAGTATAATATGAAAAGACATAAGAATAATGGGAGGAGTCCCCTACTCCTTTTAAATCTGATAATATTATTATTTTAAAATATTAACTTTTTTTAACTTAAAATTTATAATAAATTTTAAATTAAATATCCGGTTTAACTAACTCTAACATACCTATGCAAAGACTTGGACCATTATGACCTATATGGACTGGACAATACCTATGCAAGGACTTGGACCATTATGACTCATATGGACTGAACTATACCTATGCAAGGACTGGATTATATGGACTTACATATACCTATGCGAGGAATTGACCAAAAGGACTAAAATTGATTATATTAATAATCATTAAATTTTGTATTATGATATGTATTAATGATATTTAATTGAATTGATTATGATTGATTGATTGATGATATTTAGTTATGATTGATATTATTTGATTTTGATTGATGATATTGTAATGTGGAGTTTGAGCATATAGCGAGCATGACGGAAAGCTAAAATTCAGTAAGAATTTCTTACCTTACTCTTTAAATTTTATTATCTTTTATTTCTTCTTAGAAATTATTTTTAACTTTATTTTCAATATTTAGAATAAAAAAAAAAATTAGTATTTATTTTAGAAAGAAGACATTTTATGAGAATTTATTTAATTAAATTTTGAGTTAAAGAAAAATTTTGTAATTTTAAGTATTTTTGGTTAATAATTATTCTCTTTTAATAAAACAAAATTTTTTTTTGAAAGAAAATTATTTTATTTTTTCCAACTTAATAACTAAATACATTTGAAAATAATTGAGATTCCTAAATTTGATTTTGTTAAGATTTAATTTGAGAAAGATTAGGTAAAGTTTTATATGATAAAGTTTTTAGATATTTAAGGCTTAGAAACTCAATTTCCGTGAGATTTGAAAACTGTACCAAATTTATTTCTGTGGGACAGAAATTCAGAGAACTGAGAAAATGTACAGTTTATTGAAATGATATTGTAAACCTTTAAGGGATTTAATAATTGAGTTTCTAAAAGCCTTAACCAACTCAATACGCGAGTAGTTCATGCATCATGGATAATGAAAGTGAAATGAAATAATATTGTCTGGGGACGGATTATAGAAACCGAGGATACATTAGAGGAGGCTTAATTACGAGCCTTGGGATGAGAGAGTGTGAAAGGGTGCTTCAGGGGACCTGGGGTAGCTCCCTAGTGTCGGGTACTTTCACAATAAAAACTTTCTCAATCTGACTAGTCTCTAAGTGTTTCCATGCCAGTTGAGCTGTTCATATTATTATTATCCGGACTTATGGAACAGTGTAAACTCCTGGTTGGCCCAGTGCAAATTAAAATTTAAGGGCCCACATATATAGATAAGTTATGATGAAGATATTGCATAACATTCATGCATTCATAATTGATTGTGTATGTGATTGTGATTGATATTATTATGTATCGGTTGTGAAAACCCTTTGTTGCTTATGTCTTATTCGGAAATATTATATTCTGTTTCTCACTCATTTCTTCGTGTTTTTGTTTCATATATTCTAAATTGATGGTTCAGAGGGAAGGATCGAAGAATTTCAGCAGTAGATATAGCACGTTCTAGAAAGGGAGCTCGGTATGAATACCGTGGTCCAATGAATAAATAATGTTAATAAGTAACTGCTTCTGGGCCATGGAGTTTCCTCTCTTTCTTATAATGTTTAATGTTTATTTTCTTCGGATGAATGTACAAATACTTTATAAAGTTTTTAATAATATTTGTGAGGTATTTCAGAAATAATGTATATAATTTATTCCGATAGTTTCTTTTTAACAATCATATCTTTAGTAAAAAAAAAAAAATTATGAGTTTTTCTAGAATTTATTAAGGTGTAACAGAGGGTGTTACACCTGGTGTTCAACGGAGCATAGTGATCGAACGATGATACGCGCCTATCTCGTGGATGCTGACGAGCATTCACAAAGTCTTCTCTAAAGGCATGCTTCTCGGGCCTCGCTCTCTCCTTTTCTCTCCGTGGCTGCTGAGCGGGTGCAGAAGGCTTTACTCTTGCTGCAGTTGCCTCTAGATGCATCTCTATGCCCACATATTTGGAAGCTTTCCTTCGAAACTCCTCGAAGGTTGTAGGTGGGCTCTTTGCCAAAGATAGGGCAAAGGCTGAACCTGGCTGAAGAGCTTCCACTACAATATGGAGTTGTATGGCCTCCGTGAGGTTAGGGACCAACGCAGCCTCCTTGTAAAACCTTTTCAGGAACTCTTTAAGAGTCTCAGCTTCTCCCTGTCTTATCTGGGCCAGGGTGTGAGAAGTTCTTGGGATATCCCTGGAGATGACGAAATGGCTTTCGAATGCAGCAGCCATTTCCTCCCAAGAGTCTATAGATCCTGAAGGCAAACTTTTAAACCAGCTAAGAGCTTCCTCCGTCAACGTCCTTGGGAACATTCTGCACATGACATCTTCGTCTGCTCCCAGATACATAGCTTCATAAACATAAGCATCCAAATGCTTAGTGGGGTCGGTCTCTCCATTATACTTCCCAATCGACAATGGCTGAGTTGTTTGTAAATGTTTTGGAATGACAATACTCATCAACCTCCTTGAGAAAGGGACATTGAGCTTGTATGTCCCTGAAGTCACCACCGCCTGCTCCCTTCTCCTGATACTGACTCTATCACCAGAGTCCTGCGTTTGCTCCCTCTCTTCATATGTGGGGATCTTCGAATACTGGAGGGTGGTGGATCTATCCCTCGCTGATGCATGGTGAGCATCCTCTGCATGGGATACTACTCTGTCCCCAGCTCCTCCTCTCTCTCGCCTCAGCTCCATCAGCTCCTCCTTCAGTTGCCTGATAACCTCATCGCGAGGGTCAGGCGTTTGGACTTGCACCATCCTCCGGGTTTGAGTTGCAGGGGATTCGAAGACGAGTCTCCTCCCAGCCTGTTGATGGGTCACATCCTCCACGTGACCTTCCACGAAATCTCTCCCATCACCTTCCATTGTAACCACTTAACTTCTGCGAAAATGGGAATAACTCTATCGGGTCCCACTGGGCGTGCCAATGAACTGGTCTGGACCGGGGTCTAGGATCCGGTATGGGACCAGCCACAAGGATGCAGGTGTTTTTAGGGTTTGCACACCGGAACTGTGTATATCCGATGTATTAATCCGGTCTCTCAGTGGGAGAGGCCGGTCTTGTTGTCCTGGAGATCCTTCACACTAACGATTCGCGTTGTAGGAGGGTGAAAGGTGGTGCCACCTGCGAAGATTCTCCGACGCTCAAGTTAGAAGGGTGTATGAACTGAATGAATACTCAAGCGTGATAACAGTAAAATGTGGGATAGAATAACGATACCATGCATGTGTGTTGATATGGCTTCTTATAGTTGAACGTAAGAGAAAAAATGAGACGTTGGATGCAGGTGGGTCCCTTATCTCTGATTGCGTGTATATTGTGTCAATCAAAGTGGCTCGACTTTCAGAATGTGTCAGGAGGGTAGGTCAATTATCAGAGTACAATCCTCTAGAGAGAGGAGAGGATAATCACCTTTTCCGCATAATCTGCTGACACGCCCGCTTACTTTCTGAAGCCATTGATGTGACGTATTTTGCTACAAGCAGTGTCTTCGTTGATAAGTTATCATAAGGCTCTTCTCTTGCTATGAGGGAAAAGCTAACAATTATATAAATATCCTGTATCAATGAACACAGAACCGTTACATCGAAAATGATTGATGCTGTCATGGAGTGAGGGCGGATGACCAGACAACGGATATCCGGTGTGGTAACGTTGAACCTGGACACCGGTTTTCCTTATATGAGATCAGTCTGACGTCACAAGTATGGGGGCCGGTATCTAGACCGGATCAGTTGTGTATTATAGTGAATCCCGTCCATAGTATTATTATTGTATTGCATGAGATGCAAGGAAATAATTGAATTGATATTACTGTATTGCATGAGATGCAAGGAAACAGTTGAATGAATGTTAATATATAGCATGAGATACTTACTATTGGTGAATAAATGAGAAATGGAATTTATGTGTTGGTGGTTTCGTGGATTCCACAAAAGACCTTGGGTGGGACTCAAGGCAAGCCTTTAGAGTGAGACTCAAGGCAAGTCTTTTGAGTGAGACTTAAGGCTAGCTGCAACACTGCCATTGTCGCTAAGAGTGATTGTGTTGCATGAGTGGGCAAATATTAATTGGAATATGACTGAAAGCCTTTATGTTGCAACGATATAATATTCCATATGTTTATTTGGATCCGTTTGAATGTGTGCATTAACATGTGTTTGAGAATGTTATAACTTGAGATAGCCTATGAATTTGATTAATATTGAGAATATCTGGTAGAATGTGATTATGTTGAATGGAAGTACCTTATGATTTAAATTGTGATATATTGACGTATGATATAGAATTGGATAGGTTGAATCTGATTCAGTAACTGTCGTTTAACATATTATGTGCTCACCCCTATCATGTGGTTATTTTTCAGTGGGATTAGATTACGATGGTGATTGGTGAGATGTCACCATGCTTGTGCGGGAAACATTCTATATGTATGTGTGTGTGTGTATATATATATATATATAGGCGACTCGTTGTATTTAGTTATTTTAATGATGTAGATATAATGTATAAAGGATCCTAGGTAGCTGACAACTTCACTGGAAGCCTAGATTATGTTTTAGATTCATATATATGATGATGATATGAATTATATCGATATTTTGTTGTGATGGCCATGAATGGTCCCATATGGTTGCATGAGATGCATTCTGTCCAGGAAAATGTAAGTTTGAAATCTTTGAAGCATTGCGTACATGATATAGGCAAGAACCGTATTGCATTGCATTTAGTTTGACTATGCATTTGGATTATGGATTAATGAAGTATAGTTAGGATATAATGGCTTTTGGTGAATTTTATGCATAAACATGGAACTAAATAGACCATATTGTGTTTTGTAATGTTTGGATGCCATGAGGTTTGGTTCCAATAGGTTGTGCATATGATTTAAGGTTTGTATGACTTGGAATGAACCAAAACCATAGAGAAATAAACCTTGAGTTGCATCTTTTTTACTTAAAATGGGTAAAACATAATTTTGTGCATAAGTCCCTCGTTTTTGGGTATTTTTGGGTGCGGTCGGTGGCACATCGTAAATGATGCATTTTAGATTATGTCAAAGTTTGGTGGTGATTGGATATCATATGGAGAAATTAGGGTAATTAGAAATTGGATTTCAAACCATTTTCTGCAATCTGTTGTATATTGTTCTGCTGGTAATCGATTACCAGTATGCTGTAATTAATTACTAGATAGCAAAATTACAACAGGAATTGTGTTTTGCTCTCAAGTGTAATCGATTACACCTGTGGTAATCGATTATACTAGAGGGCAAGTTGTGCAGGAAATGTGATTTGCTCTCGAGTGTAATCGATTACCCTATTTTGGTAATCGATTACTAGAGTCCCAAATTCACCCCTGATGCTCTGATGCGAGTGTAATCAATTACAGTGAGGCTTATATTTTTCATGCCTTTAAGCTTCTGAAACTCACTATTCTTCCACCTAATGCTTCCTCATGATTGGGAAATGATATTACGTGGTCCTGAATAACCTATTTGGTGTTGAATTAAATTAGGAAAAATTTTATTCAAATCTTTACTATTATTTTAAATACTAAGATGTTTTATTTAAAAGCAATAACAACTTAGGTGGACAGATCGAGAGTCGTTCATTCCTAAAAAGCGGTCAGGGCGTTACAGTGGTATTAGAGCATGACCTCTCATAGTACAATATGGTTTGAGGACGAACCAGGCGAAAGCTGGTGGGTATGTGACAAAATGAATTGAATACATACCAGAATGAGAGAGATCCAAATACTGTATAGGTATGAGACTATATAGTCAAGGATAACTTAAATGAATTAATTTGTATTACCTATACTAATAAATGCATTTGCCTTTTCGGTAGTCCATCTTAAGGACTCCAAGGTTAAGTGTACTTGACTGAAAGAAATTTTAGGATGAGTAACCTCCTAAGAAGTTCTGAGGGAGTGTGTGATTGATGACAAAACACACTGAAAAAGTCTCGTGTTGGTTTATGGGGAGAGTCGTTCATTCCTAAAAAGTAGTCGGGGCGTTACATTTTGTATCTCTTATCTCATATTTTTATTAGCAAACATTGAGAATTACAGTGTTTTTTCTTGAAAACGTTAGTTACTTTTATTGGAAATTCTTTACAAATTTATTTGAATTATAATATGTGAAGTTACTAAATTATAGGACAAAAATTAGACAAGAAAAAATAATGTAATTAATTAAGTATTTAACAATATTTTACATAAAATTTATTTTTAAATATATTCATATTTCATGTTGTAAGTGTTTATTTATAATTGTATGCAAATTTGGTTATGGTAAAATTTATAGTTTTTTTTATTCCTAGGAGATAAAATATAGTAATTTTCTTCATCTTACTTATTCAAGAATATTTTAAGTTAGCACATTTTTAAAGAATGATTTTTAAAATGTATAAAAATTAAATTATATTATAAAGATTTTATGAAAAATTAAAAGTTATACTTTTGTATGATTTAAAAAGTAATATATACATTACACAATTTATAATAAATTTATATATTATATTAGATATATTATATATTATATATTATATGGAAAGGATATTTTTATTTAAAATTTGATTTTAATGAATTTCAATTGATTTATTATAAAATCTAAATTTTGTTTTAAAAGGGAAGTAAGTTGTGAAAATAGTAATATCTACTTATTTCTTATATTTGCAAACTATATTGATCACCATATATTTAAATACTTGACAATGTTTTCACTATACTCTAAATTAAAATTATTTGTTAATTTCATTCTTGTATGTAGCATGAAAAACCCTTTATAAAAACAAACAAGGACACCCATACAAATGTAAAGGTAAAAACACCAATGTATATATATATATATATATATATATATATATATATATATATATATATATATATATATATATATATATATATATATATATATATTTATAAATACCTCCTTATTTTTGTATTTATGTAATAATAATCACTGTTTTTTTTTAATTTCAATTTGGTATTGTGTTTTTTGATTTTTTTCAATTAATTTCCTTTTTTTAATCATGTTAGTTTAAATTGTTGGAAGATACTTGATTGAAAAAGAATTTAAAAATAATATATCAAATTAAAACAAGAATTTAAGAGACTAAATTAAAACAAAATTGTAACAAAAGACCAAAAAATGATTTGAGCTAAAATTTATTTATTTATTGGTAAAATCTAAACATAAAAATTAGGATACCATAAAACCTACCTGATCATAAAAACTAATTGAAACCTATATCTTAAAAATTGAAAAGAACTTGGGATGAATTTATTTATTTTTCTCGGTCCTATAAAATGACAATGGGAATAATATTGTTGATGATGCCAACATGTGGTAGAAAAGCTAAGCGGGAAAAGGAGAGAAAGAATGAGACATTGACTCACCCACTCACACTTCCTTCATTGTTTGTTTGTGTGAAAATGTAAACTTCGTGGAGAAGTAAGAAGTTAACCCAAACCGAATCAAATTAAACTTGACCCATCAACCCTTAGCCCTCTCACTCAATCTCCCACTTTCCCGTTCTTTCAGATCCTAAGAGGTGCATCATTTCCCACTTTCTTCCCTCCATTTATTTTTTATATATGCATAATGTGGACCTAGACTTATGACTTTCTTTTAATTATTCAATTAAGGGTATTGTGAGATTTTAAGGTTGCTGACAAGTTTCATGATTTGATCAAGACGGTATCTTGCGTGTAGCTTGGTTACTGGGTAAGCTTTGAGTTTTGCCGTTCTTTTTTCCCGTAATGTGTAAAATTTGATACTTGGTTATGCTTTGAATAATGGGTATTTTCAAAATGTCTTTTTCTTGATGTAGGTTCCTCGAAATCGTTGTGGTTGCCGAGAAAACGTGAAGTGGTGGTCTTCAGAGCACTGAAGTCCCTGTAGATTCTGTAAGTTATGTCATTTGTTAGGTTATCTTGTAATTTTGTCTACTTAATTTTGCTTCCAGGTTTTGGTGGTTCTTCTCCTAGGTTCTTTGGCTTAATGAATTAATATATTGCAGCTGTTCTTGAAGAAAGCACGAACAAATTAGCCAAGTAGATTGGTAACTTAGGAATTTGTTCTCATATTTTAGTCAAGCTTTGGTGGCCTGTTGATTGTGCAATTTGTTTCTCAAGGGTTTGGTTTTTCTGTGCAAATATTTTTTAGTGGGGGAAGGTTAGGATATGTGGTGATTACTGATTGTCTCTGAATAAGAAGAGTTTCAATGATTTATTTTTTAACTAGTTTGAAGAAATGCTCTCATGAATTTACTGCATATACAAAACTGTGTTCAGAGTTTAATTTCATTTCTCTATGTGCAGCTCTGCGTCCGTGTCTCATTTTCCCATCCAATACTCATTGTTAATGTTGTTATTTTTATGACTGATTTGTGGAGTTATCTTTACATGTACTATTTTTGTACCTGGAATATGTAAGTTTCTTAAAGCTGATGATACTATGAGCCAGCCTTCTCTTCTTGCTCCAAAATCCTCCATTCCGAGTCTTCATTAGATGGATATTCTTTTTTGCTAACATAGAAGGCTTCCCTTTCCCACACCCTATTTTTTTGTTCTCAATGTATTGATTTATGGTGGGAATTTCAAAGGTTAATCTAGCGAAATTGTGTGATTAGAATTTTCAGATTATCAAGAACATGGACTTAAAAGGAAGTGAAAAGGATTCGGTGGTTACTCAGGTTAGCATCGGCGGATTTGGCAGTGACGTCAAGGCAAGTGACCTCATGAAATACTTGGAAGATAAAATTGGACTTGTGTACAGGTGTCGGTTGAAAACTTCTTGGACCCCTCCAGAGTCATATCCAGAATTTAATATTGTTGATACTGCACCCAGTAGAAGAACAGATGGCTATAAGAAGGTGGAGCCTCATGCCTTTGTGCATTTTGCATCACCAGAATCTGTAACTGCAGCCCTGAATGCTTCAGGTTGTTGCGATCTATTGTTGAATAATCAGCCATTAAAGGTCAGCAGTGGACCTGAAACTCCGTACTTCCTGAACCAAAGGAGGAGAACTACGGTTCCTTTTAAGATGTCTGATGTAATTGTTGAAATTGGGACTTTAGTTAGTCCAGAGGAATTTTTGGTTGCCTGGAGGGGACCGGATAAAGGGGTCAAATTTCTAGTTGATCCGTTTGATGGCACTTGCAAACTTTGTTTCAATAGGGATACTGCATTCTCATTCAAAGGAGTAGAAAAAAAAGTAGTGATAAAGTGTGATTTTCAGGTGGGATTCCTTGTTAGAGATATTAACGAGGTCAGGAGATATAGTGATACATCATATCTTGTTGTTTTATTACACTTAGCTTCATCACCTTGGGTTTGGTACAGAACTGCTGATGATGACATTGAAGAATCAGTACCATTTGATTTACTGGATGATGATGATCCTTGGATTAGGACCACTGATTTTACACCTAGCGGGGCCATTGGTCGATGCAACTTTTATAGAATTTCAATCCCACCTCGTAATGGTGCAAGATTGATGAGGGCCATGCTTTATCTGAGAGGACAAAGAGTGCAAGAAGTTCTGCTTAAACAACCACTTAGAATAATGGAGGAACCAGATTTTGGGGTGCCCATGACGAATGCTTTCTTCTATGTCCCTTTTCAGAAGGGCATTGCTTTTGACATAATGTTTTTGGTCAATGCAATTGTACACAAAGGCATATTCAATCAGCACAGGCTGTCTCATGTGTTTTTTGAATTGCTGAGAAATCAACAGAAGGAGCTCAATGTGGCAGCCCTAAAGCATATATGTACATACAAGCGCCCAGTATTTGACGCAGCTAAGAGGCTAAAAATAGTTCAAGAATGGCTGCTCAGAAATCCAAAACTTTATCAGAATTCAAAACAATTAGATGATATAGTTGAAGTGAGGAGATTAGTTATTACTCCAACAAAAGCGTACTGCATACCACCTGAAGTTGAATTGTCCAACAGGGTTCTGAGAAGGTACAGAGAAGTTTCAGATCGTTTCTTGAGAGTCGCCTTTATGGATGAGGGCATGCAAACTATGAATGTAAATGCTCTTAACTATTATGTTGCTCCCATAGTGAAGGAAATCACATCAAACTCTTTTCCGCAGAAGACAAAAATATTTAAAAGGGTGAAGACTATCCTAGAAGAGGGATTTCACTTTTGCGGTCGAAAATATTCATTTTTAGCCTTTTCATCCAATCAACTTAGGGATCGTTCTGCTTGGTTTTTTGCTGAAGACAACAACATTGGTTGTGATGCTATACGAAATTGGATGGGTAGGTTTAATCAGAGAAATGTTGCAAAATGTGCTGCTAGGATGGGGCAATGTTTCTCATCCACTTATGCAACAGTTGAAGTTCCTGCAAATGAAGTTAACTCAATGCTACCTGATATTGAGAGGAACAGGTATGTTTTCTCCGATGGTATTGGTATCCTCACTCCTGATCTTGCAAGTGAAGTAGCTGAAAAATTGAAATTGGACATAGTACCCTCTGCTTACCAGATCAGATATGCAGGTTTTAAGGGGGTTGTAGCCTCTTGGGCTGCCAACGAGGATGGGTTTAGACTTTCTTTGAGGCCTAGTATGAACAAGTTTCAGTCTACTCATACTACCTTGGAGATTTGTGCTTGGACCAGGTTTCAGCCAGGTTTTCTTAACAGGCAGATAATAACATTGCTTTCAGCACTGGATGTGGCTGATGAAATATTTTGGGAAATGCAGGAAGCAATGCTTTTTAGGTTAAATCAAATGCTTGAGGATGCAGATATTGCTTTTGATGTTCTCACCAAATCATGTGCCGAGCATGGAAATGCCGCTGCAATAATGTTAAGCTGTGGCTTCTGTCCCCAAACAGAACCCCATCTTAGAGGAATGTTAATTTCTATACGTGCTGCCCAGCTTTGGGGGCTTAGAGAAAAGTCAAGGATTTTTGTGTCGTCTGGGCGGTGGTTGATGGGTGTCTTAGATGAGTTGGGTGTGCTTGAACAAGGGCAGTGCTTTGTTCAAGTGTCTACTCCTTCTCTTGAAAATTGTTTCTCCAAGCATGGCTCAAGATTTTCGGAGAGAAAGAACCTGCAGGTAGTTGAAGGTTTTGTTGTTATAGCTAAAAATCCTTGTCTTCATCCAGGAGATGTAAGAGTTTTGGAGGCAGTTGACAAACCCGAGTTACATCATTTGTATGATTGTTTGGTTTTCCCCCAAAAGGGTGATAGACCTCATGCAAATGAAGCTTCTGGAAGTGACCTTGATGGGGATCTATATTTTGTCACCTGGGATGAAAATCTTATTCCACCTAGTAAGAGGAGCTGGATACCTATGGAGTACACTGCTCAGGAAAGTAAACTTCAGATGCGTCAAGTCACTACCCGAGTATGTTCTTTTTAAACGTCATTCTGTGAAGTTCCATAGTAAACTTGTTGTATGCTTTGTGCTATATGTGGATGATATTAGAATAGGATTTTTGTTTTTCACATGAAATCTGCCTAGCACCATGTCTTTGATTAGTAATTCAAAATTTCAAATGATATATTCACAACAAAAAGTTGCCTAAACTAATAAATTTCCATGTGGGGGAAATATTTCTTCTGCTCTCAAATCACAAAATTTTGAGTATGCTGGAACTAGTTCTAGGTATAATCCATAGACTGCGGTATTTACATGCTCTACACATTGTCCTATAACTTATACTGCTGGGCTTATGGCATGATTTTTCTTGTTGACTTTTAAAGTTGTCTTCTACATTGCAGGACATCATAGAATTTTTTGTCAGAAACATGGTAAATGAGCATTTGGGTGCAATCTGCAATGCACATGTGGTACATGCTGATAGCAGTGACTATGGTGCCTTGGATGAAAAATGCATTCACTTGGCAGAGCTAGCAGCCACCGCTGTTGATTTTCCAAAGACTGGGAAGCTTGTAACTATGCCTTCTAATCTGAAACCAAAACTGTACCCTGATTTCATGGGGAAAGAGCAACACCAGTCGTACAAGTCAAAGAAAATCCTGGGCAGACTTTACCGGCGTATCAAAGACGCTTATGATGAAGACATTGATGCCCCCAATTTGAATGACGTGACAAGTGATATACCATATGATACAGATCTTGTGGTCTCGGGATCTGCTGATTTTATGGCTGATGCATGGCAACAAAAGTGCTCATATGATGGCCAGTTGAGTGGACTACTTGGTCAGTATAAAGTGAAAAGAGAAGAAGAAGTTGTGACTGGACAGATCTGGTCTATGCCAAAATACAACAGCAGGAAGCAAGGGGAGCTTAAGGAGAGGCTGAAGCACTCTTACAGTGCCCTGAAAAAAGAATTTAGGCAAACTTTTGAGAAACTGAATCCAGATGTTGGAGAAATAAGTGAGGATGAGAGAAATTTGTTGTATGAACAGAAAGCTTCAGCCTGGTATCAGGTGACATATCATCCAAAATGGGTGAAAAAATCTCTTGATCTTAAAGATAAATCCCCAGAGAATCAAGAGCAAGGTAGTTTGGGAGGTATGGTGATGCTGAGTTTTCCTTGGATTGCAGTTGATTACCTAGCTCGCACAAAGATAAGGTGTCGGAATGTCGGAAATTTTGATTCAACCAAGCCAGTTGATTCTCTGGCAAAATATCTGTCTCAAAGGCTATGATTCTGTTGAACTACAAGGCCACTCTGCCACTCTCTATTATGCTGAACTTGTGTTCAATATCCCTTATAAATGAGCAAGTCTCCACTTAATGAGTTAAAACTGCTTTGATTGTATTGTTCCCAAGCCATGCCACGAATTGCCTTTGCTTGAGTGTAATTAGTTACATTTGAGACATGCACCGTATTTGTACCAGTCCCTGTGTGCATGTGTTTACGCATATGTATATGGTTGTGGTTATAGGCTGTTTTCTGAGCTTTATATCAGTTGGTATTTGTTTGATATAAGGAGTGGTTTCAGTGCAACCACCAGGATGTACCCTCATCATAAACAATGCTCTCACCATGATATGAATATGAAAATTTGTGGTTTGTTCTTAAGTGGATTGATTGATTCGGTGTTATTATTTCCATGGTAGTTAAAATCACAATTTTAATCGGCAAAATTGTGATTCTACTATTTTCTAAGGGGTTCATGATTCGAATTGCTTAAAAAATTGTTTTTGTTGTAAAATTGGTCTAGAATCACGATTTTGGGTGAAAAAATTGTTAAAATCCTGATGTTTGGGATTCAAAACGATTTTTTGGGGTTATGTTTTTTTAAACCTATTCGGTTCTAGGAATATGAGAGGTGTGAACAGGTCTTCCACCACCTCTGTTCTTCATCACTGTTGTCGTTGGGTCATGGTTGGCCGTGGTTTGTGGAGAGTCATGGTTGTTCACCTCTATTGGTAATGGGTTGTGGGCCTTCACCGTGCATCTCCCTTGTTCAAGTAAAGAAGAGGTGAAGTCGATAAAAACAAAAAGAAAAGAAACTAATGGTAGAAGAGAGAGAAGTTGATGGATGGTAGAAGATGGACTTTTTAGTTTTTTAAAAGAAAAGAAACAAAGGGTAGAAGAGAAAGAAGTTGATGGATGGTAGAAGATAGACTTTTCAGTTTTTTAATAACGTGAGTGGAATAATGACTTATTTTCTTGGAATTGGTGAAAATAGGTTAATGAACATTCAAATTTCAAAGTCATAAAGAGGGTCTATTCTTTCTTTTAAGGTTTTCACAAAAAACAAACTCTATTTAATACTACCTCTGATTTCAAATATAAACAAATATATCTAATTTTACACATATTAAGAATAATAGTTGAAAGTAATTATTTGCATTAATGTTAACACATATTTGATTTAATTTTCTAAAATACCCTCAGTATCATTTATTACATAAAGAATTAGTGACATTGAAAAAATATATAATAAAGACATATTTGGTAAACAAACATTTAATGACATTGAGAAATTCTAATTTTGCTTATATTAAGGGACCAAAAAAATTCACTAAAATTTACTTATAGTATTTATTCAAGTTTAAACTAAAACTTTTTAGTTTTATATACTAAAATTTTATGTATATATAAGAAAGAATATAGTACATAAAGAAACTTTTAAATTCTTATGATACTATTTACGATTTACGATTTTTAGAACCCTCTATTGTTCAATCTAAAATCTCAACTTTAACTACTTTGATTACGTCTTTATTTTATACAGTATGGAGCTGTTATTTAGATCTTTTGGCATAGCTCTTGAGATTTGCCTCCTTTGTTATGGGTGTGACACAACTGTGTTATTGAGTGATAGAAGGCAGCACTTGGTGAAAAACAGAGAGATACATTAATTTTGCGTATTATAAGAATTAATAAATCTGTGATATAATTATTACATGTATTTCAATGAAAAAAAAAATCCCTTTTTTATTTAGTGATTTAAACTCAGCACTTTTATATAAAGTGAACAAAACTTTTTTCCTCGAAATCTAAACTAAAGAGAATACTTTTTTTCTTCCCATCTAAACAAATCGCAAAGGCGAACCCTCTTCATAAGCTTCTCAATAAATGTGTAGGGATGACATTGACAATGAATAAAGTTTAAGCAGATACTAGAGAAAGTATTTATATACATATTCGCGTTTGAGAGAGACTTCTACCTAAATTCATATATAATAACTTCATGTTTTTATTCACGTGTCTTCATACTAATGCTCTATTGTCTATATCATTTCTCCGATTTTAGTTAAATTGAATATTAACATCTAACTCAATAAAAAATGTCTCTGAAGATTATTCAAATCACAGTTATATAATATAACAAACATGTAATTATATCATTTGCTCTGTTTTTTATCTGGGAAAGTCATATCCTATATTTTGATTGAGAATTGCTATATCCTATGAATCCAGACTCACAAAATTTACAAAACAAACATGTCAATATTTTTTAGTTAGATGGTTAGTTAATAAAACATATGAAAGTAACATTATGATGAAATTCAGCCATGGCAATACTATTAACATAGTTCTGTGATTTTTGTAAAAGAAAGTTTCGTTTTAAATAGCATCTTTCATTTTGTATGTATCTGCACAGATATAGATAATCGAATACATTTGCCTCGCAAGTTATCTAGAGATGCACATCAGAGTACAGTGGGTGGTATGGAACCTTCTATTGGTAGCCTAGTCCCCTTCGAAATTAATTTACTGAAAATGATTTTAAATCACATGGTCCAAAACGTTTATTCTCTTTTTTCTTAAATATAACTAATAAATTGTTAATTCTTGTTATTTAATAATGTTATTTCATCTCATTTAATGTTAATAAAAAATAAATTATAATTCTTAATTATCCTCATTATTAACGGCTTAAAAAATAATTTTTTTCTCCATTTTAAAATTTATTCACATTATCGATGTTAATTGATATAAAGAGTATTTTAAGAATTCTATCTAAACTGTCTGGTATAGGGGATAGATAGTTTCAGTTAAGAATCAATGTTGAATGTTTTCTTTTTTAGTCTTATCTCACATCTAAACTGTCTAATATAGGTTGTCATAGACTTAGTCTCATCTCACATACTTGTAGCTTTTAGGTTCAGTATGTCCTTAGACCGAGTTCTATCTGACCTGAAGGTGGAGGGTACGGGCAATGTGCTTTGAGGAACATTACGATTTACCTTTTATAGCAAGTATCATGATGGTTGTTGGGTAGCTTTTCTTATGCCTTTGGTTGGGGCCGACATCTGACTAGGATCATTATCATTAAATAAATTGTGTCTAGTTAGTTAAATTTCACTTATATTTTGAACTAAAATATTTCAAAATTTAATTATTTATATTCCATACCAAAAAATATATTTTTAAGTATATATAATTTCTAAAATACATGTATATAAAAATGATTTAAAAAATTAACTGAAACAAAAAATAATTATATAGGTATCAGTTTTCTTCATATTTAAAATTTTTTTAACCACACAGATCATGGGAAAAAGACAACTCTCTCCCAATAAAAATGAAAAATGCAGCCTAATCGTCATTACTCATGATGATTGCCAAAACTGTCATTGATTAATCTCTTATTTCACAAAAAAAAAAAAGAGAATAATTCCATTAGTGAAAGCCTGTACTTTATAAGGAAGTAGTCATCGAATGGTGATAAAATATTGTTTTATTTCCACTCAATACATGTAGTCAGTAAATGAAGTCAACTACAAGTATACTATCGCATGCATGATGATGGCGTGTTAGGTGAGTGAGTAAGTGTTTTTCTTTAGAAGAAAAAACCCACTGGTTGTACGGACACCAACTTAACTTGAGGGAAATTAAGATCAGTTCCCCACGAAAGTACATGGAGAAACCTTGAGGTGAGCTGTATCATCATTTTCACAAGGGCATTAATACATAGACTGTAGCATGATGAATCCAAGGCCAAATAATAATAAAAGAGGTCTTATCTTGCTGATGGATGGGAACAGTGCTTACTACTTTGCTCCTTGATGCATGGAAGCATTTAATCATCCACCAGCTACTTGTGTCATCTCTTCCTTTATGTCAATTTCTTCTTTATGGTGTTGTACACTAGGTGGCATCTTTTCTTGCTTACTTCTACTAATTGTAGGCCACATACTTTTATGCTCCCAGACCTGCACCCTCCATTCAATTTGTCAATCACCAATAGAAATATACCAAATTAATCCATAAAATGAAGAGTATTAATCAATCTAGTCTTGATTATATATATATATATATATATATGTAATTTATCTTATCAGAAATGTTATCTTAGATAAGAATTAGAGTAATAAATTTGGGTTATATAATTATACATAAATGGTTATGTCTAAAATGTTTTTAAAATCATATGGTCATTTAAAAGTCATGTGACTTTTTAAAAAACTCACATGACTAATATATTTTAATTTCTACCATTCATGATAAATCTAACGGTTTAAATTTGTTGTTTTACTCTCACCTACTAGAACCTTTCTCATAAAATATCATCCTAACTTAATAATAAGCTCGAAAACCCGAGAAAATTTTCCGCGGTGCATTTCAATTTGGAAAGGGTTTTGGGACCACACAAACCCAATGTCAGTCATAAATGTGCATTAGGTGCAAGCTTGGTGGATTTCAAAAGCTCAAAAACTTAAAAAAATGTTTGAGGAGCCAAGGGACAAACCATGGCTCAACCCATATCAAACAAGCCCCAAAATATAAGAATATTGGCAAACAACAAGCTATGAATCGATTCAAACATGACCATGAATCAATTCATGCGTGTTGATAACCCAGGGTAGCAACTCTGAAGCTTGTGAATCGATTCAGGGACCCCTGTGAATCGATTTACACAAAAGGAAAGTCAGACACAATAATTCAGCAAGCCATGAATCGAATCATGAGCTCCTGGAAATACCTCCCAGGAAACCAGTAATCCATGAAACGATTCAAGCCAAGCCATGAATCGATTCATGAGCTTCTGGGAATACCCTTTTGGAGACCAGTAGGCCATGAATCGATTCAGGCTAGACCATGAATCGATTCATGACAACAATCTGCACCGGATTGCAAAAAATGCATTAAAAGTTGTAAATTCCAACTTCTGATGACCCTAACTCTCTCATATGAAATCCAATCATCACCAAATTTTGACACCACCTAATATACACCATTTATGACGTGTAGCAACTAGCCGCGCTCAAAAATATCAAAAAATAAGGGATTTATGCACAGAAAAGCGTTTAGCCCGTTTTAAGGTATTTTTGTGTAACACAAGGGTTAATTCTTAACAGATTTGACCCATTCCAATTTCTATAAGTCACAAACCATACATAGATACTGTTGCAACTATCTCACACTATCCAAAATTCATAAAACTCTAATTGACTCTCTCAATTGCTCAATTATGCATATAATCATGTAAAAACATCATTTTCTTCATGCAACTTCATTCATTCAAGGTTCTAATACATAATTCATATCAATCATCACACATTGGTAATTCCTAGACATATCATACACATGCAATGCACCAAGTGCATATTCACAATTCCTGGAAATCATGCATTACATATATACCCATATGGTGAGACTATCAATGGTCATCACAACCAAAACATTATCAATATTTACATCATCATCGTATCCTTGTCATTCATCACATCACATACAATCAAAATGTAATCTAGGTTTCCAATGAAACTGTCAGCTACCTAAAATCCTCTGACAAGCGTATACATTAATCCAAATGGATATCTACAAGAGCCGGCCAAGGCTATAACATAAAACTATATACAAGTATATACAATACTCTTTGCACAAGCACGGTGACATCTCACCAATCGCCGTCACGGCCCAAGTCCACTGAAAATATAGCCACGAAGTAAGGGTGAGCATAATACATGTTAAATGACTGTTATTTAAATCGGATCAACTATCCAATTCTCTATCACACACTGTAATATCTCAATCAAGCGACAATATATATTGCCATTCAGCATGATTCATTCACACACGCACACACACACACACACACACACACACACATATATATATATATATATATATATATAAATTATCATCAGGTTATCCACAGATATACCATTCATGTTATTCTCAATAACATACACATGTATTTACTTTTTTATTCAATTGGATCCAATTATATATTATAAATTTTAGTGTTATAACACAGGCTCTCAGCCATATATTCAGCTCTAGCTTATCTGGCCGTTTTACTGGTACCAAACCGTTTACCCTTTCACGTAACACAATTACTCTCAACGACAACGGCAGTGTTACGGGCAGCCCTAAGTCCTACTCAATAGGCTTCCCTTGAGTCTCACTCAAGGTCTTTTGTGGAATCCTCGAAATCACATTTACATAGCATTTCATTTTATTTTATATGAATATATCATCATCAAGCGTCTCGCGCTATATCACTGATCCGGTCTGGATACCGGCCCCCATTCTTGTGATGTCAGAGTGACCTCATATAAGGAAAACCGGTGTCCTGGTTCAACATTACCACACCGGATATCCGATGTCTGGCCGTCCGTCCTCATCTCACGATTGTCCCACTTATTTTCTCTATAACGGTTCTTTGTTCATTTTCACAGGACATTTATATAACTGTTGGCTTTTCAGTCACAGCAAGATAAGAGCCCCTAATAACTTATCAGCGAAGATACTGTATGTAGCAAAATATGTCACGTCAATGGCCTTAGAAAGCAAGTGGATGTGTCAGCAGATTATGCGGAAAAAGTGATTATCCTCTCCTCTTCCTAGAGGATCGTACTCTGATAATTGACCTACCTCCCTGACACATTCTGAGTGTTGAGCCACCCTGATTGACATAATATACACGCTATCAGAGCTAGGGGACCCACATATACCCAACGACTCAATTTCTCACGTACAACTATAAATAGCTCGTTTCAATACACATGCAGGTTCTCGTTGTTCTATCTCATACTTTACTATTACTTCGCTTGAGTATTCATTGAGTTCTTACACTCTTCTAACTTGAGCGTCGGAGAATCTTCGCAGGTGGCACCACCTTTCGCCCCCCCTGCAACGCGAAACGTTGGTGTGAATGATCTCCAGGACAACAAGACCGGCCTCTCCCACTAAGAGACCGGATTAACACATCGGATACCTATTGTTCCGGTGTGCAAACCCTAAAAACACCTATAGTCTTGTGGCTGGTCCCACACCGGATCCTAGACCCTGGTCCAGACCAGTTCATTGGCACGCCCAATGGGACTCGTTAGAGTTATTCCCACTTTCGCAGAAGTTTGGTTGTCACGATGGAAGGTGATGGGAGAGATTTCGTTGATGGTCACGTGGAGGATGTGACCCATCAACAGACTGGAAGGAGACTTGTCTTCGAGTCCCCTGTAACTCAAACCCGAAGGATGGTGCAAGTTCAAACGCCTGACCCTCGCGATGAGGTTATCAGGCAACTCAGGGAGGAGCTGATGGAGTTGAAGCGGGAGGGAGGAGGAGCTGGGGACAAGGCAGCGTCCCATGCAGAGGATGCTCATCATGCATCAGCGAGGGATAGATCTACAACCCTCCAGTATTCAAAGATTCCCACGTATGAAGAGAGAGAGCAGACGCAAGACTCTGGTGATAGAGTCAGTACCAGGAGAAGGGAGCAGGCGGTGGTGACTTCAGGGACGTACAAGCTCAGTGTCCCTTTCTCAAGAAGGCTGATGAGCATTACCATCCTGAAACATTTGCAAACAACTCAGCCACTGTCGATAGGGAAGTATAATGGAGAAACTGATCCCACTAAGCATTTGGATGCTTATGTGTATGAAGCTATGTATTTGGGAGCAGATGAAGATGTTATGTGCAGGATGTTCCCAAGAACACTAACCGAGGAGGCTCTCAGCTGGTTTAAGAGCTTACCCTCAGGATCTATAAACTCTTGGGAGGAAATGGCCACTGTGTTTGAAAGCCATTTTGTCATCTCTAGGGATATCCCAAGAACTTCTCACACCCTGGCACAGATAAGGCAGGGAGAAACTGAAACTCTTAAGGAGTTCTTGAAAAGGTTTTATAAGGAGGCAGCTTTAGTCCCCAACCTCACGGAGGCCATACAACTCCATATTGTAGTGGAAGCTCTTCAGCCTGGTTCAACCTTTGCCCTATCTTTGGCAAAGAGCCCCCCAACAACCTTCGAGGAGTTTCGAAGGAAAACTTCCAAGTACGTGGGCATAGAGATGCATCTAGAGGCAACTGCAACAAGAATGAAGCCTTCAGAACCCACTCAGCAGCCACGGAGAGAAAAGGAGAGAGTGAGGCCTGAGAAGCATGCCTTTAGAGAAGACTTTGTAAACGCTCGCCCACATCCACGAGATAGGCGTGTATCATCGTTCGACAACTATGCTCCGTTGAACACCAGGCATTCACAAATCATGAGGGAGGTTGGTTGACCAACGTTGAACGTCTTTGGTATAAGGAAACCAGCCCCAGTCAAGAGGGGTGGTAAACCACGTAAGTATTGCACTTTCCATGAACAGACAGGACACAATACTGATGAATGCAAGGCATTAAAGAATACGGTGGAAACTCTCCTTCGGGAAGGAAAGTTGAAGCAGTATTTGTTCAAGGAGAAATCTGTAGATGAGCCTCAGAGGATGGAAAAAAGGAATAGAGATCCTGATGACGAAGATGATAATACACGTAACCCAGTGAGGAAGTTCACTGCAGCTGAAAAGCAGAAGGGAGTAGTGATTGCTGAAGGTGCCCAGCAAAATAACATGCCCCAGCAGCAGAGGCAGGGCAGACGAGAAGTGATTGAGATGATAGCTGGAGGATTTGCGGGAGGAGGAGCATCAATCACAGCAAGGAAGAATCACCACAGGATGATTCTGTCTGTCCAGGGTAAACCAATGAGTAACCGCCCTTTCAGGGACGGTATGGCGGCTCCGACGGTGTCATTTACGGATGATGACTTTGGCCCAACAATTCCAGGAGGTGATGATGCGGTAGTTATCGTGGCAGTCATAGCCAACAAGGATGTTAAGAGGATCCTCGTCGATCAGGGAAGTTCTTGTGATGTTATCTTTTATAATTGTTTCAAACGAATGAGTTTCAATGATGCAGATTTACAACCCTACACGCAAGAACTCACGGCGTTTAATGGAGCCAAGCAGCCCACCAAGGGGTATCTTGATACTCTGATTTCTTTTGAAGGAGAGCCTGGTGCAAGAACAGTCAAGTCAAGAATTCTGGTGATTGATGTAGAATCCCCATACAACGGTATCATAGGTCGTCCAACACTGAATACGATGGAGGCAATTGTATCCACTCCTCACCTCTTGATCAAATTCATTGACAAGGACAACGGTGTGTCCTCTCTCCGTGGTGATCAGGAGATGGCTCGATATTGTTATAACCTGAGCCTCAACATAGTCAAGTTGGAAGCATTCAACAAGAAGAGGAAGCTGAACGACGGAGGAACAGCGGCAGGGTCAGTCAGTCTAATCGATCTGGACCCTAGAGCGGAATTGAAGATTGATCCACTCAATCCCTCTAAGCCCACACCGGATGGTGGTTCCAGGGACGTTGTCTTAGGAGATTCCCCAGAGAAGGTTACGCACATCAATGATAAGCTGGAGTTTGCTATGGAGCAACGCTTGTTAGCCCTTCTTCAAGAGTTCAAGGATCTTTTCGCATGGACAGCAGCAGACATGCCTGGGATGAACCCTGATTTTTGTTGCCACAAGCTTGCTGTGTACCCTGAAACAAGACCGGTGGCCCAGAAGAAGAGGAGGTTGGGACCGGAGAAGCAGAGGGCAGCTTGTGAGCAGACAGAGGAGTTGTTAAAAGCAGGCTTTATAAGGGAGATACGCTACTCTTCTTGGCTTTCTAATGTGGTTATGGTGCAGAAAGCTAATGGCAAATGGAGAATGTGCACAGATTATGTGGATCTTAACCGTTGCTGCTCCAAAGATCCATATCCCCTGCCCAACATTGATCGCATGGTGGATGATTCATCTGGTTACCAGTACCTCAGTTTCATGGATGCTTATTCGGGGTATAACCAGATTCCGATGTGGGAGGGAGACCAAGAGAAAACTGCCTTTATCAATGACCGCAGTGTTTTCTGCTACACCGTCATGCCTTTTGGATTGAAGAACGCTGGCGCTACCTATCAGCGCATGATTAACAAAGTCTTTGAAGGGATGCACACCAGGCTGGCCGAAGTTTATATCGATGATATTATAGCCAAAACGCCCGCTGGAGGAGACCACATTGAAGATCTGCGCCAAGTTTTCACTAGGCTTCGACAATACAACATGAGGTTAAACCCCTTAAAGTGCACCTTTGCCGTTCCAGCTGGGAAATTCTTGGGATTCATGTTGACCCAATGGGGCATTGAGGCTAACCCTGGGAAATGTCAAGCAATCCTGGATATGCAGAGCCCCAAGAGCCTGAGGGAGGTCCAATCATTGAATGGGAAGGTAGCCGCACTGGCTCGCTTCATGCCCAAAATGGCACACAGATCCCTTCCCTTGTATAAGGCGTTGAAGAAACACAAGAACTTTGAATGGGGAGAGGAGCAGGAACAAGCCTTCCAGCAACTCAAGGCCGTTCTCTCGAGTCCACCGATATTGGTTAAGCCTGACCCTGGTGAGACGTTGATCTTGTATTTAGCAATATCTGATGAGGCCCTAGGCGTGGCCTTGGTTAAAGAAACCCCTGAAGGGCAGAGGCCGGTGTACTTCACTAGTAAGATGTTTCAGGGAGCGGAAGGAAGGTATCAAAAGATTGAGAAAGCTGCTCTAGCAGTCGTGTGGGCATCACGACGGTTGAGGCCCTATTTCCACGCACATCCAGTACTGGTGAGAATGGATTTGCCTCTCCGTTCAGTGCTCAGCAAGCCCGACCTCGCCGGGAGGATGATAAAATGGTCTATCGAGTTGTCTGAGTTTGAAATTTCGTATGAGCCTCGAGGAGCCATCAAGGCACAAGTATTGGCCGATTTTGTTGTGGAGATGACTGGGGCGGATCCTTCCACTCCTCGAGCGTATTGGACCATTTACGTTGATGGATCGTCGAATAGCAAAGGTTGTGGAGCAGGTGTTGTGGTGGAAAGTGATGATGGTGTGCACCTAGAAATTTCCCTCCGATTCAATTTCAAAACCTCCAATAACCAGGCTGAATATGAAACATGCTTGGCCGGTCTCCGTGCGGCGATTGACATCGGAGCATCAGCAGTCACACTGTGCAGTGATTCCCAATTGGTGATTTCGCAGATCCAGGGGGAGTACCAAGCAAAGGAGCCGCAACTTCAATTGTACTTGAATTGTGTTAATGAGTTGAATGGAAGATTTGAAGTTTTAGAGTTCAAACATGTGCCCAGAGAGGAAAACACCAGAGCGGACATCTTGTCAAGACTTGCAAGTACAAAGCAGCCGGCAGCACAACAACGGTGGTTCAAAGCACTTTGACATCGCCTAGCATACCTCTGTACCCTTCTCTGAACGCTATCATGGTGAGCTATCCATATGAGGATTCTTGGGTCATCCCCTATATTCGTTATCTGGCTGATGGTCAACTTCCCACCGATGAGAAGGAGAGGAGACGAGTGAAGAGGGAGCTGCCATATTTTACTATGGTTGATGGTGTTCTCTACAAAAGGGGATTCTCTGTCCCATATCTTTTGTGTTTGAGAGAGGACGAGGTTCAAGCGGTTCTGGAGGAAGTGCACGAGGGGCAATGTGGGCACCATGCTGGGGGCCGAAGCTTAATGAGAAAAGTCCTCAGGGCTGGATATTAGTGGCCCACTGTGAAGCAGGATTCTGCAGATTTTGTTAGGAAGTGTGATGCTTGTCAAAAATTCTCCAATCTCCACCATACACCGGCCCAAGAGCTGTCCTCATCTGCTGTGCCTTGGCCGTTCTACCAGTGGGGCCTTGATATTTTGGGTCCATTCCCCACTGCGCCAGGAGGTATCAAATATTTGATCGTGGGGGTAGACTACTTCACCAAGTGGATCGAGGCGGAACCAGTAGTGCATATCACTTCTGCGCGAGCAAGACGTTTTGTGTATGAAAATATCATAGCTCGGTTCGGGGTGCCTGGGCGGATTGTGACTGACAACGGCACCCAGTTTATAGACAAAAAGTTCACAGATTTGCTGGAAGGACTGGGGATAATCCAGATATTTTCGTCTGTTGAACACCCCCAAACCAATGGACAGGCGGAGGTAGCCAATCGAGAAGTGCTAAAGGGGTTGAAGAAGCGTCTGGGAGAAGCGAAGGGAGGATGGACTGACCAGCTATGTCATGTTTTATGGGCATACCGCACTACGCCTCATTCTTCAACTAACGAATCCCCATACCGGCTGACGTACGGGGTTGAGGCGATGATTCCAGTGGAGCTACAAACAAGATCGGCTCGTGTGGAGTATTTTTCAGCTGAAGATAACAACGCCAATTTGGCATCAGAATTGGACGCCCTCCAGGAGTTAAGGGAAAAGGCTTTTGTCAGAGATCAGGCAATAAAAGCAAAGGCAGCACTCCGGTATAATAAACGTGTCCAGTATAGAGCTTTCAACACCGGAGATCTTGTTTTGAGAAAGGCAAGTGTGGGGAATAAATTCGCCCACCAAGGGAAGCTAGCACCGACGTGGGAAGGTCCTTATAGAGTTTCTGAAGTGACTGGAAAAGGGTCATACCGGTTGGAAGAACTTGATGGAACTCCAATCCGCAACAAATGGAACACTCAGAACTTACGTGCTTATTACAGCTAGTTGGTAAGACGGCGTGTACTCTTTTTCCTTACTTGAGTTTTTTCCCATTGGGTTTTCTCAAGAAGGTTTTAACGAGACATGACCCCAACTACGCTCCCCATGTAATGTACTTTCAATATTAATGAGAATACAATTTAACCGCCCTATCATTCTCACTTTTCTTATGTGTTGTGATTTATTGCCGTAGCTTAACACGCATACACCTCAGGACGGATAAACTCAGCTACCAATTCCGTAGTTGATGATGTAACTCCTCGAGGGACTGACGAAGACCCCTCAGGACGGATGATCTCAATCACACATCGTGTGTTTTGACGATGTAACTCCTTGAGGTGGCATGGGTTGTAGGGCTGGTCCTTTTTCAAGGCCACAAACCGAACCCCATTCGAAGACACATGGGTTGTAGGGCTGGTCCTTTGTCAAGGCCACAAACCGAACCCCATTCGAAGACACATGGGTTGTAGGGCTGGTCCTTTTTCAAGGCCACAAACCGAACCCCATTCGAAGACACATGGGTTGTAGGGCTGGTCCTTTGTCAAGGCCACAAACCGAACCCCATTCGAAGACACATGGGTTGTAGGGCTGGTCCTTTGTCAAGGCCACAAACCGAACCCCATTCGAAGACACATGGGTTGTAGGGCTGGTCCTTTGTCAAGGCCACAAACCGAACCCCATTCGAAGACACATGGGTTGTAGGGCTGATCCTTTGTCAAGGCCACAAACCGAACCCCATTCGAAGACACATGGGTTGTAGGGCTGGTCCTTTTTCAAGGCCACAAACCGAACCCCATTCGAAGACACATGGGTTGTAGGGCTGGTCCTTCCTCAAGGCCACAAACCGAACCCCATGCGAAGGCTTGGGCGCAGTAGGCTGGCTCATTCAGAAAACCACGCTGAACCCCAAGTAATGGGCGCAGTAGGTTAAGGATTAGCCCTGATCCGAACCCCGTGTTGAAGGCTTGGATTTTAGGATTGCACCAAACTCCAAGTACGGTTAGTAGGATCGAACCGAACACCGTGTGAAGACTTGAGGTGTAGGACCAAACCGAACCTCAAGAGAAAGGCGTAAAGCTTACCCTTGCCAAAGCTATACAAAAATTCAAAGGCAATATCCGTCCTCAATTGTGGAATATCCACCCCAGAACGGTTGAGCGCTCACGTACCCGCTCTACGTCTTCGAGGACAGATAAGCATTTCTATCTTTTTAAGAAGTTAAAAGGTAATTCTTGAGATAAAATTTCCCTTCCCAATGTACTTACACTTGGGGACAGGGCATGCTTTAACTTAATTGTCACTTCTTTGTTACAATTTGTTATCTTAATCCGGTGTGATAAGTACGCTTTAAGCAGCTAGGTAACTACACAGAACAGATTCGCAAAGCATTGAAAACAATAAAGTGTTTTGTATAGCACTAAGTTATTCAACAATCATACATTCGACGCAAGCAGTTGAAGAAAAGCAACAGTGAATTTTATTTCCAAAAAATAAAAATTGTTCAAGTCACAAGGTAGTTAAAGCTGGAGCTGATCCCAGTACACAGCTATGAATAAAGCATAAATTAAGAGGCCGGTGCCTGATCCTCCGCAGTGGGCACTCCTGCCTTCTCCGTTTTGTCCTCCAGTTTGGGCACCTTCTTGCGCTTCAGCTCCAGAGGCAGCGGTGGACGTTGTTGGCTCCATACTTTGACCTTCTGGAAGGGGAGGCAGTTCATACAGAGATGCACGGGGTTCATGGTGCGAGCCGTCCTTATGAACTTTGACAAGCCTTCCCCCATGGAATTCGAAGAACGGATCTAATCTGTACAGATTCAGCTGCACTCCAGGGTTACGATAATAGACTTGACGAAGGGCCAGGCCGAAGGATTCATACGCCACATTTTTGCATATCTCCAAGGCTTTGGCAGCCTTGGCCTTCGCAGCAGCTAATTTTCTTTGAACCTTGGCAAAATCCTCTTCTGAAGGCCCAGCACTCGCACCACCCTTCTTGAGTTCCTCAATCTGGGCTTGCATCTCCTTTCGAAGGCTCTTCCACTCCCCAAGGTCTTTGTTGCGACCGTCCTCCATAATTTTGAGATCGTCAGCAAGCTTAGCCGATCTCTTCTTCTCCAGCTGTAATTCTTCTTCAAGGAGGGGTATGGATTTGTTCTGTTTCTGGAGGTCGGCAACTTCCCGCTCTAGAGCCTTGTTCGCAAAATGAACTTAGCTTGCCTCCTCAGTTTTCCTCTGGAGCGTCTCCTTGGTTTTCTTCAATTCTGACTCCACGCCCCTATGAACTTCAGCTTGCTTGGTCGCCCATTTCTCCTTCACCGCGAGTTCGGTTTCAAGTTTTTCAACCTGATCCATATAATCTGCCTTCTCGCTCAGGGAATCAAGGAGGCCGGACAGTTCATCCAGCTGCCAACGCCCGGCCTTACAAGCACCTCGAACCCCAGCAGCGTCGAGGGAAGGGCGGAGGCAATATCGTGCCTTTGGAAGAGTAGGAGGCATGGACCCTTGAAACCACAAGTAAGGAGAGAGGAAGGAGTCACGCGGAGGCTCAAACGCCGGAGGAGGACCATTCCCAGAGTCAGGCTCTGAGGCATTCTGTGAAGAAGGGGTGGAGGATTCAGGAACGGGCTTCTTTCCCTTGTCCTTCTTCAATTCAGTTTCTTCGACCGTCCTCTGACGCTTCTTCACAGGGTCATCAAAGGAGGGCTTTTCTTGATCTGCCTTTTTTACGAGATGCCTCTTTTTCCTCTTCTTCTCTGGGACGGCCTCCTCGTCGCCTGCTCCAGTGGCCTCAGCTGGTTCTCCTGTTTCCTCCTCATCAAAGAGAGGAACCTCGTCACCTACTGTAGAGGTCAGGGGAATGAGGGGAGTTTTGGTGGCGTTCCTCTTCGCCTGGATCTCATTCTCCTCAGAGGAGAAATCATCGTCAGCCATCATGGTCCTTAACGACAACATCTCTGGGCAGGCTCTTTCGATTTGTTCTGCAAAACAAGAAAGGTTGAATAAGCACATAAGAAGAAAAAATAATCAGAAAGGAATAACTATACAACAGAAAGAGATTAAGAGCAGATATTACGGAGGTAGGTGTTTCTGATGTCGTCCTCGACCAAGAGGAGCCGGCTGGAGAATCCTTTGAGGGTCTTCGAGGCCGTCTGCATGGCGCTCAAGACCTCAACAGAATGAGAGGAGAGTTCACTCTCGTCTGTATAATAAGCACGGCTCATAAGGAGAAAATGCTCGTGCGTCCAGCTAAGAGGAAATTTGGTAAATCCCTCCTTGTTCCGCCAGAAGACTGGCTTATTTGGTTGAATACGGACCGGCGTGTAGTAGTGCTTGAAGGAGCGTCCGTCCACCTTCGCGGATTCCATATAAGATTTGAAATTTATCACCCTTGAGTCACTACGGAGAGTAATGAACCCAAGGCCGCCCTTCTTATTAGCACGACGGACCACTTAGCAATAGTGAAACAGTTTGGCCACAGTGGCGGAGAAGTTGAAATGCTCCCCCAGAACCTCCAGAGCCCGGACTAGACCCCAACCGTTGGGATGCAGTTGTGTGGGGGCGCAGTCTAGGAAGCGCAGGACGGCCATCTGGAATTCCGTCATGGGGAAGCGTACTCCCAATTTCAAGAAGACGAAGTCGTACATGTAGACCGACCTCTCATCAGGGACGCTGTGGCATCTTCTTTCAGAGGGATGCGGTGCCATCACAGCGTATCGTGCCTTGTACTTTTTGTCTGAATATATTTTGCAGTGGAAAGAGACCGTGCATTCCTCCTCACTTGCATGGTGCGAAGGGATCTCTAGGAATTCCTCCTCCACCCAGCAGTAGGGTTTCTCCCTGTTGAGCTTTTCCCAGTCAAGCCGGTGTGCCACAACGTTGACACACCCTTCAGCAGAGCGGAGAACTGGTGTTTTTCCACGTCCTGGAAGGTCCATAGTTGTGCAGGCACGGTGGAACGCGTATGTACTGTGGTAAAAAGCAACATCGTCAGAGAGGTAACCTTCAGCACTTGACCCTTCATCAGAGCGGCTAGTAGCCCTCGAGTCAAGGGGAACCTCAGAGCGACGTTGGGAAGAGGACGCTCGTGAGGAAGAAGCTTCAGCTCTCTCTGAGCGACGAGGCCCAGCCACAGGAGGATTCACTGGAATCCTCCCACCACGGTGGCTAAGGGGGGCACGAGAGCCAAAACTCCCCCTGTTTGAAGGACCAGCGTGGCCTGCTGTAGGGCACATGGTAGAAATAGAATGAACAAAAATTACAAGGAGTTGAAGGAAAGGGAGGTGATCCGGTCTAGATACCGGCCCCCATACTTGTGACGTCAGACTGACCTCATATAAGGAAAACCGGTGTCCAGGTTCAACGTTACCACACCGGATATCCGTTGTCTGGTCATCCGCCCTCACTCCATGACAGCATCATTCATTTTCGCTGTAACGGTTCTGTGTTCATTGATACAGGATATTTATATAATTGATAGCTTTTCCCTCATAGCAAGAGAATAGCCTTTTGATAACTTATCAACGAAGACACTGTTTGTAGCAAAATACGTCACATCAATGGCTTCAGAAAGTAAGGGGGCGTGTCAGCAGATTATGCGGAAAAGGTGATTATCCTCTCCTCTGTAACACCCCTATTTTTATTTTTATATTAAAATTTTGAAGGAATTAAATTATGGTTCTTTAGAACTTTTTAATCTACGTATTATTTATGATTTTTTGGAATTTTTTGGAATTTTGGAATTTTTTTTTAATAAAAATAATATTTTTTAAATAATTTTAAATTCATATAAGTGACTTAAATTAAAAATATTTATAAGAAAGTGAATTTAAATTATAAGAAAATTTTCTAAAATCCGTTTCAAGTAGACTTATCTAAAAATTATCGGTTTGAGAAAAATCTTGATTTTTTCCAATCGTTAAAAAATTAGAAACGTATCAATAAATTTTTATTAACAGAAAATTTTAGATTTTTAAAATTTCAACTTTATATTACTTATTATAAAATTAGTGAGGACTGATATAATATCGCTAAATTTCAAAAAGGACTCATTTTGAATATTTAAAATATACCGAGTGAAAGGTTACTATTTGGCTTAATAATTCTGCCGACAGTTACTATGCAAAACACTGTGCATGTACGAAATTTTCAAAGAATGTATAGTAACCTGGAATAAAAAATTCAAAAATGCATAGTACTTTTATATTAAAATAATGGAATGCATAGTAAATTTTTTTCCTATAAATACCGAAGGATTTCTTCTTTAGAATTCACAATTTCAGATTAAGTTTTCTTAATACAGTAGTGCTAGTGAGATAGTGGTGGAAGTGAGAGAGAGAAGAAAAGTTTTTGGAGAGAAGGTTCTGCCAAAATCCTAAGGTAAGAATACTTCTCTTTTATATTTTTTAGGGTTATTTTTATATCGTTTTTAGAAATCTGTTATTATACTAGAAATAATATTATTTTAAGTTACTATTCTGCATAGTAAAATACTATTTCAACAGTAAATTACTATTTCAACAGTAAATTACTATTCAAATAGTAAATTACTATTTACTGTTACTATTTACTGTTACTATTCACGATTTACTATTTACCGTTACTATTCACGATTTACTATTTACCGTTACTATTCACGATTTACTATTTACCGTTACTATTCACGTTTTACTATTTACTGTTACTATTCACTATTTACTATTTACTATTCACTATTCACTATTCACTATTTACTATTCAGAATTTACCATTTCTGTTTTAAGTAGTAATCTTAATCTTCGTCTTATGCTTATACTGAAATAAAATTGATATTAATATTTCTAGAAATCGGAGGCGCAAAGCAAATCTCTTTTTGGTAACGACTCAAGGTAAGGGGGAGTGAGATAAGAAGTATAATATGAAAAGACATAAGAATAATGGGAGGAGTCCCCTACTCCTTTTAAATTTAATAATATTATTATTTTAAAATATTAACTTTTTAACTTAAAATTTTTAATAAATTTTAAATTAAATATCTAGTTTAACTAACTCTAACATACCTATGCAAAACTTGGATCATTATGACCTATATGGACTGGACTATACCTATGCAAGGACTTGGACCATTATGACCCATATGGACTGAACTATACCTATGCAAGGACTGGATTATATGGACTTATTTATACCTATGCGAGGAATTGACCCAAAGGACTAAAAATTGACTATATTAATAATTATTAAATTTTGTATTATGATATGTATTAATGATATTTAATTGATTTGATTATGATTTGATTATGATTGATTGATTGATGATATTTAGTTATGATTGATACTGTTTGATTTTGATTGATGATATTGTAATGTGGAGTTTGAGCATATAGCGAGCATGACGGAAAGCTAAAATTCAGTAAGAATTTCTTACCTTACTCTTTAAATTTTATTATCTTTTATCTCTTCTTAGAAATTATTTTTAACTTTATTTTTAATATTTAGAATAAAAAAAAATTAGTATTTATTTTAGAAAGAAAATATTTTATGAGAATTTATTTAATTAAATCTTGAGTTAAAGAAAAAATATTGTAATTTTAAGTATTTTTGGTTAATAATTAATAAAACAAATTTTTTTTGAAAGAAAATTATTTTATTTTTTCCAACTTAATAACTAAATATATTTGAAAATAATTGAGATTCCTAAATTTGATTTTGTTAAGATTTAATTTGAGAAAGATTATGTAAAGTTTTATATGAGAAAGTTTTAGATATTTAAGGCTTAGAAACTCAAATTTCAGTGAGATTCAAAAACTGTACCAAATTTATTTCTGTGGGACAGAAATTCAGAGAATCGAGAAAATGTACAGTTTATTGAAATAATGTTGTAAACCTTTAAGGGATTTAATAATTGAGTTTCTAAAAGCCTTAACTAACTCAATACGCGAGTAGTTCATGCATCATGAATCATTAAAGTGAAATGAAATAATATTGTCTGGGGACGGATTATAGAAACCGAGGATACATTAGAGGAGGCTTAATTACGAGCCTTGGGATGAGAGGGTGTGAAAGGGTGCTTCAGGGGACCTGGGGTAGCTCCCTAGTGTCGGGTACTTTCACAATAAAAACTTTCTCAATCTGACTAGTCTCTAAGTGTTTCCATGCCAGTTGAGCTGTTCATATTATTATTATCCGGACTTATGGAACAGTGTAAACTCCTGGTTGGCCCAGTGCAAATTAAAATTTAAGGGCCCACATATATAGGTAAGTTGTGATGAAGATATTGCATAACATTCATGCATTCATAATTGATTGTGTGTGTGATTGTGATTGATATTATTAAGTATTGGTTTGTGAAAACCCTTTGTTGCTTATGTCTTATTCGGAAATATTATATTCTGTTTCTCACTCCTTTCTCCGTGTTTTTGTTTCACATGTTTTAAATTGATGGTTCAGAGGGAAGGATCGAAGAATATCGGCAGTAAATATAGCACGTTCTAGAAAGGGAGCTCGGTATGAATACCGTGGTCCAATGACTAAATAATGTTAATAAGTAACTGCTTCTGGGCCATGGAGTTTCCTCTCTTTCTTATAATGTTTAATATTTATTTCCGTTGGATGAATGTAAAATTACTTTATAAAGTTTTAATAATATTTATGAGGTATTTCAGCAATAATGTATATAATTTATTCCGATAGTTTCTTTTTAACAATCATATCTTTAGTAAAAAAAAAAAAATTACGAATTTTTCTAGAATTTATTAAGGTGTAACAGAGGGTGTTACAAAGTGGTATCAGAGCAGTTAATCCAATAGGCCTGGGGAAAAGGTCTATCTTGCTTTGTCTGTAAACTCTGTATAGGTAGAATATCTGACTTGGTAGTAACTGTGATTGATGTGACAAATCTCAGTTACTGTGAAACAGGAAACTAATGGCTGGAAACGATCTTGCTGGAGTTGTAGAACGCTTAATCAATGCAATGGGAGCACGTGAAGGTCAAGGTAATGATGCCTTGAGAAGACTGGACCTATTCGAAAAGCGCAATCCACCTCGTTTCAAGGGAGGATATAACCCTGATGGAGCACAAATCTGGATTCGAGAGATAGAGAAGATCTTTCGAGCATTGCAATGTAATGAAGCTGATAAGGTAGTCTTCGCTACTTATGCCTTATCTGAGGATGCCGAACATTGGTGGGATAGCATGCGTAAACAATTCGAAGTCAACGACGTGGAGATCACTTGGGACTATTTCAAGGATATGTTTCTGGAAAAATACTTTCCAGCTGATGTTAAAGAGAAAAGACAATTCGAATTCCTGTCGCTGACCCAAGGAAATATGACCGTTGGAGAGTACGCATCCAGGTTTGAAGAGCTATCTCGTTTTCATTCTCATTATAATGATGCTACTAATGAAAGAGATCGGTGTGCAAAGTTTGTAAATGGACTGCGGCCAGAAATTAAGGAAGCTATACGAATGCAGGAAATCCGTGAATTTTCTGTATTGGTAAATCGCTGCAGGATCTTTGAAGAAGACCATAAGGATAGAATGACCAAAAGTCGTGAGCCCATTCACAAGGCGGGAGAAATAAGAAGTGGAGGACCTCACCATCACCAAAGAAGAGATTTCAGAAGGAATAAGCCTTACCAAGCACCATTTCGCCGGTTTGGAACAGCATCTGTTCCTAACAGACCCCAAGCTTCAACTGGAAGCTATTACCCAACATCTGCACCAAATTTTAAATGTTTTATCTGTGGAGGACCCCATTTGAAAAGGGATTGTCCTAAAAACACTTATGTTTGCTTTAAGTGTAACAAACCAGGTCATCACATCAAGGATTGCCCAGAGATGAAGAGAGAAAACCCTGAAGGTGCAAGTACAAGCATAAATACTCAAGGAGGCGCGCACAGTGCAGTCGGAAGGCCGAAAGCAAAAGGAAAGGTTTTTGCAATCACTGGAGAAGAAGCATCTCATGCTGATTCCATGGTAGAAGGTAAGTGTATCATTAATAAGATTTCTTTAACTGTTATGTATGACTCGGGTGCATCACATTCCTTTATTGCCAATGACTGTGTAGAAAAACTAAAATTACCTGTGATAGAACTTCCATTTGACTTATCTGTACATACTCCTGGAAACAATCCCATTGTCACTTCTAAAGCTTGTTGGAAATGCCCTATTGTCATAGATGGTAGGGACTTTAAGGCTAATCTTTTCTGTTTACCCCTTTCTGGCTTAGAAGTCATTATTGGGCTAGATTGGTTGTCTGACAATCATGTTCTAATAGATTGTCATAATAAAACCATAATGTTTAAAGAACCAGTGAATTTGAATCCTGAGGATTCGAGATTTCTAACCGCCAACCAAGTGAGTGCCTCTTTAAAAGGAGGGGCTCAAGGATTCATGCTATTGCTTTCAACGAAAGGAGAGCAAGAATCAAAAATCAAAAATCTGCCGGTTGTGTGTGAATTTCCTGACGTTTTTCCTGAAGATATCCCTGGTTTACCCCCAGAAAGAGATGTGGAATTTTCCATTGATCTAGTACCTGGAGTTGGACCCATTTCAATTGCACCATACCGAATGTCACCTCTAGAATTAGCAGAGTTGAAGAAACAACTTGAAGAGATGATAGAGAAGCAGTTTATACGACCCAGTGTATCCCCCTGGGGTGCACCAGTGTTGTTGGTTAAGAAGAAGGATGGTAGCATGAGGTTGTGTGTAGATTATCGACAACTGAACAAGGTGACGATCAAGAACAGATACCCTCTGCCAAGGATTGACGACTTGATGGATCAGCTGCGTGGTGCCACGGTGTTCTCCAAAATTGATTTGAGGTCTGGATACCATCAAATAAGGGTGAAGAAAGAAGATGTATCGAAAACTGCTTTTAGAACACGCTATGGCCATTACGAATATCTAGTAATGCCTTTTGGTGTAACTAATGCACCAGCCGTATTCATGGATTACATGAATAGGATTTTTCATCCATATCTAGATAAATTTGTAGTGGTGTTCATTGATGATATATTAGTGTACTCTAAAAGCAGAGAAGAACATGTTGAACATTTGAAGGTCGTGTTGGAAATCCTGAAAAAGAAACAACTGTATGCAAAGCTGTCGAAGTGTGAATTCTGGTTGGAAGAGGTGAACTTTTTAGGACATGTAATTAGTCAAGGAGGAATAGCTGTAGACCCTTCCAAGGTGGAGGCGGTTTTAAAATGGGAGAGACCAACCACGATCACTGAGATTAGAAGTTTCTTGGGCTTGGCTGGATACTATAGGAGATTCATTGAAGGATTTTCAAAGCTAGGATACCCATTGACCAAGTTAACACGGAAAGGACAACCTTTTGTGTGGACGACACAATGCGAGAATAGTTTCCAAGAGCTGAAAGATCGACTTACGTCTGCGCCGGTGTTAGTACTCCCTGATCCACATCAAAGTTTTGAAGTTTACTGTGATGCGTCTAAACAAGGACTAGGAAGTGTACTCATGCAAGACAAGAAGGTTGTAGCCTATGCGTCGCGTCAATTAAGGCAACATGAGATTAACTACCCTACCCATGACTTAGAGTTAGCCGCTGTAGTTTTTGCCTTAAAGATTTGGAGGCATTATCTATACGGTGCAACATTCGATGTGTTTAGCGATCATAAGAGTCTCAAGTATTTATTCGATCAAAAGGAGTTAAACATGAGGCAACGGAGATGGATAGAGTTCTTAAAGGACTACGACTTTGAGTTACAATACCATCCTGGAAAAGCGAACGTAGTAGCTGATGCTTTAAGTCGAAAGTCTCTACATGCGTCCATAATGATGATTAAAGAGCTGGAATTGATAGAGAACTTCAGAGATCTTAACCTAGCAGTAAAGGTTAATGCTAACAGCTACAGATTAGGAGCGTTGCAAGTGACAAGTGAATTCCTGAGACAAGTTTTAGAGGCTCAAAGAGAGGATGAATTTCTGCAAGAGAAGAAAGAACTCTTAAAACAAGGAAAAGAAGTCGAGTTCAATGTAAGAAGTGACCAATTGCTAAGGTATAAGGATCGAGTGTGTATCCCTAATCAAGAGGAGTTGAGGAAAGCAATTCTGGAAGAAGGCCATAAAAGTTATATGAGCATTCATCCCGGAGCTACTAAAATGTATCAAGATTTGAAGAAGTTATTTTGGTGGCCTGGAATGAAGAAAGAAGTGGCAGAGTACGTGGCTGCATGTCTAATTTGCCAGAAGGTTAAAGTAGAACACCAAAAACCCCCTGGAATGCTACAATCAATGGAAATACCAGAATGGAAATGGGATAGCATTACCATGGATTTTGTGACTTCTTTACCCAAAACTCCATTAGGACATGATTCAATATGGGTAATAGTTGATAGACTAACAAAATCTGCCCACTTTATTCCCATCAACATTCGTTACTCTATGGAGAAGCTGGCAAAATTATACATCGAGGAGATTGTGAGATTGCATGGAATTCCTTCAAGTATCATTTCTGATCGGGACCCTCGTTTTACATCACAATTCTGGAAGAGCTTGCACAAGGCTTTGGGAACAAGACTGCGTCTGAGTTCAGCATATCATCCTCAGACAGATGGACAATCAGAAAGAACAATCCAATCTCTAGAGGACTTGTTACGAGCTTGTGTGTTAGAGCATAAAGGAAGTTGGAATCAATTCTTACCATATGTGGAGTTTACCTACAACAACAGTTTCCATGCTAGCATTGGCATGGCACCTTTTGAAGCATTATATGGAAGAAAATGTAGGACCCCGCTATGTTGGTTTGAGACTGGTGAAAACTTGATGCTAGGACCAGAGTTGGTACAACAAACCACGGATAAAATCAAAATAGTTCAGGAAAAGATGAAGGCAACACAGAGCAGGCAGAAAAGTTACTATGACAAAAGAAAAAAGCCGCTCGAATTTCAAGAAGGCGATCATGTATTCTTGAAAGTCACACCTATGACTGGGGTCGGTCGGGCAATGAAATCTCGAAAACTAACCCCTAGATTTATCGGTCCATACCAAATAATTCATAAAGTTAGTCCCCTTGCCTACCAAATAGCATTACCACCTTTTCTTTCTAATATCCATAATGTTTTTCATGTGTCAAACTTGCGAAAGTATATATCTGATCCTACACATGTTATTGAACCTGATGTCATACAAGTTAAAGATAATCTTACATATGATGCACCACCTGTTAGAATAAGTGACAGAAGAATAAAACAATTAAGAGACAAGACAATTCCGCTTGTAAAGGTTATTTGGAGTGAAACGAGAGGAGAAGATGCTACATGAGAACTAGAAACTGAGATGAAAGAGTCTCATCCTCATTTGTTTTACTGATTAATGTAAATTTCGAGGACGAAATTTTCTAAGGGGAGTAGAGTTGTAACACCCCTATTTTTATTTTTATATTAAAATTTTGAAGGAATTAAATTATGGTTCTTTAGAACTTTTTAATCTACGTATTATTTATGATTTTTTGGAATTTTTTGGAATTTTGGAATTTTTTTTTAATAAAAATAATATTTTTTAAATAATTTTAAATTCATATAAGTGACTTAAATTAAAAATATTTATAAGAAAGTGAATTTAAATTATAAGAAAATTTTCTAAAATCCGTTTCAAGTAGACTTATCTAAAAATTATCGGTTTGAGAAAAATCTTGATTTTTTCCAATCGTTAAAAAATTAGAAACGTATCAATAAATTTTTATTAACAGAAAATTTTAGATTTTTAAAATTTCAACTTTATATTACTTATTATAAAATTAGTGAGGACTGATATAATATCGCTAAATTTCAAAAAGGACTCATTTTGAATATTTAAAATATACCGAGTGAAAGGTTACTATTTGGCTTAATAATTCTGCCGACAGTTACTATGCAAAACACTGTGCATGTACGAAATTTTCAAAGAATGTATAGTAACCTGGAATAAAAAATTCAAAAATGCATAGTACTTTTATATTAAAATAATGGAATGCATAGTAAATTTTTTTCCTATAAATACCGAAGGATTTCTTCTTTAGAATTCACAATTTCAGATTAAGTTTTCTTAATACAGTAGTGCTAGTGAGATAGTGGTGGAAGTGAGAGAGAGAAGAAAAGTTTTTGGAGAGAAGGTTCTGCCAAAATCCTAAGGTAAGAATACTTCTCTTTTATATTTTTTAGGGTTATTTTTATATCGTTTTTAGAAATCTGTTATTATACTAGAAATAATATTATTTTAAGTTACTATTCTGCATAGTAAAATACTATTTCAACAGTAAATTACTATTTCAACAGTAAATTACTATTCAAATAGTAAATTACTATTTACTGTTACTATTTACTGTTACTATTCACGATTTACTATTTACCGTTACTATTCACGATTTACTATTTACCGTTACTATTCACGATTTACTATTTACCGTTACTATTCACGTTTTACTATTTACTGTTACTATTCACTATTTACTATTTACTATTCACTATTCACTATTCACTATTTACTATTCAGAATTTACCATTTCTGTTTTAAGTAGTAATCTTAATCTTCGTCTTATGCTTATACTGAAATAAAATTGATATTAATATTTCTAGAAATCGGAGGCGCAAAGCAAATCTCTTTTTGGTAACGACTCAAGGTAAGGGGGAGTGAGATAAGAAGTATAATATGAAAAGACATAAGAATAATGGGAGGAGTCCCCTACTCCTTTTAAATTTAATAATATTATTATTTTAAAATATTAACTTTTTAACTTAAAATTTTTAATAAATTTTAAATTAAATATCTAGTTTAACTAACTCTAACATACCTATGCAAAACTTGGATCATTATGACCTATATGGACTGGACTATACCTATGCAAGGACTTGGACCATTATGACCCATATGGACTGAACTATACCTATGCAAGGACTGGATTATATGGACTTATTTATACCTATGCGAGGAATTGACCCAAAGGACTAAAAATTGACTATATTAATAATTATTAAATTTTGTATTATGATATGTATTAATGATATTTAATTGATTTGATTATGATTTGATTATGATTGATTGATTGATGATATTTAGTTATGATTGATACTGTTTGATTTTGATTGATGATATTGTAATGTGGAGTTTGAGCATATAGCGAGCATGACGGAAAGCTAAAATTCAGTAAGAATTTCTTACCTTACTCTTTAAATTTTATTATCTTTTATCTCTTCTTAGAAATTATTTTTAACTTTATTTTTAATATTTAGAATAAAAAAAAATTAGTATTTATTTTAGAAAGAAAATATTTTATGAGAATTTATTTAATTAAATCTTGAGTTAAAGAAAAAATATTGTAATTTTAAGTATTTTTGGTTAATAATTAATAAAACAAATTTTTTTTGAAAGAAAATTATTTTATTTTTTCCAACTTAATAACTAAATATATTTGAAAATAATTGAGATTCCTAAATTTGATTTTGTTAAGATTTAATTTGAGAAAGATTATGTAAAGTTTTATATGAGAAAGTTTTAGATATTTAAGGCTTAGAAACTCAAATTTCAGTGAGATTCAAAAACTGTACCAAATTTATTTCTGTGGGACAGAAATTCAGAGAATCGAGAAAATGTACAGTTTATTGAAATAATGTTGTAAACCTTTAAGGGATTTAATAATTGAGTTTCTAAAAGCCTTAACTAACTCAATACGCGAGTAGTTCATGCATCATGAATCATTAAAGTGAAATGAAATAATATTGTCTGGGGACGGATTATAGAAACCGAGGATACATTAGAGGAGGCTTAATTACGAGCCTTGGGATGAGAGGGTGTGAAAGGGTGCTTCAGGGGACCTGGGGTAGCTCCCTAGTGTCGGGTACTTTCACAATAAAAACTTTCTCAATCTGACTAGTCTCTAAGTGTTTCCATGCCAGTTGAGCTGTTCATATTATTATTATCCGGACTTATGGAACAGTGTAAACTCCTGGTTGGCCCAGTGCAAATTAAAATTTAAGGGCCCACATATATAGGTAAGTTGTGATGAAGATATTGCATAACATTCATGCATTCATAATTGATTGTGTGTGTGATTGTGATTGATATTATTAAGTATTGGTTTGTGAAAACCCTTTGTTGCTTATGTCTTATTCGGAAATATTATATTCTGTTTCTCACTCCTTTCTCCGTGTTTTTGTTTCACATGTTTTAAATTGATGGTTCAGAGGGAAGGATCGAAGAATATCGGCAGTAAATATAGCACGTTCTAGAAAGGGAGCTCGGTATGAATACCGTGGTCCAATGACTAAATAATGTTAATAAGTAACTGCTTCTGGGCCATGGAGTTTCCTCTCTTTCTTATAATGTTTAATATTTATTTCCGTTGGATGAATGTAAAATTACTTTATAAAGTTTTAATAATATTTATGAGGTATTTCAGCAATAATGTATATAATTTATTCCGATAGTTTCTTTTTAACAATCATATCTTTAGTAAAAAAAAAAAAAATTACGAATTTTTCTAGAATTTATTAAGGTGTAACAGAGGGTGTTACATCCTCTCTCTGGAGGATTGTACTCTGATAATTGACCTACCCTCCTGACACATTCTGAAAGTCGAGCCACTTTGATTGACACAATATACACGCAATCAGAGATAGGGGACCCACCTGCATCCAACGTCACATTTTTTCTCTTACGTTCAACTATAAGAAGCCATATCAACACACATGCATGGTATCGTTATTCTATCTCACATTTTACTGTTATCACGCTTGAGTATTCATTCAGTTCATACACTCTTCTAACTTGAGCGTCGGAGAATCTTCGCAGGTGGCACCACCTTTCGCCCTCCTACAACGCGAATCGTTGGTGTCAAGGATCTCCAGGACAACAAGACCGGCCTCTCCCACTGAGAGACCGGATTAATACATCGGATATACACAGTTCCGGTGTGCAAACCCTAAAAACACCTGCATCCTTGTGGCTGGTCCCACACCGGATCCTAGACCCCGGTCCAGACCAGTTCAGGAGGTTACCTAAAGGAAGAAGATCTTTGAGAAGTTTGAAGACGACAGAGAAATTCCAAAGAAATTTGAGCAGAGGTTCACTAAGCTTGAAAATAAGAGTGGATTCCAAAATCTGCTAAGAGTCCCTTTTATAGGTAACGAAGAGGCACAGTGTTTCGTCGAAGGTCACAAGGCTTGCATCAAAACGCAACCTTTTTAAATTAAAACGACTCCGTCGTTTCGTCACGTACGGGCGCGAAAATGGTAACGTTTCAGTAAACATTTTGGCAAAATGGGCCCCCCATTCAGTTTGAATCCAGGCCCAATAAGCCCAATCGATGGTTACACTCTTGGGTAATGATGGCTCGTGCGTAAAAAATGCATTTACTGTCCAATCATGCCATGCGCATTTAATGCCTTCCAACCACTTTTCGAATACCAAGGGTTTCGATTTTCAAAGACTCTTGGGATTTCCATTATTTATTTTATGCTGTCTGAATCCGTTGTACGCAACGCGAGAAGAGCGGTCACTCGTTTACTAGAGCGGACGCCGCAGAGCTCCCAGAGACCTTCAAGAATGTACCACCGGCATCCAGACTTCTCTAGAATTGTGTAGCTCATATGAGCAACTTAACAGTCCCTCATACAAGCTAGGGGATAGATGATCCGGTCTGGATACCGGCCCCTATTCTTGTGATGTCAGAGTGACCTCATATAAGGAAAACCGGTGTCCTGGTTCAACATTACCACACCGGATATCCGATGTCTGGCCGTCCGTCCTCATCTCACGATTGCCCCACTTATTTTCTCTATAACGGTTCTTTGTTCATTTTCACAGGACATTTATATAACTGTTGGCTTTTCAGTCACAGCAAGATAAGAGCCCCTAATAACTTATCAGCGAAGATACTGTATGTAGCAAAATATGTCACGTCAATGGCCTTAGAAAGCAAGTGGATGTGTCAGCAGATTATGCGGAAAAGGTGATTATCCTCTCCTCTTCCTAGAGGATCGTACTCTGATAATTGACCTACCCCCGTGACACATTCTGAGTGTTGAGCCATCCTGATTGACATAATATACATGCTATCAGAGCTAGGGGACCCACATATACCCAACGACTCAATTTCTCACGTACAACTATAAATAGCTCGTTTCAATACACATGCAGGTTCTCGTTGTTCTATCTCATACTTTACTATTACTTCGCTTGAGTATTCATTGAGTTCTTACACTCTTCTAACTTGAGCGTCGGAGAATCTTCACAGGTGGCACCACCTTTCGTCCCCCTGCAACGTGAAATGTTGGTGTGAAGGATCTCCAGGACAACAAGACCGGCCTCTCCCACTGAGAGACCGGATTAACACATCGGATACCTATTGTTCCGGTGTGCAAACCCTAAAAACACCTATAGTCTTGTGGCTGGTCCCACACCGGATCCTAGACCCCGGTCCAGACCAGTTCAATCACATTACTTAGTTTGCATCTCATGCAACATTTCACATCATCAAGTCAAATGTCCTACTACATCTCATGCATAGGTACCATTCAATTAAGCTATTACATCATGTAACATACATTACAACAATACCAATCATAACTTGCATCTCATGCATTTCATCATATCCTATGGACGATAACCCACACAATCTTTGGTAATTCTCAATCATCATGCAACGGAGTATCTTACTAGTGTTTCACAAATTAACAACACAATTACTAAATTCCACAATTATACAAATCATACACATCAAAATACCCCAAACCCGTCCATAAATCATGCATTTAAAATGTAATAGCTCTCCCTACCTGGAATAAGGAATCCTAGAAGCTCCCCGAGCTATCAAATGCTATCCGATCACTAATCACAAGCTCTGATCGCACGGTTTCAAACAAAACCCAAGCTATCCGACACTTGAACGCTTCCGAATGACCTCGAAATATTTTCTAAATCATGAAATTAGCATCTTCAAGTTTCCAATATATGAAATGGAGTTAACCACGCCAATAGGTACTAAGGATACTCACCAACAATGGAGAATTTCAAAGCCCCAAGGTACCCTAAAGCTGCTCCACCTTGCACCTTGCTTCCAAGACCCTAAAATTCGTGAAGTTGGTAAAATTGAAGGATGGGGGCAGGACCAATCTCAAAATCGAAATGAGTTTTAGCCATTTTACCTCAAGTTGAAGGAATTAAAGCTCTCCCCAAGCATTCATGACTGCCACGTGAGAGGAAGAAGAATGGCACAAGGTTCTGGCTTTAATTTGGTGAATTTGAAGAAGATGATGATGGGTGTAGAGAGAAATTACCGTAGAAGGACGAAAGGAATAAAAGCTCAATCTTTCTCTACTTGCATGTGCGAATGAAGAAAAAATAAGATGAAATTGTAAATTGTAAAACCAAGGGCACAATAGTAATTTCATATCCCTTCTCAATTTGGCAATTGAATTAACTTAAAAATTAATTTTAAAAAAATGTAAGATGTTACATACGTTATCAAACATTTCTAAAGCTATTTTATGTAATTTTTACCCTGGGGCTTCTCATGCACTGTCATCTTATTTCAATTTTTATAAATACAATACTTTATATGTGATTGATCTATTATACATATATAATAAAAAATTCTATTAATTTAGGAGAAAATTAATGAGGCGTGTGGGACACCTTAAGCTTTAATACTTTAGGCTGGTGAAGTCCAAGTGGACTCACCCTTTCACCAGGTGTTGAACGCTCACACCTAAGTTCAGCGATCTCCTCCCTGAGCTGCCTAATTATCTCACCCCTAGGATCGGGAGTCACCATAGGTACAACTTGCTTTGCAAATGCACTTGGATTCTCAAAGGATAAACGCCTTGGTTCCAAGTACATGAGGTCCTCAACATGTCTTTCAGGAACTCTTTCTTCCATTGAGACTTAGCTTTCGATTGCGAACGCGGGAATCAAATTTACAGGGTCCCACTGAGTAAGCCAATGAACTAGTCTGAGCCAGAGTGCAAGGTCCAGTGTAGGGACTAATCCTCTAGAGATGTCGAAAGTCTAAATTTTACACTGGTCCAATGGGGATTCAATATTATATCCTCTACTCCAGTGGGAAAATAAGATAACCTAAGGGTATGGTTGAACGGAAGAGACTTATTCTTTCTTAACCAACTGTTGTAGGTTCGATCTTTGGTAGGTAGGGTAAACAAAAGTCCATCTTGATCCCGCCTCAATTTTGGTGGGGACAGAGCGGGTGTGAGGAAGCAACTGCCAAGCATAACCTTACACCCAAACTCATCCCGATGTACAAATTTAATAATTTTACTTATAGTTATAGTTTAATGATAACAATAAGTTTATATTTTTCTTAAAATATATAATCATAAATTTTATTATTTAGAAAGAATTTTAATGTCTATTTTATATATTGTTTCAATTAAAATATCTTAGATATATAATTTATTTGAAATTATATATTTAAGTTATCAAAATGAAAAAAAATGAATATAGTAAGATCCTCACAAGTTCTTCCAACCCAATAGAGAGAGTGAGGATGAATTCTAAAATTCCAACCTTGTCTTATTTTAACTCAAACCCGTCCTAATTTTTATAGGAACGGGGTTGTGGAAAGCATAACCCACCTCGCCCACCACGTTGCTATGCCTAATCCCGACTTGAGTATTAGACAATTATGATGAAAAACAAATGATTGTTCTTAATGTCCTTGATTATAATGAGTATTAAATCAAACATAAACTTTAAAATTTTCAAAAGATCAAACTCAAGAATTATATCATCTTCCTCGTAATGATGAACATGAGATCACATATTATATAGATTTCAAGTTTGTGTTTAGTTTTTGTGTGGTATTGGCGCATTGGATCAAATATATAAAGAATAATAATTGTCCTTTATTATAATTATGAGATTCTTTTAAGATTAAAAAACATTTCATTAGTTAACCTAATCTTAAAATTGATTTTTTAATAAAATTAAAGCTTTTAAAAAATATGTTACCAAATAGCTTTTACTTAAAAGCATTTTAAAAAAAAAAGAGTACAAGATAACTACTTATCCATTTTGTAAGTACTTATTTTTAACTTTAAATTAAAAATTGCTTTTAAGCTAAAAACAATCTGGACAAAGGAAGTCTAATAATAATAAGAAATAAGAAGGAAAAACCTTTAAGAGGAACTTAGATGTCAAAAGAAAATCTCAAAGAGTATTTGATATCCCCGGCCCAAAAAAATGTACTAACAAGTGCAAATTCAGACAACTATTTGGGTGTTATCCAAAAAAAACAACAACTATTAGGGTAAAAGAACAAGAGCAATTTGGGAAACGCCTAAATTTTTTTTCTTAAGTACTTATTTAATAATTAATTATTGAGATAATCAATTATATTAAAATTTATTTTGATGTTTGAATACGATTATGAAAAAATATTATTTAAATAATTTATTTTATTTAGATGATATAAAAACATTAAATTGTAAATTTATTAAATAGATATAAAATTATAAAATTGAGAAGATGTAAAGATTGAAATATGAAAAAGAATCAGTGTATAAAAGAAAGAGAATATTTTTCATAATAAGAATCTAAAAAAAATCAAACTCTAAATATAATGCAAAAATTACCCAAATGTCATGAGGAATGTAATAAATACTTTTCACCCTATCCAAGAAAATAATCTATAAAAATAAACTTACAAACACACTAAAAATGAAAGAGTTGTAAGTTGTAATTGATAATATTTTTAATTAATATGAAGTAATTCAAAACTAAAAAATATTAAAATATTCATTAGACAAAAAAATTAATAAATAATATACATACATACATATAAGATAAACATATAGAGTGTCACATGACATCAAGATCAGGAGATGTATTGCATGTTTAGAATTCTGATGCTGATATGAAAATAAAAGAAGCAAATAAAGCAGTATATATTCCAAGTCTTAGCAACAGAATCTTACTTACAAATTACAATTATTGCTTCAATCATGGACCAGAGATTTTCAACTGAGTCCACTTTGATAACAAGACCTGTTAGGCCATGTCTACCCAATATGGTATCTGTGGCAGGTTCTTTCCAAGCGTTGCTTGTTACTTCAAAGGAATCATTTAAATTGACAGACTAAATATATTCCTTTTTCTTATTGTTTCCTATAATTTCCCAATGACTTGATCGATATCCAAACTCTTATGCTTAATTACCACCAATCACAATATTGCAAAGTGTGTTGAAGTAACTATCAGACTGGGCATTATCAGCAGCACTTTTGACAAACTTTTTTTACACAAAGACAAAAAAGTAAATGAAAATGATGGCATGAGACTATGAGAGTGGGAAGATTACTATTTTAAGAACTATATATGACATGGAAGGTTCCTTTTTTCTTCCTGATGTGTGCTACTACTTGATGAAGAACCACAAGGGTAGTTCCAATTAAGCAGCTCTTCAATCATCTGCATAGCAACCCTGTCCTCTTCTTCCTCAACCTCATTTCCAGCATAATTGTTATCATTTCCAATTCCATCATCACCAGCAGTTACTGTTGTTGTTGTTGTTGACTCATCAGTATCACCACCACCACCACCACCACCACCTTGTGTCTTCTGCAGCTTCTTCCCAAGCTCAACCCTCATGACCCAGTTGGAGCCAGAGTGAGGCCCTGCTCCTTTCTGCCACACTCCAATGTGGGAATTGTCAGCATCAAGCCTCAGACAAGTCAGGGATGGAGAAGGGTCTTTGCAGTATTTTCTTAGCTTTGTGCTAAGTAGCTCAGAAAGTGCCTTGGGAGATAAGAATGTGTCATCACCACCACAAGGGGTGCCATGATGATCACCTGATTCTTGGTTCTTTGATGTTGGGAAGTTGGTCTTGGCATTCTGCCCATTCATCAAAATGGCTGCTTGATCATATGCTCTTGCTGCTGCCTCTGCTGTCTCAAATGTTCCAAGCCACACCCTTCTCTTCCTACACTCAAAACAAGTAAATCAACACACAATGATGAAAAAAGAGAAAGACTTTTAAGTATAGAATATCATAGCATTCAAAACCATTTTTTTTATTCCGTACAATGTTACAAAGGCTAGAAAAATCTGTATAATGTATCTATATCTATATATGGTTGTGTTATGTTGTGAGTAAATGAAAGTAAGAAACATGAAATAAGCAGCATTGTGTTGAATTGCATTAGATTAGAGATTAATGAGGTGATTACAGCAAAGGATGGCGAATTTCTGACACCCAAGAGCCCCACTGGCGCTGCCTGACGCCTCTGAACTTCTTTGCTTGTACCATATCTCTCTGTGGTTGGCGCGTGAGGTAAGTGTGGGGGTTAGAGAGAGAGAGAGAGAGAGAGAGAGAGAGAAAAGCAAATGAAGTACGAGGGGGAGGGTGAAGGGGAGTTAATAGGGGGAGTGAGGTACAACTACAAGGTCAAAAGTGTGCAACTGAGTATAATATATAGATGATAACCATAGTTATTGTTGTCAAGACTTTTTTATCTTTCTTAATAAAAATCCAACATAACATTTTGTTCACAATCTCAATGTATATTATCACCTGAATTATAATTTGAGTGTAATATAATATAATTCTTCTTATAATCTGGATCTATATTATTAAGTAAATTGGAACTCAAGTGTAATATAAAGTGAAAAACAAAGTCCATGTATTTATTTAGATGGGTTGTCGGTGAGGAATGGGGACGGAAAGTAGAATTGGAACAGTACACATGCAATAAAAGTTTCACCTGCACAAGTTTGATAAATCCATGGCTCCATAACAACTCAAATAAATGATGAGAACCGGATAGGGCTCCTTCTGCCCACAAGCTGTGCACCACTTGCTTCCATCCACATGTTCAAAACTCTAGCTTCTTTGCCAACACGGAATGTGAAGAACAATCACTGTATTTTCATCTTTTCAGCTGAGAGACCTCAAATACCAACCACTAGCTATATAAACCAGTTTTTTTATATGAAGGGGTCGATTAACGTGAAAACGATTAAAAAAAGTAGCTCCACGTCATGTGAGTTCTGAATATTAACAAGGGAATTACGCCTTCTAATCATATTTTATATATCATTTTATATGTGTGTGTACGTGTGTCACAATAGTTATTATGATTCTTTTCTTCTCTGATATATCTTTCTTTTACTTTAAAATAGTTATGTAAATTCGTGAATCAACACGTACGTAGTCGTTATTTTATGTTTTAGTTTCGATATAATCATAATTAAGAAGGTTCCTCGACCTACATAAGCTTTAGTCACTATATATCTTCAATATATATAATTCGAGACAACTCTATTTAAAATTTATTCATATATATAATATAGGATGCATCATGTGAAAAAGGTCATCTTATTTGAGAGTGAGAGATACAAATCTGGGTTGTATAACCGTAATAGATGGTTGAGATTAATCATATGAATTTTTTAAGAAGTCATGTGATTTTTTAAGTGATTATACGACTTTTAAAAACTTTTAATCTCAACCACCCATATATATATATATATATATATATATATATATATATATATATATATAGTTAAGACTATTTACGAAAGAGTTTATTCAGTGGATGAGAGCATGTTTCTCACAATTGTTTTTTCTTCCCTCTTCTCGTTTTCATTTCAGTACATTAAAAGTTTAAACCACATGTATTTATTATTATTTTTATACCAACATAGTTAATAGTTAATGTATAATATAGATAAAGTTTTAAGATTTGAGTTCAAACATTAATTGAATATATCATCTGGTATTCAATACTTCATCCTTAGCGCTACTTTAAAGAATAATAATGTATTTTTCATTAGCCGCAAGGAATGTCTATAATGAAACACAACTCTTCAATTAACATTTTTTTTTTGTTGTACACGAGACTCCAGTCGGAGGAACAAAACATATGCAAAATTTCTTAATAGTTTTTAGCGTATGTTAGTCAAAGCTAGTTAAAAGTAATTAAAAGTTAAAAAATTATTAAAAGTTGTTACATTAATTTATTATATTAAATTTTTTTATTAAAACTAACTATAATTGATAAATGTAAAACAACATAGAGAATATGTTTGATTATTTCAGTAAAAGTTATAAAAAAAATTATACACACCGTGTAACGTTTTTAGATATTTTAACTTATTTCAAATTTATTAAAATAATTTTTAAGTTTTTTTATAACAAAAACATTTCATGAAATATATAAATAGATACAATAGTTAATATAGTTTGAATATTATAATTCATATAAGTATTTTTCAAAAAAGTTAAAATTACATATCCTTGATAAAATAATATCATAATAATATAAATATCAAATAGCATTTCAAAATAAAGGTTTAATCTTTTAAGAATAAAATAAATGATAGTGTTAGGAATTATTAAAAATATGAAAGGACTATAAAATAACAAATGATTTTAAGTAGCAGTTAAAATTGAAAAACGCTGCTCACCTATAAATACATCTAATTAAAGTCACATTTCATTCTTCACCAAACTTAAATGTATTAATAAAGAAACATATATTTATTATAGTTCTTGAATCAAAATTAGAGTTTTAAGTGGGTGTTTATCTAAATGTTGGTGTGGTTTAACCAACTCTAAAATTTTTTTATTATCCCAAATAACATAAAGAATCAATATTAACTTTTTAATTTTTTTAATTTTTATAATTTCGTTTCTCCAACTAAATAACAAACAGACCTGAAAATCATAAATTGAAGTTTTCATCGGTAACTAGGTGAACCATCAACTATATATTAGCTTTATTTTACATAGCTATTGAAGTGAAACTTCACTTTTGATTGAGAATTGGATATCACCCATACGAAACTCTAATTTTTAGCAGATATCACAAAAGCAAAAAAATAATACATTAACATTTTGTCCTTAATTATTACAAATCTTCTTTTAATCTTTTTAAAAAGGGAAATTTTGGAAATGGATTCCAGCTAAAATATAACAATAAATATGAAGTTAAAATATATCCAATTGCTTTCAATATGTTTTTTTGGCTGCTGGCGTGCGGTTTATATATAAACTATAAAGTGTTTGTATTTCATAAAAATTCAATTCCAAAACTTAAGGAAACTGAAGTTATATAAAAATTCATTCTTCATTAATATACGAATTAAATTTGAACTTCCACCAATTATCACACATTGCGATTATTTATTAATTATTTTATTTTATTGATGTACATGATTGAATTGGGTAGCTTCTGTTTAACAAGAGAGATGCTATACTATCTTACACACCATCTCTTTTTTTATTGGTTGAAATTTGTTAACAATTAATCACATAATTGTGTGGTCTCCCTCTTATTTATGAGTTTTCATTCATGACTTTACAGTCATCAATAAATTTGAACCAATAATTATAAAATGTGTTGGTAACACTCATTGCAAACAAATTACAAATCAAATCCACTAGAGGATCTGCCTAAGTAATTTATACTCTAAGGTTTTACAATATTCAAACCTGAGTGCTCTTTTATGCACCAAAAAAATCTTTTGCCACTATATTATAACCGGTATTTATTGCTTGAATAATTCTAGATGTTCTTACAACCTTTTACTTTAAATTTTACAAAAAAAAACCTTTTATTACAAACTTTTATACTTACTAAATGAATAAATATTTGAATGCATTTTAATTATGTTTTCAAGAAGAGAAATGATTTTTCCTTTTCTTATCTTAATCTTTTTCTTATAGAGCATTAGGAAAATCTTGAAGAGGTTATTATTACTACCTCCGTTGTTAAATATAAGATCATTTTATCTAATTCACACATATTAAGGAAGTTGGTTAATTTAGTTAAAATAATTACATTTTTTTTTAAAATTTGTAATAGTTTTTCAAAATTATCCTTAAAGTATTATCACTCATCACTAAATTTTCTTCACTTATTCTTTCTTCATTTAGCCTCCCTCCACTTATCACCCAATTATCATTGTAAGGTATGTCATTTATTATTATATTGATTCCAATAAAAAATATACATTAATAGAGGGTATTCAGGTAAAAAAAAATTAATGACATTAAAATTTGAAAAAAAGTCTTATATTAAAAATCAAATTTTACTTTAAAAAGGATTTTATATTTAGAGATGAAAATAGTATTATTCACCTAATGGTGTTTTATTAGTTACATGAGAAAAACAAAGAAACAGACCAGACTAAGATACTAGCATATTGCAGCTTCTGAAGGTGGAGATCTCCATATAGCTTCATAGTTTTACATGATTAAGGTTTCATTATTGTTTAAGTAAAAAAAAGTAGTAAATTTATCACTTAATTTTTTTAGATATTATTTTTTACTAATAAAAAACCTTGGCAGTTCTCTAGAGAGGACGTGTTTAGCTTCTTCTTTTTTTTAAATCACTGTAAACCAAAAATTCTTTAAAAAAACCCTAAAACATTTAGCTAGTTAATTTTTCTTAAATCTAAGACTAGAGTAGTGTCAAAGAAAAATAATTGGTACAAGTTTACAACATGCTGAGATTTAGTTATCACAGTTGTAACTTCTTAGCCTTTTTTTTTTCTTTTTAGTGTTGTTTGGTTGACCGGTTAACTAAATCGATGTTTGATTAACGAATAAAAATATTTGTTGGTTTAATAAAGTTTTGATTATTTCAAACGACGTAAATAATCAATATTAACTATTAAATTTTTATATTTTTATAATTTTATTTCTCCTCTTTATAAGTGTGACTTAAGAAAAAATGAAACCATTAATGGATACAGCCAAAGAGTGTGAGATTGAAATTGACTTTGTAGTTTGTTTTTTCCTTTTTTTGCATTAGTTAGGAAGGAATGAGTCAAGTCGAAGGTTGTTGATTATTGTTCACTATTTATTTGCACAGACAAAGCCATATGTCTCTTTATCATTCGAGCTTTTGGTCCCTCAATTTATTGGTGAGGCAAAATTTTGGACTTTCCTCAATGCCATGTCTTTTAAAAAAAAACAACAATAAATTTTTTATAACTAAAATATTTAAAACTTCACAATTTAACATCTCTTTGATAAAATTAATAGATAATCTAGTTGAAAGTTGAGAAATTAACTTAAAATTAAAAAATCAACTTAAAATTAATAAGTCAACTGAAGCTTAAAATTAATAAGTTAATTAATTAAATTAAAATATATTTAATAAAATCAATTGTTAAATATTGAATGACATAAAAATATATATTTTAAATACAAATGAGTGATATTTTTTAAAAAATATCAATGTAAAAAATAAAATAAATTTAAAATTTATAAATTTAAAAACTATTTCAAATAACTTTTCAATAAAAACTATAAACTATTAAAATAATTATTTAACTAAATAAAATTATTTGATTTAACAAACTTTTAAACTAATAACTAATTTAAATTCTTGTGGAACAAAACCTTAAAAATTAGGAAACAAAATTTTTATTTTAAAAAATATCTTGCGACGCCCCATCCTGGTAGCAATTTGATTTGAAGTGTGTTGACGCGAGAGACGTACGAAGTGCATATGGGCCACAAATAATAAAGTATGAATTGAGACCCTCCAATCCGTTACTAGTGTCCTAAAAATCCGGTCCACTAAATTAAATTATTAAATTTATCATGACAAAACTTTTTAAAGAGATGTTTAACTGCTTTTTTTTTTAAATCAAGAATGTTGAAAATTAATTTACTCGATATCTAAACATTAAATTAAGTTTTGCTTGTTTTAACATAGTTTATATATATATATATATACACACACACCACGTTAATACATAGAAACTAGGCACTCCAAACATTATTTTTAATAAAAAATTATTTTTGATTTCTTGAATATTCCACTAGTTAACAATATTAATGGGGATATTTAGTTAAATATATATACAAAAAATTTCAACTTTTTTTAGTTTCCATTTTTTTAAACAGTCCAATATAGGATTGTATATAATTCTATTTTGTACTGTATTAGAAAATAGTATATGATTGTATATAATTGCATTATTAAAAGAAAATTATCCAATATAGATACAAAATTTAAGAAACTAAAAAAAAGTGGTAACTTAGGTGATGGACAATAACAACCTTGGGAAAACGGACTCCTAAAGAAGAAAAATGGTGCTTACAAGCCAAGGAAGGAACTTATTCTGGATTTTGTTCTCTCCCAAGACATTTTCTTTGATTCTCTCACCATGTCTCCCTCCATATATATACATCACTATCAACTTAAATGTGACCCTTTTCATAGTTTCCTGCATTACATATTGTGAAAATTATGATTGTGATATAAGGGAAGAAAGTGTAAAGTGTAGAAGAAAATGCCTCAGGCTCAGGTGCTACACGGGACGCTTAAGGTAACCATAATTGAAGTTGACAGACTGGATATTGGATGTAATTTGGATTTCTGCCGCAAGGTATACCCATCAAAACTTTCTCACATTATAAAACTCTTTTTATTTCATATCCTACATATTCCATTAACACCTTTTGAAAACTATACGTAAAATAGAAAAACTTTGTCGTGAAAAAAGTTAGTAGAACTCTTGTTTTTGTAAAACAACAATTTGTTGTTCTAAAGTAATTCTTTCAAAGCAACTTTGTTATCCAATCCGTCTATTGCAATATTGCATATATAGTAACTTCTTGTTAGACACGACAACCTCTGTGTCTCAAATGACATGTTTAAGCTTTTTTTATTTGTTTTCGAATCTAAGGGCACACATCAAAAGGGGAAGAGATTTTTGGCCCAAGTCAAGGGTTGTTTGTTGTGTCGACCTGAGGTATGTTATCCAATAACCTAACTTTATTCTTATAATTTCCCACTTCATTTTTCGCCTTTATACCTTACATGCTTCATTATATATGTCTTTTCATTTCATTTTAACTTTATACATACATTTTTTTAAAAAATTATAAGCTTTTTAAATATGTGAATATGTGAGAGTTTTGTCCTCAAGTCCCTAGATTCCAAAACAAGTACGCCAGTTCCTAGATTCTTGTGTCATCTACTATTTATTATCTTAAAGGTATAAGATGACCTATGAATCCAGGGATTTGTTTGTTTTAAAAATATAAGAGCTTGAGTATAACTTTATAACATAGTTTCTTAATATAAAAACTTATATTAATTATATTAGTTATTTAAAAGTAATCTCTTATATAATTGAAACTCACATAAATTTTAATCTCTTTTTATTTAATTAATGTTTATTTTACTAATTACTAAATGTTTCGGTGAAAAATTAATTAATTATATTGATAGATGTTTTTATGTTAAAAACAAAAAAAAAAATCACTCTAAAAACTTCTTACATTAACAAACTATTTATAAGTTTGCATTTTAACATGTTTAGTTATCCTTTTGTAAGTGACAGACATGGATATAAGACTAGTTTTCACTTTACTATGATATGATTTGCTTCTAAACATGTTATGTAAAAACTTGATGAAGATTATTGGGAGAAGACTCTATGCAACGGTTGATTTAGACAAGGCGAGGGTTGCAAGGACCAGAATCATAGGAAACCAACTCACTAGCCCCAAGTGGAACGAGAGCTTTGAAATCTACTGTGCTCATAAAATCTCAAACATTATATTCACTGTCAAACATGGTAACCCAATTGGAGCAACACTAATTGGAAGAGCCTATGTCCCTGTTGAGCAAGTTCTCAAAGGTCCTATACTTAGGAGATGGGTTGAGATATTAGATGAAGAAGATCATCGCCCTGTACCAGGACATTCCAAAATTCGTGTCAGCCTCCAATTCTATGATGTCAAAGAGAATAGAAAAATTTCATGGTCTCAGGGAATACACATGCCATTTTCAGGAGTTCCTCATACATTTTTCAACCAAAGAGAAGGTTGTCATGTCACTTTGTACCAAGATGCACATGCCCCTCGTGGTATTGGCGCTTCCCCTTGGATTCCAATATCTGAAACAAAATACTATATACCTGCAAGATGTTGGGAGGACATTCATGATGCCATTATGAAAGCTGAGCACTTCATTTACATAGCTGGTTGGTCTGTTTACACTGAAATACCCTTAGTTAGGGATCCTGCGGTACCAAGCATCACTCTTGGGGAGTTGCTTAAGAAGAGAGCAGAAGAAGGTGTTAGAGTTCTCATCCTTGTTTGGGATGACAGAAGTTCTGTTCTTGATTTCAAAAAAGATGGCTTGATGGCAACCCATGATCAAGAAACTTTTGATTACTTCAGAAACACAAATGTGCATTGTGTTTTGTGCCCACGTAACCCGGATGGTGGCAGGAGCATAATTCAAGGCCTTAAAATCTCAACAATGTTTACTCATCACCAGAAAACTGTGGTGGTTGATGGTGTCCATGGTGGCTCAAAGAAGAGAAATCTTATAAGTTTTCTTGGTGGGATTGATCTTTGTGATGGGAGATATGATACAAGGGAACATCCTTTGTTTGCAACTTTGAATTCAGTTCATAAAGATGATTTCCACCAGCCAAATTTTCCGGGTGCTTCTATTAAGAAAGGTGGTCCTAGAGAGCCATGGCATGACATTCATTGCAAGGTAGAAGGACCTATTGCTTGGGATGTGTTGTACAATTTTGAGCAAAGGTGGGAGAAGCAAATGGGGAATGGGAAGGAGTTGCAACTTTTGCTCTCACTTGACCAACTTGATGAAATTCTTGTCCACCCATCTGAGGCGATGAAATCAGAAGAAGAAGAAGAAGAGACATGGAATGTTCAATTGTTTAGATCCATTGATGGTGGTGCTGCTTCTGGCTTTCCTCAGGCACCAAATCTAGTTGCTGAATTAGGCCTTGTTAGTGGGAAAGATAACATGATTGAAAGAAGCATTCAAGATGCTTATATAAATGCTATTAGAAGAGCTAAGAATTTCATCTACATTGAGAATCAGTATTTTATAGGGAGTTCATATGGTTGGCATAAAGCATCTGATATTATAGTTGAGGATATTAATGCCTTGCATCTTATACCAAAAGAGTTGTCATTGAAGATAGTTAGCAAGATCGAAGAAAAAGAGAGGTTTGTTGTGTATGTAGTGATCCCAATGTGGCCTGAAGGTGTACCTGAAAGTGCTTCCGTTCAAGCAATATTGGATTGGCAAAGAAGGACTATGGAGATGATGTATGTTGACATTGCTGAAGCTATAGAAAAGAAAGGACTTGAAGCACACCCTCGAGATTATTTGACATTTTTTTGCCTTGGCAAGAGGGAAGGTAAGATAGAAGGAGAATATATTCCTCCGGAGCAACCAGAGCCTGATAGTGACTATAAAAGAGCACAAGATTCTAGAAGGTTCATGATCTACGTTCATTCCAAAATGATGATAGGTATGAGATGAATTAATCCTATAACTAATGTGTTATTATTCTTTTTTATTCTATCAGTTTCATCTCATGCAATTTAGGAATAAATGCTACCACTCAATATGATTATTTATGTTGGTTATAAACTTATAATGTGCTCGAGCACAATACAATTCTGTTTTGCATTAGAAGCAAAGGGACATTTATATTTGGCATGAGAAGTTTAATATCTTCAGAACAAGAATTATTTACATAGTTGCTTGTGTGAAATTGTGAATAAAAGTTATTAACAGAATTGTTGATTTGGTTTCAGTGGATGATGAATACATAATCATTGGCTCTGCCAACATCAACCAAAGATCAATGGATGGTGGAAGGGACACAGAGATAGCAATAGGTGCATTCCAACCACGTCATTTAACATTGGGTGGCATAAGACCACAAGGGCAAATTCATCAGTTTAGGAGAGCGTTATGGTATGAGCATATGGGTGATTATTCTCATAATGAGGTGTTTGACAAGCCAGAAAAAAATGAGTGTGTAGAGCTTGTAAATCAAATTGCTGAGAGGAATTGGGAACTATACTCCAATGACACATTTGATCCAAATTCACCAATACACCACCTCTTACGCTACCCTGTAGAAGTTACCAAACATGGAAATGTAACAACATTACCAGGGCATCAATTTTTTCCTGACACCGAGGCTCCTATTCTTGGCACAAAATCTGATCTGCTTCCTCCATTCCTCACCACCTAACTAGCTCAATGAATCTCAACAGGCCCATTATGACACAAGCTTTCATGTCTAATTTCAATGGCTGCTAAATAGTAAATATATTGAAATTCTGTACTTTTCAATCTGTACATTCTTGTAATACTATAAATTAAAGATGTGCCGTGCCTAAGATGACGTAGCTAATTTTATATCTTCATGATAATTCCTTTCAAATTTGCAACTGAGAATGTTGCAGGTTAGTTGACAACACAAAACTATAAACTCAGATGTGGGACAAGCATTGGTTCAAGTTTGATCTGTACTAGCCTTGACATAAATTGCCCACAAAAATAGTATACATATGATTAATAAAAAAAGAAAGTACCAGTGAAAGAAATTTAAGCTAGTAGTTTTTCATTGGTGAAGAAGTTTAAGCAATTATTTTATCTAATGTACCTTTCACCAAATAAAATGATTATATAATGTAATAGGCTTCAAATTTGAATGTCAACGTTTTATTGAAAACTATGAAAACAAATATTTTAAAGGTATAAAATGATGAAGTTTTAAAGGATAGAAATTATTCAACTGATTATATTATTATAAGGATATATAATTTTTGCAGTAGATCAAATATACTGAATAACAAGAGTTGTTCGCTTTCGCTGCCAATTAATGCAATTTTTTTTGTCAATTAACGTAAATTTTTTTTTTACGAAGGAATTCAATGTTGACCATGCTTTCCAAATACCAATTTCTTCGTTGATATATCTTTATAACATAACATGCAATATCACAATTTTTTTTTTTAAAAATTGTATATATTCCTTTAAAGTTTTAAGTGCTATTATTAAATTAATTCATTTCTATTTGATTTGAATTTTAAATTTCATACATTGTATCAAATTGATAATATAACATTATACTTCATTGTTTCCTTTGAAATACTTTCACATCCCACACCCCACCCCCAAATCTATCCAAGGCCCTTTCGGGTCCTTAAGTAAAATGGAATAATAGAAAAAATCATGAACAAAGTAAGTGAAATAGAAGAGATAGAAATAATAGTCCAATGGCAAAAGAATGTTGAAAAAAATTAAATGAAATAGTTGACCAAAAAAAGTGAAATGGAAATAATAGTCCAATGGCAAAATAATGTTCTTCCTTGAAAGTTAAGGTGGGAATAAATTCCAACTTGAGAAATTACAAAAGAATCTCTCATATTTGAACTTGTGTTTATACATATATGATCTCTTGCTTGAGAATTCAGATACAATATATCAGTTTCTCCCTTTCTCAAACCATTTCCACTCTGCCTATAAATGTATCACATTAAGAAACCTTCGTCATAATTATAAGGACAGTACCAATTCAACATTTTTCACTCCTTAATTAACCTTCATTTCCATGTAAGTATGTTTACTAAAATTTCCATTTTGCTTTGTTGCTTGTGGTAATTTCCCACAAAGTATACAATATATATATAAGATGTATCTTATAAAAAAGTTGTTTGAGAGTGAGGTAAGCGAATTTGGATCGTATAACCATATAATGTTTTTTAATCATTTAAAATGTCACATGACTTTTTCAAAAACTCACATGATTAATCTCAACTATCAATTGTATTGTTATACGACTCAAATTCGTAGAGTCTTTCTCTTATGTTACGTTATATTGGGATTTTGTTTTTTAAATGTTGTGTTGTGAAAATTGAAAGATAAATATATATTTCCCTCTTGGCTTATTTTCACAGCACACAAAGGGAGCAACAACATAATGGCACATTTGCTGCATGGGAAGCTGGATGTGACGATATATGAAATCAACACACTTCAAAATCTTAATGGTTGCGATTTCAATCTCTGTTGCAAGGTACCTTCATCCAAATGCTTCCCCTCTTGCTTTTAACCTAGCTACACTCAATATCATTAATTAATAACTATAAAATTATGCACAGTTTAAAATACATTATTATTTTTTGAAATTTTTTTAGAATCACAAATTGTAACCGCTCCTTGTTTGATGCGTTCCTAGTCATGATTTTAATTATAACTTTCGATAAATCTTAACCATTAATAGATAGTGTGTTAAGAAGAGTTTAAAAAAAAAGTAGTATTACCAACGTTTCTTTTAAGGAATAAAAAGTATGCTAACCAAAATCAAAGTTATAAGACCAGATAGTAAGCAAACATTATTTTAAAAAAATCATTTATCAATATACAAAATTTTCAACTTGTTAATTAGTATAACCGTATTTTGTTTATATAATCTTTAGCTAACAAAATAAAAATATTGAAATAAACACTTTAGATCTATACTAATTAACAATATGATATACTATATATCCTAACATTTTATATAATGATAATAATACTAACAAAATTATATTTTTAGCATAAAAGTTTTGTATGTCACTAAATAACACTTTTAATGGTGAAAATTAGATTAAGAGATACTATATATATATATATATATATATATATATATATATATATATATTATCTTTTGAAACAAAGATAAGAAAAAAAAAAGAAGGAAGAAGTGAAGGACTATGATTTCTCATATTTTAATTTATTTCATGGTAGGAATGTAATCAATTCTTACATTTTTAATAAGTCATATCTTTTCGACTTTTAATAAGTCATAATCCAATAGTAGGATTGAAAATTTATATCTATATATACTATATATGATATGTATCAAATTTTATTAAAATCAAATAGTCATATGTATATAATTAAATAGTTGTTACTTTTTATTTTTAAAATACATTACTTTTGTTACACATGATAGATGTACAAAATAATTTTACATTTGTCTAACTTTTAACACAATATATATAATATGAACTTTAAATCAAATGGTAAATTTTGAAAAATAATGATCCAATAATAAAAAAGTGTCTATAGAACGAATTTATTGAGAATATAATATGATGAGAAATAAGTATAGTTAATCATGATTATTTATATTAATTAAAATATATTATTAAATTAAAATACAACATATGCTCGTTAAAAAATGGTATCTTATATCTCTTAAAAAAATTGAAAAATTGTTACTTTATTATCTTTAATTAATTTTTTAAGTTTGAAATTTTATTGCCTTTTCCACCGTTGACCAAGCAGAAAATTGAATTGATAATTGATATTGAATAAACTTTTATTATTTATTTCATGGCATTGTAGTGTATTTATTGGTGTCACTATTTTAATTTATTTAAACACTTAAATATTATTTTTTGTGACTAGTGTAATTTTGGCTTTTTTTAAATTATTGGTTTTTGCATAATAAAAATGTTGATTTTAATTTTCATAAATTTTAAAATTTTAAAACTGTATATATAATACTTAAATAATAGTGATATAAAGTATATTTAAATATGTAATGCTTACTCACATCATATGTCAACTACTAAGTAATTATAGTCATAGAGACTACTTCTCAACTACCAAGTCTTATTTTAACGAGCTTACATGTATAATTGGATGATATTTATTTGTGTTGCATTTATAAAAAAATATATTTATTTACTGTTACAAGTCATTTCAAAAGAATTTATCATCATAATATGAACTGCTTGTGTATGTATCAAATCGTAACTATATGCTATAGTTCTAGAGAAAGGTCCAAAGTTTTATATATTTGTGTTTCTGTTTACTTTTTCTTTCAAATTTGTAAACAAGGGTACAACTCCAAGTGTGGGGAAGAGATTTCTCTCTCAAATCAAGAGTTGTTTGTTGTGCCAATGCGAATGCCAACCTGAGGTATCTTAATTCTTGACATACCTCTCATGATTTAACAAAATTCATATGCCATATTTTAGTCCTTAACATTGTAAATGTTTCATAGATTGTTGGGATGGGTCTCTATGCAACAGTTGATTTAGATAAAGCAAGAGTTGGCCGAACTAGATCGTTAAGTGATCAATCTTCCAACCCCAAATGGGATGAGACTTTTCACATATATTGTGCCCACTTGATCTCTAACATTATATTCACTGTCAAACAAGACAATCCAATTGGGGCAACTTTAATTGGTAGAGCTTATGTCCCTGTTGAGCAAGTTATGAATGGCAACATAGTGGACAAATGGGTCGAGATAGTAGATAAGGACCATCGTCCCATACCAGGTGGTTCCAAAATTCATGTCAGAATGAATTTCTTTAATGTTATAAATGACATAAGTTGGTCCAGAGGAATAAGGAGTCCAGGGTTTCAAGGAGTTCCACACACTTTCTTCCAACAAAATACTGGTTGTAAAGTTACTTTGTACCAAGATGCCCATGTTTCTGATCGTTTTAGGCCATGGATCACCTTGTCAGGAGGAAAAGCTTATGAGTATAAGAAATGTTGGGAGGATATCTACAATGCCATTATGGATGCTAAGCACTTGATTTACATAACTGGTTGGTCTGTGTTCACTGAAATAACCTTGATTAGAGACCCAAGAAGGAATAGAACTACAATCACACTTGGGGAACTACTCAAGATGAAAGCCAACGAAGGCGTGACTGTTCTTATGCTTGTTTGGGATGACAGAACCTCTGTACCTGATTTCAAAAAAGATGGCTTGATGGCAACCCATGATCAAGAAACTGCTGATTACTTTAGAAACACAAATGTGCATTGTGTTCTTTGCCCACGTAATCCAGATGATGGAAGAAGTATAGTGCAAGGTTTTGAAATTTCAACAATGTTCACTCATCACCAAAAGACTATAGTTGTTGATAGCCAAGTTGGTGGTGGTGTTGCAGGAGAGTGGCAGAAAAGAACCATTACAAGTTTTGTAGGTGGGATTGATCTTTGTGATGGAAGATATGACACTCAGGAACATCCTTTGTTTTCAACTCTAAACACAGTCCATCATGATGATTTCCATCAACCAAACTTCCCTGGTGCTTCAATTGACAAAGGTGGTCCAAGAGAGCCATGGCATGACATTCATTGTAAACTAGAAGGACCTGTTGCAAGGGATGTTTTGATCAATTTTGAGCAAAGGTGGGAGAAGCAGGTTGGGAAAGGACTCCTACTTTCTTCAAAGATGCTTGATGAGTATCTTGTTCCTAAATCCATAGTGGCAACAACAAATCAAGATGAGGTATGGAATGTCCAATTGTTTAGGTCCATTGACGGTGGTGCTGCTTCTGGCTTCCCTCAAAACCCCGATGAAGCATCTGAATTTGGCCTTGTTAGTGGGAAAGATAATATCATTGATAGAAGCATTCAAGATGCTTATATAAATGCTATTAGGCGTGCAAAAAACTTCATCTACATTGAGAATCAGTATTTCCTTGGGAGTTCATATGGTTGGAAAGCATCTGATATTAAAGTTGAGGATATTGGTGCTTTGCATCTCATACCAAAGGAGTTGTCATTGAAGATTGTTAGCAAGATTGAAGCAAGAGAGAGGTTTTCTGTGTACATTGTTATACCAATGTGGCCAGAGGGTATACCTGAGAGTGCTTCAGTTCAAGCAATATTAGATTGGCAAAGAAGAACAATGGACATGATGTACTCTGATATAGCTGAGGCAATCCATAGAAATAGAATTGAAGCCAACCCGAGGGATTACTTGACCTTTTTCTGCCTTGGAAACCGAGAGGGTCTGAAAAATAATGAATACACTCCTCCTGAGGCACCAGAACCTGACACTGATTACAGTAGAGCACAAAAATCCAGGCGATTCATGATCTATGTTCATGCCAAAATGATGATAGGTAAGGGATCCTAAACTACTCATTTAAGAATTGAAGTTGTCCATGATCTTGTATTTTCAGCAAACTATAGTGTTTGAAATTATATAGGGTGAACATTTTAGCTAGTAAGATTTTAAAAATTATTTGTTAGTCTTTGATTCTGAATAATAATATTCATTTTGGTCAATTTAGTATCAAATACATTAGTGAATAAAAAAGAATCATATGTGTAGAGTTGTGTGATATGGTGATGATATAAATTAACAAGTTGTGGTGACTTTGGGTTCTTTCAGTTGATGATGAATACATAATAATTGGTTCTGCCAACATAAACCAAAGATCAATGGATGGAGCAAGAGATACTGAGATTGCAATGGGTGCATTCCAACCACGCCATTTAGCATGCATGGGACCACCCAGAGGAGAAATATATGGATTTCGAAGGGCACTATGGTATGAGCACCTTGGGAATGATTCAATCATCTTGGAGCACCCAGAAAGTTTGGAGTGCATGAGGCTAGTGAATCGTCTTGCTGACACCAATTGGGACATTTACTCACAAGAAACTTTTGATGAATACAGAGCATTTCACCACCTCTTGTCTTACCCCATACAAGTAACATGCAATGGAGCAATAACAACACTTTCAGGGCTTCAATATTTTCCTGACGCCAAGGCTCGGATTCTTGGTTCCAAATCAGATTACCTTCCTCCAATTCTCACCACCTAGCTTATTCTGGAGACAAAAGTTAAGCCATTATGCAATTACGTGAAAAATGTATGTATTTATCTTCACATATGTATAAAAATAATTATATGGATATATCACGTTACTAATAACTAATAAATATTATACGGGCTGTTGAATAAAGGCGAAACTATAAAAATAAATTCAAAAATATATTTTAAGTAAAATTAATTTATTAATAATTATTATAAATTTATATTTAAAAAATTTCTTTCAAAATATTAAAATTAATTTAATTAACAAAATATTATTTAAATATCTTATTATTCTTAATTTTTTACTGGATAATTAATTAAAAAGATAAACATTAATTTAATTTAATATGAAAAATTTCATGAGGACAGGCATTAATAAAATAAAGAAGATGCATGATTCTATATTTTTTATATTAGACTTTATTGGTAGCTTTACTAATTAGGATGGGAAGAATTATTTCACCTTTTTTTTACAATATAAGTAATAAGATCACAATCAAGTAGATAGGGCCCAATTCAGAAGAGATAATGTCTTATGTAAATGAACTGAAAAGCAAACGCAGTTTACCTTATCAGATATAGTAAAAAGGAAAATCGAGGAGCAAAAATGCTGTTACCTTGGCCAAAATTCCCAATTTGAGCACAAAGTTTCAATTGATCTTATCTATCTAACCATTTCAAAATCATTGGACCCTTAAGTACAATCAAAGGCCGAACCTTTTTTCGATTTCGGGAACGATCACCTGAATTCCTTTTCAAGCATGCGTCATCTTCCAGGCATACATTTTGGGGCCATTTAACACAAAATCAGTTTCACTTTGTAACTAAACTGCCAGAATTTCAGGTTTTTTACTAATTAATTATGATTATTATGAATTAGTATTATTATTATTATTTATTAACAAAGTACCAAATACTTGATATTTCATGGCCTTTGAGTTTCGTCCCGTTTATGTACTTCATTAAATTCTGAAACTTTCTCTGCCTTGAAAGAACATTGTGTATGCAGGGTTTTGATTCAGAAATTTAGGAGAGAGATCTCTCTGCTCTGACTTCTATAAATGCATATCTGTAGATATGTTCCACCTTGGCTCTGTCAGATTCTCACTTTCATGGGGTTAGCTTTTTTGTTCTCTCTCTCTTGTTTGGTTGCAGAAAAAAAGTGTAAAAACTGAAAAAGATTGAATCTTTCACATTCTACCCAATTTGACTAAACCACAAAAGTTGATTTCTTTAACAGGTATATGGGGTTTTGCTATTATACGTTTCTGTGATTTTGGTTTACTCAGATTTCTTTTAGTAGGTTTTTTAGGTTTTAATGCAAGAAAATGAACTAAGAAATTGGGTTACGCGAGATCTAAGATCACTAGTATTTGCCTCAAAGAAAACTTGATGCCTAAGGTGATGATGGGGTGCTGTTGCTGATTTTGTACTTGGATTCCATGAAAGAAAAAATTTGATGTTTTTATTTTGTTTGCTTCTTCTGGGAAATTTAAGGCCTTTCTTGCAGTTTTTAGTATTTTAAAAAACAAAAATTATATTTGGGAATCTTAGCTTGTAATTGCTTGCTCTCTAAGCAATTGTGAGATCTGGTGAACTGTGAAGTTTGGTGGGGCTTATTGTTTCTTGTCACTCTTTCTTTGGATTCCTCATAAGATGGTTACATGAAACATTGAACTTTGCTGCTTCTATAGGGTTTCTTAGGATTCGGGTACTCTAGGAATCTGTGTGGGGTGTTTGTTAAATCAACTGGGAGTGTGCTCTGCAAAGAAAAGCCGCCGTTCATTTTTAGTGTTTGTCCATGCTTACTTTGGCTTTCTTCTTCTTGCTGTCTTGGAAAGAGTAATCCCCAGTTGCCAGGGCCTTTTCATTGGAAGGAGAAATTATGTTGTTTGAAGAATTTTGTTGTTACTCAAACTGCAGACATCTTCTAACCATTTATAAGATGTATCTCTCTGCTAAATATCATGGATTTTGGTGGATAAATTAGAATTGAAAGACCCCAGAAGCTGTTTCTGAGCACCTCTCTAGGTTTTAATAAGATGAGAACCTGATGTTGGTATCCTGAACACTTAAGCCTGGATCCCTTGTTGATTTTATCATGCTATCCATGCGAATATTTTTGGTGATTTCAGTACAGCTGTAGTGTGGTGCCTTTTATCTTTTTCCATATTTTATTCCATGTTTCTTGAAATTACAATGCTGGAGGGTGAGGTTGTTTCTTTCTATTTATATTTATAAAATGAACTTACTAAATAAGTCGGTTAATGAATACCTGGAATTTACAGATGGGAAGTGATAACGTGATGTGCAGGTTTACCGTATTTCTTACCATTTACAGAACCGTTTTCTTATCTTGCCAAGTAGAAAGACACAATTGTTGTAAGAGGAAGTTCCTGTATGTTCAGTATGTTAATTAACCTGACAAAGCCTCCAACAAAAATATCACACCAAAAGTAGGCTGTTTCTGTGTTTTACTTTCTCTATAATATATGTCTTCGGTGGTCTTAATGAGAAATAAAATATTGTAAATGGAGTGAACCAGTCATATTAAGTTGTTCAAGTTGAGTTTGGGTTGGTACCTGTAATTCTGTCATTCGCATCATCTTCTATTAATCTAAGCTGGTAGACATAGTTAACAATTTGTGTTAATCATGTTTGTGGTTAAACCTGCTTTGTAACAGAACAGAGGTTGTTTTGGATGCTTCCCAAAACCTTCTGGGATTTTGTCAATGGACGAGGCATCTAAGGGACAACAAACTCAAGGCCAAGCAATGAACAAAGACAACAGATCAGAAGATTTTTGGAGCAGTAGTGCTTTGGAAGTGGATCAGAGTGCACTTCAGTCCCAGAGAAGTCTGTCATCAATTGTCACGCCAACCCATGCTTCTGATCCTCAAAGTAGTGCTGGCATTCAGATTGATTCTCCTGAATTTGTCAATCATGGCAAGTTTTCTGTTATAATCAGTTTCTTGTTATGCTTGTTAGCTTATTAGATAGTCTTATGGTTTTTCAAAGGGTGCTTGTAATCTTTTATCATGGTGGTTGCCATTTCTCTTATGCAGAACCAATCTTACTTAAACTGTTAATAGAGTTGTGCTAGACTTGTATCTAAATTGATAACTGTTAAGTATCTCACTTTTCTCATTGAATTTTCTAATTAAACTTGTTGACCTCTCAAGGAAGTTACAATTTGACTGCCTTAAAAGTATCCTGAATTTCACCTCGAATACTGGTTCTGCAATGCAGCTGCCATGTTGTATTTTTGTTTTTCCTCTTGGGCAATTGGTTACAACCACTGATTGTCTTATGGTCTTGTTATATTACACTTTTTCTTTGTATTGCTTCCTTTATACCGTGATTTCTTTCATCTTGATGTAATCTCTAGTTACATGCAATTAACATTTGTGGAACTTTATGTGAAAGACTAGTTTTCAGGATTTCTTTGATCCGCATGTATAGTTTTATTTTCACTTTTCTTTTGCATATCTATTAGCCGGTTGCTATATTGACTTATAAATTTGATGTATGTAGGTCTTCTTCTCTGGAACCAAACAAGGCAACAGTGGGTTGGGAATAGAAGAGCTGGGAATAAGAAACATGTTAGCCTTGGAGAACCCAGAATAAGGTAGATCACTATATGAGCTTTCTGCAGGAAGCCTTAACAGTCAACTATGAGTTGTAAAATGAGCATATTAGAAAGGAAAAAATACAGTATTACATGATTTATCCATTGATCAGTCGTGCCTTGGTCTGTGCATCTTTTTGGGTTTCAGCCTGTGCTTGTTATCTCATTGACCAGGTTTTGTCTACAACCCACATTGTAATTTACAGGTGTTAGAAGTCCCTCTTTTTTATTCTTGATTTTTATCAAAAAGTAGGAATTTTATTGTTTTGACTATAAAAAGCTTCTTCTTTAAGTGAAAAATGCACTAATGATCAAGTGCAAAAGCATTCTCAATACAAATAGGGAATTTGATGGAGAGGTGGGAGGGTTGGAATTCTGTATCTATAGCATTCAATTCAAGTTTACTTCTCAAGATATTTATCAAGCTCTAACTATAGAATTGATGCTTTACAGTTGGAATGCCACCTACGAGAGTCTACTGGGGACCAGCAAGCCTTTTCCCCAGCCCATTCCTCTAGGAGTAAGTTCTTGCATGCATGGCAATGAATCCTCTCATGTTCATGTTTATTAATTTTTATTTATAGGACTTTCCTCATTTGATAATTTTCATAACAAAGAGACAGACACAAAATTTACTTTGTTATATGAAGTTTGAATTAGTATAATTTAATACACCATTAGTGTAAAGATTTTTATACTGTCAACCAATTAGAACACATTAAAGATATGATTTTTAACATTCATATCACAAAAGTCAATATGTTCGTTGATATGTCAAGCAATAATTGGTTGATAGTGTAAAAAAACTTGGATACGTTGCAATTAAATTCAATTTGAATATGGGAGGATGCATTCCCCCCATTCATGCATTCTAATTTAGTTATTTATCTATTGATATTCATGTACAAGACTTTAAGTTCATGCCCCTTACAGATCACATATCACTCCTGACAGGAAATGGTTGACTTTCTTGTTGATATTTGGGATCTTGAGGGCCTATATGACTGAACAGACAAAACAGGGTTTTTTCTTTTTTATTTTTTATTTTTTGGTTTTCCTTAGATTTTGCAGGACATAAGAGGCTAACTTTTACTGGTTGGTTTTGTTTAATCTATTGGAGGCGTCGTTTCTAGTTTCTACATGAAGTAGATTACCTCAACTGTGTATTAATTCATCATGATTTTCTATTAAGGTGATTCATGGACAAATCATATGTAGCAATAGCGATATACTATTAAGTTTCACAGCTTTTTTAAATGTCTATTAGTTTTAACACGGTTTACGTTAAGGGTTTATCTAAGCAATGTTTTACATAATAAAAAATAACAAATAAAATGTTTTTAATTAATATTAATATAATATCTTGTGATTTTTCTAGGTAAGTTTAAAACAATTTTTAAGATATATGTTTTTAATTTTTTATCATGTATAAGATTGCATAAGGTAGTTAGACTAATTCTTATTGGAAGTTTATCCTTAACTTGAGATGTGTTATAAGGGGAAGGATTACGTTTTTGGTGTTTGATTCAATATTTATCATAATAGCCTCAATTTATTTTCTGTACTACTATAGTACATAATGACTCCCAAAATTCAGAAATATCAATCCTGGTATTACATTTTTTAATTTAAAAATATTTTAGAATTAAATTAAAAATAAAAGAAAGTTATCAAATAAGTGGAAATGAGTCGGTACTACAATGAGTATCAAAAGGTTCATTGCATCGATGATGTTGAGTGAAGGAATTTCACCGAGGCAAATGCTAAAACAGGGGTTAAAGAAACAAAGAATATTTGTCGGAAAAAAAAAACATTAATTATATTTAAATCTCAAAAATGGCTTCAGTAACTTTTACGACCTTGCATTCTTTTGTACTCTTTTGGTATAATTTATTTTTTTTCCCTCTTAATGGTGAAGCAGTGCACATATTTGCATACAGTGCAGGAGTATAGTATTAAAAAAAAAAGTTAAATTACTATTCCAGTCTTTTAGCTTTTTCTTAAGTATATTTTAAGTTAGTCTTTTAGTTTTTTTTGTTTTTTTCTAGTTAGGTCTCTTATCTATTTAAAATGTTTCAATTAGACTTCATTAATCCTTTTTTATTACGGAAACAGTCACTTTATATATCAAATGTTGTTGACATAACGACATCATATGTTAAATATTTATTGGTAACTTCATGTATCATCTACTTTTTAACTAATGAATATTTAGTATGTGGAATCGTCATGTAAGCGGCAACTCTTATGTTTAATGTTTGTTTGTCATTTCATGACTCTACACACACAATTAGTTAATGAAAGTTAGATAAGGAAACTTAACTGAAACATTTTAAAAAGATAAACTTAAAATTTTCTAAAAAGAAAAAGGCCTAAAAAAATAAACTTCGAACTAGTTAAAGAAATAGTTAATTCCATATGTCGGATATGAAAAGGTGATTTGAAATTTAGGTAAGAAAATAGTTAGTTCTATTTATTTTATACTCTTTGTAAAAACTTCTATCTTGAATGTTTTTTTTTTTTTTGGTCATAAACAGGGAATATTTCATTAAGAGAAAAGGCCTAAGGCCCAACAAAATCTGAGGAATACAATGAACAAATAGAGTTTTTTAAAAATGGGCCAAAGAGTTGGTTTTGTTGAAAAATGGGCCCCAATTGTCCTTGAGGCCCTCCAGAAAGTGGACACTTATGGCCGACCTCTCAGTCCGCTGGATCCAGGTCGTCTTAAATTTTAAAAAGTCAGCTTCTATCAAAATTGAGTTTTTCCGTATTTAATATTTAAAAATTAATATTCAATTTTAAACAAAAGATTAGTGTAAATTTATATACTTTTAAAATCTTAAAACCCTCAATAATTTGGAAGTCATATGTAGAGGATTTGTTTACACGGATTCTTCTACGACTTGACTCCTTGTTCTACCAAGAATTAATTTAGTGTTGATGCTTATTAGAGAGCTCAAGAAATTAAGAAAATTCATGAGCAAGTTTGAGGAAGAATTAAGAGGTAAAATTCCAAGTAAAAGTTCAATGAGACAAACATTGAAAACAACAAGTGTTCAAGGAAGGAGACATAGTATAGATTCATTCGAAAAGAAAATTTTCCAAAACAACTCAACATCAATTCCCTAGGAGTTGATGGACCATTTTGTGTAATTTAGAGGGTCAACGATAATGTTTGCAAGTTTAAACTACTAAGTTCTTATAACATATCAGTTACACTTGACTTGTGGATTTTTCACTATTGTTTGACGAAGAAGATGCTTAGATTCTTGGACAAGTCTTTTTCAACCCGTGAAAAATGGACCAAAAGATTCCTCCTTTTAACAACCCCTCCTTTAACATAATTGAATTTGATCAGGTTCGGCCAATTGAATTATGAACTAGTTAATTAATTAATATTAATCAATTGTTTATTATTATTATTTAAATCACGGTTATTAATAAAAACATTGGGTAATAGTGACGTTGAGAAATAGTAAGATGAAATTGCAGGGTTGTTTTTTGTGTCGTAAACGTAGAGCAGCAAGGGGTGTTGATGTTGGTTCACAGGCAGCAGCACCTTTGAGTAACAATTGACGAAACAAAATGGGAAAAGAACCAAAACTGAGGGAGTCTTTGTAGCCTCCAAATTGGACTTAAAATGCCAATTTACAATATCCGTGTTTCTCGATTTACACGTGTCTTACTAATATACAACTTGAGTTGATGATCCTAGATTTTTGTTATTAACAACCCCTCATTACTAGATATACTCCAAATTATGATAATTATCTTATCCCAATAAATCAAGAAAAATTAAAAAAAAAATGGTGATTAAGAATAATTAACTAAAAATATAAATGTATATACTCATTTGATTATGACTTGGGACATAAATGTATATATTTCATGATTACGTTGAAAATTAAACAAATAATGGATGACTACACATTCTATGGTTCTCATTCATTCATCTATCTATCTATTTCAATTAATCCACCTTGTAAGAGTATCATGATTTATGAATTTTCCTGTGGACTACAAAGAAAGGCCTATAAGATGCATCCTAAAAATATAATAATTTACATCACCGACCAATTAAGTAGATATTACTTAATGTATGATCTTTAAAGAAGCTAATGCGTTTACTGCTTGAAAGTTTTGAAAGAATATATATATATATATATATATATATATATATATATATATATATATATATATATATATAATGTTATTTTTCATCCAAACAAACAAAATATCAAATTTATTTTAAAAAATTAACAAAAGCCTGTCTTTTAAAATTGGTTATTGAAAATTTGATTTAAATTCTACTTTTTAAATCCGTCTTGCTATATCAACCAATATAAAGGGCTTAGTTTAGAATATACTTTTTAAATCGGTTCTCGGTTGAAATCGATTTAAAAATGTAAGCTTTTATTAGTTTTTTTTAACGGAAATGATCATTTTAAAATTGTTTCAAAATATAAATAATTAAATTGATACAAAAATATTGGGGACCAACTTAAGACCTAAAGTAAATGTAAAAAGAATCATATATTTTAACGATAGTTTAGTTAATCAAAAAAGTGAATCATTTATTAAAAATAGAAATTACTATGATATATTAATAATGTAAATTAATGTGTTAACATCACATATTAGTTAATTAAACTATTTCAATAATACAATTATAATTTATGTATCTTTTCATTAATATTTAGGATAATTTTAGAATCATAAAAAATAACAAATTTTATGTATTACTTAACTAGAATAATTGATTTTTTTAATTTATGTAAAATCAGTTGGTCAGGTATTATAGAAAGAAAAGGAGATGGTAATTGAATTAATGAGAAAAAATTAGAAGACTTGCATAAATCATAAATTTAAATCACATTATTAAGTTGCAAAGAAAATATAAGAAAGAGTAAAAGGAGAGAAAAAAAATGAAAAATTGAGATTTGAATAAATTTATAATGGATGCCCATGTGAGATTTTTTTTTTGGTTCATGGGAAAATTACAAGAAAGAAAAATGTAAGAAAAAAATAATATAAAAATAATGTGAAAGTTGAAGTTATTTGGTTGATATAAAATATATTAAAAAGAATTTATAGTCAACTTAAATGTCAATATTATTCTTATTTTTAAAAAAATATAAATTATAAGTATCAAGGGAAGGATGTCCGAAATTGTAATGTAAGTTAATATTTTTAATAAAGTTTTCTCACAGTTTCATATGAGAAAAATTAAAAAAAAATATTCTAATCACGAAAAGGACAAAAACAAAAGAAAAATGATAACCAATTTTTTGTTTGAAAGAATTATTTCTGACGAAAATCACCAAACATGTTGTAAATATATTTAATAAATTGAAATGAATTGTTTGTAAAGGAAAAGAATAAAGCTTAGAATAGTCAAAGAGAGCAGGTACAGAGTACAGAGTTGCAATATTTGGATGAGTTGGCAGCATCACAAAAATATTTGGTGAATCCTGAATCCAAGGTCCAAGGTTGCAATTTCAAAGGAGATCTTTTTCTTTGTTTTTGTTACCATAAATAATCCAAGTAAGTACATTGAATATTGATATTCGTGTAACTCCTAATCTTATCTTGGTCAAATTAGTTGGATGCTGATCTTTTACCTCCAACCAATCAAATCAAATCAAATAAAATGTTCTGGTTTCGGCTTTGAGACACCTCTATAACTAGTGTTTTATGTTGATGTAATTTAAGTCTGAAACTATGATTAAGAAAGGAATAATTATTATTCTGTCACAACTCATTATGGGGTGTGAGGGGAGCCAAAGAAAATAAGAGTTTGAAAGGGAAATAAAAAATAAAAATATGAGATGAAAGAAAAGTGAGGATGAAAAAAGTGAAACCTTTTATCAGTTATGCATGTAACAGTTTTAGCAAATGTGTAAAATATGGACCACGTATACGACAATTAACAACATATAAACCCTAATAATCAATTATTGAAAAAGTTATTGATTGTGTTAGAATCCATTTTAATATTTGGATATGATTATAAAAGTAAATTATTTAGATAATTTGTTTTATTTAGATTGTATTAAAAATTATTTTTGAGTTTAAAGTTATAAAATAAACATAAAAATTGTGAAATTAAAAAATATAAAGGATAAAATATAAAAAAGAATGTGTGTATGAAAGAAACAACTACTTTTGTAATCATAATATAAACAAAATTATATTCTCATTGTAATTCACTTTCTTATGAAAAATAATCCAATTGATTTGGATATAGTTGGAGACAGAGTTTAGCTTCCTTATTTAGTGTCTGTTTGGCGTAACGAGTTTATAGTTTTTTTTAAGAGTTTATGACTTTTTAATAGTTATAAGTTTCCTCATTAATTACTTAGTTATCATTTTTACCTTTTTTAATGACAACTTTTATTTCTCACATAATTAAAATATTATATGTTCTTTAAAGTCATTTAACATAATTTAAACTAATTTTACTAAATAACTCTATTTCAATAAGCTCCCTAAAAAAGCCCTAAACTATAAACCATAAGCTCATTTTGTCAAACGGATCCTTACGGAAAATGGGAAGTATCTTATGTATATTGTCCCTTCTTCAAGAAAGATAATCCTATAACATCGCATAACTCATTGAATGTAAAAAGGTGGGTACAATGGTCCTCATAGTTTGGTCCACCAAATTGAGGTATGCAAGGTGAAGAAGAACGCAATTAAGCTCAATGCATTAGACACTAGGACTTGGTCTAGAGGTGTTGTAGAAGGGTGAGACCCTTGAAAATTGGCATATTCACCTAATGTGTATTTATGATTGCCACATGGGCTTATGATTAGAGTTTAAGGGTGTAGTGGTATTGACCTGCATCAAAATCATCCTTGTCACTATATATACTAATTGAAACAAACTAACAAACGAGATGAACATAGCTAATTTATACACAAAGAAAATAAAAACAAATGAAACAAAAACACTATAAGAAATAAAGGATCTAACTAGAATAAAATGTTGTCTTGTCGTTTACCGAAATACAAGTCCCCAACAACGGCGCCATAAACTTGTAAGTCCTTTGGCAAATGAACAAATTTTTATTGTAGTTTCGATTTAAGAGTAAAAGTATCGTATCAACAAGGCCTTACACGATAAGCAACAAAATAACAATTTATATTTATAAATTCACTATAAATATATATACACTATATGGTGGCGCCGAAAAAAAAAACAAAAACAAAAATAGAACAATATCATTAACAAGTTACCAACACGAGACATGATTACTCCTATGGCACAATTGTAGAGAAACATTATATGAATTACACTACTTCTACTGAGCAAAATTTTCGTAACAAAATTTCATAGGGGCAATCTAAAATATATAATGTTATGAAGCATTTTAGGTGGCATGGCAGTAACAAAAACAAATGGTGTTATGAAGTATGTTAATGGTATCTTAAAACATGTCAAGGGCTTACAAATCCTCAATACAAGGATTTGATGACAATTCATGCTCACCTATATTTATAAGGTGTGTATTTGAGAGGGTCCATCGCAAGTTCCTCAATTATGCAATCTGATTTTATGACTAAACACCCCAGTTAGTCCCTCACTCCAACAGAGTCGGACACTTAGGTCCTCCAATTAATAAGTGAGTCCCGTTAGTCCTCTACGTCCGTCATCGTCGGACAAATAGATCCCTGCCGTTAATGAAGTGTTAACGTCTGTCAGAGTCAGCTGACGTGGATCGTTAAATTCCAACAGGGATGCCACGTCAGAGTCGGCGAGGATCTATTTGTCCGACGATGACGGACGTGGAGGACTAACGAGACTCATTAACTGGAGGACCTAAGTGTCCGACTCTGCTGGGGTCAGGGACTAAGTGGGGGTGTTTACTCAAAATATTTTACCTTCCATATAACTATAATATATGTTCTTTAAAAATTATTTAACACAAATTATATATAAGTTTTGTCAAACTCTTCTATTTCAATAACTATCAAGGTTATTAGAGTCTTAACTCTTCTATTCCAAGGAAGTGAAACCAAGTTGGTTCCATTGCTGATAGCACTGTCATAACTATCAAGGTTATCAGAGTCAGGGCCAAACATCACACTTTCTAACTCTCTTAGCTTGTGCTTGAAGCTGTTTAAATCATCGGTTATACAGGATCCACTCATCGGAGAGCCATAGTTATTTTCAGGGGTGTGATAATGGTCAGTTGGATATGACTGTGAATCTTGCTGTGACACAGGGCTACCATTAGGTGAGAAACTAACAGTTGAAGGGGAGTTATAAACAGTGAAACTTCCAACTGCAGAGGAAGACTCCAATGTGCAGTAAAGTTCAAAACTTAGATTGGAGAAGTGAGTTCCATGGCCTCCATCATTGTAGTATAGCTGATGATTTAGAGTCTGATGCCTGTATTATAGAACTAACAATGAAAAATCCAACCGAAACCCAAACCACCACAACACCTACACACCGACACCCAAACCCCACCACCCTTAACTCAACAAAACACAAAACCCATACAAAATAGAGAACCACCAAATAGAAGAAACTCAAAGAATAGAAAATCAGAGATGCAAAAATAGGGAGAGGAATGTTACCTGCAAGATCGACCCTTCAAAGCTCATTCCTTTCTGTGATATGGACCCTCTTAACTGGCAAAGCTCCTTCATTTCCGTGGAATAGACGCTCTCTCAGCGTGAAGCTGCCACAGTTAGGTGTGTGGGGCTCGTGCTTTAGCCCTAATCGCAGGGGCATCCAAGACTTTTTCCCTAAACCGTGTTGGCAGGGAGCAGCCTCTACGAAACCTCCAACGGAGCTTCAATGGACGAAATAGAGAAGGAAGCCAACCAAACGCAACCAGCTAATAGTAGCTGTTGAGAGGGAGAAGAGAATAGAGACAAGAGAAGAAGCTAGTGGGGGAAGATGAAGAAAACTAGAAAACGCGAAAAGACAAGAAGAAAAAGGAGAACGATGAAAATACTTAGGGTTACCATCAAAACGACGCCGTATTGTTTTTATTTGTGTGACATGGCTTTCAGAGACGAAATATTTTGAGTAAACACCCCCACTTAGTCCCTGACCCCAACAGAGTCAGACACTTAGGTCCTCCAGTTAATGAGTCTCGTTAGTCCTCTACGTTCGTCATCATCGGACAAATAGATCCTCGCCGACTCTGACGTGGCATCCCTGTTGGAATTTAACGACCCATGTCAGCTGACTCTGACGGATGTTAACACTTCATTAACGGTAGGGATCTATTTATCCGACGATGACGGACGTGGAGGACTAACGGGACTCACTTATTAATTGGAGGACCTAAGTGTCCGACTCTGTTGGAGTGAGGGACTAACTTGGGTGTTTAGTCCTGATTTTATTAGTCTCAGGTTGTAATAAGTTATTTGTAATAACCTAGTTGGTCTCATGAAGTTTAAATTTAGGTTTTACATTTGGCTCCTTGAGGATCACAGATACTACCAAACCAAAAGAACGGACTTCTAAGACTTCAATGCTACTTTTTTGGTAGAGGTGAAAATAAACAAACAAGAAAGAAAACCAAGCTACAACCAGTTCTTATCGAGAATAACCAAAGTGGTTATAACCAGAGGATGAGCATCCCATAAAATTCACCCACAGATTAGGTTCTTTCCATGTGAGCAAAAGCATATGCAATAACATTACACTCACAATCTGATGATACTGTTATATAGTATTTTATAAATTTATATTTCTATAATTTTACTTTACTTTACTAACAATTTTAACATGATAAAGCATGAGTAATTTTAATATAAAGCCTTACAAGTAATAAACCGGTCATTACATCATACTTATGAGGAAACTAGATCCATAGAATCAATACATGTGCTAAGAGATGAACTTGGTCAATAATAATAATACCACTACTAATCCATTCAAATAGGCCTAGAGGTAGTTCTATAAAACGAAGTTAATTAATAGAAACTAAAGAGAAACATATTGACAATGAAACCAGACACAGTGATAATTTTGCATTACGTTATGATTTATGAAATAAGAAAACCAATGCTCATTTTAATAACCTAAAGTAAGCTTAAAGGAAACATGAACTACACTTAAAAAATGTCAGAGGTCACTCAAATTCAGCATGATGGTAAAGATAGTAAATAAAATCAATTTACACTATATAAACCTGTAACTTTAAGTCATTCAGAATTTCAAAGAATGATTAAGGATAATTTTCTCCTTATTAAATTTATGTATAATTACCAAACAATAGAAGATAAAATTTTAAAAATCTCATATTTTTCTACAGGTAATTCATCCAAAGCATGGGTGAACAAATACCAAAATTTCACTTTAAATTACAAATAATTTATAACTCCCAATTATATACGTGGTTCCTCAATATAATGAATTAAACAAAATTTAAGTTATGCTTGTGAAACAAAAAGGGAAATGTATAAAGTAACTAATAACGTTTTGATTAAACAGGATCTTTAAATTCATATCAAAACAACCCGCAAGTGCTCTACCATGATCCCAAAATATAAGAGTTAAAATAGGAGAGTGTCATAACATGATACTTGAATATGGGAGTCAAAATATGAACAATATTGGTTTATGGCATACAATTTAATGAGTGTATGGCTTGTTCTAACACTGTTGATTTTGACTAATATAAAGAAAGAGATAGCTAAGGGACTGAGGGAAAAACATAATGAAACAAAACAATTAACAATAACATTGAGAATCATATCACTCATGTCAAAAGAAGTATCGCTTGGGCTAGAACACTGCCAATTACATATTAAAGAATCCATAAAAACTACATATCATAGTGTTGGAACCAAGTCTAGTTTGTAAAAGATTTTAAATTATTGACTATCATTTACTATACCCCAAGATTTATTAATAACATACATCAAGACATTTAAATTAAATAAAGTATGTTTATGTGTTATCTAACTTGTTCAATTAAGTGTTTCAAGATACGAATATAAGATACACAAGTTATAAAAGAAAGAGGGAGTCCATCAATTAAAAAAAAAAGTCTTCCTTTAGCCATGTAAATAATTTCAGGACAAGTCTAACTGGGATCAGAAACAACTTTCAAACAAGCTCTTGCAAGAAAAGTTTGATCCTAGAACTTTGCTCAAGAAATGTCTTATTCAAGTACGCTCGTCGAGACTTTTGGACTACTAAGTACTTAGCACGCGTACTTGCTTCATTAATCAGACTTTAGACTTTTGAAGCAACACGAACGTTACTTCAAGCTCACATCAAACGAAGATCAAAGTTTATTTTGAAGATGCTCTGAATCAAGTTCTTATCAAGGGAAACTGTCTTTATCATTAAAAGAGAAAAGAAGACAAGATAGTGCAGGAACTAAAGCTCTCATGGGAAGAAACCAATGTAGCTACTCTGCGTATTTCAAAAAAGCCGACGAAGATCAGCTCTTGTGTTAGAAAGCTTTCAAAAGGTCAATCTTATACGTTCTGCACATCTTAGTTGAAAGAAGAAAGCCAACAAAAGGTCTTTTGCTCTAAAGCTCTCAAGGAACACCATTTAGTGCACGCTCTGATGTTCTTCATATCATACCTTTTGTCTCAATCTCATCTTCAAGGTTTGATGCTCACAATGGCCAAATCCCTCCAATGGATTCACAATGGCTATCTCAAAAGCCTATATATATGTATATGGATGTTAAAAATATCCGTACCCGTGGATACCCGCGGATAAAAACCTGTTACGAGTACAAAAACCTGTAGGTATAGGTACCTGTGGAAGAATGAAGGCGGGTTTTGTACTACCCGTTAAGGAACGGGCACGGGTACGGATATAATGGTATCCGTACCCGCGGGTACCAGTATATAAAATTACATAAATACTTTTTCTATTATATTAATATATAATTGTATTTAATAGTACTTTTTGTACCTTTAATTTGATATTTGTTTATCTATTAACGTGTACTTTGAAGGTATTTGCTTATTTATATTTTTATTTTAGATTATCTCTGATATTGTATTCTAATTTTTTAGCTAGCTGAACATTCTATTTCTAATATATATTAGTATTACATAGATTTATACCTTTAAATTAAAAAAAATATGATGTTGGATATTTAATTTATAATTCAGTTTAATGTTTTTTATATTTTTATTTTTCATTTTCTATTTTAATTAGATGCTCATGGATACCCGCGAATAGTAACTACTCGAAAAAACCCGTAAAACGGGTACCCGTACGGATAACGAACGGACACGAGTTTTATTTTTATCCGCGGGCACGGGTAGCGGAAAAAAGGTACCTGTGCCCGCCCTGCCCCATTGACATCCCTATATATATATATATATATATATATATATATAGGGATTTCAAATCTTAAGGAGTGAAGACCTACAATAATTAAGTATCAAATTCACGAAAACTGCTTTGTCAAAATTCTCAGTCTCAGCTTTCTTCTCTAAAGCAAATACTTTCTTTATTGTTCTGCTCCTAGCAGACTTTAGTCTTTGTCTTTTATACTTAGTGTATTTATTCCCATCGTGTATCTTTTCATACACTAAGTCCTCAAAAACACCAAACACATCTTTCATCCAAACTTGTATTTGTGTAAAGTCTGGTGTGTTTCCAGCCTTAGTTTCTGTTAGGAAACAGTTTTTGGTCTGAAAAGGTTTTTGAAATATATATGGGATTGAGCCAGGAGTGGCTTGTTGAAACAATACTTGGGTTTAAGCCAGAAGTAGTTGGAGTTAACAATACTTGTAGCACGGTCTGTGGTGTGATTATAAAAGGTGTTTTTACAATAGTGAAAATCCTTCAAGATTGAAGGGACTGGATGTAGCTTTTGAGTTGGAAGTGAATCAGTATAAATCACCCGTGTTAAATCTCTCTATCTCTACTCTTAAAAGTCTAGTATAAAATTCTACTTGCTTGCGCTTACAAAGTTTTTAAGTTATATGAAAAAAGTCTAAGACTTATTCAACCCCCTTCTAAGTCTGACTCTGAATTATCAATTGGTATCAAAACTTATCCTTTTGGGTTGATCACTTTCACGAGTGAAAAGGATAAAGATCCATGATAGCTCATCAGAATAACCAACTTATAGCAGAAAGATCTTCTATAAACAGACCACCCACCTTCTTTGGTGAAGATTATCCGTATTGGAAGGACATAATGGAAATGTTCATTAAGTCCATACAATACAGCTTGTGGGGAATTATCACCGATGGTGATCATCCCATTCCTATGATGAAGATAAAAAAAAACCCAAACCTGAGGATCAACAGACTGTACCTAAATTAAAGAAGATGGAGATCAATGTCATAGCCACATTCCTTTTTACTTGGGCTCTGAGTAAATCTGAGTACAATAAGGTCTTTAGCTATAAGTCAGCTAAAGAAGTCTACGATGCCCTTCAACACAACTATGAAGGAATCTCCAATGTGAAGAGATCCAAGAAGATTTTGTTGACAAAACAACATGATACGTTTAAAATAGAGGATCATGAGACTGTGGACCAAATGTTTGGAAGATTCCAAACCTTGCTGAATGAGCTTCAAGCCTTAGGGACAACTTCATCCACTGAGGATATAAATGTCAAGTTCCTTGGGAGTTTGCTTGAGAGGTTTGATACAAAATGCTCAGCTCTTGATGAGGCCAAATACCTTAGCACCCTTGCTCTTGATGAACTCCTTGAAGTGCTTAGAGTTCATGAGATGAAGCTGAAGCAGAAGGAAGTCACCAAGCCCTCCTTCTTTAAAGGCATTGCTCTAAAGTCTGAAGATTCGAGCAAGAAGTCCAAGGCTCTCAAGGCTAAAAAGTCCACCGGCTCAGAAACAAACTTTGATGAGTCAGGTGAAGACATAGACGAGGAGCTGACTCTTGTAACAAAGAGATTCCATAGGCTACTGAGAAAGAAGAAAGACAAACCTGAAAGATTTCACTAGAAAGATCACAAAGGCAAATCTCAATTTAAGCTTAAAATTGACAAGTCTACTCTTAACTGTCTTAACTATAGGAAACCAGGACATATAAAAGTTGAATGTCTTCTAAATAAATACAAGGATAGAAAGAAGAAAAATAAATTCTTCAAAAAGCAGAAGAAACTCATCACATAAGATGATGAGGATTCATCAAGCTCAAGTGAGCCTAAGGAAGAAAATGAGTCTTTTTAAATCTGTCTAATGGTGAACTTAGAATCAAACCTAGAGGCAAGCTTTAGTGACTCAGACTCTAATAAAGCAAGTTATCCTGAACTCAAGGAAAACTATGAACTTTTGCCCGTTGATTTTTCAAAATTACTAAAAAATTTCAAATATTTGAAAATAAAATAAATAAAATAAGTTGATATGATCACTGAATATGAAAACCAGATTTTGAAAATTAAGAGAAAAAGGTTTTGATGATAATATTCTGAATGAAATGAGAGAGAATGAGAAAATGCACTATCATCAATCATAATGGAACGATACTCTTTTCTATAAACAAACACAACAACCTTTACAAGGTTGATCTGAGTGAGCTAAATGATCAAAATGTAACATGTCTATTTTCAAACTCTGAAGAGAGGTGGATCTGGCATAAGAAGCTTGGGCATGTAAGTCTAAAGCACATTTCAAAACTTCACAGAAAAGGCTTAGTTAAGGGACTGTCAAAAATCTCTTTTAACAGTGCCTTAGGGTTTAGGGTTTTCTTTTGAAAACAAAAATGTTGTTTCCACAGCGAGACCATTATAACTGTTACATTTAGATTTGTTTTAGTCTATCTCAGGTACAAAGTCTGGCTGGAAAGAAGTATAGATTTATGGTTGTTGATGATTACACAAAAATGACATGGGTATACTTCCTAGCTCATAAAGACGAGTCTGTGAAAGTATTTAAAATTTTTTGCTAGAAAATCCAGAATGAGAAAGGACTGTGTATTGGTATAATAAGAAGTGATCATGGTAAAGAATTTAAAAATGAAGTTTTTGAAAAATTCAGCAATGAGTCTGACATAACTCATACTTTTTCTTCTCCAAGACTACTTCAACATAATGGTATTGTGGAAAGGAAAAACAAATCTCTACAAGAAATGGCCAGTATAATGCTTTGTGAAAATAATCTTCCAAAATATTTATAGGCAGAGGCTATGAGCACTTCTTGTTATATTCAAAATAGAAACCTTATCAAACCAATATTGAATAAGACTCCTTATGAATTATGGAAGGGAAGAAGACCTAACATATTATATTTTCACCCATTCGGGTGCACATGCTATATCCTCAACATAAAGGATCATCTTGGAAAATTTAATTCTAAGTATGATAAAGGGATATTCATGGGGTACTTAACTACATCAAAATCTTATAAATTTTTTAACACAAGAACTCAGACCATTGAGGAATCAATGCATGTAAGATTTGATGATCGTCAAGAGACTGACAAGAAACTGATAGATCTATGATGATGTAGGTATTCAACAACAAGAGTCTGACCTTGCTCAGCTAGATTTAGTAGAAGATAGAAATGAAAAGTCTGAACAACTGCCATTAGTGTTTGAACTTGAGAAGCCTAGAGACTGGAAGTTCAAGGCCTATCATCCTTCAAACCTCATCATTGAAGATCAAGCTGCTAAAATAAGGACTGGATCTAAACTTCTCAACCAATCAACCATAGCTCTTGTTTCAAAACTAGAACCCAAATCTGTGGCTGAAGCTTTAGAAGATACGGACCGGGTCATTGCTATGCAAGAAAAAGTTGAACTAATTTGAGAGAAATAAAGTCTGGACCTTTGTCCCAAGACCCAAGAACAAAGGCATTATTAGAACTAAGTGGGTCTAAAAAAATAAGCTTGATAAGGATGGAAAAGTTGTCAGAAATAAAGTCAGACTTGTAACACAAGGATACAATCAACAAGAAGGTATTGATTTCACTAAAACCTTTACACCTGTAGCCATACTTGAGGCTATAAAGATCCTTCCTACCTTTGTTGCTTTTAAAGGAATCACATTATATCAAATGGATGTTAAAAATGTTTTTCTCAATAGTTTCATTGAAGAGGAGGTATTCGTGAAATAGCCTCCAGGGCTTAAAGATAAATCTTTTCCAAACCATGTCTTCAAACTTAGTAAAACACTGTATGGTCTGAAACATGCCCCTAAAGCTTGGTATGACAGACTCAGTAGCTTTTTAATATCAAAAGGCTTTACTAGAGGCAAGATTGACACCATGTTATTTATAAAATATCTAATAGATACTTTATAATTGTGTAAATTTATATGGATGACATTGTTTTTGGTAGTACTGATGACAATCTGTGCAAAGAGTTTTCTAAAATGATGCAGGTTGAATTTGAGATGAGTATGATGGGAGAACTCAAATTCTTCCTAGGCCTGCAAATCAAACAAACTGATGATGATATCTTTATCCCTCAGCAGAAGTACACAGAAGCTGCTTAAAAAGTTTAAAATGACTGATGTCAAACTAATGAGCATTCCTATACATCCAAGTTGCATAATCAGTAAAGATGAGTCTGGTACAACAATGGATCAAACCTTATACAGAGGAATGATTGGTTCACTTTTGTACTTAACATCCAACAGACCTGATATAATGTTTAGTGTTTACATGTGTGTAAGATATCAAGCAGACCCCAAGGAATCACATCTGTCTGCAGTGAAAAAGATTCTGAGATATCTTGTAAGCACCACTAACCTTGGGTTTTCTATAAAAGAACAGACTCGTTTTCCTTGTCTGGATTTTGTGATGCAGATTTTGTTGGAGATAGAATGGATAGAAAAACATAAGTGGAGGATGCCACTTTTCTAGGAAAGAGTCTGATATTTTAGGGAAGTAAGAAGCAGAAAACAATTATTCTCTCAATAGTTAAGGTAAAGTATATGTCTACAGCAAGTTATTGTTCTCAATTTCTCTAGATGAAGTACCAGCTTGAGGACTACTTCATCAAAGAAGTTGAGATCCCAGTCTTCTGTGACAACACAAGCGTAATCAACTTGTCAAAGAATCTTATCTAACACTCAAAGGCTAAGCACATCGAAGTGAAGTATCACTTCATTAGAGGTTATGTGCAAAAGGGAATTCTAGACATGAAGTTTATGGATACAGACCACAAATAGGCAGACATCTTTACAAAGCCTTTGGCTGAGGCCAGGTTTGCATTTATCAAGCATAATTTAAATTTAAGAAATGTTTCCTTAGTAAGTCTGTTTCATATATATATATATATATATATATATATATATATATATATATATATACTTATTCTTTAAAAGTCTGTATATTTGCATAAAAAGTCTGGGTCTTTGTATGTATGCCTATATGTTTGATAAGTCTAAACCCATAAAAGTCTGTTCTCTTTAATGTTGAGAGGTGAAATCAGTTGGATTTATTTGTTATTTGAACCGTTTCGTGTTTTATTATCATTTACTTTAAAACATCCCCACATGGTAGAAGTTAATGTTTTTGTGTAACTGTGACCTGAACCGTTTTCTCTCTCTTTTCAGTTGAATAGATTTTGCCCTTTTTAAATAAGTGTCTTTTCACATCTTTCCCTCCTCTGTATGAACCTTTTAGTTTCTTTCTTTCTTTGCTATCTCTGTTTATGAAAAATCTTTTCCTTTTCCTAAACCCTAAACCTCTTCATCTTTCTCAATCTTCAAGCTTCACCGTGGCCCTCGTGTTCAAAGCTGAAGACATAGTGGAATCTTGTTTCTTCGACATAGAACAACATAAGCTCGATGGCAGACACGTCAGTACTGAGCTTAAAGGAATCGGGTGGATGCAGTTTTGCGTGGACAAGGAACCCTTTTCTCTCTCTTGTGTTAGACTTCTGAAAGACTGTCTCTATGGACAAAGCAAGGTTTATCATATATGGTAGTCTCAAAGGAAGAACCATTAAGATTTTAGAGGAAGTGATAACAATTGTCTGTGGTTGCACGCAAGATGGGAACATATACTGATGATTTTGAGTCTTCTTGGATATCAACACATTTCTGTATGGCAAATCTCACCCTGGAAAGCTGACCTCAGGGAACCTTTTACCAATAGTGAAGATGTTTCATCTCCTAACGAGGAAAGTCTTTTGCCCCTAAAAGAACGCAAAAGACACAATTTCAAAGATTGACCGCTTCTATATATACCACATGTTGGCAAAGGAAAGGGTAAGTCTATCAAACATTATTAGGACTTACCTAATCTCTTCAATAAGGAAGAAACAAAACAAGATTCCTTACCCTACTATACTAATCAAAGTGTTTGCTTTGGAGAACATCCCAACCTAGACTATTGGGGATATGACTCAGAGTACACCTCTGGTGAGTAAGTTTCAAATCTTCTCACCTTTGTTGGATTAGACCATGGAAACATCTGTTGTGTCACCTGCTAAGAAGAAGTCCACCCCTATAGAGATAAAGAAGAAGTCTGCTCTAGCCCCTGAAGCAACCAAGACAGCCTCTAAGAGGAAGTCTGTTGAAGGACCTAGGATAAAGGTGCCAGCAATCAAGAAGGCTAAGACTACTAAGACTGCTCAGGTTGAATGTGAAGAGTCTGCTTCACCCATCAAGGCTCACCCTAAGAGTGTTGCTCTTTCTCCCTCACCAATCAAGAAATTAGTGCGAGACTCCAAGGTCATTGATGTTCCAAGAAGATCTCCAGACCCTGATGACCAAGTTCCTATTGGTCAATTGAAGTCTAAGCAAGTTGTACCTCCCCCTCCTCCAAAAGCTGACCAGACCAAGCCATGTCACAAGAAGTACTTTAATGAAAAACTCAAGACTTTTGTGAAGTCTTTTATAAAGATGTACTCATCTGTTAAGGTGTTTGATTAGTCTGCTGAAGATTGTTTAAAGAGTACTGCATCCAAGGTCTTTTATGAATATCACAACATGTCTCATACTCATGCATCTCAAACATATACATTGATATTATGAAAAATTCCCATACTCATTATCAATCTCATATCACTGTCAATATCAGCATCAGAAATATGAATGGAATATATATATATATATATATATATATATATATGTAAAAACGTAAGGCATTACACAAGTGGGGTATCAAAACACATGACACATATATAACATAATAGTATCACCCCACATCCATTCATAAACTATTTATTTGAAGTGGAATGCTCCCCCTACCTGGAATTAAGAGCTCTTGCTACACTTAAAGCTTTATCCAATTCACAGCTTGCGAATTCCGACTGGAATCTTAGCTTTGTGCTAATTCAGTGTTTTCTTTATAAAAGAAGAAATAAAGACTGGTTCCTTCTTCGTTAATGGCTTTTTCAGCAGTATTTAGGAGAGGACAAATACAAACAATATCTTCTCTTTCAAAGGTTTTTCTAAACTTCTTTAACAGTGGAAATTGGTATTTATATCATTCATGCAAAGAGACGTGAATGACTAAAAGATATCTGTTGTACTTTTCTTTAGATGTTGAATAAGAAGTAAGCATTTAATGAAAAAGGACAGCACATTAGAGAGGGTCCCATACTTAGAAAAATATCAGAAAAAGATTTTACTAGAAGGTAGAAGAACAGGTTGACGTGGAAAGCATCAAACCTGATTCTCGCTTGAGCGCACCGCTCTCGCTTGAGCGAGAACTACCCAGTAACCATTTTTCATGCTTTCGCTCGAGCGAGACTCCCTCCTAATAGCCACTCGCTCGGGCGAGAAATATCCAGTAACGAATTTCATACTTACTTCGCTTGAGTGAGGTATCTTCTTGCTTAAGCGAAACTTGACCCAACACTCGGTTTTGCACTTGGGTAAGTCATTCCAGAACCGATTCCTCTTATTCGGTCCTTCACTCAGCAACTTACATTAAAGTCGACTTATCGCTCGGTCGGTTATTCACTCGGTAATTCACCCTCATACCGACCCAGCATCTGATCGATCTTCACTCGGGGAATTATTTCAAAACCGACTCTTCTCTCGTGTGGTCTTCCATTCGGTAATTAATTTCAAGACTGATCATCATTACTCGGGTTTCCACTTGGCAAAATAATCCAGACCGAGTCTTTTCTCACTTGGTATCATTCCACTCGGAAATGTCGTACTTGGAAACATTTTACTTAAAAAGTTTCACTTCAGAGATACTCCATCCAAAACTGTTTCACTCGGATTTCCTTATTCGAAAGTGTCTCATTCAGACACTATTTTCTTAACTTAGAAATAATTTGCTTAATGATGTTTCACTCGGAAACATCTTAATTCCATTCGGAGATAAGTTCCTCGGTCTTACCTCACTCGGTATCATACTATATTCACTCGGAATATCATATTTCAAACAGCATTCACTCAGAATTTTATTCAGAATTTCTTTATTAATCCTTCATAAATGAATTTGCTAAATATTACAAAACTTGGGATGTTACATTTCCCCCTCCTACAAAAATTTCGTCCTCTAAATTTAAATACAAAAATTATACATCAACGAAATGACTCGGGATATTGTTCCCTCATAGCATTTTCTCGTTCCCAAGTATGCATGATACTCTGATCTTGCTGCCATGTAACCTTGACCAATTGAACATTTTTGTTTCTCAATCGTTTTACCGAACGGTCCACTATACTAGTGGGCTCGGCTACTGTGGTCAGGTTTTCTTGAATTTCAACATCATCATCTGGCATTTCTTGAGTAGGATCTGGCAAGTATTTCTTCAATTGTGAAACGTGAAATACGCTATGTAAATTTGCTAAATGAGAAGGCAATGCAATTTGATAGGCTACTGGTCCGATTCTCTTCAATATTTCATACGGACCAATATATTTTGGACTCAACTTCTTGCTTTTCAATGCCCTTCCAACGCCTTTGCTTGGAGAGACTTTTAAAAAGACTTTATCACCGATCTGAAATTCAATCGGCTTCATTCGGTTTTCATAATAGCTCTTTTGACGGTCTTGGGATGCTTTCATTTTGTCCTTGATCATTTGGATTTGCTCAGAGGTCTGCTGCATAATCTCTGGTCCTAACATTAAATTTTCACTCGATTCCGACCGGCAAAGAGGACTTCGGCATTTTCTTCCATATAAAGCTTCATAGGGAGCCATATCTATGCTACTATGATAGCTATTATTGTAAGTAAATTTGACCAATGGAAGGTATTGTTCCCAGCTCCCACCATGCTCTAACATACAGGATCTCAACAAGTCTTCTAAACTCTGAATAGTCCACTCGGATTGCCCATCTGTTTGAGGATGATAGGTCAAACTCAATCGGAGCTTCGAACCTAACTCTTGATGCAGACTTCCCCAAAATCGGGAAGTAAATCTCGGGTCTCTATCTGACACAATCGAAGATGGAACACCATGTAATCGGACTATTTCGCTAATGTACAGTTGTGCTAGCCTTGGCAAGGAATAACTCATGTTAATCGGCAAAAAGTGTGCAGACTTTGTCAATCGGTCCATGATAACCCAAATGGCATCATGACCGTTCCGAGTCCTTGGTAGTCCCATTACAAAATCCATAGCTATTGCGTCCCACTTCCACACGGGAATTTCCAAAGGTTGTAAACCACCGGTCGGTTTTTGATGCTCAACCTTTGCTTTTTAACAAATGATACAATGGGCCACAAAGTCGATTACATCCTTCTTCATTCCGGGCCACCAAAAATGCAATTTCAAATCATGATACATCTTAGTAATACCTGGATGAATACTTAACATGCTTTTATGTTCCTCATTAAGCACTGATTGTCGTAAGTTTTCCGAGTCAGGTACATAAATCCGCCCCTTCACTCGGTAAATACCGTCTGAGCCCTCAGTCAAAAATAAATCTTTACCTTTAGCCTGAGATTCTTTCATCTCGGCTAAATAAGAATCGGTCATTTGCTGTACATAAACAGTCTTCAAAAATTCATTAGTTATCTTTAATGTTCCGAGAGTCACTTTCCGAGACGAAGACATATCCACTTGCAAATTCATGTCTCGGAATTGTTCAAGCAACTCCATCTCTTTAACCATCATTGTTGCCATGTGAATGGACTTCCGACTCAATGCGTCAGCTACCACATTGGCTTTTCATGGGTGGTATTTTAAATCGAACTCATAATCTTTCAAGAATTCAATCCATCTTCTCTGCCTCATATTTAATTCCTTTTGATCGAACAAATATTTCAGACTTTTGTGATCACTATATACTTCAAACTTAGAACCATAAAGATAGTGCCTCCAAATTTTCAGTGCAAAGACCACTGCTGCCAATTCCAGATCATGAGTTGGGTAGTTTTGCTCGTGCGGTCGCAACTGTCGTGAAGCGTAAGCAATCACTCAGCCATTCTACATCAGTACACTTCCTAGGCCAAGTCTGGATGCATCACAGAAAAATACAAAGCTTTCCTGCAAATTTGGCAAGGCCAATACAGGAGTAGATGTTAATCGGATTTTCAATTCTTGGAAACTCTGCTCGCACTCGGATGACCACACAAAAGGAACATCTTTCCGGGTTAGCTTAGTTAAGGGTAAAGCAATTTTGGAGAACCCCTCAATGAATCTCCGATAGTAACCGGCTAAACCCAGAAAACTTCTGACTTTAGTGATTGACTTAGGCTTCTCCCAAATCATTACAGCTTCAACCTTTGAAGGATCTATCGAGACACCTTCTCTGGAAATAACGTGACCCAGAAATTGAATTTTATCCACCCAGAATTCACACTTAGACAATTTGGCAAACAATTTCTTCTCCTTTAACACTTGGAGCACCAGTCGGAGATGCTCTTTATGTTCTTCATAAGACTTAGAATAAATTAATATATCATCAATAAATACCACCACAAACCTATCCAAGTAAGAATAAAAGATATTATTCATATAATTCATGAACACAGCCGGAGCATTTGTCACTCCGAACGGCATTACCACATATTCATAGTGTCCATACCGGGTCCTGAATGCCATTTTAGGAATATCGGTAGCTTTCACTCGGATCTGGTGGTATCCCGACCGTAAGTCAATTTTTGAAAAGACCGACGCACCAGGTAGCTGATCAATTAAATCATCGATCCTAGGCAATGGGTATTTATTTTTGATGGTTAGCTTATTCAGTTGGCGGTAATCAATACATAACCGCATGCTACCATCCTTTTTCTTGACGAGTAACACCGGAGCACCCCACGGTGATACACTCGATCGGATAAATTGTTTTTCGAGTAGTTCATCAACTTGCTTCTTTAGTTCTGCTAGCTCAATCGGGGACATTCTATAAGGAGCTCTAGAAACTGGCTCAGCTCCAGGGATTAAATCAATAGAGAATTCAATCTCTCTCTATCGGGAGGAACACCAGGCACATCCTCCGGGAATAACTCGGGAAAATCACAAACAATAGGAATGTCTCGGATTCGAGACTCACGCTTCCCATCAGCCATACAAAACAGCATAAGCAGTTGAGATATACCTTTGATTTCATATTCATCGGCTTTTTGTTTAGGAAAGATTACTTGCCGATTCCGACAGTCAACCAGGACTTTATTGGCTGATAGCCAATCCATACCGAGAACGATGTCAAGACCTCTCAAAGGTAGACATATTAAATTAGCAGTAAAATCCCTATCACCGAGAGTGAAAGATACGTTCGCACACATCATGGAAGTCCACAATTTTGCACCAGTCAGATTAGACACATTTAATGGCCGATTCATAGTAACAACAGGTAATCTCATTTGCATAACACAATCATTAGAAATAAACGAGTGAGTTGCACCCGAGTCAAACACCACGTCAAGAGTAGTATTTCCAAATAAACACTTACTTTGAACCAAGTCATGGGCTTGAGCAGCTTCCTCTACAGTGGTAGCATACACTCGGCCTGCCGTCGGTGTACTAGAACTCCCAGCCCGTTCGTTCCTTGGCACCATAGAATTATTGTTGCGTTCCCCATTGCCTCTTCCTCCTCTGTTACCGTTTCCACGGCCTCGTCCTCTGAAGCCTCCACAGTTTACAATGGTATACGATTCAGTTGTTTGGAGAAGAGGACAGTTAGGACGAACATGTCTTTTCTCATTGCAATGATAACAAATAACATCCTCATCTTTGCCATAGTTCCGAGCTTAGTGACTACCCCCGCATCTATAGCATTTGATGTCTCTCGGTTTATTCACTAGTCGGCCACCAGCATTCCCCCGACCTCTAAATTTAGAGGAAGATTCTCCTCTTACAGACTTTCCTTGCTTTTTAAAGCTGATTGGTGGTAACCTTGAAGAACTATACGACTTGCTACTCGAGCCGGTTGAAGCTTTATAATCCTCCTCATATATTCTACATTTATTAACAAGGATCAGAAAGCTTCTAATCTCCTGGTGTCGGAAAGCTTTCTTAATCTTTGGGTTCAAACCGCTCTCAAATTTGATACATTTCGAACCTTCTGTACCCGGCATCTGGAAAGGAGGATAGAACAGACACAGCTCCTCAAACTTTGCTGCATATTCCTCAACGCTCATATTGCCTTGTCGGAGTTCCATGAATTCCAACTCCTTTTGACTTCTAACAGTATTTGGGAAATACTTTTCAAGGAAGGATTCCTTAAAATTTTCCCAATTCAGTTCAGTCTCCATGGCAACCAACCGGCTTTTTGCTATTCTCCACCAGTTTTCAGCTTCTTTTCGAAGCATGAAAACAGCATACTCCACCTTCTGTGCTTCAGAGCACTGCAAACTACCAAAGATTCGTTCTAGGTTCTGTATCCAAGCATAGGCTTGATCAGGCTGAAATCCTCCATGGAATTCAGTCGACTTTCTTTTCAAGAAACAATCAATACTTTGATTGTTATTCGGCTGAGGCTGATTCTACCTTTCTAAAATATCAGCCACATGCTGAAAGGCAGCAGCCATCGCGTCCATACCATGAGGGTCCATTCTTATCCTGAAATAATCATCATACTTTAGTACCACTCATGGATATGAAAGCAATTTATTTATAGTTGATTCCCTTAACTACATTACACAGCAACAGTGATATGGCTTCACTCGATCATAGCATCTAGTAGCTTAACCTTGGCCTTGGACTTTTCAAGTCTTGCTCTGATACCAAATATAACATCCTTAATTTTTAAACTAATTTTCAGTAAAACAAGTAAATTTTTCGCAAATAATTTAAATTTTCCAATAGAGATCGGGTTCAGTCATTAAAATTACCGATCCCACATTAAACCGATTGACCCATTGGAAAGCAATTTAAACATAAATAAACTTTTCATAGACTATTTCATGATTAAAACAAAATTTGTATTAATAATATTATTGTCACAGTACAAAAGCCGATCGGCCATTACATAATACAAAAATTTTATCATTCGGTAATCAATATTTCACTCGGTAAACACAAGAGCCGGCCAAGGCTTATACCCAGTTTACTATGTACACTATGTATAATACATAATGCTCCAGTCGATCGAGTGACTTCAAATGCCATCACCGTGTCCTCTATCCACTGCAAAAATAATGAGTAGGGGTGAGCAAAAAACACATCAAATAATAGTTATTGAATTGGATTAAAGGTCCAATCCATAACCATACACTTACCACAACCGAGTCATACAACATAAATAGCATTTCCTATCAGTAATCAAGGCATACACACAAAAATTAGTGCATATTCATACTCAAATAAATGGATCCATTAAGACTGTTAGTTTTGTGTTGCAACACTGGCTCCCCGAGCCATAATTCAGCCCTCGGCTGATTTAGCCATTTTACAGGTACCAAACCGCTCTACGCCCCCAATGCAACACCGAGTACCACTCCCAGAGTGATAGCGGTCCTCTACTCAGTATTACGGGCCAAACCCCGAGCCCTGCTCAAGAGGTTGCCTTGAGTCGCACCCAAGGTCTTTTATGAATATCACAACATGTCTCATACTCATGCATCTCAAATGTAACACCCTCTGTTACACCTTAATAAATTTTAGAAAACGTAATATTTTTTTACTAAAGATATGATTGTTAAAAAGAAACTATCGGAATAAATTATATACATTATTTCTGAAATACCTCATAAATATTATTAAAACTTTATAAAGTATTTGTACATTCATCCAAAGAAAATAAACATTAAACATTATAAGAAAGAGAGGAAACTCCATGGCCCAGAAGCAGTTACTTATTAATATTATTTATTCATTGGACCACGATATTCATACCGAATTCCCTTTCTAGAACGTGCTATAGTTACTGCCGAAATTCTTCGATTCTTCCCTCTGAACCATCAATTTAGAATATATGAAACAAAAACACGGAGAAAGGAGTAAGAAACAGAATATAATATTCTCGATTGAGACATAAGCAACAAAGGGTTTTCACAAACCAATACATAATAATATCAATCACAATCACATACACAATCAATTATGAATGCATGAATGTTATATATCTTCATCATAACTTACCTATATATGTGGGCCCTTAAATTTTAATTTACACTGGGCCAACCAGGAGTTTACACTGTTCCATAAGTCCGGATAATAATAATATGAACAGCTCAACTGGCATGGAAACACTTAGAGACTAGTCAGATTGAGAAAGTTTTTATTGTGAAAGTACCCGACACTAGGGAGCTACCCCAGGTCCCCTGAAGCACCCTTTCACACCCTCTCATCCCAAGGCTCGTAATTAAGCCTCCTCTAATGTATCCTCGGTTTCTATAATCCGTCCCCAGACAATATCATTTTATTTCATTTTAATGATTCATGATGCATGAACTACTCGCGTATTTAGTTGGTTAAGGCTTTTAGAAACTCAATTATTAAATACCTTAAAAGATTTACAACATCATTTCTATAAACTGTACATTTTCTCAATTCTCTGAATTTCTGTCCCACCGAAATAAATTTGGTACAGTTTTTAATTCTCACTGAAATTGAGTTTCTAAGCCTTAAATATCTCAAAACTTTTTCATGTTAAATCTTAACAAGATCAAATTCTTAATTATTTTCAAATATCTTTAGTTATTAAGTTGGAAAAATAAAATAATTTTCTTTTAAAAATTTTATTTTATTAAAAGAGAATAGTCTTTAAATCATTAACCGTAAATACTTAAAATTACAAAATTTTTTCTTTAATTCAAAATTTAATTATCTCAATTTGTTATAAATTAATTTTCATAAAATGTCTACTTTCTAAAATAAATACTATTTTTTTATTCTAAATATAAAAATAATTTCTAAGAAGAAATAAAAGATAATAAAAATTTAATGAGTAAGGTAAGAAATTCTTACTGAATTTTAGCTTTCCGTCATGCTCGCTATATGCTCAAACTCCACATTACAATATCATCAATCAAATATTATCAATCACAGTTAAACATCATCAATCATAAATCAATCATAATCAAATCAATTAAATATCATTAAATACATATCATAATGCAAAATTTAATGATTATTAATATAGTTGATTTTTTTTAGTTCCTTTTGTCCATTCCTAGCATAGGTATATGTAAGTCCATATAATCCATTCCTTGCATAGGTATTGTTCAGTCCATATGGGTCATAATGGTCCAAGTCCTTGCATAAGTATAGTCCAGTCCATATAGGTCATAATGGTCCAAGTCCTTGCATAGGTATGTTAGAGTTAGTTAAACCGGATATTTAATTTAAAATTTATTAAAAATTTTAAGTTAAAAAGTTAATATTTTAAAATAATATTATTATTAAATTTAAAAGGAGTAGGGGACTCCTCCCATTATTCTTATGTCTTTTCATATTATACTCTTATCTCACTCCCCCTTACCTTGAATTGTTACCCAAAAGAGATTTACTTTGCGCCTCCGATTTCAAAAAATATTAATACCAATCTTATTTCAGTATAGGTATAAGATGAGGATTAAGATTATTACTTAAAACAGAAATGGTAAATTTTGAATAGTGAATAGTGAATAGTAAATCGTGAATAGTAACACTAAATAGTAAAACGTGAATAGTAACGGTAAATAGTAAATCGTAAATAGTAACAGTAAATAGTAAAACGTGAATAGTAATGATAAATAGTAAATCGTGAATAGTAACAGTAAATAGTAATAGTAAATAGTAATTTACTATTTGAATAGTAATTTACTATTGAAATAGTAATTTACTATTGAAATAGTATTTTACTATGCAGAATAGTAACTTAAAATAATATTATTTCCAGTATAATAATAGATTTCTAAAAACGATATAAAAATAACCCTAAAAAATATAAAAGTGAAGTATTCGTACCTTAGAATTTTAGCAGAACCTTCTTCCAAAAAAAAAATTACTTCTCTCTCTCACTTCCACCACTATCTCACTAGCACTACTATATTAAGAAAACTTAATCTGAAATTATGAATTCTAAAGAAGAAATCCTTCGGTATTTATAGGAAAAAAGTTACTATGCATTCCATTATTTTAATATAAAAGTACTATGCATTTTTGAATTTTTTATTCATGGTTACTGTGCATCTTTTGAAAATTTCGTATATGCACAGTGTTTTGCATAGTAACTATCGACAAATTATTAAGCCAAATAGTAACCTTTCACTCGGTATATTTTAAATATTCAAAATGAGTTCTTTTTGAAATTTAACGATATTGTATCAGTCCTCACTAATTTTATAACAAGTAATATAAAGTTTAAATTTTAAAAATCTAAAATTTTCTGTTAATAAAAATTTATTGATACGTTTCTAATTTTTTAACGATTAGAAAAAATCAAGATTTTTCTTAAACCGATAATTTTTAGATAAGTCTACTTAAAACGGATTTTAGAAAATTTTATTATAATTTAAATTCACTTTCTTATAAATACTTTTAATTTAAGTCACTTATATGAATTTAAAATTATTTAAAAAATATTATTTTATTAAAAAAATCCAAAATTCCAAAAAATCATAAATAATACGTAGATTAAAAAGTTCTAAAGAACCATAATTTAATTCCTTCAAAATTTCAATATAAAAATAAAAATAGGGGTGTTACAACTCTACTCCCCTTAGAAAATTTCATCCTCGAAATTTACATTATTCAGTAAAACAAATGAGGATGAGATGAGACTCTTTCATCTCAGTTTCTAGTTCTCATGTAGCATCTTCTCCTCTCGTTTCACTCCAAATGACCTTTACAAGCGGAATTGTCTTGTCTCTTAATTTTTTTATTCTTCTGTCACCTATTCTAACAGGTGGTGCATCATATGTAAGATTATCTTTAACTTGTATGACATCAGGTTCAATAACATGTGTAGGATCAGATATATACTTTTGTAAGTTTGACACATGAAAAACATTATGGATATTAGAAAGAAAAGTTGGTAATGCTATTTGGTAGGCAAGGGGACTAACTTTATAAATTATTTGATATGGACCAATAAATCTAGGAGTTAGTTTTCAAGATTTCATTGCCCGACCGACCCCAGTCATAGGTGTGACTTTCAAGAATACATGATTGCCTTCTTGAAATTCGAGCGGCTTTCGTCTTTTGTCATAGTAACTTTTCTGTCTGCTCTGTGTTGCCTTCATCTTTTCCTGAACTATTTTGATTTTATCTGTGGTTTGTTGTACCAACTCTGGTCCTAGCATCAAGTTTTCACCAGTCTCAAACCAACATAGCGGGGTCCTACATTTTCTTCCATATAATGCTTCAAAAGGTGCCATGTCAATGCTAGCATGGAAATTGTTGTTGTAGGTAAACTCCACATATGGTAAGAATTGATTCCAACTTCCTTTATGCTCTAACACACAAACTCGTAACAAGTCCTCTAGAGATTGGATTGTTCTTTCTGATTGTCCAGCCGTCTGAGGATGATATGCTGAACTCAGACGCAGTCTTCTTCCCAAAGCCTTGTGCAAGCTCTTCCAGAATTGTGATGTAAAACGAGGGTCCCGATCAGAAATGATACTTGAAGGAGTTCCATGCAATCTCACAATCTCCTCGATGTATAATTTTGCCAGCTTCTCCATAGAGTAACGAATATTGATGGGAATAAAGTGGGCAGACTTTGTTAGTCTATCAACTATTACCCATATTGAATCATGTCCTAATGGAGTTTTAGGTAGAGAAGTCACAAAATCCATGGTAATGCTATCCCATTTCCATTTCGGTATTTCCATTGATTGTAGCATTCCAGGGGGTTTTGGTGTTCTACTTTAACCTTTTGGCAAATTAGACATGCAGCCACGTACTCTGCCACCGTTTTCTTCAGTCCAGGCCACCAAAATAACTTCTTTAAATCTTGATACATTTTAGTAGCTCCAGGATGAATGCTCATATAACTTTTATGGCCTTCTTCCAGAATTGCTTTCCTCAACTCCTCTTGATTAGGGATACACACTCGATCCTTATACCTCAGCAATTGGTCACTTCTTACATTGAACTCGACTTTTTTTCCTTGTTTCAAGAGTTCTTTCTTTTCTTGCAGGAATTCATCATCTCTTTGAGCCTCTAAAACTTGCCTCAGGAATTCATTTGTCACTTACAACGCTCCTAATCTGTAGCTGTTAGCATTAACCTTTACTGCTAGGTTAAGATCTCTGAAGTTCTCTATCAATTCCAGCTCTTTAATCATCATTGTGGACGCATGTAGAGACTTTCGACCTAAAGCATCAGCCACTACATTCGCTTTTCTAGGATGATATTGCAACTCAAAGTCGTAGTCCTTTAAGAACTCCATCCATCTCCGTTGCCTCATGTTTAACTCCTTTTGGTCGAATAAATAATCGAGACTCTTATGATCACTAAATACATCGAATGTTGCACCGTATAGATAATGCCTCCAAATCTTTAAGGCAAAAACTACAGCGGCTAACTCTAAGTCATGGGTAGGGTAGTTAATCTCATGTTGCCTTAATTGGCGCGACGCATAGGCTACAACCTTTTTGTCTTGCATGAGTACACTTCCTAGTCCTTGTTTAGACGCATCACAGTAAACTTCAAAACTTCGATGTGGATTGGGGAGTACTAACACCGGCGCAGAAGTAAGTCGATCTTTCAGCTCTTGGAAACTATTCTCGCATTGTGTCGTCCACACAAAAGGTTGTCCTTTCCGTGTTAACTTGGTCAATGGGTATCCTAGCTTTGAAAATCCTTCAATGAATCTCCTATAGTATCCAGCCAAACCCAAGAAACTTCTAATCTCAGTGATTGTGGTTGGTCTTTCCCATTTTAAAACTGCCTCCACCTTGGAAGGGTCTACAGCTATTCCTCCTTGACTAATTACATGTCCTAAAAAGTTCACTTCTTCCAACCAGAATTCACACTTCGACAGCTTTGCATACAGTTATTTCTTTTTCAGGATTTCCAACACGACCTTCAAATGTTTAACATGTTCTTCTCTGCTTTTAGAGTACACTAATATATCATCAATGAACACCACTACAAATTTATCTAGATATGAATGAAAAATCCTATTCATGTAATCCATGAATACGGCTGATGCATTAGTTACACCAAAAGGCATTACTAGATATTCGTAATGGCCATAGCGTGTTCTAAAAGCAGTTTTTGGTACATCTTCTTGCTTTACCCTTATTTGATGGTATCCAGACCTCAAATCAATTTTGGAGAACACCGTGGCACCACGCTGCTGATCCATCAAGTCGTCAATCCTTGGCAGAGGATATCTGTTCTTGATTGTCACCTTGTTCAGTTGTCGATAATCTACACACAACCACATGCTACCATCCTTCTTCTTAACCAACAACACTGGTGCACCCCAGGGGGATACACTGGGTCGTATAAACTGGTTCTCTATCATCTCTTCAAGTTGTTTCTTCAACTCTGCTAATTCTAGAGGTGACATTCGGTATGGTGCAATTGAAATGGGTCCAACTCTAGGTACTAGATCAATGGCAAATTCCACATCTCTTTCTGGGGGTAAACCAGGGATATCTTCAGGAAAAACGTCAGGAAATTCACACACAACCGGCAGATTTTTGATTTTTGATTCTTGCTCTCCTTTCGTTGAAAGCAATAGCATGAATCCTTGAGCCCCTCCTTTTAAAGAGGCACTCACTTGGTTGGCGGTTAGAAATCTCGAATCCTCAGGATTCAAATTCACTGGTTCTTTAAACATTATGGTTTTATTATGACAATCTATTAGAACATGATTGTCAGATAACCAATCTAGCCCAATAATAACTTCTAAGCTAGAAAGGGGTAAACAGAAAAGATTAGCTTTAAAGTCTCTACCATTTATGACAATAGGGCATTTCCAACAGGCTTTAGAAGTGACAATGGGATTGTTTCCAGGAGTATGTACAGATAAGTCAAATGGCAGTTCTATCACAGGTAATTTTAGTTTTTCTACACAGTCATTAGCAATAAAGGAATGTGATGCACCTGAGTCATACATAACAGTTAAAGGAATCTTATTAATGATACACTTACCTTCCACCATGGAATCAGAATGAGATGCTTCTTCTCCAGTGATTGCAAAAACCTTTCCTTTTGCCTTCGGCCTTCCGACTGCACTGTGCACGCCTCCTTGAGTATTTATGTTTGTACTCGCACCTTCAGAGTTTTCCCTCTTCATCTCTGGACAATCCTTGATGTGATGACCTGGTTTGTTACACTTAAAACAAACATAAGTGTTTTTAGGACAATCCCTTTTCAAATGGGGTCCTCCACAGATAAAACATTTAAAATTTGGTGCAGATGTCGGGTAATAGCTTCCAGTTGAAGCTTGGGGTCTGTTAGGAACAGATGCTGCTCCAAACCGACGAAATGGCGCTTGGTAAGGCTTATTTCTCCTGAAGTCTCTTCTTTGGTGATGGTGAGGTCCTCCACTTCTCATTTCTCCTGCCTTGTGAATGGGCTCACGACTTTTGGTCATTCTATCCTTATGATCTTCTTCAAAGATCCTGCAGCGATTTACCAATACAGAAAATTCACGGATTTCCTGCATTCGTATAGCTTCCTTAATTTCTGGTCGTAATCCATTTACAAACTTTGCACACCGATCTCTTTCATTAGTAGCATCATTATAATGAGAATGAAAACAAGATAGCTCTTCAAACCTGGATGCGTACTCTCCAACGGTCATATTTCCTTGGGTCAGCGACAGGAATTCGAATTGTCTTTTCTCTTTAACATCTGCTGGAACGTATTTCTCCAGAAACATATCCTTGAAATAATCCCAAGTGATCTCCACGTCGTTGACTTCGAATTGTCTACGCATGCTATCCCACCAATGTTCGGCATCCTCAGATAAGGCATAAGTAGCAAAGACTACCTTATCAGCTTCATTACATTGCAATGCTTGAAAGATCTTCTCTATCTCTCGAATCCAGATTTGTGCTCCATCAGGGTTATATCCTCCCTTGAAACAAGGTGGATTGCGCTTTTCGAATAGGTCCAGCCTTCTCAAGGCATCGTTACCTTGACCTTCACGTGTTCCCATTGCATTGATTAAGCGTTCTACAACTCCAGCAAGATCGTTTCAAGCCATTAGTTTCCTATTTCACAGTAACTGATATTTGTCACATCAATCACAGTTACTACCAAGTCAGATATTCTATTCTCTATCACCTATACAGAGTTTACAGACAAAGCAAGATAGACCTTTTCCCCAGGCCTATTGGATTAACTGCTCTGATACCACTTTGTAACACCCTCTGTTACACCTTAATAAATTCTAGAAAAATTCGTAATTTTTTTTACTAAAGATATGATTGTTAAAAAGAAACTATCGGAATAAATTATATACATTATTTCTGAATACCTCATAAATATTATTAAAACTTTATAAAGTATTTGTACATTCATCCAAAGAAAATAAACATTAAACATTATAAGAAAAAGAGGAAACTCCATGGCCCAGAAGCAGTTACTTATTAATATTATTTATTCATTGGACCACGGTATTCATACCGAGTTCCCTTTCTAGAACGTGCTATAGTTACTGCCGAAATTCTTCGATTCTTCCCTCTGAACCATCAATTTAGAATATATGAAACAAAAACACGGAGAAAGGAGTGAGAAACAGAATATAATATTCTCGATTGAGACATAAGCAACAAAGGGTTTTCACAAACCAATACATAATAATATCAATCACAATCACATACACAATCAATTATGAATGCATGAATGTTATGCAATATCTTCATCATAACTTACCTATATATATGGGCCCTTAAATTTTAATTTACACTGGGCCAACCAGGAGTTTACACTATTCCATAAGTCTGGATAATAATAATATGAACAGCTCAACTGACATGGAAACACTTAGAGACTAGTCAGATTGAGAAAGTTTTTATTATGAAAGTACCCGACACTAGGGAGCTACCCCAGGTCCCCTGAAGCACCCTTTACACCCTCTCATCCCAAGGCTCGTAATTAAGCCTCCTCTAATGTATCCTCGGTTTCTATAATCCGTCCCAGACAATATCATTTTATTTCACTTTAATGATTCATGATGCATGAACTACTCGCGTATTTAGTTGGTTAAGGCTTTTAGAAACTCAATTATTAAATACCTTAAAAGATTTACAACATCATTTCTATAAACTGTACATTTTCTCAATTCTCTGAATTTCTGTCCCACCGAAATAAATTTGGTACAGTTTTTAATTCTCACTGAAATTGAGTTTCTAAGCCTTAAATATCTCAAAACTTTTTCATATTAAATCTTAACAAGATCAAATTCTCAATTATTTTCAAATATCTTTAGTTATTAAGTTGGAAAAATAAAATAATTTTCTTTTAAAAATTTTATTTTATTAAAAGAGAATAATCTTTAAATCATTAACCGTAAATACTTAAAATTACAAAAAATTTTCTTTAATTCAAAATTTAATTATCTCAATTTGTTATAAATTAATTTTCATAAAATGTCTACTTTCTAAAATAAATACTATTTTTTTATTCTAAATATAAAAATAATTTCTAAGAAGAAATAAAAGATAATAAAAATTTAAAGAGTAAGGTAAGAAATTCTTACTGAATTTTAGCTTTCCGTCATGCTCGCTATATGCTCAAACTCCACATTACAATATCATCAATCAAATATTATCAATCACAGTTAAACATCATCAATCATAAATCAATCATAATCAAATCAATTAAATATCATTAAATACATATCATAATGCAAAATTTAATGATTATTAATATAGTTGATTTTTTTTAGTTCCTTTTGTCCATTCCTAGCATAGGTATATGTAAGTCCATATAATCCATTCCTTGCATAGGTATTGTTCAGTCCATATGGGTCATGATCCGGTCTGGATACCGGCCCCCATTCCTGTGACGTCAGAGTGACCTCATATAAGGAAAACCGGTGTCCTGGTTCAACGTTACCACACCGGATATCCGATGTCTGGCCGTCCGTCCTCATCACACGATTGCCCCACTTATATATTCCATAACGGTTCTTTGTTCATTTTCATAGGACATTTATATAACTGTTGGCTTTTCAGTCACAGCAAGATAAGAGCCCCTAATAACTTATCAGCGAAGACACTGTATGTAGCAAAATATGTCACGTCAATGGCCTCAGAAAGTAAGTGGATGTGTCAGCAGATTATGCGGAAAAGGTGATTATCCTCCCCTCTCCCTAGAGAGTCGTACCCTGATAATTGACCTACCCCCCTGACACATTCTGAAAGTTGAGCCACCCTGATTGACATAATATACATGCTATCAGAGCTAAGGGACCCACCTGTACCCAACGACTCATTTTCTTACGTACAACTATAAATAGCTCATTTCAACACACATGCATGGTATCGTTGTTCTATCTCATACTTTACTGTTACTTCGCTTGAGCATTCACTGAGTTCTTATACTCTTCTAACTTAAGCGTCGGAGAATCTTCGCAGGTGGCACCACCTTTCGCCCCCTTACAACGCGAAACGTTGGTGTGAAGGATCTCCAGGACAACAAGACCGACCTCTCCCACTGAGAGACCGGATTGATACATCGGATACACCCTGTTCCGGTGTGCAAATCCTCAAAACACCTAAACACTTGTGGCTGGTCCCACACCGGATCCTAGACCCCGGTCCAGACCAGTTCATTGGCACGCCCAGTGGGACTCGTTAGAGTTATTCCCATTTTCGCAGAAGTTTGGTTGTCACGATGGAAGGCGACGGGAGAGATTTCATGGATGGTCACGTGGAGGATGTGACCCATCAACAGGCTGGAAGGAGACTCGTCTTCGAGTCCCCTGTAACTCAAACCCGGAGGATGGTGCAAGTGCAGACGCCTGACCCTCGCGATGAGGTTATCAGGCAACTCAGGGAGGAGCTGACGGAGTTGAGGCGGGAGAGAGGAGGAGCTGGGGACAGAGTAGCATCTCATGCAGAGGATGCTCATCATGCATCAGCGAGGGATAGATCTACAACCCTCCAGTATTCGAAGATCCCCACGTATGAAGAGAGGGAGCAGACGCAGGACTCTGGTGATAGAGTCAGTACCAGGAGAAGGGAGCAGGCGGTGGTGACTTCAGGGACGTACAAGCTCAGTGTCCCTTTCTCAAGAAGGCTGATGAGCATTACTATCCCAAAACATTTGCAAACAACTCAGCCACTGTCGATCGGGAAGTATAACGGAGAGACCGACCCCACTAAGCATTTGGATGCTTATGTTTATGAAGCTATGTATTTGGGAGCAGACGAAGATGTTATGTGCAGAATGTTCCCAAGAACGTTGACGGAGGAAGCTCTCAGCTGGTTTAAAAGCTTACCCTCAGGATCTATAAACTCTTGGGAGGAAATGGCTACTGCATTCGAAAGCCATTTTGTCATATCTAGGGATATCCCAAGAACTTCTCACACCCTGGCCCAGATAAGGCAGGGAGAAACTGAAACTCTTAAGGAGTTTTTGAAAAGGTTTTATAAGGAGGCTGCTTTGGTCCCAAACCTCACGGAGGCCATACAGCTCCATATTGTGGTGGAAGCTCTTCAGCCTGGTTCAGCCTTTGCCCTATCTTTGGCAAAGAGCCCCCCTACAACCTTCGAGGAGTTTCGAAGGAAAGCTTCTAAGTATGTGGGCATAGAGATGCATCTAGAGGCAACTGCAACAAGAGTGAAGCCTTCTGCACCCATTCAGTAGCCACGGAGAGAAAAGGAGAGGGTGAGGCCTGAGAAGCATGCCTTTAGAGAAGACTTTGTGAACGCTCATCCGCATCCACGAGATAGGCGTGTATCATCGTTCGACAACTATGCTCCGTTGAACACTAGGCATTCACAAATCATGAGGGAGGTTAGTTGGCCAACTCTGAACGTCTTTGGGATAAGAAAACCAGCCCCAGTCAAGAGGGGTGGTAACCCACGTAAATATTGCACGTTCCATGAACAGACAGGACACAACACTGATGAGTGCAAAGCGTTAAAAAATACGGTGGAAACTCTCCTTCGGGAAGGAAAGCTGAAGCAGTATTTGTTTAAGGAGAAATCTATAGACGAGCCTCAGAGGATGGAGAAAAGGAATAGAGATCCTGATGATGAGGATGATAATACACGTAACCCAGCAAGGAAGTTCACTGCAGCTGAGAAGCAGAAGGGAGTAGTGATTGCTGAAGGTGCCCAACAAAATAACATGCCCCAGCAGCAGAGGCAGGGTAGACGAGAAGTGATTGAGATGATAGCTGGAGGATTTGCGGGAGGAGGAACATCAATCACAGCACGGAAGAATCACCACAGGATGATTCTGTCCGTCCAGGGCAAACCGAGGGATAACCGCCCTTACAGGGACGGTATGACAGCCCCGACGGTGTCATTTACAGATGATGATTTTGGCCTAACAATTCCAGGGGGTGATGATGCGGTAGTTATCGTGGCAGTCATAGCCAACAAGGATGTCAAGAGGATCCTCGTCGATCAGGGAAGTTCTTGTGACGTTATCTTTTATAATTGTTTCAAACGAATGGGTTTCAATGATGCAGATTTACAACCCTACACACAAGAACTTACAGCGTTTAATGGAGCCAAGCAACCCACCAAGGGATATCTTGACACTCTGATTTCTTTTGAAGGAGAGCCTGGTGCAAGAACGGTCAAGTCAAGAATCCTGGTGATTGACGTGGAATCCCCATACAATGGTATCATAGGCCGTCCAACACTGAATGCGATGGAAGCAATTGTTTCCACTCCTCACCTCTTGATCAAATTCATTGACAAGGACAACGGCGTGTCCTCTCTCCGTGGTGATCAGGAGATGGCTCGATATTGTTATAACCTGAGCCTCAACATGGTTAAGTTGGAAGCGTTCAACAAGAAGAGGAAGTTGAACGATGGAGGAACAGCGGCAGGGTCTGTCAGTCTAATTGATCTAGACCCCAGAGCGGAATTGAAGATTGATCCACTTAATCCCTCTAAGCCCACACCGGATGGTGGTTCCAGGGACGTCGTATTAGGAGATTCCCCAGAGAAGATCACGCACATCAACGATAAGCTGGAGTTTGCTATGGAGCAACGCTTATTAGCCCTTTTGCAGGAGTTCAAAGATCTTTTCGCATGGACAGCAGCAGACATGCCTGGGATGGACCCTGATTTCTGTTGCCACAAGCTTGTTGTGTACCCTGAAATAAGACCGGTGGCCCAGAAGAAGAGGAGGTTGGGACCGGAGAAGCAGAGGGTGGCTTGTGAGCAGACAGAGGAATTGTTGAAAGCAGGCTTTATAAGGGAGATACGCTACTCATCTTGGCTTTCTAATGTGGTAATGGTGTAGAAGGCCAATGGCAAATGGAGAATGTGCACAGATTATGTGGATCTTAACCGTTGTTGCCCCAAGGATCCATATCCCCTGCCCAACATCGATCGCATGGTGGATGACTCATCTGGTTACCAGTACCTCAGTTTCATGGATGCTTATTCGGGGTACAACCAGATTCCGATATGGGAGGGAGACCAGGAGAAAACTGCCTTTATCAATGACCGCGGTGTTTTCTGCTACACCGTCATGCCTTTTGGATTGAAGAACGCCGGCGCTACCTATCAGCGCATGATTAACAAAGTCTTTGAAGGGATGCATACAAGGCTGGTCGAAGTTTATATTGATGATATTATCGCCAAACACCCGCTGGAGGAGACCACATTGAAGATCTGCGCCAAGTTTTCACTAGGCTTCGGCAGTACAACATGAGGTTAAATCCTTTAAAATGCACCTTTGCCGTTCCAGCGGGGAAATTCTTGGGATTTATGTTGACCCAACGAGGCATTGAGGCTAACCCTGGGAAATGTCAAGCAATCCTAGACATGCAGAGCCCTAAGTGTCTGAGGGAGGTCCAATCGTTGAATGGGAAAGTGGCCGCTCTAGCTCGTTTCATGCCTAAGATGGCGCACAGGTCCCTCCCCTTGTATAAGGCGTTGAAGAAACACAAGAGTTTTGAATGGGGAGAGGAGCAAGAGCAAGCCTTCCAGCAGCTCAAGGCCGTTCTCTCGAGCCCACCAATTCTAGTTAGGCCTGACCCTGGTGAGACGTTAATCTTATACTTAGCAATCTCTGATGAAGCCCTAGGCGTGGCCTTGGTTAAAGAAACCACTGAAGGGCAGAGGCCGGTGTACTTTACTAGTAAGACGTTTCAGGGGGCGGAAGGAAGGTATCAGAAGATTGAGAAAGCTGCTCTAGCAGTCGTGTGGGCGTCACGACAGTTGAGGCCCTATTTCCACGTGCACCCAGTACTGGTGAGAACGGATTTGCCTCTCCGTTCAGTGCTCAGCAAGCCCGACCTCGCCGGGAGGATGATAAAATGGTCTATCGAGCTGTCTAAATTTGAAATCTCATATGAGCCTCGAGGAGCCATCAAGGCGCAAGTGTTGGCCGACTTTGTTGTGGAGATGACTGGGGCGGACCCGGCCACCCCTCGAGCGCATTGGACCATTTACGTTGATGGCTCGTCGAACAACAAAGGTTGTGGAGCAGGTGTGGTGGTAGAAAGTGATGATGGTGTGCACCTAGAAATTTCCCTCCGATTCAATTTCAAAACCTCCAACAACCAAGCTGAATACGAAGCATGCTTGGCCGGTCTCCGTGCGGCGATTGACATAGGAGCATCAGCCGTCACACTGTGCAGTGACTCACAACTGGTGATCTCGCAGATCCAGGGGGAGTACCAGGCAAAGGAGCCGCAACTTGAATTGTGTTAATGAGTTGAAGGGAAGATTTGAGGTTCTAGAGTTCAAGCACGTGCCCAGAGAAGAAAACACCAGAGCGGACATCTTGTCTAGATTGGCAAGTACAAAGCAGCCCGGCAGCACAACAACGGTAGTTCAAAGCACTTTGACATCGCCTAGCATACCTTTGTACCCTTCTCTGAATGCTATCATGGTGAGCTATCCATATGAGAATTCTTGGGTCATACCCTATATTCGCTATCTGGCTGATGGTCAACTTCCCACTAATGAGAAGGAAAGGAGACGAGTGAAGAGGGAGCTGCCATATTTTACTATGGTCGATGGTGTTCTCTACAAAAGGGGATTCTCTGTCCCATATCTTTTGTGTTTAAGAGAGGACGAGGTTCAAGCAGTTTTGGAGGAAGTGCACGAGGGGCAATGTGGACACCATGCTGGGGGCCGAATCTTAATGAGAAAAGTCCTCAGGGCTGGATATTGGTGGCCCACTGTGAAGCAAAATTCTACAGATTTTGTTAGGAAGTGCGATGCTTGTCAAAAATTCTCCAATCTTCACCATACACCGGCCCAAGAGCTATCTTCATCTGCTGTGCCTTGGCCGTTCTACCAGTGGGGCCTTGATATTTTGGGCCCATTCCCCACTGCGCCAGGAGGTATCAAATATTTGATCGTGGGGGTAGACTACTTCACCAAGTGGATCGAGGCAGAACCAGTAGTGCATATCACTTCTGCACAAACAAGACGTTTCGTGTATGAAAATATCATAGCTCGGTTTGGGGTGACAGGGCGGATTGTGACCGACAACGGCACCCAGTTTACAGAAAAAAAGTTCACAGATTTGCTTGAAGGACTGGGGATAATCCAGATATTTTCATCTGTTGAACACCCCCAAACCAATGGGCAAGCAGAGGTAGCCAACCGAGAAGTGCTAAAGGGGTTGAAGAAGCGTCTGGGAGAAGCGAAGGGAGGATGGACTGACCAGCTATGTCATGTTTTATGGGCATACCGCACTACGCCCCATTCTTCAACTAACGAATCCCCATACCGGCTGACGTACGGGGTTGAGGCGATGATTCCAGTGGAGTTACAAACAAGATCGGCTCGTGTGGAGTATTTTTCAGCTGAAGATAACAACGCCAATTTGGCATCAAAACTGGACGTCCTCCAGGAGTTAAGGGAAAAGGCTTTCGTCAGAGATCAGGTAATAAAAGCAAAGGCAGCACTCCGGTATAATAAACGTGTCCAGTACAGAGCTTTCAACACCGGAGACCTTGTTCTGAGAAAGGCAAGTGTGGGGAATAAGTTCGCCCACCAAGGAAAGCTAGCAGCGACGTGGGAAGGTCCTTATAGAGTTTCTGAAGTGACTGGAAAAGGGTCATACCGATTGGAAGAGCTTGATGGAACTCCAATCTGCAACAAATGGAACACTCAGAACTTACGTATCTATTACAGCTAGTTGGTAAGACGGCGTGTACTCTTTTTCCTTACTTGAGTTTTTTCCCATTGGGTTTTCTCAAGAAGGTTTTAACGAGGCATGACCCCAACTACGCTTTTCATGTAATGTACTTACAATTTTAATGAGAACACATTTTAACCGCCCTATCATTCTCACGTTTCTTATGTGTTGTGATTTATAGCCGTAGTTAATACGCATACACTTCAGGACGGATGGAGTCAACTACCAATTCTGTAGTTGATGATATAACTCCTCGAGGAACTGACGAAGACCCCTCAGGACGGATGATCTCAATCACACATCGTGTGTTTCGACAATGTAACTCCTTGAGGGGGAATGGGTTGTAGGGCTGGTCCTTTTTCAAGGCCACAAACCGAACCCCATTCGAAGACTACATGGGTTGTAGGGCTGGTCCTTTTTCAAGGCCACAAACCAAACCCCATTCGAAGACTACATGGGTTATAGGGCTGGTCCTTTTTCAAGGCCACAAACCGAACCTCATTCGAAGACTACATGGGTTGTAGGGCTGGTCCTTTTTCAAGGCCACAAACCGAACCCCATTCGAAGACTACATGGGTTGTAGGGCTGGTCCTTTTTCAAGGCCACAAACCGAACCCCATTCGAAGACTACATGGGTTGTAGGGCTGGTCCTTTTTCAAGGCCACAAACCGAACCCCATTCGAAGACTACATGGGTTGTAGGGCTGGTCCTTTTCCAAGGCCACAAACCAAACCCCATTCGAAGACTACATGGGTTGTAGGGCTGGTCCTTTTTCAAGGCCACAAACCGAACCCCATTCGAAGACTACATGGGTTGTAGGGCTGGTCCTTTTTCAAGGCCACAAACCGAACCCCATTCGAAGACTACATGGGTTGTAGGGCTGGTTCTTTTTCAAGGCTACAAACCGAACCCCATTCGAAGACTACATGGGTTGTAGGGCTGGTCCTTTTCCAAGGCCACAAACCAAACCCCATTCGAAGACTACATGGGTTGTAGGGCTGGTCCTTTTTCAAGGCCACAAACCGAACCCCATTCGAAGACTACATGGGTTGTAGGGCTGGTCCTTTTTCAAGGCCACAAACCGAACCCCATTCGAAGACTACATGGGTTGTAGGGCTGGTCCTTTTTCAAGGCCACAAACCGAACCCCATTCGAAGACTACATGGGTTGTAGGGCTAGTCCTTTTTCAAGGCCACAAACCGAACCCCATTCGAAGACTACATGGGTTGTAGGGCTGGTCCTTTTTCAAGGCCACAAACCGAACCCCATTCGAAGACTACATGGGTTGTAGGGCTAGTCCTTTTTCAAGGCCACAAACCGAACCCCATTCGAAGACTACATGGGTTGTAGGGCTGGTCCTTTTTCAAGGCCACAAACTGAACCCCATTCGAAGACTACATGGGTTGTAGGGCTGGTCCTTTTTCAAGGCCACAAACCGAACCCCATTCGAAGACTACATGGGTTGTAGGGCTGGTCCTTTTTCAAGGCCACAAACCGAACCCCATTCGAAGACTACATGGGTTGTAGGGCCGGTCCTTTTTCAAGGCCACAAACCGAACCCCATTCGAAGATTACATGGGTTGTAGGGCTGGTCCTTTTTCAAGGCCACAAACCGAACCCCATGCGAAGGCTTGGGCGCAGTAGGTCGGTTCACACAGAAAACCGCGCTGAACCCCGAGTAACGGGCGCAGTACGTTCAGGATTAGCCCTGATCCGAACCGAGTGTTGAAGGCTTGGATTGTAGGATTGCACCGAACTCCAAGTACGGTTAGTAGGATCGAACCGAACACCGTGTGAAGACTTGAGATGTAGGACTAAACCGAACCTTAAAAGAAAGGCGTAAAAGCTTACCCTTGTCAAAGTTATACTAAAATTCAAAGGCAATGTCCGTCCTCAGTGGTGGAATATCCACCCCGGAGAGGTAGAACGCTAACGTACCCGCTCTACATCTTCGAGGACAGATAAGCATTTCTATCTTTTTAAGAAGTTAAAAGGTAATCCTTGAGATAAACTTTCCCTTCCCAATGTACTTACACTTGGGGACAGGGCATGCTTTAACTTAATTGTCATTTATTTGTTACAATTTTTTATCTTAATCCGGTGCGATAAGTACGCTTTAAGCAGCTAGGTAACCACGCAGAACGGATTCGCAAAGCATTGAAAACAATAAAGTGTTTTGTATAACACTAAGTTATTCAGTAATCACACATTCGACGCAAGCAGTTGAAGGAAAGTAATAGTGAATTTTATTTTCAAAAATAAGAAAATATGCAGGTTACAGGGTGTTTTAAAGCTGGAGCCGATCCCAAAACACGGCTATGAATGAAAGCATAAAATTAAGAGGCCGGTGTTTGATCCTCCGCAGTGGGCACTCCTGCCTTCTCCGTCTTGTCTTCCACTCCAGTTTGGGCACCTTCTTGTGCTTCAGCTCCAGAGGCAGCGGTGGACGTTACTGGCTCCATACTTTGACCTTCTGGGAGGGGAGGCAGTTCGTACAGAGATTCACGGGGTTCATGGTGTGAGCCGTCCTTATGAACTTCAACAAGTCTTCCCCCATGGAATTCGAAGAACGGATCTAATCCGTACAGATTCAGTTGCACTCCGGGGTTACGATAGTAGACTTGACGAAGGGCCAGGCCGAAGGATTCATACGCCATATTTTTGCATATCTCCAAGGCTTTGGAAGCCTTGGCCTTCGCTGCAGCTAGTTTCCTCTGAACCTTGGCAAAATCCTCTTCTGAAGGCCCAGCACTCGCACCACCCTTCTTGAGTTCATCAATTTGGGCTTGCATCTCTTTCCGAATGCTCTCCCACTCCCCAAGGTCTTTGTTGCGACCGTCCTCCATAATTTTGAGATCGTCAGCAAGCTTAGCCGATCTCTTCTTCTCCAGTTGTAATTCCTCTTCAAGGAGGGGTATGGATTTGTTCTTTTTCTGGAAGTCGGCAACTTCCCGCTCTAGGGCCTTATTCGCAAAATGCACTTGGCTCGCCTCTTCAGTTTTCCTCTGGAGCGTTTCCTTAGTTTTCTTCAATTCTGACTCCACGCCCCTGTGAACTTCAACTTGCTTGGTCGCCCATTTCTCCTTCACCGCGAGTTCGGTCTCAAGTTTTTCAACTTGATCCATATAGTCTGCCTTCTCGCTCAGGGACTCAAGGAGGCCGGACAGTTCATCCAACTGCCAACGTCCGGCCTTGCAAGCTCCTCGGACCCCAGCGGCGTCGAGGGAGGGGCAGAGGCAATACCTTGCCTTTGGAAGAGTGGGAGGTATAGACCCCTGGAACCACAAGTAAGGGGAGAGGAAGGAGTCACGCGGAGGCTCAAACGCCGGAGGAGGACCATTCCCAGAGTCCGGCTCTGAAGCATTTTGTGAAGAAGGGGTGGAGGATTCAGGAACGGGTTTCTTTCCCTTGTCCTTCTTCAATCCAGTTTCTTCGGCCGTCCTCTGACGCTTCTTCGCAGGGTCACCAGAGGAGGGCTTTTCCTGATCTGCCTTCTTGACCAGGTGCCTCTTTTTCTTCTTCTCTGGTACGGCCTCCTCGTTGCCCGCTCCAGTGGCCTCAGGTTGTTGTTCAGTTTCCTCCTCATCGAAGAGAGGAACCTCATCTCCTACCGTAGAGGTCAGAGGAATGAGGGGAGTTTTGGTGGCGTTCCTCTTCGCCTGGATTTCGTTCTCCTCAGAGGAGGAATCATCGTCAGCCATCATGGTCCTTAACGACAACATCTCTAGGCAGACTTTTTTGATTTGTTCTGCAAAACAAGAAAGGTTGAATAAGCATACAAGAAGAAAAATAACCAGTTCATTAATAACCATACAACACAAAGAAATTAAGAGCGGGTATTACGGAGGTAGGTGTTTCTGATATCATCCTCGGCCAAGAGGAGGCGGCTGGAAAACCCTTTGAGGGTCTTTGAGGCCGTCTGCATGGCGCTCAAGACCTCAACAGAGTGAGGGGAAAGTTCGCTCTCGTCTGTATAATAAGCACGGCTCATAAGGAGAAAATGCTCGTGCGTCCAGCTAAGGGGAAACTTGGTAAACCCCTCCTTGTTCCGCCAGAAGACCGACTTATTTGGTTGAATCCGGACCCGTGTATAGTAGTGTTTGAAGGAGCGTCCATCCACCTTCGCGGATTCCGTATAAGACTTGAAATTTACAACCCTTGAGTCACTATGGAGAGTAATGAACCCAAGGCCGCCCTTCTTATTAGCACGACGGACCACTTGGCAATAGTAAAATAGCTTGGCCACAGTGGCGGAGAAGTTGAAATGCTCCCCCAGAACCTCCAGAGCCCGGACAAGACCCCAACCGTTGGGATGCAGTTGCGTGGGGGCGCAGTCTAGGAAACGCAGGACGGCCATCTGGAACTCCGTCATGGGAAAGCGTACTCCCAGTTTCAAGAAGACGAAGTCGTACATGTAGACCGACCTCACATCAGGGACGCTGTGGCATATTCTTTCAGAGGGATGTGGTGCCATCACAACGTATCGCGCCTTGTACTTTTTATCTGAATATATTTTGCAGCGGAAAGAGACCGTGCATTCCTCCTCACTTGCATGGTGCGAAGGGATCTCTAGGAATTCCTCCTCCACCCAGCAGTAGGGTTTTTCCCTGTTGAGTTTCTCCCAGTCAAGCCGGTGTGCAACAATGTTGACACACCCTTCAGCAGAGCGGAGAACCGGTGTTTTTCCTCGTCCTAGAAGGTCCATGGTTATGCAGGCACGGTGGAACACGTATGTACTGTGGTAAAAAGCAACATCGTCAGAGAGGTAACCTTCAGCACTTGACCCTTCATCAGAGCGGCTGGTGGCCCTCGAATCAAGGGGAGCCTCAGAGCGACGTTGGGAAGAAGACGCTTGTGAGGAAGAGGCTTCGGCTCTCTCTGAGCGACGGGGCCCAGCCACAGGAGGATTCGCTGGAATCCTCCCACCACGGTGGCTAAGGGGGGCGCGAGAGCCAAAACTCCCCCTATTTGAAGGACCAGCGTGGCCTGTTCTAGGGCGCATGATGGAAATAGAATGACTAAAATTGCAAGGAGTTGAAGGAAAGGGAGGTTACCTAAAGGGAGAAGATCTTTGAGAAGTTTGAAGACGACAGAGAAATTCCAAAGAAATTTGAGCAGAGTTTCACTAAGCTTGAAAACAAGAGTGGAATCCAAAATCTGCTAAGAGTTCCTTTTATAGGTAACGAAGAAGCACAGTGTTCCGTCGAAGGTCACAAGGTTTGCATCAAAACGTAACCTCTTCAAATGGAAACGACTCCGCCGTTTCGTCACATACGGGCACGAAAATGGTAACGTTTCAGTAAACATTTTGGCAAAATGGGCCCTCATTCAGTTTGAATCCAGGCCCAATAAGCCCAATCGACGGTTACACTCTTGGGTAATGATGGCTCGTGCGTAAAAAACGCATTTATTGTCCAATCATGCCATGCGCATTTAATGTCACCCAACCACTTTTCGAATACCAAGGGTTTCGATTCTCAAAGACTCTTGGGATTTCCATCATTTACTTTATGCTGTCTGAATCTGTTGTACGCAACGAGAGAAGAGCGGTCACCCGTTTATTAGAGCGGACGCCACAGAGCTCCCAGAGACCTTCCAGAATGTGCTACCGGCATCCAGACTTCTCTAGAGTTGTGTAGCTCATATGAGCAACTTAACAGTCCCTCATACAAGCTAGGGGACAGATGATCCGGTCTGGATACCGGCCCCCATTCCTGTGACGTCAGAGTGACCTCATATAAGGAAAACCGGTGTCCTGGTTCAACGTTACCACACCGGATATCCGATGTCTGGTCGTCCGTCCTCATCACACGATTGCCCCACTTATATATTCCATAACGGTTCTTTGTTCATTTTCACAGGACATTTATATAACTGTTGGCTTTTCAGTCACAGCAAGATAAGAGCCCCTAATAACTTATCAGCGAAGACACTGTATGTAGCAAAATATGTCACGTCAATGGCCTCAGAAAGTAAGTGGATGTGTCAGCAGATTATGCAAAAAAGGTGATTATCCTCCCCTCTCCCTAGAGAGTCGTACCCTGATAATTGACCTACCCCCCTGACACATTCTGAAAGTTGAGCCACCCTGATTGACATAATATACACGCTATCAGAGCTAAGGGACCCACCTGTACCCAACGACTCATTTTCTTACGTACAACTATAAATAGCTCATTTCAACACACATGCATGGTATCGTTGTTCTATCTCATACTTTACTGTTACTTCGCTTGAGCATTCACTGAGTTCTTATACTCTTCTAACTTAAGCGTCGGAGAATCTTCGCAGGTGGCACCACCTTTCGCCCCCTACAACGCGAAACGTTGGTGTGAAGGATCTCCAGGACAACAAGACCGGCCTCTCCCACTGAGAGACCGGATTGATACATCGGATACACCCTGTTCCGGTGTGCAAATCCTCAAAACACCTAAACACTTGTGGCTAGTCCCACAGCGGATCCTAGACCCCGGTCCAGACCAGTTCAGGTCATAATGGTCCAAGTCCTTACATAGGTATGTTAGAGTTGGTTAAATCGGATATTTAATTTAAAATTTATTAAAAATTTTAAGTTAAAAAGTTAATATTTTAAAATAATAATATTATTAAATTTAAAAGGAGTAGGGGACTCCTCCCATTATTCTTATGTTTTTTCATATTATACTCTTATCTCACTCCCCCTTACCTTGAATTGTTACCCAAAAGAGATTTGCTTTGCGCCTCCAATTTCTAAAAATATTAATACCAATCTTATTTCAGTATAGGCATAAGATGAGGATTAAGATTACTACTTAAAACAGAAATGGTAAATTTTGAATAGTGAATAGTGAATAGTAAATCATGAATAGTAACAATAAATAGTAAAATGTGAATAGTAACGGTAAATAGTAAATCGTAAATAGTAACAGTAAATAGTAAAACGTGAATAATAACGGTAAATAGTAAATCGTGAATAGTAACGGTAAATAGTAACAGTAAATAGTAATTTACTATTTGAATAGTAATTTACTATTGAAATAGTATTTTACTATGCAAAATAGTAACTTAAAATAATATTATTTCCAGTATAATAATAGATTTCTAAAAACGATATAAAAATAACCCTAAAAAATATAAAAGTGAAGTATTCGTACCTTAGAATTTTAGCAGAACCTTCTTCCAAAAAAAAATTACTTCTCTCTCTCACTTCCACCACTATCTCACTAGCACTACTATATTAAGAAAACTTAATCTGAAATTGTGAATTCTAAAGAAGAAATCCTTCGGTATTTATAGGAAAAAAATTTACTATGCATTCCATTATTTTAATATAAAAGCACTATGCATTTTTGAATTTTTTATTCCTGATTACTGTGAATCTTTTGAAAATTTTCGTACATGCACAGTGTTTTGCATAGTAACTGTCGCCAGAATTATTAAGCCAAATAGTAACCTTTCACTCGGTATATTTTAAATATTCAAAATGAGTCCTTTTTGAAATTTAGCGATATTATATCAGTCCTCACTAATTTTATAACAAGTAATATAAAGTTTAAATTTTAAAATTCTAAAATTTTCTGTTAATAAAAATTTATTGATACATTTCCAATTTTTTAACGATTAGAAAAAATCAAGATTTTTATAAACCGATAATTTTTAGATAAGTCTACTTGAAACAGATTTTAGAAAATTTTCTTATAATTTAAATTCACTTTCTTATAAATATTTTTAATTTAAGTCACTTATATGAATTTAAAATTATTTAAAAAATATTATTTTATTAAAAAAATTCCAAAATTCCAAAAAAATCCAAAAAATCATAAATAATATGTAGATTAAAAAGTTCTAAAGAACCATAATTTAATTCCTTTAAAATTTCAATATAAAAATAAAAATAGGGGTGTTACATCAAACATATACATTGATATTATGAAAAATTCCCATACTCATTATCAATCTCATATCACTGTCAATATCAGCATCAGAAATATGAATGGAATATATATATATATATATATATATATATATATATATATATATATATGTATGTAAAAACGTAAGGCATTACACAAGTGGGGTATCAAAACACATGACACATATATAACATAATAGTATCACCCCACATCCATTCATAAACTATTTATTTGAAGTGGAATGCTCCCCCTACCTGGAATTAAGAGCTCTTGCTACACTTAAAGTTTTATCCAATTCACAGCTTGCGAATTCCGACTGGAATCTTAGCTTTGTGCTAATTCAGTGTTTTCTTTATAAAAGAAGAAATGAAGACTGGTTCCTTCTTCATTAATGGTTTTTTCAGCAGTATTTAGGAGAGGACAAATACAAACAATATCTTCTCTTTCAAAGGTTTTTCTAAACTCCTTTAACAGTGGAAATTGGTATTTATATCATTCATGCAAAGAGACGTGAATGACTAAAAGATATCTGTTGTACTTTTCTTCAGATGCTGAATAAGGAGTAAGCATTTAATGAAAAGGGACAACACATTAGAGAGGGTACCATACTTAGAAAAATATCAGAAAAAGATTTTACTAGAAGGTAGAAGAACAGGTTGACGTGGAAAGCATCAGACCTGATTCTCGCTTGAGCGCACTGCTCTCGCTTGAGCGAGAACTGCCCAGTAACCATTTTCCATGCTTTCGCTCGAGCGAGACTCCCTCCTAATAGCCACTCGCTCGGGCGAGAAATATCCAGTAACAAATTTCATACTTACTTCGCTTGAGCGAGGTATCTTCTTGCTTAAGCGAAACTTGACCCAACACTCGGTTTTGCACTTGGGTAAGTCATTCCAGAACCGATTCGTCTTATTCGGTCCTTCACTCAGCAACTTACATTAAAGTCAACTTATCGCTCGGTCGGTTATTCACTCGGTAATTCACCCTCATACCGACCCAGCATCTGATCGATCTTCACTCGGGGAATTGTGGTCTTCCATTCGGTAATTAATTTCAAGACTGATCATCATTACTCGGGTTTCCACTTGGCAAAATAATCCAGACCGAGTCTTTTCTCACTCGGTATTATTCCACTCGGAAATGTCGTACTTGGAAACATTTTACTTAAAAAGTTTCACTTCAGAGATACTCCATCCAAAACTGTTTCACTCGGATTTCCTTATTCAAAAGTGTCTCATTCAGACACTATTTTCTTAACTTAGAAATAATTTGCTTAATGATGTTTTACTCGGAAACATCTTAATTCCATTCGGAGATAAGTTCCTCGGTCTTACCTCACTCGGTATCATACTATATTCACTCAGAATATCACATTTCAAACAGCATTCACTCGAAATTTCATTCAGAATTTCTTTATTAATCCTTCATAAATGAATTTACTAAATATTACAAAACTTGGGATGTTACAAAAACCACCTCAACACCAAACCCTGATCAGACCTCCCAACCTTATCAGACTCCAAATCTTGATCAGACTTCATAACCTGATCAGACCTTAAACCCTGACCAGACCTCACCCCAACAAACAATACCTGACCTTACCCTTGCTACCACCACTCCACCACCTCCTAGATACCTTTGTATCTTTCTTGCTCGTCCTTGTCCAAACCAGCATACCAACCCTTTCCCATTCACCTTAGTTACCCATGACCTCCCACTTTTTAAAATCATCAAACCTATCATAGACATAGATGACCTAGGATACCATCACCCAATAACTTTTCCATTGTTAAAGCCCCTGGTTTTAATCATAAGAAAATGAACATCATTGACCTTACACCTTGCTTTCCTCTAGCCCTACCATTTGAACAAGTCATGTTCAACACCAACCTTACCTTTGCATCAAACTCAACTATGTTTCATGATTTGAAATCAGAACAATCAAGAGTTCAGTATGACATGTGCCAAGGCAGGCAATTTCATAAGCTTTATTATGTTGTTTCTCTTGAAAAGAAGATTTTGATTGCACCAGAACACTTGAATCCCAAGGTTGTGATTCTAAATAAAGCAAGATTGAAGAAGCCCCTTCCTTCAAAGAGAGTGTATTACAAGGCTTCCTAGGATGATCACAGAGCCCGAGAGGTTTTTGAAGATTCCTTGAAAAGTACCCTTTCTACCCTTCATCCCAATGAGGATCATGCAAATGCTCTTTGGAATCATTACTTGTGGAAGTTGGAACAACAAGGATCTTGTAACATCCCAAAATTTGTAATTTTTAGAAAATTCATTCATTAAGGATTAATGAAGAATTTCCGAATGAAATTCCGAGTGAATACTGTTTGAAATATGATATTCCGAGTGAAAATAGTGCGATACCAAGTAAAGTAAGACCGAGGAAGCTATTTCCAAATGGAGTTAAGATGTTTCTGAGTGAAACATCATTAAGCGAATTATTTCTAAGTTAAGAAAATGGTGTCCGAATGAGACACTTCTGAATAAGGAAAATCTGAGTGAAACGGCTCCGAGTGAGATGTTTCCGAATGAAACGTTTCCGAGAGAAGTACTCCTGAGTGGGGAAAAACTTGAAATCGAATAAGTACTTCTCAGGGTGGAATATTTTGAGAAATGATCGAGTGGAATATCTCCAAGTTGTGTGATTTTCCGAGTGAAATGTCTCTGAGTACGATACTTCCGAGTGGAATGGTACCGAGTGAGACGATTCCAAAATGAAAAGGCGTCAAGTGAGAAATTTCTAAATAACGTATGACGTGGCACCGATTGGGGATATATCGAGTGAGTCTTTTCCAGGAAGTGTTTCTGGAAAAAGGACTTCAACTCCGATTGAGTATGTTCCGAGTGAACAATTCTCGGGAAATGTAAAATATCCGAGTGGTTTGTTCCTGAGTGGTGGACCCTTCATTTAATTTAATTTATGCTCGGGTTTGTTTTCGGGATTGTCCTTGACCCCGAGTGATTCCTTCGAGTGGAAAGACTTCTGAGAGAGAGGATTATCTTCAAACTCCGAGTGATTTTTAGATGGAAGACTTCCGAGTGACATAAGTAAAAGAATTGACTCGGACAGAAATATATCTGAGTATGTTTGAATGAGATGTTACTGTGTGGGACGTTTCCGAGGAAAGAAAGCTGAGTGTTTCAGGGGATAGAACCTTTCTGAATGAATTTCCTCCGAATGAAGGAATTCTGAGCGGACAGAGGCTTTCTCGGAAAGATGTGCCCAAGACGAAACCGAGTCGGAATTAATAATTATTTTAATTATTAAAGCTTTCCATGTCACTCTGTTCTTCTACCTTCCAGCGGATTTTTTTTCTGATATTTTTCTAAGTATGAGACCCTTTCTAATGTGCTATCCCTTTTCATTAAATGCTTATTCCTTATTCATCATCTGAAGAAACGTACAACAGATATCTTTTCATTGTTCACATCTCTTTTGCATGAACAATATAAATATCAACTACTGTTGGATTAATTAAAGACTTTTAGAAAGTAAAAAACATCATCTACAATCTTTTTCTTCCAACTCTTGCTGAAAGCCATTAACGAAGAAGAAATCAAACTTCATTTCTTCCCTTTACAAAGAAAGCTCTGGACTGGTACAAAACTGAAATTCTAGTCGGAATTTACAAGCTGTGAATTGGATATAACTTTAAGAGCTGCAAGAACTCTTTATTTCTAGGTAGGGGGAGCGTTACATTTCAAATAGATAGTTTATGAATGGATGTGGGGTGATATTATTATGTTGTATATATGTTGTGTGCATAATTGTTATTGAGACCCCGCTTAAATGACGCTTTATGTTTTCATGTATATTCCATTCATATTGTTGATGTTGATATGATAATGATATGAGATTGATGATGATGGTATGGATGATGATTCATGATATTTATGTATATGCATGAGATGCATGTGTGATGATTGAATATGAAATATGATGTGGTTTCATAGACTCCACAAAAGACCTTGGGTGGGACTCAAGGCAACCTCTTGAGCGGGGCTCGGGGTTTTAGCCCGTGGCACTGACCGTTGTCACTGAGAGTGATGGTGTCACATAGGGTGCAAACGGTTTGGTACCAGTAAAACGGCCGGATCAGCTGGGAGCTGAGTTATGGCTCGGGGAGCCAGTGTTGCAACACAATTAAAAGACTTAATAATGGATCTATTTGATTGAGCATGTGTATGCACTGATATATATGTTATTGAGAATAACATGCTGTTTAGGATGTGTTATATGGCTCGGTATGTGTTATTTGCATAGTTATGGATTTGACTTTTAATTCGATTCAATAACTATTATTTGATATGTTTATGCTCACCTCCTACTTATCATTTTTACAGTGGATAGAGGACACAATGATGGCATTTGAAGTCACTCAACCGACTGGAGCATTATGTATTAGCATGTACAATACATAGTGTGCATAGTTATTTTGGTAGAAGCCTTGGCCGGCTCCTGTGGATACCGAGTGTTGTATTTTTCTTTGTACATTAAATGCCCGGTCGGCTGATGTAAATTTAATGACATTCTTATCTAATTCAAATTCTGTTTTGATATTTAAACCGTTTGCGAAAAATTGTTAACGTGAATCCGACTTCTCTTTTAAAAATTGAATTATTTTAGAAAAATTTATTTGATTTATTGGAAATTATTTTTAAAAATTAAGAATGTTATAGATCTTACTCTCACACCCTCATAAGAATGAGGAACTTTTTCATGCTCAGATCTATTGGGAGCGTTGTGGCACAACCTTCAAGCGTAGCATTTACTCTATAAACCAGTTCATCTTCTTTTATCAACCATCTGTCATCTTTATTTACTCTTCAAAGATTTTTGTCACCCAAACTCGCTACCCACTTTTTGTTTCAACTACTGCCTTCCTCCTTATCATCACTTGCTCAACCCATGGTCTTATCTTCCCACCTCTATCACGTCCTTCCTTTTTATTGATAACAAATGGGGAGTTAAGTAATACAGTCTTTTATGGGTTTAGTCTTAGGGGGAGTCGCTTTAGTTGTCTTAAGAAGTATAATAATGTTTTGAAATGATTTGTAATGAACTCTTAATCTTTTTAAAGTTAATTTGATGCTTTGAACCTTTGCTTGAAGTTAATACAAATTTATTTTTGCTCTGATATGTTATTTTACTTTGAACCATAATATAAAGTTCTCAGCCTCGTCCACCCCCTTAGATGTTGAGGTAAAATTGTCTTCCAATTCCTTGGCCCTTTGTTGTTGAGTGGCAAGGATGGACTGAGCTTCAACTCTTAAAGCTTCAACCTCCTTCATCCGATCTAGGCACTGTTTAGCCTCGATTGCTGAGTAATAAGACTAACCAAGAAAGTGCAGGACCATGATCGCTTCAACCAAGTTAAAAATGGTCCCCTTAGTTACGCTCTAGACTTCTTCAGAGGGAAAGTTCTTTTTTAATTTGAAAGGAATCTGAAACCTGGTCGGAGTCTCTCCAATGGCCTATTGAAATTTAGAGATTCCGGAGTTACAAAAGGGGGCATCAGCTGTGGCAGATTGAACCTTATCCAGAATGTTCTCAAGAATTTCAACCTCGTCCGGCTTACAGTTGGCACCGGCTCCGTCTAATCTTTGTTGACCCTTATTTTTTTTGGCTCCTGGTGTGAAGCATTCTTATTGGTGCGCTTCTTGTTCACTCCTCCAGACTTTGCACCCTCCGGAATCAGGTCCATGGAACTTACTTTCTCTGCCAGAAGACTCATATGCTTGGTCGAGGTTCACTTGGGAGTAACGCGGTTTTCATCTTCGGCCGTAGCAGCATTCCGGGCTTCGACTTGCTCCCTTAATTTTTTCAAGAGGTCAATGCGTGCCATTTCCCCTGCAAAATGAAGAGCAAAGACATAAGCATATCAGATAATGAATGGTGTGATTATAAAATGGTAATGGTGTACTTAAATAAGCATCCTGGTGTGATGTTTCTCCTAGCAAGGCTTTGCAAGAGATTTTGGAGAAAGAGGAAAAAACCTTCAAGGCGTCTAACACCATTCTTAACTCCGATGAGAGTACGACTTGATTAACGGAGTAGGCATTATCGGTTAACAGGAAGTATTGATATGCCCAGCTGGTATAAAATTTCTTGGAAAAATTAGAGTTCTCCCAGAACACTAGCTTTCCATCATTTATCTTGACTTTAACAAATGAGTGCTTAAAGATCACTTTGTATGTCTTCACCGACTCCGTGAAAGATTCAAAGTTGGCAATCTTTGAGTTACATCAGAGGTTAATGAAGCCAAGGCCACCTCTGGGTTACAACAACACAAGACTCCACAATATAAAAAAAATAAGGCAATAGTAGGGACGAAGTGAACAAACTTTCCTAGGACTTCAAAAGCTTTCACCAGACCCCGGCTATTAGGATGAAGTTAGCTTGGGGCACAATCAAGGAACCAGAGTACCTTAATTTTGAACTCATTCATGGGGAACCAAACTTCGATCTTTGAGAATAACATCTCGTACATGAAGAGGTACCTCAACCTCAGTTGATGACAGATACGCTCCGATGGAAGGGGGTAGAGAATGGTGAAATAATCTTCAAATTCTTCCCTGGAGTGAACGATCACATCCTCAATAATCACATAATCCGATTCCTCGACATACCAGGAGGGAAGATGTAGTGGCTCTTCATGCACCCAAAAGTAGGGATCTTTAACCTTCTCAGTGAGCCAATTAATCTGATGTGCAACTATGTTAGTCTCTGTAGGGTCGATTGCGATAATAGGAGAGTTGGTGTCGGAGTTACCGTTAGATGCCATGGATTGAATAACGTGGTGAAGGAATGGTATACATTTGTAAAAAGCCATATTGTCAGCTAAATACAAGTTAGCATTACTACCGAGCTCACTAGCAAAACCCATGTCAAAACCAAACGGTGTGGGGGGCGGTGTGGAGGAGCAAGAAGATGTATCCAACTCCTGTAAATTCCACAATGGCATCCGTAGAGGACGCCGAGTCCTTGGATTCGCCGATGTCAAGCCAACCCAGCATTAGCTCCATTAGTACGGTAAGAATGCTAGTATAAGTTCTCCCTTAGTGGCTCATGCCGGGATTGAACTGATGAAGGCCTAAACAACTCCTCAACAGAGTCACTGCTTGAGCCTTCGTCCCCCATACCCTTCTATGTTCAGAAACTAGTTAAGGAAAAGACGATATTGAAGTACCTGCTGAGATGGTTGCGGTTAGTCTTCCTTGTACGAGCCAGATTCTTGGGTAACACTAGAATAAGTTGTTATCAGAGCAGCAACACCTCGATATGAAAAACAAGTGATAATCACTGATTATCGCACTTGTATTTATAGAGGAGGCTGGGGAAGCGAAGAGTCATGTGAACCGTTGGTCAAAAATAATGACAAAACGTTTCGCATTCCGCCCAGGCCCATAGTAGTTGGCCCATTAGTGATGATGTTTCGTAGTTTGGCTAAAAGGAACGAAAAATACCAAACGGGCAACAAATCAAGGCATGCCACATGTAAAAGTGCATGATTTCGGCTGAGAAAAAGCATTATCCAGACAACCTCACCATTTGATGTAATAAGGCCACATCGTCTGATGGAGGGTCACATCGTCTAACTCAAATTTATCACCACTTCGATCCAAAAATAATGGAAAGCCAAGACCTATTCAAAATACTTTTAATACTAGCACTCTAGTAAAGATATCGGTGGGTAAGAATTTTAATTTTTACTTAACAATTTTGTATTTCAGTATTCATGATGCATGAGTTAAATAGCTTATTAAAGCAACTCCCAAGTCACTTCAACAGGCTAAGGGGCATGTTCCGAGCTCAATACCGGCCCCTAATCCACTCTTTCCTTAGAGCAGCCGATGTGGACCCATTAAGTGTCAATAGATGATTTCACTCAACATATCGGCCTCAAACAAGCATTTCACTCACTTCCAACGACCGGAGTCATAGCCCCTTGAGTGGCCTCATGACCGAAGTCATGAGAAGACATAAAATTAGCAACATCGGTCAAACCTACAGAGATGTCAGTCCCGCGTGATGTATGGACTTGCTTCGACACACAAAATGAGACATGACATAACACTCATTCTCTATAAATACAACAAACTCCCTCATAATTGGTAAGCTCTAGTACCCATCTTATTAATCCGATATAGCTTTGATATTAAAATCTGAACTAACTTAAGTGTCGGAGTGTCTTTGCAGGTAGTACCACCCCTCTTCGCTCCTCAACACGTTGGGACAAAGTTTAAAGCTCATCAAAGTCTACTGACACCGGCGTTGTACACGAGATCGGCCCAGACCACAAGATCAGATCAGGACGACTGGACTCCCAAGGTTCACTTATACTTTAGATAGAGAGTCTAGATACCAGTAGTGCATGGAGTACTTTACCCCCCACACACCGGCCAACTCAACTTGGGTTGTTAAGCTAGAAGTAGCTGGAGTCAAGAATACTTGTGACACAGTCCGGTGTTGGAATTGTAAAAGGAGGTTTACAATAGTAGAAATCCTTCAAGTTTTGAAGGGACTTAACGTAGCTTTTGCATTGAAAGTGAACCAATATAAATTCTGTGTTCATTCTCTCTTATCCTCGCCTCTAACAAGTTTGCTACAAAATGATTGCTCATATCATTAAAGTTTTATATTTCACAAAAAGAGTTCATAAGAGTCTAAGACTTATTCAACTCTCCCTTCTAAGTTTGACTTTGGACCACCAGTCATGTTTCGCCACTAAGTATCTAATAGAAAATTTTTAACCATAGAATCAATGACAATTGACTTGCCCTAACATCCCCTGCCGCTAGTTTCACTACCTACCCTGTCTCTGTCACTAATTCAATATCTTCATTAAATACGTGGTAGTTGGCAATAGATAAGGATGTCTTCATCAAGCTTTTGTAGCCAGATTGAGTTTTTCTAGCTGTGATTGCAATAACCACGATTAATGTTTTTACTATTTTATTCAATTTCTTTGTCATTTCTTTTCTTTAGTTATCCTACATTGTTTTTTTTATTTGGTCTCTATTGTTTGTAGATTTTTTAACCTTTACCATCTCAGCTAAAAAACCAATTGCAATAATAATAATTAAGATTTGGTTTGAGATGATATTTAGTTTTAAATTTTTTTATAATTAAAATGATACTTTAAATACCTAAAATAAAAATAAAAATAAAATTTCACAACTTTGAAATGTAATGTTGAAATTGTTTAAAAATATATTATAAAATAAAATTTATTTAGTTTTACCAAGTGTTCCCCGGATTGACGGGGCCCATGACACCCCTGTTTTCCTTTTTATTGCTTGTATAAATATAATCTTGAAATTCTCTTGTATTTTAAATGACACATTATTAAACCTAATATAATCCTAATTTTCTATACCAATCTTATAGGGTTTTATGTGTTACTACTAAATTCATTTTGAACAACAAGTGTTTTTTCTAAAATTATATTTTAAAATAAAAAAAGAACTAGTCAAGATTACTAGAATCTGAATACAGCAGGTAAAATCAGAATATTTAGAGGGGAAAACAGAAATTATGCAGATTGAGTAAATTATGATATGTTTCCAAAAATACAAATAGCTTTGATTGCCCCCAAACATCCCCTCCCGAACAAGATTGTGAAGAAACCATAGGAAAGTGAAGAAAACCGGGAAGTGGTTTGTGGTATTGATTTGGTGGGGGAAGAATAATACAAAGAAACCCCACTTTTGGTAATATGCTCAGATTCATTGCACTTGGGAACGTTCCCATTCAGTGTACACGAATCAATCTCTTCCCACTTGCAATAAAAACCCTCCTTTCACAAACCCAACACCTCTTCATTTCTCCTTTCACTATTCTCTCTCTCTCTCCTTTCTTTTTTGCCCTATCTCATAGGGTTCCCCACATCGCCTTCTCTCTCCCTCTCTCATACATTTTAGCTCCCAAGAGTTGTTCCCTGCTGTTTCTGTTACCGTCTTCTTCTTCTTCGCCATCTTTTTAGCTCTCTTTCGAGGGTTCCTTTGTGCTGAACAACGCAGATTTGACCTCCCGGGGCTTTTTTACCTATTCCCATGTCTAAAGTCTTCAGCTTTACCGGTAAGGTTTTGGTCTGGTCACGTGTTTTGCCTGATTCATTGGTTTACCTGGCTTTGGTGTGATTCTGATTGTTGGCTGGAGATTGGCTTAGATATGAAATTGAACTTTTAGTTATCACTTGCTGGTTTTATTGTGTTTTATATGTTTATCTTATGAGTTAGTTTACTCAAAAGGTTATTATTTGGGTTTTTGTATGACACAGTTTTCCTTTTCTTGGTGGATCTGATGAGAGATTGAATAGATTTATGGTCTAATTTTATAGGGAGATGATTGAGAGTGAATGAGTGAAATAATATAGGCCAAAGGAAATTTTTGTTGGTTTTAGTTATTGATCTTTGGTGGAATTTTGATCTTGGCTTTTGTGATCACTGGGTTCATGGTTCTACTTTGAGTGATTGTTCTTGTATGCATCCGAAATCAGTAATTTTGTTCATGGTTGATTTGGGCTAGTTGTTGACTTTAGATGTGTCGGATTCCATTACAAAAAAAAAAAATTATATTGTTTGTTCCTCAAATTTCTCTCTCAGATTAGATGCTTCTTGTGGTTTTACTGCTGAAACTTATATTGGCTTGTTGATTTTTGATTGATTTGATTTTTCTTTTCAAGATTTTTACCTTGCATGTGTTTGGTTTTTTCAGGAAGTGATGATTTTTTCCCTGGGGGGTCTATTTACCCTAACCCGAAGGAAGCGAATCTCTTCTTGTCTCTTGGCCATAGAGTTGATGTTTACTTTCCTCTACCAAAGAGATCCCGCTTTGGGGTTCCTTTTGATCTCAATAGAGAATGGTTTGAGCAGCAGAAGCCGAAGGCTTCTATTGAATCTTTGCCAGATGAATGCCTTTTTGAGATCCTTAGAAGGTTGCCGGCAGGCCAAGATAGGAGCGTGTGTGCTTCTGTATCCAAGCGCTGGCTTATGCTTCTAAGCAGTATTTGCAAGGATGAAATCTGCAGCAAAGAAAGTACTAGAAATGAAACCGAGGGCAGTGATGATGAGGAATTTGATGATGATGAAGGATACCTCTCTAGAAGCTTGGAGGGAAAGAAGGCAACAGATGTTAGACTTGCCGCCATTGCTGTTGGGACAGCTTCTCGTGGAGGATTAGGGAAGCTTTCAATTCGTGGATGCAATTCAGATCGTGGAGCGACTGATGTAGGTCTCAAGGCAATCGCTAACGGATGCCCTTCTCTTAAGGTTTTCTCTCTTTGGGATGTTGATACTGTTAGGGATGAGGGCCTGATTGAGATTGCTAGTGGTTGTCACCAGTTAGAGAAGCTTGACCTTTGCAAGTGCCCCACAATTTCTGATAAAGCTTTGATTGCAGTTGCGAAGAACTGCCCAAATCTAACTGAGTTATCAATTGAGTCATGCCCCAACATTGGTAATGAAGGTCTACATGCTATTGGAAAGTGCTGTTCCAATCTAAAGTCTCTCTCAATCAAGGATTGCTCAAGAGTTGGTGATCAGGGAATCACTAGCCTCATGTCTTCAACTTCTTTTGTTCTAACTAAGGTAAAGCTTGAATCACTGAATGTTTCTGATCTCTCTCTAGCAGTTATTGGGCATTATGGCTTTGCAGTTACCGATCTTGTCCTGAACTGCCTCCCAAATGTCAGTGAGAAAGGGTTCTGGGTTATGGGTAATGGTCGTGGACTGCAGAAACTGAACTCTCTCACAATTGGATGCTGCCAAGGAGTAACAGATGTTGGGCTTGAAGCTATTGGAAAGGGTTGTCCAAATGTGAAAAACTTCCAGCTTCGCAAGTGTGCATTTCTGTCAGACAATGGGTTGGCATCATTTGCCAAGGCTGCTCCATCAATTGAGAGCCTACAATTGGAGGAATGCCACAGAATTACCCAATTTGGGTTTTTTGGTGTCCTTTTGAACTGTGGTTCAAAATTGAAGGATCTTACTGTAGTAAGCTGTTATGGGATCAAAGATCTGAATTTGCAATTGCCAGCAGTCTCTCCTTGTGCATCAGTTTGGTCTTTAACAATCCGTGACTGCCCTGGATTTGGCAATGCTACCCTTGCTGTGCTTGGAAAACTGTGTCCTCGCCTCCAGCATATTGAATTGTCTGGACTTAAGGGAATTACAGACGCAGGGTTTCTTCCACTGCTTGAGGGCTCTGAGGCTGGTCTAGTTAAAGTTAATCTAAGTGGTGGCATAAATCTGACAGACAGAGCAGTCTTGTCCATGGTCAAGTTGCATGGATCGACTCTTGAAGTGGTTAATCTTGATGGTTGTAAGAAAGTTGGTGATGCTAGCTTAAAGGCTATTGCTGCCAATTGCCTATTGCTCTCTGATCTTGATGTTTCCAAGTGTGCAATCACTGATACTGGGGTTACAGCCCTTGCACGTGGAAAGCAACTCAACCTTGAGATACTTTCATTGTCAGGTTGCGCATTGGTTACAGACAAGAGCATGACCGCATTGAAAAGATTGGGCAATACCCTTGTGGGACTAAATATCAAACGTTGCAATGCAATCAGCAGCCGTTCTGTTGACAAGCTTATGGAACATCTCTGGATGTGTGACATCCTCTCCTGAACATGAAAGCCTCTCACTGCAAATTGGGGAAGCAAGTGCCTCAACCTTTATAAATTAGCTTTTTGTGTTAGTGTTTTTGGGTCCATTTTGCATGGGTCTTGGTTATCTACTACCCGGTTCTCTTTTTCCAGCGCATACAGTCGTTTAACCTTTTATTTTTTTGCAGGTTTCCTTTCCTTTAATTGGAAATCTGTTCCTAAGTTTTTGGCATCCTAATGGCATGCCACTTTTTAAAATGACTGTTTTATCTCTGTGAACATAGTTACCGGGTTCTAGAGTTAGATATCTTTCTTTCTAGTGTTGGCACCTGATGTTTTTAGCTCTGCTTTGTATCAGTTTTGCCACCATGTGTGCTCTTGTTCATGTTTCTTTGCAGCAGTCTGTACTAAAGTATGTCCAGAGTGGTGTTTACCCAATTTTTCACGTATTTGAACTTGTTCTGTACGTGATATTTGGGTCTCAGTTTGTCAAGGGACATTGCTGATGTCGGCTATCTATCCTGGTTACTTTGACAGTTCAGAGTTTTTATGATGCCTTTGTTTTTCAGGGCTTTGGCCATGGCAGCAAATTATACAAGGTCTGCCATGACAATCTTTCCCTTTGGGATTGGTTGTTTTTTTACCACCAAGCCCTACTTTTTAAGGCTTCATTTTTTATGAGCTCGTCATTGTAACTTCTATATTATGTAATGGTACTGATATCTGCCCCTTGTACTCTATGTTATTTTATGAATAAAATGAATAAAAATCTGTAGTCCTTGTTACGATATCTACCCCTTCATTTATGATAGGCTCATGTATATTTTGATTAGTTGATAGCTTCAATTTTCTTACATGAAAGAATATCCCTAAACGTTACCGGCTGAATGTGTGGTCATGGTGTGTAAATTAATAAGGGCAGACTTCAGCCCATGTCTTGGGACCGGGGGAACAGATAATAGCACAACAGTCTATACAAATACAATGGCATGGCATTTCCATTCTCCTAAAGCAATTATTGACGCATCATTTGAAATGACTCCACTGTCTCCACAATCCACATGATTTTTTTTAAGGGTGGTGGGTGGTTTGGGTACACAGGAGTGGGTCCGTATGCCTTGTGATGGATTTTTTTAAAAAAAGAAAATTTTGGTGAGTTGGGTTCCGGTTTATATGTGAGTGGGATTTAAAGTTTGTCAATATAAGTTTAATTCTTAATTAGATGAATTTTTGTTGCCGCCAATTAATTAAACCAATTTTGTTGACAGCTTATGATGGAATTGGTTCTATATTTTTCCTTGTATAAACAAACTATTGAGGTTTAAATTATTTGCATTTTTTATTACTAGACGGATTTTAGAGGGTTATAAAATTGGCTTTCAAACAAGACATGTGGTGACACTAAGGAAAAATTGGCCTTTCCCCGAAGTCTAGATGCACTTGATTATCAAAGGGAAACTTCCTTCATTTGTAGGTTAGTATGGGATGGTTGGTCATTGGTGCCCCTATGAAAAGGCACAGTAGGTTCCGCCTGGAAAGGAAAACAAAACAAGCCCCACTTGGTGTTATGCAAATAATTCCATGCCTATGGTATGGGTAGCAAGTGCAAATAATCTAATTACACAAATTCAGCATACAGATTCTTATTGTTCGTATGATTGCTAATATGTTATGAAAAAAAGTGATAGTTGCAGAACCAGAAACTTTATATTAAGAACCTCATGATAGAATTTCTTTTATTTAGAATTAACTCATTACAGATTTTCACAATTCATTGTATTAAACCCTAGTTTAAAAGCTAATTAATATTGTTTGATATTCTCTTGAAATCTATAAAGTTGAGGTTAATATTACAATTTTATTCAGGTTAGATGCCAATTTTATACTATTTTTATGTAAAATTTATCTTAAATTAGTATTTAATAATTCTTATAATTAAGAAAATTTGCTATCATTGTGTTTAATTGAATAATCACCACTATTTGCAACTTACAAATTGTTTTTTGTGTTTTGATAGGTTGGAGAGGTTTTGGGAGTAAAAAAGAGAAAGTGTTCCATTTTCGCTCAACTCCAAATCATCAATTGTAAAGTTTTTACTACAATTTTGTTCACTATTGGATTAAGCTGAAAATTTAATATCAAATTCACAACATGCTATTCATTTTGAATAGTCAAATCATGTTTTGGAAGTTTGAGTGATGCTTGAGCGCCACTTCTCCTTTTCATTCAGAAAGGCATATAAAAGAGTTTAGGTTAATTTTTAGATCATCTTTGGTTGAGGGAGGAAGGAAGGAAAACTTAATGAGTAGGCACTCTAAACTGTGGAAAGGCTTAAAGATGCTTTTAGGGGTTTTTTTTTTCCTTTTTTTTCTTCATTTCCATTGATCTTTGTTGTTTTTCTTTTATTTTTAAGTAGCTTTTATGAAAATGTATGACTAAACTTTCTTTTTGTTGATTCGGGTGTGGTCCACTCTCTCTAGTCTTGTAATTCAATACTTTGTAAGATTTATATTTTTAATTAAAGTTAGTATTTCATTTCATATACCTAATGCGTATTTCAAATGAAAGGACAATCTGTGTGTGTTTAGGAATTTCAAACGGGTTGAGGAAAAAATACTCGTTAATTTCTTTTTCTAAAAATAGAGTTGAATTTAATGTCTGTTAATACCAAATCTTAATGGAAGGACTTTCGTCAAATAATCAAGGAATCAATATTTAGGAAAAGAACTTAGATCTATTTGTCAAGGGATCAAATTTAATGAAATTGAATCTGCCATTGTTTTAAAAATTGAATGAGTCAAACTATCGGTTCACCGTGGTTAAACCACAGTAGAACCAATATTAGTAAAATAATAATATTTTTAATAAAAATATATTATATTTGAAATAATATTAATAAAATATTTTTATAAAATGAAAATTATCTTATATAAATAATATTAATGAAAATATAATATTACTAAAAACTAAAATTAAAATACTATTTATAGGTTTTTAACCTTCAAACTTATGAATAAAAAGTTAAATATTATCCGAACACAGTGAAAGACCCAAAATAGTACCCCAAATACAACAAAAAGCCCCAAAGCACCTTTTTTAACTGAATCACTCAAAATCGACCGTTCAATCATGTATCGATTCATTGATTTAAGTAAACTGGATTGGTGAGTGGTTCACCATTTTTCTGGTTGAACCGACCGTCCAAACCAATTTTTAAAACACTAGATGCTACAATGACTTGATTAATTGCATAATTATAGAGAGGGGATGGTGAAATCTAATCCTAACGATTTTGTTTATATTTATTTTTATTTTTATGTTTTTATCACAACAACATCCCCCTCTAACAACAACAATATATGCATATTTATAAATATTTTGTATATAATTTTATAATGATTTTACTAAATTGTTATATACAAAATCCTGACAATTCCCTCATTCATGGGCAGAGATCGGGGCGGGGGTAACCTACCCATGCCATGGTCACCCATAAAAAATTAAAACTTATTAATATACTTAGGTTTATCAATAAAATAATTTGTAATTTTTCAGATACGTGTTTAACTCAAGATTATTGGTCCCCATAAATTTAATATCTTTATTAATTTTTTTTATCTATCAATTAGAGATTAGATGCGATTATGAGTGATATGGTGGTTACTCAATAGATTCTTATATTATACCTCTAGTAACTCCTTAATTTCAAAACCTTTTATTATTAATATATAATTTTATTAATAAAACATTTTGAATTTCTTATTTATTTTACACTAGTTACAAACAGAATGCAAAATGTGTTGTAATTTTAGTTGTGTTATTTCTCAATTTATTGATTTCTTTTAGTTTTCTTCTCACATTATATTTGATGTAATGTATTGTGATTTTTAATATAGAAAAATATTTAATGATTTTGAACTCCTTTTCGAAGGATAATATTCAGGAAAAACTTTGAATATTCTTTAATGATTTTTGATAAAAAAAAATTCTTTAATAAATTGAAACTTTATTGAAAATTATGAAGGTAGAAATATTTATACCATTAAATATTATATCTTTAACATAAAAACTTTGAACTTTTAATCTATTAACCATTACCCTAATAAGGCGAATGGCTAGCAAAATTGATTTTAAGATTATTATTTACAAGCTAAGATCAACAACACAAAATACAATGAGGAAGTTGGAATCACATTCTTAAAATACAGTGCATCACATTATGCAAAACAATCCGGAATGCCGGGCTTATCAATTATCATCAATGGCATGCTTCTACTCCTGGTAAAAAAAAAAACCGTTGATTAAGAAAAGGGTTAAGAGTTACACCATTCAATCAGAAGTTACAATCTTGGTCAAAGCATATTGTCCCTAATAAGAAACATGGCAGTACTAAAAGTGAAGAGAATTTGGAATTGATGGAATGAAAAATGTGTTACAATTGGAGCTTATCTTTTTATATACCAAAAAAAATGTAATTAACAACTAATATCATATCTGCTATTCATCTAACAAAAAAGGTTCGCATGTGGTTATAGGGTAGAATGGGAAGCTGAAATGTCATCCATTAAGATTAGTTATAACAGTATTCAATGCATATCAAAGCAAAGCTTTAAGACAATCATATGGCTCATCAGAAGGGTGTCCACAACACAAACAGCATGTTTCAAAATCTGATTTAACCACCTATGGCAAACTTCCTCAAAATTTCCACCACATATTAACTGAACAGACAAAATGCGGCATACTAAAATAACATCAACTAGAACAACCTGGAGAATAGTTACATACATTGATGCGAAGAGTTGAATCATAGGACAAAACCAGCAAGCTTTGGGAGTAAACACAAGAAACTGCTTGGCAAAATGACATCACAAACCACAAAGCAAATCTGCATGACTTCAATTTTAAATAATCCCAGTCATTTACTTCTATAATATTTGCGAGATGAATTGATTGATCTGAGAGTTAATATCCGGTTCTGTTCCTGCTGTCAGTGCTCTGCTGCTATAGGCTCTTGTATGAAGGTGAGCTCTTCAATGACTAAATCACCATTCACAGGAGACTTTGCTTCACCTGGCTCTACATTCAGAGGCAGAGTTTTACTCACCTCGTCAGATAGGAAATCATTCTCTTCGGTAGCCGATGTCATCTCAACTTTCTCTTCAACTGTTGCATTGGATAAGGTGGTGACTTCAGTTGTTACACTTGATACAGAGGTTTTGTCATCATTTACTGCCTTAGATGAAGTTTGTGCAGCTGCTGAATTGGATGAACTGATCTTCTCAGAAGTCAGCCGAGGAGGAAGAGACCTTCGTTGTGGCTTCTTTTGAAGAACAGGAGTAGTTGCTTTAGCGGGGTTACTCTGAGACACCTTTTCATCCAGACTTAAACGACCTTGTCGAGCACTACTGTTAGTGGTTCCATCAGGTTCCGAATATGTTGAACTCTTCCTACGACCAAGTTTGGGAGACTTTGGTCTTGTAGTTGGCATCTACATTAGTAAGTCAGAAAACTCAAGAAATTGTACTTCCAAATGACAGACCAAGTCTATCTGCTCAATGAGGGAGATAAAAAATAGAGATCAAAACTATCTGCTCAATGAATTGTTCAAATTAAGACCACAAGAGTTCAGTTCACAAGTGAAAGAAACTGGATTTTAGTATCACTTTAGAGAGATTTTTGAAGGTCAACAAATTAATGATATAATTATAAGAATTAAGTTTTAAAAACTTGTCGAGTCTAAGGTAAAATCAGTTTAGATTTAGATGATTGACAGGACTAAAACACATGAGAAGAACCCAACCCAAAAAATAGTCCATTAGGACCTGTTTTCAGGTGACAACCACTGTCTTCTACGGCAGTGACTGCTTTCAGGCGACCAGCTTATTTTTCAACCTGATCCCAACCTCAACCCACTTCAACCCCTGTTTTTCTTATTATGAACAATTAGACATGTGTTTATGAATGTTTTTAATTATGAATTATGCATTTGGATGTGTTAAGTTTTTTTTCAAAAAAATTCAACATATACAATACATGTGTAGATAATGTAATTTGAATTCTAGTAACTATACTGCTATAGGATAAAATATCTGCCACGATGCAATCTGCGACTCCACGATCTGCAAGTTAAATTTCAGTCTAGTTTTGTGGTTGACTGCAATGTGCCACGATTCGGGATTGACTACTATGATGCACACACACATATAAACTTACTTTTTTTAACTCCGTCCTAGGAGGAGTAGGCTCCTGGTAGAAGCTTGGCATTGGAGATGCTTTAAATCCTAGACTTTTTCTAAGCTTCTTAATCTCAGCTTCTTGAGTCTCCTATAAAAAATAAGTGAAAAGTTGGTGTGATTAAGAGGCAATATCTGCAAGTTAAACTTCAGTCTAGATGTCAAACATTATCCATCACCTTGGTTTTTGCTTGCAGATTACTCTGCTCTACTTCCTTTGCATGAATCTTTTCCTCAAGCTTAGAATAGAACTGACCACCAAAAAATCATTTTTCTTTTTAACTACCAGCTTATACAAAAGAAACCCTCATGTAAAACAAAATGCAGAAGTAATAATTATTTACCTCTTTTCTTCTTGCAGCTCGCTCATCACACTTGAAACTGAATCCATAATTTGGGAGTGTCCCCATCCTGCGAGGTTTGCCATCTTCTGCTGTAGGGCTTACACATGGATTAAGGATAAATGATAATCATGCACCATGTCGTTCACTCTCAACAGCTAACACAAACTTATAATATGAATATGAAGAAACCCACATATGGAAACCCAAATTAGTTGTTAGGTTTCTTGCACTAGCAAGAAATAGAAACGGCTTTATTCGTCCCTAAATTTTATTGATTTCAAAAAAGAGTTATACAAAGGAGTCTACTCTCACTCGGATAAACTAGTCAAACTACACAATAATCTCTCCTCTCTCTGTTGAAAAACAGAGAGCCTATTTATAAGAGGCTAAGAAATAGCAAACGGAATTCTAACCAACCTAACACACTTCTAACAGAATCCTAACCAACCTAACAATACTAGATTTAACTCATATTTGTACCCTTACTTCTATAATACACTTTTAAACTCTTTGGGGGGTCTAACAATACCTTCCCCCTCATAAAACAACCTTGTCCTCAAGGTTAAAATATGGAAACTTAGCTTGGATAGTTGCAGAATCTTCCCGTGTTGCATCTTTCGGAGGTTTCCCTTGCCAGCGAATAAGGACTTGAGACCTGCTAATCCCATTCTCAGGGATGGTTCTACTGTCAACCACCCTGATAGGTATATATGGTTCCTGATTGGTAGCTGTGTTTCCACCGTTTGGCTGTCTACTGCCTTTGAGCTTCATGGTTTGAGGAGTTGTTAATCCTCATGCTGAACAGAGAGACGAGTCTAACCAGTAGTAATCTGGTTGAACGGTGTCCTCTTCCTCTCCATACACGATTTCAGGGATGACATTATCATCTTCTGCCCACAGTGGAAGCATCGATTTTCTTCCCTACGTTTGATGTATTCCTGGTATGGTAAGCTTCTTGTACCGCGATTTCGGTTAGGACCTGTAGAAGGCACGCTGGACCGGTTTTCACCTTGGAACTTTGGATTATTGTTGCTGGTAGACATCTGTTTAATGGGAGCTTCTATCCGAGAAACTATCCCTGGATTCCCTTGACCCCTATATCCTGTTGTGAGGTTACGTTCTAGTGTTTTCCTAAATTATGGACCCTCTTTCATGGTTTCTTCTATATCCCACACGATTCCATGACGCGATTTAGCTCTCTAGGATCATGGGGTCGGACTAATCCTCTAATGTCCGCACGTAGCCCAGCCAAATATATCCCAAGACTTGCTCCTCCGAACTGTTTTTCGTTTGAGCAATTAAAAGCTCGATTCTTGGACATAATCTTCCACTGTTCCTGCTTGTCTCGGAGCTGCCAACCTTTCATTTTCATACACAGAACCATGGCCATTCTCCCCAATGGCAAGCGTTTCCCTCCATTCTGATGAAGGCTACACGCAGTTTCTCTTGGTGCACATCAAAAAACTTTTCTGCCCGAATGATTTATACCACTTTCTTAAACCAAGAATGATTTATACCGTCTTCCTCGTCCTCTTCGTTGTCACTGGAACCAGTTTTAATGGTGCTGGAACTGCCTACATCATCTTGGGGTTGTTTCTTGGCAAGACATTCCATGATAATACCCCTGATTTGATTTAAATTAGGCATATTTTCTTGGATGTAGGCGACATCTTTCTGGAATTCCACCGGCTTGATTCCCTGATCTTTGATCGTTTTCTCAGCTTGTAGCAAGCTGATTTCATCGCAGCAGGAACAAGAAACGGCAGGTCGGAACCATTGTTAGGTTTCTTGCACTAGCAAGAAATAGAAACAACTTTATTCGTCCCTAAATTTTATTGATTTCAGAAAAAAGAGTTACACAAAGGAGTCTACTCCTCTTACACTGGGATAAAACCAGTCAAACTACACAATAGTCTCTCCTCTCTCTGCTGAAAAACAGAGAGCCTATTTATAAGAGGCTGGTTAACAAACTAACCACAGAATCCTAACCAACCTAACAATACTAGATTAAGGATACGAAGAAGATTCTTCTTCTCCTTGAAAATTATCATGGGTTCCTGTTTTCAATAGTTGTGGTCTGGCCTTCTCCCTGTATCCAATAAATTACACAGTCACAAATAAGATAAGTGAGAAGATGATTCTTTATACCATGTTCTTTCTTCAACTAATAATACATGATGAAACATTCAATCAAAAAAGGAAAGCATTACATACATTGGAGCTTCAGAAGGTGCTGCATTAGACTTTCCTGGGCGCTGAAAAAGTGTAAATGTAAAAACTATCAGGGAATACCAAAATTATAATTTTTATAATCCAAAACCAAGAAGCACAACTATCTGCTCCCTATAAAAACTTTCATAAGCAATCAAAGATAACAATTAACAAAGTTTACCTTTGACAATTGAGTCTGCTTGTCACTGAATGATCTGTTTTTAGTAGGATGTCTTGAGTGAGAGTCTAGAGCAGTAGTACCATTTGTAACAGCAGATGTTGCCTCTTGATCTTTTCCATCTTTGCTCTTTTTCACTGAACTAGTATGAACACTGTTGAGGGTTGGTGTCTTTGCATTCTTATTCTTGACAGGACCCTTCTGTAATTTTAATTGCTTTGGTTGATCTATGATTTCCACTTCCTCTTTCTAGAATTCAGAAAATATATGAGATATTCAATTCAAATAATATTAATATATAATAATTAAACCAATTCAAGGTAAAAAACTTCTCTAACCTTAGAAATGACGACATTGTTCCCATCTACTTTGTCAATTGATCCTTCTTTGGTTTCTGCCTTGGATGAGTTATCAGTTGCAGAACTATCCGATTGGCTCAAATTATCAAAATTTCCATTCGGACTCGCAGTCTCTGTTGTTTCAGTAAAACTGGGGTCTACATTAGAAACAACACCAACCTTACCAGAATTAGACAGCTCTTCATGAATGCCATTTTGGTGGACTGCTTCAAGTCCATCAGCCGGAAAAAGGTAGCTTGGATCCATGTTCACCCAAAGCTAGAGTTGCATAGAACCAACGAACAGCAACTTAGAGATAATTTAAGGAGAGAAGGAAAAAAAAATTGTATTCTTACACAACAAGTTTTACCATTCATTAGAGTTTAAATGAAAATTTCATCTTTTGCCCCCGTAAGAATGACTTGGTAAAGTACCCAGACAATCCTCATAAATTTTTCTTTACTAAATCCAAAGAACCAGAAGAGATTTACTATACTGTCTCAGAAAGCCAACATAATCAGCCTTTGTATCTAATGGTATCTCACCCACATGAAAAAAAGAAAAAAATATGATTAACATGGGAACACAACAAACCTTAAGTGGTGTCATGACTCGTGAGTACTAGCCGGTCAAAATGGTGTAAGCAACATAACACAACATAAAATACAACATAGTTATGAACTCACTGTCATGACCATTAATAAAAATAGAGCATCACGGGTAGATTCAAAAAATAAAAGAGATGCATCTAATCTCTATTGGTTGCCAAGTGCATGAAGACAAATTGGGAAGAGAGGCTAAATTGACTAGTTTGTGCAGCATTTTCTCAGGCCCTAGCAACTAAATGAAAAAACAAAAATGGCTATGAACTAACATCACCAAAGTAAGATAAGTGCGAGTGAACAAATCAAATCATTGCATAGTAAAACAACCAAGATCAGCATTTCTTTTCATAGTGCTCCGATTCTCAGACCTCCATTTCCAAAAACAAAACTTTCACCCACGAAATGTCCCAATGAGGAACAAAGTTCCAATTTTGCGGCCGAATACAAATCAGCAGCAACAACTACACTAAGTACAGGATTTGACAGACATAAAAATGAGATTTTGTTGGGTACCCAGAAATTGATGTTACCTGGGAGTGTCAAAAACCGAACAGCATCATGGGTTGTCAATAGATCTGAGGAATGGAGGATCCGAACCCAACCAACAAGATCCAAAAGATTCAAACTGTCGTGGTAGTAGATGTTTGCTGTTGCTGAATGCTGATGCTTTATCTTTTTTTTATTGGGATTTAATAGTTTGTTAAAAATAAATAAAAATGATTTGGAAAAAGAGAGAAGGTGGAGAGTGAGAACAACGGTTTTGTTTTGAAATCCAAATGTAAATGTGGTATTTCAATTTCCAGGTCAGTTCATGTCGTTTTCTATGCGGTACTCACTGTATACTCTACGGTTACAGTAAGTTATACGGTTATGGGCCAAACCAAACCACGTTGGTTAGCGTAGGTAACTAAACGCACAAACACGTTACCGTAAAAAAAATCATATAATTAATATTAATTTTTAAATTTTTATAAGTTACATTAAATCCTGTTATACAATGAGAATTTATTAATTCAAAAAAATTATGATAAAATTAAAAATTTAATCATGGTTGAGTGGATAATAATAAAAATTAATCTGATCAGAAATTAAATTGTGATTAATGATCTTCATAAAAAATTTAATAGGGATTAGCTCAACTAATTAGATATATTGATGTAGTCTAGTTTTAATAATAATAAAAAATATTTACCGCTTCCAAAATTGTGCGGTTTCAAATTTCAATCGTGTATCTCATTAACAATTAGGATTAGGATGAGGATTTAGTCTCTCAAAGTGTCCACTATGCCCTTTTTATTCCCGATTATGATTAATGTAATTTTACCATGATAACAAATATATACATACCATACCGTCATGCGTCATAAACGAGTTTGAATCAAATTAAACTCAATCTTACGTTTAGATTAGGTTCGACGAAGTCTTTTAAGTTTTTTTTATTATTATTAAAAAAGCTTCATAGTATTTTTTAAGTTTATTCGTTTTCATTAACCTAATTAATAGAATATGTAGCAGTGACATACAAATGGAATTCATTGTGAAAAATAAGAATAATAAGCATGATTTTTTTTAATAGAAAGTTTACATGTTCTTGTTTTTTATTGTGTACACTAATAAAGATATTAAACTATATAAAAGATATTAAATTGAATAATAAATATCAAATTATATATAAGATATAATTTTTTTTAAAAACATGATATAAGATATCAACTTTGATAAAATAGAGAGTAATACATGTTAGTATTTTAAACATAAATCAATCTTACCCTTAATTAGATCTGAATGGTCACAATTAATTGTTATCATTTTTTCACTATATCACTTTCTTCTTATTGTTAGTCTAGGTGGCCTCCTATAACTTGAGAGGGGGGTGAATTGAGTAGTTAGGAACTTTTTTCACTAATAAATTTCTCCTCTAAAAACTCAATATGCAATGATATATGATTTGAATAATAATGCTTAAAACATAAAGAGTTTAAAGGTTAGAGAAGTGCAAACAGAGATTTATACTGGTTCGGCCAACCACTGCCTACGTCCAGTCTTCTCAAGACACCCTTGAGGAAATTCACTATAATCAAATCCCTTGATTACACCACAATGGGGACTCACACCCCGATCACAAATGCCTTGAATGCTACACCACACCCAAGCACATCACCCTTGGATGCTTCACCACATCCAAGAACATCACCCTTGGATGCTACACCACATCCAAGAAGAACCCCCTCAGAGATACACCACTCTGAGTATCAATCTCACTTTAGAGATAAAGAACTTTACAAGAAAACTCTCTTCAAGAGTATGATGAACAAATTGAGGAACAAGAAAGAGTAATAACTCTATTAAGAGAATATGGTCATTATTGCTCTTAAGAAAAGATTGGAAGTATTTGGTCTTGGTGTTGGTGTGTTTTTGCAAATGATGGGCATCCCTATTTATAGGAGTAGAAATGCCTTCAAGAGGTGTGAAATTATTGATTAAAATAATTGGAAAGGTACCTCTTGGATAAAATAATATTTTGTGAAAAGTTATAATGTTTCAACAATGTTTCATGCTTTCTGATCACGTTGTAGTCGATTACATAAAAGAGGTAATCGATTACTGCCTTTTAAAATCTGTTTTAAAACATAACGTTCATATTGTAATCGATTACTTAAACATGGTAATCGATTACATTGTTGAGGTAATCGATTACACTAATGAGGTAATCGATTACATTCCATCAGAATGTATGAAATTTTAAAACCTTTTTATATTAATGGCCGTACTTTCTTTTTATAGAGTCTTACTTTAATTATGTCTTGGTCTTGGATCTTCATTCTTGATCTCTGGCATTGGCCTTGTCATTATCAAAATCCTTCATGGTCTTCATTCTCCCCTTTTTTGATGATGACAATATTTCATTGATTTCATGACTCTTTTTATGCTTGACATGGTATACTAAATCTTCAAGTCTTGCGTCCATGTTGTTAATCATGTCTTGCATATATGTTGTTGATATCAAAACCTTAGTTCTTCACTTATTAGATACTCTCTCTCTCTCTCTCTCTCTATATATATATATATATATAATTTGTGGTTAAAGTTCATGATGGTCTTTAATCGTCATAAATTTTTCAAACAAACTTTTATCAATAAATGGTTTCAACAATCACAACTTAACCAAAAAAAAATAGAACCAAAATAAAAAAGTGGGCTTAAGGGCATGGTGGGGCTAAAGTCTGTTTAAGCCGGCCCTGATACGTGTTAGGCCAAAAAAGGAAAACAAGTCAAAAGCCTTAGGTCGTGTTTAGTTCGCAAGTTTTTTAAGAAAAATGGAAAATTATTCTTGAAAAAGTTAGAAAAATAGAAAATGTGATTGTTTGCAAAATATTCAAAGAAAACTTATAGAAAACTGAAAACCAGGCTTCCTATTTTAAAAAAAATAGTAAAGTCTTTAAATAAGTTTTTTTTCAATAAAATACATAAATTCTATTCGCATTTATTGGAATCCAATGTTAACTCATCAAAGTAGACATCAAGTTGGTTTCCCAATTTTTGTGTATATTTGGGTCCTGTGTAGGGCCAATTCCTATAAAACCAAGTACTTGTTAATGTCAACAATATAAATAAAATTGAACAATGAAACAAAAAGTTACAATAAACTTACATAAAATAAATAAGTTATAGAGTTAGATGAGGAGGACTTGGAATTCGATTTGGATCCCTTAGGAACTAAATTAACTTTTTCACTTCATGACAAAGATTCTCCTTTCTTGCGGTATTGTTCAAACAACTTGGACAAATTATTCTTGACTTCACGTAGTTTTCTATCACGGCTAAAATGATCCATTTTCATGTAATAATAACCCAAAGTCTCAAGTTTTATTCTTGGATCAAGAATTGCATCAAGAGCAAGCACACCACTATACTCATCCCAATATTTCTCAAACTTCAACATCATCCTCTCACTAATCTTTTCAACAACTTTATCATCATCTCTCAAACTTTTAATCAAGACACATCAAATCTTCCAAGCTTGCAAGAAATACAAGTTGGTCATAAGATAAGATGTCCTAGAAAACAATTTTAGTTATTTTATAAAAAAAAACAACAAAAACCCACACATCTTTTCAACTCCTTTTCACTTGTGAAGAGAAGAACAAAACTTGTAATTATCATCATAAAAGTGAAGATTTGCATAGACACATTAATATTTAAAAGCAAACTCAAGCATCAAATAAGTAACGTTCCATCTTGTGGTCGTATCCATGCACAAGTCAGCTGAACTGTCAACACATTCCTTAATTTTTTTTTCATCCTACCTTTAAAAGCCCCCGCATGTTTTATGCCTTCTCTAATTAAATGCAAAGCATCATTAGTTACCTTCAATCCCTCTTGGACAATCAAGTTTAAAATATAAGTAGAACAACGCACATGAAAAAACTGGCCACCACACTACTTTTGAAAATTTAACTAATTTTTCAAATTATCTATCATGAAATCATTAAAGGATACATTGTCCAATGTGAAAGAAAAAACTTCTTTCCCCAATCAATCAAAAACTCAAGTATGTTCTTAGACAACTTGATTCCAATGGGGGGCATATGACCAAAATTAATTATTTTAATGTTTAACCTCCAACCAGAGTTAACATAATATACAGTCAAAGTTATATAATCCTCAATAGTACAAACAATCTATAAATAAAAGGTAAAAAATATCCCACCAACACATCTCTCAAGCTTAAACTTAAGTTTCCCCTTCTCTCTTAGACATATATTTTTTAACGCATCAGCCTTTGTAGCATTACAAGAAATCATTTGTAAATCAGGATTCAAGTACTTTAGCCAACTACTAACCTTATTAAATTGAACAAATTTAAAAGACAAATCATGTGAAATAATAGCAGCATCAAACATTTCACATGCAACCAATTGATCTATCTTTCTAGCTTTTAATTTCCTTTGAGCATCAACTATAATTTGACCAACATCCTCAAATTTGATTTTTGTGCATTTAACTTGAGCACCAATTTTAAATTTATGTGTGCAACCATTACATTTTGATCATAGTGAAATATTTCCAAACATCCTAGTGCAAGTCTTAGTCCTCTTAGCATTACCATTAACACCCGATGAAACATTACTAGACTCCATTCTATTTTTGCATACACAAAAAAAAATTGAAAACTAATTAGAGACGGTGAACATAAACACAGTCTTCTAAATAAAAACAAAAACAAAAACATGAACAAACACAAATATTGAGGTTGGTTACCTAAACATAGACATGAACAAACACTACCTTTTTAACTATCCACTTAAATAAAAATACGAACAAACACAAATTAATTAGAGACGGTGAACATAAGTCATAAACAACCATCTTAACCAAAAACATGAACAAACACAAATTAATTAGAGACAATAAACTTAAGTCATAAACATAGCCCTCCCAAACAAAAACATGAACAAACACAAAGTAATTAAAGGCACTGAACATAAACACAACCCTTTTAATTAAGGGCACTTAATGATTTTCAACAAATAAACATAAAAAAATCAACAATTAAACAGGACAATTTTCAACAAATAAATAAGATGATTTTCAACAAAGAAACATCAATAAATAATTATTAAGTAACACAACCTCTAGGGTTTAAGGATCCATGAGAAAAAAATAAAAAAAATCCACATCTAAGCATATGTAGTTATGCACGACGGTTGGATTCATGGAGGGGGGACGATGTTGCCATGAGGATCGACAAGAAGGATGAGGTGCGAGTCGCCAATAAGGATGCATGCGCATGATGAGGAACGAAGCCCCCTGAATGTTGCCGATAAGGGACGCCACATGTAATGGATCTTCTTTTTTTGGGACGACACTGATCTTGAACAAGGGGAAAAGGATTTGGGGGGGGGGGAAAGGTAATGTTTTAATTAGTTTAGAGTTTGGAAGGGAAACTAAAAGTGAAAGCTTTAGAAAATAAAGGAAACTAAATTATCATTCCTTTAAATTTGAGGGCGCACGCGCATCACTTAAAATGGTAAGGTTATAACATTTTTTAGTTATTTTTGTTTATATACAAGGCCTGTGGGCTAGCCTTCTTAAAACCCATTTTATGGGCTAAAATGGGAAAACAGTTTTCAATTCCTAACCCTGTCTGCCTTTTTTTGTTGGACAAAACGAGCTAGCCCATGGGACAGGCCTAAATTGTCATCCCCAACATCAAATACAGTAACAAAAATTAGGTAGAACAACAGGAATCAAAATAAATAAATAACCTAGCTAAAACATAATTGAAAAAATAAAAAAATGAATATTAATATAAAATGACACACCAAACTTCAAGCCAAGAAAATAAAAATCTAAAAATAAAAAAAAAACGTTAAAAAATAAGATGAAACCATGAACTCATACATCGTTTTCAATTTCGAGGTCGAGCAAAGCGTAGAGAGAAGCCACAGGTGAATTAAGTCTTAAAAATCGAGCATTGCAAGCGTTCCTCTAACTTACGAATCCTATTGGGTGAGTGACCTTATAGTGGGCACAATGGAGATAAAGCAATGATTATGACTGCAAATCAAGTGTGAAACAAACATAGTGGTTGATTGGATGAGGTTGCTGGTTTAACAACGTCGGAGACGATGGTGCATAAGAAAGGAAAATATGGTTCAACATGTCGATCAAAGTAGAAGAAGGCTCATGGAGTACAACGAGAAAGAGGTTTATGGAAAAAGAAGACAAGGCGTGAGTGGAAGGTGGAGGTCATGGTGTAAAGGAAGAGAATGCGAGTGGAAGGCTTAGGGTTTCAAGGAGGTGAGTAAGTTTAATGAGAGAGATTGGAGAAGAATAGTCATTTTTTAGTCCTATTTGACAAAATAATCTAGGTGCCAATCATTTATTTGTTGCCACAATCATATAAGCACCAAATCATCAATGTTAAGTGTCATGTAGACAAGTTTCGTTATTTGGGTTGCAAATTTGACACAACAAACCTAGTTGAATTAACTTTTAAAACTTTAGGGATTTATTTGAATAAAAAATAAAACAAAAAAGGTTAAAGCATCTAGTCGAAACTAACTTCAAATATAAAAAACTAGAGGTCTAATTTTGTCCACTTATTTGGAATAACAAAGTTTAATTAAACAAATTATTTAAAAAATTATGACTTAGTTGTATTATATATATATATATATATATACTTTAATTTTAGGAATGACTTTTAAGTTGGAACTTCGATTACAAAAATACATCGCTAAGCACATTATCTAGGGTTAATATTAGTAATGGGGTAGTATTAGGAGATATTTATGTTTTTGGGGTTGTTTGGGTGGATATTACACGGTCTGGGGCAGTCTCGGTGTCGGCATTAGTAATACTGACACAAGTGTCGGCAACTCTGCACACGACACAACGGGGAAGGGGCACCTGGCACAGTTCTGCAAAAGTAAGGTGTGTCATAGAGAAAGATAACGACAAAACTAAAGTTGTGTCGGAAATGGTTGGGACGACACAGCGCCATTGGTCTTGCTGGGCGGTCGGCTGACAGCCTCTGTGTGTCGTGTATAAATCCGATGACACAGGCTCGTTTTCCCTCCATCCCCACCACTTCACCCCACGTAGTGCCATCTCTTTCTCTATAAAAAATTACTGAAGAGGAAGGTGGAGTTTTTAAGTGCAGTGGCGTTTTGCACAGTGGTCCCCTTGGAAGCTTGTATTTGGTGAAAGGTGTGTCGTAAATAATATGTTGGCATAGTTTAGGGCTGTTGTTTTGCTCAAAAATTTTATTAATTGTAAACATTAGTATAAATTGTTATTTTTACTTTGTTTTTGTTGCATATATGTATATGATTGTTTTGTAGTTAAGAATACGCATTATGAAATAATATGTTTGAAAATATAAAACTATATTTAGAATGCAAAAGTATAAAATAATATATTTAAAAAGTAAAATGCATAAATATAAAATTCATAAATAAAGTCTATTATATATTTAATATTTGTTAAGTTATTTTTTAGGGTAATAAATGATGATATATTATGTTTAACTATTTTCAGAATTTGAAAATAATTTTTTCCAGAAAAATAAAATTCATAAAATGAAATTAAAAAAAATTTGTTATAAAATGGTATATATGTTAAGTTATTATTAGATAAAATTAAAGATGATATAATATATTACCATTTTCAGAATTTGAAAATTGATAATTATATATTTAAAAATATTATTTGGAAAAAAATTTTGAAAATATTTTATTTTGGAAAAAAAATTCAAAAATATTTTATTTCAGAAAAAAAAATTCAAAAATATTTTATTTCATATGTTCTATATGTGTTAAGTTATTTTTACAAGTATATCATTGATTGTATAAAATATATAAGAATTTTCAAAAATAGAAAATTGGCAATTAGAAATTAGAAATTAGAAATTAAAAATCAGAAAATAAAAGTTAAAAAAATTAATGTTACAAATTATAATTTTGTAAATATAATTTTTAAAGTTTTTGTTTAATTATATAATATACATAAGAATTTCCATAATTTTAAATTTTACAATTATATATTTTAGAAAATATTCCAAATTTTAAATTATATTATTATATATGCAGAAATTAATATTAAGAAAAAAAATAATTTATTTCATATGTTTTATGTTTGTCAAGTTATTTTTAAAATAATATCATTCATTATTTTTTATATATAAGATTTTTCAGAGCATAATAAGGTAATTAGAAATTTAAAATTAAAAATCAGAAAAAAAACTCCAAAATAATTAATGTAAGAAATTCTAATTTTGTTAACTTATTTTTCAAATAAATCGTTTGATTATATAATATACATAAGAATTGCCAAAATTATAAAGTTAACAATTATATATTTAATAGTAATATTAAGTATATAAAATACATATATATTTTATGTTATAAATTCATTCTGCACAATATATATTTTTTCAAAACTTCATTGATTGTATAATATGTATAACAAATTTTTGAAGTAGAGAATTTATAATTATATAATTAAAAAAAACTGTTACTTAAATTAAATTCAACAATAGATTAATTCATATGTTTTATGTTTTGTAAGTTATTTATTTAAAATAATCATTGATTTTATAATATAAATTGCAATTTTCAATGCAGTATGGCTGAGCAGAAGAAGATCAATCCTGGGCCGTTAAACCCACAACTATTAACATTACAAGAGAAGTATGTATCCACACATGTTTGGAATGGAAAACCAGACCGGGTACTACGAATTAGAAAAGCACTCTGCCTCAGAAGTGATCAAATACCAGAGGAAATCATACCATATTTATGAAGAGCTGGTTTTTATCACTTTGCGAAGGTTGCTTATTTACCGGTGTCTGTCGAGTTCATCACTGCAATGGTTGAAAGATGGAGACCAGAGACACACACATTTCATCTACCTGTTGGAGAATGCACCATCACATTGCAGGACATTGCTATTCTTTTGGGACTCAACATTGATGGGATCGCAGTTGTGGCGATAGCAGGTTCACGAGATTGGTAACAATATGTAGAAGCACAGCTAGGGAGACGGCCCCCTCGCAGTGCACTTCATGGTCAAAGTCTTAAGATGTCCTGGTTGTAGGAGAATTTTGGTGACATTACAGAGCATAATCAGGATGAGGTTGGCATAGAAAGATTCGCCAGGGCCTATATTTTACGATTGATTGGTGGGAGTATTTTTTCAGACCAGTCGTCTAGTAGGGTCCCTCTTAGGTACCTTCAAATGCTGGAGAATTTTGATCTTTGTGGTGGTTATGCGTGGGGCGCATCTGCGCTCGGATACCTTTACCGACAGCTATGTACCGCCACTGATTATGCTCAAAAAGATATGTGTGGCTTGACAATGATGGTTCAGGTGTGGGGCTAGGAGCGTATGCGACATCTAGCTCCAGCAGCACCTGGGGTAAGGGATGCTGACAGCCCTTTCGGAGGCAGGTGGATCCACCTAATGGGAAATAGGTATACACAGTATGATTTGCGGCATTTCAGGACACAGTTGGACTGGTTGAGTAAGGATCAGGTATAATAGCATTAACTTTTGATATTTACAAATATTGGATACATTAAACTGTAATATTTACAATTATTGGAAGCATCCTTGATGAGTTAATTGGTTTTTGTTTTGTAGTTTATATGGGAGCCATACGCTGGGTCGGCGACTGATGGTCTGCCAGAGATTTGTCTGCGGGGTCGGGGGGCTTGGCGAGCAGTTGTTCCATCACTCTGTTTCCAGATTGCAGAGTGGCATCAGCCTGACAGGGTAATGCGACAATTTGGGATGGAGCAACATATACCGACCGCACCATCCCAACCCGAAGACTTACACGCTATCACGCTGAAGGGCAAATCAGATGAGAACTGGCCCACAGTTATGGAACCTCTGTTACATTTATGGAATGGGAGACAAGGACATATATGTTTTGGTCAGCCACTGTTTGGAGAGATGTCGGCGAACCATGAATACTTTAGATGATACAAAATGCGGACTCGTTGAGACGCCCCAAACCCCCAAGAAGAAATAGGGGAAAATTTTTCGCGTCTTTGAAAATAATAATAATAAATTAAATAATTTAAGTGGTGAATTATTTTTTTCACCAAACTCCTGGATCTAAAAAGAACCACTCCCATATATGAAGATATGAGAGGGTGAAACTAAATGTAAATTTTTCAATCAAAATCAGCGGAAGAATTGTCCAATTTGACTTAATCATTGGCTAATTGATTTTTAAGAGGAGGAGTTTCATAAAAATGTGAAATACATTTATATAATCTCAAGAGCCAAAACGCTACTCCTCAATACTTTTAAAATAATATTTAAGGAAGAAAGAATGCATAACATTTTACAATTTATCTTAAAATAACAAAATGAGAATCAGGAGCATACTCGTTCAGGCGCGACTCAAGTCGCTTGAGCGAGCCAGCGTGCACACGCTTGAGCGAACGCTGAGTGGCTTTGAGCGAGAGAGAGAAATAAGTATCAGGGCTCACCTCGCTTGAGCGAGCCCTGCCTCGCTTGAGCGAGACACGAATGAATGCTTGAGCGAAGGAGGCGAGACACTTGAGCGAAGAAGGAAAGGAGCAACAGGGGTCGATCTCGCTTGAGCGGCCCAAGTCTCGTTTGAGCGAGATTGGTCCAGAAACGTTGAGGACTCTCTGGTCAATTTTCGCTTGGGTGAGGCACCACTCGCCTGGGCGAAAATCCTCCAGAATCAACTCTCCTTCTCCCTCGCTTGAGCGCTGCCCTTAACGCCTGGGCGAAAATTGTCCAGAATCAAAACACTGATTCTGTGGCAATCTCGCTTGGGCAAATTGCTCGTCCGCTTGAGCGAATTTGGGGCAGAAACGAATCCCCTGTTCCACAACAATCTCGCTCGGGCGAGATTGCTACTCGCTTGAGCGAGTTCTGCAGAAACTCAGCAGAAAACGAAAATTCAATTGAACAACACACATACAACATTAATTCCTTCTAATTTGGCCTCACATAAGACCCTATCTCATTTCATTGTGCATGTACCAACTCATACCATAATATAATCTAAAACTACATAATCCTTTCATTGAATCAAATACCACCAACATCATCATGCTAATATGGATTCCATACATATAATTTAAATTCATCATCAAATCACATGCATTCCCTACATACATCTATCTTCCACATCATTCCACAAGCTCCAGAATATAGCATGAAAACACATCATCCATTCATTTAACAAAGTCAAGTTTTCAGATTCATTCTTTACATATTTTGGGTCATGAATGAAAATTGTCATTACCCAAACATGTCCAATTTTCTTCCATGACCTCCAGAATTATCAACATTACAAAATTGAGTATATAAATCTCATATACTCTACAAAACAGATTTTATGCCGGCCAAGGCTTACGCATTCCTATCCATATTTTACCTTCTTCATACTCGGCCTCCAAAAGTGTAGGATTTAAGTCATACCTACATCAACTTTAAAAATGGCAACGGGGAGGTGAGTAACATAATCCAAATGAATTAAAGTCATACATTATGATGAAATACATGTATACTTGCACAAATATCAATCATTATACCACATCATACATTATACACAATACATCTTACAATTTCAAGTATACATTCACGATATCAATCATTTGGATTGCCAACACACACATCGGGTTAGTACTCAACTCTTTCCCCTTTTCGATTGTCATTCATCCATTGCCACCATGGGCTTTCAACTAGGCATATCTCCAACTATATGCAAATGCTCTTAAAGCTAATGCATATGCACAAGAATTTCTTATCAAACAATGCGGATCCGACTGTGGGAAAATATATCATTAAATCAATTGTGGGACAAGCATAGGTGTGCTACTATGCCCCTACTGCAGTAGAAAAATTGTGTACACATATATCTCAATTCAAGCATGCTTACATACTCATTATTTTACTGGTACCAAACCGCTATCGCCCATCTGTAGCACTAGTCACTCTGTGACATGCGGATCAACATCGTGGCCTCAACTACCACAAGTGCTACGGGCCCCTCCCGAACACACATCGAGAGAGCCGTGCCCCATCGGACACCGAGGTAAACTCGCTCACCATAGAGCCGCCCGCCCACTGGGCCTGCCACATAGGGTGCCTCGTCACCAAACTATGGACAGCTTCGTGACTCATACACCGAGTCACAGGGGAAAATCACAATCCGCTCGTGCACTGAGCCGCCCTCCCACTGGGCCCGCCTAGTGGAACCCCCTAACATTCCACATAGACAGCTATGATATGCCATGGATGCAATGCAAATGCAAATCAAATGCATCCTTACACTTATGCATCCTAGATGCCACTCCACATTCAATCATTCACCACCACCACTTGGTGGATTTCAATATTCCCATCATTCTCATCCAATCCCAATTCTCTTTGAACTCATTCACATCAATAGTTAGTGGCATACACATTCCATAACTCATACACACATATTTGGGATATTCACATCATAATCTCAATCCACATATGGTTGCAAACCATCATCATACTTCATTAATATAATATTACCACATCATTAATTTTATCCCAAACACAATGCCACATAGCAATCATCATTCTAAATGCATTTAAGTCACACATATCATATCATCCATTCAAACAACCATTAACATAATCACATATACATATTTTCACATCACCAATGGATGAAATCATGCATTTAGAAAAGTTACTCCCTCCTACCTCAAGTGAAGTAGTGATCAACGCGGTTCGATGGTCCCGCTTCGTCAATGGGGTCACTTCCTACATCACAATACATCATACAATCAATTTTCTACTTACTCATTAAGATTCAAATACTTAGATATCAATAAATACTTGCTGTTTTTATTATTATAACTCTCAAAACTCTTTTATTTCATTTTATCCACCATAACCACCATGGGTTAGGTGCCACCATTTATTATTATGTACTCAACAACCAACCCTTTCATGGGTTTCTCCATTATTAATTCCCTTCAACAAAATACCATCACCAATGACCCTTATGCATCACAACTCACATTTATTACCCACAATAAATGTTCACCAACCACCATATACATTTTCCCCCAAATTCATAAAGTTAGGGTTTTTTTAAAATTCCAACAACCATCATAAATACTCTTCTCTTTCCAACCATAAATGCATCCACTTTATTACTTCTCAAAGAAACCTTACTTTCATAGAATCCACATCAAACCTTTGCATTAATTACTCTCCTCAAGAACATCCATACACATGCATGGTTTCAAAACTCATATTATCATATAACCATGGCAAAAACCCAAGTAAATGGTGAGTATTCCTTACCTCACACCCAAAAACAAAAATGGGTTCAATAGGGGGAGAGGAAGCTGCGAAAATGGAGAGAAAGAGGGAGAATACAGCAGCTCCACAAGCCTCCTTCAAGCTTCACCAAAACGAAAATGAAAGAGAGTAGAAGATAATACCACTTGCTAGGGTTTGGAGGAAAAGGAAGAGAGAAATGAAGAAGATGGTGAAGAGAAGAAGAAGAAAGTGAAGTGTAATGTCCAACACCATCAGCAATCCCACGTGAATAGAGAAAGGAAAATGGGGTTTTTGATTTATTTTAATACCATTCATTAAAACTTCAACGTTCTATAACCAACAGGTTCTCCATTCGGGCTCAATACATCATCTGAAAATTATTCCGAATACATATTCGGATTCCCAATAATATTCTCAATAGCCCTGACCAATATCATCTCATTCCGAGATACTTGGTCCGACACCCATATTTCAACCGGGTTTAATTTCAGCTTAACCGGTCTCCAAAATTTACCAAAAATTCCCAAAATTATCAATTTAATTTTTTTCTCAATAGTTTGGGACATTAAATACTCCATATACCAATTTCTAATATTTATTTCGGTAATTAATTCTCTCATTTTAAAATTCAGGATGTTACACTCGTCGGTGGATTACCAGACAAGGGGCTGTAAGGGGATCCACGGTAACACCTTTATGCACCTTGTGTTATGAGTTTAGTAATGACTTATTAGGGATGAATGGTTTTTTGACACATGTTTATTTTTTCAGATGGACAGCGTCAAGGTGATTCAGTACTTGTCCTCTCCTGAGAACTCTGAACAACCTGTTGCTTTTGCTATGGATAACATCCGGCAAGAAACAGAGAGGATACTAATGTCGATAGGAGAATGGGATAGAATTGTACAGGCCAGCGTGCATGCTCCTATCCCAACAGAGATGGCCCCAGATGTAGAGGTGCATGTGGACATGCCTGGCACTCGGGTCGAAAGAGCTGGGTTACAAAGGCGAAGGTTTAGAGAGCCAGAGGAGGACTACATCATCCCTGATATTCCCACCAGACAACCAGGCTAATACTACGTTCCATCTCAACCGCCACCTCATTCGCCCTGGCCGACATACCAGTACCCATCTCAGTCGTCACAACAGGATCCCATGAACACGAATGAGTACTTTAATGTTCAGATGTTTGCAGGGGAAGGCACCTCCTATATGGGGGATATTGGTGGTAGTTCCCATAAGGGTGGGTCAGTTGGACAGCCAAGTTTATCTCAGATCCCTGTGTCCCTATACATTCCAGACCCTCCATTCCTTACCCCACCACCTTATGTCCCATACATGATGACCCCGCCTGGACCATCCCGAGCACACTGGGAGATCGACGTTGGTCCTTCTACTGGGTTCCATCCAATGATGTTTGACTTAAACATAGCTGCATCAAAGGCTGGTGCACGTGAAGGAGATATTTCTACAAATGTAGTTGCACCTGAAGAGGAAGAATCACAGATTGAGGATGAGGTTGAAGCTGTTCGTCGACTCCCTCCTCGAGTTAACCGCGGTGTCCCCAGGCCTTGCCTTTTTTCCCCTCCTCCACCCCGAGGTCACCATTAGGATTCCTTTTGTTTCATTTGTATTTGTTTTTTAGAAAGTAAATTGTTGTTTGTATTTGTAATTATTTATTTACTATGTGTTGAAACATTATGGACTTTATTATATTCATGTAGACATTCATGGACTTTATTACCTTGATCGTTATTTTTACACATTGACCCCTGAAACATAAAGTACAAACATCTAAGTCTGATCATTTACTATTATTACTGAAACCAGAACCAGAAGCACTGCCAACAGAATTAGGACAGGTCGAACGCTTATGACCTGTTTGTTGACAAATACCACATCTATATGGAGTCTCTGACTCAACCCAATCCATTTCGTTTCTAATCCTTGAGGCCTTCGGACGTCCCTTTGCACGTAGCATGTCGTCGTCAGGAACAACTATATAGGATTCTTGAAGCTTAGGAATTAAGTCATCACTCCCAATGGGATACCATTGCCCTGCATAAGCCTGCCCAACGTGGCGTAATGTGTAACATTCATGCACGTACTGGAAAAAGTTGACATTAACAGCATTGCAAGCAGCAATCACGTGCATGCTTGGGTACTCGAACGCTTGAAACCTTCCGTACTGGCACCATCTTTCTGTTAGGTTCAACGCCCACACAAACCCACCCTTTTGGGTGGTTGGGTTAAACCTTTCCTCAACCTCAAATCTGGTTGACTCTGCATCAAATCTTTTAACATCGATAGAACAAGCTTGTGCCTGATACAATGCCAGCTTCTCAATAACCTTTGTGCAATAAATCTGCCCAGCAGCCATTTCTGACACAACACGCCCAGTGCGATTAACAAAGTACTCAACCAAACGAGAGTAGGTGAACTTCACCAAAGGTGTAATAGGTAAGTTACGAGCACCTTTAAAAACTTTGTTCACACACTCAGAAAGATTAGTTGTCATGTGGCCAAACCTACTTCCATTTTCATCATAAGCCAACGACCACATAGCTTTGGGGATTGAATCCATCCATCTGGCAATTTCAGGGCTAGCTTCTCTAAACTTTTGATATTGTCGATCAAACGAATGCTTGCTTGGATTATACGCTGTGGTACACAATAATTAGTTACCATAAAAAAATCAACAGTTTGCAACGTATTGAGGAATATATATAACTTACCCATTTTAATCAGGTCCTTCTTCAACTCTTGATTCTTAAACTTGTGGTTGAAGTTACTTGCTATATGGCATATACAGTACATATGATATGCAGCAGGTGGAGTCCATGCCGCCCCTGAACCCCTGATTGCACTAAGAATGCTCCTATATCGGTCTGAAATTATACAAATTCCATTCTTCTGCGTCACATACAACCGCAAGTTAAAAAGAAACCAACTCCAATCCTTCAAGGTTTCGCCTGCCACAATTGCAAATACTAATGGTAACACCGCACTATTTCCATCCTGGGTTGTTGCCACCAATAAAGTCCCCTTGTATTTTCCATACAAGTGAGTTCCATCTACTTGAATTATGGGCTTACAATAGCTGAAGGCATCACAACAGGGCTTGAATGTCCAAAACACCCGACGAAATTTACGATGCCTTTGATGAACCTGGTCTCCAATGACAATGCGGCTAGTTTGTATCACACTTACGGACCCTACAATAACTTCTTTCATATGACTTAACCATCGGGGCAAGAAGGCATACGAATCTTCCCAATCTCCCCACACCTTTGCTATTGCCTTTTGCTTAGCCCTCCATGCTTTTTGATACGAAACAGTAAATCCATATTCTCCCTTTACTCTCTCTTGAATTAATGATATAGGAACCGACGGCTCCTTCTTTATCATGCCTGCAAAAAACATAAACATAAAAATAATATTGAAAAATATTCATTTGCAAAGTCACATTGGTTTACCTAAGATGACAGAGCAGATTAAGTCCGCATCTAGTTTCTTACGGTCTCGTGATAAGAAACTGTTAACACAAGTGTGTGGCCCTTCGTACTGTGATATAAGCCATTTGTGCGCTCTTTTAGACAAAATTGCACGCATCCTCCAACAACATGCACTAACTTGATTAGGACACTTCACCACAAATTTAGTAGGCTTGGACTCCACAACAATGTAACTTTGATGCACCTTCATGCACCATTGTTTTAATGCATTTTGAACATCACCCTTGCACTCAAACTTTAACCCAACGTACAGCTCGTCCCCGACATTCCAGTTATCATCATCAATTTCAATTTCTTGATTTGGATGCTCCATATTTATATTTTGAAAGTGGGATGCTTCGTTCCAAAAAGGGACTACACCAGTACCTACATAAATCCCAAAATTTTTAACTCTTAATCCGTTAAAGCAATTTCTGAATAACATATTTCAATTTTATGCTTGGTGTTCTTTGAGTCAAAATCAACATTAAATTACAGTCAACTAACGGTTTCTAACTACAAATATAGGAAATTTTAAGACAACAATTAAATAGTTTCAACATACGACATCAAAATACTCATTATTATATAAAAGTTTTTCACAATTAAAACGATGTTATATTTTTCATTCACACCATTTTAATTCAAATATTAAATCCTATTATTTTTTATCTTATATTTATTTATGATTAAATAAATATTTTCTTCGTAAAACCCTAAAATAGCACAATTATTTTTGCATTTATTAATCAATATTATCATTCATATACTATTGATCTAAACTACCTAACTATTTATATATTTATATATATAAATGTAAAAACCAAAAACCACAAAATACAAATTACCAGCGTGCAAATGTTGTTGCATAGGCTGAACCTGGATTTGGTTTGAAGCACCAGAATTAGAGGTCGCCTCTAAACCACCAACATCGTTATCATCATTATCGGAATCAATCATCAACATTTCATCATCTGCACAAGAGTCACTTAACACCTCATCTGATGGTATGCTATAATTGGTGGAATCATCATCAGACCAAACACTCATTTTAATAACTACTTACTTAATCAGACCAAAAAAAATTTCTAATACAGCAAAACACTTCACTGGAAATCAGAATGCACGCTATGGAGAATGCCTGAAGGTAAATATAGAGAGGGATTGACGACTGAAGTGTGTCGCTCGGTTTTTTGGCGACAATCCACAAGTGTCGTTGCCATTTATGGCGACACAGTGCATGTGTCGTTCCGTTTTGTGACGACTCACTTGTGTCGTCCGGAATGTTGCCGACACAGACACGTGTCAAGGCAAGGTTATGTCGTTTTCTGTTTTTACGTTTTAGGTGTCGGTTGCTTTTAATCCGACACAAAAAAATAGCACCAGACATATAATTTCTCTGGAAACAGCCCCATATTTATAAATATTACCCCTAAACAGACCCATAAATATATTTTAGTCCATTATCTAAGTTGAAGACGGAAAGAAATTGACCTCAAGCGTGAGAATAAATTAATGAAGTATGTTGCTTAAACTTTTAACATTTTGTTAATTACTTTGTTGTATTTAAGAATTAACACTTTTCTGTTGTCAATTTATGCTTTAAATTGACTTAAGTGAAATACCATTTACTCTCAATATTCTGAGTTACTAATTCTTTTATAGGTAAAAATATCGGTAGTGTACTCCTCTTTGTCCCACTTTATTAACTCTCTCGTATTAATTTAAAGCTAATGTTAAATATTTTGATGCCGAAACTGATCTTAAATATACCAACCAAAAGACTAACTTTACCTATTTTTGTTTTTCTATTAAAATAATAGTAAATAACACTATCGTTGTGGAAAAGTATAATTGGGAAGATTAATGCTGATATTATATGATTTACTGATATTAAATATAAAAATATTAATTTGTTAAAACTTTGTTTTTGATAAGATTAGATGATTGTGACACAAAATTAATAAGAAACAAAAGTTGGCGGGGGCAAATTGACATTTAATTTTAAAAAAATAATTTAAATAGACATATTAGTAATAATTTAATTAAAATATATTAATATCTAAAAAAGAATATATTAATAATATAAAGCTTTTTTCATGATACGACCATTTAATAATGGACTTTCGACCGAGAAAAAAATATATTAACTAAGCTAATATTTATATTAAAAGTCTTAATTCTTATTTAAAGTGATTTCACCGTAATAATTATTCATTATTTTTGTTTTTCTATCGTTTAATATAACAATGTATGGGAGTATATATGAGAGAAAACTTCATTATTACATTTTTTTTTATTTCTATATAGTATCCATAGTTAGAAGTAGTAACTGGTCTCCCATTTAAATTGAATTCACAGGAAATGAAATATGACTCTATTTCCATCCCAATTTGATTAAGGGGCAATAAGAGTCACCCATCCATCACACATATTGTAGTTCTTTTTTATTTTAGTTTGGTTAATTTTTTATAGTAGTTGTCTAATAAAAGTTTTTATATATATAAAAAGTTCTCCAATAAATTCTAATTGTTAGAACCATTGTGAGTCTACAATAATAATAAAATATTATAATACAATGAGATACATAAATAGGTTGTCCATCGGTCGGATTCGGTTAACTTTGAGTCCACTCATTGCTATCCATGAAACATAAATAATAACTCATTTTCACTCAATACTATAGTCGGTTTGCTCGGATTCGGTTAATTGCGGTTCTCGATTTTTTTGGTTAAGTTTCTTAGGAAATTTTGATTTTGATTTTTTGTCAAATGCCTTTTGCGTATAAAATAATTTTAGCAAACACCTTGCATAAAAAAACATTTCAAAGCTTTTATCAAGTAAAAATATAAACCCAAAATGAATATATCGTTGAAATATTGAAATATGCATTCTAATTCCTTAATAAATCCTTAATAAATGTAATGTAATCCATTAACCAATAATAATAACCACCACACCAAATCCTTAAGCAATCGGTCAGATATGGGTATCATTGGGTTTAATTTTTAACCCGAATTCATCCGTTTAGTCAAAATAAACCATTTAAATGACCCATTTTTACCCAACAACCCGTTACAAACCGACCCATTCTTATTTTTAAAATCAGATATCTCAAGTTTGTATGAATAAAGACGAAATTAGACACCTCTATACATAAGAGTATATTACCCTGACCACTTAAAAATATTATAGCAAATATTAACAACATAACAAGAATAAGTGATTAACATCATCATCCTTAACAGTTGAACAAAGAGATAACCACATCACGGGACACCAAATTCAACCTTGTCGGCAATGCATTCCACATAACCTTTCCAAATCATAACCTATACTAACAAAACTATTAATATAATGAGTCATATGTTTATACTCACAAATTAATTTAGGTGTCTGGAATTTGAATAGTCCATTATTATTCTTCTGAAAAAAATGTTTATTGTGATTTTGATTGGTAGTGTTCGAAATTTGAACAAACTTAAGTTATAATATTTAGAATTTGAGATTATATTTTATTTGAATTATAGTTATATTAGGAAGTTTGATAAAAATATTTGTATCTGTAAGTATATTTGCTACGGGTACTGTATATTTACTAAATAAGTGAATAGTATAATTATTATGTTTTTCGCATACTTATCAACATTTTTTTATTAAATATATTTAAATATTAAGATTTTTTTATAATGCGATAAAATTTATTTAACATTAATTCATGGTAATATTTTTAATATATTAAGATACAATTATATATAATACTAATTTATATTATTTTATACTAAATATTATTATATTTAATAAATTACATTTATTTTTTATTATATATTTTTAAATATTAATAAATATCCACAACTACCCGTTATAACTACCCTCTAGTATAGATATTTGCAAAGTTTACCCCCTAGTTATTAGTAAGTGAATTATATTTTGATTTGAGTTATAAATTGACTGAGTTATGATTTTAAAATTCAAGTTATAAATCAAATTTATGATATTTTAATATTTTTTTAAAAGAAAATTCAGTTCAATTGGTTAAGTAGAAATAATGACTTGTTGTGAGTTTCCCAAAATTTTAATATTTAATATGTTTATCATGTGTTTAAATGTTTGATATTTAAATAAAGTTTAAAATCACATTAATGTAACAAATCCAAATTGTAATATATTAGTTTTGTTTGGTTTAATTTTTTTTATTTGATTTGAAGTGAAAAAAATCAAACTGGAATAAATTTTGTTAAGAGGTTTAACTATTTTTTTTCTTTAAAAAATGAAGATCCTATTTTGAGAAAAGATCATATCAGAATTGTGACATCCTAGGTCAATTTACATTTATTTTTATTCATTCAAGTAAATTTTACAATAAATTTTTCGCGATTAATAATAATAATTAAGTCCTAATCCAAAATAATATTTATTTTCCACCAAACATATTTAAAATAATAAACAGCCATAATTAAATCAAATAATTAAAGTGAGAAAAGAAATTTATTTAAATGGAACCAAAAGAAAAGAAAAAAAAATGGAATCAGGGGCCTCTCGCTTGAGCGAGGCCCCAACTCGCTTAAGCGAGATTAGTTGCTTTCACTTGAGCTAAGTATCCACTCGCTTGAGCGAGGTTCATATTCAATCCTTGGGCGAGTCACACTCACGCTTGAGCGAGAATTCCATGCGTATCAGACCTTATTTCGCTTGAGCGAGGTTGTCTCGCTTAAGCGAATCAGTTCCAGTGATATTACCAACATGATTCGCTTAAGCGAACTGTTCTCGCTTGGGCGAGGTTCCTCCAGTACCTAGACTTCCCTGTTTCGCTCGAGCGGTTTATATTCGCCCAAGTGAAAAAGAGACAGAACCAATTTCTTTATCCTTCGCTCAAGCGAGGATCCACCCGCTTGAGCGAAAAGCCTCCAGTAACTACCTCTGATACCTCAATTACCTCTCGCTTGAGCGGGAACCTTACCCGCTGGAGCGAGATGAACTCAGTAACCATTTACTCTACCTCTCGCTCAAGCGAGATTGAATCCGCTTGAGCGAAATTACTCCAGTGACTATATGGAAAGTACAGGACACGTTCGCTTAAGCGAAAATTCAATTAGCTCAAGCGAATTATGCAGTTTATACGTAAACACTTGAGATTTTCATACCAACCAGCAACCTAAGCATTCACATGCATCATTTAGCCTAGTTCATCCATTTCCATACAATCAAATATGCACATGAGATTAATTTTGACTAAACATGCCCCTCAATCATGTTTCTAATTCACCAACTACATCATTGATAAATTCATCATTCATTTGGCACATCATCTAATTACTAACAGCGCACATTTATGATTTTCATCTTTCACTCTTCACATATACAAACAAGACCTGGCCATAATAATGATATTGGCTCCATGCCATTATACATCCAATTCAAAGAAATTAGCATAACCATCAACACTTCATTATTTCTTCATCATGAATTTATATCCTTATCAAATAACATTCAGATTTTACTCATTATCCATCACATTCATAATCATGGTGACAATATACCAAATTAACTCAACACACATAAACAACATCTAGATTTAACATACATAAATCACAACACACATTACACACATAGTTCATTTCATAAATTCCCTTAGCTCCTTGGCATCAATTCTCTGCTTGACGCATCTCCGGGGCTTCAACCTCTTCCCTGTCACTGGTTACTAAAATTAAGGAAACAACAGCAAGGGTGAGTGTTTGGTATCATAATTAATATAGAATGGTAATTCAATAACAAGATACATATTCATTAGTTTTAGTTTGTACCATTCATCTTACCTCTTGTCCTCAATTTCCATTTACCAATCAAGAATTCAATTCCAATTCTTTATCTCCAATTTGCCAATCACAATCAATAATTATCATGAAACACATTCATATCATCATACAATGCTAACAATACATCGATTAACACAACTGACTCTCATATCAATTCGACGTCTAGTATCCGGATACTAAAAGGATCGACCTTCAGCTGGGGGTCCTACTTGACACCCCGTGAACCCTGCTTAGTCCACTGAGTCCTACTTGACTCTCCATCTCAACCACTGGGTCCTACTTGACCACTGGGTAGCTCAACTGGGCATAAACACCATGGGAGCCAGAAACGAGGGGCTACACATACCGTCGGCCGTCCTACACCACATAACCACACATGTATATTCATATTTCACATATCATAATGTAAGTGTCCAGCAACAAAACACATACTCATCAATTAGGCGACCTACTTGTCAAGCTCGTCTCACAATGCCACTATACTCATCACCATTTAATTCATATTGTGCTCATAATCATCACAAATCATGCATAATTTACATTCATACACATACAATTATCATTTCTTGTAATTCTCATTAGTTCCGTATTTAATTCACTTACTCAATTCAATTACATTTACCTATTCTAATTAATTATAACCCGAACACCCCCTTACCTCGATTCCGAGCTCCGACGAATCGTTCTTGAGCTTGGTGTTCTCTCGATGCTATGTTCAACGTCCTACATCCGAAATCAACACCCACTTCACCGTTCAATCCTCTGACGACTGTTTCACTACCTACGGAGGTCGAAACGCAAAACCCGTCAACGTTAAACCATCCTCATTACTTTAAAAAGCCATTTTCAAGCCTCTACGCACTAGAGGAGTAAGAAACGAAAGCTCACTCCTCCATGCACGACTCTTCGATTTAACGGAGAAAACGAAAGAGCTACGAAAGCTTAATTTAAAAGGCCCATTGGACTCACCTCGAAGCTACGGTCTCAAAAACGTAGTTATCTCGGAGTTTCGACGAGAAACGGTCTCCCTCTTGGAGCATGCAGCCACGGAAAGCTTGAGAAGAAGAAGAAGAAGGAGTACACGCGTGAAGTAAGGAAGAAGAAGAAGAAATTAAGATTTTAATACCCAAGGGCAATTTGGTCATTTCCTATTTCAATTACATTTTCCTTTAAAAGTTTAAAACTTTTACTTTTACCTTTTACCCCTCATCTTTTACCCCATTGTAACTTCAAATTTTTACCTTCTTTTAATTATTCACCATTTAACCTTTTATAATTAACCAATTAAATAAATTTGTTTATTTCTACAATATTTAATTATTTGTAATTACATCTTTAATAATAATAATTCCCAAAGTCTTAATAAATCCGGTTGGGCAATTATTAATAATTTTTGCCAATTAAAACTTTTCAAAAAATATTAGGGATGTCCCCAGCAAACACATAAGCACGCAGTCATACAAATCATGATTAAACATGCACCAATTCTAACAGAATACTACAAGCAATGATGACAACCGGTCATCATGCTCACAACCGCTTACACTCGGTAAGCATACCTTGGCCATGGACCTTTTGGTCTGCTCTGATACCAAATGTAACACCCTTAATTTAATAATTGAATAAAACCCAAAACATGGAAATTTTTCCCAAAAATCAACCCAGCAACCGGGTAGAATTAAACAAATGCAAAGGAAAGCAAAAAGCTGACCAGAAGCTCGGAAAACCGATCAGAACAAAGGAAAAACATTTACAAGAAGGCCAGCGGAAAACACAGCGTGAACAAGCCATAAAACGTTCACTCGCTCAAGCGAGATCCGACTCCGCTTGAGCGAGGCAGCCCAACTCGTTCGGGCGGACACTCAATCGCTTAGGCGAAACTACCTGAAAGCCTTCCCTCAGAACCACGCTCGCTGGAGCGAAAACTCACTTGCTGAGCGAGAGGCCACACTCGGCTATCCAAACACTCGGGACCCAGAGTTCCATCCACTCAGAAACAACCCATCATATCACACTTCCCTCGGAAGTTTGCACACAACCCCCCCATTTTATCCAGCGAGATCAAACAATTCATTCACTCGGAAAATGATAGCTAATTCACTTTGGAATCTATGAATTTCCCTTACCCGGATTATTTACTCAATCAACACCACCCGGTGTATTTCAACCTTAGATCACTCGGAGGTACATTACCCATCCTTTACTCGGCACATTGTCACTTCTTTCACTCGGGAATACCTAGATCTTCCTTCACTCGGAAGGGGTCATATTAGTCCTTCATCACTCGGAACATTCCAGCTAGATTCACTCCGCCTATGACAACTTATTCGCTCGGGGAAAATCATGAAGTCAAGCCCCACTCGGGCTTATTCTAATCTTAACCACTCAGGGTGTAGAACCTCATTCACTCGGATTATGTATATCATACAATTAGAATTCATCCTAATCTAAACCATTACAACAACTCTTCCTTCAGAAGAGGGTTCACTCGGGATTTCCACTCGGGAATATCCAACCCATTGCCCACTCGGGATTTTATTCATATTTCTCACTCGGTAACAATCAATCCTAATATTACTCGAGAAATTCTCCCCTTAAACCCCCCCACACAGAATAAGTTCATCAAAGGTGTTTCTCTCAGAATCCTTTTAAGTATTCTCCACTCGGAAAAGAAGCCCAGACACTATAGCCTCTCTCGGACTCATCAACTCAACACCATTTCATCCATCAACACTTCTCAAATAATTCAATAGCACTTCACAACCAATACAGTGTAAGTTACCAATATATCCACACACGTATATACAGACATACACTCGGATACTTATTATCCTAACATTATTCATACACCAACACTTATTATTCGAGGTAATTAACACCATACCCATGTAAAATATTTATATATATATGTATATGTGTACTTGTCTACAATTCTGACAGGCATTGCTCGTAAACAATATGTTAATTATCCTATTACATGAGAGCCGGCCAAGGCTACACTGACTAAATGTAATAAATGCAATACAAGCACTCAACAGTCGGAGTACACCTCACTCGGACTTGAGGCCTTATCATCACTTTCGAGTCTGACCTGCACACACTGAAAAATGGTGTAGGGGGTGAGCATCTTAAATATTAAATGATAGATACTGACTCGGATTGCTCCTCGGTTATGCAACAATATACATATATATAATTATGCATGGCAGCAATTAAGGTCAGAACAATACCAATCGATCAGGACACACATAAGGCGCTTACCGATCAGAATCCACCAGTTATCACTCGGCCATATGCACATATCATTTCAATAATATTAACATGACAACAACCAATAACATAATAATGCCAATGAATCAAAACGCACATATTCAGCATTTCCCGATCAGAATCCATCAGTTCTCACTCGGCCATATGCGCATATCATTTCAATAACATTAACCTATATTCATAGAACAGATTTCAATCGGTATCAACAGTATATGCATACATAAATCACACGGTGATCATCAACAGCACTTCAACACATTCATTTCATGCAACCATTCATCATTTTCGAGGCTATTAACATGTATTTCATGGACGGAACTAAACGTGCAACACTCGGTTCCTAATCATCATGCATCCGGGTATCATATAATCTACATGCAAACTAAACACAGACTCAAGCACCGAACCAGCAAGCCATTAGCACCCGGAACCCGTCCATAACCCATGCATTTAAGATATAAGATACCCCCTACCTGGAATGAAGCTTCCAGTCGGTCCACACGATACCCTGTTCCAGAGGAACACCGAGTCACTCAACTCACCAATTGGAAGAACTAGAAGCATCCTCGAGCTAACAATGCTGACCAGTCGTCCTTCGACCGCTCCCTCCAAACCACAACACCACTGGGCTCAGACGTTGGGCTCAGCACTCCGCATGGAGAACTCAAAGTTATTTCCACACCCACGAACAATCTGATCTTGCCAGCAAGGGAGGGTTCCTGATTCAGGGCATCTCAACGTCACTGAGTTGGGTAGAGGGGAAGATGACGAGGAAGGAGACGAAGGAACAGCGAGGAAGGAAACGGGTTGCATGCAGAGGGAAATGCACACTCTCACCCTCTCTGGCTCGTCGAGGAAAGAAGGAGGACTCCGATCCTCAGCCACCACTGTCGCGAGCTCACGGAAACAGAGAACAGAGAAGAAAGAAGAAGAACGAAGAAGAAGAAGAAAGAAGGAGAATGGAGAGAAGAAAAGTAGAGGAAGACTCAGGATGAATAAACAGCAGTGGTTCAGTGGCACTCATGTCTATATACACGCTCGAAGAGAAAGAGGAGAGTGGGGTAGGAGATCGTGCACAGCAGCAGCTCCCACACGCGTCACACGCACATAGTCACAACCAATCAGCTATTGACAACTAATCACAATTAATCAACCTTTATTTCCTTAAGTTAAATTAATTAAGTCAATTATAATTAATAAATAATTTTCCCACTTTGCAATTATTATTTTAATGATTTATTTTCATTCGGCAATTAATTATTAAATCGGGATGTTGCAATTTAGAGTTCCCAATTTAGGTGGACAGATTTAAACGGGTTAGGTTTTACCGAGTTATGGGTTATTTAGGGCCAGGTGAAAAAAGATCTACATAAATTTAGGCCTTGAAATTAGAGGCCCTAACCCAACCCTTAACGAATTGTGGGCTTGATCAGGTGACCCATTTTTTTAAAAGAAATTATTAAAAATTTGATTTATAAAAAATTGAATTACAAAAAATTGAATCAACTTATTAGAAAATTTCTAAAACTACATTTGTAAAAAAATTTGTACTATTGAAATTAATTAACTATTGCTAGGCAAACAATGCTATAAACTCAATAACTTTTTTTTTGTAAAAAATATGTTTGTTTTTATACTACAATTGAAAATTAAAATGAATGAAACATTATCTACTAAGTTACTAACACACAAATGCTATAAAATCAATAAGATTTTGTAAAAAAACTGCTTTGTAAAAACATCAACTAATAAATAGTATTTATCATAATGCTAGATTAACTAATAAATTACATAAGAGTCCTAAGTTCTCAAAAAAAAAAATAGAAAAAAGACTCAGGCTGCCCAAGCACGTGCAAGCTGGCCCGCACTCAACCATTTTTTTAGGCTATTTTGTTATCGGGTTTTTTTCAATTACTAATTTTGAATTTATTTTTAAAAGCTAACCACTATGTTTTTTACAGCGGGCTCGGTCCAGCCCATGTGGGTCGGCCTATTTTGTCAGCTCTACCTGAAACTGATGGATTTCATGCAATTTTTTTAAGCACCACTAGAATAATTTGAAAGACTCTATGCGTGTCTTCGTCAGTAAAGTCTTCTCTAATCCTGGCCAAATTTGAAATGTTAACCAAACATGAATCACTCTTGCATCAATTAATGATTATTTTGCTCAAACTCTCACAATTGCAAATAAGATGAGAATATTTGGTGAAAAGATGCCTGACCTTAATATTATTGAAAAGATTCTTCGTTCAATGAAATTGAGGTATGATTATGTAGTGTGTTCTATTGAAGGGTCTCATGATTTGGATTCTATGACTGTAGATGAGCTCTAAAGTATCCTTTTAGTGCATGAGCAGCAGATGAATGGCCACAATTCACATGAAGAGCAAGTCTTGAAGGTTGCACAAGATGAGGCCAGCATTGGTCATGGTCGAGGAAGAAGTGCTTTTCGAGGTGGAGCTGTGCGAGGAAAAGGTAGAGGCAGAGGAAGTAGACAACCAATAGATAGAGCAACAATACAATGCTATTATTGTCATGAGTTTGGACATTTTCAAAGTGAATGCCCAGAGAAGCCACAAGATAATAGAGCAAATTATGTTGAAGGTGGAGAAGAAGCAGTCTTACTCATAGCACAACTTTTAACAGATGAGAAGTCAAATACACAAGAGATGTGGTTCATTGATTCAAGTTACAACAATCACATGACAGGTAGAAAGGACTAGTTTTCTTTTATTGATTTTTCCTTTTCTGATGAAGTGAAATTGAGGAATATTTATGCATTACAAGTAGCTGGGAAGGGTATGGTTAAACTGCTAATTAATAAAGTCATGCATCTGGTCAATGATGTCTTCTATGTGCCTAAGTTGAAAAATAATTTATTCAATGTGGGTCAACTTTTGGAGAAAGGGTTGACGATTGAAATGAAGCAAAACAAATGTGTAGTGCTTCAAGGAGAGGGCCTTATTTTTGAAACCTTTATGACTATTAATTGTATGTTTACTATTTCTACAAAATCTAGAGTCCTTAACAATTGTTTTGAAGTCAATTCAATGCTACCAGCTCAAGTTTGGCACTCTCGATATGGTCACTTAAGCTATAGCGGATTGAAAACTTTAATAGAGCATGATATGATGAAAGGGTTCCCATCTTTAAGTCCCCAACTTAACTTTGTGAATATTGTCTCAAAGGAAAGCATCAAAGAGATCCTTTTCCATAACAAAGTAATTGGTGTGCATCTCAATTACTATAAATAATTCATTCAGACATATGTGACCCTATCAACCCTACCTCAAATGGAAATAAAAGGTACATACTTACTTTCATTGATGATTTGAGCAGGAAAGTATGGGTGTATTTCTTTGTTGAGAAAAGTGACGCACTTGATGTATTTAAGAAATTTAAAGCGATAGTTGAAAAAAAGGTCGGTGTCCCTATCCAAATTTTGCATACTGATAGAGGTGAATACACCTTTAAGGAGTTTGTTGAATTTTGTAATGAGTTGGGTATTTAAAGACAACTTACTACCTTATATACGCCTCAACAAAATGGCATAGCTGAGAGGAAAAATTAGACTATTATAAGTATGGTTCGAAGTGTTTTGATAGAAAAAGGAGTTTCAAGATCTTTTTGGCCTGAAGCTGTGAATTGGGTGGTTCATGTTTTGAATAGAATCTTTGGATGCATTGGATTTGTTCATGTACCTGACTAAAAAAGGGACAAGCTTGATAACAAAAGTACTAAATATATGTTGTTGGGTGTGAGTGAAGAATCTAAGCCTTACAAACTTTATGATCGTAACATTAGGGAAATCTATATAAGTAAAGATGTTAAATTTCAAGAGAATGGTGCTTGGGATTAGGGAGAAGCAAAAACCAACAGAACGCATGATGCATCTTCAAATAATTTGAATCCTATAGAAGAGTCTTGTCAAGCAACTGAGGAAGTGATCTAAATAAGCTTTAATGATGCAACAACAACCAGTACAACAACAACTACCACTGCAACAGTTCCAAACTCAGTTGTAAATTTGTCTGATCTTTCACCAAGAATTGCACAAATTCTAGTTGTAAGAAGGGCTAGAAAACCACCAACATGGATGATAGATTATGTTACTGGTGATAAACTAACAAATGAATATGCTATAAATTTTGCAATGTTTACAACTGCAGATCCAATGACATACAATCAAGCATCGAAAAGTCAGCATTGGAGAGACGCTGAAATTCAAGCCATCCAAAGAAATGATACATGGGAGTTAATTGATCCACCACCAAATTGCAAAATTGTGGTGTCAAGTGGATTTTCAAGACTAAACTAAAGGAAACCGGGGAGATTGACAAATTCATAGCTAGATTGGTAGTAAAAGGCTACACTTAAGAGGAAGGGGTCGATTATGGAGAGATCTTTGCTCCAGTAGCTTGTCTTGAAACCATTAGAATTGTCCTTACATTGGCTGCCACAAAAAGATGGAGTATTTATCAGCTTGATATTAAATTCAGCCTTCCTACACGGGGAAATCAATGAAGATGTCTACCTAGAACAACCATGAGATTATGTTTTTCAGGGATGTGAACATCACGTGTGCAAGCTCAAAAAGGCCCTGTATGGCCTTAAACAGACTCCTAGAGCCTGGTACAACAAGCTAGATTCTCATCTTGTAGCTAATAAGTTTCTAAACATGCCCATATGAACACACTTTATTTGTAAAGAATAAGGGAAATCAAATCTTAATTGTGTGTGTTTATATTGATGATCTGATATACACTGGTAGTCATGAATTGATGTTTCAAGAGTTTAAAACTATGACGATGAATGAGTTTTCCATGACTGATTTGGGCGGGATGAGATATTTTCTTGGCATTGAAGTTTTGCAAGGATGTAAAGGAACTTTAATCAGGTAGAAAAAATATATTAAGGATATGTTAGATAGATTTAATATGCTTGACTGTAATCTGGTGAAAAATCATATTGTTCCAGGTATTAAGTTGCTGAAAACAAACAAAGGGGCAAAGGTTGATGGTACTTTATTCAAGCAATTGGTATGAAGCCTTATGTATCTTAAAGCTACAAGACCGGACATTGCACATTCAGTTAGCTTGATAAGTCGCTTTATAGAGCATCTTAAGTACAATAATTTTCTTGCAGCAAAACGGATTTTGGGAGATTTACAGGGAACTTAAAATCTGGGAATTCTCTACAAAGCTGGAGGAAACAAAGAATTACTCTCGTATACTAATAATGATTATACAAGGGACCTCGATGATAGAAAGAACGCATCTAGTTATGCTTTCATGTTAGGAGGTGGTGTGATTTCTTGGGCATCAAAGAAACAACCTGTTGTTAGCTTATCCACCACTGAAGCAGAGTTCATGGAAGTTGCATCATGTGCTTGCCAATGTGTTTGGATGAGAAGAATTTTAGAGCAACTAAACTACTTCTAGGAAGGAGCTACTGTTATGTTTTGTGATAATGCTTCTACTATTAAATTGTCTAAAAACCCAGTTCTGCATGGAAGAACTAAACACATTGATGTAAGATTTCATTTTTTGAGGGATTTATGCAACGATGGTGTTATTGAGTTGAATTATTGCAATACAGGAGAGCAGTTGGCAGACATAATGACAAAGCCGCTTAAATTTGAAAGTTTCCAGCACCTACAAAGTGCTTTTGGGCATGCTTGAAGAACCTAATGTAACCTGTTGTAGTGAGCATAAAGTTTAAGGAAAGGAGTGTTGACTAAGTTAGTTTTTGTTAGAATAAAAGATTTGAAGTTTATTAGTTTCATTATTTTTTTGTTACCCATGTTTAAGAGTTTGTTATTAGTGCGGGGGTAGTTGCCTAATTTTATGCTAAATTAGTTGTAGAACTGAAGGCTATAAACTTGTCTCATTTTTTATTTAAAGTTGAATAACACAAAAAACAATTTTTATGCACTAACATTATATTACCTAATTAAATTATATACATTACTTTTTTTTGAAGAAGCAAACAAAATATTTATTCAACCATTAGAAAACTTGAGTACAAGATATACTCAATATAAACATACAACTGTGAACACATCGGCTCACACCTCTATTTCACCTCCCAACACAAAATAATATACATTACTGGATTCCCTACCCAACAAAACATAGAATAACAAAAAGAAGCTTTTCACACCTTTAACCACAACCAAGCTCTAACTTGGACAAGATCAAACACCTTATCTAAGTCTAGTTTATGATCATAAAAAATAATCTTATTTCTTTCTAACCATAAGGACCGCACCACAGCAAACCAAATGACACCTCACATTTCTTGTTGTGCCTTATTACTGGAGAACAATCCAATGAAACTCATCAAGTGACTACCACCATCAACAGGTAACGCACCTGTTACCCCACACCATTACAAACATTAGTCCATACCTTGTATGATTTAACACAGAAGAATAACAAATGAGATATTGTTTCCTCTAAGCTTTGACACAATGGACATACATTATACCACCATTCCTCGCTTCACTAGTTCAACTCACACTGGTATCCTTTCCTTTATAGTTTGCCACACAAAACCTGTAACTTTGCAAGGTACAAGTTTGTTCCACACATTCTTATACAAGATGTCTGAAGCCTCATTAGATGCAGATAAGAACTGATACACATTCTTTACCGAGAATCTTCCATCCACTCCCCTAACCAAGTCCACCTATCATCTACCGCTTCTTTAACCTCAACCCCTCTCACCTCTTCTTCCAACTCCCCCATTAAGCTTTTCTCTCAATCAAATAACTGTCTCCTCCATCTCCAACCAATCCACCTCCCAATCTATTTACCATACTAGCAACTGACTCCAACTCATTTGTGGTTATGGAATACAACCTAGGAAACCGCTCTCGGAATGACCTCCCCCACCAATTGTCATTCCAAAAACAAGTACTTTTACCATTCCCCACCAACTTCCCTATCAATATTGACCATCGCCCCGAATTCTATATACATTATTTAAACTTAAAGTGAGACGTAAAAAACTTTATTAGGTAGTGATTTATGAATTTTTTATCATGCTAAAATTTTTTACAGTAGTGATTTTATTTTTGAAATGGTTATTCTTAATGTTATTTTGTTGTAATTATATGTATTATACTTGATTTTATAAATAAATATAATTATTATAAAACTAAACAAATCAAAATAAAATTTAAATCACATTTGATCAAATCAGATTAGATGTTATCAATATATTCCAATCAAATTAGACCACAACTTAATAATATTGTTAAAGGTTCCATCCCAAAACCAATTGGCAACACGCCCCCTCCAACGAAGCCTGCCGGTCCAGGCAAGGGGTAACTTTTGACCCACAATGAAAGGGCAACTCTTGGCCCATAAGAACCGGAAAGAATGCTCTGGCTCTGATACCATGTTAAAGGTTCCATCCCAAAACCAATTGGCAATGGTTGGAGTGGCCTAACAGGTATTTAAACCATGCGAAATATTATGAGGCAGGCGATGTGGGACTTCCAACAAATATAATTTGTTCAAATAATATTTTGTTTAAAAATCAAACCAATTCATATCACAAATGCCCATAATGCTCGTCACATTAACGTGTCGCTTCTGGTCCAACGTTTATTTAGTGGCATGAATGTAAAATCTAAAACACGCTATGAATGAATTTTTATATATAAAAAAACACACATTATGAAGAGAGGTAAAATAGATATATCAGCGTACAATTGCAAAGGGTCTGAGCAAAGGTTTGCCTTAAAAAAAACTTGTCTATATTTTTTAAGTTCTAAAACTATTATAATTTCTCTAAATCTCGACTTTTATTACTTTTAATTTCATGTGTTAAAATTTCAATTTTTCAAATGTTTCAAACCGTGGCTACTTACACTTTCAAATCAATTTTTAAAATTTTCAACTTTACTATTTTTCTCATGAATTTAAGTCAGTTAGTTTTTTTTTCATTTTAAATAATACTCAAATTAAAAAAAAATTATCACCACAAATGATTGCTTGCTAATATGTTCCAAAACATCAAGTCCTTTCTATTCGAAGTTTCATACCAACATGCCTGGTGGTCCTAAAGGTTGGTACAAAAGCCAATACCATTCATCCCATTTATAGGACACATGGTTTTTATTTTGGTAAGTAATTGCATGAAATTTTAAGTATAAAGTGTTTATACACCAAAACTTTAATACATTAGTTTCAAAGCTATTGATTTTTCCAAATTGATGGTTTGACATTATAAATATATCCAGCCTGCTTATTAGACACCATTCATCATTAATAAAATCAGACATCTATAAAAATAAATTTAAGTAAAATAAGTATAGTAATACCAACTAATAGTTTTATGAATCCCGTGACATCATTGGACTTAAACAAAAACCAAATTTATTTAATGTTGTATTCAAGTCATACAAGATAGTATTACTTTTTGTTTGTCATGCAAGACATTATTTTCATTTTCAAGTTCATCTAAAGTGAGAAGTGGGGTAGGATAGGAATAGGTAGAAACATTTGTTGAGAGTTTATAACTTAATCTATTTAAGATTAAATTTGGTGTAATTTGTTTAATTAAATTATCATGCTAAACTTTTTTAAAAGATCCATTTTATTAGGATATTATGTTTAACTTTTAAAAAAGTTTTCCTATCTCATTGGATGATTCTTTTAAGCCTTTGTATATAATTTTATTAAATAAATTATAATATGTTATAATTTATAAAAGTATACATTTTGTAAAATTAAATTAAAAAGTTATTAAAATTACCTCCAATACTTAATATTGATAAGTAAATATATATTTTATATATGTTTTTAGTTTTTTAGAGACTTATTATTTTATTTAAGATCAACTTGTTGATGTATTCAAAATATATATATATATATATATATATATATATACATATATATATATATACACACTATTTTTTTAATTGTTTTTACTCCTTAATACAAATCAGTTTTTTTTTTGCAAATCATATAAAAAATAAAAAAATATACTATGTCAAAAAATATATTAAACTCGAGTCTTAAAGTACTAAATCATACATAAAACTACTTGTAAAAGTAAAAATTCCCATCTCTAATAAAAAAATATGTAAAATGAAAAATTGAAAAATCATCTATTTATAAATATTTATTTTGTGAATGATGAAAGTATCTTATCAATATAATAAATTCAGTAGTAAACATAAACATTTAGTAGTAATTTTTTATGTCTACTAAGGGAATTAACTTTTTTCATATAATGATGTTTTAAATACATGTTAATCACGTTAGGGGAGACAAAGTTTCGTTTAACCAAAATGATTTGCTGCGTTGAATGAACAGTAATAGCAGCATGACAAAGACAGATGGGCTTAATTTTATACTCTTTTCTTTTACTCAATAAAAAAATTCCATGCTCTAGCCATGATTTTTCGTTCTTGCACTATAAAAATTTTACCTAATTTACGGCTATTAATAAAATTAATTAATCTAGTGAAAACTATTAATTTTATTTTAAATAAAAGGTAATTTTCTAAAATTACTTTTAAAAAATGTTTGGTACATAAATATTTTTTTTAATACGAGAAAAATAATGAAGTATTTGCAAGTTGAAGGTTTCTACATATCCGTTGAATAATCATTTATTTGTTTTCATCTTTTTTTTATTACTTATATTCCAAAACAATTCTTACATAAAACATCACGTTCATAGGTCCAATTTAAATTTGTGTAAAATAACTGTGCTCGTGCAAGAATGGCTCCATATGTCAAGTCATCAAACTTAAAATTTAAATGACTTTAGACTAAAAAATTATTGGCCCTGCAACTAAGTATTAATACATGCAATTCCGAAAACATCATAGCAACTGTTCATAAAAGGTACACAGATTTTTTTTAATGAAAAAAATCTATTGGCAGATCAATGAAAATTTAGGAGTTGGAAGATTCAACTGCAGGATTCATAGGCTATTCCACCTCACACCAGAATTCACCAGCTTGACATACGCATTTTTGAAATCTTCAAAGAACATATTCTCATTGTCTGCGTAATCTTTAATCCATCTGTTTAATAAATTATGCACATTAAGGTTACAACAGCACCAAACATGCGGGATATGTCACGTGCAAATGAATCTTTAGTCATTTATTAAAAAGACAAAATATTTTCAGAACCTCGTTGCTGGCTTACATGGATAAAACGGAATCAGAAATGAGTCATCATCAAACAACTATAATATAATCATTTGAACAGGGATGTGCATTAGGCTCAGTATCATGACGTTACTATTTCAAAATTGACATTTCAGATTTCAACTATAAGTCTAAAACAGGAGAATTTATACTGTAAGGTAATACCACACAGGGATATCCTAAGAACTGTTTTCTATTTGAAGGACTATTTTTTGGTTTACATTTGAAGGACTATTTGAATTACCTGTTATTTTCTAGAAACCAGAAAAATAGCAAAAGACATACTATTTTTTTATCTGTTCATATAACTTGTTTATTTAAAAGGCTTAGTTTTTATCAAAATTTAAAAAATGGGGCGTGTTTCATATTAAGGGTAGCATAAGAGGTAGTTTAAAGGTAAAGAACCTTAAGCATTCATCATCGTCAACAAGTGCGTGATCTGAAGGAAGACCAATCATAGTTGACATACCATCTGTTAAAAAGCAACCGAGCAGATGAGCATTACTCAAAAAGTATTTATTAAAAAATGGTAAGAACAAGCCAATAAATGGCCACACAAAAAAGCTAATGAATATGTTCGGCCAATCCAGAAAAATGAGCTTGTAATCTCAGATAGTCATGTCATTTATAGTAGTCTATTGGAATGGAACTGATGGCAACGAAACTGAAAAGCCTGATTTGAATATGGAACATTAAGATTCAGAGCAGACTGGAAATAAATTAAGTGATAACCCAGTTACTAAAGTCTTAAGCCCTGAAGGCCTACACGCATTCAACTCTTACATTTTCTTGTTGCTTTAGTTAAAAGATAATTGATTCAGAAAACAATGACTGCTGGCAAGTTTACTTAAAATGTCAAAGCAGTATTTAGATGAGATATTCTGTTAAATTACCGGAAGATGTCCATGGCTTCTCCAAAAGAACCTTATAATATGAATTGTCAAAAGAAATTGGGCTTCCAAACCCTTTACTTCCTAGAGTGTGGGCTCCACACAAAGCCACAAGTTCTTGTGTTCTGTGAAAGAAAAGGTTCAAATAGATAACAATGCATAAGCAGTATTAATTATGATCAAAGATGCTGAAAATATTTTACAATAACAAATCGATTAACATATTATCAATGTTTTTCTGGGTATTAAAACACTATGTTTCTTCCCATTTTAATCCAGTTAAGAATTCGGTCTGTATTGTTAAGATTCTAATATTAAGTGTGGACAATTGGACAGCTTTTAGAGAATTTATAGCAGCAACTGCATAGAAGTAGTATCGAGCAAATATGTTCCTCAACTGAATGGAAATTGAAAGCAATCAATCATCTTTATAGTACAGGAATGCTAAGTAAATTAAGATTGTTTTCCATACTCACGAAAAGCCTTTTCTCTGGAAGCATTTCTTCAAACCAGAAGCAGTGAGAGTTTCCTCAGGAAGCCTCCCTTCAGGATCAGGCACCCTATAATGCAAAATTATAATAGAAGACAAGATCAGGTTTCATATTATGTGATAATCAACGAGTTAAATCCCCATGGAGTTATCTTTTCTTGCAAAATGGTTGATCATTAATTAAGCAACAACTAGAACATAATTCAAAGTTTTATTAAAAAATAGCTTTAGAGAACCTAACGCGCCAAAGATACCATGTAACTGTTTGTTTGTCGTCATTTAAAGAAAAGACCAATTGCTTGCACTTCATATATACTAACTAGAGTACTAGTCCAACAACTAGAATCATACAGTGAATCAAGCCTGCCCAGTGAAACTTGGATAGGTGGACCTCCGCATACTTCAACTGCCTCAGCTCCAGCCACAGCAATCATGTCCGCCCAGGATACTAATAAATGTAAATAGAAATGTGTTGGTCTAGACCAAATCAAAGCATACTATTAGCATCTGTATAAGTGTTTTACTCTTCATTAAGTGTATTCTTGCTTTTTCTAGAAGCTTCTGTTTTCAGCCTTAAGTCTGTTCTAACAGACTCATTGGCTCTGCTCTATAAATAGGGCTTTCTCTCTTGTATTCTCTCAGTCATAAAATACAAACTCAGATTCAATCCTAAATGTCTCTCTTTCTCTCTGATTCTCTCTCACTATAATAGCAGCAGTTACCAGATCAAACAAGTACCTGGTTGGATAGCATCTATCTGAGTCTTTGCTTTCTGCAGAACCTAAACAATATGTGATAAGTCCTCTGGGATATTAGCTGACAGTTAAAATAAAAGATAAGATATCTTTCTTAACGATCGGGGAATTTAAACAATAGAACATGTGATCAAATAGAATTCTTCAAATAATAATAAAAAGAAAGGTGGAAGGGGACTGAGAAAATAGTGAGATGGCATACCTTTACTGATTTTTTCAGGCCAGCATTTTCAGGTCTTTCAAGTTCATAGACTATAGAACCATTCATACCACCTGAACAGCATGAAAAGCACAAGAAATATATACATTTTGAATCTGCGTTGAGCATGATAATACATTCTACTGGTTACAACACTATTAACAAAAAAAATATATTAAGAAACCACAGTTTCCTTTAAAATTTCCTGGTTCGTATCTTGTGAAAATTTACTGAAACAAATTCAATTGATGAGCAAAGGCCAGAACTACTAATGAAATGGAGTCCGAAAAAAGGCAGAGATAGAATAGGAAGCATAGCATCGACACTTAATTTTCCACATTAGAAATTAGCAATGCATTACAAAGGAAAAAGTCACATGATAATTTTGTTTGAAAAGAATCAGCCATTAGACTCACTAGCCATTACATCCTAACTAGCAAGGATTTGTCTTCAAGATGGCAATGATTAGTGCTTTTCCTACAAGACTTGAAATGCTACTTTTACAGAAAATTAAGAAGCACTAGGCAATAGAGAAATAAAATTGGGCTACTAATTCTACATGGTTTCAGTATCATGCCCATGATGCCAAATAGGGCGATCACAATGTGGAGCAGAGAAAAAAAAAACAATAGCATTGCACTCCAAATGCTAACTAGCTAGTAGCTAGTTCATAGTGTCAGCCCATTCCACAATGCAAATTTCAGCGAAAAAACAACAGCAATTTTGAGATTTGACGTATACCTGTATTGTCATCGATATCAAAGGTCGCAGCATCATGGAAAACCAAACGAAGCACTCCTGCAGCCTTTCCCTTTGACAAAACCTTCCTCAGCTCATCTTTAATAAGAAGATATTCCTTAGTACCTTGCCTTCAATCAGTGGTAAAACGAACACATTGTTATTAATGTGACAATAATAGTACTAAGTGGGTGCATCATCAGTAGCATATATTATGGTTGTGATTGAAAAGAACAACAAAAATGAATACTTACTGCACGGCGTTGGCCGGGAAACAACCAATGATGTGACTTAAAGGAAGAAGACATGGCAACGTGGCTATGGATATTAACCCTCTTCTGCTGCTTCTTGAAACCGATAAATCTACAATATTATGAGAAGAAAAACAAGTAACAAGCGAATCCGACAGAGTCAGAGGTTGAAGGTTGTGTTGGTTACCAGAAGAAGCGTTGGGCTTGTAGTTGAGGGTTGGGAGAGATGACCGTTGTGAAGGGGTGGAGAATGAGCAGTGTACACTTGAACTCATTATCTCTAACCCAACCCACACAATAAAAAAATGTTCATAGACTAATTGATATATCACACTTTAAATTTATATTTATTTAAAATCAAATTTTACTTTAATTTTTTGATAGTCACATTTTTTAAAATTAGAATAAATATAAAAAAAACATTAAACATTTTTATATAAATGAGCTTTCTCTTCTAATTAGAAAGAAGGGAGTATTAAGGAAATTAGAAGAGAGATAACATGCACGGAAAAAAAAATAGATAATGGGCCCAATAGATAATGTAATGAGAAGAAAAGTAAGAAATTTTAACTATTTTCATATATATTAAAAACGTTGGTATTATTTACATTAATATTATTAAATATTTTATATAATTTTTTTTAAATATTTTTAATATCATTTATTACGTAATGAATTAATTGTCTTTTAAATATGTATAAATATGATATATTTAACATGCAAATATTTAATAACGTTAAAAATGTATAATTTTACTTATATTATAATATTAAGAGATTTTTTTATATTTAAATTGGACATAATAATAAGAGAAATATTAAATGAAAATTTTAATTATGATTATGAATGTAAAGATTTTCACCTCTTTAATTAACTAGAAATTAATTTTGGCTTTTAAAATAATCATCACTAATCCCATATGTTCTTGAGTAAAATTTAGACCCTAATGACCACACTTTTCAATCTTTATTCCTCTCCCTTGTATTATTATTTTAAGGGATAAAAGAATAATTACCACTAATCTCAAATTTTCGCTTAAATAACCAATCATAATTAGATTAGATGTAAATACAAAAATGAGTGTGTTTATAAGTTATAAATTTCAGAATTAATATACATCAAACAAAAATGTAAAAAGCAAGGCTCTTTGGCTTTTATACGAGAGTGGATCTCACTTTGGTTGCCTCTGTCTTTTTTCAACAGCTAATTTTGGTTCTGGAGGTGTTTTGTTTTAACTCCTCTCTGTTTTTAAAACATTGAATTACCTGTTGTTTATCATCGCAAGGTGATGTTTTAAATTAAAGAAAAACTAGTTGAAAATGTTTAAAGTTAAAAGTTGATAAATTAATTTATTATATTAAAAATAACTAATAAATATAAAATGATATAAAGGGATAGTTGATATTTTTTATTTACATATTTCTTTTTAAGTTTTAATAAAAATATAACATGATGCGTCTACTAATAAAAGCAAAAGACGCCATAAATTAATAAATGATTTTTCTTTGTTAACGGGAGGAAGTAATATTAATTAAAAAATTAATGAGCACATTCGTTTTCATTGTTTGGTTAATATTAATACAAAGTTAGACAAACCTATTACCTGAGGAATTAAGATGTTTGGTATGCTATTGGAAGCAATGGGAAAAGGAAAAAATTAATGTTGTGGTCAAATAGAGTTTTAAATACTGTGAAAAATCATCTAAAGATTGAATGTGTAATGATGATAATGAGAGTCAACATTGAATTTGAAAAAAACCTTTTCTTTATTACCTGAATACAAACTAGTATTGTTTAACTTGCTATTGTTTATGAGTTTTTGTTAGATATAGTTTTCTCTAACCACAAACTACAGCTAAAGTATCTCATACACTTCTAGTATTATTTTTTAATTGAGATTAAAATTTCACCTTATATATAGAGCTTTCGTGTTGAGTTCTGTTTAGTAGATTATAATATAGATGAAACTTTGTGCTTATAATACAAAATAATACTAAAAATATTTTAGGTACTACACTTGAAATCGAGTTAAGTCCATCGACAGTGCTCTGTGTGATAATTTAATCTATTCAGGGAGAGGTAAAACGTACGGGTTGATGCATACATGAGCAATTTTCAAAAAAAGTGGCGTTATTAAATTATATATGTGTGTAGTGCTATTTGGTACAATATTAACTATTCAGCAAGGAATAAGATTACATCAACTTTTCATTATAAATATTACACGGGGCTTTTTTTCAACGTCCGGTAGAATTTCGCTACACATTTCTACCACACTACTACTCCTTATTATTTTGATCGGTGTAATAATAATTGTTTTATAACAATAGTTTTAAATAGACTAACTTCTATAGAAGTCGTATTCCTATTAGATTGTGAGTATAAATGTAGTTTGTCAAATTGCAGCATTTATAACTTTTAGTGTATCACAAAAATACAGCCATCACTTCATGTTTTTATTTATAAGTTTAGATTTGACTTAATGAGTATATTTTAGTGATTGAGTTCTCTACTCATTTTAAATAGGTTAGGCCAAATAATTTTAAGGGTAAAACTTCTTTTTAGTCATCTTAAAGTTTAGAGTTTAGGAAACAACCCCTTTAAAGAAAACTCTATGATTTTGGCCCTTATAAAGTTTAAAGGTTTTTGAATTTAAAAAAAACGTTAATCTTCACTATTAACTGATGACATGACTAACGGTTGTGCCACCTCATCAATATCATGCCGTTGACACATGACAGTTTTTAAAAAATAAAAAATAAAAAAATCCACATCATCATTTCTAATAATATTTTAAAAAATTATTTTTTTCTTCTTCCCTCTTCCTCTCGTCATTTCCCTCACTTTGTCTATCTGAATCCAATCTTCCTCAACCCCTACTCCCCCAAGTTCCACAAAGTGAGGTTGCATTTTGAAACTCACAAACTACAATATTCCACTTCCCAAAATCTCTTCTTAATCTTGCTCAATCCCACCCACTTCCACTGATTGATACCGATGGGTTCTGTTTCTCTGGAAATAGGCGATGGAACTGCCAAATTTAGAAGATCATTCCCACCCAACTTTCATATTCCATATCATCATTCCCACCCAACCCTCACCCTTCTTCGTCGATTCTCCACATCACTGGAACCCTCATCCGATTTAGAAACTCGCAAGTACCTAGGCTACACAGCCCTCCTCTTCTTCTGCGGCACTACCACCTATTACACCTTCCCTTTGCCCGACAATGCCAAGCACAAGAAGGCCCAGATCTTCCGCTATGCCCCCTTGCTGAAGGACATCCACACCGTCTCCAACTGGAGTGGCACCCACGAGGTTTAAACCCGCAACTTCCACCAGCCTGAGACCCTTGATCGACTTGAGCGTGTCGTCAAGGACGCACAAGAGAGCAAAACCTGCATTTGTAAATCTTCAATTTTTGCATGCTTCACCAACTCCTTTCAAACAATAACCTTTGCCCAAAAATATTACTATTTTCTCTAAATGCAATTCAATTTCTCATCACACAGAGGTACCAACTTTCTCAGTTTTTCCAACCACTGAGCCTAACCCAGATTCCCAAACACTCATAATTTCTCATGAGGTTCCATTTTTCACTCCCTCTTGATCAATATCAGAAACGGGTCTTCTCATTCTTGGACTCCTCTGATTCCTCCATGTGAGTTTGTTTCCCTTTGTTGTTGTTCTTGTTGTTCATTCCTCTCCCCCTTTTCTTGTTGTTCTGCCACTTCTTTGTTGGTTTCTTTGCGTGTGAAAGCGGTGAGATGAAGGAAAGAGATGGTATGTATGATGATGACCCATTAACTCAGATTTAGCAGTATCCATGTGTGTCATCCCCTATTAGTGGCTTTTCTCTACAATTTGATGGTTCTTCTTCAAGCTTGTTCTTTGCTGGCCATGCTTTATCTAACACTGGATCACCAACCCCTTCTCTATTGGTGCAGAGATTTACAGCTTGAGGGTAATGTTGTAGGGATTTCAATGGCACAGAGAATCCGTTTGATGGAATGACGAGAGGAAGAGGAACAGGGAAAAAATAATTTTTAAAAATATTATTGGAATTGATGATGTGGATTTTTTAGTTTTTATTTTTTAAAAATTGTCATATGTCAACTACATGACATATATGTCAACTATATGTCAACTACACAACCGTTAGCCACCTCATCAGTTAATAGCCAAGACTAACGTTTTTCTTAAATTCAAAAATCCTAAAACTTTATAAGGGCCAAAATCGTAGAGTTTTTTAAAGGGGTTGTTTCTAAACCCTAAATTTTAAGAAGGTTAAAAAGAGGTTTTATCATAATTTTAATTTTAGTTCAATTAAAAGGAATTACTCTATGTGTGTAACTTATATGAAATATATTTGGTTTCTATTAAACATAAACATTTTATATTTAATATAAAATAATGAGTGAGAGTTACCAGTACCATATAGAAATATGAAATTGATATATAACCTGAACTGTTCTTTATAGGGGGTGTAAAGGTATGATTGTCAAACAATTCAAAATGTACATGTAAGGTAAAATCTGATGTGAGGAGGGCCTTATACAGATACAAATATGGAGTACTCTTGTATACTGGGGCGTAGTACAATGCACTCTGCAGCGGTGTAGCAGTCCGCCTGGAATAGCCTCCTTTGCCTTGACACAATTGGTGGTTGTACCTGCAATTATTCTCCGACGCTCAAGTCAGTATTTTGAAGTACTGTTAGACTTAGAAAACAAATCTGAGAGAATTTTGCAAGTATGAGTGTAAGGTTCAGAATTAGGGGGTCCCCCTCTATATCTTTTTGCTGAGGTTTATATACCTGTTACTGGTGCTCTATTATTGGTAGGACCCGTTCCTTGTTTTCAGGCATAATGCAAGAAAGGTAGTGGGTCCCTGCGCCGTTCACAAGCACCATCACTGTAGTGGGTATTTCCACTCACTTGGAAAGCGTTAATGCTTCATTATTTTATTTGTTGTTCTCTCTTATGCGTGACAACGTGATTCCCATTTTCAACCTCTCAAGACAGAGTCAATCTCGTGCCGGGGTTATAAATATGGGCTCGCTTCGCAGTATGGGAATTTTGGTATTCCGCCTGTATTGAGCCTATGGCTTGGCGGAGTAGTGTGCATTGGAAATGCTTTATGTATGTGTACAATCTTTTTAATACTTTCCACCTTGGCGGAGTAATAGGCCTTGGCGGAGTAACAAGCATTGGCGAAGTCACATGCCTTGGCGGAGTCACATGCCTTGGCGGAGTCACATGCCTTGGCGGTATGTACTCCGTATAAGAGTAATCATAGAGGATTTGAAACGTATTTCTCCTGTTCAAAATGCTGATCTGGCAAGGCATTAAAACCATGCTCTTAGGGGCCGGTGTTAGGACCGGATCATCTGCCCCCTAGCTTGTTATAGTGACTAGCGGGGTCGCTTTAATAAGCTATAGCACTTTGTTGTGTTTAGCTTTTATAGGCATGGGTTTAGGCGGTGTTTGCTAGTTCCGAATTTGTGGACAAGTGTTTTCATGCATTTATTGTTTTTGTCATTACTTGCCACGCCTGTCATCAAAGCGCCTCGAAACTGCGTTTTGTCGCTTCAATCTCTCATTGCCACGTATGCCCTCGTAACGATTGTCATTCCAATGATGGGACATAAATGCGTGGGATGACAGTTGGAATACCTTCTCGAGGTTATTACCATGGGCCTTGGATTTTGAAAATACGGCCAAGGAAATGCCTGCCTTGAGATTCATCTAACGGTCTCAGAATTAACGGAACGTCGTTATGATTCATCCAACGGCCATAGGTGCATTTATGAGATTTTCGAGGTTTCGCTTATTTCCCCCCAAGCCATGCCTATAAATAGGTAAACTCTTAGGAGAGAAAACGTTTTGCTTCATCTTCCACTCTGTGTTTTAGTGTTTAAACTGCCTTCTGAACGCTGCTTCCTCGCGATTCGTTACTTGTTGCCAGTTCATCGTTTCTTCAGAGATTTAAGGTAACTTTCTTCTTCCTCTGTTTTCTGTCTTCGTTGTTATTGGGTTGGTTCTGTTTTCTTTATATGTGTGCTTGTTGAAACGAGGATGAGAGGAAAAGAATCAGAGTCGTGCCCTAGGGTATCTGTTCACCCTATGTTTTCGGATATTGAGAGTGAAGATGAGGGCTTCTATACTGGGAGGGATTCAACATTTTACAGCAGCGTGGAGTGTTTTAGTAATGCTATACATTCGTTTGTAGCAGGAGGTACCCCTCAGATACAAGTGATAACAATGGCAGAATGTCAGAATGTTGTGCTGCACGAGTTAGATTGGAAAAAGATGCTTGAGACTGATCCCTATTGTTGGGTCGAGGAAGACGTCAAAGAAGCTTCTTCACGTCATGCAACGACAAGTGACGGGGTAATGGAGTTGTCAGTGCCTGTCTGGAAGGATGAGAGATTTGAAAGGAGGTTTATCGTTCGTTCGCCAAAGACGTTTGAACGCATTTGCCATCGTCCTCAGGATGAGCGTACTTTGTATATGTACGATATCCTGTTTACTCAGTTGGGGGTGCGATTTCCGTTGAACAAATTCCAGATGGGTGTACTCAGGTTTTTGGATTGCGCCCCCTCTCAGCTGCACCCTAATGGATGAGGAATAGTCCGCAACTTTGAAGTGTTGGCTAAACATTTGGAGTTTACGCCTACTGTGGCGTTGTTCTTTGCTTTTTGCCGCATAATGAGGCGGGTGAATGCAAAAACCGGCGGCATGGGTTTTGTTACTCTTCGGGCGGAGCCGAAGATTGTAAATTTTAAGGCATTTGCTGACTCCGCCAAAGAAGGCGAACTTCATTTCAGAATGAGCTTTGTAAAAATTTCTGTTAGGAAGAACAAGTCCGTCTTTTGGCAGAGTGCGGAGGGGATTGATAAATTCCCGGTGGCGTGGACTCATGAGCACTTCCTCCTGACTAAACAAGCTTATGAAGTTGAGGAGAGTGTCCTGTCACCTACCTCCGTGGAAGTACTCCGGACACTGAAGGAGTATAACTCCGCCCACAAGCAGTTTCTGTGCCGAAGGCTGCTTGGGCGTGATGCTGAAGGATATTTAAGTAATGTTTTGAGACTTGTTGCTTGAATATTATTTCCGTTCTTTCCTGCAACTTCTAATTGTATTCGTGTATATTATGTTTGCAGGAGAGATCGCTGAATTTCCTGGGATGGAGCGTATCAAGCAAATCCGTATGAGTCGCCAGGAAATTGATGCGGAGAACAATGTGCAGCCCCGGAGGAATCTTGCTGCAGCTCTAACGAGGACTCTCCCTTTGCCTGCATCCACCAAGGTAGTGATGTTGGAGGGTGGTGCGGGACCCTTGATAGTTGATGCAGAAAGGCGATCTAAAAAACGCCAAGAACCAGAAACTATCGAGGTGGAGGAAGAGGACCCCCAACCTTTGCAGAAGAGGAAGAGTAAGGGGAAAGGGAAGGTGGGTGAAGGAGCATCATCTGATACTGTGATAGAAACTGAAGAAATTCCGGAGCCGTCAGCTGTGGCTATCACTACTGAATTGGGCGGTCAGGAGGACGCCCCTGAAGAAGATGTTGTGGAAGAGGAGATGGAGGGGGTTCAAGGTTCGCCACCTCACCGAACTGAGAGTCCTGCCCTGGACTTGACTGCTCGAGGAACAGCAGTTTTTCTTGTCAACGTTCCAGGGGAGCCATCTAGGCGGTCTGTCTCTCTTCCTCTGGCGGGGTCTCGTTTGAGTCCTTACTTGTATTTCACAAATGTGGGATCCCGTCAGTCAGAGAGGCGTGATCCTGACTTCATCCTCCGTCCAGATATTGACTTCGAAGAGATTGCGGATGCCACTGCTGCTGCAAGGTGGCATCTCGCTGAAATTGATGGTTACCTTGCTTCAGTGCCCCGTATTGCTGAGGTGGCTGCGGAGGCTGCCATGTTTCAAGAATCATTTCATGATTCTGTTGAAAAAATTCGAAGCTTGGAGCGTGACAATGAACAGTTGTCGGAGGTGATCAAGGCTAAAGATAAACACCTTGACACCGCCGACTCTGATAAGAAGAAGCTAGAAGAGGAGCTGGCCTGGGTCAAAGCTGAGAAGGTTCTGCTGGACAAACAAGTTTCATATTTGAAACAACAGAATTCAAAGCTGGGCGAGGATGTGGGCGAGCTGACCCATGTAAAGGCTGAAAATGTTCTGCTGGGACAACAAATTTTAGATTTGAAACAGCAGAACCAAAAACTGGGTGAGGATGTGAGTGAAGTTCAGCAGAGACTGGTTTCTTTTGAGACCAGTAAGGCTCTCGCTGAAGACGCCTGGGCTGCAGAGTTGGATCAAGCAGCCACTGCATATAGTGACCTTGAAAAACAGGTCGAAGAGCTGAAAGCTGAGAAAGCCATTTCCGATGCCAGCAATAAATGGCTTGATCAGGAGTTGCAATCGGCTTTGGATGCAGCTGAGGCAGCAATTGATGATGCTTTCAGTATGGCCATTCGCCAGGTCCGTCATCGCAACCCAGGCGTTGCTCTTAACATTGCAGGCATTCACCCTTATTATGAGTTTATCAACGGTGAATTAATGGTGCCTGCTCAGGGGGGTCATGTTCCTGCGCCTAATGAAGAGTATGTTCTGGCGGACTTGCCCCCCTCACAGATTTTGTCCAAACCTAGCGAGTTTCAGCCTAGCTCCGCCCACCAAGAAGGAGTGCCACCCGAGTCTTAAAGATTAGCTCCGGGGTTTCTTTGCAAATTTTGTTTTTTGCACTTTAATAATATTGCTTGTTCCAGGATAGGCTCTGGACCCCTTATCAATTCTTGACAATATTTAATAAAGTATAATTTCTGTAAATTTATACTTGTTCATATAAACGGTGTTTGAGTCCGTAGGAGTTGTGCCTTGTAAAATGCTATTAATAAGGCAGAGTAATCGTTTGAGGACTGATGAAATATGACTAAGTATAACGAGGCAGAATAATTTTTTTGTGAATTTTAATGAAGTAAAATCCTGTAATGAGGCGGAGTAGCCTCTTAAGAATTTTAATGAAGTAAAATTCAGAAATGAGGCGGAGTAGCCTCTTAAGAATTTTAAGGAAGTAAATTCTATAATGAGGCAGAGTAGCCCCTTAAGAATTTCAATGAAGTAAATTCTGTAATGAGGCGGAGTAGTCTCTTAAGAATTTCAATGAAGTAAATTCTGTAATGAGGCGGAGTAGCCTCTTAAGAATTTCAATGAAGTAGAATTCTGTAATGAGGCGGAGTAACCTCTTAAGAATTTCAATGAAGTAAATTCTGTAATGAGACGGAGTAGCCTCTTAAGAATTTCAATGAAGTAAATTCTGTAATGAGGCGGAGTAGCCTCTTAAGAATTTCAATGAAGCACAATTTTTACAAGTATTATACTTACTTGGACTTGTTGATAGTGCTTGAGTTTGTCGATTATGTACTCCGCGAGACATTAGCAGTTGGGCGGAGTAAGGGTTTGGATGGAGCGTTCATCCTTTTGAATTTGAATTGAAGTGTATCTCCTGATCAAGTGAAAATTGTTGAATCCAGGGTTGGTATGGTGCAACATAAGCTGTGACACCAATCCTTTCCGCAGGAATTTTGCTGGACCTTGGGGTCGGTATGGTGCAGCATAGGCTGTGACACCAATTCTTTCCACAGGAAGTCTGCTGGACCTTGGGGTCGGTATGGTGCAGCATAGGCTGTGACACCAATCCTTTCCCCCCAAGGAGTTTTTTGTACCTTGGGGTCGGTATGGTGCAGCATAGGCTGTGACACCAATCCTTTCCCCCCAAGGAGTTTTTTGTACCTTGGGGTCGGTATGGTGCAGCATAAGCTGTGACACCAATCCTTTCCCCCCAAGGAGTTTTTTGTACCTTGGGGTCGGTATGGTGCAGCATAAGCTGTGACACCAATCCTTTCCCCCCAAGGAGTTTTTTGGACCTTAGGGTCGGTATGGTGCAGCATAGGCTGTGACACCAATCCTTTCCCCCCAAGGAGTTTTTTGACTCCGTTTGTGAAGCTTTGTTGTATGTTGGATGATCTTTATGGAATAAAGAGTTATGCTTTTATGCTTCAATTGTTGGAGCCGGTGTCTTATCTGTATGGGAACAAGTTCTGCCATAGATAATTAACTGAAAGTTAGAATGAAGATTGAATGTAGGAAAGAATTTTATTAATGATGGAACTACATAAAAAGCTGAGTTGGGGTATGTCTCGTCGAAGCCTTTTCAAGGAAAGCCCATTTGGGAAAAACCTTAAGTTAGGAGAGAGAACATACCATATTACCCAACTAGCTGTAATATATGCGTAAATTTAAAATGTTCCATTTATTCCTGACCGGAGTGCCATCTAAGTTTTCTAGGCGGTATGTGCCTTTGCCCAGAGCTTCGATGATTCGGTATGGACCTTCCCAGGTTGGCGCCAATTTGCCTTGGTGTGCAAATTTGTTGCCGATATTGGCCCTTCTCAAAACCAAATCTCCTTCTTTGAAACGGCGTTCAGAAACACGAGTGTTATACCGTTTGGCGGCTTTTGCTTTAACAGCTTGATCCCGCACAAAGGCTTCCTCTCTCAATTCTGCCAAGACCTCGAGTTCATGGGCGAGGTTCTGTTGATTGGCTTCTTCATTGAAGTGGAGGATTCGAGCTGAAGGGGCTGCCAATTCAACGGGAATAACAGCCTCGACTCCATATGTCAGCCGATATGGGGATTCATTTGTGGTGGAGTGAGGGGTTGTTCGATATGCCCACAAAACGTGGCATAATTGATTTGCCCAATCTCCCTTTGCTTCACCAAGGCGTTTCTTAAGGCCTTTCAAGATTTCTCTGTTGGCAACTTCAGCTTGGCCATTGGTTTGAGGATGTTCCACAGAAGAGAAAATCTGCGTAATGCTGAGATTTTCTAGGAAATCAGTGAACTTACGATCTGTGAATTGGGTGACATTATCAGTGACTATGCGTCCAGGGACTCCGAAACATGCAATGATATTTTCGTATACGAATCTACGAGCCCTGGCTGATGTAATATGCACCACTGCCTCTGCTTCAATCCATTTGGTGAAGTAATCAACGCCAACTATCAAGTACTTGATACCGCCAGACGCAGTTGGGAATGGACCTAAGATATCCATGCCCCATTGATAGAAAGGCCAAGGCGTTATTGATGATGACATTTCTTCCGCCGGAGTGTGATGAAGGTTTGCAAATTGTTGACATTGATCACACTTCTGAACATACGAGGCGGAGTCATGCTTCAGGGTAGGCCACCAATACCCAGCTCTGAGTATTTTTCTCATTAGACTACGTGCCCCCGGATGGTGTCCACACTGCCCTTCATGGACTTCTTCTAAAACGGCTTGCACCTCATTTTCGTTTATGCATATTAAGTAAGGAATAGAAATTCCTCAGCGGTATAACTGTCCGTCTAGGAGCGTATAATAAGGTGCTTCTTTCTTTAGTTTCCGTCGCTCAAGATCATCCGTGGGTAATTGTCCATTAACAGGGTAACGAACTATCGGTGCTACCCAGGAATTGTCATCAAAGGAGCGGCTTCTAATCATACACATTGAGGAAGGAAAGGAAATACTTGGCTCCGCCAAGGTACTTTGTACAACCGTAGTTGTGCATCCTGCCTTCTTTGTGCTAGCCAACCTGGAGAGGATATCAGCACGTGTATTTTCTTCCCGGGGTACATGTTTGAAAGTGACTTCGTCGAAGCGTTGCTTTAACTCATTAACGCAGTTTAGATATTGTTGCAGCAAAGGTTCTTTAGCCTGATATTCACCAAGAATTTACGAGATGACTAATTGAGAATCACTGCATAAGGTTACAGTTTTGGCCCCAACATCTTGTGCTGCTCTGAGTCCGGCTAAGCAGGCTTCATACTCCGCCTGATTGTTAGACGTAGTGAAGGTGAAGTGCAATGAAATTTCGAGATGTACCCCGTCATCGCTTTCCACAACAATTCCTGCCCCACATCCTTTGCTATTTGAAGATCCATCAACGTATATTGTCCAATGTGAATGATCTGCATCTGGGCTAGAGCCTGTTAATTCAACTACGAAGTCTGCTAGGACTTGTGCCTTGATAGCAGTTCTTGGTTCGTAGGATATGTCGAATTCAGAGAGTTCTACGGCCCATTTGATCATTCTTCCAGCCAGGTCTGGTTTGAACAGTATAGTACGAAGTGGCAAGTCTGTGCGAATCAAGATAGGATGGGCATGAAAGTATGGTCTTAGGCGTCGTGAAGCCCAAACAACTGCAAGCGCTGCCTTTTCAATCTTCTAATAACGGCATTCTGCACCATGCAATGTTTTACCGGTGAAGTACACCGGTCGTTGGCCTTCAAATGTTTCCTTGACCAGAGCTACTGCTAAAGCCTCATCTGAAACAGACAAATAAACGATGAGTTGCTCACCTGGGCTTGGTCTTACCAGGATTGGAGGGCTGGCCAAGACATTTTTCAAGCTTTGGAAAGCCGCCTCTTGCTCTGGGCCCCAACTGAATTTCTTGTCTTTTTTCAGTATTTTGTACAAGGGAAGAGAGCGATGAGCCATTTTTGGCATGAATCGTGCTAGAGCAGCGATTTTGCCGTTGAGGGATTGTACCTCTTTTAGTGTTTTGGGGCTCTACAACTCCTGGATAACACGACATTTATCAGGATTAGCCTCTATACCTCTTTGTGTCAACATGAAGCCCAAAAATCTGCCACCACGGACAGCGAATGTGCATTTCAAAGGGTTGAGCCTCATATCATATTATTGTAGGCGTTGAAAAATGAGGCGTAGATCTTCAACATGGTCTCCTCCTTCCGGGGTCTTGGCAATAATATCATCAATATAAACTTCTACCAGCTTTGTGTGCATACCCTCAAAAACTTTGTTGATCATGCGCTGGTAGGTTGCCCCGGCGTTTTTTAACCCAAATGGCATGACGTTGTAGCAGAAGACTCCTTTATCATTAACAAATGCTGTCTTCTCTTGATCATCCTCACACATTGGAATTTGGTTGTAACCGGAGTAAGCATCCATAAAAGATAGATACTTGTATCCTGAAGAATCGTCAACCAATCTATCAATGTTGGGGAGAGAGTATGGATCCTTGGGATAACATTTATTCAAATCAACATAGTCTATACACATACGCCACTTGCCATTGGCTTTCTGTACCATGACCACGTTAGACAACCAGGAGGAGTAACGGAGTTCCCTGATGAACCCCGCCTTGAGGAGTTCCTCTGTTTGCTCACAGGCAGCTTTTTGTTTAGCTGGACCCATACGCCGTTTCTTTTGTGCTACAGGCTTAGTTTCAGGGTACACCGCCAGGCGATGACAACAAAAGTTGGGATCCATGCCAGGCATGTCTGCAGCGGACCAAGCAAAAATTTCTTTATACTCATGGAGAAGTGCAATTAGTTTTGCCTCCATGTTAGCCTCAAGCTTGTGATTGATGTTTGTAATCTGTTCTGGGGTGCTACCCAAAACAATAGACTTGGAACCACCATCAGGAGTTGGTTTCAAAGGGTTCAGTGGGTCTACAGAAGACTCCGCCCTGGGGTCAAGATCCACCAAATTGACGGACGCCGCCGCACTGCTCCCTTCATTCAACTTTCTTTTCTTAGACATGGCTTCAAGCTTCACCATGTTAAGACTCAAATTGTATAGCAATAGCGAGCCATTTCTTGGTCACCCCTTACAGATGAGACTTGATTATCTTTGTCAATGAACTTGATTAACAAGTGGGGGTTGAAACGATGGCTTTCATGGCATTCAGGGTAGGCCGCCCAATGATGCCATTGTATGGAGATTTCACATCAATGACAAGAATCCTGGATTTCACAGTCCTTGCTCCAGGTTCGCCATCAAAAGTAATTCTCGTGTCCAAGTAGCCTTTGGTGGGCTGTTTGGCGCCATTGAAGGCTGTAAGGTCCTGCGTATATGGTTGCAAATCTGCATCAGTTAATCCCATGCGTTTAAAACAGTCATAAAAGATAACGTCGCAGGAACTTCCCTGATCAACTAGGATGCGTTTTACATCCATATTAGCGATTACTGCAATAATCACTACTGCGTCATCTCCTTCAGGAATAGTAGGGCCAAAATCGTCGTCTGTGAAGGTTATAGGCGGAGTCTGAACCCCGTTCCTGAATGGGCGATATTCTTTGCTTTTGCCTTGCACAGACAAGATCATACGATGGTGGTTTTTCCTCACGGTGATTGAGGGTCCGCCCCCAGCAAAGCCCCCAGCAATCATATCTACCACCTGCCTTTTGCCCCGCGATCTGGGTTCAGGGCTTGGTTCTCTTTGGGCGGACTCCAGAACAATACTCTTTTGTTTTTCTGTTGCCGCTGTGTGTTTTGGCTCCCGAGTGTTATCAGGATCCGGAGAACGATCACGAGGTCGTTTTTCAAACCTCTCTGGCTCATCATGAGATTTACCCTTAAACAAATAATGTTTCAGTTTGCCTTCACGAATAAGCACCTCGATGGTGTTTTTGAGTTGCTTGCACTCCTCCGTGGTATGGCCAACTGACTCGTGGAACTCACAATATTTCTTTGGATTCCCACCGCGTCTGAGTGGAGGTGGACGTTGAATCTCGTAAACGTTGAGGGTAGTCCATCCTATTTCGCGCAAGATTTGCTCATATGTCGTGTTCAGGGGTGCATAATGAGCAAAATTGAACACACGTCTATCTTGTTGTTTGAAGGGTTGGTTCCCTGCCTTATCTTTCTGAGGGAACTTATCATTCCTGGATGATTTTTCTTTATCTTTATCATGGTGTGGAGCTGAAATGGGTGGTTTATTGCGAGATGCAGTGGCTTCCAAGTGCATCTCAATACCTACGTACTTGGATGCTTTCCTGCGAAACTCCTCCATGGTGGATGAAGGTCCTTTTGCCAACGACAAAGCAAAGGGCGATTTCGGCTGCATGGCCTCGATGAGGATATGCAACTGGATCGCTTCTGTCAAGTCAGGGACCATGGTCGCCTCTTTATAAAATCTCTTCAGGAAATCCTTTAGAGACTCTTTGTCACCTTGCTTGATCTGAGCCAAGGTATGGGAGGTTCTAGGCGCATCCCTAGAGATTACAAAGTGACTGCCAAAAGCTGTGGCCAAGTCCTCCCATGAATCAATGGAACCTGAAGGTAAACTCTTGAACCAGCTAAGAGCTTCACCCGTGAGGGTCCTGGGAAACATTCTGCACATGACATCTTCTTCCGCACCTAAGAACATAGCTTCATAGATGTAAGCATCTAAATGCTTAGAAGGATCTGTCTCCCCAGTGTATTTTCCTATGGAAATGGGTTGCATAGTTTGCAAATGTCTGGGGATATGCGCATTCATCAGTCTTTTGGAAAATGGGATACTCATCTTGTATCCCGAGGGGGATGTATTTGAAATGACTCTCCTTCCCTCATGATGGTGGGCATTTTCCAGTGGAAGGCTTTGTTGCTCTTCCATGTAAGTAGGGATGCGAGAGTAATTTGGGGTACTCGATTCCTCCTGTACATGCAATTCATGGTGCGGCTGTTTTGCAGGGCCCACTTTCTCGTGTATGGGATTCGCCTTTTCACGTCGAAGCTCTGCGATTTCTTCCCTCAACATTCTGATCATGTCATCTCTCGGATCTGGAGAGCCAACATGCGTTGCCCTTTTGTGAGTATCGTTGTCAAAGCTTAGACGTCTAGGATTGCGTGGAGGAGAATCCTCAGTCTGCACTTCTGGTTCTGGTCTTTCCATTGATGATGAATGTAATGGGAATTGTTCAAGGATTGTGGGATTACCAATTTTACAGGTCCCACTGGGCGTGCCAATGAACTGTTCTTTACAGGGGGTGTAAAGGTATGATTGTCAAACAATTCAAAATGTACATGTAAGGTAAAATCTGATGTGAGGAGGGCCTTATACAGATACAAATATAGAGTACTCTTGTATACTGGGGCGTAGTACAATGCACTCTGCGGCGGTGTAGCAATCCGCCTAGAATAGCCTCCTTTGCCTTGACACAATTGGTGGTTGTACCTGTAATTATTCTCCGACGCTCAAGTCAGTATTTTGAAGTACTGTTAGACTTAGAAAGCAAATCTGAGAGAATTATGCAAGTATGAGTGTAAGGTTCAGAATTAGGGGGTCCCCCTCTATACCTTTTTGCTGAGGTTTATATACCTGTTACTGGTGCTCTATTATTGGTAGGACCCGTTCCTTGTTTTCAGGCATAATGCAAGAAAGGTAGTGGGTCCCTGCGCCGTTCACAAGCACCATCACTGTAGTGGGTATTTCCACTCACTTGGAAAGCGTTAATGCTTCATTATTTTATTTGTTGTTCTCTCTTATGCGTGACAGCGTGATTCCCATTTTCAACCTCTCAAGACAGAGTCAATCTCGTGCCGGGGTTATAAATATGGGCTCGCTTCGCAGTATGGGAATTTTGGTATTCCGCCTGTATTGAGCCTATGGCTTGGCGGAGTAGTGTGCATTGGAAATGCTTTATGTATGTGTACAATCTTTTTAATACTTTCCACCTTGGCGGAGTAATAGGCCTTGGCAGAGTAACAAGCATTGGCGGAGTCACATGCCTTGGCGGAGTCACATGCCTTGGCGAAGTAACATGCCTTGGCGGTATGTACTCCGTATAAGAGTAATCATAGAGGATTTGAAACGTATTTCTCCTGTTCGAAATGCTGATCTGGCAAGGCATTAAAACCATGCTCTTGGGGGCCGGTGTTGGGATCGGATCATAACCAATAAGTAATAACCATTTTATATGTTTGTTCCCTTTATCAAGATATTTAATTGGGCCCAAAACATATTTGACATAATCTTTGTATAGCTTATTTTTTTTACTTGATAACAGAGTAGATTTTATTTAAATAAATATCTAATATTTATTAGCCTTGACATGGTCATGCATTTTCTTAGTCTCACTTTATCAAGTGGATAGACAAATCTCTTCTACATCACTTACACCCTTCCACATGATTTGTTCACTGCCTAATTGCAATATTTATAATCACCATGTTATTAATGACATTTAATTGTATTAAAATAACAAACTCCTCATGTAAGAATAGTAACTTTAAGTTGAAGGACTACAGATACCATTATCACATTAAGAATCGTTTATGACACTCATGTATCGATCCATGTAACTTTCTCTTATGGGTCTATCTAGAACACCATTATTGTCAATATATGCCCATGTAAAGACTTAATATCATTCATATCTATTATCTCTATGAGATCTAATTGTCGGTACACTCATTCATTAGTCTAATGTATTTATATGTCTCTATATTAATACTTGACTAAGAACATTTTAGAAATAACTCTCATATTGACCCATTATTCCAAGGACTAATAAAAAATGTTAAATAAGACTATTAAACTATTTAACCAAAATGTCTTATTCAAATAAAGTGATACCTCCCTCTTAGTGCAATGTTCCAACATATATTATATCCTTAAGTGTATCCATGTGCCAAGCATGTGCCGAACCATATACAAGTATAAATCGAGATTGAAGCACGCTAAATTCTTGCTCAACGTCCTTTCGCTTCTTAATGTTTAGCAAACATTTTTCTCTTTTTGCCTTGCGACACGGGGATGGTTTTGACAGACGTTGCTCATTCTAGATAAATACCATCAACTAAATAATATCTCATGTTATATTGAGTTATTAATTGTAAATTGCACCTTAATAGTTTTTCAATCCAAAATATCATTGAAAACATTGGATTGATGTAAAACGTTAATGTTATTGTTAGTATTAGCACCCAAAAAAAAATGCATGTTATTAAATCCACAAGTCTTGTGATGCTATTGCCTTAAGCATAATTGTCAGCTTACCATGATCACCATGACAAAATTGATCTTTCCATGCAATTGGACAAATTTTCCATTCCTAATGCATACAATCAATGCTTCCTAGTATTTCAAGAAAATCACATGCCTCTCCCATTTGTAACAGATAATTAATCTCAACCTTAGTTGGTTTCCTTAAGTATTCAGCTCTGAATATTGCATTGACACCTCTCACAAACTTGTATAAGAACTCTATCGTAATGCATTCCGCAATTCTAACATAATCATCTACATTATTTGCTGGTGATTCATATGCCAATATGCAAATGGTAGTAGTGTATTTTTGTAGTGCTAAAAGACCTTTTATACCAATTACATTACTCCGTTGTTGGAAATACACATCATGCTCACCAAGTGCCTCTACAATGCGAATGAATACATGTTTTCGCATTTAGAACCTTTGTCAAAATTGGGCATCAATGTATACTGGATTCTTAGAAAATTACTAAGTAAACAATTGTATACGCCCTTTTGTATGACTTCGATCTATGTGAACTCTTGATTTTCTTTGTTTACTGGAACTACTATGTTCATGTTGCTTTCGCCTCTAAATTAAAAACATTGGTAGTTCTTCTTTTGTGTCATCTTTAAGTAAATCTATCATGTACTTTAGTTTTTTTAAGTAATCTTGGATCTGTTGGATCCATTGCATTGGCTAAATAGAAAAGAAGTATGAAAATGTAGATGTAGTAGTATGTGATTATTGAACTATGAAATACAAATACATAGAACCATTTATAATGGCTACCAACTAGTTTTTAACAGGTAGTTTATAATGACTACTTTCTACTAACTAGTTTACAAAGGCTAGTTTTTAACGGATTAAAATAAATGCAACAATTAACTATCAAAATGACTACAATGATTTCAAAATAACATTGACTACAATTACTACTAAAAAAGAAAGCAAGCTAACAATATGAAATTAACTACTTTTCTAAACATACATACTACCATACTTTTGTCTAATCAAACTACAAGCCAACCCATGATTTTGCTGTTGTAATTTTGACATTGTGGATGGATACAAACATAGTATTTTCATCCCTTCCACCTTAATGCACTCTTCTTCTAGTTGTTAATCTTTCTCCTCCATAATGACTAATTTTTTTAAAAGGGTAACCTTTTTGGTTTTTTCCTTAAGTGCCTCATAATCCATATCATTGGCGGAACACTCACCTACTTTTTGCTTTGCCTTTGCCTTTCGAACCGATACTAGGGATAATGGGTTGTATTCGCTAGCTTCTATATCAGGGTTAGAAGATGACATGTATGCTCCAATAGCAGAAACCTTTGTAATCACTTTAAAAAATTACGTTTGCTTGATTCATGATTTCAGTTTTAGAACTTCTGCATAATGGTTTTATCTGATGTCATCATGATTTTAATGACACCATATCCTTTTCTTGTAAATTACCACAATACTGATTGTAGTTTTCTTTGATCCTAACCTAAAAGCTACCGATTTATTGGTCATTTCCTATTATTGTATCTTTGGAAACATTAAGCCAAGATTGAATAAGAAGCTTGTCCTAATCAACAATGAATCTTTCTTTACGCTTCCTGTGAGTATGATATTCTTCTTCTATGTCAATAGGAGAATTTAGAACCTTTTTTTGCTTTTGAAATTGGATAAATTAACAATATTTGTCCCGATAATCTCATACTCAAAAAAATGGATTTAGGAATGGATATGTGATATCTTCTTTTTTGTTATTATTTTCAAGACCCGTTTGATAAGTATTTTTCCAATTTGGTAAGGATCGATTTTGTCCATAATCAAACTCTAAAACACACTTGAAAGGATTATTCCTTAAATATTTAATTATTTAATGGTGTTATAAAGCGATATTTATTTTAATATTCATCTCCGATTTCTTTAAATTCCATGTGAAATGCCAGCGAGGAGGGCAACTTTTCATGCACGTTCTGTATGTATTCTCAAGTCTCGAAAACTTGTTATACTACATAACCTTAATAAAATCAAAAAGTGACAAGGGGATTTCTAGATACTATAACGTTGGCATTTGGAACAACATTAATGATCATAACCTTAATAAAATGGGGATTTGATTTCTAGATAGTAGTAATTAACCTAATCCCATTTTCCTAGTTACTAGCAAGATATACACTAACAACACTCGGATTTAGCATTCTCTCGAAAATTTAATTGTGGATTGTAAACATGTACTAGGATTTACTTCCATAAAATATTTTTCTATTTATATTTACAAAATTATCATCTTAATTTTAATTAAAAATTATTATGTTGTTTTCTTTTTTTAAAAATTTAAATTATTTCTCATATAAACTTTTGAAAGGAAAATCAATGTGACAATTTTATAATTTAAGTTTTTTTTATCAATAAAGAGAAATTTTATTAATGGGGTAGGGGTATCTCATTTTTTAATTAAAGCTAATATGATGTTTTTGTAATTATAAGTAAAAATAAAAACAATAGAAAATGCTCTTTAAAAGAAAATATGTGTAATCGATTAAAACAAAAGTATAATCAATTACACACTTGGCCATTAACTTAAAATTAAATTTTAAATGAATATGATTAAATGTTAAAATGTTGTAATCGATTACAACAATATAGTAATCGATTACCACAACATCAAAATGAATGAAAAGTTGCATCTCTTCATAAAAACTTACATGGAAAGACATGTCTCTTCACCCAAACTTTTGAATGAACACATCCATTTGAAAAGGTATCATTCCAACATCAAAAAGCATCTCTTTCTCAATCAATTGCATTTCTTCATCCCCTATAAATAAAGTGAATATCAATCACTTCTAGAGCATAAATTTTGAACAAACTCTTTCATCATCTTCTACAATCCAAATGAAGAATACTCCATGATGATCAAAGGTCATTCTATTATTTGAGTATTACCATTAAGAGCTCCAAATTGTATTATCTACTCTTCAAAGAGAGTTTTACTTTTGCACACTTTTCTTTGTTAAATTCATTTTTGTAGGTGAGGCATCCCACATTGGTTTCGTGACTATTGGTGAGGAATCTCAAAGGGTTAAGTCTAGGGAGAGACATCTCTAGCTATGTAAATAAAGAGTGAGGCATCTCTTGCAAGGTTAGAGGCTCCATATAAAGGATGAGGTATCCCGGGGTGTGGAAACCTTTATTTTTGTAACTTGTGACAGTTATAGTGGAACTCTCAAGGGTTGCTTAAAAGAAACTAAATGTAGGCAAGTGGCTGACTGAACCAGTATAAAAACCAAGTTTGCATTCTCTTGTCTTTTACCTCTGCTTATTTATTCACTTCTCCTTTGAACATTTGATTATTGTCTATAAGTTTTAGCAAGAGATAATTATTAGTGGTAAGTTTCAACAACTCAATTCACTTTCCTCTTGAGTTTATTAGAGGGAGGCCACATGAGTGACACAATTAGAGAGAAACATTTAGAAAGAAATATTAGTGTTCTCTTAATGAATGTATTTTCTCATTTTTAAGAGAGTGTAATTGTTCTTTCCTTGTAAATTAAAGAGAAGTTGAGATATTTCTTTCATTTAGTAAAATTATTTCTTTAGTCTAACTTATGGTTTTTGCTTTATCTATTAAAGGTTTTCCGCATAAAATTTATTGTGTGTTCAGTTTTTTTTCCTTATATCTATTTTATCTATGATATTATTCTATTATTCCGGTACCCAATAAAAAAGTGAGATTAACGCTATGTTTAGTAAGACTATGAGTGACAATTTAAAATTTAAAATTTAAAATTTATTTTAAATAGCATTCTTTGATAAATAAGTTTATTTAATGTCTAATTTTATTTTATGAATTCTCACATTCACGAGTTAAAAACAAATGAAATGGTATATACGCAAGAGCGTTATAACTTATAAGCATTCATAAACAACTCAAAATTTAAACATATCAGCTCATTTTTCTTCCCCACTCTTATATCTGAACGCGTACACAAAGTTTTAATAATTCCATTGTATTCTCGTAACCAGTCAATTTACACATCAAACAGTTAAAATTTAGAGTTAATAAATTTTAGGATAAATTGCTACTTTCATCTTTAGTTCTGTGTATAAAGAGTTTCTTCTTAGTCCTGCAAGCTTGTTAGAACTTTCAATTTAATTAGTCCTTTTTTGGATAAAAATATGTCAGTTGAGAGTGAAATTCCATTCCCTTGTCATTCGCATGAGTATTTAAAATTTCTGAAAAAAAAATCATAAACCTCAACAATTTCAAAGGACCAGAATCCAATTATGTAAGTGAAAACCTTATAACACATGCATTAGTTGAGGAAGAAAAAGAACAACAATGAGCTTAAAGAAAGAGGAGCTGAGAATGAAGAGATAAGGACACGAGGTTTGTGATGAAGTTGTTCCTTAACATTCAAAAATGACAAATTAACATTTATTTATTTAATTGATTTTCATATCAATAACACGCTACATCTACTAATAACAAACCATAAAAGGATTCACTTGAAATAACTTTTAAATGTAATGAAACTTTTCAAATTTACATAATTAAATCGAAATTCACCTTAAACATAGAAAATTAAAATAGTAATTTAGCCAAAATTTTATATAACATTTTCAATTAATTGTAAACCTAAACCTAACGGAAAATCAGGGTAAAAAAAGGCGTAAAATTAAGAAACAAAAATTTCATGTTATGAAGTCATCATTGCATCAGAGTGAGAGTCAGAATTAGGCAGTGTTTGTTTTACAGCTCTTTTCAACTGAACAAAACTTTTTAAAAGTAACAAATTAGAGAATGTTTGGTTTGCAGTTAGAGAAATAGAGTCATGAAAATTAAAAAATCTAAAGGTTCATATTTCATGTCGTTCGAAATAATGACCGTGGGATTAAACGGAACGAAACTTTTTAAAAATAAATCTTTAGATTTTTTTTATTTTCATAACTTCATTTCCCTCACTACAAACCAAACATTTTCTTAATAGATGACATAAAATTTATTTGGAACAGTAGCCATCGAGATTCCATGAGCCGTGGCATGAGTGTATATTAACGTTAATATATTACAAATTGTCATATATAAATAATAAATAATAAATGTTTGAAAAACAAGTGCTTTCTTTAACAAATAAAAATGGGTATTAGGCCGTCTGACATAGTTAATGTTAGGTATTGAAAATAGAGATGGTTATTGGTTCTTTCTTACCATTTCAACTTCGAACACGACATCATTAATTAATGGGATCTGTATTATTCACCTTTTTACTTTTAAGAACGCGTTAGGATTTAATAATTTTGAATAATTTCACTTGTTTTTAATTTGTGTTCCGCGATGCATCTTAAATAATAGTTGACAAACTTTTAATGAAAATGAAAAAGTATGATTTTATTTATATTATAAGATTAAAATATTTCATTAAAAGTAAAACAATTATATTTATAAAGAGAGATAAGGATACGGATAAAAGAACATTGAATAAAAGATAGATAAAAGTAAAATAGAAAAATAATTATTTTTATAAAAATGACTTAAATAAATGGTTGGTCTCTGATCTTTTACCCAACTCAGATTTTAATCCCTGATTAATATTTTTTGGCATGTTTTATTCTCTGAATTATATTAAATAGCTATTTTACATTTTCACCATTACGTTCTCCTTCTATTTTACATTCTTGCCATTATTTTCTTTTTTTTTTCTTGTTCATATTCAAAACCTTTGCATTGATAGTATTTACGTAAAAATATTAAAACATGAAAAAAAATAAAAAAAGAAAGAAAACATGATAATGAGCAACATACATATACACGAAAAAAATGTTTATTCATTATTTATATTTTTTATGTATTTACAAATTGCCTTGTAATTAGTTTTAATTTGATAACAAAAGACATATAAAATATAAATCTTCTAATTATATTTTTTTAGTTAAATGAATATGTGTTACCTTATGATAAAAAATTAAAATTAAATATTAAGAAATTATTTGATACTTTAAAAGATGGTAAAAAGTTTTATAAAGAGGTGGTAATTTTGTCTATTAATAAACATCTTAACTCTTTTACTACTCCTGTTTTTTTCTCTATAACACTTTAGTAGTTTTGGTTTGTTTACTTTTTATTGTTACTTTTTGAAAAGATGTAGAATTATTTGTTGTTTTACAATTTTATCTTTTGAAATTAATGTATGTTTAGTTGAAAAATGTATTGAGTATTTATGTCATTTGTTATTTACAACAATATAATAGAGAATTAATTAGTAAATTTTATAGAATGAAGAATATCAATGATTTTTCTTAATTTGTGTGCAATTGATAAAGTGTCATGAAAAATAAAGGGAGTATTTGGATAGTTAATGTAAAAATTTAGTTAAATCATTATAATTTTATTTAAAACAATAAAAATACGTACATATGATTTATGTAAAGCATGAGCTATCAACTAAAATGTTGTTGAAAACTAAAGATAATTTATAGCTTGTTATCATTTTACCTATGTAATTTTTAAAAAACATAACTTTTAGTTTTCACATAATTATTGATATCGGTTTAATATTGATGTCATTATCATAAGACTCATACCGATATCAAGACCATGTAGTCAATATCAAAGTGAGTTCCACAATATTATACCCCTAAAACACCCTTAAGAGTCACCATCAATAACAAATCAGTATCGGATAAAAACTGAGGGGCATGTCAGTCAACCCATGTAAATGTGTCATGAATACCTAGGTTTGTATAAACTTTTCTCGTATTTTACAAAAAAAATAAAATTTTAACACATTACGTAAAACAAAATATTCACTCAACTCCTATAAATACAACTGATTTAGTATCTAAAAGTTATGTTCAACAAAATTATAAATAGTGATTTATATTACAAAATTTTTGGTACTTGAACAAAATTTACAATAGCAGGATGCATACAATTAAGAGTATCGAAACCCCACATACTATTTTTCCCAGCAATCAACATTGCAACACTAAAAAGAAAAGATAAAGCTAGTGTTATCTAGGCCCTGAAAGCCGAACTGCAGAGAGATAAGCATCACTGTTACAATCTGAAGGGCCAGAAGAGGTGCCCCCTTCACTGGTGGATTTGAATACCGCAGAGAAAAGGCGAGAACCCAATGGAGAACCACTTGGTGGCTTAGGAACTGTGCAGAGACCCTCAAGCATTTGCACAACTTTGGTCATTGAAGGCCTCATTGACATATCTTCATGTATGCACCACAATGCAACTTTGATGGCACATTGAAGCCTATCATCATTCACATCAACTTTCATCTCTGAATCAAAAATATCTCTCAGCTTCCCCTCTTCCATCATCTTATAAGCATATGTTGGGAAATGGGATTTCTCTGATGTTTCTCTAGGATCATAGTTTTTCCTTCCTCCAATGATCTCTAGCAACACCATCCCATAGCTGTAAACATCACTTTTCTCTGATATAGCATAGTTTGTTATCCACTCAGGTGCAAGGTATCCCCTTGTACCCCTTAGTGTAGTAAACACATGGCTTTGTTCTCTATTCATGAGCTTAGCTAGGCCAAAATCTGAAACCTTGGCCATAAAATGATCATCCAGAAGCACATTCTCTGGCTTGATGTCACAATGAACAATCTTTGAGTCACAATCTTCATGCAGATACGCAAGTCCTTTTGCTGTTCCAAGAGCAATATTGAACCTTGTGTCCCAATCCAGCAGAAACTCACCTTTGTTTTTCTTGAATATCCATTTATCCAATGAGCCATTAGCCATGTACTCATAAGCAAGAAGCCTGTGACTTCCATCAGCACAGAATCCTTTAAGCCTAACCAAATGCAGATGGTGAATGCTGCCAATGATGCTAACCTCGGCCCTGAACTCTTTCTTCCCTTGCCCAATACCTTCCAACTTTTTCACTGCTAATTGAGTCCCATCTGGTAGAACTCCTTTATAAACTGACCCAAAACCCCCTTGACCAAGCTTCACAGAGAAGTTGTTAGTAGCAGTTTCAAGATCTTTGTAGCTGTAGCGGATCGGCATACCGGTTAAATTCTCCAAGAAATTGTCCTCTTCTGAATTCTCTCTAGGAGACTCAGGCAACCTTTGCTTTTTTCTGAAGTATTTAACCCCCACAAAGACCAAAACACAAATGGCAAGCAATGTTACTATGACAATCACCACAACAACTATGGTGTGCTTACTGCTACTTCCACTTCCTCCTGTGCCAGTGCCTGCGCCTCCATTTCCTGAAACCTTAATGTAAGAAACATAACTCGAATCCAATTCAGATTTCTCAAAGCTTCCTAAACTATCCAACAGAAAACAGTCTCCTGAACTTTTGTGAAAGAACAAAGCAAGGCATGAGCAATTTCCACTGCAAGACTTTTGGCAGCCAGCCAAGTCCGTCTTTGAAAAGGGTTGAAGGAATTGAAGGGCAAAGTAATCAAGTCCATCATCAGCTTTCAGTAACTGAATGGAATTTTTCGAGTCACCACAAGGAGAAACAAAACCAGGATGGCAACTTGGAACAACAGAAGGACAACTACACCTCTGATTACCAGTGCATACAGTGTATGAACCACAAGCTTCAGGTGTACCGCAAGGATCTTGTGGTATTTTAGTCTGTGAAGCAGCATTTGACCCCCCACTGTTGAGGTTAAAGAATGTGATGAAGCCATCACTTCTCAAAACTGCAATCCAAGTTTCATGTGAACCTACATCTGAGGAGAAAACAAATTGCCATAACAAAGATTTGTTTTTATCATAGAACCTCCAGGAATTTGCACTAATGTTTGCTAGAGCCACCACACCACCAACTTCATTGATAATTTTGCGGTTGTCACTCTGCATAGTCCAATAAGGCTGTGGAGTTTGAAAACCAGCAGTGAGAACAACATTACCAGACTTGATCTCAAGAACATGAGTCAAGTTGTTTGGACTAGGGTCACTGGTGAGTTTCATTCCCTCAGTGAAGTCCTGAGATGGCAACAAAGTATCTGTTGGATGGCTAAAACTCTGCCAAATCACGGTGCTATTATCATTTCCAAGCAGAACCAAGTTCCCTGTATCTTGCAATTCCATTGAAGAAACCCCCTTGCCACTTGTGTTTGTTGACCATACCACAGTTCCACTTTTCTGTAAGAATGCATTGCCCTTATCATCAAACACAAAATTATCAGAATTGGCAACAGGAATTGCTCTATTTGCAGTCCAAACTACCGTGGAACTTGCCATGTGGATGATAGACAATAGAAAATTGGTGGTGTCATTTGTGGTGGTGACAAAGGCAAAGGCAAAAGTCCCATCCTTTGACACAAGAAACTTGCCATCTCTGTCAATCCAAGTCATTTGAGAACCTTTGAGCCCGGGTGTGATGGTGCCAGTGTATTGAATCCCACCAAAACAGATTTTGGAGAAAAGGAGGATGAACAACCCAAGGGTACCCATGATATGTTTTCCCATGTTTTTCACTACCTAGGAAAATCAGAGGTACAAGGAAGAAAAGTCTAGAAATTGTGAAACAGAAATCATTAACAAGAGAAAACAAGACCAAGGTTTTGAAAAGGCAAATAAAATAATAACATAGAGTTTGGAATTTCTAACCAATACACCGGAGAAGACTGCTAGCCGTACAAGACGAACAAGAAGAACCCCTCGAAGAAATAACAAATAAAATTTTGAACTTTAGAGGCAGAATATAAAATTAGAATCTGATGAATACTGGTTTGACACGAAATGAAATGGATAGGGGAAACAGCATTGGTAAGGTGAGAAGAAGAGGGAGAATAAATTGTGAGGCAGAAGTTGAGGAAAAAGTCAAGAAAAACTGGTGGTAGTAATACCGGGCAAGGTACATTTCATTTCACACGTGAAAGGTGATCAAGTTGCAGATTAAGGGGGTAAATGAATGCAGTTGCAGTGGCTCAAAGGGTAGGCTCTTTGGCTTTTAGTTGAAGCGGTTTTAATAATTGTCAATGAATACTAGGGACGGTTTCATACAAGACTGGATCTGACTTTGGTTCTGGTTCTGGAGATGTTTTGTTTTAACTACTCTCTGTTTTATAAATACTTTTTTTATGGGGTGACCTTTTGACTGATCCGAGAACACACCTCTTCTTCTGCTTCTTGGAGAAAGAATTAGCTGGAATATTTTATTACTAATGATTTGCAGGTAATTTTTAATAGAACCAGCCGTTGAAATGTATTGTCTCAGACATATTAAAAAAATCAGAGAAGAATGAATTTATGACCACCAAAACGAATTTACTGATACCAGTATTCATTTTACAGCCATGGTTTTTAAAAATAAAAAAAGTCACGTGAAGGGTTACAGTAAAAAAAAGACTGGGCATTTTAGACATGAAGCAGAGGTGAGAAATATATATATATATATATATATATATATATATATATAAAGAAATAATAAAAATGAAATGTGTGCAAAATGGGTAAGATCTCCCTTCCTGCGAAAATGATGCTTTCCGGGAGTTTGATGATGGGCTTGTGCTCGATTTAGTAGACATAATCTCTATCACTATCATATTGATGTACCACTTTCCCTTTACCTGCTTGCATAAGCTTCATTTTACCCCCTTCACTTTGATGATGGACATATCTATCAACAAAATATAATCCTATGTGGTATTTGGTTTGTAAAAAAAAGTATGTATGAGAAAACATTTTTATGTATGGTAAAACTTGTCTTATTTATTAAAAAAATATTTATATATGGGTTCTATATGTTTTATTTTCCTCATTAAAAATGTGAAATTTTTTTTGACAAAAATCTCATAAAAACTAAAATAATAATCTTGTCTTTATTTTTTTTTGTTTTTAAGCTTTTCATTACTTGATAAATAGTATAAAAGACATTTAAGTAATTTAAAAAAAATACTTTCTTCATCTATCAAATATCATAAAAAAAAAATTCTATAACGTTTTTCTAATCAACATAACAATACTTATTTTCTCTTACTTTTCAAACTAATTTATTCTTCTAATTTTTCTTTTCTCATAGTTTTTTAGACAACTAAACAAACCAATATTGTTTCCGGAGAAACCACTAATTACCAAATAAATAACTAAGAGTGTAGTTGCAATTATATTAATTTCGATCCTTTTTTCCATCTTTATATTGGGCATAGTAGCTGGATTGAAGGAGAGAGATGAGCTCCCCCCCTCTCTCAAATTCTTTAATTCTTTCATGCCAGGAAATAATGTCATCTTGCTCTTTGTCTCATGATTTTTTTTCCTTGAACTTGTTGGGTTGGTCAAATTCCAATCTTGGGTAATTTGAATTGCTATTTTGGAGTTATTTTTTTAATTTGGCATAAGATGGTGCTATTTTTTTTTACTCCTGCTGTAGACATGGCAATTAAAATAAAATTTGAAACATGCACTCACACACCATTTTGAACGAGCATCTCACATGCAGTTCTATGAACACAGTTGTGATTCATTTGATTTCTTGGTGAGTATGTAGTGATATCCATCTTCCTTTTCTCAGAAGGAAAGATTGAAATACCAGGGAGATTACAAGGACTCAATTAAGAAGCTTGAAGAGAAGTTCAAGATGAATAAGAAAAAATGAGGATTGTTAAATGACATCTATTACAGAGGTAATAAATTTTGTTATAATGTATTCTGTCTTATGTTAATCACAACAGCAAAACTGATCTGCACCACAAAGGTGAAAATCAATTCATTGGAAGAAATAAGGAACAACAAATTGACTTAATCCTCCCTGATATTTGATGAGTACAGAAATAGTACTGTGATTCTGTGAAGCCAAAATAGAGTACAATATGGAAATAATAATATGATAGCTGAATAATCAATAATCAACAACATAAGCATGTATTCACATGTGAGTTAGATCATTTCCTAGATTGGCATGGTGCCCGTTGAGGAAGTGACCAATCTGAAAAAATACTTCAGCAGGAGTCTGCCATTTAACAAATACAGAACTGAAAAATTCAGAGGTAGTTTTTGTGCCTCTTATTTGTTGTTTGAATTTTCTTAAAAATGTGAAAGATGTTTCTTACAATGTTTGACTTACATGCTTTAGTCATCCAAAACTCCACCAATAGTTGCATCCCTTCAAGTTCTTCCCTCATTCTATGCTCAACCAATTTCAGCAATTGGGAACTCACAGTCAATGTCTCCGTCACCTGATTCACCTGCATAGGGTCCTCATCAAACTAATAATCAGTCTTCATCCTCTTCTCCATCCATTTCTATGCCTTCAAACCTTGATTCTTCCTTTCCATCTACCTCTGTATCTTTTGAGTTACCACAAACTGCCTCTACAACTATCTCTGCAGCTTTAGCTTCCAACTCCTTTATCCCTGTGTGCCCTATTTCCAGGTCTACTCATCCCATGCAGACTCGTTCCAAGTCTGGCATTGTCAAACCCAGTACACTCTTACATATCTCTATTAAACTTGCCACGGTAGATCAAGCCCTTAAGTCTCCTCACTGGCAGTCAACTTTGCAGAGTGAATTTGATGCCTTAAATGCTAATCAAATGTTTACCCTTGTTCCCTTGCCACCTTACAGGTCTGCCATAGGTTGCAAATGGGTGTTTATAGCCAAGGAAAATCCTGATGGCACAATTAAAAATATAAAGCCCTATTGGTTTCAAAAGGTTTTCACCAACAAGCTGGTTGTAACTATGTTGAGACATTTTCAGCGGTAGTCAAGCCTGTCACTATGAAAGTAGTTCTTATTATGTCTTTCTCTAATTCCTGGCTCATTCATCAGGTAGATGTGAATAATGTGTTTCTAAATGGCTTGTGGCTTGCTAGATGAAAAAGTTTATATGGTGCAGCCTTCAGGCTTCACTCAGGGTAATAATCAATTTGTATACAAGCTGCAGAAAGCCCTATATGGGCTCAAGCAGGCACCTAGGCCTGGTTTAAAAGACTCACTTAAACTCTACTCTCCTATGGGTTTCGCAGCAGTAAATGTGACCCCTCTCTGCTCACTTTTGGTGGCAACCATGGTGTACTTTATGTTCTCATCTATGTTGATGATATAATCATCACAAGATCCTTCATTTCTCTTATTCAGTCCCTCATTACCAAACTGAACTCAGCCTTTGCTTTAAAAGACCTTGGTCCTCTCTCTTATTTTTTGGGAATTAAAGTCAAGCAACTTCCCAATGACTCACTTCATCTGTCCCAATCTAAATACATTAGGGATTTACTTCAGAAGTCCAACATGGCAGAAGCCAACAGCATCAGTACCCCCATGTCTGGCTCCTACAAACTCTCTAAGGAAGAAAGAGAACCCTGCCTCGACCCCTACCTATATAGGTCTATTGTTGGAGCACTTCAATATGTGACTATCACTAGGCCAGAAATTGGTTTTAGTGTCAATAAGGTGTGCCAATTCCCTACAAATCCTTTTTCTATGCATTGGCTAGTAGTTAAAAGAATATTTAGGTATCTAAAGGAACAACCAACCATGGCCTGCTCTTTCAGCCCACTTCCTCTTTCTTGGCGTTAATCTAGTTTCCTGGTGGTCCAAAAAGCAACAACTTATGGCTAGATCAAGTGCTGAAGTTGAGTATAAAAGTATTGCTCTCACAGCTCAGGAAATAATTTGGATCCAACCATTGCTTCATGAATTGCAGGTTCCTATCACTACTCCTATAATCTATTTTGACAACCAAAGGGTAGTTGTCATAAGTCACAATCTTGTTCTTCATGCTCGCACACCACATATGGAACTTGATTTGTCCATTGTTAGGGAAAGAGTTCTCAGCAAGTCTTTGTTAATATACCACATTCCATCTCAAGATCAGCTTGCAGACATCCTTACAAAACCTCTGTCTAAAAATAGGTGTCAACTCCTCAGAGATAAACTGCAAGTTGTCACCATTCCTGACATCTCACAAGTCAGATCGTGATCTCTCACACAAGTTAGATTGGTTAGAAGCAATGTGTCTATTAGTTTTTTTTTTGTACTCCCTGAAGTTACACAAGGAACATGGGAATGTAGAGATAGAACCATACACTCTGGAATTATGCAGGGGAATGTTAGAGATACCATATGATTCAATTGTAAAGTTGTTAATATTAGCAGCCTATAGTGCCATATGGCACCCATTTTGTTAGTCTAACAAAATTTTATCATGCTAACTAAGCATAACAAACACTTTATATAAACCCGTACAATAGTCACTTTTGATCTTCTCCTCTGGTTTCTATTAGAGGTGTATAATACATTTGAGACTTGATAACATAAGCCACAAAAATCAATTGGGCAATCAAAACACATGTTGGCTTCAAATACATGACAAAACAGCCTACCCGGTAAAAACATAAATATTACTTCGTTGTCAGTCAATAATTTTCATTTGTTTCTCATGTAATTTAAAAGCAAATCTTTACACTACTAGTAATAGTACGGACATTCTTAAAGTGAGAAGAAGCTGATGAAAGACCCTCACAATCATAAAGTAAAGCGAATGAGATGAATTCATATGCAAAGCACCTCAACTATTAACTACAAAACTAAGCAACGTATTAACAAAATAATAAATAAATATGATTAATCCTCAGCCATGATAAAATCTAACAGAATATTAGATAAAGTATGGATGGCTTGTAATTATAAAAAAGTAACAAGGTTGGGTGAAATTTGGAAGAATCTAAAAAGCACTCAGTATAATTTATCCATTTTTTAAATGTTTCAAACCTAGTTATTTTGCACTTCAAATCAATTCCTTTTGATTTTTCAAATTTACTATTTTTTCTCATGAAGTTATTTAATTATTTAATGTACATTTTCCCATTATTTTAAACAATACTCGTATTTTCAAAAAAAATCACCACAAATAATTATTTTGTAACATGTTCCAAAAACCCAAGTTCTTTCTATTCAAAGTTTCAAACAAACATGCCAGGTGGACCTAAAGGATGCTACAAAAGCCGATACCCTTCGTCCCATTTCCTCTGTTTTAACGTTGTTTCTAAATCGCATCAAATCTATAGGATACATGGTCCTTATGTTGGTGAGTGATTGCATGAACTTTTAAGTAGAAAGTGTATATACACCAAACACTTTAATACATTAGTTTCAAAGTTATTAATTTTTCCAAATTGATGGTTTGACGTGACAAATATACCAGCCTGTTTATTAGACACCACTTTTTCTCTTTTTTTGGTTACAATTAGACACCACTTTACATTCACCATTAATAAAATTTAATATCTATAAACATTAATTAAGTAAAACAAGCCTAATAAAATTTATTTCTGGAATTAACATATCCTCACACGAATACACATGACTGTAATAATACCAAAATAATAGTTTTATCTCATGAAATCATTAAATCACATGATATTGGACTCAAACAAAAACCAAATTTATTTAACATTGTACCTAAGTCATACTAAGATATTACTTGAAATTGAAAGTGACAATCTAACATTGGTATATATTCCTTACGTTAAATGTATGTATATAGATTCGATAAACTTTACACTGGTTGTTCAAAGTGTAATACGATTGTCCTATTTTATCCGAAGTTAAACTATAGGTGGAATTATAAACGAAGAGTTATCTTTTAAAAAATTGTAACATCAAATATGATATGTGAATTGAGCCTACATTCCTATAAATAAATAAACATAAACATAAACATTTAGTAGTGATTTTTTTATGTCTATTAAAGGAATTGACATTTTTCATATAATCATGTTTTAAATATATGTTAATCACGTTAGGTGAGACAAAGTTTCGTTTAACCAAAATGATTTGATTTGTTGAATGAACAGTAATAGTAGCATGACAAGACGCCGCAGGTTCAAAGGCACTGTCATCACCCACCTTGGACCATAGTCTTATTTTTATACTCTTTCCTTTTACTGAATAAAACATTCTTTGCTCTAGTGATGATTTTTCATTCTTGTACAGAATGTAAAAAGCAAGGTTAAATAGCTATACAATAATAGTTTATAATTTATAGTTCAATACAAATTGATCCTACGTTAAATATTTCGACAATGCTAGAAATTCAGTCCTTCATCATGGATTATTTTAGCTTTGATGTTTGCAATTTGAATGCTTCTATGTAACTGACTAGATTACTATTTAAGATCTTTAGTTTACAGTTAGGGAAACAAAATTAAAAAAATAAAAAAATATAAAGATTGATATTGATCCTTCATGTTGTTCGACATAGTCAAAATTCCGTTTGACCATAGGATATATTTTTTCCTTTACCTAACCTTCCGTTCAAAATCCTGCTGCAACAAACATGCTATTATGGCTATGCATTATTTCCCCCTTTTTACTGTAAAAATAAGGCTTTGAAAATGAAAAGTATAAAATAACCACCAAAATTATTGAGAATTATAATTATGGGCTGTATTGAGGAGCTGCGTGCGTTAATCAGCATACATACTTTATTGGTTTGATGTTCGTTGTTTTTGGTATAGTTCGTGAAACAAAAAAACGAAAGTAAAGAAACTGCTTTCTGGCGTATAAAATACCCATGGCATCTGCTAAAAGCTGAGACTTTAAGTCCCTCCAAGGGTGCTCCCCCGGGACAAAAGGATGAAAATCAGAGCTTCCTTTCTTGGCTAGAATATCTGCACACTAATTTCCCTTTCTAAGGATATGCTTTAAAAGGTCTCTCCAATCCCTGTTGATCTAATCCTGTATTATTTGTTTTCAAAACAATTCTTACATAAAACATCACGTTCATAGGTCCAACTTAAAGAACTGTGCTCATGCAAGAATCACTCCATGTCAAGCCTTCAAACTCATAATTTAAATGACTTTAGCCTAAAAAATTATTGACCCTGCAACTAAGTGTTAATACATGCACGTCCCAAAACATTATCGCAACTGCGCATAAAGGTACAAAGATTTTTTAATGCAAAAAATCTATTGGCAAATCAATGAAAATACAAGTTCCTATTCTAGTGGGAATTGGAAGATTCAACTGCAGGATTCAATAGGCTATTCCACATCACACCAGAATTCACAAGGTTGACATGTGCATTTTTTAAATCTTCAAAGAAAATATTCTCATTGTCTGCGTAATCTTTGATCCATCTGTTTAATAAATTATGCACATTAAGGTTACAACAGCACCAAACAAGCGGGATATGTCAAGTGCAAGTGAATCTTTAGTCATTTATTAAAAAGACAGAATATTTTCAGAACCTCGTTGCTGGCTTACATGGATAAAAAGAATCAGAAATGAGTCATAAGCCCATCAAACAACTATAAAATAATCATTCCAACAGGGATATGCATTAGGCTCAGGATCATGACGTTACTATTTTAAAAATTGATATTTCAGATTTCAACTAGAAGTCTATAACAAGAGAATTTATACTGTTTTCATTTAAAGGAATAATTGAATTACCTGTTATTTTCTAGAAACAAGAAAAATAGTAAAACAGATACTATTTGTTTTATCTGTTCATATAACTTGTTTATTTAAAAGACTGAGTTTTTATCAAAACTTTAAAAATGGGTGAGTTCCATATTAAGGATAGCATAGAGGTTAAAAGGTAAAGAACCTTTAGCATTCATCGCCTTCAACAAGTGCATGATCTGAAGGAAGACCAATCATAGTTGACATACCATCTGTTAAAAAGCAACCGAACTGTTGAGCATTATTCAAAAAGTACTATTTAAAAAATGATAAGAACAAGCTAATAAATGTCCACCAAAAAAAAACAGGTTAATGCATATGTTAGGCCAATCCAGAAAAATGAGCTTGCAATCTCAGATAGTCATATATATAGTAGTCAGTCTATTGGAAGGCAATTGATGCCAAAGAAACTGAAAAGCTTGATTTGAATTGGGAACATTAAGATTCAGAGCAGACTGGAAATAAATTAAGTGATAAGCCAGTTACTAAAGCCTAAGCCCCAAAGGCCTAACATGCATTCAACTCTTGCATTTTCTTGTTGCTTTAGCTAAAAGATAATTGATTCAGAAAACAATGACTAGTGGCAAGTTTACTTAAAATATCAACGCAAGATTTAGATGAGATATTCTGTTAAATTGCCCGACGACACCTATGGCTTCTCCAAAAGAACCTTATAATATGAATTGTCAAAAGAAATTTGGCTTCCAAACCCTTTACTTCCTAGAGTGTGGGCTCCACACAAAGCCACAAGTTCTTGTGTTCTATGAAAGAAAAGGTCCAAATGGATAGCAATGCATAAGCAGTATTAATTATGGTCAAACATGCTGATAATATTTTACAATAACAAATAGATTAACATATGATCAATGTTTTTGTTTTGTGCAGTAAATCATTATGTGTCTTTTGGACTATACTCCATATTGTTAAGATTCTTATATCAAGTTATGGACAATTGGACAGCTTTTAGAGAATGTATAGCAGCCACTGCATAGAATAAGTATTGAGCAAATATTATGTTCCTCAACTGAATGGAAATTGAAGGCCATCAATCATCTTTATAGAACATGAATGCAAAGTAAATTCAAGAGTTTTTTTCCATGCTCACAAAAAGCCTTTTCTCTGGAAGTATTTCTTCAAACCAGTAGCAGTGGGAGTTTCCTCAGGAAGCCTCCCTTGAGATCAGGCACCCCATCATTAAAAATTTAAAATGAACGCAAATAGTATGATAGAAGATAACGTCAGGTTTCATTGCTATGTGACAATCAATGTGTTAAATCCCCATGGAGTTTTCTTTTCTTGCAAAATGGTTAATCATTCATTAAGCAAAAGCTAGAACATAATTCAGAATTTGATTTAAAAATATTTTTAGAGAACCTTACATGCCAAACATATTATATAACTGCTTGTTTGCCATCATTTGAAGAAAAGACCAGTTGCTTGCACATCATATATGCTACCTATGGTACTAGCCAGGTAGCCAGACAACTAGAATCTTACAGTGAATCTAACCTGCCCAGTGAAACCTGGATAGGTGGACCTCCGGATACTTCAACTGCCTCAGCTCCAGCCACAGCAATCATGTCCGCCCAGGATACTAACAAATGTAAATAAAAATGTGTTGGCCTAGACCAAATCAAACAAGGACCTGGTTGGATAGCATCTAACTGAGTCTTTGCTTTCTGCAGAACCTAAACAATATGCGGATAAGTCCTCTGTGATATTAGCTGGCAGTTAAAACATATGATAAGATATCTTTAATAATGATCAAGAAATTTAAACTACAGAACATGTGATCAAATAGAATTCTTCAAATAATAATAAAAAGAGAGGTGGAAGGGGACTGAGAAAATAGTGAGACAGTGCATACCTTTACTGATTGTTTCAGGCCAGCATTTTCAGGTCCTTCAAGTTCATAGACCATAGAATCATTCATACCACCTCAACAACATGAAAAGCAGAAGAAATATATACATTTTGAATCTGAGTTGAGCATGATAATACACATTACTGGTTACAACATTATTAACAAAAAAAATATGATAAGAAACCACATAGTTCCCTTTTAAATTTCTTGGCTCGTATCTTGTGAAAAATTACTGAACCAAATTCAATTGATGAGCAAAGGCCAGAACTACTAATGTAATGGAGTCCAAAAAAGACAGAGAATAGGAAACATAGCATAGACACTTAATTTTCCACATTAGAAATTAGCAATGCATTACAAAGGAAAAAGTCACATGATACTTTCGTTTGAAAAGAATCAGCCGTGAGACTCGCTATATATCTGAAAAAGCCATTACTTCCTAACTAAGAAAACTAATAAAGAAAACTAAGAATCACTAGACAATACAAAAACAAAATTGGGCTAGGAATTCTACATAGTTTCAGTATGCCCATGATGCCAAATTGGGTGATCACTAAAGGATGTGGAGCAGAGGAAAAAAAACAATAGCATTGCATCCCAAATGCTGACTAGCTAGTAGCTAGTTAGTGTCAACCCTTTCCACAATGCAAATTTCAGCAGAAAAAATAACAGTAATTTTGCGAGATGCATAACTAAATCGTCATCGATATCAAAGGTTGCAGAAAACTAAACAAAGCACTCTTGCTGCCTTTCCTTTTGACAACAACTTCTCATCTTTAATCTTTAATAATAAGATATTCCTTGGTACCTTGCCTTCAATCAGTGGTGAAACCACAATGTATTCACCACATTGTTATAAATGCAACAATAGTACTAAGTGCATGCATCACTTGTAGCATATATGATGGTCATGATTGAAAAGAAAAACCAAAATGAATATTTACTGCACGGAGTTGGCTCAGAAACAACCAATGATCTGACTTGTTGAAAGTCTCACATTGACTAGAGATATGGTCAATCAAAAGTATATAAGGTGAAGGGTAATCCTCATCCTATGAACTAGCTTTTAGGATTGAGTTAGGCCCAATACCCATATTTAAAATGGTATCAAAGCCTATCCTAGATCCATTACTGGGCCACCCATATTGTCCATGCTCCATTCCTGAGTGCGGGGGTGTTCTATAAGTCCCACGGGCCATTGTATTCATCCACACTCCATTCCTAAGCGTGAAAGGGTGTGTTAATAAGCCCCACTCGAGGTAGTTAAAATCACGATTCTAGGTTGAATCGTAGAGGGTCCCAAAAATCGTAAATCGTATCGTAAGATTTTAAAAGTTCCTATATATATATATATATATATATATACATATATATATATATAATCATATATATTCCTATATATGCATAAAAATTCCTATAAATGCAAGAAAACTCATAATTTATATTGCCAATAAACTTCCATTAAACATAAAAACATCGATAAAACACAAACATCCATAAAACATAAATAACTCAAATTCTTAATATTCAAAAGCAGATGTGTAAGGGTAAATGAAAAGCAAAGCTGCTGCCACATGGAACAAAGACAATAAAACAAAAATAAATTAATAATGGCAGCAATGGATTGAGCATAGGCAAGGAGATGAACAGGGTTAGGAACAGAGCTAGAAAAGGTGAGAGTGGGACTTTAAATACCTAACAGCTTGATGATGGAGGATGAGAGAAACAGAGGATGGTGGTGGAATGAACATGCAGAAGCAGAACAGCAACCAAACAAAGGGAGAAGAAAGGGAAGAGAACAGAAGTTAAGTACCTAAAAGGATGGTGGTGAAAAATGCGAGAAACAGGGCTGGAAAACGCGAGAAGCAAGGCTGGAAAACGCGTTGCAGAGTTGGAAAACTGTGACTGTGGAGTTGGCTGTTTGACCGGTGACGGTGAAGGTGGTGTTCAACGACGGTGGGGGGAGCTCCAAGCGCACAATGAAGGAATCATATGTTTTTCCTCTGCTGTGCGTGTGCTGATGGGGAAGAAAGGGTCTGACCCGGGTGTCTAAACCGGGTAGGTTTTCAAAATTGGGCCCCAAAAAATAAATCGTATAAAATCCCAAAAATTCGGGATTTTAATGATTTTTTTTCCTAAAAATCGCGATTCTAACGCGATTTTAGACAAAAATACGATTTTTTCCCGATTTGAATCATAGATCCCCTAAAAAATCGTAAAATAAAGGATTTTTCCGATTTAAATAGGGATTTCAACTATCATGGTCCCACTGGGTTTTAGGATTGATTTAGACTCAATACTCAAAGTTAAGATGACTCAAAGGAAGAAGACATGGCGATGTGGCGGCTATGCATATTATTATTAACCCTCTTCTGCTGCTTCTTGAAACCGATGCTTAAATAGGAAACCATTGCTTCATATACATATGTAGTAAAATTATGAGAAGAGAAACAACAAGTAAATCCGATAGAGTCTGAGGTTGAAGGTTGTGTTGGTTACCATTACCAGAAGAAGCATGGGCGCTGAACTTGTCAGGGTGAAAGCCGAGCGTTGAGAGATATGACTGTTGTGATTTGGCGGGAAAATTGGTTTTGGGTTTGGTTCCTCCTAGCCTGAAGGAATGGAGATTGAGCACTTCACAAAATGGTTACTGAAAGTACAGAGAAAATTAAAAGAAAAAATAGAGAATCAAAACCTCACATACTATTTTTCTCAACAATCAGCATTGCAACACTATAAAGAAAAGATAGACCTAGTGTTATCTAGTCCCTGAAAGGCAAATGGCAGAGAGATAAGCATCATTGTTACAATCTGAAGGGCTAGAAGAGGTGCCCCTTCACTCGTGGATTTGAATACAACAGAGAAAAGGCGAGAACCCAATGGAGAACCACTCGGTGGCTTAGGAACTGTAGAGAGACCCTCAAGCATTTGCACAACTTTGGTCGTTGAAGGCCTCATTGACATGTCATCCTGTAAGCACCACAATGCAACTTTGATGGCACATTGAAGCCTATCATCACTCACATCAACTTTCATCTCTGAATCAAAAGTATCTCTTAGATTCCCCTCTTCCATCATCTTATAAGCATTTGTTGGGAAATGGGATTTCTCTGAATTTTCTCTAGGATCATAGTTTTTCCTTCCTCAAATGATCTCTAGCAACACCATCCAGTAACAGTAAACATCGATTTTCTCTGATATAGCATAGTTTGTTATCCACTCAGGAGTAAGGTAGCTCCTTGTACTCCTTAGTGTGGTAAACACATGGCTTTGTTCTCTATTCATGAGCTTAGCTAGACCAAAATCTGAAACCTTGGCCATAAAATGATCATCCAGAAGCACATTATCTGGTTTGATGACACAATGAACAATCTTAGAGTCACAATCTTTATGCAGATAAGCAAGTCCTTTGGCTGTTCCAAGAGCAATGTTGAACCTTGTGTCCCAATCCAGCAGAAACTCACCTTTGTTTTTCTTGAATGGTTTATCCAATGAGCCATTAGTCATGTACTCATAAGCAAGAAGCCTATGACTTCCATCAGCACAGAATCCTTTAAGCCTAACCAAATGCGGATGGTGAATGCTGCCAATGATGCTAACCTCAGCCCTGAACTCTTTCTTCCCTTTCCCAATACCTTCCAACTTTTTCACTGCTAATTGAGTCCCATCTGGTAGAACTCCTTCATAAACTGACCAAAACCCCCCTTGACCAAGCTTCACAGAGAAGTTGTTAGTGGCAGTTTCAAGATCTTTGTAACTGTAGCGGATCAGCATACCAGTTAAATTCTCCTAGAAATTGTCCTCTTCTGAATTCTCTCTAGGAGACTCAGGCAACCTTTGCTTTTTTCCGAAACACAAATGGCAAGCAATGTTACTATGACAATCACCACAACTATGGTGTGCTTTCTGCTACTTCCACTTCCTCCTGTGCCTCCATCATCTCCTGAAACCTTTACGTAAGAATTTGAATCGGATTTCTCAAAGCTTCCTATGCCATTCAACAGAAAGCAGTCTCCTGAACTTTTGTGAAAGAATAAAGCAAGGCATGAGCAGTTTCCACTGCAAGACTTTTGGCAGCCAGCCAAATCGGTCTTCAAAAAGGGTTGCAGGACCAATTCATTATCTAGTTAAAGTGATCAAACGAAGTCTTCACACTACATAAAATGGAACCCCGACAAACTAATTCCCTCCATGCATTTTACAAAGAGAACAATCAAAACACAGTCATCACAGAATCACTTATTACCTAGTTACTCATTGAATAAATCCTCATACTAGTCTTCAACAATACAAATCACGCATTTAAGTATCCTAAGATTTTAAAAATTACTCATTAATCCCTCACTTTTTAGTTCATTTTTTTAATTTTACTTTTCACTATTATTGTCCGCAAAAATTCTTTTATCTCAAACATCAAAATTAAAATATCAAAACAGAAGTTTATTTTATGTTCATTGTCACTACTAGGGCATGAATCGGCAAAACGGCAACTAGTTAACACAAGCACGTGATAAACTAAAATTAGAAAATAAACAGAGACAGATTAACTATGAAAGTGTTCAAGGAAGAGAATATTGGTCATTACAATTATTGTGCTAAAAAAATGAGATTAACGAAAGGCGCGCGCACCCATGTAAGTGAGAATAATGAAAGAGGTGTAATCTAATTGCGTTATTGACGCTAGTATAACGGGAATTAAAATCGGGGTCTCACTTAGGAGGGGATTGTTCCTCGTTCGGAGGGGAATTTTGATTTTCTTTCTCCAGTTCGATGATGGCTTGTTGCTCGGCGACTTTCTCGGCCCTGAGAATGGGTTCGTAGTAATCGGAATGCGCATCCATACACCGCTTTAACAAGGCGGTGACATTAGCGCACTTTTCGATGAGATCCTCGTTGTTGTTCTCTGCTTCTTGCACGCAGTTCTCCCAATCGGTGAATGCGTCTCTGCAGCCACCCCCTTTCATGAAAAGGCAAAACCCGCACTCTCCCACTTCATCCTCCTCCTCTGCTTCTGCTTCTGCTTCCGCTTCTGCTTCTGCTTCTGCTTCTGCTTCTGCTTCTGCTTCTGCTTCGGGGGACTCCGATTCCGCTTGAACCGGAGCAAGATCCTCTGCTTTTGCTTCGGATCGCTCCTCTTTTGGAATTTCCTTTGGGAGCGTCGACATTGGCGGAACTTCAAGAATCAACGTTCCCTTCTACCCTCAAGAATTGATGCTGCTTAAAACCTCCTAAAACCCTACTCACCTCTATATATGTTCCTTATTTATTCTAAAATAATATTAATTATGTAATCTATAATAATAATAATAACTTATCTCTTGGCTTTTATTTCACTAATTGATATTATCTATGAATAAAAATATTATCTCATATATTATTTTATATGTTGTATATCATAATAAAAATATTAACAGTTAAATATTTTATGGTATCAACGCTATAATAAAAAAATTATTTAATTAAATAGAGTATGAAAAAGATAAAGTTTACAAATGAAAAATATTTTTTATTCATTTTATTCTCATTTTAATTTTTTATTTTATATATTTTTAAACAAACAACAAATAAAAAAATACTCAATAAAATTATAATAAATAAAGTTATAAGGTTAACTTAGTAGTTACAAAAAATTTAAAAAATACTCAATAAAATTAACAAAAAATTGAAGAGACAATTTTTATCAAGATACTAAATATATACAAATTATAATTAAAAAAGTTATAAGATTGACATAGTATTTACAAAAAAAAAGTTAAAAAGAGAAAGGAAAGATGTAGATTTTAATTCATTTAAATGAACAAGATTTTGAGCAGGAATTTAGTCAATTTAGATTGTAACTTCTTTTATTATATATATATATATACACACACACACATATCTATGATCTAGATAAACGAAAGTTAATCTTATCTAATTGTCAATTTAATTTTTTTTAAAAAACGTTTCTTAAGAGATAGATTCTTGTTTAAAATTGTACAAAGTTTGTTCAAAAAACTATTTAAGGACAATTCAAACAAATGTATGAAGATAGTTTAAACGATTCTTCATCTGATTTCCAAATTTTTTTTAAAGATAGATAAGTTTTTTTTAGTTGAAAGCAGTTTATGAGGATAGTTCTGTATTGATCATGAGCCTTTCTCTCCCTCATTGGTCTTGAAGTTCTAAAAGTTTGTCCAGGTGGACAAGGTTAGGTTTATCATCATTGTAAGCCTTAAGGGAATGCAGATTGAAATACTTGAGGATGTAATAACCATAGTTTGTGAATGTACACTTGGGGGAACAGTGTAGATGGATAACTTTGAAGGGTCTGAGGTTTCAGCTTCTAATGTTAACAAAGTTGTGTATGGTAAGTCCAACCCTGCTCGCTTGACGTCTAAAAATCTTTTGCCTAAGGTGAAAATTCTTTATTTGTTGATGAAGCAAGTCTTTTGCCCTAGGAAGAGCGCAAAAGACACTATGTCGAAGCTTGATCGTTTTTGTATGTACCACATGATGTTGAAAGAGAAAGTGAGTCTGGCAAACATAATCATGACCTACATTATTTCCTCTGTTGGTAAGAACTAGAAAAGGATTCCTTACCTTGTTGTGTTAACAAAAATCTTTACTCTGGAGAACGTTTCATACCAGACTGTTGAAGATATGACTCGGGGCAGCTCTATGCTAAGCAAGTTACCTACCTTTTCCCCTCTTTTGGACCAGACTATGGAAAAAGTCTATTGGAGGCTCAGCTTCAAAGAGGAAGCCTTCTAAAGAGCCAGAATGGATGACGCCTATAGTCAAGAAGGCCAGGACTACTAGGAAAATAAAGTTTGAGGGTGAGAAGTCTGCTTCTCTACTCCAAGTTGTGCCTCTTCAAGGTATTCTCTCTCCAGCTATGGATTCTGTTCCAGAACCCTTAATAAATGTTGTTTCCATTGAGTCATCATACTCTGTTGATCAACAGCACATTGGGCATTTGAAGAAACAGAAAGCTTTACCTTCTTCTCCTCTCAAGACCATCTACATCGTGTCTAAAGTAATGCTTACGTGGAAGCAGATGAATCATTTCATCAAGAAATATCTCTCGATGAATTTGACTACCAACACTTAGAATTGGTCTATTGAAGATTGGTTTATTAGGTACACTGCTTTGCACAAGTTGTACATGAAAGAGAAGGAAAAAGAAGAGAAGAAAAAAGAAAAAGAACGAAATGAAAAGGCCTGGAAGGAAAAGGAAAAGATGGAACAAGAAAAGAAGGGAAAAATAAGAGAAAAAGAAGAAGGAAGAACTAAAGGAGAAATTGAGTTGACTCTGTGAGGTCTGTCTCTATAAACCAGTCTAAACCTCTATCCTCCCATATTCCATTCATTTTTTCTACCCAAACACCCCAGACCTTTATCCCTTAAACCAGCATAACACAAACACCAAAACCCTTTATCCTCGTACCTCAACGTGTTATCACCCCCAGACCTTGTATACCCATCACCATAGTTACCCTTGGACTTGAACACCTTATCCATACCAGACCTATCTTGGATCCAAATGAGCTCGGATACCTAGACCCTTTTAACCAAGCCATCTTGAAGTCTCCTAGTGTTGACCTTCACAAGATCCAAGTGTTCACCAACCCTCGCTTTCCCCCTCCTTTGCCCCTGGAAGAAGTTTTCATGAACAACTACCTGACCATAGCACCCGACCCTGCCATATTTTATGCCTTCTACCAAGAGCAACAAAAGATTATATATGATATTCAACAAAGTTGTTTCCTTCGTGATTTCTACCCATGCCTGATCATGCCAAGCAAAAAAGATTTTGATTGTGCCCGACAGACTTGCCCTTTGGTCCAGGTCTACGAAAATAGGGGATTGAAGAAGCCAGTTCCACCAAAAGTCTGACTCTTTTAAGCTCCCTTGGAATGAGCCCATACCTAAGGAATTGTCCAACGCTTCTTTGCAAAGTATCGAGACTACCCCTATACCTAATGAAGACCATGCTAGAGCCCTGTGGAATTACACCTTGTTGTTTATTGGAAATGAAGGCAGCTGCTCCAACTCCAAGGAAGATAGCTTCTCCTTAGGTTTCTTTTGGGAAGTCCGTGGCTAAGTGTTTAGAGAGAGTGTCTTTTCATACCCATACCTTGGAGTCTTTATCCATTGTTCTTGTTGCTCTCCTTATGTCATTTTCAATTCCACCCCTCATTCCTTAAGTGCTCAATGTGGAAGTCTGATCATTGTTTCTCAACATGCTTCAAACCTCATTCTTCATAGCTCATCTTGTGGTCCCCAATGGCTCTATGATGCCCCCTTCTTTTGTTGGTATCATAAGGGGGAGAAAAGCTTAAGTCTTTTATGGGTTAAGTTAATAAATCTTTTATGGGGAGAAATGTTTAAAGTTTAAAGTCTGTAGTTTTATTTTTTGAATCTTGTAATAATCTTTTTATATGTTTTTTTTTATAATAAAAGGACTGTTTTAACTCATATATATAGCTCTGAAGATTATATGTTTTGAACATTATAAGTTCTCATGCTCTAATATATGTTGTATGCTATATGACTCTAATGATCAAAATTTTCTATATGCTATGCTCTAGTCATCCTTGTAAGCATGTATGTTAAGAGTATGCTTTGATTCTTACAATCTAAGTGAATATGTATGCTTATGATTGCATGAAAATATATGCTTTGTTAGAAATAGTCTTTATGTGCTTTATAGCTCTGATCACATAGATGCTCTGATTATTTATGATATGCTCTAACCATTTCTCTGAGTATGCTCTGATCATTTTCTAGTGAAGACTGCTCGGATCATTAAAATTTGTATTGTATATCTGTTATGCTTAAAATCATCAGTAGTATGAGCTCTGATCTTTTGAGTCTGCTCCATTATCAATTCATGCATTTCTTTATTCTTTGATTTCAGTCAAGTGCTCTAATAGTGCTCTGATACTATAACAACATGTGAAGTTTGATGATTTGTTGGTCTTTCTCTAAAATATTTTGCTTATCACATACTCTATTTAATAAAAGACTTAATGTTTGCTATCAACAAATAGGAGGAGATTGTTAGAACCAAGTCTAGTTTGCAAAGGACTTTGGAATTTTTGGTTATTATTTAAAATACCCCAAGATTTGCTAATAACATACATCAAGGCATTTATTTAAATAAAGTCTGTCTACGTGTTATCTAACCTCTCTAATTGAGTGTTTCAGGATACAAGTGTGTGATGCATGCATTATCAATAAAAAGGGGAGTCCATCATTTAAAAGTCTACCTTGACCTATGCAAAATATTTTAGACAAGTCTGTGTAGGACTAAAATAGTTTTTATCCAAGTCTATCCGATAAAAAAAAGTTTGACACAAGACAATGTTCAAGAAGAGTCTGATTCAAGTATGCCCTTCCAGACCTATGAACTGCTGAGTCATGCTCCTCGTATACATTACCTTTCAGACTCAGCACACACATTTCTTATAGATATCATACTTCAGACTCTTAATATACACAAAAACGTTACTCTAAATTTGCATCAATCAACATAAAGATCTTTTTTAAAAATGCCCATAGCTAGATCATTTTCAAGCTAAAGTGCTTTTATCACTGAAAAAGGAAAGAAGACAAGTTCATTCAAGAACCAATGCTCGCATGGAGAAGAAACCGGGGAAGCTACTCAACGCAAATCAAAAAGCTAACGAAGATCAATACTTGCGTCAGAAATCATTAGATGGTCAACCATGCCTATTTTCTGCATGAATTCATAATAGAATAAAGACTGCAAAAGGACTTTTCCTTTAGAATACTCAAGGTACTTCATTTTAGTACAAGTTCTGAAGATCTTTGATTCATACCTCTTGTTTTCTTCTCATTCAGAAGTCTGCTACTTCAAACAGCTACCTCTCTTCGATAGATCATCAACAGTCATCTTCATCAGCCTATAAATATGAAGAGAATTCAGACTTTGAAGAAGTAGACGTGAGAACGAAGTTACACATGAAAGCATCACTCTAAAATTCAAACAATTCAAAGCTTTTTTCTCAAAATCAAATACTTTTTTTTTATTTCTGCTTCCTGCAGACTTAGTCTTTGTTTTTTCCACTTAGTGTATCTGTTCTTTAAGATTTATCATCTTGTACACTAAGTTATCAAAACACAAACACACTTTCAAATCATAATCTGTGTCAAAGTCTGGTGCGTTGTCAGTCTTAATTTCTATGGGAAACATTATTTGGCCTGAAGAGACTTTTGAAAGAATACTTAGGTTTGAACCAGGATTGACTTATTGAAAGAATACTTAGGTTTACGCCATGAGTGACTGGAATTAAGAATACTTAAGGTATGGGCTCGTTGTGTTATGTAAAAAGACGGTTTTACATAGTGAAAATCCTTTAAGTCTAAAGGTACTGGACGTAGCTTTTATACTGGAAGTGAATCAATATAAATCTACTGTGTGTTGTCTCTCTTTCCCTTATCTCTTAAAGTCTGATTCAAAAGTATGTTGCCTTTTGTGAGTGAAAAAAATTTTATTTCACAAAAAGAGTCTCAGACTTATTCAACCTCTCATTCTAAGTTTGACTCTAAACCATCAATCACCCTTTCCATCGTAGCAATCGCCATAGTCACCATCGCTACTGTAACACCCCTAATTTCGTTATTTCTTATTTAAAATAAAATTTCAAAGGAATTTGATTATAGTTCTTTAAAACTTTTTGATTGTTATATAATTTATAATTTTTTAGAATTTATTATTATTATTATTATTATTATTATTTTGGAGAATGACAAAAATACCCTTAACCTTTCATCTAATAACCAAAATGCCACTGCTGACATCATCGCTTACATCATTGCTTACATCATGAATAGTAAAATAAATAATTAAATAATCTTAAATAGTAAAATTTTCTTCCTATAAATAGATGGCTCATTTACAACATTTCCACACAAAAAATTAGAGAGAGAATCTAGAGAGATAGTGCGTAAGAAATTAGTGGAGAGTAAATTCTTTTGGTAAAAAGAAGTTCTGCCGGAGGTGTAAGGTAATAACTTTCTTCTATATTCTTTTTATAATTTTAGTTTATTTTTTTGGCACTCTTAAACCATTAATATACTAGTACTATTATGAATAAGTTACTTTAGTAAAAATAAATTACCACTGTGTTATTTTTACTATTTATAGTTACTATTCAAAATTTACTATTTATTATCACTATTCACAATTTACCATTTACTGTTATTATTCAAATTTATCATTTACCGTTATTATTCAAAATTTATTAGTTGTTGTTATTATTCAAAATTAACTATTTACCGTTACTATTCAAAATTTACTATTTACCGTCACTATTCAAAATTTACTATTTACCATTACTATTCAAAATTTACTATTTACCGTTACTATTCAAAATTTACTATTTACTGCTATTGTTCATGATTTACCATTTACCACTACTATTCAAAAAATTACTATTCACGATTTACTATTTACTATTATTATTCAAACAAATTACTATTTACCATTACTATTGATGACTTACCATTTACTGTTACTATTTATTATTACTATGCACATTTACTATTTATCATTCTGCTAGCAATCTTAATTTTTATCTTAAGCTTATACTGAAATAGATTGGTATTAATATTTCTAGAAATTGGAGGCGCAAAGCAAATCTCTTTTGGGTAACAATTCAAGGTAAGGGGGGGGGTGAGATAAGAGTATAATATGAAAAGACATAAGAATAATGGGAGGAGTCCCCTACTCCTTTTAAATTTAATAATATTAATATTTTAAAATATTAACTTTTTAACTTAAAATTTTTAATAAATTTTAAATTAAATATCTGATTTAACTAACTCTAACCTACCTATGCAAGGACTTGGACTTTTATAACCTATATAAACTGGACTATACCTATGCAAGGACTTGGACTACTATGACCCATATGGACTGAACTATACCTATGCAAGGACTGGATTATATGAACTTACATATACCTATGCGAGGAATTGACCAAAAGGACTCAAATTGACTATATTAATAATCATTAAATTTTGCATTATGATATGTATTAATGATATTTAATTGATTTGATTATGATTGATTGATTGATTGATGATATTTAGTTATAATTGATAATGCTTGATTTTGATTGATGATTTTGTAATGTGGAGTTTGAGCATATAGCGAGCATGACAGAAAGCTAAAATTCAGTAAGAATTTCTTACCTTACTCTTTAAATTTTTATTATCTTTTATTTCTTCTTATAAATTATTTTTATATTTAGAATAAAAAAATTAGTATTTATTTTAGAAAGTAGACATTTTATGAAAATTAATTGAGATAATTAAATTTTGAATTAAAGAAAAAATCTTGTAACTTTAAGTATTTACGGTTAATGATTTAAAGATTATTCTCTTTTAATAAAATAAAATTTTTAAAAAGAAAATTATTTTATTCCAACTTAATAACTAAAGATATTTGGAAATAATTGAGATTTCTAAATTTGATTTTGTTAAGATTTAATTTGAGAAAGATTATGTAAAGTTTTATATGAGAAAGTTTTTAGATATTTAAGGCTTAGAAACTCAAATTTCAGTGAGATTTAAAAACTGTACCAAATTTATTTTTGTGGGACAGAAATTCAGAGAATTGAGAAAATGTACAGTTTATTGAAATGATATTGTAAACCTTTAAGGGATTTAATAATTGAGTTTCTAAAAGCCTTAACCAACTCAATACGCGAGTAGTTCATGCATCATGAATCATTAAAGTGAAATAAAATGATATTGTCTGGGGACGGATTATAGAAACCGAGGATACATTAGAGGAGGCTTAATTACGAGCCTTGGGATGAGAGGGTGTGAAAGGGTGCTTCAGGGGACCTGGGGTAGCTCCCTAGTGTCGGGTACTTTCACAATAAAAACTTTCTCAATCTGACTAGTCTCTAAGTGTTTCCATGCCAGTTGAGTTGTTCATATTATTATTATCCGGACTTATGGAACAGTGTAAACTCCTGGTTGGCCCAGTGCAAATTAAAATTTAAGGGCCCACATATATAGGTAAGTTATGATGAAGATATTGCATAACATTCATGCATTCATAATTGATTGTGTATGTGATTGTGATTGATATTATTATGTATTGGTTTGTGAAAACCCTTTGTTGCTTATGTCTTAATCGAGAATATTATATTCTGTTTCTCACTCCTTTCTCCGTGTTTTTGTTTCACATGTTTTAAATTGATGGTTCAGAGGGAAGGATCGAAGAATATCGGTAGTAAATATAGCACGTTCTAGAAAGGGAGCTCGGTATGAATACCGTGGTCCAATGAATAAATAATGTTAATAAGTAACTGCTTCTGGGCCATGGAGTTTCCTCTCTTTCTTATAATGTTTAATGTTTATTTTCTTCGGATGAATGTACAAATACTTTATAAAGTTTTAATAATATTGAGGTATTTCAGAAATAATGTATATAATTTATTCTGATAGTTTCTTTTTAACAATCATATCTTTAGTAAAAAAAAATTATGAATTTTTATATATTTTATTAAGGTTCAACAGAGGGTGTTACAAAGTGGTATCAGAGCAGTTAATCCAATAGGCTTGGGGAAAAGGTCTATCTTGCTTTGTCTGTAAACTCTGTATAGGTGATAGAGAATAGAATATCTGACTTGGTAGTAACTGTGATTGATGTGACAAATCTCAGTTACTGTGAAACAGGAAACTAATGGCTCGAAACGATCTTGCTGGAGTTGTAGAACGCTTAATCAATGCAATGGGAGCACGTGAAGGTCAAGGTAACGATGCCTTGAGAAGGTTGGACCTATTCGAAAAGCGCAATCCACCTCGTTTCAAGGGAGGATATAACCCTAATGGAACACAAATCTGGATTCGAGAGATAGAGAAGATCTTTCGAGCATTGCAATATAATGAAGCTGATAAGGTAGTCTTCGCTACTTATGCCTTATCTGAGGATGCCGAACATTGGTGGGATAGCATGCGTAGACAATTCGAAGTCAACGACGTGGAGATCACTTGGGATTATTTCAAGGATATGTTTTTGGAGAAATACTTTCCAGCTGATGTTAAAGAGAAAAGACAATTCGAATTCCTGTCGCTGACCCAAGGAAATATGACCGTTGGAGAGTACGCATCCAGGTTTGAAGAGCTATCTTGTTTTTATTCTCATTATAATGATGCTACTAATGAAAGAGATCGGTGTGCAAAGTTTGTAAATGGATTGCGGCCAGAAATTAAGGAAGCTATACGAATGCAGGAAATCCGTGAATTTTCTGTATTGGTAAATCGCTGCAGGATCTTTGAAGAAGATCATAAGGATAGAATGACCAAAAGTCGTGAGCCCATTCACAAGGCAGTAGAAATGAGAAGTGGAGGACCTCACCATCACCAAAGAAGAGACTTCAGGAGAAATAAGCCTTACCAAACGCCATTTCGCCGGTTTGTAGCAGCATCTGTTCCTAACAGACCCCAAGCTTCAACTGGAAGCTATTACCCAATATCTGCACCAAATTTTAAATGTTTTATCTGTGGAGGACCCCATTTGAAAAGGGATTGTCCTAAAAACACTTATGTTTGTTTTAAGTGTAACAAATCAGGTCATCACATCAAGGATTGCCCAGAGATGAAGAGGGAAAACCCTGAAGGTGCAAGTATAAGCATAAATACTCAAGGAGGCACGCACAGTGTAGTCGGAAGGCCGAAGGCAAAAGGAAAGGTTTTTGCAATCACTGGAGGAGAATCATCTCATTCTGATTCCATGATGGAAGGTAAGTGTATCATTAATAAAATTCCTTTAACTGTTATGTATGACTTAGGTGCATCACATTCCTTTATTGCCAATGACTGTGTAGAAAAACTAAAATTACCTGTGATAGAACTGCCATTTGACTTATCTGTACATACTCCTGGAAACAATCCCATTGTCACTTCTAAAGCCTGTTGGAAATGCCCTATTGTCCTAAATGGTAGGGACTTTAAGGCTAATCTCTTCTGTTTACCCCTTTCTGGCTTAGAAGTTATTATTAGGCTAGATTGGTTGTCTGACAATCATGTTCTAATAAATTGTCATAATAAAACCATAATGTTTAAAGAACCAGTGAATTTGAATCTTGAAGATTCAAGATTTCTAACCGCCAACCAAGTGAGTGCCTCTTTAAAAGGAGGGGCTCAAGGATTCATGCTATTGCTTTCAACGAAAGGAGAGCAAGAATCAAAAATCAAAAATCTGCCGGTTGTGTGTGAATTTCCTGACGTTTTTCCTGAAGATATCCCTGGTTTACCCCCAGAAAGAGATGTGGAATTTGCCATTGATCTAGTACCTAGAGTTGGACCCATTTCAATTGCACCATACCGAATGTCACCTCTAGAATTAGCAGAGTTAAAGAAATAACTTGAAGAGATGATAGAGAAGCAGTTTATACGACCCAGTGTATCCCCCTAGGGTGCACCAGTGTTGTTGGTTAAGAAAAAGGATGGTAGCATGAGGTTGTGTGTAGATTATCGGCAACTGAACAAGGTGACAATCAAGAACAAATATCCTCTGCCAAGAATTGACGACTTGATGGATCATCTGCGTGGTGCCACGATGTTCTCCAAAATTGATTTGAGGTCTGGATACCATCAGATAAGGGTGAAGAAAGAAGATGTACCAAAAACTGCTTTTAGAACACGCTATGGCCATTACGAATATCTAGTAATGCCTTTTGGTGTAACTAATGCACCAGCCGTATTCATGGATTACATGAATAGGATTTTTCATCCCTATCTAGATAAATTTGTAGTGGTGTTCATTGATGATATATTAGTGTACTCTAAAAGCAAAGAAGAACATGTTGAACACTTGAAGGTTATGTTGGAAATCCTGAAAAAGAAACAACTGTATACAAAGCTGTCGAAGTGTGAATTCTGGTTGGAAGAAGTGAACTTTTTAGGACATGTAATTAGTCAAGGAGGAATAGCTGTAGACCCTTCCAAGGTGGAGGCAGTTTTAAAATGGGAGAGACCAACCACAATCACTGAGATTAGAAGTTTCTTGGGCTTGGCTGGATACTATAGGAGATTCATTGAAGGATTTTCAAAGTTAGGATACCCACTGACCAAGCTAACACGGAAAGGATAACCTTTTGTGTGGACGACACAATACGAGAATAGTTTTCAAGAGCTGAAAGATCGACTTACTTCTGCGCCGGTGTTAGTACTCCCCGATCCACATCGAAGTTTTGAAGTTTACTGTGATGTGTCTAAACAAGGACTAGGAAGTGTACTCATGCAAGACAAGAAGGTTGTAGCCTATGCGTCGCGCCAATTAAGGCAACATGAGATTAACTACCCTACCCATGACTTAGAGTTAGCCGCTGTAGTTTTTGCCTTAAAGATTTGGAGGCATTATCTATACTGTGACATCCCTCCTTAAATAATATTTATTTTTCATCCAATTTATCGATTTTCACAATAAATTTTTCACGTTTCTAATAATTAAATTACATCATCAAAAAAATGTATCTTATAAAAATTACCCAAATTATAATTTAAATAAATAATCTATAATCCTCAAAATCATTTAAATTGAAGAAAACTCAAAACCTAAAACAGGGGTCTGACGCTACGCGCCAGCCCCACGCTAGGCGTGAGTGTTCATTCGCAGCCCTGGCGCTGAGCGCCAGGCTGACGCTACGCGTGGGCTTATCAGTGACAGCACCTGATGCTGTCATACATTTTAGGCCTTTTGGCCAACTACTCACTTATCTAATTAACCCATATCAAGTCCAATTGCCACGAAAGTTTATGGCCCATATATTTTCCCCATTCTGAAACTATTGGCAATGTTCGTTCGCCAAAATTCCAACATATGCTCAAATTATGCAAGAAATACAACTTAACCACTTTATGTGAAACACTTTTGCACCAAACACCCTAAATGATTCTCAAATGACCCTAGGTCGATATACACTACTTTTAAATATTCTCATGAGCCTATTAATACCTTGCAAAGGTATTGAAACTCACCGAAACTCAAATTCACCTATCCAGTTTCTCAAAGTCATAAGGATGACTACTAGTTCAAATCTCTAAATATATTTGATTCATCAATATAACATTCAATCATCTCAAGCAACCATTACAGCATATATACACCCACAGAACCTGCATATAATGCATGATTTGCTACAGTATGGCTCTATGCCATAACCATAATCATCCAACAGTACCTGGTCATCACGCATGCATAATATGTAATGGCTCAATGCCATTACCTAATCACATCACCCAAACCACAAACATATTATACTATGCATAAGTTCACACTCCCACAGATTTACACACATATCCACCTATATATATACCAATGGCTCAGTGCCATTAGTCATCATAAAATGAGTAACAACAACACATACTTATGCAAGTCTACAAGATAATAAATTCACATATAAATATATATAAGATATACATTCCAAACTCCTCTGGCATTACTCCTTGCTCATTTTTGTACTGGTTTCCGCAGCATCCGCAACATCCTTAGGTTCATCCACTGTGAATATAAAGTAAGGGTGAGTATCTATCACAAAAATGATACAACTACATAATCAGAATTGATATCACCTGGAGAACCTCATTCTCCTGTCTGGGTTATTGATCCACTAAACTTTCCTCATATAGACCAAACATATCATAATCCATCATAATCATCATAAATTCATTCTATTCACATCATAACAAATATCTCACAATATCGAGATGAATTAATTATAAGCACCCATGCTTAATCAAATCATTTCACAATTCATTATTTCAATCATATCATTATCATATCAATGCAATAATCTGCATATCAGTCAAGGAATATAATTCACAACCGACTCTCATATACATCAGACACCTAGTATCCGGATACTAACGAATCAGCCACCAGCTGGGAGTCCACCGACATCCCGTGAACACATCCTGGTTCACCGAGCCCGGTATCATAAACCGTCTCCCCACCTCAACCACTGGATCTCTTCCTGGATCACTGGGTAGCTCAACTGGGCCTCTACATGGACCACGGGAGCCGAAAGCGAGGGGTAATCTATACCGAATGGCTGTCCACAATACATATCATGCATACACAGCATCTCACAATATATCTCATCATATACACATTATTCATTTTAAATCATGAATATACATTATACAATCATTAAATGATTTTGGCATACAAGCCAACTCACAACATAAGAATCGCATCTCATCATAAGAGCCACATCTCAACATAAATACCACATTTCTCGGCATAAAAGCCATATCTCGGCATAAAAGCCACATCTCTCGGCATAAAAGCCACATCTCAGCATAAAAGCCATATCTCTCGGCATAAAAGCCACATCTCTCGGCATAAAAGCCACATCTCAGCATAAAAGCCATATCTCTCGGCATAAAAGCCACATCTCGGCATAAAAGCCATAATCTTTAAATATCATAATCATACTTTACATTCATAATATTCACATAATCAAATATAACTTTATATCTTCTATATCACGATAATTCAATATTTCATCACTCTCCATCATGCACATTCTAAGCATACTTTATACATTATTTTCCATCTTATTCACAATTCACCTCTCATTCATTACCATTCTATTTTCCATAATTGTTAAATACATCGTATAACCACATACATAATCTAATCACATATTCTCCTATATTTATATATATATATATATATATATCAATCTCATACTTTCACAGATTTAATTTTTCCAACATAATTATCATAAATTTGTAATCAAATATATACTATAATACTCCCCTTACCTCACTGTCGACGCTCTAAACTCAATTACCAAGATCAATGCGCCGCAACCACTAAAAGATAAAATTACAAAAAGGTTTAAGGTTTTAACCGTTCAAACCTTAATCCAACTCGAGAATATGCTCAGAAATTACTTTCTAAAGCTTTAGAAGCTTACCACAACTGAAACCACAAGTTCTCCGAGAAACCCCTTTTTCCGCTAATCTTTCAACGGCTCTTTCGCAACCTATATAAAGCGGAATTCAAATTCGTCACTCAATCCTTCTTTTGAACACCATAAGGAAACTTTTAATAGGTTTAGAATCTTAAAATTCAAAGTTCCTTTGTTTTCCCCAAAAATGGATAAAGATAGAAATTCTCCATGGAATTCAAAATTGAAAGATCCCATGCGTTAATCTTAAGTTTCTTACCTCTAATCCGCAATTAATTTCAGATTCCAACCTCTTGTTGGCCTTTAATTGTCGTAGGGAAAAGAGAGAAGAAGAAGAACCCCAAAACTTATGTTTTTAACTTCTGCTCTGCAGACTGTCATCTTGGGTCTTTATTCTGCCCGCGACACTGACGCTACGCGTCCCCCTGACGCTACGCGTCAAGTCTAAATTTTTATATGGACGCTACGCGTCCACTAACGCTACTCGCCAAGTTTTACCCTGACGCTACGCGTCCCACTGACGCTACGCGTCAGGTCCCAAATCAAAATTTTCTTTTTTTTATTTTAATTTTACATCTTATAATAATCTTACTTTATTAAATATCCAAACTCATGAATATAAAACATAGGGATGTTACACTCACCCCCCCTAAGAATAGATTTCGTCCTCGAAATCAACATACCTCTGTAAATAGATCCGGGTATTGTTGTCGCATCTCAGATTCTAATTCCCATGTGTGTGAAATTTCATTGAAATTCTACCATAAAACTTTCACTAAAGGAATATTCTTATTCCTTAATTGTTTGGTTTGATAACCATCAATATGAAGAGGAATAACCGTTACCGTCACATCTTCTCTGATTTCAATAATGTCATCTAGAACCACCATATCATCTCGAGGAATATACTTTCGAAGCTGGGAGACATGAAAAACATCATGCAACCTTGACAAGACTGTAGGAAGCTCAATTCTATAGGCAACATTGCCTATTCGCTCTAAAATACGATAAGGTCCAATATACCTGGGACTCAACTTTTTACTACCAATTACTCGACCCACACCTTAAACTTTCAAAAATACTTGATCATTAATTTGAAATACCAGAGATCTATGTTTAGCATCATAATAGCTTTTCTGATGATCCTGAGCAACTTTTAATTCATTCTTAATCAATTTAATCTATTCTGTCATTGATGGAACCATTTCAGGCCCCAATACCAGGACATCACTCTTATCAGCCCAACATAAAGGAGTTTGGCATTTTCTGCCATATAAAACCTCATAGGGAACCATACCAATACTGTTATGGAAGCTATTGTTATAAGTAAATTCAATTAAAGGTAAATACTGTTCCCAACTCCCTCTATGTTCTATAACACATGCCCGAAGCAAATCTTTCAGAATTTGTATCGTACATTCAAATTGTCCATCCGTCTGAGAATGATATACGAAGCTCATTTTTTTTTTTACTCAGTGCCTAGCTCATGTTGCAAACTTCTCCAAAATTTAAAAAAATAATTCGAGAATCACAATCTGACACAATACTGAAGGGTACACCATGCAACCTTATAATTTCTTTCACATAAATATTAACAAGCTTTTCCAAAGACCATCTCATATTAATAGCAAGAAAATGAGCACTCTTCGTTAATCGATCAACAACAACCCATATGGCATCACATCCAGCACGAGAACGAGGCAAACCCGATACAAAGTCCATAGAAATACTATCCCACTTCCATATCGGAATATCAAGTGGTTGTGCTAACCCTGAAGGTTTCTGATGCTCCACTTTAGACTTTAAGCACACTATACAGGATGCCACATATTCAATTATCATTTTCTTCATCCCCGGCCACCAAAATTGTTGCCGTAAGTCTTGATACATTTTCGTCATACCTGGATGAATACTTAATGAACTCTTATGAGCCTCTGATAGAATCTGTGTTCGAAATTCACCATTGGAGGGCACTATAATACGATTTTTAAACCGCCACAGCCCATTAGAATCTCTATTCAAAGGTAGATTCTTGCCCCGATCTTGGGCATCAATCAACTGTTTTACATCAGTATCATCCTCTTGACATTCAGACAAAGATTTTAAAAACTCATTAGTAATTTTTAACATCCCAATTAGCATACAACCAGGAGAATAAACCACTACAGCTAGGTGCATATCACGAAAACTTTCTAGCAGTTTATATTCTTCTATCATTAAAGATGCAATATGAAGAGATTTCCTGCTCAAAGCATCAGCAACCACATTCGCTTTGCCTGGATGGTATTTTAATTCAAAATCATAATCTTTTAAATATTCCATCCATCGCCTCTGCCTCATATTCAATTCTTTTTGATCAAATAAGTACTTCAAACTCTTATGATCACTAAACATAACAAAACGGGAGCCATAAAGATAATGTCTCCAAATTTTCAATACAAATACAACCGCCGCTAACTCTAGGTCGTGAGTAGGATAATTCTGCTCATGAAGTCTCAACTGCCTAGAAGCATAAGCTATAACTCTATCTTCTTACATTAACACACCCCCCAAGCCAGATTTAGAGGCATCACAATATACAACAAATTCTCTGGTCACATCGGGTAAAGCAAGCACAGGGGCAGAAGTCAATTTTTTTTATTCAATTCATTAAAACTTTGTTCACATTCATCAGTCCAAACAAAAGGACATCCCTTCCTAGTTAATTTGGTCATAGGAAGTGCAATACGAGAGAAACCTTCTATGAAACGCCGGTAATACCCAGCTAAACCAAGAAAGCTTCAAATCTCAGTAATAGATTTGGGCCTTTCCCAATTCATAACTGCAATTGTCTTGGAAGGATCAACAGAAACTCCATCATTAGAAATTACATGCCCCAAGAACTGAATACTTTTAACCCAGAATTCACATTTTGACAATTTTGCATATAACTACCTCTCTCACAAAATTTGTAGAACAATGTGGAGATGCTGAACATGTTCACCCTCAGATCTTGAATATACTAGTATATCATCAATAAACACTACTACAAACTGATCCAAGAAAGGATGAAAGATTCGATTCATATAACTCATGAATACCGCCGGAGCATTAGTAATTCCAAATGGCATCACCACATACTCATAATGACCGTATCTTGTTCGAAAAGCGGTTTTTTGGAATATCCTCAGGTTTTACTCTAATATGATGATATCCAAATCGTAAATCAATTTTAGAAAAGATACATGCGCCCCATAACTGGTCAAGTAAATCATCAATCCTTGGTAAAGGATATTTATTTTTAACAGTCAATTTATTTAACTATCGGTAGTTAATACACATTCTCATACTCCCATCTTTCTTTCATACCAATAGTACAGGAGCACCCCAAGGAGAAGCACTAGGTTTAATAAAACCTTTACTTAACAGTTCCTCAACTTGCTTTTTCACCTCATTTAATTCTATGGATGACATACGATACGGTGCATACGACACTGGCTCGACACCCAAAACTAAATCAATCACAAAATCAATTTCCTGGTTTGGTGATAATCCAGGAATATCTTCCGGAAACACATCCGAAAATTTACTTACAACAGGTATATCAGTAAGAATCAAATTACCTATCCCTGTAAAATAACAATAACAAAAAGAAATATTAACATACCAAATCATTAGGAGTGGATTCAACAGGAAAAACCACCATTTTACGATAGCAATCCACCAGAATCTGATTGGCAGATAACCAATCCATTCCCAGAATAATATCCAGATTTTTCAAGGGCATACAGATTAAATTTGCATTAAAAGTTCGACCTTCAATAGATAAATTTACTCCTTCACATATAGTCATAGTCTTAACCTCAGAACTAGTCGGTGTAGACATAATTATAGCATTATTCATCAATACCATAGGTAATTCAAGATCTCTAGCACAACTTTCAGCAATAAACGAATGAATAGCTCCAGAATCATATATCACATCTACAAGATTACCAAAAAGAGAACACTTACTGTGCACTAGTTGATCATTATGAATAGCATCAGAAGCATCAAAAGCAAACACTCTCCCCGTAATAACATTCTGAGCACTAGCAGACTGTGTGGTATCAGATTGTCGGATTGGACCTCCCCGAGCACCACTACGTCCACCCCTCTGAAACCTACCACCCTGATTCACGGGAGTAAAACCCCTACCCCCTTGTACATTCTTGTGTTGCCTCATAGGACAATCAGGCCTAAGATGCCCAGTCTGACCACAATGATAGCATATAGGCAATTCAAATCTACAGTTTCTAGCCAAATGTCCTTCTCCACCACATTTAAAACAAACTCGATTGTCAGGACGAGTACTGCCTCGACCTCTAACTGGAGAAGAAGATGAAGAAGAAGATCCACTTCGACTAAATCTCTGCTTTTTAAATTCAACTCCTTTAATTCTCAACTGAGATTTATCTTTTCTGAAAGAAACCCTCTGCATCTGAACATTTTCAGTCAACTGTGCTTTATTAACAAGTTCAGCATAGTCCCTAATCCCCAAAGGTACAATAGCAGTACGAAGCTCTATTCTCAAATCAGACTCATATTTATCACTTTTGTTACTTTCAATACCTTCCAAGGAAAAAGGGTAATAAAAGTCACATAACTCATCAAATTTAGCTGTATATTCAGCTATAGACATCCTTCCCTGTTCAAGATGTAAGAATTCCATCTCTTTCCTGGTTTTATAATTATCAGGAAAGTATTTTGCCAAAAACCTCTTTTTAAAATTAACCCAGTTTAAGACCTCATTAACATTGATCATCTGAGGTTTGGCACATGTCCACCAGAACCTAGCTTCATCAAACAACTGATAAATAGAAAGTACTACTTTTTGTTCCTTATTACATTCAAAATAATCAAACATTTATTCCATTTCCATGAGCCAAATATAAGCTCCATCATAATTACGTCCACTCTTATACACAGAGGGACTACGCTTTAAAAATTTATCAAGGGTTGGGCCTGATTCAGCCCTTCCTATCAGCTGAGAAAACTTTTCTAAGAAATCACCCTCAGGGGTTGAATTAGAAGTACCAGTCATTCTCAATTAACATAACACACCATTAATACTCAAACAAATTGAACATAGTCCAGAATCAATACCTCATTACCAGGAAGTGCGGCTAACGGATAACCAGTGAGCACAATGCCAGAATTCCTGAAAATTCACTTTCACACATATACAATTCTATCCATAAAAATGAATACACAAACAAATCTCACTACTTTCTATCATTTCTACCCACAAGGTTTACAATCCTGAACAGTTTTGCTCTGATACCAATTGTGACATCCCTCCTTAAATAATATTTATTTTTCATCCAATTTATCGATTTTCACAATAAATTTTTCACGTTTCTAATAATTAAATTACATCATCAAAAAAATGTATCTTATAAAAATTACCCAAATTATAATTTAAATAAATAATCTATAATCCTCAAAATCATTTAAATTGAAGAAAACTCAAAACCTAAAACAGGGGTCTGACGCTACGCGCCAGCCCCACGCTAGGCGTGAGTGTTCATTCGCAGCCCTGGCGCTGAGCGCCAGGCTGACGCTACGCGTGGGCTTATCAGTGACAGCACCTGATGCTGTCATACATTTTAGGCCTTTTGGCCAACTACTCACTTATCTAATTAACCCATATCAAGTCCAATTGCCACGAAAGTTTATGGCCCATATATTTTCCCCATTCTGAAACTATTGGCAATGTTCGTTCGCCAAAATTCCAACATATGCTCAAATTATGCAAGAAATACAACTTAACCACTTTATGTGAAACACTTTTGCACCAAACACCCTAAATGATTCTCAAATGACCCTAGGTCGATATACACTACTTTTAAATATTCTCATGAGCCTATTAATACCTTGCAAAGGTATTGAAACTCACCGAAACTCAAATTCACCTATCCAGTTTCTCAAAGTCATAAGGATGACTACTAGTTCAAATCTCTAAATATATTTGATTCATCAATATAAAATTCAATCATCTCAAGCAACCATTACAGCATATATACACCCACAGAACCTGCATATAATGCATGATTTGCTACAGTATGGCTCTATGCCATAACCATAATCATCCAACAGTACCTGGTCATCACGCATGCATAATATGTAATGGCTCAATGCCATTACCTAATCACATCACCCAAACCACAAACATATTATACTATGCATAAGTTCACACTCCCACAGATTTACACACATATCCACCTATATATATACCAATGGCTCAGTGCCATTAGTCATCATAAAATGAGTAACAACAACACATACTTATGCAAGTCTACAAGATAATAAATTCACATATAAATATATATAAGATATACATTCCAAACTCCTCTGGCATTACTCCTTGCTCATTTTTGTACTGGTTTCCGCAGCATCCGCAACATCCTTGGGTTCATCCACTGTGAATATAAAGTAAGGGTGAGTATCTATCACAAAAATGATACAACTACATAATCAGAATTGATATCACCTGGAGAACCTCATTCTCCTGTCTGGGTTATTGATCCACTAAACTTTCCTCATATAGACCAAACATATCATAATCCATCATAATCATCATAAATTCATTCTATTCACATCATAACAAATATCTCACAATATCGAGATGAATTAATTATAAGCACCCATGCTTAATCAAATCATTTCACAATTCATTATTTCAATCATATCATTATCATATCAATGCAATAATCTGCATATCAGTCAAGGAATATAATTCACAACTGACTCTCATATACATCAGACACCTAGTATCCGGATACTAACGAATCAGCCACCAGCTGGGAGTCCACCGACATCCCGTGAACACATCCTGGTTCACCGAGCCCGGTATCATAAACCGTCTCCCCACCTCAACCACTGGATCTCTTCCTGGATCACTGGGTAGCTCAACTGGGCCTCTACATGGACCACGGGAGCCGAAAGCGAGGGGTAATCTATACCGAATGGCTGTCCACAATACATATCATGCATACACAGCATCTCACAATATATCTCATCATATACACATTATTCATTTTAAATCATGAATATACATTATACAATCATTAAATGATTTTGGCATACAAGCCAACTCACAACATAAGAATCGCATCTCATCATAAGAGCCACATCTCAACATAAATACCACATTTCTCGGCATAAAAGCCATATCTCGGCATAAAAGCCACATCTCTCGGCATAAAAGCCACATCTCAGCATAAAAGCCATATCTCTCGGCATAAAAGCCACATCTCTCGGCATAAAAGCCACATCTCAGCATAAAAGCCATATCTCTCGGCATAAAAGCCACATATCGGCATAAAAGCCATAATCTTTAAATATCATAATCATACTTTACATTCATAATATTCACATAATCAAATATAACTTTATATCTTCTATATCACGATAATTCAATATTTCATCACTCTCCATCATGCACATTCTAAGCATACTTTATACATTATTTTCCATCTTATTCACAATTCACCTCTCATTCATTACCATTCTATTTTCCATAATTGTTAAATACATCGTATAACCACATACATAATCTAATCACATATTCTCCTATATTTATATATATATATATATATATCAATCTCATACTTTCACAAATTTAATTTTTCCAACATAATTATCACAAATCTGTAATCAAATATATACTATAATACTCCCCTTACCTCACTGTCGACGCTCTAAACTCAATTACCAAGATCAATGCGCCGCAACCACTAAAAGATAAAATTACAAAAAGGTTTAAGGTTTTAACCGTTCAAACCTTAATCCAACTCGAGAATATGCTCAGAAATTACTTTCTAAAGCTTTAGAAGCTTACCACAACTGAAACCACAAGTTCTCCGAGAAACCCCTTTTTCCGCTAATCTTTCAACGGCTCTTTCGCAACCTATATAAAGCGGAATTCAAATTCGTCACTCAATCCTTCTTTTGAACACCATAAGGAAACTTTTAATCGGTTTAGAATCTTAAAATTCAAAGTTCCTTTGTTTTCCCCAAAAATGGATAAAGATAGAAATTCTCCATGGAATTCAAAATTGAAAGATCCCATGCGTTAATCTTAAGTTTCTTACCTCTAATCCGCAATTAATTTCAGATTCCAACCTCTTGTTGGCCTTTAATTGTCGTAGGGAAAAGAGAGAAGAAGAAGAACCCCAAAACTTATGTTTTTAACTTCTGCTCTGCAGACTGTCATCTTGGGTCTTTATTCTGCCCGCGACACTGACACTACGCGTCCCCCTGACGCTACGCGTCAAGTCTAAATTTTTATATGGACGCTACGCGTCCACTAACGCTACTCGCCAAGTTTTACCCTGACGCTACGCGTCCCACTGACGCTACGCGTCAGGTCCCAAATCAAAATTTTCTTTTTTTTTATTTTAATTTTACATCTTATAATAATCTTACTTTATTAAATATCCAAACTCATGAATATAAAACATAGGGATGTTACATATACGGTGCAACATTCGATGTGTTTAGCGATCATAAGAGTCTCAAGTATTTATTCGACCAAAAGGAGTTAAACATGAGGCAACGAAGATGGATGGAGTTCTTAAAGAATTACGACTTTGAGTTACAGTACCATCCTGGAAAAGTGAATGTAGTAGCTGATGCTTTGAGTCGAAAGTCTCTACATGCGTCCACAATGATGATTAAAGAGCTAGAATTGATAGAGAACTTTAGAGATCTTAACCTAGCAGTAAAGATTAATGATAACAGCTACAGATTAGGAGCTTTGCAAGTGACAAGTGAATTCCTGAGGCAAGTCTTAGAAGCTCAACGAAAAGATGAATTCCTGCAAGAGAAAAAAGAACTCCTGAAACAAGGAAAAGAAGTCAAGTTCAATGTGGGAAACAACCAATTATTGAAGTACAAGGATCGAGTGTGTATCCCTGATCAAGAGGAGTTGAGGAAAGCAATTCTGGAAGAAGGCCACAAAAGTTATATGAGCATTCATCCCGGAGCTACTAAAATGTATCAAGATTTGAAGAAGTTATTTTGGTGGCCTGGAATAAAGAAAGCAGTGGCAGAGTACGTGGCTGCATGTCTAATTTGCTAGAAGGTTAAAGTGGAACATCAAAAACCCCCTGGAATGCTACAATCAATGGAAATACCAAAATGGAAATGGGATAACATTACCATGGATTTTGTGACTTTTCTACCTAAAACTCCATTAGGACATGATTCAATATGGGCAATAGTTGATAGATTAACCAAATCTGCCCACTTTATTCTCATCAATATTCGTTACTCTATGGAGAAGCTGGCAAAATTATACATCGAGGAGATTATGAGATTGCATGGAATTCCTTCAAGTATCATTTCTGATCAGGACCCTCATTTTACATCACAATTCTGGAAGAGCTTGCACAAGGCTTTGGGAACAAGACTGCGTCTGAGTTCAGCATATCATCCTCAGACGGATGGACAATCAGAAAGAACAATCCAATCTCTAGAGGACTTGTTACGAGCTTGTGTGTTGGAGCATAAAGGAAGTTGGAATCAATTCTTACCATATGTGGAGTTTACCTACAACAACAGTTTCCACGCTAGCAATGGCATGTCACCTTTTGAAGCATTATATGGAAGAAAATGTAGGACCCCGCTATGTTGGTTTGAGACTGGTGAAAACTTGATGCTAGGAAGCTGGAAGTTACCTAAGCTTCAACCCTGATTCCTCACTGGCGAAGTTCTTCATCAGTTCTGGATTTGTCAATCCAGCAATTCTGCTCCACTCCTCAGCTTGTTCGCCTCAGGATCTAGAAGTCAATTTCCTTGCTCACAGCTTCAAGACTCCATTGCTAACCTTCGCAATCCCAACCTTAGGTAATTAGAACTCCATTGACTTCGGTTCCATCGAAGGATTGTGGAACGAAAGAATGACTGACTGACCGGGCGAATAAACATGAGTGAAAGACAGACGAAGAAGGAGATAACCTGAGTGGATAAAAGAACAACTACAGTGGAAACTGAGTGGATGAAAATAATGAGTGAAAAAGATCGGTTGAATAAGTGACGAATGAAAGAATAAAAGAGTGACCGAGTGAATAGAGAACGAGTGAAAGAGATCGGTCGAGGGAATAAGAGACTGAGTGAGAAAGCCGAGTAGATGAATAAGAAAAATGGAAAACCGACTGAACACAAGACTGACAAGAAAATAAACTGAGTGAATAAGAGAGTAATGGATACAAAACTGACTGTGATAAGTGAGGAATCCGAGTGATAAAAGGCTGACTGAAATAAGTCACCCTTCATCATCTGACCCGTTTATTAAATCAACGATCAGAAATCCTTTATTAAGGTCTTCCTTTTTATTCACATTAAAATTTGGAATTTATTGAAGAATGACGAGTGAAGTTCAGTCGGGAAAAAGGGCAAAGAGTGAGTAACAGTTATCCGAGTGTACTACTCTCGCTCAAGCTCAGTAAACTTTTGCTTAAGCATGAAACAACAGCAGCAGCTTCTCGCCTAAGCTACTAGTGCTTCGCCTGAGCGAAATGGAAGAATCCAGCTCGAAAAAACTTCACAACTTTTATTCAAACTTTATTCACTAAATTTTTTATAGTTTTCTTTTCATTAAAAACACTCAGAACGTAGGGCTGCCTCCCTAGAGCGCTTCTTTAAGGTCACTAGCTTGACCTTATTGCATCTAAGAGGATACTTGCAGTAACAAGGAGGTTTTCTGCCTATCAAACTCTTCTCCAAAGTAGAGTTTGAGTCGCTGGCCATTTACCTTAAAAATCCGATCGGTAGTCGGGTCTTTTAGCTCAACTGCACCATGAGGAAAAACCTCATTTACAGTAAAAGGTCCCGACCACTTCGATCTAAGTTTGCCAGGGAAGAGTCTCAGTTGGGAATTGAATAATAAAACCTGATCATCCTTTTGAAACTCCTTCTTATTAATCCACTTATCGTGCCACTTCTTTGTTTTCTCCTTATAAATGGAGGCACTTTGATAAGCGTTGAGTCAGAATTCCTCCAATTCATGGAGTTTCAAAACTCTTTCCTCCTGGGATTGGTCACAGTCCATGTTTAATAACTTTGTGGCCCACCACGCCTTGTGTTCCAACTCCACAGGGAGATGGCAAGCCTTACCGTAAACTAATTGATACAGGGACATGCCAATTGGAGTTTTGAAGGCTGTTCTGTAGGCCCACAATGCATCATCTAATTTTACCGACCAATCTTTTCTAGATTTCCCGACCACTTTCTCTAAGATTCTCTTTATTTCTCTATTTGACAGCTCGACTTGTCCACAAGTTTGTGGATGGTAAGGAGTGGATATCTTATGTAACACCTCATAGTGATGCAGGGCTTTTTCCATTATTTTATTACAAAAATGTGAACCCCCATCACTAATAAGTACTCTCGGAACTCCAAACCTAGAGAAGATATTCGTCTTAATGAACCTAAGCACCACATGTGCATCATTGGTTCTGGTCGGGATTGCCTCCACCCATTTGGAGACATAGTCTACAGCAACAAGTATATATTCGTTGGAGAACGACTTTGGAAATGGTCCCATAAAGTCGACACCCTAAACGTCAAATAATTCCACAATTAAAATATTTGTCAAAGGCATGCCAGCCTTAGCAGAGAGACCTCCGCTCCTTTGACATTTATCACACCTTTTGACATACTCTTTAGCATCTTGAAAAATAGTTGGCCAATAAAAGCCACTCTGTAAAACTTTTGCTGCTGTACGGGAGGCACCATGATGACCTCCATAATAGGAGTCGTGGCAATGCCACAAGAGCCTTCCTTGCTCGGATTCAGACACACATCACCTGATCACTCCGTCTACTCCTATTTAATACAAAAATGGATCATCCCAAAGGAAGTTTTTGCTATCATGAAAAAAAAAATTTCCTCATTTGGGATGTCCAGCCATCAGGCACCACCGAGGCACTTTTAAAGTTGGCCATATCAGCATACCATGGCCCGGTGATAATTGCCATCAACTTCTCATCTGGAAATTCTTCTTTTATTAAAACAGAATCCGACTCTCCTTCCAGACGAGACAGTTAGTCAGCAACTGAGTTCTCTACTCCTTTTTTGTCTTGTATTTCTAAGTCAAACTCCTGGAGTAATAGAGCCCACCTGATCAGTCTCGGCTTAGATTCTTTCTTAGCTAGTAAATACTTGATTGCCGAGTGATCTGTATATACAACAACCTTGGCCCCAATCAAGTAAGCACGAAATTTATCAAATGCATACACCACAGCAAGCATTTCTTTTTTAGTAGTGGTGTAATGTATTTGATTTTCGTTCAATACTTTACTAGCATAATAAATTACATGAGTTAATTTTCCTACTTTCTGACCCAGTACAGCTCCAACTGCAAAGTCACTTGCATCACACATTAATTCAAATGATAAAGACCAATCAGGTGCTGCAAGGATCGGAGCTGAAGTCAAACTTTGTTTCAATTTTTCAAAAGCCTTGACACAGTTTTCATTAAACACAAACACATGATCTTTTACAAGTAAGTCAGTCAAAGGCTTAGCTATTTTTGAAAAATCTTTTATGAACCTTCTGTAGAAGCCAGCACATCCTAGAAAACTCCTCACTCCTTTCACGTTGATCGGAGGGGGAAGTTTTTCAATAATTTCTATCTTGGCTCGGTCCACTTGAATGCCCTCTGCAGAGATTTTGTGGCCAAGGACTATCCCTTCCTTAACCATAAAATGACATTTTTCCCAGTTAAGAACGAGGTTAGTCTCTTGGCATCTCACCAGCACCTTAGATAGGTTGCTGAGGCATGTATCAAAATTACTACCAAAGACAGAGAAATCGTCCATGAATACTTCAATGAATTTCTCCACCATGTCTCCAAAGATTGCCAGCATACACCTTTGAAAGGTTGCTGAAGCGTTGCACAAACCAAATGGCATGCGTCTATAGGCAAAAATTCTGTATGGACAGGTGAAAGCTGTCTTCTCTTGATCTTTTGGGTCAACCACAATTTGGTTATAACCCGAGTAACCATCAAGGAAGCAGTAGTATTCATGACCTGATAGTCTCTCAAACATCTGGTCAACAAACGGCAAGGGAAAATGGTCTTTCCGAGTGAAGTCATTCAGCCTTCTATAGTCTATACACATTCTCCAACCTGTGGTCGGTCTAGTAGCTATGACTTCACCTTTTTCATTTTTAACAGTTGTCATTCCTCCTTTCTTGGGCACCACTTAGACCGGATTGATCCAAGCGCTGTCCGAGATCGGATAAATGATTCCTGCATCAAGAAGCTTGACCACTTCTTTCCTGACTGCCTCTTTCATTATGGGGTTCAATCTGCGTTTTGGCTGTACTACAGGGGAATAATCATCTTCCATCAGAATTTTGTGCATACAAAATGACGGACTGATTCCCTTCAAGTCAGAAATATTCCAGCCAATCGTAGATTCATGTGCCTTTAAAACCCCGATTAATTTGTCTACATCTTCTTCTTTTAAGTCGACATTAATAATGACAGGATGTGTGTCATCCTCTCTCAGGAAAACATATTTCAGATGAGAAGGTAAAGGTTTTAAATCACATGTTTCTTCAGAAACTTTCTTTCCTTTCTCAGCTTTAGTAATTTTTAAATCATTTTTCTTTTCTTTTTCAAAATCACCTACTTCTAATACTTCCAGTAGGTCCAGTATTTCCGAGTTAGAGTCATTTAACTCCTCAGTCTCGGAGTCAAAGTCATCCTCTAAAAAAGTTCATAAGGCCTCTTCCTCAGTTTTTAAAAGCATTGGAGTCTGGTAACTTTTAATCTCTTCAATTATTAAGCAATCCATCCTTTCAGTCGGATGTTTCATGGAATTGAAGACATTAAAGGTTACCTGCTCCTCCTGAACTCTCAGCATGAGTTCACCCTTTTCTACATCAATCAATGCTCTGCCAGTAGCTAGGAAGGGTCTACCTAAGATTAAAGGAATCTCTCGGTCAGCCTCCATATCCAACACTATGAAGTCTGATGGGAAGATAAATTTGTCTACTTTAACTAACAAGTCTTCCAGCATCCCTTGGGGATATTTAATGGACCTGTCAGCCAACTGCAAAGACATGCGAGTCGGTTGAAGGTCATTAATTCCCAATTTTTTCATCAAAGATAGAGGCATTAGATTTATACTGGCTCCTAGATCACAGAGAGCACTTCCTACATGAATATCCCCAATTGCACACGGTATTGTAAAAGATCTAGGATCTTCTAGCTTTTGAGGAAGTTTCTTTTGAATGATTGCACTGCACTCTTGAGTGAGAGCAATCATTTCATCCCCCTTAAGCTTCCTTTTCTTAGACAATAGTTCTTTCAAAAATTTTGCATAAGAAGGCATCTCCTGCAATGCCTCGGCAAAAGGGATATTTATGTGGAGTTTCTTGAATACATCTAAGAACCTAGCAAACTTCTGCTCTTCTATTTGCTTTTTAAACCTGTGTGGAAATGGAGCATTTCTCAGTTTTTCAGGAGTCAGCTTAGAAGCTTCCTCTAGAATCAGATCGACCTTTTTCTTTTTCTTTTGGTGGACTTTATTTTCTTTTTCTTTTTCTGTTTCAATTTCATTTTCAGCTTCATTATTAACCTGCTCGGTTTCCTGCACTATTTCTTTTTCTTTATCTTTTTTTGAGCTTATTTCCTGACTCGGAGATGGAGAAATAATTTTTCCACTCCTAGTGATTATAGCCTTGCAATGTTCCCTTGGATTTACCTTGGTGTCTCCAGGGAAATTACCTGCTTGCCTCTCAGCTAATTGCTTAGAAAGCTGTTTGACTTGATTTTCTAGATTTCTTATGGACACTTCCTGATTTTTAAAACTGGCCTGAGTGGCCTAGATGAACTGAGAAAGTACATTCTCAAGTTCTGACTTCTCTTTAACAGGAGGGTGAGAGGGTTGTTGTGGTCTATTTGTGGGTTGATTTGGTGGAATGTTCTGATTCAAATGTGGACCTTTCTGCCAGGAAAAATTGGGGTGATTCCTGTAATTAGGATTAAAGGAATTAGAAGGATAATTCCTTTGATATTGTTGCTGCCCCATATAATTCACTTGCTCGGAAGGCACATTTGGATCACACATTCCATTCTCATGGTCTCCACCATAAAAGTCACAATTTATCATAGAAACTTGACTCGGCTTTTGGAGTTCTGAAATTTGTATACTTAGTTTCTCCAAAGCCTGAGTCATCAGTTTACTCTGAGCCAGATAAGCATCTTGTGCTTCTAGTTCTAATATCCCTCTCCTAGGGACTTGGCTTCTTTCACTAATCAGACATTCATTAGAAGCCATTACGTCAATCAGCTCTATGGCTTCTTCTACAGTTTTTGTTGTTAATGAACCTCCAGCTGAGGCATCAATCAGGACCCTGGTAGCTGGCCTGACACCATTATAGAAAATAGTTACCTGTTGCACATCAGAAATCTGATGATGAGGACATCTCCTCAAGCTTTCTTTATACCGATTCCATGCTTCCATCAAAGATTCACCTTCTCTTTGTTGGAAACACGTGATTTCATTGCGCAACTTTGCATATTTAGAAGGAGGAAAGTATTTAATCAAAAATTTTCTTTGCAAGTCCTCCCAGGTGGAAATATTGCCTCTCGGTTGACTCTGCAACCAGGCTTTTGCTCGGTCCCTTAGAGAAAATGGAAACAATCTCAGTCGGATTGCCTCATCAGGGACTCCGTTCATTTTTACTGTATCACAAATTTGGAGGAAGGTTGCTAGATGCAAATTTGGATCCTCAACCTCACTTCCTCCGAACTGTTCATTTCTTACTAACTGCAGTAGAGCTGGTTTAAGTTCAAAGTTATTTGCTGAAATTGGTGGCCTAAGGATGCTAGATTACGATCCTTCTTCAGTCGGCCTGGAGTAGTCACCTAATGTAACTCTCCTCTGTTCCATTTCTTTTTGTTCTTTTTGCTTTTTCTCTTTTCTCAGTTTACGTTCTAACAAGTCGATGTCAGGATCAAAGAAGAAAGGCTCTCCTCTGCTCCTTGACTGCATACAACAAATATCAAACAAAAAGGACGATTCACAGCTACGACTACAGCTACACGAAAATATCAACTACTAAAAACAAAATTGACACTACGTAATAAATGCAAACAAAGTAAACGGTTCAGCTAGTACCGGTCCAAGGATTGTTGATATTACTCAACAATCCCCGGCAACGGCGCCATTAACTTGATGCTAAAATCCCGAGCCATTAACTTGGTGCTAAAAATCTTAGTAAAAACAAAATATGACTCTCGGATTTATACTTTGGCAAGCGCACCAGTCGTTAAAATTGTAGAATATTTGATCGTCCCACAGGGATTGTGGTAAGTACCTCAATCTTGGACTAGTACAATCTGAACCAACGGAAAATACATGAAGTTCGCTCGGTTTTTGGTTGTTTTAGTATTTTATAGTTGTTTTTGTATTTCCAGAAACAGAGTTAAAATAAAATGTGAAAGGTGATTAATAAAAAATAGGTCAGGATTGCTTCGGTTCACAAATTCATCAAGAAACATGTGAATAAAGTATAATCAAACTCCATAATCCAGAGGACAATCCGCTTGTGGTTATTCCCTAATTCCTTAGGTGAAAAACACTAATCCTTAAGCATCAAACCTTAATTCCTTAAGTGCTCAATTAACCTAAGAATCTAATGCAAAATTGGAGGTTAAACTCTAACTATTCACCTAAATTGATTAGGCCTGAACTAGTTAGAAAGCTGGAAGTTACCTAAGCTTCAACCCTGATTCCTCACTGGCAAAGTTCTTCATCAGTTTTGGATTTGTCAATCCAGCAATTCTGCTCCACTCCTCAGCTTGTTCGCCTCAGGATCTAGAAGTCGATTTCCTTGCTCACAGCTTCAAGACTCCATTGCTAACCTTCGCAATCCCAACCTTAGGGAATTAGAACTCCATTGACTTCGGTTCCATCGAAGGATTATGGAACGTCATGGAGGAGAGGATTTAGAGAGAGAAAATGCATAGTGAGATGTACGAAGTTGTGAATGAATTATATTCTATGAATCTGTCTCTGTTCTCCTCTCTATTACAGAATATGTACAACCTATATATAAGCTTCTACCTACTAACTAACTTAACTGATAACTTAGGAAAACTTAAGTTAACGACTAAACTAACTAATTACATAGTTTACAGAATAATTAATTAATTACAGTTCAGCTCTTATCAGGATCCAGCTCATCCTTAGCTAATTTACAACACAGCACTAACTAATTAACAGCTTACTACTTAAGTTACTAAGGGTGCAGCAGTAGAAGAGAAGACAGCAAGAAACAACATTGCTGTCGAGTGCCTTCTGGAGGGAACGATCGCTGTTTTAAATATCAGCCTTTTCGCTTGAGCGAACTTTGTTCTCGCTTAGGCGAACTTGAGATATGTACTGCAGTGTTGCCTTCTCGCTTAAGCGTTATGGATAAGCTTGGGCGAATGAATGATGTTTTGAGGTCACGCTTGAGCGTAAGCTTGCTTTGCTTGAGCGAACTTTGACCCTCGCCCGAGCGAATTTAACTATCGCTTAAGCAAATTGACTTTTCAATCAGCATTTCTGAAATTGACGCTCGGGTTCTTCTTTTTATTTTCAATCGGTTCCTTGTTCTCTTTTGGAGTCGGTATCTTGGAAGTCTTTACAGTCATCTTTTCGTTAATTCTTTTCGGTCAACCTTTTGGGAAGTCTCGCTCAGTCGGTCTTTTGGACTCCTTTCAGTAGGATACACGAAGACTCACTCGGATTTGTAAATTCTCGCTCGGCTTTATGATTTCTCACTCGGATTTTTGTAATTTTTCCTCGGATTTGTCTTCTTCTCTCAAGTACGCCCTGTTCCTGCACCAATAAACAACTAATTGCCTAGCATTTGTATGCTGGCTGCTTAGTAAATTTCTAAATAGTAATAAACTCTTAATTTATTAATGTTTTTAATCGTTTTCTTACAAAAATAAAGCACTTTTGAAATAAATAACTAAAACACGAATTATTAACAAATTATTAAATAATATAGTCAAAACTAAACAATAATTAATAAATTATGTTAAATAAAAGGTGGAATAATTAAGTCTTTTCAAGATTTATCACATCCCCAAACTTAAATCTTGCTTGTCCTCAAGCAAATACTCAGATTATTTAACTAATCAAGTTGTTATTTAACACACTTAAATCTTGCTTGTCCTCAAGCAAATACTTAGATTTATTGGTCCATATCAAATAATTCATAAAGTTAGTCCTCTTGCCTACCAAATAGCATTACCACCTTTTCTTTCTAATATCCATAATGTTTTTCATGTGTCAAACTTATGAAAGTATATATTTGATCCTACACATGTTATTGAACCTGATGTCATACAAGTTAAATATAATCTTACATATGATGCACCACCTATCAGAATAGCTGACAGAAGAATAAAGAAGCTAAGAGACAAGGAAATTCCACTCGTGAAGGTCATTTGGAGTGAAACGAGAGGGGAAGATGCTACATGGGAACTAGAAAATGAGATGAAAGAGTCTCATCCCCAATTGTTTTACTAAAAAAGTGTAAATTTTGAGGACGGAATTTTTTTTAGGGGAGTAGAGTTGTAACACCCCTAATTTCGTTATATCTTATTTAAAATAAAATTTCAAAGGAATTTGATTATAGTTCTTTAAAACTTTTTGATTGTTATATAATTTATAATTTTTTAGAATTTTTTTATTTTTTTATTTTTTTTTGGAGAATGACAAAAATACCCTTAACTTTTCATCTAATAACCAAAATGCCACTGCCGACATCATCGCTTACATCATAGCTTACATCATCGCTTACATCATCGCTTACATCATCGCTTACATCATAAATAGTAAAATAAATAATTAAATAATCTTAAATAGTAAAATTTTCTTCCTATAAATAGATGGCTCATTTACAACATTTCCACACAAAAAATTAGAGAGAGAATCTAGAGAGATAGTGCGTAAGAAATTAGTGGAGAGTAAATTCTTTTGGTAAAAAGAAGTTCTGCCGGAGGTGTAAGGTAATAACTTTCTTCTATATTCTTTTTATAATTTTAGTTTATTTTTTTGGCACTCTTAAACCATTAATATACTAGTACTATTATGAATAAGTTACTTTAGTAAAAATAAATTACCATTGTGTTATTTTTACTATTTACAGTTACTATTCAAAATTTACTATTTATTATCACTATTCACAATTTACCATTTACTGTTATTATTCAAATTTATCATTTACCATTATTATTCAAAATTTATTAGTTGTTATTATTCAAAATTTACTATTTACCGTTACTATTCAAAATTTACTATTTACCATTACTATTCAAAATTTACTATTTATCATTACTATTCAAAATTTACTATTTACTGTTATTGTTCATGATTTACCATTTACCACTACTATTCAAAAAATTACTATTCACAATTTACTATTTACTATTACTATTCAAAAAAATTACTATTTACCGTTACTATTGATGACTTACCATTTACCGTTACTATTTATTATTACTATGTACATTTACTATTTATCATTCTGATAGCAATCTTAATTTTTATCTTAAGCTTATACTGAAATAGATTGGTATTAATATTTCTAGAAATTGGAGGCGCAAAACAAATCTCTTTTGGGTAACAATTCAAGGTAAGGGGGAGTGAGATAAGAGTATAATATAAAAAGACATAAGAATAATGGGAGGAGTCCCCTACTCCTTTTAAATTTAATAATATTAATATTTTAAAATATTAACTTTTTAACTTAAATTTTTTAATAAATTTTAAATTAAATATCTGATTTAACTAACTCTAACCTACCTATGCAAGGACTTGGACTTTTATAACCTATATAAACTGGACTATACCTATGCAAGGACTTGGACTACTATGACCCATATGGACTGAACTATACCTATGCAAGGACTGGATTATATGAACTTACATATACCTATGCGAGGAATTGACCAAAAGGACTCAAATTGACTATATTAATAATCATTAAATTTTACATTATGATATGTATTAATGATATTTAATTGATTTGATTATGATTGATTGATGATATTTAGTTATAATTGATAATGCTTGATTTTGATTGATGATTTTGTAATGTGGAGTTTGAGCATATAGCGAGCATGACGGAAAGCTAAAATTCAGTAAGAATTTCTTACCTTACTCTTTAAATTTTTATTATCTTTTATTTCTTCTTATAAATTATTTTTATATTTAGAATAAAAAAATTAGTATTTATTTTAGAAAGTAGACATTTTATGAAAATTAATTGAGATAATTAAATTTTGAATTAAAGAAAAAATTTTGTAACTTTAAGTATTTAAGGTTAATGATTTAAAAATTATTCTCTTTTAATAAAATAAACTTTTTAAAAAGAAAATTATTTTATTCCAACTTAATAACTAAAGATATTTGGAAATAATTGAGATTTCTAAATTTGATTTTGTTAAGATTTAATTTGAGAAAGATTATGTAAAGTTTTATATGAGAAAGTTTTTAGATATTTAAGGCTTAGAAACTCAAATTTCAGTGAGATTTAAAAACTGTACCAAATTTATTTCTGTGGGACAGAAATTCAGAGAATTGAGAAAATGTACAGTTTATTGAAATGATATTGTAAACCTTTAAGGGATTTAATAATTGAGTTTCTAAAAGCCTTAACCAACTCAATACGTGAGTAGTTCATGCATCATGAATCATTAAAGTGAAATAAAATGATATTGTCTGGGGACGGATTATAGAAACCGAGGATACATTAGAGGAGGCTTAATTACGAGCCTTGGGATGAGAGGGTGTGAAAGGGTGCTTCAGGGGACCTGGGGTAGCTCCCTAGTGTCGGGTACTTTCACAATAAAAACTTTCTCAATCTGACTAGTCTCTAAGTGTTTCCATGCCAGTTGAGTTGTTCATATTATTATTATCCGGACTTATGGAACAGTGTAAACTCCTGGTTGGCCCAGTGCAAATTAAAATTTAAGGGCCCACATATATAGGTAAGTTATGATGAAGATATTGCATAACATTCATGCATTCATAATTGATTGTGTATGTGATTGTGATTGATATTATTATGTATTGGTTTGTGAAAACCCTTTGTTGCTTATGTCTTAATCGAGAATATTATATTCTGTTTCTCACTCCTTTCTCCGTGTTTTTGTTTCACATGTTTTAAATTGATGGTTCAGAGGGAAGGATCGAAGAATATCGGTAGTAAATATAGCACGTTCTAGAAAGGGAGCTCGGTATGAATACCGTGGTCCAATGAATAAATAATGTTAATAAGTAACTGCTTCTGGGCCATGGAGTTTCCTCTCTTTCTTATAATGTTTAATGTTTATTTTCTTCGGATGAATGAACAAATACTTTATAAAGTTTTAATAATATTGAGGTATTTCAGAAATAATGTATATAATTTATTCCGATAGTTTCTTTTTAACAATCATATCTTTAGTAAAAAAAAATTATGAATTTTTATATATTTTATTAAGGTGTAACAGAGGGTGTTACAGCTGCCGCCACGATTACCACCACCACTATCGTCACTATCACGACCACCACCACAATAGCCATCATGGTCACCATTACTATTGCCACCACTATCATTGTCACCATCACCACCTGGCCATCATTATCACCACAACCACCATTATCGCTACCGCCGCCGCCACCATCATTACTACCACCATCACCATAATCACCGCCACCTTTATCCCCATAAGCACCAGTACCACCATAACTCTAAACCATAAACCACCACTGCCACCCTACCACCACCATCATCACTACCACCATAATCACCACCACTGCCCATATCAATCTAAACCCTTAACCATCACCACCACTACTATTGTTGTTACCACCATTGTGTCACCACCACCGTTGTTGTTGTTTATATGCAATGTAGTTAAGATTAGATAATAATTTCACGTTTTTTTAAAAACTTAAAACCATAAAAACTAAAAATTAAAAACAAGTTTTAATTTTTTAAAATTTTAAAACTAAAAACTAAAACTATCTCTAGTAGTAATTTCTTTGTGGTACTTTCTCTAATACATTCTGTGACGTCCTTAGTAATTTTCCGAATAAATTTTTCGCGTTTTAAAAACTCATTTTTGAAATTTGCAATAAGTCATGTAAAAGTTGATAAACGCGGATTATTATCATACATACTAGTCGTGGATAATCAAAGTCATGAAATATTTATATGGCGGAAACGATTTAGAAAAATACAGTACATGAAACATTATATTATTACAACCCATCAAGATTAAAATAAAGTCAAATTCCAAGCAATAATTCACGTAAACTCCATTCATGGCATCACTCTTCATTTTGTGTAGCATTCACTGTAAAAATTAATGTAAGAGTGAGACAGAATATAGAATAAATATAAAATAAATAAAATTGCACAAAACACAACCAACAAGGCATAATGATATGATGAATATGCCAAACAAGTTCATTTATAAATCTTTAATTAGTCACATGATGTCATGCTGGATCCATTTGGTTTGGTGGGAATACTGCAGTAAAAAGTCTCATAAAGACTCCAGTAGGAATTAGCATAACCATGAATCCCTACACCTTCATGGCTCCTGCGAAAATAAGTGCACAAGTAGGAATTAGCATAACCATGAATCCCTACACCTTCATGGCTCCTGCAGAAATAGGGCTTAAACTCATCATATAGTAACCCCCCACCAGGGTAGGCAATCATGGAACCCCTAAATTCCATGGTGCGTCCAAATGCTTATGATGCATGAATGCCTTTAATTTTCTTTATCATTTAACATACCATGATATCAACATTTCCGAACCCACTTGGAAAACCACAAGTCCTCAAAGGACACATCACATATAATAATTTTCAGAATCATGGATTTACTGTTTCAACCACATGTATCAATATCCGCAAGGCATTCATGTATATATATATATATATAAATTTAGTCATTCATAATTATTTATGACAAAAACATTCATACTGTAAGTCAAGTATAGAGCACTCAATAACATCCATAATAATCTATAGTTTCTCAATAATTCAATAAAAAATCATTATTTATATGAAAAATATCATTTTCGTTTATAATAACCATTATAGGTAAGTTTCAGTATTTTCCAACAGCAACATGCGTTAGTAAAACAGCCATAACATGAGCAAATCAAATCCTTTTTAAGTGATTCCACTTTCTGTAGTTTAATAATAGAATTATCTACAACTTTCATGAAGACCATAATTTCATATTCCAAACAGAAACACCTCTTATTCACAGAATACAGAACTGCCTCAAAGAGAGTTTTCAAATCGTACATATGTTAGTATTTTTAACGTTTCTGGAGCTACAAAAATAATTTTGGCATGGGATCAGTTTTAAATTACTCCTAACACAAATATCTATAACTTTTATGAAGACACTAAACACTAATTCTCATCACAAAACTCCCAGTTTTAAAAATAAAATTCGTATTTCATTATTAACAGATTTTCAGTTTGATCATACTTCAGTATTTTAGGCATAACTAGAGCTACAAACATCATTTTAACTTGAAACTACTTTCTATAGATCCATAACATATATATCTACAACTTTAATGAAGACATCATAGTCTAAAATCGTATGTATAATTCCCATAATATTAATATATGCATAAACCATAAGACAAGTATTTCAATCGGACATGCTATAGTATTTTGGCTATAACTCATGCTATACATATCCAAATCAGTCGGTTCAAGTCTCAAAATTCACATAACAAAAAGATATACAACTTTGATGAAGATACCGATCATTAATTCTCACCACAAAATTTCCAGTTTTAAAAATAAAATTCGTATTTCATGTTAACAATTTTTTAGTTTGAACATACTTTAGTATTTTAGGCATAACTCAAGCTACAAAAATCCTTTTGACTTGAAACCACTTTCTATATATCCATAACATAAATATCTACAACTTTCATAAAGACATAAAAGTCTAAAAACGTATGTATAATTCCCAGAATATTAATATATGCACAAAACATAAGACAAGTATTTCAATCAGACATGCTGTAGTATTTTGGCTATAACTCATGCTATACATATCCAAATCAGTTGGTTCAGGTCTCAAAATTCACATAACAAAAAGATCTACAACTTTTATGAAGACGTCAGAATCAAATTCATATATTTTGAACTTCAAAACTGAGCAACAAGATACGAAAATAATATTGGAATCCTAGAACAACATACAATTCTACCCATTTCATAATTATTCAAACCCTATCCCCTCTTACCTTAATGGAGGTTCCTAAAGTGGTTGAAAGTGTTGTATTATTGTCCTAGCTTCAGATCAAGAGTGAACTTGATGGAGAAAGTGAAAGAAAATAAGAGAGAGACTTCACTAACTTTAGCTTGTTCTAATAATTCAGATTTGGGAACAAGATGTAGTGTTAATTTAATGATGCAAATGACAAGTGGGGGACAAGCTTTTCATAATGGGATTGTAGTGGGATGTTAGGTGCATTAATTATGGTGATAATGGAGGTTTTAGGTGAGAAAAATGGGCTAGATTGTTGACCATTTCCGCAGCCTACATAATATAGTTTGTTTGATTGAAGTAAATATCAATTCTGACACGGTTTCGGTATTTTGGGCATATCTCTCTCATATCTTAATGGATGTTAACAAATTTGGTCTTGTTGGAAAGATAAGAAAAAGAGGAATAACTTTGTAGTTGACCACATTTCCAAATTCGGACTCTAACTAACAATTAAAATGTGTACAAGATGACAAATTTTGAGTGGAGTATGTGGCAATTTGATGAGAGTAATTGGAAAAGCCAAGGAAATTAATAACTAAGGAAATAGGTAATAAATTATTTGATTAACTTTTACCAAAGGTATAAAGTTAAAATTATTTACCATGGTAAAAGGTTAAATTGAAGATGTTGTCCTAACCAAAATTTTTTGTAGAAAGCTGAGATAAAATGGATAATATCATTGATGGTCTAAATCAAAATGATTATACATGAGAATAAAATTTTTAGGATGTTACAATTCTCCCACCCTAATAAAAATTTCGTCCTCGAAATTTAACATAACGCACTCCTCAGTGAAACAATTTTGGGTATTGCGTCTTCATAGCATCCTCACGCTCCCAAGTCAGAGTTACATCATTCCCTTGTTTCCATGCAACCTTCACTAATGGTACGTTCTTGTTTCTCAGGTGTTTAATCGACCTTTCTATGATCTGTGTGGGTTCTGTAGGGATGGTCAGATTTTCTCTAACTTCAACATCATCATTAGCAATCACATGAGTGGGGTCTTGTACATACTTCCTCAATTGTGATACATGAAACACATTGTGCAAATTTGCAAGATGAGGAGGAAGTGCAATCTGATACGCCACTGTACCAATCCTCTTTAGAATTTCATATGGTCCAATAAACCTTGGACTCAACTTCTTACTCTTCAATGCTCGACCAATCCCCTTGTGAGGTAAAACCTTCAAAAATACATGATCACCAACTTGGAATTCAAGTGGTTTCCTCCTTTTATCATAATAGTGCTTCTGTCTATCTTGGGATGCCTTCATCTTCTCTCTGATTACTTCTATTTGTTCAGTAGTCTGCTGCATAATTTCAGGTCCTAACGCCAAACTTTCACCAGTTTCTAACCAACAAAGGGGCGTTCGACACTTTCTACCATACAATGCTTCAAATGGAGCCATACCAATACTGCTATGGTAACTGTTGTTATACATGAATTCAGTCAGTGGAAGAAATTGCTCCCAACTACCACCATGCTCAAGTACACAAGATCGCAGTAAGTCTTCCAAACTTTGTATGGTACGCTCTGACTGTCTATCTGTTTGAGGATGATAAGCTGAACTTAATCGGAGTCTTGAACCCAACTCCTGATGCAAGCTTCCCCAGAATCGGGAAGTGAACCTCGAATCTCTATCTGACACAATACTGGATGGTACACCATGAAGTCTCACGATCTCTTTCACATATAATTGTGCCAACTTTTGTAGAGAATTCTTCATATTCATCGGAAGAAAGTGAGCAGACTTAGTCAATCTGTCTACAATAACCCAGATTGTATCATTTCCTGAACGTGTTCTTGGTAATCCTGACACAAAGTCCATTGAAATGTCATCCCATTTCCAGACAGGAATCTCCAATGGTTGTAGTTCACCAGATGGCTTCTGATGTTCCACTTTGGCTTTTTGACACACCAGACATGAAGATACATATTCAGCTATTTCTTTCTTCATCCTTGGCCACCAAAAGCTTTTCTTCAGATCTTGATACATCTTAGTTGATCCAGGATGAATGCTCAACATACTTTTATGCACTTCTTCTAGGATTGTCCTTCTCAGATCAACATTATCTGGTACACAAATTCTGCTTCTGATTCTCCAAATTCTATCTGATCCTTCTTGTAATCCCATATCCTTTCCATTCGCCTGCAACTCTCTCAACTCCTGTAGTTACAAGTCCTCTGTCTGCATTTCACCTATCAGCTTCAGAAAATCATTGGTTATTTTCAAAGTTCCCAAAGTCATACTCTTTGAAGATTTCAACTCCACACCTAAGTTCTTATCTCTGAACTGTTCTATCATCTCCATCTCTTTTACCATTAAGGATGCCATATGAATGGATTTCCTGCTAAGTGCATCTGCTACCACATTTGCTTTTCCTGGATGGTACTTCAAATCAAAATCATAATCTTTAAGAAACTCCATCCACCTACGTTGTCTCATGTTCAATTCCTTCTGATCAAACAAATACTTTAAGCTCTTGTGGTCACTGAACACTTCAAACTTGACTCCATACAAATGGTGTCTCCAGATTTTTAAAGCAAATACCACCGCTGCTAATTCTAGATCATGCGTTGGGTAGTTCATCTCATGTGGTCTTAACTGTCTAGAAGCATAGGCAACCACCTTCCGTTGTTGCATCAAAACACAACCTAAGCCCATCTTAGAAGCATCACAATAAACTACAAAGTCTTCTTGTGGATTAGGAAAAGTTAAAACTGGAGCAGATGTAAGCTTCAATTTTAGTTCTTGGAAACTTTCTTCACATTCTGGCGTCCAAGAAAAGGGTTGATTCTTCCGGGTCAGACGAGTCATTGGTAAGGCAATTCGAGAAAACCCCTCAATGAATCTCCGATAATATCTGGCTAATCCTAGGAAGCTTCGTATCTCAGTGACTGAAGTAGGTCTCTCCCAGTTTATTACAGCTTCTATTTTAGAAGGATCCACAGACACTCCTTTGCTTGAGATTACATGGCCTAGGAACTTTACCTTTTCCAACCAGAATTCACATTTAGACAACTTAGCATACAACTGCTTCTCTTTTAGGATCTGCAATACCACTCGAATATGTTTTTCATGCTCCTCCCATGTCTTGGAATAAATCAAAATGTCATCAATAAAGATAATAATAAACTGATCCAAGTATGAATGAAACACTCGATTCATGTAATCCATGAATACAGCTGGGGCATTGGTTACTCCGAAGGGCATCACAAGATACTCGTAATGACCATAGCGTGTTCTAAATGCCGTCTTTGGAATATCCTCAGACTTGACACGAATCTGATGATAACCTGATCGTAGATCAATTTTAGAAAATATTGCAGCACCTCTCAATTGATCTATCAAATCATCAATTCTGGGCAAAGGATATCTATTCTTCACCGTCAATTTGTTCAACTGACGATAATCTACACATAATCTCATGCTTCCATCTTTCTTCTTGACAAGTAATACTGGCGCTCCCCATGGTGACACACTAGGCCTGATGAAATGTTTCTCCAACAACTCCTCAATTTGCTTCTTCAGTTCTGCCAGTTCAATAGGTGACATACGATATGGGGCCTTAGATACTGGTTCTGCTCCTGGAATTAAATTAATTGAGAATTCTATCTCCCATTCTGGAGGTAAAATTGAGACATCCTCGGGAAATACTTCAGGGAATTCAGAAACAATTGGCATCTCGATTACTTTAGATTCATCATCTCCTTTGGAAAGAGTAAACAAGGCAAATAATTGAATTTCACCTTGTAAGGCAAAGATCTTGAGATTGTCAGAAATAAGATTTTCTTCTGATGGAAATATCACGGTCTTGTTATGACAATCCACCAAGACTCGATTCGCTGATAACCAGTTCATCCCTAGAATTACTTCCAGATCCTTCAAAGGTAAACAAACAAGATCTACAAGAAAGTTTCTACCTTCTATGAGCATAGAACAATCGCTACACACCTTAGTAGTCCTAAGTTGTGTACCAGTGGAAGTGGAAACAGTCAGATCATATATCATAGACTTCACAGGTAATTGAAGACGTCTGACACACTCCTTAGAAATAAAAGAATGAGTAGCACCAGAATCAAACAACACAGATAAAATAGTACCATTAATCTCACACTTACTTTGCACAAGATCGTCTGCTTGGTCTGCCTCTGAACCACTGATGGCAAAGACTCTTCCTGTTGCCGGTTGCAATCTTTGGTCTGTTGACCCCCTATTCTGTCTTGGAGGTTGATCAGCACGCGTGTTTTCTCCACGACCTCCCTGATAATCGGAACCTCTTTGATGATTCATAGTGTTGTTGTTGTTGTTTTGGCGGTTCTGGGGGCAATTTGGACTGATGTGACCTTTCTGATTACAACGATAGCAAGTGACATCTTCAAGACGTCTGTTACAATCACGTATGTGATGGTTACCTCCGCACTTTAGACATCTCATATTGTTACGTCTTTCAGAAGATGATGATGATGATCCTCCCTTGAAACGACTTGGATAGAACGATCCTCTCCTTTTGAAAGCAACGGGTTGAGGTCTCAGTTGTCTATTGGCCTTTTCTTGTGCCAACCTGGCTTGGTGATTTTCTTCAAAAATTCGGCATTTATTAATCAAGATGGGGAAACTCCAAATTTCTTGATATCCGATAGCCTATTTGATTTCAAGATTCAGCCTGTTCTCGAATTTGACACATTTTGAGGCTTCAGCACCAGCCTGTTGAAAAGGAGGGTAAAAGAGAGACAATTCTTCAAATTTTGCAGCATACTCACCAACAGACATTGAGCCTTGTTTCAGCTCCATAAATTCCAGCTCTTTTCGGCTTTTCACACTCGCTGGAAAATATTTCTCCAGGAAACAGTCTTTGAAGTTGATCCAGTCCAAAGGTCTGTCGGTTTCAATCATACAAGTTCTGACATGTATCCACCAGTTTTCTGCTTCCTCAACCATCATATAAGTGCATACTCCACCTTTCCAAATTCTGTACAGGGCAAGGCTCAGAAGATGTGCTCCATTTCCTTAACCCATAGGTATGCTACCTCCGGATTATAACCTCCTTTGAATTGTGATGGATTCCTTTTTAGGAAGTGATCTAACCCGTGAAGTCCTCCAGTACTTTTCAGTTGATTTTGTCTTTCTATGGCTTCAGCCAAGCGGTTGAAAGCAGCTGCCATATCGTTGTTGTTGTTGTTGTTGTTTCTTGCCATCCTACATTCGTAGTTTGGTTTATACTAATTCTAAGGGAAAATATATTGTATTATAACATAACTATAAGTATTCTACAGTTTATCAGTTAAGCAATAAATTGTATAACACATTTATCATATTATCAAGCAGTAATCAAACAAATCATTTTATCAGTTAGGCACAAGTCATATAGCACATACTTATCATATTTTCAAACAAATAATCAAACAATTCACATAGTATATCAAGAATCAATACATGTCATAGCAATTGGTCTTGAATTTTTGAAAATGCTCTGATACCACCAATGTGACGTCCTTAGTAATTTTCCGAATAAATTTTTCACGTTTTAAAAATCATTTTTGAAATTTGCAATAAGTCATGTAAAAGTTGATAAACGCGAATTATTATCATACATACTAGTCGTGGATAATTAAAGTCATGAAATATTTATATAGCGGAAACGATTTAGAAAAATACAGTACATGAAACATTATATTATTACAACCCATCAAGATTAAAATAAAGTCAAATTCCAAGCAATAATTCACGTAAACTCCATTCATGGCATCACTCTTCATTCTGTGTAGCATTCACTGTAAAAATTAATGTAAGAGTGAGACAGAATATAGAATAAATATAAAATAAATAAAATTGCACAAAACATAACCAACAAGGCATAATGATATGATGAATATGTCAAACAAGTTCATTTATAAATCTTTAATTAGTCACATGATGTCATGCTGGATCCATTTGGTTTGGTGGGAATACTGCAGTAAAAAGTCTCATAAAGACTCTAGTAGGAATTAGCATAACCATGAATCCCTACACCTTCATGGCTCCTGCGAAAATAAGTGCACAAGTAGGAATTAGCATAACCATGAATCCCTACACCTTCATGGCTCCTGCAGAAATAGGGCTTAAACTCATCATAGAGTAACCCCCCACCAGGGTAGGCAATCATGGAACCCCTAAATTTCATGGTGCGTCCAAATGCTTATGATGCATGAATGCCTTTAATTTTCTTTATCATTTAACATACCATGATATCAACATTTCCGAACCCACTTGGAAAACCACAAGTCCTCAAAGGACACATCACATATAATAATTTTCAGAATCATGGATTTACTGTTTCAACCACATGTATCAATATCCGCAAGGCATTCATGTATATATATATATATATATATCAATTTAGTCATTCATAATTATTTATGACAAAAACATTCATACTGTAAGTCAAGTATAGAGCACTCAATAACATCCATAATAATCTATAGTTTCTCAATAATTCAATAAGAAATCATTATTTATATGAAAAATATCATTTTCATCCATAATAACCATTATAGGTAAGTTTCAGTATTTTCCAATAGCAACATGCATTAGTAAAACAGCCATAACATGAGCAAATCAAATCCTTTTTAAGTGATTCCACTTCCTGTAGTTTAATAATAGAATTATCTACAACTTTCATGAAGACCATAATTTCATATTCCAAACAGAAACACCTCTTATTCACAGAATACAGAACTGCCTCAAAGAGAGTTTTCAAAACGTACATATGTTAGTATTTTTAACGTTTTTGGAGCTACAAAAATAATTTTGGCATGAGACTAGTTTTAAATTACTCCTAACACAAATATCTATAACTTTCATGAAGACACTAAACACTAATTCTCATCACAAAATTCCCAGTTTTAAAAATAAAATTCGTATTTCATTATTAACAGATTTTCAGTTTGAGCATACTTCAGTATTTTAGGCATAACTAGAGCTACAAACATCCTTTTAACTTGAAACCACTTTCTATAGATCCATAACATAAATATCTACAACTTTCATGAAGACATCACAGTCTAAAAACGTATGTATAATTCCCAGAATATTAATATATGCATAAACCATAAGACAAGTATTTCAATCGGACATGCTATAGTATTTTGGCTATAACTCATGCTATACATATCCAAATCAGTCGGTTCAGGTCTCAAAATTCACATAACAAAAAGATATACAACTTTGATGAAGATACCGATCATTAATTCTCACCACAAAATTTCCAGTTTTAAAAATAAAATTCGAATTTCATGTTAACAGTTTTCAGCTTGAACATACTTCAGTATTTTAGGTATAACTCAAGCTACAAAAATCCTTTTGACTTGAAACCACTTTCTATAGATCTATAACATAAATATCTACAACTTTTATGAAGACATAAAAGTCTAAAAACGTATGTATAATTCCCAGAATATTAATATATGCACAAAACATAAGACAAGTATTTCAATCAGACATGCTGTAGTATTTTGGCTATAACTCATGCTATACATATCCAAATCAATTGGTTCAGGTCTCAAAATTCACATAACAAAAAGATCTACAACTTTCATGAAGACGTCAGAATCAAATGCATACGTTTTCAACTTCAAAACTGAGCAACAAATACGAAAATAATACTGGAATCCTAGAACAGCATATAATTCTACCCATTTCATAATTATTCACAACCCTATCCCCTCTTACCTTAATGGAGGTTCCTAAAGTGGTTGAAAGTGTTGTATTATTGTCCTAGCTTCAGATCACGAGTGAACTTGATGGAGAAAGTAAAAGAAAATAAGAGAGAGACTTCACTAACTTTAGCTTGTTCTAATAATTCAGACTTGGGAACAAGATGTAGTGTTAATTTAATGATGCAAATGACAAGTGGGGGACAAACTTTTCATAATGGGATTATAGTGGGATGTTAAGTGCATTAATTATGGTAATAATGGAGGTTTTAGGTGAAAAAAATAGGCTGGATTGTTGACCATTTCCGTAGCCTACATAATGTAGTTTGTTTGATTGAAGTAAATATCAATTCTGACACGGTTTTGGTATTTTAGGCATATCTCTCTCATATCTTAATGGATTTTAACAAATTTGGTCTTTTTGGAAAGATAAGACAACGAGTAACAACTTTTTAGTTTACCAGTTTTTCAAATTTGGACTCTAACAAGGTATTAAAATATGTACAAGATGATATGATTGAAGTAAAATATCAATTCTGACACTGTTTTGTTATTTTGGGCATATCTCTCTCATATCTTAAGGGATTTTAACAAATTTGGTCTTGTTGGAAAGATAAGAAAAAGAGGAATAACTTTGTAGTTGACTACATTTCTAAATTCAGACTCTAACTAACAATTAAAATGTGTACAAGATGATGAATTTTGAGTGGAGTATGTGGCAATTTGATGAGAGTAATTGGAAAAGCCAAGGAAATTAATAACTAAGGAAATAGGTAATAAATTATTTGATTAACTTTTACCAAAGGTATAAAGTTAAAATTATTTACCATGGTAAAAGGTTAAATTGAAGATGTTGTCCTAACCAAAAAATTTTGTAGAAAGTTGAGATAAAATGGATAATATCATTGATGGTCTAAATCAAAATGATTATACATGAGAATAAAATTTTTAGGATGTTACACATTCATACTAACCAAACAATGTATTAGTTAGTAGTTCTTCCACGTTACATAAATTATATGTTCATATTTTTGCTATTCTAAATAAGCTTATAATTATAATTATTTAACTAAATTTTTATATTATCTATTCAAATACTACCTCCATTTTTCTTATCACGCTATCAATTACACGATAATTAAGAAAAATCATTGGTCACTACAATAAAATTGGTTTTTAGCGGCGGTTATTTTGGCATTTTCTGATGGTTTAAGGTGCCCCTAAATGATGTTTATGGCGGTTCCAAAACCGCCATTAAATGCTCCCTTCCTTCCTAGCTAGTTTTATGTTCATTAGCTGGGTGCAAAAGTGCCTACCTTCTTCTCTCTCAGTTCCTATTTAGAACCCACAATATAAATATCTTTTGCATAAATGATTGGTTTCATGTGTTTATCTAGCTTCTTTATATGTTATGATAAAATTCCCATTATTGATTTATGCTTCTACTCTTAATCAATCAGGTGCGTTAGAAGGCTTATGATTTAAGTGAAGACACATGGGAGCCAATAGGGGGCTTGAGGTTTTCTCCTGTCACTGAAACATAGATTATTATTCCCCCTAGCTTTATGAAATTTGTTCGTTACATTTTACCTTAGATCAAATTGTGCAAGAACTCTAACTCTGACTTTGTTTGTACAATGATTGCAAGGACGCTCTGAAAGACTCTGTGACAAACAGGTACAAGAAAAAGGTGCTGCCTCTTCTTGTGAGTCCCTCAAATATTGGGTAATCTTAAGTGTGTGGCTTATACTCAAATAAGTACATGTTTCATTTTCTCGTTTATGAATTGATTTTAAACATGCAATATTTTAACATTTATAAATCCAATTAACCTCTTCTCATGATTTTAACATTGATATTATACATGTAAGATTTTAACATTTATAAATCTAGTCAAGTAGCACCCAAAAAGTGGTGATGCTGAAAAGCAATGGCTAGCAACCAAAAACATGAAAAATAAAAATCTAGACATTTTAAATTCAAGAAATGCTAGAAATAGGAACAATGGCACCAAGTGTCTCACATGTAGAAGGGGGTGGAACAATGGTAGGAAGACACCGATGGTCAGAGAACACAAAGCATGCATGCATGTATGGGAGGGACAACAGCACGGTGGTCGGGGAGGGTATAACACCACGCACACAAGTAAGGAGGAAACACAGCATGGTGGTCAGAGAGGGAACTCAAAAGTAAAACGATGCTTAGTTAAGAACAGAGAAGGAAAAGACGTTTAGGGATTTCGGAGGAGAAAATGAGGGAAGTGAAAAGTGAAAGGAAAAGAGGAGGTTCGAGCATGTGGGAGGCACATGCGATTTAAGTGGATCTATCAACGATTTTATTAAACCGCTGGCCCAACCGCCTCTATCACCTATCTATTTACAGTAGTTATAGTAAACCGTCGGGACTTTATCAACGGTGGTGGTTACTATAAAATCGTCGTTATATGCCCCATGGCTAAATTCACCTTTTGTTGTTGTGGGTATTCTTGATTTTATAAAATTTATTAATTATTTCTCTATTATACTCTTATGTAGTGTTGTTGTAAATAACAAATGACATAAATGCTTGGAACATTCTTCAACTAAACATCCATTAATTTCAATGGATAAAATTATAAAACAATAAATAATTCTTCATTGATTTCATAAAATGATAATAAAAAATATTTAATAAGTTTTTAGAACATTGCAACCCAATAATTTCTTCGTACAACAACTGTCAAAATTCATAAATAGATTTCTAGATGGATGTAATTAACTTAATTCCACTTGCCTAGTTACTAGCAAGATATACATTAACACAAGACTCGGGTCTATAATTCTCTCAAAAATTTAATTACGGATTGTAAATGTGTCCTAGGATCTTACTTTCATAAAACATTTTACTATTTTTATTTGTAATATATAATTATTATCTTAATTTTAATTATAAAATTCTCGTTTTTTAAACTTTGAACTATTTACCATATAAATTTATAAAAATAAAAAAACAACTTGATAATGTTTTTATTATGATGAATATAATAATTTCATCACTAAAACAAAAGGATAACAAATATATTCATTTTTAATACAAGATTAATATTTCTAGTGGCATAAAATCATCCTAAAAAATGACATTAATGTTATGTTTGACAATACTATAACAATTTAAATTGTATACGTATTCTATTTCATATTATAAATTCTTCTTTATAAAACAAACAGTGTTAGGAAAGTAGTTATTAGCTTGATATTGTAAAACATAATTATGGGTTTGTTTGATAACCCTTTTTAAAAAACAATTTTTGGTTTTTTAAAATCAAAACATTTGTTTGCAAACTATTTTATCAAGATTATTTTTAAAGATTGCTTTATATTTTGGTTTTTTTAAAACTAAAATATGGAAACAACTTTTAATAGTTTTGGTTTTTAGTTTTGATTTTCTTTTTAAAAATCTAAAAATCTCTAATTCTTTACTCCACCTCCATTTATCCCCTACAAAACACTATCACTCTTATTTCTTCTTTCCCCACCTTGCCCGTAAATTCCCACTACCATCACCTCCTTTGTCTTTGTCATTACTGTTATGCACCTCTTCCTTCACCCCCCATCACTCTTATTTCCCATTTTGTCCTCCTCCATGACTTCAAGTCTTTATTTATGTCACCACCATCTCGTCATCACCATTATCTTTGCCTTTACCATAGTTGGATACTTGTGCCTTTATTTTTGTGTACTTTATTTTTGTTTTTACTTTTCTAATTTTTTATTAGAATTTTTCATTTTCTTCTTTTGAGTTAACAAATAATAATCAAATGAGTTTTTCTTTTATAAGTTTTAAAAATAGATTTATCAAACAAATTTTTTTCATCTTGTTCTTAAAAATAATTCTTTAAAATTGTATTTCAAAACTCTCTTTAAAAACTAAAAAACAAAACTAAATCAAACAAGCCCCTATATCTTTCCGAATTTATCATCATTGAAAGTCAAACATTATTATCATATATTAATCACACAAATGTAAAAACATTAAATGTCTAGGAGTAATACTCATTTTTTAAGGGACTTATAAAATGAAACACCTATTATTTTTCTTAGAGATTTATAATGTGAAATGGAACAAGTAGTTTATCATACCAACTTAAAAGTTTGTTAAACAAAATAATTCTCTTTAAATGCATTTATTCTAGTTTCTTGTAACGTTTTTTAAAACATTACTTGAAGTTGTGTTTGAATTTTTAAACTCAAAGGTTATTTAAGGCCTTCTTTGGATCGTTAAAATGTTTCTTATTTTTAATTTATGTTTTTAATTTTAATTACAAAACTGTGATCTTGTTCTTTGTTTCCAAATTTTTGTATAGGAAACACTGAAAAATAATTTTTTTCCTATTTTCATTTTTTCAATACAATTTTTTGAAAGAATAAAACATGATGACACTTTTATAATTAAAACTAAAAATAAGAAATGAAAATAGGAAACATTTTTACAGTCTAAATAGGACCTTATATTTTATACTTTCATGTTTACTTATATTTTAAAAAAGCATTTTAAAAAATATACTTTTGAAAAAATATTGTCTGCTATATTATTTTACATTTAACAATTAATTTTATAAAATACAATTTAATTCAATCATCTGGATTTTCATATTTCGACTATCAATTTTTAGTTTTCAGTTAACTTATCCACCATTACCATATAGATCTAACAAAACTCTTAGTTAAATTTTAAAATAATTTTGGCAATGACCCTTTTTTGTACTGATTTGTTGGTTAAATTTTTTATATTATCGATTCTTTAAACATATTATTTAATATATCAAATTTGTCTTCATTTAGTATATTGAATTTATATATATATATATATATATATATATATATTATTTACTATTCCCTTTTCTTCTATTATTTTATTAATTGAAGAAATAATTTGAAAATAAAACAGCAAGTACTAAAATAAGTAATAATCCCTCGTAGAGACTGGTATGATTCAATTCAACATTTTGTTCGTTTGGATTTGATTGTGTCGTGGCTCTATAATTTGTATTAGATTTATCGTTGGATGAACTGCATTGTTAATATTGATCCCAAAAAGCTGGTCCGTGAACAACCAACTATCGAACTGTAAAAATTAGATAGGTCCTATGGTCATTGGAGCCTTCTAAAAAGATCCACTAAATTCATCCAGGTAACAATAGAAGTTGCAATTGGCAGCTGTGTAGTTCCCATCAAGGTAAATTACTATTCTGACTCTCAAATAGGTTTCACTTTTATTAAGTTTCCTTTTAACCCTGTTAAGTTTGATAGAAGTTTCAATTTAATTAGTCCTTTTTTGGATAAAAATATGTTAGTTGAGAGTGAAATTCCATTCCCTTTTCATTGGCACGAGTACTTAAAATTTCTGAGAAAAATATCTTAAACCCCAACAATTTCATAGGACCACAATCCAATCCCTAGATATTTCCCATTATTAAGGAAGTGAGAACCTTAACACATGCATTAGTTGAAGAAGAAAAAAAACAAAAATGTGCATGATCCTCAAACGACTCTGTTGCAAAATAGGAAGCTTAAAGAAAGGGAAACCGCGAATGAAGAGATAAGGACACGAGGCTTTTTATGAAGTGGTTCCTTGATATTCAAAGATCACAAATTAACATCTATTTATTTAATTAACTGATTTTCATATTAGTCTAAAAGGCATGCAGGCGGAAATCTAACCATTTTGGTTAAAAAAATATTTTATAAAATGAGGTCATCCAAAAAAATATTTTTATGTTAATATATTAAAATTAATAATTTTATTTTATTGTTATATTTTTAATTATCAAAAAATTTTATAATTTTTTTATTTTATGTTAAAATATGAAACACCGGTAAAGAATAAAAAATGATATTTAGATTTTCTTTTGCGGGTGAATTTAGGGAAGGTGTACTTGAGATCCCATTGTCTTGAAATATCGAAAAAAATTGTCCCGTTGGAATCATCGTCATTTCTTCTTTGGTGGTTGTCTTTGTCTCCTCAAACTGGTACTTTCTTCACTCCCTTTCTTTTTCTTTTTCTTTTCTTAAGGCATTTGTTTCTGTTTTAAAAGTATAACTTCTTTGCAAAGGTCCTTTTTGTGGGGAGGGGGTGAGGAGAAGAAAAAATTTGTTGGGTAAAATGAGAACAAATGTGTAAGAGTAAGGAGCCAGACGGATTTGCGTGTGAGGGATTTGAGAAAAATTAATCTTGCATTATTAGGAAAGTGGGTGTAGAGGTTGTTAGGGGATCATGAGTATGTATATGGTAGAATGTTAAAATCTAAAGATGGGATTGATGTTTAGTTTAGGGATTGAGAGGTTTTTAGGAAAGGTTCAATGTGATGGCAAGATTTAGGGAGTGTATTGAAACTGTCTGATGAATTTGAGTGGTTTCGATCTAATGTGAGGAAGGTGGTTGGTGATGGGATAAAAACAAGGTTCTGGTATGATTGTTGGTTGGGGGAAACAACGTTAAAGTCTAGGTTAATGTCATCACAACATGTTTTAATAGCTGATATGGGTGTGTAGGCGGATAATAAATGGGCCTGGGATTTAAAATGGCTCAGAGAATTTTTGTTTGGAAACGTGATTTGTTATCATCTCTTCATCATGATCTTGGAAGTTTTGGTGGTCTGTGTGTGGCAGAACAAGACTCGTGATAGTTAGGATCTTATGTTGACCAATTTTCTGTAAAGTTAGCTTATAATCTTTTACTTCAGTAATCAATGTTGTGGGATACACATTTTGTGCATTTGTTTTGGAACAATTTTGTGCCTCTTAAAGTTAGAGGATTTGGATGGAGACTAATTCTTGATCGAGTTCAAACTAAGAATAATTTACTATCGCGTGACATTGTGTTTGATAATTCTAATGGCTTATGTGTTCTTTGTGGTGAATGCGATGAGAATTGTTATAATCTTTTCTTTTCATGTAAAGTTTCTTATTCATTATGGTAGATGTGTTTTGACTGGTTAGGTTATTGTTCGATTTGCATCATAGTGGTAAGGAATGTTTCAAATTTACATTGAGATATGAGTTTAATAATGTCATTCAACTTGGGTTGACTTTGATGTGATTTGCTATTATTCGGGATGCAAGGAATGACATCGTTTTCAAGAGAGGAAATGTTAATGTTGAGAACATCTTTGAATTGGTTCAGTACAGACCTTGAATATGGTTAAGGTTTCGCTGAATGAGTTTTTTAAAAGTTTTGTTGAATGGTATAAGGAGCCTTTGTTATGTTTATCAGGATTAAAATTAATTATTTTATATATATATATATATATATATATATATATGAGTTAAGGTACCTCTTGTACCTATATTAATATATTATTTTTTTCTTTTGCTGATAAAAAACATTTTTCATTTATATCAAGAATATAGTTGTCTGAGTAGTTGTCATGTCTTATTATATTTGATGGTTTTTATGTTTGACTCGATAATTTTCCCTAATAGTTGGCCAGCCTATTTCGCAGGTCCAAGAAACAAAATGGCTCAAACATAAAAATATTTTTTATTAGCCATCCTATTTTACAAAATATTTTTTTACTACCCAAAATGGTTAAACTCCCCATGTAGGCTAACGACATTACATTTAAATAACTTCTAAATGTATGGCAGAATTTTTTTAAAAAAACTTACGTAACTAAATCGAAACTTATTTTAAATGTAGAAGATGAAGATGGTAATTTAGCAAAAATTTCATGTACCATTGTCAAATAATTGAAAACCTAACGGAAAATTATACCTAGAAAATCAGTGTAAAAAAAGCCTAAAATTAAGAAACAAAATTTTCATGTTACGAAGTCATCATTGCATGAGGTTTATTTGGAATAGTAACCATCGAGATTCCAATTTCTATGAACGTTAATATATTCCAAATGATAGTAAATCGAAAGTGATGCTTTGAAAAACAAGTGCTTTCTTTAACAAATAAAAATGGGTATTAGGCCGTCTAATATAATTAATACAGTCCTTTTACTTGGTAACGTTAGGTGTTGAATTGGTTGGGGCTTCTTTTTTGTGCTATTTCAACTTTTTGAACACCACACCATTAATCACCCTTTTTACTTTTAAGAATGCGTTAGGTTTAATATTGCCCTAACATTATCTTTAGTACGATTTGATTTTTTTTTATTATAGTATTATCTCACGTCATCAAAGAAACATAGAAAGTAATAAAAAATAAAAAAAAGTTAAACATGTTTTTAGTAATGTAAAATAGAAAACTTCAAATTTTCTATTAATTTTTTGTTATAATTTTTATCTCTGTTAAATTTTATATATATATAGAATTTGCAAGGATAAAAAACATAAATTTGCTAATATTACAAGATGAATTTTTGTTGTTGTTGTGGATTTTATTAATGCATGTCTATCCTGATAGCCCAACTGCCCAAGTATAAATGATTTTTATCCATAATATTCAAAGTTTTTATAAGAGTGCGTGTTCGTATCACTTTTTAGTCTTAATGAGTTGATAGCTTGAAAATTATAGTACTTTGTTTTTTAACTTTTAAAAAAAGTATCACTAACTTCTGAAAGTGTCCTTGATCAATTAATCACCTTCTTAACGAATGAACATAATTAACTGAAGATGAACGATCACGGTTACAATTAAGTGATAGTTTCTAAGGGTGAAATATGTAATTAATTTGTGAACCCACAGTCTGTATCACAATCTTAATCTATGTAACAGTTTCTATAACATATTTTAATTATGTGGAAAAAATTATCATAAGAAAATAAAAATGACTAATTAACGAATGAAAAGAGCTATAAGTTTCTTAAGTAGCTTTACAAGAACCGAGAGCATATAGTTTTCCAAAGATTATAAATTTATTATTTTTTATGTTCACAAATCAGTTTTAAAGTTTGTTTGGCAAAACAAGCTTATAGTTTATGACTTATGATAGCTTAAAACTTTTTAGTTAGTTATTTGATAAAACTAACTTAAATTGTGTTAAATAAAAAAGGTAAAAATGATAATTAAGCAATTAATGAAAGAGTTTATGACTTTTAAAAAATCATAAGTTTTCTAAAGTAGTTTTTAAAAAGTGAGAGCTTATAACTTTTTAAAAGTCATAAGCCGTTTATTTTTTGTGTTCACCAAATATTTTTAATAATTTTTAAAAAACCATAAGTTTTTCAAGAATTTTATGCCAAATAGAGACCTAATAACTTTTAAAAAATTATAAATTACTCAAAATCATAACTAAAGAACTCCACAATCAATACCCGTTTATATATTAATGTTCTGATTAGAGCTAGGAAGTGTAGGTGCATAGACCATTTATGGATCACAGTTCTGGGTGAACTTTGAAACGTTCAAGCATTCTTTGTTTAGGGACGAAGTGTCCTGTCATAGAAAGAAATATTGAACAGATACATATATAGGTTCGCGAGGTGAAGTTTTCATAAATGATGTCTCCTTTTAAGCACAAAAGTTAGATGCATAACCCATTTATAATAATTACTAAAGACATGCACACATATTCATGTGAATACTATACTATGTAATTACCAATTAGTAGCATCTTAAAGTTTGTTGGGAGAAAAGAAATTGTTTATTGGGCGTGAGTGCGACAAATTGAGTCATTTTCTTTAACGTTGACGAAAGTTGTTGGCATGGTGGGGAGTCATCGTCCACCGATTGATGAACCATATGGGTCCATTTGTTCATCTCTGCCCAAGATAAGCTGAGAGCCCGACCCAAATCACCAAAAGACACATTCATTTTCACATAATGATATAAAAATAGCAAAACCTCATCAATGATTTAGACATGTTATAATAATATTCTTACTCCATCAAACCAATATTGGTATATATATATATATATATATATATATATATATATATATATATATATATATATATATATATAATGTATCATATGAGAAAGACTCTATTAGGTCAGAGTGAGAGGAGCGAATCTAGACTGTACAACCATATAATGGATGATTAAGATTAATTATGTGAGTCATGTGACCTTTTAAGCGATCATGTGACTTTAAAAAACTTTTAATATCAACCATCTATTATATGATTATGTGGCTCAGATTTGTCTCTCTCACCATAATCCCAACCGATTTTAAGTTCACGGTTGACTATCATGAATCAAGTTAATTAGTACCTCACATGTTTAGTACACATATATTATGTTTTATAATTAATGGGAAGCATGAATACATTTTTATTATTAAATTAGAAAATGAGAAAAATTCAACTTTTAAGATTTTTAAAAAATTAAATATTAGCCATTTAGTAGGGACAAACACCGGTTAGGTAGTTTACAAGTGTTCAGAAGATCCCTATCAATCTCTTGGAGAAAGGTATATTCAACTTATTCCTTATAGGGGCGCTAATGGCTTGTGGATTCTGGCATCGAGGAGAATGACAGTCATCTCAATAGTGGGATTAGTGGTCATCTTTATAGGTGGGGATCCTAGAATAGGACAAGATGGTGGACACCTCATGATAAGATAAATGTCTTTGGATGGGGTAAGTGAAGGAAACCTAATATTGGGTTGTTGCTTGCTACTCGATTACGCATGCTTTTTTTTCAATTCTGTTAACTCTGCTCTAAGCTAGTTGGTAATTGAACTGGTCTGGACCGGGGTCTAGGATCCAGTGTGGGACCAGCCATAAGAATATAGGTGTTTTAGGGTTTGCACACCGGAACAGTGTGTTTCCGATGTATCAATCCGGTCTCTCAGCGGGAGAGCCCGGTCTTGTTGTCCTGGAGATCCTTCACACCAACGTTTCGCGTTGCAGGGGGGCGAAAGGTGGTGCCACCTGCGAAGATTCTCCGACGCTCAAGTTAGAAGAGTGTAAGAACTCAATGAATAATCAAGCGGAGTAATAGTAAGGTATGAGATAGAACAACGATACCTTGCATGTGTATTGACATGAGCTATTTATAGTTGTACGTTAAAAAATGAGTCGTTGGATACAGGTGGGTCCCCTAGCTCTGATAGCGTGTACATTATGTCAATCAGGGTGGCTCAACACTCAGAATGTGCCAGGAGGGTAGGTCAATTATCAGTGTACGACCCTATAGGAAGAAGAGAGGATAATCACCTTTTCCGCATAATCTGCTGACACATCCACTTGCTTTCTGAGGCCATTGACGTGACATATTTTGCTACATACAATATCTTCGCTGATAAGTTATTAGGGGCTCTTATCTTGCTGTGACTGAGAAGCCAACAGTTATATAAATGTTCCGTGAAAATGAACAATAATCCGTTATAGAGAAAATAAGTGGGGCGGTCGTGAGATGAGAACGGAAGGCCAGACATCGGATATCCGGTGTGGTAATGTTGAACCAGGACACCGGTTTTCCTTATATGAGGTCACTCTGACGTCACAAGATTGGGGGCCGGTATCCAGACCGGATCATCTGTCCCCTAGCTTGTATGAGGGACTGTTAAGTTGCTCATATGAGCTACACAACTCTAGAGAAGTCTGGATGCCGGTGGTACATTCTGGAAGGTCTCTGGAAGCTCTGTGGCGTCCGCTCTAATAAACGAGTGACCGCTCTTCTTGCGTTGCATACAACGGATTCAGACAGCATAAAATAAATGATTGAAATCCCAAGGGTCTTTGAGAATCGAAACCCTTGGTATTCGAAAAGTGGTTGAAGGCATTAAATGCGCATGGCATGATTGGACAATAAATGCATTTTTTACGCACGAGCCATCATTACCCAAGAGTGTAACCGTCGATTGGGCTTATTAGGCCTGGATTCAAACTGAAAAGGGGGCCCATTTCGCCAAAATGTTTACTGAAACGTTACCATTTTCGCGCTCGTACGTGACAAAACGACGGAGTCGTTTCAATTTGAAAAAGGTTGCGTTTAGATGCAAGCCTTGTGACCTTCGACGAAACACTATGCCTCTTCGTTACCTATAAAAGGGACTCTTAGCAGATTTTGAAATCCACTCTTGTTTTCAAGCTTAGCGAACCTCTGCTCAAATTTCTTGGAAATTTCTCTGTCGTTTTCAAACTTCTCAAAGATCTTCTCCCTTTAGGTAACCTCCCTTTCCCTCAACTCCTTGCAATTTTTGTTCATTCTATTTCCACCATGCGCCCTAGAGCAGGCCACGCTGGTCCTTCAAACAGGGGGAGTTTTGGCTCTCGTGCCCCCCTTAGCCACCGTGGTGGGAGGATTCCAGCGAATCCTCCTGTGGCTGGGCCTCGTCGCTCAGAGAGAGCTGAAGCTTCTTCCTCACGAGTGTCCTTTTCCCAACGTCGCTCTAAGGTTCCCCTTGACTCGAGGGCTACCAGCCGCTCTGATGAAGGGTCAAGTGCTGAAGGTTACCTCTCTGACGATGTTACTTTTTACCACAGTACGTACGCGTTCCACCGTTCCTGCACAACTATGGACCTTCCAGGACGTGGAAAAACACCAGTTCTCCGCTCTGCTGAAGGGTGTGTCAACGTTGTGGCACACCGGCTTGACTGGGAAAAGCTCAACAGGGAGAAACCCTACTGCTGGGTGGAGGAGGAATTCCTAGAGATCCCTTCGCACCATGCGAGTGAGGAGGAATGCACGGTCTCTTTCCGCTGTAAAATATATTCAGACAAAAAGTACAAGGCGCGATATGCTGTTCTGGCACCACGTCCCTCTGAGAGAGTATGCCACAGCGTCCCTGATGAGAGGTCGGTCTACATGTACGACTTCGTCTTCTTGAAGTTGGGAGTACGCTTCCCCATGACGGAATTCCAGATGGCCGTCCTGCGCTTCCTAGACTGCGCCCCCACACAACTGCATCCCAACGGTTGGGGTCTAGTCCGGGCTCTGGAGGTTCTGGGGGAGCATTTCAACTTCTCCGCCACTGTGGCCAAACTGTTTCACTATTGCCAAGTGGTCCGCCGTGCTAATAAGAAGGGCGGCCTTGGGTTCATTACTCTCCGTAGTGACTCAAGGGTGATAAATTTCAAATCTTATACAGAATCCGCGAAGGTGGATGGACGCTCCTTCAAGCACTACTACACGCGGGTCCGTATTCAACCAAATAAGCCGGTCTTCTGGCGAAACAAGGAGGGATTTACCAAGTTCCCTCTTAGCTGGACGCACGAGCATTTTCTCCTTATGAGCCGTGCTTATTACACAGATGAGAGTGAACTCTCCTCTCACTCTGTTGAGGTCTTGAGCGCCATGCAGACGGCCTCGAAGACCCTCAAAGGATTTTCCAGCAGGCTCCTCTTGGCCGAGGATGACATCAGAAACACCTACCTCCGTAATATCTGCTCTTACTTTATTTGTGTTGTATAATTATTCCGCTCTGATTATTTTTTCTTCTTATGTGCTTATTCAACCTTTCTTGTTTTGCAGAACAAATCGAAAAAGCCTGCCCAGAGATGTTGTCGTTAAGGACCATGATGGCTGACGATGATTCCTCCTCTGAGGAGAATGAGATCCAGGCGAAGAGGAACGCCACCAAAACTCCCCTAATTCCCCTGACCTCTGCAGTAGGTGACGAGGTTCCTCTCTTTGATGAGGAGGAAACAGAAGAACCAACTGAGGCCACCGAAACAGGCGACGAGGAGGCCGTCCCAGAGAAGAAGAGGAAAAAGAGGCATCTTGTAAAAAAGGCAGATCAAGAAAAGCCCTCCTCTGATGACCTTGTGAAGAAACGTCAGAAGACGGTCGAAGAAACTGGATCGAAGAAGGACAAGGGAAAGAAGCCCGTTCCTGAATCCTCTGCCCCTTCTTCACAGAATACTTCAGAACCGGACTCTGGGAATGGTCCTCCTCCGGCGTTTGATCCTCCGCGTGACTCCTTCCTTTCTCCTTACTTATGGTTTCAGGGGTCCATGCCTCCCACTCTTCCAAAGGCAAGGTATTACCTCCGCCCCTCCCTCGACGCTGCTGGGGTCCGAGGTGCTTGTAAGGCCGGGCGTTGGCAGCTGGATGAACTGTCCGACCTCCTTGATTCCCTGAGCGAGAAGGCAGATTACATGGAACAGGTTGAAAAACTTGAAGCCGAACTCGCGGTGAAGGAGACATGGGCGGCCAAGCAAGCTGAAGTTCATAGGGGCGTGGAGTCAGAATTAAAGAAAACCAAGGAGACGCTCCAGAGGAAAACTGAGGAGGCAAGCCAAGTGCATTTTGCCAACAAGGCTCTAGAGCGGGAAGTTGCCGACCTCCAGAAACAGAACAAATCCATACCCCTCCTAGAAGAAGAATTACAACTGGAGAAGAAGAGATCGGCTAAGCTTGCTGACGATCTCAAAATTATGAAGGACGGTCGCAATAAAGACCTTGGGGAGTGGGAGAGCCTTCGGAGAGAGATGCAAGCCTAAATTGAGGAACTCAAGAAGGGTGGTACGAGTGCTGGGCCTTCAGAAGAGGATTTTGCCAAGGTTCAAAGAAAGTTAATTGCTGCTAAGGCCAAGGCTGCCAAAGCCTTGGAGATATGCAAAAATGTGGCGTATGAATCCTTCGACCTGGCCCTTCGTCAAGTTTATTATCGTAACCCCGGAGTGCAGCTGAATTTGTACGGATTGGATCCGTTCTTCGAATTCCATGGGGGAAAACTTGTCGAAGTACATAAGGACGACTCGCACCATGAACCCCGTGCATCTCTGTACGAACTGCCGCCCCTTCCAGAAGGTCAAAGTATGGAGCCGACAACGTCCACCACTGCCTCTGGAGCTGAAACGCAGGAAGGTGCCCAAACTGGAGCAGAGGACAAGATGGAGAAGACAGGAGTGCCCACTGCGGAGGATCAGGCACCGGCCCCTTAATTTAAGCTTTACTCATAGCTGTGTACTGGGATCTGCTCCAGCTTTAACTACTTTGTAACCTGAATAATTTCTTATTTTGGAAATAAAATTCACTGTTGCTTCTCTTCAACTGCTTGCGTCGAATGTATGATTGTTGGATAACTTAGTGCTATACAAAACACTTTATTGTTTTCAATGCTTTGTGAACCCGTTCTGTGTGGTTACCTAGCTGCTTAAAGCGTACTTATCACACCGGATTAAGATAACAAATTGTAACAAAGAAGCGACAATTAAGTTAAAGCATGCCCTGTCCCCAAGTTTAAGTACATTGGGAAGGGAAATTTTATCTCAAGAATTACCTTTTAACTTCTTAGAAAGATAGAAATGCTCATCTGTCCTCGAAGATGTAGAGCGGGTACGTTAGCGTTCAACCGCTCTGGGGTGGATATTCCACAATTGAGGACGGACATTGCCTTTGAATTTTGGTATAGCTTGACAAGGGTAAGCTTTACGCCTTTCTCTTGAGGTTCGGTTTGGTCCTACACCTCAAGTCTTCACACGGTGTTCGGTTCGATCCTACTAACCGTAATTGGAGTTCGGTGCAATCCTACAATCCAAGCCTTCAACACGGGGTTCGGATCAGGGCTAATCCTGAACCTACTGCGCCCGTTACTCGGGGTTCAGCGTGGTTTTCTGTATGAACCGGCCTACTGCGCCCAAGCCTTCACATGGGGTTCGGTTTGTGGCCTTGAGGAAGGACCAGCCCTACAACCCATGTTGTCTTCGAATGGGGTTCGGTTTGTGGCCTTGAAAAAGGACCAACCCTACAACCCATGTTGTCTTCGAATGGGGTTCGGTTTGTGGCCTTGAAAAAGGACCAGCCCTACAACCCATGTTGTCTTCGAATGGGGTTCGGTTTGTGGCCTTGAAAAAGGACCAGCCCTACAACCCATTCCACCTCAAGGAGTTACATCGTCAAAACACACGATGTGTAATTGAGATCATCCGTCCTGAGGGGTCTTCATCAGTCCCTCGAGGAGTTACATCATCAACTACAGAATTGGTAGTTGAGTTCATCCGTCCTGAGGTGTATGTGTATTAAACTACGGCTATAAATCACAACACATAAGAAAAGTGAGAATGATAGGGCGGTTAAAATGTATTCTCATTAAAATTGAAAGTACATTACATGAAGAGCGTGGTTGGGGTCATGCCTCGTTAAAACCTTCTTGAGAAAACCCGAAGGGAAAAAACTCAAGTAAGGAAAAAGAGTACACGCCGTCTTACCAACTAGCTGTAATAAACACGTAAGTTCTGAGTGTTCCATTTGTTGCGGATTGGAGTTCCATCAAGTTCTTCCAACCGGTATGACCCTTTTCCAGTCACTTCAGAAACTCTATAAGGACCTTCCCACGTTGGCGCTAGCTTTCCTTGGTGAGCGAATTTATTCCCCACACTTGCCTTTCTCAAAACAAGATCTCCGGTGTTGAAAGCTCTGTACTGGACACGTTTATTATACCAGAGTGCTGCCTTTGCTTTTATTGCCTGATCTCTGACAAAAGCCTTTTCCCTTAACTCCTGGAGGACGTCCAGTTCTGATGCCAAATTGGCGTTGTTATCTTCAGCTGAAAAATACTCCACACGAGCCGATCTTGTTTGTAGCTCCACCGGGATCATGGCCTCAACCCCGTACGTCAATCGAATTGGGGATTCGTTAGTTGAAGAATGAGGTGTGGTGCGGTATGCCCATAAAACATGACATAGCTGGTCTGTCCATCCTCCCTTTGCTTCTCCCAGACGCTTCTTCAACCCCTTTAGCACTTCTCGGTTGGCTACCTCCGCTTGTCCATTGGTTTGGGGGTGTTCAACAGACGAAAATATCTGGATTATCCCCAGTCCTTCCAGCAAATTTGTGAACTTTTTGTCTGTAAACTGGGTGCCGTTGTCAGTCACAATCCGCCCTGGTACCCCGAATCGAGCTATGATATTTTCATACACGAAACGTCTTGTTCGCGCAGAAGTAATGTGCACTACGGGCTCAGCTTCGATCCATTTGGTGAAGTAGTCTACCCCCACGATCAAATATTTGATACCTCCTGGCGCAGTGGGGAATGGACCCAAAATATCAAGGCCCCACTGGTAGAAGGGCCAAGGTACAACAGATGAGGACAGCTCTTGGGCCGGTGTATGGTGGAGATTGGAGAATTTTTGACAAGCATCACACTTCCTAACAAAATCTGCAGAATCCTGCTTCACAGTGAGCCACCAATATCCAGCCCTGAGGACCTTCCTCATTAAGCTTCGGCCCCCAGCATGGTGCCCACATTGCCCCTCGTGCACTTCCTCCAAAACCGCTTGAACCTCATCCTCTCTCAGACACAAAAGATATGGGACAGAGAATCCCCTTTTGTAGAGAATACCATCAACCATAGTAAAATATGGCAGCTCCCTCTTCACTCGTCTCCTCTCCTTCTCATCAGTGGGCAGTTGACCATTAGCCAGATAGCGAATATAGGGGATGACCCAGGAATCCTCATATGGATAGCTCACCACGATAGCGTTCAGAGAAGGGTACAGAGGTATGCTAGGTGACGTCAAAGTGCTTTGAACCACCGTTGTTGTGCTGCCGGGCTGTTTTGTACTTGCAAGTCTTGACAAGATGTCCGCTCTGGTGTTTTCTTCTCTGGGCACATGTTTGAACTCTAAAACTTCAAATCTTCCCTTCAACTCATTGACACAATTCAAGTACAATTGAAGCTGCGGCTCCTTTGCTTGGTACTCCCCCTGGATCTGCGAAATCACCAATTGGGAATCACTGCAAAGTGTGACTGCTGATGCTCCGATGTCAATCGCCGCACGGAGACTGGCCAAGCATGCTTCGTATTCAGCCTGGTTGTTAGAGGTTTTGAAATTGAATCGGAGGGAAATTTCTAGGTGCACACCATCATCACTTTCTACCACCACACCTGCTCCACAACCTTTGCTGTTCGACGATCCATCAACGTAAATGGTCCAATGCGCTCGAGGGGTGGCAGGGTCCGCCCCAGTCATCTTCACAACAAAATCAGCCAACACTTGTGCCTTGATGGCTCCTCGAGGCTCATACGAAATTTCGAATTCAGACTGTAACACCCTCTGTTACACCTTAATAAATTCTAGAAAAACTCGTAATTTTTTTTTTTTTACTAAAGATATGATTGTTAAAAAGAAACTATCGGAATAAATTATATACATTATTTCTGAAATACCTCACAAATATTATTAAAAACTTTATAAAGTATTTGTACATTCATCCGAAGAAAATAAATATTAAACATTATAAGAAAGAGAGGAAACTCCATGGCCCAGAAGCAGTTACTTATTAACATTATTTAGTCATTGGACCACGGTATTCATACCGAGCTCCCTTTCTAGAACGTGCTATATTTACTGCCGATATTCTTCGATCCTTCCCTCTGAACCATCAATTTAAAACATGTGAAACAAAAACACGGAGAAAGGAGTGAGAAACAGAATATAATATTTCCGAATAAGACATAAGCAACAAAGGGTTTTCACAACCAATACATAATAATATCAATCACAATCACATACACAATCAATTATGAATGCATGAATGTTATGCAATATCTTCATCATAACTTACTTATATATGTGGGCCCTTAAATTTTAATTTGCACTGGGCCAACCAGGAGTTTACACTGTTCCATAAGTCCGGATAATAATAATATGAACAGCTCAACTGGTGTGGAAACACTTAGAGACTAGTCAGATTGAGAAAGTTTTTATTGTGAAAGTACCCGACACTAGGGAGCTACCCCAGGTCCCCTGAAGCACCCTTTCACACCCTCTCATCCCAAGGCTCGTAATTAAGCCTCCTCTAATGTATCCTCGGTTTCTATAATCCGTCCCCAGACAATATTATTTCATTTCACTTTAATGATTCATGATGCATGAACTACTCGCGTATTGAGTTGGTTAAGGCTTTTAGAAACTCAATTATTAAATCCCTTAAAGGTTTACAACATTATTTCAATAAACTGTACATTTTCTCGATTCTCTGAATTTCTGTCCCACAGAAATAAATTTGGTACAGTTTTTTTGAATCTCACTGAAATTTGAGTTTCTAAGCCTTAAATATCTAAAAACTTTCTCATATAAAACTTTACATAATCTTTCTCAAATTAAATCTTAACAAAGTCAAATTTAGAAATCTCAATTATTTCCAAATATTTTTAATTATTAAGTTGGATAAAATAATTTTCTTTCAAAAAAATTTTGTTTTATTAAAAGAGAATAATTATTAACCAAAAATACTTAAAATTACAAAATTTTTTCTTTAACTCAAAATTTAATTAAATAAATTCTCATAAAATGTTTTCTTTCTAAAATAAATACTAATTTTTTTTTATTCTAAATATTGAAAATAAAGTTAAAAATAATTTCTAAGAAGAAATAAAAGATAATAAAATTTAAAGAGTAAGGTAAGAAATTCTTACTGAATTTTAGCTTTCCGTCATGCTCGCTATATGCTCAAACTCCACATTACAATATCATCAATCAAAATCAAATAATATCAATCATAACTAAATATCATCAATCAATCAATCATAATCAAATCAATTAAATATCATTAATACATATCATAATACAAAATTTAATGATTATTAATATAATCAATTTTAGTCCTTTTGGTCAATTCCTCGCATAGGTATATGTAAGTCCATATAATCCAGTCCTTGCATAGGTATAGTTCAGTCCATATGAGTCATAATGGTCCAAGTCCTTGCATAGGTATAATCCAGTCCATATAGGTCATAATGGTCCAAGTCTTTGCATAGGTATGTTAGAGTTAGTTAAACCGGATATTTAATTTAAAATTTATTAAAAATGTTAAGTTAAAAAGTTAATATTTTTAAAATAATAATATTATTAAATTTAAAAGGAGTAGGGGACTCCTCCCATTATTCTTATGTCTTTTCATATTATAATTCTTATCTCACTCCCCCTTACCTTGAGTCGTTACCAAAAAGAGATTTGCTTTGCGCCTCCGATTTCTAGAAATATTAATATCAATTTTATTTCAGTATAAGCATAAGACGAAGATTAAGATTACTACTTAAAACAGAAATGGTAAATTTTGAATAGTGAATAGTGAATAGTGAATAGTGAATAGTGAATAGTGAATCGTGAATAGTAACGGTAAATAGTAAAACGTGAATAGTAACGGTAAATAGTAACAGTAAATAGTAAATCGTGAATAATAACGGTAAATAGTAACAGTAAATAGTAATTTACTATTTGAATAGTAATTTACTATTAAAATAGTAATTTACTATTGAAATAGTGTTTACTATGTAGAATAGTAACTTAAAATAATATTATTTTCAGTATAATAACAGATTTCTAAAAACGATATAAAAATAATCTAAAAAAATATAAAAGAGAAGTATTCTTACCTTAGGATTTTGGCAGAACCTTCTCTCCAAAAACTTTTCTTCTCTCTCTCACTTCCACCACTATCTCACTAGCACTACTGTATTAAGAAAACTTAATCTGAAATTGTGAATTCTAAAGAAGAAATCCTTCGGTATTTATAGGAAAAAATTTACTATGCATTCCATTATTTTAATATAAAAGTACTATGCATTTTTGAATTTTTTATTCCAGGTTACTATGCATTCTTTGAAAATTTCGTACATGCACAGTGTTTTGCATAGTAACTGTCGGCAGAATTATTAAGCCAAATAGTAACCTTTCACTCGGTATATTTTAAATATTCAAAATGAGTCCTTTTTAAAATTTAGCGATATTATATCAGTCCTCACTAATTTTATAATAAGTAATATAAAGCTGAAATTTTAAAAATCTAAAATTTTCTGTTAATAAAAATTTATTGATACGTTTCTAATTTTTAAACGATTGGAAAAAATCAAGATTTTTCTCAAACCGATAATTTTTAGATAAGTCTACTTGAAACGGATTTTAGAAAATTTTCTTATAATTTAAATTCACTTTCTTATAAATATTTTTAATTTAAGTCACTTGTATGAATTTAAAATTATTTAAAAAAAATATTATTTTTATTAAAAAATTCCAAAATTCCAAAAAAATTCCAAAAAATCATAAATAATACGTAGATTAAAAAGTTCTAAAGAACCATAATTTAATTCCTTCAAAATTTTAATATAAAAATAAAAATAGGGGTGTTACAACTCTACTCCCCTTAGAAAATTTCGTCCTCGAAATTTACATTAATCAGTAAAACAAATGAGGATGAGACTCTTTCATCTCAGTTTCTAGTTCCCATGTAGCATCTTCTCCTCTCGTTTCACTCCAAATAACCTTTACAAGCGGAATTGTCTTGTCTCTTAATTGTTTTATTCTTCTGTCACTTATTCTAACAGGTGGTGCATCATATGTAAGATTATCTTTAACTTGTATGACATCAGGTTCAATAACATGTGTAGGATCAGATATATACTTTCGCAAGTTTGACACATGAAAAACATTATGGATATTAGAAAGAAAAGGTGGTAATGCTATTTGGTAGGCAAGGGGACTAACTTTATGAATTATTTGGTATGGACCGATAAATCTAGGGGTTAGTTTTCGAGATTTCATTGCCCGACCGACCCCAGTCATAGGTGTGACTTTCAAGAATACATGATCGCCTTCTTGAAATTCGAGCGGCTTTCTTCTTTTGTCATAGTAACTTTTCTGCCTGCTCTGTGTTGCCTTCATCTTTTCCTGAACTATTTTGATTTTATCCGTGGTTTGTTGTACCAACTCTGGTCCTAGCATCAAGTTTTCACCAGTCTCAAACCAACATAGCGGGGTCCTACATTTTCTTCCATATAATGCTTCAAAAGGTGCCATGCCAATGCTAGCATGGAAACTGTTGTTGTAGGTAAACTCCACATATGGTAAGAATTGATTCCAACTTCCTTTATGCTCTAACACACAAGCTCGTAACAAGTCCTCTAGAGATTGGATTGTTCTTTCTGATTGTCCATCCGTCTGAGGATGATATGCTGAACTCAGACGTAGTCTTGTTCCCAAAGCCTTGTGCAAGCTCTTCCAGAATTGTGATGTAAAACGAGGGTCCCGATCAGAAATGATACTTGAAGGAATTCCATGCAATCTCACAATCTCCTCGATGTATAATTTTGCCAGCTTCTCCATAGAGTAACGAATGTTGATGGGAATAAAGTGGGCAGACTTTGTTAGTCTATCAACTATTACCCATATCGAATCATGTCCTAATGGAGTTTTGGGTAAAGAAGTCACAAAATCCATGGTAATGCTATCCCATTTCCATTCTGGTATTTCCATTGATTGTAGCATTCCAGGGGGTTTTTGATGTTCCACTTTAACCTTCTGGCAAATTAGACATGCAGCCACATACTCTGCCACCGCTTTCTTCATTCCAGGCCACCAAAATAACTTCTTCAAATCTTGATACATTTTAGTAGCTCCGGGATGAATGCTCATATAACTTTTATGGCCTTCTTCTAGAATTGCTTTCCTCAACTCCTCTTTGTCAGGGATACACACTCGATCCTTATATCTCAATAATTGGTCGTTTCCCACATTGAACTCGACTTCTTTTCCTTGTTTCAAGAGTTCTTTCTTCTCTTGCAGTAATTCATCCTCTCGTTGAGCCTCTAAAACTTGTCTCAGGAATTCACTTGTAACTTGCAACGCTCCTAATCTGTAGCTGTTAGCATTAACCTTTACTGCTAGGTTAAGATCTCTGAAGTTCTCTATTAATTCCAACTCTTTAATCATCATTGTGGATGCATGTAGAGACTTTCGACTTAAAGCATCAGCTACTACGTTCGCTTTTCCAGGATGGTATTGCAACTCAAAGTCGTAGTCCTTTAAGAACTCCATCCATCTCCGTTGCCTCATGTTTAACTCCTTTTGATCAAATAAATACTTGAGACTCTTATGATCGCTAAACACATCAAATGTTGCACCATATAGATAATGCCTCCAAATCTTTAAGGCAAAAACTACAGCGGCTAACTCTAAGTCATGGGTAGGGTAGTTAATCTCATGTTGCCTTAATTGACGTGACGCATAGGCTACAACCTTCTTGTCTTGCATGAGTACACTTCCTAGTCCTTGTTTAGACGCATCACAGTAAACTTCAAAACTTCGATGTGGATCGGGGAGTACTAACACTGGCGCAGAAGTAAGTCGATCTTTCAGCTCTTGGAAACTATTCTCACATTGTGTCGTCCATACAAAAGGTTGTCCTTTCCGTGTTAACTTGGTCAATGGGTATCCTAGCTTTGAAAAGCCTTCAATGAATCTCCTATAGTATCCAGCCAAGCCCAAGAAACTTCTAATCTCAGTGATCGTGGTTGGTCTCTCCCATTTTAAAACTGCTTCCACCTTGGAAGGGTCTACAGCTATTCCTCCTTGACTAATTACATGTCCTAAAAAGTTTACTTCTTCCAACCAGAATTCACACTTCGACAACTTTGCATACAGTTGTTTCTTTTTCAGGATTTCTAACACAACCTTCAAGTGTTCAACATGTTCTTCTCTGCTTTTAGAGTACACTAATATATCATCAATGAACACCACTACAAATTTATCTAGATATGGATGAAAAATCCTATTCATGTAATCCATGAATACGGCTGGTGCATTAGTTACACCAAAAGGCATTACTAGATATTCGTAATGGCCATAGCGTGTTCTAAAAGCAGTTTTCGATACATCTTCTTTCTTCACCCTTATTTGATGGTATCCAGACCTCAAATCAATTTTGGAGAACACCGTGGCACCACGCAGCTGATCCATCAAGTCGTCAATCCTTGGTAGAGGATATCTGTTCTTGATTGTCACCTTGTTCAGTTGTCGATAATCTACACACAACCTCATGCTACCATCCTTCTTCTTAACCAACAACACTGGTGCACCCCAGGGGGATACACTGGGTCGTATAAACTGCTTCTCTATCATCTCTTCAAGTTGTTTCTTCAACTCTGCTAATTCTAGAGGTGACATTCGGTATGGTGCAATTGAAATGGGTCCAACTCCAGGTACTAGATCAATGGAAAATTCCACATCTCTTTCTGGGGGTAAACCAGGGATATCTTCAGGAAAAACGTCAGGAAATTCACACACAACCGGCAGATTTTTGATTTTTGATTCTTGCTCTCCTTTCGTTGAAAGCAATAGCATGAATCCTTGAGCCCCTCCTTTTAAAGAGGCACTCACTTGGTTGGCGGTTAGAAATCTCGAATCCTCAGGATTCAAATTCACTGGTTCTCTAAACATTATGGTTTTATTATGACAATCTATTAGAACATGATTGTCAGACAACCAATCTAGCCCAATAATAACTTCTAAGCCAGAAAGGGGTAAACAGAAAAGATTAGCCTTAAAGTCCCTACCATCTATGACAATAGGGCATTTCCAACAAGCTTTAGAAGTGACAATGGGATTGTTTCCAGGAGTATGTACAGATAAGTCAAATGGAAGTTCTATCACAGGTAATTTTAGTTTTTCTACACAGTCATTGGCAATAAAGGAATGTGATGCACCTGAGTCATACATAACAGTTAAAGAAATCTTATTAATGATACACTTACCTTCTACCATGGAATCAGCATGAGATGCTTCTTCTCCAGTGATTGCAAAAACCTTTCCTTTTGCTTTCGGCCTTCCGACTGCACTGTGCGCGCCTCCTTGAGTATTTATACTTGTACTTGCACCTTCAGGGTTTTCTCTCTTCATCTCTGGGCAATCCTTGATGTGATGACCTGGTTTGTTACACTTAAAGCAAACATAAGTGTTTTTAGGACAATCCCTTTTCAAATGGGGTCCTCCATAGATAAAACATTTAAAATTTGGTGCAGATGTTGGATAATAGCTTCCAGTTGAAGCTTGGGGTCTGTTAGGAACAGATGCTGCTCCAAACCGGTGAAATGGTGCTTGGTAAGGCTTATTCCTTCTGAAATCTCTTCTTTGGTGATGGTGAGGTCCTCCACTTCTTATCTCTCCTGCCTTGTGAATGGGCTCACGACTTTTGGTCATTCTATCCTTATGGTCTTCTTCAAAGATTCTGCAGCGATTTACCAATACAGAAAATTCACGGATTTCCTGCATTCGTATAGCTTCCTTAATTTCTGGCCGCAGTCCATTTACAAACTTTGCACACCGATCTCTTTCATTAGTAGCATCATTATAATGAGAATGAAAACGAGATAGCTCTTCAAACCTGGATGCGTACTCTCCAACGGTCATATTTCCTTGGGTCAGCGACAGGAATTCGAATTGTCTTTTCTCTTTAACATCAGCTGGAAAGTATTTTTCCAGAAACATATCCTTGAAATAGTCCCAAGTGATCTCCACGTCGTTGACTTCGAATTGTTTACGCATGCTATCCCACCAATGTTCGGCATCCTCAGATAAGGCATAAGTAGCGAAGACTACCTTATCAGCTTCATTACATTGCAATGCTCGAAAGATCTTCTCTATCTCTCGAATCCAGATTTGTGCTCCATCAGGGTTATATCCTCCCTTGAAACGAGGTGGATTGCGCTTTTCGAATAGGTCCAGTCTTCTCAAGGCATCATTACCTTGACCTTCACGTGCTCCCATTGCATTGATTAAGCGTTCTACAACTCCAGCAAGATCGTTTCCAGCCATTAGTTTCCTGTTTCACAGTAACTGAGATTTGTCACATCAATCACAGTTACTACCAAGTCAGATATTCTACCTATACAGAGTTTACAGACAAAGCAAGATAGACCTTTTCCCCAGGCCTATTGGATTAACTGCTCTGATACCACTTTGTAACACCCTCTGTTACACCTTAATAAATTCTAGAAAAACTCGTAATTTTTTTTTTTTTACTAAAGATATGATTGTTAAAAAGAAACTATCGGAATAAATTATATACATTATTTCTGAAATACCTCACAAATATTATTAAAAACTTTATAAAGTATTTGTACATTCATCCGAAGAAAATAAATATTAAACATTATAAGAAAGAGAGGAAACTCCATGGCCCAGAAGCAGTTACTTATTAACATTATTTAGTCATTGGACCACGGTATTCATACCGAGCTCCCTTTCTAGAACGTGCTATATTTACTGCCGATATTCTTCGATCCTTCCCTCTGAACCATCAATTTAAAACATGTGAAACAAAAACACGGAGAAAGGAGTGAGAAACAGAATATAATATTTCCGAATAAGACATAAGCAACAAAGGGTTTTCACAACCAATACATAATAATATCAATCACAATCACATACACAATCAATTATGAATGCATGAATGTTATGCAATATCTTCATCATAACTTACTTATATATGTGGGCCCTTAAATTTTAATTTGCACTGGGCCAACCAGGAGTTTACACTGTTCCATAAGTCCGGATAATAATAATATGAACAGCTCAACTGGTGTGGAAACACTTAGAGACTAGTCAGATTGAGAAAGTTTTTATTGTGAAAGTACCCGACACTAGGGAGCTACCCCAGGTCCCCTGAAGCACCCTTTCACACCCTCTCATCCCAAGGCTCGTAATTAAGCCTCCTCTAATGTATCCTCGGTTTCTATAATCCGTCCCCAGACAATATTATTTCATTTCACTTTAATGATTCATGATGCATGAACTACTCGCGTATTGAGTTGGTTAAGGCTTTTAGAAACTCAATTATTAAATCCCTTAAAGGTTTACAACATTATTTCAATAAACTGTACATTTTCTCGATTCTCTGAATTTCTGTCCCACAGAAATAAATTTGGTACAGTTTTTTTGAATCTCACTGAAATTTGAGTTTCTAAGCCTTAAATATCTAAAAACTTTCTCATATAAAACTTTACATAATCTTTCTCAAATTAAATCTTAACAAAGTCAAATTTAGAAATCTCAATTATTTCCAAATATTTTTAATTATTAAGTTGGATAAAATAATTTTCTTTCAAAAAAATTTTGTTTTATTAAAAGAGAATAATTATTAACCAAAAATACTTAAAATTACAAAATTTTTTCTTTAACTCAAAATTTAATTAAATAAATTCTCATAAAATGTTTTCTTTCTAAAATAAATACTAATTTTTTTTTATTCTAAATATTGAAAATAAAGTTAAAAATAATTTCTAAGAAGAAATAAAAGATAATAAAATTTAAAGAGTAAGGTAAGAAATTCTTACTGAATTTTAGCTTTCCGTCATGCTCGCTATATGCTCAAACTCCACATTACAATATCATCAATCAAAATCAAATAATATCAATCATAACTAAATATCATCAATCAATCAATCATAATCAAATCAATTAAATATCATTAATACATATCATAATACAAAATTTAATGATTATTAATATAATCAATTTTAGTCCTTTTGGTCAATTCCTCGCATAGGTATATGTAAGTCCATATAATCCAGTCCTTGCATAGGTATAGTTCAGTCCATATGAGTCATAATGGTCCAAGTCCTTGCATAGGTATAATCCAGTCCATATAGGTCATAATGGTCCAAGTCTTTGCATAGGTATGTTAGAGTTAGTTAAACCGGATATTTAATTTAAAATTTATTAAAAATGTTAAGTTAAAAAGTTAATATTTTTAAAATAATAATATTATTAAATTTAAAAGGAGTAGGGGACTCCTCCCATTATTCTTATGTCTTTTCATATTATAATTCTTATCTCACTCCCCCTTACCTTGAGTCGTTACCAAAAAGAGATTTGCTTTGCGCCTCCGATTTCTAGAAATATTAATATCAATTTTATTTCAGTATAAGCATAAGACGAAGATTAAGATTACTACTTAAAACAGAAATGGTAAATTTTGAATAGTGAATAGTGAATAGTGAATAGTGAATAGTGAATAGTGAATCGTGAATAGTAACGGTAAATAGTAAAACGTGAATAGTAACGGTAAATAGTAACAGTAAATAGTAAATCGTGAATAGTAACGGTAAATAGTAACAGTAAATAGTAATTTACTATTTGAATAGTAATTTACTATTAAAATAGTAATTTACTATTGAAATAGTGTTTACTATGTAGAATAGTAACTTAAAATAATATTATTTTCAGTATAATAACAGATTTCTAAAAACGATATAAAAATAATCTAAAAAAATATAAAAGAGAAGTATTCTTACCTTAGGATTTTGGCAGAACCTTCTCTCCAAAAACTTTTCTTCTCTCTCTCACTTCCACCACTATCTCACTAGCACTACTGTATTAAGAAAACTTAATCTGAAATTGTGAATTCTAAAGAAGAAATCCTTCGGTATTTATAGGAAAAAATTTACTATGCATTCCATTATTTTAATATAAAAGTACTATGCATTTTTGAATTTTTTATTCCAGGTTACTATGCATTCTTTGAAAATTTCGTACATGCACAGTGTTTTGCATAGTAACTGTCGGCAGAATTATTAAGCCAAATAGTAACCTTTCACTCGGTATATTTTAAATATTCAAAATGAGTCCTTTTTAAAATTTAGCGATATTATATCAGTCCTCACTAATTTTATAATAAGTAATATAAAGCTGAAATTTTAAAAATCTAAAATTTTCTGTTAATAAAAATTTATTGATACGTTTCTAATTTTTAAACGATTGGAAAAAATCAAGATTTTTCTCAAACCGATAATTTTTAGATAAGTCTACTTGAAACGGATTTTAGAAAATTTTCTTATAATTTAAATTCACTTTCTTATAAATATTTTTAATTTAAGTCACTTGTATGAATTTAAAATTATTTAAAAAAAATATTATTTTTATTAAAAAATTCCAAAATTCCAAAAAAATTCCAAAAAATCATAAATAATACGTAGATTAAAAAGTTCTAAAGAACCATAATTTAATTCCTTCAAAATTTTAATATAAAAATAAAAATAGGGGTGTTACACAGACAGCTCGATAGACCATTTTATCGTCCTCCCGGCGAGGTCAGGCTTGCTAAGCACTGAACGGAGAGGCAAATCCGTTCTCACCAGCACTGGGTGCGCGTGGAAATAGGACCTCAACCGTCATGATGCCCACACGACTGCTAGAGCAGCTTTCTCAATCTTCTGATACCTTCCTTCCGCCCCCTGAAACGTCTTACTAGTAAAATACACCGGCCTCTGCCCTTCAGGGGTTTCTTTAACCAAGGCCACGCCTAGGGCTTCATCAGAGATTGCTAAATACAGGATCAAAATCTCACCAGGGTCAGGCTTAACCAGTATTGGTGGACTCGAGAGAACGGCCTTGAGCTGCTAGAAGGCTTGTTCTTGCTCCTCTCCCCATTCAAAACTCTTGTGTTTCTTCAACGCCTTATATAAGGGGAGGGACCTGTGCGCCATCTTGGGCATGAAACGAGCTAGAGCGGCCACTTTCCCATTCAACGATTGGACCTCCCTCAGGCTCTTAGGGCTCTGCATGTCCAGGATTGCTTGACATTTCCCAGGGTTGGCCTCGATGCCTCGTTGGGTCAACATGAAACCCAAGAATTTCCCAGCTGGAACGGCAAAGGTGCATTTTAAGGGGTTTAACCTCATGTTGTACTGTCGAAGCCTAGTGAAAACTTAGCGCAGATCTTCAATGTGGCCTCCTCCAGCGGGTGTTTTGGCTATAATATCATCGATATAAACTTCGACCAGCCTGGTGTGCATCCCTTCAAAGACTTTGTTAATCATGTGCTGATAAGTAGCGCCGGCGTTCTTCAATCCAAAAGGCATGACGGTGTAGCAGAAAACACCGCGGTCATTGATAAAGGCAGTTTTCTCTTGGTCTCCCTCCCACATCGGAATCTGGTTATACCCCGAATAAGCATCCATGAAACTGAGGTATTGGTAACCAGATGAATCATCCACCATGCGATCAATGTTGGGCAGGGGATATGGATCCTTGGGGTAGCAACGGTTAAGATCCACATAATTTGTGCACATTCTCCATTTGCCATTAGCTTTCTGCACCATAACCACATTAGAAAGCCAAGATGAATAGCGTATCTCCCTTATAAAGCCTGCTTTTAACAACTCCTCTGTCTGCTCACAAGCTGCCCTCTGCTTCTCCGGTCCCAATCTCCTCTTCTTCTGGGCCACCGGTCTTGTTTCAGGATACACAGCAAGCTTGTGGCAACAGAAATCAGGGTCCATCCCAGGCATGTCTGCTGCTGTCCATGCGAAAAGATCCTTGAACTCCTGCAGAAGGGCTAATAAGCATTGCTCCATGGCAAACTCCAGCTTATCATTGATGTGTGTGACCTTCTCTGGGGAATCCCCTAAGACAACATCCCTGGAACCACCATCCAGTGTGGGCTTGGAGGGATTGAGTGGATCAATCTTCAATTCCGCTCTGGGGTCCAGGTCAATGAGACTGACAGACCCTGCCGCTGTTCCTCCGTCATTCAGCTTCCTCTTCTTGTTGAATGCTTCCAACTTAACCATGTTGAGGCTCAGGTTATAACAATATCGAGCCATCTCCTGATCACCGCGGAGAGAGGACACACCGTTGTCCTTGTCAATGAATTTGATCAAGAGGTGAGGAGTGGATACAATTGCTTCCATCGCATTCAGTGTTGGACGGCCTATGATGCCGTTGTATGGGGATTCCACATCAATCACCAGGATTCTTGACTTGACTGTTCTCACACCAGGCTCTCCTTCAAAAGAAATCAGGGTGTCAAGATACCCCTTGGTGGGTTGCTTGGCTCCATTAAACGCTGTGAGTTCTTGCGTGTAGGGTTGTAAATTTGCATCATTGAAACCCATTCGTTTAAAACAATTATAAAAGATAACATCACAAGAACTTCCCTGATCGACGAGGATCCTCTTGACATCCTTGTTGGCTATGACTGCCACGATAACTACTGCATCATCACCTCTTGGAATTGTTGGGCCAAAGTCATCATCAGTAAATGACACCGTCGGAGCTGCCATACCGTCCCTGAAAGGGCGGTTATCCCTTGGTTTGCCCTGGACAGACAGAATCATCATGTGGTGATTCTTCCGTGCTGTGATTGATGCTCCTCCTCCCGCAAATCCTCCAGCTATCATCTCAATCACTTCTCGTCTGCCCTGCCTCTGCTGCTGGGGCATGTTATTTTGTTGGGCATATCCAGCAATCACTACTCCCTTCTGCTTTTCAGCTGCAGTGAACTTCCTTGCTGGATTACGTGTATTATCATCTTCGTCATCAGGATCTCTACTCCTTTTTTCCATCCTCTGAGGCTTGTCTACAGATTTCTCCCTGAACAAATACTGCTTCAGCGTTCCTTCTCGAATGAGAGTTTCCACCGTATTCTTTAATGCCTTGCACTCATCAGTATTGTGTCCTGTCTGTTCATGGAAAGTGCAATACTTGCGTGGGTTCCCACCCCTCTTGACTGGGGCTGGTTTCCTTATATCAAAGACGTTCAATGTAACACCCTCAGTTACACCTAATAAATTCTAGAAAAACTCGTAATTTTTTTTTTTACTAAAGATATGATTGTTAAAAAGAAACTATCGGAATAAATTATATACATTATTTCTGAAATACCTCACAAATATTATTAAAAACTTTATAAAGTATTTGTACATTCATCCGAAGAAAATAAACATTAAACATTATAAGAAAGAGAGGAAACTCCATGGCCCAGAAGCAGTTACTAATTAACATTATTTATTCATTGGACCACGGTATTCATACCGAGCTCCCTTTCTAGAACGTACTATATTTACTGCTGATATTCTTCGATCCTTCCCTCTGAACCATCAATTTAGAATATATGAAACAAAAACACGGAGAAAGGAGTGAGAAACAGAATATAATATTTCCGAATAAGACATAAGCAACAAAGGGTTTTCACAACCAATACATAATAATATCAATCACAATCACATACACAATCAATTATGAATGCATGAATGTTATGCAATATCTTCATCATAACTTATCTATATATGTGGGCCCTTAAATTTTAATTTGCACTGGGCCAACCAGGAGTTTACACTGTTCCATAAGTCCGGATAATAATAATATGAACAGCTCAACTGGCATGGAAACACTTAGAGACTAGTCAGATTGAGAAAGTTTTTATTGTGAAAGTACCCGACACTAGGGAGCTACCCCAGGTCCCCTGAAGCACCCTTTCACACTCTCTCATCCCAAGGCTCGTAAATAAGCCTCCTCTAATGTATCCTCGGTTTCTATAATCCGTCCCCAGACAATATTATTTCATTTCACTTTCATTATCCATGATGCATGAACTACTCGCGTATTGAGTTGGTTAAGGCTTTTAGAAACTCAATTATTAAATCCCTTAAAGGTTTACAATATCATTTCAATAAACTGTACATTTTCTCAGTTCTCTGAATTTCTATCCCACAGAAATAAATTTGGTACAGTTTTTGAATCTCACTGAAATTGAGTTTCTAAGCCTTAAATATCTAAAAACTTTATCATATAAAACTTTACATAATCTTTCTCAAATTAAATCTTAACAAAATCAAATTTAGGAATCTCAATTATTTCCAAATATATTTAGTTATTAAGTTGGAAAAAAATAAAACAATTTTCTTTCAAAAAAAAAAATTTTGTTTTATTAAAAGAGAATAATTATTAACCAAAAATACTTAAAATTATAAAATTTTCTTTAACTCAAGATTTAATTAAATAAATTCTCATAAAATATTTTCTTTCTAAAATAAATACTAATTTTTATTTTTATTTTTCTAAATATTGAAAATAAAGTTAATAAAAATAATTTCTAAGAAGAAATAAAAGATAATAAAATTTAAAGAGTAAGGTAAGAAATTCTTACTGAATTTTAGCTTTCCGTCATGCTCGCTATATGCTCAAACTCCACATTACAATATCATCAATCAAAATCAAACAATATCAATCATAACTAAATATCATCAATCAATCAATCATAATCAAATCATAATCAAATCAATTAAATATCATTAATACATATCATAATACAAAATTTAATGATTATTAATATAGTCAATTTTAGTCCTTTTGGTCAATTCCTCGCATAGGTATATGTAAGTCCATATAATCCAGTCATTGCATAGGTATAGTTCAGTCCATATGGGTCATAATGGTCCAAGTCCTTACATAGGTATAGTCCAGTCCATATAGGTCATAATGGTCCAAGTCTTTGCATAGGTATGTTAGAGTTAGTTAACCGGATATTTAATTTAAAATTTATTAAAAATGTTAAGTTAAAAAGTTAATATTTTAAAATAATAATATTATTAAATTTAAAAGGAGTATGGGACTCCTCCCATTATTCTTATGTCTTTTCATATTATAATTCTTATCTCACTCCCCCTTACCTTGAGTCGTTACCAAAAAGAGATTTGCTTTGCGCCTCCGATTTCTAAAAATATTAATACCAATCTTATTTCAGTATAAGCATAAGACGAAGATTAAGATTACTACTTAAAACAGAAATGGTAAATTTTGAATAGTGAATAGTGAATAGTGAATAGTAAATCGTGAATAGTAACGGTAAATAGTAAAACGTGAATAGTAACAGTAAATAGTAAAACGTGAATAGTAACGGTAAATAGTAAATCGTGAATAGTAACGGTAAATAGTAAATCGTGAATAGTAACAGTAAATAGTAACAGTAAATAGTAATTTACTATTTGAATAGTAATTTACTATTGAAATAGTAATTTACTATTGAAATAGTGTTTACTATACAGAATAGTAACTTAAAATAATATTATTTTCAGTATAATAACAGATTTCTAAAAACGATATGAAAATAACCCAAAAAATATAAAAGAGAAGTATTCTTACCTTAGGATTTTGGCAGAACCTTCTCTCCAAAAACTTTTCTTCTCTCTCCCACTTCCACCACTATCTCACTAGCACTACTATATTAAGAAAACTTAATCTGAAATTGTGAATTCTAAAGAAGAAATCCTTCGGTATTTATAGGAAAAAAATTTACTATGCATTCCATTATTTTAATATAAAAGTACTATGCATTTTTGAATTTTTTATTCCAGGTTACTGTGCATCTTTTGAAAATTTCATATATGCACAGTGATTTGCATAGTAATTGTCGGCAAAATTATTAAGTCAAATAGTAACCCTTCACTCGGTATATTTTAAATATTCAAAATGAGTCCTTTTTGAAATTTAGCGATATTATATCAGTCCCTACTAATTTTATAATAAGTAATATAAAGCTGAAATTTTAAAAATCTAAAATTTTCTGTTAATAAAAATTTATTGATACGTTTCAAATTTTTTTAACGATTGGAAAAAATCAAGATTTTTCTCAAACCGATAATTTTTAGATAAGTCTACTTGAAACGGATTTTAGAAAATTTTCTTATAATTTAAATTCACTTTCTTGTAAATATTTTTAATTTAAGTCACTTATATGAATTTAAAATTATTTAAAAAATATTATTTTTATTAAAAAATTCCAAAATTCCAAAAAATTCCAAAAAATCATAAATAATACGTAGATTAAAAAGTTCTAAAGAACCATAATTTAATTCCTTCAAACTTTTAATATAAAAATAAAAATAGGGGTGTTACAACTCTACTCCCCTTAGAAAATTTCGTCCTCGAAATTTACATAATCAGTAAAACAAATGAGGATGAGACTCTTTCATCTCAGTTTCTAGTTCCCATGTAGCATCTTCTCCTCTCGTTTCACTCCAAATAACCTTTACAAGCGGAATTGTCTTGTCTCTTAATTGTTTTATTCTTCTGTCACTTATTCTAACAGGTGGTGCATCATATGTAAGATTATCTTTAACTTGTATGACATCAGGTTCAATAACATGTGTAGGATCAGATATATACTTTCGCAAGTTTGACACATGAAAAACATTATGGATATTAGAAAGAAAAGGTGGTAATGCTATTTGGTAGGCAAGGGGACTAACTTTATGAATTATTTGGTATGGACCGATAAATCTAGGAGTTAGTTTTCGAGATTTCATTGCTCGACCGACCCCAGTCATAGGTGTGACTTTCAAGAATACATGATCGCCTTCTTGAAATTCGAGCGGCTTTCTTCTTTTGTCATAGTAACTTTTCTGCCTGCTCTGTGTTGCCTTCATCTTTTCCTGAACTATTTTGATTTTATCCGTGGTTTGTTGTACCAACTCTGGTCCTAGCATCAAGTTTTCACCAGTCTCAAACCAACATAGCGGGGTCCTACATTTTCTTCCATATAATGCTTCAAAAGGTGCCATGCCAATGCTAGCATGGAAACTGTTGTTGTAGGTAAACTCCACATATGGTAAGAATTGATTCCAACTTCCTTTATGTTCTAACACACAAGCTCGTAACAAGTCTTCTAGAGATTGGATTGTTCTTTCTGATTGTCCATCCGTCTGAGGATGATATGCTGAACTCAGACGCAGTCTTGTTCCCAAAGCGTTGTGCAAGCTCTTCCAGAATTGTGATGTAAAACGAGGGTCCCGATCAGAAATGATACTTGAAGGAATTCCATGCAATCTCACAATCTCCTCGATGTATAATTTTGCCAGCTTCTCCATAGAGTAACGAATGTTGATAGGAATAAAGTGGGCAGTTTTGGTTAATCTATCAACTATTACCCATATTGAATCATGTCCTAATGGAGTTTTAGGTAAAGAAGTCACAAAATCCATGGTAATGCTATCCCATTTCCATTCTGGTATTTCCATTGATTGTAGCATTCCAGGGGGTTTTTGATGTTCCACTTTAACCTTCTGGCAAATTAGACATGCAGCCACATACTCTGCCACCGCTTTCTTCATTCCAGGCCACCAAAATAACTTCTTCAAATCTTGATACATTTTAGTAGCTCCGGGATGAATGCTCATATAACTTTTATGGCCTTCTTCCAAAATTGCTTTCCTCAACTCCTCTTGATCAGGGATACACACTCGATCCTTATACCTCAATAATTGGTCACTTCTTACATTGAACTCGACTTCTTTTCCTTGTTTCAAGAGTTCTTTCTTCTCTTGCAGGAATTCATCCTCTTTTTGAGCCTCTAAAACTTGTCTCAGGAATTCACTTGTCACTTGCAACGCTCCTAATCTGTAGCTGTTAGCATTAACCTTTACTGCTAGGTTAAGATCTCTGAAGTTCTCTATCAATTCCAGCTCTTTAATCATCATCGTGGACGCATGTAGAGACTTTCGACTTAAAGCATCAGCTACTACGTTCGCTTTTCCAGGATGGTATTGCAACTCAAAGTCGTAGTCCTTTAAGAACTCCATCCATCTCCGTTGCCTCATGTTTAACTCCTTTTGATCGAATAAATACTTGAGACTCTTATGATCGCTAAACACATCGAATGTTGCACCGTATAGATAATGCCTCCAAATCTTTAAGGCAAAAACTACAGCGGCTAACTCTAAGTCATGGGTAGGGTAGTTAATCTCGTGTTGCCTTAATTGACGTGACGCATAGGCTACAACCTTCTTGTCTTGCATGAGTACACTTCCTAGTCCTTGTTTAGACGCATCACAGTAAACTTCAAAACTTCGATGTGGATCGGGGAGTACTAACACTGGCGCAGAAGTAAGTCGATCTTTCAGCTCTTGAAAACTATTCTCGTATTGTGTCGTCCACACAAAAGGTTGTCCTTTCCGTGTTAACTTGGTCAATGGGTATCCTAGCTTTGAAAAGCCTTCAATGAATCTCCTATAGTATCCAGCCAAGCCCAAGAAACTTCTAATCTCAGTGATCGTGGTTGGTCTCTCCCATTTTAAAACTGCTTCCACCTTGGAAGGGTCTACAGCTATTCCTCCTTGACTAATTACATGTCCTAAAAAGTTTACTTCTTCCAACCAGAATTCACACTTCGACAACTTTGCATACAGTTGTTTCTTTTTCAGGATTTCCAACACAACCTTTAAGTGTTCAACATGTTCTTCTCTGCTTTTAGAGTACACTAATATATCATCAATGAACACCACTACAAATTTATCTAGATATGGATGAAAAATCCTATTCATGTAATCCATGAATACGGCTGGTGCATTAGTTACACCAAAAGGCATTACTAGATATTCGTAATGGCCATAGCGTGTTCTAAAAGCAGTTTTCGATACATCTTCTTTCTTCACCCTTATTTGATGGTATCCAGACCTCAAATCAATTTTGGAGAACACCGTGGCACCACGCAGCTGATCCATCAAGTCGTCAATCCTTGGTAGAGGATATCTGTTCTTGATTGTCACCTTGTTCAGTTGTCGATAATCTACACACAACCTCATGCTACCATCCTTCTTCTTAACCAACAACACTGGTGCACCCCAGGGGGATACACTGGGTCGTATAAACTGCTTCTCTATCATCTCTTCAAGTTGTTTCTTCAACTCTGCTAATTCTAGAGGTGACATTCGGTATGGTGCAATTGAAATGGGTCCAACTCCAGGTACTAGATCAATGGAAAATTCCACATCTCTTTCTGGGGGTAAACCAGGGATATCTTCAGGAAAAACGTCAGGAAATTCACACACAACCGGTAGATTTTTGATTTTTGATTCTTGCTCTCCTTTCGTTGAAAGCAATAGCATGAATCCTTGAGCCCCTCCTTTTAAAGAGGCACTCACTTGGTTGGCGGTTAGAAATCTCGAATCCTCAGGATTCAAATTCACTGGTTCTCTAAACATTATGGTTTTATTATGACAATCTATTAGAACATGATTGTCAGACAACCAATCTAGCCCAATAATAACTTCTAAGCCAGAAAGGGGTAAACAGAAAAGATTAGCCTTAAAGTCCCTACCATCTATGACAATAGGGCATTTCCAACAAGCTTTAGAAGTGACAATGGGATTGTTTCCAGGAGTATGTACAGATAAGTCAAATGGCAGTTCTATCACAGGTAATTTTAGTTTTTCTACACAGTCATTGGCAATAAAGGAATGTGATGCACCTGAGTCATACATAACAGTTAAAGAAATCTTATTAATGATACACTTACCTTCTACCATGGAATCAGCATGAGATGCTTCTTCTCCAGTGATTGCAAAAACCTTTCCTTTTGCTTTCGGCCTTCCGACTGCACTGTGCGCGCCTCCTTGAGTATTTATACTTGTACTTGCACCTTCAGGGTTTTCTCTCTTCATCTCTGGGCAATCCTTGATGTGATGACCTGGTTTGTTACACTTAAAGCAAACATAAGTGTTTTTAGGACAATCCCTTTTCAAATGGGGTCCTCCACAGATAAAACATTTAAAATTTGGTGCAGATGTTGGATAATAGCTTCCAGTTGAAGCTTGGGGTCTGTTAGGAACAGATGCTGCTCCAAACCGGCGAAATGGTGCTTAGTAAGGCTTATTCCTTCTGAAATCTCTTCTTTGGTGATGGTGAGGTCCTCCACTTCTTATCTCTCCTGCCTTGTGAATGGGCTCACGACTTTTGGTCATTCTATCCTTATGGTCTTCTTCAAAGATTCTGCAGCGATTTACCAATACAGAAAATTCACGGATTTCCTGCATTCGTATAGCTTCCTTAATTTCTGGCCGCAGTCCATTTACAAACTTTGCACACCGATCTCTTTCATTAGTAGCATCATTATAATGAGAATGAAAACGAGATAGCTCTTCAAACCTGGATGCGTACTCTCCAACGGTCATATTTCCTTGGGTCAGCGACAGGAATTCGAATTGTCTTTTCTCTTTAACATCAGCTGGAAAGTATTTCTCTAGAAACATATCCTTGAAATAGTCCCAAGTGATCTCCACGTCGTTGACTTCGAATTGTTTACGCATGCTATCCCACCAATGTTCGGCATCCTCAGATAAGGCATAAGTAGCGAAGACTACCTTATCAGCTTCATTACATTGCAATGCTCGAAAGATCTTCTCTATCTCTCGAATCCAGATTTGTGCTCCATCGGGGTTATATCCTCCCTTGAAACGAGGTGGATTGCGTTTTTCGAATAGGTCCAGCCTTCTCAAGGCATCGTTACCTTGACCTTCACGTGCTCCCATTGCATTGATTAAGCGTTCTACAACTCCAGCAAGATCGTTTCCAGCCATTAGTTTCCTGTTTCACAGTAACTGAGATTTGTCACATCAATCACAGTTACTACCAAGTCAGATATTCTACCTATACAGAGTTTACAGACAAAGCAAGATAGACCTTTTCCCCAGGCCTATTGGATTAACTGCTCTGATACCACTTTGTAACACCCTCAGTTACACCTAATAAATTCTAGAAAAACTCGTAATTTTTTTTTTACTAAAGATATGATTGTTAAAAAGAAACTATCGGAATAAATTATATACATTATTTCTGAAATACCTCACAAATATTATTAAAAACTTTATAAAGTATTTGTACATTCATCCGAAGAAAATAAACATTAAACATTATAAGAAAGAGAGGAAACTCCATGGCCCAGAAGCAGTTACTAATTAACATTATTTATTCATTGGACCACGGTATTCATACCGAGCTCCCTTTCTAGAACGTACTATATTTACTGCTGATATTCTTCGATCCTTCCCTCTGAACCATCAATTTAGAATATATGAAACAAAAACACGGAGAAAGGAGTGAGAAACAGAATATAATATTTCCGAATAAGACATAAGCAACAAAGGGTTTTCACAACCAATACATAATAATATCAATCACAATCACATACACAATCAATTATGAATGCATGAATGTTATGCAATATCTTCATCATAACTTATCTATATATGTGGGCCCTTAAATTTTAATTTGCACTGGGCCAACCAGGAGTTTACACTGTTCCATAAGTCCGGATAATAATAATATGAACAGCTCAACTGGCATGGAAACACTTAGAGACTAGTCAGATTGAGAAAGTTTTTATTGTGAAAGTACCCGACACTAGGGAGCTACCCCAGGTCCCCTGAAGCACCCTTTCACACTCTCTCATCCCAAGGCTCGTAAATAAGCCTCCTCTAATGTATCCTCGGTTTCTATAATCCGTCCCCAGACAATATTATTTCATTTCACTTTCATTATCCATGATGCATGAACTACTCGCGTATTGAGTTGGTTAAGGCTTTTAGAAACTCAATTATTAAATCCCTTAAAGGTTTACAATATCATTTCAATAAACTGTACATTTTCTCAGTTCTCTGAATTTCTATCCCACAGAAATAAATTTGGTACAGTTTTTGAATCTCACTGAAATTGAGTTTCTAAGCCTTAAATATCTAAAAACTTTATCATATAAAACTTTACATAATCTTTCTCAAATTAAATCTTAACAAAATCAAATTTAGGAATCTCAATTATTTCCAAATATATTTAGTTATTAAGTTGGAAAAAAATAAAACAATTTTCTTTCAAAAAAAAAAATTTTGTTTTATTAAAAGAGAATAATTATTAACCAAAAATACTTAAAATTATAAAATTTTCTTTAACTCAAGATTTAATTAAATAAATTCTCATAAAATATTTTCTTTCTAAAATAAATACTAATTTTTATTTTTATTTTTCTAAATATTGAAAATAAAGTTAATAAAAATAATTTCTAAGAAGAAATAAAAGATAATAAAATTTAAAGAGTAAGGTAAGAAATTCTTACTGAATTTTAGCTTTCCGTCATGCTCGCTATATGCTCAAACTCCACATTACAATATCATCAATCAAAATCAAACAATATCAATCATAACTAAATATCATCAATCAATCAATCATAATCAAATCATAATCAAATCAATTAAATATCATTAATACATATCATAATACAAAATTTAATGATTATTAATATAGTCAATTTTAGTCCTTTTGGTCAATTCCTCGCATAGGTATATGTAAGTCCATATAATCCAGTCCTTGCATAGGTATAGTTCAGTCCATATGGGTCATAATGGTCCAAGTCCTTACATAGGTATAGTCCAGTCCATATAGGTCATAATGGTCCAAGTCTTTGCATAGGTATGTTAGAGTTAGTTAACCGGATATTTAATTTAAAATTTATTAAAAATGTTAAGTTAAAAAGTTAATATTTTAAAATAATAATATTATTAAATTTAAAAGGAGTAGGGGACTCCTCCCATTATTCTTATGTCTTTTCATATTATAATTCTTATCTCACTCCCCCTTACCTTGAGTCGTTACCAAAAAGAGATTTGCTTTGCGCCTCCGATTTCTAAAAATATTAATACCAATCTTATTTCAGTATAAGCATAAGACGAAGATTAAGATTACTACTTAAAACAGAAATGGTAAATTTTGAATAGTGAATAGTGAATAGTGAATAGTAAATCGTAAATAGTAACGGTAAATAGTAAAACGTGAATAGTAACAGTAAATAGTAAAACGTGAATAGTAACGGTAAATAGTAAATCGTGAATAGTAACGGTAAATAGTAAATCGTAAATAGTAACAGTAAATAGTAACAGTAAATAGTAATTTACTATTTGAATAGTAATTTACTATTGAAATAGTAATTTACTATTAAAATAGTGTTTACTATACAGAATAGTAACTTAAAATAATATTATTTTCAGTATAATAACAGATTTCTAAAAACGATATAAAAATAACCCAAAAAATATAAAAGAGAAGTATTCTTACCTTAGGATTTTGGCAGAACCTTCTCTCCAAAAACTTTTCTTCTCTCTCCCACTTCCACCACTATCTCACTAGCACTACTATATTAAGAAAACTTAATCTGAAATTGTGAATTCTAAAGAAGAAATCCTTCGGTATTTATAGGAAAAAAATTTACTATGCATTCCATTATTTTAATATAAAAGTACTATGCATTTTTGAATTTTTTATTCCAGGTTACTGTGCATCTTTTGAAAATTTCATACATGCACAGTGATTTACATAGTAATTGTCGGCAAAATTATTAAGTCAAATAGTAACCCTTCACTCGGTATATTTTAAATATTCAAAATGAGTCCTTTTTGAAATTTAGCGATATTATATCAGTCCTTACTAATTTTATAATAAGTAATATAAAGCTGAAATTTTAAAAATCTAAAATTTTCTGTTAATAAAAATTTATTGATACGTTTCAAATTTTTTTAACGATTGGAAAAAATCAAGATTTTTCTCAAACCGATAATTTTTAGATAAGTCTACTTGAAACGGATTTTAGAAAATTTTCTTATAATTTAAATTCACTTTCTTGTAAATATTTTTAATTTAAGTCACTTATATGAATTTAAAATTATTTAAAAAATATTATTTTTATTAAAAAATTCCAAAATTCCAAAAAATTCCAAAAAATCATAAATAATACGTAGATTAAAAAGTTCTAAAGAACCATAATTTAATTCCTTCAAAATTTTAATATAAAAATAAAAATAGGGGTGTTACATTCAACGTTGGCCAGCCAACCTCCCTCATGATTTGTGAGTGCCTGGTGTTCAACGGAGCATAGTTTTCGAACGATGATACACGCCTATCTCGTGGATGCGGACGAGCGTTTACAAAGTCTTCTCTAAAGGCATGCTTCTCAGGCCTCACTCTCTCATTTTCTATCCGTGGCTGCTGAGTAGGTGCTGAAGGCTTCATTCTTGTTGCAGTTGCCTCCAGATGCATCTCTATGCCCACGTACTTGGAAGCCTTCCTTCGAAACTCCTCGAAGGTTGTTGGGGGGCTCTTTGCCAAAGATAGGGCAAAGGCTGATCCAGGCTGAAGAGCTTCCACTACAATATGAAGTTGTATAGCCTCCGTGAGGTTGGGGACCAAAGCTGCCTCCTTATAAAACCTTTTCAAGAACTCCTTAAGAGTTTCAGTTTCTCCCTGCCTTATCTGGGCCAAGGTGTGGGAAGTTCTTGGGATATCCCTAGAGATGACAAAATGGCTTTCAAATGCAGCAACCATTTCCTCCCAAGAGTCTATAGATCCTGAGGGTAAGCTTTTAAACCAGCTGAGAGCCTCCTCGGTTAGTGTTCTTGGGAACATCCTGCACATAACATCTTCATCTGCTCCCAAATACATAGCTTCATACACATAAGCATCCAAATGCTTAGTGGGATCAGTTTCTCCATTATACTTCCCTATCGACATTGGCTGAGTTGTTTGCAAATGTTTCGGGATAGCAATGCTCATCAGCCTTCTTGAGAAAGGGACACTGAGCTTGTACGTCCCTGAAGTCACCACCGCCTGCTCCCTTCTCCTGGTACTGACTCTATCCCCAGAGTCTTGAGTCTGCTCTCTCTCTTCATACGTGGGGATCTTCGAATACTAGAGGGTTGTAGATCTATCCCTCGCTGATGCATGATGAGCATCCTCTGCATGGGACGCTGCCCTGTCCCCAGCTCCTCCTCTCTCCCGCTTCAACTCCATCAGCTCCTCCCTGAGTTGCCTGATAACCTCATCGCGAGGGTCAGGCATTTGCACTTGCACCATCCTCCGGGTTTGAGTTACAGGGGACTCGAAGACGAGTCTCCTTCCCGCCTGTTGATGGGTCACATCCTCCACGTGACCATCAACGAAATCTCTCCCATCACCTTCCATCGTGACAACCAAACTTCTGCGAAAATGGGAATAACTTTAACGAGTCCCACTGGGCGTGCCAATGAACTGGTCTGGACCGGGGTCTAGGATCCGGTGTGAGACCAGCCACAAGAATATAGGTGTTTTAGGGTTTGCACACCGGAACAGTGTGTTTCTGATGTATCAATCCGGTCTCTCAGTGGGAGAGCCCGGTCTTGTTGTCTTGGAGATCCTTCACACCAACGTTTCGTGTTGCAGGGGGGCGAAAGGTGGTGCCACCTATGAAGATTCTCCGACGCTCAAGTTAGAAGAGTGTAAGAACTCAATGAATAATCAAGCGGAGTAATAGTAAGGTATGAGATAGAACAACGATACCTTGCATGTGTATTGACATGAGCTATTTATAGTTGTACGTTAAAAAATGAGTCGTTGGATACAGGTGGGTCCCCTAGCTCTGATAGCGTGTACATTATGTCAATCAGGGTGGCTCAACACTCAGAATGTGTCAGGAGGGTAGGTCAATTATCAGTGTACGACCCTATAGGAAGAAGAGAGGATAATCACCTTTTCTGCATAATCTGCTGACACATCCACTTGCTTTCTGAGGCCATTGACGTGACATATTTTGCTACATACAATATCTTCGCTGATAAGTTATTAAGGGCTCTTATCTTGCTGTGACTGAGAAGCCAACAGTTATATAAATGTTCCGTGAAAATGAACAATAATCCGTTATAGAGAAAATAAGTGGGGCGGTCGTGAGATGAGAACGGAAGGCCAGACATCGGATATCCGGTGTGGTAATGTTGAACCAGGACACCGGTTTTCCTTATATGAGGTCACTCTGACGTCACAAGATTGGGGGCCGGTATCCAGACCGGATCAGTAACCTTGTCGTGAAGGTCTGGTAGTGGCACAATATGCACATCATCTTTTGGTTAGCAAATGTCAGATTTTTGGGAAATCTGATGTCATAGACTAAACGTCTAGGCTCAAAAGGTGGGATATCTTCTATGTGGCCATTGGGGGTTCCAGGGTGTTAACCATCCCACGTCCATGATGAAGAACTTGATTGCGGATGTGAGAATTCCTTTAGCAAATCCCACCAAGCGTGCCAATGAACTGTCTAGAACCGATATCAGTATCGGGGTATAATCTCTCTTATATCTTACGACGATCCAGTTGGGATCTAGTATTATATCTATCTGTTTAGTGGGAGCAGAGAGTCTTAAAGTCAGTTTGTTTAGCCAACACATCAACTTATCGCGTTGAAGGGTGAAAAAAAGTGTCACATGGAAGGATACTGTTATGCTCAAGTCATTCCGGATACTTAATATTGAAGCTCGGGCGTAAATTAGATAATGTAATGTACCTTAATGGTCATAAATGAGGAGATTTATAGAGATTGATGGTGAGAACGTTCTACGTGGCATGTGTCCGTACGAATTCTGTAAATCACGAGTAAAGTTGACATGATTGTCAGTGTTCTAACACCATTTACAGATGAGTGGTCAGTGTTCCCTATACATCTCCTAAGGTTCTCCTTGACTTTAGCCATGTGCGACTTTGGTCATTCATGACTCTGGGTAACATTGACTCCGGTCAAGGAGACCTGTCATGGAATGCTTGTACGAGGGTTAAGTCTGTGGTTAAATATAGCTTCCTTGGCAGTGCCTTAAACCAGAAGCTCCACCTTTGGCTGATATCCTCTGAGCCAATATCGGGTCTATATCACTTTGTGATGGATTAATTATTTTTGCTACATGGAGTATCTATTGGTTTATTAAACAACTTTGACTAAGTTGGTGTTATATTTGACAAAAGTACCTATATATTGTCAAAACGTTGGATAGTGAAACTTCACTTGAAAAATTTTAACCCTTGATAAGTTTAACAAACTTAGTACAATTGAAGCTTGACATAAATAAAACATTGAAAATAGAATTCAAATTTTGATTCTCATATTTCCTTTCTTTCTAATTACCCTGACCATTTGTTTGGACGGAGAGAGAAATTAGATCACGAGAAAGTACATTTCATAAAGTTAACTATTACATTGTGTGATAAATAAAAAAATAAATAAAATGATACATGCTTATATGGATTTTCTATAAATATATGTTGTAGGAAATTAATTATAAATATTTTTATTTTTAGTTACTATTCAACTCTTGTCACTTATTTTTTTAATGCTAAAAACATTGTAAAAATTAAAATAAATTGTATATTAAATGAAACAATCAACACAAAACTTTAATAATAATAATAATAATCATAATCATAATAATAATAATTAAAAGATGACTTATATTACTTAGAAAACATATTAAAAAATACTACAAACAAATATGCACTTTAATTTTGGTCAATTAAACCTTTTTTATGAAGATTTAAGTCAAATTATAGGTATCAAATATAAACAACAAAGAACTAATTTATGTTAATTAAGAATACTAGTTTATCTTATTTAATGTTATTAAAAAGTGAATTATAAATCTCTATCATTAATTATTGAAAGAGCAAATCTTTTATCCATTTTAAAAGTGACTCACATCATATATCTTCATTAATATGACTGATATCATAGAAATTATTCCCCTATTTCAAACTATAAGGTACAAATTTTGAATTGTTTTGTTTCAAATACAATGAACATTAACCATTGTTTAGTGTATTAAATGAACAATTTCTTATAAACCCCTAATTTATCACAAGTGTATATTTGTGAGACAAACATTCACTACTTAAACTACTATTTCAATAATTTAATATCACGAGCATATTTGAAAAATTAAATTTATATGTCAACCAAATAAATGTTTTTTGGTCTTGATAATTTAATCAAATATATCTTATATTCTATAACGGTGGGAGCATATCATTAAGTAAGGTTCGGTTAGTTAAAATTTGCTTATATTTTCAAATTTTAGTTTGTTAAACTTATAATTTAATGAAACAAGTCATTCCATCCATTCTAATATTACACAATCATATTAAATACATAGGTTTTTTTTTCAAACTTACCATTCATTTTTCGTTTAGATAAAAACAATTCTATTTTAAAGCTGTTGATAAAAGTCTAAGAGATGTAATGAGTAATGTGCATATACAAACTCATTTTGGAGGAAAGCTATAATTGTCTTTGGAAGTCACTTTAGACAAATTCTTCATGTTATTCCTAGAGGTAGCAAGCCTGATATTGCCAATGCGTCAATTAATGCATCTTATATTTGGCCACAATGTCAGATTTTAAAGTTCACAAAGAATATGTAGTTGTAACCACTTGCAAATCAAGATGATACATTAGAAGTAAAAAAAATTGCATTAATGGATTTAGATGTCGGGGATGGAAAAATAAATGAACCAAATGATGGAAATGCTACAATTGTCATCCATGAAGAACTTCTTATCAAGGACTTTGAAAATCCTTTGCGGGAAATTGTAGACAGTGTATATCCAGACTTAGAAAAGCAACACACAAATGAATAATACATCAAGGTAGAGCTATTCTTACTTCTACTCTTCAGGTTGTTAATAAAGTTAATAATTATATTCTAGGCATAAGTCCCAAGATGAAAGGGAATATCTTAACTCTCTTATTGTATTGATCAGAAATTATAGGATATGAATACATTATAGCATAGTTTTTAAATAGTTTATCGTGTTTAGGTATTTCAAATCATAAGATGTTGTTGAATTAGGATATCGGTTATGTTGTTTAGAAATATTGATCAACACAAAACTTATGTAATGGAACTAGATTGATAATTATAAGACAAAAGACACATGTTATTGAACGTAAGATTATTTCTAAAAAAAATAAATGATCCAACATTGGTCCCTAGAATATTGGTGTCTCCTCCGCAAACTCCATTGCCTTTCAAGTCAGTAAGAAGACAATTTTCATTAATTATCTCACATGCCATGAGTATTAAGAGATCCCAATGTCAAACATTATCCAATGTTAATTTGTATATATCAAAACCGGTATTTGTTCATGATCACCTCTATGTTGCAATATAAAAAGGTTTAATAAAAGAAAAAATTGAAGATCTTAACACATGACAAAGAATGTGCATGTCTAATACATCAAATAATGTTGTCTAACTTATAGTAAGTTACATTATATTTGATTTTTATCAACAAAGACTAGTATTTTATATGTGTTTCTAGTATCTTTCAATTTTTTGACAGAATTTTGGAAAAACTGGCTTTTGAGAATCTTCTAAATTCGTTGGGCACCAAATTATCAGATTTACGGGTAAGTTACGCAAGAAATAACCAAAAGAAAAAAGATGAAAATGCATTAAGTTTTGTTACACATTTATTGGTTTTATGTAAGTTATAAAATCCTTAGATATGAAATTTTATATCAAATATTATGTTTTGCTTAAGTTTATAGTCCATGTCATTCATAGATTTATAGTCACCATAAATTTAGTACACATACTAGGTTTGTTGCACATGACAATAAACAAATGTTATATCTGTTTTGTTAGTAAATTTGGAAATAGGTTAGAGTACAAATTGCTTGCATGATTTAATTAAAAAAAAACTAACAATTAGATGCCATTTTTATTGTTAAAAATATGGTATAATATTACATAAATGAAATCAATATCAAACTAATAGTATTTGTAAAACCATAAACACTTTCCTGTGCTACGTGGGTCATAAAACTTAATAATTAATTTTAAAAAAAAGTGTTTGAGGACCCTCACACGGAAATATGAAAAGCTATGACTCATTCTTTGTTTGACTCCAAGTGAGCATGTTACACTCTCTACGCCTTCAAGAAACATACCTCAGATATATTTAATTTCTCATTTTTCACAACCCCAACAAACATGACGAAGATCAAGTGCTGGGCAACGAGGTTGTCGGGTGAACCCAAAGAACACGCGGTGAAGCTAACCCAATTGAAGCTCCAACTAGGACTCTTCGGAGCCAGAGTGGGTGCCCCAAACGACAAGGTCGTTATTGAAATCACAGGGCTTGCCGGAAAGAGTTCAAAGCCAAAACGACGATGTTCTCACACCACCGCTCCCCGTAGATTCCTCACTTCTCTCGCGTGGGACGCTCGCGACCTCTCCGGTTTCCATCTCCTCTTCAAAGATGTCTTCCACATGGCATTTCATGTCTTACACGTAACTATTCTTCCTCTCTTCTTTCTTTCTTTTTTTTAGTCAGAAATAAGAATGAATTATGCAGGCAGAGAGAGGTGGGGGCCAGCTGCTTGGAAAAGTGGAAATCACTGTTCCCGTCCACGACTTGCTGCTCCACAGAACCCTTCCAATCCAATTGAGCCTCAATGGTTTATTCATCCAAGCTACCCTTTCGGTAACCTCCATTCTTTATTGTGAATTATATTGGTCAAACCCATCAAACTTGTGACTCACGTCTATCAGCCCATCATTTATGTGCGAATTCTTTTTCAAAATTACATTATTTGACCAATAATTAATTGATTATAGAAATAGAAAGACATGTTGTTCTCTTTTGTTTTTTGTTCAACAATTTTCGGTAATTATGTTAGCGATGCCATCAATATAATAGATTAGAGAGAAGGTGCAATTAATAAAACTAATTGGTAATAGTTTTAGCAGGTGTCTATGAAGTTGTTGAAGGTGAGAGATTGTGATGATGATGACTCTTTGGAAAACCGGGTCGAGTCAGAGAAGAAACGCGGGATTATAGGGAAAATGAAGTATTTGACGGGCTTGGGGAAGAAAAACAATGACAAGTTTGATGAATCCGAACAAGTAAGTCCTTATGACTCGGATGGTTCCCCCGTGTTTGACTCAGATGACTTGTCCAATGAGTCCACCACAAGCAGTGGCAGTAGCAAGAGTGGTGAGATTCACAATGCAGGCTCTCATCAGAGGTTTACAAGCTCAAACACAAAGACTCATTTGGACACAGTGCAAAGAAGTTGGTCACGGAACACAAGCTTCAACACACCCACTGTCAAACAAGAAACTCAAACCACCTATCATGGCCCTTCAAAGGTTTCGTACCTTTCCTCTTTTCTTTAATACCCCTTAAATAAATTACTTCTAAGTATGGTTATTATTGTGTTTGGATTCTCTAATAAGCTTGTAAATGAATGAAAAAAGTTAAGTACATGAATTTGAAATAAAAGATTTAGATCGCAGTATAATGAGATTGGCTATCAGAGAAACTTATGTTTCCTTTGATTTTGAGTTTGCTAAAGGTTAGATTTTAATTTGTTGGTCTCAAATCAATATTAATAGTTAGATAATTTTGTTTCTAGAACTCAATTTTTATATGATTAGTTACTAAATAAACACTTACTATCTCTGTCATTAAAAATAAATAAAAAATAACTACTCCTTTTGTCTCATAACTATTGTTGTTTTAATATTTTTCATTAAGAAATCATTAAATGGATAGGTATTTGAGTTGATATGGATTAAAATGCACTCATTTAATTCAATTGTTTTATTAATAATAAATAATGTCTTAATTTTATAAGTCTTATTCATTAGTCAAATGAAATATGATAGGAGATAGATATATTAATTACAAGTAGATATAATTGAAAAATATAAATTGATTATATCTTAAACTTCTAAAGCAACATTAGTTCTGAAAAGAAAAAGTCAGAAGAGACAATAGTTCTGGGACAGAGTGAGTATCTCATACCCTTTAAGAAAAGTAGTTAGATTTATTTAATATTTCATTAATAAAAATATATATTGTTTACTATAAAACCCTTCAATTGAACTTGTTAAGAGAATTTAGAAATACTTCAAACTAGAAAATTAAAATGTTTATTAAATAAAGACATTTTTGAAATACTTCTAACTAGAGTTAGTTAAATTTACTTATATTTTAAGAATTTTTTTTTGTTGCTTATACTTAAGGATATGTGTAGTGATAGAGAAGCAAGTGCCTTTTTGGTAACCGGTTACAAAAATAAAGTTTGATCAACAACATTATTAATGGTTAGTGTTGATCTTAAACACCATTTGAGTCATCCTCCAATTTCATTTAACCAATTATTAAAAACCTTTTTCTAGTCAACTCAAGTTCAGGTGAACCAAACATGTTAAATTATTAAACAAACAAAGGTCACTTTTTTTTTTTATTTGTGGATAAGCTAAAATTTAAGTATTTAACAAATGGTCCTTATTGAATTTATTGCAGAAATCAGATGAGCTTTCTCTACAATTATACCATAAAGGTGGTGCAAAAAGTTGGGGAGTCAAGGAAATTTCAAGTAGAGATGGGCAAGGAAAGCTCAAAACCAATGTGTTTTTTGCATCCTTTGATCAAAGGAGTGAGCAAGCCTCTGGTGAGAGTGCATGCACGGTCTTAGTTGCACTCATAGCCCATTGGCTCCACTCCAACCATGATATGCCAACAAGATCACAATTTGACAGCCTTATCAGACAAGGTTCATCTGAATGGAGAAGGCTGTGCAATAGTGATTGCTACTCAAAGCTCTTCCCAGATAAACATTTTGATCTGGAGACAATCATAGAAGCCAATCTGAGACCTCTGGTTGTTCTGCCTCAGAAATCATACACAGGCTTTTTCTCTCCTGAGAAGTTCCGGTGCTTGAAAGGAGCCATGTCTTTTGATGAAATCTGGGATGAGATAAAAAGCCAGGTGGTTACCAATCATGATCCAAGGATTTACATTGTGAGTTGGAATGATCATTTCTTTGTCTTGAAGATGGAAGCAGATGCTTACTACATCATTGACTCTTTGGGTGAGAGACTTTTTGAAGGGTGCAAACGGGCATTCATATTGAAGTTTGATGATTCAAGTGTCATGTATGGGAACACAGAGAAAACAAAAATGGTCCCTTCAAAGGGAAATGTTAATGTTGCTAAGAGTGCAAAAAGTGATGAAGGTTTTGAGGTAGTTTGCCGTGGAAAAGAGTGCTGCAAAGAGTTCATCAAACGATTTCTAGCTGCTATACCACTTTGGCAACTAGAGAAGGAGGAAAAGAAATGGAGTGCTTCAAGTCCTTATCTTCACCGGCAATTGCAGATTGATTTTCATTACAGCTATTCATCATCCTTGTCTGTTTCAGCTACTTCTTCTTTGTGGTCTCACTTAGCAAGTGAGCCTTTAGAAGCCTAACTAAGTAGCCAATTAAGCTCATTATTCATCATTTCCTAGTGAGTTGTTAGTGTTACTCAATGAACATAAGCCAGTGCTCAATGTTTGAAGGCCTTGTTGACATTGTAGACATCGTGGATCAGAGAAAATTGCCTCTCCACAACAAATTGGTGGGAGGAATGTTTTCTGATGGTTGACCTTGACAATTGTTACGGCTAGAAAATGCAAATTTAGTAGAAAATTTCAGCTTTGGCGGCCATTTGGTGACAATTACTAAACCTTTAAAACCCATGAGATTGATTTTACTGAAATTGAATATCAATTAGTTCATAGAAAGATTGACAAAAGGGAGTGTAAGTATAGATGCACTTGTCTCCATGATATCTCTAAAACCAACCCGAGAAATCGCATAAGCAATTTTTTTAGGTGAAGTTAATGGTGTTTCTTAATCAAAAATTAAAGATTAATCTTTTCTATATGTAAAAACCATGAGAGTGAATCTCTCACAACAAAAACTTTTTTTTATACATATGGTAACATGATTCAAACTATGCTTAAATAATTCAGCTACTATATATCAAGTGTATATACACTTTGGCTGTGTAAAAGCAAATTAATCAATACAAATAATCCTCGCATGATACAAACCATTTCTTTAGATATTTTTTTCTCTCAGAATCCATCATTCGACCTTCTACGCATGCAACCATGCAAGTGCACGAATATTCTTTTTAGAATTTTATTGCCTAGGTCCTTTGAATTTCTCGCCTCATTATATCCATCTGTTCGAACTTTTTACAGACAATAATGATTGTTTCACATCATTTGTTTTTATGTCCTCTTCTGAACTTAACAGAAGAGAGTTTTATTTATGTAATCTGTTCAAATTCAACGATCCGAAATGTTTACTATACCATGTGACCGGGTCTATTTAGGCATGCACACATCATATACTTAATACTTTAATTCATTAAATTCTCACTTCAATATGTATTACTATGCATGTTATTACTGGACTTTACTAAATATTCTCTTTCACCTTCGATTTTAGAAGTTATCCACGCTGTTCTCTTGCCATTTCCTTATTTTTTTTACCAACATTAAATGGCAATGTTAATATCATTTTCCAATGATATAGACCATTAAAGATCAAGCTTAGATTACAAGCACATACAATTTCAAGGATTAAAATAATAAAATGAGAGTTTACAGGAAATTAAATTATCTTACAAATCCTATTAGCTTACCATAGGTTAATGTCATGAGATCATGACCCTTCAGGTGGGAGCAAATGAAAATTTATCATAATTTAATATTATTTTATTTTAATAACCGAACAATCATCAACATCAGGAATCAACTAGGCAGAGTTAAAATAAAATCTTACAAAATATCAACGTCAGCATCATCAAATTAAAGAGTACATTCATATGGTCCAAAGTTTCCTTGATAGGTCACCATCTTGTTTCTTCTTCTCAGCCTCAAATAACACCTTGCCTTCAAATTCACAAATAACAATTTTCTTAACTGTCACCATACAATGCAACTGTTCCTACATTTTGCACTCACCTATGTTCCTCTGGCTGGTAAAACATGAACACTGATATTGCAAAAGATGCCTTAGTTGGAAGTGACATTTTACCACAGTAGTGAATTATTCCCCATAGTATAGTACCCGTTTGATTTACAATTGAACTAACATGTTACAAGGATAAATAAATAATTAATTATGATTTATTATATGACACAAATCTCAGTATCATTATATGAAAATGATAATTTTTCACTTCCTCACAACCATAGTTGACGTTAAAATAATATCAAACCAAACATAATCCTAATCTACCATTATAATTCAGATTGAAGTTGTTATTTACATAACTCATGGCGACAATGAGCTAAGATTAACATCCAGAATACATAAATGCCTAACCATTTCAAGAAGCATAGCAAAGCACATATCTAAAATCCTCAGTTTCTAAAGTCAGTACACACTATTTGTGGCTGCTAGCAAACTGCCTCATCATTGAAGCTCCAACTTTTTATCCTTCTTGGAGTTTTGAACAATTAACTTGCTTCTCACTTGAGACTGGCCATCTTCCAAACTAGGGGCTGAAACAGTAAGGGGTCCTAGCCTCAATGATAGATCACATTTGTTTGTGCATGGATTCTCAAAATCACCATCAAGAATGAATGATTGGGATCCCCCACTAGAAGACTTCAAGTTATGGGCTAGGAGATTATGAGTACTACTCATAAGGGCAGGTCCACAAGTGTGAGAAACAGATACATGTGAGAGTTTAAAACCAAAACTATGATGAGACTCGTCAAGTTGGATGTTGTTTCCATAGTATAGGGGATAAACTGAAAACAACTTTGTTGGCTGTTGATGTTCCAAACACTGTTTTTTACTAGCTGAAGGTACATTCTCGGGCACATATTGCAACTTTGTTTTATGGTCCTTTGTATTAGCGTTATGCAAAGTGTCATGAGACACATTGAGAACCTCTTCAGTGGTGCGACTCAAATAACATCTTTGGTTGTTGCGTTGACTCCTTGAAGCTTTTGTTAGATAGCAGCCCAAACTCAGTGCAGCTGAGTCATGCCAAATGGATGAGGAAAATCACCCCACATCATATATTATGTCTAACAATTTCCATCACTTAGTACATGTTTGGAAAGTACAATAGTATACTAATTTGCCTATGTAATTGTTTTCCTTCCCGAGAGGCCTCTTAAAAAGGTAAAAAAAAAATATAACATTTCTCAAATATTAAATATTTTTTTCCTAAACAAAGAAAAAACAACTTTTTACATTCCTTGATTTTTATACTATCCCACATCGATTCCTATGGTAAAAAGGGAAACTTTCTTGGGAGTTTCTTTCTGTTATGTAAAGCATTATAAAGTATAGGTACTGAGAATGCAAAAATTATTCCCTTTTGTGTGTGTGTGTGTGTGTGTTAATGGGAATTAACAGAAGTTTCAATTTTTGTCTTTTTTAAAAAGGAAAAAGAAAGAAACTTGCTTCTCTTTGGTTATTAAGGAAAATTACTAAACAAAAATTGCATACCTTCAATGCAAGGGTGCAAATACTCTCCAGATTCTGTATGTTCATCACGTCGAATTATTGTATCAATGGCGTCATTTGTTCGGTCCAAAAGTGTTGTAAGGTCCATATATTCAGCCTACCAAAAAAACAATAAATAAGAAATTAATCATATTTATTTTACATTTATTCATCAGTAAAATGTCTTTATAAATAACCCCTTTAAACCATTTTTATTTTCCAAATTTTTTCATAACAAAACATAGTTAAGTATACAATGAACAGAGCAAAGGAACAACAAGGTTACCTCGGAGTTGGCTTTAGAGTACAAGATTTCTTCGGCCCTGAGAACAACAACAGGGAGTTTCTCTTGGTATTCTTTGTTCTTCTTAGTAGCCGAGCCATGTATCTCGTTAACGACCCTATTATTCAACATCAAAGAGGAAAAAGGAACAAAGATTAAGGTAAGAAAAAAGAAAGAAGGGTATGCGTGTGTTGGTGAGAGAGAGGGGAAAGACCTGAAAATTTCTTGAATGAGAGTTCCTCTGATGGGTTGGTGTCTTTCACTGTGCCAAGCTCTTCTCACGCAATCGTAGGGCCTGGAGCCTGGCCTTGGCATCTTGGGTTGGGGACTTCTTGTGAGAGAGAAAGAGAAACAGAGTGCTCTGTTTCATGAAGAGAAACAAACTCCAAAAAAAAGAAGGTAACTTGTACTCTTTCTTAACTTTAGTTTTTGCTTTTTGTTAATTACTTGTCCACTTCCAAAAGAGCGTGTCTGAATGAACACACACCATTCCCACAATGGGGGTGGGGCACCATCAAATCTATTTTACCCTTTTTTTCCCCTCAACTATCATCTTTTTAAATACTCTCTCATCAATATAAATTACCCATCAATATTTTTTCAAAAAAAAAAATTGTTTTAAAATGAATTTCTTTAAACTTAGCCCTGAGGATGGAAATTACATGATTAAAAATAACATTTGAAGATACAGCATGTGTTTCCTTGAATAAGGATTATATTTTTTTATCATAACAATAGAAAGGTATGAACAAATGTAGAAGTACCACAGTTTTAATAGGTTTTCTTACTTGTTTTTAGTATAATAAAGTGTTGAAAATAAGAGTAATTGTAAACTAAAATATTTAAGGGGTTATGAGGAAAGAAAGGATGAAGAGTTTGGTAGCCCACTGGCACTGATCCATTCCACATGCCTACTTCCCGTAGCCCCAAGAGTCTCAATCTGTTGTATTGGGGTTTTGTCTTCTTTATGTATCCCTAAACTCATACATAGCCATTCATTCATTTCCTCTGCCTTTGACCCTTCATCATATCATCACTGTCGGTGACCCCTAAGCCACCCCGTCCTCTATCAGTCACTCTACCCCTAAATTAAAGCAACCATTAACCAGTATTTTATAATCCATTATAGTGTTAAACTTTCATTAAAAAATAGTTTCATTATATTTCAAGTTGAAGTTTCATACATTAAGGGTACAAATTTTTAAATTACCATATCAAATTTTAAGAGCAATAAATAATTTTTGCTAGTACAATATTGAATTTCTCATTTCACAGACGTAACTTGGTTGAACAGAAAATATAAATTGTAATAAACCTGTTGCTGATACATGCTCCATTTTTACTGAAATTGAAATAAAAATTCCTCATTTAACAGTGTTCTCCTTAAACTCTTATATTTTTAATTCTTTTAGGGTAAACTATATGCAATTTTGGTCCTCTGTTTTTTCTTTTTACATTTTTCTTAAACAAGTCTGTATATTTACTAAATTGTGCATATTTGGTCTTGTTATCGATACTCTACTTAAAATATTTAAATTATCATTTGTGAAATGTAAAATTTAATGAAGACAAGTATAAAATCATTTTAATAGTTTGAATGTTAAAAATTTAATGAATACTACAAAACAAAACAAAAATATTGAAAACCGGATAAAATTATAAGGATGCTGTAAAACAATATATTAGATTTTGAAAAACAATTTTTTCATTAGAATTTATTTTGATATGGGAAATTTAAAAAAATTTGTGATGTTTTCGTATAAATTCTTAGAGTTTATCTAGGGTCTAGTGAAATTAAAGATTTTTCCCTCACATTAGGTATGTCTCTAACAATAAATATCAGGAATCTAAGCAGTGTGTGACTCAAAACCACTTAAAACCCTTTATTTTGCCTCTAGTAATCGATTACTGTAGTCGATTAGAGCAACTTGTGTAAGATTTCAAGATTTACTGGTAATCAATTATCAAATTGATTACCAACATACCTGAATAAAGAATAATGCAGATTTTGACATCAGACTAACTTCTACAACCCCTAACTTGCTGTTTTAACTCAAAATGCTATAAAACTTTATGAACACTCTCTAGGACTCATTCTAGACTTGCTACCACAGTTCGTGCTCAAATAACTTCATTGCCAAAACCATATCAAATGTCATTTAATTGACAATCTCTTTGCACACACAACTTCTTAATATGCTTAGGGTTCTATTGATACCTTTCGGGGACTCTGAATCCCCCTAAAACTCAAAATCACCTATCCAATTGGCTTAATTAGTCATTCTTCTATTGCAAAACATGTTCTCTACTTATGGTATCTCTCAATTCTTACTCACGCATTTACCTTTATCAAGTCTCAAATGAACCTTGTCACTCTTATACATAACATATAATTCATAATCATTATCATTCAATACTACATCAGTATTTCACTCCAAATATCATCAACATCGCTAATATCATCATTAGCATTCAGATATAATTAGCTCAATGTCATTCATTCACAATATGCACATACATACACTTATACTACACTATCACAATCATCTACCCATAATCACACAATATCAATCAAATGGCCTAGTGTCATTCCAAATTCCTATCCATCAACTACTTTACCCATCATCAACAACATCAAATCAATTATTTCAAACATACTCACTTATAATCATCAACCAATTAATCAAGAGATGCCTCAGACATCTACCCCACATCTCCATAGATATCAAGATGATCATGTTCATCAACCATATACATCACAAACACAAGTTATATATATATATATATATATTTACATCAATCAACATCATGACATTAAATACTCAAAACATAACATACACACACATATATACATCTAAGTTTCAAGTCTTCTTGGCATTGCTTCACCAGCTCATTTGGTACTAGTCTCTACGGCATCAGTAGGATCTCTATCTTCAATCACTAAAACAACAGTAAGAGTGACTAACAATTTAAATCAATGCAAATAATTAAAAACTTATAAGAAAAAGCACAACATAGTTAAGTTTTCATTCAATTACATATTCGGTTAATTTATTCTTATTTAACTTTAATATAACTCAAAATCATCAATTTCATCAATTTGATAATTAACAAACCAAATTCTCAATACCATATTCAATCTATTATGTCTCATAATCAATCCAAACAATTACACAACTGACTCTCAATCAATAATATAGGACTCTTTGGTATCCAGATACTAAATTGGATAGGTCGTCAGTTGAGGTCCTACTTAACCACCTGTGACTCATGCCTATTACTCCATTTTATATTCCTTCAAAATAGATAATTTCAGAAATTTTATTTTATTTTATTTTATCAAAGAATAGTTTTGGATTTGCAGGCCTATCGCTTGAACCCAAAAAAAACAAAGTTTACATAGTTGTATTGCCATGGGCTTTATCCTTGTGAATTGCCAAAACAAAAAAGTGAATCATTTCCGAAGGCCTAAAAATGTAGACAATGTCACTCACACTCTTCTCTACACTTTTATATACGTTTTGGGTCAAAGTCTGTAGTTATTTCTATTCTACCCACCTCTTCGTAGACAATAAAGGCAGTGTCTATGTCTCCCATCTTATTCTTTAATACTACTCCCTCTTATCCTTTTTTTTTAATTAAACTTAATTACTTAATTTTACTTAAATTAAAAATTTTACCTATTCTAATTAAATATGTTAAATTTATCAACTATTTTTATTATACTTTCAAAAGTACTCTAAATATTTAAGAAAAAAAATTAACTTTAACATATTTCATTGATTTAAAAAATATGTTAAAAACAAATAAATATATATTGTAAATTAAAAGTGATTCACATGATGAAAACCAAGAAAAAATTTAGACAATAATCTTATAAAAAGGATGGAAGAATAATTCAATGATACTAGCTGGCTCCAAGTTAATTAAAATTCTGAAAAAAAAAAACCAGTAAACAAAACAATTGAAAAAAAGTAAGAAGTAAGAATTTTTGTTGTATTGGATTAAAGTTTGCATTTTTCTTAATTTTAACTGTAAATTTGTTAATATTTTTGAATAAATTTGAGAAACATTGATTTGGCCTATCTCAGAAGTTAGGTAGGTGAAATAGCAGAGTATTTGAGTTGGGGTGACATGTGTTGGTGGACTCGAAATTTAATTGGTGGAAATAATGTGTCTGTTTTAATCGAAAATGGAATATTAAATGCATATTTTAAGCAACATGATGGGTTAGCAGATGACCTACCACCCTCTTCGGAAACAGGGCAACAAACGAAATTGCCGTTTGACCTTGACATAGGTAAGTGCTATGGTTAGTTAACACATGCATTTTTCTAGTCAAAATAAGATATTTGATATGTGGTGTTTATAAAAGTAGATATATGAGTCATTTAATATTTAAATTAATTATTTTTTATTAACTTATTTTAACTTAAAAATTAACTATAAGTTAAGAGTTCTCATCAAATTTTATAAAAAAATATTTTAGTCATTACTATCAATCGATATTAAAATTGTATATCGACTATTGGATAAAACTATGATCAATTAATACATAATATATAAGGCGGGGAAAAGTAATTCTTATTTAAGACGATATTAGGTTGATTAGAAATGTGGTTGGTTAATACATAATATTGTACTTAACTTTTGGAATTGAGTTAAGTTTGATATTCAAATTTAAATTTAAGACAATATTAAAGTCAATCCTAATTTGTTATTGGACCACTCATGAAAAAAAATATTGAAAGTCTACATTGTTGGACCTAGTATCTTTATGATTGAGTCAAGTTCAATATTCTATTTTAATATGATATTAAAATTAATCCATGACGGTGGCCGTGGAAATGGTTGTGATGGTGATGGTAACAATGAAGGTGGTGGTAGAGGTAGTAGTCATAGTTATTGTTGTTGTGGTGGCTATGATGATGGTGGAGACAACAATGGTGGTGATCATGACGATTGTTATAGTGGTGGCGGTGGCATTGATGATGACAATGACAAGGTGGAGGTGATTCCTGTGGTAGTAGTGGCAATGACAATGGTGACCATTAATCAAAATGTGGTGGTGTGCTGATGATGAAGGTGGTGGTGGTTATGGCTATGATGGTAGTGACAACAATGGTAATGAAAACGGTGGTAATGATAATTTTAGGTTTAGGGTTATGGTGGTGGCGGTAATAGTGGTTGCAATTGCAATGGTAGTGATGGTTTCGTGATAGTGGTGGTGATTGGTGGCAATGACAATGTTGGTTTTAAATATAAGGTAGAGGTTTATAAAATTAAAAACAAAAATTAATAAATCATTGTAAAAATAAGTTAAAATTCAACTTAACACTGCTATTACTGAATATATTCTATTTTCAAATAACTTTCAAAATAAAAAAAGAAAAAAATCACAACCACCCAAGATGGTAAGTATCAACCATGTAGATAGTAACTAAGAGGTAAATCCTTTAAAAGAACACTTCATAGTTATTCAACCATATTTTTAACGAAAAATGAAGACCATAGTTGGACATATGATGTGATTTAAACAATTAATTATTTAATTAAATATAAACACCATGTTACGACCTAAAAGGCATAAGAATATTTGTTTGAAATTCCTTCATTATTATTAGTGCTTGGCAACTGGCATCAAATTGGTGTTTTAAATCATTGTTAACGGTGCATTTTCGTAACCAATCTCGATCCTCTCCATGAAACATATTTTCTTGGTAACGTAGACGACCTAAGAAATTTAATTGGGGATTGCGAGCAAGAAGAAACAAAATAGACGGACAAATCCATAAATTGCTTTACCAGAACTAGAAACCTAAGTTCTTTTCCCAAGATACTAATTAATTAAACCTTCAAATCCATGTTATATCACCTACAAGAGATCAAGTTCTATCATAAAAATTATGTGCATTAAAAATGCTATTTAGAGGAACCATTGTTTAGAAAATTCTTTGCTTAGTACTTAACATACCCAACTAATTAATTTCTCACTTATCAGAAGAAAAAGCACTTCAGAACGTTTATTTTAGGTTTAAGATTTGCAAGGTTTAAAATCATGATTTGGGCATAAATTTCTCTTACAATTTTACTCTAAGCTATGATTTAAAAATTCTTAACTAAGATCCATATAATTAGAGTTTATAACACAGATAAACAATTTAATTCAATATTCATTCAACACGGTCTTATTATAAAAATTCATTCATAAACTTATTATCAAATTTATTGAAACAAACTTTGAAAACAAAAATAAAAATGATAAATTTATTAAAACAAACGATAAAATTTATTAGAACACGTAAAGAAAAGTCTAGCATGAACCGCTTGCCAGGGTCAAATATGTTCTTCAAAATCCCTAATGTGATCTTTTCCGTTTCATATACGTGAATTTTTTTTTTAAAATAAGATAAATAAAATAAATTAATCAAATCTAAAAATAGAAATAAATTCTTTATATTTGTATATTTCTTAATGTTGTTACATCTGAAATAACTAATATAAAACCACAACGCAACGGGGCAACATTACACAAACAAATACTATATTAATGTGTCAAAAAACCGTATGAATCACCCACAACATACAATGACAGACTATATATTTTACATTCATTTTCACCAAAATAATTCTAATCGAATAGGGATCAACCAATAGAAACTGAAGAGTACGGGACAACTATACATTTTACCGATGAAAAGACCCAAACAATCACTTGAATGACACAAAGACATGTTACTGGACATCTAATTAGCCCATAAGAAAAGTGACTGATCAGTGATTACGGAAGTTAAATTCTGTAACAAATAGCAACAAGAAAACGAAAAATGACCAGATTGAAGCCTTACTACTTATGCCAAACCCATCAACTTATACAATTACCCCCACCCCACCCCGTAGGAACCACTTCCTGAATAAGAAGAAAAATATCATTTTTTGGCATAATAACCAATCAAGATCATCATCACCACCGCCATTTAATAAAATTTACAGTAGTTAATCGTTTGTTTATAGGGAGCAAGAATCACTTGAAGTACAAAATCGAGAAGAAAATGCTAGTATTACAAAAGACAGAGAGACATCACAAACTGAGTTACACATATCTCCCAGCATCAAAACACAAGAAATTGTTTCTTCAACTCAGCCTCCTTAGCATCCCCGTCATACTAATGTGCAGATCTCAAGAATAAGATGGCATCATTTAAAACAAAGGAAAACACTATGTTATAGTAAAAAAATAAACGAAGCAACCTATAGATATGTGGCACAAGAGGGAAAAAAAATAAAAGGAAAGGGGTATCAATAAGGAGTATGGTAATACCCGTTTGGAGGTCCCATTCCATTGACTGGGGGTATTCCATAAGGCATCATTGGCATAGGACCTCCACCATAGTATCCAGAACCATTCAGTTTGTTCAAGCTAGATTGTCCTTGCATCCCATCCCTTGCATACTGATGCCACAGCTGCTGCTCCTGCACCAGAAATTGCTGCTTCTTCTCCATATCCGCCATTTGCACATAGGATGGAGGTGGAATGCTCAATGATGCAGCAAATGGATCCTGATTAACTGGCTGCACAGATCCATCTGGTGCCGGGAGAGCCAAAACAGGTGTTGTGGTCTTTCCGGGTCCAGGCAATGCCACACTGCTTGCACTCCCTCCACTCAGTTGAGCAGTGCTCACATGCTGCCTCACCATTCCTTGATCATACATGCCAGTCAACAACAAGGGATCAAACCCACCACCTAAAGTTTGCTTCTGCTTCGACAAATTGCTAGCAGTCTCTACCAATGCCAATTCCCAATCTGCTTTCCCGGGTTCTGCAGCCGGGGTCTGCCAGGCTGAAGTCACTTCTGGCTGTCCATTTGACGGGAAGGCTTCCCATGATCCATTAGCATTGTTAGCAGGTGCACCAGCAAAGAGTGCCAAAGCCAATCTATTACCCTGATCATCTGCAGTAACCGCATCATCCCTCAGATTCACCAAATCCTCAGTAACTTGTGGCTGCGGTTTAGGCTCAGGCTCAGGTGGAGGAGGCGGGGTATAATTCTCAGGCGGAGGCAGTGCCTTGATCTCATTCATATCAGGCACCGGCTCCTCCTCCACTTTCTCCACCTGCGGAGGAGCTTCCTCTTTCCTCTCCGGACTCTTGGGCCTCTTGGCCCTATCCCTCACAAACTCCTCCAAAGTCTCAAGCAATTTACTAGTAATCCTCTGAACTTCGGGATACTCAGAGGATCTCGCGACACCGGTGTCCTTACACCAATTGAAGAAGGCAACGAGCTCATCAATCTGCTTAGCAGCACTGGCATAAGCATCAAAGGCCTTGACACAATCAGGATACTCCATATCAAAGAACTTGTCAAGCAACACAGCCAAAACCTCACAGATATCAGCATACAACTGAAAGCTCTCCTTGACAACAGGGTACAAGGCAATCAAAATCATCCTGCTATTCTTGGCCAACCCAGTAGGCCTACAAGCCAAGAAACGATCCAACAACCTTTGCAAATGACCCATCTTGCCGAAAATCCTCTCCGGGGTCATATCCCTCAAGGGAGTCACACTCACAATCCTCTTCTCCTCCCTTCCCCCCACCGACTCACTCATGTCCCCAAACGACCTGGTCCTCCTCATCCCATTCCCATAGACACCTTCCCCTCTAAACTCTCCACCGCCGTACTCATACGGTGGCGACCTGAAATTATCCCTTCCACCAAACCTATCCTCCGCGCCGCCAGCACTACCGCCACCGGCACCATCACCACTAGCACCACCGGCATTTTTTCTATCAAACAGCATAAGCTCAAGACGCTGATCAAGATACATAGCGTAAGTTCTGACAAAAGCAGAGTGATCCCAAGAGCTAGAGTGAGCCTCGTCTCTGAAATCAGACATGTTGAGGAGCCTGGTTCCTCTACGGGTGGCGTAGAGGATCTCCTCCTGGAACAGAGGAGGACCCTCGTTCATCAACCTGTGGACGAGCATCAACGCCTTGAGCGCGACAATCCAGTCGCGCGTCTTCCCCAAACGCTTAGAGACGGCGGTGACGCAGGCGTGGACGTAGCCGCGGGAGTAGGAGATGAGGTTCAAGATCTCCCTTATGTACTTCTCGCTGGCAGGGTCGTCGTCGTGGCTGGTGGCTTTGACAATCGCAACCTCCAAATCCGGCGCCATGTTGCCGGCCACCTTGGCTATCCCTATACTCGTCTGGTCCTTCACCACCCCAATCGCCTTACGAATCGTCGTCGGAGCCATCGGAAAACACAAACCTTATTTTCCCCGATTTCACCCACTCTACAAATCACATAGCAAAACCCTCAGTGGAAATCCAATACAAATAGCCAAATAAATGAAAATTCGTCGGGGGTTTACCTGAGGTCCTAGATCCGCGCGGGTATGGAGGGTCCGATTGGGTGCTAGATTGTGTGCGAAAGAGTGGCCAATGGAGAGGAGTCAAAAGGCGTGATCTGCGCGTCTCAGATCTGTGAGAATGGCGAGGAGAGAGAAAATTAAAGAAGAAGGGTGTTGTGTTGTTGTAACAGCTACCGTTTACCGGCACTGTGTGTGAAGGGTGGGGATTGTGTGCGATGCGGGTTTATCTTAATTCAAATACAACGCGTACGGTATACGGTGATGTGGACTTTGTTTCTGATCATGCTTTTAACTTTTAATCCGTCGGTGGGAATGTTAAACTCCTCTTCCTTGCTTAATTCTTTTTTTTCCCCTCATTATTCCCCCACTTGCTTTTCAATAATACACTCCTCCACTTGTTTGTGTTCCACATTTTTTTTTTATTAAAGATATCTTTTTATTATAAAATTTATGAATGTAAAAATATTTCCTACACCAATAAATTTATTTTTTAAATAGATATGCGGTTCCAGCTCAAAAAGGCGAGGAATGGGTTGTGACTCTGAATCATTGATCCAACGCATGCTTTCTTTGAATACTTTCAATTTCAAATGACTTAAAATTCATTTAAATTTTACAATTAACATGTTGTACTTGTTGCACTCAAAATGGAAACAATCAGCCGAAGCTTCCAAGCCTTACAATTTTTTCTTTTTTCTTTTAAATATTTTTCTCTCTAACATGCATTACACTGAAAGTCTATAGACTAATTTATAGTTCAAATGATCTCATTCACGTCACATGTTTAAGAGATGAGGTCTTCAATACTATATAAATATTTATATTTTAAAACTCAATTATCTTAAGTATTCCCATTTTTAGTTTCAATTTTTTATTGTATCAATAATTATTTTAAGTCAAATTTTTTTTAAAAATAAAACTTTGAATAATATATTATATGTGTATACTTTAACACTATATGTCATTTCAGTTCAAAAAACAATATACGTCATTTGGAAGAGGTTGCAAAAAAATTATATAAAATGGCGTATAGCTTCCATATTTAAAACAAAAATATTTTAATTTTTCAATAAGCTTATATAAAATATCAAAATCATCGGCTCTTTTAGCCTATTTCAATTAGTGTTATTAAAACATTTGAATAAGTCCTTAATTGTATTGTATAGCCTAGTGGAGTGAACTTAGCCAATTTATTAAGAATGAGTTCAAAATTTTCATTGTTATAAGTTTATAATGAATTTTGAAATTTTTATATATTATATTAAAAGTTTAAATTTTCAATTAAAAATTTAAAATAATAAATAGTTGTGGTATATATTTGAATTAAGAGTTTATAGTGTATATTTGATATTTGATAATATTTATAATACAATTCAATGCATTGTGTAATTAATATTGAACAAGGTAGATTTAAATTAAATAACTATAGTATTTAATGCAATACAAGTTAATTTCACAAATGTATGTGATTAAAATGGTTAATTCTTAATCATTAATGAGATCATTTGTATTAAAATCTGAAGTTATGAAATTAATATATATTGTAAAAAGTATTTTAATTAAATTTAAAATATTACATGCAAAACAAACCTATAGGCTGTAGATCACAAAGATCTATCATCTTTATATATAAAAAGATAAGATAACTTTTGAATATTTAAAATATTGATCAACTATAATTTTCCCCAAAATTTTTAAGGTAAATTACAATGAGCAATTTGTGGTTTACTTCAATTACATTGAACCTTATTTCTAATAGGAAATTACAAAAAGACCTAAAGTTTAAAAATATTACATCCAACCCCTTGCTTTAGGCGTTGTTTAGATATAAGGGATGAATAGATACGAAAACAATTGAATGGAAATAAAATAAGTTGAAAGATAATAAGTTGAAATTGGATGAAAAATATGTGTTTGGGTTGCATAAAATAGAATATATTTGAAAAAAAATGGATGTTTGTACTTTTTGTACTTTCTAATTGGACATAAATACCTCTGTCTAATAAATCCAACCCTTCTCATCTAATCTATCCACATTTTCCCTTGTCCTCCGTTGTCTAACCTATCAAAATGCTAAAGAAAATAATAACGAACTTGAGCCCGTGGATCCCAACTAATCACAAAAGTACCTCCATATAGCAATATCATTATCCTCTAATTACCAAACGCACTCTATCAACCCAATTCTCCTTCTAAAACCAGCACTCCCAACAAGTATATTAGCAGAGGAAATAAGAAGAGGGGCATTGAGAATCGCACTAGAGAGTAATGCATAATGTGGCAACAACGATAACATCCTTTTGTCCAATGTATTGCAATAGAAGGAAGGTAGGGGTAAGCATGTGAGGCGTACACTATCAAATTCAGATTTGGAAGTGTTAAGGTTTATGCGTTGGTGGTTGTAGGAACTATTGTGGTGGTGGTAGTGGATTAACAATATTATAAGATGAAGGAATAAGGTGAAGTTTCATATGCAAATATACAAAGTAGTTTTAATGAATGACAAAGTATTCATGAAGATAATGGAACGAAAAAGGATCATAAACAAGGAAGTTCAAGCACAAAGACAATGGCTAAGAACAAGGAGATGAATATGCTTCACAAAAGAGACCAATGAACAAACAAGATGGAAACATGAGCTATGGAAGACAAGGTTGATGTCATGAACTCAAATCATGAAGAACAAGCTCATAAGTTTAAGAAAAATCAAGGAAACAAGGCATGAGGATCAAAGGAACAAGCCATGAGTCAATACATATCAAGAACACATCAAAGACCTAAAAAATGTGTATGCTAATCGATTAGCACATGGAAGCTAATCGATTACACAGCCTCTGTTTGTCATATAATCGACTACAACAAGAAGCCTAATCGATTACCAAACTAAGAAAAAGAATGGAAAAGCATCAGGTATAATGCCTAATCGATTATAAGGCCGCATCAATCGATTACTAAGGTTCTGTGTGTTGAGTAATCGATTGCAAGATGAGTCACAATCAATTAGTAAGTCTCTGTTTGTTTAATAATCGATTGCACCTATGTCACAATCGATTACCATGCTGCGTGACAGAATTAAATGCATCAGGTATCAGTTACAATCGATTACAGGGTATGTAGAATCGATTACCAAGGTTCTGTCTCCATTCTAATCGATTACATGGAAAATCGTAATCGATTACAAGGCCTGTTACACTGAAGAAACAAAGAGTAATCGATTATAGCTCGAGGGCTAATCAATTACCACAGTGTCAGAATGTGGGAAAAGTGCTTTTAAGTGGAAATCCAGCTTATTTCTCTACTCCCACTTTTGTCCCCATACTTGAGGTATCCGTTGGAGACACTATGCAACGGCTAGGAGCTCTAAAATGGCTATAAATGGAGCATGAATTCAAGCAAGAGATAGGAGAGACCAAGGCACAACATAAGGCAATCAACATTCTTCTTCTAGAGGTCTTCTTATTAAATTTCTCTTGTATATTCTGCAACTCTTATTTTCCAAACTTGTATATTGCTTAAGAGTTGTTAGATTGTGAATTTCAATTTGCATATCCTCTCTTGTTGAGAGTTAGAATTGGTGAGAGCTTTCATTTGCTTATCTACTCTATTGAGGGAGTCTATTGATTGTAAACCAAACACCAAAACACCAAGGTTTTCACTCTAGGTTGAGTGGTCACAGAGGTTGGGGTCAACCTTTGGGTATTGAGAGATTGTGAGATTGGGTGGGTTGCCCTTTGCTTGTGAGGATTGAGTTCTTGAGTGTGGAACACTAGGAAGCTGCAATTGCTCAAAGCTTGTATCTCAAATATTCAATAGTGGAATCCTTCAAGTGGGTTGCTTGAAGGCAAGACGTACACCGGGTTGGTGGAACTCGTTAAATTGGTTTGCATTTCTCTCTACCTTGAACTCTTTATACAACTACGCATATAAACTGTTTGTTGAAATGCATAAGCTGAATGTGTGAATTAAAGTTGTTGTTCAAGTAGAAACTTAACTCTGCATGCCAAGTGTTTGATAATTTGCTTGAATCAATATTTGGTGAAGCTCTTAAAAACTAGAATTTGCTAAAACTTGCCAAGTATCTAGAACATAGTTTGCTATTAACTCTTGTGTGATACTTACTTGATTGCTATCACTTATCTCATGCACACAAGCTGTTTGATAAATTGAATGAGCTGAATCTTTATAGGAAACATCGTATTATTGGTGAAATAAATCTAAGCACACCAACTGTTTGATGAATTGCCTAAACCAATAACTTGCCTTGTTTATCACACATAAGGCTGAATATTGTCACTGCACATCAAGTATTTCATAGTGTGATATGTGCATAAAAGTTATTGTCTCTTCACCATTGCATCATTAGTATATTACTAACCGTTTTTAAGGGGATTCCACGCAAAAGTTTGAAACACTCAATTCACCTCCCTCTTGAGTGCTGAGGCCTTGGCTAACATAAGGAAAAGGATAATGGAGGGTCTTTTGGTCTCTTGGCATAAATTCCACCTAAATGACCCTAAATCCAAGTGGAATTTATTAATATGGATCCACACAAATAAATTCCTTTCTACCCCTAAAATTAACCTATACAAGAAATAGAAAATATGTAATTTTCTTTGACATTAATGGATATAATCTCCATCTATTCCAAAGTCATCCATCTAAACATTATGTTAAGCTAACAAAAATATTATTAGAACCAAGTCTGGTTTGTAAAGGATTTTGAAATCATTGGTTATTATTTACCAAACCCTAAGATTTTTCAATAACACGTATCAAGACATTTAATTAAATAAAGTCTGTCTGTGTGTTATCTAACTTGCTCAATTAAGTATTTCAGGTTACAAATCTATGATGCGTAGGTTATAAGTGAAAAGGGAAGTCCACCAATAAAAAATATGCCTTAAGCGGTGATCTGTCCCCGACCGGGGTCTGGGATCCGGTGTCGGGACAGCCACAAGAGTTAAGGATTGAATGAGGTTGAAGATCGGTTTTGAGTGTATCCGGTCTCTGTGATCTGACCTCTCGGTGGGAGAAACCGGTTTTGTTGTCCTGGAGATCCTTCACACCGACCTCACGCGTTGGTGTGGGCGACAGGTGGTGTCACCTACGAAGATTCTCCGACGCTCAAGTTAGAAAAGTGTAAATGAACTCAGTTAATACTCAAGCAGTATAATAGTGAGAATGAGAGTAAGGACAACGTAACCTTGCATGTGTATTGGAACATGTTATTTATAGTTGAGCGTGGAAGATGAATCGTTGGGTGCAAGTGGGCCCATAGGTCCTGATGCCATGTGTAAAGTGTCAATCAGAGTGGCTCAGTATTCAAAGTATGCCAGGGGGCGGGTCAATTATCTGCGTACGATTCTGACACAGGGATGGAGGACAGTCACCTTTTCCGTAAATCACGCTTGCGACTGTACCTACTCCTTTCGGTGAATGAAAGGGACATATTCCGCTGTGCAGAGTATCTTTCTCGTTATGACACTGAGGCAATCGGTTAAAGGTGACAGATGAAGGAGGTCGGATAAGTCACCCGGTGTCTCGGACGTCACTTCGGTCGACCGGTGTAGGAGACACTTGCATCGTGTATTGACCGGCTGGATCATTACCTTGTACCACCGGTTGACCTCTAGGACGGCTAAGATGGCCTCTTACCCTTAGGACCAGTATCCAGGTCGGATAACCTTGGGGCCGGTATCCAGACCGGATCAAGCGGTGAAAAATATTTTAGAGCAAGTCTGCCTAGGTCTTTACCAATTTGTGTACAAGTTCGCCTCAAGAAAAGTCTGATACTAGAACAGTGTTCTAGAAGAGTTTGATTCAAGGACGCCCGTCCATACTTTTGGACTGCTAAGTTATACGCATTTCATTCTCTAATATTAGCATGCATACTTGCTTCAACAATCAGACACTAGACTTTTAAAACAACAAGAACATTACTCTGAATCTTGCATCAACCAAAAATCAAGGATATTTTCAAAGGTGCTTGAAACTGAATTCTTATCAAGAGAAACTACACTCATTACCAAAAGAGGAAAGAAGACAAACCAATGCAAGAACCAACGACTGTATGGATGATAGATTGAGGAAGCTACTCTACGCATATCAGAAAGCCGACAGAGATCAGTACTTACGTCAAAAAGCAATCAAAAGGTCAACCCTGTCGTTTCTGCATTTGTTCATAATAGAAGAAGGGATACAAACAGACTTTCATCATGTTTCAGTCGAGGAATACTATTTCGGTGTAATTTTTGAAGAACATCGTCTAAGACCTTTTGTCCTGTTCTTAGCTTCAAGGTCAGCAAGCTTCAACGACTATCTCTCTTCAACAGTTTAACAACGGTCACCTTCCTTAGCCTATAAACATGAAGAGAATCCAGACTTTGAAGAAGTTATCGAGTTTGAAAAAGCTCACGAGTGAAAGCATCATTATTCAAGCAATCACTTAAGCTTCCTTCTCAAAAGTAAAGACTCTCTTTGTATCTCCGCTTCTTGCAAACGTAGTCTTTGTCTTTCATACTTAGTGTATATGTTCTCTAACTTCTATTGTCTTGTACAATAAGTTCTCTGTAACACAAACACACTTTTAAATTTCTATCTGTATCAAGTCTGGTGTGTTGTCAGCCTTAGTTTGTGTGGGAAACATTGTTTGGCCTAAGGAGGCTTTTGAAATAATACTTGAATATTGAACTAGGAGTAACTTGTTGAAAGAATAGTTGAGATTAAGCCAGAAGTGGTTAGAGTCCAGAATACTTGAGACAAGAGTTGTGTTGTGATTGTAAAAAGACTTTTTTACAATAGTGGAATCCTTCAGGTTTGAAGGTACCAGACATGGCTTCTACGTTGGAAGTGAGTCAATATAAGTCCGTTGTGTGTTATCTCTTTACCCTTTATTTCTTAAAGTCCGGTTCATAAGTCTGCTGCATCTTTCATTTAAAAAAGTTTAAGCTCTACACGAAAAGAGTTTCAGACTTATTCAATCCACTTTGTAAGTCTTACTCTGAACCATCAATACAATATTCTAAAGGAATATTTTCTTTTAACCATGGTTTGTCAGCTTTCATATTTTTAATTAATTTAAATAAAAAGTGTTTTTTCCAAGTCTTCCTCAGGTGCATCTAGTGTTCCAAATGTTCTTTACTCGGGATAATGTGAAGACATTTAATAATCAATTTTGAAAGTCTTCAATAATCTACTATCCTAACCACACCATGCCTCACAAGCTTGCAAAATTCAAAATTAGTCCTCCAAAGATGCATGTTTGTGTTTGGTATTGCATAAATTTTCACTTATACAAAATGAAGTTGGCATGACAATTGAAACATTTGGATTCTGCAACAATCACATCGCATCGCGTATAAATATGAAAATAAAATTTGAAGTAAACAAAACTTGATCGGGGTGAGCTTCATAATATTTGTTTAATCATTGTAACTTTGAGTTAAGAATGGAGTTTAGCATAATTTAAGTAAACTACAAAGGTACCTAGTGTAATTTATCCAATTATAGCTTTTATTTAAATTTTTTACCATTTACAATAAAATTGGGACATTAAATGCTTTTAAAATTTAAAAAGTATGAAATTCAGTAACTTTTGATACATTTTATGAGAGCAAAGAGGTTAGATTTGATGAGAGAAAATTTTGATGTTATAGGAAGAAATTGATTCAGCAAGTTTTGCTTAAAAATAATTTAATTATATTTTTTTGTTAACTATTTGATGAATTGAATTGTAGAAAAAACTGTGTAAAAAATAGGAGCATAATGATTTAAGTAGAACAAAAAGTTAGAATAGGATTAAAATTGATCAATTTAAAAAATATAATGAAGTAATTGAATCAAATAAAACCTAGAGAAAAAATTGCATAGAACAAAAATATAATTTAACACAAGCAAAAGAATTTGTCTTAAGTTAATTTTTTTTACATAGACCTGTTTTCTTAACTTTATGATATATAAAAAATAAACTCCTGACAGATGGTCGCGTGGCCTAATGGATAAGGCGCTCGCCTCCGGAGCGGGAGATTATGGGTTCGAGTCCCATCGTGATCGATTTTTCTATTTTTTCAGTTTCCATGTTTTCCACTGAGACTTCAATTCATTAGACCCAGGTTAAGCATCTTGTATGGTTCAGCTGTTTCTACATGCTCTATAGTAAAAAGTCAGAGAAGAATTTACTGCAACAAAATTTGAGGCCATTTAAAGGTTATCATTACTCAGCTTTATGGGCAAACGGACAAAGATACAAGCTACCAAAAAGTACAATTTCTTGCTACTTTTTAGACATAGTATTCAATATGGAGAAAGATCTTTTACCTAAGACCATGCTATTCAATATAGAGGCAGTTTCAGTTCCACATCACATTAGACCATGGTCCTTGACACATAAGATTTTAATTACTCAACAAAATCAACTCCATTAAAATGTGAGGGAAAAACTTCACCTTTAGTTTAGTGGCAAGTTTTTTTTTTTTTGTGTTAATAATATATATCCTCCAAATTTTAGAGATAATTATCTTGGAGATTTAATTGTAATTAGTCCCAAAGTTCTTACCTTGGTCAGAGAAAAAACTGAAATTATGGTAAAGTGAATACAAAGATTGATATTAATTTATTAAATTATAAAAGCTGTAATGTTACAAAAAGGACCAAGCTCAAATAAAGACATTGATTGATTCACGCTTTGCAACCTCGTCCTTACAATTATCATTTCTCTCATTCTCACCATCACAGGCTAATTTCGGTTAAGGCCATATTACATAAATAGAAAAAGCTCCAATGTTGAAATTCGAAAGTTCGATCATGTTCTTTGTGCTTAAAACAATACAAAATTATTAAAGAATCAAACTTGATATAAGTTTTTCTTTTATATACCCTATTTAAACAGAATAATCGTTATAGACGAAAATTTATTTATTTGTAATCCAATTTTTCATTCTTGGGTTTTCCTTTTCTCTCTTCAACCTATTCAACCGAATATTTTTTTCCCAACCAAGCACCATAAACAGCATAAAAGTACAAATTATAAACTGTGTCAGATAGCTTCATTCCCATTCCTCAATATCGCCAAACGCCGCACCGTACCAATGAAGGATCTGCAAGTCAAGAAAAAAGTTTTTTTCTTAAGATGATACCCTACCCTTTTAATAATACTAATATTCCTAAACTTTCTCTTTTTTTTTAAAAAAAAAATCCTTCAATTAATTAATTATCTTAGTAGACAATGAAAGTATATAAAATATGTACATACTGCCATGGAACGTGTCCTAGTAGCAGCCAATCCCCTTGTTTGTTTTGGAATTTTAGTGTATAACTTTCTTCAGCTTCATCAATTTTTTGGTCTGCGCATGTATAACACACAAGAATCAAAGCAAAAGTCAAATCCACTATACATACCTCACAACAAAGAAGAAAATATGAACAAAATATGTAGAACTATTCACTTACATTTATCAAACATGCTAATCAACGTGCTTGTAAGTGTCTGATAGGACTTGTAAAGCCTCAAATTGATTTTTCTTCCCACAGCTACCCCTTCCATGTTAACCTTGACATATAAAGAGTTTGATCCTCTACTTTGATTCTCATTAGCTAGTACCCTTTCATTCCTGATTTGTCCTCTTGCAGGATGTTGATGATGCAGTTCCTTCCTCCTCCATGATTTAATTGGTGGCCACCCCACCAAATGGTTTTCTTCTTCTTCACTATATGTATGATCACAAAAGTAAAGATGCATGACATTATTATATACACATTACCAGTAGCTAGTTTGAGAAGAGTTAAGCAAACATATACAAAGAAGTGATAAGGTAGTCTAATGTTAAAATAGATGAAAAGACAGAAGAAAACTGTGAATTCGACTTATTCTGCTAATAAATAAGTACAAAATTAATAAATTAACTATACATAACTTACTTGTTTCTTGTGTGAATGTCTCCATGCAAATTTTCACTAGGGTCATCTTCCTTATTTGGTTGTCCACTCCATACTAGTAAAGGCAAAGGCTTCGAAAAATGTTCAAAGGACTCTTCAAAGCTGCGTTTCTTGTTGACACGTTTTTTGCTCTCAGAACTGCAACTGGGTCTCCACAATTCCAAATTCACTTTGTTGTTAAGGTCAAATCCCTGAATGGGATTAGTGTGAGAAGGGAGAGCCAGGCCTAACTGAAGTTCCATGTAGCATAAAAAGCTAATCAAATTAGGACATACAATGGACTAAGGAGAATATCTATCTATATATATATTGGGCAACTCAACTTTCAAAGTTAGATATATATAGATTATAGACTAGCTAACTTTCTCGAAGTTATTGGGATTATTTGACCTTTGGGACTTGAAAGCATATATATATTTTTATGTGTGTGTGTGCATGTGTGAGTGAGGCAGGGGAATGAAAAGGACTATTGTCTTGTGGAACAAGGATAGTTAGAGACAGCATGGAAGTTGGGTCGGCTAAAAGAGCAACAGCATTATAAGCTAGTTGAGGAATTAGAGCACCAACGTGCCACACCCACTTTACCCTTATTTCTTTTATTTGTCTCAATTTTCCTCCCATGTGTCCCCATGTATACATATATTCTCTCTCGATGTTCTTTTTTTTTCAATAGCTTGGTTTATCATACTTAGTATAGTAGTGATAATAATTAATGTATTAATGTTTTAGGGAAGTGTCATATTCATTAACACCATAATTTGGTGAAGATGATCATTCTGAAAAGACTATGGATTAGGTTCCTAAACAGTAGGAAGAATCTAATCTTGGAAACATATTTTGATCCATTTGAACTTAAATAAGACACAGACAGATAAGCAAATGCAGAGATATAATGTTATTTATCAAATGGAATAAGATTTGTGTATATGACACGATCAGTCATCTACTTTTTTTTTCCCCTTTTTTTTCTCAATGGAATCCCTTTATAGCCAAGTAGCGTGTGTGTCAAATTTCATGACAGTTACTTCTGATTCTGATCAATCATGTATGCTGAACAACTTGTATCAAATTCTTGACTCTTGAGCAAACAAAAACCATTACATTTAAGCCATTTAATTATGATTGATTTAGAACATTATATGGTTAAATTTGAGCCAAACAAAGACATAAAAAACAAAAGAAAGAAAGAACTAGTAGTTCATGCACCTATTGATATTGTTTGCTAATATGTCCAATATGTCGGCTGATGCCCGTCAAACATATCATGATTTATAGAACTCACACAACTTCCCTGTTTCCACTGATGCACTTAGCTAGAAAATATTCTCTTCATCTTTGTCAATGTTAGTTAATTAATTAATTAATCCTCCAAAACAACTAATGAATAAAGAGTGAGTGGACAAAAGAAAGCAAGTTAGAACATATGGTATGGTTAGGTATATGGTCCAGAGGAGTAGGGGGTGTGAAAGCCACGTGATGATGCAGGGCAAATGGCAAATGGCAAATTATGCTATTCACTGAACCCCGCACGACCACTGGAACCAGTTCTCGTGCGGTGAAGGTTGCAAACTCAACTTGTAGGACCCCAAAAAATATGATACGTCTAATTCATTGCTTCCCCTTTACCTGGCACTCATTACTCCACCCACTCCCTACTACAACTCACTCACTATATCCCAACCCTTCTCTACACTTTACAAATGCACTTCAATTTAACCCAATCCTTACTATCCAACCAAATTAATCACTTTCATACATACTTTTTTATTTATCGTATTCAAATTTAAGCATAACGGTGAATATGAAAAACAACATTAATACGAAGTTGGAAAGGTGAGTAAAAATGTAAAGTGATAAATAAGATGTCACTTTCGAATCTGAATGACGGAAAGAAATGCAAAGCAAAGCGTGGCAAGGTCGTGCTCTCTCTCAAGTTTATTGGATGGCCCACTTGAGGAAAGCGATATGCATCCAAGCACCATACAAAGCTTGCCTCTGCTTTGATCTGTGCTCCTTCAACTTCGTAAAATGTACTGTTGAATTTCAAATCATGTCTTTGAATAAAAACTTGAATTTTTAAAATATAGCAAAGGAGATAATAAACGAATAGTTTTACTCAAGTATTGAAGATAAAAAAAATATAAATTATAAGGTTAAATACTACTTATTACATACTTAACATTTGTTTGTCTGGTGGTCGTTTCTGGGAACCAAGGTACTGAGGTGTTAAAGGATATTGTGGTCCCAAACTCAAATTTCCTTTTCGGGTCGGAGGGAAAAAAAACTATTTATTATATACTTTGGTGTTTACCTAGTAGTATCTTTTATGTTAATCCTCTTTGGAACTTAAATAGGTTTTAAATATAAATAAATTTTAATAAAATTTTTTATTACATAATACAAATTAAGTTACATAATTATTTTTGTTTATATTTAAAATCAGATGAGGTAGTACCATTTTAATATCAATTTCTAAAATGTGGTGAAGTGATGAATGAACAATAAACAAAAAAACCCATTTCTTAGTAAAAAGTAAATAAACTAATTAAATAGATATATTATACACTAACACAAAAAAAAAAACCATTATTAGTTACTCTTGCCAAATGCTTCCACTACCACTGGGATGCCCTCAACTAGGCAAGTGGGTAACCAGATATTGCTGAGAATTTTGTTAACGTGATGAGAACATAAAATGAAATCCCCACTGATTGTCCAGAATATTGACTAAGGCAATGCAAAATATAATCTTTATATGTAGACAGTAATTATTATTATGAGAAAATGATGATTACTTGGTCTGGTTTCTTATAACAACTTTATGTTTAGAGGGAACAAAGGCAAGACAAGTTTTTTTACGTGCTGTCCAAATAAACTGATGCAAAGTATGGCTTCGTTAGTTATGGGTGAGGATTGGAAACGGATCTCTTTAAGCCTTAAGAGAGAACGTACTCAGGTATACCAAGCTCTCCTATGTAGTTAATTTTGATTTTAGTTATTTGAAATGTGGTTTTATGGAATGATTTTATAACAACTAAAAGTTTAAACGTTTTCATTCAATATTAACTAATTAATTTATCTAAATAGTTCTTTTAAAGAATTCTAAATAACTATTATCTCTGTTTGTTTTATTCGTTGGCTTGAGATTAAAAAACAAATTCTTATTTATGTGTTCATTTCCAATTATAAGATACTATTAATTATTTCCCCCTAATTCTACTTCTATATCAATTTCAAGTTTAACGATAAATGTTTCAGGTCATTGTCATGTAAATCTTCTATATTTTAAGTACCCTATTGAGGTTGCTTGGGTACTTGCAAAAAAGGTATAAGGAATGGAAAGGTGGTGGTCCCTTGAGACCTTTCTGATGCCTAAGTCAGTTTTATATCTGAGTGATTGGTAAGTTTTAGGTGAAAGTTTTGGATGAATATATTTGCACAATAAATACTGAGTGTATTGATAGCCCTGGGGGTTGTCAAAGACAATCATGACCTTGTCATGGTGGTAAGGGTTAAAGTGGCTCATTAGGCTAACATATTGACCTGTAGGCTGGGGTGGCTACCTCAACAATGAGGCAATTGATATTGGCTCTGGCCTTCTAGCTATTGCGACCATTGTATATTCCTCTATAGGGTAGCCTAAGGATTCAATGTTGGGGTACTGGTGTACCTGGCATAGGTCATATGTCCCCTAGTCCGATGTCAAGTCCAATGCACTTGGTGCCGGGCTAATGTCGTTTTGCATCGAGCTTTGTAAAATCTCTATCAGTTTTTGAAGTCAAATATTCAAAATTCAAATTTAGAAAGTCTCCAATGGTTGAAGAACATTTCGCATTCCACCTTTAATATTTTGTTGGTAGACTACACGTGTCATTACCCATTAGTGAGTTTAAAAAATCAAGACTGCTACACTTGTTTACGCCTCATGGCAACCATTGGATTGAAAATTCCTTATTACCTTTGACTCTGGACTATATAAATAAATGGTGACCCGCCTTCATTTACTCGCTTGCTATCTAAATCCTCTCTTAGCTCTGACATACAAATTTGGTGACAGTAAAGTGTCTACGAAGCATTTTCATTGATGATAATCGTTTTTCTATATGTGTTCGAGGTATCCTTCTAGCCTCTCCTCCTTTTTGTTTTAGTCCTTTTGTTTTACAATAGTTGTCCTCATAGAGCTAGATGACGACAATGAAGATGAGTTTTATGGGGTTAGTCCGGGACAATCGTTTGTGTCGCCATCTTGGGCTTCTGGCTCTGGTCCCCTAAGATAATGTTGGTCGACTAGCGTTTATTGTTGTCCTTTTTTAGCGAATGTTGGTGAGGGACTTAGTAAAGTGTGTACAGAAGCTCTTAGATGAAATCGGTCCTTGGAGTTTTGACTCATATAAGAAAGGCTTTAATGATGTTGATGGGCCTATGAGGGATTTATATATTATTTTATTATCAGGTGATTTAGATCATAAAACAATGTCCACTGAAGGTTTCACATACTCATATCGTATAATGTTACACTAGTGCAAAATATGCTTACGAAGACAGGATTTGAACACGGTTATGAGGGAACCATGCTTAAAGAAAACGCGGTGGCATTTTTGTGATTTTAATGAACGTTTTTGAGCACGGTTGAATTGTAACCGTCTTCGTAGGTAGGATACGAAGACGGTTTTCCACCAACTGTGCTAAAAGGGTCCTTAAAAAAACGACGGTGGCATTTTTGTGATTATGCTAAAGCTTTTTAAACACGGTTGTAACGCAACCGTGTTCGTAGGGTCAGGGATATTAACACGGTTCCTAGTAACCGTGCTTATAGGTCCAAGCGTGTCATTTTCCAACACGGTTTTATGCGTAACCGTGCTTAAAGGCCTCAGATATTAGCACGGTTGATTGTTACCCGTGCTTAAAGGCCATATATGAGGACGGTTGGTCTATAACCGTGCTCGTAGCTTCGCGCGAAATTCGAAACTCACTTAAAACTTGTACCCTTCGTCTTCCTCATTTCATTTCAGCTCAAATTTTCTCTCCCTCCATTCAGTTTCCTCTCAAACCCCCCTCTCCCTGCATTTTGAAAACGCAAATCCCTCCCTCTCTCCCTTCATTTTCCTTACGAAAAGCTTCCTCCATTGGGTTCCCTCTCAAAAATCGAATCCTTCCCTCCCCCCCTCCATTTTGAAAACTTGAATCCTCCCTCCCTCCCTCCATTTCGAAAACTTGAATCCTTCCCTCCCTTCCTCCATTTTCCTTACGAAAAGCTCCGTTTCCTTCTCCGTAGGTGTGCTTCACTCCATTCGGTTCACTCCACCAAGGGTTCACTCCGTGGTGCTTCTTCTTCCTTTCTCCGTTTCCATTCACCTACACGCACGTACGGGTTCCTATTTTTACTCCTCATTTTATTATTATTTATTTGTTAGGAATTATATATGTAGTTTTTGGAAAATGAAATGCTATATATTAGGAAAATCTGATTTGGGGATTTAAAATGTTGTTAGCTATAGATAACGAGTGTTAGGATTGATTGTTAAATTTATTGTGTATATATATGTTTATTAATTTGGTTAATTTAAATTAATATTAAAGTAAAAAAATGATATTTTGAACTAAATAAATACATAAACATTAGTAAAAAAAATTAAACACATGAAAATTGATATTTTCTAGTAGATAAAAATTTAGTTGTAAATGTAAAATAATAAATTATATGAATTGTAACAAAATAATTAATAGGAGTTATTTTTGTTGATTAGGCAATTAAAAATTTTAATTACATAATTTAGTTTATTATACATTGTTTACTTTCTTTAATTGCTTTTTATTAGGTGTTAATAATTTTGTGGATATAATTTATATGTGTAACAATTTTAGAATTTGATAAGTTTAGAATTTGATATGTTTATTTAGTCCCCTTTATATGAGTTTGTGATTTTTTAAATTGTAAACAAGTGAACCATAGTTTCCCGTTTGAGATTCGACACAAATGGTAATTAAATTAATTGATTCCATCGTTTGTGTTGAATCTTGAATTGTCTGTTTAGACAGTTTGGGATGAACAATTTTTTTATGCGTCATTGCTATGTACAAGTTAGGACTTATTTTAAAATTTGATAAAGTTTTGGTTAGTTAAGTTTTGTATTGTTCTCTGGGTGCATATTTGATTGTGGTTGAATTTGATTTCACCACTTTCATTTCGTGTACTTAGAGACCAATGCGAAATGCTGCCGAAATTTTATCAAATTTTAAAATGACTCCTAAGTTGTATGTGGTTATGAGGTATAGAAAAATTTTCATCCTGAATGGGTAGGACCACCACCTTTGTGAAGAAAGTAAGATTCATAGCACCGTTAAATTTACGGGTATTGTAAACAGAGAGTATGGATCGAAGTTGGATAGCTGCATCACGTATAAGTCCAGAATATGAAGGTGGAGTTGAAACATTCATAGAGTACGTGATACGAAATGCTGAAGAGGTGAATGGAATGTATTTTTGCCCTTGTGTTAAATGCTTAAACATGCGCCGACTAGAATTGACAGAGGTGCGAGAACATCTGTTGTGTGATGGATTTCTTCAGAGTTATACGCGATGGATATGGCATGGTGAACATGTTGAGGTGCCAAGTACTAGTTTTCAAACAAAAGACCAAAGCTTTGCTAATGAGGTTGATGATGACATGGATGACCGACTTGAGGATATGATCCGTGATGTAGGGGTAGAAAGTTTTAAAAGAGCTCACGTATATGCGAGTCTATGTGAGGATTCTGAAAAGCCGCTGTATCCGAATTGCTCTAATTTCACGAGGTTGTCAGCAGTTTTACGATTATTTAATTTGAAAGCGATAAATGGGTGGACAGATAAAAGCTTCACTGACTTGCTTAAGTTGTTGAAAGAAATGCTCCCAGTTGGTAACACTTTGCCAAATCGTAACTATGAGGCTAAAAAGGTGTTGTGTCCTATGGGCTTGGAGTATACGAAGATACATGCATGCCCAAATGATTGTGTATTATACCGTGGTGAGTACGAAATGCTGCATCGATGTCCTAGATGTGGGGTGTCACGATATAAGAAGAAAGAGGTTGATTCTGATGATTTCTGCAAAAAGGGGTCTCCTGCGAAGGTGTTGTGGTATCTCCCTATAGTTCCACGACTAAAGCGTCTATTTGCCAATGCAGATGATGCGAAGCTTATGAGATGGCACGTTGATGAAAGGGTTGTTGACGGATTAGTTAGGCATCCGGCAGATGGATTACAGTGGAAGAAAATGGATACGATGTTTCCAGATTTTGCCTGTGACCCAAGAAATGTTAGGCTTGCACTAGCCACAGATGGCATGAACCCATATGGGAACCAAAGCACAAACCACAGTTCTTGGCCTGTTTTGTTGTTTGTTTACAACTTGCCGCCGTGGTTGTGCATGAAGCGGAAGTACGTTATGTTATCAATGATGATTTCTGGTCCACGACAACCAGGGAACGACATTGATGTATACTTATCTCCGTTAGTTGAAGACCTGAAAATGTTATGGGTAGAGGGGGTTGATGTGTTTGACGGGCTAACAGGACAATCATTCAATTTGAGGGCCATGTTATTCTGTACGATCAATGATTTTCCAGCGTATGGTAACCTCTCGGGCTATAGCGTCAAAGGACATAAAGCGTGTCCTGTATGTGAGGAGGGAACTAGTTCTGATCGACTACATCATGGAAGGAAAAATGTTTATCTTCGACACCGTAGGTTTCTCACACCTAATCATCCACTTCGTAGGTTGAAGAAGTCGTTCAATGGTGCACAAGAGTTTGAAATGCCTCCCCAGCCGTTGTCTGGTCGACAAGTATATGAAAAGGTGAAAGAAGTGAATGTGGTTCTTGGTAAGTCTGAGAAGCAGTCTATCTCAAAAAACACATGGAAGAAAAGGTCAATATTTTTCGATCTGCCATATTGGAAAGAGCTTGATGTGAGGCACTGTATTGATGTGATGCATGTGGAGAAAAACGTGTGTGATAGTTTGGTTGGAACCCTGTTAAACATACCTGGAAAAACGAAGGATGGCCTGAATTCACGTCTGGACTTGGAGTTGTTGGGTATACGTGAGGAGTTGCACCCACAAGTAAAGGGCAAACGAACATACTTGCCGCCAGCATGTCATACCTTGTCTAGAAAAGAGAAGCAAAGTTTGTGTGAATCGTTGCGTAGTGTCAAAGTTCCATCTGGGTACGGTTCCAATATCAACACTTGTGTTTCCTTGAAGGATCTGAAGTTAGTTGGTTTGAAGTCACATGATTGTCATATGCTGATGCAACAATTTCTACCCATTGCCATTCGTGGCATTCTCCCTCAAAATGTCAGACATGTGATAACAAGGGTGTGTTTATTTTTCAATGCCATATGTGCCAAAGTAATCGCCCACGATGAGTTGGGAGCGTTGGAACAGGAAGGGTTTCTTATACTATCCCAGTTAGAAATGTATTTCCCTCCTTCATTCTTTGACATAATGGTACATTTAATCATCCATTTAGTGAGGGAGGTTCGTTTGTGTGGGCCAGTGTTCTTGAGGTGGATGTATCCTGTTGAGCGATACATGAAAATTTTGAAAGGTTATATGAAGAACCAACGCCGTCCCGAAGCATCGATAATAGAAAGGTACATTGCAGAGGAAGCAATTGAGTTCTGCACAGATTATATGTCACAGGCTGAAAGCATTGGTATTCCGAAGACTCGTCATGAAGGGCGATTGGATGGGAAAGGTACCATTGGGAAAAAAATTAAAAGCATGTCACGTGATGAAGTACTCCAAGCACACTTTTATATTTTGAACAACACAGACGCTGTGCTCCCGTATTTAGCTGCACATAAAGACATAGTCAAAAGAAACAACCCTAGAATGGCTGAAAAGTGGGTGTTGAACGAACACAACAAAACGTTCATGCAGTGGTTCAAAATGACCCTTCTTAAAGATACATCTGCTTCTGAGACGTTGCATCGATTGGCACTAGGACCTAACTTTGATGTAATCACTTATTGTGGCTATGACATAAATAATTATTCTTTCTATACAAGGATTCAAGATGACAACAGTACGGTGCAGAACTCTGGAGTTATGGTTGTGGCCGAATCAATGCACTTTTCCACGTCAAAGGACAAAAACCCTGTCATGGCTGAGTTATGTTATTTTGGTGTCATTGAAGATATATGGGAAGTTGATTACGGTCGTTTCACAGTGCCTGTTTTTAAATGTAAATGGGTTGATAGCAAAAGTGGTGTCAAAATAGATGATTTTGGTTTTACGTTAGTGGACTTAAACAAGGTTGGTCATAAGGAGGAGCCGTTCATTATGGCAGCTCAAGTAAAACAAGTTTTCTACGTTGTTGATCCATCCGATAAACGGTGGTCAGTTGTTCTTCAAGGTAGACACAACATTGAGGATCCATGTCTTGATGTCCTAGACATACCTTGTCTAACAACACGTACACCAACAGATGTTGTGGATGATCTCATAGACGATATAGTTGCGACTCGAAATGACCACCAGGAGGGTCTATGGGAAACATAGGGTATGGTTATATATTATGCATCATGTTTATATATCATTCGTCATGTTTATATATCATTCGTCATGTTTATATATCATGCGTCATGTTTATATATCATTCGTCATGTTTATATATCATTCGTCTTGTTTTTTTTTGAACAGATACCTATGGCTGATCAGGATTCACATGTGAGATCTGACTCCCAGAGCACAGATTCCTCATCTAGGAGGAGAGGTGTTACTCGGATGACCAGTGTTGCACTTAGGCGCCGTCATGGTCAGAGGACCCATGTTGACATTGATATTTGCACTGGGAGGACTTCAGGACCCAACGCCGCCAAGTTTCAGAGTTACTTAGGTGTCTTGGCACGGACGAAGGTGTCCATCATTATCCCTGATTGGGATAGTGTTGAGGAGGTCGTGAAGAATGCAATTTGGGCTGATGTTGTTGTAAGTATAATTATCTGTACATTTATTTACTCGTATTGTACTTTTTTATGCCTAATAATCTCATCCTTGATTATTTTGCACTTGTAGGATGCTTGGGATATTCCTGCAGTTGATACACTACGCAGGAAGATCATGTCTGAGATCGCTGACCGATGGAGGACATTCAAGAGCAACCTGACCTCCACGTATATTTTAATTTTAAAATATCAATGTTTAAACTCAACATTTTTTAAGTTATCAATTAGTTAATTCAAATATTGTGTAATTATAGGTATGTCTACGGGAAGAAGCAGGGTGAGTTTCCTGGAGATAGATACACATCCATAGATCGGCAGACTTGGGATGCGTTTGTGGCATCCAGGCACACGGACGAGTTTATGGTATGTATGTTTTACTGATTATGTTTTTCTAGTTATCGGAGAATGTATAACCCATAAATGGCTTTGAATTGTTTTTGATGCAGGCAAGACGCATGAAAGCACAGGAAATTAAGGGGAAAAATGACTGCCCTCACACGTTGTCACGTGGGGGTTACCGATTATTGGAGGATCGGATAGTGCAGGAGAAAGCTATGCAGCGTCAAGGTAGCCACCCTGACGCCACTATTGTGGATCCCCCCTCTCCACCCACACGACATGAAAAATGGAAGCGTGCCAGGACGAAGAAGAGTGGTCAGTACACTTCATCACATGTTGAGGAGGTTGTCTCAAGGATTGTAAGTATAAAGCTTATCACTACTTTTTATGAAACGTTAAATGTCCATCAAACCCTAACACTGATCACTGATTTTTGGTTGCAGGATTCCTTGGTTGAGCAGTCGACCCAAGGGTCATTTGTCCCACATGGTAGGGATGATATATTAACCGCCGCCATCGGTCGACCAGAGCACCCTGGACGTGTACGTGCAGCTGGTCGAGGTCATGGTACGTTTACATTAATAGTCTTAGATTCTGTATGATAACATTTTTATTTCTAATTATTCTTTCTCTGCAGGCCTCCGAAGCTATTTCGGCCATCCAGCCACCCCTTCGCAGTCCATATCTGATTTGGAGAAGACCTTTGAGGAGAAGGTTGCTGCAGTGAAGGCAGAGGCAAAGGAGGAAATGCAGAGGCTGCTTCAGGAGGAGATGGCACGGTTTCGGAGTGAGATGATGGCGTCATTCAGTCAACAATGTCAACCTACGCCACCAGTGGTGGACCCACAGGTTACATTGTACATTATTTAATTGACTCACCTGTGATTCGTTATCATTATTTCTTGAATAACTGTAAAATGTTGTGTAATTATGCAGACTAGGCGGGTCAGTACGAAGGGGTCATGTGCTGCACCTGACGGTGACGATGACGACGTAAATCTTGGAGACTGCCGTCAGTGTGACCTATTTGTGGATGGAGTGGAAGAGCCAGTTGCCATTGGTTCAGTGTATAACCAAGGCCTTTTGGTTCACCATCAGAAATTGCCCGATGGTGTGTCAAGGATTTCGGTTGTACAGGTCCTTCAGGCAGATGCAGTTGTTCCCATTCCAACATCTGAGGTACAAATGGTCGGCCAGGCTGTAGGACACTTCCTTATGTGGCCGACCAGACTTGTGTCAGATTCCGGTCCCCAGGTATGCTCTTTACCCAAGCATCAACTATATATTAAGTTATGGTTTCAATAATCATAAGTTGCTTCTAATTTTTTAACTATTTTAACAGGGTGTTGCCCCATCAAAGAAGCCAGAGCCCCCCCTTGATCCGATAGAACGACTATGGGACATATCGGCTGGGCTTCGCAATTGCACTATCCCGGTCCCATGGGAGGAATCCGTTTTTGGTTTCCCTAGTGCTATCCCAGTGTACATTGCACGACCTGACTTGTGTGAGGTCCTAGTGGGGAACATGATGTTGAACATTTCAGTGATTCAGTGTTGGGAGCTGTAAGTATAATGTATTTTATTCAATGATAGTGTCAATTAAATTTATATTTTTACAACACTAAACGTCTACAAATTTGATTAGGTTTTTACATAGACTTTGCATAGAGAGAGGTGTCGATAACACTTATGGTTTCCTGGAGCCCTCTCTAATACAACTTCGTGGGAACAGCAAGGAGGAGATTCAGGCATACATCCAGAATTGGATGCATGCCTCGAACAAGACTGTGTACCTTGCACCACTTCATAGAGAGTAAGAGTCTAATAAATATTTAGTTATTTATGTCAATTTAATAATGGATTATGTTGTTAATATTCAATGGTACATTGCAGCCTTCACTGGCAACTGTTGGTCATTTGCCCGAAGGACGGCATTGCTGCATGCTTCTGTTCGTTGTATGGGAGTCCTGGTGCGGACTACATGAAAATACTCGACGGGTAAGTTGATTTTTAAAAAATAAAACAACTTAACATAATTGATTAAGTCATTCCATTAACTAAACTGATGTTTTATTCTCTTACAGGGCTTTAATTGGGTACCATCTACTACGCGGCAAAGTGAGCAAGAAAAGACTAGAGTGGGTCTTCCCAAAAGTAAGCACTTCAATAATTAATAAGAATTACTTTTAAAGTTACCTCAATTAGTAACAAAAACAATAACTAATTATGAAATCAATGTATGGTACCTTGAAGTCTTATCGGCAGGATGGCAGCTTTGAGTGTGGGTATTTTGTGATGAAGACGATGCTCACCATTGTCCAATCTGGTATAGTAGACGGATGGACAACTGTAAGTTTTTGCTGCCTACTTTAATTTATTTGGTTTTGACATATTACTATTACAATTTGTTGCTCACTTATTAATGACATTGTTGTCTTCTTTACAGCACTTTCGAGACTCTTCCTCAATGTTTCCTGAAGGATACATTGACGAAATCAGAAACCAATGGGCCACCAGCCTTCTTCAACTCAAGGAAGGAGCCCAATAGACTTCTGTCATTTATTATATTGTTACTGTGTAGTTATATATCTATTAGTGTAGCTTAATTACTTATTGTGCATTTTATATACCATATTTGATGTTTAGACAATTTGATTGAATTTTTTAAAACGTTCATTATTATTTATCATTGGACTGTCTGGGACTGTTTACAGGTTTCTGGGAAAGAATAAAAATCAAATAAAATTTTTTTAAAAAAAAATTAAACTTTTAAGCACGGTTATGGTGTTAACCGTGCTTAAAAGTCACACTTTTAAGCACGGTTATGCTTTAACCGTCCTTAAAAGTCCAGCAGAAACAAGCACGGTTCAAAAGGAACCGTGCTTAAAAGTTCACATACGAGCACGGTTCAAGAGGAACCGTGCTTAAAAGTGCACATCTACGAAGACGGTTCAGATGGAACCGTGCTTAAAAGTGCCCCCTACGAGCACGGTTAATATCAACCGTGCTTAAAAGCCCACCTACGAGCACGGTTGGGGAACCGTCCTTAAAAGCCCTTATTTACAAGCACGGTGGGAACAAGCACGGTTCGGGAACCGTGCTTAAAACCCCTCCAGAACCGTGCTTAAAACCCTTTTTTCCACCAGTGTTAGTTCTTAATTTATCATTATTTTTGTATTAAAAAGTGTGAGAAAATGAATAAAGTTTGTTTAAATAAAACTAAATTTAGGTTTTATGTTAAAATAAATGGAAGTTATCAAATTTGACTTGACATGACCCATTTTTTCATGTTTTGCAGTGAAAAGCTAAGGATAAAAGTGAAAAATTTATGCAAGACAGAAGGCTGACGCGTAGCATCAACCTCACGCTCAACGTTAGAAGTTTTGGTGCTGGCGCTATACGTCAAGCCCACGCACAACGTTAGATGCTACGTGTATCTCATTGACAGGTGGATTTGCACTCTGAAAGGGGCCAATTAATTATCAATAATGGCCAATCCACTTCAGACATAAGTCCAAAACACAGTGGGAAACATGATTGAGGCTTGTCTACAGATTATTGGGACAAAATGGGGATTAGTGGCTGAAAATAAAGAAAATTAATGGAGGCTGACGCGTAGCGCCAAGCCTATGCGTAGCGTCAGGACCTCGACTCAGCCCTATAAATAGGTCATTTGACAAGGGTTTTGGCATCCAATTTCTTCATTCTAATACATTTTTCTTCCATTCCAGAACCCTTGATTCTGAGTTATACTGCAGAATAGCTTCCCTATACTTAAGAGTGTTGTTTCCTTTCGTGTTGTCAAGTGTGATCAAGTGTTCGTCATGTCTCTACCCGTAAGTTGTGTTTTTACTTTTACCATGTGTAACTAATCTGCTTATGTTGGAATTGGTGAATCAATCTATGAATATGATGTTGTGATTATGAATTACGTATGTTTATGATTCAAGTCTCATGTTAGTATTTCAACCCTTTATTAGTATGAACTTCAAACGGGAGAATGATTTTCATACGTGTTAAAAATACTTTAACAGAAGTAAAAGTTAAAATACCCTTAATATACCAATTACTAGGGATAGAGTTAGTAATTATTATTGTGTCAAGGCTAACACTTAAAGCAAGTTTTTACTGAGAAATCATCTGAGGGATCAGATTTTACGATAATTATTTAGAATTTATTCACTGAGGGATCGGGTTTAATGATTTTAAGCTGTAATAACATGAACTTGATGATTAAATATGCATGTTTATAATTGTTATGTTATATTCTAGTGCGGGGATCCTAATTCCAACATAGTTTGTTAATCTGTGTTAAATCTCAAGTATTAGAATCATTCTAAAGTATTATTTTATAATTATTTTTACATAATTTTATAGTTTACACTACTTTTGTCCAAATGTATAAATCAATCTCTACATTTGTGAATATTGTACAATTTGTATATGAATCATTCTTTTGTTAATAAGTTTTGAAGTTTTTACCATAGTAAATAAAAATTACTATCACACACTGAAATCATTCAATCTTTGAGGGAACGATATCTATTACGAAAACTGCAATGATAAATTGGTGCGCTTGCCAACAGACTCAACATATAGAAAATAGGGCAACTCTAGGAGATGTATCATGAGGCTTGCGGGTTATTAAAATTTGGGCTGAAGCACCACTGAAGTGGTATATCCTGGAATTAATTAGGGAACTTATTGGAGGAAGACCCTTTTCTTTTGGGTTCATTTGGAGTAATGTGAGGCTCATTCGGCCTTTGAATTGCCAACCCATTAGGAGTACCTTGATGACACTTGCTTCATTGCCCGCTCTCATGAAGATCAATATACACTCAGAGTTCCCCATGATAAACAGTGGATCTATGACCCTTAGGGACCCATGGAATTTTTCATTACATGTTCTGCTTGAAGCCTCTTAAGGTTAGAGTTCTCTTCAATCCTTTCGAGGTTAGTGTCATGAATTTTTTAAAGGTGGCTCATAGTTAGCTGACACCTAGTGCTTGTGCGTATATAAGGTTGTTTGAGATCGTCACCCAGTATTATAGTTGAACTGGTCTGGACCGGGGTCTAGGATCCGGTATGGGACCAGCCATAAAAGTATATATATTTTAGTGTTTGTACACCGGTACAGTGGGTATCTGGTATTGTAATCCGGCATCTCAGTGGGAGAAACCGGTCTCGTTGTCCTGGAGATCCTTCACACCAACGTTTCGCGTTGGAATGGGCGAAAGGTGGTGTCACCTGCGAAGATTCTCTGACGCTCAAGTTAGAAGAGTGTGAGTGAACTCAATCCAGGATTAAGCGATACAACAGTAAGATATGAGATAGAACAACGTCACCTTGCATGTATATTGGAATCTGCTATTTATAGTTGGTCATGGAAAACAAATCGTCGGATGCAGGTGGGCCCATAGGTTATGATAACGTATATAGAGTGTCAATCAGGGTAACTCAATATTCAGAGTGTGGCAGGGGGTAGGCCAATCTTCAGTGTATGATTCTGACACAGGGATGGAGGATAATCTTCTTTTCCATACGCCACGCCTGCAATCGTACCTACTCCTTTCGGCGAGTGACAGTGACACATTCCGCTGTGCAGAGTATCCAAGTTGATAAGTTATAACCCCCCTTATCTTGTTGTGACACTGTAGTAAACGGTTATATGGGGAATGAGGACGGACAAAGTATTCGGATAGGTGAGAGCGGAATGCAATAACCGGTATGAGAACACTGCCCTGTGATACCGGCCATCCCTCTAAACTGTCATGCTGACGTCACCAATTATGGGCCGGTATCCAGACTGGATCAATAGTTTTGTGGCTATCATGGCCCTCTTCAACATTTTTCAAGTATTTGGAAATCCAAAGTTAAAACGGCCTATGGATGGTGGCCTTACAGGCTCATCGCTCCTAGCCGATCTTCAAAGGCTATACAAAGTCAACTAAAACCTTTTCTCAGAATAATAAAAATTATTACGTGTTGATGCATACTAATAAAGGGCAAAAGTGCCTTTGGGTGAATGAGGTCAACGAGCATTCATTCAGGACCTTACGTATTCATGAGCATTGACTTTTAGATGTCAATGATTACAATGTTAGTGATCATTATTTGGGAGAAGAGTCAAGAGTTGTCAGGGCTAGCTTATTAGAGGAAGCGGGAAAATGGGAAGATAGAGATATCTTCTTCTGCCGGAAAATCATAGATTCAGATATCAATAATCTAAATGCCTACCTCGGTATATAATCTTGGCTATTTTCTTTCATCATTTTGATTGACGTGTATTCTTATCTCATTTCTTTTTCTTCGGGTATTTTCAGAAAAGAAGATACCGATAACATTGAAGGCAATGATGGAGAAGTGGAGGCAAAGAAAGAACTATGTCTACAACATCCGTAACCAAAATAATGTTGAGCTAGACACCTCTAAGAAAGCAGCCATTATAAGTATCCCAATGATGCATGCTACTGCATGGCAATAACCCAAGGCCACAAAAGACAAACAGAAGAGGAAGGTTGTTGATGGTGGTGGTAAGTAAGCCTTCATTAAGGGGTAAACAACAACCTGTCACTGCAACCCTCTAACGATGTTGAGGTGTTTGGCTAACCTACTCCGCCTACTCGGGGGTCAACATACCCATAAAGAGAGCTTACGCTACAAAGAGTTAGTTAAGGTAAATACTTTGTTGTAATGAAGTTTCAAACTTCAAATCTTACCTAAATTATCTAAGTTTGCCATTATTAGGATGACCTCAGTGATTTGATATATTTATTCTTTAGAAATATAGATGATCTAAGTTTGATACTTGTACATACAACAGATGACATATACTGATACTAAAGATACCACTGTAACACCCATATTTTTATTTTAAGTTATTTCAAAAAATTTTATATTAAAATCTGAATGGAATTTGACCATAGACCTTTAGAAGTTTTTGATTAGTATATTTTTCAGAATTTATTTTAAAAAAATTATTATTTAAAAAAATGAAAAATCACTATTTGCACCCCTTGAATTACTATTTACACCACCCCCTATATTGCTATTTACACCTCCAAAATTGCTATTCGCACCCGCTCATAATTCTTCATATTCCTTCACGCGAAATTCACTATACGTTTCTGAAATTTTCAAACTTTGCACAGTAACCTATATGAAAATTTCAAATTTTACACAATACTTTTATAATAAAATATTCAAATGCACAGTAAGTTTTTTTCCTATAAATACCGAGCAAAGGAACGAAGGAAATCACAGTTTTCTTAGAATGAGGTTCTGCTAAAATTCTAAGGTAAGAATACCTTTCTTTTATATTTTTTAGGGTTATTTTTATATCGTTTTTAGAAATCTATTATTATACTGGAAATAATATTATTTTAAGTTACTATTCTAAATAGTAAAATACTATTTCAATAGTAAATTACTATTTACTGTTACTATTTACCTTTACTATTCACGTTTTATTATTTATCATTACTATTCACGTTTTACTATTTACTGTTACTATTCTTGATTTACTATTTACCGTTACCATTCATGATTTACTATTCACTATTCAAAATTTACCATTTCAGTTTTAAATAGTAATCTTAATTTTCACCTTATGCCTTTACTGAAATAGATTGGTATTAATATTTCTAAAAGTCGGAGGCGCAAAGTAAACTCTTTTGGTAACAATCCAAGGTAAGGGGGGGTGAGTTAAGAATATAATATGAAAAGACATAAGAATAATGGGAGGAGTCCCCTACTCCTTTTAAATTTGATAATAATATTATTTTAAAATATTAACATTTTAACTTAAAATTTTTAATAAATTTTAAATTAAATGTCTGATGTAACTAATATACCTATGCAAGGACCTGGACTTTCATAACTTATACGATCTGCACTGAACCTATGCAAGGACTTGGACAAATTTGACCTATATGGACTGAATTATACCTATGCAATGATTGGATTATATGGACTTACATAGACCTATACAAGGAATGGACTATAAGGACTCAAAATCAATTTTAATAATTTAAATAACCATTAAAATTTGAATTATATTTAATTGATTTGTTTATAATTATTATTGATGATATTTAATTGTGATCGATATTATTTGATTGTGATTGACATTATTTGATTGTGATTGATAATATTTGATTATGATTGATGACCTTGTGACATGAAGTTGAGCATATAGCGAGCATGACGAAAAGCTAAAACTCAGTAAGAATTTTCTTACCTTACTCTTTAAATTTTTATTACTTTAAATCTTTTCTTCTTAGAAATTATTTTTATTAACTTTACTTTTAATATTTAGAATTAGTATTTATTTTAGAATGAAGACATTTTATGAAAATTAATTTATAGCAAATTGAGATAATTAAATCTTAAATTAAAGAAAAATTTTATAATTTTAAGTATTTTTGGTTAATGATTTAAAGATTATTCTCTTTTAAGAAAATAAAATTTTAAAAAAAATTATTTTATTTTTCCAACTTAATAACTAAATATATTTAGAAATAATTAAGAATTCGATCTTGTTAAGATTCAATTTGAGAAAGATTATGTAAAGTTTTATATGAGAAAGTTTTAAGATATTTAAGGCTTAGAAACTCAATTTCAGTGAGACTCGAAAACTGTACCAAATTTATTTCTGTGGGACAGAAATTCAGAGAATTGAGAAAATGTACAGTTTTAACCAACTAAAAACGCGAGTAGTTCATGCATCATAAAGCATTAAAGTGAAACAAAATGATATTTTCAGGGGACGGATTATAAAAACCGAGGATACATTAGAGGAGGCTTAATTACGAGCCTTGGAATGAGAGGGTGTGAAAGGGTGCTTCAGGGGACCTGGGGTAGCTCCCTAGTGTCGGGTACTTTCACAATAAAAACTTTCTCAATCTGACTAGTCTTTAAGTGTTTCTATGCCAGCTGAGTTGTTCATATTATTATTATCCGGACTTATGAAACAGTGTAAACTCCTGTTGACCTAGTGCAAATTAAAATTTAAGGGCCTACATATATAGGTAAGTTATGATGAAGATATTGCATAATATTCATGTATTCATAATTGATTGTGTGTGTGATTGTGATTGTGATTGATATAAATATATATTAGTTTGTGAAAACCCTTTATTGCTTATGCCCCATTTGGAAATATTATATTCTATTTGTCACTCCTTTCTCCATATTTTTGTTTCATATATTCTAAATTGATGGTTCAGAGGGAAGGATCGAAGAATCTCGGCAGTAAATATAGCACGTTCTAGAAAGGGAGCTCGGTACGAATACCGTGGTCCAATGAATAAATAATGTTAATAAGTAGCTGCTTCTGGGCCATGGAGTTTCCTCTCTTTCTTATAATGTTTAATGTTTATTTTCTTCGGATGAATGTACAATTACTTTATAAAGTTTTAATAATATTTATGAGGTATTTCAGAAATAATGTATGTAATTTATTCCGATAGTTTCTTTTTAACAATCATATCTTTAAAAAAAATTACGAATTTTTCTATAATTTATTAAGGTGTAACAGAGGGTGTTACAACCACAACAGGTGTTAACATATGCCTTATAATAGCAATCCCACGAATAATCCAATCACTGATATTAGTTAGAGATAAAGAGATTCACTATAGGGCATACTGACCCATACGTTCAAGAGTATCAAGAATATGTGTCTATGGCAACTTTCTCTGTATATTGCGGAAAAGTACTTACACGAGCCATGTGGACATAACCACCACCCATGTCTATAATATCATTCACTTACTATAGTATGAGATACATTTACCAAATCATCATTTGAGGTCTGATATTAATTATCCAGTGTTAACGTAAACGTTAGAGTGTCTTTACATGTGACACATTATTTTGCCCTACAACATGAAATATTAGTGGTTGTTAGACAGAATCGCATTAAGACTTTGAGATCCCCACTGGACTTTAGGGCATAATAACAGATTCCCACTAAACTAATGCAAAAGATAAAAACTTACATACCTAATACCTATATCAAAAATTTGTCCCCTCATTACAAACAGATCAATAGACATGTTTAGAATTTTTTTTCGGCATAATAAATTTCAAAAGTTAGTTGGCTAGTCTTGGAAGTTTGGCAAAAGTTTTATAGCCTATTTGTTTAAATTTTTTTTCTAATAGAATAAAGTTTGCTAAATAGAGGTTTTAACCTCCATTAACTTAATTGGATTTAAACATTTTTGAATGACATAAAAAATAAATATTAACCATTAGATTTTTTTATTTTTATAATTTTATTTCTTCAATTGGTTACTAAACAGGCCTTTAAGAAGTTTGAAAAATATTGTTAGGAAGCAATATGTTAATACTTGTCTTCCTTCTATTTAAATAAATATTATAATCAAGTTGAGCTACTACAATCGTTCATAGAATTATAACTATGGTAGCTAGGTGCTCTCAGACCCTCGGTCGCAAGTTCCTTATGGTCGTTAGACCCTTAAACCTTTTTAGTTTTTCATTTTGTTTTAGGAAATTTTTGTACACACCTCAATAATAGGTAAAAGAAGGATTCAGATCCATCTAGTACAGTTCAAGGCCGTAAATTTGGCGTAACTAAGTTTTTAAAATACTTATTTATACAATCGATTTCAAAAATAATTTTTTAAATCGATTATTATACCTACCTTAATATCCTGGTTATCAAATTTAATTAATTGCGTGAGGGAGACTTACTAAATTAATTATTTCAAAATACCGTGAATTAAATTATATTATTTGACGAGATTTTAAGCTGATGACAGGATTAATTAATTAATTAATGGTGAATAATTAAGAGAGTAATTTCAAATTAAATTAAAGTGGTAAATTATCAATTACCGAAGGGTAAAAGCAAAACTTAATTAATTATAAGAAATGAAAAAAATAAAAGAATTAAGAAATTGAAGGAAAATGAAATAAAAATAAAAAGAAGCAAAATGACCATTATACTCTTAGTAATTATAAACATTTTATCACTTTCTCCATTCTCTTCCTCGCGTGATTGAGGGACAAGGTTGTAAGGGAGAAGAACACCATGCCCGTGTGATGTATGGCTGAATCGAAGATCTTTTCCGTGCTGAAAGTCAAAATTAATCGCATGTTTGAAATCGTAGAGCCGAGGTGAGTCCATTGGGTAACACATTTCATGTTTCGTCCCCTTTTTCTCTCACTACCCGAATTGGGGTTTCATGGGGGTGGTTTCTCTTCTTCATTTTCTTGGCCTTTGGAAGCTTGAAAAGGATTTTATATGTTATGGGTGTTCCTATTTAATAACTAATAAGTGAATTTAATTTTGAGTTTCCCCTTTTTCTTCTAAGGATTGTTCATGGTGGGGGTTTCTAGTTTTCATTTTTACGACACTTCAGAGTTTGAAAATGGTGGTAGATGTAGTAGATATTCAATATTAACCGATGGAATCTTGTTTCAACGTCGTCAGGTTTCAAATAGACCTCAGAACGACATGAGGCAGAGATGAGAACTTCAAATTAGAAGTTGTAACACCCCCTTATATACACGAGATAAAAAAAACTTTTTAGAAAGATATACATATTTATCACTCTTTATCTCGTGTATACAAGGACGTATATACATCTGATTTCCTTTGAATATTGAAAGTAAAAAAAAAATTGTCTTTCAATATTTGTCCATAATGACAAAATAATTTATAGAAATCATAAGTGATAAATCATTACAATATTATATCCGAATGAAAGAGTTTATCAAAGTTTAACCTTTACCTTGTTACAATTATCTACTTGATATTGTAATAAGGCAAAATAAAATTAAACTATACCTCTACTACAAATGTGAACAAACATTTCCTAGTCCTTGAACCATCGAGTTTTTGAATCCTACTCTTGTCATATCTCTTCATCTAATCGATTGAGGATGAGACCACTTTATCCTCTTGTAATTACATATCTTTCCATCTTGGACTGCTAGCTATATATCATATAACATATATTTTGGACACAAAAATTCAAACAAGAAGGAGTGAGAAACAAAATATAATATATTACAGATAAGACATAAGCATAAGGGTTTTCACAAACTAATATAGTAATATCAGTCATATTCTCATATACAATCAATTATGAATATAGGGTTTCCACATACATAACACTTATATTTTCCTTCATAACCATCCATATAGAATGTCACAATCACATGAATGTTATGTAATGCTTATGCTACTATCTCATTCAGTTTATGCATGTGGGCCCTTAAAGTTTTAGTTTGCACTGGGCCAACCAGGAGTTTACACTGTTTCATAAATTTTGGATAATAATAACATAAATGCCTTCATGGCATATGAACAGCTCAACTGGCGTGGAAACACTTAGAGACTAGTCAGACTGAGAAAGTTTTTATTGTGAAAGTACCCGACACCAGGGAGCGACCCCAGGTCACCTGAAGCACCCTTTCACACTCTCTCATCCCAAGGCTCGCAATTAAGCCTCCTCTAATGTATCCTCGGTTTCTATAATCCGTCCCCAGGCAATATCACATCTCATTTCTCTTTAATGATTCATGATGCATGAACTACTCGTATATTTAGTTGGTTAAGGCTTTTAGAAACTCAATTATTAAATACCATAAAGGTTCACAAAATCATCACAATAAACTGTACATTTCCATAAGTTCTTCTTTGAACTTCTGTTATACTGAAATAATTTAGTACAGTCTTCAAATTCAGATCTTACCAAAATTGAGTTTCCAAGCCTTAAATATCTCAAAGCTTTATCTTAAAAATCTTTATATATTTACATAATCTTTCTCAATTTGAATCTTAACTAGATTGAGTTTTTGAAATCTCCACAAAATATTCTTTAGTTATTTCGTTGGGGAAAACCAAAATAATTTACTTTAAACTTCTAATTTCTAAAGAAAATAATTTAAAATCATTAACTAAGAATACTTAAAACTATAAAAATTTTCTTTAATTCAAGAATTAATTATCTCAACCTCTGATTTTCATAAAATAGCTTTTTTCTAATACTAGATTTTATTATAGAGATTAAAAATAAAGTTAGTAAAAATTATTTATAAGAAGAAATAAAAGACTAAAATAATTACAAAATACTTTCTCTTGGAATAAAAATTTAAAGAGTAAGGTAAGAAAATTCTTACTGAGTTTTAACTTTCCGTCATGCTTGCTATATGCTCAAACTTCATATCACAAGATCATCAATCATTCATCAACCACAATCAAGTATAGTAATCTCATCAATCACAATCAAATATCATTAATCACAGTCTAATATTATAAATCACAATATCATTAATCGAAATCAAATATAATTAATTATAATCAAGTCAAATCAACTAAATATCGCTTATAAATATAATTCAAATTTTTAATGGTTATTTAAATTAGTAGATTTGATTTTGAGTCCTTATAGTCCATTCCTCGCATAGGTCTATATAAGTCCATATATCCAGTCTTCGCATAGGTATAGTTCAGTCTAGACAGGTCATAATAGTCCAAGTCCTTGCATAGGTTTAGTTCGATCCATATAGGATATAAAAATTCAAGTCCTTGCATAGGTTTAGTTCAGTCCGTATAAGTTATAATAATTCAGATCTATGTATAGATATTTCAGAATAAGTTACACAATATATTAAATTTATTATAAATTTTAAGTTGAGAAGTTATTACTTTAAAATAATAATATTATTAAATTTAAAAGGAGTAGGGGACTCCTCCCTTTATTCTTATGTCTTTCATATTATATTCTTATCTCACTCCCCCTTACCTCTTGTATACCGATTCGTTATTGAAAATTCATGCGCGCCTCGTCTCCGAGTTCTAAAACATACCAATTTCATTTTAATATAATTACAAGATAAAAATTAAGATTACAACTTAAAATAAAAAATGGTAAATTTTAAATAGTGAATAGTGAATAGTGAATAGTAAATCATGAATAGTAACAGTAAATAGTAAAATGTGAATAGTAACAGTAAATAATAAAACGTGAATAGTAACAGTAAATAGTAAAACGTGAATAGTAACAGTAAATAGTAAATCGTGAATAGTAATGGTAAATAGTAACAGTAAATAGTAATTTACTATTTGAATAGTAATTTACTATTGAAATAGTAATTTACTATTGAAATAGTGTTTACTATGCAGAATAGTAACTTAAAATAATATTATTGCCAGTATAATAACAGATTTCTAAAAATGATATAAAAATAACCCAAAAAATATAAAAGAAAAGTATTCTTACCTTAGGATTTTGGCAGAACCTTCTCTCCAAAAAACTTTTCTTCTCTCTTTCACTTCCACCACTATCTCACTAGCACTACTATATTAAGAAAACTTAATCTGAAATTGTGAATTCTAAAGAAGAAATCCTTCGGTATTTATAGGAAAAAAATTTACTATGCATTCCATTATTTTAATATAAAAGTACTATGCATTTTTGAATTTTTTATTCCAGGTTACTGTGCATCTTTTGAAAATTTCATACATGCACAGTGATTTGCATAGTAATTGTCGGCAAAATTATTAAGTCAAATAGTAACCCTTCACTCGGTATATTTAAATATTCAAAATGAGTCCTTTTTGAAATTTAGCGATATTATATCAGTCCTCACTAATTTTATAATAAGTAATATAAAGCTGAAATTTTAAAAATCTAAAATTTTCTGTTAATAAAAATTTATTGATACGTTTCTAATTTTTTAACGATTAGAAAAAATCAAGATTTTTCTCAAACAGATAATTTTTAGATAAGTCTACTTGAAATGGATTTTAGAAAATTTTCTTATAATTTAACTTTACATTCTTGTAAATATTTTTAATTTTAAGCAACTTTATATGAATTTAAAATTATTTAAAATATATTATTTTATTAAAATAATTCAAAATTTTCAAAAAAATTTCAGAAAATCATAAATATTATGTAGATCAAAAAGTTCAAAAGAACCATAGTCTAATTCCTTCAAAATTTTATTTTAAAATTCTAATAAGAGTTAAATCTTAAATATGTAAAAAAATAAAAATATAACAACATAAAATAAAAATGGTGAATAATAAGGATATTAAAAATTCTTAATATAATTTTCTTAATTAGTGAATATTAATTAAGTCACTTTAAAATTCTCATTCAGAAATATTTTCATTTTTTTATTATTATTATTTTAAAAAAATAAATAATAAAAATATAAATACCAAAATTTCAATAAAATAAAATAATAAACTAACTTATAGTAAGTATTTTTTAAGAAATATATATTAATATCTATTTCCTATTTGTGATGAAAATAGGATGTTACAGAAGTCGTAATACGTCAGGGTAAGTTTCTAACACGCTTGGAATTTAGTTAAAGATGTTTTGGTGAATTAGATTGTGATTTTGGAAGCCGACATTTAACCTCACTTTATGGTTTTCTTAATTTTAGCAATCCCAAGGAGTCAGTAAAGTCGGTGGTTGATTTGAAGCTTTGAGAGCGCGGAATTGAGGTAAGAGGGTGTACTGGGTTAAGATTAATGTGAAAATTGGTTGTGCGGTTGACGCATAGGAAAAGGGTAAATCAAAGCCTTTATTGGTTGCCTTAATTGATTTTAATGATTTATTATGATTAATTAAAGAATGATGACAAATTAAATTAGTCATGAGAAGATTAAGTATTAATGTGAATAACTGCGAGTTATGAATTACGTGAAACATGAGTCATTAGAGATATTATGAATTAAGAATATGAAGTGAATTAATAAGTTGACACGTGATTAGTTGTAATAGTTGTTGAGAAATTAAGAAACAAAATTATAGTATGTGGCAGATAATTCAAATTAGGGAGGTAATATGATGTGACATAAAAGTGTAAATATATGGAAAGTAAATTATAATATAATTGAGGAACAAATAAGTTGTTATATACTTGTGTAAATATACACATGTATAAGTGTGATTGATATAAAGAGAACATAAAATATGATAAGTTGTGGTTGTGAATATATAATTTATATCAGTGTAAGAATGAACTTGTGTGAATTGATATGGAGTTATAAATAGTGGCGAATAAGTTTGATAAGGAATTGGTGTAGATGAAATTTGTTGTATAATTATGTGTAATAATGAGCTGAAATGAGAAGATTGGCGATTTTAAAAGTCCATGACTTATTAGAATTGTTAGGCGATGTGTATCCGGTGAATTGGTGTAGAGAAGTATAATGATGTTGATAGTTGTGATGTTGATATGACCTGATGAAATGAAAATGAGAATTGTTGATGTGCTTAATTCGTGGAAATGTTACTTTGGTAATGTGTGATAAGTTGTCGTGAGGTGATGAGATAAAAATGATTAACTGTGGATGATTATGATATTGATGTTATATGATAAGTCAAACTGATGAGTTGTTGATGATTGAAAATGTATTATGTGGGTCGGGTCTGTGTGACCTCCTTTTATTTGAAATCGAAATTTTAATGGCTATTTGATGCTATGAGATTGTATGTAACTGCCCTTATGTTTGAGACGTGGGACAGGTCTGAGTGGTCACCCTTATGGTCAGTTCTGGTTCTAATCAACTTTAAATTCAAAGTAAATGGTATGATTTAACTAAGTTGATATTAAATCTCTATCATCTAACCCTTCTAATAACATTTCAGGGCTTTAGCAGTCTTTCCTTCCTTGATTTTGGAGGTTCTTTATGAAATTAGGTCTTTTGAACTAGGTCCGCAATTCTTTAGATCTAGATGTTAGATCTTCATATTTGATATGTTATTTTGAAATTCTCTTATTTACTTCTTTATTGACATATTAAAGAAGTTCTATAACGATTTAAGAACTTTTTATGTGGTGTCTTGTTTCAAAGCAACTAGGTTTTCTTTCACATTGAAGACTTTTTTGTTTTGATCTTGTGTTGACTTTTGATTCTGGTTGGGATATTCTTCTTTAAGAAGTACTTTGAGTTTATCTTCTTAGAAGAAGCATTCAAAATTCATTTAGGTTTACTTTCTTTGATGTTTCATTGTTAGTTTTCTTCACACTTAAATGAAATTGTTAGATCACTATTAGAGATCTTTAAATTATTTTTAGAAGTATAGTATCACCAAAACTTTCAATATTGAGGTTCTAGAGTCTTAGACTCAACAATCTCCTATTTTTGATGATGATAAACTCCTTAGAATTAATTATAACTTTCTAATTCTAGATAAAATATGATCCGGTCTTGAAACCGGCCTCCTGAACTTAAAGGTAATTTGACTAAAATCTATCTTCTGAAATCGATATGACGTGATGACTAGTATGAGTTGTTCTCTCAATGTCGGCGTCTCACGTAGTGAAATGATTTAATGCTAGAATTCGTTGTCACACAAAAGGTCCCTAAGCTGACCCTGTTGTGAGTTGTTCACTCAATATTGGAGGGTCAGAGTTGACTTATTCCCTAGCATGCTTAACAAGTAGCCTGTAAAGTAACTAACGGGTAGGTAGAGTTGTTGTGAAACATCTTAGTCATAAGTCAACTTTTCTGTAGAAGAGCATAGTAAGTATTGACACCATGTAAGAAAGACTTGGAAAGCAAAAAGGCTATTCCACTCCCTCCAAGTATAAACATTCATGCATTAACGTAACATGGTAAGAATATTCTCTCTAACCTTATGCTTGATCTTTGAAATTTCAAACTTTCAATGACTTGAGCGTCGAAGTATCCTTGTAAGTGACACCTCCTTTCACCCTATAACGTGTAAGGCTAGTGATTTGCTATAAGGAATTACTCCAAGACCTTTATTCTCAATGGAATCGATGATACAATATCGAATCCTCACTGGATCGGTGTAATATTAAAGAGTAAAGGAGAGACTTAAGGACTATCGTGAGACCGAATATTAGACCCGGCCCAACCCAGTTCAAAATAAATAAGCATGTAGTGAACTTTAGAGAAACCAAGTGAACCCCCGTTAAATTGATCTATGCATAAGCATGTTATCTAGATTTGTTTTTAAGCAAATTTAAAGTAATTGAATCTACAAAGAAGAGAAACATTGAATACCTTTAATTCAACATGATACATTAAATGTATTAAGATGAATCAAAAGATGTTTGCTCAACCATTACATTCAATCAAATCCTAAAAACAAAAACAAAAATAAAAACTTAATTCTAAAAACTTAAACTCAAGAAGCTTCTTTTTTGCGTACTAAAAAAACCTTATCTGTACAGCACCAAAAAAATTTCCTTTTTACTAAATGTGAATTGTGATTTTTTTATGTAATAAAATTGGCGCTTTTGGTGTTTCATGAAAATAACTAACACTTCAAATTTATTTGTTAAAATGAGTTGCATTATTATTAGATTTTAAACGGGTAACTTTTACTAGCAGTTAAAAAATGAGTAATTTTTACTATTTTGGCTTAGACGTTGACCTGCTTAAAAGTTTCAACCATTATAGATTTTGACAAAGAAAAATATTAATTTTTTTATCGAAAGAAAGTTATAAAGAATATGATAATTCATATTAATTTTTGATCTAGACATATCAAACCGATCTATATGTTAAAGTAAGGATACTATTTTTTCATATCCTGGTTTCAACCTACTTAAATGCTTGCAACCATATTGACGAGGATGTATTATATGAGAATGACTTCTTTATTTAAGAGTGTGATGAACGAATATGGGTCGTACAACCATACAATGGATGATTGAGATTAGTCATGAAAGTTTTTAAAAAACTCGTGACATTTTAAGCGACCATATAACTTTAAAAAACTTTTAATCTCAATCATTTATTGTATGATTATACGGTCCAACTTTGTCTCTCTCACTCTCACATAAGAGAACTTTTCTCATAAGATACATGTCTTTTACACACCATAAATGCTAAAGTACATTTTTCCACTTTTACTCTCTTTTTTCCACTATATATTGGCTTGTTTGTTTCAATTTTCACATACTTAAGAGATGTTTGAAAGCACATACCTCTTCTCACAATTTTATAGGTACCTCAACAAAAGTAGATCCCTATCCAATATATCTGCACCAGAAAATACTCCCTATGCATCTATGACGCAAACTTGGACAAATCAATTTTTAAAATTGGTTAATTTAGATATTAATAACACTATTATATAGTTTATAAAATATTAAAAAGTTCAAATTTCTCATTCACTTTATTGAACAACATTCAACTTAGTGTTTGTAAAAGATGATAGTAAGAAAATAAACTAAAAATTGTTAAAATAAGTGACTTTGTATAAAATCATGAACCGGATTAAAATATTCAAACATCAAGGATTAAAATCTCTAACCCACGCCATTTGAAATTTCACTTTAAATGATGTTGTGAAATGTAATAAAAGTAAGGACGTTAAAAAATAATAGTGCCGTAATAAAAAAAAAACACACAAAATAATTATTATTACTTAATTTTTTTAGTTTTTTTTTGAAGTTTTCAATTATATATTTGCATGCATATGTTTATGGTATGAATGTGAAGAGAGAGGTTGGAAAAAATTAACCGTGATCAACGTCTACAACAGTTTCATCCATTCGTTTGCATTTGGTTTAACTCCTTCTTCTTCTTCTATTGCTATTGATCGATCATGGGTTAAGAGCCTACGCTACGGACGAGACTACGTTGATTGTTTCTCCTCATCGATCCGTCACCATGCCATTTTCTTCTCTCGACGAAACCCTCTCCCTCTCCATCCTCAAATTGGATTCCTCTTCTTTCTGTAATCATTCTTTCTTCAATTAATTAGTTTTCTGTGATATTGAATTTGAATTGATGCGAGATCTTATTTCCAGGTATCGAAGTTGCAAAGGCTGCTTCTGTTGGGAATCTCAAGAGGGCGGTCGAGGCTGTTTTCAGTCACATGCCTCAGAAGGGACCCGGGAAAATATCATGGTCAGTTTCTCTGTGTGTTTCTTTCTTATTCAATTCATTTTGAAAACCTTCTTTGTTTCTACCATTCTACAATAGAATCAATTAAGAGGAATTCTTTTACGATGATAAATTGATAATGTGTTTATGTAGGCCACATGTTTGGGGCCAATTTTGCTTATGCTATCAGGGACACAAATTACTCCCTGAAACCGATTATCTTGCAGATTTTGGCATCAAAGATGGTGACCAGGTTTGTGTCGCATGTTCATCAAACGTTTTGTCACATTATTAACTCTTATGGAATTTGTTTAATTAAATGGTTAATTTATTATAATCAGTGATTAGTGGTATTAAAGAAAAAGGTTGATTATAATTATATGATGATTATTGCGACTTTGATTGATGCGGCTATATATAAAGTTACAAACTACCTGGGATTTTTTGTCAACTTGTTGCTCAGTTTCATTCTTACGAATATGATGTTTTGGTAGTTAGAAGTCCGTTGGTCTCATGACTCATGATAATTATTTTGTTTTGGTCTTGGCAGCTTCATTTCGTGCGCCATCTATGTAACCCTTGCAGTTTCCGGAGAAAGCGGTTGAAGAAACAAGTTGTTAACTCCAGGTATCTATGAAGTTTTTTCAATATAATTAACCATGCAAAATATTAAGGTTTTCCTGCGTTCTGTTACCATGTGTATGTTTTTCTAGGAGTAGGTTTGGAACCACTAGGTTTAGAACTTCCTTTGGTAGAGTTACATGAACATGAGTGTTGCTATTTTATTGTCCTCAAACAAGTCCTTACACTAACTAACGAATGGAAGGTGCAGGTCATTGTCACAAGTTAACAGATATCAACAGAAAGAACTTAGCAATGACGAGGAGATTGATTTGGACGGTATAGTCATAGAGAATGGGAAGATCCAGAACTGCACTGCAGAAGAAAATTGTGTAGGAAAGAGCAGGTTAACTCGCTTTTTGGGAGGGTTGCTGTCGTACAACCAGTTGGCAGTTGTGAGAAGAACTAGAATTGAGGCCAGGATTTGCGTTTCAGTGATTGCTAGAGGTCTAGTTAGCAGTTTTAGAAAAGTTGCAAGAATTTTACACTATTAGCGTTACTCTCAAAGACACACATGGAGAGATTGTTGATGGAGTTTTCATTTTAATGCTTTTAATCCCTTGTCTATACCCCACTGTTAAGAGATTTTGCAACAGTACAACATACCTGCAACAGGACACTTTTTCAGTTGGTTGAATATGTTAGAAGGATAAGGAGTTCATTCCCCGTTTTGTGATAAAGCAGGGAGAAGTTGAACTTATAGGTTCGTTTAACTCAATTGCAGTTCTGATTTAGTGACTAAAATTATTTTAGCATAAACAAGATAATAAGATATAATTTTTTGCAACCATCCAGTCTACTACTCACATTGCAGCTCTATCTTATTTTTTGTTATAATAATAAACTACATCGAAATTAAAATACTTTTTTTTGGTCAATCGAAATTAAAATACTTGGGCCTAGTGGGTATGATATAGTTAGTTGGGTAGACAAGAAATGGGCCAAGGCCTGATCCATTAAGAAATGGAAAACCTTCCCAAGTTTTGTCAGTGTCACACCTTCCAGATTCCATTAGCCACTGTGAGTCACACAACCTCATGAAATTGTGTGGCAAAGAATATAGATAGATAGCGCTGCTCCTAAATCCTCCTTTCCTCTCCAATCCTCAACCAAGCCGAGACAATCACAAATCACAGAACCAGAGCCAGTTGGTTGCCATGGCGAACATGATTATGGCTTCCTCAAAACCTCTGATCCCAGTTCCCACCAATTCCCGCTCCTCCACACCCAAACTCATTCCCACCCTCCAAATTTCACTCCCCAAAGTCCCAACCCTGAAACTGAATCTCCCAATTTCAAAGCCCCAAATCCTTTCCTTGGTAGGAATAGCAGCAAGCTCACTGGCCATGGCCCCTCCTTCCATGGCAGAGGAAATAGAGAAAGCAGCTCTTTTTGATTTCAACCTGACACTGCCCATAATAATGGCGGAGTTTCTGCTTCTGATGTTTGCATTGGACAAGATATACTACACCCCACTTGGAAAATTCATGGACGAAAGGGACGCTGCGATAAGAGAGAAGCTGAGCAGCGTGAAGGACACCTCAGAGGAGGTGAAGCAGTTGGAGGAGAAGGCGAATGCGGTGATGAAGGCTGCACGTGCTGAGATATCTGCGGCTCTGAACAAGATGAAGAAGGAAACTCAGGCTGAGGTGGAGCAGAAGATCGCTGAGGGTAGGAAGAAGGTGGAGGCTGAGTTGCAGGAGGCTCTTGCCAATTTGGATAACCAGAAAGAAGAAACCATTAAGTCCCTTGATTCCCAGATTGCTGCTCTAAGCCAGGAGATTGTTAAAAAGGTTCTTCCCACGGCTTAGTTCTCTTCAAAATCATTGTTTGTACTTCTCTGTTTTTGGGTATTTCAACTGTTTAACTACATACAATACTCTTCTATGTAAAATCCGAAATTTGTGTATCTATTGGGCCCCCATTATTGGATCAATTCAGTTTTTGTGTTATCTTTGGTTACTAGTCAAGCATGCGCGCGCGCGCGCGTGTATATATATATATATATATATATATATATATATAGAGAGAGAGAGAGAGAGAGAGAGAGAGAGAGAGAGAGAGAGAGAGAGAGAGATTGTGTGGAAGCCAACTGGGGATTCTCTGCAGACCCTTTAGAAAGCCTTGTATAATTATGGATAGATTTTACATTCGGATGTATTATGCAAATCCATTGTTTACAGTGGGCTTTTTTAGTTTCATTGTTTCCAAACAAGCGTTGCTGTTACGAGAAATTGCAGACTGCAGTCAAATTAAAGAACACTTAATGATTACTTGTCTAATGGAATTTCTCTATTGAATTGAATCTCAAATCACAGCCATGCATATTCAATATTTGACCTTATCTAAAGACTTCATGTTATCAACTCGAACATCTTACATACCACGGCTAAGTGTTGTGTAAAATGTCAATTTCATCGTAATTTATTCGTCATCAATTAAATTAGTTTTTATATAACTAAGATGACATTGTAAACTCTATTGTATTCCTCCGTTTGTTAAGATAATTCATGTTATCAGACCTCTTACAACCTCGTCCAATTAAATGTTTTATGACTTGTTATCTTTCTGCATAAAACACCATAAGATGGCGTATTTAAAAGGTTGAGTCACATAATTCCATCAAATAGATGCCTAATATGTTTATAAACATCAGTTAGTCTTTAAATTTAAATTTATAAAAATTAAAAACTTCCTTCTTTTATTTCCATCATCTTGATAGTGATGAAGAAAGGGTAGAAAATGTGGTTGAAGTTGAAGAGCATGATACATTGAAACCAGATTTAGCTTTCCAGTTGGATGTTTCTCATCCCTCAAGGCAACCCCTTATTACTCTCACGGTCTCACCTCATTACATCAATGCAAGATTAACCCTTTCAAAGCCTTTGATCACTTCCTCCCCTATCACCACCTTGGCCATTGTAAATCAAGGCATCCCCCTCCTCCACATTGTCTTCATATCTTCCAGATGATACAATACTTTCAGCTAATGGCTCTTTCTCCTAACTACCTTTGGTAACTATGCTTTGATAGGTAAATGATGAGAACTTCTTAGATACTAGTATTTACAAAATTAAAAAAAATCAAAACTTAAAAATTAAAATAAAAACTAGAAAGAAATGAATTATTCTAATTTTATTCTCAACCTTAGTGAGTGAGTTCCTCTTTTCTCCCTCTCAAGACGAGCATGACACCACCTAAAGTTCGACACTCACCTTTGTTTTTTTCCTAGGTTAGTTCAAATATCTACTTTGACACTTTGTAAGTCAGGTTTGGCTCTGTTCCCTTCCTCCTTTCAAATAAATGATTCTCACACACTCTTTCATTCCTTTCTCTGTTTTTATTGTTTCTGCTTTCAACCTCACGTATTTTGTTACTTGATAAATGTTGTGTTCATTTCTATTATAAATTTCTAGCAACCACGTATTTGTATAATATTCTTTTTGTGTTTAATAGGAATAAATATTGAACAAATGCACTTATTTTATACATTATTAATTAATATCCCTTTCGTATTTATTTGTAATTTCATGTTATTATACATTGGAAGTATGTAATGCAACCAATTCCAGCTATAGAAGGAGCATACAAACCAACTAAGCACAATTCAAATATGAAATAGAAAATATCTCCAATTTCAACACCAATATGTGGACGCCTCACAAAGGTAAAATGCTTTCGTGTTAAAGATTATGAGTATTTCAGAAAATGTTCAGAGAGAAAAAGGTTCCATTGCCGGGAATCGAACCCGGGTCTCCTGGGTGAAAGCCAGGTATCCTAACCGCTGGACGACAATGGAATTGATTACATAAGTTCAAACTTATATTTATAACAAAAATATAAACTTTATAGTTATACTACTTAACAAACGCCATGATGAAACAAGCCATCCATTGTCGTCCAGCGGTTAGGATACCTGGCTTTCACCCAGGAGACCCGGGTTCGATTCCCGGCAATGGAACTTTTTTCTCTCTGAACATTTCTGAAATACTCAAAATCTCTAACACGAAAGCATTTTACCTTTGTGAGGCGTCCACGTACTTCTTATGAAGGGAGAGAAGAAGATAATGAAAAAGTTGTATGTCTAAATGGATTTAAATGGGGAAAAAGCCTTGTTAAAATGTAAAAGATTAAAGGATTAAATCAAAAATTAAAAAAATACTATATAATAAACAATATATTTTTTTCCATAATAATACAACTGCACTCGAATTTGAAATCATTACTTAAACTAAATTAACTTGTTATTAATTAATTTATACATTTGGCATTAACGTTTTGGAATAAAGAAAAGGAAATAAAATTATTCATTGCATACATAGTCAAAAGCAAATGAATAAAGAAATACTTAAATCAAAACAATTACTATTTTTCTCGTGTCCCCGTGATGCTTAACTTATATTTTGGGTACAACAAAATTTCTGAATGTGTATGGAAAATCAATTTCCAACAAGTTGATAATCAACTTACTCTCAACACTTTCTTTGAAGAAAATCAATAAGCGTGTTGCTGTAGCGGTACATACATTCTACGATCTGAGAATAATTTGAACTATAAAGAGAACACTAGTTAAAAAAACAAGCTTAACTATACTCAAGTCAAAATATAAGCACATAAATCCAATTCTTATCAATACTAATGCCCTTGACGTTTGCATATTACATCATCACCAAGAAGAGGTAATCTGGTTCCAAAAATCAAGAATCCAATATAGATCCATGATGGTGATAGAAATACCAAATTCTATCATGCCAGAGCTGTAACAAAATCTTAATGTTAAAGGATAACCATGACATTGATGCATGACTGATAATGATCAAAGAATGAATCATGTTTTGACTTATTTCGTTGACCTTACTGCTGATAATGAGTTGGTTATCTGGGAATAAACTCAGTATTCCTTTCCCCCATTCAAACCCTCCATGAAAATGATCTCAAGAAACCTCTCTCCTATGGTGAAATTTCTAGTACCATCCATGGTATGAAGCCTTCGAAATATCTCAACTCTGATGCCTATCAAGCCAGGTTCTACCAGGTCAACTGGGGCATTCTAGGCCAATCTATAGCTACTTTTGTTCAGAATCTATAGATGTTCCCCTCTCAGATTAGCAGAATAAATCTAATGGATATTTGCCTCATCCCCAAAACTTTCCTCTCGCAAGTAAATCATGCCAAACTCTTGGCCAACTCCCTCGCTGCTAAATGGAATAATGGAGCCATGGCCTGCCACTCTTGTAACCATCCTAAGGAACACATAATTCATTACCTCTGTGCCTGTGTTCATGCTCAAAGACTCTGGTCCCATTATATCAATCCTCATAGTGTTATCAGATTCTACTCTTGTGCTCTGCATAATTGGGGTGTCTCTAAATTTAAACCATAATTTTGGTAAATTTATGAATTGTAGCTGATATCAGATGTGGTTAACTAGCATATTCACCTTTTGGCAATGGAGAAAAAAAATTTCTGCATGACCCCGATTTTATCTATCCATCCCAACCTCATTTTATAATCAATGAAATTTTTTTCTGGTTGGCTAATGCTGCCCAGAAAGCCTCATGTCACCATTCAGGACAAATGGAATCCCCCCTCCTCCCCATGGTCAAGGCTTAACTCGGACAAAGCTAGCAATCTTCTCCTCAACAGTGCTGCTTGTGGTAGACTAATAAGAAATAACCATGGTCGGTGGATTACAGTTTACACAAAAAACATTGGCTTTGCTTCAACTTTTATAGCTGAGCTTTGGGGGGGTTTTGGAAAGCTTGAAAATTGCTTGAAATCTTCATATTCAATTTCTTGAAGTTCATGTACACTCTCAACCGATGGTTACCTGTATTAACCATAAGCAATCCACCTCTTATCAAGGAAGACCTCTCATCAGAGCCATTCAGAATCTTATCCATCCTGACTGGACAGTTACTTTTCACCATGTCTATCATGAAGAGAATGAATGTGTTGATGCTATGGATGACATAGGTATCCATATGGATCAAAATAATGTTATTTAGGATATAGGGGTTATTCGACTAATCAAATCAAAGTTTAATTAGGAAATTTTTTTATTAATTTAATAGAGTTTTAATTATTTTAAATATGAAAAATTAATATTAATTATTAAATTTTTTTATTTTTATAACTTTATTTCTTCGATACCAGATTGTATAGGTTGTTGTTAATTGAAAAATTGTTGCCTTTTAGTTTGTTCATTTGGGCTTAAGCCCCCAACTTAAAAAAATACGTTGATCCTTTATTTTATTTTCGTTTGTTCACCTCACCATAATTTTATTTTATTTTACTTTGTCATGTCAAAGTCACTATCCTTTATAGAACGGAGAAAACGTTGATCCTCGATTGATGCTGAGTGGAAGAACAAAAACTTATAAAGAATACTGTTTTTGAGGTATAGCGCGGTTAAGAAGGTTTCTTTTCTTGGGCTGTTCTAGTTTTTTAAATTTCATATATTTTCCTTAAGAAGTAAACTTTTAAATTATTGTAAAACATCAGATCAATCATTGTCAATTTAATCATTTTTTAATGTAAATCTACACTTATAAATAATATAAAAATTAAAATGAATGAATTTTTATCATATCAGAAAATAATTTACCCTTTTTAAAATCTCAATGATTAAAATAATCAATCATGCAATTTAAAACAAATAGTGTGTGATTAACTCAAATTGTTAATTTATTCATATGAATGATCAATACATCACATCATAACATTTGAAATACCAGTCCTACCCTTGCCCTTCAAATTATTCATTTAAACAAACCCATGACCTCGCTTCTTAGTACAGTTCTCTGTTCTTCTACTTCTATTAATCTCTTCTCAACTTTTTCGAATTTGCATAAACCTAACCACTTTTCTCAGTTTCTCTGCTCACCAAGCCCTTGATTTCTCAGTGCTCACGCCAAAAATATTTTCCCTTTTTCTTCTGGGTAAGTGCTCACTAGATTTGGTACTCCTTATTGTTTCTGATTTTCATATATTTAAAAGTTAAAACTCTCACTTGATTCTTCATCAAACACGTGGGAGTACATAAATTTACATGCTTTTTTTGTTATTGCTATTTAGTTCTCAAGGGTGAATTAATACTAGTTGTCTTGTGTTAACATGATTATGACCAGCGAGTGAACCGTTACCTTTCTATTCTTAGTCAATGTTGTGTTTTGGGGGCTTACTTGAATTCTTTCAAGATATTTTGAGGGATTGATTCTAGCATTAGATGCACGCAAGATTGAATCTCTGAGGTTCAACAAAGGGAAAGGATCCAAAATTCCAAATAATTACTAAAGCTATAGTAGTTTATTTAATCAATTATAAAAATTTTCTGTTTTTTTACTCTGGTGATGAAAACACTTGAATTTTTGGCGACCCTTTATTTTTGTCTCTAATGTTAATTTATTGGTTTGTACTGTTTTTATATTGTGTTTGATTTCTGCAATTTGCTGAACTATTTTTATGGATGTTACAACTTCAGTTCAGATTGAGGAATGGCACAAGATATTGCTACTCCACCAGCTCCTTTTGATTTTGAACTCTTGGTAGGTGACTCTGAGCAACTTAAAACTGTCACAGCCTCTTCCAGCAACACAGACCCATGGATTGAACCTGAGAGGTTGAAACTCAGACACAGAATTGGTAGGGGAACCTTTGGTGATGTTTGGTTAGCAACTCATCATCGGTCTACTGAAGATTATGATGAGTATCATGAAGTTGCTGCCAAGATGTTGCCTCCAATCAGAGAGGAAAATATGAGGACTGTGTTAGAGAAATTTCGTGAATTATATTTTCAGTGCCAAGGAGTTGATAGGGCTTGTTGGATACTTGGAATTTCAATTCTAAATGGGAGGGTTAGACCTGAATATTACGCACTCTATTCAGTGTATTAGAAATCTTTTACTTAGACTTCACTATCATACTAATTTGTTTTTTTATGCTCACAGATATGCATCATTATGAATTTTTATGAGGGTTCAGTTGGTGATAAGATGGCTAGACTCAGAGAGGGAAGGATTTCATTGCCTGATGTTTTGAGGTAATGTTATATTGACGCGCTTGTTGAAATATTTCTACCGGTTTCTTTATATAATACAGGGGGGATGGTGAAAAGAATGATCAAAACCAAAGGCATGTTTCTGACTGCAGGTATGGTATTAACTTGGCTCAAGGTATTCTGGAACTTCACTCAAAAGGGGTCCTCGTTCTCAACCTTAAACCATTTAATGTGCTTCTCAACGAAAGTGATCAAGCTATACTGGGGGATCTTGGTATTCCTAGTCTTCTGTTTGGCTCCTCATTCCCAAACTCAGATATGGCTCCCAGGCTTGGTACACCAAATTACATGGCTCCAGAACAATGGGAACCAGAGGTCAGAGGCCCTGTATCCTTTGAAACAGATTCATGGGGATTTGGGTGCACTATTGTGGAAATGTTGACTGGTAATCTACCATGGTATGGGTGTCCTGTTGGTGAAATATATCAATTGGTGGTTGAAAAGTATGAAAAGCCCCAGATTCCTAGTGGCCTTCCATCTTCAATTGAAAATATCCTTGGGGGATGCTTTGAGTATGATCTAAGGAATCGCCCTTCAATGGTTGATATTCTGACTGTCTTTAGAAGGTTTGTGAGTTTTTAATATTTGTCTAGGAAGTTTTGTCACTCAGTGGCCTTTCTTTCTGGCTCAACAAAGTTTTATGGTAGAAATTTTAACATAGTTACCTTCATTGAGTGACTTATGTAACCCACACGCACTTCTCATGTAAACAAGATCCGGCAAAAAGAATTGGCCTAACCATGCCGATCCGTATGTAGGGCTTCAGTTTTAACACTTGAGCCCGAATTAGATATGAACTCTTTTAGTATGACCCAATGTGGGCTAAACCTGCAAAAACAGCAAAAAAATCAGTTTTTTGATGGACATGAGTGTCATTTTTCAAGCTCGAATCGAATATGGGTTTTTTTTGGGCTCAGCTAGTCAGCGCATCATAGACCACTATCCACATTGGGCAGGTCCAATATGGGCCGAGTGACCTTGTTTTTCCAACTTCACTTATTTATATATACCTTTTTCCAAAATACATTTAGAATTTCTTTTTTATATAGATATAATTGTTGTTTCATGAACATTTTTATCCATATGATATGAGGATGAAAATTATTCCAAGAACACATGTTGAGGACTTACAAGAAGAGAATGATCCTGGTCTCATGGGGAGACTCAAATAGTGCTATGCCATATGCTGCTAGTAAATAGTTATAAGGGACATGAGTCGTAGGTGGTAGTTTTTCAAAATCTTCCTTGCTTAAGAAGACTTTGATAGAGTTATGATATGTGTATTGTGATGAACTCTCTTTTGAAAATTTATCATCATTATGTTTCTAGATTCTTTAGTGTGTTGCATAATGCTTTGTGTGAATAAACATGATACTTTCTAGATCAATCAATTACAAATCCACACAACTGCATAACACGGTGAGATTATTCTGTGCATGTTATCTAGCTGATGATTTTGTCACACAGGCATAAGTTAGCAAGCTCACTCATTATAGCTTGTGAGAACTTGCTTATGAACTCTGAACATTTAATAGGCAATGAATTAGTTGATCGTTGGTGAATGTGTTCTACACTTGTGCTTCCAAATAATCAGAGATGTGTCAGAAAGTATAGAAACAATAACATTTCAGAAAAGCCTTCAGCAGTTTTCAATTTAGCATGGTTATCTTTTCAGTGGATTGCTATTTAACTTCATGAAGAAAAGGTCTGCTGTTAAATATTATTTTATTCCTAATTGTTCTGCCTACTTTGCAGCTCATTGAATGCAGTAGCCAATGATGGTGAATGGAGATATAGTGGAACTTGCAAAACTGTAGTAAAATCAAGTAGTACTAATTACACACAATGGTTCCTCTCAAAGGATCATCTGCAGGTGGGTGACACGGTGCGATCTAGAAAGCCCTTGAATTCATGCAAACATCAAAACATGGAGGTCCCAGAAGGAATAGTTGTTGGTTTAGAACGTAATGCAGATCATGGATTTATTTTAGTAAGGCTCCATGGTGTTCATGACCCTGTAAGGATTCATGCCTCAACTCTTGAACGTGTCACTAAAGGTTTAGCACCTGGTGACTGGATACGCTTGAAGGTTGAAGATGAGAAGCACTCGCCAGTGGGTATTCTTCATTCTATCAGTCGTGATGGCAGAGTGACTGTTGGGTTTATCGGTCAGCAAACTCTTTGGAAAGGAAACTCGTCAGAACTTGAAATGGCAGAATCTTACTGTGTCGGCCAGTTTATTAGGCTGAAAGACAATGTTCTGAGTCCTCGATTTGAATGGCCACGTAAAAGGGGAGGTGCCTGGGCCACCGGTAAGATTTCTTGGATCCTACCAAATGGATGTCTAGTTGTCAAGTTTCCAGGGATGTTAACCTTTGGGAATGAACCAAACACTTTCTTGGCTGATCCCTCAGAGGTTGATGTGGTTAATTTTAGGACTTGTCCAAAGATGGTAGAGAAGTATCAACATGTAGAGGATCATCACTGGGCAGTTAGACCTGTTCTTATTGCATTTGGCCTTTTTACTGCTGTGAAACTAGGAAAATCGATTGGAAAGAAAATTGGGAGGAACGTGAACGTGAATGCAATAGCAAATGAGAGTAATTATGCAAATAGTGGCCAGAATGCTAGCAGCCCTACATGGAAATCTTCAGTAGCTAACATCCTTTTCAGAGAAGGTGTGAACTTACCTAATAGTCGATAGTGTTTCTGTAACCCCTTATATCTCAATGTAATTGGATAACTAACAAGTGAAGGGTTCATCAGTTATTCTGCTATGCTGCTGTTTGAACAAACATATCACTGTGGAATTGCAATTATACATTAATGTCAATGAGTGCAAACTCTGAATGTAAATGTTGTACATATGCCTTACAAACAACTTTAGTTTTGTTCATACCTAGTGTCCACACAATGCCATGCATATTGAACACTTGTAGAATATTCATGATATATTTGTTTAGATCTAAACAGCATGGAGGAAATGAATCAAGATGTATGTTATGCGTTATTTCTTGAAGCGTTGTTTGTTTTCACTGCGGTCAGTTTTATTTCTCTGCATTGTGTATGGAGCTGCGAATTGTAGTACACGAGAGCAAATCCTGGTAGGTAAATCTTGAGCAGTTGAAGCATGTCTGTGTGTAGACAGTTTTTTAAGTTATAATTCTTATACAACAATTATATTTGTACCCAACCATATCAAACATTATTTGACACCATTTTTACTTTTTATCTCCCATTTCTTCTCTCTTGTTGTTTTTTCTTTATATATCTGTCTTCTCAAACACCATTAAAAGTGGTGTGTTCCCTTGACATTTTTCATTCTCCTATAGTCATATGCACTTTATGTAATGTTTTTAATTCGTTCATTTTCCTCTTTCACTTTATTAAATTGCAGATTTTATTTTCACTCTTTGCTCTTGCTTTCTGTTTTTATCTGGGAAAGACTTAATCAAGTTATTCATATCATCCCATCCTCGTTATTCGTGTGATAATGATACAGTGACATCACACTGGTGTTTGTTTTTTATAACTTCTATTAAATGTATTACAAATTTTTAAATAGATGTCTACAACAAGTCAATATTTTAATCAAGAATTTGATGGAAATGATGGACCGAACCTAGTTGAAGTTAGGAAATTTCCATGGTACATTCTAATCTTGAGGGGTTAGAGTACTTTTGCAATGTATTTAATATTTAATTTACATTTAATTATTATAAATATCATGTGATTTGTGGTTTTATTTAGTTTTTTAAGGGATTATTGGTATAAAAATTTCTTCTACAATTTTCTTTATAACTTCTGTTATCTTAATTTGATAAGGTATTCATTATATACTTAAGAGTTCCTTCTTCTATGTTTCTTGTTTACTTGTTTCGTCTTTTGCTAAATTTGTGTTTGAAAATTGTTTTTTGTTAGGTTTAGTTGTATATTCACAATAAATAACACATAATTAAATGGACGGTGCTAGATAAGATACTCTAATCCTCCAAAATTATTAAAAAAATGCTGTGGTTATAGAAATAGAAAGAAATTTTGTTTTACGTGTGATGATTAATTGATTAATGGGGGTAATGAGAAGAGTTATTTAAAGGATTGAAAGTAGGAACCGTATTCCATTATAAGAGTGACAGAGTTAGGACAATATTGATCAAGGTAATACACGCTTCTTTTTATGGAATAGTCTTGTGATATTATACACTTATTACTTTAAAACCTAATTTAATGCCTCAAATCAGAAAATGATTGGAATGCAAAGCCTGACATGGGAACAGCCATTGGCATTCTGGTGCTGCCTCTCTGAACTCAGGCCAATTTCCTCAATCACATCATTCACATCTATCTTTTTCTCAAGTTTATTATGTTTGGAGTTTACCTCCTTTTTTATTTTTAAATATTTTTAATGTATTATTAATCCATATCTGAATAGATAAAAGGAACCAATGAAGTACTTATTTAGACTTTTTACCCATGTATGGTTTAATGTATACATGTTTTGTCACACTTAAGTGTGTAATACAATTTTCTTAAAAATTTTGGGTTAAATATGTTTTTAGTGTTTATGTTTTGATTTTTTTTAAGTTTTTGTCCTTTTGTTTTTTTAATTGGTTTTATTCCATGTATTATTTATTATATTAAAATTAATTTTTAATATATTAAAATTAGTCATAAGATGTAACACCATTAATACAATAGTCAATAAAGATGTTTTTTGACATGTATCTTTTCCAGTCTTTCTAACTTATCCCATTTTTTAATTTCTCAAAATAAATTATATCTACTTATTCGTTTATGCTTTTAAAGATCAATTTTAACATAATGAATAGTATAAGAATTGAAACTAGTAGGGAAAAATTAAGGGATCAAGACTAAAAATTAGTCAAAACATAGGAACTAAAAGCATATTTAAGCCTTAAAATTTTATAATGACTAAGATTTTTAAAATTGAAAAAAGTAACCATATATTAAATATATTTAAGATTACATTAAATTTGAAATATCTACAGTAGTAAGGCAAAATTAATTGTCCCAAAACTTTTCTAATTGCCGAGACTAAAATTAAGTATCATATATTTGAGAAACTAAAAAGAAAAAGAAATCAATATGCAGGATGATGTATTCAGTTTCACCTTTGGTGTTCCCATTCCTAATAGGCACATAATTTTACAATGTTTTCAAAGAAAAACCATAATTACTTGGATGGACCATACTAATAAGAAAGCTGAGATGTCTCTTTCATCAATGCCAAGTTGCTTTGAATGATGCTATATTCTTTCTTGCCAGCAAAATTAACATACATGCAGATTTGAAAGCTGAATCCATTCACTCCTGTGACATCCAAAAACATTAAATTTGCTATTGATATTGTGGTACAAACGAAGAACGTGTAATATAAAACAAATTAAGAATAGGACAGCAACTTGTCTTTCCCAACATTTCAAAGTTATCAAATACCATTTGATAGAAATTAGCAGTATAATATTTTATTCCATGTATTATTTATTATATTAAAATTAGTCATAAGATGTAACACTATTAATACAATAGTCAATAAAGATGCTTTTTGACATGTATCTTCATGAACCTAATTGTTAAAAAAGGCTTAATTAAGTTTTTATCCTCTAACAAAATTTCAAATTAGATTTACCCACCAACTAAAAAAACTTAGTATTTATCCTTTTAATATTTGTAAGGTCAAATGGTTTCACATCTTACCATTAATAGCTATCACATGTTGGAGCTAATCCTAATTTCTTTTTTGTTAGAAGGTGAAAATTTAACTTTTTATTAAATTTTTTTTGGACATTTTCTGAATCTCTTTCCCCGTGATACTTCACCTTTATCATGTCAAACATTTATACTACAAGAATTTTGCTAATTAACAAGGAAAAAATGTCCCACTAATTGGTCGCTAAAAAAATAGCAAAGAATTTGCGAGAAAATAACATAGCAAAAGTGTCAGGAAAAAAACTAGGTTTAATTATATTTTCAGCTCCAATTTTATTAAATGTTTGATTTTGGTCCCTTTAATTGCATAATTTTGGTCCTTTAATTATTTAATTCGTTGACATTTGGTTCTTCAACTTTTAATTCTATGATTTTGTTCATTAAATTATTCAATTTGTTGATTCATTTGGTCCCTCTACCTATTTTGCATCTAAATTAATCACATTTATATTATGATTTTTATAAATATTTATGTTATTGTATTATGATAAAAATACTTGTTGCCAACTAAAATAAATTGTCTAGTTAAAATTGAAATGCTATAAAAAATTATGAACACTCAAGAAACAATTTTAGACACAAATTATTTTTCTATTGGAAGAATAATACACTAAAAATATTGTTGGTTTTTGTAAATAGTCAAATTACACACTCAAAATAGTATTACAACTCAAAATTCTCACCAAAAATAAACAAAGCTCGTTAGAGCTCTCTGTCTTAATTTTTTTCATGTCACTCTTTCTTTTTCTTCTCAGATTGCACTAACTAAATGGTACATTTCTAATCCTTTTATAGACAAAATATATTAATAAAATATTATGAAACTTGGACAGCTTGTCGTCATTTGTCAAATTGTGTGCAACCTTGCAAAAACGTGTGCCAACTTCCAACAATTCAAGTCCAATAATTTGCAACCATGTATAATTAATAATTCATCAAGATACAATTCAATAGTTGTAAATATTGACTATGGCCCTACTGGAATATTACTGCACCGTCTTTCAACCAAATTGCATTTTCATTCAACCAAGTTTATTTCCAACACTCTCCCCTAAACTTTGTTTTATCATTCCAAGCATTTTTTTCAACTTTAAGAATAAATTTGTTTTGAGTGACTTCGGGAAAATATCCGCTACTTGATTTTCTGAAGCACAATACTCCATCATAATTTCTGTCTCTGATTAAGTCATGAATGTAACGGTGCTTGATATCAATATGTTTGTTGTGACCATAAAAGACTGGATTCATTATTATTACAGAACCTGAATACAAGATACCTTCATCAATCATACCTTTAACATACCTCAAAATTCTCTTTGCAGCTTCTCAATGAGATTGTCTTAGTGATTCTATGAATCTACTTATGAGCCCAACTCCATAAACTATGTGAGGTCTTGTTGCTATCAAGTACTTGAGGCTTCCTACTAACATTCTGAAATTTATTGAGTTAACAAGATCACCGCCACTTTCTTTTCCAAGTTCCAATCTTTCTTTAACTCATGTTAGCATTAGTTTACACACCTCCATCTTGAATATCTTCAAAACATCTGTTGCATATTTCCTTTGAGAAATAAAAATCCCTTCATTTGTTTGCTTCACCTCGATGCCCAAAAAATAAGACATTAGACCCATATCTATCATTTCAAATTAAGTAGACATATTCTCTCTGAATTCAACTAGAAATTTTGAATTATTGTCAATGAAGATTAAATCATCCACGTACATATAAACAATAATGATATCTTCAGCTTTGTTTGTTTTGACATATAAAGTGTGCTCACATGGACTTCTATGAAATCCATTGCTCATGAAGTATGTGTTAATACGTATGTACCAAGCTCTCGGCGCTTGCTTTAATTCATATAAAGCTTTCTTTAACTCGTAGACTTTGTCTTCATCTCCTTATTGATAACATGGTGGTTGCTCAACACAAACTTCTTCTTCTAGTACACTATTTAGGAAAGCAAACTTGACATTCATTTGAGAAATCTTCCATTTATTTTAAGCAACAAGAGAAAAAATCATGTGTATTATGTCCAATCTAGCAACTGGAGCAAATACTTCAAAATAATCAATGTCGGGTTTTTGTTTGTACCTTTTTACCACTAATCGTGCTTTGAAACAATTAATCTCTCCATTTGGATTGTACTTAGTTTTATACGACTTATTGGCTTCTTTCCTTTTGGAAATATTGTTAATTCCTATGCGTCATTCTTTTCAATTACATGAATCTTTTCATCTATTGCTTTAATCTAGCAATCATCATTGGCTCCTTCCTCATATGTTATTGGATCATAGTTTGCAAATAAGGCATAATAAGTAACTTATTCTGTATCACCATCTCTACCAACTTCATAATCTTGCAAGTGTGGAGGTGGACGTCGCCCCCTTTATGGATATCTTTGAGGTAGTGAATTTGGTATTGATTCAACTGGTGGTTCTTCAACTTTGTCATCTACTTCTCCATGTATAGTAACTAGTACAGGCAACTATTCTTTTTCTGACTAGTCCTACATTCTATCTTCATCAAAGGTAATATCTCTACTGATGATTACCTTTTGAGTTTCTAAATTATACAACTTGTAGGCTTTTGTTTCTTTATTATGTCATACAAAGATGTTTTTTTCTGCTTTGTCATTGAGCTTCTTCCTTAGTAGATCAGGAATATGTGCATAAGCAACACAACCAAAAAAACTTTCAAGTGACTAAGATTTGGCTTTTTCCTATTCCAAGCTTCTTATAGAGTTTTATCACGAACACTCTTAACAGGACACCTATTTAATAGGTATACTGCACAGGCCACAACTTTGAGCTAAAAACTCTTCAGCAATTTCTTGTAATGTAACATGCTTCTCACCATATCCATGATTGTTCTGCTCTTTCTTTCTGCTACCTCATTTTGTTAAGGTTTGTATTTGGTAATCATTTGATGCTTAACACCGTGTTTCCTCAAGTCATCACAAACAATATATTTTGTCCCTCTCTCAGTTCTCAAGGTTTTCAGAATATAACCACTCCGCCTTTCAACATACGCTATAAAACTTTTGAGCGTATCACAAACATCAGATTTATTTTTTAGAAAATAAATTCATGTCTTCCTGTTGAAGTCATCAATGAAAGTAATAAAATATTTATTACCTCCATTAGATGGAACTTCAACATAACATAAATCAGAGTGGACCAGCTCATGGTTTTATAGCTCTCTAGGCACGTTCTTTAGGAAAAGGATCTCGATGTTTCTTGCCAACTACACAAGCTTCACACAGTTGATCAGGAGCTTGGATAACAGGCAAGCCAGTAACCCATTTTTTATTTACAAGAAACTTGATGCTTTCAAAATTGAAATGTCCAAACTGCATGTGCCACAACCAGTTATCATCAATCATTGTTGCTTTGCAGCATAAACCAGCATCATACCCAATGTTCATAGGAAATAGGGGATTTCTTGACATATTTGTCATTGCTATCAAGCCCATCTCAGCACCATTTATGGAGCAACCTTTCTTGTTAAATTTTAAGTCATAACCTTTTCAGCAAGCTTACCAACACTTAAGAGATTCTGACATATACCAGGTTTATAAAACACATCAAAAATGTAATTCAAAGATTCATCTTTCAACCTAATGGCAATCTTTCCTTTCCTCGAGACTTCAAGATTTGAGTTATCATTGAGTTTGACTGAAGTATGATAACTTTCAACATGTTGACTATTTACGAGTGACTAGTTTGAACAGTTGCTAAACGCAGTAAATTGAAGGCTCTAATGCCCTTGACCCCCTATCCATGTGTCAACTGAATTTATACCACATGTATTAATCTCTAGCCACGTACTAATTCAATCTATGCCACATATTTTTTCAAGTCATCATTTTGGATTCTAAGATAGCATCTGAAGCATTCGATTTGAACAGGATATGGAAAAAAGAGCCTCACCACTAGGTTACATTTAAGAGATGTAATATAACCATATATTGTTATATTATATTCATAAAATATGTATCCATTAATAAAATTTATTTGTAAAATAAATATTCCCATATTTTTTGTTCATTAATTTTAGTTATAATTTTTATACTAAATAAAAAAAGACAAAAATGTTTATTTTGTAGATAAATTTTATTAACAAATATACATTCTACAAATATAATATAACTATATATAGTTACGTTATATTTTTTAAATGTGATAAGTAGTTCAATGGTGAGACTCTTCGTTTTTCTCTCATGTGTCGCGGATCAAGTCTTGTCACATTCAAATTTTGGTATTTAAAATGTTTTAATGTGTTGACTATTTATAAGTGACCAATTGCTAAACACGATCATGTCCTTCTATTTTAATTGCTTGAATCACACATAATTTTAACATGTGGCATGACACGTGGCTAAGAGCATCAATTCTAGTTACTTAAATCACATATAATTTTGACACGTGACTAGAGGTATTGAAACCCTCAATTTAGAAAGGGCACCCACGCAAAACCCATGATACATTCCTAATCCTTTTATAGACAAAATATATTAAAAAATATTATGAAACTTGGATTGCTTGTTGTCATTTGTCAATTGTGTACATCCTTGCAAAAACGTATGCGAGCTTCCAATAATTCAAGTCCAATAATTTGCAACCATGTACAATTAATAATTTATCAAGATACAACTCATTAGTTACAAATACTGACTATGACCCCACTGGAATGTTACTGCACCGTCTTTCAACCAAATTGCATTTTCATTAAACCAAATCTATTTCCAACAATATTGATCTAAAAAAATAACAAGATAAACATAGAAATTTGATTATTCACGTTATCAACAAAATAAAATAGTTTCAGGACCAAAATCATACAATAAAAAATCGGGGGATCAAATGTCAACGAATCAATTAGTTTAAGGACTAAAATTGTATAATTAAAAATTAAGGGACTAAAGTTGAACATTTAACGAAGTTGAGAGATAAAAAATGCAATTAAACCAAAAAATTAATTTTGCGAGGGAATTTGTCCTCGCCAAGAATTCTCTATATGTTGCAAAAGGATATTTGCTCGCTAAACTCAAATTCAAGTCCATCTGAATTTTCTTTGTATTTCCTCCCTAATTAGTTACAACTTAACGAGGAAGTATTTTCATCATAAAATTTTATCACTAATTATGTATTGTTACTCACTTATGTTATTCATAAAATAAAGTACAGAGAAATCAAAACAATAGCTCCCACACCAATATCCCACGAGCCATCCTCCATCGTCCTTCCTCTCCCAAAACTCAAACTCTATGAATTATGTCATTCTATGTATGAGAGAGATGAACAAAAATAAATCACCGAGAGAGGATTTGGATAGTAAGGTTTATGGGTTTAGAAAATACCCAAAAATAATTTTTCACCCCATAACAAAAAAGAAATTAGAATTGCCCTTAATGTCTGATGACTAACCATTTAACAGTTGATTCTAACATTTGACTAATGGAAAAGGGTGGAATTGTTCACCATATAAATGTTAGGAGTGAATACTAGATTGATTTTTTAAGGGTAAAGCCTAATTTGAATTTTTGCTTGGGAGTGAAAACTTATCTAGGTTATGTTTTTCAAGGTCATAAGTAGCATTTAAACTAACTTGTAATTTATTTTACTAGCTTAAAAGTTTAATAGACAAAATAGTCTTGTTTCATAAATAAGTTTATTTTAGTAGCTTGTAATGTTTTTTGAATAGCTACTTAAAGTTGCGTTTAAACTTATAAGCTTCGAGTTCATTTTATTTTTTACACTTTGATATATTTTTTTAAAAATTATTCATATCTATTTTAAATATATATAAATCTTGCATCATTATATATATTGTACGTAAAACCAGTTAGGTGCTTTTAGTTGGCTTATTGGTTAATTTTGTTAAACACTCCCTTAAGCTTATAAATTTTTTTATCAATAAAAATAGCATTAAAAAATATACAATGGGTACCTTAACCCTATAAAAAATATTACTCCTTTCATTACCTTTTATAAGCCCCTATTTTAAAAAGTACATAGTGTAACATCTTTGATATTAAGTTAAAATTTTTGTGCCACACAAAAATTTATTAATTATATTGGATTGTAAATTAAATTAATTCAAGAGTTGTTAATGAATTGATAAAATTAGAATAATTAAATTTTAGTGATTTAATTTATAGATTTGGAGTTAAATTAGATAGTGATGGAAAAATATAAGTTATCCTGAGGTGAAATTAAATTTTACTTACTTAAGCTAAATGAAAGGAAATATAAAAGAAAAAGAAATTACTAGAAAGACAGAATTTCCTTAAGACAAAAACTATATTCATTTTCCTTTTGCTTCATCATGCACGCGTGAAAGGAAAGAAACATTCTTCTTTTCTCTTCCATGGTCGTGTGTGATGGCTTGATTAGGACCCAATTTCTCGATGAAACTTAAAATTGATCGCATATTCGGAATCATGGAAGCAAGGTAAGTAAAGTGGTAGCTTCAATTTCAAAATCCATGTCACTTTTTGCAAAACTGAAATTTTGCATAAACGATGGGCGATTCTTGAATTCTTGTTGGTTTAATATTTTTGTACAAGAAATAGATGAAAGTAACTCTCTAAGGTCCAAATGTGGTGTTCGACGTTAACGAGTTTTTGTTTTAGTGCCTTTAGGTGACAAACCAAGCGCCAACGAGGTGTTAGTGGAAGTGGAGCTTGAACCCAAAGACCAAACCAGTTAAGGTAAGCTTCGGAAGTAATAAAAACGTATATGGAATTGTTTTGGTAAAGTAGGTTTTAGTTTCGAAGGTCGAAACCTTAATGCCTTTCTTGAATTCTTTGAAATTTAGATATTTGATGTACTCGCCATTGAGGAAAAAGTTCCGGAAGCTTAGAAACGAGGTAAGGGAGGTGTACTTGGATAGCCTATGTGCAATAAAATCGCTTATATGTGTTGTTAGAAATACATGGTTGTGTTATGTTAATATATGGTGAATTAATCAATGATGTGAGTATGAATTGTGCTATGAATATGTGACTTTTGAAATGCTTAGATGATGATTTATAATCTTAAATACATGAGCATGTTGAGAATTATAATGTAGATTGTGGACTTATGTACTTGAAGTGTAAAAGGGATGAATTATGATTTTATTTAGAATTAATGACATGTTAATATGGAATAATTAGATGGAATGGTGATTGTTATTAATTGAGAGTTATAATGTGATATGAAATGAAATAAAAAGTGGAAAATATGTCTGAGTGGCTTGGTTGTGGTCCTAAGGTGATAGTCATAGTGTCAAAACAATGTAGGACCCAATGGTGAGCTAGGAGGTTAGGCAGGGCTCGGTGGACCAGGTAGGGTTCATGGTTGGTCGAGTATGACTACCAGCTAACGGTCGATCCAGTTAGTATCAGAATACTAAAGAGTCTTGACCATGTTGATTAAGAATGGTTGTGCATTAAACTGACTTCTATTGTGAAAATATAAGATATTGATTAGTATTGCTAAGAATGTGGAGTATGAATTTAAATGTTATGATAATGTGATTGAAATTTAAGAATTTGAATGTTTTCTAGTGTTAATTAAAGGATTGATAAAACGGTTAATTAGATGGTAACAAGGTGATAACCTAAGCTATTTTATGTTTTTCCTTTACTTTGAATTATTTGATTTATTATTATAAGTCACTCACCCTTACTTGTTGATATAGTGACTAAAGTCAAGGATTCTATCGATACCATGCAGACCAGTACCAGATAAATTGTATAGAGCAATGCCAATGAGAAGTGTGATCATGATGTGTATAAACTTATGTTTGGTGTGTATGTATATAACTTATGTTTGTGATGAGCCATGATTGATAATAATCGATATTTTGAGACTTGATGAGTACTGGGGATGATGCTTGATGAGTTTTTATTACCAATATGGTAGATGTATACAAGCGGATATGTTTAGCATGAATGGTGTTATGCTTGATGATTATGAATGTATATATATATAAATTTAGATATATATTATAAAATGGCAGTGAGCCAATGCATGGTTGAATTGCATTATTAAGGGCAAGTCATTGTTGTTGTATATGTATCTAGACAGTGAGCCACGATGAATTGCACTTGATGATTGCGGTAGTATAGTGTATAAGGTATCGTTAATTGAATGTGTTGAGTGCTAAAATGAATTGTACAATGAAGCACTCATGGTAGACCTTAAGTCTGGTTGGTAGATATGATTAGTAATGAGATAAGAAGGTGGGTTACGGTTTAGGATGGGATCTTGATAGATCTAATGGTTGAGGTTATGTTTTGGAAGCAAAGATGGCTAATTAAATCAATTGAACATGTGATTTTGAGTTCTGGTTGGATTCGGAGTCCTGAAAGGTTTTAATAGAACCTTAAGGATATTTGAAACTTGTGTGTGCATTGAAGTTGTCAATTGAACGAGGTTTGATAGGGTTTTGATATAGAAGCCGCATGAAATTGACCATAATACAATTTTTTGTATAACTCAATGATTCAGACAAATTTTTTAGTATAGATTGCGACAACATGTCCCAAATGAGTCATAGACAGTACCCATAAGGTTTTATAATATCCGGAGGTTAAACATGCAAGTTAGGGGATGTGAAAGTTGACTCAAATACCAAAATCTGCATAATTATGCAGTTTTATTTGTTGGTAATAAATTGTGTAATCGATTGCTAGAGAGCTTGGGTGAAGTTAGTCCTATTATTTTATTAGTAAATAAATAATGACTCAATGTCTTAATTTATTGATCAAATAAAATATGAAAGGAGAGATATAATAATTAAAAAAATAAAAGTAAATACAGTTTAAACTTAAAAAACAACAATAAGGAAAAGAATTGTAAAAAAAAAGAGAGGAGCAGTAATAGATAAGGAAAAGAAAAGAAAGAATATTAAACTGGAAAGCATGATTGCGGTGTTTAATTATACGGAAGCAGGAAAGAACACGATCTCCATTCGGATCGTATCTGTGTCCTTTTATATTATTTAAAAATCCCCTAAAACTGATAATTATAGAATGTCGAGATTACGATGGGATATGTAAGTATAATTATTGCTGTTAAGCATCTGTCGAGTTATGATTAGCTATAAAGTGTAAAATTAAAAGATTTGGTGAATAGAAGAAGATAAGGGTCCTCTCACACAGTATCATTGCGTAATTATTATTAACTATTTCTTTTCCTATGTCAATCACCACCCATTCACATTAACTAATTAAATTTATTTATTTTTTCCATAAAGATGAATCTAACAAATCTTTTGACAGACGAGATTATTAGTAGTATTACCTTTTAATTAAAAACTAATATGGGAATGCAAGAGAGGTGGGAGAGGCATTGGAATACGTGAAAGGATTCAGAAATGAAATCTGAATCTGAGGGATGTGATAGATGGTCTAAAGGTATTAATGATCATGTTATCATGTTTTTATAGGACACTCGCGTGCGCATCAACAGTGCTTGCTCTTCCACCTCCTCTTTATGCGCGTCTCTACTGCTATTACCTTCTTCAACTTGTTTATATTTATATTCAATGAAGCATTAAAAAAAATATACTTATGTTTTTCCATTACAACTTGTTTAAAAGATCTCAAGATTAAAATTTATATTCAATAAGGATGTTTTAGGTTAGATAACATTCAATAGGGTTTTTGGCATTTTAGGGTCATTTTTTAAAAAAATTATTATTTTAGGGTTGTTTTGAAACTATTTATTTGTCTGAGGTAGAAAGTGTCATATCAATTTTCCATTACGTGGTTTCAAAATACGTTACATGTATTTCGTAATTCCGAATGACGTAATGCAATATTTCGTATTTTGACAAAACATAAAAGTGATGATTACGTATGGCAAAGAGACGTAATGAAAGTGATATTAGGTATTTCAGAAAGACGTAATCAACTGCCATATTCAGCACAAAAAGGTTCAAAATATAAGTGCCTTATCATTTTTCATGTATAAATAAGAAAATTCCTTTCCTTGCCCTCTTACCTGTGTAGTGACATGTCTAACAGGGCTATGGTTTTTTTTTTGTAAACAGGGTTATGGTTTTAATTAAAACTTGATATGATTTTGAATTTTAACTTAATGATTTTGAATATAAATGGAAAGAATTTCAAATGACATAAGTTGAATTTTAATTTTAAATTTTTTTTGGTCTATTAAATTTTTGATGTGATGTAATGACCTGGTTTGTTACACTTAAGCAAATATAAGTGTTTTTAGGACAATCCCTTTTTAAATGAGGTCCTCCACAGATAAAGCATTTAAAATTTAGTGCAGGTGTTGGGTAATAGCTTCCAGTTGAAGCTTAGGGTCTGTTAGGAACAGATACTGCTCCAAACTGGCGAAATGACGCTTGGTAAGACTTATTTCTCCTGAAGTCTCTTCTTTGGTGATGGTGAGGCCCTTCCCTTCTCATTTCTCCCGCTTTGTGAATGGGCTCACGACTTTTGGTCATTCTATCCTTATGATCCTCTTCAAAGATCCTGCAACGATTTACCAAAACAGAAAATTCACGGATTTCCTGCATTCTATAGCTTCTTTAATTTATGGTCGCAATCCATTTACAAACTTTGCGCACCGATCACCTTCGTTAGTAGCATCATTATAATGAGAATGAAAATGAGATAACTCTTTAAACCTAGATGCGTATTCTCCAACAGTCATATTTCCTTGGGTCAGCGACAGGAATTCGAATTATCTTTTCTCTTTAACATCAGCTGGAAAGTATTTTTCCAGGAACATGTCCTTGAAATGATCCCAGGTGATCTTCACTTGGTCAACTTCGAATTGTCTAATATTGCTATCCCACAAATGTTCAGCATCCTCGGATAAAGCATAAGTAGTAAAGACTACTTTATCAACTTCATTACATTGTAATGCTCGAAAGATATTCTCTATCTCTCGAATCCAGATTTGTGCTCCATCAGGGTTATATCCTCCCTTGAAACGAGGTGGATTACGCTTTGCGAATAGGTCCAGCCTTCTCAAGGCATCATTACCTTGACCTTCACGTGCTCCAATTACATTGATTAAGCGTTCTACGACTCCGGCAAGATCGTTTCCAGCCATTAGTTTCCTGTTTCACAGTAACTGAGATTTGTCACATCAATCACAGTTACTACTAAGTCAGATATTCTATTTTCTATTACCTACACAAAGTTTACAGATAAAGCAAGATAGACCTTTTCCCCAGGCCTACGGGATTAACTGCTCTGATACCACTTTGTAACACATTCTCTTACACATTAATAAATTCTATAAAAATTCGTAATTTTTTTTACTAAAGATATGATTGTTAAAAAGAAACTATCAGAATAAATTATATATATCATTTATGAAATACCTCATAAATATTATTAAAACTTTATAAAGTAATTTTACATTCATCTGAAGTAAATAAATATTAAACATTATAAGAAAGAGAGGAAACTCCATGGCCCAGAAGCAATTACTTAATAACATTATTTATTCATTGGACCACGGTATTCATACCGAGCTCTCTTTCTAGAACGTGTTATATTTACTGCCGAGATTCTCTGATCCTTCCCTCTGAACCATCAATTTAAAACATATGAAACAAAAACATGGAGAAAGGAGTGAGAAACAGAATATAATATTCCCAAATGGGGCATAAGCAATAAAGGGTTTTCACAAACTAATATATAATAATATCAATCACAATCACATACACAATCAATTATGAATACGTGAATGTTATGCAATATCTTCATCATAACTCACCTATATATGTGGGCCCTTAAATTTTAATTTGCACTGAGCCAACCAGAAGTTTACATTGTTCCATAAGTCCGGATAATAATAATATGAATAACTCAACTGGCATAGAAACACTTAGAGACTAGTCAGATTGAGAAAGTTTTTATTGTGAAAGTACCCGACACTAGGGAGCTACCCCAGGTCCCCTGAAGCACCTTTTCACACCCTCTCATCACAAGGCTCGCAATTAAGCTTCCTCTAATGTATCAACGGTTTTTATAATCCGTCCCCAGACAATATCATTTTGTTTCACTTTAATAATTCATGATGTATGAACTACTCGCGTATTTAGTTGGTTAAGACTTTTAGAAACTCAATTAGTAAATACCTTAAAGGTTTACAATATTATTTCAATAAACTGTACATTTTCTCAATTATTTAAATTTCTGTCCCACAGAAATAAATTTGATACAGTTTTTGAATCTCACTGAAATTGAGCTTCTAAGCCTTAAATATCTCAAAACTTTCTTATATAAAACTTTATATAATCTTTCTCAAATTGAATATCGAATTTAGAAATCTCAAACATTTTCAAATATTTTTACTTATTAAGTTAGAAAAATAAAATAATTTTCTTTTGAAAATTTTATTTTATTAAAAGAGAATAATCTTTGAATTATTAACTAAAAATACTTAAAATTATAAAATTTTTCTTTAATTCAAGATTTAATTATCTCAACCTTTTTATAAATTAATTTTCATAAAATGACTTCTTTCTAAAATAAATACTAAATTTTTTTATTCTAAATATTAAAAGTAAAGTTAATAAAAATAATTTATAAGAAGAAATAAAAGATTTAAAATAATAAAAATTTAAAGAGTAAGGTAAGGAAATTCTTATTGAGTTTTGGCTTTTCGTCATGCTTGCTATATGCTCAACTTCATATCACAAGATCATCAATCATAATAAAATATTATCAATCATAATATCATCAATCACAATCAAATAATGTCAATCACAATCAAATAATATCGATCACAATTAAATATCATCAATAATAATCAAATCAATTAAATATAATTTAAATTTTAATAGTTATTTAAATTATCAAAATTGATATTGAGTCCTTATATTTCATTCCTTGCATAGGTCTATGTAAGTCCATATAATCTAGTCCTTGTATAGATATAGTTCAGTCCATATAGGTCAAACTAGTCTAAGTCCTTGCATAGGTTCAGTCCAATTCGTATAGGTTATGAAAGTTCAGGTCCTTGCATAGGTATGTTAGAGTTAGTTACACCAGATATTTAATTTAAAATTTATTATAAATTTTAAGTTAAAAAGTTAATATTTTAAAATAATATTATTATTAAATTTAAAAGGAGTAGGGGACTCCTCCCATTATTCTTATGTATTTTCATATTATATTCCTATCTAACTCCCCCTTACCTTGAATTGTTACCAAAAGAGAGTTTGCTTTGCGCCTCCGATTTCTATAAATATTAATACCAATCTTATTTCAGTATAAGCATAAGATGAAAATTAAGATTACTACTTAAAACAGAAATGGTAAATTTTGAATAGTGAATAGTGAATAGTAAATCATGAATAGTAATAGTAAATAACAAAATGTGAATAGTAACAGTAAGTAGTAAAATGTAAATAGTAATGGTAAATAGTAAAACATAAATAGTAATGGTAAATAGTAACCGTGAATAGTAATTTACTATTGAAATAGTATTTTACTATTCAGAATAGTAACTTAAAATAATATTATATCCAGTGTAATAATAGATTTCTAAAACAATATGAAAATAACCCTAAAAAATATAAAAGTGAGATATTCTTACCTTGTTATTCTAGCAGAACCTCATTCCAAAAAAATTATTTTTCTCTCTTACTTCCATCACTACCTCTCTAGCACTACTATATTAAGAAAATTTAATCAGAAAATTGTGATTTCCTTCGTTCCTTTGCTCGGTATTTATAGGAAATAAATTTACTATGTATTCTATTATTTTATTATAAAACTACTGTGCAAGAATTGAAAATTTCATATAGATTACTGTGCAAAGTTTGAAATTTTCAAAAATGCAAAGTGTTTTTCACGTGAAGGAATCTGATGAATTTATGAGGGGGTGCAAATAGCAATTTGGGATGTGCGAATAGCAATTTTGTTTTTTTAATCATTATTTTTTAATTTTTTAATAAATTCTAAAATAATATACTGATCAAAAAGTTCTAAAGGTCTATATTCGAATTCCATCCGGATTTTAATATAAAATTTTCTGAATGAATAAAATAAAAATAGGGGTGTTACACTTCCAAACTTCTCACCAATGTTGGACCATACCATGGAAAGGTCTAAAGCAACCCTTTAGAAGAAGAAATATGTTCTTGTTGAAGTAAAGCAGAAGAAGAGATATAAACCTTCTCGTGAACAGGGCAGGACATGTTTTGCTTTCTCCATCTCCATGGCCACAAAGGTGGGTTTGGAATTATAAAACTCATCCTGACCCCATCGGATTCAGGGAAACAATGATAATTTTACCATACTCAGTTTTTCTTTATAATTTTCTTTCATCTAAATAACTTAAATATGTAATCTCAAATAAATTATATTTCTAATGCGTTTTAATTGAAATAATATATGAAATAAATAATTAGTTTCATGATTACATAACATTTTAAGAAAATATATAAACTTATAATCGTTGTTTAACTATCACTATAGTTATTGAATTTATATATCGGGTGGGGAGGGCAGTTGCATACTACACATGTCCCCATCAAAGTTTAGGCGGGGTCGAGACGAATTTTTATATATCCTCAATTAAAACAAAATTTACCCAAATTCGGGTTAAGGACGAGTGTTGGTCCCTATGGATTCGGGTACAACTGTCATGCCTAATTTGAAATATAATCAAAATTGAAGGAATAATATGTATACATTAAATATTTTATGATTAAGCTAATCAATGTAATACTTAATATAGAATAAAAATACATTGGTTATTTTGAAAAAATAAAAACTTGTGACAAACTTGTGTAAAAACTTACATTCATTCTATAATGCTAATTTTAAAATTTTTATGATAGGAAATCTTTTAAAAAAACCATAAGAAAAACAATGGTGCTATAATTAACATAATCAATCATTTTTACCTGCATATATGTTGCATATAAAATATTTTTTAAACATTAATTGTAGATATTTTCGATACGAAAAATTTGGGATAAGAATGACTCGATTCTATTAACGTTAGAGAGAGTTACGCCCAAAATAACAGGAGTTGTGCAAGAGCAATACAAGTTGTCGGTAGAGATGTCAATAGGGCGGGGCAGGCACAGGTAGTGTGTTACCGCTACCCGTATCCATGGTTTTAGGCGGGTAACGGGTATTCACGGGTCGGGTAGCGGGTACCCATGAGTATTTATGAATATTTATTATTTCTATAAAATAATAATAAAGAAGAAAATATGGTATAATGTACTAAACATAACATTTAAAAGTATTATCATTAAAAAATATTAAATTTTGTTTATCTTATTATAAAATAATAAAAAATATTTAGATATTTAAATATATTTAATAAAAAATAAATATTAATAATTAAACGGGTACCCGTGGGGCGGGCAGTGTGATACCGCTACCCACTCGTTTAATAAATATGCAGGTATCCATTACAGGTAACCTGCGGATTACCCGCGGGCGCGGTTTTTTTTACTATTCCTAATTGTCGGACCTATTAAGTTATTTCCTTTTTTTTTAACTTAGGATGTTACATTTATAATATTTTATATTGTTAATTTGAAAAATATAAATTATAAAAGATCAATTCCTTACAAATTAGCTTGAAGTTTTGCCTATTGTATAAAAATGTCACAAAAAATAGTATGATAATTTGTCAGAATTTAAAATTGAGATTAAAATTTTAAGTTGAAAATAATGAAAAACATGAAGAAGAATTTTAAATAAAAGGAAAAAAACAAGAATTTAAATTTTATAAACATGAGATTTCAAATTTTAAAATTATAATTTTAAAATTTTTAAAATTTAAAATTATAATTTTAAAATTTTTATAATTTAAAATTTTTAAAAAAGAAGGTTTAGAAAATAAGAGGGGGGGGGGGGGGGATGTGACAGGTGTAACAGGTATTTAAATTTTAAAAGTTAACAAATTTTATAAAATAAAAGAAAAAGAAGAAAGTGACATATGAATTGTAGCGGAACACTTTTATTATATGGTTATTATATGTAATAGAGGATATACATGCACTCTCCTAAATTTTTCGCATGTACTTTTGATTTTAAAAAACAACAAACAAGAGAAACATGAATTTGAAAAAAATATATAGAAAAAATGGGAAAAAATGAAAACCAAACCAATTAATCCTATAAAAAGATCACTAAGTTAAATAGTATCATTACAAAATGACGAAAGGAAAAAATTAAAAATTAAAAAATATCTTATGTTTATATTCTAGACAAGGAAACATACTTACATAGACGAAAAAAAAGGGAAAAACTTAAACTGAAGTGAGATAAAGTTGAAAATTTTAAAAGGGAACCATGCAAACAAATAAGAAGTGAAAGAAAAACTTATGAAAGATGAACTGTATGTGGAAAGAGCAACATATATGTTGCGGTGAGAAAAAAGAATTAAAAGCTTTAAATATTAAGTAAAAAAAATGAATGAAACCAAAATATTTAAGAATTTCACAACCATATGGCTTGGAAACTGTAAAACCGCACACGATATTTTTTTATTGCTATAATCGAACAAAAAGGTCTGAAAAGATGAATAAAAAATGATTAAAAAAAAGTAGAAATTGATTGCATGAAGGTTGGTTGGAAAAAAATGATTTAAATAATATATGTTATTTAAAGGTTTGAAAAAAAAACATGACAGTAGAAGAGTTTTCTTAATAAGGTAATAAATTAATAACTTAGGTAATTCACTTATTTCTTTCCACTCCTATCTTCTACTGACATCCAAAACAATAGAGAATTTCATTTCTTTTCCTTGTACTGATATCCATCAAAACAATTTATTTTCCCATTCTATTTCAACTCTGTTCCTTATCCTCTAACTTTTTTTCATTTTAATTTCTTTATATCAAATTTCAGGGTTTTTTATTAATTTAGGGTACTTTTTATTATTATTTATAAAAATAGGGTAGATTTGAAACAATTTAAGTGTCTGGGGTAGAAAACGTCAAATCCGTATTTGTGTTACGCACCCCAAGTTCCGAAATATTTTTTACGTACCCTGCGAAAGCGTAACCAATGCATGTCCGCCAAGTGGCAAGACTGAACGCATTACGCAGGTCCACCCTACGTAAAAGGACCTGACATTTCGCAGCCTTAGAACGCGTAATACAGGCGTTGCAGTGCAGCAGCCTTTTGACCCTTGTTACGTATTTTGGAAATACGTAACCTTTAGGGCGATGACACGTGTCCCAGACGGGCCCTTTATAGCTAGTGGTCCTCACCCTCTTTGCTTCACTTTCTACGTTTCACTCTCACATGCCTAGCAGTATCCTCTTGAAGTTTTGTGTCATTTTGAAGGAGGTAACAGGTAAGTGTAATGCTGATTGAATTTATGTTTAATTATTATTTGCTTTTTATATTATGGTAGTGAAAATAATTGGGGTAATTTTTTATTAGATACCAAAAAAAAAGTTAATGTTATGTTTCTTAAAATGTATGCTGTAAAGTTTTATAATTAAATTATTTAGGGCATTTTATGTTTAATTTTTTAGTATTATGATAGTTAAATTGCACACTGTAAGTTTATGAAAAAGAAAATTATAGAAACTTTTGGTATTATGTTACTTAAATGGTATGGTATGGTGTTATTTTTTTAATTTTAATTGTTATGTTTTAAATCATTAAGTTAAATAATATATTATTTAATGTTAAGTATTTTAGGAGTTACGTAATTATTAGATACCACCAAAAAAAGTTAATGTTATGTTTCTTAAAATGTATGTTGTAAAGTTTTATAATGAAATTATTTGTTTAATTGTATGCTTAATTTTTGAGTATTATGATAGTTAAATTGTACACTGTAAGTTTATGAAAAAGAAAATTATAGAAACTTTTGGTATTATGTTACTTAAATGGTTTGGTGTGGTAATATTTTTTTAATTTAAGGTGTTTTGTTTTAAATCTTTAAGTTAACTAATATATTATTTAATGTTAAGTATTTTAGGGGTTTAGGGTTTATTCTTTGTTGTTTGTTTTAGTTCATTAAGTTAAATAATATTTTCTTTACAAAATTGTTAAAATTGGAACTAAAAATATTTTATGTTACCGTTATTGCAGTATGGCCTCATCGTCGCAGTCTCGTGAAGTGAACCCGGGTCCAGAAGATCCGTCGTTGTTAAGGTTTCAAAAGGTGCACGTGTCAGAATCAGTTTGGAATGGAAAACCAGATCGAATCTTGAAATGTAGGCGTGCATTGGCTCTTCGTAGTGGTACACAGGGTGTGCCAGAAGTGATAATGCCACTTTTGCAGAGGGCTGGATTTCTCGGTGTTGCCCAACTTCATTTCTTTCAAATAGAGCCCGCGTTATTGTCAGCACTAGTTGAGAGGTGGAGGCCTGAGACCCATACATTTCATATGCCACTGGGAGAGTGCACCATTACGTTACAGGATATGGCCATCCAGGTTGGTTTACGTGTTGATGGTTTACCTTTGATAGTGGACACACATGGTCGTGACTGGACTACAGTACCGGCATAAAATTCAGTTGTCACCATTTCAAACGCAGAACCCTGAACTACATTACGCATATGGTTAAGCCAACGTGGCAATAAACCATATGATTGATCCCAGTCTCCAAACACCTTCACAATTGCCTTTTGTTTGGCCTTCCATGCCTTACTATATGAGCATTTATATCCAACCTGGCTGCTTATCCGTTCTTGTATCAATGCGATAGATATTGACGGATCTTGGTTAACCATTCCTGCACAAAACATTACCAAACAGAATTACAGGGGTGTGAATGATAAAACCATTCCTCGATAAAACCACTTAATTAATATTATCATACATACAGGGCATACCAACCTATTATGCATGAAGATATAAACTCTGAGTCCAACTTTGCGTGGTCTTGGGAGAGTCTTACATTTACACAAGTGTGAGACCCTCCCCATTTACTAACCAACCACGAATTTGTCTTCTTCGATAACATTGCCCTCATCCTCCATGGGCAACCATCGAAATGATTGGGGCACCGAACAGTGAAATACGTTGGCTTTGATTCCAGAACCGTGTACGTTTGATGGACCCTCATCGAGTATTGTTTCAAGGCAGCTTATACAGCATTTTTTGAGCTAAATTTTAACCCAACATACAGTTCATCCCCAACACGCCATTCAGCATCATCATCATGTGCTACCAAATCATTATCAGTATCTGGATGATCCAAATCTACATTACTATAAAAAGGTGATGAACTCCAAAATGTTGCACCGCTCAACCCTATAATGCAAATGTTAAGTTAAGGATGTTATGCGTATTTTAATGGCTAGAATATAGCATCTCAGTAATACATACTCACCACTTACAGACGGACCAACGCCACGTGCATTTCCTAAGTTTAGGGTTCCTGATATTGAATCAAAGTCACCCTCAATATCTGTGTCCACATCGCTATCAGTCGAAATGTTGCCTTCATCAAAATCTTCATCATCACTTTGAAACTCAAGTTCAACATTCAAATCCACGTTATCATCAACAATTAAATCATCATTTCTTTCATCTGTACTTCAAATGCCAATAACACAACTTTTATTATATCTATTTGGAAACTAACAACGATTAATATACTAAACCTAACACATATCTAACTATTTACCTTGTGTTGAGCATTGGGAAGGGCCTTCTGCCTCCTGCAACCTCCCAACATCAACATAAACCTCGATTGCAGCCATGTCAGATTGTTTTTTAAAAAAGCGCAACACTAACTCAAGCTCCTCATCATCAGATATTAGAAAACCAGAAAATTTATTTTTTTCTTATCAATAACTAACCTGCTGGTTAGCTGAGTAATTGCAATATTACCTTTCAGTTTCAACTTACTTGAAATTTTCTCTTTCAGCTCCTTAAAAGTGATATCACGCCTAATTTGAATTAACTTTGTGTTTCCTTCAAAGGTATAACCTTCTGCCCCATCATATTTTCGCCCTTTTGTGTAAAGAACCATCATAATTTCTGATGCCATTATCTGATTGCAACACTCAACAAATGGAAACAACAAGCATCGAACAAGCATGGAAACTGGAAAGAGTAAGCTGGGACGGGCAACATATATAATCAACATTTCGTAGCACCATCAAACGTAATGCCACGTGGCAATTTCTGATTGGCTCACCTGTCGTGTGTTACGCCTCATGGAAATGCGTAATGGTTATTACGTATTACTGAAATACGTAACATGTTACGTACTGTCCTCAACCGTAATACATGGCTATTACGTAGTCCCAAGATGCGTAATATGTGCGAATCTGCCAAGTGTCATACAACAACGCTTTACGTAGCTCTGAGAGACGTAACACCTGTTACGTTACTCGGGGGTGCGTAACACAAATACCGATTTGATGTTTTCTACCCCAGACACTTAAATTGTTTCAATTCTACCCCATTTTTATAAATAATTTTAAAAAGTACCCTAAATTAATAAAAAACCCTAAATTTCATAAATCATCTAAAGAAATCAAGAACTAACAAAGTTGTATACAAATAGATAATTGATTTTTTCAACCATTATACTAGGTTTTGAATTGGTCATATAGACAGAAAAGATTTTATTAGGACTTATATTATTTTAATGATCTTTATGTCTTGAAAATATTATCTTCAAGGTAAGATATATCATTAGGTTAAAAATATCTAAACCAAGAAAGGCACAAAGAGAAGAAAAAGTCAATGAAGTTTCTTGAATACAAATAACTTAGTTAAGTTATATTTTCAAAGCTATAAAATTCTGACAAAAAAAAGCTAGAAAATTCTGATAAGAAAAAAGACCAAAAAGGGAGTAAGACAAATCAGGAGTAAGATAAAATGAGAGGTATATTTATGTTATTAATAGAGGTTTTGTAAAGAGGAATAACAACAACACATTAAGAGGTTCATCTAACTATCAAAAACTTAAAGGATTAAATCTATAAAAATAAATAAACTTTTAAAAAATACATAACCAATAATTACTTGAAACATGAAAAGTTCATTTTCGTTAATGCATATCATTCGAATATACTAACAAATTGTAAAGGTTTAAACATGTGTTTTGTGAAACATCTTTATCTTTAAAGAACCATAAAAACTTGAAGAAAATTTTTGATTTAATTTAATCCCAAATTGGTTGTTCGAACTCATCTGAAGGTATCTAAACCTCATGGAACGTATTATGACCCTGTCACTTCCTCAACTATGCGTAAAAACTCGTGTAAAACCTCATTTCTCATGTGTTTATCATCAACTCACAATTCACTCCATGATCTACTCAATATACATACAAACAGTTCCTGCCCATCACATTTACACAATGCAATTCCTGAACATATCACGCATCACATGCATCAAATGCGACCATTCACGGTCTCCACATTCACATATCATCAACATCTATATCCTCAGTACATCATATAAATAGATCCAAAATAATTCTAGGCTTCCAGTTGAAGCCATCAGCTACTTAAATCCACTAAATAGGCTATATACATTAACTATCCAAAATAACTATCAACAAGAGTCGGTCAAGGCTACCACAAAAATACTATACATAAGCATGTACAATATATATACAAATGCTTCTCACTCAAGCACGGTGACCTCTCACCAATCACCATCACGACCTAATACCACTGAAAATATAGCCACAAAGTAGGGGTGAGCAAAATACATGTTAAATGATAGTTATTGAATCAGATCAACTATCCAATTCTCTAACACACACTATGATATCACAATTAAACAACAATGTACACTATCATTCAACACAATTCAATCACATCACATATCCTCTACATGATTCACATAGTTATTGTAATCAGGTTATTCACAATATCTCATCACATAGGCTATACAATTCATTTATTCTCAATATCATAACATCATATGGATATACAATCATGTTTCTCAATAACTTTCATCGATGCATATACATATAGATAAATGTAATCACATGGATCCATTACACATCATCAAATATAGTGTTGCAACACATAGGCTCTCAGCCATATATTTAGCTCTTAGTTGATCAGTGTAACATCCCAAAAAATTTCATTCTCATGTATAATCATTTTTAATCTAGACCATTAATGATATTATCTATTTATATTAACTTTTTACATAAGTTTGGCTGTGAATCGAAGCTTCTTTTTGATTCATTCAAATAGTTTCCTTTGATGTTAACCTCTGGTAGCGTTCTGATTGGGAGATTACCGAGTGAAGTACCTTCGAATAAGATATTCTGAGTGACAGAGATAAGACTGTCCGAGTGAAGAAAGGAATCTGATTTCGAGTAAGGTATGACCGAGAGAACTTCCGAGTGAAGGAAGGTTAAGATGTTTCCGAGTGAGGTATGACCGAGAGAACTTCCGAGTGAAGGAACGTTAAGATGTTTCCAAGAGAAGTACTTCCGAACGAAGAAAAGCTTTGATTTTGAATTAGTACTTCTCGGGTCGGGATATTCCCGAGTGGGGTATCTTCGACTTAAATACAACTTTCCTGAGTGGGGTGTCCCCGAGTGCGACACTTTTGTGTGGGATGGTACCGAGTGAGACATTTCCAAGTGGATAACACCAAGTGAGACCTTTCCGATTCCCGCGTGATATGTCACCGATTGAGACTACCGAGTGAGTCATTTCCAGGGGAAGTACTTTTGGAACAGAGAAAGACTTTGACTTCGAATGAATACGTTTCTGAGTGAAAAGTTCCTAGGGGAAGTAAATATCCGAGTGGTGAACCCCTTCATTCTATTCGTGCTCGGGTGTCATAAAGGTTGCCTAGAGCCTGTGCTCGAGCCATATTCAAAGTTGTCGAGAGCTTGTGCTCGGGTTCGTCTTCGAGATGGTCTTCGACTCCGAATGATATTCCCGAGTGGAAAGATTTCCGAGAGAGGACTGAACTGCGACTCTGAATGATCCTTTCGGTTGTAAATTTCCGAGTGACGCACTTCCGAGAGAAATACTTTCGAGTGAAGAAGGGCATTGACTTCGAATAAAGTACTTTTCGGGCATAAATATATCTGAGTAGAGAATTTCCGAGTGAATCAATTCTGAACAAAAAATGGCTGATTTTGAACGAGCACTTTTCAGGCAGAGATATATCCGAGTGAGATATTTCTGAATAAGGTGTCTCCGGGTGAGACATTTCCGAGTGGGTCACTCACTCGGAAAGAAAAACTATGAATGAGTGTTTCAAGCAGAAACATTTCCGAGCGAATTCCCTTCCGAGTGGAGCAATTCTGAACGAAAAGAGGCTCTGATGAATTCTTCTCGGAAAGAGATATGCCCAAAATACCGAACCAGTGTTAGAATTAATATTTTACTCCAACCATATCATCTTGTACATATTTTAATATATTTACTTCAATCATACAAGCTCCATTATGTAGGCGGCGGGAATGGTCAACAATACAACTCATTTTCTTATCTAAAACCTCTATTATCACCGCAATTAATGCACCTAACATCCACTACAATCCAATTACGAAAAACTTGTCCCCCACTTGTCTTTTTCATTATTAAATTGACACTACATCTCGTTCCCAAGTCTGAATTCTGAGAACAAACTAAAATTAGTAAAGTCTCTCTCTCATTTCCTTTTCTCCGTCAAGTCACCTTTGATCTGAAGCTAGGACAATAAGAAGAGAAAATTTTTTCAACCAATCTAAGATCCTCTATCAAGGTAAGAGGGGATAGGGTTGTGAATAAATATGGAATGGGTAGAATTGTATGCTATTCTAGGATTTCCAGATTTATTTTCGTAGCATGTTACTTAATTTTGAAGCTGAAAATATGTGAATTTGACTCTGACTTCTTCATAAAAGTTGTAGATCTTTTTGTTATGTGAATTTTGAGACTTGAACCGACTGATTTGGATATGTATAGCCTGAGTTATAGTCAAAATACTACAGTATGTCTGTTCTAGAATATGTACCTTCTATTTTGTGTAAATATTAATATTCTGGGAATTATACATACATATTTAGACTTTGATGTCTTCATAAAAGTTGTAGATATTTATGTTATGGATCTATAGAAAGTGGAATTGCTTAAAAAGGATTTGATTTGCTCACGTTATGGTCGCTTTACTAATGTATGTTGCTGTTGTAAATTTCTGAAATTACCTATGATGATTATTATGGATGAAAATGATATTTCCATGTGAGTAATGATTTATTTATGAATCATTGAGGGATTATTGATTATTATGGATGTTATTGAGTGTCCTATGAATGCTATACAGTATGTTTATCTTTGTGATGAATAATTATGAATGACTAAATTAATGTATACATGAATGCTTGGTGGTTTATTGAGATATGTTGTTGAACTGTAAATCCATGATTTTGAGAATTAATATATATGATGTGTCCTTTGAGGACTTGTGGTTTTCCAAGTGATTATGGAAGTATTATATCATGGTATGTTAAATCGATAAAGAGAATTAAAGGCATTCATGCATCATAAGCATTTGGACGCACCATGGAATTTAGGGGTTCCATGATTGCCGGCCCTCGTGGGGGGTTACTCTATGATGAGTTAAAGCCCTATTTTCGTTGAGCTCCATGGAGTGTAGGGATTTATGGTTTATGATAAGTCCTACTTGTGTACTTCGGTACTTGAGCGCCATGGAGTGATTCATGGTTTATGCTAAGTCCTACTTGTGTACTTCGGTACTTGAGCACCATGGAGTGTAGGGATTCATGGCATTATGCTAAGTCCTACTTGTGTCTCTATGAGACTTTTTACTACAATATTCCCACCAAATCAAAATGGATCCAGCATGACATCATTTGACTAAATTAAAGATTATTAAATGTAAATGACCTTGTTTGGCATATGCATCATATCATTATGGTTTGTTGATTGTGTTTGTGCAACTTTACTTATTTTATATTTATTCTATATTCTGTCTCACTCTTACATTATTTTTACAGTGCATGCTACACAGAATGATGAGTGGTGCAATTAATGAAGTTTTTATGATTTATTGCTTGGACTTTAACTTCATTTGAATTTTAATGGGTTGTAATAATATTATGTATCATGTACTGTAATCTTCTCTATCGTTTCCGCTATATAAATATATTATGTTTTATTTGTTCACGACTAGTATGCATGATAATACTCCGCATTTATCAATTTTTACGTGACCTCAGAATTCAAATTACAAATTTCAAAATGATTTTTTTTTAAATGTGAAAAATTTATTTCAAAATTTTAGGTTAATAAATTTGAATTTGTAATTTGGGTTTTGGGCGTCAGAATCCGGCCATTTTACGTACCAAACCGTTTGCCCTCTCACGTAACACAATCACTCTCAACGATAATGGGAGTGTTACGGGCTAGCCCTAAGTCCCACTCAAGGTCTTTGTGGAATCCTCGAAACCACATAACATAGAAATCTCATTTCATGTTAAAAATCATCACACAAGCATCTCATGTTATATCATTTTATTCGTTTAGCCATCAATTTACATCTCATGCAGTATTTCAATATGACAACCACTCAATTGCATCTCGTGCATACAATTGTCATTAATTTGTCAAATTCATTTTAATTAATAAGCGTCCCACGCTATATGCTCTCAATATTTTTCAAGTATTAGAATATTCAACACAAGCATATAATGCAATCTAATTATATCAAACATCTCATAAATACAAGTATCCCATGCTAATTTCGATCTTCAATTCATTTCATCATTACTCATTCGTTTGTATCTCATGCATCATCATATATCACTCAAATCATACATCTCAGGTAATGTATTAACATCCATACCATTCACAATTAACATCTCATGCAATTAAATATCACAATATTATGGACGGAAACCATTTCAACAATTAATATCTCTCAGATATTATACTAACCAGAGGTATTTCATAATTATCACATAATTACACATATTAATTCATCATATCTCATCTAGCATACCCATATCAACTTTCTACTACATCTTATGTATAGAAAATGAATCCCATCAATCAATCACATCTCATGTAATAGGCATTATTCAATCACTACATACATCTCATGTAGTTTAATAAACACATTATGGACAGATACCACTACAACCATTTATAATGTTCAATTATCATATAAGTGGGTATATCACTAACATTTCACATTTTAAGAGTTAAATCATCAACATATAATTCACCATATATTAATATACCCCTAACCCGCCATAAACTATACATTTAAAATATAAAAGCTTCCCCTACCTAGAAATAAGTAGTCTAGAAGCCCAAACAACTATCCAACCGTTATCCAGAAGCTATCCGATCACCAATCACAAGTCTTGAATATAAGTTGTCAATAGTTAATTTATAAAAATTAAAAATGTTAATTTATTTAATTAATATTATTAAAAAGTAAATTATAATTTTAAAATTACCCTTTATTATTAATTACTAAAGAATAATATCTTTATTTATTTTAAAAGTTATTCATGTTATCTCTATTCACTAATAGAAGAGTATCATAGGAATTGTATCATTAATTATGACCTAGTTAGTTCAGTTTTACTTATATTTTAAACTAAAATATTTTAAATTTTTGCAGCTTATATTCAAGACTTGAAAAAAGATAGCTTGTGATTTATGACATGTAATTTGTAGCTAATGATTTTTTGAGTAATTTTTGAAACTGGTTTGATTAAGTTTAAAATTAAGTTATTTTAATAGTTTATTTGGAGAAATTGTTCAAAGTGGTTTCTTCAAATAAACTATTTTTAGTTTTTTCAGCTTCTATTTTTTTTAAAGTTTGAACAAACATATAAAAAAGTACACTAAGTGATCTTTTAGTTTTAAATTTTTTTCTTTAAATAAGTTTAAACAAACTCATCTTATAACTTCATGATCTTTTCAGGGAGTTTTGTTTAATAGAGCCGTTGGGAAGAAAGTAGCTTTAGTTATATTAAGAGACTTTAAATAACATATAACATTATAATTATAAAAGAGATAACAATTTTATTTAAAAAATATAAGGTTAAAAATAACAATCAAGATATTAGTGCTTGACACAATTAACTTATGATATTTTTAAAACTATTATAATTATTTGGTGAACATACACGTAAAAAAGAACTAACTTTTAAAAAATTATAAACTCTCAACATATGAAAAACTACTTTAGGTAGCCTATCGCTTTTTAAGAGTTATAAGTCCCCTTGTTCATTAATTGTTTAGTTGTCATTTTTACCCTTATATTGTTTTTAAAATAACAACTTTTATGTGTCACATAATTAAAATATTATATATTCTTAAAAGTCAATTAACACAAATTAAGATGGTTTTACTAAACGGATTTATTTCAACAAGTTAGCTAAAAAACAACCCGAAAAACCATAAACCATGAGTTATAGCTTTTCAAAAGTTAAAAGCTTATAATTTTTCCTCTTTTGGTGTTTACCAAACATTTTTAATAATTTTTTTGAAAAATTATAAGTTCCTAAAAAAGTTACAAGCTATCTTTGCCAAAGAAACACCAGATAGTATTTATCATAGTTTTTCATGCATGTTTGTTTTCTCGATCTTTATTCATTGAGGAAACATTGAAAAGTATAGTCTTTTGTAAAATTCTTTATATTTTTTTACGAGGATTGATACATCATAGATAAAATAAAGGTTTTATCTAACATATGTAATTTTGTATAAGATAAAAAAATTATTTAAAATTATTATTAAAATCCACTCATCTTGTTTTTTAAGTAATTTAACCAACTAGACATAATTTTCAATAAAAAATTCATTTTTAATTTCTTATCACGTGATTGTGAAGGATTGCATAGGTTACACAAAAACATAAAATAAGAACATGAATAACTCTATACATGTTTATTGGCTAAATATATTTGTTAGTCTTTTTTTTTTGAGTCCGTTTCATGTTACCCCTCTTTGTGTTTTTAGTTTCAAGTTGGTCTATTGTCTTTTTAAAAAGTTTTATTTTTATTTAGTGGCAAAGACCTTTATGATTTTTTTTTATTAAGGATGACAAAACATGTCAGACCTATTAAACCTGACAAAATAGGTAAAGTGGACAAATTTTTTAACTTATCAGAGCCCCGCCTATATATATATATATTAATAATAAAATGATTTATAGTTTGTTTTATTAAAATTTATCCTTTCATTTTATAAAACTAAAAAAAGTGAAGTCTCTCATAGGTTGTACACTTTTTTTAATAATTTATATAAATCTTAAAATATTTTTATATTTTTTAATTTTTATATTAATTTAACATATATTTATTTTTACAAAAATTTGACGCACTCACAGACCAATCTACCATCTTTCCCTAAGAATGAAATTTCTTATTTTGACAAACTAAACTTTTTGACGTATTTATTTTAGTAGGATTTTACCGTCTTGGTTAAGGATTCAACACTCCACCTACGTACTCATATCATATGTTTATTTGATTGAAAAATCACAGGAAAAGACCGCAAAAGAGTAACTCTCCTATTTTTCTTTTCATGTTTATATCATTTGTTTCTATCAATATTAAAAGAACATGAGAAAATAATATGTTTGATAGAGGTATTCTATATATAAAAAAGTAGCGAGAAAATATGTTTTTTTTATATGAAAATCACATCAATCCTTTCTTTATTTGTCTAGGTGTTCTCTCATTTAATACAAATAAATTGTAGTTAAAAACTAATAAATATTATAGTATATAAGTATGCATTTTCCATTTCCTGTATTAATATTCACAATAATATTATTATAAGGTAATAATTTTAACCTTTTCAAATATAAAGTAATTTAATTGATATTTACTTAAAATTTTAGAAGGGGCAATATTATCTTTTTAAGTTAATCATAAGAATAATTTTTTACTTGTTTCATATCAACTAAAAAAGAGACAAATGTAATCCAATTAACTTTAATTAATTATTTTCTCTATTAAAATTAGATCCAATCTAATATTTACCCAGCCCTAAAAAAAAGTTAATCTGCAACATTTCTTCGAAGTCACGATAAAAGAATTTGGAAAGGAATGGTAAATATACTAAGTGTCCGTTTGATTTTCAGTTGGGAAAATAGAGTTAGGGAAATAGAGAAATTTAAAGGATGATATTGGTCCTTTATGTCTTTCGAGACAGTCAAAACTCCGTTTGACCGTATGATGTATTTTTGGGGAGACCCTAAACCTTTTTAGAATAAAATGTGTTGAATATATGTTATTATAACTAATTTTGAGGAAGTAAGATTATTTAGAGTAATTTTTGGAATTAAAAAAGTAAAAGCAAAAGTGTTGATAGAATAGAACGTAAAAAGAAAAAAGGGTAATGCTTTTGTACTTTGGTAAGTACATTGATTCAAATCTCTTTGCATTGCATCTAATAAAATCTTTTGAATCAATACCCTCCGTGCCCCATTGCCCGACACCTATCCTCACCACCATCACAAAAGTCAATAATATACAAAAATCGCTTTCCTTAAATTCTTATTCCCATTTATTACTCACCCAAACTAGGGATTTCGGTATTTTCCCCTATGTTTCTTTAATTCAAAAATTATTTTTCTATCTCATTCTCATATCAACAATTTAATAAACAGGAAAATAATAGTTTATTGATTTAAGACTATGGTTGAGATTATTTTTTTAATTAAAAGATATTTTAAAAATATACTATACTTTAATTTTAAACTGAACAAATGAAATTACAAATAGAATTCAATAACTATGATTAAACACTTTTTTTAAAGTGTATTTTTAAAATTACTTCTTACTATTAATGAAGAAAAGGAATTAAATTTCTCAATCATATTTTTTTAAAAAATCTGATTAATAGGCGTGATTTTTCAAAATAATAAATATGTATTTTAAATTGAAAATAATTTTTCAAAAATGACCATAGAAACTTAAAAATATTATTGTAAAAAGAATCGAAGGAACTAACAATGAAAAAACTGATTGACGACTTCATTAATTTGAGATTCAAAAATACACGTGTCACATTCAACAGGAAAATATCTAAAAAAACACTAGATCTTGTTTTTATAAAAATAACTAGAAATTAATATAGCTATTTATTTACTTATAAAGGAAACAAAGTTTAAGGATAATTAGAGTGATAAAAAATTTTAGGATTTATGTGATATCACATGTAAGATAAGATGTAAAGATGAGAGGGCTTAAATATTTTTTTTTCAAAATCAATGAAACTATGAATTCATTTTTAATGTATGCATCATCGAATAAATTAATGCTTAATTTATAAAAATGAGTTTATAATTTTTAACGTATGTTTTTTTAATTAAATTGGTTTCTCTCGATAGTTTTTTGAGTGGGTTTCATGTGTGTGTATTACTTTTCTTAATTTTTTTAATTTGAGAAACTCCAGCCTATATAATTTAAGATAATATACTTATTTAAATTAAACAATTTTTCTTAAAAAATATGTTTGGTATTGGTAGGATTAAATTGAAAACTTTTTTTTCATGATTTGTTTATCTTGATAAGTGATATATAATTATATATACAGAGAGAAACATACAACTATAAATATGGTCATTTTTTAATTCAAGCCTAAAGAAAAAAATAATTAGTTTTGTTTCATAAATTTTGAATATTTTAAAAACAATCTTTATTATTTAATATTAATGGTTATCTACACATACATTGTTGTTACTTATTTTGTGATGTTTCGATGAATTGATGAGAAAGACCATTTAAAAAAATAGATTTTATAGGGAATAAATAAAGTTTTAACTGTCTTAAACGGCTTAATGAATAATATCAATCTTTAAATTTCTCTATTTCCCCAATTCTATTTTCTCAACTAGAAACCAAACAGACACTTAGATGAAATAAAGATATTTAAAACTAATAAATAAGAAAAGAAGGAGCGTGTAAAAGAGGATGGGGAAAATCGCGTGGTGGTGAAGAGTAAACGTTTAGAATGTGGTGGGGGGTAACGCTGAACATAAATAAGGTAAAACAAAGAGCCCACACTTTAAAGTGCAAAGCAAAGCAAAGGCATCGATTGAGTGTTTCTTTGGGAGGGAAACAGAAAGCAAAAAAGCTTTCAACGCAAAAATGTTCGCCGAAGAGAATGGTCTTAAGGGAGACCCAAGGCTTCAAGCAATTTCTCAAGCTATCAGAGTCGTTCCTCACTTCCCCAAACAAGGTTTTCTCTTCCCACTCTCTGTTCCCTTTTCCAACTTATATATTCAACAGATCTGCAACCCATTTATTTTATTCAAAATGCCTTCTCTTCTTCTGTGGGATAAATAAATAAATAAATAAATGGCGCAGGAATAATGTTCCAAGACATAACGACATTGCTGTTGGATCACAAGGCGTTTAAAGACACAGTAGACATTTTTGTCGATCGTTACAGAGACATGCACATTTCCGTTGTTGCCGGTACCGTACTGTCCTATCCTCTACTACCTTTTCTTTCTTTCTTTCTTTCTTTCTTCCTTCTTTCTTTTTTTTTGAAAAAACTTTTTTTTCTTACCTTCCTTCTTCTTTCCTTCCCTGTTCTGAGAACATAAAAGTTCACAAAAGGGTATGTTTCAGGAGTCGAAGCTAAAATTTAATGGGGGTGTTTATGTTGGTACCAAGTTTCCTTTTTTCTTCTAGAGAAAGAGGTCCCACTTGAATTTTATATATTTTTTAATTCTTTGGAATAACATTAGAGTAAAAATATTGTTTATTTTATTTTATTTTAACGCAATTTTATTTTGCTGTTTCCTTTCCTTCTTTTCACTTTTGATTAAAAAAAAACTGGGCATTCTGTTTACCCCTTTTCAATCGGAGTCTTTTAGTTTATCTGTGTTACCATTTTCGTGGCATTAATTTTTTTTTTTTGGGTGATGGGGTGCCTTGAGAGTTAGGTAGTAGGTAGGTACCATTGTGGCTTTCAAAATGTTTTCCGTTTGCTTGGTCTCTGATTCTGATTTTTGACTGTTGAAATGATGTGCTTAATTTAGGCCACATACATGTATTGTTAATAGTCTCTTCTAGAAACTAACTCATACATGGTTGTCATTCATTCTTGGTAATGACGCCTCAACAACATCTCCTGTTTTTTGTGCTAATTGCTAGGGTAATTGAATTACATGTAGGGATCGAAGCAAGGGGGTTCATGTTTGGTCCCTCAATTGCATTAGGCATTGGTGCAAAGTTTGTTCCTCTTCGCAAACCTCGCAAGCTACCAGGTATATTTGTGCTTTCTTGTATCTTGATTCTGAAGTTGTTTCATATCCAACAAACGTGCTCTAAATTGAAACTTAAGTATGGCCAAAGCAACCAAATGCGAGTATCACTTTTTGTGGGGTGAGACTCTGAATATGTTAAGCTGATAGGACTGGGTGTTAGTGTTACGTTGCTTGATCTGCATTGAGCAAACTTGTCAATATTTCCACTATTTGGTGCATCAAGATTTCAAATTGAGTCATGGCTGTATTCAATGTATGCAAATTGGATTGGATAAATTGCATGCCTTGTACTTATAGTAGGAATTTTTCTACTACCTCCGTCTTTAAATATAAGACTCTTTTCAGAAAATTTTTTATACTCTTTCAAATTTCAAGGTCATTAGTTGTTTTTTTACCTAAATACCCCTATTAATGTATTGTTTTTTATTGGAATCAATATAATAATCAATGACATACATTAATTAGATTAATTATATTGAGTAATAAGTGAAGAGAGAGTGATAACCAAATTAAGGACAATTTTGGAAAACTAATACAAATTTTAAAGAAATTTAATGATTTTAACTAAATTAATCGACTTCCTTAATATGTGTGAAAATTAGGTAAAAGGGTCCTATATTAATTTATCTTGAAATGCATATTCAAAACTGAAATAGTCAGCTTGCATTTTGTGTACTAAATATTGAAGCACACGCATCTTACATTAAGCTGAAAGTTATTTGGAATCAATAGCTGTTGTTACATGTTTCATTTGGCTTGTAAATGCATATAGCATGAAATATCAGTTGAAAATCAGCTATCAAAACTTAGTAATAATCACTAACTCAAGCTGATACCACTATACAATAGTGAATGAGTAGTGAAAGCCTAGCTTTAAGCTTCTAATATTCTCATTTTGTAACAATTTCAAATTTGATTCCTCCAAATTTAATTAGATTCTCATATTCATCTCTTTGGTATGAACAGAACCAAACTAATTTGTAGATCAGGTAAGGGTTCAACTTGTTTTCCAAATCCCTTTCCCCACACACTTGCTGGCACACTTGTAAATGCTTAATCATGCCCTAAATGGCTTCAGCAGAATGAAATCTGAAATTCATTTCAAATGAAAAATTTGGAGTTTTGGAACTTTCTTCTACCTTTTGGGTTATATAATTATATGCAAAGTAGTAAGTATAGTAACAACTCACAATGCAGGATTGGGCCCTCCCATTAGCCTAAAATAACTCTGACATGCTTTATGTTTAGGTGAAGTGATTTCAGAAAAATATGCACTAGAGTATGGAACTGATTGTTTGGAGTTGCATGTTGGTGCTGTCCAGCCCGGTGAACGGGCCATAGTTATTGATGACTTGGTGGCTACAGGTGGAACTCTGTCAGCAGGAATAAAACTTCTAGGTTACTTGTGCACTTTTCTTTTCTCCTTTATTTCACTTTTGCTCAATGTATGTGCCTATGTGGTCCCAAATATGCTACATATATATGGTTTCTTTCAACTTGTTTTACAGAACGTGCTGGTGCTGAAGTAGTGGAATGTGCTTGTGTAATTGGTGTGCCTGAAGTCAAGGTAATGACTAAGCTTTTGTTTTGCTACCTAATCTCAGAAATTTCCATGTTGTTAAGTTATAGGTAACCCGAAAGCTAAAAATTCTTAATTGGAACTGAAGAATAAATAAATAAATAAATATATTTCATGGGTTGTTCCTCATATCAGTATAGCCTATTGATTGGACTTTGAATTTTTTGTGCAATATCTGTCTCTTGTGAGTTTAGTCTAAATGGACTATAGATTTCAAGCACTGAAAAAATGAATTATGTTGCCTTTTGTGCTGGATTGATTTGTGATCACGAGTTACTGGTATAAATAAATATCTTTATAAAAGGATGTGCTTATGGTGTAAATTTACAATATCTTTAGCTTCTAGATATTGGCTGAAAGAAACTTGTAAAAGGAACCTGTAAAAGTCAATATAGACTGAAAGGAACTCTATTGAGTGTTGAACTTGAATTACTTTACTCTTTCTAGTTTGAGAAAATATTATTTTCTGTTTTCAATTTTTGTTTTTTATAGTATAAAATGGTTTTAAAAATTTGTATAGTAAAGCGTAAATATAACATGGAAGTCTAAATTGACTATAATTTCATTTTAGACATCATGGGTATTTTCTTTCTTTTTTTAATCATTGAATTTATGATAAATTACTACTTAAATTTTTATTCCAGGGACAGTGCAGGCTTATCGGAAAGCCACTTTATGTTCTTGTTGAGCCTCGTCAAGCAGATAAATGTTTTTGAGGTGAACCACTATTTCCTCAAGTGGAAGTTCCATCTTATAGATACACTTTGAAACAATGGTTTCATTTTTGCATCATGATTTTTACATTACTGGTTTCAAACATCTTTAGCTTTTTTTTTGTTTCTTTAACGACTTTTGACCCCTACTAGCACCTTTTATGATAAAGTGCACCTTTAAGATGACAGCTTTTAGTATATAAAAAAGGTTTTTTCATTTCCAATTAAATCACTTCTCTAAAGAATAAAATCTTAACAATAGTTAACTGATATTAAACTTTATAAAGAATAATTTATTTACTATCAAGTATGAACTATGAATAAGTTTTCTTTCTATTTATATACAGATTAAAATCTTCAAGAATTATGTACAAGAAACTTTCATTTTCATGTATTTTTTTCAAGATTGTCAAAATAAACGAATAAGACCTTGGTAAAACATAAGTGATAAGTCATATACACATAACAAATTATGAATTTATGAATACTCAGTGCATGTTCCATTCATTTCTTTTTAATGAATAATTACTTGTACTTATTCCTCCAAAAGAAAGTGCTACTAAACATGCATGCATATGCACCATGATATCAATCATGTGATTTAACTTGACACTATTTTTTAAAATGTACCACTGGAATTAGAGGAGTCACATCTAAGAATAAAAAGACATCTTCCTATAATTCTCATGGTTGATTCTGTCCTTTTTGATTTGTACAAGGGACCAATAATGGTAATGGGTAGCCACAATATGGTTGCTTTTACCTTTGGAAAAGACATATAAAAGTTGCATACTAGTTTTACATACCCATTTGAGGCATCATCCTTCACTATGTCATGGGTTATATTCATGCAGATGTGATGTTAATTCTTCTTGGGCTGACATATAAAAAGGATGCTTCGTCTGAGAAAGAGGCCACAATGTGATCCTAAAGTTTTCGGCTTGGCCATTATCATCATGGGAATTATAATTCTCTCCTCCATATCCTTTTTCTTGTACATGTTATCCATCTTTTATGGCTAACTGTTCAGAACAATCATTAAAGAAGGGATGGATTATCTGGCATTTGAAATGGCAATTTAAGTTCACAATTTTTTTATTGACTACAATTGTCCTTTTTATAATTAGGGATAATCATTTATAGTTAAGGTTTTCTGTCCCAATCGAATAAGTTCACATTTCTTTAATTATGTTGATTTTCTTTTAAAACATAAAATTGTATATTTTGAATATAAAAAAATGAATTAACCTTGAAGCCAAATTTTCTATTTGGAATTCCTCATGTGATTAAATTTATTTTATTAAGTTAATTGGTAAGAAAAATGGCCCCATGTAATTAAAGTATAGATAAAATCAACTCCATCTAATTCTTAGATTAAGCTATGAAACAAAAACAATCAAAGTTGTGAAGTTTAAAAAATTAAGTCATTTTATATTGTCCAAGATTCTAAGATTTTACTTCCAAGAGGCTTTTGCTACTTGAAATGCATTTTCATTCTTACGAATTATATATTTGGGGATGTAGTAATACATTTGGTTGAATCGTTGTTCAGTTATTATATAAAGGGATTTTTTTTTTTTTTAGTTTGAAAAGAATCTACTCATGTTTAAGATATCAAAACTTGTAAAGAACTATATTTTAATATATCTTACGCATGGTTATTGTGCAAGTGACTATTATATATATAACTCGTACTAGCGTGAGTTACACAAACTATTGTTACCACCAATAAATAACCTTGTATAATTTATTTTTTCTATTTAGTCACTGGATCGCAATTATATATCATATTAATTGTTCATGTTAAAATTTCTTTAAAATTGAATAACCATAAAAATATATTTAAAGAATTCTTATTTTGGTCACAAAAAAATGCTTCGTTTTCATATATTTTAAAATATAAATTATAAATTGAAACTTTCGATGACTTTATATGCATATACACAAACTAATTATTTTTTTATTACACATCGTGCCACAACATATCCAACTATATTATCTTCAACAGTATTAAATTATCGCCGTACTCATAATTCAGGTCATATATATTTTTTCTATTAAAAAATGTGGAATGCCGGGCATGTAATACATTACTAGTCAATGCATTTGAATACAAATTCAAAATTAAACTAATTTCTAAATGGCTAATTTAACTGATCTATGACTGGATTTCTAGTGGGCTGTGTTAGAACACGAGAGGAGAGGTTGTCACAAATAATCCTAAACATTTCACCAAAAAAATAATAATCCTAATCATTAGTTAACAGATATTTAATGATGTTAACATTTGAGAATTTTTAAAAAATTAAACATCAAGAGCTTGATTAAAACTTTAGTTAAGTTATACATAATAATTCTTTTTTTCTTCCTAAAAGGAATAGAAAGTTTTCAACCTCCTGTAACTTTAATAATGACATCGGAGAAGATTAAACTTATAATATTTGTTAAGTGGCTACATTGAATCAGACCTTTTTTTGTGCTCGATTAAACCAAATTTATATATTTAGGTGATAAGTTATAACACGAATTCGCTCTGCAAAATAAATTTGAAAATTTCGATCTACCTATTATGCACTTATAATTGTTTTAAATAAACCATATTCTTAAACTTATCCTAACATTTCATAAAAACAAGTCCATATTAAGTGCCAAAGCCATAAAGACAGTTTAATTTCAGAGTTTTCATTATTTAATCCGAATAAACATGTTAATTCTGTGTTACATAACTTAAAAAAGGAAATCTATTTCCATTTCCTTCACTAAAATTTTTTATCAAGCAATAATGAAAATTGCATATGATATACATAATTATCATGTTACTACGACAAGTATGAACGTCCATATAGGCTAATATAGCAATGAGGTGTAAGACAAATAATGTCGAAGAACGCTGCTGTCATTACCACAACGACGAAGAAGCAAGAGCAAAACATAATTTTACATTTGATGGGTTCCAGCTTTTCATTATTTTAAGTTCAGAAAAAAAATGTGGTGCAAGGGTCGTATATGTATGAGTGAAAAAGCGTGTATGTATGCGTAAAAGCTCGTACAAGAGAAAATACACCAGGGGAGCCACTGCATTCAGTATTATAATTAACTCTAGGAACAGCAATGAGCATCCACTGGGATGAGAAACAGTGGGATCTTGGTCAAACGCAGATGAATAATATATATTACCACTTCACGTGTAGTTCTAAATACTTGTTACAGTTTCCATTGAAGGGGAACCATCCCTTGCTGTCATGTCCAACTTGAGAGCATTCCTTGTAACGTGGTTTGTCTGTTTTCTCAATCTAACATTATCGATGAACAAATCTGCTATGAACTTTCTCAGCTCATCATCACAGATTACACCATCTTTTATGTCATTGGTTTTATCTACATCGGAAGCCGCACTTCTGTAGTCCTTCTCTAAGTTTTCTACCTGATCAAATTCAAGTAAGTTCTGTAATTATGGTGAGGTTTGAAGGATAGATAAGATTGTCACTGAATGTGGTGCATTTAAAGAAGTACAGCTTAACTGCAACTGGTAAAGACAGAGAGAGAGACAGAAAGATATAACTCGTACCTCTGCTAGTAGGACATCAATTTGGTCATCAGATGTTGTTAATTGATTGAAAGCATCAGTTAATGATGATGAATTCATAGTTGTCCTATCTCCATATTCATTAGGAAGACTGACATTGCACTCTTGAAGCTGGTTGAAAAGAAGCCTGCTTTTCTCCAGTAGTTTTCTCCAAGCAGCTTCTGTCTGCTCCCTCTTCTCTCTCTCATCAAGTAGTAGTTTCTAAATGCACGAGAAAAATAAGTATAGCATCATCGCATGTGTCATACACTGTGGGTTCACAGCTTGATTTTAAGTCCACATATCAAATAAGGTATCAAATAAGGTATCAAATAAGGTATATTACAGTAGAGCGGTGAGGAAGCAATTGCTACTAGAATATTCAAGGGGTCGTTTATTTTATTTTTTGTTTTATTTTTAATTATAAAATTACCATCTTATTTTATGTTTCAAGATTTCCCTACTCACTACACTTCCATTTAACTTCAAACTAGAGATAAGGACCTCATAGAAAACCTTGAGAAAGGAAAGGAAAACAAATAAATGCACAACATATTAAATAAATTCAAAAAGAGGAAAGCGGAGTCTACAAAGAAAGAACAGTCAAATGAAGTATGCATTACATATTAACTCTCCCCCCACCCTCCAAAATTTATACGTAAAAACTTCTATTAATTTAGAATGGAAAGACATGTAAAATTGACATTTTGGGGGAAAATATGAACTATCAAGAGGAAGAACATCCTGCAATATGATGGGTACAGACTGATAACCTACCTCAGTTTCACACTTTTCCTTTATTGACTCACTAAGCTCTTTCTTCAACTTTATGTGGGAATTACGGAGAGATTTGACCTCTTTAACCAGAATTTTAACATCAGCTTTGGATTTTGCTTCTAGCTCTCCATACTGTTTAGACAAAATTTCTAGCTTCTCTTTCGTAGCATCTAAATTCTGCAGTGGTACATTGTTCTGCGGAGCAATTGATTCCTTTGTCAAATTCTGATTAGAATTTCCCCCCTGACATCATGTCATGAACCATTATTAATCAATCCTACAGAAAAAAAGTTTAATATCCATAAAACAAATGCAAGAATGTCGTACCGATTCAGACTTTAGTTTCATCTCCATTTCCAACGACTTTCGTCTGAGTTCCTCCATATCCCACTGCATTTGGGTAAACCTTTCCCTCTCAATTAGAATTGCCTGCTGCAAGTTCTCCTTATTTTTCTGTGTACTAGTTTCAAGTTCTACTTCCAAATCCTTGACCTGAACAGATCCAATAAGAGACAGGAACACATAATAAATAAACATCTACTAAAAAATCTGAGCTTATATGCAGGCCAATAAACCATATATAATCAGATACCCTCAGATTACAGCTGTATTTATCTTCAACTCACATAGTCTCAAAGTCTCATCAATTTCAGATATAGGTAAACTATGAATAGAAGAGAATGTCTCATCAAGAGTATACCTTTGTTGCAAGAAAATCCTTTGCAGCTATTTCTTGACTTAACCTAACGATAAGGTCCTCCATATCAGTTTTTGCAGTGACTAGCCTTCTCTGCATGGTTGAAAGAATCCTGTTCAATTTATTGCGTTGATCCAATGGAAGGACTAATTGAGCATCACCAGTACAGTTTGCATTTGTGTGGCCCGTAGTATCTATTTCTCTTGAAACCAAAGCACAACCAGGAAGGTCGTGAGAGCTATCACCGGATGAATTTGGAATCCCAAAATTAGACATGTCACTACCTCGCATCGAGCTTCCATCACTTCCAATACTTCCATTTGAAAGTTTACGAATGTGACCGACAGCCTTAGCATGCTCAGGCTCAGAGAAAAGCTCCATGGTATTATTAGTTAAACGTGAAGAATCATATGAATTACCATTAGTTTTGTCCTTGTCTGTAACATAGTTAACATGTCTGGCATTTGCTTTATGCCTAGGAAGGCCTTCCAATTGCTCTAAAATAGTCTGACCCATAAATAAACCTTCATCTATGTTTGATATACCATACTTCACAAGTTTTTCTAATGGATTTGTCATATCTTCATCTAATGCTAGATCATCTGTGCCAACTTCAGAATTATCATCTTGTCCAATTCTAGGAGTTCCTAGGTCAGATGGCTCATATGCAGTATCACTGCCATAATCTGATGCCACAGATGAACTACCAGCAGCTAATGACAAGCTTGATTGGAGAGGTGATTGCACTGAAAAAACTCTGTTATTGGAATCAGGATCTGTTTCTGAATTTGGCTGGCTTGCATCTTGGAATGCTGAGAAGTTATTAAGGTATAAAATATCAATTAGTTTAAAATAGACCAATATGACATGAACGAGGCACATAAATACAAGATGCAAATAAAATCCACTTACCAGATCTAGCGGCGGCTTCTAGCTCAAGAAATGATGCCACTGCAGCACATCTAGATACATCAATGTCAGACAGTAGTTTGGTGATCCACTCCTCCAAAGAGCACCTTCTCTGTAGTACAAGTAAATGTCTTAAAATCTAGGGCCCACTGAATCAACCCTTGTATTCACAATTAACTGCACAGTTGGCTTAATCTAACCATGATATTAAATATGTAGGTGGTTCCACCTAAATTTTGAAGGGGCAGTTTGTCCAAAGTAGTGTAGATAGTACGCATATAAACAACCTTGTTTAAGATTCAGTTTACAATTAGTCATCTTTACCTATTAAAATTAAGAAACTTGTTACACAGTTCGAGGAAATTCTTAATAAATAATTTATGATACCTTTAAGTGAAGAGAGCATGGAGATAATGTTCACCTACATTTTCATGTCCCAAAAATTCTACAAGCATCCTTATTCAAATCAAATATCTTTTACATAAACTAATAAAATACAAGGCTGTACAGAGATAAATAGACTCAAAGTGTTCTGTAAGATATATTTGAACTGAAATTCATGCTGAAAAGTTAACCTAGTTGCAGTTACATAAAAATTGGTAGCTTTTCTTGCTGTTTGATTGAAAGTATGGGAAGACATAGGTGTTTCCATCTTTTTAAGTAAGTACATTAATTAGGCCCATTTTAACAAGTTTGGGCTTGTTAGAAATAGATTGTGTGGGTATGATGAACAACTACCAAAATATACATACCTTACCTAAATTTTTACATTCTAGTAATGTTAAATTTGATTGCTAAGATTTTAGGCCAAACATATTCTTACAAGAAAAGGGAAATTCAAGCAAGGTGGAATATTCAGGTCCATAATACTAAATATCATACAGTTGCTACTGTAATAAGTAGACATTTCCAACCTCTTCTAACAAAGCTCGACTTTTCAATCGCAAGAGTCCTTTGGGTGGTGCCGGGGGGATATTTTTCCTGGGAAACTCCTTTTTAAGCTATAAAGACAACATGTGGAAAAGTCAACAAGTCAGTGAAACCTAAACAAGCACAAAACAGATGCAAAAACTTTTTTTCCAATCATCTATTCTCATCTAATGATTAAAAAGTTTCTCTTGAATAATTGAGAAATACATAAAAGGATTTTAGGTTTAGGTTTCCTAAAGAATTGGAAACATTGGATTTTCGCGTGGAGTTTATGAGGCTTGGGATTATCCAACTACAACAGCTAGCCTTTTATGGTGTGGTTCTCCTAAAGTTCATATCACATTCCTATAATGTCTAAGTAAGTTAGAAAGTGAGCTATTTGTAAATTTGTTAAAAGACATTTCATCATTTTACTAAACAGAGTAAACATGCTCCATTGTTTACCGATCATCTTTTATTAACTTTAAAGGGAAAAGGGGTATTCAACCACCATCAACTTTACCTCTCTTACAAACACATATCTTAAAACTTTAAATTTGTCTCAGTTGATCCTTGAACTTGACTGCCTAAGGGTAAGTTTAAAGATCAATTGGAACAAAACTGAAGCTTAGGCAAAAGGAGTAAAATTTTAAGGACCAACAGGAATAAAATTATAGTTAAGGATGTCTATTTCCAAAAGTGGTAAAGTTCAATAGTGTTAAGTACTTTTGTAAAAATTGATATAACTAGTGGACCCCTTCACCATTTGTTACATATTTTCCTGGTTTTATTCACCTCAAGGGAGAAACCTCCTTGAGAGTTGAGAGAAAGTATGATAAGAACCTTGGGAGAACCATACCAGAAAAGCTAGCTATCGTAATTGGAGATCCCAGGGCTTATAAACCCCACACCGGAATCCCATACTTTCAATGTGGAACTCAAGTCCCATACCTTGCAATTGGATCCTAACATAGTACAATATACATTAACATACGTATGCATTAAAGAATTTTCTAACCACGGTAGTTAAAATCATGATTCTTCATGTAAGATTGTATGGTTTTACGATCCTGATTAGCCTCTGCAATCTTGACCTCCCACAGGATCACAATTTAGTGAAACCTGGTGAGATTGCCAATCATGATCGAGGGATCATGCGATGGGAAAACTCACAAGCCATGCTGTCTGACCCACGACTCGGTTTTTGACCCACAACTTCAATAACCTAAAACAGCAATCTGAACTTGTTTCTCCTCTTCTAAATACTGCGTCGCGTTCCTCTCTGTTATTTGGCCATTCTCCATTATTCAACTCAACCACTGCGAATTTGCAACCTCAAACCTTTCTTCTCCTCATTGGTCTTCTTCTCTGACTATTCACAGGGGTCTGGGTTTTTTATCTACAGCTAGCTTTAGTTTGTTTCTCCTCTTTTCTTCAGTATTTGGCATGTAGGTGTATGACTTAGATGTATGGGGTTGTTAAGAAGTTGGTGTTGGGTAATTTCTTATATTTAAGTTGTTATTTTGTGACTTATGAGTTATTAATGACCTTATGGATTTTGAATTCAAGTTTGATTAAGTATTTCTAGTCAATTACAGGTTTTCTTTGCTTATTTCTGCTATTTTATATGCATATATATGAATACTTAATAATTTGTAGGACCTTATTATCAGTGTTACGATCCCATATTCTACAATCTTAACTTTCCTTCCTGATTATACGTAATAACTATAATCTAAATTTTCACTACCTTGATTCCAATCACTAATTATTGTCACATTATAATAAATTGAATGGTTTTATAACGAAAATAAATGAAGGCTAAAATTGGAGCAAGTGTTCTAAGTTTTAACATTATAATGCTTGTTGATTGATGTGCGTATGCAGATGATAGTGCTTAAATGAAAAAAGAGTAGTTAGAATAAGGAACAAAGTACAAATACATGAAAGACCTAAAGAAAAAAGATACAGCTTACAAGGATAAAACTTACATCAGCAAACAACTTTAGAAAATCATTGAACCTTCTTAGTACTCTATGGACCTTCGTAATCCCTTCCGGTGACTGTACACCAACTTGAAGCCTGTAGAACTGTCCCTTAATTATGTTAAAAATGGACTCATAAAGACGCTACTATCCCACAAGAAGGTATAATGAACAGATTGTGGAAAATCTGTTAATAATTAATGCATAAGCCACTTGAGTTTATCTAAATTTAAACATTTGGATCATCAGGTACCCACATTGTAGCACTTGATCCACCTAAATTTGATACATAAAACTAAATACAGTTAATTATACTAACAACAGAAAGGAACAAGACAACTATCACGAAGAATATTGACTGGCAATAACATATTAAGGGTGTCAAAGCATCAAAAAGCACAATACAAGATGGTACAGCAAAAAAAGAAACACCACCAAGATGGGGCTTTTAGTGAAACTATTCTTCGTGATACACTGAAAGTAATGGTGGCAACATTAGACAATTCCAACTATTGGTACAGATGCTATAGAAGTTAAAAAAAATGTGATTGATATGAACGGAGTCATTTACCACCACATACTTAAAGTGTTGTCAAATCAAGACTCAAATCGCAAATCGGAAGACCTATTTTCCAAATCACGAATTGAACCGTATCATATAGAGAATAAAAAAAAGTATTTGAATAATCAAAATAGAGTGCACAATAGTGTTCCTTAAGTGCCTTTTTTATTTAACCATCTAATCTTATCATTTTTAGTTTTTTTGGTAAGAAATTGTAAAAACAAAGTAAAAATTGAAAAACAAAAAATTGTTCAATCGTGTAATTTGTATTGGTGATATAGAATCACATAGATTCATTTATGTATTGTAAGATTCAAAGTCATTTAAGATTTATCACGCGATACGAATCATTGGCTAATCAAAGCGTATCAAATCTTAGGATTTGAATTGTGAAACATAAGATTTTAATAACCATACTTAGACCATGCAAAAGAAATTACAAAGAGAATAAAAGCCACACTACATTAGCATCATTGAAGTTTGGAGTTGCAATGTATTATAAAGGAAACTCCTACACTAGTCAAACATTATAATTAGGTATTGAATTTAAAAACTAATGTGAATCCCTTTCACTCATGCATTTCTCTAACAGCATATTTTAAAAGATGGGATGAATTTATGCACTATTCTCCTCACCCTTCAATTTTATTGTCTCAATTTACAAATCACACAAATTAAACAAAGCTTTAAAACTGAACATGTGATAGTTTTTACTCACTTCAAAATAAGTAATATCCTTTTGCAAGATTCCATCTTAAGACTAATTGGCATTAAGAAAAATTGACCTATAGGTATTTATAAGCCGCACCCTCCATAATTAGGTCCCTTCCTTAGATGCTTCTCGAACAGGGCAATACACAGCAAAAACTATGGAAGCAATGGAAGTACCCTCCACAAACCAAGGAAACAACAAGAAGGGGCTCTAGACTCCAATACTATACTAGTACTAGTTAAGTAAAGTTATCCAGCAGGTGTATAAACCACATCTTAGAAATTGAGCTAGGCGATGTGGGACTGTCGAACAACTTCTAAATCCTAATAAATGCAAACCAAAAAGGTGGTACAACATTACTCCTAAATCTGATAAGAATGAAAAGTTGGCATCAATTGGCTTTACCACTATAGGATCCGAGTTCCTTGATTTTGGAATGAAGTCCCAAGAAGGTATTGTGACGCAATAACTCCAACCAGTACGATGATTGTGTGGCCATACTGTATCCCGCCCATTCTGTACAATAGGAACTTCTGAATCAGAAACTAAATCAAATCAAATAATAGTAATAAAAACTGCACAAAGGAAACCTTTTTTTTCTATAATTCACTGAAAATATGAGCTATCACAAAATGCCTAAATATGAAAATAGGAACATAAGTTAGCTATGGATACCAGAAAATATAATGATGTGTTTCGACTGGCTGATGAAGATTGAAGAGAACTCTTTACAAAATTGAAAGCCAAAAAAACAAAAAGAGATGTGATAAAGAGCCACCACCACTACAGATTTTGAATATAATTGAATACATATCCTCCACCTTGTGAAATGAAGAACATACAAACCTACAGCTTGATTTTCACGGCACACCTCTAATCCACTTGCAGAATAATGTCAAAAGTTCTCAAGAAATTGTAATTTTCGAAAACACTCCATGTCATCCGAGGCTAGCAAACTATAATCGAAAGGCATAGTTTTAGAAAAACTGACTCACGCTACACGCCGATTAAATTCAAACTAACGATGCTCACAAAACACAGTTCATCGCGATCACGCGCATAAATCAAATCACGATAATAGAGACCTAGGGGAACATAATTAACTCTTGATCGCCAATAATGGTAAGGTCCATTGAAGAAGATGAAACAAGTTCATTCAATCGCGCCAATAAAACCACCATTACAAAAGAAGAATGACAAACTAACCCATTTTCGAGGTGCGAGACTCCAATCCATGCCGAGAGGCAGCGGCGAAGTCCCATCGTGTCTGTGTTTGGGAGGACTTCGTCTCTGCATCGTCTTCTTCTTTTCGTCAGAACCTAGAATTCACTCTCTCCTTTCTTCAATTCGAAGATAATGAGCTCAGTGGAATTGGAATTTGTAGAGTGAGAGTGACCACGGAGAACTAGGGTTTGTCTGGCCGATCGGATCGGAAAAGTGGTATCTGTGACGTGGTGGGTAAGGCGGAGAGGCGCACGTTAAGAGTAGAAGCGGCAACGAGGCTAAGAGAAGCCGCGAGCGCAGCGTGTCTGTTATGTATTTTGTACACGTGTTTACGCCAATGAAAAAAACCCAACAATTCCCTCCTCGTCTCGTGTTGTGTGTGTTTCTTCTATGCTCTATAGTGCATTTGCTTTGTAGTTCAAATCAACAAAAACAAAAAGCAAAAAAAGTTAAAGCATCGACCACACCTAACTGTCTTCTTCTGTAAAACAAAATCCTAAAACAATTTTCCCTTTTTATTAAATTTATTTAAGTCCATCAAAAACCCTTATTTATATTTTGGAGAATGGGTTGGGCTAAAATGATTTGGACCCAATTAGCCATTGTTTTGGCCCAAAATAGAACAAAAACTCTGTATGCTAACCGTACCACTATCAAAAACAAGGGATAAAGGCAACAAATGAAAGAATGAGACTTGTTTGGTTTGCAGTTGGGGAAATAGAGTTAAATTGAATTGAAAAATTTAAAGATTGATATTAATTTTTCATGCCGCTCGAGACAATCAAAACTTCGTTGATCAGTAGAATCAAAAAGTTCCTACCAACCAACTGAACTTTTCTCCTTTGATGCAGCACACCAAACGTGCTCTGATTCACAAACTGTTTCAAAAGAAGAATGATTCACAACTCTGCTCTTGTAGCGTTTGCTTTACTCATGGAAGGGGGGAAAACAGTGGTAAAAACTTTCCAATTCAATGTGAGATTTAAAATCAATTTCCATATAAAATAAACAAGAATGTTGTCAAAGAATAAAGATGCAAAACATTTAAAACGACAAACATTAATAAAAACAATGGATCAAATTGCAAAGTTTTTTTATGAATGTGTCCCCGTTCCTTTTATGGTTTCAAGAGAGTCGCAAACATTGACTGGGTCTGTGAAACAACCTCTACTGAAAAACACAAACTCCCACGTAAGTGATCCTTCTTTCCGGAAAGCAAGACAAAGGTTTGAATTTGAGTATCCCAAAACATGTCTCCTCCAATTAAGCTCAAGTACCCCACGCCACATTACCTGATCTGCAAACCTGAAAGAAATGGTCAATGTCAATATATAACACCTTTCACATTCCATACCATGTTCTGCCAACATTAAACATTTCGCTTAAAGAAAAAAGAAGAAAATTAAGAAGGGAAAGATAGGAAACTTATCATGAATTGTATTAGTTCATGTTTGGAGATCAAGGATTGAAACGTGCTGTATAAATTACTCTTACATGCATTATGCAGTTTTAAAACCCCAGACACGCATCAAGCATATATACAAGAAAGAAAGATTGGATAATTAATTTGTAAAGTAAAAGAAGAGTAAATTAGCAGAATTTGAGGGGATGAAGAAGTACAAGTATATAGATGGAAGGTGAAAGATGGAGTAGATCGATCATCTCACTGATTTTCCACAGCTTTCTTGAATTGAGATTCCGTTGCATGGGAGAGAATTTACAATGTAACACAGTTCAAGAAAGCCGTGGAAGATCATCAAGAAAACCATTAATTAATCGCTAATCATCGATATCACTTTCTTTAGAGAGAGCCGAATCGTGGATGGTTCAATATATACACACATTCAGTGCGCGCATGCTGCTTAATTTAAGGGTATATATATATATATATGCGATCGATGGTTTAATATTTATATATAATTAAATGTACGCATGTTTTGAGTGTATATAGATGGCAATAAAGTTTCAACTATTCACGACTTAGATATAATACTTCCATCCCAATAAATATATATATATATATATATATATATATATATATATATATATATATATATATATAATTATCTCACGCCCTTAAAAAAGTAATTAATTTTGTTTAATATCATTTATTCCATCTAAAAATGTATTTCCTTCGTTTCATTTTATTTATCTTTCAGAGGGTTTCAATTTTTTTAAAATTATCTGTCCTTTTAAGAATTTAAAATATAATTAAATACTCATTTACCAAATATAATCCTATCTTTTGCTTGAATCAATAAGACAGTAATTAAGGAATTGCTATTAAGTATAGAAAAAGAAATGTCATATCAAAAATATAGATAGGTAAAAAAACAAATTAATTGTATTTCTTTGAGGATATATCATGACCTTAAAAGACAAGTAAAATAAAACGGTATTATAATATCTTTTATTAGAACTTGTTAATAGAATTTAATTTCTCTCTATTAAAAATTAAAATGTATATTAAATAAGGATATTTTAGTAATTGGCATACATTTAATGAATTAGAAGTACTTAGATTTACTTATATTCTTAGATAATTTTTATATATATATATAGTATTATCTAACTTGTGCCGTTTAATTTAATGTTAGAGAGGAAGAAATTTTTACATTTTACTACCATTAGCTAGTGATGAATTTGAATTTTGAAATAAATCAATTAAATGATATATAATATAAAAAACATTGAAATTTTATCATATATTTTGTCAAAATAAGCCAATTTTAGTTTATAAAAAAAATCAACCAAATTTAACTCATAAAGACTCTTAATCGTTACGTAACAATTATTCTAACTTTATTTGAATTCAAATGTTAGGAAATGTAATTACAAATTTTAGTTTGAAAATTTTGTTATCCATAATAATAATAAATAATAATATCTAGCTTGTATAGAATAGAGTATATATAAAAGAAATAAGAAATAAATCAAATTTGATTTATAAATATTCTTATTTGTTGTTACATCCACCTCCCGCTAAAAGAATTGTCTTATTCTTTGAAAAAGCGATAAAGAGGAATGAGAAAAGTATAAGAAGTAAAGTTCAAACACTATAAGAATATAATGCTGAAGCATCATGGATATAGCATTGACTAGGGCTAAGGTTCAATAATCTAAAAGAGAAACTCATAAAAGAAATACGAAAATATGGGAATCTCAAGTTTTTAAGTTTCTCTCCAACTTTAATTTTTGAACTTTCACTTGTTAGAATCAAGTCTGGTTTGTAAAGGATTTTAAAATTATTGGTTATTATTTCAAAAGACTCTAAGATTTGTTAATAGCATACATCAAGACATTTAATTAAATAAAGTCTGCTTACGTGTTATCTAATTTGTTCAATTAAGTGTTTCAAGTTACAAATTGTGATACATAGGTTATAAATGAAATGAAAAGCCCATCATTAAAAAGTTTGCCTTGAGTTGTGTGGAATATTTCAAAACAAATCTATCTGAGACAAAAACAGTTTGCGTACAAGTCCGTCCCAAGAAAAGTTTGATACTAGAACAATGCTCCAGAAGAGTCTGATTCATGTGTGCCCGTTTAGACTTTTAGACTGCTAAGTTATACTCATTCATTCTCAGAAGTCAGCATGCATATTTGCCTCAACAATCAGACCCCGGACTTTTGAAGCTCAAGAACCTTACTCTATTTTTGCATCAAACAAAATCAATGATATTTTTAAAGATGCTCAGAACTGAATTATGATCAAGAGAAAACTATGCTTATCAAACTAGTTCAAGAACCAACGATCGTATGGATAAGAAATCGAGGAAACTACTCTGCACAAATCAAAAAATGGAGGAAGATTAGTACTTACGTCAAAAAGCAATCATAAGGTCAACCATGTCGTTTCTACACTAGTTCATAATAGAAGAAAGGATACAAAAGAACTTTCATCATGCTTCAACCGAGGAACTCTATTTCAGTGCAAGTTCTAAAGATTCTCGATTCAGACCTTTTGTCTTGTTCTCAGCTTTAGAGTCAGCAAGGTTCAACGACTATTTTTCTTCAATGGATTATCAATGGTCATCTTCCTTGACCTATAAATATGAAGAGAATCCAGACTTTGAAGAAGCTAATGAGTTTGAAAAGCTTTGACGTGAAAGCATTAATCTTCAAGCAATCTCTAAAGCTTTCTTTTCCAAAGCAAAGACTTTCTTTGTATCTCTGCTTCTTGCAGACTTAGTCTTTATCTTTCATACTTAGTGTATCTATTCTTTATCTTGTATCATCTTGTACACTAAGTTCTCAAAAACACAAACATACTCTTCAATCTTTATCTGTTTCAAGTCTAGTGTATTGTCAGTCTTAGTTTGTATGAGAAACACTATTTGGTCTGGAGAGGCTCTGAAAAGAATACTTGGGTATTGAACCAGAAGTGGCTTGTTGAAAGAATACTTGGGTTTAAGCTAGGAGTGGCTAAGTCAAGAATACTTATGGCACGGACTGTGCTGTGGTTGTAAAAAAAACGTTTTTACAATAGTGAAAATCATTCAAGTCTGAAGGTACTTGACATAGCTTTTGTGTGGAAAGTAAGCTATAAATCTGTTGTGTGTTATCTCTCTTTCCCTTATCTCTTAAAAGTCTAGTGCATAAGTCTGTTGCATCTCTTGTCTGAAAAAAGTTTACGTTTCGTGTAAAAAGAGTCTCGAACTTTTTCAACCTCTCTTCTAAGTCTGACTCTGAACTATCACCCTTATTTATTATGAAAGAGTGCAAAAGTTACTTAGTCATATATCCTTGTTTTAACAATTTAATTAAGTGTATTTTTGGATATAAATTTGATTCTTCTACATAATTATTGCAAATATTGATATGTGTATTTTTGTCATTTATTTTTTTTATTTTGAATCAAAGGTAGTATTAAATTTTTAATTAAAACTAGAAATACAATTTTTTGATAAACAATAACAAACACTACCTACATCCTTAATATAAATTCATTTTTCAAAAAATAATACAAGACTCTCTTCTAAATTTTCATGTCATTAATTATTTTTTAACAATAAATGCTCCTTATTAATATATAACTATTACTAAAATTAAGATAACAATAAATGAGATATATTAGTTAGATCATTTATCTCTCTTGTGATAATTGGATAATAAGTGATGAGAAATTAAGTAAAGAGAAAATAAGTGTGGAGAGTAGAACGATGAGTCCTAATAAATTCAAAGATTGCAAACAAATTTAATAACTTCAACTAAATTAACTAACATTTTTAATGCATATAAATTAGGTAAAAGGATCTTATATTAGGGATGAAGGTATTATAATTTTTCCTTTCACAACTACATAAAATTTGGCTTAATTTTTTTTTTGTTTCTGAAAAAATAGTCCAATTTTATCACTAGTGTCAATAAATTTTTTTGTTTGACATTAAGTTTTAGAAAAATTTAAATGTTTGTTATAGGTTATTGTCGTTGAGATGATGTGATAATAATGATATGACATTTTCATTTGTCATATCATCAATTAACATAATACATTAATTATATGGACAAATGATAAATACTTTAATTTTTTTTTGGGACTTATAGCAGACAACAAAATTTATAAAGACCAATAAAAGAATTAGATAACTTTTTGGGATAAAAACATAATTAAATATTTCATATAACAATCAGTAAAAATTATAAATTTTAATACTTAACTGATTATATTATGAATATAAAAAATATATAATATAAATTTTTAATACTTTATTATAACACAATACTATTTTAATGATTAATAATTGATATTAACTTAAAAAGATTAAAAAAACAACTCGTGCTTTGTAAGGGGTTGACTAATTATACATATAATAATTTATGAAATTATTAAAATTGTTTTATTGAATTTTCCTAAATAGGGGTGACAAAGTTGGATGAGATATCAAGTTGGGTCTTGGTTCACCTAAATATGGGTAGGGTCAAACCATAAAAAAAATGGAACAAAAATGTAGGTTCGACCTGTTTATGGGTGGGTTGGCAGGTCGGTGGGTCAGCAAACTTTCCTTTTCCTCCAATTTTTTTTAAAAATACTTTTTCATAAAAAAATAAAGAAAAAATAATTCTTTTAGATGATTTATTTGTAGTGACCTATTTTTTTATTATAACCTACTAAAAACAATATTTTAAAAAAATCATATAAGGATAGTATTTAAATAGATATTAAATTATTATTTTTATTTTTTAAAATATCTGACCCGCCTCTAGCTTGTTTTTAAGGAGTCAAAATAAGTTGGACCCAAATTAGTTAATGGATTAAAAACCTTGTCTAATTTATATTCTAGCCCATTTTAAATAGGCTGATCCAACAGGTCCGGCCATTTTACCACCCCTGATTCTAAGTATATGTTTTTTTAGGAAATTTAAATAAGATTAACAAGTTGGAAGTTAAATCAGACTTGTTATTTTCTGAAAATAACATGACGATTAGAGGAAGTAGCTAAAAAAGCTTAGTGTGTAAAGCTGGAGATGCAACAAAGTAACTATACAATAGAATCAAATTATCAATGAAACCTTCCCAACCAAAAGCTAGCCATACTTCGCAACCATTTTCATCCATAAAACGGAAGTCTTTTATATATAAGAAATAGTCATCCTCTGATTATTTTGGTTAAACTAAGGGTATTGTCTAGCCGTTGAACCTGAAATAAAAGATTAATTTCTTCGAATATATAAGATAAGATTAAATACATATTTAAAAAAATTAATTTCCTATATCAACTATGTTAAGCTTCGTTGATAAGAAGTGATCATTTAATTAATATACTGTGTTAGGACTTAAAAAACAAATATATTTCATAATATATATTACAAACAAATGAAACAAAGAGAGTAATTAAGGCAAAGCAATTGGTTGAAAACCGACACAGAACAAAGTATTCAGACACACGGACACGGACACTAGCATCATATAACAAGAACAATAATTTTCAAAAGGATAAATAACACAACAGTAGAAAAGCAACTACGTAAAAAGTATACATCACCAAAGAAATGCTTAGATTGGCACTCATCAATGTCATGATTTAAGTGCATATGTAAGTATTTCTCTGGCAATCGACAAAGACATGCATTTGAATATTCCTAGGGACACTGGAAACCAGGTGGTACGGTTTTTTGACAAGCACTAAGGATCAAGCTGAGGGTGACGGGCACATTCAAGTTGATTCCAAGCACATTGGCCTTAATTGCAGTGCAAAGGCAAAGTGCTGCCTCCAAATCAGCCAAACCTTTAATCAATGCGCAACATTTGCTGGAAGGAGGAGTTCCAACAATCACATTAACAAGTCCTAAAAGATCAGCACAGGCACCTAGCTTTAATGTGTCTTTGGGGCATTTATCCTGTGATGGTGTAGCTGGTGCTGGTGTAGCTGGTGCTGGTGTTGGTGTTGGTTTAGGTGTTGATGGGGTTGGCTTTGGTGTTGGTGGGCAATTAGCCTCGGTGAATGTTGAGTATGAAATTAGAGAAAGCAAGAAAAGGGTGGCAAGGATTTTGGTATTGGAAGCCATATTGCAAATGGATTAGTGTGTTTTGTTTGATGTTGAATGGGAAGGTACAGGGGGGTGTGGACGAATTTAAAGACCAATTGTAAGGTTCATGTTGAAATCTGATTTGAGTGGAAGTGAGTGAAGAGTGTGATAACGTTTCCAGTTGGATCTTTTGTAGGTTTATGAATGAGTGGGTTGTAGTATTTTGGTTGATTATGGCGACACTTAGATATTAGAGAAAGCTATGTCTCTGTAAGAGTCTTATCTATTATGATTACTAATTTTTAATTTGAGTATATGGGTTGGGATTTACGAACCAAGTCAGTTTAACTCATTTTTATGTAGGTTGTGAGTTAAAAAAAGATAACCATTTAAAATGTGATTCTAACCCATTTAACACGCGAGTTAAATAGGTTTAATCTGCGAGCTTGCATAACCCATAGGTCAGTCTATATTTAAATTTGTTATTTCATTTTAAATAAACTCTACTTTTTTTTCATACTATTTTATTTTCACATTATATTTTTTTAAAAAAGAACTTTTAACTTGGAATAATGTTATATCATTATTCTTTACATTAAATAAAATTAATATTTAAATTTCATTGGTTGTTAAAAAGTAAAAAATAAAAAATAAAAAAATATAAACGGACTAACCCACAGGCCAACCTACGAACTTATGGTCCTTACACGAACTTAAAAAATTAATTCATTTAAAATGCGGGTTCAGCCATGGGCAAGCCAATATATCCTACTCTAGTGTCTTCTAGAGTATTTGGGTAAATAAATAATTGTATGTATGTGGAGTAGGTTTACTTTCTGACCCACTACAGGCCCTCATTCTTAGGGAAGTGATAACATTTCAAAGGCTGTTCGTAGCAACCGCGTAGAGTCACAATTTCACATTGTTTGTTTAGCCATGATAAGGGCAGGTTTTTGGCTTATGTGCATTGTAAGAAATGTGAAAACATTTTTTAAGGGAAAACAAAAAGAACGAAAAATGATGGACTCCATGAGGTTTTATATTTGGTAGAAAAATGAAACTGAAAGATTATATTGTATACTTTCCGCATGTTTGGTTTCTGGTTCTCTAAACAAAGCAAGGTTGGTTAAAAGGAAGAAAATCAATCCTTTAACTTAACTGAATTTTAAATATGTACGTTTTCACACTACACGTACACTACCTACATTCAGTCCATTCAGCACTCTCTTAACATCTTAGAAACGCGTCCATCTTTTATTGGACAAAAAAACATATTATAAACCACCAACTAAACTTAACCCAAAAAACTAATTTATGAGTTAAACTTATCATAAGATTCATATAAAATATACAACTCAATCATCGTAAAAAAAAAATTGAGCATTTTATGTGTGACGCGGGACTAAACATTTATAATGATTAATATTTAAATTTGGTCACCATAATAGAAATGGTGGATTTAATATCCTAAAATCTAACTCTTAAATTGAGAATTGTCATAAATCTTATAAGAAGTGCTTAAGTCTTATATCGACTAAAGGATATTAATTAGATAAAGTTAATATATAATGTGAAACTAATTATCTTATAAAGTTTTATAATTGAGTTAATCATAATATCTCAATTTAATATGGTATAAAATCTAGGTTAAAATACCCTTTTAACCCTCTTAAAGTTCAGAGTTTAGGAAAAAACTCCTTAAAAAACCCTACAATTTTAGCCCTTATAAAATTTTAGGGTTTTTAAAATTAAGGAAAATGTTAGTCTTGGTTGTTAACTGATGAGGTGGCTAACGTCTATGCCACCACATCAGTGACACATGTCAGTTGATATTATTAATTAATTACACGCACGTTTTGTAACATTCCTAGTATTTTAATAAAAATTATGAAGAGTGGAAAATATTAGCAAATGTTTTAGAGATTTATTTAATATTGGATCTGTCTAAACCGGGGTCAAGAAATCCAGTGTCGGACCGGTCTCAGATGTGAGGACCAAACGGTGTTAAAGATCGGTTGTACATGGGAGAACGGTCAAAGACGTACTGTCTTGTAACTGATGCTTATCCGGTGTGCCTGGTGTGGTCTTGGACTAACCGGTGTGAGGAGAATGCCTAACTCGGAATTATAGTCCGGATCAACCTCTTATAATGACTGAGGCAAACGGATATACGTAACCAGGATGTAAGAACGGATGAAGTGTCCGATCTCTCAAGCTTTAGCTCGGATTACCGAGGTGGGGACATTATGTCTGGATGCCGGTTGGCAGGTATCCAGATCGGGTTAATACTCTTATGAAGTATTAGATAATTATGGATAATTAAACGTTGTGAAAGTAAATAAGCGTAGTTGGTTGGTTAATTATAAAAGGGTCTAATGTGGTGAAATTAATCAAAAACTTTTAATGAGAATGCAAATGAAGTAAGGGGAAAAGGCTGTCTTGCCCCTGAGCCTTGTATAAAAGGAAATTCTCTCTCTCCCTCTTCATTATTTACGAGAACTACTTCTTCTTTTTCCTCCTTGGTCTGTTTCTCATTCTTCTTCGTTTCTCCTCTCTCGTTGCTGAGTTGCATGTTCCAGGAGAGGATCTCATTTGTATCGAAACCAAGTGTTGGGCTCATTTTTATGACTGTGGCCTCAAGGTGAGTCCACTGATCCGTTTTATTTGTGGGTCCTTACCCCTTCATTCCTCTGGTAGCCAAGTGACCATGCATGGCTGTATGCAAGTCTGTTCTTCACTCCTCTGGTGAGTGTGAGCTCGAGTGTGGCCCTTAGAGCCGAGGGTGTTGAGTTAACGGGTTTTGCATTCTGACTCGTAGGTAGTAGATTAAACAACGAAAGGCTGAGTGACGGAGCTGAGACTGTGAGTCCAGTGCTCAGAGGACGAGACTGACACCAGGAGCATATCATCGAAGTGTGGAACCGAGGTAAGGGGGTGTACGGGTTATGATTAATTAGAATAGGACTTATTTCCTATCCGAGTCATTGAATGGTATGAACAGGGTAAGAAAATGTTATTGAATGTTGCTGTGTGCCTATGTTTGTACATGTGTGACTGTGTACACCGATCAGTTGAAGATCGGGTGTGTGGTTAAGTTAATCATGTCATGAGCTTGAAATATTTAATGCTGAGATGATGTTGGATGAGTTGTATGTGAATGCATGTGTGTATGGCTTACAATGGCATGAAATACGTGATGATTGAGGTAATCAGTATGTTATGTTGAGGGGCTTGACGAGTCAATCGCCCTACGCTGTGAGCACATGTCAGTTTCTGATAGTTGCAAGTGGTAATCGGAATGATATGTTTATGTTTATATGATGGAATGTGATTATGTGGTGGAGGACGACCAACGGTATAAACTACCCTGTTTTTGGCTTCAGTGGTCAAGTCGGACCCAGTTAAGCTACCCAGAGGTCTTTGACCCAGTGGTTGAGGGGGAGCCAAGTTGGGCTTAGTGAACCAAGTCGGGTTCACGGGATGTTAAGTCGGACTCCCAGCTGAAGGTCGATCCTTTTAGTATCCGAATACTAGGCGTCAAATTTTATCCGAGAGTCAGTTATGATATTGATGAATTATTAGTTGTGATGTGTATATTTGCCGAGTGAAATTGTTATATTTGCCGAGTGACATTTGTTATATTTGCCAAGTGAAGTTTGTTCTATTGGCCGAGTGCGAATTAGTTACCGAGTATGATGTATTTTAATTGCCGAGTGTGATTTGCAAGTGATGAAAATGCAATTGGACGGAACTTATATATATATATAACTTGCTAAATTCCGTTCTATATTAATTATGACGCCAAACACTCGCCCTTGCTGTTGTTTTCAATTTAGTAACCAGTGACAGGGAGGAAGCCGGAGCCATGGAGTCGCGCCAAGGGGGAGACCGATGTCAAGGCCCGAGTGATTTTGAGTGATTATGTAGAGTATATGTGTATATAAGGAGTTTCCGAGTGTCTAATATTACCTGTATGTCAACTTAAGTTGAATTGGATGCGAATTTATATTACAGTACACTTGATATATATATTTTCTAATGTTTGTTGTGACAGCTTATTAACTAGCGGATTCATTCCCGAGAAAAGAATGACCGAGAGATCCCCTTCTGGGTGGAAGGTTAGATTGTCCCGAGTGAAATTGGCTGGGATAAGGATTCCGAGTGAAGAAGGTGCATAATGACTCCGAGTGAAGAAAAGTAGAATGTACCGAGTAAAAATTTGAGTGCTTCCGAGGGGAAGTGAGAATGTTCTGAATAAAATGTGGCTGAGAGAGTTTCTGCTGAGTGAAGTAAGGTTGGGGTGTTTTCCCGAGTGAGGATATCCGGAGAAACTCTTACCGAGTGTAGGGGGTTAGATTATTCCCGAGGGAGCTGTGACCGAGCGAACCTTTCTGAGTGAAGGGTAGTAAGGGGTTAAGTGTAGTATGCCCGAGTGAATGGAGGTCGAGTGTTTTCCGAGTGAAACCCTTTTGCCCAGTAAACCCGTTTACCGAGTGAAACCTCGATGTGAGTTCCTATGTACGTTTTGTTTCGGATCAATGTATGGCATTCGCTCAAGCGAGTCGGCATTCGCTCAAGCGAGTCGGCACTCACTTAAGCAACTCTCGAACTTCGCCTCAACACCTTGGGGTCTCACTCAGACAAGTGACCCCTGTCTTCTTCTTCTTCTTCTTCTTCTTCTTCTTCTTCTTCTTCTTCTTCTTCTTCTTCTTCTTCTTCTTCTTCTTCTTCTTCTTCTTCTTCTTCTTCTTCTTCTTCTTCTTCTTCTTCTTCTTCTTCTTCTTCTTCTTCTGCTGTTTTAACTCCACTTTATTAAGAAAGGTGTTCCCGATCGAACATTATTTTGTGTATGTTCTTATCATTATTTGAATATATTTAAGAAACACTATTTTATATCAAGACCGAGCTGAATCAATTCCGATCGATTATTACTTTTAACATACCCTTACCAAAAGATTTATTTTTGATCGGTTTTGCTTACAATGAGTACGACTCTATTATTTAGAAGGTAACTAAAAGAAGTGAATATTATTGTTGCATCATGGCTGAGTGGGCTGTTTATTAAGAAAGTAAATATTATTTTATATTAAGACCTGAATTTTTATTAAACGTGAAAAATTTATTATGGAAATAATCTGTCGTGTGAAAAGAAAAAGGTAAATTAACCTAGGATGTTACACGTTTAGATGGTTGCTAACGTGTAAAGTTGTGATCTTTCCTAAATTAAAAAACCCTAATTAACGAGGGTAGGAGCACATTAATTCGAGTTGTCTTCAACCTCTGAACCAGAACGTAAAAACAAATGGCAACATCAAATGTCTCAACCGGGCGTTCCTCATCCATGGAGATTCAACACGTTCAATATAGGTGCGGGGAGAACCCAACGCTTCTTATTTCAAAAACAAAGAAGAACAATGGAAGGGCCCTTCGGAGGTGCCCATTTTTCTTGGTAAGTAAGAGAATGTCATTGCTTTCGTTAAGGGTTTTCGTAGTTGGTTTTTTTATGGTTTGTATTTTCTTGTCTCAGAGCAATAAAGATTGTGGGTTTTTCAAGTAGGCTCTTACTGCTCAGGTTAAAGGGAGTGGAGGTTGTACCTGCAAGTGGGATCTAGAAAAGATGCATGAGGAATTTTAGATGAAGAATGCAAAAATGAAATCTAAGTTGATGGCTGAGAAGAGAAAATTTTCAATGTTGGTAATGGTTACAATTGGTTCCTGGGCCATTACGTTGATGATGATGATGATGATGTTATATGTAGCAAACAAGCATTGAGGAGAAATAGGTTAATAGTGAATGAGGACTGGGGGCTGGGGTTAAAACATGTGTTTTGGTTTTTTTATAAGAGGAACTTTGTATTAAATAGAGTTTTGAAACAAAAACCATATAATTTGGAGGATTTCGGGTTTAGCCCATGTGTTAATGTAAAGTTTATGGTTTAGCCATTCAATTCCCACAAATTATAGCTACACTGGTTTTTGGCCAAATCAACAACAAACATATGATTAGAGTTAGTGTGTTTCAATTCAAAAAGCAATTATCTTTCCCAAACTGGAACCCAATCCCCACTAAACTCAACTTTTCTCAATAACCTCCTATATGGTCTTGGCATATATAATATCCCTTTCAAGTGTCCACATCTTTGATCTTAGTTTAGCAAACCTACCTAATAGATACTGTCTCATCCAATCTAACATGGTAATTATTGGCTTATCCCTAGATGGCAATATAACTGAGTTGAAAGTCTTACAATTGTTGTTTATAATTATATCACATTTAGGGTAATGTGAAAAATCATGTCTGCACCATGCCTTGGTTGGAATTGTCATTAGCCAATCATAAGCCCTCTCATCCAGTTCCTTGATTTGTTGCATTTTGTTCTCCCAACCTTGAACCAAAGTAGCTTTGCTTGCACCCAACAAGAGATTTTTTATTAAGGTATCCCCACCACATCTTTTCTTCATGTTTATAAACAAATGTTTGACACAATACTTGTGCTCCACACCATCCAACAACTCCTCAAAAACTTGTAACAGACTCTGTAAGGACAAAAAAAAAAGTCAAGTAAATATCAAGGACAAAAAAATCAAGTAAATACCAACTTTTAATTCACATTTAACATAGTACCTTTTGCTGGTCAGAAATAAAAACATATTTTTTGCTCCTCACATCACCAATATCCTCAAATAGTAAGCTCAAAAATCATTTCCAACTCTGTTTGTTTTCAACCTCCAGCACTACCACTACCAATGGAAAGTACTGACCATTCACATCCCTTCCAATTGTGGTTAAAAGTTGACCACCATACTTGTTCTTCAAATGGCACCCATCTACTCCAATAAATAGTCTGCATCCATTCAAGAAACCCCTATTTGCAGGCATCCAAACATATGTAAAATGAACCAAAACGAGGTTGCAGACCTTCATTTGGGTTTTCCAAATGTAACTTGCATCTATTACCATTTGACACACGCTTTAACTCAGTAATGTAACTCCACAACAGGTTGTATTGCTTACTACCCTCACCCTCCAAGATCTCACGTGCAAGTCTTCTTCCATTGTAGGCAGATCAATTAGACAACTGAATAATATACTGACATTTGAAAATTTCAATGATTTTTGCTATTGAAATTTTAGGATTTACCCTTAAGTGCTTTAAAAACAGCTTGAAACCCCATTTAGAATTCTGGTTTTTGTTTTCAAAAACTCTAGGACAGTTTTGTTGAGATCCAAAAGCCTTTAACATGATCACATTTGGCCTCCCTACTTTGCTACCAAATGCCTTCTAGCCACTGTTTTTGTTTATACATTTCATATGACACCGTTTAGGCTCATTTTTTTCAAACATTCCCTCTTTATCCTTGTACAAATTATACTCCCTGATGACCTGCCTAAATTGGGCCATAGACTAGAACTTCACACCAACTTACAATTCATACTTATTCCCTATTTTTCTTCATCACAAGCCTCATTTTGAACTCCACATTCCTCATCTGTCTTAACATCAGTTTGCACTTCATTAGTGTCATACCCTAAATCTATGTCTCCATAATCATCACCACCCAGACCATGAAGGTCTTCATCTCTAAAGTATATCCTGCACTCAGCCTCCTTACTAGTGTTTGCTCTAACATTTTCCCTTTTTGAATATTCAAAATTAACTCACACACTAGGTTTTGGTCTTGACTTAGGTTTAGGTACATCATCTACCTCTTGAACCTCAGCCTGTTCAATGTTCGAACTACACACAAAGCTTTCAGCAGAAACATTCCCCCCCTGTTGGCACCTCACTTGGCCTCTCACTTGACCCACTAGTTGGCCCCTCACTTGGCCTACAAGTTGGCACCTCAGTTGACTTCTCTATTGGCACCTCACTTGACCTTAAACTCCTCAACCTTTACAGCTCACTCTTGTAAGTTTTTTTCCTGGTCACTACTTTATTGGGACTTACATAAGGGCTAGACTTTGTTCTCTTAGTTTTGTTACCCTTTTGGGTTTCTTGCGTTTCTTGGGTTTTGGTCACACTTTCTTGGCCCACACCTTCTACCTCATCCAAGCAAACAACCTCCTCAGACTCAGTCAAACAATGTTCAACATACATATCAATCTCACAATTCTTATTAACTGCATACTCACCTATTTTCAGTGCATGTGAGTCCCATGTGACACTCTTATCCTCAGACTCTCCTGATTTCTTCCATTATAGTTTAAATTCCCTTCTATACCCTAGGTCTATATTATGAATGACATTTATTTCTTTATTAATGTACAACACTAGTGGACCTTTATCAAATTTCCCCTTATGGTGTATCACAACACTAAAACTCATACCTACATAGAATATACATAAACATTAAATTATGCTTTTTTAATCACGAAAATGTAACACACCCACCAAAAGACAACCAATATGTGGGTTTCCACACCCCAAACCCCATCCCAAAGCAAATTTAAAATACTAGGGTTTGATACTACAACATTTAGAAAACGTACCTAGACATTAAAGTATGCCTTCTTTTTAGGTGTTGATGTCCCACACGAAGCCCCATATGACCTTTCTACAACCAGGCAAATTTGGAGCTTACACGATTGTGGCACTCACCAAACAAGTACGAGGGAACACGAGAGTTTCAGAAAGGGTCAAAGAGAAAACAAAAATACAAGGTAGGGAACACAAGAGTTTCAGAAAGCCTCAACTATTCAAAACGTTACGTTTTACAAAAAAAATTAATTAACATGTGTCACTGATGAGGTGGCACATACGTTAGCTACCTCATCAGTTAACAGCCAAGGCTAACATTTTCCTTAATTTTGAAAACCCTAAAATTTTATAAGAGTCAAAATTGTAGGGTTTTTAAGAGGGCTAAAAAGGTATTTTATCCTAAAATCTATTATAAATTCGTTATTAAGACCTTCCACATGTGTGTTTAGTATGACTTGTAAATTCCATGATAGAGATGCCCTCATCAAGTATACTCTAATTGATCTTATAATCAGATTATCTGTATCGTTAAAGATTTTTTTAACCAAAAGAGTTAAAACTATAAAAGTGATTGAAGATTTTCAATAAGTGTTTAAACACTTAATTGATCAATATAGGTATCGTACATGTGTTTTACTACCTTACTACCTTATTATGAAATGTTGGGACAGATTCATAAATAGTTTAAATGAGGGTGAATTTTTTTTAAAATGTTATTAAAATTAGGTAAATCCTTGAGCTAATGGAGATTAAGGTTCAAAAGAACCATGGTCAAACCATGAATTGAATTGAATTGTGATTGAACTAATTTTAATAATAAAAAAAGTGAACCAATCACCTAACTTACTTATGATTCTACCAATTTAACCAGTCAATCTGATCTTATTCTAATAACAATGATATAAAATACTGTATGTTACTTTAAAAATTATTTATTGTCATTTTTTTAAAAAATAAACTTACTAGCAGTAGCATAAAATACCCCTAGTAACTCCTAATTTACTATAACTCTATATAAAATAATTAATATATATATACATACACATCATGTAACAAAATTTATTATATATATATATATATATATATTATACACGAGGTAAATTATAGGGTGTAGATGTAAAAAGTCTCCATATTTTTGTTTTCTCATGAGTTATCAAATATACATATATTATATTTTAATATTTTAATTTAAAACTTTATCTTGTAATATAATTTGTGTATGCCTAATTAAGAGATTTTTTAAAGAGGGGGGATGGGAAGGGGTTGGAGCCCATGCTTACCCTTCCCTAAATATGCTCATGGTGAAATGACTATCCAATTACTAAGAATCTATGTAGATGTTAAAGTATCTCATGTCCTATAGTGAGACTAATGAACGGACACATATCAATAAATATAGATTCTCCGGTTTCAATTTTTCTATATCTAGCAAGTTAAGGGTAAAATTTGTTCTTTATTTATGAAATTATTAAATTTAGTTATACTTTTGTAAATTAAATTACTCATTTTGATTCTTATAAATTTTAAAAATAATGTTTACTATTGGCAAGTGATATATACGTTTAGACATGTCACGACTCATGTGTTTAATAGAGTTTCATATAATTAATTCTTGATTTTGTAGGTTGGTAAAATAGTTTAAATATCATCGATGTGAGAAATGCTTTAAATCTCACTAATGTGAAGACTTTGTTGGGGAATGACTTGTAGATACTTCTGTAAATGTTCATCAGACTAAAAGACGTGTCATGATTTTAATGAGCCATCAGGATTTAGCTCATCTAAACTTTCTTACTCCCACTACCAGGTCAAATCAACCTAATACAAGTATCAAACTTTATTGGATTGGGCTACAAAAAATATCAGATTGAATTCGGACTTTAAAAAAATTATTAAGCTCAGCCAAAACTAGATATTTTGCATACTTTTAACAAGTTTTTATGGCCTTAGTCGATGATGAGCTTCATTCTTACAATTTCTATGCTTATTCTTTCCTTTTTATTAGTTGAGTTAAATCGATGATAATCACATTTTTCAAGAACTAAAATCTAAAAAGAAATAAAACTAACAACTTTTTAAAAGAAAAATAAAAAAATTAAATAAAAACTACATTTTGTATTCATCCATATGTATTGTTCATTAGAAATAATTTTATTCAAATTGAGAACATTCACATTTCAGTGTGATACAACCAGTAATACAATTAAGTCTGATGAGTCGACTCAGACCTCTCACAAAAATGAGTGGGCTTGTGTACATAAAATTGAGTCTTGAATAAAACATGACTCACTTAGCCTGGCCTAAAAAAGTGTCAAATATAGGTTGAATGACCTTGATTTTTCCTTATATAATTATTAAGGGCAACCTTAAAAAACCCTGAATTTAAACAACTGATTCGACACATAAAAAATGTACAAACTTGTACATTTAAATTGAAACATAATTTTTTTGATAAGTCAACCAAAAAAAACTCAAACCCAACGTGGGTTGGAACAAAAGTCTATTTTGCTATATGTGACTACCACTAATAAAAAAAAATTCCATCTACAAAGTTCAAACATAAAATATTATTTTAAAAAAATCAAATGTGTATCACTTAAATGAATCATAGACTATAAAAACTGCATTTACGTTTAAAAAAGACCTATCTAAGCTTTAAATTATTTAATTTTAACAGTCATTATTAAAAAGGAAAATTTAATTAAAATATATCTTTAGTTAAAATTTGTATATATGATCCTACTGCTATATGATTGGGGGGGCGTGGGGAGGGATAGTTAACTTTTTACAATCATTAATTACTTCGAAAGTGACCTATAAAATAATTTCATTATTTATTAGTACTTTAAAATATATCAAGTAGTAACTTGTCGAATTTGAATTTGTGTTTCAGATTTTAACCGGAGTTAGAGACAAAAAAGAAGAATAAAAGGCGAATCTGCGGTGAGATATTTCTCATTTTATTAGCTATTTCCAGCCTATAAATATGGTTTGAAATTAATAAGGATTTGTCTTGTTTTGATGAGTATTAATATGAACAACACAAGCACATGCTCTGTTGCTTCCACTGATTAACACGTAAGGCCAGTGGATTACGAGGTCGCCATCCTTCGGTCCCCATCTTGTAATAGCATTTAACATTTCTTCACGACAATCATCAACCCTTAATCAAACTTTCTTTTTCTTCTTTTTGTCTTGCATATATCTTTGTTTTTTCTTTTAACTTGCTCTTTTTTAAAATACTCTCAACTCCCACAATTCATATATATATAATAGGATTAGACTCAAATAATCATATATTTTTGTGATTATTAATGACTATGCTATCTAATAAGTGATATTGTCCGTTTATTAAATTAAAGTATATTATAATTCTATAGTATCTTTTAATTGAAAAAACATTATTTCTCTTTTTTTTCTTTAATTCAAGACTGAGTAAGGATTATTTTTTCAATTGAAAGACATTATAAAATTATTATGTATTTTAATTCAAAATAAATAGATGAAATCACCAACTAGATAAAGTGATTATCAATGGTCACATATAAATTTGTGAGCATTGAAGCATAAACCAATATAAAAGGTACTACCTACTTAAAAGAACACACATACTAGTACTAGCTGTTGTATATTTTGTAGACTTAAATATGTTTTGCCTTTAAAAAAGAATAAAAATTAGAATTTCCTTTCTAATAAAAAAAATTGATTTCACCCTCTGCCTTTTAAAGGATGGACATTTTATTCTTGTTGTTAAGTGTTTGTTTGTTAATTGTTATATTAATCAAATTAGGGTCTGGTCAACGAAAAAACTCCATTAACTAAACAAAATTTATTATCTTGGACAACGTGTAAAATCAATATAACCATAAGATTTTTCTATTTTTCCAAACTTCATTACCACATTAACACGTGATCTGTCACTTTAACATATTTACATGGCAAACAAAGGTGGATGAGGTAGTTTGGAAAGTGGCACCCAAGTTCACATATAGGATGGTTGTTGACTTCTATATGTATCCAATTTTAAGGCCCGTAACCTCGATTGTTCTTTGTTGATGGAGGTTGCTACAAGAGTTTCAGATATAATAATCCAAGAAACTTGAACGTGGAATATTGAGCTGCTTCAAGATACCTTCTCTGCTGAAGAATGCCATAGAATCTATAGTACTCCCTTATCTACTTTACCTCGTGAAGATGTACTGACCTGGCCCTGTGAGAAGAATGGTCATTTCTCAGTTTGTTCAGCATACGGATTCTATGTTGATACTTACTTTGATTTTGGGAATCCAAGTTTTGGTTATGTAGTAGGGTTGTGGAAAAGGATTTGTATGGTAAATTTATTCGTTATCAACATAAACATTTAAGCGTTGACAGTTTAACATTTTTATATGGATCATACACTTGAGTTGACACTCTAAAATATATGCACACACATCTAAAATATTAAAAGTATATATTTTATTTTATAAAAAATTAAACCTTGAATATAATAAAAAAACCAAAAATGTATATATGTGTGCAGTGTCCTGTGTCCTATGTTTTAAACATAAGCCGTGTCATAATATTCGTGTCCATATCGTGTCTGGTGTCTGTGCTACATAGGTTCCTATGCCCAACAAATCTGGTTTGCCACAGGGTAACTAATAAGGAGAATTTTTGTTTGGTGATTAGGTTGATAAGGTGTTAAAAATGGATAAGCATGCAACTAGGATGGTTTTTCTCCACTATTTATGTAATTTGGAGTAGAAGAGACACAAGTTTTTTTTTTAACATTTTTTAGTTTGTGGAAAAAACTTTGCAAAAAGCCTTATCTTGGTGTCTCATTGATTTTGTTGATGTGGGGTCTTATGGCTAAAGGATGGAAATGAATGTATCTTGGTTGCCTCCTCCCTTAAATCTTATCAAACTTAATATTCATGTTGCTTTGAATGATGTTGGCTTGGGTTTTGGTGCATTGTTGAGAAACAATAATGGTCATGTTTTGACATCTACTACATACTAATTTATTCCTAACAAGGTTTAGGATTCAAACATTTCTAAAATTTTGGCCTTGAAAGGGCATTGGAGTTTACTAGAGACACGTTCTTCATGGATTTATCAGTAGAGATGGATTGCATTTCCATTATCCAAGATTGAAAAAGAAATGCCATGGAATTATCTTATTTCTCTTACTTGGTTTTTGACCGTATTGTTTTAGCTTCATCTTTCAGAGCTTTTACTATTGAATTTTTGTTTAGAAATGTAAACAAGGTCATCAATTTCTTGTCTAAATTAGAATTTACTACACAAGAGATGGTATGGATGGAAGATATTCCACCTATGGTTGTGAATCTCTTTTGTTTGATAATTATCACGTTGAATAAGACTTCATCTTTTCCCTTAAAAAACAACAAAACAAATTAAAGCTACGAAAAAGAAAGTGAGGTTCTTCAATTCATTGTTTTACAAGGCAAATATTAGTTGTTAATTAATTTATTAATTTTGGCTAATAGAGTTGAACCCATGACCACTCTCTCCCTCTATTCTTTTTTCACCACCAAACAAACCTTACATCTCATTTGATTCAATTTTAAATTACACATTAACAAATTCTACCCTAGAGGAAGAAAACCTTTGGCTTTCTATCAATTCACTTATAAGATCTTCATAGGGAAAAAAAGATATAACAAAGTAACAGGGGCCCAAGTAGAAATTTCTCTTGTTGTCTCTCTTTCTTTCTTACACACATGCACACACAGAGATAAAGGAATATGGTTAATAGAATGTTAAGTTAATGACTCAAATTTGGTGTGGCTTTCATACACTATGTATTTGGTGGTTTTCCCATATATGCATTTGGAGGCTTTCATACACTATACAATTCATGGCTTTCATATACCATGCCCCTATGTTATATTCTTGGCATCTAACCCTTAGCATCCAATTCTCTTAACTAAGAGTTCATTTGTAGCGAGTTTCATATTTTCTAGTCCCATCTTGGAGAGTATTTGTGCGATAGAAAAATTGAGAGATAGATTTATTCTTTGCCCTCAGAATTTTATAGGGTTTATTGTCTCTTTGTTCTCATTGTGACGCCCCTTAACTGTTCAAGGTAAATCTTACGAGATTTTGACATATCTCTGCCTCGAACAATCAAGTAGTGTCACTTGTTTCCAAAATAAGTGATTATTTTTATAGCAAGTAAAAGTGAAAAACATAGAGTGGTTACCAAGCTGTCTTAATAGATTAAAGACGAGAAATAAAAATAATAGCTAATTGCATAATAGGGCCAAACGGTCCCTTTTAAACATCAAATACAATCAAGAGGAAACAACAACGTCCTTGTAGAACGACGACGACAGCACAACAAAAACAACTGTAGTCACAATAAATGGGTCCCCTCGGATGGGGTCTTGGTTCCCAAAAGAGACCATAGCTCTGGTTGTCATAAGGGCGACGACTCCACACGCACTTCCATCCTCATAAATGGTAGGGCCCTTGCCTCTGTCCACTTAGGCACTAGACATCTAAACATATACATCACACACATAAACAAGACAAGCAAAGGGGTGAGTTCATCACTATTGCCTTGTGGGATACATCGCAATCTAGGATATATAAATATAGTTTACCATACAACAATACACCCAAACATGTTATCAGATCAGAGATATTCATACAAGTTATTTAATCAACACAGTTCAATGACTTAATAAGATGACTCATCATACATCATCACACTTAGCATATCAAGTTAATCACACAAGCATTAATGCATAAGATCATTCATTTCTAAACATGTTTTATGATAACATGCTTATGGTCCTAAATCTCCAACACCAGCAATCACATGGAAAAGTCGGAGCCCGCTAATCCTAAACTAGGTTCACAAAAATGGGACATATAGTTTGAATCATAACATTACTATATAGGTTTTAACGCTAGAGTTGGTTCTCCATGGCTATGGTAACATGGTGCCTAAGTCAAAGCACACTAGGGTGGCCTGGGTTCTACTCGCGCCACTATTTATATGCCTTCCTGCGTTAACTGCCCCGGTCGTGCTCCCTTTACTTTCCACAAAGTCGAGTAGTTTGTTCCCCTGGTACCTTATTTTCATTCCTATCACAAACAATTGTACGATATTATGCATGCATAATACAGGTCCCCTGACCATGCCACGCGAATCATCATCCTTTTCCAAAACATGCTCCATTTTTCCTTAGTGCTTCATTTCACAACTCACACTTATTTCCATACTCAGGTGACGAGTTCGTAATAACACCATCACTACCATCACAACTTGCATACATGTATAAACTTAATATCTTTTATCAAAGGGTCAACTAATACTTTTTAAGTATTATGGAACCTTTTCAGAGCATTATTAACAAACTACCAACAATTTTAAAAAATTAATCAATTCCTAGTTATATAAAATTACCAATTTACCCTTATAGGCCCGTTTGAGCCCAGTTTTTGTTCTTTTGCTAGATTCTTTAATTTTAAGCCATCTAAGCTAATTACTAAGCTCGTTTAGTTACTTTTTTATGCGGTTTGCGGGTCATAAAAAATTGAACACTTTAAAAAGTGGGCTCACGGGTTGGGACCGTGTAACCTACGAATTAAAACGGTATCGCGGGCCAACCCGCGGACCAAGTAAAAATAAAAAATTAATATTGAAAATAATCTAAAAAAAGAATGAGCATATTTTTTGAAGCATAATGACTATTTAACTCATGGAATTATTGCATCTATTGTTTTTATGTAATTTGTAACTATATTTGAAGTTTTTAAGACATTGGTGATGTTATTAATTATTATCATGCATTTGGAATCTATTTGTTGTGTTTAAGGTTTATATTTAGATGATAAAACTTTCAAATTTAAAATTTCAAGAGTTTATTTCATGAATCATGGTTGGATTTTTAAGATTTTGGATAATTAAATATGTTGAATTATATATGTTTTTGGTTTCATAAAAAAAAATGATTTGGGCCTAACAATTTCAAAGAAGAAAAAAAACAAAAAAACAATTTCCCATATGCGGGTTAGCCCACGGGTTTACGGTCCTAATACGAGCTAAAAAAAATTAACCCATTTAGAAATTGGGTTCTACGGGCCAACCTTTTATGGGGCGGGCCTATGCGGGCTAGCCTGTTACGAGGCGGGTTGGCAATATACCCAACTATAATCAAGGGTACGCTTCATACTCAAAGTTCAGCTCCTGGAGATATATTTTATTATTATTTTTATATATATTTAACCACGAGGATTGAGGTAATCAATTTTGTTTGAATCGAAAATATTTATATTACGTTAAAATATATTTTCCCGGCAGAGATTTTTTTCACTCATAAGATTTAAACACAAGACATTATTGGTGATGCATATAAAATTTGTTTTTAGTTATACCATGTATTTGAATTAATTTATCTGAAAAGGAAAAACGTTTCAAAATATTCTAATAATTGTCTTTCAAACATACATTTGGCCCTTTAAGAAGTTCAATTTATGAGTGAAACCAATATAAATATTATATTTAATTAAAATGGATGATTCAAAGATCGACAAAATATAGGAAAATATCATTTCTTTCTAAAACATAAAAAAATATAAGAAAATATCATTACAGTAACAACAAAGTCATATCTCATTAGTTGTAGTCAGTTAAAAAGATCACACAATGTTATTACACTATCATTTATCAACTCCTTAAAAATATCATTTACCAAAAGGTCTATTTTAAGGATGAAAATCATGTCTCCTTAATCTGGGCCCTCCGCACCATTGGTTAGAAGTTGACAACTTAATTGAAAGTTTTTACGTAGGCTTAGGTTCAATTTCCCATTTGGTTTTAAAATTTCCATTGGATATTGTTAACGACACTTACATCATAATTACACGAGGATGACAATTCCACACCAATGATGCCCATGGCCAATTCACATCCTCTTAAGGTTCTCCAGCAATCTGTTGATGGTTGTGACACCGTTATTATCACCAAAATTGTTGTTAAATATATCATTGCTACCCCAACCCCCATTGTCAACAACAAGCACATTTTCGACCTCATTCAATCCACACAACTCGCCCTTGACCTTTGGCAAACCATCTACAATGGCATCCAAAACATCTATCTCCATGACCCTGCTATTACCATCCTTACCACCATTCTTTCCTAGCCCCTCACCAAGCTTATCACTAATTGCAACAAAGATATTTTTGTTTACTCTAATCCCCTAGCAACAACCTCAAAATTCCCATCACCAAAAAACCCAGCCATGTCCTCTTTCACAATGACCTTATGACGCTTTATGAAAACAAGTCAACCTTTTTAATTGCATCTTTTCCTAGTTGGATCATATCGTTGCCAACATGCTTGAGTGAAAGACTTTTATAAGAGTTCAATTCCAAGTGAATAGGCAAATTACTCATTGACAACAAGCTCGCTAATAGGGAGAGTTCCCTTTATATTCAATCCAACTTGGTGTCTTTTAATGTCAATTTTTTGTGGAGTAAGCATCACTAAAGATGTAAATGGATATTTATCAACTTTAACATTGACTCTTATCATTTTATCCATAAACAAAAATACTATCTGTATCTTATCAATATACATAACCATATGGATATCCATGATGTATATATCCACCAGAAATTTGATAATCATGGATAATAACATATATCTATTAAATAAATAAAAAAAATTCTAATAATCAATCTGTTCAAACTCTTTTCATAATTTATCAAATAAAAAATTCCTAATAAATCATCTATTTAAAATTTTATAATGATTCATCTATTCAAAGTTTATTTATAATTTATCCATTCAAAGTTTCATTAAGATATTAAACTTAGGTTTGATTGCATTACAATTGAAACATCCTTATTTTTAAAATTAAATTTCAATAATTCAAATAAATTTTTCGCAAATAAATTTCAGATTTAAAGCAGAATTTGGATTAATATAATAATAACAATCATTATTACATCAACCGGCTCATTCATGTTTACATATACATAAATAAACTGGTATACACAGGAGCCGGCCAAGGCTACTACAAATAACTATGTGCATCATGTACTAGACATATATATACATAATGCTCCGAGCAGGCTGAGTGACTTCATATATCATCGTTGCGTCCTATATCCACTGTAAAAATAACAATAAATAGGGGTGAGCATAAACATGTCAAATAATAGTTATTGAATCAGATTAAATGTCTAATTCATATCTATATATAAATCATAACCAGATCATACAATCTCATCATATATCATTCATTCTCATGTCATCAAATGATCATATCATCATGTTATTCTCAATAACATATATCAATGCATTCATATGCTCAATCAAATGGATCTATTATTAAGTCTTTTAATTGTGTTGCAACACTGGCTCCCAGCCATAACTCAACTCTCAGCTGATCCGACCGTTTTACTAGTACCAAACCGTTTGCCCTCTCACGTGACACAATCACTCCCAGCGACAACGGTAGTGTCACGGGCTAAACCCCGAGCCCCGCTCAAGAGGTTTGCTTGAGTCCCACCCAAGTTCTTTTGTGGAATCCTCGAAACCACAATAATATTTCATATTTGTTCAGTACACAAGCATCCCATGCTTATCAAATGCATCCCATGCATTCATACATCATGAAAAATTCATGAATATTATTCATAACATCATTAATCACATATCAACATCATATTTCCTACTGCATCTCATGCATAGGAATAATCATAAATTCACACATACAATTCATTTTTGATACCAAATTCAATATCTCAACATCAATATCAAATGAACGGAAATATCACAATCATCACAAATATGTCACACATAACATATATATATATATATATATATATATATATATATATATTCAGGATTTATCATTAAAGACAACAATATTATCCTGAATCCGTTCATAAACTATACATTTAAAATGTAACGCTCCCCCTACCTGGAATAAAGAGTTCCAACAGTTCTTCAAGTTATATCCAAATCACGGTTCACAAATTCCGACTGGAATTTCAGCTCTGAACCAGTTCAAAGCTTCTTCTTCCTAAAAGCCAAGCTTCCTCGTGAAAGAGAAGTGAAGATTGATTTCTTCTTTGTTTGATAATTTCCAGTAAAGATTGGAAAGAAAATGATAGAAGTGATGTTTTACACTTTCCAAGTTCCAAATTGATTCAACAGTAGAAGTTGATATATATATATATATATATATATATATATATATATATATCGTTCATGCAAAAAGAGACGTGAACGAAATGAAGAAGTCTGCTACACGTATCTTTAAATGATAAGGAAGAAACAAGATATTTAAAGAAAAGAGGATAGGACAACAGAGAGGGTCCCATACTTAGAAAAATATCAGAAAAAAGAATCTGCTAGAAGTTAGAAGCATAGAGTGACGTGGAAGTCTCAAGGATTGATGTAAGTATCAATTCTGACTCGGCTTCGGTATCTTGGGCATATCCCTCTTTCCGAGAAGATTCATCATAGCCTCTTTCCGTTCAGAATTACTTCACTCGGAGGAAATTCACTCGGAAAAGTTTCTACATGAAACACTCAATCATAAATTTTCTTTCCCCGAAAGTGATCCACTCGGAATGTCTCACCTGAAGACATTTCATTCAGAAATATCTCACTCGGATATCTCTGCCCGAGTCAAAGCCTTCACTTGCGTCACTCGGAAGTCTTTCAACCAAAAAGATCATTTGGAATCGAAGTTTAGTCCTCTCTCGGAAATCTTTCCACTCGAAAGGATCATTCGGGGTCGAGGACAATCTCAAATATGAACCCGAGCACAAACTCTCAACAACTCTGAATATGAACCCGAGCACGAATTAAATGAATTCACCACTCAGATATTTACTTCCCTCAGAAACTATTCACTCAGAAACATACTCATTCGGAGTTAAAGTCTTTCTCTGTCCAGAAGTACTCTCCCTGGAAAAGACTCACTTGGTATATCCCAATCGGTGCCGTACCACACGGAAATCGAAAATATCTCACTTGACGCTATTCCACTTGGAAACGTCTCCCTCGGTGCCATCCCACTCGGAAGTATCGCACTCGGAGACACCCTACACGGGGAAGTTGCACTTAACTCGGAGATGCCCCACTCGGTCACTATTCAAAAATATCTCGGCCCGAGAAATACTCATTCGAAATCAAAGCTTCTCTTTATTCGGAAGCACTTCTCTCAGAAACGATCCATTCGGAAACGTTTCACTCGGAGACGTTTCACTCGGATTTGCCTCACTCTCATTCGGATATAGTTTTTCTTAAATGATTCTCTCAATCATGCTTCACTCGGAAACATTTTAACCTTCCTTCACTCGGAATCATATCCATTTTTCACTCGGAAGGTCTTGTCTCAGACATAATTCACTCGGAATTTCTCCACTGATCCTTAATGAATTATTTTCTAAAATTCTAAATTGTAGGATGTTACAACAATCAACTTAATTTAAAAGTTAACAATGAAAATAAATAAAGAAAGGCTTTGTTTGATATGTTATAATAAGGGTATTATATTAATTAATTAAACATATATATACAAGCTTGAATACTTTAATATTCGTATCCTATTCATTTCTTTATCGAATTTAAAAAGATGTCCATTTATGTTATCTATAAATATTCATTTTAAAATCCAAACCTTATCTGTAGCAAATTTTATCAATGGATATTGAATGATACATATTTTTTACATTTATCATCATTATTATTAACTATTATTATTATTATTATTATATTATTATTATTTTATAATAATATAGCAACAACACTATTATTATTATTACTTTTATGATATTGTTATTATCATTCTATTATTATTTATAAAAGATTTAATTATTAAATTATCATTTTATTATTGATATTACTCTTTATTTACTTATTGTCAATGTTGTGGTGGTGGAGTATATTTCTATTTTATCTTAGTGTACATCAACCATTAAATAAGATAAGAGTTTCTTATGCTCCCATTTTATATGTTTTTATCCTGTCATATTATATTTGTATCTTATCATGTATTTTTTTTATCATGTCCAACAAGCATACTATTATTGTTAAGAGCTTGGAACAAGTTTGTACTTTTTTTTTAATGTTTTGAAGTTATGATGGTATTTTTTTAAAATTATTAAACTTGTTATTTTTTATCACAAAATATTATTTAATTATTACGGTTTGATCACATAATCTTAAACTAGTGCTTTGACTGGTTTAATGTCCATCTCAAATTCCTGAATATTGTTAAATTTAACACAAATACATCATCAAAAACTCAACTATTGATTGAATTAAGATAACATCATATATGAATTGATTTAATATTTTTTATATAGTCAAAACTAATGTTTTTAAGACTGGACCAATCATTGAACTAGTAGGGTCAGTCTTGACATTTTGTGAACCTATGACAAAATAATAGATAAGGGTCTTTCTTAATATAAATTTTAATGTGTAGACATATATCATATTAAAGTACACAAATAACTTATAAAAATAGCAAATTTTATTACTTATTTTCAAACTATTTTGCAGGAAACATGATGAAGAATAAAGGAAGATAGAATCATGAGAAGAACAACAGTGAAACAAAATGTTGTGGTAAAAGTTATGGGTAATGTTGAACGTAAAGAAGATTGATTTAGAGATACTTAGATGTCAAGTCATGTCACTCACATAAAGTAAATTTATTTTAAAAAAAAATCAAAACCAACATTTTTTTTACTGCTTTTCATTTATAAGTCTAATGATTAAATTATAAGTCTAATGATTAAATTATATAAACTATTTCTTTTTTTTTTGGTGAAAATATAAACTATTTCTAAGATCGACCTGTTGAATCAATGAAGAAAAAATTGTAAGTCCAACAAATTCTAATATCAACACTGAAATTGGCCATGAATGTATAAGATACGTAAATTTTGGGTCCATTTATTATTTTTGGCCAAAAACTATTTAAAATGCTTGGGTTCTGAATTCTTACCTTGATGAGGTTTGGTTTCAGGTCTTAGGTCACTAAGCACACAGTTTTTCGAAAAGGGCCTGAAAGCAGAATTGATCAAACCCAATGGATCTTATCTCGCTAAACACTGTAGATTGAAATGCCACGCTCCGTTGTGTGCGTGTTGGAAATTTAAGATTGAAGTTCCAAAAAAATAAAATACTGTTGATCGGTCCAAAACTCTTTTTATCCCCTCGATTTTGCCTCTGCAGTTCAAACTGTGTTTTTCATATTTCACTTAAATAAGTTATTTTTAATGGATAAGTTATATTATATGTATTTAATTGTTGAATTTGTTGAAATAAATTAAAAATAAATTATTTTAATAAATTAGAATAAATAGTTTATTAAAATAAATAAAAAATAATTTATAAAACTTGATCCGGTCTCAATACCGGTATCCGATCTGCAAGACATATTTCAACGTCTTTGTCAAGACATCAACGTGTAACCGGTGTCATCGGTATACATCCGGACTGTAATTCCGTATCAGGCGTTCTCCCTATACCGGTTGTTCAGGATAACACCATGACACCGGACAACACACACGTCACTGTGCTAAAGACAAGGATCATTGCTACAGGGATCGATCAATAATTCCCTGCACTACGAGCCAAATTCTGCTCACGGGGATGGTCAACTTGTTCCCTAATCCTAGTCTATATTCTCCATGCTCAATATAAAATAGTCACTTGACCCAATCATGCTGGTAAGTGCGCAATAAAATAATGCTAATGGGAGTTAGTGGTTCCCCACTAACGAGTCCTCGTAAAACGAGCCAATCAGGTATATGAACTCATTTCATTAATGAAGTGAGGGATCTTCAACTGATTTTATGAACGATTACTCTCTGAAATACATTCCTTACTTGGAATATCATCACTGACTTGAGCGTCGGAGAATCTTTGCAGGTGACACCACCATTCGCCCACATCAACGCGTTAGGTCGGTGTGAAGGACCTCCAGGACGCCCAGTCCGCTCTCTTCGCTCAAGGACAACGGATACTTATACCGGATACTCATATATCCGGTCTCCTATACGGTATTTACATACTGTTTGTGATTGACTTGAGTCCGGATCTCTAGACCCCGGTTCAGGACAGATCATTGGCACGCCCGGTGGGACACGATAAAGTTATTCCCATATCCATTGAAAGAGCAAGTAATCCACAATGGAAGGCGAAGCACAAGATTTCGTGGAGAATCAGCCTGAAGACAGAACTAACCCCAACGTCTTCAGGAAGCTCAACTTTGATTCTCATGGGGGCAGCTCAAAGAAGATAGTAACAGTGTCTAATCCTGATCCTCGTGATGAGCTGATCAGCCAACTTCAGAGGGAACTCGCTGAATTGCGAAGAGAAAGAAGGCAAAGCGAGGATAAAGAATCATCCTGCACACGAAACACTCCCCACACAACTGATGGTGAAAAGTCCACCACTCTCCAATACTCAAATATCCCTACGTTTGAGGGGGGAGAACGAACTCGTGATTCTGAAGATGAAGCTTCCCGAAGGAAGAGGGAGTCAACGACAGCACCCCCAGTGTCTTACAAGCTAAAAGTTCCTTTTTCAAGGAGACTTATGAGCATCCACATCCCCAAGCATCTTCAAACTACTCAGCCACTTTCCATCGGAAAATACAATGGAGAAACTGATCCTACTAAGCACCTTGATGCTTATGTATTTGAAGCCATGTACTTGGGGGCTGATGAAGATGTGATGTGTCGAATGTTCCCTCGAACATTATCTGAGGAGGCCCTCGGATGGTTTAAAGGTTTACCTTCTGGATCCATAGATTCTTGGGCTGAAATGGCAGCTACTTTTGAGACTCACTTTGTCATCTCTAGAGATGTGCCCAGGACGTCTCATACCTTGGCTCAGATTAAGCAAGGTGAAAACGAAGGCTTAAAAGATTTCTTGAAGAGGTTCTACAAGGAAGCAGCCCTGGTTCCTAACCTCACAGAGTCTATTAAGCTGTATATCGTTATTGAGGCGTTGCAGCCAGGATCAGCTTTTGCTCTCTCATTAGCGAAAAGCCCTCCTGTAACTTTTGAGGAGTTCAGGAAAAAAGCCTCAAAATACGTAAGTATAGAGATGCACTTAGAGGCCATAGCTGTAAAGAAAAAGCCATCAACACCACCTTCCCAAACCCAGAAGGGTAAGGAGAAAACGAGGTCAGAACGCATGGAGAGGCCATTCACCAATCCCAGAGTTAATAACCACTCTCCTCGACCTCGAGAAAGGCATGTTAATTCCTTCAGCCATTATGCACAACTATCTGCCAAACCATCTCAGATTTTGAGAGAGGTCGGATGGCCAGCTTTCAGCATATATGGCATCAGAAGACCAGCTCCCGTGAAAAGACCAAGAAATCCCCGTAAGTACTGCGATTTTCATGAACAGAATGGTCATTCCACTGATGAATGCCAAGCTCTAAAGAACGCAGTTGAAACACTTATTAGAGAAGGCAAGTTAAAACAATACCTGTTCAAAGAGAAATCTTTTGACAGAGTAGAGCGGAATGAGAAAAGAGAAAGGGATCCAGATGACGGGGATGACAATAACCGTAATTCGGTCAGAAAATTCTCTGCTTCGGAGAAACAAAAGGGTGTTATGACAGATGAAATAGTGCACAAAGATGGCGTGCCTCAGCAACAGTGTCAAGGTCGGCGTGAAGTCATTGACATGATTACTGGAGGATTCGCTGGAGGAGGAGCTTCAATTATAGCTCGTAAGAATCATCATAGAATGATTCTATCTGTGCAAGGGAAAGTCAAAGACAATCGCCCTTACAGAGGTGGGATTGAGGCTCCAACAATCTCTTTCTCCGATGAGGATTTTGGCCCAACCATTCTTGGTGGTGATGATGCTGTGGTCATCACAGCAGTGATAGCCAACAAGGACGTCTGAAGAATCCTTGTTGACCAGGGAAGTTCTTGCGATGTTATTTTCTATAATTGCTTTGAAAGAATGGGTTTTAAGGACTCAGACTTACAGCCTTATACGCAGGAACTAACAGCTTTCAACGGAGCAAAGCAATCGACTAAAGGGTATCTTGATACCCTTATTTCGTTTGAAGGCGAACCAGGGGCCAGGACGGTTAAATCCCGAGTGCTAGTGATTGATGTCAAATCACCATTTAATGGCATCATAGGCCGCCCCACACTAAATACAATGGAGGCAGTTGTATCAACCCCACATCTCCTTATCAAGTTCATTGACAAGGATAATTCTGTTTCATCTATCCGGGGTGATCAAGAGATGGCTAGGTACTGCTACAACCTAAGCCTCAACATGACAAAGCTGGACGCCTCCAATAAAAAGAGGAAACTCAATGATGCTGGGGCAGCCGCTGGATCTGTAAGCCTTGTCGACCTGGACCCTAGGGCGGATTTGAACATTGATCCGTTCAACCCATTGAAGCCCACACCGGATGGAAGTTCCAGGGACATTGTCTTGGGAGATTCTCCAGAAAAGATCACCCATATTAATGACAAGCTAGATACAGAAATGGAACAGCGACTACTGACGCTCCTGCAAGAATTTAAAGACCTCTTTGCATGGACTGCAGCCGATATGCCTGGCATAGACCCTGCTTTCTGCTGTCATAAATTATCCGTCTATCCAGAGACGAGACCGGTAGCCCAGAAGAAAAGGAGATTGAGCCCAGAGAAACAGAAGGCAGCTTGCCAGCAAACTGAGGAATTACTTAAGGCCGGATTTATCAAAGAAATCTGTTATTCCTCTTGGCTATCAAACGTGGTGATGGTCCGTAAATCCAATGGTAAATGGAGAATGTGCATTGATTATGTGAACCTCAACCGCTGCTGTCCAAAGGATCCTTATCCTCTTCCTAATATAGATCGGATGGTAGATGATTCCTCTGGTTATCAATACCTGAGCTTCATGGATGCTTATTCAGGTTACAACCAGATTCCGATGTGCGAAGAGGATCAAGAAAAGACAGCTTTTATAAATGATCGTGGTGTCTTTTGCTATACAGTTATGCCCTTTGGCCTGAAAAATGCTGGGGCAACATATCAGCGCATGATCAACAAGGTTTTTGAAGGTATGCATACCAAGCTTGTTGAAGTATACATTGATGATATAATAGCCAAGACACCGGTTGGAGGTGATCATATTGAAGACCTACGCCAAGTATTCACCCGTTTGAGAGAATTTAACATTAGGCTAAACCCGATGAAGTGCACCTTCGCTGTCCCTGCTGGGAAGTTCTTGGGTTTCATGTTAACTCAACGCGGTATTGAAGCCAATCCAGGGAAATGCCAAACGATTCTAGACATGCAAAGTTCAAAGAATCTCAGAGAAGTCCAATCCCTGAATGGCAAAGTGGTAGCTTTGGCACGATTCATGCCAAAGATGGCTCATAGATCCCTCCCTTTGTATAAGATACTGAAAAAGTCCAAGAAGTTCGAGTGGGGACAGGAACAAGAGAAAGCATTCCAAGAGCTTAAGGAGGTGTTGTCCAAACCTTCCATTCTCACAAAGCCTGACCCCGAAGACACACTCATCCTATACTTGGCTATTTCAGATGAAGCTTTGGGCGTTGCCTTGATAAAAGAAACTCCCGATGGACAGAGACCGGTCTATTTCACTAGCAAGACCTTACAAGGTGCTGAGATCCGGTATCAAAAAATAGAAAAGGCTGCCCTCGCTGTTGTTTGGGCCTCTCGACGGCTGCGTCCGTACTTTCACGCCCATCCAATCATAGTGAGAACGGATTTACCACTCCGCTCTGTATTAATCAAGCCCGATCTCGCTGGGAGGATGATCAAATGGTCTATTGAACTCTCTGAGTTTGATATATCCTATGAACCCTAAAGCGCTATTAAAGCTCAAGTCCTGGCTGATTTTATTGTGGAAATGACGGGGACTGATCCAGATTCCCCTCGTGTCCATTGGACCATTTATGTTGATGGTTCATCGAACCAAAGAGGCTCTGGAGCAGGTGTAGTTCTAGAAAGTGATGACGGAGTACACCTGGAAATCTCCCTTCGCTTTAATTTCAAAACATCCAACAACCAAGCGGAGTACGAAGCTTGTTTGGCCTGACTGAGAGCTGCAATTGACATCGGAGCTTCTGAGGCGACGCTCTGCAGCGATTCATAACTGGTGATTTCACAAATCTTAGGAGATTATCAGGCTCGCGAACCTCAACTCCAATTATACTTGAACTGTGTCAAGGAGTTGAGAGAGAAATTCTCGAAAATGGAATTCAAGCATGTTCCACGCGAAGAGAATACTAGAGCGGATATACTCTCCAGATTAGCAAGCACCAAACGACCAGGTAGCACAACTACGCTGGTTCAAAGCACATTAACATCGCCCAGCATTCCTCTTTTCCCTTCTCTAAATGCCATAATGATAAACTCTCTTTATGGAGACACATGGATGGCCCCCTACATCCGTTATTTGGCCGACGGACAGCTACCTACGGATGAGAAGGAAAAGACGAGGATAAGGAGGGAATTACCATACTTCACTATGATCGATGGTAATCTTTACAGAAGGGCGCTCTCCGTGCCCTATTTAATTTGTCTCAAAGAGAATAAGGTGCAAGACGTAATGGAGGAAGTGCATGAAGGACAATGTGGACACCACGCCGGAGGAAGAAGCTTAATGTGAAAAATCCTCAGGGCTAGATACTGGTGGCCCACGATGAAGCAGGACTCCATTGACTTCGTTAAAAAATGTGACGCTTGCCAAAAATTCTCTAATCTTCACCACATACCGGCGGAAGAACTCTTCACATCCGCTGTTCCATGGCCCTTCTACCAATGGGGATTGGATATTCTGGGCCTCTTTCCAACTGCACCTGGGGGCATCAAATATCTCATTGTAGGGGTCGACTATTTCACTAAGTGGATAGAAGCAGAGCCGGTGGTACATATTACTTCAGCCCGAACTCGTCGTTTCATGTATGAAAACATTATAACACGGTTCGGGGTCCCAGCACGGATTGTCACAGATAATGGCACCCAATTCACGGATAGAAAATTCACAGATTTACTCGAAGGGTTAGGAATAACCCAGATATTCTCATCCGTTAAACATCCCCAAACTAACGGCCAAGCTAAAGTGGCCAACAGGGAAGTGCTGAAAGGACTAAAGAAACGCCTTGGTGAAGCCAAGGGCGGATGGACAGACCAGCTATGCCACGTCCTGTGGGCATACCGGACAACGCCTCATTCATCTACTAACGAATCCCCATATCGCCTGACATACGGGGTAGAGGCAATGATACCCGTGGAACTGCAGATTGCTTCCACAAGGGTCAAATACTTCTCTGAAGAGTCTAATAATGCTAATTTAGCGTCAGAAATGGATATCATACAAGAACTCAGAGAAGATGCATTCGTCAGAGACCAAGCTATCAAAGCCAAAGTTGCTCTCCGATACAACAAGCGAGTTCAATCAAGGACTTTCAACGTCAGAGATTTGGTTTTGAGAAAAGCAAGTATAGGGAACAAATTTGCTCATCAAGGCAAACTAGCCCCAAACTGGGAAGGCCCATACAGGGTATCCGAGGTTACTGGCAAAGGCTCTTACCGCCTTGAGAACCTTGATGGCACTCCAATCCAAAATAAGTGGAACACCCAAAACTTGCGCATCTACTATAGCTAGCTGTTGGAGCAATACATATTCTCCTATCCTCATTTTGGATTGAATACTAGAGAAATTATTTTCCAGCTACGCTTTCATTGTAATTCTTATTTTTGATTTAATAAGAATCCCTCACAACAATTTAACTCTTTCGAGTTTTTCTTATGCTGTGATTTTCAGTTTATCCGGCGTACAGAAACATATTCAGGACGGATGATCTCAACTACTTATTCTGTGGTTGACGATGCAACTCCTCGAATATGTGCAGTGTAACACCCTCGGTTAGATAAGACAAATCCTTCTGTAGGTTCATCCCATTTAACTGAGAGTGTTAACAGTTTTTAGAAAAAGTGAATATTTTTTTTTAAAAAATAAATACGTGGCAGATCAGCGGAAGTAATATTGTATATATCACATAGTCATTCACAAACTGTAAATAATTGTACTCTTAACAGAATGGGACACGCAGGCACCCTTAAATATTATACAGTCATCCGGTGTCTGATTATAAATATTCTATCCTTAATGATTATTCTCAACGGGTTCAGCGTATTGCTGATCTTCACACTCGGGTTCTTGAGTTTCTAATTCCTCTGAAAAATGTTCAACAGTAAGGGTGAGTATAACCCAAGACCCTGATTGGTTCATCCGGTGCGGACATAATCCAGTTAACATACAATGTCACATAGATCATACATTTAGCATATTTATAACAATCAAGCATGTTGTCATCACATAATCGTATATTTAGCATGTTCACAATTATAACAATCAAGCATATTACCATGAAATAAATCATACATATAACATATTCACAATTATAACAATCAAATATGATGTAATGAATGCATGAGTTCGGATCCATTATGATTTATCTTTGATTAAGTCTCATGATGCATGTGGGCTCAATAAATCGTTTCATCTTCTTCTCATTCTGTGGAATATCACCATTCTAATCATCTAGAGCGATCAGGGTCCGCCCAAGTTCCATGTGGTACAAATGAACTCATTGGTTCTCATCATTAATTTAAATATTTTTGGAACTTGGATCCCTACAATCATAGTTACACTCCGTCATTTAGTCAAAGTACACTAGAATTGTATCGTCTCACCCGGCTATCAGGCGCGACTCTGATGCCATTGGGTTGCCGTTCCAGTTGTACTCCCAAGATTTTTCATGGAGATCGAACGTGAGTGTCCTTCACTGTACCAAGTGTATGCTCTAGAGGTTTTTCTTCTTCAAAAATATTTTCATGATGCGAAATGCATTTATCTTACCAATTGATTCCTTGGGTATCTTATGTATTTCCAGTCTCATCATATCATTCTCAAGTTCTTTGAATTCCATCAATCATTTAAACCTTGTAAGATATTCGTTTATTAATTTTTAGAAATATATCTATTATATATATTCTTTCATAAAGAGTAAAATAATATATTCTTTATATAATTACACATAACATCAATGTATAATAATAATAAAACTAATAATAATGATAACAATATTAAGTTTAACAATAAATAATGATAATAATAGAATAAGAATGATAATTATAACTTACCATTAACTTAAAAAGTATTGAAGATTAGTTTTCAATTGAAAATTCAAGTGAAAAACACTAAAAACAGAGTTTTTCGAGTGGAACAAGGGTAAATCCGAGTGAAATGAGTATGATTCCGAGTGGAATCATACAGAGAAGGGTTCTCCAAGCGATCTGGCTAAAAATCCGAGTGAAATGACACTGGAAAAGCTGTTTTCTGACTGAAATAAGTTTGGATCCGAGTGAAATGAAGTGGAATGTTGTTTTCCGACTGGAACAGCTTGAATCCGAGTGAAAAATAAGTTTTCCGCATGAGATAGCTATTAATCTGAATAAAATAAACTGAGCAGAGTTTTCTAACTAAAATTAATAAGTAATCCGAGTGAAACAGAAGCTGGAAAATAATTTTCTTAACTAAATATCTGGAATTCAGAGTGAAATTAATTTCTGAGTGAATTAAAATGTAAATCCGTGTGAGGTCAGTAGGGAAAATGGTTTCCTGAGTAGCATTGTTTGTAAATCCGAGTGAAAATTATTCTGCTGACTGGAATACCTTCGAGTAAAGTAAATCCGAGTGAAATAATTCCTGATTCCGAGTGGAATCAGGTTGATACAAGTTTTCTGAGTGAAATTGACTACTTATTCTGAGTGAAATTAAATTAAAAGGGATTCTCCGAGTGAAAATAACTGTTTGCTGAGTAAAATGAATTATTTTCCGAGTAAAATCACTGAACGGGTTTTCTGAGTGAGAATAAAATGATTTCTGAATGAAATAAGGTGTTTTCCGAGTGAAATCAACTGGAAAAGGTTTTCTTGAGTTAAGCTACTTAAATTCTGAGTGAAAATGAGTTGTTGAGTGAACTCAAGTATGATTCTGAGTGGAATCAGTAGGAAAAGAGTTTCTGAGTAAAAATAAAATAAGTTCCGAGTGAAACATGAGTTTACCGAGTGAAATTAGTTGAAAAGAGTTCTGTCTGAATGAAATAAAACAAATCCGAGTTGAATAACTGCTTGCTGAGTAAAATAAAGTGTTTACCGAGTGAAATAGAACTGGGAAGCTATTGACCGAGAGCAATAGAGTGTTTTCCGAGTGAATTTACTGAAAAAGGGTTCTGAGTAAAAGATAACTATATTTTTCTGAGTGAAATTAAGTCAAATTCCGAGTGAAATAATTTAAGAAATAGATTTCCGAGTAAATAAGACTTGGGAGATGCTGTCCGAGAGGAAAAGAAGTGTTTTCCGAGTGAAATATAGTATTTTCCGAGTGAAATATGTTATATCCGAATGAAAATGAGTTGGTAATTAAAGAATCCGATTGAAATGATACCAAAACCGATCGGATTGGCCTAAAACAGAATCTGTTATCATTAAACTCATAGTTTTTCACTGGAAATCACACGGTACCCATGATTCTTAGCATTTTCAGTCCAATAAGTACATGTCATATCACAATTCATCACTCGGTAACAGATATATATATATATATACATGCATATACAGATATCAATATAAAGCATTTAATTCATACACACTGAATCTGTCCTCCACTCGGTTTTCCCACAAGGCACCCAAGAATATACCCCCTTACCTCAATGAAGTTCCTGGAGGAGAAGAAAGAGGCTTCCTTCACTGTCCTGCTTCAAATCCGAGTGAAACAGAGGGGATAGGAGTGGGAAAGAACTTGCTGGCAAAGAGAGTGATGAAGAGTGTTTGGGTCGTGTGTGTGGTGTGAGTTCTGAGGACCTTAAGCTCGTTTAAATAGGGAGGAAGTGAGTGGGAAAACAAGTGGGAGACATCGGTTGGAGAATTAGGTGGAATAATGGAGCCTTTTGACTCCTTTTACAGTCAGCTTTGCATTTGCTTGGAATAAAATATATAAAGTTATTGTAATGGAGGCAACTTTCTCCTTTGATTGGTTCGTTATGCCAATCATTCTTGGCTTTATATGATTAAGTGGGCTGACCACTATCTGAAGTGGAATTAAAAAGATATTCAGTGCTGGCAAGGTCGGTATCACATGTGAGGGCGGTATTGGGTGTGTGAGGGCGGAGTGCAATGTGAGGCGATATTGAGTGAGGGCGGAGTGAAATGTGAGGCGGGGTGAAATATGAGGGCGGTATTAGGTGAGGCGGTATTGAGTGAGGGCGGAGTGTAGTTATGGGCGGTGTGTAGTGATTTGAGGAACAACGTCCATGTAAGAAGACGGTGTTGAGTGTGAAGTAGGGAAGGACGGTGTGTGTGAAGGAGTTAAGGACACCGTCTGTGTAAATTGGGTGGTGTTGTGATGAACACCGGCTCAGAGTTGTCCGGTGTGAACTCCTGCTCTAAGGACGACCTAATTTAGCCAACTGGTGTGGAGTGCTGACATCGGATCGCTTAAGCGAAATCCGATTCGCTTGAGCGAATCCGCCCTTCATGGCTCGGAATTCTTCCAAAACTGACTCAACACTTGCTTTCTCACTCGGTAATGGTTCAGTCTCCCTATATTTCTCTCGGAATGGTTCCTTCTACCATTTCCACTCGGTTTTCTAAGTAATTACATAAGAAACCATTCGGAATACTTCCATAACACATTCCACTCGGTAAGAAGCATCAAATCAACATAAACTTGAGTGTTTAAGCTTTCTTTCACTCGGAATACTTCAATCAGAGCAGTTTTCTTCGGTAAAGAAGTACTTGGCAAGGTTTGACTCGGAAACGAGTCATTCCAGGGTGTTTTGACTCGGAATTTCATCCAGAAGGTGTTCTCTTGAACACACTTCACTCAGAATTGCATCTCAGGTCAGGATTCTACTCGGTGGTAGTCCCTTCAGTCATGTTTTACTCGGAAAACATGACACTAACTCGGAATTCTCTCTTTCACTCGGAATTTCTAATCCTTCACTTGGAATTCTTCTCTGTCACTCGGAACAGAGCCCTTTTCACTCGGTTTTTGCATAATTTCACTAATATTCCATATAAATTCTATTATTACGTGCAAAAATGACATTTTTGAGGTACTACAGTCCATCAACAAGGTATATATTGACTTATTCTTGCTTACAAACCCTCCATAATTAAAATTTACAAGGATAAAATTGTTTCTAAAAACAGGGATGTTACATTCTCCCCTCCTTTTAGAAATTTCGTCCTGAAATTTAAAGTTAAAACAATTGAGGGTACAATTCTCTCATTTTCTCCTCAATTTCCTAAGTAGCATTCCCATCATCTGTCTGACTCCAAACTACCTTGACCAAAGGAATTTCTTTGCCTCTTAGCTGTTTGAGACGTCGGTCAGCAATCTTAACTGGCGATGCTTCAAAGGTAAGGTTTTCTTTCAGAACAAATTGATCGGGACTTAGAACATGATCAGGGCTTGGTACATATTTGCGGAGTTGAGAGACATGAAATACATTGTGAAGGTTTGTCAGCTCGGGTGGCAGAGCAATACGGTACGCATGAGTTCCTATCTTTTGCAGAATCTGATAGGGTCCTACGTATCTGGGGCTTAACTTCTTGGCCTTCAAAGCTCTTCCTACTCCAGTGGTAGGGGTAACTTTGAGAAATACATGGTCACCTTCTTCAAATTCTAATGGCTTCCGTCACTTGTCATAGTAACTCTTTTGTCTATCTTGCGAAGCCTTCATTGCCATTTGAATCCTCTGAACTTGTTCTGTTGTCTTCTGAACAATCTCTGGTCCAATTATTGTCTTTTCACCAGTTTCATACCAACATAAAGGTGTACGACACTTTCTTCCATACAAAGCTTCATAAGGGGCCATTCCGATGCTTGCATGATAGCTGTTGTTGTAAGTGAACTCAATAAGTGGAAGGTATTCTTGCCAATTTCCACCATGTTCCAAAACATAAAGACGTAACAGATCTTCAAGAGTTTTGATTGTTCTTTCTGATTGTCCGTCTGTCTGTGGATGATATGCGGAACTTAACTTCAGACGAGTTCCTAGGGCTTGTTGCAGACTCTTCCAAAACTGTGATGTGAAACGAGGATCTCGATCGGACACAATCGCAGTGGGAGTTCCATGTAATCGTACAATCTCCTTGATATAGATCTGGGTGAGTTTCTCTAGGGAATACTTCATATTGACAGGAATGAAGTGAGCGGTCTTTGTTAATCGATCCACGATTACCCAAATAGCATCATATCCAGCTGATGTTCTGGGAAATCCACTCACGAAGTCCATAGCAATCTCATCCCATTTCCATTCTGGAATATCCAAAGGACGAAGGGTCCCACTTGGTCGTTGTTGTTCCGCCTTTACCTTCTGACACATCAGGCAAGCTGTTACGTACTCAGCGATATCCCTTTTCATTCCTTGCCACCAGAATAATTTCTTCAAGTCTTGGTATATCTTGGTTGATCCTGGGTGGATACTGTACTTACTTTTGTGTTCTTCATCCAGGATAGATCTCTTAAGATCTGCGTTGACTAGAATACAGAGCCTCTGTTGATACTTGATCACTCCATGTTCATCTTTGCTAAACTCTGAGACTCCTTATTTTGTCTTTTCTGCTAGATCTTGTAATTCCTGATCATTGGCTTGAGCTTCTTTGATTTGTTCCAAGAAATCATTGGAAATCCTTAGCATTCCAACCATAAGGCTTCCCCTTTTTGGTGTTACTGCTAGGTTCAAATCGCGAAACTGTTCAATCAGTTCTAACTCCTTTGTCATCATATATGATAGACGTAAAGCCTTTCTACTGAGTGCATCAGCCACAACATTAGCTTTTCCAGGATGATATCGGAGTTCAAAATCATAATCTTTGATAAATTCCATCCACCTACGTTGTCACATATTCAACTCCTTCTGGTCGAATAGATACTTCAAGCTTTTGTGATCACTGAAGACTTCGAAGTATGTACCATACAAGTAGTGTCTCCAGATTTTCAAGGCAAACACAACTGCAGCTAATTCCAAGTCATGTGTGGGATAATTAACTTCATGGGTTCTTAGCTGTCTTGAAGCATAAGCAACAACCTTTCTTTCTTGCATTAGAACACATCCTAGTCCTTGTTTTGACGCATCACAGTACACTTCATATGGCTTGGCAGGATCTGGCAAAATCAAGACAGGTGCACTAGTGAGTCGTTGGCGTAACTCCGTAAAACTGCTTTCGCATTTGTCAGTCCATTCGAATGGTTGATCTTTACGAGTCAGCTTAGTTAAAGGTGCTGCAATTCGAGAGAAATTCTCGATGAATCGACGATAATATCCAGCCAGTCCAAGGAAACTGCGGATTTCCGTCACATTCTTGGGTTGTTCCCAATTTAGTACAGCTTCTACCTTTGTAGGATCCACAGTAATTCCTTCCTTAGAGATGACATGTCCTAAGAATTTCACTTCTGTCAACCAGAATTCATATTTTGAAAACTTAGCGTACAATTGCCTTGCACGCAAAGTGTTTAGAACAATTCGAAGATGCTCCTCGTGTTCCTCATGGCTCTTGGAGTAGACGAGAATATCGTCAATGAATACAACCATGAATTTGTCCAAGTACTCATGGAAGATTCGATTCATGTACCCCATAAAAACTGCAGGTGCATTTGTAACTCCAAAGGGCATAACAAGATACTCATAGTGCCCATATCGTGTTCTGAATGCCGTTTTGGGTACATCATCTTTCTTTACCCTGATTTGATGATAGCCTGATCGCAGATCAATCTTTGAGAAGATAGTGGCTCCTCGTAATTGGTCCATCAAATCATCAATCCTTGGAAGAGGGTAACGGTTCTTGATCGTAGCTTTATTCAACTGACGATAGTCAACACATAACCGCATACTGCCATCCTTCTTTTTGACTAGAAGAACTGGTGCTCCCCAAGGTGAGACACTGGGTCTAATCATTCCTTTCTCTAGAAGTTCTTCTAATTGCTCTTTGAGTTCACTGAGTTCCTTGGGTGACATCCGGTAAGGAGCAATAGAGATTGGTCCCACGCCTGATATAATATCAATGCTGAATTCGACTTCTCATTCTGGAGGTAGCTCTCGTATGTCCTCAGGGAATACTTCTGGAAATTCTTGAACAACAGGAATCTGTTCAAGTTGAGAAGTGGCCTTACTTTCAGTTTCAGTAAGGATCATGTATAGTTAGACTTCTTTTGAGATTACCTTTTCTGAGCTAACAAGGCAAGAATTTGTGACTTGATCATATTCAGATGTAGTAGACCCGTGAGAGATGGATCTATTATGACAGTCAATCAGAATATGATTGGCAGCAAGCCAATTCATCCCTAGAACAATGTCTAGATCAATTAAAGGTAAACATATCAGATCTACCTGATAAGCTTTCCCTTCGATGTTAAGAGGACATTCTAGACATATGCGAGTAGAGCAAATGGGCTTATTGGCGGCAGTTGTGACAATCATTTGATAGGGCAGAGAGGTTGTAGGAAGCTTTAAATGTTTTACACAATTCTCAGATATGAAAGAATGAGTGGCTCCAGAATCATATAATACATTTAATAGAGTACTTCCTATAAAGCATGTACCTTGCACAAGATCGTTCTCTTGTGATACTTCTGCACCATTCATGGTAAAAACTCTGGCATTTCCCCCTGGCCTTCCGGTTGAGTTATTTCCGGGCCTTCCAGGATTATTGTTCTGTCTAAAGTTGTTGTTGCGGGGAACATTTTGCATTCTCGGGGCATTGTTGGTAGAGACATTTGCAGTAGATCCTCCACTTCCTTGACCTGTTGGTCGCACTGCCTGTCTTTGAGTTACTTGTTGTTGGTTATTTTTATTCCTGTACCAACAGTCAACATCATGATGTCCGATCCGTCCACAAATTGTGCAGTTTCTACTACTCTGGTTCTCCTGACCTTTAGGAGGAATTCGGTTGGCTGAGTTAAAAGATCGGAAATATGGTCGATCTCCTCGAAAATCCCTTCTTTGTTGTCGATCTGGCATACGTCGCTCTGGCCCATGATTAGACGTTCCAGGTCGTCGAAGATTAGAGGTGTTCTCAAATATGTGGCATCTGTCAACCAAAGTAGTGAATTGGGTAATTTGTTGACAACATATGGCTTGACGAATCTCATGTCGTAGCCCTGCTTTGAACTTTGCACATCTTGACGCTTCTCCCATATGAGTGTAGTAGGGACAACATTTTGCCAGTTCATCAAACTTAGCAGCGTACTCTCCAACAGTCATATTGCCTTGTTTCAAATTAAAGAATTCCTGCTCCTTTTGCCTCCTTATGTCTTTGGGGAAATATTTAGCGAGAAATTCTGTCTTAAATCGTCCCTAAGTAATGATATGCCCATCAGTAGCTAGTCTGACTCTAGCATGAGTCCACCAGTGTTCTGCTTCTCCAACCAGCATGAAGACAACAAAGGTTACACAATCCTCATCAGAACATCGCATAGCGACAAAAATCTTTTCAAGGTGTTCAATCCATAGTTGTGCTCCTTCTGGATTGAAGCCTCCTTTGAACTGCGTAGGATTGTTCCTTTGAAAATCAGCTAATCCTTGTCTGGCAGAAGCATGTGGTAACTCTTGTCTTTCTATTACCTCCACAATTCTAGTAAGAAGATTCTCCATCACGTGATTGTTATTTTGGCGTGCCATTAGGAATTTGCTGAAAGAATATCAACAAATAGATTCAAGGTATGCGTTATGTGGAGTATTCCACATAGGATATTTAGTCTTAGGAGTGTTATGGACTGTTCAATATTTCTATCAGAGTACGTGGAAACCTAATGGTCCACTCCACAAGCTTAATGAATCGACTATGCTCTGATACCACCTTTGTAACACCCTCGGTTAGATAAGACAAATCCTTCTGTAGGTTCATCCCATTTAACTGAGAGTGTTAACAGTTTTTAGAAAAAGTGAATATTTTTTTTTAAAATAAATACGTGGTAGATCAGCGGAAGTAATATTGTATATATTACATAGTCATTCACAAACTGTAAATAATTGTACTCTTAACAGAATGGGGCACGCAGGCACCCTTAAATATTATACAGTCATCCGGTGTCTGATTATAAATATTCTATCCTTAATGGTTATTCTCAACGGGTTCAGCGTATTGCTGATCTTCACACTCGGGTTCTTGAGTTTCTAATTCCTCTGAAAAATGTTCAACAGTAAGGGTGAGTATAACCCAAGACCCTGATTGGTTCATCCGGTGCGGACATAATCCAGTTAACATACAATGTCACATAGATCATACATTTAGCATATTTATAACAATCAAGCATGTTGTCATCACATAATCGTATATTTAGCATGTTCACAATTATAACAATCAAGCATATTACCATGAAATAAATCATACATATAACATATTCACAATTATAACAATCAAATATGATGTAATGAATGCATGAGTTCGGATCCATTATGATTTATCTTTGATTAAGTCTCATGATGCATGTGGGCCCAATAAATCGTTTTATCTTCTTCTCATTCTGTGGAATATCACCATTCCAATCATCTAGAGCGATCAGGGTCCGCCCAAGTTCCATGTGGTACAAATGAACTCATTGGTTCTCATCATTAATTTAAATATTTTTGGAACTTGGATCCCTACAATCATAGTTACACTCCGTCATTTAGTCAAAGTACACTAGAATTGCATCGTCTCACCCGGCTATCAGGCGCGACTCTGATGCCATTGGGTTGCCGTTCCAGTTGTACTCCCAAGATTCTTCATGGAGATCGAACGTGAGTGTCCTTCACTGTACCAAGTGTATGCTCTAGAGGTTTTTCTTCTTCAAAAATATTTTCATGATGCGAAATGCATTTATCTTATCAATTGATTCCTTGGGTATCTTATGTATTTCCAGTCTCATCATATCATTCTCAAGTTCTTTGAATTCCATCAATCATTTAAACCTTGTAAGATATTCGTTTATTAATTTTTAGAAATATATTTATTATATATATTCTTTCATAAAGAGTAAAATAATATATTCTTTATATAATTACACATAACATCAATGTATAATAATAATAAAACTAATAATAATGATAACAATATTAAGTTTAACAATAAATAATGATAATAATAGAATAAGAATGATAATTATAACTTACCATTAACTTAAAAAGTATTGAAGATTAGTTTTCAATTGAAAATTCAAGTGAAAAACACTAAAAACAGAGTTTTTCGAGTGGAACAAGGGTAAATCCGAGTGAAATGAGTATGATTCCGAGTGGAATCATACAGAGAAGGGTTCTCCAAGCGATCTGGCTAAAAATCCGAGTGAAATGACACTGGAAAAGCTGTTTTCTGACTGAAATAAGTTTGGATCCGAGTGAAATGAAGTGGAATGTTGTTTTCCGACTGGAACAGCTTGAATCCGAGTGAAAAATAAGTTTTCCGCATAAGATAGCTATTAATCTGAATAAAATAAACTGAGCAGAGTTTTCTAACTGAAATTAATAAGTAATCCGAGTGAAACAGAAGCTGGAAAATAATTTTCTTAACTAAATATCTGGAATTCAGAGTGAAATTAATTTCTGAGTGAATTAAAATGTAAATCCGTGTGAGGTCAGTAGGGAAAATGGTTTCCTGAGTAGCATTGTTTGTAAATCCGAGTGAAAATTATTCTGCTGACTGGAATACCTTCGAGTAAAGTAAATCCGAGTGAAATAATTCCTGATTCCGAGTGGAATCAGGTTGATACAAGTTTTCTGAGTGAAATTGACTACTTATTCTGAGTGAAATTAAATTAAAAGGGATTCTCCGAGTGAAAATAACTGTTTGCTGAGTAAAATGAATTATTTTCTGAGTAAAATCACTGAACGGGTTTTCTGAGTGAGAATAAAATGATTTCTGAATGAAATAAGGTGTTTTCCGAGTGAAATCAACTGGAAAAGGTTTTCTTGAGTTAAGCTACTTAAATTCTGAGTGAAAATGAGTTGTTGAGTGAACTCAAGTATGATTCCGAGTGGAATCAGTAGGAAAAGAGTTTCTGAGTAAAAATAAAATAAGTTCCGAGTGAAACATGAGTTTACCGAGTGAAATTAGTTGAAAAAAGTTCTGTCTGAATGAAATAAAACAAATCCGAGTTGAATAACTGCTTGCTGAGTAAAATAAAGTGTTTGCCGAGTGAAATAGAACTGGGAAGCTACTGACCGAGAGCAATAGAGTGTTTTCCGAGTGAATTTACTGAAAAAGGGTTCTGAGTAAAAGATAACTATATTTTTCTGAGTGAAATTAAGTCAAATTCCGAGTGAAATAATTTAAGAAATAGATTTCCGAGTAAATAAGACTTGGGAGATGCTGTCCGAGAGGAAAAGAAGTGTTTTCCGAGTGAAATATAGTATTTTCCGAGTGAAATATGTTATATCCGAATGAAAATGAGTTGGTAATTAAAGAATCCGATTGAAATGATACCAAAACCGATCGGATTGGCCTAAAACAGAACCTGTTATCATTAAACTCATAGTTTTTCACTGGAAATCACACGGTACCCATGATTCTTAGCATTTTCAGTCCAATAAGTACATGTCATATCACAATTCATCACTCGGTAACAGATATATATATATATATATATATATATATGCATATACAGATATCAATATAAAGCATTTAATTCATACACACTGAATCTGTCCTCCACTCGGTTTTCCCACAAGGCACCCAAGAATATACCCCTTTACCTCAATGAAGTTCCTGGAGGAGAAGAAAGAGGCTCCCTTCACTGTCCTGCTTCAAATCCGAGTGAAACAGAGGGGATAGGAGTGGGAAAGAACTTGCTGGCAAAGAGAGTGATGAAGAGTGTTTGGGTCGTGTGTGTGGTGTGAGTTCTGAGGACCTTGAGCTCGTTTAAATAGGGAGGAAGTGAGTGGGAAAACAAGTGGGAGACATCGGTTGGAGAATTAGGTGGAATAATGGAGCCTTTTGACTCCTTTTACAGTCAGCTTTGCATTTGCTTGGAATAAAATATATAAAGTTATTGTAATGGAGGCAACTTTCTCCTTTGATTGGTTCGTTGTGCCAATTATTCTTGGCTTTATATGATTAAGTGGGCTGACCACTATCTGAAGTGGAATTAAAAAGATATTCAGTGCTGGCAAGGTCGGTATCACATGTGAGGGCGGTATTGGGTGTGTGAGGGCGGAGTGCAATGTGAGGCGGTATTGAGTGAGGGCGGAGTGAAATGTGAGGCGGGGTGAAATATGAGGGCGGTATTAGGTGAGGCGGTATTGAGTGAGGGCGGAGTGTAGTTATGGGCGGTGTGTAGTGATTTGAGGAACAACGTCCATGTAAGAAGACGGTGTTGAGTGTGAAGTAGGGAAGGACGGTGTGTGTGAAGGAGTTAAGGACACCGTCTGTGTAAATTGGGCGGTGTTGTGATGAACACCGGCTCAGAGTTGTCCGGTGTGAACTCCTGCTCTAAGGACGACCTAATTTAGCCAACTGGTGTGGAGTGCTGACATCGGATCGCTTAAGCGAAATCCGATTCGCTTGAGCGAATCTGCCCTTCATGGCTCGGAATTCTTCCAAAACTGACTCAACACTTGCTTTCTCACTCGGTAATGGTTCAGCCTCCCTATATTTCTCTCGGAATGGTTCCTTCTACCATTTCCACTCGGTTTTCTAAGTAATTACATAAGAAACCGTTCGGAATACTTCCATAACACGTTCCACTCGGTAAGAAGCATCAAATCAACATAAACTTGAGTGTTTAAGCTTTCTTTCACTCGGAATACTTCAATCAGAGCAGTTTTCTTCGGTAAAGAAGTACTTGGCAAGGTTTGACTCGGAAACGAGTCATTCCAGGGTGTTTTGACTCGGAATTTCATCCAGAAGGTGTTCTCTTGAACACACTTCACTCAGAATTGCATCTCAGGTCAGGATTCTACTCGGTGGTAGTCCCTTCAGTCATGTTTTACTCGGAAAACATGACACTGACTCGGAATTCTCTCTTTCACTCGGAATTTCTAATCCTTCACTCGGAATTCTTCTCTGTCACTCGGAACAGAGCCCTTTTCACTCGGTTTTTGCATAATTTCACTAATATTCCATATAAATTCTATTATTACGTGCAAAAATGACATTTTTGAGGTACTACAGTCCATCAACAAGGTATATATTGACTTATCTTGCTTACAAACCCTCTATAATTAAAATTTACAAGGATAAAATTGTTTCTAAAAACAGGGATGTTACATGCAGCGCACAAGAGCATACTCAGGACGGATGATCTCAATTACCCATTCTGTAATTGACGATGTAACTCCTCGAGTGTGTCTAAGTAACTGAAGGCCCGGATTGTAGGATTAAACCGAACTCTGGGTACGGTTAGTAAGTTTGGCTGAACACCGGTGAAGACCTGGGCTGTAGGATTAAACCGAACCTCAGGAAATGGGTTGTAGGATTGAACCGAACCCCATTCTAAGAGCGGTAAAAGGGTAGAACCCAACACCGTATTGAAGGCTTGGGCGCAGTAAGCTGGTTCTTCTTCAAGACCACGCTGAACCCCAAGTAACGGGCGCAATAGGTTCAGGATTAGCCCTGATCTGAACCCCGTGTTGAAGGCTCGGATTGTAGGATTAAACCGAACTCTGAGTACGACTAGTAGGATTGACCGAACGTCGGTGAAGAATCGTCATTGGATAAAACCAAAAACCAATTGGAGAACGGTTAGTAGGATTAAACCGAACACCAAATACGATATGGATTGTAGGGTCAAACCGAACTCCAAACACAACAAGTAAGTTATACTGAACTCCAAATTAATACTCTCTCTCGAAGTTCCTTATTTGGAAGTTTTATAGCTTTAAATTCTGAGTCATCAATTCTTCAATTGAAGTCTGACTCGTAAACTCCGACCCAAAAATAATTCATTCGGGTACGCCACAATCTGAGGCATATTCACCCGAAACCTTTCAGTCAGAAATATTTATATTCGCAATCGTCAAATAGAGGAATCACTACTCGAAATCCTCACTCTTAAAAAAACTCTCACGTGGAAGCATCACTCAGAGTTTGTGCAAAGTACTGCTCACCCAATAATACTAGGGGACAGTATTAATAGTTTAACGAATATCTTGGGGAATGAACTCTTGATGAAACGATCTCATAATCATTTCCCCTCAAGATTAACATTACAAGCCGTTCTCATGACAATAACATGTTTACCCACAACGGCTATTCTTCTCATGATATTTACGACCAAAAGGCCTGACCTTCGAAAAACAAAATACGATTTCTACCAGGCTTTTATATATCAAGTTACTCATATTTGACAAAAAGATACTCTATCTCTCCTGTCAAATCAAGTCTTTGGCTATCAAAATGCCTATACATGAAAAACGATAGTTATATACTCCTATCCGTTCTTCATCTCGCATGTACAAATCCGGAATGAAGATTTTATATTAGTATCCGATATTCATTACTTAAATTCGGAATGACTCAATACACATGCATATAAAGGCAAATCGCTCTTTTATTGATCAAATGAATATTACATGGAGAAATTCGTTTAATAATCTGGAGCTGATCCCGGAACACAGTGAATTTGAATCAATAAAAAGAAAAAAGAAAAAAGGAAGGCACTAGTTTTTGCGACTTGTATCTCCTTTCTTCCCTTTGCCTTTATCCCCGGTCTTGCCTTTATCTACGCTAGGGCCTGTTCCTGTACTTCTGAGCTTTAGAAGAGAAGGTCCCATTGATTGGCCTTCAGGTAAAGGAGCAAACTCGTATGGCGTGTCAGGCGGACTCTCATGACGGTTTTCAACAATGGCCACCAGTTTCCCTTGGTGAAACTCATAGAATGGGTCAATACCATTCAAATTAAGTTTCACCTTGGGATTCCGATATTGAACTTGACGAACAGCCAACCCGAAGGATTCCTTGACTGCTTGATCACACATATCTACGGCTTCATCCAATTCTACTTTCGAATCTGCCAACTTTAAGAGCAGCTCCTTCTCCTTACACGACCAATCTTCTGCTCCTTGAGAGTAGACAATCTTGGCTTCCTTAAGCTCCTCTTCCAGCTTTGAAGAGCGTTCTTTCTCCGTACAAAGACCGGCATGGAGGTCGGAATTGATTTTCTTTTGATCAAGTACTTGGACCTCCAACTCCTTGGCAAGATACATCAGTCTGGCAATTTCTTCATCCTTCTTATATCCTTCCTCTCTGGAAGCTTCTAATCTACCTTCTAAACGGAGGATGTTTGCCTTATCCTTAGCAGCAGCAACGCTAAGATCGTTAACCTTGCCAACCAACAAGCTGAGCCTCTCATTCTCTTCTGAAAGTTCGCAAACCGATCTCAGGAGCCTGGATAATTCTGCCAGGTGCTTCTGTCCGGCATCGCAAGCTTTGGTTACTTCTTCACTCTTCAATGAAGGCTTCAGCTTATACGGAGTTTCAGGAACGCCCTCAGGAACAGAACCCTCGTATACCAAATATTGAGCAAGACCGGAGCTACTTTCAAGAGGGCGAGGAACTTTGGGTGCAAAATAAGTCGTTATTGGCTTTGCACCATAAGTGATCGCGTCGCCTGGGGCATCTGGAGTGGATCCTGCATCCGGAGTGGACCCTTCCACTTTCTTTCCCTTAGAAAGCTCCGGATCAGCAGCCCCTCTTGAAATTTTTGGTTTCTTGGGAGAAGGTTGACGATCCGAGGTCTTGGAGGAACCGCGTTTTGTCCTTTTCTTTTTCTCTCCGACCTTCTCAACCGCAACCTTCTCGGATCCGCCCTCAAGCAAGGGGATATCGTCACCAGCAGATGAAGTCAAAATTATGGTCTCAGCTGTAGCTTTCTTCGAATTCTGTTTTGCTTGGATGTCATTCTCAGCTACTACGGAATTCACTCCAGCTTTGAGTCCTTTCAGCTTTTCCATCTCTGGTGACACGGTTTCAATTTCAACTGCAAAACCAAACAACATGGTTAGAAATCAAAGACTTCAAGGCATGATACGATAAAACATGAAAAATAGCAGGAAAATTACGCAAATACTCCTCGCGGGTGGACCACGATCCTAATAAACGCCTGCAAGAGAAAAATTGGTGCGAGGCGGTGTAGGATTGAAGGGCTGAAAGAACAGAAACTGAAGATGGGCTCAGTTCATCCTCCTCAGTGTAGTACGCCTGGGAGGTCAATAAAAAATGTTCATGCGTCCAAGCCACTGGGAACTTCGGAATCCCATCTTCAGTCAACCAAAAAATTGGTTCATCAGGATGGACGCTGATCTTCGTGAAGTAAGACTTGAATGAATGACCATCAACTTTGGCGGAGTCAGTGTACGCCTCGAAGTTGATAATCTTGGAGAGAGTCCGGAGGGATATCAAGCTCACTCCCCCCTTCTCCTTATTTGCACGACGGACCACTTAAGCAAAGTAGAAAAGCATGGCCACCGTCGGTTTGAAGTTGAAGTGCTCCCCAAGCACTTCAAGAGAACGGACTAACCCCCATCCGTTGGGGTGAAGCTGCGAAGGGGCGCAGTCCAAGAATCTCAAAACCCCCATCTGAAACTTTGTAAGGGGAAAGCGCACGCCAAGATTCAAAAATAAAAAATCATACATATACAGGGACCTTTCGTCCGGAGTATGACAAATCCGATCTGATGGCAGCGGAGCTAACACCATAAAGCACCTTTTGTATTTATCCTTCTTGAAGACCATAAAACGCGGTTCCAGCTCCGCTCTGTCCTCTTGAGCGTGGACTGATGCTGTTTCACGAAATTCCTCAGCCACCCAGCTGAATGGGCACTTCTTTTGGAACTTCACCCAGTCGATCTGGTGTGCAACCACGTTACATAGTCCGGAAGCTGTCTTCAATATATACTGCTGAGAGGGTGCTTCCCCTCCAGATGATCTTCCCCCAGTTGCTTTCTTCACCACCATTGTGAAAGCTTTTACGCTGCGGTAAAAATCCACATCGTCAGAAAGATACAAATCACCACTCTCAGCACTCTCACTAGAGGAGGATTCTAAAGAGGGTATAATCGCCCTTCGCCTCTGATACGGCGACACCTCCCTCTCTGAGCATAGTGGCTTCGATTGGAAGACCACTGGAATCCTCCCACCACGAACTGTGGGGTTTCGAGTTAAGGCCCTTCCTCCTCTTCCTCCAGGGCTAACACCACTAAGACTGACACCTTTCCTAGACATTTTCAGATATTGAAACAAGACACAAAAAATGGAAAGAAAGTGGTTACCTAAGGATGGATGAGGATAGTGAATTAAGATTCACAGAGGCAGACACGATAATCTTCTCGAAACTTTTGCAAAGGTTCGTCAAGAGAGTAAGAAGAAATGATAACTGAGATTGCCAAATATGCCTTTTTCAGGGCATGAAAATTCAAATACCGACTCAAGGCAACCTGTCGTTTACCCTCAAACGACTCTCCGTTTAGTGGATTAAAATTGTCGTTTCTAACCCAAAGGCGCCAAAATGCCATCGTTTCGTCACAGAGCTTTCTAAATGGGCCTATTAAATCCAAATTCTAGGCCCAACAAGCCCCTGCGTGACGGTTATTAAGATATGCGCATTTAACGCAATAATGGCTCGCCCACATGATTAAAGGTATTAAATGTCCAATCATGAGAAACGTGTCCACCATTACCCGAATACCAAGGGTTGCGAAATTCGATAAACTTCTGAGATTCTCATTGTTCTAATCCGCCCTCAAGCGATCCATCACAACAGAACCTTGTTCCCAGAGCGGATATTTACACACCAGTACAATTCTGAAATCCAGACGTACTACGATCGATATAGCTCATATGAGAAAATCTACTAATTCCTCACATAAGCTAGGGGGCTAGTAGAATACTGATGGTCTCTGATTTCGGATACGAAAATTGAATCCATACGATCGAGAAGCATCCACCTCAATCCGTACTCCTATGATTGGAAAAATGTCTCTAGGACGGATGATCTCAATCACCTATTCTGTGATTCGATGATGCAACTCCTGGTACAAACAATTCCAATCATCACTCCAGGACGGATGATCTCAATCACCTATTATGTGATTTGATGACGTAACTCCTGGTATGAACAATTCTCATTATTATTCTTACGATGGAAGCTTTTGAAAACTGAGAACTATTCATTCAATCCGTACTCCTACGATTGAAAAGCGTCTCCAGGACGGATTATCTAAATCACTTAATCTGTGATCTGACGATGTAACTCTTGGCGTTGTGTACTTTTCCAGAACGGATAACCTCAGTCACCCATTATGTGATATGACGATGTAACTCCTGACGTTGTGTACTTGCCCAGGACGGATGATCTCAATCACCCATTCTGTGATCTGACGATGTAACTCCTGGCGCCATACACACCCCAAGGACGAATGATCTCAATCGCCTACTATGTAACCTGACGATGTAATTCCTGGTGTCGTACACATCCCCAAGACTGATGATCTCAATCACCTATGAAGTGATTCGACGATAAAACTCCTGGTACGAACAATTCCCATAATCATTCCTATGATGAAAATCTCTGAAAGTCAATCCGCACTTTCGCTCTCAAGTGGTATTCTCCCAGGACGGATATTCTTTATCACCTATTCTGTGATACAATGACATAACTCCTGGCGTAGAAAAACTCCCATCATTATCCTTATGATGGAGGACTCAAAACACCACTTTCTTACACCTTTGCAGTTCCCCAAACTTGGAACAATACTCTTACAATGGATGACATAGTTTTCTCCAGTAAGAATAACATGAATAAAGTACAGTCATCCGTCCTGTTACACTACTCTACTAAACAGGGGATCGACCCATCTTTTCCCCAAAAGAATCAAGGATCATGCCCTAAAGACAGGCACCTTTTTCTTAAACATACTTGGGGACATGTATATATTCCTCCGTTCTAAATTCATTTGTTGTTTAATCTTCTGAGGCAGCTATTACACAGAACGGATTAACAACGATTTAAATATATATGAAACGATGAAGACAAATTTCTTAAATAAAATTCATTCATTGAAAGCGAGATTACACATAATAGTTAAAAGCCGGAGTTGATCCTGGTACACAACTATACATTTAAATTAAAATACAACTACGGAGGAGGAATCTGTTCTTCAGTTTTTTGTGCCTCCTCAGCACCAGGCTCTTGTGTCCCTTCCTTCGGGACTTCTACAGGAATCTCCCCTCCAGGAGCCTCAGTTCTTTCTTCAGAAGAAGGAACCTCAGACACAGGAAGGACGAAATCCGGTCCCATAGTTTGACCCTCAGGAAGAGGAGGCAAACCATACAGGGACGTCGGAGGATCTTCATGACGACCATCAACCACTGCGATTAACTTTCCCCCATGGAATTCATAGAACGGATCCATTCCATAAAGGTTAAGTTTCGCTGTGGGGTTACGGTAGAAAACTTGGCGTATAGTTAGGCCGAAGGATTCTTTGACAGCCCGGCTGCATATGTCAATTGCTTCTTGTTTCTCAGCTTTCGCTATGGCCAATTCTCCCCGCAACTTGGACAGCTCCCCACTAGATCATTCAGACTCCGCTCTCCTAGCCTTCAGTCCTTCGATCTCAAGGAGGAGCTTCTTCTCCCTTTGAGACCACTCCTCAGCAGCAACTTTGCTTTTATCCTGGCTGCTACGGAGTTCTTCCTCCTTCTCTGCCAGCTTGCCTTCCAAGTCTTTGAAGTCACCTTTAAGCTTGCGATTCTCTTTATTCATGATATCTCCGAACTCCTTAGACTTGGCAAGACGATCTTCCATTAGCTTTATGGTGGCTTTGTCTTTCCCCGAGGAAAGGTTGAGTTGTTCCAATTTGTCACTCAATTCATCAACCTTATCGACGTTGTCAGCCAACTCGCTGACTGAATAAAGCATTCCAGCAAGTTCGGCTAACTGCCACCTTCCGGCCTCACATGCTTCTTTAATTTCTTTAGTACTGAGCGTAGGCCGGAGTTTGTACATCGGCTATGGAAGAGTAGCTGGAGTAGATCCCTCGTATGAGAGGAAGGGGGTGAGAAACGAGGTGGTTGGGTAGGAGGTCGGCTTCGCCCCAGAAACCCCGGCAGCAATTCCTTTATTAAATCCGGAGGAAGCAACAGCTGCTTCCGAGGTTTCAACAGGTTTATCCTTCGAAGTTCTACGCTTCTTGGACGGACCCCCCACAGAGTCATTCTTAATTTTTCTCCTTCTCTCAGTGACCGGGGGCTGACCCGTGGCTGCACCAACATCGGAGGAATTGCCCTCAACCAGTGGAATGTCCCCTTCAGCATCCGAGGTCAGGATAATTAACTCGGGACGGTCCTTGGTGGATGGTCTGGGCTTGATCTCATTTTCGCGGGCAACGGATTTACCCGCCGCCTTAAATCCCTTTAACTTGTTCATTTCTGGAGTTTCTTATTCTATTTCACCTGCATGAACAAATATGAGATATTAACAACTACAAAATATTCGATATATTTGACAAAAGGGAAAAAGTGAAATAAAATGAGTATTACGTAGATATTCATTTCGGACTCCGCTTGAACTACTTAACAAACGCCTACACGAAAAGACGTGACGTCGTGTAGTGTGTGCTTCAAGTGCGAACAGCACCTTCGACGTTTCAGGAGACAGGACGGATTGATCAGTACAATACGCGTGGGAGCTCAAGAGAAAATGTTTATGAGTCCAGCTCAATGGAAATTTGTTGACACCCTCTTCATCCTTCCAAAATATCGGTTTGCTCTTCTTAATGGAGATCCGGGTGAAATAGGTCTTAAACGACTTCCCATCAACCTTAGCCGAATCAGTGTAAGACTCAAAGTTTACAAAAGAACAAAGAGTCCGGAGAGTCACCAAACCAACACCGCCCTGCTTGTTAGTCCTCCGAACTACTTGGGTGTAGTAAAATAGCATTGCTACAGTAGGTGTGAAGTTGAAATGTTCACCCAAGACCTCCAAAGCACGAATGAGGCCCCAACCGTTGGGATGAAGTTGGGAGGGTGCACAGTTTAAAAACCTCAACACTCCCATCTGAAGCTCGGTTAGAGGGAAACGAACTCCCAAGTAATGAAAGATAAAATCATACATATACACAGAACGGTCGTTTGGTACGACGTGGCATATCCGTTCTGTAGGGAGCGGTGCATAAACCCTAAACCACCTCTTCGTTTCCTCTTCCGCATGGAGCGTGAACCTTGGCTGAATCCGGGCTCCATCCTTATCTGCATGACGGGAAGCCAAGTCCTTGAATTCACTGGACACCCAACAGAAAGGCCATTTGGCCTGAAGCTCTTCCCAATTCAGCTTGGAAACAGCGACGCTGTAGAGACCTTCAGCTATCTTCGAAATGGCACTATCTCCAGAAGATCCTTCTCCAGTTGCCATTTGAATTATCTAGACCAAACTCCTTAATCTACGATAAGAAATTATGTCGTCAGAAAGTTGATAACCATTACTCACTTCGTTTTACAAAGCGACTACAATCAGAGGACGTCTCTGAGAAGGGAAAAGTCACTTTCCACAGTGAGTAAGATCCCCTTTCTGAGCAACATGACTCAGCCCTAGAAAGAATCACAAGGATTCTTCCCCATGACTATTAGGGTTGCGAGAAATTATTCTCCCCCTAAATGAACCACATTCTCTTCAAGCAAGAATAACAGACCCAAAATAAGACGAGGTTTGCAGGGGAAGAAGAAATAATTACCTCAGGTAATGACGATGAAGGTGAAGAATGAACAAAGTCTCGTAGAGTAAGCAACGAACTTCCTTGTGAGATTTTTGCAGAGTTTTGTTAAGAAAACAGAAGCAAGTGGAACTCAGAATCCACTAAGTGTTTCTTTTATAAGAAACGAAGAGGTTCGGTTACTCACTCTGGAAGTTGTGTCGTTCTCGATTAAACGCATTGGTTCACAAGCGAAACGACACAACCGTTCCAAATTCATGGGCGCCAAAACAATAGCAATTCGACGAAGGGCCTATCTACTAGGCCCAAAAGTTTCGAAAACTTCAGGCCCATTAAGCCCAAAACGACGGTTAATGAGATTTCCATCTCAGGCGCAATAATTGCTTGCCCACGTGATTAAAAGCATTAATGTCTAATCATGCAACGCAATTCGCGCTTTACAGCCGTTACACGAACTTCAAGAGCTTTCAATTCTAATAAACTCTTGAAATTCTCGTACAACGAATCTTTGTCTGAATCCGTTGTGACGACACCAACAGACCAGATCTCTTAATCTGAGAACGGTTCTTTACGAATAAATGCTAAGGAACAATTTTACGCGTAAGTTCACCGGTATTCAGACCTCTCGCAGGTTGAGTAGCTTATGTGAACAACCACTCAGTCCCTCACACAAGCTAGGGGACATATGATCCGGTCTCAATACCGGTATCCGATCTACAAGACATATTTCAACGTCTTTGTCAAGACATCAACGTGTAATCGGTGTCATCGGTATACATCCGGACTGTAATTCCGTATCAGGCGTTCTCCCTATACCGGTTGTTCAGGATAACACCATGACACCGGACAACACACACGTCACTGTGCTAAAGACAAGGATCATTGCTACAGGGATCGATCAATAATTCCCTGCACTATGAGCCAAATTCTGCTCACGGGGATGGTCAACTTGTTCCCTAATCCTAGTCTATATTCTCCATGCTCAATATAAAATAGCCACTTGACCCAATCATGCTGGTAAGTGCGCAATAAAATAATGCTAATGGGAGTTAGTGGTTCCCCACTAACGAGTCCTCGTAAAATGAGCCAATCAGGTATATGAACTCATTTCATTAATGAAGTGAGGGATCTTCAACTGATTTTATGAACGATTACTCTCTGAAATACATTCCTTACTTGGAATATCATCACTGACTTGAGCGTCGGAGAATCTTTGCAGGTGACACCACCATTCGCCCACATCAACGCGTTAGGTCGGTGTGAAGGACCTCCAGGACACCCAGTCCGCTCTCTTCGCTCAAGGACAACAGATACTTATACCGGATACTCATATATCCGGTCTTCTATACGGTATTTACATACTGTTTATGATTGACTTGAGTCCGGATCTCTAGACCCCGGTTCAGGACAGATCAAAAATGTATTTTCATAAATTATTTATAAAGTATTTTAAATTCACTCTTAAAAAAGAACTTCCCCTTATTGTTGTTCACTTGTAAATATATAAAGGATATGTTTGGTAAGACAATAAGTAATAATTTAAGTTAGTTTGTAACTTATTTTACTAGTTTAAATATTTGTTACACAAAATAATTATGTTTTGTAAAATTACTATAAGTGGTGTTATAAGCTTCGAGTTTATTTTACTTTTTACATTTTTATCACAATTGATATTTTTTTAAAATCACTTATATTTATTGATCTATTCGGTGTGGGTGGTCTCGACTAGGTATATATAGTCTTACACCCATTCAATGTGGATTTGGTATCATCTCTTTAAGCTTGGTAAGGAACTTAAGGTCCCATAGTATTGTTGTACAGTCCTCATCAATATTTTGTGTTATAGAACGAAATAAGGTGTCACATGTAAAAATACTTTGACGCTGAAGTCAATACGGTATGTGATACCGTCAAAGCTTAAGTGTTAGATTATATTGAACATATTTCAAATGCAGTAAATTAGTGGTATTTATAAAAGTCAATAGTTGATCATTTGTAATGATTCTTGTGTTAGTATTTTTCCATAAAGTACATAGAAAATTGACGTAGACATAGACGTAATCATTCCCAATACATATATAGGTGTTTTTTGGTATGCCCCCTGTATAGCCCTCAACAGTATTGACTCATGAACAATACTAACTATTGTGGGGTCTTGCTTCCTCAGAAGTCATGACACCGATCATACCTGTTTAATTATCGATACAGACTTATGGATACTTATACTGGTATCAGACCCATATCATATATTTAAAAAATATATGTTTTATATTATTTAACAGTTAGTTTTACCAATCAGATTTCAATTCAATTAGTTAACTTATTAATTTTTAGTTAACAATTTTAAACTTCCAACTAACTTATAAACTTTCAACTAATTTTTAAATTTTTAACTAGTTTATCATTCAATTTTCCCAAATAAACCCAAAGAGGAAATGATTTTTTCTTTTGATACAAGAGTATATGGAAATTTAGGTCTCTCATCGCATTCCAGGTTTCAGTTATGATATTGTTAATGTGGACCCAATAATTAAAGAAAAAAGTTTATGATGTTTATGTACGTTGTCAAAGCATCAAAATGTTAAGATATCTTGCACACAATTGTGACAATGCTGGTGTAACGAATGCCTTAAAAGGTTGTAATAAAAATGACATCTAATTTGAAATGATAGTTATGCGAAGACTAGAATCATGAAATTGTCGTTCCAGAAAGGATTTTACATATCCATGGCCAAATTTCGTTTTGGATAATCAGATCATAACCATATCCATGGAAATGCTGATAAAGAAAATCAAAGATTGCAACTGATAATGTAGCCCATTTTAAATCTGGAAATACATGGTATTGCTGATTGAGAATGTGTTGTAATATAAATTAATTACAATTTGGTTTACAAAATAAGGGTAGTATAACATCTGTCACATTTATCTTAATCATTAATTAATATTTGTATTAAAGTAAACTATTGAATGTAAATGTAATTAAAAAATGTTATTAGAATAATACTTATTTTTTTAATTTAATAATCAAATTTTTATTGTTCTCCTTTTTTAATAGTGGATTAATCGCTGCTTTGGCATAAATAATTATTAAACACATCCTTGTTTCTTTATATACTTAATTCAACAGTCACATCAATTAGTGCGGTACAAGATACTTATTTAAAGAAGAAAAATAAAAGTTTGTTGTTCGAAATTATATAGAAATCAATATAAACGTATTTTAATATGTTTTTAAATAAGTTTATTATTATTATTTTTCTTCGTTAACCAAGTCTTAAAGCATTAGTTACATCACTAATTGACAAATGTTATTGACCATTAATTGACCAACATTAGCACAAAATAAATAGCACGACTATGTTGAAAAAAGGGGGAAGTTGGTAAATCAAATTATTGCAGTATGTGTAAATGAGATCAAGAATTATTTTGGGCTATCAGGGCTAAAGACATGGTCCATCAAAAGAGAATGGCAGAAAAAAAAAAAGTCAAACCTAATTTCAAGTTTCAACCCATGATCGATGAAGGCACGATCAAACGGTGGAGAATGCGTTTCCCGGTTGTAAATATCGTCAGAATCAATGCGATGCGATCCATCCTATTCCTATACGACTCGAAAACTAACGCTGAATGGTGACGTGGCAGCACTGGAACAAAGAATCCAGATCCTCCCATAAGCACGTGCACTCGCAGTGGCCCCCGACCCAAGCAGCGCTAATCACACTACTTTCTATAATCCAACGGTCACGCAAAGAAAAAATTAAATAAAACCCTAGTCTCACCCGCACACGAACATTAACCAAGAAGGGAACGAAGAAAGAGAGGCGCAAGATTACTATCATACGCCAAGGAGTTACGAAGGCAATAAAAGAAATAGGCGCAAGGTACTATCGTGCGCCCCATTGTCCAAACCTGTGTGTGCTCTCTTTCTTTCTCTCTCTCTCACCACATCTCTGCCTCCTTCTTCTTCGTCTCTCTCTCTCTCTCTCTCTCTCTCTCTCTCGCTCTAAGATTTCAATATTCACACGATAGCTAGCACGAACGTGAAGAAGAAGAATAACGAAGTGGAAAACAATGAAGCAAACCTCGTCGGAGGCAGTGCCGTCTCTATCATCTGCGCCGTCGTTCACGGAGGCAGCGACATCGTCGACGTCATCGGCGGCGGCTGCGGAGGACCTGGTGGTGGGGTCAAGAGACGGAGGAGGCGGCGCTCAGGAGACCGTGGCGGTGGATCGGCGAGGCGAGTACTCGGCGGTGTGTCGATGGACGGTGCACAATTTCCCTAGAATAAAAGCTAGGGCACTGTGGAGCAAGTACTTCGAGGTAGGAGGTTACGATTGCCGTTTGCTAATATACCCTAAGGGTGACTCACAGGCCCTTCCAGGTTACATCTCCATCTACCTCCAAATCATGGACCCTCGAGGAACCTCTTCGTCGAAATGGGACTGTTTCGCGAGCTATCGCTTGGCAATTGTCAACGTCGCCGACGATTCCAAAACCATTCATCGCGATTCCTGGCACCGATTCTCCAGCAAGAAGAAATCGCACGGCTGGTGCGATTTCACGCCTTCCTCCACTGTTTTTGATCCCAAATTGGGGTACCTGTTCAACACCGATTCAGTTTTGATCACCGCCGATATTCTCATTCTCAATGAGTCCGTTAATTTCACGCGCGATAACAATGATTTGCAGTCCTCGTCGTTCCCGTCTTCTCTGTCCTTGTCGTCCGCGTCTGTTGTTGCGGGTCCTGTTTCCGATGTTTTGAGTGGCAAGTTTACTTGGAAAGTGCATAATTTCAGTCTATTCAAGGAGATGATCAAGACGCAGAAGATAATGAGCCCGGTTTTCCCCGCTGGTGAATGTAATTTGAGGATTAGTGTTTACCAGAGCTCTGTGAACGGGGTTGAGTATTTGTCTATGTGTTTGGAAAGCAAGGACACGGATAAGACTGTGGTCTTGTCTGATAGGAGTTGCTGGTGTTTGTTTAGGATGTCTGTGTTGAACCAGAAGCCTGGTTCCAATCACATGCATAGGGATTCCTATGGCCGCTTCGCAGCTGATAATAAGAGTGGTGACAACACCAGCTTAGGGTGGAATGATTACATGAAGATGTCGGATTTTATTGGCCCTGATTCCGGGTTCTTGGTCGATGACACTGCCGTTTTTAGTACCTCCTTTCATGTGATCAAGGAGTTTAGTAGCTTCTCTAAGAATGGGGCTGTCATTTCCGGGAGAAGTGGGAGTGGTGCAAGGAAGTCCGATGGCCATATTGGAAAGTTCACTTGGAGGATTGAGAATTTCACTAGGCTGAAGGATTTGCTGAAAAAGAGGAAAATTACTGGGCTTTGCATCAAGAGCAGGAGGTTTCAGATTGGTAACAGGGATTGTCGTCTGATTGTTTACCCTCGAGGTGTGTCATTTTTTTGCAATGCAAAACTTTTAATGTTTTCTGTGAATTACTTGCTTAGGCTTAAAGTTAGCTATCAGATTTTTTATTTCTTGCTAGTTAGTTATAACTCCATTAGATATTAGATATGATTATGCTTTTTTGTTGCAATTGTTGCATAGATTGATGGAATTGAAGGAGCTTACTTGCTGTATTTTTGTAAGCCTTTTTATTTATGAAGATGTCATGCTTGTGGTTTTATATATACTGATATCATATAGCAACAGTCACCAAGAGTATGAATGATAATAGAGATATTGGTTGGTTCTTGATGCATGCATATACTATGTAGTCTTCTTATGCTCAGATTATTTCAATACGGTAAAAATATGTTTAGGTTGTGATTGAAAAAAAGGAGTCTGATGAATTTATATGATTTTGATGCTATCAGGGCAGTCTCAGCCACCATGCCACCTTTCAGTGTTTCTTGAAGTTACAGATTCAAGAAATAGTTCCAGTGATTGGAGTTGTTTTGTTAGTCATCGTTTGTCAGTTGTGAACCAGAGGATGGAGGATAAATCTGTCACCAAGGAATCTCAAAACCGCTACTCCAAAGCTGCAAAGGATTGGGGTTGGCGTGAATTTGTGACACTTACAAGTTTATTTGATCAAGATTCAGGTTTTCTTGTCCAAGACACTGTCATATTCTCTGCTGAAGTTCTTATATTGAAAGAGACATCAATAATGCAGGATTTTACTGAGAATGATTCCGAGTTAGGCAGCAGCGGTCCCCCTGATGGTTATGGGAGAAGAAGTTCATTTACCTGGAAAGTGGAAAACTTCTTGTCTTTTAAGGAAATAATGGAGACTCGAAAAATCTTCAGTAAATTCTTTCAGGCTGGTGGATGTGAACTTCGGATTGGTAAGTGTTTTGTCACACATATATTATCTCCTGCATTTGATTCACTGGCAAATCGCAAGCATATACATTTTTGTTCTCTGACTCAGTTTATGTTTCCATGACCAGGTGTATATGAGTCGTTTGACACCATATGTATTTATTTGGAGAGTGACCAGGCTGTTGGTAGTGATCCAGATAAAAACTTCTGGGTCAGATACAGGATGGCTGTTGTGAATCAAAAGAACCCATCCAAGACAGTGTGGAAGGAATCTTCTATCTGCACAAAGACATGGAATAATTCTGTTTTGCAATTCATGAAGGTGTCTGATATGTTAGAAGCAGATGCAGGATTTCTTGTCCGTGACACTGTTGTTTTTGTATGTGAGATATTGGATTGCTGCCCTTGGTTTGAGTTTTCAGACTTAGAGGTGAGTCCTTATGGGATAGCTTGTCTCTATATATATGCGATTATTTATTGATAGATAGATACCGAATGCTCACCCCCACCCCATTTTTTCCTATGTCCTTCTACCTTTTATAGGATGGCTTGTTCTTGACTTTAGATACAACACTACCTGTATATGCTTTGCTATCTATTTGACCCTGGCTCTTCTGCTTCTGAAGTGTCACTAATTTAACATATAATATCTGGTTTGACATCTAACTTATATTCTGTATGATAAGATTGGAACAAGCCAGTTAGGAAATATGGCCTCTTCCTTGGAACTTTTGCTCGTTATTAGCTGATAAGATGCATGGAACAAGCTGATAAGTCACTCACAAGTTACAGAAGTTGATTAATGCTTCAGTTCATAATTTTGCATCCCTTGAACTTCTTAATGTACAATAAAGCTTGTAAGCATATTTCTATCCCATACCTGAGCCATATGATATAATTATAATTATACGTCACTTTGTGAAAGAAGAAATGAATTATATGTTTTACCTCTTAACTTCTCACTAGTTGTGAAGTTAGAGGTTTTTTTATGGATTTATCATGATTACGGTTGTGTTAAATTCTCATTGCCTGTATCTTGTGATTGTACATGCTTTTAATTTGGTCTTCGAAATACAGGTTTTAGCATCAGAGGATGACCAGGATGCGTTGACAACTGACCCTGATGAACTCATTGACTCTGATGACAGTGAAGGGATAAGTGGAGATGAGGAAGATATTTTCAGAAATCTTCTTTCTAGAGCTGGATTCCATTTAACGTATGGAGATAATCCTTCGCAACCACAGGTTACTTTAAGAGAGAAACTTCTAATGGATGCTGGTGCAATTGCGGGATTTCTGACTGGACTTCGGGTTTATCTTGATGATCCTGCAAAAGTAAAGCGTCTGCTTCTGCCTACCAAGCTCTCTGGTAGCTGTGATGGGAAGAAGGCCACCAAGGCTGATGAATCTTCCCCAAGTTTGATGAATTTGCTGATGGGGGTGAAAGTCCTGCAGCAAGCAATCATTGATTTACTATTGGATATAATGGTCGAGTGTTGCCAACCTTCCGAAGTGGGTCCTGTTACTGATTCAGTTGATACATGCTCCAAACCTTCTCCAGACGGCAGTGCAGCTGCTAGTCCTCTTGAATGTGATAGAGAAAATGGAGCAATAGAGTCTACCCAAATTCCTGTTTATGAGAGATTGGATTCTGTTGTTGAAGAAAGCAGTAATACCTCTGCTGTACAGAGCTCTGATTTAAATGGAAATAGTATTCAGGAAAAAGCTCTTCCTGGACAGCCTATTTCTCCACCAGAGACATCTGCCACCGCTTCAGAAAATGCATCCTTTCGGTCAAAGGTACAAATTTGGTTCCGTAAGAGTTAATTTTCTTTAAACATACCTATGGTTTTTGACTGAATTTGGAATTTCAGACCAAGTGGCCAGAACAGTCTGAGGAGCTCTTAGGTTTGATTGTAAACTCATTAAGAGCTCTGGATGGGGCTGTTCCGCAAGGCTGTCCAGAACCAAGACGGCGACCTCAGTCTGCACAGAAAATTGCCCTTGTATTGGACAAAGCTCCTAAGCATTTGCAAGCAGACCTAGTTGCCCTGGTGCCCAAATTGGTTGAGCAGTCAGAACATCCATTGGCAGCCTACGCTCTTCTTGAGCGACTTCAAAAGCCAGATGCAGAACCTGCTTTACGAATACCTGTGAGATAGACTATTATTCTTTTCCTAAATGCCTTATTTGACTTGTTTTATTTACATGCATTTGAAGTCAGGGAACACAATCTTCAATTATGTATACTTCAGCTGCATTGTTTTTCTTTTATTGATGGTGTTTATATTTCTCAGGTTTTTGGGGCTCTTAGTCAATTGGAGTGTGGTAGTGAAGTGTGGGAACGCATTCTGTTTCAGTCATTTGAGCTTTTGACAGACTCAAATGATGAACCCTTAGCCGCAACAGTAGATTTTATATTCAAAGCAGCATCTCAATGTCAACACCTCCCTGAAGCAGTAAGTGTGAAGACAGTTGGAAATTGTGCTGTTTTTTTGTTTACTTAGATTTTAATCTTGTTGCACCATCAATGCAAAGGAGTTCTATACTTATATTCAATAATGTTTTACCACATCCTTTAATGAGTTTTAGATCTTATGTAATGCTTAACATGGTACAATTATTAAACGAGGTGTCAACCCAAGGCTGGATGATTGTTTATAAAAGTTTACATTGAAAATGCATCGAAAGTTTAGTAAACTCATACTCATGTCATCTTCCCAAAATGTCTGATGAAGCATTTTGTAACATTACTTTCTTTGCCTTTGTGCAGGTTAGGTCTGTTCGCATTAGGCTGAAAAATCTAGGTCTTGATGTGTCGCCATGCGTCCTGGACTTCTTGAGTAAGACTATAAATAGTTGGGGGGATGTTGCTGAAACCATACTTAGAGACATTGATTGTGATGACGATTATGGTGACAGTTGCTCGGCTATGCCAAGTGGGATTTTCTTATTTGGTGAACATAGCACTGTTCCTAGTGGACTGAACACGATTGATGAGCAGGCTTTTCGTGCTTGTCGTCATTTTACTGATATTTATATACTGTTTGAGATGTTATCTATTCCTTGTCTAGCTGTTGAAGCTTCTCAAACATTTGAGAGGGCTGTAGCCCGAGGAGCAATAAGTGCTCAGTCTGTAGCCCTAGTATTGGAAAGCCGTCTTTCCCAAAGATTGAGCAATAATGCCAGATATGTTTCTGAAAATTTCCAACATTCAGATGGTGCAACAGAGGGAGATGCTGCCTGTGAGCAATTGGGGGTTCAAAGGGATGATTTTACTTCCGTTCTTGGTCTTGCTGAAACTTTGGCCCTCTCTAGAGACCTATGTGTGAAAGAATTTGTGAAATTGCTCTACATGATAATGTTTAGATGGTATGCCAATGAATCTTATCGGGGGAGAATGCTTAAGAGGCTTGTTGACCGGGCTACCAGCACTACTGAGAATGGACGTGAAGTAGATTTTGATTTGAATGTGTTGGTTACTTTGGTCCGTGAGGAGCATGAGTTTATTAGACCTGTATTGAATATGATGCGTGAAGTTGCTGAACTTGCAAATGTTGATCGGGCGGCTCTATGGCACCAGTTATGTGCCAGTGACGATGAAATTATTCGTGTTCGTGAAGAAAGCAAAACTGAGATTTCTAATATGGCTAAGGAAAAAGCTATTATATCACAAAAGCTGAGTGATTCTGAGGCCACAAACAATCGTCTGAAGGTATTTCATGTCTTAGTTGACAATTTACTGTGGTTAATTGCTAGAGAATTTAGGTCTGACACACTTCATGATTCAACAGTCTGAAATGAGGGCCGAGTTGGATCGGTTTTCTCGGGAAAAGAAGGAACTAGCAGAACAAGTTCAAGAAGTTGAGAGTCAGCTTGAATGGCTTCGCTCAGAACGGGATGATGAAATTGCGAAGCTCTCTGCAGAGAAAAAAGCTCTTCATGACCGTTTACATGATGCGGAGACACAACTTTCTCAATTGAAGTCTCGAAAACGTGATGAACTAAAGGTATTATTTTAAAACGAGTCTTAATTTCTACAACATGGAAAATAAAAAGCTTAGTTATCAGTAGCGCACTATAGTGGTGTAGAGCACTAGAGTGGAAGCTGCTACAAGGCCCTATAACATAATATTTTCTGGTTTTTATGCGTTTCAGCATAATATTTACAACTTCTGTCCTTGCTTTTTCTGGCTCTACTCTAGTGATTCTTGCTGTCTTTTCCCCTTCCTCCCATCAATCACTTAAACTCTGATATGGGTTAATTTAATATTCACGCTTTGTTTTTACCAATTCCTGAAAGATAGTTGTCAGTTCTTTGTTCTAATTAGATTTTCAGCTGATGGGTTACTCGTGTTGGGAAGGAGTTTGAGCCTATCTATCTCCATTCTTTCAATTAAAAATTAGTTACAGTACAAAGTCTGAGTGAGCTTATACTGTGTCCAACCTTCATCTCTGTGTCGCCACTTAGCAGCTATGTCTTTCAAAAGAGTTGGTCCTTGATTTGAATCTTTAGCCTATAAGCTATACAACTCTCTTTCCCAGCCATCCTTTCTATTTCATTTATCAAATTACTCAAGAGAAAATAGCATGATTTATGATTTTATCTCCTCTTTTACTTGTCAATTGTTATTAACAATCTCATGTGTGGATCTAAAGCATCTATGAGTGCTTGAAATAATACTTGAGAAAATATTTATCTATTTTCTTATGTGCAGTCTTGAAAATGGTAGGACTTATAAAAGGAGGCATACTTAATTACAGTTTGCCATTATGTGTATAATGGGGCCATTTTCAAAATTAATGTCATTCTGTGTCATGTACAGAAAGTAGTCAAGGAAAAAAATGCACTTGCTGAAAGATTGAAGAATGCTGAAGCCGCACGCAAGAGATTTGATGAAGAACTGAAAAGATTTGCAACGGAGAACGTGACTCGGGAAGAAATCCGGCAATCTCTTGAAGATGAAGTTCGTAGATTGACTCAGACAGTTGGACAAACCGAGGGAGAAAAGCGAGAAAAGGAAGAGCAGGTTGCTAGGTGCGAAGCATATATTGATGGCATGGAATCAAAGTTACAAGCTTGCCAGGTTTGTTTTGACATAGATTGTATTTTTTCTGATTAATTACTCTTTCCGATCCTTTTTATGAGGTAAAATTAACTAAATCATCAAAACCATTCAAAGTAGTTAATTGTTTGTTAAGTTTATTGTTTCTTAAAAAATAATATAACATTCCAAGTTTACACATGAATGTACTTAATACCTTTGAAATTTGAAAATAGTGAAGATACTCCTTTCTTGATTTGCTGGTTTAGGTAGTTATCTCATAATTTATTACTTGTAATTAATTTTTTCGAAGAGCACATAAGGAAACATTAATAAATGTTTCATAGAAATTGTAACTATACGTTATAAAAAAGACAATCAAAAGATTCAAAACTGTACCTTATAATAAGAACCTGGGGGAGTATTATTTATCAGCTTATATGTCTGCATGCTCATCTGAGATGACGGGGTTAACCATATTTCAGTGATGGTACTCTCTTTAAACTACTTGTGTTACATGTAGTATATTACCTGTTTTGTCCAGCCAGCTTTATCTGCAATTTCAACTCTGGCTGCGGTTAATGTTTATTTCTATAGTGAGCAGGTTTTGTTGGGTAAAATCTTAAACAAACAGGTGGATACAATTAATACGTGTATCATGAATTTTGCTAGATTTTGGTACGTTGGCGGATGATTTGTTTTGCTAACAGTGGCACATTTGCCTCATTATTCTTTTGTCTAATCAGAGCTCAAACACCATGTTAGTTCAAAATCAGCTTTAAATTAGTATTTCGTTGGATGAGGCAAAATGATTATTTGGACATGAATAGTAATGATCCAATTATTTCTAGCAATGATTTTGAGGGCCTATGAAATTAATGCCATTGTCTGTTATGTATTTGCAAAATATTAGTCTTTAAGATTATTACATACTCCTAGGAGAAATCCAATAGGTTAACGCTGTTGTTTTCCTTTTGCAGCAATACATTCACACACTTGAGGCCTCACTCCAGGAGGAAATGTCACGACATGCCCCTTTATATGGTGCTGGTCTGGAGGCTCTATCAATGAAAGAGTTGGAAACATTATCACGTATTCATGAAGAAGGGCTGAGGCAGATCCATGCCCTTCAGCAGCGTAAAGGGAGTCCTGCTGGGAGCCCTCTTGTGAGCCCCCATGCTCTCCCTCACAACCATGGATTATATCCAGCTGTGTCACCCCCGATGGCCGTGGGACTGCCTCCCTCAATCATTCCAAATGGTGTAGGGATCCACAGCAATGGTCATGTGAATGGTGCAGTTGGACCCTGGTTTAATCACTCTTGAATTCTTGGGTCATAATATGTTATTCTTTTTTAGTTATTTCTTTGGCATTTTGGCTGGTAGAACTGTTGGAGTTGGATGTGGGTAAAGGCGTACCGAAGATTAGTAAGCTTGGGTGAAGTTTTGCTTTACAAATGTTCATCCTTTGGAACTATCAGTTGCAAATGCCATACTCATTTGCGCCTATGTCTTTTTTGAGGGGAAAAATTTACTTACAGGCTTTTTTAAGTTTACATAGTTATATAGCTTACTGTTACTGTTACTACATAGTTTGGCTAAATGGTTGAATCCATTTTATCCTGGGCCAGAAGAAGTGAAGCGCTGTAAGAAATCTCGACTGACAGATTTTAATACGTAATCAACAAAGAAAATCCTTTTTCCTCTGATCACAGTAATATTTCTGGCTCGTTATTTACACTTGAATGTTCTTTGTCTCATATCACACTATATTCATTCGATTATATTGTGAAAGGGATTTAAATTTGAATGTTCTTTTGTCTCCTTCCAATTCTTGTATCAATGTCTATTATTTTAATATTTTCTTTACATGCTTTTTTACCCATATTATTATATTCTTTCCATAAAAGTAGTTTTTACGTGTTAGATGAATAGTGAATATTGCAGGAATTGATCCAATCTCCTAACCCATTAAGAAAGTTATACAGATTATCGAAAAAATTAAATAAGAAAGTTATACATGTTTTCTATTTTTTGGGTGATAAAAGATTACGCAGTTTATTCCCAGGAAGTTGATGTACAAGCCAATGTCTATTTTTTCGCTAGTCTTTGTGATGATCAACACATTGTTCAAAAAAATAAAAGAGAGAGATCAACAGAGAAAATATAATAGTGAGGAATAAGGGGAAAAAGAATAGGAGTGAGAAAATATGTAGTTTGGATTGAGACAAAAGTGATATAGAGATTGTATTTTAATTTGTTATCATATACTAGCTTATATGTATCTACAAGCTTATATGATATAATGAGGTTAATCATGTTTTAGTGATGAAACTTTCTCTTTAAACTAGTAGAAAAGTGAGTAGAATTAAATGAAAAAAAATGATATGATAAAATTAATTAAAAAGTTGGATTTAAATATAAAAAATCTAAAAAAATTTGCAATTTTTTATTAGTATAAAATTATAGAATATTTATGCTGTGTTTAGTTCATAAATTTTTTTAGAAAAACAAAAAATAAAAAGTTTTGTTTATCTACAAATTATTTAAATTTTTTTATAGAAAAATAGAAAACTTATTTTCTATTTTTTAAGAAAATCAGAAAACTCTTTTTTAAAAAGTTTTATAAGAAAGGTAAAAAATAGAAAAAACGGTAACTGAATTTAGGTAATTAAATTGCAAGATTAAGACTGCTGTAACCAAATGAGAATATGAAACAAACTGTTACTAATTCGAAAAGTTTTACTGCTACAAGTTTTCAAAAATTAAAAACACGACAACTTACACTATTTATTTAAATTAGTATTATCATCCTTAAATATTGAATTGATTTTCCTGCAATCCTATTTAACAAAAGAAATGGTAAAGGGTTGTAGAGACCTTATCTATGTTATAAGTTAGTTATTAGCGGAAAGACCAACCCCACCATATCTATCAATTTACATTTTTATTTTTTTTTGTTAAATTTAAGATTTAATTTTCGTATGATTTTTATGATGTATAATGATAATATTTTTATTATTCTTTGTAACTATTTTGAAATATATTTAAACACAAATTCATTGCTCTTATTTTAATATTACTTTAAATTTTTGTCATAATTTATATGTGATGCATATACTATACAATATTGTCATAAATAATATATATATATATATATATATATATATATATATATAAGACATATCTCAATTAATTTGAATTAAAGAATGTTTGAAAAAAATTTGGAAAACTTAGTGCACTTGAATAACTTTTTTAGTTTTCTAGTTTTCCAAATTGAAAAATTGTCACATTATCTAAACGAGTTTTTAAAATTTTTTAAATTATTCTAAGGAATGAAAATTTTGGAAAAAAATGAAAAACTTTTCCCATAAAACTAGAATAATTTTCTATAACTAAACGCAAGCTTAGATTGTATTGTAAAATTATAGAGTTATCGGCCTTTTCCTCCAAGATGGCCTTATCAGACATCGTCCCCTCCAGCATTGTGATCTTTTCTCTTGGCTTTTGGTTCTTTCTTAGAACATTAACTTGATCTTCTTACTGCTTCTGCTTTTCATGCTTCAACTCCTCCACCTCCCCTGATGTGCCATGTTGCATGTAAAGAGAATGTATAGCACTCAAACTAATTAAATTGAGATTTTTGAGGATTATTTATAATTTATTGGGGCTTTATGAGCTGAAATTATACCCGATTAAAATATGGGTGTCGGACCAAGTATCTCTGATTGAGGTGTTGTTGGTCAGAGCTGTTAAGAATATTATTAAGAGTCCGAACATGTATTCGGAATAATTTTTCGATAAAGTATTGAGCCCAAACAGAAATCCTGTTTGTTGTAAAATGAGAAACTATTAATGAAAGGTTAAAAATAAAACATTAAACTCTCCCTTCTTTTCTTTCATTCACGTCGATTTTATTTCCAAGGGCAGAACCTTCACTTCTTCTTCTCCTTTCTCATTCTTCTCTTCATCTTCTTCTTAATTCTTCAAATTAAAGCAAGGTTCAAGACCAATTTCTCTTCCATTTCATGTTGGCAGCCATGGAAGACGTTGAAGAAGCTTCAAATTGTTGAAATTAGAGGTAAATATGGAACCCAACTCTTGGTTTATGAAATTCCTATACCTCACCTTCTAATTCTTGTAAATTCTTGAATTTTAGAGCAATTGTGAAGTTGGTTTGAGGTGGGGCAGCTTGTAGATCCTTGAAGTTTTGACTTCTCCAACGCAAAGTATAAATTTGGAGCCACTTCGGAGTGTATTCGGAATCCGGATAGCCTTGGGTATCTTCCGGAATATAGTTTTGGTGACCGTCGGAGTGATTCAGAACCGTTTTGGAGTCGTCGGAAGTGACGAACAGCTTGAGGTTTATGCCGATTTGAGCTTCGGAGGGTTTCAAAGTTATTCAGAGCTAGAGGGTTGTTGAAATTAAGTTTCGAAGGCATTTCGGAGCTTCAAAAGCAATCAAAAACTAGTATCGGGGGGCGTCACGTTAATGGACAGCTTCAAGAGCTTGTGTTGGAGCCCGTCAATGTGTTTCAGGATTCCGAGGCTACGAGGTAGCAATCAGAGTGTATCGGAGAGCTTAGCGAGCTTTCGGAATCGTTTATTCGAGGTAGGGAGAGCTTTACATTTTAAATGTATGGTTTATGAACGGGTTCAGGGTATATCTATGTATATTAGCTTGTGAATAATGTGTATGAATTGTAACGATTGATTGTCCATTATGAAATGTTTGAGAATATACCTCGCTTGTGTGATAATTGAGAGTTATTATGTTTATGAGTTGTCGTCCATATTGTGTTGTGAATTGCATGAGATGCAAATGTTAAATGTGATTGATGTGGAATATTACATGTCATGTAATAAGTGATAAAATTGAGGTAGTATATGAAATTAATGAATTGTTGAGATATGACATGTAATGTAGTTGAAAAAATGGTTTGGTATCATTCTATGGCATGTGATGCTTGTTGTGTAATGCATAAGGTTGCATATATAGGAAAAGGGTGACCCGTGGAAGGTCAGGAACCCTGTGGGATGATTTCAAGTTACAGATTCTTGGGTTAGGTCTTGTGAGAGCCTGTGATAGCCAACGGAGCTAGAGTTAAGTCTCGAGACGTCACGAGGTGACCGGTATCACGTGGGAAGGGCTAATGGAATAAGTCCAGGAAGGAATATGTGATTGAAATCATTGACTAAGTTGGATCCCCATGCATATGCATTAGTGAATTATTATGGAGACTAACATGAGTGATATAGCCTGTGTATATAATATTGTGGATATCTGTTGTAGTGAATTATGTTAAATGACAATATATGATATAAATGTGATATTGTATTATGTGACTGAGAAGTGGAATTGGATAAGTTGATCCAGTTCAATAACTGTCATTTAATATGTATTGTGCTCACCCCTATTTATGTGGCTATATTTTAGTGGACTTGGGCCGTGACGGTGACTGATGAGAGGTCATCGTGTATGTGCGAGGAGTATTTGTATATACTTGTATATAGTACTTTGTGATATAGCATTGGCCGGCTCCTGTGGATACCCATTTTGTGTGTATATAACTCGTTTAGTGGATTTAGGTACCTGGTGGCTTCAACTGGAAGCCTAGGTTTATTTTGGATGTATATATGTGATGTGATGAGAATATGATGATGATGATGATGATGTATATATTGATATTTTGGATGTGGTGACCATGGATGGTCCCACTATATGGTTATATGTGTAACACCCTCTGTGACACTTTAATAAATACTAGAAAAATTCGTAATTTTTTTTTACTAAAGAAATGATTGTTAAAAGGAAACTATCAGAATAAATTACATACATCATTTCTGAAATACCTCATAAATATTATTAAAACTTTATAAAGTAATTTTACATTCATCCGAAGAAAATAAATATTAAACATTATAAGAAAGAGGGGAAACTCCATGACCCAGAAGCAGTTACTTAATAACTTTATTTATTCATTGGACCACGGTATTCATACCGAGCTCCCATATTTACTGTTGAGATTCTTCGATCCTTTCCTCTAAACCATCAATTTAAAACATATGAAACAAAAACACGGAGAAAGGAGTGAGAAACAGAATATAATATTCTCAAATAAGACATAAACAAGGGTTTTCACAAACTAATATATAATAATATCAATCACAATCACATACATAATCAATTATGAATGCATGAATGTTATGCAATATCTTCATCATAACTTACCTATATATGTGGGCCCTTAAATTTTAATTTGTACCGGACCAACCAGGAGTTTACACTGTTCCATAAGTTCGGATAATAATAATATGAACAGCTCAACTGGCATGGAAACACTTAGAGACTAGTCAGATTGAGAAAGTTTTTATTGTGAAAGTACCCGACACTAGGAAGCTACCCCAGGTCCCTTGAAGCACCCTTTCACACACTCTCATCCAAAGGCTCTAAATTAAGCCTCCTCTAATGTATCCTCGGTTTCTATAATCCGTCCCCAGACAATATCATTTTGTTTCACTTTAATGACTTATGATGCATGAACTACTCGCGTATTTAATTGGTTAAGGCTTTTAGAAACTCAATTATTAAATACCTTAAAGGTTTACAACATCATTTCAATAAACTGTACATTTTCCCAATTCTCTGAATTTCTGTCACACAGAAATAAATTTGGTACACTTTTCGAATCTCATTGAAATTGAGTTTCTAAGCCTTAAATATTTCAAAACTTTCTCATATAAAACTTTACATAATCTTTCTCAAATTGAATATTAACAAGATCAAATTATCAATTATTTCCAAATATCTTTAGTTATTAAGTTGGAAAAATAAACTAATTTTCTTTTGAAAATTTTATTTTATTTAAAGAAAATAATCTTTAAATCATTAACCAAAAATACTTAAAATTATAAAAATTTTCTTTAATTCAAGATTTAATTATCTCAATTTGTTATAAATTAATTTTCATAAAATGTCTTCTTTCTAAAATAAATAGTAACTTTTTATTTTAAATATTGAAAGTAAAGTTAATAAAAATAATTTCTAAGAAGAAAAGATTTAAAGTTATAAAAATTTAAAGAGTACGGTAAGAAAATTCTTACTGAGTTTTAGCTTTCCGTCATGCTTGCTATATGCTCAAAATCAAGCATTATCAATCATACCTAAATATCATCAATCACATCAAATATTACTAATCAAAATTAAATATCAATCAAAATCAAATATTATCAATTATAAACAATTCAAATAAATTAAATATCACTCATAAATGTAATTCAAATCTTAATGGTTATTTAAATTAATAAGATTGATTTTGAGTCTTTATAGTTCATTCATCGCATGGGTCTATGTAGGTCCATATAGTCCAATCCTCGCATAGGTATAGTTCAGTCCATACAGGTCATAATAATCCAAGTCCTTGCATAGGTTCAGTCCAGTTCGCACAGGTTATCCAGGTATTTGTATAGGTATTTTAAAGTTAGTTACATCATATATTTAATTTAAATTTTATCATAAATTTTAAGTTAAAAAGTTAATAATTTAAAATAATAATATTATTAAATTTAAAAGGAGTAAGGGACTCCTCCCATTATTCTTATGTCTTTTGATATTATATTCTTATCTCACTTTCCCTTACCTATTGTATACTGATTCGTTATTGAAAATCCGTGCGCGTCTCGTCTCCGAGTTCTAAAACATACCAATTTCATTTTAATATAGTTACAAGATGAAAATTAAGATTACTACTTAAAGCAGAAATGGTAAATTTTGAATTGTGAATAGTAAATAGTGAATAGTAAATCATAAATAGTAACAGTAAATAGTAAAACGTGAATCGTAACGGTAAATAGTATTGAGAAAATATAAAAGAGGGGTATTCTTACCTTAGGATTTTAGCAGAACCTTCTTCCAAAAAATTTATTTCTCTCTTTTACTTCCACCACTATCTCACTAGCACTACTATATTGAGAAAACTTAATCTGAAATTGTGAATTCTAAAGAAGGAAAATTAGTATGCATTCCATTATTTTAATATAAAAGTACTGTGTATTTTTTGAAAATTCAATCCTAGTTACTATGCACATTTTGAAAATTTCGTACATGCACAGTATTTTGTATAGTAAATGTTGGCTGGATTATTAAGCCAAATAGTAACCTTTCACTCGGTATATTTTAAATATTCAAAATCAATCCTTTTTGAAATTTTGTGATATTATATCAGTCCTCACTAATTTTAAAATAAGTAATATAAAGTTTAAATTTTAAAAATCCAAAATTTTCTGTTAATAAAAATTTATTGAAACGTTCCTGATTTTTTTTTACGGTTGGTAAAAATCAAGAATTTTCTCAAACCAATCATTTTTAGATAAATCTACTTGAAATAGATTTTAGAAAATTTTCTTATAATTTAACTTCACTTTCTTATAAATATTTTTAATTTTAAGTCACTTTATATGAATTTAAAATTATTTTAAAAATATTATTTTATTAAAATAATTCAAAAATTCCAAAAAATCATAAATAATACGTAGATTAAAAAGTTCTAAAGAACCATAATTTAATTCCTTCAAAATTTTAATATGAAAATAAAAATAGGGGTGTTACAACTCTACTCCCCGTAGAAAAATTTCGTCCTCGAAATTTACATTATTCAGTAAAACAAATAGGGATGAGACTCTTTCATCTCAGTTTCTAGTTCCCATGTAGCATCTTCCCCTCTCGTTTCACTCCAAATGACCTTTACGAGTGGAATCGTCTTGTTCCTTAGCTGTTTTATTCTTCTGTCAGCTATTCTAACAGGTGGTGCATCATATGTAAGATTATCTTTAACTTGTATGACATTAGGTTCAATAACATGTGTAGGATCAGATATATACTTTCGTAAGTTTGACACATGAAAAACATTATAGATATTAGAAAGAAAGGGGATAATGCTATTTGGTAGGCAAGAGGACTAACTTTATGAATTATTTGATATGGACCAATAAATCTAGGAGTTAGTTTTCGAGATTTTATTGCCCGACCGACCCAGTCGTAGGTGTGACTTTCAAGAATACATGATCGCCTTCTTGAAATTCGAGCGGCTTTCTTCTTTTGTTATAGTAACTTTTCTGCCTGCTTTGTGTTGCCTTCATCTTTTCCTGAACTATTTTGATTTTATCCGTGGTTTGTTGTATCAACTCTGGTCCTAGCATCAAGTTTTCACCAGTCTCAAACCAACATAGCAGGGTCCTACATTTTCTTCCATATAATGCTTCAAAAGGTGTCATGCCAATGCTAGCATGGAAACTGTTGTTGTAGGTAAACTTCACATATGGTAAGAATTGATTCCAACTTCCTTTATGCTCCAACACACAAGCTCGTAACAAGTCCTCTAGAGATTGGATTGTTCTTTCTGATTGTCCATCCGTCTGAGGATGATATGCTGAACTCAGACGCAGTCTTGTTCCCAAATCCTTGTGCAAGCTCTTCTAGAATTGTGATGTAAAATGAGGGTCCCGATCAGAAATGATACTTGAAGGAATTCCATGCAATCTCACAATCTCCTCGATGTATAATTTTGCCAGCTTCTCCATAGAGTAACGAATATTGATGGGAATAAAGTGGGCAGATTTGGTTAATCTATCAACTATTACCCATGAATCATGTCCTAATGGAGTTTTAGGTAGAGAAGTCACAAAATCCATGGAAATGCTATCCCATTTCCATTTCGGCATTTCCATTTATTGTAGCGTTCCAGGGGTTTTTGGTGTTCTACTTTAACCTTTTGGCAAATTAGACATGCAGCCACGTACTCTGCCACCGCTTTCTTCATTCCAGGCCACTAAAATAACTTCTTCAAATCTTGATACATTTTAGTAGCTCCGAGATGAATGCTCATATAACTTTTGTGGCCTTCTTCCTGAATTGCTTTCCTTAACTCCTCTTGATCAGGGATACACACTCGATCCTTATACTTCAACAATTGGTCATTTTCTACATTGAACTCGACTTCTTTTCCTTGTTTCAAGAGTTTTTTCTTCTCTTGCAGGAATTCATCCTCTCATTGAGCCTCTAAAACTTGCCTCAGGAATTCACTTGTCACTTGCAACGCTCCTAATCTGTAGCTGTTAGCATTAACCTTTACCGCTAGGTTAAGATCTTTGAAGTTCTCTATCAATTCCAGCTCTTTAATCATCATTGTGGACGCATGTAGAGACTTTCGACTTAAAGCATCAGTTACTATGTTCGCTTTTCTAGGATGGTATTTGATCTGTCCTGGACCGGGGTCAAGAGATCCGATCTCAAGCCAGTCACGAATAGTATGTCAATACCGTCTAGTAGACCGGATGTGTGTGTATCCGATGTAGGTATCCGTTGTCCTTGAATGAGGAGAGCGGATTGGGCGTTCTGGAGATCCTTCACACCGACCTAACGCGTTGAAGTGGGCGAATGGTGGTGTCACCTGCAAAGATTCTCCGACGCTCAAGTCAGTGATTATATTCCAAGTAAGGAATGTATTCAGAGAGGAATCAGTCATAAAAGAGCTGAAGAAGAAGATCCCTAACTTCAATCATGAAGTTAGTTCATATACCTGATTGGCTCGATTAACGAGGACTCGTTGGTGGGGAACCACCAACTCCCATTAGCATTATTATATTGCGCACTTACCTGCATGATTGGGTCAAGTGGCTATTTTATATTGAGCATAGAGAATGTAGACTAGGATTAGGGAACAAGTTGACCATTCCCGTGAGCAGAATTTGGCTCGTAGTGCAGGGAATTATTGATCGATCCCTGTAGCAACAATCCTTGTCTTTTGCACAGTGTCGTGTGTATTATCCGATGTCATGGTGTTATCCTGAACAACCGGTATAGGGAGAATGCCTGATACGAAATTACAGTCCGGATGTATACCGATGACACCGGTTTCACGTAGATGTCTTATCAAAGACGTTGAAATATGTATAGCAGATCGGATACCGGTATTGAGACCGGATCATATGTCCCCTAGCTTGTGTGAGGGACTGAATAGTTGTTCACATAAGCTACTCAACCTGCGAGAGGTCTTAATATCGGTAAGCTTATGTGTGTAACAGTTCCTTAGCATCTGTTGTCATTCGTAAAGAACCGCTCTGAATTTAATAGAAAAGACCTTTCGGTACTGTCACAACGGATTCAGACAAAGATTCGTTGTGTGAGAATTTCAAGAGTTTATTGGAATTGAAAGCTCTTGAAGTTCGTGTAACGGCTGTAAAGCGTAAATTGCGTTGCATGATTAGACATTAATGCTTTTAATCACGTGGGCAAGCAATTATTGCGTCTGAGATGAAAATCTCATTAACCGTCATTTTGGGCTTAATGGGCCTGAAGTTTTCAAAACTTTTGGGCCTAGTGGATAGCCCTTTGCTGAGTCGCTATCGTTTTGGCGCCCAAGAATTTGGAACGGTTGTGTCGTTTCGCTTGTGAACAGGTGCGTTTTATCGAGAACGACACAACTTCAAGAGGAGGTAACCGATCCTCTTTGTTTCCTATAAAAGGAATACTTAGTGGATTCTGGGTTCCACTTGCTTTTGCTTTCTCAACGAAACTCTGCAGAAATTTTGCAAGGAAGTTTATCGCCTACATTGCGAGGGTTTCTTCGTTCCTCAAATTCATCACTGTTATCTGAGGTAACTATCTCTTCCTTGTCGCTTTAGTTTCGCTTTGATTTGCTACTAGTAGTTATAGAAAGTAGGCTTCATCTAAAGGGGGGGAATCAGTTTCCCTCAACCCTAATAGTCGTGGGGAAGAATCCTTGTGATTCTTCCTGAGACTGAACCGCGTCGCTCAGAAAGGGGATCTTACTCACTGCGGGAAGTGACCTTTCCCTTCTCAGAGTCGCCCTCTGATTGTAATTGCTTTAAAAATGCAGTGAGTAATGATTGCAACTTTCTGATGACATTTTATTTCTTATCGTAGATTAAGGAGTTCGGTCTAGATATTTCTAATGGCAACTGGAGAAGGATCTTCTGGAGATAGCGCCATTTCGAAGACAGCAGAAGGTCTCTACAGCGTAGTTGCTTCGAGGCTAAATTGGGAGGAGATCCAGGCTAAATGGCCTTTCTGCTGGGTGTCCAGTGAGTTTAAGGACTTGGCCTCCCGTCATGCGGATGAGGAGGGATCCCGGATCCAGCCGAGGTTTACTTTGAGTACGGATGAAGAGGCAAAAAAGTGGTATAGGGTTTACGCTCCACTTCCGACAGAGCGGATATGCCACGTCGTTCCTAATGACCGCTCTGTATACATGTATGACTTTATTTTTCATAATCTGGGAGTTCGTTTTCCCCTAACCGAACTCCAGATGGGTGTCTTAAAGTTTCTGAACTGTGCACCCTCCCAACTTCATCCCAACAGTTGGGGCCTCATCCGGGCTCTCGAAGTGCTTGGGGAGCACTTCAATTTCACGCCAACTGTAGCGATGCTGTTCTACTACACTCAGGTAGTTCGAAGAGCAAACAAGCAGGGTGGAGTTGGTCTGGTGACTCTCCGGACTCTCTGTTCCTTTGTGAACTTTGAGTCTTACACAGATTCTGCCAAGGTTGACGGGAAGTCCTTCAAGACTTACTTCACTCGCATCTCCATCAAGAAGGGCAAACCAAAATTTTGGAAGGATGAAGAGGACGTTGACAAATTTCCCCTGAGCTGGACACACAAACATTTCCTCTTGAGCTCACACGCGTACTACACTGATCAATCCGATCTGTCTCGTGAGACGTCGAGAGTGTTGTTCGCACTTGAATCGCACACTACAGGTCGTCACGTCTTCTCGTGTAGGCGTTTACTAAGTAGCTCAAGCGGAGTCCGGGAGGAATATTTGCGTACTTCTCGTTTTATTTCATCTTCCTCCTTTACCAAATATATATAGAATATTTGTAGTTGCTGACATCTTGTGTTTGTTCATGTAGGTGAAATAGAACAAGAGACTCCGGAGATGGACAAATTAAAGAAATTCAAGGCGGCTGGTAAATCCGTCACCCGTGAGAATGAAGTAAAGCCCAGGCCCTCAACCAAGGATCGTCCTGAGTTAATCATCCTGACCTCGGATGCTGAAGGGGACATCCTACTGGTTGAGGGTGGTTCATCCGATGTTGGAGCAGCCTCGGGTCAACCTCCAGTTTCTGAGTGGAGAAGAAAAATCAGGAATGATTCAGTGGGAGGCCCGTCCAAAAAGCGTAAGACTCCGGAGGATAAGACTGTTGTAACCTCGGAAGGGATTGGTGCTTCCTCCGATCTCAATAAAGGCACTGCTGCTGGGGTTTCTGGATCAGGGCCGACCTCCTTCCCAACGACCTCGTTTCTCACCCCCTTCCTCTCCTACGAAGGTTCTACTCCTGCCACTCTTCCACCACCGATGTACAAACTCCGGCCTACGCTTAGTGTTAAAGAAATTGAAGAAGCGTGTGAGGCCGGAAGGTGGCAGCTAGCCGAACTTGCTGGATTGCTATCTTCCGTCAGCGAGTTGGCTAAGAACGTCGACAAGGTTGAGGAGCTGAGTGATAAATTAGAAGAGCTCAACCTTTCCTCAGACAAGGACAAAGCCGCCATGAAGTTAATGGAAGATCGTCTTAACAAGTCTAAGGAGTTTGGGGATCTCATAACTAAAGAGAATCTCAAGCTCAAAGGCGATCTTAAAAACTTGGAAGGCAAAGTGGCAGAGAAGGAGGAAGAACTCCGCAGCAGCCAGGATAAAAATAAGGCTGATGCTGAGGAGTGGTCTCAAAGGGAGAAGAAGCTCCTTCTTGAGATAGAGGGACTGAAGGCTAGGAAAGTGGAGCCCGAGATATCCAGTAAGGAGCTGTCCAAGTTGCGGGGAGAATTGGCTACAGCGAAAGCTGAGAGAGAAGAAGCTGTTGACATATGCAGCCGGGCTGTTGAAGAGTCCTTCGGTCTAGCCATACGCCAAGTCTTCTACCGCAACCCCACTGCGAAACTTAACCTTTATGGGATGGATCCGTACTATGAATTCCATGAGGGAAAGTTAGTCGCAGTGGTGGATGGTCGTCACGAAGATCCACCGACGTCCTTATATGGTTTGGCTCCTCTTCCTGAGGGTCAATCCATGGGACCTGACTACGTCTTTCCTGCGTCCGAGGTTCCCTCTTCTGAAGAAAGGGCTGAGGCTCCTGGAGGCGAGACTCTTGCGGAGGTTCTAAAGGAAGGAGCACAAGAGCCCAGTGCTGAAGAGGCACAAAAAACTGAAGAACAGATTCCTCCTCAGTAGTTTTGTTTTCATTTACATGTATAGTTGTGTACCGGGATCAACTCCGGATTTTAAACTATTGTATGTAATTTCATTTCAATGAATGAGTTTTGATTGAAGAAATTTGTCTTCGTCGTTTCATGTATATTTAAATCGTTTCTAATCCGTTCTGTATAATTAATCTTAAGGCCGGATTGAAATAATAGCCTCGGAAGATTAAACAACAAATAAAATTTAGAACGGATAAATATATACATGTCCCCAAGTGTGTATTAAGAAGAAGGTGCCTGTCTTTGGGGCGTGATCCTTAATTTTCTTAATTCTCTTGGGGAAAGATGGGTCGATCCGCTGTTCAGTAGAGTAGTGTAACAGGACGGATGACTGCTTTTAATCCGTAATGCTCTCACAGGAGATGACAATATTGTTCCAAGCTTAGGGAATTGCAAGGGAGTGGTGTTTGAGTCCTTTATCATAAGGATGATGATGGGAGTTTTTTCTACGCCAGGAGTTATGTCGTTGTATCACAGAATAGGTGATAAAGAGTATCCGTCCTGGGAGAATACCACTTGAAAGCGAAAGTGCGGACTGACTTTCGGAATTTTCCATCATAAGAATGATTATATGAATTGATCATGCCAGGTGTTTTGTCACCAAATCACTTCATAAGTGATTGAGATCATCTGTCTTGGGGATGTGTACAGCACCGGAAGTTATATCGTCGGATCACATAAAAGGTGACTGAGATCATCCGTCCTTGAGCTGTGTATGGCGCCAGGAGTTACATCGTCATATCACAGAATAGGTGATTGAGATCATCCGTCCTGGGCAGGTACACCATGTCAAGGAGTTACATCGTCAGATCACATAATGGGTGATTGAGATTGTCCGTTCTGGAAAAGTACACAACACCAAGAGTTGCATCGTCAGATCACAGATTAGGCGATTTAGTCACATCCCTGCGTCCTGGAGACATTTTTCAATTGTAGGATTACTGATTTAGTGAATACTTCTCAGAATGATGATGAGAATTGTTCATACCAGGAGTTACATCGTCGAATCACTGAATAGGTGATTGAGATCATCCGTCCTGGAATGATTATTGGAGTTCTTCGTACCAGGAGTTACATCATTGAATCACTGAATAAGTGATTGAGATCATCCGTCCTGGTGAATTTTTCCAATCAAGGGAGTGCGGATTCAATTGGCAATTTTCGCTCCATCCGAAATCCGAGTCTTACCTCTACTAGCCCCCTAGCTGATGTGAGGAAGCAGTTGACTTGCTCATATGAGCTATATTGATCATAGTACGTCTGGATTTCGGATTTGCGCCAAAGTGTAAATATCCGCTCTTGGAACCATGTTCCGTAGTGATGAAATTTTAAGGGCGGATTCGACAATGGGAATATCAGAAGTTTATCGAATTTCGCAACCCTTGGTATTCGAGTAATGGTGGCCACGTTTCTACTGATTGGACATTTAATGCCTTAATTCACGTGGGCGCGCCATTATTGCGTTAAGTGCGCATGTCTTAGTAACTGTCACGCATAGCTTTGTTGGGCCTAGTATTTGGTTTTAATAGGCCCATTTCGATGGCTCTGTGACAAAATGATGGCATTTTCGCGCCTTGATGTACCAAACGACAATTTTGGTCCACTAAACGGGGAGTCGTTTGGGGGTAAATGACAGGTTATGTTTAGTGGGTATTTGAAAAATTTTGGTGCCCTGATATAGGCATATTTGGCAATCTCAGTTACCATTTCTTCTTGCTTCCTTGACGAATCTCTGCGAAAGTTCCAAGAAGTTCTTCGTGTCCACCTCTGTGAATTTCAATTCACTATCCTTAGGTAACCACTTTCCCTTCGTTTTCAGTTTCTCTTTTCAATATTTAAGAATGCCTAGGAAGGGTGTTAGCTTCAGTGGCGTTGGCCCTAGAGGAAGAGGAGGAAGGGCTTTGACTCAAAACCCTAGTGTTCGTGGTGGGAGGATCCCAGTGATCCTTCAGTCGAGGCCACGAAATACAGAGAGGCAGGGGTCGCAATATCAAAGGCGAAGGGTGATTATACCCTCTTCAGGGTCTTCCTCCTCCAGTGAGAGTGTCGAGAGTGGGGATTTATATGTCTCTGATGATGTGGAATTTTATCGCAGCATCAAGGCTTTCACAATGGTGACAAAGAAAGCTACTGGGAGGAAGTCGTCTGAAGGGGAATCCCCTTCCGAGAAGTATATCTTGAAGACCCAATCCGACCTCTGCAATGTGGTTGCACACCGGATAGATTGGGTGAAATTCCAACAGAAACGCCCATTCAGCTGGGTGGCTGAGGAGTTTCGTGAAATAGCATCAGTTCACGCTCAAGAGGGGGGAGCGGAGTTGGAGCCGCGTTTCACGGTCTTCAAGAAGGATAAATACAAGAAGTGCTTCGTGGTGATAGCCCCGTTGCCATCCGATCGAATTTGTCATACTCCGGACGAAAGGTCCTTGTATATGTATGACTTTTTATTTTTGAACCTTGGTGTGCGGTTTCCCCTTTCGAAGTTTCAGATGGGGGTTCTGAGATTCCTGGACTGCGCTCCTTCACAGCTTCACCCCAACGGATGGGGATTAGTCCGTTCCCTTGAAGTGCTTGGGGAGCACTTCAACTTCAAGCCGACGGTGGCCATGCTCTTTTATTTTGCCCAAGTGGTCCGTCGTGCAAATAAAGAGAAGGGGGGAGTGAGCTTGATATCCCTCCGGACTCTCTCAAAGGTTATCAACTTTGAGGCGTACACTGACTCCGCCAAAGTTGATGGACATTCATTCAAGTCCTATTTCACGAAGATTAGCGTTCACCCTGATGAGTCAGTTTTTTGGTTAACTGAAGATGGGCTTCCGAAGTTCCCAGTGGCTTGGACACATGAACACTTTTTGTTGACCTCCCAGGCGTACTACACTGAAGAGGATGAACTAAGCCCGTCTTCAGTTTCCGTTCTTTCCGCCCTTCAATCTTACACCGCCTCGCATCAATTTTTCTCTTGCAGGCGTTTGTTAGGATCGTGGTCTACCCGAGAGGAATATCTGCGTAATTTTCCTGCTAATATTCATATTTTATCGCATCATGCCTTGAAGTATTTGATTTCTAATCGTGTTGCTTGGTTTTGCAGTTGAAATTGAAGCTGCGTCTCCAGAGATGGAAAAACTGAAGGGGCTCAAAGCTGGAGCGAATTCCGTGGCAGCTGAAAATGACATTCAGGCGAAACGGAATTCGAAGAAAGCCACAGCGGAGACCATCATTTTAACCTCATCTGCAGGTGACGATATTCCCTTACTGGAGGGCGGATCTGAGAAGGTTGCGGCTGAGAAGGTCGGAGAAAAGAAGAAAACTATAAAACGCGGTTCCTCAAGGACCTTGGATCGTCAACCTTCTCCGAAAAAACAAAAAATTTCAAGTGAGAGTGCTGATCCGGAGCCTTCAAAGGGAAAGAAAGTGGAAAGATCCGCTTTGGATGCAGGGTCCACTCCGGATGCTCCTGGCGACGGGATCACTTATGGTGCAAAGCCAATAACGACTTACTTTGCACCAAAAGTTACTCGCCCCCTTCAAAGTAGCTCCGGTCTTGCACAATATCTGGTATACGAGGGTTCTGTTCCTGAGGTCGTTCCTGAGACTCCGTACAAGCTGAAGCCCTCATTGATGAGCGATGAAGTAGCCAAAGCTTGCGATGCCGGACAAAAGCACCTGGCAGAATTATCCGGGCTCCTAAGATCGGTTTGCAAGCTTCCAGAAGAGAATGAGAGGCTGAGCTCGTTGGTTGGCAAGGTTAATGACCTTAGCGTTGCTGCTGCTAAGGACAAGGCAACCATCCTTCGTTTAGAAAGTAAATTAGAAGCTTCCAAAGAGGAAGGATATAAGAAGGATGAAGAAATTGTCAGGCTAAAACATCTTGCCAAGGAGTTGGAGGCCCAAGTAGCTGATCAAAAGAAAATCAATTCCGACCTCCACTCCGGTTTTTGTGCGGAGAAGGAACGCTCTTCAAAGCTGGAAGAGGAGCTTAAGGAAGTCAAAGTTGTTTATGCTCGAGGAACCGAAGATTGGTCGCGTAAGGAGAAGGAGCTGCTCTCAAAGTTGGCGGACACAAAAGCGGAATTTGACGAGGCCATGGATATGTGCGATCAGGCAGTCAAGGAATCCTTTGGGTTGGCTGTTCGTCAAATTCAATACCGGAATCCCAAGGTGAAACTTAATCTGAATGGTATTGACCCGTTCTATGAGTTTCATCAAGGGAAACTGGTGGCCATAGTTGATAAACGTCATGAAAGTCCGCCCAACACTCCTTATAAGTTCGCTCCTTTACCTGCAGGCCAATCAATGGGACCTTCATTCCTGAAGCCCATAAGCACAGGAACGAGCTCTCGCACTGAAGAAGGCAAGGTCGGAGGCAAAGGCAAAGGGAAAGAAGGAGATTCAAGCCAGAGAAAGTAGCGTCCTTCCCTGTTTCCTTTTTCATTTTACTGATTCAAATTCGCTGTGTTTCGGGATCAGCTCCGGATTATTACACGAATTGTAATTCTCATTTAATCAATAAAAGAGTTTTTTACCTCCATTCTTGTTTAGTGAAAAACAACTTTAATAGAGGGATTGCATGTGTATTGTATTATTCCAGATTTAAGTAATGAAGATCGGATTGTAAAACAAAATCTCCATACCGGACGTATACATGCGAAATGAATTTCATAAGATCACCGCTTGTGGGGAACACATCATCATTACAAGAACGGCTTAAGGGGAATGATGGCGAGGTCGTTTAGACGAGAGTTCATTCCTCAAGGTATTCGTTAAACCATTGATGTTGTCCCTTAGTATTATTGGGTGATCTTTGAACAAACTCTGAGTGAGACTTTCACGTGAGAGTTCCTGAGAGGGAGGATTTAAAATAGAAATTCCTCTTCAAATATTTCCGACTGTGGGATTTCGGGTGAATATACCTTAGATTGTGGCGTACCCGAGTGAATTATTTGTGTCGGAGTTTATGTGTTAGATCTCAATTGAAGAATTGATGACTCAGAACTATAAGCTATAAAACTTCCAAATAAAGAACTTCATAAGAGAGTATTAATCTGGAGTTCAGTATAACTTACTTGTTGTGTTTGGAGTTCGGTTTGATTCTACTGTCCCATGTCATATTGGCGTTCGGTTTAATCCTACTAGCCGTTCTCCAATTGATCTTTGGTTTTATCCAATGACAATTCTTCACCGACGTTCGGTTAATCCTACTAGTCGTACTCAGAGTTCGGTTTAATCCTACAATCCGAGCCTTCGATACGGGGTTCAGATCAGGGCTAATCCTGAACCTACTGCGCCCGTCACTTGGGGTTCAGCGTGGTCTTGAAGAAGAACCAGCTTACTGCGCCCAAGCCTTCGCATGGGGTTCGGTTTGTGGCCTTGAAAGAAGACCAGCCCTACAACCCATGTAGTCCTCGAATGGGGTTCGGTTTGTGGCCTTGAAGAAGGACCAACCCTACAACCCATGTCCTGAGGTTCGGTTTAATCCTACAACTCAGGTCTTCACCGACGTTCGGTTAATCCTACTAGTCGTACTCGGAGTTCGGTTTAATCCTACAATCCGAGCCTTCACCGGTGTTCAGCCAAACTTACTAACCGTACCCAGAGTTCGGTTTAATCCTACAATCTGGGCCTTCCATGCTTAGACACACTCGAGGAGTTACATCGTCAATTACCAAATGGGTAATTGAGATCATCCGTCCTGAGTATGTTCTTGTGCGTTGCGCATATTCGAGGAGTTACATCGTCAGCTACAGAATAAGTAGCTGAGATCATCCGTCCTGAATATGCTTCTGTACACCGGATAACTGAAAATCACAGCATAAGAAAAACTCGAAAGAGTTAAATTGTTATGAGAGATTCTTATTAAATCAAAAATAAGAATTACAAGGAGAGCGTAGCTGTGAAAATAAATTCTCCAATATTCAATCCAAGATAAGGATAGGAGAGTGTAGATGGTTCCAACAGCTAGCTATAGTAGATACGCAAGTTTTGGGTGTTCCATTTGTTTCGGATTGGAGTGCCATCAAGGTTTTCAAGGCGGTAAGAGCCTTTGCCAGTGACCTCGGATACCCTGTATGGGCCTTCCCAGTTTGGGGCTAATTTACCTTGATGAGCGAATTTATTCCCTATACTTGCTTTTCTCAAAACCAAATCTCCAACGTTGAAAGTCCTTGATTGGACTCGTTTGTTGTACCGGAGAGCAACTTTGGCTTTGATGGCTTGATCTCTGATGAAAGCGTCTTCTCTGAGTTCTTGTATGACATCTATTTCGGATGCCAAGTTAGCATTGTTGGTTTCTTCAGAGAAGTACTTAACCCTTGTGGAAGCAATCTGCAGTTCCACAGGTATCATTGCCTCGACCCCGTATGTTAGGCGATATGGGGATTCATTGGTGGATGAATGAGGCGTTGTCCGATATGCCCATAGGACGTGACACAGCTGGTCTGTCCATCCGCCCTTGGCTTCCCCAAGGCGTTTCTTTAGTCCCTTCAGCACCTCCCTGTTGGCCACTTCAGCTTGACCGTTAGTTTGGGGATGTTCGACGGATGAGAATATTTGGGTTATTCCTAACCCTTCAAGCAAATCTGTGAATTTTCTATCCGTGAACTGGGTGCCGTTGTCTGTGACAATCCGTGCTGGGACCCCGAACCGTGTTATGATGTTTTCATACATGAAACGACGAGTTCGGGCTGAAGTAATATGCACCACCGGCTCTGCTTCTATCCACTTAGTGAAATAATCGACCCCTACAATGAGATATTTGATGCCCCCAAGAGCAGTTGGAAAGGGGCCCAGAATATCCAATCCCCATTGATAGAAGGGCCATGGAACAGCGGATGTGAAGAGTTCTTCTACCGGTGTGTGGTGTAGGTTAGAGAATTTTTGGCAAGCGTCGTATTTTTTGACGAAGTCAATGGAGTCTTGCTTCATTGTGGGCCACCAGTATCCAGCTCTGAGGATTTTTCGCATTAAGCTTCTTCCTCCGGCGTGGTGTCCACTTTGTCCTCCATGCACTTCCTCTATTACACCTTGCACCTCATCCTCTTTGAGACAAATTAAATAGGGCACAGAGAGTGCCCTTCTGTAGAGATTACCATCAATCAAAGTGAAATACGGTAATTCTCTCCTTAACCTCGTCTTTTCCTTCTCATCTGTGGGTAGCTGTCCATCAGCCAAATAACGGATGTAAGGAGCCATCCATGTATCTCCGTAAAGGGAGTCAGTCATTATGGCGTTTAGAGAAGGGAAAAGAGGAATGCTGGGCGACGTTAGCGTGCTTTGAACCAGCGTAGTGGTGCTACCTGGACGTTTAGTGCTTGCTAACCTGGAGAGTATATCCGCTCTAGTATTCTCTTCACGTGGAACATGCTTGAACTCCACCCTTGAGAATTTCTCAGTCAACTCCTTGACACAGTTCAAGTATAATTGGAGTTGAGGTTCGCGAGCTTGATAATCTCCTAAGATCTGCGAAATCACCAGTTGTGAATCGCTGCAGAGTGTCGCCTCAGAAGCTCCGATGTCAATTGCAGCTCTCAGCCCGGCCAAGCAAGCTTCGTACTCAGCTTGGTTGTTGGATGTTTTGAAATTGAAACGAAGGGAGATCTCCAGGTGTACTCCGTCGTCACTTTCGAGGACTACACCTGCTCCAGAGCCTCTTTGGTTTGATGAACCATCAACGTAAATGGTCCAATGGACTCGAGGGTAATCTGGATCAGTCACTGTCATTTCTACAATAAAGTCAGCCAGGACTTGAGCTTTAATAGCGTTGCGGGGTTCGTAGGATATATCAAACTCAGAGAGTTCAATAGACCATTTGATCATCCTCCCAGCGAGATCGGGCTTGATTAAGACAGAACGGAGTGGCAAATCCGTTCTCACTATGATTGGATGGGCGTGAAAATACGGACGTAACCGTCGTGAGGCCCAAACAACAGCGAGGGCGGCCTTTTCAATTTTCTGATACCGGATCTCAGCACCTTGCAAGGTCTTGCTAGTGAAATAGACCGGTCTTTGTCCATCAGGAGTTTCTTTTATCAAGGCAACGCCCAAAGCTTCATCTGAAATAGCCAAGTACAGAATGAGTGTGTCTTCGGGGTCAGGCTTTGTGAGAATGGGAGGTTTGGACAACACCTCCTTAAGCTCTTGGAAAGCTTTTTCTTGTTCCTGTCCCCACTCGAATTTCTTGGACTTTTTCAGTATTTTGTACAGGGGGAGCGACCTGTGAGCCATCTTCGGCATGAATCGTGCCAACGCTGCTACTTTGCCATTCAGGGACTGGACTTCTTTGAGATTCTTAGGACTTTGCATGTCTAGAATCGTTTGGCACTTCCCTGGATTGGCTTCGATACCACGTTGAGTTAACATGAAACCCAAAAATTTCCCAGCAGGGACAGCAAATGTGCACTTCATTGGGTTCAGCCTCATGTTAAATTGTCTCAAATGGGTGAATACTTGGCGCAGGTCTTCAATATGATCACCACCAACCGGTGTCTTTGCTATTATGTCGTCAATGTATACTTCAACAAGTTTGGTGTGCATACCTTCGAAAACCTTGTTGATCATGCGCTGATATGTCGCCCCAGCGTTTTTCAGGCCAAAGGGCATGACTGTATAGCAAAAGACACCACGATCATTTATGAAAGCTATCTTCTCTTGATCCTCTTCGCACATCGGAATTTGGTTGTAACCAGAATAAGCGTCCATGAAGCTCAGGTATTGGTAACCAGAGGAATCATCTACCATCCGATCTATATTAGGAAGAGGATAAGGATCTTTTGGACAGCAGCGGTTGAGGTCCACGTAGTCAATGCACATTCTCCATTTACCATTAGATTTAGGGACCATCACCACATTCGAAAGCCAAGAGGAATATCGGATTTCCCTGATAAATCCGGCCTTCAGCAACTCCTCGGTTTGCTGACAAGCTGCTTTCTGTTTCTCTGGGCCCAATCGTCTTTTCTTTTGGGCCACAGGTTTTGTCTCTGGATAGACAGAAAGTTTATGACAGCAGAATTCTGGGTCTATGCCTGGCATATCGGCTGCAGTCCATGCAAAGAGGTCTTTAAACTCTTGCAAGAGAGCCAGCAGTCGCTGCTCTATTTCAGTATCTAGCTTGTCATTGATATGGGTGATCTTTTCTGGAGAATCTCCCAAGACAATGTCCCTGGAACTTCCATCCGGTGTGGGCTTTGATGGGTTGAACGGATCAATGTTCAAATCCGCTCTAGGGTCCAGGTCAACAAGACTTACAGATCCAGCCGATGTTCCAGCATCATTAAGTTTCCTCTTTTTATTGGAGGTGTCCAGCTTTGTCATGTTGAGACTAAGGTTGTAGCAGTACCTAGCCATCTCTTGATCACCCCGGATAGATGACACAGCATTATCCTTGTCGATGAACTTGATAAGGAGATGTGGGGTTGATACAACTGCCTCCATTGCATTCAGAGTAGGACGGCCTATGATGCCATTAAATGGTGATTTGACATCAATCACTAGCACCCGAGACCTAACCGTCCTGGCTCCTGGCTCGCCTTCAAACGAGATAAGGGTGTCAAGATACCCTTTAGTTAGTTGCTTTGCGCCATTGAAAGCTGTTAGTTCCTGCGTGTAAGGCTGTAAGTCTGAGTCTTTAAAACCCATTCTTTCAAAGCAATTATAGAAAATAACATCGTAGGAACTTCCCTGGTCAACAAGGATTCTTCGGACGTCCTTGTTGGCGATCACAGCAGTGATGACTACAGCATCGTCACCACCAGGAATGGTTGGGCCAAAATCCTCGTCAGAGAATGAGATTGTAGGAGCTTCCAACCCACCTCTATAAGGGCGATTGTCTTTGACTTTCCCTTGCACAGATAGAATCATTCTATGATGATTCTTACGGGCTGTAATTGAAGCTCCTCCTCCAGCAAACCCTCCAGCAATCATGTCAATAACTTCACGTCGGCCCTGACGTTGTTGCTGGGGCATGCTGTCTTTCTGTGCTGCATTATCGGTCATTACACCTTTTTGCTTCTCTGCAGCAGAGAACTTTCGAACCGGACTGGGATTGTTGTTATCCCCATCGTCGGGATCTCTTTCTCTTTTCTCATTCCGTTCTGCCCTGTCAAAGGATTTTTCTTTGAACAGGTATTGCTTCAATTTGCCTTCTCTAATTAGCGTCTCAACCGCGTTCTTTAGAGCTTGGCATTCATCAGTGGAATGACCATTTTGTTCATGAAAATCACAGTACTTACGTGAATTTCCTGGTCTTTTCATAGGGGCTGGTCTCCTGATGCCATATGTGCTGAAAACTGGCCATCCGACCTCTCCCAAAATCTGAGATGGTCTGGCAGATAACTGTGCATAATGGCTGAAGGAATTGACATGCCTTTCTCGAGGTCGAGGAGGGTGGTTATCCACCTTAGGATTGGTGAATGGCCTCTCCATGCGTTCTGACCTCGTCTTCTCCTTACCCTTCTGGGTTTGGGGAGATGGTGTTGGTGGCTTTTTCTTTGCAGCCATTGCCTCCAAGTGCATCTCTATGCTCACATACTTTGAGGCTTTTTTCCTGAACTCCTCAAAAGTTGCTGGGGGGCTCTTTGCTAATGAAAGAGCAAAAGCTGATCCTGGCTGCAATGCCTCAATTACGATATGCAGCTTGATAGATTCTGTGAGGTTAGGAACCAGGGCTGCTTCCTTATAAAACCTCTTCAAAAAATCTTTTAAGCCCTCTGTTTCACCTTGCTTAATCTGAGCCAAGGTATGAGACGTCTTGGGTACGTCTCTGGAGATGACAAAGTGGGTTTCAAAGGCAGCTGCCATTTCCGTCCAAGAATCTATGGATCCAGAAGGCAAGCCTTTGAACCACCCAAGGGCCTCCTTAGACAATGTTCGAGGGAACATTCGGCACATCACGTCTTCATCAGCCCCCAAGTACATGGCTTCAAACACATAAGCATCAAGGTGCTTAGTTGGATCAGTTTCACCATTATATTTTCCGATGGAAAGTGGTTGAGTGGTTTGAAGGTGCTTGGGGATGCTGATGCCCATAAGTCTCCTTGAAAAAGGAACCTTCAGATTGTAAGACAATGGGGGCGCTGTTGTTGAATCTCTCTTCCTTCAGGAAGCTGCATCCTCGGAATCGCGAGTTTGTTCTTCCCCCTCAAACGTTGGGATCTTTGAGTACTGAAGAGTGGTGGACTTTTCACCATCAGTTGTGTGGGGAGTGTTTCGCGTGCGAGATGACTCTTTATCCTCGCTTTGCCTTTTTTCTCTTCGCAATTCAGCGAGTTCCCTCTGAAGTTGTTTGATCAACTCATCGCGAGGATCAGGATCAGACACAGTTACTATCTTTTTTGAGCTCCCCCCATGAGAATCGAAGTTGAGTTTTCTGAAGGCATTAGGATTGGTTCTGCCTTCAGCTTGATTCTCCATGAAGTCTTGTGCTTCGCCTTCCATTGTGGATTACCTGCTCTGTCAAAGGATATGGGAATAACTTTATCGCGTCCCACTGGGCGTGCCAATGATCTGTCCTGGACCGGGGTCAAGAGATCCGATCTTAAGCCAGTCACGAATAGTATGTCAATACCGTCTAGTAGACCGGATGTATGTGTATCCGATGTAGGTATCCGTTGTCCTTGAATGAGGAGAGCGGATTGGGCGTTCTGGAGATCCTTCACACCGACCTAACACGTTGAAGTGGGCGAATGGTGGTGTCACCTGCAAAGATTCTCCGACGCTCAAGTCAGTGATTATATTCCAAGTAAGGAATGTATTCAGAGAGGAATCAGTCGTAAAAGAGCTGAAGAAGAAGATCCCTAACTTCAATCATGAAGTTAGTTCATATACCTGATTGGCTCGATTAACGAGGACTCGTTGGTGGGGAACCACCAACTCCCATTAGCATTATTATATTGCGCACTTACCTGCATGATTGGGTCAAGTGGCTATTTTATATTGAGCATAGAGAATGTAGACTAGGATTAGGGAACAAGTTGACCATTCCCGTGAGCAGAATTTGGCTCGTAGTGCAGGGAATTATTGATCGATCCCTGTAGCAACAATCCTTGTCTTTTGCACAGTGTCGTGTGTATTATCCGATGTCATGGTGTTATCCTGAACAACCGGTATAGGGAGAATGCCTGATACGGAATTACAGTCCGGATGTATACCGATGACACCGGTTTCACGTAGATGTCTTATCAAAGACGTTGAAATATGTATAGCAGATCGGATACCGGTATTGAGACCGGATCAGTATTGTAACTTAAAGTCGTAGTCCTTTAAGAATTCCATCCATCTCCGTTGCCTCATGTTTAACTCCTTTCGGTCGAATAAATACTTGAGACTCTTATGATCGCTAAACACATCGAATGTTGCACCGTATAGATAATGCCTCAAAATCTTTAAGGCAGAAACTACAACGGCTAACTCTAAGTCATGGGTAGGGTAGTTAATCTCATGTTGCCTTAATTGGCGTGACACATAGGCTACAACCTTTTTGTCTTGCATGAGTACACTTCCTAGTCCTTATTTAGACGCATCACAGTAAACTTCAAAACTTCGATGTGGATCGGGGAGTACTAACACCGGCGCAGAAGTAAGTCGATCTTTCAGCTCTTGGAAACTATTCTCGCATTGTGTCATCTACACAAAAGGTTGTCCTTTCCATGTTAACTTGGTCAATGGGTATCCTAGCTTTGAAAATCCTTCAATGAATCTCCTATAGTATCCAGCCAAGCCCAAGAAACTTCTAATCTCAATGATCGTGGTTAGTGTCTCCCATTTTAAAACTGCCTCCACCTTGGAAAGGTCTACAACTATTCCTCCTTGACTAATTACATGTCCTAAAAAGTTCACTTCTTCCAACCAGAATTCACATTTCGACAGCTTTGCATACAGTTGTTTCTTTTTTAGGATTTCCAACACAATCTTCAAGTGTTTAACATGTTCTTCTCTGCTTTTAGAGTACACTAATATATCATCAATGAACACCACTACAAATTTATCTAGATATGGATGAAAAATCCCATTCATGTAATCCATGAATACGGTTGGTGCATTAGTTACACCAAAAGGCATTACTAGATATTCGTAATGGCCATAGCGTGTTCTAAAAGCATTTTTTGGTACATCTTCTTTCTTCACCCTTATTTGATGGTATCCAGACCTCAAATCAATTTTGGAGAACAACGTGGCACCACGCAGCTGATCCATCAAGTCGTTGATCCATCAAGTCATCAATCCTTGGCAGAGGATAGCTGTTCTTGATCGTCACCTTGTTCAGTTACCGATAATCTACACACAACCTCATGCTACTATCCTTTTTCTTAACCAACAACACTGGTGTAACATCCTATTTTTTTACTCAAATAAAAAATAGATATTAATATCTCTTTAATGAGAAAATACTTATTATTAGTTAGTTAATTTTTTAACTAATTAATATTTTTATAAAATTTTGGTACTTATATTTAAATTATTTTTTTAAAATAAAATGAAATACAAATATGTATATTTAATGAAGATTTTAAAATGACTTAATTAGCATTCACTAATTAAGAAAATTATATTAAGAATTTTTGATATCTTTATTATTCACAATTTATATTTTATGTTCTTATATTTATGTTTTCACATATCTAAGATTTAACTTTTATTAGAATTTTAAAATAAAAACTTGAAGGAATTAGAATATGGTTCTTTAGAACTTTTTGATCTATGCATTATTTATGATTTTTTGGAATTTTTTGAATTTTTTAATAAATATTTGAGAAAATAACTGAAATGTCACTGCCGACATCATCGCTTACATCATCGGTTGGTAAATAATCACATCATGAATAGTTACCGATTGGTAAATACTTACATCATGAATAGTGACCGGTGGGTAAATACTTACATCATGAATAGTAACCGGTGGGTAAATACTTACATCATGAATAGTGACTGGTGGGTAAATACTTATATTATGAATAGTAAAATAAATAATTAAGTAATCTTAAATAGTAAATTTCTCTTCCTATAAATAGATGGTTCATTTACAACATTTCCACACCAAAATTAGAGAGAGAATCTAGAGAGATAGTGCGTAAGAAATTAGTGGGGAGTAAATTCTTTTGGTTAAAAGAGATTCTGCCGGAGGTGTAAGAACTCGGAGGCACAGAGCGAATTCACTTTTGGTAGCAATTCCATGTAAGGGGAAGTGGGATAAAAATATAATATGGAAAGACATAAGAATAATGGGAGGAGTCCCCTACTCCTTTTAAATTTAATAATATTATTATTTTAAAATAATAAATTTTAAATTAAGTATCTTGTGTAACTTACTCTGAATTACCTATGCAAGGACTTGGACTATTATGACCTATATGGAGTGAACTAAACCTATGCAAGGATTGGATTATATGGACTTATATAGACCTATACGAGGAAATGGACTATAAGGGCTTAGAATTAAGTTTATTAAATTAAATAACTATTAAACTTTAAATTATGATATTTACGAATGATATTTATTTGATTTGATTATGATTGATAATATTGGTGATTGATGATATTTGATTGTGATTGATGATATTACAATACTTGATTGTGATCGATGAGTGATTGATAATCTTGTGATATGGAGTTTGAGCATATAACAAACACGACGGAAAGCTAAAACTCAGTAAGAATATACTTATTCGTTACTCTTTACAGTATTACTTTAAAAGAAATTATTTATGATAATTTCTCAATGTTTATTCAGAATTATTGTTAAGAAATTTTTCTTAATTTTCAATAAAAGTATATAATTTCTATAACTTACCTTTTTCTTTCAAAATAAATTATTTAATTAAATTTTAGAATAATTTTTAGTTATAAAAATAAAGAAAAAGAAATTGTTTTATGAAAATAATATATTCATATATGTATATATATGAAAATATTTGATTCTCAAATAGAAATAAGATACTTCAATAATATTTCATTTTAAACTTTTGAAAATAAGAGTTTTAATTTCAAAAGTGTTTTATTATATATTTTTTAAATATTATAATTAAAGATGGAAAAAGATCGATAATTCAAACTTGTGTCTAAAGTAAATTAATTTCCTATCAATGCTCTAAAGAAGGTTTGTGATATATATTAAGACTTTGAAACTCAAATCACAATAATATTAATTTGTGAATGATAAAGAAAACTGTACTGAAATTCTTCTGCGTGTGGCAGAACTAATTTAAGAGTTTGGAAATGTGTAGTTTTTCAGGGTGGCTATGTTGTTATTTGTAGGCCCCGAAGATATAATTTATACTTGAGTTTCTAAAAGTCTTAACCAACTCAATACACGAGTAGTTCATGCATCATGAATCATTAAAGAGAACTGAGATGTGATATTGCCTGGGGACGGATTATAGAAACCGAGGATACATTAGAGGAGACTTAATTTCGAGCCTTGGGATGAGAGGGTGTGAAAGGGTGCTTCAGGTGACCTGGGGTCGCTCCCTAGTGTCGGGTACTTTCACAATAAAAACCTTCTCAATCTGACTAGTCTCTAAGTGTTTCCATGCCAGTTGAGCTGTTCATATACCATGAAGGTATTTATGTTATTATTATCTGGAATTATGGAACAGTGTAAACTCCTGGTTGGCCCAGTGTAGAATTAAAACTTTAAGGGCCCACATGCATAAAATGAGTGAGATAGTAGCATAAGCATTTCATAACATTCATGTGATTGTGACATTCTATGTGGGTGGTTGTGAATGAAAATATAAGTGTTATGTATGTGGAAACCCTATATTCATAATTGATTGTGTATGAGACTATGACTGATATTATTATATTAGTTTGTGAAAACCTTTATGCTTATGTCTTATCTGTAAGATATTATATTTTGTTTCTCACTCCTTCTTGTTTGAATTTCTGTGTCCAAAATATATGTTATGTGATATATAGCTAGCAGTCCAAGATAGAAGGATACGTAATTACATGAGGGTAAAGTGGTCTCATCCTCAATCAGATAGATGAAGAGATATGATAAGAGTAGGATTCTAAAACTCGATGGATCAAGGACTAGGAAATGATTGATCATAGTCGTAGTAGAGGTATAGTTTATTTTTACTTTACCTTATTATAATATCAAGTTAGATAATTGTAACAAGGTAAAAGTTAAACTTTGATAAACTTATCATTCGGATATAATACTGTAATCTTGTTTATCACTTATGATTTTCTATAAATTATTTTGTCATTATGGACAAATATTGAAAGACAACATTTCTTTACTTTCAATATTCAAAGGAAATCAGGTATATATTTGTCCTTGTATACGCGAGATAAGAAATGATATATATATCTTTATAAAGTTTTTAAAGCAATAAGAATATACATATCTCGTGTATATAAGGGGATGTTACAACTGGTGCACCCCAGGGGAATACACTGGGTCGTATAAACTGCTTCTCTATCAATGGCGAGAAACTGCTTCTGAGTTTTAGCTTTCCGTCATGCTCGCTATATATTCAAAATCAAGCATTATCAATCATAACTAAATATCATCAATCACATCAAATATTACTAATCAAAATTAAATATCAATAAAAATAAAATATTATCAATTATAAACAATTCAAATAAATTAAATATCACTCATAAATGTAATTCAAATCTTAATGTTTATTTAAATTAATAAGATTGATTTTGAGTCTTTATAGTTCATTCATCGCATGGGTCTATGTAGGTCCATATAGTCCAATCATCACATAGGTATAGTTCAGTCCACACAGGTCATAATAATCCAAGTCCTTGCATAGGTTCAGTCCAGTTCGCACAGGTTATCCAGGTATTTGCATAGGTATTTTAAAGTTAGTTACATCAGATATTTAATTTAAATTTTATCATAAATGTTAAGTTAAAAAGTTAATAATTTAAAATAATAATATTATTAAATTTAAAAGAAGTAGGGGACTCCTCCCATTATTCTTATGTCTTTTCATATTATATTCTTATCTCACTTCCCCTTACCTATTGTATACTGATTCGTTATTGAAAATTCGTGCGCGTCTCGTCTCCGGGTTCTAAAACATACCAATTTCATTTTAATATAGTTACAAGATGAAAATTAAGATTACTACTTAAAGCAGAAATGGTAAATTTTAAATAGTGAATATTGAATAGTAAATCATGAATAGTAAAACGTGAATCGTAATAGTAAATAGTAAATTGTAATAGTAACGATAAATAGTAAATCGTGAATAGTAATGGTAAATAGTAAAACATAAATAGTAAAGATAAATAGTAATAGTAAATAGTAATTTACTATTTGAATAGTAATTTACTATTGAAACAGTAATTTACTATTAAAATAGTATTTTACTATTCAGAATAGTAATTTAAAATAATATTATTTTCAGTATAATAATAGATTTCTAAAAACGATATGAAAATAACCCTAAAAAATATAAAAGAGAGGTATTCTTACCTTAGGATTTTAAGAGAACCTTCTTCCAAAAAATATATTTCTCTCTCTTACTTCCACTATTATCTCACTAGCACTACTATATTCAGAAAACTTAGTCTGAAATTATGAATTCTAAAGAAGAAAAATTATTATGTATTCCATTATTTTAATATAAAAGTACTGTGTATTTTTTGAAAATTCAATTCTAGTTACTGTGCACATTTTGAAAATTTCGTACATGCACAGTGTTTTGCATAGTAAATGTCGGTTGAATTATTAAGCCAAATAGTAATCTTTCACTTGGTATATTTTAAATATTCAAAATCAGTCCTTTTTGAAATTTAGCAATATTATATCAGTCCTTACTAATTTTAAAATAAGTAATATAAAGTTTAAATTTTAAAAATCTAAAATTTTCTGTTAATAAAAATTTATTGAAACGTTTCTGATTTTTTTACGATTGGTAAAAGTCAAGAATTTTCTCAAACCGATCATTTTTAGATAAGTCTACTTGAAATAAATTTTAGAAAATTTTCTTATAATTTAACTTCACTTTCTTATAAATATTTTTAATTTTAAGTCACTTTATATGAATTTAAAATTATTTAAAAATATTATTTTATTAAAATAATTCAAAAATTCCAAAAAAATTCCAAAAAATCATAAATAATACGTAGATTAAAAATTTCTAAAGAACCATAATTTAATTCCTTTAAAATTTTAATATAAAAATAAAAATAGGGGTGTTATAATATGCATAATTTCCAAGAACTACGAATATGCACGTGGTGCATTGCATGTGTATGAAATGAGCAGGGAATGTTTGTGCGTGATGATTGAAATGAAATTATGCATTAGAGGGTTGATGAAATGAGAAATGCATGAAAATGAAGTTTTACATGCCTTTTTATGCATATTTGAGAAAGTGATAGGGTCATAATGAGTTTTGAGAGGTTTGGATGTTATAGGATAGTCCCAATAGACCCTATGCATGATTTGTGACCTGTAAAAACTGAAATGGGTCAAATCCATTGAGAATTGACCCTTGAGTTGCACAAAAAGCTTTTAAACGGGCTAAACGCAATTATGCGCATAAGTCTTTTGTTTTTGGGAATTTTTGAGTGCAGCCAGAGGCTACAAGTCATAAATGGTGTATTTTAGTTGGTGTTAAAATTTGGTGGTCATTGAACTTCATATTAAGAAGTTAGGATGATTAGAAGTTGAAAATGTGAGGTATTTTTCATGTTGAATGTTGGAAAATGCATAAAACTACCCTATAGGTTAGTTTTTTATGGGAAAGGAATTTGGACATGAAACTTTACCACATTGTAGATGATATGGTAGGTGTGTTGTGTATGAAATTTCATAAAATTTGGAGCTAATTAGCCAAGTGAAATGATGACCCAAAGTCGCTGAAAACAGTGGCACAAAAAGCTGCTAAACAGCTGCTGTCCAGTCACTGGGCGTACCGACGCTGGCTTTGGGTGTAGGCACGCTGGCTGGTCTGGTCACTGGGCGTGGGCACGCTGGAACGGGCGTACCCACGCTGACTGGTCTACTGACAACTTTTGGATTTTCTTCGTTTTTCTTGATTCCCTTGCTATTTTTGGCTCGTTTGGGTATCTTAATGTCATTTTAGGCCTTCGACTTCTTCATGAAAGTTGTAGATAATTGTGTTAGGGAGCTATAGAAATTAGTCTCATTTTAATTAAAGTTTTCTAGCTCTCATTAGGTGTAAAACATCAGAATCACTACATTGAAAAACTCAAATTTATAAGAGGTTTGAACCCAACTTTTTATGGTTTTCAATTTGGGACTAATAGGTGATATTTATGACATGTCCCACTATTTTTAAGACTGAAAATAAACTTTTCTCATATGTCTTAATGTCCCCTCAAGTTACGAATTTCAAACAATGATGTGACTGAAACTACCCGAGACCACCAATTACTTTGTAATGAAGCCTACACTTGTAATTTTTTCCTAAAGTACCCTAAACGGGTCAAAAACTCTCTTTTCCTCACTAAACTTCTTTTGCTCGTCAAAATTAGGGTGAGTTTTTCCTTTTTCCTAAGGAATTTACGGTCATTGTATTTAGGTGACAATTTCATTCGTTTATTTTGAAATCAAAGTATATTAAAATTTTATAGTGTCCATCAATTGAAAAAACAATCTTTATTTAATCTTGAATTAACGATTTATTAAAAATGGAGAATTTGTTATTTTGAAACAAAAATAAAAATTATTTTTTAATTGAAGAAGACTGTAGAATTATAATATATTTTAGTTTTTAAACTAGAGAAGATCATTAACTAACTTCAATAACCAATAGTAGTCATGAAAATATGTGACTATTGATGTCCCGTCTGCAGTTTTGGTGTTTAATTTGATTTTGATGGGGAAAGTTTAAGTCTAGCTTATGATCGGTATTTTCTTATCTTTATTAAAGTTATCTATTATCTTTTTTTCAACAGAGCCAAGCATTGTCATTGTTGATTTCCTGCAAAATAGTTTATTTTAAAGATACGTGAAATAAGAAGTTATGTGTTTAGATCTCTTATTTAAGTTTAAGTACTTCATAATTAAATTTTATTCAATTTAAATTAGCACTGAATATGTATCTCTCTTTTGTTAATTTAAATGAATTGATGATAATAGGAGGGATGAGAAATCTTAAATGTGGCCAAGCCACTAGACCCCGAACAGATTACAAAAAATAAATTAACGACCAAAAAAATTTAAATGAATCAAATTAATGAAAAGCCACACACTCTGATCACGACTCACAGTCCAGCCTGTCCCTTTGCATTTGTACTAATTAATCCTTGTTCTATTTTTGTAAAAAATTTAGTAGTATTAATTACTCACAAGTTGATTTTGTTCATATTTATAATAAAAATAATATGAATTAATCAAATTCAGTTTGTTTGGTTTTTAAAAAAATTTAACGGATTATTTGGTTTAAATATCTTGTTAAAAAGAAGTTATTGTCTTGTCAATTGGCAAAATCATCTAAAATTTTGAATGTTTTATTAGTTACAAGAAAAAATTAGTTTTATTTTGCTTATGTGTCCATGATAGAATAAAAATAATATTGTTAGTTTAGTAAGTTCAATTTTACTAAACATACTTTTTAGGATGGACAAAGAGTTAAACAGTATGACTAAATTCTGATCAAGTGACTCTAAAAGAATACATGTGGGTATTGATCCGGTCTCAATACCGGTATCCGATCTTCTATACATATTTCAACGTCTTTGATAAGACATCTACGTGTAACCGGTGTCATCGGTATACATCCGGACTGTAATTCCGTATCAGGCGTTCTCCCTATACCGGTTATCCAGGATAACACCATGACATCGAATAATACACACGTCACTGTGCAAAAGACAAGGATCGTTGCTACAGGGATCGATCAATAATTCCCTACACTACGAGCCAAATTCTGCTCACGGGAATGGTCAACTTGTTCCCTAATCCTAGTCTACATTCTCTACGCTCAATATAAAATAGCCACTTGACCCAATCATGCAGGTAAGTGCGCAATATAATAATGCTAATGGGAGTTGGTGGTTCCCCACCAACGAGTCCTCGTTAATCGAGCCAATCAGGTATATGAACTAACTTCATGATTGAAGTTAGGGATCTTCTTCTTCAGCTCTTGGACGACTGAATCTTCTCTGAATACATTCCTGACTTGGAATATAATCACTGACTTGAGCGTCGGAGAATCTTTGCAGGTGACACCACCATTCGCCCACTTCAACGCGTTAGGTTGGTGTGAAGGATCTCCAGGACGCCCAATCCGTTCTCCTCATTCAGGGACAACGGATACCTACACCGGATACACATACATCCGGTATCATATACGGTATTGACATACTATTCGTGACTGGCTTGAGATCGGATCTCTTGACCCCGGTCCAGGACAGATCATTGGCACGCCCAGTGGGACTCGATAAAGTTATTCCCATATCCTTTGACAGAGCAGGTAATCCACCATGCAAGGCGAAGCACAAGACTCCATAGAGAATCAAGCTGAAGGCAGAACCAATCCTAATGCCTACAGAAAGCTCAACCTTGATTCTCATGGGGGCAACTCAAAGAAGATAGTAACTGTGTCTGATCCTGATCCTCGTGATGAGTTGATCAGACAACTTCAGAGGGAACTCGCTGAACTGCGAAGAGAAAAAAGGCAAAGCGAGGATAAAGAGTCATCTCGCACGCGAAACACTCCCCACACAACTGATGGTGAAAAGTCCACCACTCTTCAGTACTCAAAGATCCCAACCTTTGAGGAGGGAGAACAAACTCGCGATTCTGAGGATGCAGCTTCCCGAAGGAAGAGAGATTCAACAACAGCACCCCCATTGTCTTACAATCTTAAGGTTCCTTTTTCAAGGAGACTTATGGGCATCAGCATCCCCAAACACCTTCAAACCACTCAACCACTTTCCATCGGAAAGTATAATGGTGAAACTGATCCAACTAAGCACCTTGATGCTTATGTGTTTGAAGCCATGTATTTGGGGGCTGATGAAGACGTGATGTGCCGAATGTTCCCTCGAACATTGTCTGAGGAAGCCCTCGGGTGGTTTAAAGGCCTACCTTCTGGATCCATAGATTCTTGGACGGAAATGGCAGCTGCCTTTGAAACCCACTTTGTCATCTCCAGAGACGTACCCAAGACGTCTCATACCTTGGCTCAGATTAAGCAAGGTGAAACAGAGGGCTTAAAAGATTTTCTGAAGAGGTTTTATAAGGAAGCAGCCCTGGTTCCTAACCTCACAGAATCTATCAAGCTGCATATCGTGATTGAGGCATTGCAGCCAGGATCAGCTTTCGCTCTTTCATTAGCAAAGAGCCCCCCAACAACTTTTGAGGAGTTCAGGAAAAAAGCCTCAAAGTATGTGAGCATAGAGATGCACTTGGAGGCAATGGCTGCAAAGAAAAAGCCACCAACACCATCTCCCCAAACCCAGAAGAGTAAGGAGAAGACGAGGTCAGAACGCATGGAGAGACCATTCACCAATCCTAAGGTGGATAACCGCCCTCCTCGACCTCGAGAAAGGCATGTCAATTCTTTCAGCCATTATGCACAGTTATCTGCCAGACCATCTCAGATTTTGAGAGAGGTCGGATGGCCAGTTTTTAGCACATATGGCATCAGGAGACCAGCCCCTATGAAAAGACCAGGAAATTCACGAAAGTACTGTGATTTTCATGAACAAAATGGTCATTCCACTGATGAATGCCAAGCTTTAAAGAACGCGGTTGAGACGCTAATTAGAGAAGGCAAATTGAAACAATACCTGTTCAAAGAAAAATCCTTTGACAGGGCAGAACAGAATGAGAAAAGAGAAAGAGATCCCGACGATGGGGATGACAACAACCCCAGTCCGGTTCGAAAGTTCTCTGCTGCAGAGAAGCAAAAAGGTGTAATGACCGACAATGCAGCACAGAAAGACAGCATGCCCCAGCAACAACGTCAGGGCCGACGTGAAGTTATTGACATGATTGCTGGAGGGTTCGCTGGAGGCCGAGCTTCAATTACAGCCCGAAAGAATCATCACAGAATGATTCTATCCGTGCAAGGGAAAGTCAAAGACAATCGCCCTCACAGAGGAGGAATTGAGGCTCCCATAATCTCTTTCTCTGACGAGGATTTTGGCCCAACCGTTCCTGGTGGTGACGATGCTGTATTCATCACCGCTGTGATCGCCAACAAGGACGTCCGAAGAATCCTTGTTGACCAGGGAAGTTCCTGCGATGTTATTTTTTATAATTGCTTTGAAAGAATGGGTTTTAAAGACTCAGACTTACAGCCTTACACGCAGGAACTAACAGCTTTCAATGGCGCAAAGCAATTAACTAGAGGGTACCTTGATACCCTTATCTCGTTTGAAGGCGAGCCAGGAGCCAGGACGGTTAGATCTCGGGTGCTAGTGATTGATGTCAAATCACCATTTAATGGTATCATAGGCCGTCCTACTCTGAATGCAATGAAGGCAGTTGTGTCAACCCCACATCTCCTTATCAAGTTCATTGACAAGGATAATGCTGTGTCATCTATCCGGGGTGATCAAGAGATGGCTAGGTACTGCTACAACCTTAGCCTCAACATGACAAAGCTGGACGCCTCCAATAAAAAGAGGAAACTCAATGATGCTGCAACATCGGCTGGATCTGTAAGTCTTGTCGACCTGGATCCTAGAGCGGATTTGAACATTGATCCGTTCAACCCATCAAAGCCCATACCGGATGGAAGTTCCAGGGACATTGTCTTGGGAGATTCTCCAGAAAAGATCACCCATATCAATGACAAGCTAGATGCTGAAATAGAGCAGCGACTGCTGGCTCTCTTACAAGAGTTTAAAGACCTCTTTGCATGGACTGCAGCCGATATGCCAGGCATAGACCCTGAATTCTGCTGTCATAAACTTTCCGTCTATCCAGAGACGAAACCTGTGGCCCAAAAGAAAAGACGATTGGGCCCAGAGAAACAGAAGGCAGCTTGCCAGCAAACTGAGGAATTGCTGAAAGCCGGATTCATCAGGGAAATCCGATATTCCTCTTGGCTTTCGAATGTAGTGATGGTCCCTAAATCCAATGGTAAATGGAGAATGTGCATTGACTACGTGGACCTCAACCGCTGCTGTCCAAAAGATCCTTATCCTCTTCCTAATATAGATCGGATGGTGGATGATTCCTCTGGTTATCAATACCTGAGTTTCATGGACGCATACTCTGGTTACAACCAAATTCCGATGTGCGAAGAGGATCAAGAGAAGACAGCTTTCATAAATGATCGTGGTGTCTTTTGCTATACAGTCATGCCCTTTGGCCTGAAAAACGCTGGGGCGACATATCAGCGCATGATCAACAAGGTTTTCGAAGGTATGCACACCAAACTTGTTGAAGTATACATTGACGATATAATAGCAAAGACACCGGCTGGTGGCGATCATATTGAAGACCTGCGCCAAGTATTCACCCGTTTGAGGCAATTTAATATGAGGCTGAACCCAATGAAGTGCACATTTGCTGTCCCTGCTGGGAAATTTTTGGGTTTCATGTTAACTCAACGTGGTATAGAAGCCAATCCAGGGAAGTGCCAAACGATTCTAGACATGCAAAGTCCTAAGAATCTCAAAGAAGTTCAATCCCTGAATGGCAAGGTAGCAGCTTTGGCACGGTTCATGCCGAAGATGGCTCACAGGTCGCTCCCCCTGTACAAAATACTGAAAAAGTCCAAGAAATTCGAGTGGGGACAGGAACAAGAAAAAGCTTTCCAAGAGCTTAAGGAGGTGTTGTCCAAACCTCCCATTCTCACAAAGCCTGACCCCGAAGACACACTCATTCTGTACTTGGCTATTTCAGATGAAGCTTTGGGCGTTGCCTTGATAAAAGAAACCCCTGATGGACAAAGACCGGTCTATTTCACTAGCAAGACCTTGCAAGGTGCTGAAATCCGGTATCAAAAAATTGAAAAGGCCGCCCTCGCTGTTGTTTGGGCCTCACGACGGTTGCGTCCGTACTTTCACGCCCATGCAATCATAGTGAGAACGGATTTGCCACTCCATTCTGTATTAATCAAGCCCGATCTCGCTGGGAGGATGATCAAATGGTCTATTGAACTCTCTGAGTTTGATATATCCTACGAACCCCGCAGCGCTATTAAAGCTCAAGTCCTGGCTGACTTTATTGTGGAAATGACAGGGACTGATCCGGATTACCCTCGAGTCCATTGGACCATTTACGTTGATGGTTCATCAAACCAAAGAGGCTCTGGAGCAGGTGTAGTTCTCGAAAGTGATGACGGAGTACACCTGGAGATCTCCCTTCGTTTCAATTTCAAAACATCCAACAACCAGGCTGAGTACGAAGCTTGCTTGGCCGGGCTAAGAGCTGCAATTGACATCGGAGCTTCTGAGGCGACACTCTGTAGCGATTCACAGCTGGTGATTTCGCAGATCTTAGGAGATTATCAAGCTCGCGAACCTCAACTCCAATTATACTTGAACTGTGTCAAGGAGTTGACTGAGAAATTCTCAAAGGTGGAGTTCAAGCATGTTCCACGGGAAGAGAATACGAGAGCGGATATACTCTCCAGGTTAGCAAGCACTAAACGACCGGGTAGCACCACTACTCTGGTTCAAAGCACGCTAACGTCGCCCAGCATCCCTCTTTTCCCTTCTCTAAATGCCATAATGACTGACTCCCTTTACGGAGATACATGGATGGCTCCTTACATCCGTTATTTGGCTGATGGACAGCTACCCACAGATGAGAAGGAAAAGACGAGGTTAAGAAGAGAATTACCATATTTCACTATGATTGATGGTAATCTCTACAGAAGGGCACTCTCTGTGCCCTATTTAATTTGTCTCAAAGAGGATGAGGTGCAAGGTGTATTGGAGGAAGTGCATGGAGGACAAAGTGGACACCATGCCGGAGGAAGAAGCTTAATGCGAAAAATCCTCAGAGCCGGATACTGGTGGCCCACAATGAAGCAAGACTCCATTGACTTCGTCAAAAAATGCGACGCTTGCCAAAAATTCTCCAACCTACACCACACACCGGCGGAAGAACTCTTCACATTCGCTGTTCCATGGCCCTTCTATCAATGGGGATTGGATATTCTGGGCCCCTTTCCAACTGCTCCTGGGGGCATCAAATATCTCATTGTAGGGGTCGATTATTTCACTAAGTGGATAGAAGCAGAGCCGGTGGTGCATATTACTTCAGCCCGAACTCGCCGTTTCATGTATGAAAACATCATAACACGGTTCGGGGTCCCAGCACGGATTGTCACAGACAATGGCACCCAGTTCACGGATAGAAAATTCACAGATTTGCTTGAAGGGTTAGGAATAACCCAAATATTCTCATCCGTCGAACATCCCCAAACTAATGGTCAAGCTGAAGTGGCCAACAGGGAGGTGCTTAAGGGATTAAAGAAGCGCCTTGGTGAAGCCAAAGGCGGATGGACAGACCAGCTGTGTCACGTCCTATGGGCATATCGGACAACGCCTCATTCGTCCACCAATGAATCCCCATATCGCCTAACATACGGGGTCGAGGCAATGATACCTGTGGAACTGCAAATTGCTTCCACCAGGGTTAAGTACTTCTCTGAAGAAACCAACAATGCTAACTTGGCATCCGAAATGGATGTCATACAAGAACTCAGAGAAGACGCTTTCATCAGAGATCAAGCCATCAAAGCCAAAGTTGCTCTCCGATACAACAAACGAGTCCAATCAAGGACTTTCAACGTTGGGGATTTGGTTTTGAGGAAAGCAAGTATAGGGAACAAATTCGCCCATCAAGGCAAACTAGCCCCAAACTGGGAAGGCCCATACAGAGTATCCGAGGTCACGGGCAAAGGCTCTTATCGCCTTGAAAACCTTGATGGCACTCCAATCCGAAACAAATGGAACACCCAAAACTTGCGCATCTACTATAGCTAGCTGTTTCTACACTCTCCTATCCTTATTTTGGATTGAATACTGGAGAATTTATTTTCACAGCTACGCTCTCCTTGTAATTCTTATTTTTGATTTAATAAGAATCTCTCATAACGATTTAACTCTTTCGAGTTTTTCTTATGCTGTGATTTTCAGTTTATCCGGTGTACAAAAGCATATTCAGGACGGATGATCTCAGCTACTTATTCTGTAGTTGACAATGTAACTCCTCGAATATGCGCAACGCACAAGAACATACTCAGGACGGATGATCTCAATTACCCATTCTGTAATTGACGATGTAACTCCTCGAGTGTGTAAATATTGAAGGCCCAGATTGTAGGATTAAACCGAACTCTGGGTACGGTTAGTAAGTTTGGCTGAACACCGGTCAAGGCTCAGATTGTAGGATTAAACCGAACTCTGAGTACGACTAGTAGGATTAAACCGAACGTCGGTGAAGACCTGAGTTGTAGGATTAAACCGAACCTCAGGATATGGGTTGTAGGGCTGGTCCTTCTTCAAGGCCACAAACCGAACCCCATTCGAAGACTATATGGGTTGTAGGGCTGGTCCTTCTTCAAGGCCACAAACCGAACCCCATTCGAAGACTACATGGGTTGTAGGGCTGGTCCTTCTTCAAGGCCACAAACCGAACCCCATGCGAAGGCTTGGGCGCAGTAAGCTGGTTCTTCTTCAAGACCACGCCGAACCCCAAGTGACGGGCGCAGTAGGTTCAGGATTAGCCCTGATCTGAACCCCGTATTGAAGGCTCGGATTGTAGGATTAAACCGAACTCTGAGTACGACTAGTAGGATTAACCGAACGTCGGTGAAGCATTGTCATTGGATAAAACCAAAGACCAATTGAAGAACGGCTGGTAGGATTAAACCGAACGCCAAATATTACATGGACAGTAGGATCAAACCGAACTCCAAACACAACAAGTAAGTTATATTGAACTCCAAATTAATACTCTCGTGAAGTTCTTTATTTGGAAGTTTTATAGCTTATAGTTCTGAGTCATCAATTCTTCAATTGAGACCTGACTCGTCAACTCCGACACAAACAATTCACTCGGGTACACCACAATCTAAGGTATATTCACCCGAAATTTCTCAGTCGGAAATATTTGAAGAGGAATTTCTATTTTAAATCCTCACTTTTAAAAACTCTCACGAGAAAATGTCACTCAGTTTATTCAAATTCATAATCACCCAATGAAACTGGGGGACAGCATCAACGGCTTAACGAATATCTTGAGGAATGAACTCTCGTCTAAACGATCTCACAATCATTCCCCTTAGGCCGTTCTTAAGACACTGATGTGTTCCCTCACAAGCGGTGGTTTTATTATGGAATTCATTTCGCATGTATATGTCCGGTATGGAGATTTTGTTTTACAATCCGATCTTCATTATTTAAATCCGGAATAATACAATACACATGCAGTCCCTCTATTAAAGTTGTTTTTCACTAAACAAGAATGGAGGTAAAAAATTCTTTTATTGATTCAATAAGAATTACAATTCGTGTAATAATCCGGAGCTGATCCCGGAACACAGCGAATTCAAATCAATAAAACGAAAAAGAAAACAAGAAAGGCACTACTCTTTCTGGCTTGAGTCTCCCTCCTTCCCTTTGCCTTTGTCTCCGGTCTTGCCTTTTTCAGTGCGAGAGCTCGATCCTGTACTTATGGGTTTCAGGAGGGAAGGTCTCATTGATTGACCTTTAGGTAAAGGAGCAAACTTATAAGGAGTTCTAGGCGGACTCTCTTGACGATTGTCAACGACGGCCACCAGTTTCCCTTGGTGAAACTCATAGAACGGATCAATACCGTTCAAATTAAGTGACACCTTGGGATTCCGGTATAACACCTGACAAATTGCCAACCCGAAAGCCTCCTTGACTGCCTGGTCACACATGTTTACAGCATCGTCCAGGTCTGCTTTCAGGGTCTTGACTTCGCCATTCGAATCCGCCAGCTTTGATAGCAGCTCCTTTTCCTTACGTGTCCAATCATCCACTCCCAGAGAATGGACGACCTTAGCCTCCTTCAACCCCTTTTCCAGCTTTGAAGAGCGTTCCTTCTCCGTGCAGAGATGAGCATTGAGGTCAGCATTGATTTTCTTCTGATCAGAAACTTGACCCTCTAGCTCCTTGGCAAGATTCTTCAACTTGGCAATTTCTTCATCCTTCTTCTGATTTTCTTCTTTGGAAGTTTTTAATTTTCCTTCTAATTGGAGGATGATTGCCTTGTCCTTGCCAACCACCGAGGTGAGCCTCTCATTTTCTTCTGTGAGCTCGCGAACCGACTTGAGGAGCTCGGATAAATCAGCCAAGTGCTTCTGTCCGTCGTCGCAAGCTCTGATCAGTTCTTCACTCTTCAACGAGGGTTTCACCTTGGGTGAGGATTCGGGAACGCCCTCAGGAACGGAGCTCTCATACACCGGATTTTGAACAAGACCGGAATTACCTTCAAGAGAGCAGGGGGCTTTGGGCGCGAAATAAGTCGTTATTGGCTTCGCCCCATGTGTTATAACACCACTTGGAGTATCCGGAATAGACACTTCCGCTCTCTTTTCTTTAGCAGGCCCTGGCTCAGCAGCCCCTCTTGAAGTTTTTGGCTTTTTGGGCGAGGATTGACGGTCTGAGGTCTTTGAAGGATCACGCTTAGTCCTCTTCTTTTTCTCGACCACCTTCTCAGATCCGCCCTCAATCAGAGGAATATCGTCACCAGCAGACGAAGTTAATATTATCGTCTCAGCAGTAGCCTTCTTCGAGTTCCGCTTTGCCTGAATGTCATTTTCAGCCGCAACGGAAGTCTCTCCGGCCTTGAGACCTTTTAGTCTATTCATCTCTGGTGATCCGCTCTGAATTTCACCTGCACAATTAAAAGACACAATCAGAAACGAAAAAGTTTCAAGACATGACATAATAACGCATGAAGAATGGCAGGGAAATTACGTAAATACTCCTCGCGAGCAGACTTTGGTCCTAACAAACGCCTGCAGGAGAAAAATCGGTGTGAGGCTGTGTAGGACTGCAGAGCCGAAAGAACTGAGATTGAAGTTGGGCTCAGTTCGTCCTCCTCGGTATAGTACGCTTGGGAGGTCAACAAAAAATGTTCGTGCGTCCAAGCCACTGGGAATTTTGGAATCCCTTCTTCAGTCAACCAAAAAATTGATTCATTCGGATGGACGCTAATCTTCATGAAATAGGACTTGAATGAACGCCCATCAACTTTGGCGGAGTCAGTGTACGCCTCGAAGTTGATGATCTTGGAGATAGTCCGGAGGGATATCAAGCTCACTCCTCCTTTCTCCTTATTCGCACGGCGGACCACTTGAGTGAAGTAAAAAAGCATGGCCACCGTCGGTTTAAAGTTGAAGTGCTCCCCAAGCACTTCAAGAGAGCGGATCAATCCCCATCCATTAGGGTGAAGTTGCGAGGGGGCGCAGTCCAAAAATCTCAGGACTCCCATCTCAAACTTCGTCAAGGGGAAACGCACACCCAAGTTCAGAAATATAAAATCATACATGAACAAGGACCTCTCGTCCGGTGTGTGGCATATCCGAACCGATGGAAGGGGAGCATATACATGAAAACACCATTTATATTTGTCCTTCTTCCATAAGGTAAACCGCGGCTCCAACTCCCCTTCATCCTCCCGAGCGTGGACGGACGGTGTCTCACGAAATTCCTCAGCCACCCAGCTGAAAGGGCGTTTCTGTTGGAATTTCACCCAGTCTATCCGGTGTGCAACCACATTGCAGAGGCCGGATTGGGTCTTCAAGATATATTTCTCGGAAGAAGATCCCCCTTCGGATGATTTCCTCCCTGTCGCTTTCTTCACCACCATTGTGAAAGCTTTTACACTGCGGTAAAAATCCACATCGTCAGATACATACAGGTCACCGCTCTCAGCACTCTCACTAGAGGAGGATTCTGAAGAGGGTATAATCGCCTTTCGCCTCTGATACGGCGACGCCTCCCTTTCTGAGCTTAGTGGCTTCGATTGAAAGACCACTAGAATCCTCCCACCACGAACTGTGGGGTTTTGATTGAAGGCCCTTCCTCCTCTTCCTCTAGGGCTGATACCACTAAAACTAACACCTTTCCTAGACATTTTCAGAAATTGAAACAAGACACAAAATATGGAAAGAAAGTGGTTACCTAAGGATGGATGAGGATAGTGAATTAAGATTCACAGAGGCAGACACGATAATCTTCTCGAAACTTTTGCAGAAGTTCGTCAAGAGAATTAGGAGAAATGGTAACTGAGATTGCCAAATATGCCTATATCAGGGCACCAAAATTTTTCAAATACCCACTAAACATAACCTGTCGTTTACCCCCAAACGACTCCCCGTTTAGTGGACCAAAATTGTCGTTTAGTACATCAAGGCGCGAAAATGCCATCGTTTCATCACAGAGCTTTCTAAATGGGCCTACTAAATCCAAATTTTAGGCCCAACAAGCCCCTACGTGACGGTTATTAAGACATGCGCATTTAACGCAATAATGGCGCACCCACGTGAATTAAGGCATTAAATGTCCAATCATTAGAAACGTGGCCACCATTACTCGAATACCAAGGGTTGCGAAATTCGATAAACTTCTGATATTCTCATTGACGAATCCGCCCTTAAAATTTTGTCACTCCGGAACATGGTTCCCACAGCGGATATTTACACTTCGGTACAAACCCGAAATCCAGACGTACTACGATCAATATAGCTCATATAAGCAAGTCAACTGCTTCCTCACATCAGCTAGGGGGCTAGTAGAGGTAAAACTCGGATTTCGGATGGAGCGAAAATTGCCAATTGAATCCGCACTCCCTTGATTGGAAAAATTCATCAGGACGGATGATCTCAATCACTTATTCAGTGATTCGATGATGTAACTCCTGGTACGAAGAGCTCCACTAATCATTCCAGGACGGATGATCTCAATCACATATTTTGTGATTCGATGGTGTAACTCCTGGTGTGAATCATTCCAGGACGGATGATCTCAATCACTTATTTCAGTGATTCGACGATGTAACTCCTGGTATGAACAATTCTCATCATCATTCTTACGATGAAGGTATTCACTCAATCCGTATTCCTACGATTGAAAAATGTCTACAGGATGGATTATCTAAATCACTTAATCTGTGATCTGACGATGTAACTCTTGACGATGTGTACTTTTCCAGAACGGATAACCTCAGTCACCCATTATGTGATATGACGATGTAACTCCTAACGCGGTGTACCTGCCCAGGACGGATGATCTCAATCACCCATGCTGTGATCTGACGATGTAACTCCTGGCGCAATACACACCCAAAGGACGGATGATCTCAATCACCTAATATGCGACCTGATGATGTAGTTCCTGGTATCGTACACATCAACAAGACGGATGATCTCAATCACTTATGAAGTGATTTAATGATAAAACACCTGGCATGATCAATACTCATAATCATCTTTATGATGGAAAATTCCGAAAGTCAGTCCGCACTTTCGCTTTCCAGTGGTATTCTCCCAGGACGGATACTCTTTATCACCTATTCTGTGATACAACGACATAACTCCTGGTGTAGAAAAAACTCCCATCATCATTCCTATGATAAAGGGCTCAAACACCACTTCCTTGCAGTTCCCTAAACTTGGAACAATATTATCATCTCCTGTAAGAATATTACGGATTAGAAGCAGTCGTCCGTCCTGTTACACTACTTTGCTAAACAGCGGATCGACCCATCTTTCCCCAAAAGAATTAAGGATCATGCCCCAGAGACAGGCACCTTCTTCTTAATACGCACTTGGGGACATGTATATATTTATCCGTTCTAAATTTTATTTGTTATTTAATCTTCCTAGGCTATTATTTCAATCCGGCCTTAAGATTAATTACACTGAACGGATTAGTAACGATTTATATATACATGAAACAATGAAGACAAATTTCTTCAACCAAAATTCATTCATTGAAATGAAATTACATACAATAGTTCAGAATCCGGAGTTGATCCCGGTACACAACTATACATATAAATGAAAACAAAATTACAGAGGAGGAATCTGTTCTTCAGTTTTTTGCGCCTCCTCAGCACCAGGCTCTTGTCCCCCTTCCTTTGGAACCTCCGCAGGAGTCTCACCTCCAGGAGCCTCAGCCCTTTCCTCAGAAGAGGGAACCTCGGGCATAGGAAAGACATAATCCGGTCCCATGGTTTGACCCTCAGGAAGAGGAGGCAAACCATACAGGGACATCGGTGGATCTTCGTGACGACCATCCACCACTGCGACTAACTTTCCCCCATGGAATTCATAGAACGGATCCATTCCATAAAGGTTAAGTTTCACAGTGGGGTTGCGGTAGAAGACTTGGCGTATGGCTAGGCCGAAGGACTCTTCAACAGCCCGGCTGCATATGTCAACAGCTTCTTCTCTCTCAGCTTTCGCTGTAGCCAATTCTCCCCGCAACTTGGACAGCTCCTCACTAGACACCTCGGACTCCGCATTCCTAGCCTTCAATCCCTCTATCTCAAGAAGGAGCTTCTTCTCCCTTTGAGACCACTCCTCAGCATCAGCTTTATGTTTATCCTGGCTGCTACGGAGTTCTTCCTCCTTCTCTGCCACCTTGCCTTCCAAGTTTTTAAGATCGACTTTGAGTTTGAGATTCTCTTTAGTGATGAGATCCCCAAACTCCTTAGACTTGTGAAGACGATCTTCCATTAACTTCACGGCGGCTTTGTCCTTTTCCGAGGAAAGCTTGAGTTCTTTCAATTCGTCGCTCAATTCCTCAACTTTGTCGGCGTTGCTAGCCAACTCGCTGATTGAAGAAAGCACTCCAGCAAGTTCGGCTAGCTGCCACCTTCCGGCCTCACACGCTTCCGTAATTTCTTTAGGACTGAGTGTAGGCTGGAGTTTGTACATCGGAGGAGGAAGAGTGGCTGGAGTAGAACCTTCATAAGAGAGGAAGGGGGTGAGAAACGAGGTAGTTGGGAAGGAGGTCGGCTCTGATCCAGAAACCCCGGCAGCAGGATCCTCCGAAACTCTTTGCTTTTTGGACTGACGCCTTGCAGGATCATTCTGGATCTTTCTTCTCCTCTCAGTAACGGGAGGCTGACCCGAGATTACACCAACATCGGACGTACCGCCCTCAACCAGTGGGATGTCCCCTTCAACATCCGAGGTCAAGATGATTACCTCAGGACGATCCTTAGTTGAGGGCCTGGGCTTTACTTCATTCTCACGAGCAACGGATTTACCAGCCGCCTTGAATTTTTTCAGTTTATCCATTTCCGGAGTTTGCTGTTCTATTTCACCTACATGAACAAACACAAGATGTCAGCAACTGCAAATATTCTATATATATTTGATAAAGGAGGAAAGATGAAATAAAACGAGAAGTACGCAAATATTCCTCCCGGACTCCGCTTGAGCTACTTAGCAGACGCCTACACGAAAAGACGTGACGACCTGTAGTGTGCGATTCAAGCGCGAACAACACTCTCGATGTCTCACGAGACAGATCGGATTGATCAGTGTAGTACGCGTGAGAGCTCAAGAGGAAATGCTCGTGTGTCCAGCTCAAGGGAAATTTGTCAACGTCCTCTTCATCCTTCCAAAATTTTGGTTTGCCCTTCTTGATGGAGATGCGAGTGAAGTAAGTCTTGAAGGACTTCCCGTCAACCTTGGCCGAATCTGTGTAAGACTCAAAGTTCACAAAGGAACAGAGAGTCCGGAGTGTCACCAGACCAACTCCACCCTGCTTATTCGCCCTTCTAACTACCTGGGTGTAGTAGAACAGCATCGCTACTGTTGGCGTGAAATTGAAGTGCTCCCCAAGCACTTCAAGAGCTCGGATGAGGCCCCAACCGTTGGGATGAAGTTGAGAGGGTGCACAGTTCAGAAACCTCAAAACACCCATCTGGAGTTCGGTTAAAGGGAAACGAACTCCCAAATAATGAAAGATGAAGTCATACATATATACTGAGCGGTCATTAGGGACGAGATGGCATATCCGCTCTGTCGGAAGTGGTGCGTAAACCCTGTACCACTTTTTCGTCTCTTCATCCGAACTCAGCGTGAACCTCGGTTGAATCCGAGATCCCTCCTCATCCGCATGACGAGAGGCAAGGTCCTTAAACTCGCTGGACACCCAACAGAAAGGCCATTTAGCCTGAACCTCCTCCCAGTTTAGCCTCGAAGCAACTACGCTATAGAGACCTTCAGTTGTCCTCGAAATAGCGCTATTTCCAGAGGTTCCTTCTCCAGTGGCCATTTGGAAATATCTAGACCGAACTCCTTAATCTATGATAAGGAATAAAATGTCGTCAGAAAGTTGCAATCATTACTCACTGCATTTTTAAAGCAATTACAATCAGAGGGCGACTCTGAGAAGGGAAAGGTCACTTCCCGCAGTGAATAAGATCCCCTTTCTGAGCGACGCGGTTCAGTCTTAGGAAGAATCACAAGGATTCTTCCCCACGACTGTTAGGGTTGAGGGAAACTGATTCCCCCCCCTTAGATGAAGCCTACTTTCTATAACTACGAATAGCAACTCAAAACGAAACTAAAGCGACAAGGAAAAAATAGTTACCTCAGATGACAGTGATGAATTTGAGGAACGAAGAAACCCTCGCAATGTAGGCGATGAACTTCCTTGCAAAATTTCTGCAGAGTTTCGTTGAGAAAGCAAAAGCAAGTGGAACTCAGAATCCACTAAGTATTCCTTTTATAGGAAACAAAGAGGATCGGTTACCTCCTCTTGAAGTTGTGTCGTTCTCGATAAAACGCACCCGTTCACAAGCGAAACGACACAACCGTTCCAAATTCTTGGGCGCCAAAACGATAGCGACTCAGCAAAGGGCTATCCATTAGGCCCAAAAGTTTCGAAAATTTCAGGCCCATTAAGCCCAAAACGACGGTTAATGAGATTTTCATCTCAGGCGCAATAATTGCTTGCCCACGTGATTAAAAGCATTAATGTCTAATCATGCAACGCAATTTACGCTTTACAGCCGTTACACGAACTTCAAGAGCTTTCAATTCCAAATAAACTCTTGAAATTCTCACACAACGAATCTTTGTCTGAATCCGTTGTGGCAGTACCGAAAGGTCTTTTCTATTAAATTCAGAGCGGTTCTTTACGAATGACAAAAGATGCTAAGGAACTGTTACACACGTAAGCTTACCGATATTAAGACCTCTCGCAGGTTGAGTAGCTTATGTGAACAACCATTCAGTCCCTCACACAAGCTAGGGGACATATGATCCGGTCTCAATACCGGTATCCGATCTTCTATACATATTTCAACGTCTTTGATAAGACATCTACGTGTAACCGGTGTCATCGGTATACATCCGGACTGTAATTCCGTATCAGGCGTTCTCCCTATACCGGTTATCCAGGATAACACCATGACATCGAATAATACACACGTCACTGTGCAAAAGACAAGGATCGTTGCTACAGGGATCGATCAATAATTCCCTACACTACGAGCCAAATTCTGCTCACGGGAATAGTCAACTTGTTCCCTAATCCTAGTCTACATTCTCTACGCTCAATATAAAATAGCCACTTGACCCAATCATGCAGGTAAGTGCGCAATATAATAATGCTAATGGGAGTTGGTGGTTCCCCACCAACGAGTCCTCGTTAATCGAGCCAATCAGGTATATGAACTAACTTCATGATTGAAGTTAGGGATCTTCTTCTTCAGCTCTTGGACGACTGAATCTTCTCTGAATACATTCCTGACTTGGAATATAATCACTGACTTGAGCGTCGGAGAATCTTTGCAGGTGACACCACCATTCGCCCACTTCAACGCGTTAGGTTGGTGTGAAGGATCTCCAGGACGCCCAATCCGTTCTCCTCATTCAGGGACAACGGATACCTACACCGGATACACATACATCCGGTATCATATACGGTATTGACATACTATTCGTGACTGGCTTGAGATCGGATCTCTTGACCCCGGTCCAGGACAGATCAGGTATAAAAAATAAATAAAATAGACATTTGAGTATAGTGTCTGGTTATATTCTATAACTAGTTGTACGTCTACAATTATTAATCTCTCTGTTAAAAACTATGTACCTTTTGGAGTTAATTCAACTAAACCGTAAAACATTCATTATAGGGATTAGGTGTTGTAGTGTAGGGCTAAAGCTTACACTATGACAAAAAAAAAAAACTCACAACAATCATTGTTGCTTTAGAATTGGGGTCCTAGGTGGGAGTTTGGCACAATGTTGCATATATAGAAAAGGCTACATGTTAACCTACAATTTATTATATGTACAACTACAATAGGATGTTAATGCGGGCTAATCTGCCCTCAACTAGCCAAATGTGGGGCGAAGCTTATTTAGCCGCCTACTGGAGGCCGGGTTTTTGACTCGTTTCGTTTTGATGGTGGGGCAGGGTAGGGCGGATTGACCCACCAACCTTTAATTTTTTTTTTTAAAAATAGTTTAGCATTTGCAAAAAAAAAGTTTTTAATTGGGGATTGGTTGATGGTTGACTCACTTAAAAAATGCATATAAATTCATCAAAATTAGGGAAAAAAGAAAGTATGTTGTGAATTGTGAAGTGTGAAGTAATAACATGAGAAAGAATTTTTTTTAAAAAATTGAACCTTCAACTAGTTGAGCCAACCTGCTTTGCCTTGCCAAAATGCGAGGCAGGATGGGTCAACGTTAGGACCATCACATAATAAAAATTTCCAATTTGCCCCGCCTTGTTTTAGGTGGGTTGGCAGACTGGTCTGCTTTGACATCCCTATTCTACAACTACTAATCTCATTGCCGAAAACAAGTGATAAACTAAACTCATATTAGTTTTGCTAAGACTTATAAAAATTATCTAGGTCTAAGAACTATGGACCTTTTGGAGTTAATTTGACTAAACCATAAAACATTCACTACTAGAATTAAGTGTTATAGTGTGGTACTAAAACCCAAGCTATAACCAAAACAACCCACTTAACAACTATTGTTGTGTTGGAATTTGAGTCCTAAGTAGGAGGTGGTCTAACACAACTACCACACTGGTTGTTACGTAAGAATCAAGTCCCACGTAATTTTAATCTCTTATTAAAAATTCACATTGTTAAGTGAGAGGTGGTTCAGCATAACAACCATAATGATTATTGTGTGAGAGGTAAGTTCAAACCGATGCTTAATAGTCTAATGCAACATTGCATCGAAGTCATGCTATGACACAATTCTCTTATGCTAATTGTGTGATTTCTTGTCATGCTATGACACAATTCTCTTATGCTAATTGTGTGATTTCTTGTAGTGATTTTTATTGTTATTGGGACTTAAAGTAGTATGAAATTCAAGATCAATTAAGATAAATTTTGAGCAAGATGACAATGAATTATTAAAAAGAATCTCGAATTTAATCATTATTCACTAATTAAAGAGATAGATATTGTGTAAAAAAGTCCGAGTCTAATTTCACTTAACATAACATAATGTTTGAAAGGATGCATCTTTTTTGGTAACATGGGAATAGAAAAAGAAAACAAACTAAGAAACTAATTCTTCACAACCGAGTCTAACAATTCGTAAGGGTGGCTCTTTCTAAACTCTTTAGGAAACCTCAGCTTCAAGTCCAACCCTTGCCATCATATAAACCAGTGTTCGCTCCCTGATAAATACGAACAATAGTACATCTCCAATCCATTTGAAGCAAGTCTGAGAGAATGAATAATACATCTTCAGTCCATTTAAGAAGATGCATTAAAAATAAGTAATTGGTTGGCATATGTAGTCATATTTTTAATGGATGAATAATACATCATTTATATCAATTTTTAGTGATCAATCATTTTTAATGGAGGGATATTTGACTAATCTATTTGCAATCACTACAAGAAAATCATGATTTAGTATTTAAAATTAGCATCTGGTTAGTGCAAAACGGATGCAAAGAGTTAGTGTGGGTCATGGTCGATACTAGTTAGCACGTGTGTCTTTGTCTTACGCTAAGTAGCATCAACTTTAAGTAAAATTAGTGTGTCTGTGACTTATGTAAATTTAAATTTCAACTAAAACCATGCTATTTGAATTAGTGCCAATCTTAAGTTAAATTAGCGTCAACTATATTTCCCACACTAAATTTGACTTCCAAATTAAACAAATTTTTGAAGAAAAAGGAGAAAAAGACTGGGAGAAAGAAGAGAAACAAAGAAAGATGAAAAAAAATGAAAAGGGAGGAGGATGAATATGAGAGTTGTCAGAAAAAAATAACATGGGTCAAGCTAACGTTAACCGAGTGAGTGTGGAATTTCTCTAGTTAGCATGGACTTTTGATTGACACTACGTAGCTAGTGAAATTCTTGTAGTGAATTGTATGAGATGTTTAGTTTACAGTTAGGGAAACGGATGAGGAAATGAAAAAAATCTAAAGATTGATATTAATTCTTTACGTCGTTTCAAAACTCCATTTATTTATAGGATTAATTTTTTACTTTCGAAAAACTCTAAAACAACATAGAAATGAGTGTCAACCAAACATGCTGATATGTTATAAAGAAAATTTGTTTTCAGTGATTGTACCAACATAGTGATCGAATTATTATAAAGAAACGAAAAAAGTCCATTGACTATAAAAGAAAATTCACTTAATTTATTTTTAATAATTTATTAATTTAATGCAATGATCGACAAGAATAAATGGATGGCACTACGATAATATTTCTTAATTTACATAAAACAGATGAATTTTAAACTATTGTGGCAAAATTGAAGTTAATATGAGTTAAAAATATATCAACCTAATATCATATAACTAATAAAATTTAAAAAAATTAAAATGTAAAATTGGCTCTTGTAAAAGTTTAAAATTAAGATTAACCCTCTTAAATAATAAAATTTAGAATTAATCCCCTAATAAAAAAACTAGTATTAGACTCCTCCCGTTAACTTTCATTAGTTAAGTATTGAGTAACTATTGACATGTGTGTTATTTTAAAAGAAAATATTCATTATCAACACTTTATTTGATTAAAGAAGAATCGTATGTCCGCAACATAAACATCAATGTTTATTTTTGTTTATACTGATAATAAATATTTTTTAAAAAAATATACGTGTTAGTGATGACTTAACACTTGGCTGATGGTAGTCAATGGGAGGAGCTTAGTACTAAAAAAATATTTGTTAGAGCCTTAATCCTAAATTTTATTATTTGACAAAGTTAATTCTAATTTTAAACTTTTACGAGAGCCAATTATATATATTTTTTTTGGTGAACGCCAATTTTATATTTCAGTCTTTAAAAAATTAAGTGGGAGCTTATACCTATATATGTGACCCAAATTAAGGACCATAATAATTACCAACTGATCTGAGCTGGACACCGGCTCCAACTTCCTAAAATAACAACCGATATGGACCAAATGTTACCCTACATCGGATTGGACTCCACATCGGCCACGAACAAAGCCCATTTCCGTGACTGGAGTCAAGAGCCCTTTGAATGGCTTAATGACCAAAGTCATGAGAAGACATGAAAATAGCAACACCGGATAAACCTGCAACGATGTCAGTCCCATGTAATATACAGACATGTTTCGACACACAAAACTAGGCATGACATGACACTTTTTCACTGTAAATACAACAAATACCCTCATAAGTGGTAAACTTTCTAGTATCCATCTCATTAACCTGACATAGCTTTGATATTAGAATTCGAACTGACTACACTTCAATTTAGCATACGGTTTCCTTGATGGGATCTGGGCCAAACTACATTGCTCATGCTTCATTTATTCTGCGGTACGTGTGTATGTGATTTGTGGCTCACTCTGCATATTTTGGAGTAGATTTTGTCTATCATAGTTCTCACAAATGCTTTTGGAGGAAACAATTTCATTGTTGGTTGTGAATACAAGGATCAGTTTGGTGACGAATATTGTAGTGCTGCAGTGGTGTGTGCTAGTATTGCTATGGAAATTTTTAAGGATCAATAGATGTGAGTTTTTGATATGGAAGGTGCAATTTTCTTGGTTTTGGAGAGCAATTTTCTACGTATTGGTGCAATTTTATGCAGCATTGATTTTTTTGGTATGCCAATTGAGGATCACAATTCACAGCTTTTGTTTTGTAAGTGAGCAAAGTGTAGATTGGTATCAGTTATAATGCTCTCTGGTGTTTTATTTCACATAAATCATGTGGAAGATATTATATTGTATTTTATTTGTTTTGAGTACAACTTGTACTTGAATTAATAAAATTTCTGTTTTGCTTATGCACCATTTATAATATAAAATATAATTAGTTTTGTTCTTTCAGAAAAGAAAAGTTCCATCAAGTGAGCTCAATCTAAATCGTGATGATTTGATTTAATTTTCACAATTTTTATCAACTAAATTAAATTAAATTGTAAATTTTTTATACTCGATTTAATTATTTTTTACTTTAAAATCAAAATACAAGTCACAATAGCGCGAACACCCTAATATAGGTCTATTATTGAGGTAGATGTCAAATTACTAATTACAATATAATTTAATTTGTTTAAATTATATATAATGAGAGAAAGAATTGTGTTTAAGTTCATAAATTTTTCAACAAATTTAACTTAATTAACTGAAGAGAATGTGAAAATTGTTCTCAACTTGCATGATATTATATAGGATGAATCTTATGATTTTGTTAGGTGAGGAGTCAAAATAATAAATTTAAATATTAGATTTTTTTTTATGAATGATCGACATTAAAAATATATAGATGTAACTTTTTAAGTAATAACATGATTTTAAATTTTTTTTAATGATGAACATGTATGATTATACGACTTATATTTACTACTTTTACTCTCACCTAAAAAAATATTTCTCATAACATACATTAACTAAGTATTTAAGAAATAGTAAATATTGGTTGATCATGCTCATTCCTTTTTTGAGAACTCATATTTTGAACCTTGCTTGTGGATGTTGGTCACTATTGCAGGATAAAAAGGAAAAAGAAAAACCTATAATTAATTAAAATTGATACGATTCATTTAGAGCAAAAATAAGTGACCAAAATATATAATTGTGTCGCTGTCGAAACTTGAGATGGGCTAAAGTAGAATGGGTCACAAAAAAAGGTAAGGCACATATTACTTTCTTCATTGATAATATTCATCCATCGCATCAGCTCAATAAGCATACGGTTTACTTTTAGAATAATCAATGATTATCAACATCATTTATAATGATTAATATCATTAATTTTATTTAATTAATTAATGTCCATAAGCATATGGTTTACCCGCGCTTCAACAAAACGTAACTAACTAATCGACAGACCTCACCATCTCTCTCTCTCTTTGTCTGAATTACCAATGCAGGTTCCAACAAACATGGCATGAAAACCATGCTTGAGCTAAGCAACAAAAGCGAAGCAGATTCACAATTTGCGATTCTCTTCCCGCTTTAATTTGCTGTTGCGAAAATGGGATTCATCACCGGCATGATCATTGGCATCGCCATTGGTATCGGATTAATCGTCGCTTTCGCTCGTCATGAAAGCACCCGATCCATGCGTCGGTCCGATTTGGTACATTCTATCCACATTCATTTCATTCCATAATGTTTTGAATCTATTCAATTTCATGATATTTATCTTTTACCGATCTGTTTTAGGCGAAGACGATAGCAGCGTTTGCGAGGATGACGGTGGATGATTCCAGAAAACTTCTACCTCCCGAATCCTATCCACCATGGGTGGTCTTCACTAAGAGACAGAAGTTGAGTTCCTACATATATATGCATACACACACTTTCTACCTTCAATTTTGATCTGAGTTCTGATATTAATTTGTTCAATATCTGCAGTTACGTTGGCTTAATAGGCAACTAGACAAGATTTGGCCATACGTTAATGAGGTGCTTTTCTTTTGTTTCTATTGTATTGATTAATTGAATGAGTTGATGGATCTGAATTTTGATGCAATGCGAAAATGTATGTATATATGTAGGCAGCGTCAGGGTTGATAAAAAGTAACGTGGAGCCTATTCTTGAACAATACAGGCCAATTATTTTGTCTTCACTCACTTTCTCCACGTTGACCCTTGGCACTGTGGCTCCACAATTTACAGGTTAATTTGCTAAATAATTATAATTCCCATGAAATTTGAATTTTGCCATTTATTTGATGACTAATGGTAGCCTTTTATTGATAGGGATTGTGTTAGTTAGTGAGTAACATGACATTCTTGTTTTAGACAAAGAAAGACATTAAGAAATTATAGTACAATGATGTTCAAATTTGAAAACATTGACAATATTGATTCATGCTTTTGTTTAGGATTAACCAGGTTGAACAAAGTGAATTCAGCAGTCTTCAATTCATTAAAATGTTAGCGTTGTTCACCCTTGTTATATGTTAGTGAAATATATGCTTGAAATTTTTAGGTGTTTCAATTGTTGAAGAGGATAGTGGGCCTAAAGGGGTGACTATGGAGCTCGAAATGAAGTGGGACGGAGACCCGAATATCGTTCTTGCCATTAAAACACGAGTTGGTGTTGTACTTCCAGTACAGGTGATACACAAATCTCCACTCAAGACTTTCTGCATGCTAGTGTAGTCAGTCCTGCAAAGTGCACTTTCACTGGCCACTGAGTTCAATTTGTATTATTTAGGAATTGAGGATGGTTTTGTGAATTAATGTAAATCTTCACTATCTTTAAAAGAGGAAGAGAAAGCAAGTGAGTTTTCTGACATGAAGAGACAAATTTGATAGTTCATCTCTGTTTCATTTTGTTTCCTTTTATTGTTGAAAATAAATTCTACGCCCCAGATTATGCATGGAATTTATTATTTATATTTATGTAGCTATCATAGTATTTACAAAAAAATGGTGAGTTAAACCCAGTTTTAGTTTCGAAGATTGAACCATGGATGAATTAGATGATTTGTTCGATTTTATTCCCTATCATTATCAATTCACTGAAGGTATAATTTCCGATTTGTTTGAACTGGTATATGATTGGCAGTGCACTCTCGGTCAACCTCAAAAGGATGTAGTGAATAGGATTGCCTTTCACGTTGTTATCTAAACAATTTGTGCTTTACTTTCCTGAAAAACAATACAAAATATGTTTGCATTGTAAATGAATGTGGAAATGCATGTTTAGGTGCATATCTCTCTGATTTCTAATACAAACATGAAACATGTAAGCATCTTCGTTTAGGCTTCTTTCTTCAGCAAACATACTTTTCATTGACCAATAAGAGTGAGTCTGTTTGGTTTCTGTTGAGGTTGGTAAAATCTCGGTTTAGTGTTTGACTAACCCTAAAAATAGTTTCTATGAAATTTTAACTGTCTCGAATGACGTAAAAAATCAATATTAAATTTTAGATTTTTTTATTTTTATAACTTTATTTCCCAAGAACTAAACGGACATTAAACTGAACTATACAACTCACTCTCTTTCTGCTATCATTAATGACTGCATAAGACAACATTTATTTAAGTAATTCCTTATCATTCTATTCTCTCTTTCCTGGCAACTTGTTTATATAGGTAAAAGATATTGGATTCACTGGGGTTTTCAGGTTGATCTTGCAACCGCTAGTGAATGAGTTCCCTGCTTTTGGAGCCATTTGTTTTTCCTTGAGAGAAAAGGTGAGTTACATTGTCTTGTAGCATATGCTTTTACAGGGAAGATTAAAAGAAGAGAATATTTCCACAAGTTAAAGGAAGGGTAATAATTTGCCTGATATTTTACATTGATATATCTGCTCTTTGATGCCAAGTAACTGGAAACAAACACAGTTTCAGGTCACTTCGGCAAAACAAAGCAACTTCTTGCTTGGGATATATAGATTTTTTATCTCATTTCGTTGATGTCAATAAGGGTTTGTTCAAATAGGTTTAAAATGCAAAGTCCAACTATTTTTTTTTTTAAATTGCTTTTTCTTTGTTCTGCCAACAGAAAAATCTGGATTTTACTCTTAAGGTTATTGGTGGTGATCTATCATCTATACCGGGGATATCCGTCGCTATAGAGGTATAAGTAAATTGTATCTTTATGGTGCTTTTGTTATTTCTTTGATTCTCGTTATATTAGCTTGTAGATGTTAAAGTACAAAATAGTGATCCATGTTTCTAATCTTCACGTGTAACAGGACTTCCCATTTCTGCATATAATCTGGTCTTTTTTTTTTTGCTCCGCTTAATAATCTATAAATGATTTTTTGGCCCCCCAAATTTTGATGCTGGATGTAACTTAAATCATCGAAAATCTAAATGTTTTTTCACTCATACTACTTTTTGGCAAAAAATATTTTATTACCACGACTCTAAAGTTAGTTTTGTTTTAATTCTCTAACTTCAGCTTATTTTGATCTTTCAAATTTTTAAAATCTTTCGCTTTGATCTTTTTACATGTTACAACTTACCCATCTTTTTTATTGAAATATAGTAAAAAGATTTTTTTTTGGAAAAAAAATACAAATTTTTAAAAAGAAACTTAGATTTTGACCAATAAAATAATGAAGTTGTACAGAAAAAAGGATTAAAGTAAAATATTTTAAAACATATAAAATAGGTCAACCTTAATGTTAGAAGAGTAAACTTTTTTTTGGTGTCAAGTGGAAATAATAAACGCAAACAAACTAAGAAAAAGCTAACACGTGAAATAACCAAGACGGAGGTGTCTTCTGAATGCGAAGAGTAACGCCATGCCCCACTCCTTACTTTTTGCTCTAGTTTTCCAATTTTCTTCCGTTCCGGATATCTCTCTCTTCTCTCTCTTTAATTTTGTTAAGATCCCACTACATGTATATCTGAATAGAGTGAGTTCCAAAGGCTTGCATAGAAGCAGCAAAATACTCCAAATGCAATGATTTCAAATCATGCAAAAGAATAATCAATTACAACTGTTGGGCTCCTTTAATTTTTTTGTTAACATCCCACTACATGTATATCTGAGTTGAGTGAGTTCCAAGGGCTTGAAATAATAGAGGGTGCAAAATAATCCAAATGCAATGCATTTCAAATCGTGCAAAAGTATGATGAATTACAACCGCTCGTATTTTTTATCAACTCGCATTGCATTGTAAGTACTGCACTCTACCCTGGTAGTAAACTCCTCTGTTATTTATTCAGGAAACAATTAAAGATGCCATTGAGGACACTATAACTTGGCCAGTTCGCAAAATTATACCAATTATACCGGGGGATTACAGGTAGGTAAAAAGTTCATTCTAATTTTCTTTCCAAAGAAAGAAAAGATTATTTACTTCATTACTCTATGTTATGGGAATTTTGAGAAACTGGGCGCTAACAATTATTTAAAGATTATGTTTTTGTACGAATTTTCTTCTTTAGTGATGACCGGAGCCTACATATTAATGGCAAAGTTGCAAACAAATCCATTAGCAAGAAAACTATATATTGATACAGTTGTCATTTGGGAGGGAGTTATAGGTAAAGTAAAAACTCCCTTAGTACTTGACATTATATAATCGGACTATCATAATAATTAATTTAGTATCTAACTTTTCAAAATGATGGTTTAATTTAATCCTTTGAATATAAAATGAAAGTTACAAAAAGAAGTATAAAAAGCTGAAATGAAAGGCTTCTTTTTATGATTACGTCAGAAACAAAAATCAACAACCACATCTTGGCCTGGCCTTTTACTGAGTTTGAATCCGCCTCACTAGTCATCTCCAGAAAGAGGTTATCCGAGCAAAGCTTCATGATCTAAGACTACAACAATTTTTTGGTTTCTTGAACTTTGGGCATAGCTTCGTGTAACTGTAAATGGGTGCAGCCTGGGTTGCTGATTGGTGTTTAGTTCATTTAATCTTGTCTTTTTCATCTGGTGTACCGATGCATATTTAGTAGCACTACAATATCCTGTTTCTTTTCATTCGAGTGCGTATGATTGTTTCTTTCTCTCGCAGTAATCTAGAGTTGAAACCGGTTGGAACACTAGAAGTAAAACTAGTGCAAGCAAAGAACTTAACAAATAAAGATGTGATTGGGAAGTCTGATCCTTATGCTGTCATATTTGTACGCCCGCTTCGTGACAGAACCAAAACCAGTAAAACAATTGTAAGACAATCTTTCCAGTGAAGCTTTCTTTACGTTTATTTATTTATTATTGTGTGTGGTTTTTTAATTGAATTGCTGGGCACGTTCAGAACAACCAGTTGAATCCAATATGGAATGAGCACTTCGAGTTCATTATTGAAGATGCCTCCACACAGCACTTGACCATAAGAGTTTTTGATGATGAAGGCATTCAGGCTTCTGAACTTATTGGCTGTGTGTCAGTTCCGCTGAAGGAGCTTGAGCCTGGTAAAGTCAAGGATGTATGGTTGAAACTGGTTAAGGATTTGGAGGTCCATAGAGATAACAAATACAGGGGTGAGGTAAGATAGTATATTCTTAGCGTCTTCGTTTCATTCATCTAGCAGTCTAGCTCATCAATGCCAAATTGCCAGTTTGTACAGAACTTAGTGGCAGGTGTAGCTCATATTAAACTAAGGTGCTTCAAGTTTATTAATATTTAGGACACTCCCTGTTAGCATTGAATATGGTTTTTACTTGTCGTTTGTGTTCTTTATTCTTATCTTGGTGTATTCTACTATTGTAAATTCTTATTATAGGAGTTCATAAATTTTCTTGAGCTTCCTGTCATTCTCATATATATGTACCATGTATAGGTGCACGTGGAGCTCTTGTACTGCCCATACGGAGTCGATATCACCTTTAAGAACCCTTTTGACCCGGAATACTCATTAACCAAGTTCGAGAAGACCCTTAAGAGTGGAGTTAGTGATGCAGAGGGTGAGGATCCTATAGGGCCATCATCACGGAGGAAAAGTAACGTGATTGTACGAGGGGTTCTTTCTGTGACAGTGATTTCAGCTGAAGACTTGCCAGTGGTGGACTTATTGGGCAAGGCTGATCCGTTTGTTATCCTTATGTTGAAAAAATTAGAAAAGAGACTTAAGACCAGAGTAAGATATAGGACTTTTTTGACAGAATATTTTTGCTACGTTAAGAGTGTTTTAACTATTTTAATTTGGCAAAGAACAACAAAAGTTCAAATGATTAAACTTGAAAAATTATAATTTGAACGTATTAGAAAATCCTTTTGTTTAGAATTTACTTGCCGAACACTTAAAACTTTTAATTGATTCCGTATGCAAACACTGAATTCTTTATACTTATAATAGATTGAATAATATTTGTTGCATTCTCAGGTTGTAAATGAATCCCTAAATCCTGTTTGGAATCAAACATTTGACTTTGTTGTGGAGGATGGCTTGCACGAAATGTTAATTATTGAAGTCTGGGATCATGATACGTTTGGCAAGGTGATACCTCTTTGAATTTTAACATGAAGTTGTCTTTTTTTATATACTGCTCCAGTCTTGAACCTCGTTCAATATATCACATATTTTTTACTGTTTATTTCTTTTAGCAATGTTGTTTTTTTTGCGAAAGTCGATATTCTTTTATCTGAGAGTGAAAGAGATAAATTTAGGTCGTACAATAATATATAAATGATTATGATTAAAAGTTTTTTAAAACCACATGATTAATATACTTTATTCTTAATCATCTATAATACGATCTAATAATTCAAATTTATTCATCTCACTTTTTCTCATAGTTTATATCATACATGTTTCCTGAAGTTAACACTATGTTAATGTTGTCTCCACTAGCCCCAGTCATCAGTTTATCACTAATGCTGCATTTCAGAAAATCAGTATCAAATCGAGTTTTTCATGAAACGCATGATTATTTCAGGAAAAAATTGGAAGAGTGATCATGACACTGACCAAAGTTATATTAGAAGGGGAATACACTGGAACTTATCCTCTAGACGGAGCTAAATCAGGAAATATAACTTTGCATTTGCGGTGGACTCCCCAGCACAAGTACCGGGATCCTTAGCAGACTTTTGTAGTTATATTTTTAAGAAATTATTATTATTTTGACAATTTAGATTTGGCACACCTTTCAGTTTTTGGTTGATTATCAAAGCCTCGGCCTCGTAAGATTCCAAATGAGTACTGTATCCACAACCACAGCAATACATTCTTGTGTAAATAGAACAGTCATATAATCATATTTAAATACTCATAAATATACATTTTTTATATTTTATTCTTCTTTTAATTTTTTTTTATCATACTATTATTATAGTTCTCTGTTTCCCATGGTATCTTTTTTTTGCACCCAAGGTGAATACGCTTCATAATAGACATACAAAAATAATTTTTTATGTTAATACAGGATATTCATATCATATTACTCTGTTTTTCTCTCATTTGCTCTCATTTTAGATATGATTTTGTCACAAACTTCATTATTTAGAAGTTATAGTAGAATTCTTCAGTTAATTGCCTAACTGATGTTATAAAACCAAAAATTTCAGAACACGTGCCGGATTGCCGGTAGTTAATGAATGAGAAGCTAACACAACGAGAGTGAGGAAGAAATGAGCGATAAAATCACACGTCTATCCATACAGGTTGCAGTTTTTAAAGATTTGTTAACTAAACAGGATAAAAAAATTAAAATAAAAAAATTTATGTTGAACCTACCTAAAAGCTATACTAATATTAATTTTAAATAAAATTTTACTTTTTAGTTTTTAGCTTGCGAGATTACATTGCTTATATAAACTCGTTTTTTAATTTTTCAAATTAAAGTATTTTATATTTAGTTAATGATTAATATTAATGATATTATTAAAAATTAAAGATAGTTTACAATATTTGCGATTGGTATAAAATGTTGGACGAGGATTTGAATCTAATCTCTACACTTGTAGGCTAAATTAACCTTTTTTAAGGGGAACGTTCGTTTGTCCACGCGTCTGAATGGTTGCTGGTCGTGTTGATCTCCGTTCTTGTCTCTTCTGCTGTTTACTGTCATTTTCTGCTCTACACTTCTAGGCCTTTCCACCCTAAACCCAAACATTAACTCCCTCACCCCATCCATTCCCACTTCCCATCATCAACATCATGGACAATTCCCCTCCAAAACACCGTATCCTAACCCTACTCAAAGCCCTCAAAGAAGCTTCCAGAGATCTTACCACCACCACCAACCCCTTCTCCTCCCTCTTCAAACCCCCCATCGACACCCTTCTTGACCTTGAAACCAAGGCCCTCGCCACCTTTTCCACTGACCCCAATCTTCGCAACCTCTCTAACTTACTCGTCTCTCTCAGAACCTTAATCGAAAACCTCGACAAACTCCAAGGTTACGGTCTCCCATCTCTCCTTCGCCGCCACCTCACCAACTACAAGATTTCCCACCTCGCACGCTCCGTCGAGTCCGAAGCTCAGGCCTGTATCGACCGCATCACCGTCGAGGATCTCGTGCACACGCTCCAGGGACCGTCTGAGGAAGAGGAACAGGTTAAGGTTCTTGTCGAGTTCCGACAGAGGCTGTCCCAGGGTTTCGATTTGGGGTTCCAAGACTTGGTTTTGAGGGCGAAAGTGTTTACCCTTTTGGAATGCATGCTGTTTGAGCGGTCGAGTTTGAAGAGGGTTCAAGAGGAAGCGGCTATGGTTCTTGCAGCGTTGGTTAAGTTCAACAAGAACGTGTTCGTTGGGTTGGTGTTGATGGGTCCCACCATCAAAGCCTTGTTGGCAATGGGTTCGGGTTGTTCGATAAAGGTTTTGTCGTCGCTTATAAGCTTCATTCGGAGCCCTTTGGTGGATGAGATTTTGTGCAGCGGAGAGATCCCAACGATTGTTGGGTTTTTGAGGTCGCGAGATTTGGAGGTTCGTCTTGCGGCGTTGGATTGTGTTCTCGAACTTGGGTATATTGGGAGAAGGGAAGTGGTGGAAGCTATACTTCAAGAGGGGTTGGTTAAGATTCTCCTGGACTTGCAAAGAAGTGAGGGTGATGTGGGGGAGGAGAATAGAGAAGAGGGGAAATTGGGGAATTGTGATTTTGGTTTTGAAAGTTGTGTTTCGAGGTTTGCTATTCAAGTGGAAGTGGGTGAAGGGTTGAGCCCCGAAGAGAAAGGAGAGGTGAAGTTGGAGATTTTGAGGATGGTGAAAGAGGCTTCAATGTCTGATGCCGAGGCTGCCACTGTTTGTGCCGAGATACTGTGGGGTTCTTCACCTTGAGGCTTTGAAAATAAAGTTGTTTTTTGTGTTTGTTGCCCAAACTCATTGTTTTGGGGGTTGTAGCTTTGTTCTGTTCAAAAGTCTTTTGTTCTTTAGCAGATGTGGGACTAACTTTTTTCCAGCCGTATATTTGGGTCATTTTTACGGTTGGGCTGAATGGTCTTGTTGAGAGTTGCTGACTCAAAAAAGAGTTGATTCACGTTCTTTGTGTATACTATAAAGCAAGACACGAAAGAGGATTTTAGAGCTTGTGTGTGTATATTTAGTTGATTCATTCTTGATGTAAATATCTGCTCACAAGCAAATGACACCTTTTTGTATTGTATTATTTTAAGATGAGGTTATAAGTTTACAGTTAGGGAAACGAAGTTGGAAAATGAAAAAATTTAAAGATTGATATTGATTTTTCACTTGAAACAAACCGTAGGATAAATTTCATCTAAAGATTGATATTTCTTACTTCTTAAAATATCCATTCAGTTAACTTGAAGGGCAGAGCAAACATGCTCTATATCATCCGAGCTAAACAAATTAGAAGTAGTAACTTGTCTTGTGTTGTGTATTAGACAAAAACATGTAAATAGTTGATAAATATATTTATCGGTTTCTATCATTAAAGTTTGTTTCAAGTTTATCCTATGTGTGTAGTTTTAGTCTTAAGTTGATTTTTTATATTTTAAAAAAGTTAACTTTGAAATGTAAAATGCCCAAAAAACTTGTATCTTTAATTGTATATATGGTAATTATTACATGTATGTAATCACATTCATAACATTTATAAATATTTAATATATTACAATATAAATATATAATTTGAAATATATTTCTCGTTACAAATATTATATGTTATATATTATTAATGATCCGGTCTTAATATCGGCCTACAGGCAATAAGGTAATTTGACCCAAAGCCGTTATGCATGACTGACATCTCGTGTAATATTGTGATATAATACCGGCTTTTAGCATCGCGCATGAGACCCATGATCCAAAACAAGTACGAGTCATTCTCTCAATATCGATAGATCAGAGTTGATTAATATAACTGCATGTTGAAAAGCAAACTGCAAAGTGATTAATAGAAAGGTATAATCGTTAGGTGGCGTCCTTGTCGCGTGTCAACTTCTTTACAAGGATCAAAATCGTGCTGGCATTGTGTAGGGAAAGCTCTCCAAGTCAAACAACTCTTTTGTTACTCTAAGGTATAAACACCTGCAAATCAACAATGAAAAGGAAGAACATTGTTGGCTTTAACTCGCGCTCAAGCTCTTACATTCTCTTAACATTCTACTAACTTAAGCGTCGGAGTGTCCTTGCAGGTGACACTTCATTTCGCCTCGCAACGTATAAGGTTGGTGAGATTTCTCAAAGGAGCATTTCAAGACTTCTATCTCCCCAAAAGAATAGAAGATATAATATCGGATTTTCACTGGATTGGTGTAAGATTAGTATGAGCAGCGCAATTTGAGGACTGGTCATCATACAACACACCTCAACCTAGACCAGTTCAAGTAATATATTTTAATATATTGAGTCATAAAGTATACGTCAGGTTCAATGAGAATTTGGTATTATAACATTTAGTTTGATTGAGATCTCAATGTCTTAATGTGATTAAGTCCAATCAATATTGGTATTTCGCGTTATGAAATGAAAATAGGGTGTTACATACAAAGACATTCTGAAACTCAAGTCAATACCGGCTAAGTAATATCGGAGCCCAAGTTATGGGTTGGTGAACTTACTATAGACTATAGTAAATGAGTAATATTTATCAAGGGTGAATGGGGATCTTGCTTGACATAGTTTGTGTCAATACTTTTCCATAAAGTACGGTGGAAAGTTGACACAAGCACAAACATTTCCAACAACCTCGAAGCATTTTAGTGATATGCCCCCAGCTTGCCGCAAAGCCTATACACAACACCGGATTAACATGATCTTAATGCGGGGGCTTCATGAGGGGCTCTTGCACGGGGTCGCTCCATATCAACTCACTGTTTGGTAATATGTTGGGTATACCAAGTACATGTGTGATGTTGTTGATACACTCATTGAGCGTCTGGGCTGTATTAGCCTAAATCAAATAATATATGTGGCTGAAATTTATCCAGTTTTATCATAAGTCTTTATAATTTTTTTGGTTTAATATCAGTCCTTAAAAATATTTAAATGTTTGTCATGGATTCGTGTTGTTAATGTTTAGTTAACTGTTGATGTATCAATGATGACATGAAATTTACGTTTGTCACATCATCAGTTCATAGAAAACATTAACGACAAAAACTAATGACAAACACTTAAATCTTTTTAGGGACTAATACCTTTTAATGACAAAACTAAATATAACATTATTAAATATATAATATATAATATATTTAAATATATTGAGAAATATATTTTAAATTATATATTTATATTGTAATATATTAAATATTAAATAATATATTAAATAATTATAAATATACTAAATGTGATAACATACATATAATAATTAGCATGTATATTAATAAAAGATTTTTGAGTTTCTCTTTATTGGTCATGGGTTTAATACTAAAAATACAGTTTAATGGGTCATATATTTTCATTATCATAAAATTAATTTATCTAAAATAAAATATTTTTCATTTATCATTTAATTAAACATTTATTAAAGAAAAAATAATAATACATGGTAAAAATATAATGTTATTTTAGTTGATAGCACAATAAGTATTGAGTAAATTAAGTTTTCTTAAGAATTAAAAATTTGAGTCCATAGCTTTATAAGATGAAAAGCAGTTGAGAATAATGTTTTGTAGACTGCAGGTATCGAAATTGGAAAAACAAAGAGAGGGAATAGCGGAATAAATTAGACTGGTGATCTAATTGGTAAAGGTGTTGGTTTACTGTCTATTGGTTTAACCGTGGTTGAACTGTAGTCAAACTGGTCATAATGAAATATATATTTTTAATCTAATATAATTTTTGATATATTAACAATAAATTATATAAAAATTAAGTTAACTAAAGATCATATTACATATTTTATAGGATTAAAAAATTATAATAAATAAAAATAATATGTAAATATTACATATAAATTTTTTTATTTATTTAAAAATGTTTTTAATAGAATTTTAGAAAAAGCAAATAAAGAAAAAAAACAATTTTAGAAATCTGATCTATTTAACCGATTTTGACTGGTTTTTGATTGGTTCTAACCAGCTCTAAAATGGCCCAGTTTTTTCCTTTGTCCAGACTAATATTCTAATCGGTTCCCGGTCCAACCAATCGAATCAGCCTTCCAATCTAGTTTTTAAAATTATAGTTAATACCCTAGTTAACCTAATATGAATATAAAGTTGATATTAAAAAATTACATTTTAATTATATCGTGCGAATTTAAAAGTCGAATACTAAACAGTGTCTTTAGCCAAAATTCACTGTGCGATCGAATTCGGATTAATCAATTTTCAGAAAAGGTTAATTGTCCGTTTAATAATCGATTGTTAAAATAGAATTGTAAGAATAAAAAATTTAATAATTAATATTAATTTCACATATAATTTGATAAAATTAAATTTCTATTAAAATAACGAATATTTTTTTTCCTTGATCCAATCCTAATTTCATTTGCAACTAACCTTTAAAATCAGATAAAAAAAAACCATAAACAGTGTCTTCAGCACCGTTAACTCTAACGTTGACCTTGGCGCATTTACGTCGGTTGGCTGGTTGTTTCGTTGATTGTTGGAGGTTGTCGGTAGAGGAAATCAAGCTCCTCTGCCATTAATGTGTGTGGGTGCATCTGAAGCATATTCTGAATTAACTGTTAATTTGAGAAAAAAATTATTTTTTCGTCCTATTTAATTTATAAGTAGTTTTTTTTATCAAAACTGCTAAACACACTTAAATAAACGTAATTATTTTAAATATTAATCTAAATAAAAAAGAACGTATTCTGTTTGTGTTTACAAAAGAAAAGGTAACACGAACTTATTTTTTTTTAAATTAAAGTGCATTAATAATCTAATTCATGAAGAATTTAATTTTTTTTACTTTAATGTTAAATTCTTCTCAAGAGAAAATTAATATCATAATATTCTGGTTCAATTTTATAAAAGAAGAATTTTAAAATGATTCGGCTGACAAAAGTGGGTCAGGTGATGGATGGTTAAACTATTAGTCACAGTAATGCATTTTTGAATTTTATGAGTGAAAAAATACACTTCAATTTTTTTTAATGAAAATATATTTTTCTCTTACGGTTTTTCAATCTTTTATTTGGCTTAAACTTTTTTTTTTTATCAATTTCAATCTTTTATATTTTAAAATTTTTATATAAACATTTTACTTTCTGTTAAATTTATTAACACCGGTAGTTTTTTTTATTATTATCTTCTTCTTTTATTCCTTCACCCATAATTTTTCTCATAATTGTCAACCTCTAACTTCTCCTCTTCATTCTCATCATTTTTTCAACCCCATCACTATATTTTCTCTAATCTAATGAAGATGGAGACACTTCATATCTTTTGGAGGTTTAGTGGATCTAACTTGAAATTTTTTTATGGTATTTTAAAAGTTATGAATATTAAATTAATGGTTGATGTGAATAATCTTTAATGGTTAGAAAGAAAGGATAAGAGGTTCATTTGGTTATCATAAGAAGAATAGAAGATGGAGATGAGAATGAAGAGGAAATCAATAGTGTTACTAAATAAAGTTAACGATTTTTTTTTTAATATGTAAATGATCAAACTGATTAAAAAAATATATAGATCAATTAGGAGTTTAATAAATGTAAGGGGGGATAAAATTATATTTTTATCGACCCAACTAGATTTTATTAAATTAAATGATATTTCATTTTATGATATTAATTATTTATAATGTAATATTAATATTTCTCAAAAGGAATTATTATAGGTAAAAAAGATGCATGATATATGAAATCGATTATTTTTTAAAATTAAATAATTTTTTAAATGAAATAAAAATATTTTATTAAGCTATGAATTAAAATTAGCATTCTTTTGTGTCTTTTTAATATATGAGAAGTCAAATATCATAAATACTTAATATATTATAGTTTAATTAAAAATAACTTATATAGAATAATAAATAGAAAAATAAAAATATATTGAAAATTGTGTTAAAGACTTTAGAAATCGCAATACACTAAATTTATGTTATTTCTCAATAAAACTTTGTCTTTTTGATTTTTTTTTTATCTTGCAACAAGGTCGCATAAGTTAAAAAAATCAAAAAACAAAGATCATCCAAATTTAGTAAAATTTATAAAAACTCAACTAATAATAAAAGAAATTATGGAAAATAGAATTTAATTTTGATGTATTAATATTATAAATCCATTTGTATGTTAACTAGTTAACAATTAATTATTATAAAAATAACCATTTTTACTTACATAATCATCTTGTATTTTGTAAATATATTTCTTAAAATTTTGAAGCAAATCCAACCTTTTATAAGATTTCTTTTTTAAAAAATTACAATATATTTATTATTTTTATAAACATATTTTTATTAAATAGACACATTATCTCAACACATTAATGAAATTTAAAAAATCTATTATTGTTATTATTATTATTATTAAAAATATAACTTTAAAATTATAAAATTGTTATTCACGTAAGGTTAAATTATCTAAACTTTTATTTTTAGAAAAAAGTCAGATTACAGAATCTTTTATGCTCGTAACTAATATGTAGCATTATGTTTATTAGAATGGAGGGTAAGATTGTCCGTGCGATACTGGTAAGTGGTAAGGAGATTTAAATTAAACAATGAATGTACATTAAACAAAGACAAGAAAGAAACTTAATTTTAACGTAATTTTCCCACTAAAGCTTTGTTTCTGTGGTTACAAGAATCCTTCCACCCACCTCCATCCAAAGCAAAATTCAAGCTTTTCACCTTTTCCAAGATCTCGTTGCCAATTCCTTCGATGGGTTGGAGATACAGGGCTGGCTTGTTCCTCATTGCCACCGTCGTTATTATCTGGGTCTCCTCTGCCGAAGTTACCCAGGTATTCCTTTTTCCTTCTAAACCCACCTCTTTCTCTCTTTTTTCCCATTTAATCTGGTCCCTTTCTCTTTTTTCATCGATTCCTAGTTTGCTTCGTTGATCCCTAGGTTTCCTTAGCTCTAGTTTAATGGGATTCATTAATTGTTTTCTGGGTTTGCGTCCTTCTATGCCAATCACTTAAATACAGGGTTTTTGTTGCTGAAAGTTTATGTTTTGACTTAGTTTGACTTGGCTGTTGAAACTTCCCGAATCTTAAAAATCATTTTTTGAATTGTTCCTGTTATGGATTTTTGTTTGCAAAGGAGATTTTGGAGACTTTGTGTGGGGAAAGGTGGGTAGGTTAATGCGCTAGCGAAGGGGTTTAATAGGGATTTGATTTTGATCCAAGGTCAGGTTATCTAATAGACTTGGTAACTCTTGAGCTGCAGCTCTTGGTAAGGATCATTGGATCAACCTTGTTGTTGATTCAACTTTTTAGACTTCAAATATCAACCATGTGATCATATAGTTGATTTTAATGTCTATTTGTGGAATGGAACGATTAATTCGTATAGATCATAACAGAAAAACTTGCAGTCAAATTATAATATGTCCTTCATACCTTGAGAGGTTTCAATATGCATTTCCAGTTATATGCTGGAAGATTTGTAACTCTCTTGAAAGATGGCATTTCTCTTCAATTTCTTGTGATGGAAATCTAATGATTCATTACCTGTACACTGGGTGATAATATGTTATAATATTTTCTTAAAGCACAGTTGTAGTTTTAGTTTTAAATCATACTTAAGGGTGGGTATCTAATTATACATTATCATGCAGCATGTCAGCATCCAAGTTTTATAGCTCGCTTTCCTAAACAGATTTTTTTTTTAACAGGATATTTTTATAGATTACAAGCAACCATTTGCAGTGACATATCTTGGAGCCTCTCTTATGGTAGTGTACCTTCCAATAGCATTCATTAAGGACTGGTTCTGTAACTTACTTAAATGCCGGTCTTCTAAAAGTGGTAAAAATGCAGAATGCGTGGATGAGTATTCTGTCAGGATTAGCTCTCCTCTCAAAGGAAATGAAGTGAAGAAAAACTTTGAACTGGAACTAGGAAGTGTGATTCGAAAAGATAGTGATTTAGACCTTACAGAACATGCAGAAACAAAGCCATTGGTAGCTAGATATAGTGATCATACTAATGTGCTCAAGGCGGAGAAAGAACTTACCGGAAAGGAAATTGCTACATATGGATTCTACATCGCACCTATCTGGTTTATAACAGAGGTAACTGCTGAGTGATATCACTGTTTTGTAGTTAAGGAAGACTACCATTTTGTAGTTAAGGAAGACTACCTCTTGCTGAAATGGTATCTCACCTAAAAATTAGCCATGAGTTTGTGTGATGTGAAATGGTATTAAGATTGTATCAGTAAAACTCAGATAGATATCTCCTTTAACAATAACTGTCATTACATGGTAGCTCTTACAAATTGAATTTTTTAGTTGTTCATTTTTATTAGTTGTTAAACATGTCACTTATTTGTACTGGTTTTTTTAAAGAAGTATTTTATGATTTATACTTGCAGTGCAACACATGCGACAATCAACATTTTCACATGCCTTTTTGGGCAAGTGATCCCTCATGGTTGATAACTTGATATTGCATAAACAAGTATTCTATAACATAGTTGTAGATCCAAACAGAGACATTTACACACATGTATAAGCTATAAAAATGTTCACCATAGCTGCCTCCTTCGTCACACTGGATAAATAATTCATATAGCACATAAGTTCATTTACCCTTGCAGCAGATAAATGCCTTGCTGTGTTGATCATATTGGAGAAAGGAGATGTGTCCATGCTTTTCATACTTGAACTTCTCTTTTTTTGGGTAACAAATTTGTTATAGGACTGTTTCATTGGGCCTTCATTCTTTTATTCCTTTTCTTGCATTTGTTTTGTTGTTTCCTCAATCATACGTGCTTAACTTTGATGCTTATTCTGCTGTTCTATAACAAAACTTTAGAAAGGTAGCTGTGGAGCTTTATTGATTCTCTTCTGTTGCTTTCAGCATCTACCAATTATTTCTCTTCTGTTGCTTTCAGTATCTATCAAATGCAGCCCTTGCACGAACAAGTGTTGCAAGTACAACAGTATTATCATCAACTTCAGGACTTTTCACTCTTTTCATCGGTGCATTTATGGGTCAAGATTCTTTGAATATTGCAAAAGTAATTGCTGTCTTGGTCAGCATGGCTGGGGTTGTCATGACAACACTGGGGAAAACTTGGGCTGCAGATGAGGCAGAATTGAGTTCCGAGTAAGCTTTTACTTGGTCCTTCAATGGTCAAATCGCATTTAACATTTTATCTAGTTTTAACTGATTAGTGGTCAATTATTCAAATTTAAATGTAGTAGGAGCTAGTCCACTTTCATTCTACTTCTCTAAAACATTGGCTCTGCAATCTTAATTCCATCTTTCTCTCAAGTATAATTTAAGACTAGATAAGGAAATTAGATTGTTGTGAAATGTAAACTGTAATAAAATTGTCATCTTGTGTTTAGCAGCATAGTTGAAGAACTTGTTAGGACACCCTAATTATAACTGGCAGAAGTTGATACTTGATTCCGCGTATCCCCCAACAAAATGAATACATAACGTGTAAAAAATCATTGTTGAATGTTTATGAATCTTCCATAGTATTTGTGCTGAACATTCATGAAGTGTTTAAACTCTAAACTGCCTTACATCTTATCACAAATTCAACATGCAGCCCTTGCTTTCCCCTTGTCGTTTTGATGTAGAAGAGAGGCCTGCTCCTTAAAGTTGGAATTAATAAGGGAGAACCATCACGTAGCTGAAAATTCCATGTCCCACAGTCTGCCATGAGACTAATGCTCATGTGTCAATGTCACTCCATAGGGTTGGAAAGAGCAGTTGATCAATACATAAGTGAGGTTTATAAACCAAGCTCTGATTCCAATTTCAAATAAGAAAATACATCATATGACAAATGAACACAAAGTCCTATTGGATAATAGTATATTGCTGAGTCAACTTCAAAACCCTCTGCACTGGGTGTGGAAAGTCTAATATTGCTAGTCATGTGATTTTTTCAATGGCTTCTACTAGAAGTAGAGCATGAGAGAGAACATAATCATTTAATAAGAAATCATGAATTATATCATAGTACGACTCTGAATTTATCCTTTATTCATAATTACCTGAAAATTACCTAGAGTAAGTAAACGAAATCCCCATAAATAACTTGCATAAAAATGACAAGAAAATGATTCAAGTCCAATAGAACTCCAGTTGATCCTTCTTTGTATGTCTTAGAAATCTACTTTCTGTGCATGTTTATCAATATAAGTGTCATGCATAATCAGATAATCAGCAGACTGAGAGGATCAGATGAAATTATAAAAACGGAATTTAATTACTTATCACTCTGCAGAGTGTAGGGAGCCAAGTTCATGTCTTTCATTATTGTTTTTTCAACCAAGTCTCATAAATAAATACATCTTCTTTGCAATGCCTTTTTTAGGACATTGACAGTTTATGTTTGTGTTCAGCAATGGAAAGCATTCTCTTGTTGGAGATCTTTTTGGAATTCTCTCGGCTATGACTTATGGCCTTTTTACAGGTTTGGCAATGCCTTAACTGTTCTATTTTTTTATCACATGATTTAGATGGATCTTAACCACTTCACCAATCATTGCTGCTGCAGTTCTTCTTAAGAAGTTTTGTGGTGAAGAAGGCGAAAGGGTTGATGTGCAGAAGTTGTTTGGATATATTGGATTGTTTACACTTGTAGCACTATGGTGGCTTGGTAAGTTTTGCTTATTAATGCTTGTGTGGTTTTACTCATCAATGTCAAATAATGAGGTTCTATGAACACACTACTTTCTATCTGCTCATTTACAAGTCTATGGAAAATCTATACATTCCTATACTAAACTGATTGCTAATTCTCTTGTATACTTCCCTCAGTTTGGCCATTGATGGCCTTAGGAATTGAACCCAAATTTACCATTCCCCACTCTGCTAAAGTGGATGAGGTGGTTCTTGCCAATGGATTTATTGGAAGCGTACTGTCGGACTACTTCTGGTACATGAAAAAGTCTTACAAATTCACACTTGCAATTACTCAAAATCTTATGTTAGATTTTATTTCATCTATCCAGGGCTCTTTGTGTTGTATGGACCACTCCCCTTGTGGCCACTTTAGGTATGTCACTCACCATTCCTCTTGCAATGGTGGCTGACATGGTAATTCATGGTCGGCATTATTCAGCAGTATACATTCTTGGTTCTGTTCAGGTATTGTATCTCTAAATATATCTTCAACTTCATGTTTTTTCAGCTGGTATTTGTGAGAGCGTCCTTGTTTTATTTGGCCAATGTATGCAAATTGCTGCGGATAATATGTTTTGTGTTAAAAAACTTTTAATTGAAGTATTACTGAAAGGCTTTGGAAAAAAGAGAAAAAGGAAAAGAAAGCCATTTTTCTTCCAAAACTAATCAGGGCTGGGGGAGTGAAGGTATGAAACTGAAAGAGGGAAAATACTCTGTTCCAGACATAAAGATTGACATATATGATGAAAGTGCTCATTATCATTTTGTTTGACCTTATGCATGCTAATTCTTGTCATTCTGCATGAACTAAAAAAGGATTGGAAAATTTTTGTCTTGCATTGTACTGGTTATTGACTGATATTAGACAAATCATGTTTGTTCCTGTAATAATGTTGGAATTGCTTTGGAATTGAGCTGCAGGTGTTTGCAGGCTTTGTAATAGCCAATCTTTCTGATTGGTTGACGACCAAGTTTAGATTATAGCATATTGTTTTCAAGATTAATTTTTTCTCTTACCACAATTGATTCTTTCTTTGGTACATCATATGTCCACTGTTCTGATAGTGATGTACCATGAGACTATGTATCCTAAATCAATGCACCGATTGGGTGCTGTATTTTTATTTTTGTGTGTATATGATTCTAGAGTGAGGTCTATGTTGTATTCATGGTAGGTTGGATTATTAGCAATTGATCATATTGATGTAATGAAACCATTTAACGTTTGTGAATGATTTTTTTTTTCCTTTTTACAAAATTATGTAAGGTTATTTTCTTTATTTCTTTTAGCTTTTCATTTCCCCTACAATGAGTGCCTTCTATTATTTAATAAGGTAAACATAACTTTCTATATGGTAACAAAAAGTAAAAAGTGTTTTATAGAAATTTCAAACTTTCCTAAAAGATTTTTTAGGGATTAAAACTTTGCCAAGTATAACTTTGAGAGAAGACTCAAATTTGTTATTGAAAAATAGGGTGGTCTCTAGCTACATCCCTCAAAGATGATGGTCCCAAATAAGTCATCTAAAAATTAATCCAGTCTTTATGTTTGTCCTTAAACTCTTTCTTAGCGGTTAAAACAATCCTTTATTTTGGTGGTTTTTAGTGCTAAGAAAGGGTTTAATGACTGATATAGGGACTAAATTAACATTTGAAGCATTTATTTTGATGACCCTCGTCATTAAAGGATAGGATCAATTCGAAAGTTTTATGATTTTGTGCATTTAAAATAAAAAATGCTAATTAGAGTCCACCGTGATTTTTAATGTATTTTAGTTTGATTTTGTAATATGTTGCAAACTCAATTCTTTTGCATTGATTATATAAGAAAAGGTGAAGCTAAATATGAAGATGGTAGTTGGCTTCTTGGGATGGATTGCATGGGCTGTGGAAGGGTGTAAGTAAACTAGCATTTTAGTCCTCGAACTAGGTGTGACCTTGTATTTTAGTCCATCAACGTTAAAATAATGTAATTAAATTTTTGACTTCAAAAGACGTTTTTCATTTACATCTCAACATGTTAGTCCCTTTTTTGACAGAATCACTTCTTATCTACGTGTCACGTTAAGTGATTAAAGTAACACATATGACCTTTATGTGTTTGTAACCTTGCATTTTGGTGCCCAACTTACTTTGTCATGTTGCATATAAATCTCTTAATTATTTGAAAAGTAAAAGACCATATAAGACCATATGAGAATAATATTTTGCGTCATGAATAAAACTTAATCTCCAAATAAGAAAACAATAAAGATAAAAAATAAAATCTTAGAGTCCCTGTCAAGATTTACTTTGCAGGATGTGATGGAGCTCCTTTGTCCAATTTTGTCGTATCAAGCGGTATTACTCTAAGGCTAAGTGATAAAAACACCAACCCTCTTCATGTGCCACTAAGGCACTAACTGAACCAACATTACAATGAAAATACTTTATAAAAGTAGCCTTAACATTTCTCTATGATAGATTAGAAGCATAGATCATCCTTGCAATATACAATTGGTGTATGAAGGTCATTCAGAAGTCAACATCCATCTTGTTTAGCACATGAAGCACTTTAATAATTAATACAAGCATAAGTCTTCCATAAGAGAGTTACTGCTTTCACTTAGTGAAGAAGCATCGTCGTTCTCAGGTTTGTCACAGGTTACAGGGGAAGATCACCAAACTATACTATACAATATGTTATAACCAAGTACACTCAAGGAGTGAAGAAAATAAAAGCTTTGACATGCTTAACAAATACTCGTATATCCAAAACTAGAAGGAGAAAACAATTAGGCACAGAAAAATCATGCAATGCAAGTAAGGCAAAATCAAAATGTGAATCCTTTTGACAATGATCTAGATATAGAGATTAGTTAATGAGAATGAACTTTGCATATTTTTTTCAAGAATCCACGTGGTGCACACTAATCATTACAAATAAAGTGAAATGCAATTTCTAGTTGGTTCATATTCAAGCTTACATGCGCTTTTTCTGTTTCATGTCTCAATTTTTATATAGATTAGTAGTTGAAAAATCAATATTGATAAAGTTATATTTTTATACATATTCAATTTATTTTGTAATGACCAGAGCACATCACATGGATTCTTGGGAAAAAATATGTAGAGCTCATTTTCATTAAATAATATATATATGTAAATCATTATCTAAAGGATGCAGGATAAAGACATTTCTATATTCAAATAATTAAGGGACTTATATACAACATAACAAAAGATTTAATTGTATTATTTTGACGTTGGGGTTTAGAGTGCTAGTTTATTTGGAGGTTTGTTGAGGAATTGTTCGGCCTACTAGCTATCAGGTTTAATTGAGGTTGATTCTAAGTAATTTTGTGATTTGTTGGCTACATGGAGGTGGATAATGCTCCAAACAACTTGTAAAGTTAATACTGATTACTAGATGATACATCTAAGGAAACCTTGTTTCTACATTTGGGTTGATGCATCCAAAGAAATTCTATTTCTTTGGGTTTCCAAACAATGGGATAAGGCAAGCAACCTATTCCTGATTGAGATTTTAGCATTGAAGATGTAGCTGTTAAAATGGATTGGGGTCAGCCTATAAAATACGCGAGCTCGAGCTTAAAAAAATGAGCCCAAATTAAAAGTGGGTTTTTCTTAGCTCGACTCGAAAAAGCCTGTACCCAACCAAGCTTTTATCGGGTCAGGTCGACCCACATACGTTTTTTATTTTTTATTTTACTAACATAAAAAATACTTTTATATTTTTTTACTTGAATGAGATCTTGAATTTGATTTAGAGCATGAAAAAATTTTTGGTATATTTTTAATGATTAAATTTTTTATATTTTTTACCAAAAAAACAAAGCGGAGTAATCAAAAGCCCTCTTAAGTTTGAAAAACCTACCTAAGCGGGTAGCCTGTTAAGCACGAGTCTTAAGATTCAAGTCTGAATTCAAAAAGCGAGCATTTTCAACCCAACCCAAAAATGCCCAAACCCGCTTCGGGCGGGGCCGGGTAACTCGTTTGCCAACTCTAGTTGAAAATTAGGGATGACAAACAGAAAATGACAAGGCGAACAAAAAAACTCAACTTGCTGTCGAGTAGGGCCTGTCCTAATTTAGTCCGACTATCCCCGCTTAAGGATTTAAATAATATAAATCTTAATAATAAAATAATTTATATTTTATTATACTTAAGTTATACTTTTATTTTCTAAAATAAAAAAATTAAGGCTGTGTTTATTTAGAGAAAATTATTCTAATTTTTTGGGAAAAGTTTTCTGCTTATTTTCTAAAATTTTCATTTCCTGAAATAGATAGAAAAATTCTTGAAAAACTTTTCCACTTTTCAGTTTTATTGAAAAACTTCCTTAAAGATTTCCCTATTTTTCTTTAAAAAAATCCTAATTTTTAGTTTTCTATAAATTTTCTTTAAATATTTTGTAAATAAACACTTTTCCTATTTTTCCAACTTTTTTAAGAATAATTTTTTATTTTTCTTTAAAAACTTAAACAAGACTTAAGTCTTTCACTCTCTTCTCATTATTCTCTTTGATTTTTTTGAAAAATATTTTTAGACTTTTTTATGATTTCTATATTAATGTAACATAAATCTTTTTAATTTTTCTGATGGGTCGACAGATTATCCTCAATTCCATTATTAGACGCATGGGCCTTAATTTCAGGTTTTTTGACAGACTTTGATAAAACGGGTTACCATCTCTACTGAAAATCGGTCTTAAACTGACCGGGTTGCTAATTGGAGACATGTCAATTGTAAGGTGCTGCCACGGATTTTCTTATGCAGATATGTATTTGCCTATGATTCATCTAACCACTTGCCGTGGATATTTCTTACAAGTATTATTTTTTATATAAGTTATAAAAATAAGTTATTTTTAACTGATTTAAATTAAACTTATAGTATATTCTCATATAAAAATAATCTATTATATAGATTTTTAATTAAATTATATATCCAAACATATCTTAATTTTTAAAAATATTAAAATCCGTTTGGTTTCCAGATGAGGAAATGGAGAAATTTAAGGGTTGATATTAATCCTTCATGTAATTCGAGACAGTCAAAACTCTGTTTGACCGTTGGATGTATTTTTAGGGTTAGTCAAACCGGGGTTTGTATTTAAACAACTCAGAAAACTTATACAAGAAATGTTTATTTATATCACGAGTATTTATTTATTTTATCAACTTGTCATAAGTATTTCAAATAACCGGTAAAATTCTTTTAAAAAGGCTTGTAATGCAGGTATAAATGTACACACTGATTTAACCATGTCCACGTAACTTAAATAATGTACTTTGACTTCTCTCTCCTCTTCCTATGTGTTTTGTATACAATATCTATACTAATAATTGATAATAAAAATATAAATGACTATATTTTATTTAATTGATTAACATTAAATGATAAATGTAAATCACACTTTAAATGATTGTATGATCATTAATTTTTAATTTTAATAATATATTTGTGTTTAATTATTCTTATTTATTCATTTCTAGTTAAACATTAATCGTTTTAAAATATAGAGATTATAAATCTAGGTTGATGAATCATGAATTATTATATTTTCAATTGCACAAATATTTTTTTAAAATTTTGGTGCGTGCAATTGCAAAAGCAAAACCTTAGCATTTGACACAGAAAAAAAAAAGTAAAAACAGTGTTTTGGTGTATTTCTTCTACAAAACAAAAGGTTTTAGATCGACACTGCATCTCTGCTATGGCCTGCACCAAATCACTCATTCTTTTCCTTTTCATTCAATTCTGCTTCTCGCTTCTACCCTTTTCCTTCGCTCAATCTCCTCCCTCTGGGTATCAATTCCCAATTCCTTAAACCCTAATTTCACTTTGCTTTGTGTAATTATTTTGTTTTATGTCGACCTTGATTTTAACGAATCTAATTTCTCCAGGTCTTCCGAAGGCTACACCATTTATGGTCGAGTGAAGATCCCTAGTAAGTTTTTACATTTACTTAAATTCGTTCATTATTTTAAATTCTGATTATAGTTTAATGAGTATTACATTCAATATTCGATGAATAATACTACTATTGGACCTCGATCTGTAAGACTGTAATGTAAATGAAGCGTGTTCTCTTCTTGTTGTGATGTCTTGGGCTAAATTAACATTTTAAAAATCTGCATTTATTGGCTGTTCAAAAAACAAAAAAAGAAAAACATTTTAACAATCTAGGTTGTGCCTATATTTGTAATAGGAAAGCGGAGTTCTGAACCTCTTGCTGTATGTTGTCATTGAAAAAGTATATCCCGTGGTGTTTAGTTTAATAGTTAATTAAATTTACCCAGGTTTCTGGGAAGTTGATGGTATAGTTATTCGGAGATTGAAATGCCAAATTTTAACTGTTTGTTATCCTTAATGCGTGTTGTTTGTTAGATGTCTATTCTCTTACTGTGTGTGGGCTTACTAGTTACTATATAGCCTATACATATTTGCTATATAATGATATTGGTTCATCTCTTTGGCAGGTTTTGGAACAAAAGATTATATTATTCCTGGAAAAATTTCAAATGTCAAAGTCATACTCAATGGTGGTCAAAGAGTTACTTTTCTGAGGCCTGATGGATATTTCTCATTGTATCCTTTGATTTACAGCTTCATTTGTATCACTGGTTAATTTGTACGAGTTTATGACACTTTTGGGGGTATTAGACTCTATTTAATTCCATCTCTCATCTTCTTCTTCTTACTTTGATGAAGTTGTAGTTTATGCTGGCAAATCATTGTTGAGAGATGATCTAATTCCTTAACATGTATGTTTTAAGCCACAATGTTCCTGCAGGGACCCATCTAGTTGAAGTGGCTGCAATAGGCTATTTCTTTTCTCCGGTGCATACTCAATCTTAAAATTACATCTCAATTCTTTCCCCCTATTATATAGTTTGTTTCTTATGTGTGCTCCTTTATTAAATAATCGCGTTCGTTTTAAAAAAAAGGTACGGGTAGACGTAAGTGCCAGACACCATGGCAAAATTCAGGCAGCACTGACAGAAAATAGGAGGGGGCTCACTGAGTTTGTATTAGAGCCATTAAAGGATGAACAATATTATGAGGTTGGCTTAGACTACAAATTTATTTTTGTGTTCCCTTTCCCCCCTCCCTATTCCTTCAAATTATCATCTGAATGTTTGCCTGGTATTGTTTTGTTATGTTACAGATTAGGGAGCCATTCTCTATCATGTCCGTTGTGAAAAGTCCAATGGGTCTGATGGTAGGATTCATGCTTATTGTTGTCTTCCTCATGCCAAAATTGATGGAGAACATGGGTATGCCTTCTAAAAATTTTCTGCAAACTTCTAAAAATTTGTTGGACCAGTCTTATCCCATAGAAGCTATAACTATTTCTTAGCATGTACCAACATATCAATTTCAAAATTGAAATATCTGACGCGCCTTCTATCTTTCTGCCTCTCTTATTTGAAGAAAAGTTTTCTCCCATAACCATAACTCTCTCCATTCATAATTGAATACTTTGCAATTCTCCATGAACTACACCATGTGATCACACCATAGACGTTAGAAAATTTTGGCCATGAAATATGCATCCAGTCTCTTTCTGGGCTGCAACTCGCATCTCATGCCATTATCTAGCTTAAAAAAGTTTATGCATAAAATCTTGTCAACTTTTTTTGGTTAACTCCCAGTTGGTCAAAACTCATGCACTAAGAAAACTTACGAAAATCTTGAATTTTTAAAATCTTGTACCACTTTACTTTTTGTGATTTGCTTGGGTTGTTTCATATTTAAAATCTTGAATGGTGGTTGATTCATATTGTTATGGACTTATTTAGTTACATGCTGTGCTACTCTTTGCATTAAATATGCTGATGGCTTCATTCTGTTGTCATGGCAACAGATCCAGAAGAAATGAGGCGTGCACAGGAAGAAATGAGAAATCAAGGAGTTCCATCTTTAGCAAGCCTGTTACCTGGTGCTGCAAGAAGCAACTAGGTGTATCAGTAAACGGAAAAGCAGTGAGCACGTTGTATGTCGTGAGCGGGAGGTGAAGCAATATGACATACCATGATTGGAGAATTTTTATTATGACAAATTGGTGCTGAGAGAAGTGTTTGATTAATGATGTTGTGGATTAGCAAAATTTGAAATATCTGATACAGATGTTAATATTTTTTATTTGAACACTTAAGTAATAGGCTTCATCATAACTCGATAACCATACACTAATAGATGATATTATTTTTCTGAACTTACCCTGCTTAACGGACACCTAACTTTTACCGTGTCAATGATTTTACGTTGGATAATTAGTTTTCTAAAATTATATGTTAGATTAATAGCACTTATCATACAAACAATGTAATTGTTTTTTTGTAGGAATTAAATATGTATTAATTTAAGATTGTTTGGCACCTTGTTTATGTATATCAAAATTGACAAAATATATACTTAGAATATATAAAATAAGGACTATTTGATGATTACGTATTTATAGTTTTTCAATTTTAATGAAATTTCACATAATTGTCGAGGTCTTATTATACCTACAATTCAATTCAATGATTTGTTTGATGGAAATATAAAGAATTTATAGAGTAATTGATGATGTTGTTTGATGAAAATTTAAAAGAATTCATATAAAGTTGTTGATGATTTAGGAATTAAGAATAAGTTAAGCAATACAAGTTGAATTTTTTGTTATCAAAAATATATATTGAATATTTTGTTATCATAAATATATATGTTTAATAGATCAATTAATCAGAATGACCTAATAGATTTCATATTTTTTTTTTCGAAAAATATATTATATATTAAATATGGTTTTTAAAAAATGTAAGTCTAATATTTTTTTTCAACAAAATACTCATAGATTTTAGATGTTTTAGACTACAGACTTTTAATTGATGATCTAATTTATTTTAGTCATTTTCAGTTGAATGATAATCAATCTGTTTTTATTATTTTATTATTATTTTTATTGCATTATCCACCTCTAATTTTTACGGTTTACACCCTAACTCTTCCCCGCCCAAAATGAAAAAAGAAGAAAAAGAAAATCCATTTAAACGATAACAATCGACTCGGATGAGGTCGTCCGAGTTAACTCGTTCAATGCTGATTGTTGATAAACTGGTGGGAGAATCATTTGAGGGCCAAACGAGAGAGGGTGCAAATGGGTACTGTGTCTCTTCTCAAATGCTACAAACCCTTTCTGTCTTTCGTTTTTCCCCATTCATCTCGACCCCCTATCTTCCGAACCAACAGGCTTCCTTCTTTTTGCTCCGCCTCGCCCCCGCCGTCGACGGCGGAGAAACACTCCGCCAAATCCGACGGCCAGAGTCTCAGTTTGCCGGAGGTGTGGCTGCACAACACCATGAGTAAAAAAAAAGAACTTTTCAAACCCAAAGTGGAATCCAAAGTGGGAATGTATGTGTGCGGTGTCACTGCTTATGATTTCAGCCATATTGGTCATGCTCGCGTTTACGTCAATTTCGACCTTCTTTATAGGTTTCTCTCTATTCACCCTCTCTTTTCTTTTCTTACATAAAAACCCCAAAAAAGAAGTTTTTTAATTAAAAAATCCCAATTTTCTTCCAAATACGATTTGAAATCATACCCTCCTTTTCGTTTTGGTGCTAATTGATTTTTCTTTTATGCTCTGTTTGGCAATTAGGCAGATACTTTAAGCATTTGGGATTTGAAGTCTGTTATGTTCGCAATTTTACTGATGTAGATGACAAGGTCAGTGTCTATTTTCTGTTCTTATGCCTCCTTACTATAGAAACAAATGGCACTAATTGTAACTTCACATCAAATAGAAGTGGGAAATGAGGTTCTAGGAGAATCTTTGATGGGCTTAAGTTAATGATGTTAGCTCTTTGTCGTTCAATTTGTGTTCTACAACTAAAACTATAAGTAGTAATTTTAAATATGTATAGTCTGACCCTTAAAATTTTTTTGATAAATTTGGATGTTGAATATACCCTGTTATTACAAGTGCAAAGTACCCACTTCTTTTTAACTGTTATTACAGGATCTTAGTCTGCACTTTTCAAATTATGTAGATAATTGCTAGAGCAAATGAATTAGGAGAAGATCCAATTAGCTTGAGCCGGCGCTATTGTGAAGAGTTCCGTCAAGACATGGCAACTCTTAATTGTATTCCTCCCTCAGTGGAGCCAAAAGTCTCAGAGCACATGCCTCAAATCATTGATATGATTGATAAGGTACCCTTGTCCATTTTACCTCAGCATTAAAATGAACACAGGAAGATTGACAAATTTCATTCTGTTTTTTGTATTCTGTTTTAAAAATAGCTTACATGGATATGTTATTGGTATATGAAATGCTTCTCTTTGTAGTTTATTGTCAATCTATCTTTTCTTAATCTGCTTTTTGTTGATTGGTTAATATGCTTCTTGACAGATTCTTAATAATGGGTATGCCTACGTTGTTGATGGGGATGTATACTTCAATGTAGAAAAATTTCCAGAATATGGGAAGCTATCTAGTAGAGATCTAGAAGATAATCGGGCTGGTGAGAGGGTTGCTGTTGATTCAAGGAAGAAAAACCCTGCTGATTTTGCTCTTTGGAAGGTATAATATATTGGTGACGAATAATCTTAATACAGATCTTTTAAATATGTTGATCTCAATATATATTACAAATTGATTATTATCTTGAAATCTTAATTTAGTGTTGGAACTTATTGTGGATTCGCAATGCTATTCTGCAGTCCGCAAAGGCAGGGGAACCATCTTGGGAGAGTCCCTGGGGTCCTGGAAGGCCTGGGTGGCATATTGAATGCAGTGCCATGAGTTCAGTTTATCTTGGCTACTCTTTTGACATCCATGGTGGAGGAATTGACCTTGTGTTTCCTCACCATGAGAATGAAATTGCTCAGAGTTGTGCTGCGTGTACAAAAAGTCATATAAGCCTATGGATGCACAATGGTTTTGTCACTGTTGACTCTGTAAAGATGTCTAAATCTTTGGGAAATTTTTTCACAATACGTCAGGTGACACATTCCTGATGGTTTATACTTATCCTACTCAAGTCTAATGTCTTTTTTTTATTTGGCAAAAACTCTAATATCTATTGTTATGGGCCCGCAGTTTCTATACCATCCAAAGGGCTACATTCTGATGCCATACACATTGTGTTATTAGGTTATAGATGTTTACCATCCACTGGCTTTGAGATATTTTTTGATGAGCGCCCATTATCGATCTCCTATTAACTACTCTCACATACAGCTCGAAAGTGCTTCAGACCGTGTTTTTTATATATATGAGGTACTGATTTCTTAGGTTAGAAAGTTACCTTATTTATCCTTGTCTGTTCATATTTTTTGCCTGCTTCATCTTTATCGCATCACTTCCTGGATGTTCTGATTTGGCTTGCTTCTTTACTGTGTCATAAATATGTTGTGTGGATGTATCCTGAAAATTTCATGTGTTTTCAGACATTACATGAATGTGAAAGCTTTCTGAATCAGCATGATCAGACAATTAGGAAGGATTCCATCTCAACAGATACTCTGAATATTATTGATAAGTTCCATGATGTGTTTTTGACCTCAATGTCGGATGATCTTCACACTCCTGTAGTATTAGCTGGACTCTCTGATCCATTAAAATCAATCAATGATTTGCTGCATACCCGTAAGGTATGAAACTTTCTTGTGTAGCTAAAGTAAAATAATTATCTAATTTCAATGTATAATTGAATTTGAATGAGGTCAATATTTGAAAATGAGTAATTTTCAGCAAGTCATCATATTTTTGGTGTGCAATTTTGGTTCTAGTTTAATTTAACGTTATTATATCAAACATCAGGTTTTGATTATACTTATACCTAACAACCCATCTTGATTGAAGCAGAACTATATTTCAAGTTGTTAAATTGCTAAGTGTTATATAATGAGTTAATGACAATGATCTAATCTTTAGTCAATGTTGAACTAAAGGTTTTTTGTTGACCTCTTAATGTTTTTGCTGCTCTAAACATGCAGTCTCTAATTATGTGGTTTCAGAGTTTTAGTGCTAGAAATTAAAACTTCATCTTGTGGACGCTATCACTTGAATGCTTGATAAATAAACAAATAAAGTATATCATGTAAATTCTGTTTATAACATTCCAACTTCATAATCCTCAGGGGAGAAAACAACAATTCCGAGCAGAATCACTTGCAGCTTTGGAGAAGAGCATCAGGGATGTCCTTACTCTTTTAGGATTAATGCCTACAAGTTACTCTGAGGTAGGAATATATTTGAAGTGATCGGTTTCTGTCACTGTTTTCTGATTTATTTATTTATTTGCATGAGAAATATTATCATATCATACCCATCAATTTATTGTGAGCGTGAATCTTTGATATAGAAATTCCCTCAATAGATGGAAGTTCATTTATCTTTATTACTTGCTGGTATGCAATTGTTATTTTTGAATTCTTCAAATAATCCTTTATTACAGGCTATATATTTGTTTTGCATAGATTAACTTCTGCTTCTTCCGGTATAATTTTTCTGATCTATTTTTAACTTATTTTCACTTCTCAGCTGAGGATTGACTCAATGAACTCACTTTTTGTTTTCTGAATTCTTGAATTTTCATTGAATTCTGGTATAGTGTTTAAATGGAGGTTTCCGTAGGTATTCTTTTGTGGTACCTTCAGCATTTTGACAATTGGATTCAAGATTGAGATCAATCCAACAATCAACAATACCTCCACCTCATCTGAAATTGCCACAACCATAAATTTCTCCTTAATAACACTGTAATATAATATATATATATATATATATATATATATATATATATATATATAAAATACATGTTTGCAGAGTTGTTGGGTTGTATATGAATCTGTACAGTGAACAAAATATTTGAGATTTTAGTTTGCTGAATCTGTTTCTGTTACAATCTGTATTCTTGTGCCCTAAGTCTATAACTGCTTAAGCCTTCTTGTAGTATGTAATCATTGTATCATGCTGCAGGTTTTGCAACAGCTTAGAGAAAAAGCTTTAAAGCGCGCAAACTTGACAGAAGAAGAAGTGTTGCAGAAAATTGAAGAACGGGCTGCTGCTAGAATACAAAAGGAGTATGCTAAATCAGATGCAATAAGAAAGGATTTGGCTGTTGTTGGTATTACTCTTATGGACAGTCCAAACGGCACAACTTGGAGGCCTGCCATTCCTCTTCCGCTTCAAGAACAGCAGATTGATGCACTTTGAAGAGTTGCATAAGCTTCTTCTGTTCAAGTTCTCCATCCAAGAAATGGTAGATATGATTCTGCTACAAGGAATTATAAGGGATGCCACTCGAGTGTATGTTGCATGGTATAGGCGATTCTTCCTTATTCTTGCTGCCTTGCAAGACATGATTACAATTTAAGTTATGATAGCAATGCAGTCCTTTAGTGCAGTTGTCTTAGTGACTAATATTGAATTAATTCTATTAAATATATTTGGCTTTTTGCCCCCCCCTGAATATTCATAGTTGCAACGAATTGGGCGATTTAAAAAGCTAATTTGTCAAGCTTTTGGAATTTAGTTTTCGGAATTGATGTTTGGAATAGCGGTGATAAAGATGAGGATAGAGGTCAGGAAGCGTGGGATCTTTGAATGAATACATTACTGGTTGAATTGATGGGGAACTATCAAACCGGTTGACCTAGTTTATATTCAAATATATGTGTTAGTGTGTGTGGGGAACTATCAAACCGGTTGACTTAGTTTATATTCAAATATGTGTGTGTGTTGTAAATGTTAACAAATTTTACAGGTATAATTTTTTATCAGTTAATAAATAATAGAGATGTATGTTAGGTTTAGAATCATATATAGGTATAATAATTAATTAACAAATCATGGAGAAATATATATTAGGTTTAGAATTAGAGTCCTTATAGGTATAATAATTAGTTAGTTAATAAATCATAGAGAAGTATATATAAGGCTTAGAATCATAGTCTCACATGTATGATAATTAATTAGTTAACAAATTATTCAAAAGCATATAACAGGTTCTGACGACCTTAGTATAATAATTAATTAATTAATTAACAAATCATACAAAAACATATAACAAGTTTAGAATCATAACCTCAAAAATGTAATTTTTAATCATAATTATGAAATCATAGTGAAACATATTATAGTTTAGAATCACATGTTAAGAATAACAGCTGCACAGGTATAATAATTACAATAATTGATTTGGAACAAAACAAAAATGTCATCTTCGAAAATGAGAAAAAAGTAAAAAAGTTTAAATTTTTAAAAGAGTGTCGTTTTGGTCCCTTTTTAGAAAAGTAAAACCTTTGTGCATGACTGGACTAGTTCACTCCTACTTGGCTGGGTCATTGGTTTCACTCCAAACCCGCCGATTTACATCGGTTTATACTGATTCCTTGACATGATCGATCTATATAAGCACCCAAACTAGTTATCAAATCTATTTTTTTAGTCAGATTGGTTGGTTTAGTCCGATTTTTGTGGGAGGAGCAAAATCAAATATTTGGCGAAGCTTGGATATCAAACGTGTAATTAAGCTTTTGTTTAACCATAGGTATCATCCATTGAAGACAATCTTATAAGAGTTAGGAATATTCACATTATAGTGAGGTTATCTATTCTAATAGAACTAACTCACAACAAGTTTTTTTTCCTATTCACAAAATTCAAAACCAAGACCTTGGTCCTATTATTGTTTTGAATTCTCACAAAGACACCTATTATAAACAAATCCAAACTCTACAAAAACAAAAGAGGAAGTATTATTTAAAATGTTAAATCAGAATTAAATTTGTCAATTTTAAGAGGGAATATGAGCATAACGATCTATCTAGCATGAGGGATAGATTTCAGGCATAGAAACCAAGCTTATGTGTCTAAAATTTTTTACACCAGTCCATTAGGGGTTTTATTATATCCTTAAGTTCAGTGAGAATCTCAAAGTCTTGTTGTACTCCGTCAAACACACACTGGTATCTTGCGTTGTAGAGTGAAATCGAGTGTCACCTATAAAGACACTTCGACGTTCAAGTTAGTTTGATATTAATGTTGGAGCTTATGTGTCAGGGTTAGTTGAATATACCTTAAAATAATAGCAAATGAGTAGTATTTATAGTGGAGTAGTGATTGAATGCTTGGTTCTCATGTCAATACTTTCTTTATAAAGTTTTGGGAAAACTAACACAAGTGCGAACATTTCTAACACGACTATAGGTATGGACTGATATGCCCCTATAAATCCCCCAACCTCTAGTTGATACTAGTTTATTGTGTGATACTAACTATTGTAGGTTACACTGGAGATTACTATTGAGGCTTAAGTTGACACCAAAATTAGTTTTATGATATCAGTATCGGTGTGAGACTCATATCATATAGTTAGTGTGGAGTTAGGTTATGTTGAAGGGCCTTGGCCTCTTCAACTTTTCCCAAATAGAAGAAAATAATGAGTTTCATATCTAAATGAAGACATAATTAATTCATTTATTAAAAGCTAAGACAAATTGTGAGCGTAATTGTATGTCAATCTCATCATAATAAAGGACAAATAATTTTAAAAATCATCTAAAATATCATAATTATATAAATGGTTAGGAAATATAAGAAAATTAAACATATATCAATGTTTCTACGTGTTAATAAAATTTGTGATTTTTATAACTACTAACATTCATATTTTTTTTCTATGAATATTGTCAAAATTAAGTTTTGAAGAAAAAAAAGAAGATGCTTTTTTAAAGTTTATTTTGTACAAACATTCTTATTTGGACTTGAAGAAATATAAAGTTTGTTTGGAATAATATTCTTTTCAAGAATTTCTTATCATTTTATGATTTAATTACTTTAGATTTATTTAATTTTTTCTTAAATTTTGTCTTATCAATATTTTATATTGTAACTAGTTATGTACCCGTGCGGACGTACGGGTTATGACCTTTGATTAAAATTATTAACTAATATGTTATATTAATTGTTGTAATATTTGTAACATAATATAATATACTATGTAATATACAAAAAATAAAATATAGAATGTCATATATATAGGATGGATATCATATATTAATTCTGACTCGGATTCAGCATATTCCGAGTGTCCCACTCTCCATGTGGTCCATCTTTTTAGCTCTTGTGTTGTAGGGCTTGCGGTGTGGAGAAATGGTGTGAAGGAAGTTCATTTTGGGTAAAGAATGCCTTGGCCGGCAAATATTTGATTTTATGGCTAGGCTTTTGTAATGTATGTAGATATAATGACATTTTGTATAGCTACGAATTAATATGGATAATTGGTGTGGATGATGAATATATGATGATGATTTTTGGAGGTCATGTATGGAAAATGAGACCCTAGTACTTATGGCTCATTTTCATTGGTGACCTTAACTTTGATTAGATAATGAAAATTATGTATGATGCAGTTAGAATTAATGAATGAATGAAGGTTTCTATAAGAATTGTACTTTATAGAACATATATAGTAATAAGCTTAATTAGAACATGATTCGTGAGTTGGAATGAAAATTTATAGGTATGATGGTTTGGAATGAGTTTTAAAGGCTTAACATGATGTATGTGAGGTGATGAATTTAACCAATTTGACTTGAATTGAGTTTTGGTATGTTCAGTTGTTTAATTCCCCTGTTATCTGTGTTTTTACTGGTATTCTTGCTCAAGCGAGATGGGATCTCGCTCAGGCGAGAATCCCCTGTGTTGGTATATAGCCACTGGCCAATTCTCGCTCAGGCGAGAGTGGGTCTCGCTCAAGCGAGATTGCCCACGCATCTGATGTTACCACTAGAGAAAAATCGCTTAGGCGAGTAGGGTCTCGCCCGAGCGTGAGTAAGGTATTTTGCCACTGGACCATTTTCGCTTGAGCGAAAGGCCTTTGGATGTGGCACTCGCTCAAGCGAGTGAACGTATGCTAGATTCTGGACAAATTTCGCTTACGCTCGCTTGCCTCGCCCAAGCGAACTCTGAGAATCTCGCTCCAGCGAGTTGGGGCTCACTCAAGCGAGATGACCCCTGATACTCTTCTTCTTCTTTTCGCTCAGCATGTGCCATAGCTCGCCCAAGTGCCCCACTCGGTCTCGCTCAAGCGAGTGCGACTACTTGAGCGAGTTATGCTCTGATTCTCCAAATTTCATTGTTTAATTATTTCCCTAAATCCAAAACCCTACTGGAAAGACTCTCAGAATGTCATCTCACTCGGAAGTGTCCCACTCAGAGGCACTTCATTCGGAAAACCATCAGTCCAGATAGACTCCACTCGGAGATGTTTCTGTTTCACTCGGATTTTACCTCACTCGAACGTGTCTCAATCGGACACAGGTTCTTCACTTGAATGATTCTTGTAATGATGTTTCACTCGGAAACATAACTACATGGAATTGATCTCAGCCTTATTTCACTCGGAACTGAATAACTATCATTCGGATAATCATAATTCACTTGGCATCGTATACATTCTCTCGGAAACTTCTGTCTTAACATAATTCACTCGGAATCGTGTACATTTACACTCGAAAAATCTTGTCTTTAACATTTTTCACTCGGAAATTCATTCTGAATTTCTTCTTTAATCCTTTTTAAATTATTTTTCTATAAATCACAAAAATTGGGATGTTACAAACATGCTCAATTAAAAACGCTAAAATAAAGGATAGGAGCCCTAACATAAGGCATCCCGAATTGAATCCTATCACCATATTTCAACATGTACTTCACACAAAACTGAGGCCAACCGGAGCCAAGGTGAACTTCCCAAGGCCTTCGCCCGGTCCAACGAACCTCAAGGGATAACACGTCTTCAAATCCTTCCATCTTGGCGAGTACTTTTGTTGCGTCTTCAAATACCTCTTCCCGAGTCAGTCTTCTTCTTGCGTCACTTGGAAGTCTCTCATCTGGGAGATCACTCGGAGTTGAAGAGTCTTGAAGATGAATCCGAGCACAAGCTCTCGGAAACTGAAGACCAATCCGAGCAGGAATTAAATGGAATTTATCAATCAGATATTTATTCTTCTCGGAATTATTCACTCAGGAAACATAATGAATCAGAGTTCAAGTCTTTGTCCAGAAGCATTCTTTCTAGAAAGACTCACTCAGAATGTCATCTCACTCGGAAGTGTCCCACTCAGAGGCACTTCACTTGGAAAACCATCCATCCAGATAGACTCCACTCGGAGATGTTTCTGTTTCACTCGGATTTTACCTCACTGGAACGTGTCTCAATCGGACACAAAGTTTCTTCACTCTGGAATGATTCTTGTAATGATGTTTCACTCAGAAACATCTTCACTTTACATGGAATTGATCTTATCAGCCTTATTTCACTCGGAATTGAATAACTATCATTCGGATAATCATAATTCACTCGGCATCGTATACATTCTCACTCGGAAACTTCTGTCTTTACATAATTCACTCGGAATCGTGTACATTTACACTCGGAAAATCTTGTCTTTAACATTTTTCACTCGGAAATTCATTCTAAATTTCTTCTTTAATCCTTTTTAAATTATTTTTCTATAAATCACAAAAATTGGGATGTTACAAACATGCTCAATTAAAAACCCTAAAATAAAGGATAGGATCCCTAACATAAGGCATCCCGAATTGAATCCTATCACCATTTTTCAACATGTACTTCACACAAAACTGAGGCCAACCGGAGCCAAGGTGAACTTCCCAAGGCCTTCGCCCGGTCCAACGAACCTCAAGAGATAACACGTCTTCAAATCCTTCCATCTTGGCGAGTACTTTTGTTGCGTCTTCAAATACCTCTTCCCGAGTCAGTCTTCTTCTTGCGTCACTCGGAAGTCTCTCATCTGGGAGATCACTCGGAGTTGAAGAGTCTTGAAGATGAATCCGAGCAGGAATTAAATGGAATTTATCAATCAGATATTTATTCTTCTCGGAATCATTCACTCAGGAAACATAATGAATCAGAGTTCAAGTCTTTGTCCAGAAGCATTCTTTCTGGAAAGACTCACTCAGAATGTCATCTCACTCGGAAGTGTCCCACTCAGAGGCACTTCACTCGGAAAACCATCCATCCAGATAGACTCTACTCGGAGATATTTCTGTTTCACTCGGATTTTACCTCACTCGAACGTGTCTCAATCGGACACAAAGTTTCTTCACTCTGAAATGATTCTTGTAATGATGTTTCACTCGGAAACATCTTCACTTTACATGGAATTGATCTTCTCAGCCTTATTTTACTCGGAATTGAATAACTATCATTCGGATAATCATAATTCACTCGGCATCGTATACATTCTCACTCGGAAACTGAAGACTAATCCGAGCAGGAATTAAATGGAAAATCTTGTCTTTAAAATTTTTCACTCAGGAATTCATTCTGAATTTCTTCTTTAATCCTTGTTAAATTATTTTTCTATAAATCACAAAAATTAGGATGCTACAAACATACTATGCTTAACGATGATGTCCGCTGTTTCATCCAATTGCGCTGCATTATCTAACGATATGTAAAAACCAGACAGCAGAAGCAAAATCAAAAGTGGTTTCTTGATATAATAATATTTTTCACTTTCTTTCTTAGTTTTTCAGATAAAACAATTCTCAATCCCCATTCGGTTTCCATCACTCATCTCACCCTCAAAGTCACTCTTTCACTCGTCTCTCCCTCTCTCGGTTCCCTTCATACACTTAATCTTTCACTCTGGTTCTTTCACGCTCTTGATCCCTTACCCGGTCTCTCGATCAGTCACTCTTTCACTCGGTCCATCACTCAGTCTCCCTCCCTCACCCGGTCTTTTGCTCGATCTCTCTTTCACTCGGTCCATCACTCAGTTTCCCTCCCTTACTCGGTCTTTTTCGCCCTCAGTCAGTCTCTAACTCCCTCAGTCGGTCTCTTTCTCCCTCAGTCAGTCTCTGACTCCCTCTCCAGTCTCTCATTCCCTCAATCGGTCTCTCACCCCATCTCTCGTCATTCCCTCATTCAGTCTCTCAATCACTCGTCTTTCTTTCACTGGCCACTCCCTCAGTCTTTCTCCCTCAGTCGGTTTCCTTTATTCACTCGGTCCATCACTCAATCTTAAGAGCAAACTTTGTATCTGAAAGAGGAAACTCAATGTGATTCGTCTATTTCAAATCACAGAAACCGCTTCCTCATGGTGCGATTTTGACCTAACGTGACTTGGCAGAAACCGCCTGGTTGAAAGGCATTCTTTCACAGTCTCCCTCCCTCACCCGGTCTTTCGCTCTGTCTCTCTTTCACTCGGCCTTTCATCACTCGTCTCACCCTCAAAGTCACTCTTTCACTCGTCTCTCCCTCTCTCGGTTCCCTTCACTCCCTCAGTCTTTCTCCCTCATTCGGAACCTCAATTCTCCCTTGTTTTTGCATGATTTAAATGGATCGATTTACTTTAGAATACCACTTATAGTCTCAAGATATCTAAGAAGCAATAGCTATAAGAAAAAAGAAGCATAAACATTAAAGACTCAAACCAAAAATATAGTTCAAGCTTTTATTGAGCATGTATTCATAGTTTAACAATTTCTCTTTCTCCCTGAATACAACAACCAAGAAGCTTCATAAGACTATGGTGCTGAAGTTTGGTTAGTAATACTACTTCATTTTTGAACTCCTCTAAACCCTGACCAAAGTTGTTAGACAGCCTTTTAACTGTTATCTCTTGTCCATCAATCATTGAAAGCTTGCCAAGAAACACATGTACTGGTGCTTGTATAAGGTGCCTCTAAACTCTTGCTTATGTCAACCTGAGAAACAACATAATTAACTTTAAACAATGCAACAATAACCAGAAGTAAAATAAATGTTAAATAACAATCAAATTAGATGATACATATATTGTTTTTAATCAAGTTTTTGCATATAAAAAATTTAATAATATCTATAGTATCTACAGTTAAGAAAAATAGACCATAATATTTTTGGTTATAAATTCATGTCTTCATATATATTGCATTAGCAACATTACATAGTACCTATAAAGTCTGAATCTGCTAACCACATAGTTCCATCCTGTAAATTACATCTAATCTAATTCTCTCTACCCCTCCATTAGTAAGATAGACTAAAAATTTATGAACATGTTCGGCATATTACACAATAAACTCCACTTCTACCAAATAAAGAAAGCATTAAAAATTCAGGAGATGGTTTTAATGAACACCAACCTCCATTTTATGCTTTCCATTGATTGCTTCAAAGTAGCAAAAGCCTGCTCTTTGGTTTCATACTTCACAAATGCACAACCTGCCACCAAAATAGGAGAACTATGACTATGTTTTATCATGTGGCTAAGAATCCCCTAAATTAAGTATGGATTGAGCTATAAAATCAGTACCTTTACTTGTTTGTTGAGAACCTCTTAAAATATATAGATCCTTTATAGCTCCATACTTGGAGAAAAGTGCAGATTCTTAAACTTCATAAATATTCTTTGGAATCATGCCAATGAAGAGCACTTATAAATACATAACATACAACTACATCAATGACCATGAATAATTAAATTTTTTATATAAGAAGATGGAATCAGTGACCATGGATAATTGAGTTTTCCATATATGAATAACTAATATAAGCTGCAGAATATGAAATCAAGCATTCATATCAATTAAAGAGACTTGCCACTGTATTGAATAATCAATTTAGTCATAGTACAATTTGAAAAGAAGTTTTGAAATAAAATAACAGTGCAATAACACACCATAATATAGAAACGTTAAGAAAAAAATGTATCAAAGTGCATTATGTTTAAAATGTAAAGTAGAAACAACTGCAAAATAGTCCATTAAAGATTAGGCATCACCTCTTCCTCTACCTACAAAAAACATTAACATCTACACACAAAAAAATAAACAAAAATTCTATGAAGGAAATCATGGAACTTTTATAAGAACAACACTTTTAATCTATCAAACAAAAATTAAGGGATCAAATAAACAGGGGTGTCAAATTTGTGCTATAATTAGGTGAGAAAACATCTTAGCAGATTTGTGTAACAACTATTTGATACTCACATTTTAGTTAAAAAGTCTGACTTGGATATTAATGGTTTTATGTTACAAAGCAAATTATTGAAAATATAAGAATATACAAAGAAAAAAATAACACCCATCAAACTAAAAAAAATGAAAATCAAGAGAGATGTTTAAATACTTGAAAATTTACAACTTGAAAACCCAATAACAATTTTACAAACAATTTAATATAGTCCTACATTCTGAGCAACTAAAGTAACAAAAGCTACAACTTTGAACCCAATGGTGCATTAATATAATATCACACAAAAATAATGAACCACAAAGTCTTTCATGCACAGAATATACCAGACAATAACTAAAGCTTAAACAACAAAATATACCTAAAAAAACCTTAAACACTGATTTCATGCATAGAAACAAAATAAATTGGGGTTTATGTTTTGGAAGACATTGATACTATCCACATCAGCATGCACAGAATATACCAAACAATAACTAAAGCTTAAACAATAAAATATACCTAAAAAAAACCTTAAACACTGATTTCATGCATAGAAACAAAAGAAATTGGGGTTTATGTTTCGAAAGACATTGATACTATCCACATTAGCAAGCAAAGACTAAAAAAATACTTGAAAATCAAGAGAGAACATCACCTTCTTCCAATCAGCTTCGTCAAACAGTATCTCTATATCATCATTCGTCATCTGCAACACCAAAAAAGCCTCTCGAGGTCTACGTTTTGGAAAAATTATGAAAATAGAGAACATAAATTTTACAGACAATTTAACATAGTGTTGCATTCTGAGCAACTAAAATAACAAAAGCTACAACTTTGAACCCAATGGCAATCTGAAATTGAAAATGCATGTAAAGAGATTAAAAAGGATGTCATCAACAGATGATCTAATTGAGGACCATTCAACACAAAAGATGGAACAAACTTAATTGTTCAACAGAGTTTGCTTTTAAACCATCAAAAAGCAAAAATGCATTGAAGGGGAAATAAGAAAAAAAACATTATAAACATTCTACATTTAACAAACAAAGCTCGATTATCTTTCAGTTGGGTTCTTACCTTCCTGAGTTTGTTCGATGACAGTTGGAAGTCATCCTAAGAATTTGTAATACAGTCGACAATCCAGTTGTCATCGTCGGTGGACTTTTTAGGAGTATCCATTGATTCAGTTTCTAATCCAACACGCATGCCATGGGACTGAATAAAAAATAGCCAAGTTAATCTAGGAATTAAAATAATCAATGAAGCATCAAATGTTAATAGTAATGAGACTAACATTAATCTTAATATAATAGTAAATTTTACAAAAACATATATGTGCATTTTATCACCAAAGGCTAAGGGGAATAGTAGTCATAATTGAAATAAGAACCCATATGTAAAATTAGGAAAATCTGAGATGGATATTGTCCACATAGATGATCTTCGGAGCAGAAACCGTGACAATAATATTTGTAATGTCGGGATTGGAAAAGTCCCCTCTATGCATGACTCTGTTCTCTAAGGATGTAATATTTGCCACTATTTACCAACCACACCTTCTATATATACCTGCTCCTATACATACTTATACATACCTAAGATAATTTGTACTCTAAGGATGTAATATTTGTCAACCATAACCAAAGCTAGCTAAGGGTGCATCAAAAATCACAACAGGATGCATTAATAGCATCTTTAGGGAAACATACATAATATTATTATAACATTTTAACAAAAATTCCAAATAAAATAACTTTTTAAGCCAAAAGGAAAAGTACAAATAAATAGGTTCTAAGATAAGCAAATAATCATTTGTTCTAAAAAAACTGAAGAGCTACACAAAAAACTTTATCTTAACACATTGAAGTAAGATTTTGATATAAAGATGCTCGTGATTAAATACTGTAAAATTCTCACCCTAGAGAGTACCTGTCTTCCAACCTCAAGAAGCATTAAAACATAATCCTCCCTGTAAGTTAAAAGTGATCTTTTCTTGACCTCACTAAAACCCTGTAGATAACAATTTTTCTAGATTAGAAAAGATATTCATGATGAAGGATTTGATACATTGAACAAACTTGGTAGGAAAAGCCATGGGGGAGATCCGAAAAGTAAAATATAAGATCTGAAAAATAAGGGAAAAGAGAACCTCAAGCTCCGCCTAAATCTCCTCACGCTCGTGACCGGTAGCAATAGGTACCACATCCTCAACCTTCTTTCCGATGGAAGCACCTAAAATAACATTCAACGATAATTAAAATTGTATCGAATTAAACAATGAATCGGAGAATAGGAGAAAGAGAGTACCTAGGTGACAGGTGAGAAGAGGTGTAGTGGATCGAGAATGAGAAAGAGAAGAAAAGAATAGTGTGCATAGGGATTTCAGGTGAGAAGAAGAAGAAAAGTTTCAGAGAGGGATTTAGGGAACTACTCCAAAGGAGTTTCGAAAAGAATGGTGCTTTTGGAAAGATTGTAGGAAGAGTGAAGAGTTTACAGAGGAGAGGGAATACAAAGAGACGTAGAGGATTGAAGCGGAGGAAAGAGAAAGTCACAGAATGGAAGAGTCTCATGAAAGAGAGAGAAACGGGTGGTGGGAAAGAGAAAAGGTTGGGAATAGTAAAAGACCAAAAAAAAGAAATATAAAATTAAATATTATTAGGATTTACTGAATAGAATAAGTGAACAGAGGTTTTGGAGGGATAGTGTTTTTCAAACCTTGATATTTATATTTTTTTTTTTGTTTGGGGAGGGGGGAGGCAGGGCTCGAACCCTGCTGATTTAGGTGACCCTCACATGCTCTTTACCACTTGAGCTGCCAAGGGGGGTCAACCTTAATATTTATGTTAAAAACATATATCTATACAGTTGGGCTCCCTTCACTGGAGGTTGTCACATGCCCTTGAAAGTTACATAGTAATAAATTCAATCTTGGGGTTCACCAGAAAAGTTCACCAAAAAAAAAAATAATCTTGGGTGAATATTTTAAATTTATAAATCATATAATAATATAATATCATACTTATTATTTATCATATTTTTATTATATATTAAAAACTAAAATATATTTCTATATATTTTAAAATAAAATTTTGGATATTTAATAATAATATATTCTCCATTCATTATTATCTATAAAACCAAAAAAAAAATTATAGAGACCCTATTTATAAGAAAAAACTTATTTTTCTGAAATTATTTAATATTTTCCTCATGTTATTTGTATTTTGAAAATATTATTATTATTATTATTATTAAAATAGAATTTAAATTTAAATAACAATAAATTTAAAATATAAGAATATATTTCTGTAACACATTAATATATTTTCTTCATACATAAATCTGTCTTAAAAATAAGAACGGAAAATGTTATGTAAATCTCAAAATTATACTTTTTTTAATCCTTTAACCATTATTTTAGAGATACTACTATTAATATTTATTTCCCCACCATTCATCTATGTATTTTTTCCCCGCACCACCTGCACCTGCCCGCATGGAATTAAAAGATAAACCTTTTAGAAAACACAAACCTTAATTGCGTAGTGTTCCTATGAAAGACATCTGTCTATCTGGGACCCACCTTCTCCGACCTGGAAGACATAGATACGCCATTGCACTTATCATATCAGATGTACAGTGCTTATCTTCTCGTCCACAACGCCGATCACATATATAAGTCAAAGTCACCTACACTATACTCCCCATGTTTGCGTTTCTTGCACAAAGGTTCTCCCACCAGAAACCTTCTTCAACTTAATTCTCTCTTTTTCTTCCTACTTTTCACCTTTTCCCCCTTTTCAGGTGATCCTTTATGCCTTTCTCGTCTCTGTGTTTCTTTTTCTCTCCTTTTTCAGTGCCAAAAATTCTTTTACTTTTTTAGCGGTTAAATTAACGAAGGAGATTTTTTTTTCCTTTCATTATACTATGATCTGTGTCGTCTCTTAACCTTTGTTTTCTGCTTCAGTTTTAATTGTTAATGACCTCAATCCCAGTTTTATCAATTCGACGTTCCAATGAATTGCTTTAGGATCTGATTGGTGCCTTATTTGCTTCACCTTTACTAGTAATTGTCATTTTTTTACTGTTACAAAAATCAAAAAGTCCAACCAAAAGGACTGATATTTTAAAGAACACCAACGTTACATAATTTTTCTCTGGTCAATTGGTCTGTGGTTTCAATAAAAGTAACTTGTTGGTATTTGATTTGAATAATGGTTATGATTTGACTAAAAGTTCTGACCTTTTATCTGATTCTGCTTCAGGGTTGGTAATCTAAAAGCAAAATAGGTTTGCTATGGATAAGTCCACTCTCAGTAAAGACCTTGTCTTTTTAATCTTACAGTTTCTTGATGAGGAGGGTTTCAAGGATACAGCGCACAAGTATGTCTCTATCTCTCTATCTAAATTCTGAACTCAGGCTTCTGAGTTTTACCTTGATCATTGTTCTTTTGGCATTTATTTATTCTTCCTTCAATTTTTTATTCATAGGCTTGAGGGTGAAAGCGGGGTATACTTTGACATGGAGTATTTCCAGGACATGGTTCTAGATGGGGAATGGGATGATGCTGAGAGCTATCTTTCAGGGTTCACAGGGGTTGATGACAACAGACACTCAACCAAGATATACTTTGAAATGAGGAAACAGAAATTCCTTGAGGCATTGGATATGTGAGTTCTTGTTATCATGTCATATGTTAAAGGGGTCCTGGTTGGTCTAAGAAAAATTTTCTAGGCTTGGACACCATCTTAATATTTCCAAAGAAATACTTAGTTGTTTTTGTGCAGTTATGTTGTTCATAGTCTATGATTCTCTAAATTTGTCTGTCTTATTTCTTGACTTATCAGTAATGATCGTGCCAAGGCTTTAGATATCCTCATCAAGGATCTGAAAGTTTTCGAACCAGGGCATGCAGAGCTATTCAATGAAATGAACCAACTATTGACAATTAACAATATAAGGTACGACTAAATTGCCACTCTAGTAATTTTAGGTATGCGGTCAATAACATTAAGGTTTTAACTTTTTTCTGGGTTTAATCAGGGAGCATGCATCACTTTCAACATATGGAGATGTAAATTCTGTGAGGCAGATTGTGATGGATGATATTAAGAAAGTCATTGAGGCAAATCCTTCATTCCATGGAAAATTGAAATTTCCTGCTATTAAAAGTCAGAGGTTACGCCATCTTATGAACCAAAGGTTTCACTCTCTTGTAAATAAAGTTGATATCATATAAGCAGATTCTGTATTGATTTTTGCTTCTATGTTTTCTCAGGTCAACTATATGCTATAGCCTTGTTGCATTGATTTCAACATTCTACTAATATCTGTGCTTTTCAGCTACTGGCAGAAAATTTACTCATTATTCATTTTGTCAGCTTGAATTGGCAGCATTTACTTTGTAAGGATCCAACTCCAGTTCCTGTTATACAAACCCTCTTGGTGGACCACTCTTGCACGCCGAGTTTGAACCCTCCATCTCTTCAATCAGAAGAAAGTAATTCAATTGAAGAGTCTGAATCTGATAAGCATTTGTCAAACCATAATTCCAATCCATCTGTCATAACGGACTCTATATCGTTTCCTGCCACAATAACAAATCCTGGTATGGCATTTATTCTCGCATTGTTTCTTTCTTGCTTATGATGGTAAACTTTTAACAGTCCACAGGTTTTCTACAGAAACTACAAAGGAGAATCCTAATGTAATATCATTGAAAGGAAGGCCTCGTGAGGCTTCCAAGGAGGTAAGTTGGATGAAACATTTTTTGTTGAACATAGCTGTGAGATTTCCTATAGCCTTTTTTTTCGGAATTAACTAGATGATGTGCCTTCATGCGTAGGTGACGTCAACTGTAGCAAATGATTTTCCTGAAAATGTTGTTCAGACATTGAAAGAGGATTCATCTCCTGTTACCATGGATTTTCATCCTATTTGGCATACAGTTCTTCTAGGTTGCTTTGTAGAACATAGTTTTTTTTTAAAAATATCATTTTATTTTAAATGTAGCTTGAGGCGATTTGTAATAAGAAATTAAAACAGCTAATATATAGCTACTGCATTGTTTCTTCAGTTGGAACAAATACTGGCAATATAGGACTTTGGGATGTTGCTTCAGGGGAGAAGTTGTTCTCAAGAAATTACAGAATATGGGGAATTGGAGCACGCTCCTTCAATTTCAAGGTATGTCCACTTACTGAATGGTTGTATTCCAGTGAATTGTTCTTATCTTGTTAATGATCTAAATAACAAAATACTGAACTACTTCCAACAATATTCAGGAAGCTCTGGAAAGGGACATGCGTGTTTCAGTTAAGAAAATCAAGTGGAGCCCTGATGGTTCACTATTCGGTAAGAATCTTCAGCTACTTAAAGTTGCCAATGATTACAAAGATTTATTGCTCCTAACCAATTATTCTTTTAGCAGGGGTTGCATTTTCTGAACATTTTGTTCAATTATACTCCTATCATGATGGCAATGACATTGGCCAGCATTTTGAAGTAAACATATTTTATTTATCCCTCCATACCTGTCTAATTTGATGGATAGAATATAGAGTTCTGAGATTAATTTCTAAATACTTTCTTCTCAGATTGATGCTCATGATGGCAGTGTGAATGATCTAGCATTTGCTTCTCTTAGACAGAAATTGTTAATAATAACTTGTGGAGATGATAAAACAATAAAGGTCAGTTCTTATGAAAAACAATAACTACTTAATTCACCTCCCCCTGCAAAAAAAAACTAACCAAAGGTCTTTGTTACCAAGGTCTGGGATGCTGTTGACGGTGTTAAACATTATACATTTGAAGGTCATGATGCTCCTGTTTGTTCTGTTTGTCCTCATGTGAAGCAACATGTTCATGTAAGCATGATTTATTGCTGTGTCATTAATGTAATAGCTGGTTTAATCTTTAAATTGTTCTTTGTATGCTATGTGATTATTTTGTGCGTGCACTTCAGTTTATTTTTTCAACTTCAATCAATGGAAAGATTAAGGTATGGTTATATGATTCTTCCGGAGCCAGAGTTGATTTTGATGCTCCTGGTTGTGGTTACACTAAGATGGCTTACAGCACTGGTGATCAAAGGTTTGAGCTACTAGTCTCACTATGGTTGGAAATTGGAATATCTTGTTTCCTATCAATAAATATTAAATGATTGTAGTGTAACTAATGCTGATAAACTTTTCTAGGCTTTTTTCATGTGGAAGTGGTAAAGATGGAGTGCCATATCTTGTGGAATGGGATGAAACTGAAGGATGTATAAAAAGAACGTACAAAGGACTGAAGAAACCATGTTTTTCTACTATCCAGTTTGATTCAACTAAGAAAGGATTTTTGGCTGCTGGTGATGACCACATGATTAAATTTTGGAATATGGACAATGTTGAGCTCTGGACAAGCATTGATGTCCATGGACAATTACTAGTAAGTTCTTCATTTGGTCTCCTGGTTTCCTAGATGTTATTTTGTAAATTGTATTAGTGATAAACTTTTAAGACTTATTTGCTAGGAGATCTAATGTTTAAATGGGAGGTGGTAGTTTTAGTTAAATGTAACAAACCTTCAACGGATAAATGTTGCTTCCAAGTTGTTATTCCTTCTTTACAGGAAAATCCGTGCATTCGCTTCAACAAGGAGGGCATGTTACTGGCTGTTTCTGCAAAAGAAAACAAGATAAAAATTTTAGAAATTAACCATGACATGTTGCTGAAATGTAAAGAAATCCATTCTGTTCATGACCTTGGTAATCAGCATGAAACCTTGGGAAAGGTGAGCATATATAACTTCACATTCATTATGTTCTGAAGTTCCTTTTCTAAATCCTTGAACTTTTAATTTCTTGCAGCATTCACGAAGTCCAATTTTGAATGATGTTAGTGGAGTTGCAGATCAAGGCATTCTCATGGTTTGTTGTTTGAAAAAATTGAGATAATCTTCTGTATTATGCATAAAATAGTACATTTGAGGTTCATTTTTCCACTTCAGTTACCAATATAAACATAATATATAACAAATATCTGTACATGGTTACCCTGTTTTTGCATTAGGCTTGCTTTCTTGACATTTCTTTCCACCTTAGAATTTTCTCTGGAACCGCCATTTCAGCTTGATTTTTTTTTTCCTTTTTGAAGAATGGGTGCCAAAAAGATTTGGAGGATGGGAGACTTAATTCAATGAAAAAATTCCATGACAAATTTAAGTTTTGGAGCGTCTCTGAAATTTGTGAGCCATCCCAGTGCCAGTTCTTGCAGCTCCCAGTCCATCCCAAAATAACCAAGGTATGATGTTTATATGCTAATGCATTATTTGGATTTCAGATCATTGATTTAACATGCAGCTTTCATCTGATAAGTCTAATAATATGTTCATCATTTCAGCATCCTTTTGCATAAGTCTTGTAAGCCCATTGTAATCATAAAATAACAATACAATTGAATCCAGTGGATTCATATCTTTCAATCCACATGAGGTTTATTTTGCAGAAATAAATATAATATGGGACATTCAAGATAACCAAACAATTAGGCAACTAGGTTCCATAAAATAAGAGATTATCATTAACATTCCCTTCGATGAATCACAGATATTTAGACTGACTTACACTAATGCGGGAAATGGAATTTTGGCATTGGCATCAAATGGTGATCACCTACTTTGGAAATGGCCACATAATAACCTTAACTTGGATGGCAAGGTTAGAGGAAACATAAAATCCACTGTCCTTTTTTTTATATGGATTCCTCTTTCCCCCTCAAACACCTATATTTTCATTTTTCTTACCTTGTCTGTAGTTGAATTTATTATAAAAGATAATAATACATGTAGGCAACTACACGAGTTTCCCCTAACATATGGCAATCAAGGAGTGGCTTGGAAATCATGAGCAACAAACTTACAGGTTCTGAAAGTGAAGACATTGCTTCTGGTTTTACTTTATCAAAGAACGATTCTTATCTCATGTCAGCATCTGGGGGGACAATCACCTTGTTCAACATGTTGACATTTAAGGTAAATCCAAAAGATAGAAGCCTGATTTGTGAAGGAATCTCCTTAATTTCTATGAATTTTGATATTTTGATGCAATTGTTGAAGACTCCACATAATCTATACACTCAAAAAGTTTATAAAAAATATGCATCAACATTTTCTAGAATTAGAATAATTGAATTTTTCATTTAGTTATCATATATTTTATACTTCTCTTTCATCTTCTCATTGTCATAAATAATTAATTTTTATTTAATTACTATTTTGCTACTATATAACTAGTAGTAGTATCTACAATGATGCTATGAATTAACTAATCTTATGTACATATTGCCTCATATATGTACAGGTTGTGACGACCATCATGCCTCTACCACCCATGGCAACCTGTCTCAGCTTCTATCCTAATGACAATAATATACTTGCTGTTGGAATGGAAAATTCCAGTATATTTATATACAATGTCCGTACAAATAAGGTATATATATCTTCATTTTATAAATGTATGTATCATTGTCTGCATCAAGAGGAGGTTGAAGCTAATTTTGTGTCTTACATTTGTACAGATTAGAAACAATCTTGAGGGCCACTCCAAAAGAATTACTGCCCTTGCCTTCTCAAGTAGATTTAACCTTCTTGTTTCTGGAGATATAAATGCTCAAGTAAGTATTTATTGCTCATTACATTTATTATTACAAATACATGGAGCAATTTTTTTGGTGAGTTATTCTATTATTTTAATGATTTCTTGCAGATTTTTGTATGGAATACCAATGAGTGGAAAAAACAAAAAGATATTTACCTGCAAATAAATGGAAAAAAGGTGCCAGAAGTACTACTATCTGAAACTCACATTCAGTTTCACCGGGACCAGAGGCACTTCCTAACTGTATGTAATACTCATCTTGCTGTTTATGAAGCAACAGAACTAAGATGTATCAACCAGGTTCTCTCTTCTTTCCTTCAGTCACATTATGCTGATTTTTCCCCTTCAAAGCGTGTGGTTTCTCACAAAACAAGTGAATACTTTTTTTTGTTGCATACCAGTGGATTCCAGAAGTTCCAGTGGTCATCTCCCAAGCAACTTTCTCATCTGATGGCCTGACTGTGTATGCCAGTTTTGTTGATGCAACTGTGGCAATATTTGATGCTTCAAATTTTCAAATGCATTGTAGGATTAATCCCTCAGCTTACCTTTTTACAACTCCGAGGTATGCTTTTCTTCTCAAGGGATGCAATTTCTAGGCTAGCCCAAGTAATCAGAAGAAATTATGTATACTGTCATGATAAAATATTGTCATATCTCAATAATAACACATTTTAGAATTGAAAAATGTTTTAGTTTAAGCTTGTTATATACTGCTTTGAATTCTTATTGTCATTATTCATTATACATATTAGCTTGCTAGGCTTTATAATTATGTTATTTTGTTTATTCCAGTTTAAGTATCTATCCTCTTGCCATTGCTGCACATCCGCAAAAGGCAACCCAGTTTGCTGTGGGGCTCACAGATGGAAGGGTTTTTGTGTTTGAGCCTCAGAAACCTGGAGATGTTTGGAGCAATATAAACTTTATGATAAGGAGGCCATGAAATTAATGAAACGGAAATGACCAAAGGAAAATAACCAAGACACCCATAAAAGGGCAAAGTTTATATGAACTCTTCATAGGTTAGAGTAGTATTTATTGTTGATAACTTCTAATTATTTATTGTGACTTTTTTTTAACTCATCTTTTTGTCCTAATTTATCATTAATTGAAGTTGTTGTTATATTTGTAGTCTATTGTTTTATTCTTCTATTATGCTTTTACTTAATCTTCTTTGTTAATAATTAAATTTAACTCACGAGTTAATTGTTAAAACTTTTATGAAATTATAATTTTAAGTTGGTAGAGAAATTAAGTTAACTCAGGTAAATTCTTTTTATCATGAACTTAGGTAAACTTAATAAGCTCGTGTGAATTCTCATAAACCCTCAAGTCAAAAAGTTAACTAGTTTGAAATTGCATATAATTTTCATTATCAATTAACTCAAAACTAATGTTGTAGGTAAGTTACACATTATTTTTAAGAGCTAACATAAATGTAACATTTTAGTAAGACTTAAATAGGTTGACCCAAAAAAAAAGTAAGACTTAAATAAATAGCATAATCAAATTCTTACCATTGTGTTGCATGATTGGTTATTAAAAAACTATTATACATAATTATTATACAAATTAATGCGTACATCGATGATGATGTATTTTCACTATATTTTATTATCTAGATAGTTTTTTTTTTTGGAGTTTTTTCATGTAAAATTGAGGTTATGAGTTGGGTTGATGGAAGCTTCTCAAGTTTATAATTGACCATGACTAAATACAAGTTTAGGTAAATATAATCCAACATTCGCTAGTGATTGACCTTGAGACTTATTGATAGCTGTAGCGTAGGAAATAATCAATGGAAATTGTCTTCTTATGAGTCGAAAAGGCCATGGTGATTGAGATAGAGACATAGACATTATAGGAACATAAGTTAAATTCCCAACGTTTTGCTTGATATAATCTTTGCTTCCATAACATGGTTTGCCAATTTTGTCACGATTAGTCTAGTTCCATTACATAGTCCATTATTTTGGTCTAAATTTCTCAACAACATAACTGGAGTTCCAACTTTTAATCTAATTTTTTGATTAGGAATGCCACAAGTTCTAAGTGTATTTAAAAATTCTAAAGTCGATGTCTTACATAGTATTTTGAAGGGCGTTAGATTTTTCTATAGAATCACAACTTAGATATTCTTTTTCATTACCTGGAATCAAAGAAAGAATATAATAATTAATTTTATCAACAACCTCAATAGTTGAAGCTAAAATGACTATAGATTTAAGGAACTCTTCATTCATGTATTCTTTGATTATATTAGGATATGTAGATTGGACTATAGCATGTAGTGGATCATCAAAAATTTTAATAAGAAATGTTTTAAGTATTTTTATTGTTGTATAACTATCGTTTGACTCACTAACTTTACCATCTCCTATATTCAATAACCACCAAGAAAATTCACTTAATTCTTTTGCATTTGGATTATTTTAATCATCTTGCAAACACATGTTTTTTTGTTAGTGTTAATATATGACAATTATTCCAAAGGTATGAAGCATTGATTATTGCATTGACAATGTCTAATTGACTTCCTCTTGGTATCACTAGCAAAATTTGTCGAAAGTCACCTCCAACAACAATTACTTTTCCTCCAAAAGTCTATGTTATTGGAAGATTTCATAATATTTTTTAAGCTTTTATCTAATGCTTCAAAATAATATTTATGTGTCATTGGAGCTTTATCTCAAATAATCAACTTTGTCAGCTTTAGCAACTCTACCAAGTCACTTTGTTGATGAATATTGCAAGTTGAGTTTTCTAAAGTTGGAACTGGAATAACAAATTTTAAGTGTGTTGTTCTTTCATCGGGAATGATGCTATACCACTTGATGCTACAGTTAAAACAATATCAGCTTTTGAACGTAAAGCAGAAGAAAGTGTTTTCCACATGAAAGTCTTACCGGTCCCATCATGCCCATATAGAAAAAATATGCCACCACATTATTCATCCACGACTCTCATTATTTTTTTGAAAATGCTTCTTTGTTCATCTATAAAAAATGGTAGTTAATTATAATTAATTGTTTTAAATTTTTAAAATAAAAATTATAATAGAAATAATTATAAGTTAGTTCACACTAATGCATAGGATCATATGTGAGAGAGCTATCAAAGATTTTTAATTGATTCTGTAAATCATTTGTATCATAGTTAAGTTCTGCATAAATAAGCTTATTTCCCAGTTGACTCGACATCGACCATTCTGGATAAGGCATTATGGAAAATTTGCTCTTCTGATTTGATTGCAATAACTCCTCAATTTGTAAAAGAGTTAAATTTTTCATTTGTTGAACATCAAGTTGTAAGTCTGTTTCAATTGAAATGTTAGTTAAAAAGTTATAGTCAAAGCATGTTATATGATGTATAAGCATGATACTAAATCGTGTGTACCTTGATTATTCACTAATCTCCTTTGGTCATAAAGAATACCATTTGACAACCATTCCTAAGTTTGTTCCCACACATGTTCTAGTCTATTAACACCATTTGAGATAAGCATGGTCACAAATAATTTTCTTAAATCTTTAGCTTCTTTAATAGTTTCAATATATTCTTTATCATCATCTAGAAACCCCGTTGCAAAACATGTTTCTCTAAATGTTGAATATACAATATTATCTACGGCTTTAATATCTTCATAACTACATGGTCCTTTAACAACAGAAAACATCATTCTTAGATAAAATAATTCACCACTACTTGGTGGAACCCAAACCAGTCTTTTAATTGTGTAACATTTCTTTCTTGGTTTCCAACATCTTCCATTTGCATTGTACACAAACTTAGGCACAAATCTTGCATACGTCACATCTTTTGTTTCTTGATAGATTTTATTTGCTTGCATCCAAGATGTGAACACTTGATTCTTTAACACTTGATCTAGAAAGTAAAGAATGAATGTCCTCATGGTCATTAAAATAAATAGGTTGTTCATTCTCAAGATGAAAGTACATAAGTACTTTGATTACAACATTCAATATTAAGATGTACTCCATACCTTCTCAAAAGTTTGGGATGGTAACGAACAACATAACGATTATCAAGAAACATTTTATTTTTTTCAATCAAATTTTCATCATTTCTTCTTCTATAAATTGGAAAACTATCTTGGTCAACAATAGTTGAGTTTTGGAACTGTTTAAGAAAATACTTAGAACATTTGTCATCTTTTGTAACATTTCATTTTCAACACAAATAGAAAATAGATATTAATATATCTTTAATGAGAAATACTAACTATTAGTTAGTTTATTATTATCATTTTTTAAAGAAATTTTGGTATTTATATTTAATTATTTATTTTTTTAAAATAAAATAAAATAATAATAATAATAATAATAATAATATTTATGTATTTTGAATAAGAATTTTAAAATGACTTAATTAGTATTCATTGATTAATAAAATTATATTAAGAATTTTAAATATATTTATTATTCATAATTTTTATTTTATGTTTTTATATTTATGTTTTTATATTTATGTTTTTACATATTTGTGATTTAACTCTTATTAGAATTTTAAAATAAAATTTTGAAGGAATTAGACTATCGTTCTTTAGAACTTTTTGATCTACATAATATTTATGATTTTTTGGAATTTTTATGAAATATTTTAATAAAATAATATTTTAAATAATTTTAAATTCATATAAAGTTACTTAAAATTAAAATATTTACAAGAAAGTGAATTTAAATTATAAGAAAATTTTCTGAAATCCATTTCAAGTAGACTTATCTAAAAATTATCGGTTTGACTAAAATCTTGATTTTTACCAATCGTAAAAAAATAAAAAAGTACCAATAAATTTTTATTAACAGAAAATTTTAGATTTTTAAAATTTAAACTTTATATTACTTATTATAAAATTAACGAGGACTGATATAATATCGCTAAATTTCAAAAAGGACTGATTTTGAATATTTAAAATATACCGAGTGAAAGGTTACTATTTGGCTTAATAATTCAGCCGACATTTACTATTTAAAACACTGTGCATGTATAAAAATTTCAAAAGATGCACAGTAACCAGAATTGAATTTTCAAAAAATACATAGTACTTTTATATTAAAATAATAGAATGCATAATAATTTTCCTTCCTATAAATACCGAAGGAATTCTTCTTTAGAATTCACAATTTCAGATTAAGTTTTCTTAATATAGTAGTGCTAGTGAGATATTGGTGGAAGTAAGAGAGAGAAATAAAATTTTTGGAAGAAGGTTTTACTAAAATTCTAAGGTAAGAATACATCTCTTTTATATTTTTTAGGGTTATTTTCATATCGTTTTTAGAAATCTATTATTATACTGGAAATAATATTATTTTAAGTTACTATTCTGAATAGTAAAATACTATTTCAATAGTAAGTTACTATTTAAATAGTAAATTACTATTTACTGTTACTATTTACTATTACTATTCATGTTTTACTATTTATTGTTACTATTCATGATTTACTATTTACTATTCACTATTCAAAATTTACCATTTCTGTTTTAAGTAGAAATCTTAACTTCCATCTTATAACTATATTAAAGTGAAATTGTTATATTTTAGAACTCAGAGACGAGGCGTGCATGGACTTTCCATAATGAACCAAGATACGGGGAGTGGGATAGGAATATAATATGAAAAGACATAAGAATAATCGGAGGAGTTCCCTACTCTTTTAAAATGTAATAATATTATTATTTTAAATAATAAGTGTTTAACTTAAAAAAAATTATAATAAATTTTAAATTGAGTATCTTGTGTAACTTGATCTGAATACCTATGCAAATACCTGGATAACCTATGTGAACTGGACTAAACCTATGCAAGGACTTAGACTATTATGACCTGTATGTACTGAACTATACCTATGCGAGGATTGGACTATATGGACCTACATAGACCTATGCGAGGAATGGACTATAAAGACTTAAAATTAATCTTATTAATCTAATTAACCATTAAAATTTGAATTATATTTATGACGGATATTTAGTTGATTTGATTCGATTATAATTAATAATATTTGATTTTGATCAATGATATTGTGATTTATAATACTAGACTGTAATTAATAATATTTGTGATTTGATGATATTTGATTGTGATTGATGATATTACAATACTTGATTGTGAATGATGAATGATTGATGACCTTGTGATATGGAGTTTGAGCATATAGCAAGCATGACGGAAAGTTAAAACTCAGTAAGAATTTTCTTACCTTACTCTTTAAATTTTTATTCTAAGAAAAAGTATTTTATCATTATTTTAGTCTTTTATTTCTTCTTAGAAATAATTTTCATTGACTTTATTTTTAATCTCTAGAATAAAATCTAGTATTAGAAAGAAACTATTTTATGAAAATCAAAGGTTGAGATAATTAATTCTTGAATTAAAGAAATTTTTTATAATTTTAAGTATTCTTAGTTAATGATTTTAAAATATATATTTTTTTCTTTTAGAAATAAAAAATTTAAATTGGTTTTCCCTAATGAAATAACTAAAGAATATTTTGTTATAGTCGAAATTTCTAAACTCAATCTAGTTAAGATTGAAATTTGGAAAGATTATGTAAATATGTGAATTTTTTTAAGAGAAAGTTTTAAGGTATTTAAGGCTTGGAAACTCAATTTTGGTGAGATCTGAATTTGAAGACTGTACTAAATTTATTTCCATATAACAGAAGTTCAAAGAAGAACTTATGGGAATGTACAGTTTATTGAGATGATTTTATGAACCTTTATGGTATTTAATAATTGAGTTTCTAAAAGTCTTAACCAACTAAATATGCGAGTAGTTCATGCATCATGAATCATTAAAGAGAAATGAGATATGATATTGCCTGAGGACGGATTATAGAAACCGATGATACATTAGAGGAGGCTTAATTGCGAGCCTTGGGATGAGAGGGTATGAAAGGGTGCTTCAGGTGACCTGGGGTCGCTCCCTAGTGTCGGGTACTTTCACAATAAAAACTCTTAGTCTAACTAGTCTCTAAGTGTTTCCACGCCAGTTGAGTTGTTCATATGCTACAAAGGCATTTATGTTATTATCCGAAATTAAGGAACAGTGTAAAGTCCTGGTTGGCCCAGTGTAAATTAAAACTTTAAGGGCCCATATGCATAAACTACATTAGATAGTATTAAAAGCATTACATGTCATACATGTGATTGTGATATTCGGTATGGATGATTTTGAATGAAAGTATGATTGTGAATGAAAGTATGATTGTTATGTGTGTAAGAACCCTATATTTATAATTAATTGTGTATGAAATTTTGAATGATATTAATTTATTAGTTTGTGAAAACCCTTATGCTTATGTCTTATTTGTAAAATATTATATTCTGTTTCCCACTCCTTCTTGTTTGAATTTTATGTCCAAAATATATGTTATGTGATATATAGCTAGCGGTTCAAGATGGAAGGATATGTAATTACAAGAGGGTAAAGTGGTCTTATCCTCAATCAGATAGATGAAGAGATATGACAAGAGTAGGATTCCAAAACTCGATGATTCAAGGACTAGGAAATGATTGGTCACATTTGTAGTAGAGGTATAGTTTAGTTTTACCTTGCCTTATTACAATATCAAGTTAGATAATTGTAACAAGGTAAAGGTTAAACTTTGATAAACTTTCTCATCCGGATATAATACTGTAATAATTTATCACTTATGATTTCTATAAATTATTTTATCATTATGGACAAATATTGAAAGACAATGTTTTTTTTTTACTTTCAATATTCAAAGGAAATCAGATGTATATACATCCTTGTATAAGCGAGATAAAGAGTGATAAATATGTATATTTTTTTAAAAGTTTTTTTATATCTCATGTATATAAAGGGGTGTTACAAAGTGATATCAGAGTAGTTCAATCCAAATCGACTTGGGGTATAGTCTTACTAGCGTGTTAGTGTACTCTGATGGTTAAGTTAGTCAAGAGATTTTATGGTTGACAAAGGAGGAAATTTTATTGGAGTAGATGATAATAAGTAAGTGAAGAAAAATTAGGAATATAGAAAGAAGAAACTAATTTTAAGTTCATAAGAAGTATAAGTTAGAACTCTATAGCCTGTTACTTGAAAAATGTTATTGTAGGGATTATCAGAAACTGATCATTCTAAAGTCTTTCTTGACATTTTTTAAGTACGGGCGTTAATGTATGGTGGAATGATAAGGTAAATTAACTAATGTAGTTATTTCCTTTTATTTCAAATGTATTGTATGGTGTTTGATTCTTTGATTAATATGTGATAATGAAATATTCTAACATTTGCCTCTTTTACAATATAGTATGGGACAACAAGGGAGATAAGACAATAGAAAATTCTTAGAAATATTTTGGTATGAATTCTAGACTGGAGCTATCATGACTTTGACTACTTAGTTATAAACTACCGGGACTGATCACCCTGAATGATTTACACTAAGTAGTGAAAGACATGTCAAATGAAGGATGTTAAGATCAATGAATGTAACCCTAGGTTAATGTGGTATATGGAGAAATTGAGATAAACTCAATAAATTCTATTAGGATATTCCTTACCATGTCCTTGAAGTTGTAGAGATACTTGTGTGAATTAAAATTCCAATGGGTAGATAAATGTTGTAATCCAAAATAGTATAACAAATTGTCTAAGATAGAATCATAGTTTTTCCTTTGGTGATATATTTTGAATAAAAAAATGTGTGGATGTATGCTTCATGAAAGAAATATGATAATTTGTTCACTAACTTGTTTGGTATAACAAATAATTGTATTAGAAATTGTATCTCTGGCTAATTGTATTGATTCTTCTTTTGTATGACATATGAGATATGTTAATTATTTTTTGATTTGATGAAGTTTTCCTTTATGATGCTTGCGATTGAATAATATATATGATGGTTATGTATATAAATATATGAATTAATGAAACTTTTATGGTTGTGACATTGAAGGTAATCAATCATATATTGTTGAATTTTTTAAGTGTTTTATTGTAGTGAATATGTCAATAAAGAATCTAAAATAAGTACTATAAATCTTTGGAGATAATAATATTGGTTTAATATTGAAAAAATGTGTCATAAAATATTTTTGTGATTCCTAACAATATTGAACTGGTCTGGACCGGGGTCTAGGATCCGGTGTGGGACCAGCCACAAGGATGCAGGTGTTTCTAGGGTTTACACACCGGAACTGTGTATATCCGATGTATTAATCCGGTCTCTCAGTGGGAGAGGCCGGTCTTGTTGTCCTGGAGATCCTTCACACCAACGATTCGCGTTGTAGGAGGGCGAAAGGTGGTGCCACCTGCGAAGATTCTCCGACGCTCAAGTTAGAAGAGTGTATGAACTGAATGAATACTCAAGCGTGATAACAGTAAAATGTGAGATAGAATAACGATACCATGCATGTGTGTTGATATGGCCTCTTATAGTTGAACGTAAGAGAAAAAATGAGACGTTGGATACAGGTGGGTCCCTTGTCTCTGATTGCGTGTATATTGTGTCAATCAAGGTGGCTCAACTTTCAGAATGTGTCAGGAGGGTAGGTCAATTATCAGAGTACAACCCTCTAGAGAGAGGAGAGGATAATCACCTTTTCCGCATAATCCGCTGACACGCCCCCTTACTTTCTGAAGCCATTGATGTGACGTATTTTGCTACAAACAGTGTCTTCGTTGATAAGTTATCAAAAGGCTCTTCTCTTGCTATAAGGGAAAAGCTAACAATTATATAAATATCCTGTATAAATGAACATAGAACCGTTACAGCAAAAATGAATGATACTGTCATGGAGTGAGGGCGGATGACCAGACAACGGATATCCGGTGTGGTAACGTTGAACCTGGACACCGGTTTTCCTTATATGAGATCAGTCTGACGTCACAAGTATGGGGGCCGGTATCTAGACCGGATCATCTGTCCCCTAGCTTGTATGAGGGACTGTTAAGTTGCTCATATGAGCTACACAATTCTCGAGAGAAATCTAGATGCCGGTAATACATTCTTGTAAGTCTCTGGAAACTTAGTGGTGTCTGCTCTAGCAAACGAGTGACCGCCCTTCTCACGTTGCATACAACGGATTCAGACAATATAAAATAAGTAATGGAAATTCTAAGAGTCTTTGAAAATCGAAACCCTTGGTATTCGAAAAGTGGCTGGGAGGCATTAAATGCGCATGGCATGATTGGACATTAAATGCATTTTTTACGCACAAGACATCATTACCCAAGAGTGTAACCGTCGATTGGGCTTATTGGGCCTGGATTCAAACTGAAAGGGGGGCCCATTTTGTCAAAACGTTTACTGAAACGTTACCATTTTCGCGCTTATTCGTGACGAAACGACGGGGTCGTTTTGACTTGAAAGGTTGCGTTTTGAGGCAAGCATTGTGGCCTTCGACGGAACACCTTGCTTCTTCGTTACCTATAAAAGGAACTCTTAACAGCTTTAGGAATCCATCCTTATTCTCAAACTTAGTGAAACTCTGCTCAAATTTCCTTGGAATTTCCTTGTCGTCTTCAACTTCTCAAAGATCCTCTTCCTTTAGGTAACCTTCCTTCCCTTCAACTCCTTGCAATTTTAATCATTCTATTTCCATCATGCGCCCTAGAGCTGGACACGCTGGTCCTTCAAATAGAGGGAGGTTTGGCTCTCGTGCCCCCCTTAGCCACCGTGGTGGGAGGATTCCGGCGAATCCTCCTGTGGCTGGGCGCCATCGTTCAGAGAGAGCCGAAGCCTCTTCCTCACGAGCGTCTTCTTCATCTCGTCGCTCTGAGGTTCCCCTTGGTTCGAGGGCTACCAGCCGCTCTGACGAGGGGTCAAGTGCTGAGGGTTATCTCTCTGACGATGTTGCTTTTTATCACAGCACCTACGCATTCCACCGCGCCTGCACAACCATGGATCTTCCAGGACGTGGTAAAACGCCGTTTCTCCGCTCTGCTGAAGGGTGTGTCAATGTTGTGGCACACCGGCTTGACTGGGAGAAACTCAACCGGGAGAAACCTTATTGTTGGGTGGAGGAGGAGTTCCTAGAGATCCCTTCGCACCATGCAAGTGAGGAGGAGCGGACGGTTTCTTTCCGCTGTAAGATATATTCGGATAAGAAGTATAAAGCGCGATACGCTGCGATGGCACCGCATCCCTCAGAGAGGATATGCCACAGCGTCCCTGATGCGAGGTCGGTCTACATGTACGACTACGTTTTCTTAAAGCTAGGGGTGCGCTTTCCACTGACGGATTTCCAAATGGCCGTCCTGCGTTTCTTGGACTGTGCCCCCTCGCAATTACATCCCAACGGTTGGAGTCTTGTCCGGGCTCTAGAAGTCTTGGGGGAGCATTTTGGTTTCTCCGCCACTGTGGCCAAGCTATTCTACTATTGCCAAGTGGTCCGCCGAGCTAATAAGAAGGGCGGCCTTGGGTTCATTACACTCCGTAGTGACTCAAGGGTTGTAAATTTCAAGTCCTATACGGAGTCCGCGAAGGTAGATGGGCGTTCCTTCAAGCACTACTACACGCGGGTCCGGATTCAACCAAATAAGCCGGTCTTCTGGCGAAATAAAGAGGGGTTTACCAAGTTTCCCCTTAGCTGGACGCACGAGCATTTTCTCCTGATGAGCCGTGCTTATTATACAGATGAGAGTGAACTTTCCCCTCATTCTGTTGAGGTCTTGAGCGCCCTGCAGACGGCCTCAAAGACCCTCAAAGGGTTCTCCAGCCGCCTTCTCTTGGCCGAGGAAGACATCAAAAACGCTTACCTCCGTAATATTCGCTCTTGTTCTCCTTGTGTTGTATGGTTATACCGTTCTAATTATTTTCCTTCTTGTATGCTTATTCAACTCTTTTTTGTTTTGCAGAACAAATTGAAAAGGCCTGCCCAGAAATGTTGTCGCTAAGGTCCATGCTGGCTGACGATGACTCTTCTTCTGAGGAAAATGAAATCCAGGCGAAGAGGAATGCCACCAAAACTCCCCTCATTCCTCTGACTTCTGCAGTAGGAGATGAGGTTCCTCTCTTCGACGAGGAGGAAGCCGAAGAAGCAACTGGGACCGCTGGAGCGGGTGGCGAGGAGGCCGTCCCAGAGAGAAAGAAAAAGAAGAGGCATCTTGTGAAGAAGGCCGATCAAGAGAAGCCCTCCTCTGATGACCCTGTGAAGAAGCGTCAGAGGACGGCCGAAGAAGCCGAATTAAAGAAGAACAAGGGAAAGGAACCCGCTCCTGAGTTCTCTGCACCCACTTCTCAAAATGCTTCAGAGCCGGATTCTGGGAACGGTCCTCCCCCGGCGTTCGATCCTCCGCGTGACTCCTTCCTTTCTCCTTATCTATGGTTTCAAGGATCTGTGCCTCCTACTCTCCCAAAGGCACGGTATTGCCTCCGCCCTTCCCTCGACGCTGCTGGGGTCCGAGGTGCTTGCAAGGCTGGGCGTTGGCAACTTGATGAACTGTCTGGCTTGCTTGAGTCCCTGAGCGAGAAAGCTGACTATATGGATCAGGTTGAAAAACTTGAGACCGAACTCGCAGTGAAGGAGAAATGGGCGGCCAAGCAAGCTGACGCTCGCAGGGGAGTGGAATCAGAACTGGAAAGAACTAAAGAAACACTCCAGAGGAAAACGGAAGAGGCAAGCAAAGTTCATTTTGCGAATAAGGCCCTAGAACGGGAAGTTGCCGACCTCCAAAATAAGAACAAATCCATACCCCTCCTTGAAGAAGAATTACAACTGGAGAAGAAGAGATCGACTAAGCTTGCTGACGATCTCAAAGTTATGGAGGATGGTCGCAACAAGGATCTTAGGGAGTGGGAGTCTATTCGGAAGGAGATGCAAGCCCAAATTGATGAACTCAAAAAGGGTGGTGCGAGTGCTGGGCCTTCAGAAGAGGATTACGCCAAGGTTCAAAGAAGGCTAGCTGCTGCCAAGGCCAAGGCTGCCAAAGCCTTGGATATATGCAAGAATGTGGCGTATGAATCTTTTGGCCTGGCCCTTCGTCAAGTCTACTATCGGAACCCTGGAATAAAGCTGAATTTGTACGGATTAGATCCGTTCTTTGAATTCCATGGGGGAAGACTTGTAGAAGTTCGCAAGGACGGATCGCACCACGAGCCCCGTGCATCTCTGTACGAATTGCCTCCCCTTCCAGAAGGCCAAAGTATGGAGCCTACAACGTCCACTGCTGCCTCTGGAGCCGATGCACAAGAAGGTGCCCCAACTGGAATGGAGGACAGAGCGGAAAAGGGGGGAGTGCCCACTGCGGAGGATCAAGCGCCGGCCCCTTAATTTATGCTTCATTCATAGCTGTGTACTGGGATCAGCTCCAGTTTTAACTACCTTGTAACCTGAATAATTTCTTTATTTTTGGAAATGAAATTCACTGTTGATTTTCTTCAACTGCTTGCGTCGACTGTATGATTGTTGGATAACTTAGTGTTGTACCAAACACTATTGTTTTTAATGCTTTACGAATCCGTTCTGTGTGGTTACCTAGCTGCTTAACGCGTACTTATCACACCGGATTAAGACAACAAATAGTAATGAATAAATAATAATTAAGTTAAAGCACGCCCTGTCCCCAAGTGTAAGTTTATTGGGAAGGGAGAGTTTATCTCGAAGATTACCTTTTAAATTCTCAAAAGATATAAATGCTTATCTGTCCTCGAAGATGTAGAGTGGGTACGTTAGCGTTCACACGCTCCGGGGTGGATGTTCCACAACTGAGGACGGACATTGCCTTTGAATTTTGTATAGCTTTGGCAAGGATAAGCTTTATGCCTTTCTCTTGAGGTTCGGTTTGGTCCTGAACTTCAAGTCTTCACACGGTGTTCGGTTCGATCCTACTAACCGTACTTGGAGTTCGGTGCAATCCTACAATCCAAGCCTTCAACACGGGGTTCGGATCAGGGCTAATCCTGAACCTACTGCGCCCGTTACTCGGGGTTCAGCGTGGTTCTCTCTGTGAACCGGCCTACTGCGCCCAAGCCTTCGCATGGGGTTCGGTTTGTGGCCTTGAAAAAGGACCAGCCCTACAACCCATGTAGTCTTCGAATGGGGTTCGGTTTGTGGCCTTGAGAAAGGACCAGCCCTACAACCCATGTAGTCTTCGAATGGGGTTCGGTTTGTGGCCTTGAGAAAGGACCAGCCCTACAACCCATGTAGTCTTCGAATGGGGTTCGGTTTGTGGCCTTGAGAAAGGACCAGCCCTACAACCCATGTAGTCTTCGAATGGGGTTCGGTTTGTGGCCTTGAGAAAGGACCAGCCCTACAACCCATGTAGTCTTCGAATGGGGTTCGGTTTGTGGCCTTGAGAAAGGACCAGCCCTACAACCCATGTAGTCTTCGAATGGGGTTCGGTTTGTGGCCTTAAGAAAGGACCAGCCCTACAACCCATGTAGTCTTCGAATGGGGTTCGGTTTGTGGCCTTGAGAAAGGACCAGCCCTACAACCCATTCCACCTCGAGGAATTACATCGTCTGACTTGGGGGGGTCTCCCTCCGTTCTTCGAGGAATTTATCACATCAACTACGAAATAGGTAGTTGCGTTCATCCGTCCTGAGGTGTATGCATATTAAACCACGGCTTTAAATCATAACACATAAGAAAAGTGAGAATGATAGGGCGGTGAGAATGTATTCTTATTAAAACTGAATATAGATTACACAAAGAGCTTCGTTGGAGCTATGCCTCGTTAAAACCTTCTTGAGAAAACCCAGTGGGAAAAAACTCAAGTAAGGAAAAAGAGTACACGCCGTCTTACCAACTAGCTGTAATACACTCGTAAATTCTGAGTGTTCCATTTGTTGCGGATTGGGGTTCCATCAAGTTCTTCCAATCGGTATGATTCCTTTCCAGTCACCTCCGAAACTCTATAAGGTCCTTCCCACGTTGGTGCTAGCTTTCCTTGGTGAGCGAACTTATTCCCCACACTGGCCTTTCTCAGAACAAGGTCTCCGGTGTTAAAAGCTCTGTACTGGACACGTTTATTGTACCGGAGGGCAGCCTTTGCTTTTATTGCCTGATCTCTAACGAAAGCCTTTTCCCTCAACTCTTGGAGGACATCCAGCTCTGATGCTAAGTTGGCGTTGTTATCTTCTGCTGAAAAATACTCAACACGGGCCGATCTTGTTTGTAACTCCACTGGGATCATCGCCTCAACCCCGTACACCAACCGGTATGGGGATTCGTTAGTTGAAGAATGAGGCGTAGTGCGGTATGCCCATAAAACATGACATAACTGGTCAGTCCATCCTCCCTTCGCTTCTCCCAGACGCTTCTTTAACCCCTTTAGCACCTCTCGATTAGCTACCTCTGCTTGTCCATTGGTCTGGGGGTGTTCAACAGATGAAAATATCTGGACTATCCCCAGTCCTTCAAGTAAGTCCGTGAACTTTTTGTCTGTAAACTGGGTGCCGTTGTCAGTCACAATTCGCCCTGGCACCCCGAACCGAGCAATAATATTTTCGTACATGAAACGTCTTGTACGTGCAGAAGTGATATGCACTACTGGTTCTGCCTCGATCCATTTGGTGAAGTAGTCTACCCCCACAATCAAGTATTTGATACCTCCTGGCGCAGTGGGAAACGGACCCAGAATATCAAGGCCCCATTGGTAGAACGGCCAAGGCACGGCAGATGAAGATAACTCTTGGGCCGGTGTATGGTGGAGATTGGAGAATTTCTGGCAAGCGTCGCACTTCCTCACGAACTCTGCAGAATCCTGCTTCACAGTGGGCCACCAGTATCCAGCCCTGAGGACTTTTCTCATTAGGCTTCGGCCTCCAGCGTGGTGCCCACATTGCCCCTCGTGTACCTCGGTCAAGACCGCTTGAACTTCGTCCTCTCTTAAACATGAAAGATACGGGACAGAGAATCCCCTTCTGTAGAGAACACCATCGACCATAGTAAAATATGGCAACTCCCTCTTTACTCGTCTCCTTTCCTTCTCGTCAGTGGGAAGTTGACCATCAGCCAGATAACGAATATAAGGGATGACCCAAGAATCCTCATATGGATAGCTCACCATGACGGCATTCAGAGTAGGATACATAGGTATACTGGGTGATGTCAAAGTGCTCTGAACCACCGTTGTTGTGCTACCAGGCTGCTTTGTACTTGCCAATCTTGACAAGATATCTGCTCTGGTATTTTCTTCCCTGGGCACATGCTTGAACTCTAAAACTTCAAATCTTCCTTTCAGCTCATTAACACAATTCAAGTACAATTGAAGTTGTGGTTCCTTCGCCTGGTACTCTCCCTGGATTTGCGAAATCACTAGCTGAGAATCACTGCAGAGGGTAACTGCTGATGCTCCGATATCAATTGCCGCACGGAGACCGGCCAAGCATGCTTCGTATTCAGCTTGATTGTTGGAGGTCTTGAAATTGAATCGGAGGGAAATTTCTAAGTGTACGCCGTCATCACTTTCTACCACCACACCTGCTCCACATCCTTTGCTGTTTGACGAACCGTCAACGTAGATGGTCCAATGCGTTCGAGGGGTAGCCGGGTCTGCCCCAGTCATTTCCACTACAAAATCAGCCAACACTTGTGCCTTGATGGCTCCTCGAGGCTCATATGAAATCTCAAATTCAGATAGCTCAATGGACCATTTTATCATCCTTCCAGCGAGGTTTGGTTTGCTGAGTACTGAACGGAGTGGCAAATCCGTTCTTACCAATACTGGGTGCGCATGGAAATAAGGCCTCAGCCGTCGTGACGCCCACACAACTGCCAGGGCGGCTTTCTCAATCTTCTGATACCTTCCTTCTGCCCCCTGAAACGTCTTACTAGTAAAGTACACCGGTCTCTGCCCTTCAGGGGTTTCTTTCACCAGGGCTACACCTAGAGCTTCGTCAGATATTGCCAAGTATAAGATTAACGTTTCGCCTGGATCAGGCTTAACAAGAATTGGTGGGCTCGAGAGAACGGCTTTGAGCTGCTGGAAGGCTTGCTCTTGTTCCTCTCCCCATTCAAAACTCTTGTGTTTCTTCAACGCCTTATACAAGGGGAGGGACCTGTGCGCCATCTTAGGCATGAAACGGGCTAAAGCGGCCACTTTCCCATTCAATGACTGGACCTCCCTCAAACATTTAGGACTCTGCATGTCCAGGATTGCTTGACATTTCCCAGGGTTAGCTTCAATGCCTCGTTGAGTCAACATAAATCCCAAGAATTTTCCTGCTGGAACGGCGAAGGTGCACTTTAAAGGATTTAACCTCATGTTGTATTGCCGAAGCCTAGTGAAAACTTGGCGTAGATCTTCAATGTGATCTCCTCCAGCAGGCGTTTTGGCTATGATATCATCAATATAAACTTCAACCAGCCTTGTATGCATCCCTTCAAAGACTTTGTTAATCATGCGCTGATAGGTGGCGCCTGCGTTCTTCAGTCCAAAAGGCATGACGGTGTAGCAGAAAACACCGCGGTCGTTGATAAAAGCAGTCTTCTCCTGGTCTCCCTCCCACATCGGAATCTGGTTGTACCCCGAATAAGCATCCATGAAACTGAGATATTGGTAACCAGATGAATCATCCACCATGCGATCGATGTTGGGCAGGGGATATGGATCTTTAGGGCAGCAACGGTTAAGATCCACATAATCAGTACACATCCTCCATTTGCCATTAGCCTTCTGCACCATGACCACATTAGAAAGCCAGGATGAATAGCGTATCTCCCTTATAAAACCTGCCTTCAACAACTCCTCTGTTTGTTCGCAAGCCGCCCTCTGCTTCTCCAGTCCCAACCTCCTCTTCTTCTGAGCCACCGGTCTGGTTTCAGGATATACGGCAAGTTTGTGACAACAGAAATCAGGATCCATCCCCGGCATGTCTGCTGCTGTCCATGCGAAAAGGTCTTTGAATTCCTGCAAAAGGGCTAATAAGCGTTGCTCCATAGCAGACTCCAGCTTATCATTGATGTGCGTGACCTTCTCTGGGGAATCTCCCAATATGACATCCCTGGAGCCACCATCTGGTGTGGGCTTAGATGGATTGAGTGGATCAATCTTCAATTCCGCTCTGGGGTCTAGGTCAATAAGACTGACAGATCCTGCCGCTGTTCCTCCGTCGTTCAACTTCCTCTTCTTGTTTAATGCATCCAACTTAACCATGTTGAGGCTCAGATTATAACAATATCGAGCCATCTCCTGATCTCCGCGGAGTGAGGACACACCATTGTCCTTATCGATAAATTTGATTAAGAGATGAGGGGTGGATACAATTGCTTCCATAGCGTTCAATGTTGGACGGCCTATGATACCGTTGTACGGGGATTCCACATCAATCACCAGAATTCTTGACTTGACTGTTCTTGCACCGGGCTCCCCTTCAAAAGAAATCAAAGTGTCGAGGTATCCCTTAGTAGGTTGCTTAGCTCCGTTAAACGCTGTGAGTTCTTGTGTGTATGGTTGTAAATCTGCATCACTGAAACCCATTCGTTTGAAACAATTATAAAAGATAACATCACAAGAACTTCCCTGATCGACGAGGATCCTCTTGACGTCCTTGTTGGCTATGACGGCCACAATCACTACTGCATCATCACCTCCTGGAATTGTTGGGCCGAAGTCATCATCTGTAAACGACACCGTCGGGGCTGTCACTCCGTCCCTGAAAGGGCGGTTATCCCTCGGTTTACCCTGGACTGACAGAATCATCCTATGGTGATTCTTTCGTGCTGTGATTGATGTTCCTCCTCCCGCGAATCCTCCAGCTATCATCTCAATCACTTCTCGTCTGCCCTGTCTCTGCTGCTGGGGCATATTACTTTGTTGGGCACCTTCAGCAATCACTACTCCTTTCTGCTTTTCAGCCGCAGTGAACTTCCTTGCTGGGTTGCGCGTATTATCATCTTCATCATCAGGATCTCTACTCCTTTTCTCCATCCTATGAGGCTCATCCATAGATTTCTCCTTAAACAAATACTGCTTCAACTTTCCTTCCCGAATGAGAGTTTCCACCGTATTCTTTAACGCCTTACACTCATCAGTGTTGTGCCCTGTCTGCTCGTGGAAAGTGCAGTATTTATGTGGGTTACCACCCCTCTTGGCTGGGGCTGGCTTCCTTATACCAAAGACGTTCAGAGTTGGCCAACCAACCTCCCTCATGATTTGTGAGTGCCGGGTGTTCAACGGAGCATAGTGATCGAACGATGATACGCGTCTATCTCGTGAATGCTGACGAGCATTCATAAAGTCTTCTCTAAAGGCATGCTTCTCAGGCCTCGCTCTCTCCTTTTCTCTCCGTGGCTGCTGAGCGGGTGCAGAAGGCTTTACTCTTGCTGCAGTTGCCTCTAAATGCATCTCTATGCCCACATATTTAGAAGCTTTCCTTCGAAACTCCTCGAAGGTTGTAGGTGGGCTCTTTGCCAAAGATAGGGCAAAGGCTGAACCTGGCTGAAGAGCTTCCACTACAATATGGAGTTGTATGGCCTCCGTGAGGTTAGGAACCAACACAGCCTCCTTGTAAAACCTTTTCAGGAACTCCTTAAGAGTCTCAGTTTCTCCTTGTCTTATCTGGGCCAGGGTGTGAGAAGTTCTTGGGATATCCCTGGAGATAACGAAATGGCTTTCGAATGCAGCAGCCATTTCTTCCCAAGAGTCTATAGATCCTGAAGGCAAACTTTTAAACCAGCTAAGAGCTTCCTCCGTCAATGTCCTTGGGAACATTCTGCACATGACATCTTCGTCTGCTCCCAGATACATAGCTTCATAAACATAAGCATCCAAATGCTTAGTGGGATCGGTCTCTCCATTATACTTCCCAATCGACAACGGCTGAGTTGTTTGCAAATGTTTTGGAATGACAATACTCATCAACCTTCTTGAGAAAGGGACACTAAGCTTGTATGTCCCTGAAGTTACCACCGCCTGCTCCCTTCTCCTGATACTAACTCTATCGCCAGAGTCCTGCGTTTGCTCCCTCTCTTCATATGTGGGGATCTTCGAATACTGAAGGGTGGTGGATCTATCCCTCGCTGATGCATGGTGAGCATCCTCTGCATGGGACACTACTCTGTCCCCAGCTCCTCCTCTCTCTCGCCTCAGCTCCATCAACTCCTCCTTCAGTTGCCTGATAACCTCATCGCGAGGGTCAGGCGTCTGCACTTGCACCATCCTCCGGGTTTGAGTTGCAGGAGATTCGAAGACGAGTCTCCTCCCAGGCTGTTGATAGGTCATATCCTCCACGTGACCTTCCACGAAATCTCTCCCGTCACCTTCCATTGTGTCAACCTAACTTCTGCGAAAATGGGAATAACTCTATCGAGTCCCACTGGGCGTGCCAATGAACTGGTCTGGACCGGGGTCTAGGATCCGGTGTGGGACCAGCCACAAGGATGCAGGTGTTTCTAGGGTTTACACACCGGAACTGTGTATATCCGATGTATTAATCCGGTCTCTCAGTGGGAGAGGCCGGTCTTGTTGTCCTGGAGATCCTTCACACCAACGATTCGCGTTGTAGGAGGGCGAAAGGTGGTGCCACCTGCGAAGATTCTCCGACGCTCAAGTTAGAAGAGTGTATGAACTGAATGAATACTCAAGCGTGATAACAGTAAAATGTGAGATAGAATAACGATACCATGCATGTGTGTTGATATGGCCTCTTATAGTTGAACGTAAGAGAAAAAATGAGACGTTGGATACAGGTGGGTCCCTTGTCTCTGATTGCGTGTATATTGTGTCAATCAAGGTGGCTCAACTTTCAGAATGTGTCAGGAGGGTAGGTCAATTATCAGAGTACAACCCTCTAGAGAGAGGAGAGGATAATCACCTTTTCCGCATAATCCGCTGACACGCCCCCTTACTTTCTGAAGCCATTGATGTGACGTATTTTGCTACAAACAGTGTCTTCGTTGATAAGTTATCAAAAGGCTCTTCTCTTGCTATAAGGGAAAAGCTAACAATTATATAAATATCCTGTATAAATGAACATAGAACCGTTACAGCAAAAATGAATGATACTGTCATGGAGTGAGGGCGGATGACCAGACAACGGATATCCGGTGTGGTAACGTTGAACCTGGACACCGGTTTTCCTTATATGAGATCAGTCTGACGTCACAAGTATGGGGGCCGGTATCTAGACCGGATCAAATATGATACATGTTTATCAAGTTATTTTCTTTTAGTCATCAATTATGTTCAATGAATATACATACCTAATATAAATCATTGTTATGTAATGACCATTGTATATTTAAAATAAAGATATGTGTTAGTAAACCATGAGGAAATAGATATGAACCTTTACTTATTGATTTTCCTATGAAGAGAGTTACATAAATCTTAGTTACCCATAAAAAAAATTCAAGTGAGTATTTCTAAGTCAAAGCAGTGATTTATGATCATTTAAGATTAAAGAATTTATCAAATCTATGTAATGGTTGTAGTCAATTATGATGGAATGTGCAATCACTTAGTTAAGGAATATTTAATTCATTATAGAAGACAATAAGAAATGATTACTGAACTGGTCTGAACCAGGGTCTAGGATCCGGTGTGGGACCAGCCACAAAAGTGTAGGTGTTTTAGGGTTTGTACACCGGTACAGTGGGTATCCGGTATTGTAATCCGGTCTATTAGTGGGAGAAACCGGTCTTGTTGTCCTGGAGATCCTTCACACCAACGTTTCGCGTTGAGAGAGGGCGAAAGGTGGTGCCACCTGCGAAGATTCTCCGACGCTCAAGTTAGAAGAGTGTATGAACTCAATGAATACTCAAGCAATGTAATAGTAAGAATATGAGATAGAACAACATAACCTTGCATGTGTGTTGGAACATGCTATTTATAGTTGAACGTAGGAAATGAATCGTTGGATGCAAGTGGGCCCCTTAGTTCTGATGGCGTGTGGAGTGTGTCAATCAAGGTGACTCAGAACTCAGAGTGTGTCAGGCGGGTAGGTCCATTTATCAGAGTACGATCCAGTGATAGGGATGGAGGATAATCACCTTTCCGCATATTTCGTTAACAATTGTACTTACTCTCTGAGATAATTGACATTGACACATTCTGTTATGCAGGATATCTTCGTTGATAAGTTATAAGGAACTCTTATCTCATAGTGATCCTGAGGCAAACGATTTGTTCACGTCGTGGAGATAAGGTCGGATGAAGCGTCCATCGTAGCGAGGACGGATGGAGCATTTACTGAAGTAAGAACGGATGATGTGAGGACGGATTACCGGTATGGCCTTATCTTCTTATGATACCGGTTGCTCCTCTAATATGTCACTCTGACGTCATAACTTTAGGGACCGGTATCCAGACCGGATCAATAATATTTATGTATTTTGAATGAGAATTTTAAAATGACTTAATTAGTATTTATTGATTAATAAAATTATATTAAGAATTTTAAATATATTTATTATTCACAACTTTTATTTTATGTTTTTATATTTATGTTTTTACATTTATGTTTTTACATATTTGTGATTTAACTCTTATTAGAATTTTAAAATAAAATTTTGAAGGAATTAGACTATGGTTCTTTAGAACTTTTTGATCTACATAATATTTATGATTTTTTGGAATTTTTATGAAATATTTTAATAAAATAATATTTTAAATAATTTTAAATTCATATAAAGTTACTTAAAATTAAAAATATTTACAAGAAAGTGAATTTAAATTATAAGAAAATTTTCTAAAATCTATTTCAAGTAGACTTATCTAAAAATTATCGGTTTGAGTAAAATCTTGATTTTTACCAATCGTAAAAAAATAAAAAACGTACCAATAAATTTTTATTAACAGAAAATTTTAGATTTTTAAAATTTAAACTCTATATCACTTATTATAAAATTAGTGAGGACTGATATAATATCACTAAATTTCAAAAAAGACTGATTTTGAATATTTTAAATATACCGAGTAAAAGGTTACTATTTGACTTAATAATTCAGTCGATATTTACTATGCAAAACACTGTGCATGTACGAAATTTTCAAAAGATGCACAGTAACCAGGATTGAATTTTCAAAAAATACACAGTACTTTTATATTAAAATAATGGAATACATAGTAATTTTCCTTCGTATAAATACTGAAGGAATTCTTCTTTAGAATTCACAATTTCAGATTAAGTTTTCTTAATATAGTAGTGCTAGTGAGATAATGGTGGAAGTAAGAGAGAGAAATAAAGCTTTTGGAAAAAGGTTCTGCTAAAATTCTAAGGTAAGAATACATCTCTTTTATTTTTTTAGGGTTATTTTCATATCGTTTTTAGAAATCTATTATTATACTGGAAATAATATTATTTTAAGTTAGTATTCTGAATAGTAAATTACTATTTCAATAGTAAATTACTATTTACTGTTACTATTTACCTTTACTATTCATGTTTTACTATTTACCATTACTATTCATGATTTACTATTTACCGTTACTATTCACGATTTACTATTTATTATTCACTATTCAAAATTTACCATTTCTGTTTTAAGTAGAAATCTTAACTTTCATCTTATAACTATATTAAAGTAAAATTGGTATATTTTAGAACTCGAAGATGAGGCGCGCATGGACTTTTCATAATGAACCAAGATACAAGAGGTAGAGGGAGTGAGATAAGAATATAATATGAAAAGACATAAGAATAATGGGAGGAGTCCCCTACTCCTTTAAAATTTAATAATATTATTATTTTAAATAATAACTGTTTAACTTAAAAAAAATTTATAATAAATTTTAAATTGAGTATCTTGTGTAACTTGATCTGAATACCTATGCAAATACCTGGATAACCTATGTGAACTGGACTAAACCTATGCAAGGACTTGGACTATTATGACCTGTATGGACTGAACTATACCTATGCGAGGATTGGACTATATGGACCTACATAGACTTATGCGAGGAATGGACTATAAAGACTTAAAATTAATCTTATTAATCTAATTAACTATTAAAATTTGAATTATATTTATGACTGATATTTAGTTGATTTGATTCGATTATAATTAATAATATTTGATTTTGATAAATAATATTGTGATTTATAATACTAGACTGTGATTAATAATATTTGTGATTTGATGATATTTGATTGTGATTGATGATATTACAATACTTGATTGTGAATGATGAATGATTGATGACCTTGTGATATGGAGTTTGAGCATATAGCAAGCATGACGGAAAGTTAAAACTCAGTAAGAATTTTCTTACCTTACTCTTTAAATTTTTATTCTAAGAAAAAGTATTTTATCATTATTTTAGTCTTTTATTTCTTCTTAGAAATAATTTTCATTAACTTTATTTTTAATCTCTAGAATAAAATCTAGTATTAGAAAAAAGCTATTTTATGAAAATCAAAGGTTGAGATAATTAATTCTTGAATTAAAGAAAATTTTTATAGTTTTAAGTATTCTTAGTTAATGATTTTAAAATATATATATATATATATTTCTTTTAGAAATCAAAACTTTAAATTGGTTTTCCCTAATGAAATAACTAAAGAATATTTTGCTATAGTCGAGATTTCTAAACTCAATCTAGTTAAGATTAAAATTTGGAAAGATTATGTAAATATGTGAAGTTTTTTAAGAGAAAGTTTTTAGATATTTAAGGCTTGGAAACTCAATTTTGGTGAGATCTGAATTTGAAGACTGTACTAAATTTGTTTCCGTATAACAGAAGTTCAAAGAAGAACTTATGGGAATGTATAGTTTATTGAGATGATTTTGTGAACCTCTTTAATAATTGAGTTTCTAAAAGTCTTAACCAACTAAATATGCGAGTAGTTCATGCATAATGAATCATTAAAGAGAAATGAGATATGATATTGCTTGAGGACGGATTATAGAAACCGAGGATACATTAGAGGAGGCTTAATTGCGAGCCTTAGGATGAGAGAGTGTGAAAGGGTGCTCCAGGTGACATCTTTCATGCAAGGGGAAAATTTGTTAGCTAGATCACAAGGACCATGCATCATGTGAGCTTTAACTAAGTCATATAAATGCTTATCTTTCTTTGGATTTGGGATCTCAACACAAATGATTTTATCAATGTCTTCAGTGGTTGGATACTTATTAGGTGGATGCAAGAAAACCAATATATGTGCATGTGGTAGCCTTCTTTTTTGAAATTCAATAGTATATATATGCAATAAAAAAGTTTTTTATTAGTATTAAAAAAATCAATAGTATATATATAAGTAATAAAAAATAAAAAAAATTTATTAGTATTAACAACAAATGAAAGATATGAACTTAAGAAAAAAATTATGATACTTACATGCACTAATTTTCCCAAAAAGCTCATTTTTCTTTATATCTTTGATCAATTGCTTAAATTTCATTTTAAAGATTTAGGATACTATATCAGGACAATCCTATGCCTTTAAATTCATTGGTCTAGGCACTTTTTGTATATCCAGGCCAATTTGGATTGCATGTGAATGTAAGAAACAAATCTGGAAATCCAACAAAACCATATATTGTCATCCTGTCAAAATATAATTGATCCATATATCTACATCCTTCAACAAAAGTTGATGGTAATATAATTCTTTTCCCTCTAATTGATCCTTTATTTTGTGATTGGTTACAAGATTCATGTAAATTGTTATACTTATCTACTCTCAACTCTTTTTGATAAATTCTAATATAAAACAATTCAGATTCCATCATAGTATAACCGTCAACAACAAATTGTTGAAAAAGTCTCCCGGCTCTTACTAAAGTTTCTGCTTCATCTTTTCTAGTTTGTAATCTAAAACAATGAAACTCTCTTATAGTGACTTTATTTCTTTTTGTTGGTTGAGACATAATTCTTTCTTTATGTAAGACATCATTTCTATATCCATCTTCACCATAAGGAAACGAATGTGGATATTGCATTATCTTTCTTTAGTTATTGGTCCATTTATTGTTCTAAATCTTCACAATACTATTTCCCTAAAGTAACATTATTGCTCTTAGTAAACTATTTTTTTTAAGTGCAATTTGAGACTACATTAATAGGAGTAGTAAAAGTTACAATGTTAATAGTGTTAAGAAAAAATAGTCAATATGAAAAGCTATATATATGGTAATTCATTCTACAATGCATCAACAAACTAATGGCAGAATTCATTCTGTTATAAAAATACAATGACCATCAAGTTCAATTTTTTTATTTCAAAACTTACCAATCAAATATCTTTATGATATTTCAAATGATGAAATATGAATACTACAACTAATTGCATGACAATTTTTTTTTTAAAAAAAAAGAGAATACAATGACCATCGAGCTTCATTTTTTAATTTCAAAACTTACCAATCAAATAATTGATATCTTTAAATTTGATATACACTTTCATAAGGTTTGAGTATAGGAGGATTTTTTTATATTATTTATTTAAGTAGGATTTTGGGTGGAGCAGAAATGTTAGTGATTTTTTTAGTCAAATTATGAAATTTGAAATTACTATTTAAATTACTCTCATTTGCTTCAACTTTAATCTTATTTGTATTTTTTTCCTTTAAATCCTAAACCCTAAACATAATTGAGAGAGAGTAGTCCAACATAATTTAATTTAATTTAATTTATTGATTTAATTTCATTTAATATTTATTATTGTAGGTGATGTGAGTGAACAAAGTGGCATAACATGAATCTGCATAATTTGTTGGTTGCTTTGCTATGTGGCTGCTTTTCATTCACCTAGAAGCTTACATCTGTTTAAAATTCATTAGATAAACAAATTAAAATGACAGTTATTAATTGTGATGATTCACGAGATTCATAGGTTCCAATCAATTATAGGTAATTATATTTATATTTGTTTTGCAATAAAAAAGAAAGAAAGAAGTATATGCATGTAGCCAAAAGTCTTACTCAAACAAAATATCCCATTATTTTTCACATGAGAAGGTCAAACACAGTTAATGCAGTTTTTCAAAAATACATGAGGGTTCTAAGCTTAATTATTCTATCATGTTTATAAGGATAAATGATGAAATATTTACTTAATATTTTTATTAAATATGGCTAATATTTATATTTTCTTAATATTTATATTTTTTTAAGATTCTCTATCAATTAGTAATGTGGTATGACATACATATATAATAGAAATTTTAAAACTATAAGGCTAAAATTAATAATATAAACACATGACTATAACTGCCTTAAATATATGATTATTAATTATGGCCAAATCTAGTTGTTGTAAATTTTACTGCTTGGTTAACATGGTTTTGTAGTATCTATCAATTTGCTGGAGCACTATTATTGGTCCAAAGTTGGTTTCAACGTAGAGAAGAAACATCAATTTTGTTGACCATCGTTAATGCAAATCCAGTAAAATGATGAGTTATAACATGTTAAATAAAGACATATCAACAGGTAAATATTCATAAGTTATATTATACGCTTTTTGTTTCTATATGTAGTTATTTACAAACAGAGTCAATAGCATGCAATATTTCAGGTAAAAAAAAATCATATTTTTAATAAGCAAAGGATAGATGAATACTATTACGAAAAGAATTATTATAAGAGAAAACTCTAATTTTTTTATAGTAAAACCTATAATAGAATCACATGAATGTAAAACAGAAGAAATCAAGATCAACATTATAAAGACAGTCAATAACATGTAATATTTTAGGTAAAAAATAATATTTACCCAAAAATTATTATTTTTAATAAGCAAAGGACAATAAATGCTGTTACCAGAAAATTATTATAAGAGCAGACTCTTATCCAACATTTTCTTTTCAAAATAGATTTCTGAAATGTATCTGGAATAGTGATGTTTACAATATAAGTGCTAACTTACCTCAAGCTTGGTCCAAGGATAGCAACAAAGTTAAGTTTCTTCTTGGCATAGCCATATTCACCAGACTAATGTTGTTGTGCTTTTTGGTTGAGGTTAAATGAGCATTGCCTATGATACTGAATGCAAAGAATAATAATAGAAGTGCTAACTTCCCTCAAGCTTTTTTCACTTGAAGTAGATTGCCCCGCAGGTTTAAAACTCAAAAACGTGGAAATTACTTTTGCTATTCTGAGGAAAGGAAGAAGAGTGAAAAATGAGAAGGAAAAATTAATTGATGTACGGTGTAGCTTTGTGTAGCCTCAGATTCGTGCAATCTTCCGGCACCAATGCTTATCAATATCAATGTGCTATGGCTTTGCAACCTTTTATATTAATTTATTTCCACCTACACATGGGTAAGTACCAAAAGCTGGTATAATTTTCAAGATAATAGTGAAATTGTGAGTCAATGGGGAATCACATGTGGTTAGTAATATCAAACAAAATAATATTCCCAATACACCATCTGACATCTTCATGCTGATTTTTTTGTTTTTATGAAAAAGGAACTCAAGTGAGACATGGTTTTTGAGCGGCAAAATTGGTTAGGGAGATTGTGATAAGAAAATAATTATAATTTGCTTATCAAGAGAAACAGAAAACAGTTAGGGAGAAAAAGCAGAAAATGAGGAGACAAAATCTCTTTGATATTTTTCATGATCTTCAAAACAAAATACAACCAAATATAAAGATTGACAATGACAATAAATGGGTCAAGGACAATGGGCCTAAATACATCAGGGTTTGGTTCTATTTCTTTTGGGCCTATCAGAATGTGTGGTATATCCTGTTGGGGGTTCAGTTTTTCTAGTATAAAATAAATATCGTGTTGAACACTAAAAATCATGAAACTAGGATGTTCATGCAGAAAGAAAACTCGTAGAATGCCTTAAGTTCTCTTAACGAAGCGAAACATCGATATAGATACTCAGAATCTAATTCAACGAATCACATACAAACCACTCAACGAAGAAAGAAAACTAATAAAATACTGCATGATCTCTCGGGCCATCTTTTTTCTCCTTTAGTAAAGCATCGATCAATTTTTTCTTGTTTTTGTTGCTGAGAAATAAAAGGAAATGTCGTAAAATTCTAGTAATATAGTTAGTATAATGCGGTTTTGGTAAAAAAATGCAGGTGATATTGGCTTTATTATGTTGATGTGACTACACAGGGGAGCACTATAAAAGACATTCATTGTATTAAATTAAATGAAAAGAATTGATTGATACAAAAGAAACTAATATGACTAACCAAATCATTTATAACTACTACTAACTAACTCAGTTAATTGCTGTTACTTACTAACTAATTGTGTTTAGGTTTATTTTCTAACAAAATGCAAGGAAATAAATTGTCAGCAATTCAGAAGATAGGGTACAGCTTAAAAAACAGGTAACGAATTAAACGTCATAGAAACTATTGAACCTAAGACTGTTTAAAAGACACACGAAACAGACACATATATCATACTTGTAATTTTTACTAGTGTTTGTACTTATTTACTCATATAATGTCATGCTAGATTTGTCCTTGTATATCCACTGAAGGACGTTCGTTGGACAAGGTTCAAATCCAAGTTGGTGGCAACATATCTGTTTGCTCATGAATTGTGACAACATCATGTACACATTAGCAATGTCCTTCATACCCATGACACCTCTACCATCATTTGCTTCCCCACCACCATTATTACCATTGGACCAAAGACTAATCTTAGGCTCAAGTCCACGTATTGCATCAGCATTAATCTTTGCAAGCCACCATTTATCATCATGTGTAGTTACCTCTAAGTGCATTCAGAAGTGTCCTTAAATATGCCCCTTGGGCTTCCGCAAGTGCCACTTTCTGCCTCGTTTTTCTTTGCATAGAATGCTGCCTCTGCTAATGCTTTAAGCGCTTCTGCCTCTTTTTGTTTCTTGTATAGTTCCCGATTGGCCTCTTGTACCTGTTCCAACATGAGTTTATATAGTTGCACACAAGTATGCTACTATTTTGATTAATAAATATAATTATATTTTTCCAGGTGGGTCGTTATATCAAGTCTCAGAATACAAAAATATGAATGATATTCTTTGATTTCTTTCTACAAGGTATCACATGATATCTCAACATTCTTGGACAGCATAACAAATTTGATAGTCAATGACACAGTAATTAACAATATATTGTTCGTTAATATTGCTAAAAATTATAGCGATATTTCCAAATTTAAAGAGAGGTATATAGTGATTGCGTGGCATCCGCAGATTGTATTTCTATATTTGGACAGATATTGGTTGAATGTGTTTGGATCCCCTGTTTCTATGGTATCCATTCCCAGCTTGTCTAATGCCTCAATAGATCTGTGTATTGGCCCATGTTGATTCTCATAGCCAGGGTATATGTAACACTCCACTGCAATAAATAACATCAAAAAATAAACGTCTTTATTTGTGGAGTCATTTCTACTTATACTATTATTAAGTTTTTTTTCTTTTCAAATCGCTAAGATTATCAAGTCAATTCCAACATGATACTTAATAAAAAAAATATTTTTTTAAAATTAAAAAATAATTTGTCCAACATTCACCCATCACATCTTTTATTTTATCTCCACCTTTTCCTTTTCTACTTCTTATTTCTCTCTCCATACACCAAAAATGTCACTTCATGGAGTATTAATATACAATTATTAATTTTGAGACAATAGTCAAATTAATTTTTCCATGGTCGCAACTAAATTCTCAAAAATAATGGTCAACCCATAAGTTTTTTAAATATCAATTTGATGATCATATTAATTATTAAATTATTTAATAACAGTTAAAACAAATCTAAGTATAATATCAGTCATAATATACTAATGATAAGTGGCTACATGTGATATAACACAGCACATCTGGTATCGAATATGACCATTACAAATGATGTTTGGTTTGCAGTTAGATAAATGGAGTTATAAAAATAAAAAAAAATTAAATGTTGATATTGATCTTTCATATTATTCGAGACAATTAAAACCTCGTTTCACCGTATGATAAATTTTTAACTTTTTTTAACCACCAAACAGCCTCATAGTATCATTCCCACATAAATCCCCTTGTAGTCGGTACTAATGCAATCCAATAAGGGATAGAGGTGGACGCATCAGTCAAATACTTGTCATATTGATTGGTACACTTGTGAGCTTTCCCAACATTTTACGAAAGCATTGACTCATAATACGAAAAAATAGATGCATCATATCTCGTCTCATAACATAAGGAGATTTTCTTGTGTATCCTTCTGAAAGTGAGGGTTTTAATACCTTGCCTAGGTGGCATGCCATGTAAGCTCTCTTTTAACATATTAAACTTTTTAATTTTTTTAAAAAAAGTTACATAAACCAACTAAACTCTTTTTTGTGCCTGTTTGCTTCAACATTGTCCTCTATTTGAGCCAAAAAAACGGAACTTCCCTAACGGTAATTCTGTGCGACGCGTTTGGCTCCGACGTGGTTGTTCGTCGCGTTCCATTTTCTCCATCGGTGGTGCTAGAACTCTGTTTTCTTCTGGGTCAATCATACCTCCCCAAGCCAGCTCTGTAGTTGCGACGCCCTTGTTCCCATTTTCCCCTCTCCTCTCCTCTAAAACTTAAGTTCTGAAGGTTCCAATATGTTTCCTTCGTGTTGCTGGCCATAAGAACAAAGTGAATGGACTTGTGTTTGGTGTTGGGAATGGAGTATTTGCTATGCTACTCAATGGTTTCGAAAGCAAGATGGCTAACCAACAATCTTATGGCGTTGTTCTGAAAGAAATGATCCTGGCATTTCAGGTGATTCGCGGCAAGCTCAAAAATTGCCCATGCCCCCACTGTTTGAACCTTCATGTGACCTTTCAAACTCTTTGCAAAAACAGAGCAAATTTTGAGAAGAAAGAAGAGGGGGGTTCGTGGGAAATGGATATGAACCGCCATTAAGAAAGGGGGATGAAGACGACAGAAGAGGACGCAGACGAGAGTGTTTCAGGGAGGCAAACGAGAGTCTTTCAAAAAGAGGGAGAAGACAGTTTCTAAGTATGAGAGAGGAGGAAAGGCTTCGAGAAAAAAAAATTAATTGAAGAAAAACGTGTTAAGTAGGATGCCATGTAGGTGCCATCTAGGCGACGGTATTAAAACCCTCACTTTTATCCAAGTAACACCCTAACATAAGATATTAGTGTATTAGACAAAACAATATTAAAACTTTTAGATCTTCACTAGACTTAGAGAAATAATATTAAATTTTTACTAGATTGATAAAAAAGATAAAACCTACAAACCTAATATCTATATCAAAAGTTTGTCCCCTATACCGAATACATAAAAAAACAATCTTATTTTTGGTTTAAACTTATCTCACCAAATCAATATTTGGAATAGTTATTTTGTTTATATCATCTTGAAAAAATCTAGTTGATTCTCTATCTTAAATAATCAATTGGATTATTTTCTCTGTTAACTTTATAATTTTAATGATGAAGTTGTGGAATACCAAAACAAAAATTTGAAGACTTACGATCGTGAGTGTATGCGAAGCTCTCCTAGCCTTCTTCATGATTGGTTTGGAAGCTGATAAATCTCAAGAAGGATTAACCTTCTAATTAATCAAAGACAAGCTCTCAGAAAGAGTGATACCATTATATATACAAGCAAACACTTTTTGTTTCTGATTCTATTTTCGATTTTTTTATCCAATGATGTTATTTCAAATTCAAAAGCTATTGATAATACTTTTTTCCGAAACAATCTTATCACGTAATAGTATATCTGTTTGGATAAGACCACGAAATGTTTTGAAATTATTTTGCAATAGATATCAAAGAAATGAGATTTTGTGGAAACTTATAACTTAATTGTACTTTTTATTCCTGTGACTTTAATCCCTCAACTTTTCTGAAGTTACAAATTTATCCCTCATCAACAATTTTCTGTCAACAAAATGAAGTGTCTTTTTTGTTAAAAGGGAAAGAGATATGAAGTGAATAGATCACGTGCTCAAATACAAATGTGATATGTCATAAAAAGAAATCCATTAATAATTTAAGAGAAATTAACAGAGTGGCCAAATTTATGTACTCTTAAATTGGAAAATAAAATCATATGAAGGTCAGAATTAAACAAAAACAAAACAACAAACTATAGCTTAGAATGCGTGCAGAAGTTGATGGAGAAACTAAGCAGAGATGTTCAACTGCTCCAATTTTTTAATGTTAATTACATATATTCTTCATACAACTAGAGATCTTGTTTTTTTTCCCCAATTCTTGATCTTTTCTGAAACCTGAGGGTATGTTTGCATACTAAATTAATTAAGAATTTATGTAATAAATTATTTTTAAATAAGAGCTTATGTTTTAAATTTAATCATATAACTTATTAGGTTAAAAATAACTTATTTTAATAAATTATATCAAGTAACTTATTAAAATAAGTAAAACACAACTTATGAAAATTATAAATTATTGCTATATAAATTTTTCTAAACTCATCCTTAATACATGTGTCTTTACACACCTTTTTTTTCTCTATCAAATGTCACAGGTTTTTCTATTTTATTTCGCTAAATTACATTATCCTAAATTTGAACTTGAGTAAAAATTGCATCCAAACCCATTTTTTAAAAATTTTGTGACAATTAAAAACGTTACAAAAAGATAACTTCAACATTTTCAAAAACCGCCAAAAATAGTAACAAAAGTGTCACAAAATTTTGAAAATGAATTAAATGTAATTTTAAGTCAAGTTTAGAGAAGAATGCAATTTAGCAAATCTCATAAATAGTTGATGTAATTTATTTTTTTACTTTTATGAATAAATGACACTACATTTAAGCCAACAGTATAAATGTGTCAGAAGGTAGTTTACTTATCAAAGATTGAATTTGTATCCTTAAAACCATATGTTCAAATTTTAAGGTGTGAAAACTTTATTGGTAAATATATCTGTAAACGTTCATTAAATTTTAAAATAATCTACTTTGTTTGTATAATTTAATACATTTTATTATTTTATAATAAAATCACAAAAAATAAAATAAGTTATTTATAAATGTTAAGTTTTGTTTAAATTTATTTTTTTAAGTTAAACCATAAACTATCTCATCTGAATCAATTTTTTACGGCAACCAATTTAACCAAATTTAAATCCATCATGTTTCATCTTCACCCGCTCCAGCTCAATGAACAGTCAAAACGTTTAAATTAAATTAGGTACTAGAAGAAAAAGAAAACTCAGTTTTTCTTTAAAGTCAGAAAACTCAAAGTTAACTAGAAGATAATATGCCATAAAAAAAGCTTGAAGATAATATGATAGCTTTTTATCATAATTTTAAAACTCTAACTTATATATTTAATTTATTTTTTTATAAACAAAAACATGGGAATAAAAAACTAAAATATAATTTATTCATATTATAATCTAAAAATGTCTAACTCAAACATCGGCAAAAACTAAAATTTGTTACCACTTACGAAAGGCAATATATTTTATTTATAAAGAAAGACACATATTAATTATGTACCCAAAAAACCAATATTAATCACCAAGCCTCCCCCTACTCAAAGACTCTCTCTATGTATATCTTTTTGGTACAAACAGAATAAATCAAATCGCCCACTAACACAAAATAACAACTGGAATCATATACTCGTACACCAACAAACCCCTGCCCTTCAATCACAAAATACAAATATCTATAATCAGGCGTTTCAACCCTGAAACCCCAACCTCACAGCAGAAGAAATAATCCTCCAATCAGCACCGAACAATAATTACCTTCATAAACATAGCAGTATGGAGAAAGAAAAAAATCCCTGCAATGAAAAGCCAAGAAACCAATTCAATGCTAGTTTAGTTTATAGTTAAATTAATGTAACACTAGTTGCAAGGAATAATAAGATAATCTAATGGTAAAAGAGATAGGAAAGAGGGAAAAGATCGGAGATTTGACTCTGCTAAAAAAAAAGCTAATAAATTAACTATTAACTTTAGTCTATTAAAAAGATATAACCGTAAGTTACAAAAATAAAAGAATGGTTGTGATTTATTATGACACAAATCTCAATATTGTTGGATGGAAGTGATGATTTCTCATTTGTTCTCAACTATGGTTGGTGTTAAATTAATGTTAGCCCAAACATGCTAGCTTCAGTCTAACCACATGGGTATCAGCATTGGTAAAGGTGAATAATTTTAAACAATAAGAAACAATAATAAATGTAGCAAGGAAAACTGTAAAATTGTTCGATGTAAATCCAAGCTTTCCATTCCCTTACATAGTATAGGCAAAGAAGATATATCAAAAATTATATGATTATTAAGTACTGTCTTGATAAGTAACTGGTTTCCATTGCAAGTCTAACGCCAAAAGCCAACAGTTTATTCCAGGCAGGGAACTGAAATGAAACCCAATGAACATGGGAAATTTTGTCGCCAGAGCCATACATCCAGAAAAGTCACTGACCAGTAGTCAACATGAATGGTGATATCAATCAAATAGAATGATTCAAACCATCATATTTCTTAAATCCCATTACAGATGGAATGAATATGAGAAGTTCACCACAAATATCTAATATTATTAGTTAAAAATACGCATAAACATTAGCTATATCAACCATTGTCTAAAGCCCTGCTCAATTTTAATAATCTTAGCAACCTACTAGACTAAAGCCTTATCACTACCTTAAGGTTTTATTTTTTTCTTGTTACATTGATTCTAAAAAACCACGGAAACATCACTTGAAAAGTTCAAAGACATTCAGAATCAGACTTATGATGCCAGGAAACGGGCACCTGCCCTACCAGTGTCTTTTATTTAGTCATAGTTATTCAACCAAATCATTTTGATACCTGTTGATTTTGTTTGTCGGCAATTGTAAAAGAAGACTAAGGTTTCACATACAGCCAAATAGGTATATAGATGAAAATAGCAAAAATAGTCTATTAAGATATTCCTACCACAAATAGAAATATTCTGAAAGAATCTGTTAGGTAGCCCCAATAGTAGGTAGTTAGTTAATTACATAAATAGTTAGTTAAGTTTGTTGGTTGATGAAATAAGCCCTATTGCCTACAAGTGTCTGTTTGGTTAAAAGTAATTCATAACTTACGATATCACGTTAATAGTAATTGGAGAGGTTAATAGAAAGATATCCTCTCAAATGCCTAGAGAATTGTATATATCATATTCCATTCACATTCCCTCAATAATAATTCATTATCTTCTTAAATCTGATCAAACTTCTATCATAATCTCTCAATACTGTTCTAAATACAGGAGTCATTAGCAACAATTCATCCCCTCCCCTGTTTAAAGAAAAAACATCACGAAAGCAGAAGACACGGAGTCCAGCATCCCATGTTTCATGAAACCACAATTTCAGTTAAATACCTAAGTTTTTGGAAAAATCAAATGCTATTAAAAGATCTTGTATAATATAAGCACGGAAAACAAAACTGTAGCACATATATAGCTTTACTTACCTGCCTTAGAAGGGGATGAAGGCGGCTTCAAAAATATGAAGACGAAAGAAATCATGCCTCAAAGAATTCCAAACTCAAGAAGAAAACTTAAATTGCTCCAAGATGTAATGGAGTTTAGGAACACGCCGACGAAACAATGGTTCAAGTCGAAATGATGGATCACCAAACTGCCACCCCTGAGCATCATACATCTCATTCCATGCCTGTATTATCTCATCAATTTTAAACCCTGTGATTATGAAAAGTGATTTGTTAGCTGTCTCTAAACCTAAATAAAAGTTGAGATTCAAAAGGAATCTGAGAAATACACAAGATGCATCATATTTGTCAATCCCATACCTTCAAGTGCTGTTTCATTTGAGCAGTGATTCTTTATAATGACAGCAATATCTGTTGCAGAAGTTCCAGCTAGTTCAAACTTTTCAACTGCTACCTCCAAACATTCCTCCCATGTGGGAAGGCCTAGCTTGTATTCCACAACAGAACGTTCATACAATAAGGCACCCCACAAAAGATGTATCTGTGACCTCATCTTTGCAGCTTGCTTTGAAGCTTCATCATCCGAAACATCTTCAAAAAGACCATCCAAACCCATTTTCTCTAACTGTGCTTTATATTTATCTGATTTTGATATTCCATTTAAACGCTGCTCCTCAATCTCCTCCCACATTAAGATGCCTTTCTCCATGCTGTCTTCGGCCTTGTTATAGAGTCGTAGAACCTCATCAGAAAGGCCAGCTGCTAAGTCCATCTTGCATGCCATTGCATAAGACCAGCAAAGCTTTGCTTGCTCAAATTGCTGATGTCCAAGTGCTAGATATCCTTCATAGAAGTCAGGTTTGATTTTCAAGGCTTCTTCATATCTCATTTCTGCTTTCTTGTACTCCTCTTGTGCCGACTCATATGCAGCTTTAATAAGCTCAAAGGAAGACTCTCTTGACCCATCCTCTGAAAAGAAACCATGGTTCCTTGCCCTGGACATTTGAACACTCCCCCAATTAAGCATAGCCAGAGCTGCCATCTCCTGAAATTTGTCAGCAGCAATCTCAAAAAGCTCTTGAGCATCACCACTCATTAGCGAATCCTCCAACGCTTCACCATATAGCTTCATTGCAAACTCATGAATATCCAGATAAGAATCCGACTCAAACCCCACATGGTTCTTGAACAGCCTTGCAAACTGAAGAAGCCAGTCCTCCACAGTAATCATCCTGTTCCTATTTGCTACATCCTTATCTTTCCCTTCTTCCACACCCCCATTCTCAACACCATCACTCAGTTTTTCGCCATCCCTTCGCACCTCATCCCCATTGACAATTCCATCATCATAAGAAGGCTCTTGATCAGGATCAACTTCAGTAATATAAATTCGGAAGGTTCCTGTCTTGGGAGCAGAAGATTCAGCTACCCTGAGCTCATCCGTAGTAGTAATTGTAACCAAATCACCTTCCTGATCCCTATACTTCACAAGAACACCCTTCAAACCAGGATACCTATCCCTAGCTATATCCCTCACCAACTTCATACTACAATTGACTGGTAACTCTGCCCATCTTATATCCTCTCCAAGCACCAGCTTCACAGTCCTAGTGACTTGCTTTTGTTTTAGTTTTTGTTTTTCCTCCTTCACAGATTCCACCATCCTTTCTTCCCCTTCCCTTCCCTGTTTCTCAACCGTTTTAGAAACCACTTGTTTATCCTTAACGGAACTCGTCTTAGGAACCACTTGCTGATCCTTAACAGCACTTGCCTTAGAAACCACTTGTAGTTGTTTATCCTTAACAGCACTAACTTTTTCCTCCACAACAACCTTGTCCTCAATTTTTCTCCCTCTTTTTTTCTTGACTCTGTCTCTAAGGGAAGGAGGAGCAGGAGAGTGGTGTAGTTCAGCACGAAAATCATCATCAACAACAGAAACCCCTTTTTCTTCCATCGTCTTCACGAGATTCTCTCTGAACTCCAAAGCAGCAAGGTTATTAGGTTCAATGGCCAAAATAAGATTAACATCCCTAAGGGCCAAATCGAAGCGATTAAGCGCGCGATAGCAGTTCCCTCTTTTCAAAAGAGCTTTAGTATACCTCGGCAACACTTCCAACGCCAAACTGCACTCGTGAATAGCTCTAGGGTATTCCCCGAGACCCAATTGCATATAACAAACGGCCATGTTGGTACGAAGATGCGCAACATCTATGTGGTTTTTTGGGAGAAGCTTGAGCGCTTTCTCGTACTTGAGCATAGCACCTTCGTGGTCCTTCTTCTGAAAGAGTCTGTTACCTTCTTCCTTGAGCTCTTGCGACATGTTTATGAACATCGCCGTGTCTTCATCAAACGCTTTGGAAGACTTCCCAGGTTTAGCGTTTGAATGAGTAACGTTATCCTTCTTCTTCCCTGTGGGCTTCCCCATGGTAACACACAGAGAAAGAGAGATGAATTGAATGGTTGGCTTTGGCGTGAATGTGCAGAGAGGAATTTGGACAGCACAGCAGCAAAGCAATGGCGTTTGCGGCACTACAACATACAAAAGCACTTCTTTTTAGGGCTCCGTTTGGCTCAAGTCAATGCTGTCATAAGGATTATCAGTTCCAGTCGGTCCTATGAATGATTATTTAATTAAATATTTATACTAATGTTATCTAATTATTCTACAGAAAATTTAATTTTTAGAAATTTTAAACTGTGCTGATATCGACTAATATTCGAATATTTATTGTTAAACACGACCTAATCTGAATTAATGGTTTCACTTAAATTGAAAAAAAGAAAAAGAAAATGTACATCATATAAGCACGGACTTAGTTGATTAAATTCAATTCAATTAAGATTGTATATTGAGGTAAATACTGTCGTAAGAGTTAGTTGTGCTTGGTAGTTATACACCGTTTGTATTTTTTGTTTTACATGACATGCGTTGACCCTTTCCTAACGAGGCAAACCCCGACATTTGCTATTGTTGTCGTTTTGGTGGCAATGCTCTTTGTTGGTGCCAAGCGTTACCTCAAATAAATTTGATGAAAATTTCTATAATCAAATTTTATTTGAATATTTAATTGCATGAATGGTTATAACAATTTACAAAGCTAAAAGTATGGTCACTATTTACTTACACATTGACATTGATTTTTCAACGTACTTAGTAATTCACATTTCACAGCCTATTAAGGAAACAAAATCAGGGAAACAATCGTGAGTATGGGGAGGAATCCAAACAATGCCCACAGCATGACAAGAAACCCAGAATTCCTGTCTCGTCAGGTTGAGGAATGTCTCTTTCTCGCTTGTGTAGCACTCTAACAAACTCATCTGTACTAAGGTTTCCATCCCCATTTGAGTCAAACAAATGGAACACAATCTCAACCACATTGTCTGAGAGAGACAAACCGCAAACCTGAAATTAATTTGTAGCAATCAAACACAAACAACTTAATGTGTAGAAATGTTTTTAAAAAAAATATGAAAGAAATAAAATGTCATACATGTGATGCAGCTCGCTGAAAATCATCTCTTGTTAAAAGGCCATGTACTTTTGCAAAACTGAAAAGAGCCATTGAAAATGGTAATAATTTCTTCCTCAGCTCCCCAAAATTTTTGAACTCTTCAAATGTGATGCGTGCATCCCTTAGCCGGGGATCATTGCTCAATTCATCAACCCTTTCAAGCAACCTGCCCAGATGACTCAAGTCAGCAGAAGCAACTATGGAGTGTGCAAAGTCCTTCGCCGATATGGTTTTCTGAGACTTGTAATCATAATGAGCAAATTCCAGCCTCAGAATCTATCCAAACATAATAATTTTAATTAGTTGTCATACATAATCACTCAGCTACTGTTGCAATATACAACTACCACCGAGCTAATGTTTTTGCACATTTGTCAGCATTTCAGCAATCTTTTACAACAAAGACATGTATAACTACATTATCAAATATTTATATCTAGTTTATCAATTGTTGCTGACCTGCTTTGCTGTGATAACATGTTTGATAGAATAAGAAACCTACAACTTCATTGCTTTTGGTGTAAACATTATGAAGAAGCAACTAGTGATCATTTATCAAGTGGCAATTACTCTTTACATCATAATACTTGAAACCAGAAATCCTGACTTTGTAAATCCTTATCTTGTAAAGTCAAAAATCATATAGATTAAACGCCATAATGACTTATGATGATTAGACGAGAAGAAAGAATCAATTAGAGACATACTTCATCATGCAAGCCTCTAATGAACTGCACGAATTTATCGTGTTTGAGGCATTGCTTTCCATCTTTACCAAATAAGTATTCCACCAGCCCCCCATTTTCTATAGAATCATTAGCCATTAAATCAGTTTGTCTTCTATCCTTGTGGTGAACGCCTTGTCTGTTACGTGATTGCATTGATGCCATCACTTTCTTGAATTCTTCCTTATCTATCGCCCTGCAAAAACCAATTAAAGACACTAGGAGTTAAGAACAAGCAGGGAAGTGTGAGCACCCACAAGGACATCAAATCCATTTTCTAAGATAGTTATAGTATAGTTCATGTCTCTTTGAATTAGATACCATTGATAAACAGTCTATCAGCATTGTATTGATGCTTGACTGATGACCAACTAGTCAGATTTAGAAGTGAACCATATGTTTAAAAAAGTGTAGTGTTAACATAATGTACAAGAAAGAAAGAATCACAGCTTAAAACGCACTAACTCAGGCTATTATCATGTTAAGCATATTATTACTAATTCTAATTGATAGTACTGTACATTCAAAGAACACTGACCCATCATTATCCTTGTCAAACATTTTGAATGCTGCAGAAAAGCTTGATTCTGGGATGCCAAGCAGATTTACAAGAAAGATATACCTGTTCCAGTTAAAGTGAGACCATTATGCAGACAGAGAAAGAGATAGAAGGTAATAAATAATTAGTTTAATAGCCTGCTCTAGTGCTCAATGATCCGAAATTGAAAAACTTGTTTCTTAAGTCTTCACATAAGCACAAGAGTTATGAAGAATAGAGACAACTCACTCTTTGAAAGATATAAGTTGGTCATTGTTTACATCAAAAAGCATAAAAAATTCCGAAGGTGGACAGCATAAATGGCCAGGACTTCTTTCACCTTTCAAGTGTCCCTCTCTAACAAGGTTGGATTCAGATGGGGGGAAAACAGGAATAACGGCTCGCATTAGGTCCACAGGCTTCATGAATAGTTCTCCTTCTGGACTACGACAAGATGCAAAGTATTCAAAAACCTTAATGCAAAAGAGTAGAACTTGTCAATTTGGAGATCATTCTTAACAAAGGGTCTTGTCTCACACCCTTAATCAACCTAATCAATGTAACTTGTAACTCAAAATTGAGGTTTTAACTATACCTTCATTTGAAGATTGGTTCTCATACCTAAAATTCTTAAATTTTAGTCTTTATATATATTTTAATTTAAATTTTGGTCCCTAGAGTTTTCTTTTTGTGTAATTTTATGAAGTTGTCTGAAATTTTACACAATGTGTTAATTCATGCCTTATACAACTAAGGGAGTTAAACAAAACTTCACGAAATCTTTTAAAAGTATACTACAATTTGTATAGATAAAAATTTTAATTTTGTAATTTGATATATCATATTCGGGTTTAAGTTAAAGTCAGATAGAACTACTCTAAACAGTAAAATTTTAACTAAAACCCCTAACACTTGAACTCAAGAATGCAAAGTTAAGTTATAACAACTTGTGTCATTTGGTCTATCCACTTAGTGATACAGAAGTTTAAACCTTATATAAAGCTAGAACAGGACCACACCTTAAGTTAAGGCTTTTAGGCAGGGGACCAATTCTTAAATGACAGCATTGTTTTAGACTAAAACCAAAATGATCATTTAATTGGCTTGAATTATCAAATTATCAAAGAAAAAGAACTATTTGATCAGGATGCAGAAATAGTTTTGTACAACAAGTGACGTGAACAATACTGGTAAGGCAATTAAACAACTAACTTACCATGGCATGCTAGCTATAAATATTATCGCAATCCTAATTTATAAAGAAGCTGGTGTGCATAAATTGTAATAAACACCTTTTCTGGTGGACTATGCAACCGTAGGCGCTTCTCATAGTTGAAGAAAACCTTACTTCTATAAGCATCTGCAACAAAATAAAAAAAAAATTAAATATTTATTTAGTCTCCTAAATCCTAAGTTAAATTCAGTAAACTTTAATTTTATAAGCAAATGAATATATATATATAAAAAAAACTTGCCTCCAAAAAGCAAGGCATGAGTGTTTTGGGGAAGGGATGATTTGTTAAAGAATGGTTGTGAAGAAGAGTGGTTAAAGAAAGAAGGGTGGAAGTGGGAAGTGGGAGTGGAGAAGCAATAGAGAAAGGCAAGAGCAGAGGCAACAATGGCTGAAGCCCACTTGAGATTGTGGTGCTGTGATTTGGAAGATGATGCAGGGGAAGAGTGGAATGTACGGAAGCAGCGTTGGGAGAAGAGTGAGGATCTTCGGAGAGTGGAAAACGAAGGAGACATGGCGTGGTGAGAAGTGAGGATAACACGGGAACGTGAACGACGTTGTTGCTTTTAGTTGTTGTTCTTCTTTTCTAAAGCGTAGCCAAGGGGGCATTGGCAAGACAAGAATCAGAATGTCGTTTTTTTCTCATTTTATTGGTCAAAAGAATGTCTCTTTTTGACATTGACAGTTGCTTTTTTTTTTGGACAATGTCAGGGACAGGTGCTTAAACATTGACAGTTGCTTCAACCACACATTTTGGGATAATAAGCCTTTTTTAATTCAGCCTTCTACTTTTTTGTCGAAAAGTCTTGCCATAGGTGGCTGCAGCCTTAATGGGCCAAGGTCTATACCCATATGACCCCTTAAAAATGTTTAAATTGGCCCAAAGTTATAATCTTTTAGTTATGCACCCCATTCTCCACCTCCAAAATAAAAATTCTCATGTTTTTTTTTTATATATATCATATCCAGGTTTAAAATTACATTTTTAACAGAACTACATTTTTTAAAGTTACATTCTTTAAAACTCGATATCATATATTAAGATAGAATACTTACATAAAAAAAATAGCTACTAACAACCTTAATCTTATACGTACCTACCTGATGATGCATCCACATAAATAAATATCATAAGATGGCCATAATCTTCCTCCATGACAAAATAAACAATAAATGTTATACCAAAATTGATGAAATGAAAAGCCGGTCTAAAGTGAAAAGTCGAGTAAGAATTTATGGTAGTGGACTATTTTAGTACATTCTTTAATTTTTCTTTTTAAATAAGTAAATAAAGACTATATATATTTTGTACAATTGAAAACAATATTAATCAAACTTTAACGACAATTAAGGCTCTTACAACAGTTTTTTTTTTCGTTTTACAATATGAATTTAATCACAACTCCTTGATAAAGTATATGATTGGATTTTTGAAAAAAGAAAAATAAAGAACAAAAGCTAAATCATCAAATCACAAACTAATAACAGAATAATATCGCTTGGCAGATGTCGTCAAACAGTCAACGCTCCTCCATCCCAAATTGCTTTTATTTTGATTAATGTGAACAAAATATATGCTTGGGTTATTATTATTATTAATGAATTATTATGAATTTTTTATCCTATAAAATATGCAATTGATAGATAATTGTTGCTTTAAATTAAGAATTTTCCTGTTTCAGCATCTCATAATTTTATATTGGTTTGCTATTTGATGTATTACATAAAATTTAAAATATAAGCTTAATTTCTGTTCAACCTCACTTCAATTACTGTTTAACCAGAAATTAACACTTTAACTCGTCAAATTACTTTGTTTGACTTGGCAAATATTGATTTTAAGTGTCACAATTTTTTCGCTCATCTAAGTGTCCCATTATACTAGTCATTGTATGCCTGTTGTCACTGGACTCCATAAAAAAAAGTATTGCACCCAACATCCCGAGATTGATATCCAGTATTATATTGATTTGGGTATCAAAATATTTTTATAAATAATATTATATTTTATTTTATAGCATGGGATATTAGTGTAATAGACGAAATTACAATAAGACTTTAACATTTATTGATTTGAGTATATAATACACTATCTCTACTATATTGGTATAAGTTATATATATATATATATATATATATTAGTCTAAACAAAAGAGATTCTGAAATTGATTAGAAATATAATGATAAATTGTTAGAAGTCTTACATCATTTGACTCATAATATTTTGTATAGTTTAAATACCTGTTGGAAAACTTCAATCAATATCAATTGGTTTTAAGATGAAATACTTAATATAGTATCAAAACTAACATATTTTACTATTGTTATGAAATCTTTTAACACAAATTTGAATTATAATCGATTTTGACGAGATTACCAAAAAAAAGTCTTCTTTACCTTGGATGGAAAGGATAATTTAGAAACATAAATGGGAGAGGTGAGTATGGATGGTAAAAAAACCTGCGCCGGCGGGTAATTTGTAGGTTACTCGTAATGGATACTCGCATATTTACTAAACAGGTGGGTAGCGGTATCACACTACCCACCCCACAAGTACCCGTTTAATTATTAATATTTATTTTTTATTAAATATATTTAAATATCTAAGTTTTTTTATTATTTTATAATGAGATAAACAAAATTTAATATTTTTCAATGATAATACTTTTAATTTATGAAGTTGTAATGTATGATAAAATATTAATTTAAATTATATTATATTAAAATAATATTATGTTTAGTATATTATATCATATTTTCTTCTTTAGTATTATTTTATAAAAATAAATATTCATGAGTACCTGTGGATACCAACTACCCAACCTGTAAATATCCGTTACTCGTCTAAAATCTATGAATATGGATAACGGTAACATACTACACGGACCCGTCTCACCCCACTAACGTCCCTAAAGGTGGGACAGAAACTTGAACTACCTGCGGGGACATAGTTGAATATTTGTTGGGCCGCTAATCACGGCAAGGAGAAGGAGCGAGTGCAAACACACAACGCGCCATTACCCAATTGCCTTTTCATAAATTCTTATGGGCAAATATGTCAATTGCTTTGGTTGGGAAAATTTATGTTTCACAGATTTGGTTGAGTCAAATTTTATTTTTGTTAGTATGATTAACAAGTATTAATTTGTATTTCAATAATATAAGATTTGGTAAACTCAATGAAATAAATTTTAGTTATAAAATTACCAATATAGGTAGTGTATGAATAAAAGTCTTTTTTGTTATTATATTTATTTAACACATGTAATTTAATAGATAATATTTAATATTTAATATACAGTAATTTAAAAATATTTTTACTTTGGCTAAATTTGTTGAAATCAATAGCAACAGTGAACATGTATCCTTGGTGTAGATTATATGATTAAAATAAACTTGAATTTGTACAAAATATATATTTATGCAAAATAGATATGCTTATTAAATTGTAGTATAAATAAGTTGTGAATGTTGAGATGGATAAACACAGCTCTAATTTGCACCTCCATGTTAGCATTAACATACATTAAATGTTAAACAAATATAAATTAGTTAAGAATAGATGACCAAACTGTTGTGAAATGTTATGAAATGTGTTACTGTTGAAGATTTTCTAAAACTTTTCTTTGTCCTGTTAATTTTTCAGATATTTTTTTAATTCATTTTTTATGAGTGCATCCTATAGACTAATTTCTCTCTAAGGTATTTTAACAAAACTTTTCTATGTATATGATAAGATAAGGTTTGAACCTTTAATAATATACTTAAAGGGCACAATTATCTCTTAATTTGTTTGTTAATTTTTTTTTAATTACGGACATTGTTCCATATGATTTTTTAATGAATGTGCATGAGTTATTGAGGTACACATGCGCACATCGTATCCTTAACGAGTATTAGTCAGGTAAGGTTAGGTGATATCTGGGTAAGATTACAACCTTTAATACGCATTACAATGAATCTGCTATAACTGAAGATGCTGAACCATGTGATACTAAACATTTAGCTGCCAATTTTTGTACTTAAATTTAGAGCAAAAGCTTTATTTATTTTAGCTAGAGTCAATTTTTGAAAGATTGTATTTTGAAACAATAGTTAAAGAAATTTATTTGTGTTTACAAAAAGAATCATTTGTATTTAAAAAATGATATTCTGAAACTAAATGAATAATTAATTTTGTTTGAAAAATCAAATAAATAGCTTTGAAGGGTAAATATAAATATAACTTTATAAAATTCACGCCTAAAATCAATTCTATTCGCTTAAAATTTGGAGTTTTTTAATTATTTTTTCCTGCTTTATAATTAATTTTAAGGATAAAATATTCAGGGAATAATTTGATTAATGTAAGCGGAAACGTGAGACCCAACAAGCTGTCAATGTTTAGCACTGTTTGGTATACATATAAGACAAAAGCATAGCAGAGGCTACATTTTCTTTTAAAAAAAAGTGTGCCCTTTTATCTTTCACTGATTTAATCTCGGGAATAAATAAAAACTAGAAAAAATTAAGCTAACATGTGCATATTGGAGAATGAGGTTTAGGGTTTAGTGGTGGATGAGTTATAATTAATTAAAACATTTGTTTAGGTTGTTTTAACGTGTGCAACCACATGAGGGTATGAAATTAGAGAAATTTAGGAGTGAGCTTGTTGTGTGTGTCGTTGTCAAGTTATTCCGGTGAGAATAGTTGCCATCTTAGCATGCAGTAACTATATTCCGACTCATTCTCCATCACTCTCAATCGATTACAGATTAGTAGGATACTTTTAATATAATTTCAATTGATGGGTTGAATTATAGATGTAGTTTTAAAACATTGATGAAAAAAATTTAATGTTATTGGTAGCATTTCATCTATCAAGTTAAATGGAAAAAACTGAATATTATTATGTCTTGATTGGATGGAAGCAGATAAAGTGGGGGAAACGGTTACATAGTTAGTGGGGCACAAGTCTGGTATCTGACACCCTGAGCTCCTGAGGAAACCATTACATTAAGCCACTTGTATGGAGTCAGGTCCACTTTTGACACCTTCTGCATCCCTTCCTCATCCACCTATCAATTATTCTAGATACGTGTCAAGTACCATGTCTTTATTTAACACGTGGTTAAAAATATTGGTCTGTTTAATTACCTAACTCGGTTGTTTAAATATCAGTTTGACCAACTCAAAAATACATCTTACAGTCAAATGAAGTTTTAAGTGTTTCAAACAATAGTAAAAATCAATATCAATCCTTATATTTCTCTATTTCCCTAACTTCGTTTCTCAACTGAAAACCAAACAAACATTATATTAATTTTTTATATTATTATTTAAAATAATTAAAATTCTATTTAAAAAAAAATTAAGTTTATCAAACTGAGATTTAATCAAACCCATTATTTAAACAATGTATGCGTTCGCTTCAAGCTACCACTTTTAAAATATTCAAATTTTTTGTTTAACTGACGAATGGAATAATTCTTCTTTGTTAGTGTTAATATCGACCTAATTAGGGTTGAGTAAAAAAATTATTACAATCAAAATTGTTTGTAAGTAACAATTGTCACCTAATAAAAATATTGACTACTAATAATTACATTAAAAATTATATATATTGTGATTTCAATTGATTTTTCATGTCAAAATATGTGCATTATATATTTTGATTAAACCCTCTTTAACATACATTACAACAAAACCCAAAAGATGTTTTTTAAAAATACTTATCAATAATTTATAATAAAAATACTGATTATAAAATAAATTCAAATCATAAGGCTTAATTAATTTTTTTATGAAAAGTCTTAATTAATTCTTTCAAAACTTTAATACTTTCCCGCCGTTATTTTTTGTATTGTGCAGCACAGTAACTATTAGTATAATTTTAAGAATATAATTCCCATAGAAATATCTTTACATTAAAATTCAATAATACGCCCGGTGTTACTGTAAATTTTGATGTGAAGATCTTTCTTGGAGTGATGATTTGAATGTAACGTTTTTTTGGTGATGGTGATTTGAATGTAAATGGTCCAATATTATAGTGCATTATTGTTCTGAGATGAGTAACGCATCACCAAGCACATGGCCAGCTTGCTCGCCATGTCTCATAAACAAGTTTCCTTCATCTTCCACCTTTTCCTTACCAACTCTGAATTTTTCTTTACTTTCTTCTCTTTTTGGGTGAACTTTAAATTTTTATTTCTTTTCTGCTTAGCCTTTCACATTAGAATTATTTATGATTTAAATTTAATTTCAGATATAATATTTTCCATTTTTTAGTTTATTTTGAAATTAAAAATATATTTTCACTTCAGTGTCCTAATTAAGGCCATTGCACTCAAATCCTCTTCTGTGTACAGGTGTCTCCAATCTCCATATGTCAACAATTTAATAATAAAATGCCACCTTCGAAATCAAGAATTCAAAGTTCCACATTACAGACTCCAGCTGCAAGCAAGACCCACCTGCAATAAAAAATATAAAAAAATATTAAACAAATTAATGATAAAAGAAAGATCAATGAAATTACCTGGAATGAAACGCATAGCAACTGGACGAACGTAACGGAGAGTCAACGGCGTCACGGGTGACGTAACGGATGCAAACTACAGAACCAACCAAACCAAACGGAAACGGTGCCAATTGACGGAAAGCATAACGGGGCGACGACGACGCTGCAAACAACACCGTAATGTGTCACGCAATTTGATCCAGTTCACAATACTAATCATCTTACTTAGGGTTCCCTTTTAATTTTAATTTTAATTTTAATTCATTTGGAGGATTAGTGTATCATGTCCCAAATTAAGCCTGCGATGTGAATTTCATGTTCATCTTCTTTCTGATATGGAATCAAAAGGCAAGTGGAAAGAAAAAATTGGTCCAAAACTTTGCTTCCATAGCAAATGTTATGTACAAAAAGCAATTCCGTAGGTGCAGTCTCATAGATCTATGGCGGAAAATTTTCACAATTCACCAATCTGCTGCTCCAGACGACGAAACCAAAACTCGCCGGAGAGGACTCGCTGCTGCCTCTTTCCCGCTTCACCGGACTCCAACTCTGGCGGCAGATCAGGGCGCTAGAGGCGGAAAACCAACCTCCATAGCAGGTGAAAACAAAGAAGAACCTGTAAATAGAGAAATAGAGTTGAAAAATCAAAGATCCTCGGCCTTATACATAACGGACAAACGACTGGGTCTTGGCTCGAACGCCGCTCTTCTCCTCTGTTGATGCGAGGATGGTCGAATCAGCGCCGTTAGGGCTCGTTTCACCCACTCTCCTTCCACTCCTCCAATCCTCACCAGCGAGTTCTTCATCGCGGATCTACGCATGTTCAAGCGATTCGACGGGAAGGACTCCGCGTGGTGGTTGGCCGCGTTCTTGTGGAGGCTGCACCGGAAGGAACCAGGATGCGTGGTGGGAGAGCACATACAGGTTTTCTTTTGGGCCGAAATGGGCCGGTTATTTTTGGTTATGATCTGGTTGGAGATGGGCCGGTTCGGAGATATAGAGCGGTGGTCGATCGAGAACCGGACACCTGAAGAGAGGGGGGCAGAGGTGTAAAGATTGACACGTGTGGGGGAGGCGGCACGGTGGTGATGGGTGTTGTTGGTATTATTATGATGGTGATGACGCGGGTGGGTGAAGAAAGTGGAAGTGGGAGAAGAAAAGCTAGAGCTTGTGGAGGAAGCGAAGGACGATGAAGGGGTAGAGAAAGGGGTTTTGGATGTTGTGTAAGAACAGAACCTTGAGGAGGGTGAGAGTGAGCGTAGAACGGGTCCACTTGATTTTGTTCTGGAAGAGGAGGAAGCCATTGTTTGAGAGAAAGAAGAAAGAAGAGACAAGAGGGAAGAGAGAAGAGAGAAGAGAGAGGGTAGCTCGCTAGGGTCCCCTTTGGGGAATTGGTTTGGCAAACCTAGCGAGTCTCGGAGGCTGGTTAAATAGATAGGGTTGGGAGAGGGTGAAGGGTGAATAGTTGGATGGTGTAGGGTGTTTTTGGACAAAGGGAACTGGAGTTGCTTAACTTAACCAGAGTTCGGTGTTGGTTAGTTGTAAGTGGCGTAGAAAAGGAGCGGGACTGTGGTTAGGATTCGGATCCAACGGTTGTGTGATGCGAACCGCTGAAAAGGATGGCGTTTGTCTAACAGCTTTCCTAGGAAACCTCAAAGGCTGACACGTATAAGATTATTGGGAACGGGTCGCCTCTGAATGTACCAAAATGCCCCTTCTTTGTCGGTAATACTAATTACTTCGCAAATAACCGCTACGTCCCTACCCTACCTCCCGCTTCCTTCCACCCAAACTTCTTCACACCTTTTTTTTTAATTTAATTTATCTTTCATTTTATAAATACTGATTTCCGAGAGATTAATTATTCTGTTCCGTAGTGATACCTTAACTATATAGCATGTCTAACAATTTCTTATAAATTTTCTCATTTTAATTAATTTATAAATCAATTTATTTCTGGTACACGTATTAGACAAATCAATTTATAAATCCCCTCATATGTATTTTATTTTTGGTAATTTAATTTCCCTTTATTATTTTAGGCTCATCAAGTCATTGAATCACGACAATGGCCTGAACAAGTATGCAAATGCAATAATAACGCAGTTCATAAATTTTGCAACGCGCTGTCTACGTATGGTCATAATATTTGACTATTTGTAATTTCAGTTTTTTCTAATCGATGCAGTAGTGTATACAACTATGTTTTTAAAAAAATATATATATGTAGTTTTTTTATTAGAAATTATTTATATTTCTCTTATGTTATAAGAGATTTGCATATTGATTTTCTGAACTGTGTCATGGAATATATATTAAATAAAGTGTTGTCATTTTTATTTATGATTTTTTTAATATATACTTCAGGATACTTGATAAGATATAAGATTTAGAAAATTTACAAGACAGATCCAAGTTCATATATAAGAAGATATAAGATTTAGCAAACTAACATAAATATAACCTTTTGAGATTTTTAAGACAGATTTAAGTTAATTTTTAATAAAATCTTTTTTTTTGTTTCTTAATATGTATCTTAGGATACAAATTAGAAATTTTGTTTTATTTATATTGATATGAAAATATTTTAGATTTAGTGTGTGATTGAGAGTTTGTTTTAAGTATTTGTTTCTTGATTTTTTGGAAAGTATTTATTTATGTGTTTCGATATTTTTTTAAAAATATATTATAATCTATTAGATTATGTTTTTGTAAAGCAAAATGATTATAATTGGAATCTGAACCTTTTTTATATTCAAATTATAAAAAATATTTATATTTACTATATACTTCCTATTTTATCATTTGCATCTTTTCAATTTTACAATTCTTATATCTATTTTAATATTTTTAAACTTAAAGGTATTTTTTCAAATAATACAAATAAAATATATTATCTAAATAATATCCCAACAACAAAATGAATATTCTAACATAATTAATTCTATTATTGAAATAAATACTTATTAAAATAAAATATTACATTTGTTTGATGTCTTTCATATTTTTTAAGTCTCCATTTAATCTTATATGTTTTTATGTGTCAATTTAGTTTTTCTTATTTTAAAACATTTTAAAAGTAATTCTTTTCATTAACAGGAACTAGTTTTTTAATTTTTTATTATAAAACCGACATAAAATACACATCTTAGATTGGTTTTCAAACCGCTATAAAATATATATTTTACAACAAATTTGCATTTGTTCACGGCAAAAATGGTAAAATATATATGTCAAAAAAAACCAAGTTAACAAAAAAACATATAGAATTAAATTGAAAAAATAATATAAGAGACCAAACATATATAATTTTACTTCAATAAAAATTATTTCAACATTCTTAAAATAAAATATATTATATATTTTCCATAATAGACAGAAAATTATTTAAATGATAATTATTTTATTATGAAGGATGTAAATAATAAATATTTGCAAATAAATATTTGATTAGTCGATATTCATCTTTTTATAATCATAATCAATAACTAAATACATGTGTAATATCACTCTATTTAAAAAAAAACATTTCTTCTGTAACATCCCAACAATTAATAAAAATATTTAATTGAGAAGAATAAATAGAGAATAATTGTGCATAAATTAATTAATACCTGGAATGTTTGAAATAATTAAATTGATAATTTTTATGACTATCAATAATTTATTTTAGCTTTAAAAGCTAAAAATACCCCGATTAAAATATGGGTGTCGGAATAAGTGTTTCTGGTTGAAGATAATATTGGGAATCTGAATATATATTCGAAATAATTTTTAGATAAAATATTGAGCCTTGATGGGAATCCTGTTTGTTATAAACGAAAGGATTTTAATGAGGGGTTAAATTTAAAACAAAACCCTCTCTTTTTCCTTTTTATTTCCCGTCACTCTCTCCTTTCAAATACACACTCTATTTTCTTTTCCTCTCCAACTTTTTCTTCCTCTTATCTTCCAACACCCATTAAACCCAAGTGTGTCTTTTTCCCTCTTAAATTTTTGTTTCTCTTCTTCAAGCAAGGAGAAGGTTGAAGTGATTGGAAGCTCTTCCTTCTCCTCTCTCATTTTCGTCACTCTCTCACACTCTCCTAGGGGTTCTTGCTCTTTTGCTTGAGGTAAGCTTTCTCCTTCATTTCTATAAGCTTTAAGCCCAAGGTTATGAATTTTTGGAATGTTGCATGAATGGGGTATGAATTAGAAGTCATTCTAGACAAGCCCTAAGGTGGGGTGCGAGATTTTGGTGTGACATTATACGGGTGTATGGTGGTACACAAAAATAAATGTGCATGGGATGAAAAATGATAGGTATAGATGATGGTTGTTGGGTTTTGGTGAAAGCCTAGCCTCTAGAATTAGGGGAAATGGAAAATGTGAGTGGATAGTGGGTTATCCATGTTGATTGAGTGATATTGATGATGAAAAGTGAGAATGATGATGGGAAATGGTTATGCATGTGAGAGCTTTTTGATGATTATGAGTCTGAAATGTGTAATAATGAATAAAAACACCTAGACCATGATGGTTGTGGTGGGTTTAGTAAAATAAAAGTGATTTAGGGTGTAAATGACTTGAACATCATATAGTTAACCAAACGTATTTAAATCTTGGTGGTTGAGATGGAAATAAGTATATGTGGTATGTTGTGTAATGTAGGAATCGACCCATCGGTGAAGCGGGACCTTCGGACTGCGTTGACTACTACTTCTCTTGAGGTGTGAGGGGGTAATATTTCTGAATGCATAATTTTCATCCATTATTGATGTGTATATATAGATGTGTTTTCATAATATGAATTACATGAATATATTGATGTCCATGTCAATGAAATGCATTTGGAATAACTTGGGTTATGTGGTAAATGTTTGGGATGATGATGTTTGAAATGTGGCTTGTGATTGTTTGCTTGAATGCCATAAATACGATTAGATTGAGTTCAAGGCATTAACATCCATGTTATGTGTGTGAAAGAAATCAATGAACCATAATTGCCACTAAAAAATAACATGTATGAGATCCTATGATGTATGATGATTGAGATTGACAAGGATGTTGAAATCCACTACGTAATGGTGGTATATGGTTGTATGTGGAATGACATTTAGGATGCATTGTGTGAGAAATGTATTGATTGACATTTACATCCATGGCATATCAAAAGCTGTCTATGTGGAATGTTAGGGTTCCAATAGGCGGGCCCAGTGGGAGGGCGATCTAGTGCACGGGTAATTTGTAATATTCCCTAGTGATTCGTTAGAACCACGAAGCTGTCCGTAGTTTGGTGATGAGGCACCTTACATATCGGGTCCGGTGGGTGGGCGGCTCTGTGATGAACAAGTATCCTCTTGGTTTCTAATGGGAAATTACTATCTCGATGTGTGTTCGGGAAGGGTCCGTAGCACTTGTGGCAAAGTGTAGCCAGATTGTTGAATTCGCATGTCATGAGGTGACTAGTGCTACAAGAGGGCGATAAAGATTTGGTACCAATAAAAGTTTATGATTATGCATGCAAAAGTCAAGATATATGTGTACACATTTACTACTGTAGCAGGGGCGTAGTAGCACACCTATGCTTAACCCACATATTGTATGATATTATATCCTACAGTTAGATCCGCATTTATCATTGATTCGTTTATGCATATGTATTAGCCATAAGAGCATTTGCACATAGTCGGAGATATGCCGAGTGTGATAGTCTTTGAGAATACGAGGTATTGAATTGGAAATGATGGTGTTGTGGCACTAACCTAAAAGAATGGTTGTAATGTTTGATGATGATGATATGGTTAAGATAAAGCTTGTGACATGAATGTGAAATATATGGTATGAATGTGTATGTGCATATCATCATAATGTATGATTTTGACTTTGATTTATTTGGTTTTGTTACTCACCTCTTAGTTGTCAGTTTATTACTATCGATTCAACCACGATATAATCTCGATTCTTTTAAACTGATAACTTCACCAATTAAATGACCAGTCCAATTCTAAAATTTTATTTTAGTGGTGATTTTTAACCAACATAAATTTAAAACAATGAACCACCTTTAAACCACCTTGGGCGCACCCCATAACCCCTATGAACCACCTTCAAACCAACCAAAATAGGAACAAAATTTATTGTCATAATATACACAAAAAAGGATAAAAACAAAATTTCTCCCCCATTTCCTTCAATCACCCACACTCCTATTAAACACAAATACCAACATGAAAAACAAAATTCCAATAAAGGGACACGACACAAAAAGAAAGGCTTCCCCTTTCCTCCCTGGTTTCACCTCTGGACACATAAACTCGTCACCACTTGAAATCAGAAAGTCACCATGCCCATCGTGTGACTGTCAATTGTCAAGTGAACTGACGTTGTTGCCATGTGACAATTGCCTCGCATCATTATCCCCGTGTTCATATTTTCAAACTTGAAAATCAAACAAGCAATGAGACGCGAGTGTATTTGCGTGGTTTGTGGGTTATGAGTTTGGTTGTGCATAAAGAGTTTGGATATTTAAACAAAAATCAAATCCTTAGAAGGTCTTCTCACCTTATTTTTTGGTTATTTGCGGGTTATGGGTTTGCATAGTTGTGGATAATGATATACTCTATGTGAACATCTAAGGTGATTCTTTATAAAAAAAAACTAAGAAAAGTTAATTTCTAAAAATGCTAGTTAGCAATTTAAATAAGGTGTCACTTCCTTAGTGTTAATCCGTTAAGTAAACTAATAAGAATGACAGAAAGAATTTAGTTGAATTAAATTTAGAAATGTTAAGCATCTCTTTAGGTTAAAAAACACTTAAGAGATAAAAAATATATTTTAAAAAAAAAGACAGGAACGTGGCCACCTTGTGAGAACAAAAGATTTCTGCTTCTTAAGCTGCATTGTTTGAATTTGAAGAACATTTAGGAGAGCATGACCTTCTCAAATGTCAAACGAGTCATGGCGTTTTTGTTGGACAAAATTCAGGTTGGTAGGCCCTACTGTTCAAACATTCAACTGCTACAACCAATTCTTCTAATTCGGTGAATAAAATAAATTTATTCTCAGAATATCATGATTTTGAAAAGTTAAAATTTCTTTTAACAACGGCTTCAATTTTTTTAAAAAAATTAAGTTTTTATTAATTTTTTGTTTTAATCTGAGTTATTTTTTTATTACTTCAGGTCCTCATATTACTAAATATGTTAGAATTGGTTCTTAAAAATGTTGATCTGGAAGAAAATATAATACACTTTAAGAACTTAAAGAATAAAATAAGTTGGGGAGACAAAATAAAAAACATATAATATAATATTTTCATTAATTTAGTTAGTCATTAAGTTATAAACCAATTTTAACATATTAGAAACCAATTTCGACATATTTGATAACATAAGGATTGAAACCAATGAAAAATAGAAACAAAATTCAAAATTTGATAAAAATATAGTTACTGAAAACATATTTTAATTCTATAATTACTTGTATTTATTTTACTTTTACAATTACATTTTAGTATATTTTATTTTTCCTGATACAATTATATTTTATATATTTTTTGAAAGCGTTGCTGAAAGAAATTTTCAACTTTCGACATTATATAACGGTATGCTGAAATTAATTTTAGAACTAAAATTAATTATAAAAAAATACACTACATTGTCAACGGACTACACTTCCTAAACAAGGTACATTAGGGAAATAATGCAGAAGGAGTGGCTCTATTCTTTTTGGTAAAACATAGGGAATGGAGTCTTAATTAACATAAGCATTAAAATCGAACCAATATCAACTGGATTGGATAAAACAATTCAATTCATAATCAATCATATTCACAATAAAATATAAACTGAATTTTGTCAATTGTTGTAAAATATGAAATCTAAGATTATAATTTTTATATTTTATTTTAAAAATAATTTATAATTAAAATATGTATTTTAATTGAATTTTATTTATAATGGTCGAAATTTAAAGTTTATATTTTTGTATTATATATTTCACAAGCTCATAACATGTTGAATATATAAACTAAATCTTATTTATTTCTTTATCATAAAATATTTGATATTGATATTGAGGCTCATTTATATTACAATAAAAAATAAAATAAAATTATATAATACGGTCGAGATGTCTAATTCAAAACTAACAATAAATATAAGTTAATTTTAGAAGGCGTTTGGTAGGATGCATATTTTTTCTTTAATAAAAATGTTAGTTAAAAAGAAAATTTACTTGTGTTTGTTAGAAGTTATACAAAAGTATTTGTGAGTAAATAGGATTACTAAAAATCTTAAAATGTAAAGGATTTTTATTTTCATGATTAGGTGGGTAAATTTTTATTTTTTGTCAGGAATCCTTAAAATAAAATGACAATATTATTCTTAGCTCATGCCTAAATTTGCAACATTACTGAATATATTTTTTTATAGGAAATTAAAAATAAAAAAGATATAACTTACTTAAAAACAATTAATAAACAAATATGTAAATCAGTTTACCAACAAATCACTGACCTAAAAATATATATTTCTAAAAAAAGTAACCAAAAAATCATACCTACTAACCAACACCACTTTGGAATTGAGTTATACCTTATATTTAAATTTATGACTGCCAGCACTTTCTCGGCCAATAACACTGCTCTACAACCCCTCAATTTATTATTCCTATAATTAATTGATTTAACAAAAATTTAATTATTTTAAACAACTTATAAAATTAATATTAAAAATTAGATTTTTTTATTTTTATAATTAGTCTAAAATAATTGCAGGAAACACTTTGAATAAGATGTAACTTTGGGAAAATTAATTATAAAAATGGTAGGCATCTAGAATGGTGGGGGAAAGGGACAGAGGTGAAGATTGTGGAACAACATGTGTGGATGACAGTTGGGAAGACTGGAAGAGTTAGTTGAAGGGGAAACATAAAAGCTCTTTCCTTAGTGGATGTGTTGGGTACCAAGCTAGCATCAAACACTGTTGTGTTATACTTCTATAGTTAAATAATGTGATTAAAATTACTCTTACTTATGTTTCATTATATTAAATCATAGAGTTGATGTTCAACGATTAAGCTCTTTCAGAAAAATACCAAAAAAGTGCTATTATTAATTAATTAATTAATTAATAATGAAAATTATATATTTTTTATGTGGTTTAGTCCTCATGTTAAAGTTTAATTGATTCAAACTGAGCCATAATTATATATTAAATTTATATTAATGTTCCATTCTATCCTTTTGTGAACCTTAACTATAAATATATTTTACTGGATGTTTTTAAAACAATTTGAACTTATTTTAAGTTGTGATTTATATTTTAAACCATGTGGAGATTTATAATAAAATTTAATATTTTGGAAATTATGTTTTTTAACTCCGCATTTGACCGTGTTTTTTTTTGTTTTTGTGACATAAGACAAAACAAAAACATGTGTATTGAACCAGGTATTTAATTAATACGTTTGTGACAAGCAAACTAAAATATGGTAAACACTCCTCTTGATACACAAACCAAAAGCTCCATGGATCGTCTAAGTTTCAAACTCTACGATTGTTTTTTATTTGAAATTTGGATATTCGACTAAATAAGCTTAAATCTAGTTAATTATTGTGATGGATATAATCTATTTTATAATGACTAATAAAATATGATTGTCTGATATCTTCCCTTATATATGTATTTGTTTAAGATATGATTGATGAATTAAGCTTTATTTAAAACTTTATAAATAGAGGTTTATCACACACGTAAAATAATTTATTCTGAACGTTTAAATATTCATGAGAATCTATTAATTCAAGTGTCAAAGTCTTCTCATATACATATTTTTTTAGGTCGGATGAAAATAAGTCAGACCGTCTATCGGGGCTCGTGGCTTGGCCTAGATAAAGTCTATATAGGTCAGACTTGTCGGGCTAAAAGACTAGGCCTAAACTTTTAAAAAGACATTTTAAAGTAAATAGATTAGGCCATAAACTTTCTAAAAAAACTTTGAAACACAACAAGCTGGTCTGTCTAATTTACAGGGGAAGATGATATAGAGTGTAGGGATGGTAAAATAGGTTTGGCTAGTTGGGCTAGCCTACCAAACTCGTAAAACATGACGGAATGAATAGAAAAAGTTAACTCATTACCTATGAGGTCTCATTCCACTTAGCCACTAGTTTGACAGACTGACATCTTGCTTAGATATGTCCTGTTTAAGGATTAACAATATGTAAATATAAATTATAAAATAATTTATGTTTTATTTTTCTTTAGTCTCTACTTCCATTTTCTAAAACTAAAAAAGTCAAGTTTATTGTTTAACCACAAATAGCCCCTCCTTTGGACACGGTCCAATCTGAATGAGGAATGTACACATCATGGTACACAAGACTTTAAACCTAAAACACCTTATTGACATCTTTACAAATATTTTAAATACACATTTTGTTACTTATAAAATTAATTAATCAATTTTTAGTTTCAAAATATATTTTTAGCATAAATTTATCTAACAACTATTTTTATTTTAAAAATTTAGAAATTATTTCTCAAAATTATATTGTCAAATATATTTTGTACTTCTTATACTTAAAAACACTTGTACTTTAAAAACATATTCTTAAAAACAAAAACCATTTCAAACAATCCATAGGTTTATAGATTTTTGTTTCACAACCTTTAGCATTTTTGTTTTAAGAAAATATTACCCTCATTTCACTACAGAGAATATATATATATATATATATATATATATATATATATATATATATTTATTTATTTATTTATTAACGTCCAAAGCTAGTGTCAATCATCGACACCGACGCTACGTGAATGCTAATTTTAAAATGGAACAAGTCTTAATGCTATGGTTAATTGGTGAATATTTGTGCGGGAATTTCGATTTGAATTTTAATACACAGATATCCAATAAACAAACAAAATATGTTTTAAAAAAATGTTAGCTTTGGTGAGACGATGTAGGACTGTTTGTTTAAACTTATTTTAAGAAATAAGTATTTTTTAAAACTTTAAACCCTAAACTTTAAACATTAAACCCTAAAAAAAAGCACATTTTTAAAATTTTGTTATGTTTGTTTAAAGTTTTAAAAATAAACAGAAGCTGAAAATAAGTTAATTTTTATTTATTTTAAAAAACAACTTTAATCAGTTTATTAAAAAATATACATATAAAAAAACGTTTTTTTAAAAAACACTTAAAAATAAATTTAAATAAACAGACCCGTTATCTTATTGTCATTTGTTTATTAAGAACCTAGAATAAGCATTGGTCCTTAGCCTAAGTTACTGATTAGCGAAATTATGTAATGTTTTATTAGCTTATTTTTTTATTCAATATTAATTTGAAAAAAACAATAAAACTCTTCTCAGTAAGATTTTAAAGGTATATTTTTTCCATAATAATTAAGGGAAATAACAATCACTTAACTACCTAGCTACCATTAACCAACAACAAATAATTGAAGCACAACAATTCAACAAGACAAGGATAGTGTGTAATTGTCATCAACCAGTTCCAACAACCACAACTGTAAAATACAAGTCTTGCCCACCAAAGTTTTCAAAACACTTAATTAAAATTTTATTAAATAACTGTCCAATGAATAGTAAATTGATTACTAATTCATATTTAGTAATTTTTTATTTTTCATTTTTTAATTTTATTTTCTAAACCGATACTTAAAAAATATTAATTAACAAAGTCGTAGAAAGGTCAGTTGATTGCAACAACAAACGTTGTATAACGCGAAACTTTTTATTTTTTTTGGTTTCACAGTAAAGGAATCGCAACCATGGGATTGGACAGATTTAAAAATTATATAATGTTTTTTCATATAGTTTTCTTTTATTATATTTTTATCAATATAAATATGTATGTTAAAGTGTTCTTTTTTACTTTTTCACTCCTTTCTTTTGCATGTTTTGAAAAGGTATCTAAGGCCAACACAATTAATGTGTAAGTTAGTTTAACTCTAGTTCTCTCATTTCTTAATACTATTATGAAGAATAAAAACAATAATACTATTCTAAATGATAAAAGAAACATGATTTGGAAACATATCCGTGTTTAAGTTTGTACAAAATTTTGACCTATTACTTAATTTCAATAACATGATTTTTCTTTCTTTTTTTAAAATATTAATACTTTTTATAAGGAATTTCACCTATTTAACTTAGTAATAATTCTTTATTACCTATTTATCTAAACTTTCTTTCTAAAAAATAATTCTTAAAACTTGTCCAATTTTCAATCAACTATGAGCATAATTTTGCTCTTTCTCTTTCAAAATATTTCCCTAAACATACAGTAGTCAAATATTATACCCCTTCTTGATGAAGGACTATAAAATTTTAGTTTAGGGGGCAGCATATATGTAATCTTTATAAAATTGAAATTGATTTTCTTAAGCTTTCTAAAATGTTTGGGGTGGACTTCTTTCCTTATGTAACCAAAAAAAAAATTGTTTAGGGTGGACAATGCAATTCCTTTTTCCCCCTATTAAATATATATTTCACTTTTTTCCAAAATTTATATGTTAAGTTCAAAATATATTATAAATAGACACAGACACATATCGTAATAACATAATTATTAAAAGTATCTCAAATCTGCTAAGGCAAGAAAAAAAACTATAGATTGAAGAAGGAGACTGACAGCATTAGAAGAAAAGAATTTCTATGGGGATGTTTGGTTATTTGGTTTGGTTGGTCAAACCAACCCCAAAAATAAATCCTACGGTCAAACGGAGTTTTGACTATCTCGAACGGCGTGAAGGATCAATATCAACCCTTAAATTTCTCCATTTCCCAAACTCCGTTTCTCCAACTGGAAACCAAACGGACCCTACATATTGCATTTAGAGGACAGCATATACATGGTTATATAGCCAAGTGGTCAGGAGAGATTAGGTAACTGTCTAACCATATTTGGTTACAACAAACTCTAACTGCTAACTAACTCTTAACAACCTTTCTTCTCTCTTCAATTATTATAGACACATATCATAATAACACAATTATTCCACTAATTATACAATAAAAAATTCAATAAATGACGTATTTGATGTGAAACAATTGAGTATTTACTACTGTTAATATGTTTCACCCTAGTTTTTAGTATGTGATATGATATTCGTCTAATGAGATAATATATATATATATATATATATATATATATATATATATATATATATATATATATAAGCAAACCAGATAGGAGTAGAAACATCAGATATGTTAACTCATCACTAATCTATTTTATCAACAACCTCAATTACAATATTTATTTTAAATAAATAATTCTATTCACATAATTATATATTATAATTAATAACATAATATACATATAATAAATTAATAATACTTATTCCCTAAATATTAATATAATAATATATTAATTCATATGAAATTCCAACATCGTCCCCTGTATTCATTTCACTGATGCGTTTTTGGGTTGTGTTTCTTACTTAGTCAATAACAAAAAAAAAACTATAATAGCTAATAAGTGAGATGGGGACAATTTAAAAATTGATAATTTAATGGGGATAGTTTTATAATAATATGTATAATATTAAAAGAAAAAATTATTGTGGGTCCTTTGCCTCATTCTTAACTAAGTAGGTGTGTCCCTGCCCCATGATCTTATTTAAAAATTTTAAACTAAAACACATTTACTAAAAAATGTTAATATATTGATTTTTATATAAAGAAAACACTATAACATGGACGAATCCACATGCAACACATTGGGGGTTGATGTCCCACTAAACTTTAAAATTTTCTTAATTTTTTTATGTAAATATATATTAATTGTCCCCATGAAAAATTTATTTGTTTACCCATACGGTATAATTTACTTATAAATTAATTACCAATACAAGAGATTACGACCTTTTTTCATAAGTGACTCCTTTGTGTTTATAAATTATCACAAATTACTTGCATAAAAAAAGTTGAAAGAAAACGATATTTTACAAAAATTAAAACTAAATTAATTTGATAATTTCAAAGATAAATTATACTAATTTAGTAAAAAGTTGTCACAAGACTCCTAAGGGACAATCGGTGCGCAATTTATTTTTTATTTCCAGATAAATAACTTTTTCAGAAATGAGATTCTAAGGAAAAAATTAGTGAGAGAGTTTAAAAAGTTTCATTTTGATTTTTCAGGAATAATATATTTATTCTTATAAAAAAAAATTCCCATTACAATTTTATATTAAATTTTTGCAGGAAAAATTTTATATCAATTCTCATAAGTTTTACTCCAATGTATTATTATGAGATTATGAATTTTAAATTTGTTCATAAAAAATATCACGATAATATTTTTTTAAGAGATAACTTTATTATTGATTGACAAACATGATGGTTGTAACTTGTAAATTTTTTTTTTGTCATCTTACTTACTAAAAAGTTTAAGAACATTCTAAATAGGAAAGACCCCTTAACACACAAGAAATGCTTTCAATTATTAGCCTTTGAAGAGCATTGCACCTAACTACAACCTGGCTATGTTAGGATAGAAGATTTTCCATTTCCACGTAAGAGAATCTTCTTCATGAATTCACCATTACCTAGCTATGGCCAATTCCGGGTTTTTCTATCATTTGTTTCAGAAATATCCGCCTAAAAGATTATGTTGTTACAATATATTTCCTATTTATTCACGCCCAATATATTTATTAAGAATCCGTTTAATATTCAATCAAGAAAATGAAAGTATAAAAATAAAAAAAATCTTATAGTTAATATTAAACATTCACATAGTTTAAAACAATTAAAATTCTATTAGATTAATAAATTTTTATTTGGTCAAACTTCAGTTTAATTAATCATTGAACCAACCAAACAACCATTAACTTAGTTAAGCAAACAACTTCCTTTTATGCAAACCCATTTCTTTTTACCTCTGAATTTTTGAACCTAGTAATGGAAATAAGTCTTCAAAGAAAAAAACTAACCGGGATTAATCACACTATATTCTTGACTTAAACAAAATAACTTTCGATAAAGAATAACTATAATTGTACCAAAAGAAATACGGTATACATTACATTACTTTATTATTTATTTTACTAAAATACACTATTAACTTTAACTAACAAAAAAAGTATTAATGTACCTTATTTTTTCTAGAGTACACGCAACTTCCTTTTTCTGTGAATTAAACCACAGTGGCTAGAGTGTAACTAGAACTACAAGAAATCTAGGATATAACCCCTCATCTCCTTACTTCCTGCTAAGGTATTCATTGTTCTTTTCTTATCCCCTTCGTTTTTTTGTGGGCTTGTAATGGGCCCAAGCAGTGGGATCTCGGCCTACTAATCCGCATAAACTGGCTAAACTAGACAAACAAAATCATGGTTGACACATGACACCCTCCATGAAAGGGGGGGACCTGCAAAGAATGCAGCAGACCATACTCACTATTCAGTAATCAGGCTTTTCAGACATTTTGTGGAACATGTCGGGTTAACCTTTTTCATGTGATGTTGATCTTAGGCTGGCTCCAAACCAAACAAACACAGTCCAACATCATCAAACACCTGCCACCTTGGTCTCATGGGTTCAAACAAGGAGCTCCTTCATTCTCCTCGTTCCCATGTAAAATAATGACATTTTATTGAAATCTCGTACTACTGTGTCAAACAAAGAAGCTACAACATTATACACCCAACACTAGAAAAAAGCTAAACTTATAGTTTTTTACACATGTTCATCCACAACTAGCAATGGAAGAGCATTATCATTGAATTTGCTTAATTATCCCTCTCCCATTCAGGGATTCGGGCTAGTGCTAGTTCCTGTCCTACTGCAGATGGTCCTAGTGCTGGTGGTGCTGGTGCTGGTGCTAGTGCTAGTGCTGGTGCTGGTGTTGGTCTTGTTGGTCTTGGTCTTGATCTAGGTGCTGGTGTAGGAGTTAATTCCTTTGACTCCTTATTAAATAGACGATGTTTCCTCTCTCTCCCATACACAATCCAGAAGATCAAGGAGAACATCACAGCAAATGACACCATCACCAAACCAACATATATCCATCTACTATAACGCCGTAAACCAGGACAATGTTCACTAGATACATCACTTAAAGTTTCCCTCACAAAGGTGCAGTCTTGTAGCTCCACCAAGGATGGAGCATAAATATACAAGGCATTCCCCACGTTTATTCCAGCTGAAACTTGGCTATAGAAGGTTGGTGTCAAACGACCTTGGGTCATGCATATCTCAGACGGTGAAACCTGGCACACAAAGTTGTTATACACCTGCATCACATAAAAACTAAATATTAACACAAACTTTAACTCAATAGCTCACACCTATTTGGTTTTAGAAAACATTTTCTGTTTTCATTTTTCATTTTTCAAAGTTTGCACAAGAAAGAAAATGGAAAAAAGTAGTTTTTTAGTATTTCCAGAAACTATTATGGGCAATAAATGTGATAGCATTTCCAAAAATTCAAAACTACTAATCAAGTTATAACAGTTTCTTACCGACTAATGTAATCTGCATATTTATTAATGGAGGGTTTGGTCTTAATGAAAAGACAAAGTATATTTCAAGTTAACAACAACAACAACAACAACGTTTTAGATCCATGTGTCAAGTAGTGTTGCTATGTTTTGCAATGGTTCAACGAATGTACCTGTGTTGCATTGCTTAGGCTGACTTCACCAGCATCACATTGCCTATCCGTCATGTCAGGATGGAATGGATTGCAAAGGAGTGGCATTAGGGGACCGGACTGGTTATAGTAAAGTGGAGTGAAATTGGGGGCAAAATTTATGTTGGAAACATTGGTGATAATCTGGTTCACCAGGTTGACTAGTTCAGATGTTACTTCTTTGCTTCGTGACAATGTTTCTTGTGCTGTGGCATTGTCCACACAGGGCAGAATATCATCCAGAGCCGTATGTGCTGTGGGATACTGGATCCATTCATCCATAGCTACACAAGAGTCTGCAGTAGCACTACATTGCAAAAACAAAGGATTAGCTTTAGCTCCACTGTTAGAAGGCAGGTTCCACACATAAAAAGGAAAAAATAGTAGCATGCTCACTATAAACATCACATTTGGTAAAATTATATAAGCAGGGAAATGAGGGCTAGATCAAAGCCATTAAGTGTTAACACAGTCTGTCAAAGATATCTCTGAAGGGACCTTAAAATTCAAATTTTAGAGCTCGAAGACAAATTAGACACTTCATGGCATGACCAAATACTAACCAATAATAATGTGGTTAGGTTACTCAAACATGAGTCCTTGCTGCCACATTGGTTTCTATCAGCTAGACAACAAACAAAATATATTGCAAAAACCATGGAGTACATTTTGACCATTTTAGGAGAGGGGGGCAACTTACTTATGGAGAACAAGGAAGAAGCCACATAATATAAGGGTGCCAGTAACAAGAACCCATCCTGCGATTACCAAGCTGCAATTATTTAAGCGAAAGCATTTTAATGAGAAAATATGATGATAAGCAGAGTTATGTTTTCTAGCAAAGAATCACAAAAATATACTGCATCCAATCTTGAATATAAACAATTTTTTTTATCAAGAATGTTGGTTAAAAGCAGTTATTTTCATTAATACTAATAAATATTTGATGTATTTCTCTAAAGTACCATTGATCTCACGTATTGTACAAAGAGTTGTCTTAAGCAAATAGATTTGATATACAGACTGTTAGGTTTCTTGCACTGGCAAGAAAGAGAAAGGGCTTTATTTGTCCCCAAATTCTTTTAGGAAAAAAGAAAGGTACATAAAGGAGTCTACTCCTCTTGCACTCGGATTAAACCAAAACTACACAATAATCTCTCCTCCTCTACTGAAAAATAGAGGGCCTATTTATAAGAGGCTGGTTAACAAACTAACCACCTCAACAACCTAACAAAATAGCAAACAGAACTCTAACAGAATCCTAACAAACCTAACAATAATAGATTTAACTCATATTTGTACCCTTCCTTCTATAATACACTTTTAAACTCTTTGGGGGTCTAACACAAACCTTCAACGATAATTTGTTTATATTCAGATCAAAAGAATCTCTCAGAATTGCTTATATCAAGACTGGGGGAAACATAACATTAAGTGTTACATTGTATGGTACATCTCACTTACATATACACAAGAAGCTGTATGCCAAAAATTGAGAACACTGCAGCAACAAGTCAAAACATCAATAAATACCACACACCAAGTGCCAAGTAAGAAATTATACATCTAAATTGTGATTTAGTATAAGGGACTCACAAAATCCAAGAAATGTTAAGACTAGCATAACAGCAGCTATAATGATCAGCGCCAGCCTCCTGTGCGAGTCACCACATTCACGTTATAGATGTAGGAAAAAATATAAAAAAATGAAAACAAACTATCTGGAGTGAAAACAAGATTATCAATCATTACGCAGAATCTAAGATATCTTGTATGTTGTCTGAGTTCTCCTTTGTCTTATCAGCAAGTGTGCTAGCAGAGGCATTGATATTTGTTTCTGCTTCATCAATGTCAGTTTGAACATTAGCAGGTAGAAACACTCTGTCAATTCCAACCTGCTTAGCTTGAGCAAGATAATCTGATACATTCCTAAGCTTATCCACGGTAGAATCAGCTTGATGTACTACATACTGCAATGTTGTTGTCATGCTATGATGAAAACTTCCCTGGCCAATGTAGAGAACCGCGCATCCAATCCTGTTCACACAGAGAAGCATGTTATTTGCAATACAGATTTAAGTAACTAAATCTGAAAACCAGCAAAAGCAGAAGAGGGAGATGTGTACAGTGCTGTAAATGTGAACAATATCAGGAGAATAAGGGAAACGGCATAGCATGTTGGTGAATAACCATAAGGTTCTCTTCTACGACAAAAGTAACAAACTGAAAAGACCAATAAGCACAATCCAAAGCCCAGGAACCAGACTGCTGCAAAACTTAACAAAGGAACTGCAGTATATGCCGCAGACTGCATTCAATAGAAAAACAAAAATAGTAAGTGGACTTTATTTCATGAATGTTAACATTGCAGAGGTACCAAAAGGCTAGGTAATATTAAAGTACTGAAAATGGAAAGAAACAAGATTAAAACAACATAAGCCCATCGGTCAGACATGAGAAATTGTCACTAAAACTATAATTGTCACAAGGTCTAACTCAGTTGGTTTTACAGGGTGTGTGAATTATTGTAAACCTCTCCCGTGACATGTATTAGATTCCTACTTAAACAAAAATGAAAAACTATAATTTGATCAAGCCAACTTGAATCAAACAATTTTGCAGCATTGTACAGGGCCATTCAGTTACTTTTTTCCCCTTTGTTTCTTCATAAGGATAATAACACACTATGATACATTCGTGCTTCATCCAGCAAAACTAACTGATAAAGTATAATATGACCAGAGTCAAAAAACAAATATTAATCATCCTTAAGATTACATGTAAAGGAATATTGGAATATATCTTCTATAGCTCACATTTTACTTAAAGCCACAGACTCCTTAATGTATTAATATATTTTCAACAATACTGTATTTTTGCCACATACTATCAAAGACAAGAATGATTATTTCTCACTCACTTTGCCAAAAGTTCCATATTTTATTATTTGGGAAAATATGCTAAAATGCTACATGAAAATTGGTGATGCCAGTCCTAGAACCAAAATGAAACAGAATCCTTATTCTTAGCATACCATAAAACAAAAACTAAAGAACAAAAGAGTAACAGTTTGATGAGCTTACAGCCCAATAATGGCGGTTAGTGATATTCCACCCATTGGTGTACTTATTGAAGCCATCAAGAGGGTCTTTTCTTCGTGTTCTCTCTGCAGCTAAGGGAAGAGCTGAGTTTTCAAATGGCAGTGAGTTCTGAAATGGTGGTGAGCTCAGAAACGGTGGTGAGTTCAGAAACGGTGGTGAGTTCTGAAATGGTGGTGAGTTCAGAAACGGTGGTGAGTTCTGAAATGGTGGTGAGTTCTCAAATGGTTCAGCAGCATTCTCATCCAACCGAAAAAAGTTTGCAACCTTTCCCACATTTTCTGGCCCTGTAAAAAAACAAAAAAGTTTCATGCTTTCTAGTGAAACAACTTCAACCCTGAGAGAATAGCTACAATAATGTGAAACATTGCGCTGCATTGTCGTAGTTAAGAATTATTTTTGCCCCCACTGAACTAAAAAGTTAAAGTGAAAAAGAATGGAATATAATTCCAATCAGAGGCTTGTTTGGCTTCCAAGAGTTCATAAAAGGCAACCGAGAGTGTTGTGAGTGAAATACCTGAAGTGAGTTGTGTCTGGTTAGGTGGTAGGTAGGAAGCTTGGAGTGACAACAAAAAACAAGTGAACAAGAAAAATGTGACCAGAAAATAAGAATGCGGTGTCTGGTAACTCAACATCATGTGAGAGCAACGAACAATAAGTGCCCGTGAGTTTGGAGAAAAGGAGTGTGTTTCTGTGTTCTTCACTCACTGTTACAGTGTTACTTGCAGCGTTGAGGAGAGAAAGAGAGAAGAAAGAGTTTAACGGTTGAAAATATCGGGTTTGAGAGACCGGCGGGTTGTCCTGGACATTAACCTCGTTAATGCCCCACCACCATTATCAAATGCCGGGAAAATAATACCTAAAATATAATATATTCATATTAATCATTTTACTTTATTTTAATTTTACCATGAATTGAATTTGTATCAAGCAATTGACAGCAATGTAATAGTTTTTTGTTATTTTTTTATGTATACTATTTTCTTTTAATACTTCACAATTTTTACCGTCACTTGTTCATCTACCTTTACATTTGTGATCTTTATAATCAATAATGGCATTATTGCATTAAAAATTAGGGAGGTAAAGTTAAAACAACAAATTCGCAGTGCACCGCATTAGTGTACAGTGTATACTACTACTAATTATCACCGAGACCACCAATCATGCCTTAAAGTTAGATAGGAGGGTTTACATTTTTTTTTCAATACTTACACATGTTTTTTTATCCCACAAATGTAATACAGTTGGGTGCAGTGCAGTACAGTTAAGTTCGTATAAAAGAATTATCAGATGACTAAGAAATATCATTTTATTTTTATATGTTGAGATTAAATGTTCGCATATATAATTAAGAGACCAAATAATAATGTTTATATGTATATATAATGTTGCCTAATTGGTCTATTAATTTTAAAGTTTTTAATATTGGAAAAGATTAATGAAGTATAAATTTGGGGAGGAGTGATTTCCGAATGGTCAAAAGTGGAAGATGAGATGTAAACCAAAATGAGATAGGCCCAGAGAAAGGGATTGGGCTCGTTACCCAATGTAATTTCAATACTCTTAATTTTTTGACTTTCATACAACTGTGGACCCCACTCTTGTTCCATTTCTCCCACCTTTTCATGCTTGAAACAGTTAAATAGAAAAATTAGTTTCCTTTCTGAAAAATGTTACTTTCTTTCTCTCGAGTCATTTATTACCCGTTAACAAAAATAAATTCGAAACTATAGAGAAAGATATTTTTATTTCACTTAATTAGCAGATTAATCCCATCAACTTCTCATGATTTGAAATTAGCTTCTATAAAAATTTACGTTATATTTTTTAAGCGCTCCTAGTTTTATTATTAGGTTTGTTGTTTGACGATGTAATAAAAGAAGAGCTACTTCTACGTATCCATGTGATATGTATTATAAGTCAATTTAACGTATCATATCTCCTTTAAAAAAATTAATGTAGCTTAAGTAAAAGGAACTCATTATTGAAAGAGACCTTGTAGAGGAACTTGAACAACCATTGACTAAATCTCCAAAAATTGGGACAAACTTAGGAATCCTAACTACATTTTAAATGCTTTGTGCTTGGGGATTTCATTGTTATAGGTATCATGTGTGGTTCTCATTTTCACCTGCAAAGCTTAACTAGTTTCATGATTGATAAAATGGACATAATGGGGTTTGGGGTGGCGTGGCTAGTGAGAGGTAGGTTATAATGGAGCATGTGGTGGCTAGCGTAAGGAAGGAGGAATAAAAGGTGTACAAAGAAAGGAAGAAAAGAAGTGGGGATAACAATGAAAGTTAGGTTAGGTTTAAGTTTCCCAACCTAATCCATGAAAGTCGAGTTGGGTTTGTAAACAAGTTTAATAGAGTTTGAAATTATGAAGCTCAATTTTATCCTATGTGTCTCATCGAGTCTAAGAAAATCGACATAGTATCACATCTTATTGTATTCTTTATTAATTTAAATAATACAAATATATATATATATATATATGTATATATATATGTATGTATAATTGTAATACAGGTTATATATTTATAATATATTCTAGCTTGACTAATATTTGAAAATGGACCTTAAAAAATAAAAAGTACACTTAGGAGTTATATAATAATTTAACAAAAACATTGATCTGGGTTTGATATTGATTCAAATGGTGTTGACTCAAACAGTGTCTCTGATATGGGACACTTCTCAGAGAGCATCACGTGATACCAGATGGACCCATGCGTTTGCTCCCCTATAACTAATCTTCTAACCAGAGTCCTTATGGACTGGAGTTAGGGCATGTTGGGGAATATTGATCTTGTACCTGTAGATAGTATCAAGAAAGTCTACAATCGTGTTAGCTTCATGTCTTTTGCGGAATCTGTATTGACACACGCCCGTAGGACATTCTTATCACCTCAGTCTATAAATATCACACATTTACTGCCGTTAAGGTATATTCACAAATCAAACTTGAGCTCTGATATTAATTTATCTGATATTGACTTAAGCATCTGGGTATCTTTGTAGGTGACGTCCTATTTCATCATCCAACACGAGATGTAACATCCCTGATATGAGAAATTAATTACTCGTGTTGCATGAAATTAATTAATAATTATTAAATGCTAAGTTGAATGAATTGAAGTAGCTAATGAATATTTATAAAACAAAAATGATTAATTTTGTGCTATAAATCGATCAAATTAAAGATTAAATTAATTTGAAATGGTAAATTAATAATTACCTTATTGTAAAAGTAGAATATGTTATTTAAATGTAAATAAAAGAAAAGAGAAAATGAAAAGGAATTAGAAAGTGACCAAATTACTCTTAGTGTTAAAAACAATTTTCATTCCTTTCTTCTCCCTATCACGTGGATGCCATTGCAAAACGAAAAAAGCTTCCTCTCCCTCCAATGGACAAATGCATGATGGCTTGAGTGGGGTTTGAAATCTTTCTGAAACTTTATATTGAAGGCATTTTTTGAATTGTAGAGTTGAGGTGAGTGCATCAGTACCTCTAATTTCTCATTTGACCAAGTTTCCCTTCTTCCAATTCTCTTGGGCCTCAAGTCATTTGTTTGATTTTCAAGAATCTAAATTGGTTAACGATTTTCTGGTGTTGCAAGGAATGTAACGACACTGATATTTTCATGTTTCAATCGTTGTAGGGTCAGAACTAAACATCGAAGAAGGAACCTTGATGTCGAAGCCTGCGTCATGAGTTAGGAAGGATAAAGGTAAGCTTTGATACTCATAACTGTTGATTTCGACATTGCTTTATAATGGGTTTTGAGTTTCAAAGATTAAAACTAATTATTGGTTATTGGGTTTTATAGGACCAATACCGAATCATCATAAGGCCGACGTATTTGATGCGTGGAAACGAGGTAAGGGGTGTATTGGGTCTAGAGTATTTTAGGAAACTATTTGACGTCTTTTTGATGCGTAGGAAAGGGTAGACCAAAGCGTAGAATTTAAATACAAGTGTTTTATATGTTAAAAATAATTTTTATGATGATTATTGATGATGGCTTTTATCGGGATAGTTGTTGGCTTAAGGATTAATTCCTAAATGATAACATGATTAATTATGAGGTGAAAATGGTAATTATTAATTTGTGAGTTGGTATATGTTCATGTATGTGATGGAACTAATTATGAATGATTGCTTACAAAATTAAACATGTAAAAGGAAAAGAGATTTATGGATGTCCCTTTGAGGTTAGAGTGTTAGAACGATGAATTATGAATTTAATTATATATATTAAGGGTTCCTTTGTGGTTTGAGTGTCGAGACCAAGTTGGAAATGTGATGGAAATTAATTATATGTGCTAGGTATGCATTGAGTTGTTGTGGAATGACTATTCAGTATATTTCGCCCTCGTTTTTGGGTCCAATGGTCCGTAAGGATTCAGTTGAGCTACCCAGTGGTCTGGAGGGACCTAGTGGTTGAGGTAGAGAGTTGGAGGGCTCGGTGTACTGAAGGGTCCACGGGATGTCGGGGGACACTCAACTGATGGTCAATCCTTAAAGGTATTCAGATACTTCATCTAGTGATAGACTCATTTGTTTAAGAGTCGGTTATGCATATAGTTTATACCCTTGATGATAATATTTGTGAGTATATGATAGTTTCGGACTAATGAAGACATGATTACTTGGCATATTATTTTTAATGGAACAATGAATTCAAAGTCAAAGGTGTGGTTGTTATATTTAAATTAACAACTGCTAGGTCATGCTTTCTTGCTTATATTATTTTTTATTATACTAAAAAATTTGGGCACTCACCCCCTTTTTCTTATGGAATATTTAATATTTGATGACAGAAACTAGGAAAATGCAGGCGGGGCTAGCACTAAATGAGAACATGAGACATTCAATGCCAAATGTGGATAATATTGTGGTTATTTTGTTAAAACATGTATATAGCTATGTTTGGTATCATGTTATGATGTTAAGTAGCGTTTGGATTTTCTTTTTGGTAACTGGCTGGTAGCTTAATTAGTAATTATCATTTTGGATTGAGATTATGATGCAAATACCATATTGTAGTGTTCTATATGAAGAAAGATACAAAATGCAATAAATATATTTTGATGGTTATGATGATTTTTCTATTTTAGCTAGCCTTGTAAGACTTAATTTGGTATATATACATATGTGTGTATTAAAGGTTGAATGATTGTTTTAAATTGGTGTGTAATGCTATTAGGCGGGTTATGTTTCGTGTTATTTTGTTGGATTGGTTTTATACTATTAAATTGTGATAAGAATTATGGTTAATTTGATAAGGCATAAGATTTTGTGAATTATTATATGAAAATTAAGGAACTGGATGAGTTGGATTTTGATCCCAGGGGATTTAGAACCTTCGAATAGGTTGTGTAGTTTATGTACCCATATTTATAATGTGCTTGCATTGCTTTGAACCAAATTGAATATAGTTAAAATGGTTTTGAATGTCCAAATAGCATGAAAACGACCCATATGCATAACTCTGTATAATTTCATTGTCATTAGGAATTTTTAGTGTGACCAAGCTCAGCAGATCATAATTGATATGAATTTGGCGGCATTCGGATATCATTTGGATATGTTATAGGCATGCAGAAGTTTATTTCAACGGAAAAATTTTACATAACTAGTTGTTGTATTCTGCATAATATAATTCTGTTGTTTATGTTTTATATATTTAAATTTCTTGTTACTATCTTTGTTTTTATTTTAAGTCTCTTCCTGTTTTTTATTTTAATTTTGTTGTTGTTTCTATTTTTTTTAAAAGTCAGTTGTTGTTTTTGTTGGTGTATGCACTATGAGCTTTTATGCTTCTTCATTTGTATCATTTTTCTACTTATCAATAGAATAAATATTTCAGTTTAAAATTGTTTTAAAACATATTTATCCTTGGAGTAATAGGTCATATAAAAATTATTCCTAAAATGTCCCTAGTCAAGTATTTACATGGGGACATGTAAATACACTGAGACTAGTGTGTGAGTGTACTGATGACCTGATCTCACAGATCATAGATATAGATGATATCGAGTCTTCACACAGGTACACATTAAGAGTAATGATGTACTGGACAGACCCACCATGAGAACGTTGCATGGATCGTTACATGATTGTCATAAACGATTCTTAATGTGATAATGGTATATGTAGTCCTTCGACCTGAAGTCACTACGATTCCTACATGAGGAGTTTATTGTTTTAATACAATTAAACGTCTTCTGTAACAAGAGGACTATAAAGGTTGTGATTAGGCAATGAACAAATTATGCAGAGGGATGTGAGTGATGTAGATGGGATTTGTCTCTCCTATGTGACAGGAGTGATATCCATAGGCCACTTGATGGAGTAAGACTAAGAAAACGCATGGCCATGCTAGAAAGAATAAATATTAGATATTTATTCGGATCCAGTCTACTCCGGTATCAAGTAAAATAAATTGGGCCGTACAAGGATGACGCGACCATGCTTTGGGCCCAATTAGGATATCGTGACAAAAGGAATAAACATATTAAATAATTATCACTTATAGGTTATATTGATAATATTCGGACATAATGATGCATTGCTAGATGCTGTAACATCCTATTTTCATCACAAATAGGAAATAGATATTAATATATATTTCTTGAGAAATACTTACTATAAGTTAGTTTATTATTATCATTTTTTTAAAATTTTGGTATTTATATTTTTATTATTTGTTTTTTTTAATAATAATAATAATAAAATGAAAATATTTTTGAATGAGAATTTTAAAGTGACTTAATTAGTATTCACTAATTAAGAAAATTATATTAAGAATTTTTAATATCTTTGTTATTCACCATTTTTATTTTATGTTGTTATATTTTTATTTTTTTTACATATTTAAGATTTAACTCTTATTAGAATTTTAAAATAAAATTTTGAAGGAATTAGACTATGGTTCTTTTAAACTTTTTGATCTACATAATATTTATGATTTTCTGGAATTTTTTGAAAATTTTGAATTATTTTAATAAAATAATATATTTTAAATAATTTTAAATTCATATAAAGTTGCTTAAAATTAAAAATATTTACAAGAATGTAAAGTTAAATTATAAGAAAATTTTCTAAAATCCATTTCAAGTAGACTTATCTAAAAATTATCGGTTTGAGAAAAATCTTGATTTTTTCTAATCGTTAAAAAATTAGAAACGTATCAATAAATTTTTATTAACAGAAAATTTTAGATTTTTAAAATTTCAGCTTTATATTACTTATTATAAAATTAGTGAGGACTGATATAATATCGCTAAATTTCAAAAAGGACTCATTTTGAATATTTAAAATATACCGAGTGAAGGGTTACTATTTGACTTAATAATTTTGCCGACAATTACTATGCAAATCACTGTGCATGTATGAAATTTTCAAAAGATGCACAGTAACCTGGAATAAAAAATTCAAAAATGCATAGTACTTTTATATTAAAATAATGGAATGCATAGTAAATTTTTTTCCTATAAATACCGAAGGATTTCTTCTTTAGAATTCACAATTTCAGATTAAGTTTTCTTAATATAGTAGTGCTAGTGAGATAGTGGTGGAAGTGAGAGAGAGAAGAAAAGTTTTTGGAGAGAAGGTTCTGCCAAAATCCTAAGGTAAGAATACTTCTCTTTTATATTTTTTGGGTTATTTTTATATCGTTTTTTAGAAATCTGTTATTATACTGGAAATAATATTATTTTAAGTTACTATTCTGCATAGTAAACACTATTTCAATAGTAAATTACTATTTCAATAGTAAATTACTATTCAAATAGTAAATTACTATTTACTGTTACTATTTACCATTACTATTCACGATTTACTATTTACTGTTACTATTCACGTTTTACTATTTACTGTTACTATTCACGTTTTACTATTTACTGTTACTATTTACGATTTACTATTCACTATTCACTATTCACTATTCAAAATTTACCATTTTTTTATTTTAAGTTGTAATCTTAATTTTCATCTTGTAATTATATTAAAATGAAATTGGTATGTTTTAGAACTCGGAGACGAGGCGCGCATGGATTTTCAATAACGAATCGGTATACAAGAGGTAAGGGGGAGTGAGATAAAAATATAATATGAAAGACATAAGAATAAAGGGAGGAGTCCCTTACTCCTTTTAAATTTAATAATATTATTATAAAGTAATAACTTCTCAACTTAAAATTTATAATAAATTTAATATACTGTGTAACTTATTCTGAAATATCTATACATAGATCTGAATTATTATAACTTATACGGACTGAACTAAACCTATGCAAGGACTTGGATTTTTATATCCTATATGGATCGAACTAAACCTATGCAAGGACTTGGAATATTATGACCTGTCTAGACTGAACTATACCTATGCGAAGACTGGATATATGGACTTATATAGACCTGTGCGAGGAATGGACTATAAGGACTCAAAATCAAATCTACTAATTTAAATAACCATTAAAAATTTGAATTATATTTATAAGCGATATTTAGTTGATTTGACTTGATTATAATTAATTATATTTGATTTCGATTAATGATATTGTGATTTATAATATTAGACTGTGATTAATAATATTCAATTATGATTGATGATATTTGATTGTGATTGATGAGATTACTAGACTTGATTATGGTTGATGAATGATTGATAATCTTGTGATATGAAGTTTGAGCATATAACAAGCATGACGGAAAGTTAAAACTCAGTAAGAATTTTCTTACCTTACTCTTTAAATTTTTATTCCAAGAGAAAGTATTTTGTAATTATTTTAGTTTTTTATTTCTTCTTATAAATAATTTTTATTAACTTTATTTTTAATCTCAATAATAAAATCTAGTATTAGAAAGAAGCTATTTTATGAAAATCAGAGGTTGAGATAATTAATTCTTGAATTAAAGAAAATTTTTATAGTTTTAAGTATTCTTAGTTAATGATTTTAAATTATTTTCTTTAGAAATTAGAAGTTTAAAGTAAATTATTTTGGTTTTCCCCAACGAAATAACTAAAGAATATTTTGTGGAGATTTCTAAAACTCAATCTAGTTAAGATTTAAATTGAGAAAGATTATGTAAATATATGAAGGTTTTTAAGAGAAAGCTTTGAGATATTTAAGGCTTGGAAACTCAATTTTGGTAAGATCTGAATTTGAAGACTGTACTAAATTATTTCAGTATAACAGAAGTTCAAAGAAGAACTTATGGAAATGTACAGTTTATTGTGATGATTTTGTGAACCTTTATGGTATTTAATAATTGAGTTTCTAAAAGCCTTAACCAACTAAATATGCGAGTAGTTCATGCATCATGAATCATTAAAGAGAATTGAGATGTGATATTGCCTGGGGACGGATTATAGAAACCGAGGATACATTAGAGGAGGCTTAATTGCGAGCCTTGGGATGAGAGAGTGTGAAAGGGTGCTTCAGGTGACCTGGGGTCGCTCCCTAGTGTCGGGTACTTTCACAATAAAAACTTTCTCAGTCTGACTAGTCTCTAAGTGTTTCCACGCCAGTTGAGCTGTTCATATGCCATGAAGGCATTTATGTTATTATTATCCAGAATTTATGAAACAGTGTAAACTCCTGGTTGGCCCAGTGCAAACTAAAACTTTAAGGGCCCACATGCATAAACTGAATGAGACAGTAGCATAAGCATTACATAACATTCATGTGATTGTGACATTCTATATGGATGGTTATGAATGAAAATATAAGTGTTATGTATGTGGAAATCCTATATTCATAATTGATTGTATATGAGATTATGACTGATATTACTATATTAGTTTGTGAAAACCCTTATGCTTATGTCTTATCTGTAATATATTATATTTTGTTTCTCACTCCTTCTTGTTTGAATTTTTGTGTCCAAAATATATGTTATATGATATATAGCTAGCAGTCCAAGATGGAAGGATATATAATTACAAGAGGATAAAGTGGTCTCATTCTCAATCGATTAGATGAAGAGATATGACAAGAGTAGGATTCAAAACTCGATGGTTCAAGGACTAGGAAATGATTGTTCACATTTGTAGTAGAGGTATAGTTTAGTTTTATTTTGCCTTATTACAATATCAAGTAGATAATTGTAACAAGGTAAAGGTTAAACTTTGATAAACTCTTTCATTCGGATATAATATTGTAATGATTTATCACTTATGATTTCTATAAATTATTTTGTCATTATGGACAAATATTGAAAGACAATTTTTTTTTACTTTCAATATTCAAAGGAAATCAGATGTATATACGTCCTTGTATACACGAGATAAAGAGTGATAAATATGTATATCTTTCTAAAAGTTTTTTTTTTAAAAGTAAGAAGAATACATATATATCTCGTGTATATAAGGGGGTGTTACAAAGTGGTATCAGAGCAGTTCAATCCAAACCGGCTTGTGGTATGGTCTTACTAGCGTGTTAGTGTACTCTGATGGTTGAGTTTGACAAGAGATTTTATGGTTGAGAAAAGAGGAAATTTTATTAGAGTAAATGGTAAGAAGTAAGTGAAGAAAAATTAGGAGTATAGAAAGAAGGAACTAATTTTAAGTTCATAAGAAGTATAAGTTAAAACTTTATAGCCTGTTACTTGAAAAATGTTATTGCAGGGATTATCAGAAACTGGCCATTCTGAAGTCTTTCTTGACATTGTTTAAGTACAGGCCTTAATGTATGGTGGAATGATAAGGTAAATTAACTAATGCAGTTATTTCCTTTTATTCCAAATGTATTGTATGGTGTTTGATTCTCTGATTAATATGTGATAGTGAAATATTCTAACATTTTCCTGTTTTACAATATGGTATGAGACAACAAGGGAGATAAAACAATAGAAAATTCTTAGAAATATTTTGGTATGAATTCTAGACTGGAGCTGTCGTGACTTTGACTACTTAGTTATAAACTATCGGGACTGATCACCCCGAATGATTTGCACTAAGTAGTGAAAGACATGTCAAAAGAAGGATGTTAAGATCAACGAATTTAACCTTGGGTTAATGTAGTATATGGAGAAATGGAGATAAACTCAATAAATTCTATTAGGATATTCCTTACCATGTCCTTGAAGTTGTAAGAGATACTTGTGTGAATTAGAATTCCAATGGGTAAATAACTGTTGTAATCCCAAACTAGTATAACAAATTCTTTAAGATAGAATCATAGTTTTTCCTTTGGTGATATATTTTGAAAAGAAAAATGTGTGGATGTATACTTTATGAAAAAATATGATAATTTATAACTTGTTTGATATAACAAATAATCATATTAGGAATTGTATCTCTGGCTATTTGTATTGATTCTTCTTTTGTATGACATATAAAATATGTTAATTATTGTTTGATTTGATGAAGTTTTCATTTATGATGTGTACGATTGAATAATATATATGATGGTTATGTGTGTAAATATATGAATTAATGAAACTTTTATGATTGTGACATCGAATGTAATTAACCATATATTTTTGAATTTTTTTTTAATTAATTTATTGTGATAAATATATCAATGAATGACCTAAAATAAGCATTATAGATCTTTGGAAGACATCGATATTGGTTTAATATTTAGAAATTGTGACATAAAATATTTTTGTAATTCCTAACAATATGATACATGTTTATCAAGTTATTTTCTTTTAGTCATCGATTTTGTTCGACGAATATATATACATGATATAAATCATTGTTATGTAATGACCATTGTAGATTTAAAATAAAGAAATGTGTTAGTAAACCATGAGGAAGTAGATATGAACCTTTACTTATTGATTACATAAGTCTTAGTTACCTATAAAAAAATATTCAAGTGAATATTTCTAAGTCAACGTAGTGATTTGTGATCATTTAAGATTGGAGAATTTATCAAATATATGTAATGGTTGTAGTCAATTATAATGGAATGTGTAATCACTTAGTTAAGGAATATTTGATTCATTATAGAAGACAATAAGAAATGATTACATACCCTGGATTATCATGAAGCAAAGACCACAAGGATTTAACTAGTACAACATGGACTAAGACATATTTATCCTTTCTCACTAGGATAATTTATTATACACGATTACATTAAGGAAAATAAAATAGAACATCTAGTATATCATAGATAGAGGTCTAAGAGTCTTGGCAATACAAAAATTATCCAAACTAGAGAAATAATCATAACGATTATAAGAAGTGAAGCACTTGTTACCACAACTTGTAGTCCATCCCGACTTCGTTCTTCCTTACTTCTAGGAAGGTTAGCCATCGAATAGTATGATAGTACTTGAAAAAAAAAAGATTGAAGAAATTAGACAGAAGAGAGAAACTAAGAAACCTTGAAGTTGTGATAGGAAGTGAGAATGGAATGAGAATTTATAAGCAAGCAAGGGAGGGAGAGTTGCAACGGTCATAAACGGCTAGTCCAACGGCTAGTCCAACGGCTAGTTGCTAACGGCTAGTTGTCCAGTAATTAATTCTTAGCAGTCCATTTTACTATATTACGAGTAGGAATTTTAATTAATAGATGTTATGGATTATGTTAAGTAAGATTTTAATAGATTGAGAAACGTAATTATTGAGGTGTTTAGAGTTAACCATCAATTTATGATGAGCATGGTTGACAAAATTAAGACGAGTAATATTTTTGAATTAAGGAAAAAAATACAGATAAGATTAAAAAAAAGAGAGATAAATGGCAATGTTAAGGAAAATGTACACAATTGCCAAGGAAACTAGAAATATATTTTAGAACAGTTCAGTTAGTTTAGCTATGGTAAGATTTATTAACAATATTAAATTTCGAGGACGAAATTTCTTTTAGGGGAGTAGAGTTGTAACATCCTATTTTCATCACAAATAGGAAATAGATATTAATATATATTTCTTGAGAAATACTTACTATAAGTTAGTTTATTATTATCATTTTTTTAAAATTTTGGTATTTATATTTTTATTATTTGTTTTTTTTAATAATAATAATAATAAAATGAAAATATTTTTGAATGAGAATTTTAAAGTGACTTAATTAGTATTCACTAATTAAGAAAATTATATTAAGAATTTTTAATATCTTTGTTATTCACCATTTTTATTTTATGTTGTTATATTTTTATTTTTTTTACATATTTAAGATTTAACTCTTATTAGAATTTTAAAATAAAATTTTGAAGGAATTAGACTATGGTTCTTTTAAACTTTTTGATCTACATAATATTTATGATTTTCTGGAATTTTTTGAAAATTTTGAATTATTTTAATAAAATAATATATTTTAAATAATTTTAAATTCATATAAAGTTGCTTAAAATTAAAAATATTTACAAGAATGTAAAGTTAAATTATAAGAAAATTTTCTAAAATCCATTTCAAGTAGACTTATCTAAAAATTATCGGTTTGAGAAAAATCTTGATTTTTTCTAATCGTTAAAAAATTAGAAACGTATCAATAAATTTTTATTAACAGAAAATTTTAGATTTTTAAAATTTCAGCTTTATATTACTTATTATAAAATTAGTGAGGACTGATATAATATCGCTAAATTTCAAAAAGGACTCATTTTGAATATTTAAAATATACCGAGTGAAGGGTTACTATTTGACTTAATAATTTTGCCGACAATTACTATGCAAATCACTGTGCATGTATGAAATTTTCAAAAGATGCACAGTAACCTGGAATAAAAAATTCAAAAATGCATAGTACTTTTATATTAAAATAATGGAATGCATAGTAAATTTTTTTCCTATAAATACCGAAGGATTTCTTCTTTAGAATTCACAATTTCAGATTAAGTTTTCTTAATATAGTAGTGCTAGTGAGATAGTGGTGGAAGTGAGAGAGAGAAGAAAAGTTTTTGGAGAGAAGGTTCTGCCAAAATCCTAAGGTAAGAATACTTCTCTTTTATATTTTTTGGGTTATTTTTATATCGTTTTTTAGAAATCTGTTATTATACTGGAAATAATATTATTTTAAGTTACTATTCTGCATAGTAAACACTATTTCAATAGTAAATTACTATTTCAATAGTAAATTACTATTCAAATAGTAAATTACTATTTACTGTTACTATTTACCATTACTATTCACGATTTACTATTTACTGTTACTATTCACGTTTTACTATTTACTGTTACTATTCACGTTTTACTATTTACTGTTACTATTTACGATTTACTATTCACTATTCACTATTCACTATTCAAAATTTACCATTTTTTTATTTTAAGTTGTAATCTTAATTTTCATCTTGTAATTATATTAAAATGAAATTGGTATGTTTTAGAACTCGGAGACGAGGCGCGCATGGATTTTCAATAACGAATCGGTATACAAGAGGTAAGGGGGAGTGAGATAAAAATATAATATGAAAGACATAAGAATAAAGGGAGGAGTCCCTTACTCCTTTTAAATTTAATAATATTATTATAAAGTAATAACTTCTCAACTTAAAATTTATAATAAATTTAATATACTGTGTAACTTATTCTGAAATATCTATACATAGATCTGAATTATTATAACTTATACGGACTGAACTAAACCTATGCAAGGACTTGGATTTTTATATCCTATATGGATCGAACTAAACCTATGCAAGGACTTGGAATATTATGACCTGTCTAGACTGAACTATACCTATGCGAAGACTGGATATATGGACTTATATAGACCTGTGCGAGGAATGGACTATAAGGACTCAAAATCAAATCTACTAATTTAAATAACCATTAAAAATTTGAATTATATTTATAAGCGATATTTAGTTGATTTGACTTGATTATAAATAATTATATTTGATTTCGATTAATGATATTGTGATTTATAATATTAGACTGTGATTAATAATATTCAATTATGATTGATGATATTTGATTGTGATTGATGAGATTACTAGACTTGATTATGGTTGATGAATGATTGATGATCTTGTGATATGAAGTTTGAGCATATAACAAGCATGACGGAAAGTTAAAACTCAGTAAGAATTTTCTTACCTTACTCTTTAAATTTTTATTCCAAGAGAAAGTATTTTGTAATTATTTTAGTTTTTTATTTCTTCTTATAAATAATTTTTATTAACTTTATTTTTAATCTCAATAATAAAATCTAGTATTAGAAAGAAGCTATTTTATGAAAATCAGAGGTTGAGATAATTAATTCTTGAATTAAAGAAAATTTTTATAGTTTTAAGTATTCTTAGTTAATGATTTTAAATTATTTTCTTTAGAAATTAGAAGTTTAAAGTAAATTATTTTGGTTTTCCCCAACGAAATAACTAAAGAATATTTTGTGGAGATTTCTAAAACTCAATCTAGTTAAGATTTAAATTGAGAAAGATTATGTAAATATATGAAGGTTTTTAAGAGAAAGCTTTGAGATATTTAAGGCTTGGAAACTCAATTTTGGTAAGATCTGAATTTGAAGACTGTACTAAATTATTTCAGTATAACAGAAGTTCAAAGAAGAACTTATGGAAATGTACAGTTTATTGTGATGATTTTGTGAACCTTTATGGTATTTAATAATTGAGTTTCTAAAAGCCTTAACCAACTAAATATGCGAGTAGTTCATGCATCATGAATCATTAAAGAGAATTGAGATGTGATATTGCCTGGGGACGGATTATAGAAACCGAGGATACATTAGAGGAGGCTTAATTGCGAGCCTTGGGATGAGAGAGTGTGAAAGGGTGCTTCAGGTGACCTGGGGTCGCTCCCTAGTGTCGGGTACTTTCACAATAAAAACTTTCTCAGTCTGACTAGTCTCTAAGTGTTTCCACGCCAGTTGAGCTGTTCATATGCCATGAAGGCATTTATGTTATTATTATCCAGAATTTATGAAACAGTGTAAACTCCTGGTTGGCCCAGTGCAAACTAAAACTTTAAGGGCCCACATGCATAAACTGAATGAGACAGTAGCATAAGCATTACATAACATTCATGTGATTGTGACATTCTATATGGATGGTTATGAATGAAAATATAAGTGTTATGTATGTGGAAATCCTATATTCATAATTGATTGTATATGAGATTATGACTGATATTACTATATTAGTTTGTGAAAACCCTTATGCTTATGTCTTATCTGTAATATATTATATTTTGTTTCTCACTCCTTCTTGTTTGAATTTTTGTGTCCAAAATATATGTTATATGATATATAGCTAGCAGTCCAAGATGGAAGGATATATAATTACAAGAGGATAAAGTGGTCTCATTCTCAATCGATTAGATGAAGAGATATGACAAGAGTAGGATTCAAAACTCGATGGTTCAAGGACTAGGAAATGATTGTTCACATTTGTAGTAGAGGTATAGTTTAGTTTTATTTTGCCTTATTACAATATCAAGTAGATAATTGTAACAAGGTAAAGGTTAAACTTTGATAAACTCTTTCATTCGGATATAATATTGTAATGATTTATCACTTATGATTTCTATAAATTATTTTGTCATTATGGACAAATATTGAAAGACAATTTTTTTTTACTTTCAATATTCAAAGGAAATCAGATGTATATACGTCCTTGTATACACGAGATAAAGAGTGATAAATATGTATATCTTTCTAAAAGTTTTTTTTTTAAAAGTAAGAAGAATACATATATATCTCGTGTATATAAGGGGGTGTTACAGATGCCGCTCTTATTTTATATTAATAATAAAATAGTTTATTATTAATATGACCGGGTATTTTACCTATAGGGTCACACACATAGAGTAAGCCCATCAGAAAATGTTGTCTTATTTTAGTTGGACTAAAATAAAGCTATTGGGCCTAACTCATTTGGAATGAGTAAGGAGCCCACTTTTAGAGAGAACAAATTAGGTCAAACTTAAGCCTATAAATAGAGCATAAGATGCTCATAGGCCGTTCACTCAAGTGAGACATAAATTCGCAAAAGTTGCAAGAGCTACACGCCGTCAAACTAGCAGTTGGCAAGTGTTGCGATTCTGGTGGGAGTGCTCGTGTGGACTCCTAAAGGACGAGGCTACGACTGCTTCGGAGTTCTTCAAGAGGTAATCCAAAATGAATTTCGAAATTGTTTTTGTGCTTTGAAACACGGAACCTTGCAAATCCTATGGAATCCCTTTTATTTTTCCGCTGCTCATGCTTAGGGATTTCCTAACAGTTTTGGGGTTTTTAAAGTTTGTAGCTATTTTTATTTTAAGTTTGTTGTTGTTTTTATTTTAATTCTATTATTGTTTTTGTATTTTTTTAAAGTCTATTGTTGTTTTATTTTAAGTTTATTGTTGTTTTTATTTTAATTCTGTTGTTGTTTTTGTTTTTTAAAAGTATGTTGTTGTTGTTTTTATTTTAAATCTTTTGTTGTTTCTATTTTTTAAAGTTTGTTGCTATTTTTAAGTCCTTTGTTGTTTGGATTTATAAATGGCTCCTCATTCATGTAGAAAAATAAAATAAAATTCTAAATTTCATTGAATTCCGGATTTAATTTTGAGAATTAAGTCTGAGATGCCACACGAGACGCTAATGTATTGGACAGAACCACGACAAGCCTCTTAGATCCTCACTAGATTGAAAGAGATGATATTAGAAAGAAAAGGTGGTAATGTTATTTGGTACTAAACAAATGAAATTGAGACCCGGTGGGTTTTGGGACTCCCGAAAGGAAGTAACAGATTATCGATATCATTTAAAACTTGTGGGTGTAGGCCTTGTGTGGGTTAGATCTCATTGGAAAGGTTTGGTGCATAGGTTTTGGTTACTTTTGGTTTTAATACATTTTTCCATATATCTTTGGAATATGTTGGAATTTTGGCAAACGGATAGTGCCAACAGCTACGGAATGGGGAAAATATAGTGCCCATGAAGTTTGGTGGCAATCGGAGTTGAAACGAGCAAAATAGGTAATGAGGAAGTTAATTTGTAGGTTTTAAGCTGTCATATTCGCTCAAGCGAGCCAAATTTCGCTTGAGCGAGTCTTTATATGATTTGGGGCATGCATTCTGGACAAATCTCGCTCAAGCGAATGTACTTTCGCTCAAGCCATTGATGAAGGTCTGATGCTGTTCAATTTTCGCTTAAGCGAGATCTTGAGCGAGATCTCTCTTAAGCGACCAAATTCTCGCTCTAGAGAGCTGATTTAGCTTTTGGTCTCTTCATAAAAGTTGTAGATAATTTCGTCGCCGTCGTTTTGATACCCAATTTGCATTAATCGGAGTTAGGTAGTCCAAGTTATGCCCAAAATACTAAAGGGTATTCAGGCTGAAAATTTCAACAAGGCTGATTTTATGAATTCATGGATTAGGCAGTCTTAGGGGAATAATTAGCCCTTGACTTCTTCATAATAATTGTAGGTATTTGAGTTACGAATGTGCACAAATTGGATTCATCCCTATTGGAGTTATTTAACTCCGATTTGACCTGATTTACCGAGCAATACGCAGGGAGCCGGTGTGCTGAAAAATTTTCCTTGGGCAATTTGGAGCCCCAAAGTCTAAGATGCATTATTAGGGACCCGTAAAGTCATGTAGGGACATTCTAGGATAGATATAAATGATTTTAAAAAAATTAATCAGTATAGTATTTTAAGTTTAATTAACTTTAATTACATGGTTAGTGTCCAATAATTAGTAAGGTCGTTACAATAAATCACTAAACCTTTTGTTTATTTTAAAATTATAACTCTCAAAGGTATACAAATAGCATATTTACTCTTTCTTAACTAAATTCACACTAATTTTGAGAGTATATAATTTACCCCTTAACAAGATTTAAAGAAATATTTCATGGCATAACTTATTTAGTTTTTTAATACAATATGTTTGTTTATTTCTGTAATATTATAATAATTACATTGATTTATATATATATATATATATATATATTATAATTTAAAATCTGTTAAATGTTCCATTTCAAATATTTATATTTAATAACTACATAAAATAAAATATCAAAAAATTAAAAAGTTTTACTTTTTAATTCATGATGATAAATTTTATAATTATAAATTTTAGAGATTATATTGAGTTTGTTTAACAACAATTGAAATATTTATATAAAATATATTTATACAAGTAATACAATGTCAATCAATACCATCATATTTTCTATGTCAATTAATGAAACTATCAATGGGGAGAATGCATAATACACACTTCACTCAATTTGTGTAGGATCAAAATTACACCAATCAAAAAAAGTAAATAGTCTATGGAATTTTTAGATAATGAGTGTTGTTAAGATGATCTTTGAAAAAGACTGAAGAGTTCATCTTTAGTTTTGGGGTGGAAGAAATATATATATATATATATATATATATATATATATATATATATATATAACATTATTGTTATTTTTTAAAGTATCTACAAGTAAATAAATAAATTAGTTTTGATAGTTAACAATGAATATATTATATATTATCTATATCTAAACGGTGATTGTTTCTACTTAAGAAAAGGGATAATTGTTAACATTTGGATGGTTTTTTTAAAGTGCACCCCAATGCTTATTATGGATGGTAGTGGTACATCATCTATGAGAAACTTACTTAGGGGAGTTATAAAGAATTCCCAACTAAATGGAAGAATTAAGATGGCAGAGGAATCCACTAAGTCACGGGCAAATTGCAAGCATTAATTACCCCCCTAGCTTGTTCACTAGCTAATAACAAGAAAAGATACACTTTTGGATTCATCAAATAAACCCAAAAGCTGAGAGAGAGGAATAATTAATTTTTCGGGCTGGGCTGGGCTGGGCTGGGCCGCGTCCTTTGATGTCAACTCTTGCAAAAATAGCTGTGTGTTTTTGGTTTTCAATTAAAAAAATAAAGTTAGGAAAATAGAAAAATTTAAAAGTTAATATTGATTATTCACGTCGTTTGAGATAATTAAAACTCCGTTTGACTGTAGGATCTATTTTTAGGTTAATCAAACCGGGATTTAGACACTAAACTTGAATCCTAATAACACGAGACATCCAAAGAAAGATGGTACTAAACCAATTGGCAATAACTATGAAATTCATCTGAAAAGAAATAGAAGTTAACGGCAATGAAGACAACATCTTGAATATTTCAACTTTTATAGGCAGAATTTTTGAACGCTAACCTGTTTTTTAAAGAAATCAAGCATATTTTAATATTAATTTATTCTACATAACACACAAAATTAAGGAGTCTAACTGGCATTTCTCATTATTCAACCTTTGTGAGAAATTTCAGAATGTCCTTCTCTAATATGCCAATGACACCTCTTTCTTAAACACCATTTTTGTTTTCTTTTCGGTAGAAATTGAAGAACCAAATCATAGGTACTCATACACTAATTAACAATTTCGTAGTTCAGTGCTCTACTTCTGCATTCTTTTTCCAGTGCAGTTTTTTAGGCCGATTATTTTTATAATTTTGATAAAAATTTTTAATATTATTTATTTTTATAATTAACTTTTAAAATATATAATCAATGAAATTATTTTATATAAATTATTTTTGTAATCGGTATAAATAATATTTTTATATTAGATTTAAGTTGTTAGATCGTGTCTCTAATTATATGGTCAAACAAGTTTTTTTTAATTTCTTATTCTTAAAATAAACTTTGAAAAGGAGTTTTGGGAAACAACATAACAAAAACAATCTCAAATAGTTACTTTTAACTTTATTGAGTAAAGCTCCAATTGCTTTAGAACTTGTTTAGCTAAACCATCTAAATAAAATTCTTGTTGCGTGCTGTTCAAACATGACTACGAGGAGACTACTTGAACGTGTGAGGATACGAGTTAAACTAGAATAGTTCTTTGCAGGTAATTGATGTATTTATTAATATATATCAATTGACGTATTTTTTTTAAACAGAGGATGAATTAGATGAGAAAGATAGTTTTAGATAAAAATGAAAGAAATAAATATAAGCTATAAAATCATTAAAATATATTTATTATATGATTTTTTTATGATTTATACATAAATGATTATATGACCCAGAAGATATATATATATATATATATATATATATATATATATATATATATATAATATTTTAATATTTAAATTAATATATTATTATATTATTGTTTAGTGGATAAACATTATTAATTTATTATATCTATATTCTGTTATTAATTATAATATATAATAATCCAAATAGAATTATCTATTTAAATAGATATCGTAATTGAGTTTAATTATAAGATAGATTAGTTATGAGTTAACCTATCTTAATACCTCATCCTATCTGATTATGTCTATATATTTGTTTTCCTATTAGACTAATAACACAGAGTAGAAAAACTAAAGACAAATTAGAGAGAGAGTATCAAACGCTCAATTGAATCATAAAGCATTATCAATTGTATCATTTTTGGTACGTATTTATTATGTTAATTATTGCATGGTCAAGTGGAATAAATTTGTTATTATGTATGTTAATTATCATATCAAATGGCTTTGATCATCCATGAATTACTATACGATTCTATTCTAACCATGTATGTGTGTCTTTAACTATATGTATATATATATATAAAGGATAATACATATAGTATATAAAGCTAGGCGCCTACGGCATTGGTGACTGTCGAAAATCTAATTCAAGAATTTGAACATCGTTGTTGAAAAGGCAAAACGATGTACAAGGTAGCAAACGCATCGGAATATCTGGTGATCACCGGAGTTGGAATCGAAGACATAAAGTTGGCAAAGAAAGCATGGGTACTCCCAGGGCAATCATACACCGTCCTGGACCTCTCTCCGGTGAACTACACCTTCGAAGTCCAAGCCATGAGCGCCGAGAAGCTCCCTTTCCTCCTCCCAGCCGTGTTCACCATCGGTCCCAGAATCGAAGACCATGAAAGTCTTGTCAAATACGCCAAACTCCTCTCCTCCCACGACAAGCTCTCCAGCCACGTCAATGAACTCGTCCAGGGAGTCATCGAGGGAGAGACACGTGTCCTCGCTGCCTCCATGACTATGGAAGAGATTTTCAAAGGCACCAAACAGTTTAAACAGGAAGTGTTCGAGAAGGTTCAGTTGGAACTTAACCAGTTTGGGCTTCTGATTTACAACGCAAATGTTAAGCAGCTTGTTGATGTGCCTGGTCACGAGTATTTCTCTTATCTGGGTCAGAAGACTCAGATGGAGGCTGCGAATCAAGCAAAGGTTGACGTGGCAGAGGCGAAGATGAAGGGAGAGGTTGGTGCCAAGATGAGGGAGGGCCAAACGCTTCAGAATGCGGCCAGGATTGATGCTGAGACTAAGATCATAGCCACTCAGAGGATAGGAGAGGGTACCAAAGAGGAAATCAAAGTGAAGAGTCAAGTTAAGATTTTTGAGAATGAGAGAGAGGCTGAGATTGCAGAGGCTAATTCTGAGCTGGCCAAGAAAAAGGCTTTGTGGGCCAAAGCTGCCCAAGTGGCAGAAGTCGAGGCTGCCAAGGCTGTGGCACTCAGGGAGGCAGAGTTGCAAGGAGAGGTTGAGAGGATGAATGCCTTGACAAGAACAGAGAAGCTTAAAGCTGAATTTCTCACCAAAGCAAGCGTTGACTATGAAACCAAGGTTGCTTCCTTCATTAAACTTAATTTGAATTGGTTACAAACTAGATCATACTCACTAAACTTTATTTTAAATAAGCACTATTTCATTGTTCCCACGAAGAAACCTATGTAAAAGTCAAAGTTAAGTGTGTATTATTTTGAAAGAAGTGAGTAACGTGCATTGAAATTGTTGAAAAGGTGCAAGAAGCGAATTGGGAGCTGTACAAGAAACAAAAAGCTGCAGAAGCGATTTTGTTTGAGAAAGAGAAAGAAGCTGAAGCGCAAAAGGCATTATCTGAGGCAGCATTTTATAGTCGGCAACAGGCAGCCGAAGCAGAGTTATATGCAAAGAGAAAAGAGGCAGAGGGGCTGGTGGCACTTGCGCAAGCCCAGGGGACATATTTAAGGACACTTCTTGGTGCACTTGGAGGCAGTTACGCCAACCTAAGAGACTATCTGATGATAAACGATGGCGTGTTTCAACAAATTGCAAAGATTAATGCCGATGCAATACGTGGACTTGAGCCTAAGATCAGTATTTGGAGTAATAGTGGTGGAGATGGTGGTATCAAGGATGTTGCCAATGTGTATAAGATGTTGCCACCTTTATTTAAGACAGTTCATGAGCAAACTGGAATGCTGCCACCGGCTTGGATGGGTACCTTGCCTGATAAAACATCTTAATTCATATCCTTGCTTTACTCTTCTTTCACATACTACCATTAGTATCAGTTAAATATAACATTGATCTCATAAGTCATAAGCATTGAAGCATTGAAGAGGGGAGTGATGTAATAGCCAATGCATCTTAAAAACAAATAAATGAATCATCAATCGTGGAATTATTACTTGTACGGCTCTTCAACTAATTCCCACTTTTAATTATGAATATATATTTACTGTTGCCAACGAGTGTGCCGTTAGTGTTATCAAGACGCTTGAAATGGGTTAGTTTAAAACTGATTTTAAACGTATTTTCAAATCTATTATTTAAATAACTGATTTAAAATATAATTAGTTTTAAAATCAATTTTCAAACTAACTAATTTAAAATATGATAGTTTCAAAATTGTGTTTTAGATTATAAGCTATAATCAAATTTTTACGCATTACGGTTATAATATAATACAATATTTTTCTAGTCAATTTTGTTATCTTATTTTGTTTCTATTAATTAATTAATTAAAATACACATATGACTACTACAAATAGTGTCACATTTTTTTAGAATTTTAACATAAAATAATTGATTATTTAAAAATAATTCAAATGAAATAGATTGTTTTAAAACCACTTCTACCTTTCACAACCAAACATTGATATTTGTTTAAAATATTTTTTTTCAAGATTTAACTAATCATATATTTAATTATTTTTATTTTTAAAAATAAATTACTGAAACAAAATTTTTCGTTCTTTATTTTTAAAATCTGTTTCTGAAATTATACAATGAAACACACTTTTTATTTTTTTATTTTTAAAAACTGTTTTGAAAATATGATTCGAAACAAGTTTTTTAAAAAATAAAAACAGTTTCAGAAAAATTTGTTTGATAAATTTATTTGGAAAACATAATATTTTTTTTATAAAATTAAATATCATTTTATTAATTAATGATAGATAAAAATATCCATGCAATATCTTAGAAGCTTTTTTTTTTTGGTGGGAACTTAGCAGCTTATTGGTTTGATACGTTAATTATTTAGCCCAATTTTATTAAAAAGGCCAAGTTCGGCCAGAAAAAAAAAAGTGGAGGGAATAACGGATAAAAGTAAACTTGAAATATGACAATATCGAGAGAGTCCAAAGAACCAATCAATCAATCCAATCAGTACTGTGGAGAAACTTATCCACATAAAATAAAATATGCAAGAAAAAGAGATAAACTAAGGATTTGTTTGGCGTGTAACTGTCGATTAACAGACGCCACATAAGCCGCAGCTTCTTTCAAATCGCTAGTCCCAGACGTGCCAAAACACAGCCTTGCATTGCATATAACTTATGTCCAACAAATTATTACTTTATAAGTCACGTGCTTTATTTGTTTAATTAAGATTAATAATTTATTTATACATATATAAAGAAGCTTTGTGCAACCGTTCAATTTCTTAAAATGAAGAGTATAAAGCTTTATCCAAATATCCGTTTGTCGCTGCATATGCATTGATATAAGTGGGTACCTCATCTTAACAATTGATCTAATTATACACCATTATGTTTGTGTGCAAAAATCATAGATTACTACTAAATTTTGTTGTTTTGTTAGATAATGTAAATATGAGTGTGGAAAGAATTTTGATTCGATCAAGTATCAATGTGCCAGATATATTTGATGTAGAATGGCCTAAAGAAATTATAATAGAATGCAATGCAATTCCATTATGACCATTTCATGTATGAACAAGTTTTGGCCCATATTGCTTAATCAATGTCCATGAGAACTCATCGTCTTGTTACCTTTTTGGTGATACGGGAGACATGTTTTGGAAGAGGGACTAAGGGAGTTTATGTCGCCTTGTCCTTGTTTCTACCAAGTGAGTAACTATTGAATGCCTTACATTACATGGTGAGTAAGTATTGAATGCCTTACATTACATGTGCTAAGTAACGAATTGTGATGGCTGTATCCTATGACAAGAGTGTTTTTCCAACGATGGAACACACAGGTGAAGACACTCAAATCATTTATGCCCTCCACAAACATGCTTGTCTATATATTCCTCGTGTGAGGAGCCTACTACAAAGTCTAAATCATATTCATTTTCACGATTTAAAAATTAGTCATTTATTTGCCTATAGTGATATTATCACCTCACTACCAACCAGGTTCTCATATTCTCTCGTATCCATTTGATTTCTAATTCACTCTAACTAGGTGAAAATTTGGAAACTTAAATCACATAATTTCTAAACGAAAGGACATTCCATTCATGTAAAAAAGCCGAACAAATCACTTTATCGTTGAATTAAATGATGAGGGGCCAACTAAGTATGCACTGCTAGGAAGTGCTTTTTCAATGTTCCATACAGAATTTGTCCCCTCAGAGAAAATAAAAGTGAGAATGCATGCACCCAAAAGCACCAGTAAAATACAATTTAATTCTGCCGAAAACATAAAAGATTTATTTCCATTTACTCTGTCAGATCCACCCGAAAATTTTCCCAACTGTAAATACGTTTACAGATCACAGGTACTGTCATAAACCCACCGCATCAATATATATATATATATATATATATATTAATGAACTCTGCTTTCACCCTCTTAATTTCACCAAGTTATTCCATGTCATGAATATCATTTTTACAATCACTTGAAGGAGCAAAAAGGCACAAGCTAACAACGCATAAAAAACTTACTAATCAAATTGAACTTGAGATTCCTCTTAATAATTCCTATACAATTACTAAAATAAATTTGTTAAATACTTTTTGCCTTTCAAATACATTAAACATTTTCTTTTTCATTCGATATTTTCCATATCAAGTATTAGATTAATATATTATAAGAACATATATCAAAACTCCATGTAAATAACTAAATACCAAAACAAAATTATAATATTTGAAGGAAAAATGCTCAGATTATTACTGCACACCCACAGCCCCTCACTATTATATATATTTCACAAACACTAATATTATGTGACTGAAAATCATATGCCCTTGGAGTTACCCAATTTGATATTGGTATATATATGTCCTAATTGTGATGCATCACTGGTACTGCAGGCATTTAAGACTCCTGTGTGTTATAACTCTGTTCCATGAGAGTTGAGAGCTATATGTAATTTTTTTTTTTTGCCCATCTTGAATGTTGAATCCCTCGCCAACACAGCAGAGTCAAGGATTGGTTCTCGAGTTCTCCTCCATTTACATTTTAACATTATCATCACCTGCATGCATTACTTTCTATACTAAGATTCGTGCAAATTTTCAATTTAATTTACTAACATATTATAACATGAATAGTATTAACCTTTTGCGCTTGCTCTTCAAGACAGTAGAAGTTGAAGGATTGCTATGCCAGTTCCTCTTCCTTTGATTGATAAACCAATTATTGATCTGCTTCAACTGCAAACCCGTTTCCTGCACCAACCTAGCCTTATCCTCCTCCTGAAAGACATGACATGGTTAATTATGGGCATAAATATTCAAAAATAAATTGTGACACATAGCATTTAATTATGACTTCTAAAAATAGTTTATCTAACCTGTCCAATCATAGATAGAATTTTTTTAAAAACTAGGTTGATCTTACTTCGAAAATCACCAAGGTCAAAATTTACATTCATTTTTAATAATAATAATAAATTCTACTTTTGATTACAAGGCTGTACATGGTAGATTAGATAAACATTTTAACAATTGGCTTGTAAAAATATCCTAGAGTAGCTTCCATTTCAGAAATGTTGGACCGCAGATATACCAAGCTTACTTGGTCATTGGTCAATGGTCAATAATCTAGGTATGTGGACTATAAGTGCAGATAGACAGAAGTGTGAAGTCCTTAATCCTTTGCTTTGAATTCTAGAACAAATGTGTGCAAGGACATATTTATTATCATTACTATTCGTTTGAAATGGGTTTTCTCAAATAATAAATGTAGTAAGGGCAATATTGAGTTCTTACCGTAGGGTAAGGCCACTTGGAGTGTGACTGCCACCAAGCTTTAAGGACAGAGGTCGTGTCACCAGGAAGTTTCCCAGCTCGTCTCTTGCGTAAAATTTCCTCTCTAATGTCCACAATTTTCTCTTTATAACCCTACAAAACAATAATTTTTTTAAAAAAATTGAAGTCAATCACGTGGGAAGAGATTCAAAATGATGGGACTTTAAAAGCTATTAACATTTAATCCCTCACCTGTTTCAATTCGTGTTTTAATTCATGTCTTACACGTTCCATGAGGGACCTCTCATTCTCTGTGGGAATAAGAGGGCCAAATCCCATGCTATCGGGACCATCCAAACCACCATCAAACAGATTGGCATCACTGTCCACTTGGTCATCTTCATCATCAGACATCGTTGCTCCTGTACCTTCCCCGGGTGAAACTCCTGTTAAATCATGCACCATGTGATTAGAACTACTAGTACATGTCCAATGGCAAAAAAGGTTGTGTTTTTTTGCTGCTTATTATTATTAATTTGTGCACAAAAAGTTGGCTAATCTAACCAAAAGCGTTTATGACTATGTAACGTCCAAAGCGCACGACAGTTTTGGCATATCATGCTAAAAAATAAGGACAACTGGGCAATGCACTATAAAGTCATCAATACTTTCTTAGAAAACACTAGAAATTATTAATATCATCAATCTATCTGAGACGGGTTTGGTATATTCTTCGATCTTCGCTATTTGGCTATAAAACAAATGCTTTAAATTTAATAAAGTTGCCCAAGATTTGAAGCTTCCCAAACCCACAAACCATATAGGAAAAGAAAATGAAAATTTTAATTCTTCTTGGTCTAACAACCATTTAAGGACCCGGATACTATCATTTAATGTTACACAGAACCTAGCTCCATTGACTGATAGTCGACCTTGTAAGAAAATTTGAACATGAGGTTACAACTAACTGCAGGTACGAATTCTCTGATTTCGAAAACCTAAGTATTCTGAATCTGAATTAATTGACAGATAATAAAACTGTCTCATTTTTTCAGCCAGAGACCCCATTGTGAACCACAAAACACAGCAACAACGGCACTTGAATGCAAATTTATTTGGTTACGTTGTACAAAAATCATTTCACATGTTACAAAGAAAAAATGCAAAAAGAAAACGAAAATTGCTGTATTTCAAACAAAAATCAAAGAGACATAATATTTTTGGCTAATTATAAGGGGACATCAAACAGAACCTTGCAGAAAATTGCTCATATTTGGGCGAGTAAATTACAGGTCGGTTCACAGATAGCAGAACATAAAAATGCAAAGCAAGCAAAATGGAACAAGGTATTTCCATTTTATAATGCTACCAAACTTTATTTTCATGTTAGGATGTAACAATCACTAAAAAGACTATTATTGTACCTGTAAGACTTTGTAAGGATTGTTCGATTTCCCAACAAGCCATCACTGCTTCCATAGCATGGACCCGGACATGCTGTTGGAGTTGTTCTTTGAAAGAACAGAGCAACAAAACATAGTGCGACTGTAGCATCAATCACGAAATTAAATTATTAAAATCGTGTAACCGTATTATTATAGCAATTAAACTCTACCAAAAGACGGAACCACACACCACGACAAAACAAAGAACAGAATCCTAGATATAATCAAGATCCACAAGGCAATCAATCAGACCCAACCTAACACCCAAAATCGTTCATTGTTGCAACAAAATTCTTCAAGTTATTACCCCAAATAACCGCAATTACATTCGGTGTCAAGAATTTTCACTGCGGAGGAAGAAAAATTGAAAGGAAGCAGAACTAGAAAGAAACAAGTCCCAGATAAGCCATGAATGAAAAACGTACGGTAACAGTGTAAGGATGTGATAAGAAGAAGAAAGTGCAGATAAACAAAACTCACGAAAACTAAAACGACAAAAACTCCTGGAAACCACTCCATTCCTTGCCAAACGCGCCATAAGAGACATGACAGTAAAACCATCGCAATTACAAGTTACATTTCGAATGACAAATTCAGCATAAAATTGGGCCAAAAAAGTCAAATTAGAACCACTTGTTTCCTATCTAGTTCCATCTTCAATTTAATTTCATTTAATAATCATCATTCCCCTTCTGACTTATTTTCATTCTCATCAGAGCAAGAAACCAAACCCTGTCCGTTTCACTATCTGTCCACAAAAAACAGTAACCGAAAAAAAAATATCCGAAACAGCCAGAGAAGAAATTGAATTCAAAAACAACCAAGTTCAAATAAAAAAAAATTAAAATCAACCCAAAACAAAAAAAAAATTGTGAAATTCTAGAACGAATTAACCGAGGAAAATTAAAAATAAATAAAAGAGAATTATACCAAGAATTGATCGAGTTCCTTATCATCTCCCACGATGCCTTGTCCAAAAGCAGAGTACTTAGCGACCACATTCTGCGACTGTGCGAGCTGAGCGTCGATCCTCGGCAACTGGTCCACCGGCGTGGCGATCCGTAAGCACGCCACATGTGCCGACAGAAGCTGTTCATACAGAGGATGAGCTAGAATCTCCGCCTTGTACCTCGCATTCTGCCAGTTCATCAGTCCATCTCCGGCGCCCTCCACCACCGCCAAGTTCTTCTCGCCGCCGGCCTTCAAATCGGCGGAATCCTGGGACAGGGAGGCGCCGGCGATCATGGAGTCGCCAGCGGCGGCGACTTCGTCGATGACCTCGCTGTGGTTGCGGTGGAGGATGGGGCGGGCGAGCCATTGGCCGCCGGAGGATTGGGCGGTGGAGTCGGAAGCGGCGGCAGTGTGGAGGTTGAGGAAATTGGTGCCGTTGTTGGAGGGATTAACGTTGGTGTTGGAAGAGTTGTTGTTATTGTCGTTGTTATTATTGTTGTCGGTGTAGTGTGTTCGGAGGAGGGCGTTGTTGAGCCAATTAGGAGCGGTTTGGTGAGGATCGGAGCTAGGTTTGGAGGTGGGGTCAAGTAAGGAGTTGTCAGTGAGAGGGTGGTTATGGAGTTGTTGGTCTGTGAAATGGTGAAGTGGAAGGTCTTGGGACATGTGGGGGTTATGGTACGCCATGGAAAACCAAAACCAGAACACTCACTTCAAAGCTATGTACTATTGGTTCATGGGTTCAACACAACGAAGAGAAAACGGAGAAACTGTTTTGTAGGACTAGGAATGAGGATAATGGCGTGTGTGTGTGTTTCAGTTTTAGAGAAAGAAGTGAGGGAAAGGAGAAGAGATAGAGAAAGAGGTTTTTGTGTTGGGAGTGTTAAGTATGAGCGTTATATTAATGGTAAGAAACAAGATTGGAGAGAGAGAATGAGATGAGGCGGTTTTTTAATTTCTAACAGCGGTTTTCCGGTGGTTTCTTATTACTTCGGGAAACTGCTTTTTGTAATGGCCTGCTATTTTAAAATAATAATAACAAAAAAATAAATGAGCATGCCAATTCATGCATTTTATTAATTTTTAATAAACACGTATCCGTCTGGAGTTGGTTAAAGGATTTCAAGTTTTCAACCCTGTATAGCATCATGGTTCGGAATAATTTTTTATATGTGCACTCATTATAAAAATTGCTTTTATTTTATTTTCCATTGGTGATTTTATTTCCTTTAATTCTAAATTTTTGCCACCTTACTCTCTTACTTTTAATTTTATTATTTTCATCCATTCAAATATGAAATTTTGGTCATGGTTTGGTTTCTATTTTCATTTATATATTTCACATTTATTACAAAGTGATTTTATTACTTTTTAGTTCACATGAAAAACATTTTAATTAACCTTTTCTGCTTTCATTACTTCTCTTACAAATTATTGAAAACATAAAGGTGATAATGTCATAGCCAAAGATGAAAAATATTAAAAATAAATCTTAAATTACTCGTGATTAAATTATTCTTTACAATTGGTATTATTTTAGAAGCAGTTGAATATATTTTTGGTGTGAATTGCATATCATGATATGATTATAACGTAAAGGAAATCTTCATATCCATCCCATATGGTAAGTGTTAGGCACTAATATCCCTAAAATTTATGTTACTCCTAAAACTATAATCTATTAGATAGTTTAGTTTATGACATCAAAATCTATTTTAGATGTTAAAATTTGGTGAGGTCTATACTCGAATATATACACTAAACGATCTCGTCTCATGTAGAAGTCATTTATTTAAATATGTTCCCGGTACTTCTTCGTTTCATTTAAATGTTTCATGTGTGAGACCAAGAAGGGTGCTCATCTCATTTCTACTTGTTACGAATTTTAAATTTTAAGCATTTACTATGTGTGATAAGAGCGGTGAAGTGTTGTTTAGGTGGCCTTCTCTAAGTTGTGGAGTGGGTTGTTGGCATGAGAGACCATGTATGTGCTCTATAGAGGAAATTAAGTTTAGCCATTATTATGATTGCTAATATATTAATGGGAAAATGTTTATAGTACATTAATGAATTTAAAAAGTGCTTTAAATACGTTTATCATTGTTTATATTGAATGCGGGAATGTGGTTTTGACTAGAGAAGTTAATGTCCATGTAGGTGGGTTTGGAATTTGTGGAATACATATTTTATTTGGCCTCTAATGATTGGTCCCTATATGTCATTCATATTTTGATTTTTCATCCTCTCAATCCATGTGTTTTTTATTATGTGACTATGGTAACTTGAGATTAATATATAGTCATGTGTTTTTTCCTTTTACTTTAGGTAATTATTCAAATGTTTCATATGTGTGGTTTATTTTTAACAACAATTAATTCACATACATTTCTACCAAGGTAGAACATTTGTCATTAAGGAAAACAATAAGAATAGCTATATGTAGGGTAAAGTAAAGGTTTTGAAGGAAGTAATTTGTTTTTATGAATTGATTAATGCATAATCAATTTCTTTCCTTGGGTTTTGCTGAAATGACTGTGTTTGTAGGGAAAAGGAGTTAATAATTAGACCTGGGAAAAAAATTCTAGAAGCGAACTATCAAGAGTAGCTCACACCTGCAAGAATGACATTTTTATGGTGTACCTATAGAAGAACTTGTAGGTACAAGATACATGCGTGTTAGAATTCAATCTAGTGTCCTGAAACATAATTTTAGAGCATCTTAGAAGTCAAGAAGGGTAAGGGCTTGCAAATTGGAGTTTCCATTCATTTCTTGAAGAGTGTGACTTGATTCTATGGTTCATTTCTCTTTCTCTTAGCTTTTTGATGTATTTTGGGTTAGCCACAATGATTATGGGTGGCTAAACTCTCTTTTAGTTGGGATTGGATGAACCCATTTCTTTTTATGTTGTTGAAGTAACTCTTTATGAATACTTATGTATTTATATCAATGATAACATTCTTCTATGTTTACCTAACGTGTTTTCAAACATGAGGATGATTGTGTATATATTTATGGTTCTAAATAAGTTTATAATTGAAATGTTTATTAATGTCTTCACCTAGTAATAGGGTTGCAACTAATAGACGTTGAAACATTTTCTTAATGCAAACTTTAGCATCGAATACTCAAAGGATTGATATTTAATGTTAGGGTTTAGAATTTAACCTCCAAGGAATAAGGTATGATGAACTCCTTGCCACACTGTAACACCCTCTGTTACACCTTAATAAAATATATAAAAATTCATAATTTTTTTTAAGATATGATTGTTAAAAAGAAACTATCGGAATAAATTACATACATTATTTCTGAAATACCTCATAAATATTATTAAAACTTTATAAAGTATTTGTACATTCATCCTAAGAAAATAAACATTAAACATTATAAGAAAGAGAGGAAACTCCATGGCCCAGAAGCAGTTACTTATTAACATTATTTATTCATTGGACTACGGTATTCATACCGAGCTCCCTTTCTAGAACGTGCTATAGTTACTGCCGATATTCTTCGATTCTTCCCTCTGAACCATCAATTTAGAATATACGAAACAAAAACACGGAGAAAGGAGTGAGAAACAGAATATAATATTCTCGATTAAGACATAAGCAACAAAGGGTTTTCACAAACCAATACATAATAATATTAATCACAATCACATACACAATCAATTATGAATGCATGAATGTTATGTAATATCTTCGTCATAACTTACCTATATATGTGGGCCCTTAAATTTTATTTGCACTGGGCCAACCAGGAGTTTACATTGTTCCATAAGTACGGATAATAATAATATGAACAACTCAACTGGTATGGAAACACTTAGAGACTAGTCAGATTGAGAAAGTTTTTATTATGAAAGTACCCGACACTAGGGAGCTACCCCAGGTCCCCTGAAGCACCCTTTCACACCCTCTCATCCCAAGGCTCGTAATTAAGCCTCCTCTAATGTATCCTCGGTTTCTATAATCCGTCCCCAGACAATATCATTTTATTTCACTTTAATGATTCATGATGCATGAACTACTCGCGTATTTAGTTGGTTAAGGCTTTTAGAAACTCAATTATTAAATCCCTTAAAGGTTTACAATATCATTTCAATAAACTGTATATTTTCTCAATTCTCTGAATTTCTGTCCTACAGAAATAAATTTGGTACAATTTTCGAATCTCTTTGAAATTTGAGTTTCCAAGCCTTAAATATCTAAAAACTTTCTCATATAAAACTTTACATAATCTTTCTCAAATTAAATCTTAACAAAATCAAATTTAGAAATCTCAATTATTTTCAAATATCTTTAGTTATTAAGTTGGAATAAAATAATTTTCTTTTGAAATTTTTATTTTATTAAAAGAGAATAATCTTTAAGTTATTAACCAAAAATACTTAAAATTACAAATTTTTTCTTTATCTCAAGATTTAATTATTTCAATTTATTATTAATTTTCATAAAATGTTTTCTTTCTAAAATAAATACTAATTTTTTTATTCTAAATATTGAAAATAAAGTTAATATGAATAATTTCCAAGAAGAGAAGATTTAAAGTAAAAATTTAAAGAGTAAGGTAAGAAAATTCTTACTGAGTTTTAGCTTTCCGTCATACTCGCTATATGCTCAAATTCCACATCACAAAATCATCAATCAAAATCAAGCATTATCAATTATAACTAAATATCATCAATCAATCAATCAATCATAATCAAATCAATTAAATATCATTAATACATATCATAATGCAAAATTTAATGATTATTAATATAGTCAATTTGAGTCCATTTGTTCAATTCCTCGCATACGTATATCTAAGTCCATATAATTCAGTCCTTGCATAAGTATAGTTCAGTCCATATGGGTCATAGTAGTCCAAGTCCTTGCATAGGTATAGTCCAGTTTATATAGGTTATAAAAGTCTAAGTCCTTGCATAGGTAGGTTAGAGTTAGTTAAATCATATATTTAATTTAAAATTTATTAAAAATTTTAAGTTAAAAAGTTAATATTTTAAAATAATAATATTATCAAATTTTAAAAGGAGTAGGGGACTCCTCCCATTATTCTTATGTCTTTTCATATTATACTCTTATCTCACTCCCCCTTACCTTGAGTTGTTACCAAAAGAGAGTTTGCTTTGCGCCTCCGATTTCTAAAAATATTAATATCAATCTTATTTCAGTATAGACATAAGATGAGGATTAAGATTACTACTTAAAACAAAAATGGTAAATTTTGAATAGTGAATAGTGAATAGTAAATAGTAAAACATGAATAGTAACAGTAAATAGTAAATCGTGAATAATAATGGTAAATAGTAAATTGTGAATAGTAACAGTAAATAGTAAATCGTGAATAGTAATCGTGAATAGTAATTTACTATTGAAATAGTATTTTACTATGCAGAATAGTAACTTAAAATAATATTATTTCTAGTATAATAACAGATTTCTAAAAACGATATGAAAATAACCCAAAAAATATAAAAGAGAAGTATTCTTACCTTAGGATTTTAGCAGAACCTTCTCCTAAAAAAATTTACTTCTCTTTCTCTCTTCCACCACTATCTCACTAGCACTACTATATTAAGAAAACTTAATCTGAAATTGTGAATTCTAAAGAAGAAACCCTTCGGTATTTATAGGAAAAAAATTTACTATGCATTCCATTATTTTAATATAAAAGTACTATACATTTTTGAATTTTTTATTCCTGGTTACTGTGCATCTTTTAAAAATTTCATACATGCACAGTGTTTTGCATAGTAACTGTCGGCAAAATTATTAAGTCAAATAGTAACCCTTCACTCGATATATTTTAAATATTCAAAATGAGTCCTTTTTAAAATTTAGCGATATTATATCAGTCCTCACTAATTTTATAATAAGTAATATAAACCTTAAATTTTAAAAATATAAAATTTTCTGTTAATAAAAATTTATTGATACGTTTCCAATTTTTTAACGATTAGAAAAAATCAAGGTTTTTCTCAAACCGATAATTTTTAGATAAGTCTACTTGAAACGGATTTTAAAAAATTTTCTTATAATTTCAATTCACTTTCTTATAAATATTTTTAATTTAAGTCACTTATATGAATTTAAAATTATTTAAAAAATATTATTTTATTAAAAAAATTCCAAATTTCCAAAAAATTCCAAAAAATCATAAATAATACATAGATTAAAAAGTTCTAAAGAACCATAATTTAATTCCTTCAAAATTTCAATATAAAAATAAAAATAGGGGTGTTACAACTCTACTCCCCTTAGAAAATTTCGTCCTCGAAATTTATATTAATCAGTAAAACAAATGAGGATGAGACTTTTTCATCTCAGTTTCTAGTTCCCATGTAGCATCTTCTCCTCTCGTTTCACTCCAAATGACCTTTACAAACGGAATTGTCTTGTCTCTTAATTTTTTTATTCTTCTGTCACCTATTCTAATAGGTGGTGCATCATATGTAAGATTATCTTTAACTTGTATGACATCAGGTTCAATAACATGTGTAGGATCAGATATATACTTTCGTAAGTTTGACACATGAAAAACATTATGGATATTAGAAAGAAAATGTGGTAATGCTATTTGGTAGGCAAGGGGACTAACTTTATAAATTATTTGATATGGACCAATAAATCTAGGAGTTAGTTTTCGAGATTTCATTGCCCGACCGACCCCAGTCATAAGTGTGACTTTCAAGAATACATGATCGCCTTCTTGAAATTCGAGCGGCTTTCTTCTTTTGTCATAGTAACTTTTCTGCCTGCTCTGTGTTGCCTTCATCTTTTCCTGAACTATTTTGATTTTATCCGTGGGTTGTTGTACCAACTCTGGTCCTAGCATCAAGTTTTCACCAGTCTCAAACCAACATAGCGGGGTCCTACATTTTCTTCCATATAATGCTTCAAAAGGTGCCATGTCAATGCTAGCATGGAAACTGTTGTTGTAGGTAAACTCCACATATGGTAAGAATTGATTCCAACTTCCTTTATGCTCTAACACACAAGCTCGTAACAAGTCCTCTAGAGATTGGATTGTTTTTTCTGATTGTCCATCCATCTGAGGATGATATGCTGAACTTAGACGCAGTCTTGTTCCCAAAGCCTTGTGCAAGCTCTTCCAGAATTGTGATATAAAACGAGGGTCCCGATCAGAAATGATACTTGAAGGAATTCCATGCAATCTCACAATCTCCTCGATGTATAATTTTGCCAGCTTCTCCATAGAGTAACGAATATTGATGGGAATAAAGTGGGCAGACTTTGTTAGTCTATCAACTATTACCCATATTGAATCATGTCCTAATGGAGTTTTAGGTAGAGAAGTCACAAAATCCATGGTAATGCTATCCCATTTCCATTCCGGTATTTCCATTGATTGTAGCATTCCAGGGGGTTTTTGGTGTTCTACTTTAACCTTTTGGCAAATTAGACATGCAGCCACGTACTCTGCCACCGTTTTCTTCAGTCCAGGCCACCAAAATAACTTCTTTAAATCTTGATACATTTTAGTAGCTCCAGGATGAATGCTCATATAACTTTTATGGCCTTCTTCCAGAATTGCTTTCCTCAACTCCTCTTGATTAGGGATACACACTCGATCCTTATACCTTAGCAATTGGTCACTTCTTACATTGAACTCGACTTCTTTTCCTTGTTTCAAGAGTTCTTTCTTTTCTTGCAGGAATTCATCATTTCTTTGAGCCTCTAAAACTTGCCTCAGGAATTCACTTGTCACTTGTAACGCTCCTAATCTATAGCTGTTAGTATTAACCTTTACTGCTAGGTTAAGATCTCTGAAATTTTCTATCAATTCCAGCTCTTTAATCATCATTGTGGACGCATGTAAAGACTTTCGACTTAAAGCATCAGCTACTACGTTCGCTTTTCCAGGATGGTATTGCAACTCAAAATCGTAGTCCTTTAAGAACTTCATCCATCTCCGTTGCCTCATGTTTAACTCCTTTTGGTCGAATAAATACTTGAGACTCTTATGATCGCTGAACACATCGAATGTTGCACCGTATAGATAATGCCTCCAAATCTTTAAGGCAAAAACTACAGCGACTAACTCTAAGTCATGGGTAGGGTAGTTAATCTCATGTTGCCTTAATTGGCGTGACGCATAGGCTACAACCTTCTTGTCTTGCATGAGTACACTTCCTAGTCCTTGTTTAGACGTATCACAGTAAACTTCAAAACTTCGATGTGGATCGGGGAATACTAACATTGGCGCAGAAGTAAGTCGATCTTTCAGCTCTTGAAAACTATTCTCACATTGTGTCGTCCACACAAAAGGTTGTCCTTTCTGTGTTAGCTTGGTCAGTGGGTATCCTAACTTTGAAAATCCTTCAATGAATCTCCTATAGTATCCAGTCAAGCCCAAGAAACTTCTAATCTCAGTGATTGTGGTTGGTCTCTCCCATTTTAAAACTGCCTCCACCTTGGAAGGGTCTACAGCTATTCCTCCTTGACTAATTACATGTCCTAAAAAGTTCACTTCTTCCAACCTGAATTCACACTTCGACAGCTTTGCATACAGTTGTTTCTTTTTCAGGATTTTCAACACAACCTTCAAGTGTTCAACATGTTCTTCTCTGCTTTTAGAGTACACTAATATATCATCAATGAACACCACTACAAATTTATCTAGATATGGATGAAAGATCCTATTCATGTAATTCATGAATACGGCTGGTGCATTAGTTACACCAAAAGGCATTACTAGATATTTGTAATGGCCAAAGCGTGTTCTAAAAGCAGTTTTTGGTACATCTTCTTTCTTCACCCTTATCTGATGGTATCCAGACCTCAAATCAATTTTGGAGAACACCGTGGCACCACGCAGCTGATCCATCAAGTCGTCAATCCTTGACAGAGGGTATCTGTTCTTGATCGTCACCTTGTTCAGTTGCCAATAATCTACACACAATCTCATGCTACCATCCTTTTTCTTAACCAACAACACTGGTGCACCCCAGGGGGATACACTGGGTCGTATAAACTGCTTCTCTATCATCTCTTCAAGTTGTTTTTTCAACTCTGCTAATTCTAGAGGTGACATTCAGTATGGTGCAATTGAAATGGGTCCAACTCCAGGTACTAGATCAACGGCGAATTCCACATCTCTTTCTGGGGGTAAACTAGGGATATCTTCAGGAAAAACGTCAGGAAATTCACACACAACCGGTAGATTTTTGATTTTTGATTCTTGCTCTCCTTTCGTTAAAAGCAATAGCATGAATCCTTGAGCCCCTCCTTTTAAAGAGACACTCACTTGGTTGGCGGTTAGAAATCTCGAATCCTTAGGATTCAAATTCACTGGTTCTTTAAACATTATGGTTTTCTTATGACAATCTATTAGAACATGATTGTCAGACAACCAATCTATCCCAATAATAACTTCTAAGCTAGAAAGGGGTAAACAGAAAAGATTAGCCTTAAAGTCCCTAGCATCTATGACAATAGGGCATTTCCAACAAGCTTTAGAAGTGACAATGGGATTGTTTCCAGGAGTATGTATAGATAAGTCAAATGGCAGTTCTATCACAGGTAATTTTAGTTTTTCTACACAGTCATTGGCAATAAAGGAATGTGATGCACCGAGTCATACATAACAGTTAAAGGAATCTTATTAATGATACACTTACCTTCCACCATGGAATCAGAATGAGATGCTTCTTCTCCAGTGATTGCAAAAATCTTTCCTTTTACCTTCGGCCTTTCGACTGCACTGTGCGCGCCTCCTTGAGTATTTATGTTTGTACTCGCACCTTCAGGGTTTTCCCTTTTCATCTCTGGACAATCCTTGATGTGATGACCTGGTTTGTTACACTTAAAGCAAACATAAGTGTTTTTAGGACAATCCCTTTTCAAATGGGGTCCTCCACAGATAAAACATTTAAAATTTGGTGCAGATGTCGGGTAATAGCTTCCAGTTGAAGCTTGGGGTCTGTTAGGAACAGATGCTGCTCCAAACCAGTGAAATGGCGCTTGGTAAGGCTTATTTCTCCTGAAGTCTCTTCTTTGGTGATGGTGAGGTCCTCCACTTCTCATTTCTCCTGCCTTGTGAATGGGCTCACGACTTTTGGTCATTCTATCCTTATGATCTTCTTCAAAGATCCTGCAACGATTTACCAATACAGAAAATTCATGGATTTCCTGCATTCGTATAGCTTCCTTAATTTCTGGCCGCAGTCCATTTACAAACTTTGCACACCGATCTCTTTCATTAGTAGCATCATTATAATGAGAATGAAAACGAGATAGCTCTTCAAACCTGGATGCGTACTCTCCAACGGTCATATTTCCTTGGGTCAGCGACAGAAATTCGAATTGTCTTTTCTCTTTAACATCAGCTGGAAAGTATTTCTCCAGAAACATATCCTTGAAATAATCTTAAGTGATCTCCACGTCGTTGACTTCGAATTGTCTACGCATGCTATCCCACCAATGTTCGGCATCCTCAGATAAGGCATAAGTAGCGAAGACTACCTTATCAGCTTCATTACATTGCAATGCTCGAAAGATCTTCTCTATCTCTCAAATCCAGATTTGTGCTCCATCAGGGTTATAAGATTTGTTTAAAGTTTTAAAAATAAGCAGAAGCTGAAAATAAGCTGATTTCAACTTATTTTAAGAAGCAACTCTGATCTGCTTATTAAATAAGTGATTATAAAAGAATCACTTTTTTATAATCACTTTTTTAATAAGCTTAAACAAACAGGCCGAATATCATATAAACGATTAGAATTTTATAAAAAAATTTCTTACAATCTTAGTTAAACGTACACGATCGACCCACAAATACCTCCAACTCTGATTAGTGACTCCAATTAAGTTATCGTAAGCAATTCAAAAAAGATGATAGCTGCAAAATCATTGAAAATATGAAACTATATACATAAGAAATTTATTTTCATCAATAATTAGCAGGGATGGGTTAAAAAATAGGGTAAATGAGGTTCTACAACAGTTATTTGTACTGTAAAAAAAAGGTTTTGTTCTTTACGTGAGAAGAGATAAAATAGATAGAAATAAATTAAAATAAAAGAAATAGAAAATAAAATATAGGATGAAATAGGATAAAAAAATGTGTTGTTATTAAATAAATAGAAATAAAAGATAAAGAAATGGGAAAAAATATTATTTAGATGAATGAAAAAATAGAAATAAATTAATTATATAAAATAAATTTACTTTTATAAACAAAAATTTAATTTTTAACATTAAACAAATCTTTTTATAATATTTATTAAATAACAACTTCAACGAGTTTCTTCTTCTTTTCAGTGTAAGAGAGAGTTAATTTCTATGAGATACTTTTTCTTTTAATCTTTCTTCTTCTTTTTTTTTCGTTTCTTTTAACCAAACAAAGTCTTTTTTCTTAATTCCTTCCCTAGTAAATTCTCAAACAACCAATGGGAAAATCGAGAGAGAAGAGATGGTGAATTTAATATCTCACTAACAATTTCAACAACAATTAAGGGACTAATATTTAGCGGTTAAAAAATATGTTCCTAGGTATATCATAATATATTGATGACGATATGCACATTTTCTTTATAACAAAACAATTAGAAATAAATTAGTGTAAACTTTAATTCGAGCATCTGCCAGCTACGTATTATTATCTGTTCACTAAATCAGCCTTGTGAAATAAATATATTAAAAGATTATGAAAATGTGATGTATGTTAATGTTATTATTTTATATATTCAATTAATTAACATTTTTATTAAATATAACTTTTAATACTGTTATTATATATTAATAAATTTTATTTACATAATAATTTAGGATAAATTCTTCTGTATTTTCAATAAATTTTAAACTAGATCTCGAACTTTTTATAGTCTATTGGATTCAATATCTTTTTTTAAAATACTTCAATCAAGTCAATTTTAATCCAATTTTTACTAACTCTGTTAATAGAGTCCTAATATGACAGACAAACATCATATCTTATTTACTGCTTGTGTAACACCATTGCACATGTTAGATGTTATTGAGATACTGAGTAGATGATCATTTGTGTAGCAAGTTACAAGTTGGATATATGTATGTGTAATTTTTTTCAATTTTTAATTTTACCAATTGACTAATATGAACATTTAACAGACTTGTCACATTAGTAGTATCTGACACATAAAGTAGTGAGGTTAACAAGGTCAATAATGTTATAGATAAGTGTAATTCTTATGTTTATTGAAGTGATTAATATGACTATAAATAGCCTTAAAAGAGTAACAAAGATCTACTGTTGTTCACATTTCTTAAGCCTCAAAAAGGTCAAATTCAACTAAAAAAAAAATAACTTGTCCCTAGAAATCAGGAATTATTCTAGCAGCTAGAAATCAAATCAAAACTAATTTAAACTAATTTAAAAACTTTAACATCCACCCTTAAACTGAACTTTTCAGCTATTTAATTTACATTTGGATCAACACATACTCCCATAAGACTTTTTTGAACTTTGTAAACAATTCAAACTTTAATGGCTTCATCATTATGTCTGCGATTTGTTGTTGAGCATGCCAATGAACTAATTTGACAACTCCATCTCTAGTAAGTTAACGCAGAAAATGAAACCTAACGTCTATATGCTTGCTTCGACCATGTAATACCGGATTCCTTGAAAGTTCAATGGAGGATCTGTTATCACAAAAAATGGTTGTGCCATAACTCTGAATATGAACTAAAGTCTGTAAAATTCTCTTTAACCACACTGCCTGATAAGCACATGAGGTTGCAACAACAAATTCAGCTTCAAAGATAGACAAAATGACTATAGGTTGTTTCTTTGATGACCAAGAAACAACTCCAGAATTCAGTAGAAAAACATAGCTTGAGGTACTCTTTCTATCATCCAAATCTCCAACATAATCACTATCCATAAAAGCAATTAACTCGCCATATCCACCCTCTTGTAAAATATACTAAATGTCAATGTTCCTTTTATATATATCAATACCCTCTCAATAGCTTGCAAGTGTAATAGCTTGCAGTTCCCTTATGTCAAATACTACTAATGTGACCTTGTTAACATTTTTGAAATGACAGACCTTGGAAAATTAAGATACTTATGTCTGAGAAATTGAACCCAAAGCAACATTGACATTTAGGTATTTTAGGTATCTTACAGTATTAAAGTGGAAGGGACCTGCTAGAGCAAATTCATTTTGTTGGCTAATTATGCATGGAAAAATTATAACGAACCAAAAAAGGTACATGCTCCAAATGTGCCCAACAGATACATGTCCGAGATGCTAGGATAATGTAGAAACAGTTCTTCATATTTTGCATGATTGACCATATGTAGAAGACTTGTGGAAAGAATGGATAGATGACTCTTCATAGGTTCCATTTTTCAGCCTTGGTGTTCAGGATTGGCTTCTAATGAATCTGAAAAGCAAACGCAAAATGGCAAATGAGATTGCATGGAATGTGGTGTTCCCGATTGCTATTTGGTATCCATAGAAAAATCGCAATAATGTGGTGTTTGGAAAAACTGTGTAGGACGTATAAGGCTTGAGGAAGCAGATTATAGACCAAGCTTTATTTATTCATAATGGTATTTTGGATCCAATGGCTACTAAGTTGGAAAGGAGTTATGAAGAGCATTTGATCAATTGGAGTGCTCCACCGGATGGATTTTTTAAAATGAATGTTGATGCTTCAATTTGCACTCGAGATAAAAGGGCAACATGTATCTTAAGGGATTCAATAGGTAGAGTGATCTCTACTTTCTCTTATAACTTGGGTGCATGCTTAATTGTAATGGCTAAATTGTGGGGTATTTTTCATGGACTTAAATTTGCATAAGAAAGTAGAATGAAAGCTTTCATCTTGGACTCAGTCTCACTGACTGTTGTAAACCCTGTGAAGAAGGGTGATGCCTTTTCTCATCACCTTGTTAGGCTGATCTTTGATATTAGGCAGATTTAATCTCATAATAAAAAATGAGTAGTTTCTCATATATATAGATAGGGAAATAGGTGTGCTGACCATTTAGCTTTCTTAAAATATTTTATTCTATTTGGTATACATGTGTACCGGTCTTTCCATTCTTTTTTAATTTAGTTTATTGAGGATGATTTTATGGGGGTGACATTTCCCCGGATGATAGTTTTATTATAATTTTGGACAAAAGCCCCATTGTTAATCATATATTTTTTAATCATTGTTATAATAAAAATTGGGTAATCATTTTCATGTTGTTTCTAGTTCAACGAAAAAATTATTGCATATCATACTCAGAATTATATAGGTTATGGACAAGACTGTAATGCCTTCTTAATTTAGTAAAATTTTACAGGAAGAAGAACCTCTAGTCTTTAATTTTTTAAAACTAAAACAAGGAAAAGTATAGAAAAATATAAATAACATTATCGATAGTTAAGAATAAAACAAATAGAGGCACCTCATGATTTGTATTACGATGCGATGAAGTAATATGTTTCCCTCACTGATAAGATGTTCACTTTTATAAATTATTTGATGGTTGGACACAGTAAGGCAACAATCAACGAATAGCTTAATTAGATTATATGCATGGACCTACAATGGCCATGCATTAAAGCCACGTTTATTTACTCGCAAACATATCATATTTTAACTTCAGCTTTTCAACTCTATTATTTTTTGTTAGGTCCAAAACTAATAAAGCCATAAACTGACCAGAGGAGTTTTGTTCCCCAGTTCAAGTTCCATACGCAATCTACTATTTACGCATATTTCCTCCAACATATTCTTAAATTATGAATCTACATCATAACGAGAACGATTCTTTAGTGAGGATTTTTTTATTTGCATGACTGAAATATGATATTTTACAATAAATAAATAAATAAACATGTACCATTTAACTTAATTTTTTTTATCTTTATGTTTCCTTCTAATTGGTCATTCAAAATATCTTTCCTAATACTTTATTTTTCCGTCAACTTTTAAATTTATTTGATAATTAATAATATTTTTTACAATATACAGATAAAAGTATAAGACAATAAAGAAATCTAATAAAAACTAAAGTATTGAGTGTGTGGCGCTTTCACAAATTCAGTTATGGATTTTGATCCAATAAACACAATCGAAGTTGAACAAAGAAAAGGTATATGAAGCAATAATAAATTAACAAAATAAAATTGAACAGTTAAAAAAACATGAATACACTCAGGACAAAAATATCACATCATAAAAATAAACTTGAGGAAAGAAGAGTACGTTGGGACATGAAGATCAGCACAGATTTACAATAACTTGAAGACAACACGAAATATAAAAAAGATGTACGAGTGTTTTCTAACCAGATGTATATATATACTAACACGAAAATACTTAAAAAAACCAAACCAACGAGTAACCTTTTTTCTCTCTCTAAGAATAAGTATTTTAAGAGCTCAAACCATTTTAAAGTTAAAAAGTAACGATGAAGAAACTCTTTATTTTTGTTTGAAAAGCTCACTTAGAACTTTTCGAAAATAATGTAAAAAATCAATTTGACACTCTATTTTAACATAAGAGAAGAGAAAATTCAAATAGTGATGTTTTTTATTTTTTGTTTAAGAGAAAAATAAAGATAAAAGAAAGGACAAATTTTGACTTTTAGAAATTACAAAAAAAAAATGAAATTTCTCTTTCATTTCATATGCTCTTTGATTCAATTTTCAAAATTTTCCCTTTAATAATAACCTTGTGAGTGAAATAGTTTTGCTAAATTACCTTTATTAATTATTCTTTTTTCAATTATTAAATGCATGGTCAATGTAAAAATGTGGAATGTATATATGGATGAAAGTTCAATGGATTAAATGTAATATATAAGTGGCTAGCAGAGTATTTATTTGGGTAAAATTGGAATAAAAAATGAGAGTTTTAAAACGAAACAAACTATTGTGTGTGTGTGTGCTCCTTAATTTATTTATTAATTGGAATAAAATATTTTAGGAAGAGTTGATAAGTATTTGGTAGAGGTTGAATTTGAGTTTCCATGAAATAGAAAAAGGAAAATGGAATGTCTGGCGCGTGAGGGTATTGTGTGAGAGGACCACATACACAAAGGAAGGGGGGGGACCATGGAGCATGGATGGAGGTGAAGCACGCGCCTTGAGGAGAGTGGGGACCATCCACAATTTTGACTTGAGTAACAGCCGCCGGTTCAATCAGGAGAGAGAACGTGGTCCCCACTTCACCCATTTCTCACACACGGCCCCACTTCTCCGGGAAATTGTTCGGTGTTCACGCCAATTTGTCCACCTATTACAATTCAAATCTCCTGGTCCCCCCCTTTAGTATTTCCATTTTTTTTACAAACCATTTATCTTTCAGAATTTAATTATACATTTAATAATATTAATCCTTCCACGGAGAGAAGATTAAGTGTCTGTTTAGTATGTAATTAAAGAAATAAAGTTATAAAAATAAAAAAATTTAAAGGTTAATATTAATTTTTTACGCCATTCGAGACAGTCAAAACTCCGTTTGATTGTATGATCAGTTTGACCAACCCTAATGGGAACCAAACACCCTAAGTCCAATATGAAATTAAGTTCATCTAAACAATATGTATTTTGTATTCCATGGTGTATCTTGTAAGACATTTTTAGGGCAAAAGGATATCGAAATAAGAAAATACGGTGTCACTACAATAATAATAAATATAGGAGAAATTACACTTTTATTATGTATGAGATTGTATTTATAAAGAGGCTTTTGTACATCAGATGCTTTTCCAAAGTATGTCAGGGATGTGGCAATTGGGTCGGTGTATGTCGTGGACGATATGTCATGACGCTGGTCAAGTATGTCATCCATTCTTTAGACGTGCTATACTTCTAGATGGATTCATAATATACCATTCAAACCCGACATGGGTCCAGGTAATATGTTTAGATCATATGGTCCTTAATTTAAGTCGTCGTGTGGGCATCAACTTAAACTACATTGTGAGGAGATTGTTTGTGAATAACATGCCCCTGAGCCTTTGCATATATCCAGATTCATGAACATGCGATCTTTAATGCTCACAAATATGAGAAAACAATGTTTTTTTGCCACGTGCCACCTCATGATAGACGAGTTTGAAAAATATTACAATTACCTTGTTTCATACACAACTGATGTGCATTTATGAACGTGGGTGCTAAGTAATGTGATGGTTTAGAGAACGGACTTAGAAGGGGGATTGAATAAATCTATTTACTTTTTAACATTAATTTCTTCTTTTAAAAGAATGAGCCTTTTTTATAACTGATTTGGCAGCAGACTTTTGTATAACAACACATGCTCTAGACTCTTGTAAAGATAAGGATAGAGAGAAAGCAACATAGAATATTTATACTGGTTCACTTCCAATGTAGAAGTTACATCCAATATCTTCAGACTTGAAGGGTTTTTCACTATGTAAAATTGTTCTTTTACATATACTGCACAGATCGTGCCCTTGAGGATTATTGACTCCAGCCACTCCTGGCTTAAGCATAGTCATATGCTACTGAGTATTCTTGACACCAACCACTTCTGGCTCAGACTGAGTATTCTTTTGCAACACTCATTCCTAGGGTAAACCTAAGTATTTTTTCACAAGCCATTTTTGGCTTAAACTTAAATATTCTTTCAAAAGCCTCTTCAAGCCAAAGCTGTTTCCCAACAAATTATAACAAATCTCACGGACCTGAGCTAAACAGGTTTAATGAAGATAGTGGCTCTGTGAGAATAAGCTAGCCTTTAACTTAGCTGAGCTCAGAAGTTAATCTATACTACAGACTTTATACAATAAGAGAAAAGGCTTAGCTTAGGAAATGACTTAGTATACATGAAGGATATGAATGAAGGTACACACTAAGTCAGAAAGCTAATCGGAGAATGTTGGCTCACAATGTGATGGATTGGTGAGTTGAAGACATGTCTCTGATTTACGTTGTTATGGCTTCTATATAATGAGTTGAGTATGCACATAGCAAGCTTTCTTATTCTTTGGCAATCTTAGGATCTCTTTTCTTTTCTATGAGTTTTTACCATTTCTGATTTTCTCGGGCTTTATGCGTATGATCATTCTGAACATGCCTAGATCTTTCTTTCTCTCATTCATACTCTTGAGTGTGTGCTCCCAGTGCTCTCTTTCTCTCTCTATCTTTTTCTCTATCTCTATGTCTCTCTTAATAGCGAGAGAAGGCTGTTCTATATATATATATATATATATATATATATATGATTTGTTTGAACTATATCTCAGAAGGAGGAGATAGCTGATAGATGACTGTTGAGATAGAATATAACCCTTGAGAGGTGTTTTGCATAGAAGATAAAGGCTCTTGGTCAGAGAGAGTTGTTTTGCACATGGAGCATAAGGCAGAGAGCTTCGAGACTTATGCTTACGGAGGCAGAGAAGGATTAGCAAGTTTCACCAAAAAGGAAAGTTCCTATTTAGAGGCTTTCTGCATAGAGAAAGTAAAGGTAAAACTAGATGCTTTGAGATGGATCTTGTTCTGCCTTGCATGGATGTTTTTCTTCGCGTGAATATCCCCTTCATCCTTTGATGGAGTCTTTTTTTTTTAAGAATCAACTTCCTCAGGACCAAACTTGTACAAAGAGACCTTCTGAAATAATTCTGGGTCTGGTGATCCATAAGGTGTTGATGATCAGACTCAAGAACAAGATGTAAATCTGTTCAGGTTCATGCTTTAGATACTTCAAAAAGTATGGAGCAGTCGTAGCTTGGTGATGTATGAAGGTAGGGTCAGGTTGCTAGAGAGCTTTCCCTTAAGGACGAAAACTCTTGCATTGATTGTTGCATGAAGTATGGTTCGACAGGTCTGGGTCTGGTAAGAACCATATGTGATGTACTTCTCTTTAAAGCATGTTCCCAAACTTCGTTTCTTCAAGCCAACTGATGTTGTTCTTTCCTTGATTTGAGAAGCCTTGATATAAAGAGAATATTGACCTTAATCTTCAAATTTTATCTTGAGATATACGTAAGTTTTTACGTTGTTGCTATTTATTATCATGAGTCTTTTGTACAAGACTTTTGGTTCCTAAAACACTTAGACAAACTTTTAGATTCTAACCAAATATGACTTGATTTAAATTAAAGTCTGTAATGTTAGTTATCAACAAATCTAAGGTTTTTATAAAGTCTTTTATGAGCAAACTTGTTTCTAACATAATGATTGCTCATGGTCTTTTACAATTCTCCCTTCGATTACAACATATCTGTAATTGATTACCAGTTGCTGAAACATAGGAATATGCATTTTGTACTCTGTTAATCGATTATCAACTTGGTATAATCGATTACCAAAGCCAAATCTTAGGATTTTTGGGTTATTTTGAGTATCCTTAAGTTCCTATTATTTATTGTGAGAGACATTTCTAAAGCAAAAAATTTACCCTATTTTTAATCAGACCCTGGAATAAACACTAGGTATCGCTAGGGGACGTTATATAGGAGAGAAAAGAGAGCAAGGAATTTTTGAAGGTTTTCCACCATTCTCCATCCTGGTCATCAAATTCCTCAAGGTGTCCTTGTATTTTTTTATTTTTTTTGAGTCACTTGTAAGTATTGCAATATGATCATATGTGGCTAATTTTCTTTTTTTTAATTGGAATTGAACAACCTTAGTAGGTTTATGGTTTTGTAAGTACTTTAGTTCCTTTTTTGTAATTAAGTGAGGTTAATAATTCAATTTATTGTTTTAATGCATGTTTCAAACATAAAAATGTTTCATGTATGTGTTTCGATGTTTTCAAACCGAATTAGAGTTGAATTACCTATTATCTTTGATTTTTAGGATTTTGACAACCTAATTAATTGCATAATCAAAACAAATAATTACAAAAGCATAAATTGAATAAGTATAGTTTGATTCTAACATCTTTCTACTTATATTTATTCAGTTAATTAATTTTCAAATGGTCAATTAGTAACAATTATTAAACCGTTGTTAATATCTAACAAGTCCCTTTAGACAAGCAACCGTTTTGTTATCTAAACTACAACTGATACACACAAACCTAAACACTTATCTGAACCTTCATATGTGCTTATGCATCCTCTACACTAAATGCCCATGAAGATTAATTCCACGATCTTAAAGATTGAAGATTCACGTTATAATTATCAGGGGGTTTATAAAGGGATAAAATATTAACGTTGCATGACCAAACCAAGTTAATAAAATTAGCATGATCACAAGAAGTTAGGGGGATAAAAGATGAAACAGTAGGAGAAAATTAGAACCCAAACGTTTTAAATAGATAGACTTCTTTGTGATATTTTCTTTACTTTAGTTTTATTTTTGCCTTATAGTTATTTCATGTTATTTTATAATACAAGTTGACCGTGGTCATCATTTTATAAAGTCATAAACCAACAATGTTTTTATAAAAACTGTGTTAAAATTAAAGTTTAACTGTAGTTGAACCGGTAGTATTAAAGAATTAACTCGAACCGGTCACCTAAACGATTCACGGTTCAACCGGTCAAACCGATTCAGTTTTAATAACAATGTAAACCAACCATTTAATTTGAGAAACAAATATGAATGTTTTTGGCGGGTCTTTCTCGCTCATAAATTTATCATCCCATTCAACGTATTAAATGCTAAAAGATTAATTATAAATTTTCTTTATTCATAAAATTAGTAATTAAATTACTTAATGGTGAGTTGTTAAACCATCACCAGAATCCACGTCCTGGCTGTCTCGGTATTTTCGCTTCGCCACATATTCCCCGGGACTGAACTAACTAACAAGATACGTAGTCATAAAAATAAACTCTAATTTTAGTATAATAAACATGTAATTTAAGATTTAGAGATGACATTAATGAAATATTTTTATTTACAATAAAAATTAAGATTTTAATTTAAGCTTCCGGATTAAACTTTTAAAAAGTCAATCCTAATGGAAATCTTCTATTCTCATAATTAGTAGGAGGATATCTGATCAAAATTCTAGTGTTTACTTGTATATAGTTTAAGTAGTATATACTGTTATTGTAGATTCTACGCTCTTAACCGATTAAAATTCTTCTGCATATAACTTTTAAGTAAATACTAAAAAATTAAAAATAATTATTTACACGATAATATATAATTAAAAATTAATGCAAAGAACTTTTCGTTGTGCGTATTTAAATTTATATTATAAATTATATGTATGGCACCAGCTATGGTTCTGTGTTTTTGGACTTACATCATCAAACTAAAAAATTGAAAAGTGAAATTATTAACTTTAAAAACAAAGTTGACTTAGGTTGGCTTTGAAAGACCCATATTTTTTTATTTTCATTAATATATTAAAATATATTAAAATGGGTGAATGTTTTAAATTAACTGTAAGAATCAATTTAAGTAAAAAAAAAAATTAATGAGGTAGTCTTTTAGGTTAATAAAAAAAGGAAAAACATATGAAGTGGGCGGCTCAAGCATGACCCAACAATATCTTGTACAAGCGTGCGGGCTCTTTTTGTCTTTGCGCAACCTCAACCATTTAGGAACCGACTATGTAACATACGTAACCCATTTCTACATCTCCATAACAATCAACAAATATATCCTTTTAAGTGAATTTAAGGAGACATTAGGTATGTGGATATTTTTTTATTATTAGAAATTGTACTTAGGAATTTTTTATTACCGGGAAACTAAGATTCTTGCTAAAGTAAAATTGCTCGAGTAGCTTATTTGAATGTCTGAGGGTCATGGCTATTATGTCGGGACTGAGCTGTGATGAATTATTTAAATTAAGGATGATAAATGTTGATTTAATTAAGCAGTTGATAATGTTTAAGTGCTTTATATGCAAGTTGGCTAGTGTGGAAGTTGGCCAAGAGGTCAAATCCTACATAATCATGCAAAACAGGGTGTCTGGTAATCGATTACACAATCGATTACCAAAGGAGTATGTAACTTTCTTGTGTAGGTAATTTGCTGGTAATCGATTAACAGGACTCGTGTAATCAATTACCATCCGTGTGTAATCGTTTACTAGAGTTCCAAAAAAGGGTTTTTGAGTGGTTTTATATAACGTAGCCCTTAGGTTCCTACTATTTATTGTCGGGGAAGTTTGGAAAGCAAAAAATTTACCCTGATTTTAGAAATCACTAAGGGGACGTTATATCTTGACGAGAGTCCTTAAGGACCAGAGTTAAGGAGAGCCTAATAGATTTGTTAGGGGCACAACAACGTACAACCTATAGAAAATGTCAGGAATGTAAAGGATTGTGACAACTTTATTCATTTTTTAGGGTTCTGTACTAACACATATCACATATGACATTCTCACCACTCAAGTCTATAAATGCCATGCATTCGTCCCTTGTTAAGTAAGTTCACCAACCTAGGGTTAAGCTTCGATCTTGACCGGTCAAATATTGACGCAAGCGTTGAAGTGTCTTTGAAGGTGACACTCTATTTAGCGTAGCAACATGAGATATCGGTGCACTGCAAGACGACATGATGACAAGACTCTCTACTCCCCACTGGATTGAGATAATATAGATCCTCACTAGATCGTATATAGATTCTAAGAGATCCCTTGGTATTAGTGTCAGACACTCCCTCCTCATACCTAATAAATCACCTGGGAATTTATTTTTATTCACAATTCCCATCAAAAGGGGCGAGAATCCTAACTCTCGTTTAATTTGGAAGTTTTTTATATGTAAAAATACAATTATGTCCCAAATATAAACATATTTAGACATTTTTTACATATTGAATCTTCATCTAAGTTTTTTATACAAGGGTGATCAAAACTCAAAAGATCCATATAATTTTTTCAAAAATATTTTGTAACGTCCTAGGTTATTTTTGCATTTATTTTTATTCAAACGATTACATCTTACAATAAATTTTTCCTTTTCTTGAAAATTAATCGATATTTAGAGAAAAAGCAATTTAATTTGAACACAACGGATGGGAGAAAGGGAAATCAGGGTTTCTCGCTTGAGCGAGGCCCCTACTCGTCTAAGCGAGATTCCGGACTCTCACTTAAACGAGGTTCTATTCGCTTGAGCGAACACCTTTCACACATCGGATTATACAAAACATACAACCGGACTCCCAAAATTTCACTCTAAAAATGGTTCTGTGAACCCAAGGAGTTACCATAGCTAACATGAAAGCATATGCAAATAACAGTGATATATTTTAAAATATAGGTTTACATCCGATCCGGTCTTAATTAAACACAATTAATAATACTAAGAAGTTCTTGTACACACATATGACTCTATAGAGAGTCACTCAAAGTCACTCGGACCCTGGCACCGTTCTCCCCCTTGGCGCGACTCCATGGCTCCTTCCCCCTCCCTGTCTCTGGTTACTAAAAAAAAGGGCAAGGGTGAGTGTTTGGCATTGTAATTAATATAGAATGGAACTTAACAAATATATACATGCATATTGATACATACACATCAAGTATCATTCGAAAGTAAGCATACCGAAACATAGTGTATTACATACAGTAATTATATTAAACCAACCACACAATTCCATCACATTCATCACGATCACAACTGACTCTCATACAATCTGACTCCTAGTATCCGGATACTAAAGGATTCGCCTTCAGCTGGGGGTCCTACTTGACACCCCGTGAACCCTGCTTGGTTCACCGAGTCCTGCTTGACTCTCCACCTCGACCACTGGGTCCTACTTGACCACTGGGTAGCTCAACTGGGCACGAAAACCACGGGAGCTGGAAATGAGGGGCTATCATATACCGTCGGCCATCCCACACCACATAGTCATTCAACAGTTTACCTTTCACATAATAATATCAATTCCTCATCACTCGGGTAGCCTGCTTGCTAACCCGACGTCACATAACACTGATCATTTCAACATTAGATATCACAAGATCATAACATGATAAACTCAACCACACCCGATCTTCCACTAATTAATGAACCCAGTCACACATGCACAAGCATAAACACACAATTACGTTTAGCAACATTTTCCTTAACCTGTTTACATTACCTCAATGACCTGAATAAGAAGCGAGTCCTATTCTAATTAATTATAACCCGAACACCCCCTTACTTTGGTTCCACGCTTCGATGATCTGTTCTCTGTGTCGATTCCTTCCTCTAAACACTGGTTTCGCAGTCTCAACTCCGTCACTCAGTCTTCCGTTGCTTAGCCTACTACCTACGGATCATAAAGTACAGCTCGTCACTTCAACGTCCTTAGTTCATGGACTGTATCTGGGCTCACACTCACCAGAGGAGTGGAGAACAACCACGAATATAGCCATGCATGGCTTTAAACCGCTAAAGAATAAAAGGAATAAGGGAATCACAATTGGAACGGATCAGTAGACTCACCTTGAAGCCTCGATCACAGGAATGAGAATAAATTGAAGTTTGGACACAAATGGAGTCCCTCTCCAGCGCATGCAACTCAGCGTTAAGAGAGGAGAGAAAAACGAAAGAGAAGGAACAGACCAACAGCAAAGGTAACTTGTAAATAATGAAGAGGGAAGGAAGAGAATCTCCTTATATATATATGTATAACTCATGGGCAAGATCGTCTTTTCCTTTATTTTATTTGTATTCTTACTAAATTTAATTAATTTCACTATATTGAACTATTGCATAGTTATCAAATCAATTACACGTATTTATTCCCTCAACGTTTAATTATTCACAATTCTCTAATACTTCGCAAGAGTATAGGCCCAATATGAATATCGGCCCCGACGTCCTAACTTAATGTTCATACCTCGGAAATCCGAGCTACAACTTGAGAGATCGGATATCTCATCCGTGTTCACCTCTTGGTTACTTACATCCGTTGTTTCAGTCATTATGAGGTTAATCCGGGCTATGACCCCGTGTGAGGCGCTCTCCTCACAACGGTTGGACCAGATCGCCTAGCCCTGCCCGCTCTTCTCCTACACTTCCGATCTTTAACTCCGCCTGCTCGCGCTTCTGAGACCGATCTCGACACCGACTTTCTTATCTCTGGTTCATACAGAACAATTATTAAATAAAACTTCTAAAACATTTACTAATCATTTCCCATTTCTTATAATTCTCATTAAAACATCAGGGATGTTACATATTTTAATCACATCAAACATATTTATAACATTAAAAAAATATAATTTCAAAAAAAATCCTACAAACATAACTCACGAGATTAAAACAATAATGTATTAAACGCCCAAAAATCCACCCAACGGGTACACACCCAATCTCTGTGAAGCCCGACAACTTTAAAAGATCAATATAGTTTGACCAAAAACAAAATCAATATAGTAAAAAAAAAGTTAATCAATACTAGCTAGAAGCTGTCTAAAATAAATTAACTAATGAGTGACCTCGAATTCCAGTGTGATATAATATATTTAGGTTAAATTTTGATCGTCAAAACCAAAATTTTATCATTTTATAAAATGGAAAAAAGTTTAGATGCTCCCAATGACTTATTTAAAACTTTATTTAATTTTTCTAAAAGAAAATGATCTAATTTAACAATGAAGTACGTGAGTGATGGTAAAATCAAACTACGAGCAATTGTTTAAATTCCGAATATGACTTTAACATCATATAAAAATTTCATATATTTACATTATTTGCTAACTAATAACTATATAACTAGTATTATTTTATATATATATTTTTAATATTGTGTTATGTTACATCATGTGTTACATTATTTATTTATTATTCTATTCTGATATTTCTTCGAGTATCCAACCGCAGGGTGTTACATTCTTTTTTAAACAGATTTTCATTCACTCATACGTAATCTACTAATTATTATTTTTATTTCATTTAATTATTTGTATAACAATTTTTATGAACCAAAATACGGTTACGTGGTTAGTAAGTTTGATTTTTTTAAAAAATTCTTTTGGTTGATGCGACTTCTTTTGACGTTGATGTGATTGATGTTTATTAGGTTACTATCCGGCTAAGGGAAGTGGTGTAGCTTCCGTGAACTATCCGCAATTACCTAGTGTCACGGTTATTAGTAAATTATCTAATTTATTTAAAAATAAAAAATTCAGCTAAATAATAACTCAAGTATTTTATATTTTAAAATTCTATAAAAACATGTCATTTTAAAGTAGGGATTTTTTAATAAAAAATTACTTATTTGTATCGAGTTACTCTGAATGTAAATTTTTAAAAAAGCTATTTAATTTAACTAAATTTATACAAAATTACTAATTTAATTAATTTAATAATTTATTCAGACCGACCAATTAACTTTTATAACACAACATATTACCCTTACCACGTTATTTTTTTCTGAAACTTATCTATTTGCATTTGATTGGTTCCTTACACGTTTTCATAACACTTCTAAGCAGAATGGTAGACACTGACCGAGGGTGATGCATACCATGTTCATTAACTAAACGAATGCCCTCCAAGTTATCACTCTATTTTGTTTTTTCTTTTATTTTTAGCCATATATATTTGCTGCTAATTTTAGTGTCAAGGTATGTTTTTCGAGGGTGTTTAGTTTGCGGTTGGGGAAACAGAGTTGAGTTGAAGTGAAAAATTTAAAAGTTGATATTAATTTTTCACGCCGTTCGAAACAATTAAAACTCCATTGATCCGTAGAATCAAAAAGTTCATACAAACCAACAGAGCTTTTCTCTATTGATGCAACACACCAAATGTGCTCTTCATTGACTTTCAAAATCTCTATTGTGTGGATCTGAACGCATCTATTTCTAGTTTCAAGATATGTTGTATGTATGAGGTTGTTTTTAAACATTTTACGTAGATGTAACATTTATTTTATAGTTGTATTAGGCCAAGACAACAAAGGTATCGTCTTAATAGGGAGCAATTTCTTAGGAGTGTGTCATGTATTCTGTTATTTTTGGGAGGACAACAATGCCAGATGGGTTATTATAACAAAGAGGAGCGACTCCTTGAAGGGTGTGACATGTGGTGTATCGTCGTGTGGAGATATAATAGCCTTAAAGGAGTGTTGTCCTAATAGAAAACGACTCCCTTTAATTGGACTGTATTGATGTAGTATCTGGACACAAGATGACTCTTTGCCTCATGTTCCCCCTCCCAATGACTCGTGTTCCCCCTTATCCCTTTCATTGGTCTCTTTCCCTTCCCCACCCCCAAAAAGACACAAGTTAAAAAAAAACTTTTCATCCTTCATCCATTTCATACTTAAGTGTTCCCTGGCTTCTCCAAGTCTAGATTTTTAATGTTAGCGTTTATTGATTTTTAATCCAGTGTGATAACCAGGGTGGCATTGTAGTGATGCCACGTCATCAGATTAACTTATCTAAGAATGGTTTGGATGTTGTATCCAGGGTCCAAACTTATGGCAACTACGGTTCCAAGACTATGACCGCGGTCCTATCCTAACAACCAGACACTTAGTCAAAATCAGTATGCGCTCCGAGTATTGCCTCCCTAATACCCATATTTCCGTTTACCTGTATTGACTTAAGCATCACAGAATCTTTAGCAAGTTGTAACACCCCTATTTTTATTTTTATATTAAAATTTTGAAGGAATTAAATTATGGTTCTTTAGAACTTTTTAATCTACGTATTATTTATGATTTTTTGGAATTTTTTGGAATTTTGGAATTTTTTAATAAAATAATATTTTTTAAATAATTTTAAATTCATATAAGTGACTTAAATTAAAAATATTTATAAGAAAGTGAATTGAAATTATAAGAAAATTTTCTAAAATCCGTTTCAAGTAGACTTATCTAAAAATTATCGGTTTGAGAAAAATCTTGATTTTTTCCAATCGTTAAAAAATTGGAAACGTATCAATAAATCTTTATTAACAGAAAATTTTAGATTTTTAAAATTTCAGTTTTATATTACTTATTATAAAATTAGTGAGGACTGATATAGTATCGCTAAATTTCAAAAAGGACTCATTTTGAATATTTAAAATATACCGAGTGAAGGGTTACTATTTGACTTAATAATTTTGCTGACAATTACTATGCAAAACACTGTGCATATATGAAATTTTCAAAAGATGCACAGTAACCAAGAATAAAAAATTAAAAAATACATAGTACTTTTATATTAAAATAATAGAATGCATAGTAAATTTTTTTCCTATAAATACCGAAGGATTTCTTCTTTAGAATTCACAATTTCAGATTAAGTTTTTTTAATATAGTAGTGCTAGTGAGATAGTGGTGGAAGTGAGAGAGAGAAGTAAATTTTTTTGGGAGAAGGTTCTGCTAAAATCCTAAGGTAAGAATACTTCTCTTTTATATTTTTTGGGTTATTTTCATATCGTTTTTAGAAATCTGTTATTATACTAGAAATAATATTATTTTAAGTTACTATTCTGCATAGTAAAATACTATTTCAATAGTAAATTACTATTTCAATAGTAAATTACTATTCAAATAGTAAATTACTATTTACTATTACTATTTACCTTTACTATTCACGTTTTTACTATTTACCGTTACTATTCACGATTTACTATTTACTGTTACTATTCACGATTTACTATTTACCATTACTATTCACGATTTACTATTTACTGTTACTATTCATGTTTTACTATTCACTATTCACTATTCAAAATTTACCATTTCTGTTTTAAGTAGTAATCTTAATCCTCAACTTATGCCTATACTGAAATAAGATTGGTATTAATATTTCTAAAAATCGGAGGCGTAAAGCAAACTCTCTTTTGGTAACAACTCAAGGCAAGGGGGAGTGAGATAAGAGTATAATATGAAAAGACATAAGAATAATGGGAGGAGTCTCATACTCCTTTTAAATTTGATAATATTATTATTTTAAAATATTAACTTTTTAACTTAAAATTTTGAATAAATTTTAAATTAAATATCCGGTTTAACTAACTTTAACATACCTATGCAAGGACTTGGACCATTATGACCTATATAGACTGGATTATACCTATGCAAAGACTTGGACCATTATGACCCATATGGACTGAACAATACCTATGCAAGGACTGGACTATATGGACTTACATATACCTATGCTAGGAATGGACAAAAGGAACTAAAAAAAAAATCAACTATATTAATAATCATCAAATTTTGTATTATGATATGTATTAATGATATTTAATTTGATTGATTTGATTATGATTGATTATATTTGTGAATGATGATGTTTAACTGTGATTGATAATATTTGATTGTTGATATTGTAAGGTGAAGTTTGAGCATATAGCGAGCATGACGGAAAGTTAAAATTCAGTAAGAATTTCTTACCTTACTCTTTAAATTTTTATTATCTTCTATTTTTTCTTAGAAATTATTTTTATATTTAGAATAAAAAAATTAGTATTTATTTTAGAAAGTAGACATTTTATGAAAATTAATTTATAACAAATTGAGATAATTAAATTTTGAATTAAAGAAATTTTTTTATAATTTTAAGTATTTACGGTTAATGATTTAAAGATTATTCTCTTTTAATAAATTAAAATTTTCAAAAGAAAATTATTTTATTTTTCTAACTTAATAACTAAAGATATTTGAAAATAATTGAGAATTTGATCTTGTTAAGATTTAATATGAAAAAGTTTTGAGATATTTAAGGCTTAGAAACTCAATTTAAGTGAGAATTAAAAACTGTACCAAATTTATTTCTGTGGGACAGAAATTCAGAGAATTGAGAAAATGTACAGTTTATAGAAATGATGTTGTAAACCTTTTAAGGTATTTAATAATTGAGTTTCTAAAAGCCTTAACCAACTAAATACGCGAGTAGTTCATGCATCATGAATCATTAAAGCGAAATAAAATAATATTGTCTGGGGAGGGATTATAGAAACCGAGGATACATTAGAGGAGGCTTAATTACGAGCCTTGGGATGAGAGGGTGTGAAAGGGTGCTTCAGGGGACCTGGGGTAGCTCCCTAGTGTCGGGTACTTTCACAATAAAAACTTTCTCAATCTGACTAGTCTCTAAGTGTTTCCATGCCAGTTGAGCTGTTCATATTATTATTATCCGGACTTATGGAACAGTGTAAACTCCTGGTTGGCCCAGTGCAAATTAAAATTTAAGAGCCCACATATATAGGTAAGTTATGATGAAGATATTGCATAACATTCATGCATTTATAATTGATTGTGTAAGTGATTGTGATTGATATTATTATGTATTGGTTTGTGAAAACCCTTTGTTGCTTATGTCTTAATCGAGAATATTATATTCTGTTTCTCACTCCTTTCTCCGTGTTTTTGTTTCACATGTTTTAAATTGATGGTTCAGAGGGAAGGATCGAAGAATATCGGCAGTAAATATAGCACGTTCTAGAAAGGGAGCTCGGTATTAATACCGTGGTCCAATGAATAAATAATGTTAATAAGTAACTGCTTCTGGGCCATGGAGTTTACTCTCTTTCTTACGATGTTTAATATTTATTTTCGTTGGATGAATGTAAATTACTTTATAAAGTTTTAATAATATTTATGAGGTATTTCAGAAATAATGTATATAATTTATTCCGATAGTTTCTTTTTAACAATCATATCTTTAGTAAAAAAAAATTACGAATTTCTCTAGAATTTATTAAGGTGTAACAGAGGGTATTACAAAGTGGTATCAGAGCAGTTAATCCAATAGGCCTGGTAGGTGATAGAGAATAGAATAGAATAGAATTTCTCTAGAATCTATTTTGCTTTGTCTGTAAACTCTGTATAGGTGATAGAGAATAGAATATCTGACTTGGTAGTAACTGTGATTGATGTGACAAATCTCAGTTATTGTGAAACAGGAAACTAATGGCTGGAAACGATCTTGCTGGAGTTGTAGAACGCTTAATCAATGCAATGGGAGCACGTGAAGGTCAAGGTAACGATGCCTTGAGAAGGCTGGACCTATTCGAAAAGTGTAATCCACCTCGTTTCAAGGGAGGATATAACCCTGATGGAGCACAAATCTGGATTCGAGAGATAGAGAAGATCTTTCGAGTATTGCAATATAATGAAGCTGATAAGGTAGTCTTCGCTACTTATGCCTTATCTGAGGATGCCGAACATTGGTGGGATAGCATGCGTAGACAATTCAAAGTCAACGCGTGGAGATCACTTGGGATTATTTCAAGGATATGTTTCTGGAAAAATACTTTCCAGCTGATGTTAAAGAGAAAAGACAATTCGAATTCCTGTCGCTGACCCAAGGAAATATGACCGTTGGAGAGTACGCATCCAGGTTTGAAGAGCTATCTCGTTTTCATTCTCATTATAATGATGCTACTAATGAAAGAGATCGGTGTGCAAAGTTTGTAAATGGATTGCGGCCAGAAATTAAGGAAGCTATACGAATGCAGGAAATCCGTGAATTTCCTATATTGGTAAATCGCTGCAGGATCTTTGAAGAAGATCATAAGGATAGAATGACCAAAAGTTGTGAGCCCATTCATAAGACAGGAGAAATGAGAAGTGGAGGACCTCACCATCACCAAAGAAGAGACTTTAGGAGAAATAAGCCTTACCAAGCGCCATTTCGCCGGTTTGGAGCAGCATCTGTTCCTAATAGACCCCAAGCTTCAACTGGAAGCTATTACCCGACATCTGCACCAAATTTTAAATGTTTTATCTGTGGAGGACCCCATTTAAAAAGGGATTGTCCTAAAAACACTTATGTTTGCTTTAAGTGTAACAAACCAGGTCATCACATCAAGGATTGTCCAGAGATGAAGAGGGAAAACCCTGAAGGTGCAAGTACAAGCATAAATACTCAAGGAGGTGCGCACAGTGCAGTCGGAAGGCCGAAGGCAAAAGGAAAGACTTTTGCAATCACTGGAGAAGAAGCATCTCATTCTAATTCCATGGTGGAAGGTAAGTGTATCATTAATAAGATTCCTTTAACTGTTATGTATGACTCAGGTGCATCACATTCCTTTATTGCCAATGACTGTGTAGAAAAATTAAAATTTCCTGTGATAGAACTGCCATTTGACTTATCTGTACATACTCCTGGAAACAATCCCATTGTCACTTCCAAAGCCTGTTGGAAATGCCCTATTGTCATAAATGGTAGGGACTTTAAGGCTAATCTTTTCTGTTTACCCCTTTCTGGCTTAGAAGTTATTATTGGGCTAGATTGGTTGTCTGACAATCATGTTCTAATATATTGTCATAATAAAACCATAATGTTTAAAGAACCAGTGAATTTGAATCCTGAGGATTCGAGATTTCTAACCGTCAACCAAGTGAGTGCCTCTTTAAAAGGAGGGGCTCAAGGATTCATGCTATTGCTTTCAACGAAAGGAGAGTAAGAATCAAAAATCAAAAATCTACCGGTTGTGTGTAAATTTCCTGACGTTTTTCCTGAAGATATCCCTGGTTTACCCCCAGAAAGAGATGTGGAATTTCCCATTGATCTAGTACCTGGAGTTGGACCCATTTCAATTGCACCATACCGAATGTCACCTCTAGAATTAGCAGAGTTGAAGAAACAACTTGACGAGATGATAGAGAAGCAGTTTATACGACCCAGTGTATCCCCCTGGGGTGCACCAGTGTTGTTAGTTAAGAAAAAGGATGGTAGCATGAGGTTGTGTGTAGATTATCGACAACTGAACAAGGTGACGATCAAGAACAGATATCCTCTGCCAAGGATTGACGACTTGATGGATCAGCTGCGTGGTGCCACGGTGTTCTCCAAAATTGATTTGAGGTCTGGATACCATCAAATAAGGGTAAAGAAAGAAGATGTACCAAAAACTGCTTTTAGAACATGCTATGGCCATTACGAATATCTAGTAATGCCTTTTGGTGTAACTAATGCACCAGCCGTATTCATGGATTACATGAATAGGATTTTTCATCCATATCTAGATAAATTTGTAGTGGTGTTCATTGATGATATATTAGTGTACTCTAAAAGTAGAGAAAAACATGTTGAACACTTGAAGGTTGTGTTGGAAATCCTGAAAAAGAAATAACTGTATGCAAAGCTGTCAAAGTGTGAATTCTGGTTGGAAGAGGTGAACTTTTTAGGACATGTAATTAGTCAAAGAGGAATAGTTGTAGACCCTTTCAAGGTGGAGGCAGTTTTAAAATGGGAGAGACCAACCACAATCACTGAGATTAGAAGTTTCTTGGGTTTGGCTGGATACTATAGGAGATTCATTGAAGGATTTTCAAAGTTAGGATACCCACTGACCAAGCTAACACGGAAAGGACAACCTTTTGTGTGGACGACACAATGCGAGAATAGTTTCCAAGAGCTGAAAGATCGACTTACTTCTGCGCCGGTGTTAGTACTCCCTGATCCACATCAAAGTTTTGAAGTTTACTGTGATGCGTCTAAACAAGGACTAGGAAGTGTACTCATGCAAGACAAGAAGGTTGTAGCCTATGCGTCATGCCAATTAAGGCAACATGAGATTAACTACCCTACCCATGACTTAGAGTTAGCAGCAGTAGTTTTTGCCTTAAAGATTTGGAGGCATTATCTATACGGTGCAACATTCGATGTATTTAGTGATCATAAGAGTCTCAAGTATTTATTTGACCAAAAGGAGTTAAACATGAGGCAACGAAGATGGATTGAGTTCTTAAAGGACTACAACTTTGAGTTGCAATACCATCCTGGAAAAGCGAATGTAGTAGCTGATGCTTTAAGTCGAAAGTCTCTACATGCGTCCACAATGATGATTAAAGAGATGAAATTGATAGAGAACTTCAGAGATCTTAACCTAGCAGTAAAGGTTAATGCTAACAGCTATAGATTAGGAGCGTTACAAGTGACAAGTGAATTCCTGAGGCAAGTTTTAGAGGCTCAAAGAGATGATGAATTCCTGCAAGAAAAGAAAGAACTTTTGAAACAAGGAAAAGAAGTCGAGTTCAATGTAAGAAATGACCAATTACTGAGGTATAAGGATCGAGTGTGTATCCCTGATCAAGAGGAGTTGAGGAAAGCAATTCTAGAAGAAGGACACAAAAGTTATATGAGCATTCATCCCGGAGCTACTAAAATGTATCAAGATTTAAAGAAGTTATTTTGGTGGCCTGGATTGAAGAAAGCAGTGGCAGAGTATGTGGCTGCATGTCTAATTTGCCAAAAGGTTAAAGTAGAACACCAAAAACCCCCTGGAATGCTACAATCAATGGAAATACCAGAATGGAAATGGGATAGCATTACCATGGATTTTGTGACTTCTCTACCCAAAACTCCATTAGGACATGATTCAATATGGGTAATAGTTGATAGACTAATAAAGTCTTCCCACTTTATTCCCATCAACATTCGTTACTCTATGGAGAAGCTGGCAAAATTATACATCGAGGAGATTGTGAGATTGCATGGAATTCCTTCAAGTATCATTTCTGATCGGGACCCTCGTTTTATATCACAATTCTGGAAGAGCTTGCACAAGGCTTTGGGAACAAGACTGCGTCTGAGTTCAGCATATCATCCTCAGACAGATGGACAATCAGAAAGAACGATCCAATCTCTAGAGGACTTGTTACGAGCTTGTGTGTTAGAGCATAAAGGAAGTTGGAATCAATTCTTACCATATGTGGAGTTTACCTACAACAACAGTTTCCATGCTAGCATTGGCATGGCACCTTTTGAAGCATTATATGGAAGAAAATGTAGGACCCCGCTATGTTGGTTTGAGACTGGTGAAAACTTGATGCTAGGACCAGAGTTGGTACAATAAACCACGGATAAAATCAAAATAGTTCAGGAAAAGATGAAGGCAACATAGAGCAGGCAGAAAAGTTACTATGACAAAAGAAGAAAGCCGCTCGAATTTCAAGAAGGCGATCATGTATTCTTGAAAGTCACACCTATGACTGAGGTTGGTCGGGCAATGAAATCTCAAAAATTAACTCCTAGATTTATTGGTCCATATCAAATAATTCATAAAGTTAGTCCCCTTGCCTACCAAATAGCATTACCACCTTTTCTTTCTAATATCCACAATGTTTTTCATGTGTCAAACTTACGAAAGTATATATCTGATCTTACACATGTTATTGAACCTGATGTTATACAAGTTAAAGATAATCTTACATATGATGCACCACCTGTTGGAATAGGTGACAGAAGAATAAAAAAATTAAGAGATAAGACAATTCCGCTTGTAAAGGTCATTTGGAGTGAAACGAGAGGAGAAGATGCTACATGGGAATTAGAAACTGAGATGAAAGAGTCTCATCCTCATTTGTTTTACTGATTAATGTAAATTTCGAGGACGAAATTTTCTAAGGGGAGTAGCATTGTAACACCCCTATTTTTATTTTTATATTAAAATTTTGAAGGAATTAAATTATGGTTCTTTATAACTTTTTAATCTACGTATTATTTATGATTTTTTGAATTTTGGAATTTTTTTAATAAAATAATATTTTTTAAATAATTTTAAATTCATATAAGTGACTTAAATTAAAAATATTTATAAGAAAGTGAATTGAAATTATAAGAAAATTTTCTAAAATCCGTTTCAAGTAGACTTATCTAAAAATTATCGGTTTGAGAAAAATCTTGATTTTTTTCAATCGTTAAAAAATTGGAAACGTATCAATAAATCTTTATTAACAGAAAATTTTAGATTTTTAAAATTTCAGCTTTATATTACTTATTATAAAATTAGTGAGGACTGTTATAGTATCGCTAAATTTCAAAAAGGACTCATTTTGAATATTTAAAATATACCGAGTGAAGGGTTACTATTTGACTTAATAATTTTGCCGACAATTACTATGCAAAACACTGTGCATGTATGAAATTTTCAAAAGATGCACAGTAACCAGAAATAAAAAATTCAAAAATGCATAGTACTTTTATATTAAAATAATGGAATGCATAGTAAATTTCAGATTAAATTTCCTATAAATACCGAAGGATTTCTTCTTTAGAATTCACAATTTCAGATTAAGTTTTTTTAATATAGTAGTGCTAGTGAGATAGTGGTGGAAGTGAGAGAGAGAAGTAAATTTTTTTGGGAGAAGGTTCTGCTAAAATCATAAGGTAAGAATACTTCTCTTTTATATTTTTTGGGTTATTTTCATATCGTTTTTAGAAATCTGTTATTATACTAGAAATAATATTATTTTAAGTTACTATTCTGCATAGTAAAATACTATTTCAATAGTAAATTACTATTCAAATAGTAAATTACTATTTACTATTACTATTTACCTTTACTATTCACGTTTTTACTATTTACCGTTACTATTCACGATTTACTATTTACTGTTACTATTCACGATTTACTATTTACCATGACTATTCACGATTTACTATTTACTGTTACTATTCATGTTTTACTATTCACTATTCACTATTTACTATTCAAAATTTACCATTTCTGTTTTAAGTAGTAATCTTAATCTTCAACTTATACCTATACTGAAATAAGATTGGTATTAATATTTTTAGAAATCAGAGGCGCAAAACAAACTCTCTTTTGGTAACAACTCAAGGTAAGGGGGAGTGAGATAAGAGTATAATATAAAAAGACATAAGAATAATGGGAGGAGTCCCCTACTCCTTTTAAATTTAATAATATTATTATTTTAAAATATTAACTTTTTAACTTAAAATTTTTAATAAATTTTAAATTAAATATCCGGTTTAACTAACTTTAACATACCTATGCAAGGACTTGGACCATTATGACCTATATGGACTGGATTATACCTATGCAAGGACTTGGACCATTATGACCAATATGGACTGAACAATACCTATGCAAGGACTAGATTATATGGACTTATATATACCTATGCTAGGAATGGACAAAAGAAACTAAAAAAAAATTCAACTATATTAATAATCATTAAATTTTGTATTATGATATGTATTAATGATATTTAATTTGATTGATTTGATTATGATTGATTATATTTGTGATTGATGATGTTTAACTGTGATTGATAATATTTGATTGTTGATATTGTAATGTGGAGTTTGAGCATATAGCGAGCATGACGGAAAGCTAAAATTCAGTAAGAATTTCTTACCTTACTCTTTAAATTTTTATTATCTTCTATTTTTTCTTAGAAATTATTTTTATATTTATAATAAAAAAATTAGTATTTATTTTAGAAAGTAGACATTTTATGAAAATTAATTTATAACAAATTGAGATAATTAAATTTTGAATTAAAGAAAAAATTTTATAATTTTAAGTATTTGCGGTTAATGATTTAAAGATTATTCTCTTTTAATAAATTAAATTTTTTAAAAGAAAATTATTTTATTTTTCCAACTTAATAACTAAAGATATTTGAAAATAATTGAGAATTTGATCTTGTTAAGATTTAATATGAAAAAGTTTTGAGATATTTAAGGCTTAGAAACTCAATTTCAGTGAGAATTAAAAACTGTACCAAATTTATTTCTGTGGGACAGAAATTCAGAGAATTGAGAAAATGTACAGTTTATAGAAATGATGTTGTAAACCTTTTAAGGTATTTAATAATTGAGTTTCTAAAAGCCTTAACCAACTAAATACGCGAGTAGTTCATGCATCATGAATCATTAAAGCGAAATAAAATGATATTGTCTGGGGAGGGATTATAGAAACCGAGGATACATTAGAGGAGGCTTAATTACGAGCCTTGGGATGAGAGGGTGTGAAAGGGTGCTTCAGGAGACCTGGGGTAGCTCTCTAGTGTCGGGTACTTTCACAATAAAAACTTTCTCAATCTGACTAGTCTCTAAGTGTTTCCATGCCAGTTGAGTTGTTCATATTATTATTACCCGGACTTATGGAACAGTGTAAACTCCTGGTTGGCCCAGTGCAAATTAAAATTTAAGAGCCCACATATATAGGTAAGTTATGATGAAGATATTGCATAACATTCATGCATTTATAATTGATTGTGTAAGTGATTGTGATTGATATTATTATGTATTGGTTTGTGAAAACCCTTTGTTGCTTATGTCTTAATCGAGAATATTATATTCTGTTTCTCACTCCTTTCTCCGTGTTTTTGTTTCACATGTTTTAAATTGATGGTTCAGAGGGAAGGATCGAAGAATATCGGCAGTAAATATAGCACGTTCTAGAAAGGGAGCTCGGTATGAATACCGTGGTCCAATGAATAAATAATGTTAATAAGTAACTGCTTCTGGGCCATGGAGTTTACTCTCTTTCTTATGATGTTTAATATTTATTTTCGTTGGATGAATGTAAATTACTTTATAAAGTTTTAATAATATTTGAACTGTTCTTTACAGGGGGTGTAAAGTTACGATTGTCAAACAATTCAAAATGTACATGTAACGTAAAATCCGGTATAAGGAGGTGCTTATATAGATACAAATACGGAGTGCTCTTATATGTTGGGCGTGGTATAGTGCACTCTATGGGGTGTTTCAGTCCGCCTGGAATAGCTTCTTTTGTCTTGACACAATTGGTGGTTGTACCTGCAATTATTCTTCGATGCTCAAGTCAATATTTTGGAATACTATTAGACTTAGAAAGCAAATCTGAGAGAATTATGCAAGTACGAGTGTAAGGTTCAGAATTGAGAGGGGATCCCCTTATACCTTTTTGCTGAGGTTTATATACCTATTACTGGTGCTCCATTATTGGTGGGACCCGTTCCTTGTTTTCTGGCATAATGCAAGAAAGGTAGTGGGTCCTTGTGTCGTTCACGAGCACCATCACTGTAGTGGGTATTTCCACTTGCTTGGAAAGCGTTAATGCTTTATTATTTTATTCATTGTTCCCTTTTATGCGTGACAGAGTGATTCCCATTTTCAACCTCTCAAGACAGAGTTAATCTCGTGCCGGGGTTATAAGTATGGGCTCGCTTCGCAATATGGGAATTTCAGTATTCCGCCTGTATTGAGCCTATGGCTTGGCGGAGTAATAAGCTTTGGCGGAGTAACATGCACTGGCGAAGTTACGTGCCCTGGCGGAGTTACATGCCTTGGCGGAGTAATGTGCCTTGGGGAAGTTACGTGCCCTGGCGGAGTTACAAGCCTTGGCGAAGTCACATGCCTTGGCGGAGTAACATTCCTTGGCGGAGTAACATGTCTTGGCGGAGTAATGTGCCTTGGCTTTATGTACTCCGTTATGAAAGTAATTATAAGGTATTTGAAACGTACTTCTTCTGTTTGAAATACTGATCTGGCAAAGCATTAAAACCATGCTCTTGGGGGCCGGTGTTGGGACCGGATCATCTGCCCCCTAGCTTGTTATAGTGACTGGCGGAGTCACTTTAATAAGCTATAACACTTAAGTTTAGCTTTTATAGGCATGGGTTTAGGCGGTGTTTGCTAGTTCTTAATTTATGGACAAGCGTTTTCATGCATTTATTGTTTTTGTCATTACTTGCCACGCCCGTCATTAAAGCGTCTCGAAACTGCGTTTTGCCGCTTCAATCTCTCATTGCCACGTATGCCCTCGTAACGATTGCCATTCCAATGATGGGACATAAATGCGTGGAATGGCAGTTGAGATATGTTTTCGAGGTTATTACCATGGGCCTTGGATTTTGAAAATACGGCCCAGGAGATTCCTGCCTTAAGATTCATCTATCGGTTTCAGAATTAAAGGAATCGTCAGTTATGATTCATCCAACGGCCATAAGCGCATTTCTGAAATTTTTGGTGTTTCGCTTATTTCCCCCCAAGCCATGCCTATAAATAGGTAAACTCTTAGGAGGGGAAATGTTTTGCTTCATCTTCTTCTCTGCGCTTTCGTGTTAAAACTGCCTCGTTAACGCTACTTTCTCGCGAGTCGTTTGTTGTTGCCAGTTCATCTTCTTCAGAGATTTTAAGGTAACTTTCTTCTTCCTCTGTTCTCTGTCTTTGTTGTTATTGGGTTGGTTCTGTTTTCTTTATATGTGTGTTTGTTGAAACGAGGATGAGAGGAAAAAAGTCAGAGTCGTGCTCTAGGGTTTCTGTTGACCCCATGTTTTCGGATATTGAGAGTGAAGACGAGGCTTTCTATACTGGGAGGGATTCAGCATTTTACAGCAGCGTGGAGTGTTTTAGTAATGTTGTACATTCGTTTGTATCAGGAGGTACCCCTCAGATTGAAGTAAGAATAATGGCAGAATGTCAGAACGTTGTGTTACACGGGTTAGATTGGGTAAAGATGCTTGAAACTGATCCCTACTGTTGGGTTGAAGAGGACGTTAAAGAAACTCATTCGCGTCATGCGACGACGAGCGGTGGGGTAATGGAGTTATCAGTTCCTGTTTGGAAGGATGAAAGGTTTGAAAGGAGGTTCATCGTCCGTTCGCCCAAGACGTTTGAACGTATTTGCCATCGTCCTCAAGATGAGCGTACTTTATACATGTACAATATTTTGTTTACCCAGTTGGGGGTGCGACTTCCACTGAATAAATTCCAGATGGGCGTACTCAGGTTCCTGGATTGCGCCCCTTCTCAGCTGCACCCTAATGGTTGGGGGATAGTTCGCAGCTTTGAAGTGCTGGCTGAACATCTGGAGTTTACGCCTACTGTGGCGTTGTTCTTTGCTTTTTGCCGCATCATGAGGAGAGTGAATGCGAAAACTGGCGACATGGGTTTTGTAACTCTTTGGGCGGAGCCAAAGAAGGCGGACTTCATTTTAGGATGAGCTTTGTAAAGGTTTCTGTTAGGAAGAACAAGTCCGTCTTCTGGCGGAGTAAGGAGGGAATTAATAAATTCCCAGTAGCGTGGACTCACGAGCACTTCCTCCTAACCAAACAAGCTTATGAAGTTGAGGAGAGTGCCCTATCAGCTACCTCCATGGAAGTACTCCGGACATTGAAGGAGTACAACTCCGTCCACAAGCAGATTTTGTGCCGAAGGCTGCTTGGGCGGGATGCTGAGGGATATTTAAGTAATGTTTTAAGACTTGTTGCTTGAATATTACTTCTGTTCTTTCCTGCAACGTCTAATTGTATTCATGTATATTATTTTACAGGAGAGATCGCTGAATTTCCTGGGATGGAGCGTATCAAGCAAATCCGTATGAGCCGCCAGGAAATTGGTGCAGAAAACAACGTGCAGCCTCGGAGGAATTTGGCTGCAGCTCTAACGAGGACTCTTCCTTTTCCTGCATCCACCAACGTAGTGATGTTGGAGGGTGGTGCAGGGCCCTCGGCAGTTGAGGTTGAAAGGCGATCTAAAAAACGCCAGGAACCTGAAACTATCGAGGTGGAGGAAGAGGACCCCCAACCCTTGCAAAAGAGGAAGAACAAGGGCAAGGGGAAGGTAGGGGAAGGGGCATCGTCTGATGCTGCTATAGAAGTGGAAGACATTCCAGAGCCATCAGCTGTGGCTGTCTCTGCTGAAGTCGGCGGTGTGGAGGGCGCCCTTGAAGAAGATGTTATGGGAGAGGAGACGGAGGGGATTCAAGCTTCTCCGGTTCGCCAAGCTGAGAGTCCTGCCCTGGACTTGATTACTCGAGGAACAGCAGTTTTCCTCGTCAATGTTCCAGGGGAGCCATCTAGGCGATCCGTCTCTTTGCCTCTGACGGGGTCTCATCTGAACCCTTTCCTGTATTTCACAAATGTGGGATTCCGACAGTCAGAGAGGCGTGATCCAGACTTTATCCTCCGCCCAGATATCGACTTCGAGGACATTCCAGATGCCACTGCTGCTGCAAGGTGGCATCTTGCTAAAATTGATGGTTTCCTTGCTTCGGTACCCCGTATTGCGGAAGTAGCTGCGGAGGCTGCCATGTTTCAAGAATCATATCATGATTCTGTTGAAAAAATCCGCAGCTTGGAGCATGACAATGAACAGTTGTCAGAGGTGATCAAGGCTAAGGATAAACACCTTGACACCGCCGACTCTAATAAGAAGAAGCTGGAGGAAGAGTTGGCCCGGGTTAAGGCTGACAAGGCCCTGCTGGAAAAGCAAGTCTTGGACTTGAAAGAGCAGAATGCAAAACTGGGCGAAGAGGTGGGCGAGCTGACCCAGGTGAAGGCTGACAATGTTCTGCTGAAATAACAAGTTTTAAATCTGAATCAGCAGAACAAAAAACTAGGCGAGGATGTAAGCGAAGTTCAGCAGAGGTTGATTTCCTTTGAAATTAGCAAGACTCTTGCTGAAGATGTCTGGGCTGCGGAGCTGGACCAAACTGCCACTGCATACAGTAACCTTGAAAAACAGGTTGAAGAGCTGCAAGCTGAAAAAGCCACTTCAGATGCCGCCAATGAACAACTTGATAAGGAATTACAATCAGCTTTGGATGCAGCTGAGGCGACAATTGATGATGCTTTCAGCATGGCTATTCGCCAACTCCGTCATCGTAACCCAGGCGTTGCTCTCAACACTGCAGGCATTCATCCTTATTATTAGTTTATCAATGGTGAATTGATGGTGCCTGCTCAGGGGGGTCATGTTCCTGCGCCTAATGCAGAGTATGTTCTGGCGGACTTGCCCCCCTCACAAAGTTTGTCCAAACCCAGTGAGAGTCAGCCCAGCTCCGCCCACCAAGAAGGAGTGCCACCCGAGCCTTGAAGATTAGCTCCGGAGTTCTTTTGCAGATTTTGTTTTTTGTATTTTAATAATATTGCCTTGTTCCAGGATAGGCTCTGGATCCCTTATGAATCTTTGACAAAGTTTAATAAAGTATATTTTCTGTAAATCTATACTTGTTCACATAAACGATGTCTGAATCCGTAAGATTTATGCCTTGTAAAACGATATTAAGAAGGCAGAGTAATCATTTGAGGACTTAATGAAATGTGACTCAGTATATCGAGGCGGAATAACCTTTTTGGGAATCTGGTGAAGTAAAATTCAGTAATGAGGCGGGGTAGCCTCTTAGGAATTTCAATAAAATAAATTCAGTAATGAGGCGGAGTAGCCTTTTAGGAATTTCAATGAAATAAATTCAGTAATGAGGCGGAGTAGCCTCTTAGGAATTTCAATGAAATAAATTCAGTAATGAGGCGGAGTAGCCTCTTAGGAATTTCATTGAAGCACAATTTTTACAGGTAGTATACTTACTTGCACTTGTTGATAGTGCTTGGGTTTGTTGATTATGTACTCCGTAAAGCATTGGCAGTTAGGCGGAGTTAAGTTTTGGATGGAGCGTTCATCCCTTTGAATTTGAATTGGAGTGTATCTCCTGATCAAGTGAAAATTGTTGAATCCAGGGTTGATATGGTGCAGCATATAGCTGTGACACCAATCCTTTCCCCCAAAGGAGTTTTTTGGACCTTAGGGTCGGTATGATGCAGCATATAGCTGTGACACCAATCCTTTCCCCCAAGGAGTTTTTTGGACCTTAGGGTCGGTATGATGCAGCATATAGCTGTGACACCAATCCTTTCCCCCCAAGGAGTTTTTTGGACCTTAGGGTCGGTATGGTGCAGCATATAGCTGTGACACCAATCCTTTCCCCCCAAGGAGTTTTTTGGACCTTAGGGTCGGTATGATGCAGCATATAGCTGCGACACCAATCCTTTCCCCCCAAGGAGTTTTTTGACTCCGTTTGTGAAGCTTTGTTGCATGTTGGATGATCTTTATGGAATAAAGAGTTATGCCATTATACTTCAATTGTTGGAGCCGGTGTCTTATCTGCATGGGAACAAGTTCTGCCATGGATAATTAACTGAAAGTTAGAATGAAGATTGAATGTAGGAAGGCATTTTATTAATGATGGAACTACATAAGGAGCTGAGTTGGGATATGTCTCATCAGAACCTTTTCAAGGAAAGCACAGCTGGGAAAAACCTTGAGTTAGGAAGAAAAGAATATACCATGTTAAACAACTAGCTGTAATATATGCGTAAATTTAAAATGTTCCATTTATTCCTGACCGAAGTGTCATCTAAGTTTTCTAGGCGGTATGTGCCTTTGCCCAGAATTTCGACGACTCGGTATGGACCTTCCCATGTTGGTGCCAATTTGCCTTGGTGTGCAAATTTGTTACCGATATTAGCCCTTCTCAAGACCAAATCTCCTTCTCTGAAACGGCATTCAGAAACACGTGTGTTATACCGTTTGGCGGCCTTTGCTTTAACAGCTTGGTCCCTCACAAAGGCTTCCTCTCTCAACTCCGCCAAGACCTCGAGTTCATGGGCGAGGTTCTGTTGATTGGCTTCTTCGTTGAAATGGAGGACTCGAGCTGACGGGGCTGCCAATTCAATGGGAATAACAACCTCGACTCCATATGTCAGCCGATATGGAGATTCATTTGTGGCGGAGTGAGGGGTTGTTCTATATGCCCATAGAACGTGGCATAATTGATTTGCCCAATCTCCCTTTGCTTCACCAAGGCATTTCTTAAGGCCTTTCAAGATTTCTCTGTTGGCAACTTCAGCTTGGCCATTGGTTTGAGGGTGTTCCACAGAAGAGAAAATCTACGTAATGCTGAGATTTTCCAGGAGTTTAGTGAACTTACGATCTGTGAATTGGGTGCCATTATCAGTGACTATGCGTCCAGGGACTCCGAAACGTGCAATGATATTTTCGTATACGAATCTGCGAGTCTTGGCTGACGTAATGTGCACCACTGCCTCTGCTTCAATCCATTTGGTGAAGTAATCAACACCAATTATCAAGTATTTGATACCGTCGGGCGTAGTTGGGAATGGACCCAAGATATCCATGCCCAATTGATAGAAAGGCCAAGGCGTTATTGATGATGACATTTCTTCCGTCGGAGTATGGTGGAGATTTGCGAATCGTTGACATTGATCGCACTTTTGAACATACGAGGCGGAGTCATGCTTCAGGGTGGGCCACCAGTACCCCGCCCTGAGTATTTTTCGCATAAGACTACGTGCCTCTGGATGGTGTCCACATTGCCCTTCATGGACTTCTTCTAATACAGCTTGCACCTCGTTTTCGTTTATGCATATCAAGTAAGGAACAGAGATTCCTCGGCGGTATAACTGTCCGTCTAGGAGTGTATAGTAAGGTGCTTCTTTCTTTAGTTTTCGTCGCTCAAGATCATCTATGGGTAATTGTCCATTAACAAGGTAATGAACTATCGGTGCTACCCAGGAATTGTCATCAAAAGAGCGGCTTTTAATCATACACGCTGAGGAAGGAAAGGAAATGCTTGGCTCCGCCAAGGTACTTTGTACAACCGTAGTTGTGCATCCTGCCTTCTTTGTGCTAGCCAACCTGGAGAGAATATCAGCACGTGTATTTTCTTCACGGGGTACATGCTTGAAAGTGACTTCATCGAAGCGCTGCTTTAACTCATTGACGCAGTCTAGATATTGTTGTAGCAGAGGTTCTTTAGGCTGATACCAAGAATTTGTGAGATTACTAATTGAGAATCACTGCATAGGGTGACAGTTTTGGCCCCAATATCTTGTGCTGCTCTGAGTTCGGCCAAGCAGGCTTCATACTCCGCCTGATTGTTAGACGTAGTGAAGGTAAAGTGCAGTGAAATTTCAAGGTGTACCCCGTCATCACTTTCCACAACAATTCCTGCTCCACATCCTTTGCTATTGGAAGACCCATCTACGTATACCATCCAGTGTGAATGATCTACATCTGGGCTAGAACCTGTTAACTCGACTACGAAATCTGCTAGGGCTTGTGCCTTGATAGCAGTTCTTGGTTCGTAAGATATATCAAATTCAGAAAGTTCTACGGCCCATTTGATCATTCTTCCAGCTAGGTCTGGTTTGAACAATATAGTACGGAGTGGCAAGTCTGTGCGAATCAAGATAGGATGGGCATGGAAGTATGGTCTTAGGCGTCGTGAGGCCCAAAAAACTGCAAGTGCTGCCTTTTCAATCTTCTGATAACGGCACTCTGCACCATGCAATGTTTTACCAGTGAAGTACACCGGTCGTTGGCCCTCAACTGTTTCCTTGACCAGAGCCACTGCCAAAGCTTCATCTGAAACAGACAAATAAACAATAAGTTGCTCACCTGGGCTTGGTTTTACCAGGATTGGAGGGCTGGCCAAGACATTTTTCAAGCTTTGGAAGGCCGCCTCTTGCTCTGGGCCCCAACTGAATTTCTTGTCTTTTTTCAACATTTTGTATAAGGGGAGGGAGCAATGAGCCACCTTTGGCATGAATCGTGCTAGAGCAGCGATTTTACCATTGAGGGATTGTACCTCTTTCAATGTCTTGGGGCTCTGCAGCTCTTGAATTACGCAACATTTATCGGGATTAGCCTCTATACCTCTTTGTGTTAACATGAAACTCAAAAATCTGCCTCCAGGGACAATAAACGTACACTTTAATGGGTTGAGTCTCATGTCGTATTGTTGTAGGCGTTGAAAAATGAGGCGTAAATCTTCAACATGGTCTCCTCCTTCAGGAGTCTTGGCAATAATATTATCAATATAATCTTCAACATGGTCTCCTCCTTCAGGAGTCTCCTCCTTCAGGAGTCTTGGCAATAATCTTCAACATGGTCTCCTCCTTCAGGAGTCTTGGCGTTGATCATGCGCTGGTAGGCTGCCCCGGCGTTCTTTAACCCAAATGGCATGACGTTGTAGCAAAAGACTCATTTATCATTAACAAATGCTGTCTTCTCTTGATCATCCTCACACATTGGAATTTGGTTGTAACCGGAGTAAGCATCCATAAAAGATAGATACTTGTATCCTGAAGAATCGTCAACCAATCTGTCAATGTTGGGGAGAGGGTATGGATCCTTGGGACAACATTTATTCAAATCAACGTAGTCTATGCACATACGCCACTTGCCATTGGCTTTCTGTACCATGACCATGTTAGACAACCAGGAGGAGTAACGGAGTTCCCTGATGAACCCCGCCTTGAGGAGTTCCTCTGTTTGTTCGCAAGCAGCTTTTTGCTTAGCAGGACCCATACGCCGTTTCTTTTGTGCTATTGGCTTAGTTTCAGGATACACCGCCAGGCGGTGACAACAAAAGTTGGGATCCATGCCAGGCATGTCTGCAGCGGTCCATGCGAAAATTTCTTTATACTCATGGAGAAGTGCAATTAGTTTTGCCTCCATGTTAGCCTCAAGCTTGTCATTGATATTTGTAATCTGTTCTGGGGTGCTCCCCAAAACAATAGACTTGGAACCACCGTCAGGAGTTGGTTTTAGAGGGTTCAGTGGGTCTACAAAAGACTCCGCCCTGGGGTCAAGATCCACCAAATTGACGGACGCCGCCGCACTGCTCCCTTCATTCAACTTTCTTTTCTTAGACACGGCTTCAAGCTTCACCATGTTAAGACTCAAATTATAGCAATAGCAAGCCATTTCTTGGTCACCCCTTATAGATGAGACTTGATTATCTTTGTCAATGAACTTGATTAACAAGTGGGGGGTTGAAACGATGGCTTCCATGGCATTCAGGGTAGGCCGCCCAATGATGCCGTGTTACGGAGATTTCACATCGATGACAAGAATCCTGGATTTCACAGTCCTTGCTCCAGGTTCGCCATCAAAAGTAATCCTTGTGTCCAAGTAGCCTTTGGTGGGCTGTTTGGCACCATTAAAGGCTGTAAGGTCCTGCGTATATGGCTGTAAATCTGCATCAGTTAGTCCCATGCGTTTAAAACAGTCATAAAAGATAACGTCGCAGGAACTTCCCTGATCAATTAGGATGCGTTTTACATCCATATTGGCGATTACTGCAATAATCACCACTGCGTCATCTCCTTCAAGAATAGTAGGGCCAAAATCGTCGTCAGTGAAGGTTATAGGCGGAGTCTGAACCCCGTTCCTGAATGGGCGATATTCTTTGCTCTTGCCTTGCACATACAAGATCATGCGATGATGATTTTTCCTGGCGGTGTTTGAGGGTCCGCCTCCGGCGAAGCCTCCAGCAATCATATCTACCACCTGCCTTTTGCCCCGCGATCTGGGTTCAGGGCTTGGCTCTCTTTGGGCGGACTCTAGAACAATATTCTTTTGTTTTTCTGTTGCCGCTGTACGTTTTGGCTCCCGAGTGTTATCAGGATCAGGAGAACGATCACGAGATCTTTTTTCAAACTTTGTCTGGCTCATCATGAGATTTACCCTTAAACAAATAATGTTTCAGTTTGCCTTCATGAATAAGCACCTCAATAGTGTTTTTGAGTTGCTTGCACTCCTCCGTGGTATGGCCAACTGATTTGTGGAACTCACAATATTTCTTTGGGTTCCCACCGCGTCTGATTGGAGGTGGACGTTGAATCCCATAAACGTTGAGGGTAGTCCATCCTATTTCACGCAAGATTTGTTCATATGTCGTGTTCAGGGGTGCATAATGAGTGAAATTGAACACACGCCTATCTTGCTGTTTGAAGGGTTGGTTCCCTGCTTTGTCTTTCTGAGAAAACTTATCATTCCTGGATGATTTTTCCTTCTCTTTGTCATGGTGTGGAGTTGCAATGGGTGGTTTACTGCGAGATGCAGTGGCTTCCAAGTGCATCTCAATACCCACATACTTGGATGCCTTTCTGCGAAATTCCTCCATGGTGGATGGAGGTCCTTTTGCCAATGACAAAGCAAAGGGTGATTTCGGTTGCATGGCCTCGATGAGGATATGCAATTGAATTGCTTCTGTCAGGTCAGGGACCATGGCTGCCTCTTTATAAAATCTCTTAAGGAAATCCTTTAGAGACTCTTTGTCACCTTGCTTGATCTGAGCCAAGGTATGGGAGGTTCTAGGCATATCCCTAGATATTACAAAGTGGCTGCCAAAAGCTGTGGCTAAGTCCTCCCATGAATCGATGGAACCTGAAGGTAAACTCTTGAACCAGCTAAGAGCTTCACCTGTAAGGGTCTTGGGGAACATTCTACACATGACATCTTCCTCCGCACCTAAGAACATAGCTTCATAGATGTAAGCATCTAAATGCTTAGAAGGATCTGTCTCCCCAGTATATTTCCCTATGGAAATGGGTTGCATAGTTTGCAAATGTCTGGGGACATGCGCATTCATGAGTCTTTTGGAAAATGGGATACTCATCTTGTATCCCGAGGGGGGTGTATTTGAAACGGCTCTCCTTCCCTTATGATGTTGAGCATTTACCAGTGGAAGGCTTCGTTGCTCTTCCATGTAAGTAGGGATGCGAGAGTAATTTGGAGTACTCGATTCCTCCTGTGCATGCGATTCGTGGCGCGGCTGGTTTGCAGGACCCGCTCTCTCATGCATGGGATTCGCCTTTTCACGATGAAGCTCTGCAATTTCTTCTCTCAGCATTCTGATCATGTCATCTCTCGGATCTGGAGAGTCAACATGTGTTGCCTTTTTGTGAGCATCGTTGTCAAAGTTGAGACGTCTAGGATTGCATGGAGGAGAATCCTCTATCTGCACCTCTGGTCCTGGTCCTTCCATTAATGATAAATGTAATGGGAATTCTTCAAGGATTGTGGGATTACCAAATTTACAGGTCCCACCGGGCGTGCCAATGAACTGTTCTTTACAGGGGGTGTAAAGTTACGATTGTCAAACAATTCAAAATGTACATGTAACGTAAAATCCGGTATAAGGAGGTGCTTATACAGATACAAATACGGAGTGCTCTTATATGCTGGGCGTGGTATAGTGCACTCTATGGCGGTGTTTTAGTCCGCCTGGAATAGCTTCTTTTGTCTTGACACAATTGGTGGTTGTACCTGCAATTATTCTCCGATGCTCAAGTCAATATTTTGGAATACTATTAGACTTAGAAAGCAAATCTGAGAGAATTATGCAAGTATGAGTGTAAGGTTCAGAATTGAGGGGGGATCCCCTTATACCTTTTTGCTGAGGTTTATATACCTGTTACTGGTGCTCCATTATTGGTAGGACCCATTCCTTGTTTTCTGGCATAATGCAAGAAAGGTAGTGGGTCCCTGTGTCGTTCACGAGCACCATCACTGTAGTGGGTATTTCCACTTGCTTGGAAAGCGTTAATGCTTTATTATTTTATTCATTGTTCCCTTTTATGCGTGACAGCGTGATTCCCATTTTCAACCTCTCAAGACAGAGTCAATCTCGTGCCGGGGTTATAAGTATGGGCTCGCTTCACAATATGGGAATTTCAGTATTCCGCCTGTATTGAGCCTATGGCTTGGCGGAGTAATAAGCTTTGGCGGAGTAACATGCACTGGCGAAGTTACGTGCCCTGGCGGAGTTACATGCCTTGGCGGAGTAATGTGCCTTGGCGAAGTTACGTGCCCTGGCGGAGTTACAAGCCTTGGCGAAGTCACATGCCTTGGCGGAGTAACATTCCTTGGCGGAGTAACATGCCTTGGCGGAGTAATGTGCCTTGGCGGTATGTACTCCGTTATAAAAGTAATTATAAGGTATTTGAAACGTACTTCTTCTGTTTGAAATACTGATCTGGCAAAGCATTAAAACCATGCTCTTGGGGGCCGGTGTTGGGACCAGATCAATATTTATGAGGTATTTCAGAAATAATGTATATAATTTATTCTGATAGTTTCTTTTTAACAATCATATCTTTAGTAAAAAAAAATTTACGAATTTTTCTAGAATTTATTAAGGTGTAATAGAGGGTGTTACACAGGTACCCCTCCGGTGTGTTCCTTTAACTTCGATACGGACTTGAACATCAACACCATACTTAACTTGAAGAACCTAAGATTCCCACTGAACCTGAGTGTAAAATACTGTATTCCACTGAGGCAGTGTAAAAATTAAGAGTTAGAGAGGTAACTACGGTCAGGGTCTTTAAACCTTGACCGCGGTCAAGACAGTCAGCTCTTGACCTTGGTTCCAGAATAGAACAATTTTATTGTTTATGAACTGGTCTAGGCCGGGGTGCAAGAGCCAACCTCGGGGCAGTCCTTAATATTTGATTATATATGTGTTTTACACCGGTTCAGTGGGAATTCGGTATTATATCCTCTATTTCAATGGGAAATAAATGTCTTTAAGTGATTTCTCGTACCAAATCACCAGCCTTAAGCGTTGTGGGTGAAAAGAGGTGTCACCTGCAAGGACACTCTGACGCTCAAGTCAGTGAATATTCAAGGGAATATTAAATCTTAAGCGTAAGTTCAAGAGAGAATGTTCTGCCTTTGTTACGTTGATGCATGAGTATTTATAACTGGAGGTAGTGCAATAGTCTTTTTGCTCACCAAGTTTTCCGTACACTGTATCAGTATTATTCCGATCCCTTGTAGAAACACTGACACATGAAAGAGATGTTTCTAACCGGCTTTACCTACCAAACTATCACTTTGCAACTTGTTGAACAAGTTGATACATAGGCCAACTCTGATTTTCCATTATTGAGGGAATGATTCATATCGGAGTCAAGACCTTACACGTAATATCGACGTATCAGTGTTATTACACTAAACTATACGGGATACCGGTCTTGAATGACGGATTACAGTTAAATTACCGTATTGCCAAAAGGCCGGTATCACGACCAGGTCGGTTTATAATTTTATTTTTGTAGTGAAGTATATGTTTATTGCTAATAATGAGATAATGTTTGATTTTTTAGTGTATGATTTCTATTTACTTATTTTTATTGTTTATATATTATTTGTAGTTTGTTTTACTTGTGAAGACAGACATGGGAATGAGATGGTGTTTCAAACACATTTTGTGTAAATGGTACTAGTTCGCTTGGGAAAGGAACAAAAGACCCATGTATCATATTGAATTAATGATGAAAATGGTATGTTTTCTACTTTTTTAGACTTTGTTAACATGAACGAATAAGGAGAAAGGAACAAACCAAACAATGAAACATTTGATGCACGATCCATAATTCATTGCAAATCAAATGTTCTATTAGCGACCTTATGGGTAGGAGACATGAATGGTTTTATTGGTTGAGAAGCAAATTTATAGTTTCTCCATTTTTTATCGTAAGCCCAATGTGGTAGAGAAAGCTTGTAATGAGTTATTCCATGACACAAAAAAAGACACAAGGGCGTCATCCACCAGAATGGATGCCACAACCTCAAATATAGGTGGTTGAGGGTTGTTTCCAGAGTGAAAGTAAAAATCAGGGTAAAGGGAAAATGGGAGTGAGTTCTATATATGTGTATAGTAAGGTTGTTGATGATAGTAGGAATAAAAAGATGGTTGTGGTGGTTGGTGGTGGTGTTGGGTAAGCGGATATGAAAGCCATAAAAGACTTCATTACATGTAATAAAGTGCACAAATTGTTTCCTACCAACAAAATTTTATTAGAAAAATACACTAGAAATAATAAAATAAACTAACAAATATTAAACTCCACATTTTTTATCCAATTCTTAATAAAAGAGGGATATAGAACATTCTAAAAAACCTAATTTAATAAGTTTTTTCTAATATATTATGAACCTTATTTGAGTTTTTGGTCAAATGAGGTCCTTTTTAAAAATATTTGGGCTTTTGGGGTTTTAAAAAAATATTTGGTGATACCATAATCACTAGGATAACTGATTCTTTGATGTAAATAAGGAATATTATATATATATATATATATATATATATATGTAAAACAAAATAAAAACTTATATAGAATATATATATATATATATGTAAGAATAGAAAATATTATATTTAATAGTATTCCTTATTTACATTAAAGAATTAGTTGTTTTAGTGGTGATGGTATCACATTGTGATTCATGGTTGACAGGTTCAACTCCTGGTGTTAAAGTTTCATATAAAAATTTAAGTGCATGACAAATGCTTTAAAAACTTAAATACCTATTTTTAAAAACTTGAGAAAATGTATCATTTTATTAAAGTAGAGGCAAATTTGACACTTTATTAATTAAAATTTTAGTCATGAGTAAAACTTTGCTGTGTTTTTATTTTGGTGTTGTTAGAAGAGGGTGATTGTGATTTTTGAAATAGTCGCGCAACATTTTCAAAGTGGATAGGAAAAAAGTAAGGTAGCTTTACCGGTATCTTGGAAGATTCGTCCTTGTAGACTATCACTGCTTTAATTTATATGCTCAACCAAGGGGTGAAAAGATTGGGTGTAGATTGTAGAATAATGACAAAGAAGAAGTTATAATCACAAACTTTGGATTGCACTGTTTGAAAGAACCCAAGTTTTTCATAATTAAGTGTGTATTTATGCAAGCTTTAGAAAAATGGACATTTGAAATGTCTTGAGTTTAGGCGTGACAATGGCGCAGCCCCCACTAGAGTGTTTGTGTGTGTGTGTGGTGGCCTTATCCAGATTAAGACCGTCGCTGAATCTATCCATATTTTCGTATTCAAAAGTTCACATTACCTCGTTGTTTTATACCCATTTTGCGTGTACGCTTTCTGAGAGGTGCCACTTTGTCGCGGAAAATGATTGTTCGGGTCAAACCAAAATGGTATATGTATTATCACTATGGAGGGAATTTGGCTCAAAAAGTAGCACCAAAATAATGCTCCTTGCCGAGTTAAAATCGACCTGCATTTTCTTCTTCTACCCTAACACACCAAACATTCACCTTCCATTCCCTACCTCTATACATCTCTGCATTATAAATGCTTTCTGCGTTACACATCTTGGGAGTTAACATGAGGTCAAGAAAAAAACAAAAGATAAATTACATCAACCTCTTAAAATCAAAAAAAAGAAGAATTACCCCATTAAAGTTTCTTGTACTCAAATTTAGGGAATATTTCCTTTCTTTATGAAAAAAAAATTATAGTGTGATCTCATTTCAATATTTGTTAAAAATTCACATAATTCAGACTTACTAACCAAAATAAGTTCATCTTCTCTTAACCTAAGTTTTAAGGGTTCAACTAAGAGATTAGTTATTAATCGATAATAAATAATTTAGAGTTATAATTGGGGGTGGTATAAATTGAAAAGATGGAATAAGGTAATAATGTTGGAAAGTTAATTAATTAGTATTGTCCCATAGTAGTGTGGCTTACATAAGGAAGGCCCCTCCTCCTCCCACCATGTCCCCTTTCAGCTCCAAATTAGGCTTTCCTGAAGTCGAGGACCACAAAAGCACTTACTATAGCACTGTTTGCTTTCATGGACCACTTATTCACTCTTCTCAATCTCGCTATTCTATCTTAGGCTCCCACTTTTTCTTCAATTGGCTTTCCTCGCATAAGATGCTGCATGGATAAAACCAGCAACCCATGAAAGTGAATAACTCAAATAGTTGAGGAGTTACAAACACATCACTGAAGGCGCGTGAAAATGAAAATATTAGGATAATAGCGTGAAGCTATATGCTGTGAAATAGTAACACCAACCAGAATAAGTAAGGGGGGCAAGTGTCCCCACCAAGGTAATGTAGGTGATATGATAGATGAGGAAATAAAGATAAATAAAAGCACATATTTGATAATACCAGCAACCATGCATTCAGATATATCATATATGCTCCATCAAATTCCATTATTTTTTTGCTTTTAAATCCAATTTTATCTCTGTTTTTGTTTACTATAGCAATTTTAATGCTCGTGTTATTTGCGTTCTTTCACGTCTTGTCACACCAATCTACCTTTTCTTTTAGGTTGGTTAGGTTTGGTTGATTCATGAAACTGAGAAGTCCCTGGAATCAAATTTAATAATCCTTATAAAGGGGTCAGGGGGGGTAAAGTGAAAACTTGGGGTTAAGTTGTTGGACCCTTCTGTTATTTTTGGACTTTGTCAATTAATTATTGCGTGAGAAATAGTTTAATATAAATACAAAATAATTTTACTGTATGTTACATAAACAATTAATAATTATTATGAGGCGATGATAATTTCTCCGTTGAAAAAAGTTTTTTAATAATTAAATGAAGGTTTTAGAGTATAAATTTGACAACTCAAGGGCAGGAAAGAACATTGGGTTGTCATGATCAGTTTCCACACTGTTGTTGATAAAAACTCGAGTATTGTTTTTTACTGAGAATGAAAGAATATATGGAGAAAAATAAATATGATTCTTTTTTACAACTGTTGAGGCATTATTGGGGTGATTAGCGTATATTAATTTATGACCTTTCGATCATTCTTATGGCGAATGAAAAGGACATTGGAGGAAAAAGTGGGCCCAGCTTGCAAATATTTACATTGTAGGTTAAAACAAGAGAAGGGTCAATGTGAAATTGGGTTGCTTCCCCATTTGTGTAAGCAAACTAGAATAGGACGAAAATGGATGGTTGAGGAAACCGTTTATACTTTGAGATTTTCTGCTATGCTAATTACTCACCATGCATTTCTTCTTCCTAGGGTCAATTGAAGATTCAATCACTTTCAATTGTGTGCCATATTCTTTTAGGTCACTTTCCTTCTTCCATTTTCGTTACAATGCCTTGTTTCCCTTCTCCCAACCTAATTTCCACTGCCATTTGCTGCCCCCTATCACCAACTCCTTGGGATACGCCTCACATTGGGATCTTATAAACAACTAAGGGTATGTTTGGATACCTAACTTAGACCAATCCAAAAATAATCAAACGGAGTTTTAGTTGTCTCGAACAGTGTAAAAGATAATATCAACCCTTAAATTTTTTCATTTCCCCAACTATAAACCAAACATTCCCTAAATACATATATGAATACAACTTCCTCAATTCAACATGCCTACATTTTTTTTTTATTTTTTATACTCCCCAACGTGATCTTTATTCTTTTGTAACTTATTATTATAAAATTAAAGGTTAAATATATTTTTACTTCTTTTTTTTCCATGTTCCTATGGTTAGTTATCTTAAAACTAATCACATGCTTCAACTATCAATGCATGAAACGCCAAATGAATGACATAATATGCTTTCAATACCCAAGAGTTGGGAGATAGAACCTCATTAAAGGAGAATATGTTGATCCACACCCTACATGAATGAATTTTTTGGTCCCTAGAACTTCGTGCAACTTTATTCCGTATTTGATTTTGGTTCTTAATGAATTACATACATTAAATTAGTTCCCCACCCATCAAATGATTTTCTTATCAATATGTGAACCACTTCTATTAAGGGTAGTTTTGTCATAACTTAATTTTACTTCACCATAATCTGGGCTGATAATGAATTACCTAAACCCGAAATAGTCATCGTCTTAGTACAATAAATAGGTAAGGAATTGAAGAACTTGATGTTTTCTTTGTCAACAATTTTGAATTTAGGATAACACATTTTACAAAATTTTGTTAGAGTTTCTGAAACTAAGTTAAATGATAAAATAATGCATACGTTAAGGTGGAAATTGTACACACATAGAAAGTAGACACAAAACACTAGAAAATCTTCCTAAGGATTAGGTTTATTTTCTCTCTATAATATGTCACGTAGTTTACAACGTGTGCATAAAAGATACATTTATACCTAGGTTATAATTAAGATAGTCCAGACCCAATGGACTAAAACTAACAGTATTCCTCCTCTAGCTAAGATTAAGGGAATGAGGAGGACCGATATAACCCCTGGACCTCAGGGGGTACAGAAATAATAATACAATTGAAACATAAACAAAATTAAGCATAATGGACAAATTTCATTTATTTTTTAAGTTTTAGAGACCAAAACTAATGATGTATTTGAGAGGAAAAAAATAATTTGTAGTTGATAGGGAAAAACATATTTAACCTTAATCTTAATTATCCTTTAAAATTTTTAAAATAAATTCTATAAAAATCCAAATAGGTTTGACGTAACGTAAACATGTTAGGTCTATATAATTTGGGAGAGTGTATAGGAATACTCTCCAAAAAAAAAATCTCTAACTTGATTTTTGTGAAAATCATTCTTTTGAAAAAGAGATTTACTTATGTCATTCTAATCTTTAGGACCAGAAAGTGATTCTCCTCCAACGTTTTTATATGTAAAAAATTGATAGAGAAAAAGAATTAAAAAAATTAACAAAACACTTATTAAAATTGTTGGACCCCAAAAGGTGAAAAAAAAAACAAAGCAATTTAAGATAATTGAGATTTTGCATTTGCTACATGGGCAATAATTTTAGGAGGTATTATCAGTATCGAACAACAATTTACAATGAAACGCGTGTAGTGATCATTCTGTCAATTATCCTTTTCCTTCTGTTGATATGAAGTTTCCACAAGTTATTTGTGGTGTTGTCGACAATCCTCGAAGGTGTTGGTTGTGCATACCCACCGTAACATCAGAAAATGAAAGGGATCGAAAATTAAACTCGACACAATTTAAAGTGGTTTGGTTCAATTCCCATGAGTTGTAGCGTTACAGTCACAGACGGTAATCTTATGGGTGGTGATGGAGACTCTTGAATTCAGTATGTGATACGAATTACAAAGAAACCATAACATTTCTTGCATGCTACACAATGAAAAGGCCCATTGCTTAGCTTATAATGCCAATAAATTAAACACATTGTCCCAACTGAACTTGTGCAACTTGAGAACTTCTCCAAGGTGAAATCATGATGATAAATTTCCTCACACTTCATATCAATTAATCATTAATCTCTGAATTCTTCATATTGAGTTTTCTTGGTTTTCTTTTCAACTAGAGAGTTGAGTCTATACTCTCTAAATTCTATACTACAATAGGGAAAGTTTTTCATCAAATATAATCTAGAATTCAATATCCTGGAGTCAATCTCTTTAATCGTTCCAATTGCTAGAGAAGATATTCATTTCTTTTAAAAATATGCATGCGTATCTACATTTGTATTAGATAATAAACAGTATTAGCAAAGTGTTTTTTTTGCTAATTAATAATAAAACATTAAGCTATGACTATATCTATAAGTGTAAAATGTCTGCATATTATTAATCATTTAAAAAATAAAAGCTAAACATTGATAGGAAACCACTTGCAAGCTGCTAATTTGGTTGGTTATTTGTAATAAATGTTGCTTCAACCTTAGCCACTTAACTAAGAATATCTCGACGGTCTAATCATATAGATATATCTATTGAAAATTTCAAGGGGTGATAAACAGATAATTCGTTCATTAAAGAAAAGGAAAACCATTGACAGTCAAATTATGCTCATACCAATTGAAAATGTCAAATGTCCCGTTGAAGTGTTTTAGAACGTGTTATGAACGATCAATCATGCTGAGTACCTAAAATAACAGAGAAAATTATTCATGTAAGTTGTCGAAGGAAATTCAGAGTAATTATCATTAGAAATAATACCGTTTTCCCTTTTTAAAAAAAAAAAATTAGGATCTCAATTTTTACCCTGTCTAATCACAATTGCTTCATAATTTTAAGCCCGGGCCTTTTTTTGGGCCTAAGGTTTATATTAATTCCAGAGGATTTTCAAAATGAAAGAGAAAAGTGTTATTATACTGTTTTGTCATCAAATAGAGTTGTCAAGTTTGCTGATTTTTTTATTTTTTTTCAAAAAAAAATATCCTAGATTATAAAAATTTAACTCACAAAAATCCACAGCCATCAAATCAGCAAACTTGAAAGGAGTTGGGCCAACCTAACCTACACACTTGTGGGCATTTTTGACAGCGGTCCAGTTGGCCCAGTGTCACCCTTTCTCCTTTTTTGTTTGTCCAGATTTTGGGCCGAACCCAAAAGTAAAGACCATATCTTGACCCAAAAGCAGACCACTCAGCGCTGGAATTGCAATTTGATTGTTTATAACTAAATACTCGGTTACCAAAAAAAACTAAATACTCTATTCTATTGTATTCAAAATTTCTTTTGTATTTGTGTTTCTATAGAAAATTTTAGAATATGTTAACTAATAATGAAAAGTATTTATAAAATGAATCTAATATAAAAAATATTAATAAGATTTATAAAAAAAAGAGGAATTTTTAAAAAAATTCAACTTACGTCATTTGAAATTTCTTACATTTATACTAAAATTATCAAGTTGAAATTTTATAATAATATTAAAATTCATTTTTTTTCATTCAAACACGTTATTTATTTAAAACGTTAGAGAATCCTAAAAATTTTCTATCCAAACACATGAGAAAGGAAGAAGAACAATGCAAATACGAAGAGTTTTCAGCTTTGACGAATTATCTGATTTTTGTTTAAAGAGAAAATAAAGTAGAAATTGAGGGTGAAAATTATAAATTTTGAAATGAAGGTGATCTTTTGTGCTTTTTGTTTTGTAAAAGGGAAATTTGCCTTTAAGCAGTGATCTAAATTGCTTTTAAGGGTAAGAAGTACCTTGGTAGGAAGTATGAGAAAAAGTGGGATAGAATAAAAAAATGGTACACAAACACTTTCTATGATTTGACCAATTTTACTTATAATGTGAGAAAATTTTGATTGGTGGATCCCTCAAGTTAAAATCTTCTCGCAACTATTGGTTGGAAGAATTTACTACCTATTTATATACTTTTTGCGAAAGACTTTTGTACCCGTTTATTTTTATTCGTATCTAATTTTTATGCTTTACAATAACAAGGACAGTTTGGTAATTCAAAATATAATTAACTTTTCTTGTATTGTTTACATAGAAAATATTTTCGCACAATTTTCATAATATTTTCTATTAAACTAAATTACATCTAAAATCTTATACTTTTTTTCTTTCCCATACTTCTCTTTCATTTGATTTTTATGCAACCAAGGGTAAAGTTTCCTTCTGGCTGCTCGTTTACTTTTATTCCACATATATATACACGAGGATATATTATATAAGAAAGACTTCTTATATGAGAATGAGAGAAACAAATTTAGGCCGTACAACCATATAATAAATAATTGAGATTAATTATGTGAGTTTTTAAAAAAATCATATAAATATCAAGCTGAGGTTTTGTTTTTTTGATTGGGGATAGGTTTAAAGTTCCCTTCCTGGAAATTTCTTGTAGAGGGGAAGTTGTAGAGGGCCCCATATAAACTCAAGATCCACTTAAGATTCAACACACATACAAACTAATTATCATAATTTGCATCAATAATATTTATAAGTTATTTCTAACTATTTTGACATTTTAAAGACTCACTTAGATTAATTTAATGTAAAAGGATTTATGATATTAAATTTCAAATTATTGAAAATGCATAAATATATTTTTTATTTTAAGTTTTAACTTAATTTTTTTTGGATTTTTTTTAATATTACGTAAAAAAAACTTATCTAATACATTAGCAATGAATTCGTGATTTCCCTTTTGAACGATTACCTTTTTCCTTGAAAGATAAACAAAAAGTGTTATTAAGTAGCCTTTGTACGAGTTGTAAAAAGGCAAAGAATAGAAAAGCAACTCTCATACATTGTTGCAACTCGTAACCAACAACTATATGAACCAAATAACCCCCTGCCAATGTGAATGACAACAATAGAACTGATAAACCAGGAAAAAAAATGTTGCATCGGAAAACTATATGCTCAACAGAAAAAACCAAAGATGATGCAACAGAAAACTGTACAGATGGCAGCTAACACGAAACTTTAAGCAGCAAACTGTTGTAAAAACTTAAGCCAATATGTGCAATCACAGCAAGTTTTCTGTCTATTAATCAATAATTAATATTCAAGCCATAACAAACCTTTCTATTTGTATTAATCTCATACAACCGGCTCAGCTTTGTGTAATTTGAATTCGTTGAGCCACTACATCAAACATTGAATAAGCATCAGAATATAACACAGGGAATTTAATAGGAAGAAAAATTAAAGGCTTAACCTATCCAGTTACTACAGAAAAATACAAAAGAAAAGGTCACCAGACAAATTATTAATGTTTGGCCCTCCATTATTATTTAATTATTCAGAATGTAAGATCAAATTGGCAAGTGTTTTTGAACTTGGATCAAATTGGCAAGTTGTCCCAGGCAAAAAACCAGGTGAAATATATATACGTGCAGGCCAACACCCCTCTGGGTGTTAGAAAATTGGTTGACTGAGGCGTGTGGAATCACACTGTCCTTAAGGGTTTATGCGCCTAAGGCGTGACCCCCCAGGATACAGCAGTCCTTCTGTACAATACAGGAAGCAGAACTCGCAAAAGGTAGATTTTTACGGTGTAAACCCAGAACGGAAAGTATCTCTTTAAATAGGTAAGTCAGATGTGATTTTTCTAATAAAGGAAAATAAAATATAGCGGAAATAAATTGGTCAATTAAATCCTGTTAATGATAAAGACGTTACGGAATAAATAATTTAAACGGTAATTAATTGCCACATTTAATTATAGTAACCGCATCAGATATTATTTTCTATTTTAAAATGCAAATCGTAACTTCTGATTTTAATAAATGATTAAAAACTTTTGAAATATAAATAAAATTTCTAACAATCCCCCACATATTTCAAAAGTTTTTTTTTTAAAAAAAAAAAATTAGGTTTACATCATAGTGCAAATGCATCAGATCTGGTGTCTTCTGGACTATGAACCAGACCCTAGACAGATAAACTTAACTTACAGTGAATTGGTGAAGCAAAGCTTCTATGAACCAAAATCACTTTAATGTAAGATAGCGGTCTACCTATCACATTACACTCCGCGACTCTTTTTGTTGTTTTCGCTGTTTTGCGCGAATAGGCCTTGCGCGTGCCTGGTGATTCATGAGTGCTTTAGAAATTTTGCCATTTAATTTCATAGGAGCGGCCCCACTCCACACTCACATAGGTGTTTCCATCAAGTGTATAATGCACTTTTATACACCACCCATAAGAGATATGGAAATCATTAAAAGCTTTTAAGCTTAACCATCATTCAGTGCAGTCTAGCACTTCTCACATACACCATAGGAAGAGAAAAATAAAAGAGTGCTAGCAAGACTAACTAAGTGACTTGTTATTACCCATATGAACCTTCTTCACGGGATCTCCAATCACAAAGGTTAGGTTCCCATCACTGTTAGTTACAAATGGCTAAGTCTCATTCCCCTCGGTGTTTGACTCACTAGTTTTTCACTTTGTGAGTCTCAAGATCAAAATAATCTTTGATCCATGATTTGTAGCTACGTTACTTAATTATAATATACATATACATGTCTCAATATAAATATTGTTATTTGTTTTTGCCTATTGGCAATCACAATATACGCTTATTAGCCTTAAAATTTACCAAGTAAAACAATAACTTGGCCTCCATTTTTAATTTAGATGACTCAAGTCTACTTAGATGAATTCTAAGTGACAACTCCTTTTGAGGATAAAATAAATTCACGTAGGAATTTATTCTCGAAAAAATTATTCATCATTGTGTCATTAAAATACAATGGAACACATAATATCAAAATTTATTTATGATAACTCTGTCAAGAATAAAATAAATTCATTTATGAATTTATTCTCATTTAAATTATTAGATTCAATCAACATCATATTTGTATCATCATATCATTAGTATGATGGAAATCTTTTCATAAATATCTCATTAAAATTAAATCCAATAATCTTCCTATAATTTGGACACTTGTATTAGACAACAAAATCATTTTTTTAATGTCACCTATCATAAGGGATCTTATATAACCTTGATGAGACTTTTCTCCAAAATAATAATATATTTTTAAAATATATTATCACACTTCCTTAAAATCATATTTGAGCTTAAAATCACATTTGTTTCATATCAATCACATATTTAAGCTACTTATTAAATCATATTAGATAACATAACTTATCGTAGCCTATCATGTAGGCATCAAAATAATATTTGAAACACAAATAATATCATAATCATGTCATGTGTTACACATCATCAAGTTTAATTTCACAAATCATCATAGATAGACTCATCATCATCTTTGTCCCTTTTTTTTAATTAAACACATTACATGCATGCATATCACAAATTACAAAAACTCCCATAACAAAACATATTTGGCTATCAATTTTCAACGGTTAAAATGCAATAATTTCATTACATTTATATTACAAATTAATAGTAGTAAATATGAACAACACCACTATTCTTTACTTCAACAAAAATTATTATAATTTTTTTATTTTCATTAACGCAAGATTTATAAAGAATATAATTAACTTGACATTTACAAATATGTGCACAACTTTATCATAAAGAATATATGACAAGGCACCACCCATACATCTTGAACAAAACAGTTTCTATTCTCTTTCTTAGGAAATACACACCATAACATATACATGTAGTCCAATATATCCAAATATACCATATATTATTAATCTCATTTTTTTCATGTGATATCCAAAGTCTTCTCATACTTGCAACATCATACGCAATACTATAAAATAACTCAAAGTTATGTCACCAAAATAGAATTTATTTCATTTGAATAGTCATAAATTCATGTGCTTATAAACATCCATTTAGCATTTCAAACAAATAAATACATAAATGGCAAATTAACATTCATCATCATGTTTTTTTTTCTAATTGAGTGCTAAGGTAAAGAGAATTCAACACCTTAGAGACAACAAAATGAAATGGCATCCTAGACATATTTAGAATCAAACTCTATAGCAAGATGAGACTTTAAAAAAAAATCAAGTCTCTTATAAATTTGAGCACAAATTTTTAGCAAAAACAATAACTCAATATTTAGCATATACATATATGTCATGGATCACACATAATATATTCAAATTAAGTTTCAACCATAGTTTCAACATCATGATATTCATATATCAAGTAGTTCACCCTTTTTTTTTAACAATTAATAATACAATTATTAAATATAACAAGGAAAACAAAAATAGATTTCATCATCATCTTAAAAAGGAATAATATATTTTTTTTGATATTCTGTTCATAACAATAATAATTAGTGTAGAAAACACTCATCAATATCAACATTACTATGACTAGAAAGTTACACAAATGTAACAAGTTATGCATATTAAATTGCAATAAAAAGTTATTAGGATTTTAAAAAAAATGTATTCATCCCTGTTACTCACGACGACAGGCACACAAATTTAAAGAATTTTCACCAGGTATACAAATTTCAATAAGCCTTATGCAATATATCACCACCACGTTAATGGTCACAATGAAAGAAATAGAGACAAGACCAACATAACATCACAACCATAAAACTAACCAATATACCACTCTTAGTATTTAATATACCAAAGCTCAAATTTTGAGTTTAATACATTTTTTTAATTATTTCAAGACGACAAGCGCATCTTTATCTTTATCAACAAGAACACAATTTTAGCAAATATAATGCATCATAATTTTTCAAAATTATTTGCTTTGAATGTAATTATGTAAATCATCAAATATCATTGATATAACATTTCATCCATTCAAATAGCGCAAGTATATATAACAACTAGTGGACTTTTCCATTTTTTTTTCAAATATAGCATTCTATTTTAATCATTAATATAGCTTTCACAAAATAGCATACAATTACATAAAAATATTTTTCTACACTTTTTAATTAGATTAGGACTAGTAACAGTATGCTAAAAACAAACTCAACAGACCAATTATCTATTTTTTTTTAAAATCATCAAATTCCAAATCTAAATTAAATGACAAAACTTTAGATGTATTTTCACATGCTAATAAGATATCACACAAATTAAAAACTTAATTTCATAAACTCAATCAACTCAAAATAATTGTAATTATGCTAGAATATACATTAAAATATAAAGTAACATTCCATTTTACTAATACACAATCTCATGTTGAATTTTCAGTATTGATCAAAACCAATGATAAGTAAGTTTGGAAAGTTATAATATATATTATATTAAATTTAAATGAAATCTTATAGCAACCTTTTTTTCTTTTGAAACAGGAAATTTATTTAGTTGAAACAAAATTCAATGATCTTTCTATGTATAACTCATATCAAGCACGTATATGTCTCAATTTTATTTTATTTTTTAAAGAAAAAAAATTAGTATTACATGGGAATCCATTGAATTTTCTTTTGTAGAATCATAATTTTCAGACAGGAAAAGGATATATTATATCACATACAGAACATAGACATACTGCATAAACTAATACCGCACAATGAAGAATTTTTTTTTTTAAAGGATTAAAATAACAATGATAACATAATAAACAAAAGCACTCGAAAATCCAAATTCATGAGAAAGGTGAGAAATATTAACCTGTAGAATGAATAAACCCTTAAGATTGTTAGAAAATTGGTTGACTGAGGCGTGTGGAATCACACTGTCCTTAAGGGTTTATGCGCCTAAGGCGTGACCCCCCAGGATACAGCAGTCCTTCTGTGCAATACAGGAAACAGAACTCGCAAAAGGTAGATTTTTACGGTGTAAACCCAGAACGGAAAGTATCTCTTTAAATAGGTAAGTCAGATGTGATTTTTCTAATAAAGGAAAATAAAATATAGCGGAAATAAATTGGTCAATTAAATCCCGTTAATGATAAAGACGTTACGGAATAAATAATTTAAACGGGAATTAATTGTCACATTTAATTATAGTAACCGCATCAGATATTATTTTCTATTTTAAAATGCAAATCGTAACTTCTAATTTTAATAAATGATTAAAAACTTTTGAAATATAAATAAAATTTCTAACACTGCGCTGGGCCAAAACAATGTGCTTTGCACCTGCCATAACTAACAAAGCTCTTCTAGGCTGGCCCACCCTCTGGTCTCTATTTCCTAAGAAATTATATAGACATGCATATTGATATAAATGTGCAGAAAACGCTAAACAAAAATGGAAGGGACCAACAAATACATAGTGATAAAGAATCACATTGAAGATGCACCCAAAAAGAGCCCCATTTTGAAGTCAATTCAAAATTGAGTCTTTTCCTCTGTCACTGAAGCCAGGATCTGATGATATCAATGTGAAGAATCTCTACATCTGAATTGACTCTTACCAGATTAACCTCTTCACTAGAGAGCTCTGAGCTTTGCGGTGCCTATAACTATATATTGTTTATATGTCCTAAGCTTGTGTTGTTTTGCTTTGGCATCCTCAAGACTATTGATGGTGTTGTTGTTGGAAAAGTTATGGATTCTAGCAACGCCAAGTTTGAGAAAGAAGGAAGTATAATTACAAAATAAGAGTCTTCTGAAATTCCACTCAGTTATCATCTTAGAGTTCTAGGTAATCACTTAAGAAATTAGGGTCCTCTAAATTTCCTCTCACTTAAAAATAAGCTAAACGTGATAAAAAGTTTGGAGGAGACGGTGAATGTTGAAGAGTGGGGTTTCGTTGATGGGAAATGACTCACGCTTATTCATTCTTTGTTAATATCTTTACACATATTTTCACACAACTTGCTCCCATATTTACTTATTAATTAAACAATGGTTTAAAAGCTATAGAATAAGAATATTTTGACTTGGTCCCCATAAAATATTTTTTAACGTTAGAAAATAAAAAATGTTTATAATAAAAAAATTATATTTTAACATATCAAAGTCATATTTTAACAGTTAATTTGATATTTCAATACGTAAACATGTGATTTCATTACAAATTTAAGTTTAAATTCGTAATTAAAATTAAATATTTAATAATTTTGTATGATTTATATATTTTAATTAATGTTAGTATTTTGTTTCATGTCTAATGCATGTTCAAATATGGGAACTATTCGTGTGTGTTTGGAGTTTCTAAATAGCTCAAGAAACGAAATGTTTATTATTATCTTGGTCAAGACTTAAAGCAAAGATTTTTATCAAATAGTTGACAGATTGATATTTGGGAAAGAATTTGAGATCTATTCGTTGAAGGATTAGATTTAGTGAAATTTATGTTACATTAACTTATTGATTGTGTAAACATGTTAAATAAGATAATATATGCTTAAGGGAGGAGGATGAAACCTAATTTCAACACTTTTATTTAAATTTATTTTTATTTTTACATTTCTCACACCACACCATTAATATTCATGAAACAACAACTAGTTGTGAATATATTATATACAGCAGATGTAGATAATTTTGTCAATTAAAGTAATAGGTCATAAAAAATTAACATCATCAAGAATATAACTAAGAAGAGAGACCCTAACTGCAAGACAGTGCTTCAAGTTAGGAACTACAACCCTATTTCAAGACGGCATATGTACCTAACGATGAATAATTTGAGTACCAAAGTATTGTTTTACTTGTATCATATTGACATAATTTAGTATCAAATATCTCTCAATTTACTTATTTATATATTTATTATTAACCAATTAATAAATATTGAGCTTATTTATTCAATTATCAACCAATAAATCATTTGTTAAAAAAGGTCAAGGTAAAATTAAGTGAATTGGTAGTCAAATTCTTAAAAACTAAAAACTACTGTGCATGTAAAATAAAGTCCCGTTTGAACTGTGAAAACTTTTCTATTTTATTTTCTTTTCAGTTTTAATTACAAAGTTGTTATCATATTTCCTATATTTAAAATTTTGTAAGAAAATATTGAAAATATTTTTCTTCTATCTTTTGTTTTCATTTTTTAATATAATTTTTTTTAAAAATAAAATAACAGTTTTATAATTAAAATTGAAAAAAATAAAAACTGTAATCTTGTTACAATCCAAACATATTCTAAGAATGGCCCATTGGTTGAAACAAGAAATTGGAGAAGGGAGGAGGGAGGAGCCGTAGTACATTCAAAGCCTTCACACTTCTAATAAATACTGACAAAATAATATTTGCCATTAAAATAACTTTCAGATCGAATTTTAGAAGTCCTCATCTAAAAGTTACTAAGTTATAATTCCGTGATCATCAAACAATTTTATAAACGTATTGAAAAGTCAATAAATTATAATTTAGCTTTAACAAATACACTCAAATGTTTCTGTTATGATATCATTAAAGCCTCAATGCATAGGAAAGAAAGTGTTTTAAAAAAGACAACGAAGAGAAGAACAGAAATAAATAAAAAAAGATTTGCTTAACAGAATATCTTGATTTTATAAGTGTAATTTACTTTATGCCCTAATTTTATAAAGTTCTATTCTAGTTTCTAATTTTATAGCATTTTCTAATTTTATAAAAAAAGATTTGCTTAACAGAATACCTTGTTCAAGTCTAATAATGATACGGTGAAACGAAGCTATGTTGATGTCCCATAATATAAAGATATGTGTGTTGATGATGGTGACTGTAAAAGCTTTTTTTAAGTTAAATGAAAATTTTTTCTAAAGGAAAATCTGTTGCAAGAGCTAAAAAGACTATTGGGGGCAAAGATCCCCAAGTTACAATTGGTAAAATTATTACTTAAGTACAAAAACATAAAAAAAACAAGATTATTAAAAAGGAGAGTAAATTATTAATTATCACATCAAACTTTATTTTATGTCATATAAGACTCATTATAATGATGACATCATTACTTTAGTGATAGTATAGCAACTATCAAAAGGAGCTATTAAAGCATCACCATCTTTTCGATAACGAGGGACGGGCCACCATACCCCACACCTAACAATAACTTGCAAGTGTGAGAAGCAATGTTTTGACCATAATCTCATGTCAGGTGATTTAACCAAACACAATGGACGCTACCAATAAGTTTGTTGAAATACCGATAATAAGTGACAAGACCAAAATGTCAGGTGAACCCATCAAATATATTAAGGAAACTTAGAACAAATGATATAGTGTTCTAACTACACTGGTAAGTTCCCATACCAGGCAAATAAAAAAGGTTAACTACTTGATTTAACAAGGATGATTTGACCATATGAGGATGACACCTATGGGAAGAACAATCATTATATTGTGTTAGTCAGCTAAGTCAATGGATTGCACTAACATACTTTGGCAAGAAATCAAGTCCAAGTCAAAACACAAGAGTCCAAGATGATTAAGGTCAATGTCTACAAGAAGACAAAGTCCAACATCTCTTTAGTCCTTAGTCAAACTTGAATTATGGAAGACTTGTAAGGAAGTCACCATTTATGATGGTTGGAATTAAGAAGATTCCATGTCATGGTTGAATCAATCATTCACCTTATCTTAGGAGATGGTTCATGAAGTTTGGAGACAAAATCAAAGACATCTCCTAGTACTTGTCACTCTATCTTTATTGAAGAATTTAGTCTCAAAGCCTCAGTCTTCCTTAGTCAAAAGTTTGTTGGTTGATAAGCCTCATATGACTAATCAAGGGCCCATTAACCAAAAGCACTAAGCGCTCATTAATGGTCATTTGATCATTTCAGGAAATATCAAGGTTTGAAGACATTCGAGCAAGCGCTACTAGAAGTTTGACACCTTGACTAAGGATAACTCATTCAGAGTTAGATAGTTTTTCAATTTCCACTCGTTCAACCATAATCACACACTTCAAGTATAATGGGTCGTGCAACTATAATTCCTTCTAAGACTAGTGGCATAGCATCATGCAAACATAAGTTCGTGTTCAAAAGTCAAGAAGGTTCTTTGACCTACAATAAGGGCCAACAATTAATGCGTATGGTCAAACTATACTTATACATAATCTTAGACATGGTTTCAATTCAATATGTCATCTGCTTGGTAGTTGTTGGCACCCACATCTTAGGATTAGTCCATACATTGGACTAACTTTTTATTTTAAGATTTTAGATGCAACAACCCACACAATTTCACTTGTAAAGATCAAGTCGAAAATCTATGTCATGGTTATTTTTAGTTTAATCAAGTGCAATAATGAGTATACATGACCTCACTCAACTCTCCAAATAATTTACTGCTCTAAGTATTTTTTATCTCTCATTTCATTTCCTTTTATCAATTTACCTTCATTATTTTACAATTTATTTCCTTCATTGTTGTACAATTTCACAAATAGCTAAATAGGTAAAGAAGCTGTGTGAAAACATCTAGGTTATTTACATAAAGGTATTAGTCCAATCACATAACTTGTCTTGCATAATAAGTGGTTTGGCCTAAAAATTAATGGGTATTTTAGTCTCTAAAAATGTATTATGTTTTTATATTTAATTAAAAAATTTGTGATTTTTTATTTTTCAACGTTTATACACAAAATAATGAAAAAGTAATTTCTAAAGTTCTAATAATAATTTTATCATGATTGGTTTCTTCTTAATACAAGAGTGATACATACCTTCATCCTTTTACACTATAGTTCTTATTCGGTGATGAGTCTAAACTTGAAAAATAACTGTGAATGAAATAATATATGTATGTATGTATGGATGATATCATGAGATTGACTTTTTTAGGTGAGAGTAAGAGAAATAACTTTAAACCATTGTATCTTATCATGAATGATCTAGACTAAAATATATTAATGTTGTGACTTTAAAAAACTTTTAATTATAATCATTTATGTATGATTGTACAACCATATTTATATATGAAATGACGCGGTGGATGTCTCGTCATAAAATTTTCAATTGAAGAAACTCTTAACACTTCCATGCTTAAAAGCCAACACAAACTTTTTCATAAATCCCACATAGACTATACAAAATAATTACCTCATATGTATTACTTAAAATATTTATTCAAAATTCCTTAACAAAATTACTATTTTTTAATTCTAAGAGGTCTTGATTGTAGAGCGCTAGCAAGATCACATATGCTAAGAACTCATTTCTTTTCAACATAGGTACTTAAACCCTTAAGAACCATTACTTATCTAAACACTCTTCGGTTCATAAAAACTAAACACACTTGATAAAACTCTTGCGAGGTATGTGGCCCAAAGAAGCATGGGAAGCACGAGATTATTGTAAATGCAAAGTACCATTTCCTTGGGTCTTTTTCCTTCCATTCTACCGAAAAGGTACGGGTTTCAATTCCTCTTTCCTGGAAATTGCTTACGGGGGCAGAGCACTTGATCTTCTCTTGGTTGGGCGAAAGCATTTTATCATTTTGTTTTGTAGGGGAACACTTTAACTGTGCATAGAACAAATGAAAATTGGCCTCTTCCTATAATGAAAATTGCCAGCCAACAACCGATGAAAAAATTGTTGAAAACAAAATGTTAGACCGCATTCCTTAGGTTCAAAGAGACACTATGAACTTATGAGAAATGAGAGAAAATAATGCAGAAAGTGAGAGTCCCTCGTACAACACAAAGCAGGGGGGACCACTAGTGTTGTGTTCATCTGGATTGGATGTTTACTTTTATCCCCATCTCACTGTCCTGGAATTTTTAAATTGTTTTGACATGGAGAGTGGGTCATTTATCAAATACAACACTACCAAAAAGAGTTAAGTTCTTCAGCCAATTTGTGTGCATTTAGTATGGGGATCACGGTGCGCGGATCTTCTGTTCAACACCAGGATAAGCAAATCCGGCTAACCATGGCACTGCTGGAAATTCCTACAAAAAACCATATTAAGTGGACCATGTCCCTTCAACTTCCTGGAGAGGCATGGATTTCAGAGAACACATTCTCAAACCAATAAACATCCTATATTATATCGAAGACACGTGAACTTGTAGATAAAAGCAATGAAGGTGCAACCAATGTAATTGATATGAATTAAAGTATAAAAGTATTTAAATTGTAGATTAATTTAAAATACCTTCTAAAGGAATCCAAGAACTTTAACCTACAAAAGAATGGTACATCTTACATCATTAAAGAATTCCGAAATCGGAAAAACCCCTTTTAAGAAATTTCGGAATCGGAAGAACTTGTGACCTTGGCATATTCACTACTCTACAGCCTAATGGCTAGAACTACCCAAGAAACTTTTACCATGTATGACTTGCACTTGTTTTCGTAGCAAGTAACGTTTCTCATTCATCCCTACGAATGGTTTCTTTTGGATAGAGCCTTCAAAATGCTCCAGCAACCTGTACATTGTTTCCCCAACACACGTTAGAACTTAGTTCAACTGTTCCAACGAGTCCACCTTTTGGGACGATGAAACCAAGCAGGTCTCAACTCATTCCACACAAAGTGCCAGGGTAAGAACCATCATCAGAAGGCACCATATTTAGATCTGGTATCAAGAAAACACTTTCCCCGGTTGATTCTGCCCCGTTTGGCCTAGATTCTGATGCTTGTGAATGAGTATCATCTTGAGGGGGACGTGTGAGGGCAGCTCCGGAAGATACTATTCTCTGATGTGGTTGACCAGCAACAGTACACTGCAGTTCAGCGGATGCTGGACTTGTATTTTTAACATATTTTGATCCCACATCAAACTGAAAAGCAAAAAAAAATCACGTTAGGCAATGAATAAACCAAGTCAAAGGACACATTAAATTTTGATTTTTAGCCAAAGGATAACAGAATATATACCTTCATCCTCTTCAAACTTTGATTTTTAGCCCTCTCTGCCTCAAAATTTGCATTAACAGTTGCTATCTTCTGCGAAACCAAGAGCCGTGTTAATACTTAGTAATAACAGATGAAATGCCCATCTTAACATATGCATAAAAATAAAAATACTTGAAAATATATTACCTTTTCTAAATATATCCTTTCCTTTAACAGGGAGTTCTCTTCTTCCTTTAATTCAGCAAAAGTCTACGGGTAAAAAAAAACAAATTGTGATTAAGAGCCTTATATAGCATGCCAATAGGCAAACAAGGTCCATTTGAATTGAAAGAAAGATGGTGGCTCTTAGTAAAATCAAGAAACTTCTGCATTACCTTTTTTCTTCTGCACCTCTTGGTAGAAGCAGAGTTGCCAGTGTATCCACTTGTAGCAGTAGCCTGAAATTTTTCAATAGGTAATGAAGGTTAGCATAGTAGTAACCATAAGACGCGGATCAAATTACAGTACTAATAGTAAACACAACTGGAAAAATATACAATTTGTAACTAAATCATAGCGGAGATCAAGCAACTTGACCACTATAGTGATCGCACAAAACCAATACGCATAGGACAGCTCAGCATGCGTACTACTCACACGTCATTGTAGGCACGTGATGTGACCATGATCTTGTTTGGAATGCTCACGTGACTTCCATCGCATCACCTACCCCAATCAATTTTACAATACATAATAATTCGATTTAAATTAATTAATATATCATATCACCTACATTTCTTCCTTTTTTAAATTTTTGGTGAAAAGCAAATAGAAAAACAGAGAATGAGGCATCGAGGAGAGCACGCTGCACGCTCCAGAGTGGAGTGGGCCAGGAGCCACAGATGCGGCGTGGTGCTTGTCTCTTCCGATCTCGCACCCAACCGAATCCTCATGTTAAGGATTTTAATTTCCTATTTAAGCAACCAACTTCAACTACCGTCTCCCTCGTGATATCCAACCCCCATCCACACCAAAGCCAATTCCAATTCTGACTTCAATCATAATTTTTTTTATTTATTAAAAACATAACTAATGTTTTAAATCTTAATTAAATATGTTAAATTATTAAGACCGAATCTTCCCTGAACCCGTAAGATTAGAGAGAAGCAGGAGCAATTCGATTATTCGAACAGACTGGTGAAAGGAAACAGCAACACCTCGCCACTTACGACACTAACTTCAACGAATCGCAAACCTTCCACTGAGCACCCATCCCCATCTAAGGCACCGGGACCCACACCACAAACCTATTCTATTATTTACATTGACCAAAACACCCTCGCTCCACACCGAGATTTTTAACGACTTTTTTCAATAATAATAAATCTTAAAAAAGGAATCCGTGACTTATATCTCGGTTATCGCTGCCGTGGAAATTGGTGGAAGTCGCCAGACAATAACTTCCGTCCTTTTTTCCTTTATTTAATTTCAGTTTTTCACCTTGACAATAGAAAAAGTGTGTCAGCGGAATATTAGTTGGACTTAGGAAGGGTGTTTTCGACTTTTCGTCAATCAATCGGTGAACAGAGACTGACAGACGGGAGCCCCAAACAAAAACAGGCGAAAACAAAACGCCGTTCCCACGCCGAACAAACATCCCAGGGCATTTTCGTCACCAAAAGAACAAAAAAACAAGTAAAACTCAAAGAAAAGCATTTAATTGAAACGCAAAAAATTGTTTTTTAGAAAATAGAAAGAAACAGAAACACATCGAACGGGATTATCCAGCCTCCACAAGGAAGTCAGGGATAATTCGGTAAAGAAACAAAAAAAAATTGACAGATTTCCCGTCAGCATCTGACGTGAGCGGAAAATCGAAAACGATGTGCGATTGGGAAACGAAAAACAACAGTGGCCTTTGGGGTGAGTACTGAGTAAAGAGATTAAGGGTAAAATAGTAAAAACAAAAAAGGAAACGTCATCGCGAAGGCAAGAATGTTTCCTGTCGCACACGAAGCCATCTCAAGTCTCAACCGCCGAGAACCACCACACTGTTCCGATGGCGGGGAGAGTTACGTGGAGTTCGTAAGGGTATTTCGGTCAGACAACAGAGATCAGAAGAAGAAAGAGAGGTAGAGAGGAGAACGTAAATTGATAGAAAAAGCGGTATAGAAAAAGAGAGAGAAAGAGAACCTTGGATCTGGCGGAGTGGTGGTGGTGGCGGGAGGAGTCTTCGTCGGCGGTGGCGGAAGGAGAGGCGCCGCCGCTCCAAGAGAGAGGCGTGGTGGGGCTGCATCTGGTTGAACCGGCGGCGTCGCAGCGAGAGACGGAAGCGGTTAGCCTTGATCTTGAGCGCGGGCGTTTTACAGCCCAGGTGAGAGGAAGGGCGTGAGATATTGTGGGAACGGTGTGCTTGAGGCGTAGGAGAAGGTGGACGACGAGCGTGTCGTCGTCCATGGCCGCTTGAACCCAGTCGTCGGCTAGCATGGGTGTAGGTGGATAACAGTCATGTAAGAAAGAGGAACGAGTGTGAGAGAGAGGGGTGGGTGGCGGAGGTGTTGGAGGAAAAGATGAAGAGAAGGTATTGGATAGGTTTATATAAAAGAAAGAATAATTAAAATAATAAAATAAAAGAAAAAATAAAAAAATAAAGAGGGAGAGAGGGATATTGTGTGGCGGTGAGGAAGGAGGTGGTTCGTCGTTAAAAAGGGTTGAGTCATAGCAATGGCCACTGTGGGGTCTCACTCTTTTCTGCTCTTTTGGAACCTTGGACCCCACCTACTCACATCTGGCAATCCCACCTTCCTTTTTTTTATTATTTCTATTCTTGATTGCGTGTGGAAGAACATCTCGGTGTCATCTCAAACTAAAAGTTATTCCTCTCCCTCTCCCTCTCCCATACCCCATCAACCACAACCCTCTTCTTCTTCCTCCAACCCAAACCTTCACAAACACTCTCTCAATCAATTTGAATTTCGATTTTGGCCAACTTCAATAAATTTTCATTTAACCATCAGGCTAAAGAATCTACTCCACTTAGATGGATCAATAAATCTCTCCAAGAAACTCCTAACTAGGTCATAATCTCTTAGAGTGTGTTTGGTTAGACTCTTTGGTTGGTCAAACCTCGGTTTGACCAACCCAAAAAATAAATCCTACGGTCAAACGGAGTTTTGACTGTCTCGAATGACGTGAAGGATCAATATCAACCCTTAAATTTCTTCATTTTCTCAACTCCGTTTCCCCAACTGGAAACCAAACGGACCCTTAGACATCTTAAAAAACTTGAATCATTTAATTATTGGCGGGTTTTGTTTATCATAATTACTTTTAAGTTAAAGTTTAAAATATAAGCTTTTAAATAAAGAAGTTGCTTAGTGCTTTTTTTAAAAAAAATTAATGGAAATGTTATTTTAAGTTAAAAGTTGCTATGTAAAAGAAATGGAAGCTTTAATTTTATGAAAAATTTAATTTTAAAGAGATCGTTTGGTGTATAGAATTGATTGCAACAATAGTAGTGGACAGTAATTAAAACTATGATGGTTGCGATATTGGTGGTAATGACGATGGCGACAATAATGATAGTGTTGTGACAGTAATAATGATAATGATGGTGGCAATGATAATGACAGTCATAACAATAACGTCAATAATAATGACAACGACAACAAAAGTGGTGGTGAAGGTAGCAATGATGACAACAATAATGATGATGTCGACGATGCAAGTAGTGGCAAGTGTTGTGGTGAAGGCAACAATAGTGGTAGTGGCAACGACAACAGCTATGATGGCGAAGATAGTGATGTTAGCAACAATAGTGATTGCAACAACAATAGTGGCAACAACAATGGCAATGATAACATTAGTGTTGACGGTTGTAGAGAAGGCAACAAAAGTCGTGGCAATAGTGGCAATTGCAATGGCAACGACAACACTAGTGGTGGGACAATAATAGAAGTGGTTGTGGTGACAATGATAATGATGGTGATGACGGCGATGGTAACGGTTATGGTGGCGGCGGCAACCATGGTGGGGATAGTAGTGGTGGCGACAATGATGACACTTGTGACGACTGTGTTCGTGATGGTAGTAAAGGTGTTAAAGGAAATTTTTGATAAAAATGAGAAGTTGGAAACTAAAAGTTAACTCACTAGCTTTTGATTAGAAGCTTCATATTAAATAAGTTTATTTGTTTAGGTCTAATATCTCCTTAAAAAGGAAAGAGACATTCAAAATAAGTTAAGCTAAACACATTGTGTTGTTATGTGGCAGGGGAAATATATTAGATTATTACTAGAGTACAATATCGATTATAATAATGATAATCAGAGCATGGTAATGAAGTAATATTTATGATATTGACTGCAGACCGACCTAGAGACTTCAACACAAAAACATGTCAAAAGTTATATAGACACGTCCCTACGAAGCACCTCATACTGTTGGAAGACCCCACCAGACCCTTGATCCTTTAACCAGTGTCCCTGTAGTCTAGTGTCATGATGGATCTGGTTTAACTATTAGGGGCACACCTGTAATTACCTACAAATGGTATCAAGGATACATGTAGAGATGTCAGCTTTTAACATGACTGGCGCAACGAAAACCGGTGTTGACACTAGAAGTACTATTCCTATACGGAAAATTCAATTTTATAATGCAAACTAGGACTAAAAACAAGTATCATACACCAAACATAAATAATTATAAGAAGTCGATATTTTTTATTTTACTTTTAATATAATAAAATTATAAATAATAATGTTATTTTAGATAATATTTTCTCTCTACATATTGTATAAAATAAAATCAAGAATATCGAATATTCATCCCTTTTTAACGAGTTATGGGTTTATCATGTGAAAAATCATAATTTGTATCATTTTTTTTTTGTATCTTTGGTAAAATGACTAATTCCTTGTTACTCATGCCTTAGTTATATAGAGACCCGGGAGAATTCAAAAATTAAGGCATTTTAAGTTAACTAAAATATTTTATTAAAATCATCTAGAAAGTTAAATATTTAATTTTGAGATTCAACTTTATTTAAAATACATTTTTAAGCTTTTTGAGGTGTAAAATTATTTATTAATATATCCTAACAAATTTCATTTAACATTTCTTTCTCAATTAACAATAAAACTCATTTATTTAATGTTTGCTAAATACGATTGATTTAAAGTAAGATTTTATTAATTTTAATTTTAAAAACTTCTTTCACTTGAAGCAACTATCATTAGATTTGTTAACATTATTCTTTAAACAATATATGAATTTGGAAAAGAATCATTTTTTTATAACACTTAGAATGTGTATCATTTTTTAGTTGTATAATCCATCAATATATGAGCATTGTGCAATTTCATGAATTTGGAGGTGTGCCTTGTCCCTAGCCTGAACTCCTTCAATCATAGTCAACACGATTAGGGGTGTTCGTGGTCCAGATCGTTTCAGTTTTGAACTAAAATATTATCCGCTCTGATAAGTTTTTTAAGTTGTGATTCGGTTTAGTTGAAATGAATGACGCAATCGGTTCAAATGTGGTTTGGATTGGATCGGGGTTTTTTTTAATTTGTATTTTTGTAAAATCAAATGAAATCTATAATTATAGCAATTCAAAAAATATTTTAGGTTCTCAACAACGATAGAATCATTAATAAATTAAACATATCAAGTTTCCAACAATCCAAACTCAAACATAAAATAAATAAAGTACTACTTAAATAAGGTTCAATATAAGATATAAAATAAATACTAAAGACCAAGTGTTGCCCTCAATATTTTAGTCTTTTACTTCTTCCTCTAACTTGGGTAGATTAAGAGAAATAAGTGTTGTTATATGGTTTGGACAAAATCACAAAATAATGCGCATAGCATGTAAAAGGTGCGGTTCGGTTCGGTTTGGCTTCCACATGTAGAACCGAAATCCAAACCGATCATGTAAAATGATTTTTTCACTGTTTTGGTTTTTTCATTTTGAACATTTTCGGTTGTTTTTCAGATCAGTTGAGTGATTTTTAACGATACGGATCGATTGATGAACACCCTTAAACACGACCATTCAACTGAAAATATCATGAGACACAGATTGTTCAAATATACATTATAGATGGAAAATATAAAACTAATAATTGATAATTGATAATTATAATAAAATATTAAGGGAAATAATATATAAGATTGTTAAATATGTCATATTCCCAAATGAACTAAAATAAAATAGATTTTGTGTGGAAAAAAATATAAAAATTATTTGATTAATAACTCTCAAGTAAAAAAATAATAATCAAAATAAATAAAATGATACAATTTTTTTTGAAAGGTGATGGGCAAAGCCCCATCATTCATCAAACAATCAGACTCGTAGAACTTTAGGATTAAAAAGTCCTAATACATTATTAATAAGTCGTATAACACTTAGGGATTTGATTAAATAAATAAATAAATATGACAAAAAAAGTTATTATAAATTTAAGTAATTTTTTATCAATAATTTTTATGATATACTTTTTTCAAAAAAAAATCAGGCCATAAGACAAGGGTTTTATTTGCCTTAAAGATGGTTCCATCTTGTCTATAAGTTTATGTTTCAATGTATGTGCCACATTAGACCATTTAATATATAATAAATACTTATTTTAGTTTATTATATTTCACATTTGTTGAAACAAATTAATTTCGTATCTTTCTTTCATTTCAATTTAGTCGTTTATGTTTTGAAAACATGTCAATATAGTTCTTTCCTTTAAGATTTGACAAGTGTTATACTACTAAACCGCAACTTACTTTAAACATTTTAATAGAAACTTTTAACTATATAAAATAATTTTTCACATTTTTAATGTCCTTTTTAATATAACATGATTGAGATTAGCATGTGCGAATAAAAATAAATTCATATTATTTAACATATTATATCAAATATATTTATTGAATAGTATTAAAGATATATTTGACTATATATTTATTAAATATATTTAAAATATTTTTGCATATTTTTTAGTAATATATTTTAAAATATATTTGATCTGGTCCAGATACCGGTCCAAAGGTAAAAGTGTAATTTCGTACACATTCAGTCATGTACTGGTGTCGTAGGTGAAGTCTCAGATTTGTATATTGGTAAGAGCTATTTTCTCTATACCGGAAAGTCCAGGTCATCACCTGCACACCGGAAAGTAATCTACCATCTCGATAAATAGTTCAAGGTACAACCATTAGAAGAGACGTTCGTTGGAGACTCGGAGGCGTCCGCGTCGTGTGTCAGCTTTTTGGAGAGTCGTACTGACACAGGGTACGAAATGACCCTTAACCCTAAGAGACTCTTACGTCTCTCGCATACACATAAATACCAAAGAATACACAACAATGGTACATTTTTCTCATTTTCTAACTTACGTTCAAGCTTACTGTATTCTCTATCCTTATGCTGACTTGAGGGATGGAGTGCCTTTGTAGGTGGCACCATCTTTCGCCCCACAACGCGAGAGCTTGGTGTGTGTTGATTCTCGAGGACTTTAAGTCCCTTAATTCCCCACTGGAATAACGGCTAAAATATCAGATCCCCACTGGACCCGTTTACAAATCTCACAAAGAAGAACATTTGTGGCTGGTTCCTACACCGGATCACTAACCCTGGTTTAGACCAGTTCAATATTATTAAACATATTTAAAAACTATATTATATATCAAGGATACTTTTTATAATATTTATTATTATATATTCTTAATAATATATTAATTAAATATATTTTTTATGAGTATATTTATCATGTATTTTTAAATATATTAATTAAATATAATTTTTATGAATACATTTATCATATATTTTTAAATTATATTTTAATAATAAATTTTAAAAAGTATATTTTATCACATAGGTTTCTTCTAGTTTATTCTGTGTGTTATCATACTCTCTTAAAATTTAATTGAGTAAATTAAGTTAATCAATTTTTTATATTGTGTAATTTTAGTCTCCTCCTTTATTTATTTTAGTTAAAATTATCATATTCTTATTTTATACATAGCATATTTATAAGTTGAATAGATTAATTTTTCTTTTACTTGAAACTCATCGATCTCAACATCAAAATTCACCCAAAATGAAAAATATAATAGAAATATGTCTTCAAACTCTAATATCACATCTTGTAAGGTCCTTTAAATTTTATCAATCTTCACTAAAATTTTAATTAAAATTTTATGTCATAATTTATAAAACATAAAATATCTGGATAAAATTAATAATTTAAATATTTTAAATAGAATAAAATAAAGAGGGGAACTAGAATTTAACGATTCCAAAAATTGAGACTTAATTGAATTCATTAAAATTTCAGAGACCAAAATCAAAAAGTTTTATTTCGGAGGTGAACGATGCATGCTTCAAGTATCAAAAATATACAGGAAGGTGGTCGGCAAGTGGAACGCCATTCCGGTAAGTCGGTACCTATTTACGCAATGACGAACCCTTAAGATTGGACCTTAGAATGTATCTTTGACGTGAAATAGGTTTCTAAAATGGTGAATGGTAATTTTTAAAATTTTTAGGAGTTTGGAAGGGTTAGTATTCGTCGGTCGGAAGCTTAATCAAGTAGAAAATCGCGTTCAGGTACGTTTTATACATACAAGGGGTTTACGATTTAAGGGATAAATGGGAATTTGATTTTGGGTTTAGTCTTCTATAGTTAGAAAAAATGTTATTTGAGATGGAAAAGATGAATTCAAGTATGCTTCACTTGATAACGTGTTATATTGTATTATTGAGATGTTAATGTGACATTATTGAATGAGCCGACCTTGTAGTTTGGCATAGCATTATGTTTAATTTAAATATATGGCCACTGTCTCTATTTGTGAAATTGAGTAATATATGATTTATTGAAGTTACGTGATGATGAGGTATGATTGAGTATAATGCGCTGAGATTTGTATTTCATGCATTGACCGTATTTCATGACAATGATGTCACGAACATAGTGCTGAGATTTGCTAAAGAAAGTGTCACAAATATAGTGTTGAGATTCACTGTGCAGTCTGTGACATGTTGCCTTTTGAGGCAATCACTTATAGTGTTGAGATTCTCTGTGTGGTTACCCAGATGCCCCTCGATTTTAGTGTTGAGATTCATTGAATGGGTTGTCCTAGCACTCGCTTGTATTATTTTGTTGGATCCACATTACATTGTTTATGCATAATCAAAGGGGGAAATGCTTTCAAAGACCATGGTATAACATTAACGCATTTGTGAGTCATGAGAGGAATATGTATTCGATGTATGTTTGGATGTAAGTGTAAAGGTGGATACTATGTTTGAATGGAGGATTTGATGCTTTTTAAGGTTATTCCACACTAATTCAAAATGTTGTTTGATCGGTTATGTGTGTGTGTGTGTGTGTGTGTATATATATATATATATATATATATATATATATATATATATATTCAAAGATAGGAAGTGTTTTGTATATGACTTGTTAGATCTAATTACCGTTTATTGTTTCAAATAGTACTCACCCTCTTTATTTGTGGATATTTTTCAATGAGTGCACAAGAAAATGAATATGCTCATTGACCCGGACATGGAAAGTGCATTGCAACACCATAGTGGATACATATGTGTTTGTGTGTTTATGTATATTGCATATAGATTTATAGCTATGTGTGGAGTAGCCCTAGTTTTTGATGACTCGACATAGACATATGACTTTAGAAGTTGTGAATCATGAACTTAAATTGCTTTTTGGTGAAAGATGCATGAATAGAGGCGATGCATTATGCTTTTGATGATTTTGGGTGTTGAGCCATTGGTATGCATACACATACATACATACATATACTTGTTTGAGAAGTAAACTATGTGCAGGTTTTGTTTCCACTACAAAATCCCTCATGTTGGGTTGGGATGTAATTGCTTTGCTAAACCTAATTCTCATGCATTCTATTTTGTAAATGAGAAAGGTTGAAATATAATTGTTATGAACAAATTACATAGGATTGAGTCACGAAAAAAAAAATCAAAAAATTGTAAATCTAATGGACGACGAATGAAATTTTATTTAACTAATGAGATTAATATTAATATCAAGCTTGAGAGAATTAGTCATTTAAAATATTTTTAAGAAGCTATTTTAAAAAAATATTTATATCCAACAAATTTTAACACATATTAGAATCAAATATATATGTAATTCTTGATAAAAAAAATTTCTTAAAACAATTTAATCCAATCACATCGTAAACAGAGCATTATTGGTTTTCCCTTGACAACCACGTTACTTTAAAAGGAATTTGCATATAAAAAAAACTTTAAATTGGATCTTTTTTTGGCCTTTTGTAAAACCGCATTGCTCAATTATGGGACACTGTTTCGCCCTGCTTCCAAACATGGTATATGTCATACAGCATTTATTTATTTTATTTTCCTTCAAGTGAAATTAACATTTCATTTCTCTATCAATTTCTTAAAAAACTTTGCACACCGAATTTTAAATGAGATTAATTAGTGCATTAACATTTTTCTGTTAAAGCAGTTCAAAAATTTGGCCAGAAAAAGCAGAATTTAAAAAGAACGAATTTTGTGAAGACAATCAAAGTAGGTGCCAATTGATTAAGTTTCTTTCGAAAAAAATAATTATTTATTTTTATAAGTTCATCACCTAGAATTTCAAAATGTGACCCAGTATGGTGTACCTACATACTAGATAGTTTGAAATCTTACCTCAATTTTCACTATGAACTAAAAAATAGTTTGAAATCCGAACAAAGAAACCTCTGGTGTGGGTGAGACCAACTCGTCGGCACTTGAGAAACTTTAAAAAATAATTAAAATAATAATAAAATAAATAAAATTACCAAAGAGTTACATTTAATATATACTATTTAATTGATAAATCAAATACATATTTTTAAAAAAATTTATCGCTTGCTGTATTTTTAAAAAATATATAGCAATTATGTTTGATTCTCCGGAATAATATATACAGGAGTGTTCGTAGTTTTATTTTTTTAAAATGTTGTGATTCATTTTTTTTTTGTAAACTTAAAAGAAAATAACTTGCGATTAAAAAAACACTATAGCGCAATGCAAGTCAGACTTGAATTTTTATTTGGTAAATTCTAATTAATGTAAATATTTTAGCCTATTTTAACATATTTGATAGTTTTGGGATGTGATTATGTGACCTATCTTATTCACAGTCTAATTTAACTCCATCCTAAAAAAAATTATTTAATTAAAATGTTACACTTAAGTTTTTAAGAAAGCTCATTTAATTTTTCAAATCGCCCTATTTAACTCTCACTCTCTCTCTCTATATATATAATCTTATTAAATATACTATAATTTATAGTTTATAATGTTAAAAAATTATTAAAATTACTTTTAATATATAAAGTTAATAACTAAAAATGTATTTTATATATGTTGTTGGCGTTTGAAAAAAACTTGTTGGTCTATTTATAATATATGCTGACTTTTTTTATTAATCTTAATATAAATTAAGTTTTTATATAGTTTATCAAGTTAAATCAATATTTTAAATATATCAAGTCAAACTTAAAAATATAACATATGACAAAACTTCAGCTTTATAATCAAACATAAGATCGTATTTGTGACGACCCGTGTCAATTTTCTATTTAATTACAATCGTTTAATCATTTTCGCAATGAATTTTTCACGTTTAATAAAAATTAATTTGGCCTTAATATAAAATAATATTTACTTTTCTTAAACATATTGAAAATAATAACCGATCAGAAATAATTCAATAATAAAATAGGATTTAGTTAGAATCAGCGAAAGAGAAACGAAGACAGGAGGGTCATTCGCCTGAGCGAGACCCTGATTCGCTTAGGCGAAAGCCGAGAAGGTCGCTTAAGCGAGTTCCGACTCGCTTGAGCGAACGCTACACTTCAAACCTGAGCGAACAAGACCTACAAAGAAAATTCACAAGTCGGGTTTCAATCGGAAATGGGGTCCACTCGGTCATCTCTCACTCGGGAACAGTTTAACCTTCATCCACTCAGAAAACTCTTAACCTTCAATCACTCGGGTATACCACACTCGGAACATTCCTAACCTTTACTCAGAAATAGTTCGCTCGGCCATAACTCACTCGGGAACATTCTCACCACTCGGAAGCACTCTAATCTTCACTCGGAAGAGGCGAGGGATGCTCGAGCGAAATAGGCACCAAATCAACCGGCCCTCGCTCGGACAAGACGGAATCCGCTCGGCGAGATTCGCCCGGTAATTGACTTTACTACAACAAACACTCATAAAAATTAATACTGATCACATAACCACTGTAACATCCTGTTTTTATAATAGTCCCATTTTGTAAATTATGAGGTATACAAGGTCTATAAGTGTTAATCAATGAATAAAACACTCTATGGATGGTATATAATACTCCAAAAATTTTATTTTTGGGTATAATTATAGGATTTACATAGACCTTTAATGAAAAGATTCATTTTCCGAGTGAAACATGCCTTAGAAAGGACTGTCCGAGTGAAAAAGGCACCCTGTTCCGAGTGAAAGAGAAAAAATTCCGAGTGACAAATTGAAATTCCGAGTGAAGAATGAAAATTCTGAGTGAAAAAGGAAAATTCCGAGTGACAAAGAAGAATTCCAAGTGAAGGTTGTGTTTTCCGAGTGGAACATGGCTGAGAGGGTTTATTCCGAGTGAAACACCTTCAAATGACTCATTTCCGAGTCAAATACCCCAGAAAGACTCAATTCCGAGTCAAGTATTTTCCAATGACTCAATTCTGAGTCATACATTGTTAGGCGTTTCCATCTCTGAATAAAAGTTTCCCGAGTGCTTCATTTCCGAGAGGAGAGCAAAGGAAAACTCGTTTCCGAATGGAGTTTATGCATATGGATTCTTTTCTAGTGAAAGCCTTAAAGGGTTCCGAGTGAAGAACAATTCAAGGAAGGTTAGTCTGTGATGCCAAGAGATGAATAACCGAGTGAGTCTCATGTATATAGGCCAAATTCCGAGTGAGAATCGTATGTATGGGCCTTTTTTCGAGTGGTAATGGACCTTGATGGACTCTGAGTGAAACGTAGTTGAAGAAGTTGGTTTGATCTTGACTAAGTAATGATTAACCGAGTGAAACCCGAGTGGGAAATACTTCTATATTCCTAAGTGTTGATATCCGAGTGAAAGATATTATACATATTCCGAGTGAACCATGTAAACCGTATTCTGAGTGACTATGTATGGTGTAAGTCTGAGTGGGACTTGACTTGGTGAATTTCTCCAAGTGATGAGGAGTGGGATAATTCCGAATGGAACCTAATTGGGGAGTTTATTCTGAAGAAGGATTAGTTAAGGCATTATCCGAGTGAAATGGAGGCATGAATACCGAGTGTGGAAAACCAATAGAGTGATGGTCAGTTTTAGAGTAATTGCCGAGTGAAAAGACGGTGAAGAATGACTAAGTTTGGATCAATTATGCCAAGTGAAAAACTGGGCGAAAGAAGAGTCGGATTTGTAATAATGCTACCGAGTGGAATACCAGTGGGAGATTAGTTGGTTTTGATTGATTTGACCGAGCAATATGAGTCGGTTTTGGAAACAATTAGTCGAGTAACAGACCAAACGATTGTGGAGTCGGTCTGGGAAAATTTAACGAATGAAAAACTAATAGGTGGTATCAGTACTGAATGGTCCGACTAAGTCATCTAAAAGGGATAAAAATCCAACCGAGTGTTCAAGGAAAAGCATTTCCGAATGGTTTCCCTTCTGAGTGAAGTGGTTTTGAAGGAGGAGACTGATGAATTCTCCTCAGCCGGACTCGGAAGTAATTTCCATTCAGCTTAGAGAATAACCGAGTAGAATTCCAGTCGGTTTAGAGGCTGACCGAGTGAATTCCAGTCGGTTTTCAGTGCCAGGAGTAACTTTTTGACTCCAATCTTGTCTCTTGCGTATAGTTTAATATATCTAAACCCATTATGCACCTCTAGTATGTAGGACGGCCAGAAGTGGACCATTATAAGCCATTATAAGCCCACTTTCTTATTTTTAATCCTCCATTATCTCCACTAACAGCACTAAAAATCCACTTACGGGAAAGTTGTTCCCCACTTAGCATTACATTATTAACACTACCTCTGTTCAGAACTCCTTAGAACAAAGTTAGTAAATATCTCTCTTTCAATTTCTTCCTCAATACACCTTCGAACAAGAGCAAGGACAGCAAGGGGACCATTTCCAGTCGGCAAACCAAGTAAGAGGGGACAGGGTTGTGAATATTTATGAAATGGGTAGAGTTGTATGCTGTTCTAGGATTCCAGTTTTAATTTCGTATCTTGTTGCTTAATTTTGAAGCTGAAAACATATGAATTTGACTCTGACTTCTTCATGAAAGTTGTAGATCTTTTTGTTATGTCAATTTTGAGACCTGATTCAACTGATTTTAATGAGTATAGCAAAAGTTATAGCCAAAATACTACTGTATGTCCGAGTGAAAGATTTATTCCATGTTTTGTGTATATATTGGTATTCTGGGAATTATACATGCATAATCAGCCTTTGATGTCTTCACGAAAGTTGTAGATATTTATGTTAAGAATCTATATAAATTGGTTTCAAGTTAAAAGGATGCTTGTATCTCTATATATCCTAAAAATACAGAAGTATGCTCATGATGAAAATCTGTTAACTATGAAATCTAAATCTTATTTTTAAAACTGGAAATTTTATGGTGAGAATTAGTAATTGGTGTCTTCATGAAAGTTGTATATAATTGTGTTATGAGTAATTTAGGACTGGTCTCATGTCAAAACTATTTTTGTAACTCCAGAAACGTTGAAAATACTAATATATGTACGTTTTGAAAACTCACCTGGAGGCAGTGTTGTATTTTATGGATAAATGGTATTTCTGCTTATAATTTGAATTTATGATCTTCATGAAAGTCGTGGATATTTGTGTTAAGAGTAATTTAGAACTGGTTTCACGCAAAAATCATTTTTGTAGCTCCAGAAATGTTCAAATTACTAATATATATACGTTTTGAAAACTCACCTTGAGGCAGTGTGGTATTTCGTGGATAAGTGATATTTCTGTTTGGAATTTGAAATTGTGTTCTTCGTGAAAGTTATAGACAATTATGTTATTAAACTACAAAAAGTGGAATCACCTAAAAAGGATTTGATTTGCCCATGTTATGGTTGTTTTACTAACGTATGTTGCTGTTGGGAATGTTCAAACTTACTTATAAAGGCTATTATGAATGAAAATGATATTTTCTCTATGGGCAATAATTTATTATTGAATTCTTGAGTGATTATGAATTATTATGAATGTTGTTGAGTATCATACAGTTTGTATATTGTGGTGGTGAATAATTATGAATAACGAAATTAATTTATATGTACATGAATGCCTTGTGGTTATTGACATATGTGGTTGAAACAGTAAATCCATGATTTTGTGAATTATTATGTGTATTGTGTCCCTTGAGGACTTGTATTTTCCAAGAGGTTTTGGAAATGTGGATATCATGGTATGTTAAATGGTAATAAGAATTAAAGGCATTCATGCATCATAAGCATTTGGACGCACCATGAAATTTAGGGGTTCCATGATTGCCTACCCTGGTGGGGGGTTACTCTATGACGAGTTAAGCCCTATTTTGTTGTGCACCATGGAGTGTAGGGATTCATGGTTTATGCAAAGCCCTACTTATGATACCTGTGTACTTTGGTACTTAAGCGCCATGAAGTGTAGGGATTCATGATATATGCTAAAGCCCTATTTGTGTAAGCGCCATGAAGTGTAGGGATTCATGGTATATGCTAAAGCCCTATTTGTGTAAGCGCCATGAAGTGTAGGGATTCATGGTATATGCTAAAGCCCTATTTGTGTCTCTATGAGACTTTTACTGCAGTATTCTCACCAAACCAAATGGATCCAGCATAACATCATTGACTAATTAAAGACTCATTAAATATAAATGAACTCGTCTGGCATATCCGTCATATCATTATGATTTGTTGATTGTGTTTGTGCAATTTTATCTATTTTATACTTATTCTATATTCTGTCTCACTCTTACATCAATTTTTACAGTGAATGCCACGTAGAACGAAGAGTGATGTCATGATTAATGACTATATGATATATTGTTTGGACTTTGATTTTTACTTTAATTTAATGGGTTGTAATAAATATTACGTGCTATGTACTGTTACTTCTAAATTGTTTCCGCTACGTAAATATTTTCTTGAATTTTATTATACACGACTAGCATACATGATTAATATTCCACAAATATCAACTTATACGTGAAATCTGAATTTTAAATTACGAGTTTTCTAAATGATCTTTTAAAACGTGAAAAATTTATTCGGAAAATTACACGGGACGTCACAACCACATTCATATTCACATCAGTCGGCATACCGATTCGAAATTAGTTCATCATACAGGCAACATGTTTTAGCATCACACACTCGGAAAACTCATTATATATATATATATATATATATATATATATATATATATATATATATTACACAATTCATTCAAAATCACTCGGTGCCTTGGCATCAATCCTCCGCTTGGCGCACCTCCAGGGCTCTGACCTCTTCCCTATCACTGGTTACTAAATTGAAAACCACAGCAAGGTTGAGTGTTTAGCATCATAATTAATCTAGAACGGAATTTAAATAACAAAATAAGAGTATAAACTCCGTTCGATTGCTTTATCATCAATTACAAGTCATACTTGGCAAATATAGTAATTTACATTCGGCAATTATAGCAATTAACACTTGGCAAACGTAGCCAATCACATTCGGCAAATATAACCAATCATACTCGGCAATTATAGCAATTCACACAGCAAACATAGCCAATCACACTCGGCAAATATAGCAAATTGCACTCGGCAGATACAGCCAATCATACTTGGCAAATATAACCAATCACATTCGGCAAATATAGTCAATCCATACTCGACAAATATAACATTTCACACTCGGCAAATATAATAATTCACATCAATTGTCACTACTGACTCTCTCATAAAATTGACGCCTAGTATCCGCATACTAAAGAATCGACCTTCAGCTGGGGTCTGACTTGACACCTCGTGAACCCGACTTGGTTCACCGAGCCCGGCTTGGCTCCCCCTCAACCACTGGGTCATAGACCTCTGGGTAGCTCAACTGGGTCCGACTTGACCACGGAAGCCAAAAACGAGGGTAACACATACCGTCGGTCGTCCTCTACCACATAATCACATATCATATTATCATTACATGTCATCAACAAACAACAGATGCAACTACCAAAAACTGGCATGTGCTCACAATACAGGGTGACCGACTTGTCAAACCCATCCATCACATTGCCACTGGGCGACCTGCTTGTCAAGCCCGGCATCACATTGCCATTATACACTGATTATCATAGCATCAAATATTTCAAACTCATAATCATCTTAAGTCACACACACACGATCTTAAACCGATCGGTGTCCATATTCACACATGCATACACATACAACTCATCCACATACAACTTTCATCCAACATCATTTCTTACCATGTTTACAATCAGTTCAACGATTCGGACCCAACATGTCCTATTCTAATTAATTATAACCCAAACACCCCCTTACCTCGGTTCCAAGCTTCAACAATCTGCTCCTGGTGCCGATTACGTCCTCTAAGCACTGGGTTCATTGTTTCACTTCCGAATCCAGCACCAACTCCGTCAATCAGCCTTTCGGTGTTCGTTCTACTACCTCGGGGTTGGAAGGCAAAACCCGTTAACGTCGCACCACCCACACAGTCAAAAGGCCATTTTCAGGCTCACACAGCCAAGAGGAGTGGAGATCGGAACAGTACCCCACCATACATGACCATTCGGTCCAGAGAAGGAAACGAAAGAGACGAGGTAACAAATTTAAACGGTTCAATGGACTCACCTTGAAACCACTGTCACGGAAATGTAATTATTTCAAGGTTTTGATGCAAAATGGACCTCCCTTCAGAGCATGAAGCTCGCAGCGATGGAGGAAGGAGAAGAAGAAAAGTAACAGATGAAGAAGAAGAAGATTCACGTGAAAGAGTGAATGATTGAGTGAATGATTGAGGAAAGAGAAAGAAACCTTTATTTAAAACTCATGGGCAACCGGTCACCTCCCAACCGGTCACTTTTAATTAAACTTTTCTCTTCTTCTAATCACACCTCATTCAACCCTTTTATAATTAACCAATCAATAAATTTATTTATACTCCTAATATTTAATTACTTATAATTGCCCAATAATTCCTAAAAATATCAATTAAATCCTTAAAACAATTTTTAATATTTTCCACTACACAATATTTTTCTATAAATATCCGGGATGTTACAGTATTCATGATTAGATTTTAATGATCCAATAAGTTTGTAACTGTTTATGATCATTGTATCATGTTTGAATTCTAGTTCATTCATGTTAAAATTAAAGCAAACTTTACAATATTGTTTAGTTAAAAAAAAAGCAGTCATTGTCTGAGTCTCAAATCAATGAATTATTGTTGTTTATGCTCCTTGTTGATATGCTTATTTGAGATTATTTTTCAATTAAGGGACATTGGAGTAATAATATACTTTAATTTCAATTTGAAGAAATAAAATCTCAAATAAATACAATAACCTTAAATGATCACAGACATAATAAACCATTAAAGTCTAATCCTTATATTCAAGCTAATACTTAGTGCCTAACATGAATCGACCTATTCACATCCCATTGAGTGTGTCTTAATGTGCATTTGGTGATAACGTATCTTTGCTTTACAACAAATTGATTTTTAAGTGAAAATTGAAACAATCATGTTAGGTGCTTAATTTTACAATAACATATGTTCCCTATCCTGGACACTTGTGAGGGATTGAGAGGTTTTCAATGTCTAAAATAAATTTATTTTTCTTTCTTGGTCTAATTTTTTATTCACCTGTCTTTATTAAACTATCACCCCCTGTCGCGACCGGGATCACGGCGGCGCGGCCGACCTTTCGAAAGGATGAAACAAACCAAAACAAGGAGTCGCCACCAACATTTTTATCCATAGGAAAAACATTGGGAAAAAACTAAGTTCAGTAAAGCACTGGTTTAAAAAAATGAGATTCAAGTTCGGGAGTTGGTTACGAGTAGGGAAGGTATTAGCACCCTACATCGCCTGTCAAAAACAGTACCAAGATTGAAAATACGCAACATAAATAGCCTTACAAAAGATGTTATGTTTCTTCTCTTTTATTGTTGTACTTTGTGTAAAAAAATAAAAGGAAAAAACTGAACAGACATGAAGTGTAGGTCAACAGGACGTCGCGTCCAAATTAACCTCGGTTTCGGTATAAAACAGGAAAAGGGAAGGATGCTAACAAGACGTTGCATCTAAATTAGTCATCCTTTAATCAACAATACGGGGTCAGAAATGGAAAGTGGATAAACGGGACGTCTCGTCCAAAGTATCCCTTTCCTTACAAGTCGTGATGATGGTCAACCAAAAACGTCACGTCTAAATTGATTTTCATGGAAGTGATAAAAATAGAATAGATACAAAAAAAATGTGAAAATAAAAAAGAAAGGATGGGCCCGACAGGAGTTAAGTCCTGCTCCTACGTATTCTCGAGTTATCGAGAAATCAGGGTTACGTAGTTCTTGAAAAAGGATATTCTTAAGGCGAGTTTAGGGGACTAAGGGTGGATGAGGTTTACGGAAAAAGGGTGCACGCAAGGCGGAGTTCTCCGCACGTGCGTGGGTCTTAGAAATAGTGTAGGCAGAAGTGCTTCTGCACGACACTAACTTAGATCAGTATTGTAACATTCTAAAAAGGTATCAAGAATACACACTTTTCTTTTTGGGTCGTTTCTTTTTCTATTTTTATACTTTTTTATTTTTATATTTTGAATAAAGACAAAAGGGGAAGTTCAACAAGAAAACAGGATGACAAAATACGTAACAGTAAGGAAAATGAATGAATAAAATAATAAAGAGGGGAGATTGTTATTAACGATTATAAAGCAGAGTAAAAAGAGTTCAACAGGATATACTAAAGCGAGAAAACAGATTCGGAAAAAATGACAATTTGACAAAAGTAAATAATGAAAAGCAAGGAAAATAAGGAACAGAATGTAACTGGTGTGATGGGGATGCTGGGAACCGGCGTGGACTTGAATTGTAAGAACCGGAGTGGAGCTGGTGTGTTAGTGGAGCTATGGGGCACCGATATACCGTTCAAAGGTTGGACGGTGTGGAACTATAAGGGACCGGTGTGCGGTTCACTGAAGGGACAGGGTGTGAGGATTTGGTGTAAGAACCGATGTGTAATTGATGAGGGATTTAGGGGATCTGAATGGTATCTGGGGAATGGAGTTCACTAAAACGGGGTTTAATCCGGTGTCCTGGTGATGCCTTAGGGTGTGGAGCAATTAGGAGGTGCGAGAAACCAAGATTCCAGTTCTGAACACCGGAACAAACTTCAAGGGCTTTGGGGTCAAGAAGTTCTGGAGGTCGGAGCAAATTCTCAGGGGAGTGTGCTCAGAGTATTGGCTCAAAATGACCAGAATTTTTCCAACCCTTCGTGCTTCTTCCGATGAGGCATTTATAGCGATTTTGGGCGCTGGTTGAGTGCTTGGACAACTCAAGCCTTCACTCACAGTGGAGGCAGCCTAGCCACTAACAGGTTGTAGGGGGCAGCGTCTGGTGAGGAATTTTTAATTATTTCCACTTCCGCCCCCTGTTTGCCACTTCCAAAATTCATGGATCGACTTGGGTGGTGCGATTCCAAGTCAGCATGGGCAAACAGAATCCTTGAATGGTGTCACATGGGACCGGTGTTCTTCTTATGGCCCGGATCGCTGTCTCTGTCGGTATCCATTCTCGGTGGAAATTGGTCAAATCAAAACAGGTGTTTACAGATACGAAAAGTTCGAGTGTAAAAATCGATCCTTCGACACTTGGTGTGAAGGTTTGAATTCATTCAAGTGACGCCGGATCCCTTTTCCATTCAGAATTACTTCACTCGGAGGTGATTCGCCCGGAAGTGTTTCTGCTTGAAGCACTCAAAGTTATAGTCTTCCTTCCTTCGAAAGTGACCGACTCAGAAATGTCTCGGATATATCTCTGCTTAAAAATGTGCTCTTTCAAAGTCTGACTCACTCAGGAATATCTCTTTCCGAGAAGTGTTCATCAGAGCCTCTTGTCGTTCAGAATTGCTTCACTCGGAGATGATTCGCTCGGAAGTGTTTCTGCTTGAAACACTCATTCATAGTCAGTCTTTCTTTCCCCGAGTGATCTACTCGGAAATGTCTCACTCGGAGACACCTTACTCGGAAGCATGGAACTTGGAAGTGTCTGTCCGAAAAGTGCCTTTTTGAAGTTCAAAGCCTTTCTTTGCTCGGAAGTAATTCCCTTGAAAATGACCCACTCGAAAATGGCTCACTCGGAGACACCTTACTCGGATATATCTTTGCCCGAAAAGTTCTTCATAGTTAGAGCCTTTCTTTGCTCGGAAGTAATTCCCTCAAGAATAACCCACACAGAAATGGCTCACTCGAAGACACCTTACTCGGATATATCTTTGCCCGAAAAGTACTTCATAGTCAGAGCTTTTCTTTGCTCTGAAGTAATTCCCTCGAGAATGACCCACTCAGAAATATATCACTCGGAGACACCTTACTCGGATATATCTTTGCCCAAAAAGTTCTTCATAGTCAGAGCCTTTCTTTGCTCAGAAGTAATTCCCTTGAGAATGACCCACTCAGAAATGGCTCACTTGGAGACACCTTACTCGGATATATCTTTGCCCGAAAAGTACTTCATAGTCAGAGCCTTTCTTTGCTCAGAAGTACTCGGAAATATATCACTCGGAGACACCTCACTCGGATATCTTTGTCCGAAAAGTACTCTTCTGAAGTCATTCGCTTTTCATTCAGAATGGCTTTAATCGGGAATTATCCACTCGGGTGTATCTCCGACCGAGAGGTACTCATTCGAAGTCATCCATTTTCATTCAGAATGGCTTTAATCGGGAATTCTCCACTCGGATGTATCTCCACCCGAGAGGTACTCACTCGAAGTCAGCCATTTTCATTCAGAATGGTTTTAATCAGGAATTCTCCACTCGGATGTATCTCCGCCCGAGAGGTACTCACTCGAAGTCAGAGCCACTTTTCATTCAGAATGGCTTTAATCGGGAATTCTCCACTCGGATGTATCTCTGCCCGAGAGGTACTCATTCGAAGTCAGAGCCTCTTTTCGCTTAGAGGTACTTCCCTCGGAATCAACCCACTCGGAAATATCTCACTCGGAGACACCTCACTCGGATATATCTTTACCCGAAAAGTACTCTTCATAGTCAGGCTTTCTTCGCTCGGAAGTACATCTCTCGGAAGCAACTCACTCGGAAATGCCTCACTCGGAGACATCCCACTCAGTAATTCTTCTCTCGGAAACATCTCTGCCCGAGAAGTACTCGGAAATTCTTCACTGATCCCCAATTTGGGCAATGGATATCTGGTACCTTTTTTTAATTAAAAATTTCCACTGATCCTTGATTTAGGTAACGGATGCTTTTGATGCTTTTGACCTTGTAGTGCACCCGTTATTTCCACTTTCTCATAGCGCTGTTTCCAACTTGGCACGCTTAAGCACGCAGCTTCCACTTTCAAACATGAGGAGGTCTCGCTTAAGTGAGAGGCCCCTAATGCTCACAAATTTTCTTAATTCACGCTTAAGCTTACACTTTGGGCCGGACTAAAAAAGGTGTTCACCCCCCTTTTCACACACAAAAAAAAGACACACAAAAATATAACCAAGTCATTAATGTCATGAGATGTCATATTCATTTTTTTAGGTAATTAATGTTATATCTTCTTGCAATATATGTTGAATGTTGTTTTACAACTAATCTTTTTCTCATATTTTTTGAGATATTGTGAAGACATTGAACAAAAAATAGTTAAAAAAATTTAGGTTTAAATATATCCAAAGTCCTTAAAAAATTGAACAATTAGACTAAGGTCTCTAGAAAAAAAATTGTTAGGTTGATGTCCCCATTTTTTCCATTGTCACCATAAATAGTCTTCATCATTAAATTACCTCGATTAAGTATAAAGCTTACAAAAAAATTCAATAAGCACTAACACATGTCACAACTTAATAAGTTTATTTATTAAATGTATTTCTAGTGTGAAACTACCTTAAACCTTATCCTAACAATATTCTATCTCTATCCATTGTTATTCCCTATCATCCCCGCCTACAACACCACCATGGGAAACCCTTCATTCCTCCATCATTCTCTGACTAGGACACTAACTTTATTGTCTAACCTATATTATTTATCTGAAATCATTTTCACCATGACCTTACAACAAACCACAACTGCCTTACATCTCTTAACTACACTGTCGTCCTTTGTCTTTCTATCATTGTTGTCAAAATAAGAGAGATATTCCTATACTTAGACCCAATCGGTGGTGATATAAGTAAGTAATGTAATTATTTTAGAGGTTAAGGACTTAAAGATAAAGCTATTTAAGGGGACAATTTCACTACCATGCAAAAGGGGAGGGAGCCATATTTTCATAGTTATGTTATTCGTATATTTAAGTTATTAAAATTGAAAATACATAGTAGTGTGAGATCCTCACACGTTCTTTCAAATCTATTGAGATGCATAAGGATAAAGTTGAATTTTATAATAGTAAACTTGTCTCCATTAAATCTTTTTCAACCCATTTTAGCTTTCATGAGATGAGTTTAAAAAGACCAAATTCCACCCTCAATGGGCCCTATTGTCATCTCTGAGTAAAGTGATACTTACACACCCATAAAGGAACATCTCAATGAAAAGTTTATTAATCTCCAAATGGTTACATAATACATAATTTCTAGAAATGTTATGATTACAATTGATAGGTACATAAGAATAAAATATGATAATGACATGTGATGTTGGTAGGATAATTTTTTTATACATAGAATAAAATTAAAAAAATATGCATATTTCATAGAAATTATTAAAAAGTATTACAAATTAAGTAGGATTATCAAGGATCTTAAAGTTGAAGAATTTGCATTTCTTAATAAGTTATAAAAGAAATCTTACTAGGGATTCATAAAATTTAAGACACAATTACTCTTGGCTCATGCCTAAACTTATAATAATATTGGGAAGTTCTCTTTATACTTGACATGATAATAGAAAAATATATAAAATACATAGGAAAAATTAGCTAATAAACAACATGAAATTAATTTACTAGGGGTGGTCAAACATTGATCCGATCCACAACCAAAGACGAAGTCGAATCAAACCAAATTGTAAAATGCAAAAATCACTAATCACATTAATCAGAATTGCAAAAAGAATTGCATCATTTTATGTTGTTTGGTTTTGCCTGCTGTTCTCATTCCCATAGCTGAACTAAACCAAACCGCACATGTATATATTTTTAAATTTATTTTTACCTTTGTTTGAAATTACTTTTGAGCCAAACTGAACCGCACTACAGAAATCCTACATTTCACCTAAAAATTACCTACTCAAAGAATATTCCATAAAGAATAGCTAAAAACCATATATTGTATAAATCCTTACCAATCACTACCTTAATGAGCAAGGATGACAATTAGACTCAAACTTACTTAATTCTTATAAAAATTACTCATGGTGGGGAGGATATCTACTCAATTAATAGGATGAAACGAGGAATTACCCAAAAAAATATACAGCTATAGTTGTGGTGATATATATTATACTATCCATCTCGCCTCGCCCCGCAACCCTTTATCATAACTAAATTTTTATTTTGTATATAACTTATACCAATATATATTTTTAACTTTAAAATTTAAATATAAAATTAAATAATAAAACTAATATATTTTTTATGATTAATAAAACTAATATATTGCTTGTTCATAATGAACACGTAACAAATAAAAACCCTAAAGAATTACCATAGGCAAATCAGAATTGTATTGCTCTAAGGCCATATTTATACATCAAAGATGGGCCTTGATCTTGGCTTGATATCTAATAGATAAGAATAATCTCATAAGATAGAGGGTGGAAATAACCTCCTAGAATTGAGGACATAAATATAGTCTCCTAAAATTAGGGGATAAAGGGCCCTAGCTAATCCAGAGGGAACATGAACCCCCCAATCACAAGCTCTAAGCGTAGAGCTGGGCCGAGTAAATAGGTGTCGAGCTAAGGTGACCGCTTTCGAGCCATAGGGTATTTCGAGCCCTGATTGGGATAACGACTCCAATTGGGATAAAGACTCCGAGTGAGATGAAAACTCTGAGTGACTATGTACCGAGTGGTTACATGCCATGTGATTTATAGTCTTGAGCTTTGTTGTTCTTCTATTCAAGATTTGATGTAATTTGATGAACTAAGCCATACTTATCTTATTGCTATTATGGCGGGCCTCATTAAAACCTCTTGGGGAAAACCAGTGAGAAAAAACCCCTCGAGTAAGAAAAAGAGTGTCCATGTTATGTTTAACTGTAATACATCTTTACTATTCTGGTGGGCTTTATTAAAATCTCTCAGGGGGAAACCTAGTGGGTAAAAACACCTTAAGTAGGAAAAAGAGTGCCCATGTTACATTCAATTATGATACATTTTTAAATATGTAGTGTTTTACGTCCATAGAATGCTTATTCCTTTTAACTCTTCAAGTCGGCATGCTCATTTGCTGATGATTTCTCTCACTCGGTGTGAGTCTTCCTAGTTGGCTGTTAGCTTCCCATTCTTTCTAATTCTTCTATTATCGTCAGTTACTCTTAGATTTATATCTCTTCTTTGGAAAGGTTGTGTGGCCTAAGCAATGCGTTTCATTTATGAGTGGATTTCTATTCAGAGGCTTATATCTTGATGTAAACTAAGTCATGTTCTTCCAAATTAAGGTCCAAGTCTTTTTCTCTCCTTGTTTTATTTTTTTCTTTATCATAGGATGTTCTTTTGAGAGAGGACTTTTCTAGTTTTCTCAGAAATCATTACCTCTACTCTATAGGTGGGGTTGGTTGGCACTTGGAAGTTTGTTACCTGGCGTGATTGGGCTTTTGACGTTCATAAGTTGAATTTTGTCGTTACCTCTAAGCAAGCACTCAGATTTTAAGGACTTATTTGTCGTTACCCCCAAACCGTTACCCGGAGTTTTAGGACTTATTTGTCGTTACCTGAACCGTCACTTAGAGTTTTAGGACTTATTTTCCGTTATGCCTGAGGCGTTACTCAAAGTTTTAAGACTTATTTATCGTTACCCCTTAACCGTTACATGGAGTTTTAGGACTTATTTGTCGTTACCCCCGAGCCGTCACTTAGAGTTTAGGACTTGTTTGTCGTTACCCCTAGGCCGTTATCTGGAATTTTAGGACTTGTTTGTCGTTACCCCCGAGTCATCACCCGGAGTTTTAAAACTTGTTTGTAATTGCCCTCGAGTCGTCACTTGGAGTTATAGGACTTGTTGCAATCGTCGTTTGAAGAACATTATTGAATCATATAATTTGTAGAAAGAACTTTCTTGAATCATATATTTTGTGGAGAAAACATTGTTGAATCATGTAAGTTATAGAGAGAACATTGTTGAATCATATAATTTGTAGAGAATTATTGAATAATATAAGTTGTAGGAAGAACATTATTAAATCATATAAGTTGTAAAGAGAACATTGTTGAATCATATAATATGCAAAGAATTGTTAGGCGAATCATTCTTGTGTTATTGATGTTTTGTTGGGCCTTATTAAAACCTCTTGAGGAGAAGCCAGTAGAAAAAAACCCCTCGAGTAGGAAAATTAGTGCCTTCATGAATGATTACATGGTGTCACTTGGTGGTTATGATCTTATCCCACTATTTTCGTGGCTCCCAACCCAATCGGCTTCGCGCTCTTCCATATTCACGTAGCTTGCTGCCTTCTTCCTGAAATCATCCATATTAGTCGGGGCTTCTTGGTCAAATATTCATAAAACTTACCTGGACGTAGTCCTGTTTGTATTGTATGGAGGACCACCTCCGAGTTTAGGTCTTGATCCGTATGGCTTTCTCATTGAAGTGTGTCATGAACTACTTATGTGTCCCCTTTCGTCCTTGCTTTAGGTTGACCAAACTATGAGAAGTTTGCTGAACTGCTCGGCTAGAGATGAAATGGGTGAGGAACTTCTCCATGAGCTCTACGAAACATGATACACTTTTGGGGGAATGTGTGAGAACCAGAGTAAAGCAGATTTGGTGAGGGTGCTAGGGAAGGTTCTGCATAGGAGGGCTTCTGATGCCCTATAGATAAGAAGGTTGGTAGTGAACATGGTGAAGTGTTCTTTTAGGTCGCCTCTTCCATCACACTTTTTCATTGTAGGCAGTTTGTAATGTAATGGTATGGGGGCCGCTATTACGGCTTCTGTGAATGGGTGTGCCGAATAGGGGAGACTAAAGGTTTTGGTCTGTCTTTCTTTAGTTTTGTAGCTCATGTATTCTAATAATTGGAGGCTTCTTCGATCGACGATTCTTCAGGTTTTTGTTTTCTTTCCTCAACTCTTCCACAATATGATATAGTATTTTGACAAGGGTTAAAGTCTTCTCCAATTGATTATCTCTGTCTTGGTGTCCTTATTAGTTGTCCTGGGAATCCTCGTCGTCTCTGTGGCTGAGGTTGCCGTGCGTGATCACCATCTTCTCCTTCCTTGGAGCCAGTCCTTCTATGTATGTTGTGAGAACCGTTTCACCAGGCCCACGGCGGGCGCCAAAATGTTCACTCAGTACTAAACACACAAAACCCTAGATAAATACTTTAGGAAACTAAGGTTGTATTTCTCAAAAGTGTCACTTGAAATATAGAGAGGGCTCTAAGGCCATATTTATACATCAAAGAAGGGTTTTGATCTTGGCCCGATATCTAGTAGATAAGAATAATCTCTTAAGAGGGTAGAGATGACCTCATAGAATTTAGGAGATACATATAATCTCCTAAAATTAAAGGATAAAGGGGGGCCTAGCTAATCCGGAGGGAACATTACTAATTAATATTGATATACCATTTGTCTGGTAGTAGGATACCGAGCTTTACATTCTATAATCTATATGGTTAAGGATTAAATGTATGACTATTTTCACAAGGAAACAATTATTCCTTAATATAATACTTTCTTTTAAATTTCTATGTCATTAATTATTTTTTTATTAAAATACAATTTATTAATGCATAACTTTTATCGAAATCAAGACAATAATAAATAAAATCCATCAATTAGATCATTTATCTCTTTTATGATAACTAGATATTTAAAGGAAAGAAAATTAGTGAAGATAGTAGAATAATGAGTCTCAATAACTCTAAGGACAAATTTGAAAAATTAATACAAATTTTAAACAAATTTAATGAATTTAACAAAAATAACCAACTTTCTTAATACGCATGAACTAGGTAAAAGAATCTTATATTAAGGGATAGAAGATTTAATATATCACAATAATAGTATAATAGAAAAAAGTGTATTAGATTTTGACTACAAAAAACATACATTAGGTTTTAACATTTGATCATTTATTAACCGATTCATGATTTCACATGAATTTTCATTCAACCGAGTTGTCAATGTTTCTTATTAAAAACTATTTTACTTGTTATATATTACAATGGTGATATGGAAGTATAAATTTATTAAAATAAAGTATGAGTAATAGTTATATATATGTATATTTAAGTAGGCATAGAAAAATTAAAATTGTTAGTCATAAAATAGCAAGATAGATATGAATAAATTTAAAAAATATAAATATGAAAAAAAGATAGTATATTAGTGTAGCTAAACCAGGGAGGGAGAAGGAAATGGGGTGAATGATTGGAAAAGAAGAGTGCATGAGAAGGTTCCTTTCGGCGACTTCACGCTTCGCCATTGGGATGTGTACTACCACCGCAAATTTTTGAAAGCCTGTCACAAACTCACAATTATATTTAAATATTTAAAGAAATTCTAAATTCTAAATTGCAGCAAACCCTTCAGCACCTTGTATTTTAACATAAAACATGGGTGCATTTGGAACAACATTTGAAGAATTTATGGAAATAGAACCTTTTAAGCTTTTCTTAACCTTATTATAACAATTAATTTCGTATAACTTATAAAATATGTTTATTTAAAAATTTTCATATTTAAATTTAAGTTATTAATCTAGAGGTATAAACAGGATTAGATAGATCACATAAATTTTTCTTAAAAGTGGTTATAATTACACTCGATCAAAAAATTTAACAAAACTCACACTTAATCCGCCAAATGTAAAAATAAATAAAAATCCATAGCAGTATTAACGGTCATAAAACTTAACAAAAAAAAATTAAATGGAAAGATGTGTAGGCTTTTCTTAAGTTAATATAATTTCAGTATGACTTGTATAATTTATCATAATATCTTCAAAAATTTAATTTTTCATAAGTTTAATAATTGAATTAAAATACAATTTTATTATAAAGTTTTTTTATACTGACATTCAATAATAAATTGTTATATAAGCCATCATCATTGATTTATGTAATAATTATTTTAAGAATCATATTTAAAATGAATTTCAATGATTAACGATAAAAGACAATATAAATAAATTAAACTCAAAGTCTAACACTTTATCTTTAGTGCAAACTTATCTATTTTAAAACTTTACAAACAAGCAAGTATATAAAAGTAGGGAAATATCTTAGTCCCTTTCATTCATTATTTTTGTTCCTTAATTTTTTTTGTTGGTTTTGATCTTTATATTTTAGTTTCAACACTAGTCTAAACTCTCTCTTATATCTTACATTAGGGAGTCAAGAGTATTTATGTCTCACCTTCGATTATCACATTAATCTAACACATTGAGGGTGAAAGATGGTGTACCTGAAAAGACACTCTGACGCTTAAGTCAGTCCGGGTGTGCCAATGTTATGTCTAGTCTGGGGTATAAAGTTATCCTCATTCAACCGGTGTCAAAGGTTTCTCTCTTTCTCTTTATTTTACATCGCCTTAGTGGGAGTCCAATATTGTAAACACAGCTTCAGTGGGAACATTGTGCCCTTCAAGTCCAAGTTTATCTCCCAGTCAATTCCGAACCGAAGTGGATAAGACACACCGAGGGTGTACCTATAAAATGGACTTTGATGCTTAAGTCAATATAAGAGTTACGAAGAAATAAAGAGATTACAGAGGGTAGTTAAGGATAGTAAATGTTGTAACTTATGAATCAATGAATGACTTCTATTTATAGAATTTCTCATAGTGCAAGTTGTGATTTGACTTCTGTCAGTGCAGTCAGTGCTAATATTCTTACACAGGAGCAAGTGACCAACTTGCATCTAACTCTGATTCAGGTGTTACCTTTTCCAACCAGGGTCAGGTTCACATGTCCATACCGAAGTTTGGTTATCAGTTCGATTTTAAGGTACTCCGTCAAATTCTTGATTTGACTTAGAATTTATTAATATTTTACCATAACCAGTGTCACTTGCCTTTAGGGGCCGATATGCACACCAGATCACTCAATATCAAAGCTTGAGCGTAAATTAGAGAAAGCCGTGTACGTCAATTGTAACACCCTCAGTTACACCTTAATAAATTCTAGAAAAATTCATAATTTTTTTTTTACTAAAGATATGATTGTTAAAAAAAACTATCGGAATAAATTATATACATTATTTCTGAAATACCTCATAAATATTATTAAAACTTTATAAAGTAATTTTACATTCATCCAACGAAAATAAATATTAAACATTTTAAGAAAGAGAGGAAACTCCATGGCTCAGAAGCAGTTACTTAATAACATTATTTACTCATTGGACCACGGTATTCATACCGAGCTCCCTTTCTAGAACGTGCTATATTTACTGCCGATATTCTTCGATCCTTCCCTCTGAACCATCAATTTAAAACATGTGAAACAAAAACACAGAGAAAGGAGTGAGAAACAGAATATAATATTCTCGATTAAGACATAAGCAACAAAGGGTTTTCACAAACCAATACATAATAATATCAATCACAATCACATACACATTCAATTATGAATGCATGAATGTTATGCAATATCTTCATCATAACTTACCTATATATGTGGGCCCTTAAATTTTAATTTGCACTGGGCCAACCAGGAGTTTACACTGTTCCATAAGTCCGGATATTAATAATATGAGCAGCTCAACTGACATGGAAACACTTAGAGACTAGTCAGATTGAGAAAGTTTTTATTGTGAAAGTACCCGACACTAGGGAGCTACCCCAGGTCCCCTGAAGCACCCTTTCACACCCTCTCATCCCAAGGCTCGTAATTAAGCCTCCTCTAATGTATCCTCGGTTTCTATAATCCGTCCCCAGACAATATCATTTTATTTCACTTTAATGATTCATGATGCATCAACTACTCGCATATTTAGTTGGTTAAGGTTTTTAGAAACTCAATTATTAAATACCTTAAAAGGTTTACAACATCATTTCTATAAACTGTACATTTTCTCAATTCTCTGAATTTCTGTCCCACAGAAATAAATTTGGTACAGTTTTTAATTCTCACTGAAATTGAGTTTCTAAGCCTTAAATATCTCAAAACTTTTTCATATTAAATCTTAACAAGATCAAATTCTCAATTATTTTCAAATATCTTTAGTTATTAAGTTGGAAAAATAAAATAATTTTCTTTTAAAATTTTTATTTTATTAAAAGAGAATAATCTTTAAATCATTAACCATAAATACTTAAAATTACAAAAAAATTTCTTTAATTCAAAATTTAATTATCTCAATTTGTTATAAATTAATTTTCATAAAATGTCTACTTTCTAAAATAAATACTAATTTTTTTATTCTAAATATAAAAATAATTTCTAAGAAAAAAATAAAAGATAATAAAAATTTAAAGAGTAAGGTAAGAAATTCTTACTGAATTTTAGCTTTCCGTCATGCTCGCTATATGCTAAAACTCCACATTACAATATCATCAATCAAATATTATCAATCACAGTTAAACATCATCAATCATAATCAAATCAATTAAATATCATTAAATACATATCATAATGTAAAATTTAATGATTATTAATATAGTTGATTTTTTTAGTTTCTTTTGTCCATTCCTAGCATAGGTATATGTAAGTCCATATAATCCGGTCCTTGCATAGGTATTGTTCAGTCCATATGGGTCATAATGGTCCAAGTCCTTGCATAGGTATAGTCCAGTCCATATAGGTCATAATGGTCCAAGACCCTGCATAGGTATGTTAGAGTTAGTTAAACCGGATATTTAATTTAAAATTTATTAAAAATTTTAAGTTAAAAAGTTAATATTTTAAAATAATAATATTATTAAATTTAAAAGGAGTAGAGGACTCCTCCCATTATTCTTATGTCTTTTCATATTATACTCTTATCTCACTCCCCCTTACCTTGAGTTGTTACCAAAAAAGAGTTTGCTTTGCGCCTCCGATTTCTAAAAATATTAATACCAATCTTATTTCAGTATAGGCATAAGATGAGGATTAAGATTACTACTTAAAACAAAAATGGTAAATTTTGAATAGTGAATAGTGAATAGTAAACATGAATAGTAACAGTAAATAGTAAATCATGAATAGTGATGGTAAATAGTAAATTGTAAATAGTAATAGTAAATAGTAAATCATGAATAGTAACGGTAAATAGTAAAAACGTGAATAGTAACGGTAAATAGTAAAAACGTGAATAGTGACAGTAAATAGTATTAGTAAATAGTAATTTACTATTGAAATAGTAATTTACTATTGAAATAGTATTTTACTATGCAGAATAGTAACTAAAATAATATTATTTCTAGTATAATAACAGATTTCTAAAAACGATATGAAAATAACCCAAAAAATATAAAAGAGAAGTATTCTTACCTTAGGATTTTAGCAGAACCTTCTCCCAAAAAAATTTACTTCTCTCTTTCTCTTCCACCACTATCTCACTAGCACTACTATATTAATAAAACTTAATCTGAAATTATGAATTCTAAAGAAGAAATCCTTCGGTATTTATAGGAAAAAAATTTACTATGTATTCCATTATTTTAATATAAGAGTACTATGCATTTTTGAATTTTTTATTCCTGGCTACTGTGCATCTTTTGAAAATTTCATACATGCACAGTGTTTTGCATAGTAATTGTCGGTAAAATTATTAAGTCAAATAGTAACCCTTCACTCGGTATATTTTAAATATTCAAAATGAGTCCTTTTTAAAATTTAGCGATATTATATCAGTCCTCACTAATTTTATAATAAGTAATATAAATCTGAAATTTTAAAAATCTAAAATTTTCTGTTAATAAAAATTTATTTATACGTTTCCAATTTTTTAACGATTAGAAAAAATCAAGATTTTTCTCAAACTGATAATTTTTAGATAAGTCTACTTGAAACGGATTTTAGAAAATTTTCTTATAATTTCAATTCACTTTCTTATAAATATTTTTAATTTAAGTCACTTATATGAATTTAAAATTATTTAAAAAATATTATTTTATTAAAAAAATTCCAAAATTCCAAAAAATTCCAAAAAATCATAAATAATACGTAGATTAAAAAGTTCTAAAGAACCATAATTTAATTTCTTTAAAATTTCAATATAAAAATAAAAATAGGGGTGTTACATCAATGGGTCATGAATGAGGAGTATTTACAAATATGGATGACAGTTAAGTCTTACAGGGTATTGCGTTATTACGAATCTAGAAATTATGAAAAAGTTGACACTTAAGTAGACATTCGTGACACCCTCTGCAGGTTCATTACGAGTGTTCCCTCAACAAATCTGTCAGGCTCGCCATGACACCGGTCTGCAGGAACACCATTCACGGGATAAGTGTAACACCCTCTCTTACACCTTAATAAAATATATAAAAATTCATAATTTTTTTTACTAAAGATATGATTGTTAAAAAGAAACTATCGGAATAAATTATATACATTATTTCTGAAATACCTCAATATTATTAAAACTTTATAAAGTATTTGTACATTCATCCGAAGAAAATAAACATTAAACATTATAAGAAAGAGAGGAAACTCCATGGCCCAGAAGCAGTTACTTATTAACATTATTTATTCATTGGACCACGGTATTCATACCGAGCTCCCTTTCTAGAACGTGCTATATTTACTGCCGATATTCTTCGATCCTTCCCTCTGAACCATCAATTTAAAACATGTGAAACAAAAACACGGAGAAAGAAGTGAGAAACAGAATATAATATTCTCGATTAAGACATAAGCAACAAAGGGTTTTCACAAACCAATACATAATAATATAAATCACAATCACATACACAATCAATTATGAATGCATGAATGTTATGCAATATCTTCATCATAACTTACCTATATATGTGGCCCCTTAAATTTTAATTTGCACTGGGACAACCAGGAGTTTACACTATTCCATAAGTCCGGATAATAATAATATGAACAGCTCAACTGGCATGGAAACACTTAGAGACTAGTCAGATTGAAAAAGTTTTTATTGTGAAAGTACCCGACACTAGGGAGCTACCCCAGGTCCCCTGAAGCACCCTTTCACACCCTCTCATCCCAAGGCTCGTAATTAAGCCTCCTCTAATGTATCCTCGGTTTCTATAATCCGTCCCCAGACAATATCATCTTATTTCACTTTAATGATTCATGATGCATGAACTATTCGCGTATTGAGTTGGTTAAGGCTTTTAGAAACTCAATTATTAAATCCCTTAAAGGTTTACAATATCATTTCAATAAACTGTACATTTTCTCAATTCTCTGAATTTCTGTCCCACAGAAATAAATTTGGTACAGTTTTTGAATCTCACTGAAATTTGAGTTTTTAAGCCTTAAATATCTAAAAACTTTCTCATATAAAACTTTACATAATCTTTCTCAAATTAAATCTTAACAAAATCAAATTTAGAAATCTCAATTATTTCCAAATATCTTTAGTTATTAAGTTGGAATAAAATAATTTTCTTTTTAAAAATTTTATTTTATTAAAAGAGAATAATCTTTAAATCATTAACCGTAAATACTTAAAGTTACAAAATTTTTTCTTTAATTCAAAATTTAATTATCTCAATTAATTTTCATAAAATGTCTACTTTCTAAAATAAATACTAATTTTTTTATTCTAAATATAAAAATAATTTCTAAGAAGAAATAAAAGATAATAAAAATTTAAAGAGTAAGGTAAGAAATTCTTACTGAATTTTAGCTTTCCGTCATGCTCGCTATATGCTCAAACTCCACATTACAAAATCATCAATCAAAATCAAGCATTATCAATTATAACTAAATATCATCAATCAATCAATCAATCATAATCAAATCAATTAAATATCATTAATACATATCATAATGCAAAATTTAATGATTATTAATATAGTCAATTTGAGTCCTTTTGGTCAATTCCTCGCATAGGTATATGTAAGTTCATATAATCCAGTCTTTGCATAGGTATAGTTCAGTCCATATGGGTCATAGTAGTCCAAGTCCTTGCATAGGTATAGTCCAGTTTATATAGGTTATAAAAGTCCAAGTCCTTGCATAGGTAGGTTAAAGTTAGTTAAATCAGATATTTAATTTAAAATTTATTAAAAATTTTAAGTTAAAAAGTTAATATTTTAAAATATTAATATTATTAAATTTAAAAGGAGTAGGGGACTCCTCCCATTATTCTTATGTCTTTTCATATTATACTCTTATCTCACTCCCCCTTACCTTGAATTGTTACCCAAAAGAGATTTGCTTTGCGCCTCCAATTTCTAGAAATATTAATACCAATCTATTTCAGTATAAGCTTAAGATAAAAATTAAGATTGCTATCAGAATGATAAATAGTAAATGTGTATAGTAATAATAAATAGTAACGGTAAATGGTAAGTCATCAATAGTAACGGTAAATAGTAATTTTTTGAATAGCAATAGTAAATCGTGAATAGTAATTTTTTGAATAGTAGTGGTAAATGGTAAATCATGAACAATAACAGTAAATAGTAAATTTTGAATAGTAACGGTAAATAGTAAATTTTGAATAGTAATGGTTAATAGTAAATTTTGAATAGTAACGATAAATAGTAAATTTTGAATAATAACAACAACTAATAAATTTTGAATAATAACAGTAAATGATAAATTTGAATAATAACAGTAAATGGTAAATTGTGAATAGTGATAATAATTAGTAAATTTTGAATAGTAACTGTAAATAGTAAAAATAACACAATGGTAATTTATTTTTACTATAGTAACTTATTCATAATAGTACTAGTATATTAATGGTTTAAGAGTGCCAAAAAAATAAACTAAAATTATAAAAAGAATATAGAAGAAAGTTATTACCTTACACCTCCGGCAGAACTTCTTTTTACCAAAAGAATTTACTATCTACTAATTTCTTACGCACTATCTCTCTAGATTCTCTCTCTAATTTTTGGTGTGGAAATGTTGTAAATGAGCCATCTATTTATAGGAAGAAAATTTTACTATTTAAGATTATTTAATTATTTATTTTACTATTCATGATGTAAGCGATGATGTAAACAATGATGTAAGCGATGATGTAAGCTATGATGTAAGCGATGATGTCGGCAGTGGTATTTTGGTTATTAGATGAAAGGTTAAGGGTATTTTTGTCATTCTCTAAAAAAAATAAAAGAATAAAAAAATAAAAAAATTCTAAAAAATTATAAATTATATAACAATCAAAAAGTTCTAAAGAACTATAATCAAATTCCTTTGAAATTTTATTTTAAATAAGAAATAACGAAATTAGGGGTGTTACAATAAGCTTTATGTTGGGTCTTCTAGTATCACTATAAGCTTCATGCGAATACATCTTCATGGTTTTGAACACGACCCCCGGTATTGAAGTATCTAGGTTGGTATGCAACCTAGATCAATTTTAATAAGTTTAAATTGGTCTAAAAGATGTTGGCCACAATGTTAACCATTTTATTAATTATTTTTTTATACATTGATATACAAAGACCAAAAATTGTCCCCATAAAAAGATATAGGATACCATAGTTTGATGGCGCCGATAAGTATGTCTATAATATAATATTTCAATTTCCAAAGTAAAAGTAACTAATTTTACATATTAAGAATATTGGTTAAACATATTTGTTTGTATTAGTGCTATGAAATTATTAATTTGATGTAGTTTGCTTAGATACCTTTAATATCATTTATTACCTAAAATAACTAGTTATCTTTAGCGTATATATTAATGACATTAAAAATGCATGACTTTGTTTATGTTTTGAGACTAACAAAATCCATTAAAAATTAAATTACTTATATTTGAAACAAATATCATATTATTTTATTATTTTAGTGCATGATACTTTTACTCTATTTTCCATGACATTATTATTTTATTTTATTTTATTTTTCACTTTGTCTATCTTTTCTTTGCTTTGGTATTTTTCTTTGTATGCTTTTTTCAATCCATATCTATTCTCTAATAACAAAATTAAAGACATTAAAAAATGTTTAGGCTAAATATTTGTGTGAAGTTACAAATGTATACTATCTTAATTAGTATATATTAATATTAGCAGCACGAGTGTATGAGTGTTTGGTCGGAAAATTTAGATTTATTTTGCTTTAATTGTAGATGATATTTTAGTGTAAATGATATTAATAGTATATATTGATTATATGGAGATATTTATGTAAATGGTATCTTGGTTGTAAATAGTTTGGTTTTAATTGATACTATCTTTAATTATATGAGACATTCAATATAATTTAGATCTCAAGAATTATTACAAAAGCAAAAAAAAAAAGAATCACTTTCTAGTTTTTAATACATATATAAAATTTATAACAGGTGTTACCAATATACACCCTTCTAAAAAAAATTGTTCCTTCCTTAATATAATAAATGAGATTATTAAATATTTTTTAAAGGGTTATGTCATTAATTATCATTTAGTCGAAATACTTCTTACTAGTGTGTAACTTCTTTCATTATAAAAAAAGTACAACTTTTATTAGAATCAAAATAAGAATAAATGAGATACAACAATTATTTAATTAAGTAATAAGTAAAGAGAGATTAAATTGAGAGAATAAGTTAGAAAATAAAATGATGATGAGTCATAATAACTTTTAGGATAATTTTAGAAAAATGACTAAAAATTTTAAACAAACTTTATGATAGAAAAATACTAACAAGTGTTTGTAAGGCAGTGAATTTTTTTTACACACCTACCCTAATTTCTAAGCAATCTTTCTATATAATCTTCAACGAAAAAGTTATAATTTTGCTTCATTAATATATGTAATTTTGAATAATATTTATTGGGAGAGCATTACGGGCTCGCCTAAATTCCCATAATTATTCCCCGAGGTTTACAAAAGTCAGAGAATTTTTTTTATGATTGACAAAACACCCCGACAAACTGACCCTAAGAACATAAGTGACACAAAGTGAAAGACACAACTGCAAACCTTAACGGGCTTAAGATTGGACCTACAGGTCACTAACAATGGACAGAGTATCCTTCCATTCTATATATAAAGATATAAGTTAGGAACCAAGGGATACTAACCCTAAGGCATTACTTAAATAACATAAGCACATGTCGATTCACCATTCTAACATTCCAAAAGTCTTGGAGAATATAGAAAACTAAGTTCTCAACATAAAATCATGGTGAACTAAACCTCTAGTGAGGTATCTGCTACCTATTCCTTAACAATCACATAAATATAATTATCGTAAATATTAAGAAATGGCATCAACCACACGTGCACATACATGTTTGTCATCTTAGGCCAGTTGAAGGGCCGCATCATTGACCATACATATCACATATACATTAATTGGCACTGCAACCGCATAATTGTCAATTCAGGCTGATCAAAGGGCCATACCAAAACTGAATATATTAATAAGAACAAACATCACACAAAAATTAGTTGAAGAACCATATTCGACATTGGATTGCTCTCGCCTTCGAGCTCACCGAGTGACATCATCACCCTGCAAACTCACTAAATTGAAAGTTAATAAGTGAGTACCACTCCAAGCAGTAAATAGAAATCCGCAAATAAAGCACCTATTGGGTCAAGTAATTTAAAATACTACAATCATAATACAATGGTATATACGCCAATAAACCATACCTTAATTATCAATTCAATTTCCAATATCATATATATATATATATATATCAGTCATTAATTGAACATCACATATAACTAGGTATATAGCAATTATCAATTCAATATCAAATATCACCAAGTGAATCATCACTTTAATATCAGTTATCACCTAGTCAATCATCATTTCAATATCAATATCACCAAGTCAATCATCATTTCAATCTAGAAATAATTGAATATATAACAACTAATAATTATAGATGTTAGACCATTCATTTCACTTTCTCATCAATACTCATTCATCATACATGGACATCTCTTAATCATTAACATCCATTCACCACACATGGGAATCTCTTAACCATTAACATCCATTTGCCACATATGGACATTTCTTAATCATTAACATCTATTTGTCATATATGGGCATCTTTTAATCATGAACATCCCTTTACAACACATGGACATCTCTTAATCATTAATACTCATTCGCCACACATAGGTGTCCCTTTATCCTTAATACGCATTCGCCACACATGAACATCTCTTTATCCTTAGTACTCATTGGAAAAACATTGAACTATATGCAAAACCATATATCAACGCATGTGTTCATCATAACAATATCATAACAATAATGCTAAAGCAGATCCAACTGTGGGAATATAACAAAGTGTGGTATTTATACGTAAGTGTGTTATTATGTATATACTACAGTATAATAATGTGTACATATATCAATACCAATGTATATCACTTTTACTGGTACCAAACCGTCTCATCCATATGCACCACTAACAACCACCCAAGGTGACACGCGGTAAAAACACGACCATAATTACCGACATATTGCGAACCTCCCTTGAACATAAATCAACGAAGACATGATCCATAAAAGAATCATCAGGGGTACGCTCACTCATCGAGCCGTCCTACCACTGGGCCTCTATATTATATATATAATTAATAAATTGTCAACAATCAATAAACTGTCAACAACGCTCTCAGCTAGCACACTAGGCTTCAACAATTATTTAGCACTACCACAACACAAAAACATTCCAATCAAACAATATCAATTAATCATTGATTATAACAAGTTTCTAAAAATTTACTTCTAAAATATTATTTCACAAAGTCAATTTCATTGTTTTTTGAATATTATCAACATCATCATGGCCAGAGTCGACAACATATATTAAGTGACATATTAAAATAAAATTTCACATTCACATAATATTAATATTGCCAATTATCAAGCATCAAATTCTTATTTAAAATAATACTTTGTATCACACTAATAATTATATTTTTATTTTATAAAAATTAATATTTTCCAGGTGTCGACATTTAAAATAACTTTTTTAATTTTAAAACCCACCCTGAAATTAAAATTCTTATTCGCTACTCAAGTAGTAAACTCCTTTGTACGTCAACACGTACCTTAGGGCATTATCTAGCTTTTCAAAACAATCTGGATTCTTGATTTAGCTTCGAACATCATAACCCTATATCTAATTTTTTTTTAAAATTAATAAAAATCAATCTCATAACCGAAAACTCATTGAAACACTTACATCGAGGCTCGAACACAAAATTGATGGGGTTTTGATAAAATTAAACTTACCAAGGGTTACGAAACTAGTCGACAGGGTGTCAAAACTACCCTGGAGCTTTGAAATCTTGTCAATGTCTTTCCGATCATATGCGACCAAGCTCTTTGATTTACATGCAACACATCAAACCAACGCACATGTACTGGAAATCAAGAATCAAGAGGAGAAATGTCTAGAAAGCTCTCGACCATACAAGAAAACTAATAAGATCAAGAATTTACCTTAGAATCCTCACATGCATGGCATGTTCAAGAAAGATCCATGGCATGCATGTTGCTCCTAGGTGGTGGTTGTGACTGTTGATAATGAAGACATAGAGGTCTTTGCTTAGTGATGGCTCGGGTGGCAAGGAAGATGGTAACGATGGATCCCTCAACCAAGATCTCTTGCATGCACAAGTAAGAGGTGACCATGCATGGCAGTGACACAAGAGCATGATGGTGGAAAATGGTGGTGCTCGGGTTGATGGTTGATGGCGTATCATGGTGCTCGGGTGGAAGAGAAAATAAGCAAGGTGACGGTGTTTCCTCGAAAGCAAACGTATGTTGGTTTGAGATGGAGGCATGGTGGTGTGTGCATGGTGGTAGATGGTGACTTACGGTGGTTGATGGCAGCTAAAATGAAAAATATAAAGCAAAAGAAGTGGACGAATAAATAAAGGCATAAGAAAAGAAAATGTGAGGCTTTATGGACTTGGTGGTTTTGGTGGTGTGTGATGAATGAAGTGAAGAGAAAACATAGGATAGGAGGTTCTTGCTGGTGTGATGAGAATGAAGTGCAATGTGAAACATGAAGTGAAAGGTGCTGAAAGTGGGCAATGCCACAAGGCCTCATGACCATTATAAGAAAATATATGTAAATGGTACTTTTACCTAAGTTTTGGAAACTTAATGGACAAGGGAAATGCATGCACTCACACATGGATGAATGGGTGGCACACATTCAATGGCTTTGTGTAATGGAGATCAAGGTGGCAAGTTCTTATTTTGCATGGAACAATGGTGCATAGGACATGGACACTTGATGGAAGGGAAAGTTTCGTTGTGACTTTGCCATGAAAATACAAATGTGTTTCGATGTGAATTAGGCAAAATGATGACCATAAAAGTTGTTCATTATCTTCTTCTCTTTCCAACTAGCTAAAGATCAATCAATTCCGATAACTATAGAGAAAGTGATGCCAAAAACACTAAAAGGTGTTTAGGTGATACGTGAATTCCTAGACCCGTAACTTAGAATAAAAATTGAGAGTCGTGTGTTCAGGATTAACCTTCGTGATCTTCATGAGAATTGTTGGGGATTTTGTTACGAAAATTTCAAGACTTGACTCACTCAAATTCTGTATTAGTGGAATAAGTTACGTTAGAAACAATTGGACATGCTTAAAATTTTCTACACTTAGAACAAACGGGACCACAAAAACAAAGTTGAGATTTTGATAAATTTTAGGGAATTACTTAGAGAATGGATTTTGATCAATAGGTTTAACCTTATAGCCTTCTCTTTTACTGAGGGTCTTATAAAATTCTTGGCATCCAGTTTCGAGCCCAAATACAGAGTGTCGGTACAACACGCGAATAATTGGAAATTATTTTACATATTTCGATATTTTTTGACGACAAATGTCACAATATAGAATTGGACTCATAGACTTCATTGATCAATATCATGAGTCTTAGGAAAAAATTTAGGCCTAATAAGAATGATTTATGCATTAAGGTTTGGTTACAGACTCAAGACAAAAGTCTGTTGAATTCCGCGTCTCTGACAAGACTTTTCTTGCTTGATGGTAGTTACGTAATTTCTACACAGACAACTTCCTACAGGGTTATCATATCCTTAGGGAGTCTCAGTTCATCTCTGCCTCTCATAGAAACCAAAATCTAGAATTCTGTTGCTTACCAAATTCAAGATACAGGATTCTGCCACACACAAAGTCCTAGATACAGGTCTAGTCGAGTTTTGTGTTTTCCACAAAGTGCATAACAACACACATATAAATGATTTTAGGGTCTTGGATGTGTGTCCAAAAATCAAGGATGTTACAAGCATCTATTATTACTATGGGACTAGCGATTACAAAATAATATGCACCTATGGATACTTGTGAACATATCCGTAATAGGTACTTGATCGATCCTGAACCGGGGTCAAGGGATCCGGTGTCGGGCCGGTCACAGAAGTTGAAGACCGAGTGATGTTGAAGACCGGTTCTGTGGGTATCCGGTGTCTCTGTAGGGAGCAGTCTTGATATCCTGGAGATCCTTCACACCGACCTTATGCGTTGGTGTGGGCAAAAGGTGGTGTCACCTGTGAAAGGACTCCGACGATCAAGTTAGAGAACATGTGTGAGAAACAGATGCATGTGAGGCCGTAAGTAGTAATAAGTGATTAGAGAAGGTCATAACATGCATAGTTCAAGTATATATAGATGCTCATGAATTATGGGTCTGATTAGGCCTGGGGAGCAAGGCATGTTCCTCGGTGTTGGTGGCTTCGAGGAAAGAATGATGCCCATTCTATTTTGTCGGAGCATGGAAAATATATTTGTTTAATCTATCGTGGGAGACAATCGTGGGTTAAGTGTAGAGGCGCGTGCCCCTCGTGGGGTGAATTTGTCATGGGAAACTAGAATCACTGCGCTGTGCCTAAAGCCACTTATTAGTGTCTACTAGCAATCAGATGTATGGAACATGCTGTATCCGATGTGGGAGGTGTCAACATGGACTCGCCGGTCTTGGGAGAACGCCCAGACGCTTTCAGGTTATCCGATGTCTTACCTGTGAGGTCGGTAGCATGGCTAGATCGGATGACACGTCACCCTTATCTTGGGGCTGGTATCAAGACCGGATCAGTACTCACAAATTTTCTAAGCGAGTGGGTATGAGTATTGTACTACCCGCATAAGTATTTATACTTATTTTATATTAAATATATTCAAATATAAAATTATTTTCTAATTTTATAATAAAAAATTAATATTACTCAATGATAATATTTTTAATGGCTAAATTTGTAACTATTATATGATATTAATTTATATCATATTATAAGAAAAATAATATTATATTTAGTATGTCCTCTTTATTATTGTTGTTGTTTTCTTTTAAATATTAAAATTAATTAATACTCGTGGACACTTGTTCTCCTACATGCGGATGCCCGTACCCGCTCATGTACTTGTAGGTACGGGTATTATACTACATGCACCCGCCCCGTTTTGTTAACATCGTATATGAGCAAAGAATTATAGATCCTCAAGATTATGTAAAAGAATTTTTTTAACACATGTATTCTTGAATAATATACAATATTAAAAATGATTTTTTTATTAAAAAGTGCATTAGACTTCACTTAACCAAACTCAAAAATGTTACAAAAGAAAACTTGAAATTAAAAAAAAAGTAATTTTAATAAAAAATTCATCTTTTGATTAGGAAAATCATTTTAAAAAATAAAAAATAAGAACAAAACACAACCAGTCATAAACAATGATGGTAAAATGGGCTAGTCTACCTTGTCGCAACTCACCCTATAAAAGCCCGCCAAAAATAGGCCGAGCTGACTTGCCTTATCGAGATAGACTAATTGAAAAATGTAGCTCATCTTGCCAAATCACATGCCGATAGACCTGTCCTATAACATCAAAATCTTAAAAAATGCTTTTAAAAGGAGGGAATTTATTATATATCATAGACAAGCAAGTTAGCCTGCCTAACTAGCCAAAAATCAAATAGAAAAATTAGCCCTTCATGACTTGTCTCTAACTCCAGCAGGCTAGTGGGTAGAGCTTGAGTGGACAACAAACTAGGATAGCTCTATTGGCCCGTCATTTTTGGCGGGCTAACTCAACACGCCTAACCCGCTCGAATAGGCTAATGGGCAGAGCTTTGGTGGACAATATATTAAGATTTTTTTATTCCCCTATCATTTTTAGCAGGTTAACCCGACTGAGTCATTTTTGGTCTTCCCTTTTCATAGATTGTTGAACTTAAAATTAAAAAATAATAATAAGTGATAAATTCAAGAGAGTAAACCTTTCATGATTTGTTAGATGACTTTTGAACAAGCCTCAAGGGAACCTGAATTCTACCTTAAATGAGTTATCATAAAGTTTCGTGGCCTAGTCCTATGAAAATAATTTGTTATGAGTTTGTTTACCTATATAATATTGTATATGATAAAAAAAAATTAAAATAGAAATGTGTTCATTTAACGTAGTCTATTTGTGATTTTTAATGAAACTTTAATATAATTTTTAATTAAAAAATTAAAAATTAAAAATTTATTATCGCGTAAGATTAAAGTAAAATCTTCGGTTCAGTCCTTTTTTATTTTTGGGTGGCTTCTTCATAAACTTGTTTACCATGCTAATGGTATCATCCGATTGATATTCCCAAATTGCAGAAGCGATGAGGGAGGGGATTATCACAAGCTCAAGCTTCATGATGGCATAAATATTGAAACTCGTTGTTGGTCAACCATAAATGAAAGTGATTCTTCACATAATGAGCATAAATGTCGATGCAAAAAATGCAACACCCAGCAAAACTATTGCGAGCAGCGATGTAAGCCACGCTATAATGACAATATGAGAAACATGTCACTCATTATGGCTTCACCAAATGTCAGAGGGTAATCATTCTGTGTTTCCATTGCTCACACTTCACTTTACTAGCTCCATGTATCTACACCGTTTTCACATTAAACAATTGTCTATAAATCCTCATCTTGTGCCAGGACCTGTCAACCAACTTAGGAAAAATTCGACTGTAAATAAGATTTACAGTTTACTGATTTGATTCAATTATAGTTGATTCACACCTATTCAATTGGGGTTTAACTATCAGCATTCCGTAATTTTTAAAGAATTTCATAAAAACCAGTTTATTCAGTAAACCATTAACTCCTCACATGTTTACCATCAGGTTAGTTTCTTTGTTGATCTAGATTAGACACTTAACTATTTAACCAATTTTTCACCTAAATTGATCTACCTGATATTCGTTTCTTCATATTTTTTGAGGCAGTGAAGACTCCATTTGACGATAGGATTTTTTTTACCAACTCAATGGAGACCAAATGAGAATTTTTGAGGACTACTGTAAACTACTACTCCCACATGCGGAAAAAAATTAAAGTGTTGTATAAATTTATAAAGTTAAATTTAATTAATATATTATTTTAAAATTATATAATTAGTTTTTTAATTTAGTTTTTACTTTATTTTTTAAACAATTAATCCTAATGTTAATAGTAAAGAAATTAAAAAGTTATATTAATTTTGAAAAATAAAAAACAATAATTTAAATACAATAAAATGTTAACGTGGTGTACAGTGCATTAAAGGTAAACGAGATAATACCATGTGAATAAAATAATGAAAATTATATGACGAACTATATAACAAATAGAATCACTAAAAAAATACTGTAAATTACCAAACTGTACCTCATAACATTAAAAAAAAACATTCTCAAGGACTCGAATTTTAGGTAACTAGTTAAACTAAAAACCACTTTCCTTATTTTTTATTCATTCGAATATTACATTATTTTAGACACATTTCTTTTTATTTCTATCCCCTTCATTTTCCCTCTCGTTTTTTCTTTTCTTATTTGATTTTTTCGTCTAAAAGGGAATTAAAGACAAATTGCAGCATTTAGTACTTAACCTGGCTAACCAGACAAAACTTTTCACGAGCATGAAACTTACACCACAAAGATTTTCGGTGAAACACGGAAAGTCAAAACTTGAAAGACAAATATCCGATCCTTCAACATTTTGCAGCTTCTTCTTGTCATACATGTGGTTATACCATAATCCACATGCAGAAGCAACTGGAAACCGGTTTGACTTCTGTCAGACGAGAATACACTTTTGTCTACACCAGGTTGAAGATTTTCTTTGCATGCAAACAACGGAAAACCAGATAGCAGACCTGCACAAGCTTGGATGCATTTCAAAACAACCATACAAAAAAATATGAACAATAATAACTTTCAGACAATCTTGTCCTCCAGCTGAAGCCACATCAGATTTCCTTGGATATCTTTAAACTTGTATCACAGCGGAAAGAAGCAGGGTTAATAAACAACACTATGCAGCTTAAATAGCAGTGAGAATGGAAATCATCCAGCAACCAAACCCAATCTTGATAAATCAAACTGCAACAACACGGTCCATCAGTACTACATGGAAACCACCAAAGGGTCCAACAATCCAAACAACTTCACTTGGTCATATTCTATCTATGTATCACAAACAAAAAAGAGGGAAATGCAGAGGGAAAGGCGTGACAAGCTTATGCAAGAGACTGGATGATGTATAATGCTCTGTGCTTGTACGTTAGAAAAAGAATGACGAGAAAAACATTGAACACTACATAAATAATATGTCCAATTTTATTTTATTTTTTTGTTTCTCTCTAACATGAAAATGTCATGCTCAATATCAAAATAACAGAATCCAAATCCTTGTCAACAAGCAGGTCTATACCTCCCAAGAAAACGCAGTCATCAGAATATAAGTTACTTAAATCTATACAGGGGGAGAAAAAACATCAATATTTTGTTTACATTGCATAATTTCAAATTTCCTACCCAAAATCACAAGTCACGAAATAGAGTACTCCTAACAAATATCTTTCTAATCCATTTGTTTCTGATGCCAATCAAAACGAAATAAAGCAAGCCTAAACAACTACAGTCAGTTGCATAACTAGAAAAAGAAAATCAGTAGTGAATACATGAAATCCAAGGGAGAACAAGTGACCTCTCTAGCTAGTTGATAGACAATTAGCAGTTTAGCACATGCATCATTGTTCCTATAAATTTGTTGAAGATTTATTTCCCATGAATGGAGGAGGACAGCAATCATCATCATCATCAGTCTCATTAATCAATGAAGCAGAGGGTGTGAAGGAAAGCAACCTGGTGGCTGGTTGTAAAGAAAGGGAAATCAGGGTACCTGAAGCTCAGACATCAAGACTGTGCAAGAACATATACTAATACCTGGTGTTTGTTTGCTAAAGGTAACTTATAGCTTAAATAGGAATATATAACTTTTCAAAAGCTAGTTAACCAAAAAAATCTTAGACCCAATACTGTTATTGCTAAATAGAGCTAAGAGTAATTTTTTATTCAGTTGTATAGAAGGCCAATCAGTTAGTTAGTTATGATGTTGTTAATTAGTTAGGCCAACAGCACAGTTTTCCTATATATACTCTTGTATCCTCTCTTTTTTCTCTCATAATGCATATTGCATATCACACAGAAAGCATGGGTTAGCTAGATAAAGCCCCATCTAGCTGAATAGCTTTCCCATTGCCCATTCTGTTAAGGGCTAGTTTGACTTCACCCTGATTCTATGATAAAAAATCCAATTATGTTCCTCCAGGCTAGTAGTGACATTATGCATAAAACTAGTTTGTCTAGCTTTGTCATTGAAAAGCTTGAAGAAATGAAATAGAGCAAATCAAGATCAGCCAACACCAGCCACTATCGCCTCTATCAATGCTCAGATAGTTTTAAGACTCTTCCTATCAGGGTAATGTTGCTATATATCACAAGAATAATTTAACATGATTTGACCAACTCAGTTGCATCCATGGATAAGAAAAGAGCATACACCTTGTCACAACAAGATTGTAGGATAACAAGCACAGTCCACAGCCCCCCAAACTAAGCAAGCATGAGAACTTTAAGGCTGCTGGTGTTATGATTTTGGTGATTTTCAGAGCAAGTTTATTGGCTTCAAGCCTTCTAGAATGCAGCATTAGAATTGGAAGGATATATATATATATATATATATATATATATATATATATATATATATATATATGAACATTCAAACACAAACAAATGTAAGCATGAAATACCACATCACATCTTTCTAAAACAAGCCAAACAATTCTATGTTACTTGCATTCCACAGTGTCCGTATCAAGAACAAGGGTGAAAATTACGTTTTCAACAATCCACAGACACAGTATACAACAGAGAAAAAATAGATAATCTCGCTTATCTGTGGCCACAATTTTTAGGCTAACAATAATTGGCTGGCTATAAACTTGGGTCAAACCCAAAATGAACACCCATCTAATTTGAATTTTATACAAACAGGAAGAACAAATTACCTTCGCAAAATACACCTTGAGAAATGTCTTCGCTGACCTAAAGCTGCAGCTGAACACAAAGTATGAGATAAAATGCCAAGAGGCCTCAGCGGAATAGCATTCAAACGTCAACGAGGCTTGCTTTTCAAGCTAGTTAAAATTGGGATTTGAAGTTAAACCAAAGAAGGATTCCATATATAAATAGTAAAATTGTAAATCTTATCATCAGACTTTACTAATTACTAATTTCATATATTTACTCGTTTATAAATTCCTATATACACAGATATAAACAAAGTTATCTAATAATCATTATTAATCAGACATATTTTTGGAGAAACTTTTAAATTATTTCTGATTAACTGATTAAAAATTTGTTTTCAACAAATCCCAACCCTCAATTGGAAATTAAACAGAGCAATAAACTCAATTCATAATCTGAAACCACAGAAACTCAACGACGAGACAAACAAACAGAAAACGTAAGGCACGAACAAAGTTGGAGGCATAATCTGCATCGTCTGGCAGGAGAAGACGATAGAATCACGCAGCTTGTGACTTCTGAAATCCAAACCAGAATCAACTATGATTAGCACCAAATTCTCCCAATCACAACACAATTCAAATTTGTTTTCCTTTAGTTTCGACTCAATCACTTTCCATCCCCAAAATGCGAAAAAGAAAATTAAAATACAAAAAAAAATCCAGAAGGACAAAACATGAAACAAAAGAAACACAACTAATATAATTTCACTAAATACGCCAAGAGAAATACATAATCGAGATATGGAGAATGCTTCTATACCATAAATACTTACAAAGCATTACAAAGACTTACAGAAGCCTATCCTTTGATTCACCAAAAAACCTAATTATTCAAATAAACAGAGTTAACAGGCTACAAATCCCTATAAAAGCCTTCAATTTGTACGATAATCTGAACAACAGTGTTAAACAACCAGAGTTTCGCTCTCGATCTTCCCGCTGAAAAAATAAGGGAAGATCGAGCGCTACGACTCCAATCACCAACAATCTCCGTTCAAATCCACGTGGCAGCGAAAATCATAGCTGCAAGACCCTTCGTAGTTCCGCCGTGGCGTCACTCAACGCCGCAATCTTCTTAGTGACGAAAGCCGGCAACGGAACGGAGCTAGGAGGAGGAGACACCACAGACAACGAGTACCCCGCGTACAATCCATCTGCTTTTCTCGCCAACGGCAACTTTGAAGTTGACTCCGTCACCGTTAGTTGAAGCGGCGTCGCTTCGGTCAACTTCTCTCCGCGTTTTAGGATTTTGACCTGACCCATGACGAGCTTGTTGTTGAGTGGTTGGGGATTGGGCTGGGCCGGCGCGGAGTTTTTCTTCGGGCTTGGGTGGCGGTTGTTTTTTCGATTGGAATTGGTACGGGAGTTCCGACGAAGCTTAGGGTTGGGAGAGGGAAATTTCATGTTGGGAGGTTTGGAAATCAAGGTTTGGCGTGAAGGTTTGTCTGGGAAACAGTCTTGAGGATGAAGAACGGCAAGGGCCATGTAATAGGAGGATTGAATTGAACCACAGAAAGAAGAAAACGGAGAAGAAGGAGATAAGGTGAGGAGTAGTTGAAATTTCAACGAGTGTAGGGTAGGGCAAAGGGTGAAGAAGGTATTTATTGGATGATTACCAGTCTTAAACAACACTCTTTCTCTTTCTCACTCTCACCCGTAAAGCGTGCTGCCACGAAATTGCTTCACAACAACCACGTTCCTTATTATTATTACTCTGTCCCCTCACCTCACGCTTCTTTTTTCTCCTTAATTTTAAATTTTCTTTCTCGTGTCTTCATTGGATGGAAAAAAATGCGTTAATCATTTTTTTTAGCTCCGGATAAAATAAAAATTTGAATTCTATTGTTTTATTTTTTAAATTCAAATTATAATTTGTTGCCAAAAAAGAAACTTATGTTAAATAAATTTCTATGCTTCTAATTGACGGCACTCGTTGATAAATATCTTATTGACTGTGGACACGGTTTTTACTTTGCACAATGTTGACTTTTGGAACTAGCAAAGTTGAAAGGCGCGTGGGGAAAGATCGTAGATACAAACCCTTCGCTTTTCGTGAGATTTATTTTTAAAAAAAAACTTATTTTTACATAATAAAATTTTTATCTAGATAGTCTTATTATAATCTTTCATAAATTTATAAGGCATATTTGATAAAATTTCAAATATTTTTTTTAACCGATATCGGGAACAGAAGTTAAAAATCCAAGGAATCATATTTGATATATATAATTAGGTAATAATATAGAAATTTTGAAATTGAACAGGGTAGCGAAGCGGAACATATTGGGGAAGGCGGCCCTTGGATTGGGCCCCAAGAAGCCTTTCCAGGCTGTTTTGAGGAATATCGTATCATAATATTCCTTAAATGATTGATGCAAATTTTATCAAATACCAACAGTGTTGTATTTTAAATATCTTTTTATCTCCAATCTTGATGGTTGATTCTATAAATTACTACTGCCTTCAATTTTAAAACACATATAATAAACAAATTAATTAGTCAACTTTTAACTTTTAAAAATATATAAACTACATCAAATTTTTCAAAAGCAAAAACTATACATTTATTTATTTTATTAACAATCTCTAATAACTTTTAAAAAGTCATAAATTTCCTTAAAAGTTATAAGTTACTTGTATCAAACGGACAATGTAACTTTTCAAAAGTTATAAGTTACTCATGTTTTGTACGAATCAAACTGTTATTTTAAGTTATTTAAGTAGTCTTTGAAAAATCATAAACTATTTACGTCAAGCAGACATTAATTCTTTACATAATATTTGATAACATTGAAACAAATAAATATTTCCAGCTATAATTTTTAATACGCGTGGAATTAGTTACTTTTGTTATATTTAAAATTGATGTATTATTATCACATACTTAAAGAGTATTTTTTAATTTAAAATTTCTTATGAATTTTAATTTAAGTTTTTTTAATGTCTCATCATATTTTGATTTGTATATCATTTTAAATAAACAGTTATTTAATATTGAACTTTGCTAAACTCTTTCATGTGACCTCAAACGATCCATGAAATTGGAAAATACTACTGAGGGTACTCAAACAAAAGTTTATGGTCAGAAAATTTTATTGTTGGGAAATGTCAAATATCAAGGATATCAACGTGTAGATTAACGAGAACCATGAACTATTGATAGATCTAAAATCATAAATTAAAAAAAGATGGGCTTGTGCACAAACAAGATTGGCAAGAATATCAATTTCAAGTGCACTTATGATGATTTTCCCCACTACACACGATTATTATGAGACATGTAGCTTTTACCACTTAAATTCCTTCTTTAATTAAATTTTGAATTTGCAGATTCTACCCATAAAAGCCAGTTTTTCAAACATTTGAATTTAAAATGGTTTCAATTTGCATCCTAGGGTGTCACGCCTTGAGCACATAAACCCTAAAGGTAGTGTGCACTCACATGCCTCAACCGCTCTAATTTTCTTACAATCTTAGGGTTTATTATGGCTAACGTTGTTAACAACTTTATTCATAATGACGTTGTGACATCGCCGCCCCTTACATCTTAAATAGGATCCTGTGACCTTTGCTAAACTGTTTCATGTGACCTCAAACGGCCCATAAAATTGAAATATACCACAGATGATGTTGGGAAACAAAAGTTTATGATTAGGAATTTCTATCACTAGGAACTTACAAAAAAAATAAGGATATCAACATGTAGATTAACAACGGGTAGTGGGTAAACTTACCACAAACCAGGAAAACCAATAACAAATATAAAGCATGGAAACCCTAGAGAATTTCCCTAGGAGAATTAAGTTTGTATTATTATGAAAATGTGACACTTAAATTATAAATGAGGCTCCAATGTCATATTTATACATAAAAAATGGGCATTGATCTTGGCATGATATTTAATAGATAAGAATAATCTCCTAGGTTAAAGAGTATAGACAACCTCCAAAATTTGAAGAGATAAATATAATCACATAAAATTAGAGGATAAAGGAAGCCTTTCAGAAGAAACACTAATAAAATATGGAATTATTTTGTGTTTTAAATATAATAATTTTTTCCTTAACCTGTTTACAAACACAAGATAAACATTATTAATTATCAAACATTTAAAAATATTAAAAAACTTTTTCCATCAAAAACTTAAAATCATTTAATTTTTGTTCCATGCAAGAATTTAATTACCATTTTATAAATGTTCAAGTTAAAATATGGTATGAAATAATTAGTCAAATGTCTCCCCCAATTTATCTAATTCAAATGTAATAAAATGTTTTATAATTATCAAAATTATTTATATATAGTTTATCAATAACTGATTTTCTTAGTGCAAGTATATTTTTATCTTATGTTACGTTAATTTTTTTAATACTATACTCTCTATTGAATTTTAGAATAATACATTTTAAGATAATTTATATGTTTGTTACTTTTTTTAAGATATACTACTAACTTTCAATTAAGACAAAAAAAATATTGATTGAGTTGGGGATTTAAGATTCTAAAAAGACTTTGCAATTTTTTAGGTGTAGGTACAACTCAAAAGGTAACTACCATTGATTATGGTGACTAATTCTCTCGAGAGGGACTTTAACATGAATATACAAACTTCATCATTGTTGTTACAATATTCTTGGTAAATGCTATGGACATTACATAATGGTATATGTACCTAGATCATGCAACTCGCCCAACTTAATGCACCTTGAATTGGATCATACTTCCTGCATTGGCCTTGACCTTGGATATACACCACAACCATCTCAATGCACCTTAGATTGGATGATGCACATTGACCAACCCAATGCACCTTAGATTAGACCATGCATCCTGTCCAATAGTCGATACACCTTAGGCCACTTTGTACATTACTGAAAAGACCTTTGGAACCTCCAAAAGCACATAAGAGTATTATCATTACATCTATGAAACAAGTTTCTTATAAATACACTCCTCATAAGTGCTAAAGGTACATCTTTCTCATCATTTATGCATCCTAATTTATTATTACAGTATATACTGACTTGAGTGTTAAAGGTGCTTGTAGAGACATATCCCTTCTCATAATCATGCAAGATCTCGGCACCATGGTATCTCGACCATGTATGACGTGCCTCGGATGTATAGGATACATATAAAACATAGTATTACATCCTACTCATTTGTATCCTAAACTTGGACAAAATAATAAAAACATAAAAAGACGTTATTGATACCCAATCCATTCCCTTTTTATAAAGTTTAATTCTCCAACTTCATTAAACTTAACAAATATAATTATTTAAGTTAAATGCATTAAAAGTGTCACTTATTTATTGAATACTTCCAAAATTACATACCTTATTAAAGAAACAAAAATGCATTGCTCATATTTCAAAATTCATTGATATCAAAAGAGAATGAGTCTAATAAAACAACAACAACAATAATGACAAAAAGCAACAATAATAACAACAACAACAAACCAAGTTTTTTTAAATGTCCACTGATTTATAATAAATCTCTAAAACGATAGTTGCTTAATTTAAAATGGAAAGAATGTATATTATCATCAATATATGTAAGTTTGTAAAAGAAAAATTAGATTTAATCATACCAAGTTTCCAACTACAATGTTTGTACAATTACAATCTCCTAGCTTTCAATTGAACAAATTCAGGCCCTGTCCAACTTTTAAGTGGGAAATTTACAATCTTCAACCTTTAAGATTGTGTATAATTTGTTCTTTTGTTAACTTTGACAAATTTACCAAAGAAATTATGATGGCAAACTGTCATATCTAATGGACACATCATTGTCTAACTCAAATTAACAATTTGACAGAAAAAAGTTGATCAAAAGATAATTACGCGTTCCTAAAATTAACAAACTAAATTTCACAAACACTTCAACTAAAGAACCAAAAATGCAATTAACCTTATAATTTTCAATAAAATATTTTTATGGAGTAATCGAAATCAAAGCATTGAATTAATTGCTAGTAACATTGTGTTAAAAAGTGATCTAGACATATCAACCAATATGTTTGGACTCACCACTATTCATGCATAATCTGGATACACATTTCTATACTTATGTAAACACACTGCTTAGACTAGTGCGTCTCAACATATTCATGCATATCAAGGTGTTTGACGTCCTCATGCATGCATCATATATGATAGTTGTATCATTTGGCAGGACCCCAACAAATATAGAAAAGGTATTGACATAATAATCACTACCTTCATACAATTACTCCATTATAAATATTGCTCTCATAAATGTCTTAGAAATATCTTTTCTCATTCTTAAACATCTTGAATCTCTAAGTTCTGACATTATTGACTTTGGTATTAAAGGTGTTTGCTAGTACACTCCACCTATCATCTCTTACTTGGCTATAACATATGCGAGCTCCATGTTCATTGCAACCCTAATGGTCAAACCCTGTATTGGGCACATCGAATCTCTGTATGAGATCTCAAGGAAAAAAAGGTTTGTTATATTACATGCATGCGCGCACACACACTCACATACACAAAAATAATAATTAATACATTTTATATTTGGGAGTTGAAACCTGAATTCTCAAATCCATTCCAATCTTCACCAAAGTTGGGTGAGATTAGGGTTAAGTTTTGATTAAACCTAATCAAAATATATTTTCCCAATTAAAATTGAGACAAGGATGGGTTGGTATCCATAGGCTTTAACTCAATTGCTATCATTACCATTAACCATGGACACACACCAAGTGGAGAGGAAATGAAGGAGTAACAACACCACCTTACCTTAAAGCAATAACAGAACCAGTTTCGTGAATAGAGAATGAAAATTGGTAGTTAGAGGACCAGCACAGTAATTATCTGGAAAGAGTTTGGAGCCTCTTCAAAGTTGAACAAGATGTTATTTTTATAGAAAAAGGTGCTGTTAAAACTTAAAAGAATGGGCCGGGCCACCAAGAAACTCATGGGCCGTGACCTTCGGTTTTCTTCACTGCTAGGCTGAGCGCTACGGCCCGTCCATAATCTGGTTTACCAAAAATACACTTATCTAATTTATCCTTACACAACCTATCTATAATCTATAAAGTGAAATATTAAATGAAATAAAAATAAATTCGCAACTTTTTTAGTGTCAACAAAATATGTCTGTAGCTATATAGTAAGGAGCAGAAATAGGTGGAATTTCTCCCGTCCAATCATATTTAAAATAAAAAATAAGTTTTTTTATTTATTTTCATTCCCATAAAATATTTTTATTTTATATTAATTTTTTTTTCAATTTCTATTTTGAAATTGAATTTGTTAATTGTCGAGATAAGAAATTAAATTACGCGTTAACTTATTAAAATGGTTCTCACAGGTGCTGTTAGCATGTGATTCTACCAAGTTGATATACAAGTTTTAGCTCCCAATGTTATTTTTAAAATTGTGGACAAAATAAAATTGACAATATATTTTAATCTAACACATGTTAAAATATTTAAAGATGCTAACATGTAAAGTTACCTATATCAACAATTAATAAATTTAAATTCAAAGGAAGGAATTAAAACAAACTATTCAATATTAAAAGATGTAAAAAATTTATTATTTTATAGGAATCAAAACTAAAACATCTTTATATTTTATATGAACCAAAACTTACTCAAGCCTTTTTTTTACGGAAATCGATCTAGTAATATCATGTTAGCTTACTCAATAGGTTAAGTATGTTTTTAAAAACAAACTAGTTTTAGTAAGTGAATAGTAATTATAAGTAAATAATTGATGTATTATTATTATTATATTTAATTTTAATGATAATATTGTTATTGTAAATATATGTTCATTAACCTACCACTGTATAAAAAAATTGAAAAGTTTTTAAGTTGTTAAAATATTAACTATATAACAAAATGAAAATGTTAGAATAATTTGTAAAAAATATATACTAATGATATAATTATTATACTATCATTTTCTATAATAATAATATAAATAACAATAAAATAAAATATACAACTTGATAACTTTTATCACCAAACAAACCCTTAATAAACTGTAGCGATTAATTGACATGAGTTTGTGAGTGGGACATAACAAAACTACATATTTAATGGCTCGTTTAGGGACATGTAAATGTAAATGGAGTTGGACAAACTAATTTTAATCCTCCTTCTACCGACAAGGATTCATGATTGTGGAATAAAGCCACAATCACAGTTTTTATTTGTTTTTAAAACTCATGTAAAATGTATTTTTACATAGATACTGATTTAAAAGAATTTTGTGAGACTTTTTAAATCAATTATCATATAAAATGTTGTTTATAAGATACTTATTGATTTATGATTCGTTTGGTTTTCAATTGAGTAAACGGAGCTATGAAAATGAAAATCTAAAGGTTAGTATTAATTCTTCACGCCATTAAAGACAATCAAAACTTCATTTGACCGTAAGATTTATTTTTATGATTAATCAAACTATTTGAAAAAACAAACCGTGCTTTAATCAACTGTACTTGTCTGCTTCTGTCGTGGTTCCAGATCCCCCCCTCTACTCCGAAGAAGCACTTAACTTGGTTTTAAAGCTCTGGTCCTTCATTTTCACAACTCTTTCGATAATGACATGATCATATACAATTCCAAAATGAAAATTACACAAATCAAGGATCTCCGAAGCTGTTGGGTCCATTCCATCTTACTCACTCCATTTATAGATTTGATTAATGTCTACCAAATACCTTAACTAACTCGCAACCGTGGTCTTCTAATGTACAAAGTATTATTTATATCAGAGTTTGTTGAATGCTTTTAGATAAAGCATTTGAAGATTGATGGGGATCACATTTTCCACCTATTTGAAGCTTCCGAATAAAAATGTTTTTTCTTACTCAATGAAATAACAGTAAAACAAAAAAAAAGAAAGGAAATGAGTGTTATATGCATATTACATGCCCTTGTTAAATCTCAACTGTTTTAACTTTTCGAGACATCTTTGGAATAAAATGCTAAAATTAGTTTCAAAAATTAGATTGCAGAGAATGATGTCTTCTATTTCCCCCTAAATTAATTCAAATGAAAAGAAAAAACTAATAGATTTGGGTTAGGTGCATGCGCGTAGCTATAAACGAAGCTTTGTGGGTACAGCAGTAACATCAGTGTCTGCAGATAAAAATATTAACTGTGTCTTTGTTTCATATCTATAAATTTATGAATATGCACATATTATTCATTTATCAATTAAAATCTTTTCACAACAAAATTGGAAAAAAAAAACTAAATTGCATCGTAAATTCATATTCAAAACTTCAACATCATGCATTTAGTATCCACAAAAGGTTTAAATCAAACATTCACTGAAGTTTAAACTTAAGTTTAGTTGCATCAAACTTAATTCAATTCGAAAACAGTAGCACTTTGCTCAAGGAGTAAAGCTTAAGAGCTAGGAAGGGAGGACTAGAGCAATCGTACGTGTTGGCATTTTCTCTTTTAAATTAGTACAAATCAAATACAAAATTTATGTAAATATAAATTCAAGAATCAATATACATCAAGAATGCAATATGTTTAAATAAAAACATTGATTTTTTAAAATTAAAAATAATGTTTAATAATTGCATGTTCTTATAAATGTAGTTATTTTATAAAACTGTTGATCAAAAGCTCGAAACCGAAGAAGCCATAAATTTTCTTTTAGTAATTCATGATGTAAATTTATTTAAAAAAAAGTATGGGTTATATTAACCAATTTTTTAATTAGGGAAAATATTTATATTATAAATTGGATTTAGGACTGCCTCAAAATCAATAGTAATAATTATTTTATAATCTGACCAGTATAGAAAGAGTACCAAACCTGAATCTAATTTAGTATTATTTGGTGAGAGATGAAGTATAATGTTATTTACAAGGATATTTTAATGCTTAATTTAGTATTTGTTATACCAGATTTTAAATTTGATATGAAAAATATATATAATGACTCACAAAGTATACACCACATCTTAAAATGATAATGTGTTACTAACACCCATAATTTTAAAAAAAATGTCAATTGATAATATATTGATTCTGTAATAAATGCTATCAGTATCGATATGCAATAATATTGTTAATATAAATTTAATATATGATATAATATAATACACCTGTCCCATATATAATCCAATTATAGTTATCTGGCGTAGATACTTCATTTTTTAACATTAAACCATGGTTAGTATTTTCCATTCTTTAATTCTTCATTCTTGTAATTAATTAATAATAGTTAGCACCTCGCGTCTTTTCTTTGGGCCACAAGAAAGAGACCAAATGCATTGGTACAACATACGATTCATTGTGACGATCACTCTTAATGCATGGGATTACGAGTATTTAAAAGCATGGCAATCTAGGTATGTGTTGCATCGCCAACTACGTGTCCAACTGAAATACATCGTTACAAAAACAATAAAAATAATTTCATTCACAGCTAATGAATTGATTTTTTGGGTTAAACACTTTTTACGTAGTTAAGTTCTATCAATTAGTAATATTTTTATTGAAAAACGTGTCTAAAAAAGGATTGATTATAAGTATTGATGGATGAGTGAAGTCGTCAAAAGAAAAAAGACTATCATTAAGTCAATCTAAATATAATAAAAATCGTCATAGACGTTAGTTTTTAAAGAGAACAACAATAATAAGAGTCTCATTACTTAAATTATGAGGTTCTTAGTTGGACTCTTTTTATATGTTTCGATCTTCTCGTCATATTTGTAAAAATAATTTTCTAAAAAAGGAGATTTGAAAATAAACAACTTGAGTTCAAGTAGTCAAGGTTAGTGGAAACAGAAGAGAATTATTTGATGGTAGGGTGAAGAAGGGATGCCTTGGGACTTTTGGTTGGAAAATTGACAGGAAAATAACACTCTTCACACGGTAGGTAGAACGTGGGTTTGAATTTTGGCAAAGAAGCGCGCTAATCTAATACTCCATTTGGTTGTATAAAAAACCATGAAAAATAAAAATATGACAAAGAAAAAAGAATGGAAAAATATGAGATTTTTTTAGATCCGTTTGGTTTACCGAATATTATTGTATGAGACTTTTTGAATATTTTCTTTTTGTTTAACCATGTATATTTTTCATTAGATTTTCCAGATGTTTGATAAATGAGAAAAATATAAGTATATATTTATTAAATTACATAAATAGAATTAACATCATATCTCATGCTGTTTGGAATAAAAGAAGAAAAAAAATGCTTATAGGATAAAAGGCCTATATTTCTCACACTTTTGGGTGGGAAATTTTTATCTCATGGATCCACCCAAAAGAAATTTCTAATTAAATAGGACAAAATAATCAATTTATGAAGAATTTTTCACAAGCTTATTTTCTTTCCTACGAGCTTTTGTTGTTTTTCTCATACGCAACTAAACACGATGTTACTATTTTATACACCTTATTTAATATTTATTTCAAAAAATTAAATTTAATTTAAAAATAAAAATCGTTATTAGCAATAAATGTGATTTTAAACTTGACATTGTGATGGAAAGGCATAAGGTAGCTAGTACGTCATAATCGAATTCGAAGATACCATACGTATCCAAATGCTGACAAAAAACCCTACATCTGTGAAAAGGCCCACATTTTTATCAGAACACGACCAGATTTGATGAACAAATAAATATAAAAGATCAATGGAAAAGAAGTTGTTTTTTTGTTTTTTTGTTTCATGGAAATGAATTGGGTGAAGAAAATTTTGTTGAGACTGTTTGGTTATATTTTTATTTTGTTGTTTAAATTTGTAAATCATTCTGTGATTCTGTTTAGTTTTAATAATTCAACAAGTAGATTTGTAATTTATTGGTTTTTTATGTATGTTTTATTGTATTGTTGCTATGTAAGCTCTTAGTCTCAATTTTTAGGTTTGGACCTTTTTTTTTATCTATGATATTGATTTTTATTTGAAAAAAAAAAGAAGCAAACCAACCAATATAATTGTTATAGTTTTTCTGGTTTTAAATAAAACATTTCAAAAGCCTTAAGACTAAATTCCACTGTCATCGAATGAGTAAAGTTTGTGCTGATAAAGACAATGACTTTCCTCCACACCTATTATTGATGCTGCAAATAGTGACAAACTCACTATTAACAACATATTTGTGTAAATAAACATCAAATGACTCATGATGCTTTTCTAAATTTATTATGTTATTCCAAAAATAAACTAATTCTATATACGTGTTTCCTCTCAAAAGTCTTGTTGCTAACCTAAATCTTTTGTATTTCAATGGATTGAAAATCAGATTATAATTCTTAAAAAGCATGTTATGATTAAAAAAATCAAATTAAAATGTGTTTGAATAAGATTATTTTTAGAGATTATTTCAATAATCAATTATAGGTAAAATTGATTAAGTAATAACCAACTATTATATATGTTTGAATATATTATGGGAAAGATGATTTAAAATAAATATTTTGAGATAATCTTTTAAAAAAAAAAGTGATATGAAATATTTTACAATGGTTAGATATGTATTTAAATTAATTAATGGATATAAACAAAATGGTAAAACAAGAGTTGATTAAAAATAATCTTACAATTTATAATCATATATAAGTTATAAATTTTCAGCTTATAAATTATGAAAAATAGATTATGATCTAATTTTTGTTTGTTTAATGACTTTTGTCAGAATCATGTTATAATGTGAAAAATCATATTACAATATAATTATAATCCAACCCCGGAGATGCACTATAATATAAAAATCATATTATAATCTATAAACTGTATTGTATAGATTATGATTATAAAATAGTATATTATTTTTTAATCAATTTCTTTTACCTATTTTATCTTTATCAATTAATCAATTAAGACAACAACAATATTTCATACTTATGTAATTTTATCATAAAATATTAGAATGTTTTAGACACGCTAAATAAAATAAAATATTTTAAAATTACTTTTTATCTAATTTGTCTAAACATATATAATAATTAATTATTAACGGTTTGGATTAGGTTTAAAATTCGATCCTCGACTAATATTTATAAACGAATGTATATAACACCTTATTTGTCACGTTGCTTACATTTTCATACTTAACTTTTTATATATGAGTGTGCATTTCTTTTAAAATCTAAGAATGTAGAAAGAAAATGTTTGTGCGGTGAGAGAACTTCATGTTACGCTATTTATTCAAAGTCTCCATCGGTTAATTTAAAAATGACGAGAGATTAGGACCCCTCTAATTGTCTTATTTGGAAAACAAAGATTAAAACCGAAGAAATTAAATCAAATGGTGGGAAAACGATGTATATGTTATAAAATAACTTAGAAAATAAAGAAGAGGAAGGGGGATAGAGAGGAAGTATTCAAACAAAGTTTTCTTCACTTCAATTGTCAAAATTAATGAAGAGCTCATGCCCTTTTATAGCATAAGATGTGTGACATCCCGGCGCTGTTGAGGGCGGGGAGTGATCGCCGGTGCATAGGCACGGACAAGGAGCGACTCCTAGCAGGCTTCCAGCGGGGAATGTGACATCCCGGGCACTGTTGAGGGCGGGGAGTGATCGTCGGTGCATAGACACGGACAAGGAGCGGCTCCTGGCAGGCTTCCAGTGGGAGGGACACATGAACGAACCGAATACATACCAGAATGAGAGAGATCCAAAGACTGTATAGGTATGGGACTATACAATCGAGGATAACTTATAGAAATGAATTGGTACTACCTATACCAACAAATGCATTAGCCTTTTCGGTAGCCTATCACTTAAGAACTCCAAAGTTAAGCGTGCTTAACTTGGAGTAATTCTGGGATGGGTGACCTCCTGGGAAGTTCTCAGGAAATGTGTGAGTGAGGACAAAAGCACATTGGAAAGGTCTCGTGTTGGTCTGTGGGGCGAGTGGGATAAAAACCTAGTGAAGGAAAAAGAGTACAACATTCTTTACAAAGTAAATTCATGAGTAAATAAATAAATATACAACTATTTAATTCTCCCCCTCATGAGAACATTTGTGTAAGCATCGGAGACCAATCTTTTGTACTAGTTGCTCGAAGACTGTGGTTGGCAATGATTTTGTAAAAATATCTGCTAAATTCTCACATGATTGGATTTTCTGGACATTTATTTCACCATTTTTTATAAGATCATGAGTAAAGAAAAATTTTGGTGAAATATGCTTTGTCCTATCTCCTTTAATATAACCTTCCTTTAACTGGGAGATACAAGCTGCATTATCTTCACATAAGATTGTTGGTGGTAATTTTCCAGCATGCAAGCCACAGGTTTCTTGAATATGTTGAATCATAGATCTCAACCAAACACATTCTCGACTTGCTTCATGTAATGCTAGAATTTCAGCATGATTAGATGATGTTGCTGTGATTGTTTGCTTTATGGATCTCCATGAGATTGTTGTACCACCACATGTAAACAAATATCCTGTTTGTGATCGACTATTATGAGGATCAGATAAATACCCCGCATTTACATAACCAATTAGGTTTGCCTTAGATACGTATGGGAAAAATAAACTCATGTCCATTGTACCTCTAAGGTAGCGAAATATGTGTTTAATCTCATTCCAATGTCTTTTGTGGGTAAAGCACTATATCTTGTTAACAAATTCACAACAAATGATATATCAGGTCTTGTATGACTAGCAAGATACATTGGTGCACCAATTGCACTAAGATATGGTACTTCAGGACCAAGTAGTTCTTCATTTTTGTCTTGAGGTCGAAAAGGATCTTTGTTTACTTCAAGTGACCTTACAACCATTGGACTCCTCAATGGGTGTGATTTGTCCATATAAAACCTCTTTAGCACATTTTCTGTATAAGTCTTTTGGTGCATCAAAATTCCTTCCTTTAAATATTCTAATTGTAATCCGAGACAAAACTTTGTTTTTCCCAAGTCTTTCATTTCGAATTCCCTTTTCAAACAATTTACAGCCTTTGAAAGCTCTTCGGGAGTTCTGATAATGTTTAAATCATCTACATAAATAGCAATTATAATGAACTCTTTTCTGAGTCTTTTCATAAAAACACATGGACAAATTAGGTCATTTTTGTACCCTTCTTTCAACAAATATTCACTGAGACAATTATACCACATACGTCCAGATTGTTTTAGTCCGTAAAGAGATTTATTCAATTTAATTGAATAATTTTCTCGAGGATTTATCTTGTATGCTTCAGGCAAATTAAATCCTTCAGGGAGTTTCATATAGATGTCATTTTCAAGTGAGCCGTATAAATATGCTGCAACAACATCCATAAGGCGTAAGTCAAGCCTTTCACGGATTGCCAAACTTATTAAGTATCGAAAAGTAGTTGCATCCATCACTGGTGAATATGTTTCTTCAAAATTAATACCAGGTCTTTGTGAGAAACCTTGTGCAACAAGTCTTGCTTTATATCACATAATTTCACCATTTTCATTTCTTTTTCTCGTAAAAACCCATTTATATCCAACGGGTTTTACACCTGCAGGTGTTTGGACTACATGCCCAAAAACTTTTCGTTTTGTAAGTGAGTTTAACTCTTCTTGAATTGCATCTTTCCACTTTGGCCAATCATTTCTTTGTGCACATTGATAAGTCTTGAAAAGACTTAATTATTCTGCCTTTTATTTGAATTAATTCATTGTTTAAGTGATTAGTTTAGCCTTATTATTCAATTAATTGATAATAATTTATAATTTATTTAATTATTTCAAAAGTGTTTTGTTTATGTAAGAAAACGATTAAAAACATTAATAAATTAAGAGTTTATTACTATTTATAAATTTACTAAGCAGCCAACATACAAATGCTAGGCAATTAGTTGTTTATTGGTGCAGGAACAGGGCGTACTCGAGAGAAGAAGACAAATCCGAGGAAAAATGACAAAAATCCGAGTGAGAAATCATAAAGCCGAGCGAGAATTTACAAATTCGAGTGAGTCTTCGTAAATCCGACTGAAAGGAGTCCAAAAGACTGACTGAGCGAGACTTCAAAGGGGCTGACTGAAAAGACTTCCCAAAAGGTTGACCGAAAAGAATTAACGAAAAGCTGACTGCAAAGACTTCCAAGATACCGACTCCAAAAGAGAACAAGGAACCGATTGAAAATAAAAAGAAGAACCCGAGCGTCAATTTCAGAAATGCTGATTGAAAAGTCAATTCGCTTAAGCGATAGTTAAATTCGCTCGGGCGAGGGTCAAAGTTCGCTCAAGCAAAGCAAGCTTACGCTCAAGCGTGACCTCAAAACATCATTCATTCGTCCAAGCTTATCCATAACGCTTAAGCGAGAAGGCAACACTGCAGTACATATCTCAAGTTCGCCTAAGCGAGAACAAAGTTCGCTCAAGCGAAAAGGCTGATATTTAAAACAGCGATCGTTCCCTCCAGAAGGCACTCGGCACCAATGTTGTTTCTTGTTGTCTTCTCTTCTACTGCTGCACCCTTAGTAACTTAAGTAGTAAGCTGTTAATTAGTTGGTGCTGTGCTGTGAATTAGCTAAGGATGAGCTGGATCCTGATAAGAGCTGAACTGTAATTAATTAATTATTCTGTAAACTATGTAATTAGTTAGTTTAGTCGTTAACTTAAGTTTTCCTAAGTTATCAGTTAAGTTAGTTAGTTAGGTAGAAGCTTATATATAGGTTGTACATATTCTGTAATAGAGAGCCAGAACAGAGACAGATTCATACATAGAATACAATTCATTTCACAACTTTGTATATCTCACTACGCATTTTCTCTCTCTAAATCCTCTCCTCCATGACGTTCCACAATCCTTCGATGGAACCGAAGTCAATGGAGTTCTAATTCCCTAAGGTTGGGATTGCAAAGGTTAGCAATGGAGTCTTGAAGCTGTGAGCAAGGAAATCGACTTCTAGATCCTGAGGCAAACAAGCTGAGGAGTGGAGCAGAATTGCTGGATTGACAAATCCAGAACTGATGAAGAACTTCGCCAGTGAGGAATCATGGTTGAAGCTTAGGTAACTTCCAGCTTTCTAACTAGTTCAGGCCTAATCAATTTAGGTGAATAGTTAGAGTTCAACCTCCAATTTCGTATTAGATTCTTAGGTTAATTGAGCACTTAAGGAATTAAGGTTCGATGCTTAAGGATTAGTGTTTTTCACCTAAGGAATTAGGGAATAACCACAAGCGGATTGTCCTCTGGATTATGGAGTTTGATTATACTTTATTCGCATGTTTCTTGATGAATTTGTGAATCGAAGCAATCCTGACCTGTTTTCTATTAATCACCTTTCACATTTCATTTTAACTCTGTTTCTGGAAATACAAAAACAACTATAAAACACTAAAACAACCAAAAACCAAGTGAACTTCATGTACTTTCCGTTGGTTCAGATTGTACTAGTCCAAGATTGAGGTACTTACCACAATCCCTGTGGGACGGTCAAATATTCTACAATTTTAACGACTGATGCGCTTGCCAAAGTATAAATCTGAGAGTCATATTTTGTTTTTACTAAGATTTTTAGCACCAAGTTAATGGCTCGGGATTTTAGCATCAAGTTAATGGCGCCGTTGCCGGGGATTGTTGAGTAATATCAACAATCCTTGGACCGGTACTAGACTGAACTGTTTACTTTGTTTGCATTTATTACGTAATGTCAATTTTGTTTTTAGTAGTTGATATTTTCGTGTAGCTGTAGTTGTAGCTGTGAATCGTCCTTTTTGTTTGATATTTGTTGTATGCAGTCAAGGAGCAGAGGAGAGCCTTTCTTCTTTGATCCTGACATCGACTTGTTAGAACGTAAACTGAGAAAAGAGAAAAAGCAAAAAGAACAAAAAGAAATGGAACAGAGGAGAGTTACATTAGGTGACTACTCCAGACCGACTGAAGAGGGATCACAATCTAGCATCCTTAGGCCACCAATTTCAACAAATAACTTAGAACTTAAACCAGCTCTACTGCAGTTAGTAAGAAATGAACAGTTCGGAGGAAGTGAGGTTGAGGATCCAAATTTGCATCTAGCAACCTTCCTCCAAATTTGTGATACAGTAAAAATGAACGGAGTCCCTGATGAGGCAATCCGACTGAGATTGTTTCCATTTTCTCTAAGGGACCGAGCAAAAGCCCAGTTGCAGAGTCAACCGAGAGGCAGTATTTCCACTTGGGAGGACTTGCAAAGAAAATTTTTGATTAAATACTTTCCTCCTTCTAAATATGCAAAGTTGCGCAATAAAATCACGTGTTTCCAACAAAGAGAAGGTGAATCTTTGATGGAAGCATGAGATCGGTATAAAGAAAGCTTGAGGAGATGTCCTCATCATCAGATTTCTGATGTGCAACAGGTAACTATTTTCTATAATGGTGTCAGGCCAGCTACCAGGGTCCTGATTGATGCCTCAGCTGGAGGTTCATTAACAACAAAAACTGTAGAAGAAGCCATAGAGCTGATTGACGTAATGGCTTCTAATGAATGTCTGATTAGTGAAAGGAGCCAAGTCCCTAGGAGAGGGATATTAGAACTAGAAGCACAAGATGCTTATCTGGCTCAGAGTAAACTGATGACTCAGGCTTTGGAGAAACTAAGTATACAGATTTCAGAACTCCAAAAGCCGAGTCAAGTTTCTATGATAAATTGTGACTTTTGTGGTGGAGACCATGAGAATGGAATGTGTGATCCAAATGTGCCTTCCGAGCAAGTGAATTATATGGGGCAGCAACAATATCAAAGGAATTATCCTTCTAATTCCTTTAATCCTAATTACAGGAGTCACCCCAATTTTTCCTGGCAGAAAGGACCACATTTAAATCAGAACATTCCACCAAATCAACCCACAAATAGACCACAACAACCCTCTCACCCTCATGTTAAAGAGAAGTCAGAACTTGATAATGTACTTTCTCAGTTCATACAGGCCACTCAGGCCAGTTTTAAAAATCAAGAAGCGTCCATAAGAAATCTAGAAAATCAAGTCGGACAGCTTTCTAAGCAATTAGCTGAGAGGCAAGCAGGTAATTTCCCTGGAGATACCGAGGTAAATCCAAGGGAACATTGCAAGGCTATAATCACTAGGAGTGGAAAAATTATTTCTCCATCTCCGAGTCAGGAAATAAGTCCAGAAAAAGATAAAGAAAAAGAAATAGTGCAGGAAACCGAGCAGGTTAACAATGAAGCTGAAAATGAAATTGAAACAGAAAAAGAAAAAGAAAATAAAGTCCACCAAAAGAAAAAGAAAAAGGCTGATCTGATTCTGGAGGAAGCTTCTAAGCTGACTCCTGAAAAACTGAGAAATGCTCCATTTCCACACAGGTTTAAAAAGCAAATAGAAGAGCAGAAGTTTGCTAGGTTCTTAGATGTATTCAAGAAACTCCACATAAATATCCCTTTTGCCGAGGCATTGCAGGAGATGCCTTCTTATGCAAAATTTTTGAAAGAACTATTGTCTAAGAAAAGGAAGCTTAAGGGGGATGAAATGATTGTTCTCACTCAGGAGTGCAGTGCAATTATTCAAAAGAAACTTCCTCAAAAGCTAGAAGATCCTGGATCTTTTACAATACCGTGTGCAATTGGGGATATTCATGTAGGAAGCGCTCTCTGTGATCTAGGAGCCAGTATAAATCTAATGCCTCTATCTTTGATGAAAAAACTAGGAATTAATGACCTGCAACCGACTCGTATGTCTTTGCAGTTAGCTGACAGATCCATTAAATATCCCCAAGGGATGTTGGAAGACTTATTAGTTAAAGTAGACAAATTTATCTTCCCAGCAGACTTCATAGTGTTGGATATGGAGGCTGACCGAGAGATTCCTTTAATCTTAGGTAGACCCTTCCTAGCTACTGGCAGAGCATTGATTGATGTAGAAAAGGGTGAACTCATGCTGAGAGTTCAGGAGGAGCAGGTAACCTTTAATGTCTTCAATTCCATGAAACATCCGACTGAAAGGATGGATTGCTTAATGATTGAAGAGATTAAAAGTTACCAGACTCCAATGCTTTTAAAACTGAGGAAGAGGCCTTACAAACTTTTTTAGAGGATGACTTTGACTCCGAGACTGAGGAGTTAAATAACTCTCACTCGGAAATACTGGACCTACTGGAAGTATTAGAAGTAGGTGATTTTGAAAAAGAAAAGAAAAGTGATTTGAAAATTACTGAAGCTGAGAAAGGAAAGGAAGTTTCTGAAGAAAAATGTGATTTAAAACCTTTACCTTCTCATCTGAAATATGTTTTCCTGAGAGAGGACGACACACATCCTGTCATTATTAATGCCGACTTAAAAGAAGAGGATGTAGACAAATTAATCGGGGTGTTAAAGGCACATGAATCTGCGATTGGCTGGAATATTTCTGACTTGAAGGGAATCAGTCCATCATTTTGTATACATAAAATTCTAATGGAAGATGATTATTCCCCTGTAGTACAGCCACAACGCAGATTGAACCCCATAATGAAAGAGGCAGTCAGGAAAGAAGTGGTCAAGCTTCTTGATGCAGGAATCATTTATCCGATCTCAGACAGCGCTTGGATCAGTCCGGTCCAAGTGGTGCCCAAGAAAGGAGGAATGACAACTGTTAAAAATAAAAAAGGTGAAGTCATAGCTACTAGACCGACCACAGGTTGGAGAATGTGTATAGACTATAGAAGGCTGAATGACTTCACTCGGAAAGACCATTTTCCCTTGCCGTTTGTTGACCAGATCCTTGAGAGACTATCGGGTCATGAATACTACTGCTTCCTTGATGGTTACTCGGGTTATAACCAAATTGTGGTTGACCCAAAAGATCAAGAGAAGACAACTTTCACTTGTCCATACGGAATTTTTGCCTGTAGGCGCATGCCATTCGGTTTGTGCAACGCTCCAGCAACCTTTCAAAGGTGTATGCTGGCAATCTTTGGGGACATGGTGGAGAAATTCATTGAAGTATTCATGGACGATTTCTCTGTCTTTGGTAGTAATTTTGATACATGCCTCAGCAACCTATCTAAGGTGCTGGTGAGATGCCAAGAGACTAACCTCGTTCTTAACTGGGAAAAATGTCATTTTATGGTTAAGGAAGGGATAGTCCTTGGCCACAAAATCTCTGCTGAGGGCATCCAAGTGGACCGAGCCAAGATAGAAATTATTGAAAAATCTCCTCCTCCGATCAACGTGAAAGGAGTGAGGAGTTTTCTAGGATGTGCTGGCTTCTACAGAAGGTTCATAAAAGATTTTTCAAAAATAGCTAAGCCCTTGACCGACTTGCTTGTAAAAGATCATGTGTTTGTGTTTAATGAAAACTGTGTCAAGGCTTTTGAAAAATTGAAACAAAGTCTGATTTCAGCTCCGATCCTTGCAGCACCCGATTGGTCTTTACCATTTGAATTAATGTGTGATGCAAGTGACTTTGCAGTCGGAGCTGTGCTGGGTCAGAAAGTAGGAAAATTAACTCATGTAATTTATTATGCTAGTAAAGTGTTGAAAGAAAATCAAATACATTACACCACTACTGAAAAAGAAATGCTGGCTGTGGTGTATGCATTTGATAAATTTCATGCTTACTTGATTGGGGCCAAGGTCATTGTATATACAGATCACTCGGCAATCAAGTATTTACTAGCTAAGAAAGAATCTAAGCCGAGACTGATCAGGTGGGTTCTGTTACTCCAGGAGTTTGACTTAGAAATACGAGATAAAAAGGGAGTAGAGAACTCAGTTGCCGACCAACTGTCTCGTCTGGAAGGTGAATCAGATTCTGTTTTAATAAAAGAAGAATTTCCAGACGAGAAGTTGATGGCAATTATCACTGGGCCATGGTATGCTGATATGGCCAACTTCAAAAGTGCCTCGGTGGTACCTGATGGCTGGACATCCCAAATGAGGAAAAAAAATTTTCATGATAGCAAAAACTTCATTTGGGATGATCCATTTTTGTATAAAATAGGAGTTGATGGAGTGATCAGGCGATGTGTGCCTGAACCCGAGCAAGAAAGGCTCTTGTGGCATTGCCACGACTCCTATTATGGAGGTCATAATGGTGCCTCCCGTACAGCAGCAAAGGTTTTACAGAGTGGCTTTTATTGGCCAACTATCTTTCAAGATGCTAAAGAGTATGTCAAAAGGTGCGATAAATGTCAAAGGAGCGGAGGTCTCTCTACTAAGGCTGGCATGCCTTTGACAAACATTTTAATTGTGGAATTATTTGGCGTTTGGGGTATCGACTTTATGGGACCATTTCCAAAGTCGTTCTCCAACGAATATATACTTGTTGCTGTAGACTATGTCTCCAAATGGGTGGAGGCAATCCCGACTAGAACCAATGATGCACATGTGGTGCTTAGGTTCATTAAGAAGAATATTTTCTCTAGTTTTGGAGTTCCGAGAGTACTTATTAGTGATGGGGGTTCATATTTTTGTAATAAAATAATGGAAAAAGCCCTGCAGCACTATGAGGTGTTACATAAGATATCCACTCCTTACCATCCACAAACTTGTGGACAAGTCGAGCTGTCCAATAGAGAAATAAAGAGAATCTTAGAGAAAGTGGTCGGGAAATCTAGAAAAGATTGGTCGGTAAAATTAGATGATGCATTGTGGGCCTACAGAACAGCCTTTAAAACTCCGATTGGTATGTCCCCGTATCAATTAGTTTACGGTAAGGCTTGCCATCTCCCTGTGGAGTTAGAACACAAGGCGTGGTGGGCCACAAAGTTATTAAACATGGACTGTGACCAATCCCAGGAGGAAAGAGTTTTGAAACTCCATGAATTGGAGGAATTCCGACTCAACGCTTATCAAAGTGCCTCCATTTATAAGGAGAAAACAAAGAAGTGGCACGATAAGTGGATTAATAAGAAGGAGTTTCAAAAGGATGATCAGGTTTTATTATTCAATTCCCGACTGAGACTCTTCCCTGGCAAACTTAGATCGAAGTGGTCGGGACCTTTTACTGTAAATGAGGTTTTTCCTCATGGTGCAGTAGAGCTAAAAGACCCGACTACCGATCGGATTTTTAAGGTAAATGGCCAGCGACTAAAAGTCTACTTTGGAGGAGAGTTTGATAGGCAGAAAACCTCCTTGTTACTGCAGGCATCCTCTTAGATGCAATAAGGTCAAGCTAGTGACCTTAAAGAAGCGCTCTAGGGAGGCAGCCCTACGTTCTGAGTGTTCTTAATGAAAAGAAAACTAAAATTTTTAGTGAATAAAGTTTGTGAAGTTCGAAGAAGAAAGTCCGAGCTTGATTCTTCCATTTCGCTCAGGCGAAGCACTAGTAGCTTAGGCGAGAAGCTGCTGCTGTTGTTTCGTGCTTAAGCGAAAGTTTACTGAGCTTGAGCGAGAGTAGTACACTCGGATAACTGTTACTCACTCTTTGCCCTTTTACCCGACTGAACTTTACTCGTCATTCTTCAATAAATTCCAAATTTTAATGTGAATAAAAAGGAAGACTTTAATAAAGGATTTCTGATCATTGATTTAATAAATGGGTCAGATGATGAAGGGTGACTTATTTCAATCAGCCTTTTATCACTCGGATTCCTCACTTATCACAGTCAGTTTTGTATCCATTAGTCTCCTATTCACTCAGTATATTTTCTTGTCAGTCTTGTGTTCAGTCGGTTTTCCATTTTTCTCATTCATCCACTCGACTTTCTCACTTAGTCTCTTATTCCCTCGACCGATCTCTTTCACTCGTTCTCTATTCACTCGGTCACTCTTTCATTCTTTCATTCGTCACTTATTCACCCGATCTTTTTCACTCATTATTTCATGAATGCTTCGTCTTCCGTTGTTCTTTTTCATCCACTCAGTTTCCACTGTAGTTGTTCTTTTATCCACTCAGGTTATCTCCTTCTTCATCTGTCTTTCACTCATGTTTATTCACCCGGTCAGTCAGTCATTCTTTCGTGTTCTTTCACTTGTTTTTCCATTTTCCGACCACTCGTTGTTTGTTCATTCGTTGTTCATTTTTACCCGGTATAATCCACTCGGTATTCATTTACTCGTTGTTTCATTCCACCTACTTTCTTTCTCGGTTTTCTCACGCTGTATTTTTCTTTTTCATCCACTCGTGTTTCATTCGCGATTGTCACACTCAGTATTTCCAGTCACTCAGTTTCCTGTCAGTTCGTTTTTCATTCCCCAGTTTCTCCATTCACTCGCCCCCTCACTGCATTCGTTTTATTCACTCGGTCTTTCATTTACTCGGTATTACTTTCATTCGTTCTTTCTCCCACTCGCTTGTTCACTCGTCCATTCATTGTCGCACTCGTTTCTCATGCACTTTTCTTTATTCCATTCATTCTTTCACTCGTTCTATGATCCACTCGGTATACCCTTCACTCATCTCCTTCACTCGGAATATTCTCATTTGTTCTTCTCTTCATTCTTTCATCCACTCGGGATCCTGTATTCATTCACGTGTCGTTCTTCCATTTGTTCTTCCACTCACTCTTTCATTTACTTATTGCTTTCATTCGCTCGTTTATCGTTTGTTCATTCACTCGTCTTCTTCATCACTGTCATTCATCATTGTCACTCATCTCTTCCCACTCTCACTCGATCTTCCACCTATTCAACAGGTGAGCCGAGTAAGAATATCAAAAAAATAATAATATAATAATATGTATATATATTTATAATAATATTAATAAAGTAATAAATAAAGCTGGAACATACTTACGCGTTTCTTGGATAGTAACTTCAACAGTATAAAAACCTTTCAGCTTCCAAACCCTAAGTACCTACGCTGAACTTGGGTTGAAGACGAAAAGGCACTTTCTGATTTCTAAGAAAGGTACTATCTTTCTACTCATTTCATTTATTTCGTTCACTTCTAAGTGCGTGAGTAGTACCTTCTTGCTTCCTTGTTAGTATTTTTCCACTGTTCATAGCCATGCACCTCACATTTTTGGTTTGCTGTGTTTGTGTTTGGATTTCTGTTCTTATTTTTCATTTAGGTTGTTTATCAGCATTCTTTTATTATTAACCATGAAAAGAAGATCACAGAGACTCCTGCAAAAACCTAGACCAAATTTTGCAGAAGGAAGTGTGAGAAAAAAAAACAATTAGATAACGAAAAGGAAGTAGCAACCATCAGTATATCTGATTCTTCTGAACATGCACCCAGTCAAAGTAAAGCTGAGAGGAATGCATCCCCTGCAGCTGAGAGGAATGAATTGCCAGAAGTTGAAAGTGTTAAGGCTGCTGAAGACTATGTTATAAAGTTCAAAACCAAAGAGTCCGAGCGTCCCAGGCAATCTGCAGGAGTCGGTTCTTCTTCTTCTGACATTTCTATGGTGTTGCAGGAGTTACAGGTCATGAAGAAGATGAAACTTGGAATTTATGATCGGGTCTTGAACCACGATCTCATGCTCAGAAAGATTGCCACGAAATTGAGGATAGAACACACAGCAGAAATGGGAGCCCCACCTGACAGAGATGTGTGGTTAGCCTCCATTGGATTCGCTATTCCCTCATAGGACGTATCCCAAGCAGCTGACCTCTCACCACCTTCAGAGCAGGACAAAGAGAATGAAGATCAAGATACTTGAGTGTTGCTACGTGTTATTATGATGTTTTTATGTAATTAACTTGACATTATTCTAACTGTTTCCTGAACAATGAATTCATTTTTATTTTAGTTGTAATGAAATTTTCTTTCTTTGTTAAAATTACTTGTTTTATTCTGTTTTTCGATTGTATCGGTAAATTCATGCTTCCAAATCCGACCACGTGTTTTCTATCCACAGCCACTCAGGTAAAAAGGGAAGTATTTTTCCGACTCACTCCTTAATTGATATTCTAACCGATTAATTGCTAAAATATGTTTATTGTTTAATTTCAAATCCATCTTAATAAGTTAAAGTTTGCTGATTCTTAAGCTTAGTCGGATAAATTAACTGATCGGTTTTGTTTAACTCAGGATCTCTGCCCATAACTTTTCATAATTAATTAATTATTTAGTCGACATGCTAGTTAGCGCTCTGAATGTATGATCTTACATTAAGTTTGGGGACATGACTGGCTGATTAACTATTATATTCGTAGCTTTTGAGCCTGTTTTATCCTTTTTCCGAGTGAACTTGCATGCTAGTTAGTGAGACAGAATTTGCTTCAGTACTTGCTAATTGTTTGTATGCCAGCCAATCGGAAATGATGAAGGCCTTCTTTGTTAATTCAGCCAGGGCCAAAAAGTAGCCTTCCTAATATACTTAATTATCTCTTTATCCAAAAATTATGTTTGAGCCTGAGACCCTTTTATTCTGTTTATTCACCTAACATTACAAGCCTTTTTATCTCGAAAAAAAAAACCCGACTGATTTACCCCTGGATGTTCTGCTGATGAGTTGCTCAATCTTACTTATTGCTAGGGACTAGCAAGTTCTAAGTTTGGGGATGAAGAGTGTGCCTAGCATCAATTAAGGACACACTCCGACCTTGGTTATAGATGAATAAATAGAGGCAAATGAAAGGAAAAATAGAAAAGCTGAGAAGAAAAATGAAAAAAAAATCAGCAAGGAAAAAAGGTGCAAAGCACCGATTGAAATGTGATCGGAAAAAGAGGATGAAAGGAGAAAGAAAAGGAAAAGTCCGAAGGACTGAAAGAAAAAGAAGGTGCAAAGCACCGAAAGTGTTAAGTTAACATTCACTCGGAAAATAATGGAGCTTGCTAAGTAGAGGCAGTTAAGTTAAAATTGAGTCAAGGCATCAGTGGATGCATCTTGTAACCCGACATTCACTCGGAAAAACAATAATTGAGCCTGTAGCCCAGCCCCATTATAAGCTTAAAAAGCCCTTACTGATCTGATTGTGTTGGCATATGGCATGACGTGTAGAACTGTTGCAAGCCTATGTTTATCTAACAAGTATGCAGGTAATGAGTGCATTTTATTCACCCTATACACCGAGAGAAGAGTTAAACACCGACCGATGAGGAAAACATCAGCAGCTTGTTTCCCAAAGGAGCTGTAAGTTATTATACTTTTAGAAATAGCGAGAAGAAAGCATGATCGGTATTCAATAATTATAATATGAATTAAGTTAAGGGAAGGCTGATTGTGTTGATCAAATGCTGTTAGTTAATAAGTCTGAATATTTGCTTGAGGACAAGCAAGTTTTAAGTTTGGGGATGTGATAAGTCTTGAAAAGACTTAATTATTCTGCCTTTTATTTGAATTAATTCATTATTTAAGTGATTAGTTTAGCCTTATTATTCAATTCATTGATAATAATTTATAATTTATTTAATTATTTCAAAAGTGTTTTGTTTATGTAAGAAAACGATTAAACACATTAATAAATTAAGAGTTTATTACTATTTATAAATTTACTAAGCAGCCAGCATACAAATGCTAGGCAATTAGTTGTTTATTGGTGCAGGAACAGGGCGTACTCGAGAGAAGAAGACAAATCCGAGGAAAAATTACAAAAATCCGAGTGAGAAATCATAAAGCCGAGCGAGAATTTATAAATCCGAGTGAGTCTTCGTAAATCCGACTGAAAGGAGTCCAAAAGACCGACTGAGCGAGATTTCAAAGGGGCTGACTGAAAAGATTTCCCAAAAGGTTGACCGAAAAGAATTAACGAAAAGCTGACTACAAAGACTTCCAAGATACCGACTCCAAAAGAGAACAAGGAACCGATTGAAAATAAAAAGAAGAACCCGAGCGTCAATTTCAGAAATGTTGATTGAAAAGTCAATTCGCTTAAGCGATAGTTAAATTCGCTCGGGCGAGGGTCAAAGTTCGCTCAAGCAAAGCAAGCTTACGCTCAAGCGTGACCTCAAAACATCATTCATTCGCCCAAGCTTATCCATAACGCTTAAGCGAGAAGGCAACATTGCAGTACATATCTCAAGTTCGCCTAAGCGAGAACAAAGTTCGCTCAAGCGAAAAGGCTGATATTTAAAACAGCGATCGTTCCCTCCAGAAGGCACTCGGCACCAATGTTGTTTCTTGCTGTCTTCTCTTCTACTGCTGCACCCTTAGTAACTTAAGTAGTAAGTTGTTAATTAGCTGGTGTTGTGCTGTGAATTAGTTAAGGATGAGCTGGATCCTGATAAGAGCTGAACTGTAATTAATTAATTATTCTGTAAACTATGTAATTAGTTAGTTTAGTCGTTAACTTAAGTTTTCCTAAGTTATCAGTTAAGTTAGTTAGTTAGGTAGAAGCTTATATATAGGTTGTACATATTCTGTAATAGAGAGCCAGAACAGAGACAGATTCATACATAGAATACAATTCATTTCACAACTTCGTACATCTCACTACGTATTTTCTCTCTCTAAATCCTCTCCTCCATGACGTTCCACAATCCTTCGATGGAACCGAAGTCAATGGAGTTCTAATTCCCTAAGGTTGGGATTGCAAAGGTTAGCAATGGAGTCTTGAAGCTGTGAGCAAGGAAATCGACTTCTAGATCCTGAGGCGAACAAGCTGAGGAGTGGAGCAGAATTGCTGGATTGACAAATCCAGAACTGATGAAGAACTTCGCCAGTGAGGAATCATGGTTGAAGCTTAGGTAACTTCCAGCTTTCTAACTAGTTCAGGCCTAATCAATTTAGGTGAATAGTTAGAGTTCAACCTCCAATTTCGCATTAGATTCTTAGGTTAATTGAGCACTTAAGGAATTAAGGTTTGATGCTTAAGGATTAGTGTTTTTCACCTAAGGAATTAGGGAATAACCACAAGCGGATTGTCCTCTGGATTATGGAGTTTGATTATACTTTATTCGCATGTTTCTTGATGAATTTGTGAACCAAAGCAATCCTGACCTGTTTTCTATTAATCACCTTTCACATTTCATTTTAACTCTGTTTCTGGAAATACAAAAACAACTATAAAACACTAAAACAACCAAAAACTGAGTGAACTTCATGTATTTTCCGTTGGTTCAGCTTGTACTAGTCCAAGATTGAGGTACTTACCACAATCCCTGTGGGACGATCAAATATTCTACAATTTTAACGACTGGTGCGCTTGCCAAAGTATAAATCCGAGAGTCATATTTTGTTTTTACTAAGATTTTTAGCACCAAGTTAATGGCTCAGGATTTTAGCATCACACATTCTTTAACTGATTTTGGCTCATAATCTTTATCATCATTTACGATATCAAGAGCTACTTTGAATGCAAAAATTTCATCAACATCGACTTCAGGTCGATTCCATTGTATTTTATCCATGACATAATTTATCGAGATCTCTTTATTTGTATCAATTTCAGGTACCTTGGTTTCTTCTGGATTTGAAACCTTGATTATGCCAGGAGACTCTACTAGAGTCTTTATATCCTCGATTCGACCATCTTCTTTATTTACTTTTCTTTTCTGAGGATTTTTATCTTTAGAACCAACAGGTCTGCCACAATTTACTTTGGCTTCAGATTCATTTGCAATTTTAGATTGTCCTTCTGGATATCAATCTTTATTGGAGTATTAGCAGCTGGTATATGTGACTTAGTCACTCTTTTTGGATCAGCAAATGCATTAGGTAATTGGTTTGCTAAATTTTGCAAACTAATTATTTTCTGAACTTCTAGTTCAGATTGCTTTGTTCGAGGATCAAGATGTGATAGAGATATCTCATTCCAACTAATTCTTTTATTCAACTGTTTATTTTCTCCCCCTAATGGTGGGAAAACAGATTCATCAAAATGACAATCACCAAAACGAGCTATAAATAAATCACCTGTTAAAGGTTCAAGATATTTTATTATGGATGGACTTTCATATCCAACATATATTCCCAACCTTCTTTGAGGTCCCATCTTAGTGCGTTGTGGAGGAGAAATAGGAACATATACCGCACTTCCAAAGATTCTTAGATGAGAAATATTTGGTTCTTTACCATGAACTAATTGTAAAGGGGAATATTCATGATTACTTGTAGGCCTGATGCGAATAAGTGTTACCGCATGCAAGATTGCATGTCCCCAAGTTGAAATTGGGAGTTTTGATCTCATTAACAATGGTCTTGCTATCAATTTCAAACGTTTAATTAATGATTCAGCAAGTCCATTTTGTGTATAAACATGTGCTACAGGATGTTCAACATCAATTCCAATGGACATACAATAATCATTAAATGATTGAGATGTGAATTCACCAGCGTTATCAAGACGTATTTTCTTAATTGGATAATCAGGGAAATAAGCTCTTAAACGAATTAATTGAGCTAGTAATCTCGCAAACGCCTGGTTGCGAGTTGATAATAAGCAAACATGTGACCATCTAGTTGATGCATCAATTAAAACCATAAAATATCTAAATGGTCCACATGAAGGGTGTATTGGTCTACAAATATCACCTTGTATACGCTCTAAAATGAGAGATGTGCGACAGAGAGAGACCAAATGAGAGAGAAATAACGTAAGACATGGGGGAGCTAAAATGAGAGATGAGAGATGGTGAGGCAGTGTGAGAGATAAAGAGAACCACGAGAGAGCGAGAAGGAAAACAAGAGAAAAAAAATGTAAGAGTTGTGAGAGATTGAGTGAGAACGGGGGGAAATTGAGAGTGGGACAGAGATGGAGATAGGGTGTGTGAGAGAAGGTGTTGGGCAAAAGAAAAAAAGAAAAGAAAAGAGAGTGAGGGACGATGAGCAAAATGAGAGTTAGAGAAATGAAGGATTGAGGGAATTAGAGATTAAGCCGAGAGAGACAGAGCGAAAGAAAAGAGAGAGATACATGGAGAGGAGAAAAGAAAAGAGACATTCTGAGAGTGTGGGAGTGAAAGGGAGATATGCTGACAGGAGAAAGTGTTAATAAGAGACTGAGAGTTGATGGTGAGAAAAGAGAGTTAAAATTAATTAAAAAAACACTTATAGAAGTAACATTTAAGTATTTAACCAGTGGGGATCTATGAGCAATTTGAAGAACATATTAAGTGTAGCACCATCTTGAAAAACTAACTAGAGCATTTTACAAACAAACAAGATATTTATATGTCTTTCAAAAACACCACATGGATAATAACTAGGGATGACAATATGGGTTGTGCCCGCGGTCTGACCTGTCAAAACGGGCCGGGCGGGCCCATTTAGACTGTCAAAAAATGGGTCCGTCACGAGCCGGTCCGGCGGGCCTTTATTAAAATATATATTAATATGTTATATATATAATATTAATATTTGGTTGGTTGTAATTTTGATTATTTGATAAGGAATTAATTTTGATGACTATTTATTGTTTCCATTTAATGAAATAAATTGGATTAATTGTAAAAACTTTGCTTTGGAAAGGTGAAATCTAATTTTTATTTCTAATTTTTCTTAAAAAATATTTAAAAATAGTTTAAATTTAAAATAAAAAATAGCTTGTATAATTCTATTAAAAAAACAGATTGGCCCGTTTTGCCCCGCGGGCCACATAGAAAACGGGTTGGGCCAATGTTTTTAGCCCGTTTTCCTATTCTGGCCCGTATTTGGACGGCCTATGCGGACTTTGACCCGTCCCGACCCATTTTTCCATCCCTAATAATAACACTCCCGCTCACATAACGTAATTAATATATGGGTGAGATGAACAAGTGATTGCTTGTGAATATTTTTGATTCCAACAATATTATCTAAAAACAAATACTTGTTATTCCAAAAATATATATATGAGCAAGAAATCAGATTAAAATTCACCATGTTTTTGTGTGACTAATTTATTATATAGATTAATTAACATTAGCAGTATATTAATAAAAAATTAGCGTTAGCATCATATTAATAAAAAAGGAGAGGAAAATTACAAATACCATTATCAATTCCTCTATTTTCTTGCATTCCGCCCAATGAGTACCGTTCCATCCATTTTGTCCGAAGTGGGTGGAGTTTTATGTTGCTCATCTCATACTTCTCAACGATTTAAAAATTAAATATCATTTAAATTTCTTACAGTAAAAAATTAAATATGATTTAAATTTCTTAAAGTATTACGCAAAACGGGCTAGCCCGTTCCGCCTAAGTAAACGGTCAAAAATTATGGCCCGCCCTGCCTAATGGCAGGCTGGCTCACCAAAACCAAAATTATTTATCTTTATGGAAAATATGGCGGGCTAGTGGGCCGCCCTACTAACTTTTTAAAAAATTTATCCAATTAAGATAAAAAATTTTAAAAATAAAAAATATTATTAGAAGAAATATATAAGTAATAAAAGATGTCATTTTTTTAATTTATAAAAATGAAGTATATATTTCAATAAAATAAAGTATAAAATTATTTTATTATTAACATTTTTTCTTTAGCGGGGACCGTTAAGCCACCCCGCCTTACCCGCCAAGGTTTTGGTCGACCAAACTAGCCGGCTAGGTGGCGTGGACCATGGTGGGACGGCGGACTCAAAATTTTGTCCGCCCCACCTATTTTGATGGGTTTGACAGGCAGCCTGTTGGTCCCGACTTATTTTGTCACCCCTATTAATATACCATGGTTAATTTAGAAAAGATTCAACTAAAATATTCCCTCCATTACTAACAATTGGGATGAAGTGTAAGAAATTAAATCTAGATGGGGTGAGTTGTAATCAGAAAAGTTCAAGAGTGATATTCATAATTTATCTAAAAGAAAATTAGTAAAAATCCGATGTGGTGTTTACTTTATGGTTGCTTTAAACTAGGAAAATGGTGTCACACATGATTTGTTCTTCACCGGCCACCAAGGATAGAAATTAACATTTTATATTAAGATATTACTGATTCAATGTCATATATGTTTTTTATTCACCTTAATTAATATTCCAAGTTTAAATATTATAGATAAAAAAAAACTTCATAGATAAAATTAGCTTCATTACAATATAAAGACTCAAACAAGTCAGTTAAGGAACGAGATTGTTGGGTGGTTGCAATAGTGGATATGGCGACACTGTATGATCGATTTATATATATGTGTGTGATATGGTATTTTCGATTGACATATAATTATTTATTAGAGAATATTAATAGTAGAAACCAATTCTAAATAGTTTAAACTTTCCAAAATCATACTACGCAATATTTTTTTCTTCTCCCGGAACTTATTACAAAATTGGTAAAAACAAAAAATATAATTAAGCCTTATAAATTCTACAAATATAGTTAATTTTAGTTAAGTTTTTTTTGTTAATTTTAATCTCTATAAACTTTATATATTTTAAAATAAATTTGCTTATATATTTTTCTTAATAACATATCGTGTATGTAAACATGTGATGTTATATAGCCATTACCAGAAGATATTGAGTGACATGATATATACATTACATATCACGAATAATTTAAATTTTTTAAAAAGATTTATAAGGATTAAAAAGTTTTAAGAAATCATAGACTAAAGAAATGGTTATATTTACGTAGACTAAAATGATATTTAAGCTAATTATGACAATTTATTTAGTTTTGTTTACTAGAATAATTAATATTTTCTGTACCTTTATCAATCTCTTTTATGGTTCTACAAGTTTATATATAAACTCACATAAAAGTAATATAAAGACTTACCAGCTTCAAACCAAATGAAAAGGGATTTGTTTTTCTCTTCCCTTCTACTCCCACCCTACTTTTTCTTTGTTTTAATATAGAGAACAAGAATTCCCCACAACTGACTTTCATAAGTGAATGGTAGCAACATTATTTAAGTCCACATGAATAAAGCAACATTATTTGTATTTATATTTATTAAGCAGGTTTTGTATAGGTCCCATTATATAAAGTATGAAGTTAACAAACAAAAAAGTATTGATGAAATAGTAAAGTAAAAATGGGTTAATCAGTAAAATTACAAATTCAAATATATCAATATGAGATCTTCTTTGATGAATATATATACCAAAATTATTAGTTCCCTTATAAAAAAACATAGCTAGTCAATAAATTCTAATAGAGATACTAAAAAATTAGTTAGACATCTCAAAATTCATCTTTATGCAACACTTATTAAAAAGAAAAGTCTCGTTTTATCGAGATTGGACATTTTCTTTAGAACCCATTTTATGCCAAAGAAATTAATGTGCTGATCATCTTTAGTATCTTTCACGAAATGATTTCTTGAAGACATTAATTATCATTTTTAATTTTAAAAAAATAGGGATTTTGTATTGTATACCAAAGTTACATGTTAGAAGAATTAGGAACAGATTTTTTTTTTGGTTAAAATTTGTGTTAGTTTTTTCAGGAAATTAGAAAAGATCGAATCAGAATTTTCATTCTTATTAACTTTATTAACATTGTTACTCTTTATTATATATATTTTTCTCTTTTTCCCATAATAATCATCCACATCAACCATTAATCTTTATTGAATAGCATCAAATTCTACATGTTGAATTCATACTCTACTAAATCTTCAAAGGATGACAAATATCTCTCTACATTAGATCACCAAAGGAGATGGTGGTACCTAAGAAAAAAGGCAAGGATAGGGAAGATAAGTGGCAAGGTAACAACTGGGTGAAGGGGTAGAAGATTGGTGTGCTAGTAAATTTAACGAAAAAGAAAAAGAAATTTAAAACATAAAAAACTTGATGAAAAAAAAAACACAAAGTAACAAAACAAGAATTAAAAGAAAAACATAATGGATCAAAATTATACATATTAACAAAGAGCTACAATGATTATTGGAAAGCCTTCGGGAGAATGTTGAAACAGAGTAATCACCAAAAGAATCATTTACCCTGTCATTTTATGAAGACATATATGTTCTGTGATCACAGTTTTGGAAACGTTCACCATGCAAGCATTCCAAGTCTCTTTCTATTTTTTCATTGATGCATTGACGGTGCATCAAACTTATCATTAGTATATATAATAATAATAAGAAAGAAAAAGAAAAATCACCATAAAAAAATGTTCATGTTTTGCAGCAGTTGACATGAACAAGTGCACATGTTTGTCGTGTGCTTGCCGCTTCACCTTAACATATTAACAACATTAAATTTCCTCGGTCCACTGTTGTTTCCTTTTTCCTCTGCTGAGAAAGCGATATTGGGAAATCATCACAGAAAAATAAAAACCAAAGAGAGAGAAGAAACAATAGAATTCTCAAAAGAAGATTCAAAAGGTAACATAAAAAGTGTTTTTTTTGAAAAACCAAAAATCAGTTTCAAGCCTTGAAGATCCAAAACACGAACACCCCATTAACTTCCATAGGCTTGCAATTCACAACACACTACAACTCTTCCCTCCACATATCTCTATCTCCATGTACACTTAGAAACCTTGAAAATGAAGCTTCTTGTTTTGCTTTTCATGTTGCTTCATATTCTTCATCATGTTGATGCAATTTCATACCCTCTTACACCATTTCCTGTTCCTGCCTCTTCACCTCAGTTCTCACCTATTGATCCATTTTCCACCGACATGCCTGCTTTTTCTCCAGGTACTAACTAACTACTACTACTAACTATACCTTTACCTTTGTTCAATTCACTGTTTTCAATTGCTACCCTTTTTTTTCTCATCATTTTGATTCTTAGTCTCTGGTAAACTAATGGTTTTTTAATTATGATTCTTTCCTTTATCAGGCATTCAATCAGGGGAGGATGAGCATAACCAAAAAGATTCTCATAAGAAAGTGTTTATAGTTATAATTGTTGCAAGTAGTGCACTTGGTGTAGTTATTTTGAGTTTGTTATGCTTCTGGATTTATCATAGCATGTGTCCATCAAAATCCAACAGGAAAAATGTTCAAAGTTCAGGTATTTATGTATTTTGCGCTGTTTTATTTCTTAGATTCCTGGTTTTGCTTTTCCAGAGAAACCTTTAACATCAAATTGATTCATTGGTATTATCTGAGACTTTCTTTTGCTTTTTCTTTTTCTGCTTTGGACTGTCAAGATGCTGAAAAGGGGCTCACTTTAGTACCATTTTTGAGTAAATTCAGTTCCATCAAGATTGTTGACATGAAGGGTTCTGTTCCAATAGTTGATTATAAGCAAATAGAAAAAACCACCAATAATTTCCACGAGAGTAACATCTTGGGTGAAGGAGGTTTTGGATGTGTTTACAAGGCTCACTTGGATCATAACTTGGATGTTGCTGTCAAAAAATTGCAGTGTGAAACTCAAAATGCTCAGAGAGAATTTGAGGTAATGATTTATTCATTTTTTATGTTCTTTTAGCCGTATGTTGTATTGAACAGTTTGCTAAATTTGCAGAACGAGGTGAATTTGTTGAGTAAAATTCAGCATCCAAATATAATTTCTTTATTGGGTTGTAGCAGTGATGGCGACACAAGGTTTATTGTGTATGAGTTGATGCATAATGGATCCTTGGAAACTCAGTTACATGGTAAAATTATTAAAATATTGCATCCCATGCTGTATTTAATTAGTACAAAATACTACTTCTCAATCAGAATATAATTTTACTATTTTACTCTCTTTCTGAAAATCTTATATGTTGAAGGACCTTCTCATGGCTCGGCATTGACATGGCATATGAGGATGAAGATTGCTCTTGACACAGCAAGGTAAAGGTTCCTTAATAACCTTTTGACTTTTCTGCTGCAATTATTATTTTTTAACATACTTCTGGTATGCTGATCAGAGGATTAGAGTATCTACATGAGCACTGTCATCCTGCAGTGATACATAGAGATATGAAGTCTTCTAATATTCTTTTAGATTCAAACTTCAATGCCAAGGTAAGAAAGAAAAAAAACATATTACAACTGCTATGGTAAAAATAAAAGTTTTTTATTTCCCTTTTATTACTATAATTTATTTATTTTTTGCTTCATTTAATGTATTCACCAAAGCTTATTATATGTTGGCATCCACATACTTAAATGGTGGCGGATTCAGCTGTCTGATTTTGGTCTTGCCATAACTGATGGGTCCCAATCAAAGAAGAACATTAAGCTATCAGGTACCCTGGGATATTTAGCACCGGAGTATCTGCTAGATGGTAATGCCAACTAAACTTGTTATATAGGTTTAATGCATTGTTAAGATTTGTGAACAAACCAGATCCAATTAATTGTTTGTTTAGTCCTTGTTGATTTCAATGATGTCGTGAGTTTAGGGTGGTTTTGAAACATATGACTTGTGCCTTTTGTTCTCTTCTTGCCCTTCATTTACCTGCCATGCAGCTACCATGACATGTCACATTTATACATTATTTAATTTGACTATGTTATGTCTATTATGAGTTAAAAAAATATTTTTAAAAAGTGTTCACTGGTGATATACGTTTATATATAAAAAAAAGAATGAAAAATGAGTGAAAGTAATTAATTGTGTACACAGTGTTGTATATTGTATTAATTTCTAATTATTCAAATGGAATTGAAGTACTCCAATGAAATTTCAAATATTGAGGAGATTGGAATTAAATTATTTGACAGGTAAATTGACTGATAAAAGTGATGTATATGCATTTGGGGTTGTGCTCCTTGAGCTGCTACTAGGAAGGAAGCCTGTGGAAAAACTTGCACCAGCTCAGTGCCAATCTATTGTCACATGGGTATGGGCTGATTTTAATCCTATAAAGTCAAATTCAATTGCTTTGTGTGGAAAAAATTAGTTAAATAACATTAATATTTATGACTTGTGTAGGCCATGCCGCAACTCACGGACAGATCTAAGCTTCCAAGCATTGTGGATCCAGTAATTAAGAACACAATGGATCTCAAGCACTTGTACCAGGTTTGTGATCCTGCAACTCAAAAGTAATCTTGTAAGTTAATCCTCAAGAATCAAGATTACATGAGTCAAACATTTTAGTGATAGAATTTTTAAAACATTAAATTTAGATACCTTTTAAAATTAAAATGTTAACTTATGAGTGAAACATCCCACCATGATATGATATGAATATCTTCAGCTCGAACAAAATTGACTCCGGTTGAAGATATCTGTGGTTAAACCAAAAGAATTACTTGAAGGTTTTACTGCAACAAGAACATATATTTTCCATATTTATGTTGGCAATGAAACTGCTGGTACTAAGTGGCAAATAGTGTGTCCTCAATTCATATGGCTTAGTATGTATGGATGTTGTAGGTTGCTGCTGTAGCTGTGCTGTGTGTACAACCAGAACCAAGTTACCGGCCACTGATAACAGATGTTCTTCATTCACTTATCCCTCTTGTTCCCATTGAGCTTGGAGGAGCCCTCAGAGTTTCAAGGAGTGCTGATCCACCCGGAAAATCTCCTCATTCATAGTACCTATCACTTACTCTAGGCCAGGATTTGTGATTAAACCAAAACACTTGAAATTACACAATACAGATAGATCCCATGTCAACCTCAATGTTTCTATATCACACGCCAATTAATAGTTCTTCCCCCAAATATGAAGACATTCATTAGGAATGGCATTTGGTTTAAATTGGGGAGAAGAGCTTTTGATTGTGTTAATAACAGATATAAAGAAGAAAATTAATATCACTTTTGTGGGGGGAAATTTGTGTATAGTTTGTAATAGATTGGAATTTGATTGCCATCCATTCCCTATTTTGGGTGTATTAAAATCAGTCCATAGAGGAAAAATATTGATAGCAACCTCTCTCGATATAAAATACCGTAACGCAAAATCAGAAGTCCGAAAAAGTATATTAGATTACTCTCTTCTTCCTAAGCTCAGGTTCCTAATCGCAACAGACAAATTAGGGAACTGCACTAGAGTTCTAACATGATAAAATTCTCCAGAGATAAGATAGATGGTCCAGAGTCTCGCCAATTTTGATTACAAAACATTTATGAGCCATGTAACTATAAATGAGGTTGACAAAAAAATAAATCACATCGAGTATATAGTACAATAATAAAATGATAGCCTTGTGCCTAGGCTACTATGCCTATTTGCACTCTTTTCTTTTTTTACTTTTGGATTGTGAGATGAGTTGTCCTTATTCGGTGGAAAAAAAATTGTAGTTAATTCAAGCAGACAATCCACGGATTATTGCTTTAAATCCTATTTTCAAATTATTTTGTTTCTTTCAACCATAATACATCAAACGATTTGAAGAACAGGTTTGTGTGTGTATAAATGATTTCATCGATGGTTAATAAAACTATAAAGGGCAACTACCAAGTAGCAACGGAACACGTGCAACCGACATAATTATTGCTAGCTTGTTTATCTACCTTGCCAGCGTGAAATGAAGAGCAGAAACATTATTGTGTATCAATTCATGTGTAGCCTTTTTTCGGCCAAGATCAATTCATATCATTTCATATGCCAACGCCCTAATTTCTCATTCGATTCTTTCTTCTTTCTTCTTTTTGTCCACGGATGATTTATTCAATTGTTCTGATTTGCAGGGCGGGTTTGTTAAATGATGTGTAAGCGTTTGTTTGTTTGTTTGTTTGGGATAGTAAAGGAATGGCCTCTTAGATTTTAAGGTTATTCAATTGAAATTGGTAAAACATTATTTTTAATTTTTTGATTAAACTGAATTTATCAACTTCAAACAATATATTCGACTAATATTAAGCATAGATAACTTTGTTATCAAATTATCATGAAATCTAGACAACCATATTATGAATAAGAGTGGTTAAGGAATATTTGACATGTCGAAGAGGTCTCCACTATATTCAACCAACATATGAGAAACTTTTTTTTTGGATAGAGTTCCCTCATCATCAACACTAAACGGGCACTAAAAACATTGGTTGGATCATGTTTTGGACTAGTTGAGCTTTGGACGTTCTATCAAAGGTTATAGAGTTCCCTCATCATCAACACTAAACGGGCACTAAAAACATTGGTTGGATCATGTTTTGGACTAGTTGAGCTTTGGACGTTCTATCAAAGGTTTAAAACAAAGTTAAAATAACTATTTTTTCTCATGGAGATCTTATGGACATGGATGTGAATGGTTGCTAATCATGATGGTATTGTTACGAAAGAAATCATAGCCAGGGTTTTAGCTTACTGAAGATGCAGAGCCTTCCTCCCCTATGCTCTTATAACAACTTTGCACTCCATTTGTGTAGACCACTCCCCTTTAGTGGTGGATTTGATTCCCAAGAAGAGTATTGGGGTGCACTTTTAGTACGAAGCAATTTGGGAAAAACATGGGGATTTCCTCAATGTAGTTCTGAATGGGTGGCAACAAGCTAAAGGAATAGATGAACCCTAGGAGTAGATAATGAAGTGTGAAGAAAACTATAAAAAAGAACTAAAGGATTGGCCCAGAAAGTCTTTCATGCCTCAAGTCTAATAAAGCCTGTTCTAAAGCTAGTATATCCATTGAACTTGACATGAGCAAAACCTACGATCGTTTAGAGTGGTCATCTCTAGAACAAGTCTTGTGAGCATCTAGAGTCACGTCTTATGTCTTTCGTTTGTCCCCCTTCTTTCAACCATATTCCCCTTCTTTCAACCCCATATTGGTTTGCATTGGGGGATCTTTTGTCTCACTATCTTTTTATCTTGACCTTTGCGATCTTATCACATCTTATGCAAAGCTTCCTCGCTAAAGACAGTATCACAAGTTTGTAACTCTCCCTAAATTTATTTGTATCTAGTCACCTTTATTTACAGATGACTACTTACTGTTTGTATAAGCAAACCTAAAGGAAGCTTATGTTGTTTTGTAGGTTCTAAACATCTATTCAGAAGCATCAGACCAAAGAATAAATCTAGCTAAATCTGGTGCTATCTTTGGAAAATAGGTTTCTAATCAGATAAGGAATCAAGTATCAAATATACTAAAAATACAAAGATGGGAACCAACAAAGAAGTATTTGGGTTGCTTTCTAATCAAGGTAGATCTAAAATTCCGCCCTCTCTTGGATAAAGAACAACATAAGAGGGAAAATAGAGGGTTGGAAAGAATCTCTACTCAATCAAGTAGGGAAACAAGTGCTTATTAAAGTGGTTATTTAGGCTGTTACAACATTCGCCATGTCAATAGTTAGGTTCCCTAAAGGATTCTACAAGTCACTCAATTCCCTCATCTCTAATTTCTAGTGGAAGAGCCATAGGAAGGATAAGGGGCTCTATTGGAAAAAAGGGGAGACTTTGACAAACAACAATAGGAGTAGAGGTTTAGGCTTTAGAGAATTCCAAACATTAAACACAACCCATTTGGCTAAGCAAACTTGGAGGCTCCTACAAGAGCCTCATTCCTTATGGGCCCAGATCCCGAAGAATGTGTCTTTCCCGGCCTCAGATTTCATGCAAGCCAAAAGGAAAAGGAAGGCCTCATGGACCTAAAATAGCTTTATTCAAGCAGAGATCTGTTGATATCCAAAGGTATTTAGTCAATAGCAAGTGGTTCAAATGTCAAGAATCATGGAAGACAATTGGGCAAGAAATGGAAGATCTATTCTAGGAATCTAGGTTCAACCAAGAAACAAAGTAAGCTCCCTCATCCTTCAATCAACTAGAACATGGGACCTAGTGAAAGTCAAAGAAATGTTTCTTATGGAGTACTGGCCTTTTATCCTATAGACCTTAGTCTCCCTAACTCAGTTTGCTAATCAACTAATATGACAACATAGCAAGAATAGTCAATATTCTACCAAGACACGTTATCATTCACTCACCACTTCCCACCTAAACCAACATTTTCCCTCATCTGTATCCTCTTAGGTCCTTAAGGTAGTTTATAGGACAATCTAGGAGTCACGAATTCCCCCAAAGATTAAACTTTTCTTGTGAAGAGTATGCCATAGGATCCTACCAACTAGAAGCTCTCTAAGAAAGAGGATAATTATGGATTCAACATTATGCCCCATCTATGGTGATAACTCAAACTGTAGAGCACACCTTGCTCCAATGTGACTAGGTTAGAGGTATTTTGCTTTGGATGCCCTTATCTCCTTATGCTTGGTCACCTCAATTCATAAATGGGTACAATACAATATTCATTGTTTCTCTACTTTGGGTAATAGTCGGGAAGCAAAAATTGACCTCTTGTTTATCATTTTGTGGGAAATCTAGCACACTAGACACTATAGAGTTTTCTAGGATAGGACTTAGATCCCAAAAGACACTACATTCAAAGTCGTGAATCTCTTCTTAGAGACCCAACAAACCCTCATCCCATGTAACAAACTTACAGGAAAAAAAAGGAAATAGTGGTCACTAACAAGTTACCTTATGGCGGCCTCCATCCACTAGATGGGTGAAAAATAATTTGGACACAACCTAGTTCAACCCTAACTCCAGATCCTCAATGGCAAGGATTGCTAAGGACCATTTGTGCTCCATGTTGACAAATTTTACAAATGCAACTTGATCTGCTTCTCCCTTCCATAGAAGGTGATCCAATGTCCATACCGACACTCAGACTTTAAGATGACATTAAGGGCAAAAGGTGTCAATCCACCAAGAAGACATAAGTTAACAGATAACATGACTGATATGCTCATTGACAACCATTGACCAAAAGCCTGCTAGAAAGTTAGACCCTTTGAGCAGAGGGTGCAACTTGACAGAAAAACAGACTGGTCATCTGTCATATGTCAAATCACGAGTTAAACCTCCGCAAAAGCTATGAATATCATAATTGATGAGAAATTAAGTCATTTATTACTCCTAATACTCCAGTATCTTTAGAATCCGTACTAACTTAAACATCAGAGAATTTTTACAGGTACCACCACCATATGTTCTTTTTTAAATTGACGTTTGGAAGACCTCAAACCTTATAATTGAAAGCATCGTGTTCCTACTAAACTAGTGTAATATAATAACGGATTCCCACTGAACCGACGTAAAAAAAAGACTGGGAATCGGTTGCAAAAGTATTGAGAGTACCCCCTATACACCAAACAATTCAAAAGGCTTAGCCCTTAGAAAAGTTGTAAGTCTTGCAACGAACATAGGATTAATGTCATTACTCTTAATTGAATCTGACTCCCTCAACTTAATTGAATGAATTAGAACAAATCAAGGCCTTGTTATCATGAAACCCATCATAAAAGACTTTTGAAGCATAGGAAAAGTGCATATACCTCTTTAGACGTTCAATGGACCAAAAGGGAAAGAAATAGAGGGGCTCATGAGATGGCCAAACTTCACTCATCAAATCGAGTTCACCATCGATGAAGTACCATGCAAAACCGTAAAATTTAACAAGCAATCGTTCGGGATCTCCAAGGTCTACAATAGTTCTGCCCAAGTGGATAGGGTTCTCTACGAATTGTAGTGTTACTTTTTTGGCATGCTATGATTGTGTCCTTTTAGAGAGAGGCATGGGTAGGGTTGCAACAGTCTCCATAGTTTGCCTCCTTTATATTTTTCATCCTTGGTGACATTAGGCTTAGTATAGATTTAGTACCCTGTTATATTGCTACTGGCTCTTGTTTCGGGCTTGACCTAATTTACAAATCTTTTGCTCGATTGAATCAAAAAATACCTAATTTTTTATCCTTGACAATTTTGTAGAGACATTTTTATGAACAAAGTATTTTTTTTAAAAGCTTTTTACGTTTTTAGGGTTATGTTAAGACTATTTATGAGACTTTTTTGTGTTGCATGAAAATTAGATGACTTTGATATTGTATAAATGTCGGGCAACTCGACAAGGAACTGCCATCCAACCTCGCCTCCCACTGGCACTAACCGAACCTGAACTAACGTTTCAGTTTTCCTTGGTTGAGTTAACATGGAACCGAACCCGTCCATAGTTCTATTTGCAGGTCGAACCCTTCAACTTCCTAATTTAAGTCGCTCGGGCATGGTACGTTGCTGCAGCTTCTGGTTATGATAAAATGACATTGATCAACTCAAGCATTCCAGCATAAAGCCGATAATTCTAAAAATAAACGGCTCTTTTCTCTCAAATATTGAGAAAATGGAATGTCAACAATGGGGTTTAGGTTCTTTAGAACAAAGATGAGAAAGCCTCTGGAATAAAACGGGGGAAATATTTTCGTGTGAGAATTGGAGGAGACGCTTTCTGTTAAATAAACCTGACCTAAGCCATAGCAAGTTGTGAGTTGATTTGAATCACCAGGCTAGTCATTTTATAACATAAGAACCCCAGTTCTCTTATATAACCAAAAACAAAAATTATAAACATTTTAGGGACTGTAACAAAAATTACAAACGTATACCCCAACCGAAAATAACAAAACACACATCGTAAAAAATCTTGTATACCATATAAACAAATATAACTCAACATTCACAAACAATCACATGCATGCTAACAGCCGCGCGAACCAGTATATGGTAAAGCATGGAGCAAATACGCAGCAGCCAAAGAGTAGCAAAGCATAATACGGTTGTTCACTTCTATGTATTTAGGAATTAGTAATCGAATCATAAAATAAAACAATTTGTTGGTTGACAATAGACAAGTTAACATTGCGGGTGAAGCACAGTCGACTATAACACAATACCGGCAACATAAAATACGTTAATTAAATTCTAATCTATCAGACAAATAAGTTAACCTAGTATCCTTTGACTTCAGACAATTCAGTTTTAGCCTCTCCTGCTTTTAGAAGTGTATCTATTGTTAAATAAGAGAGAATTTAAGTCCTATCTCTATTTTCTTTCTCTTAAATCCTCATAATACTATTTACTTGTAAAAATCAAAAATTAAAATAATATAACATAATATAGAAAACTTTATATAAAATTGATAAAATGTAAAAAATTTCATAAAATGCCATACTATGGTTGAATTATAGCCAAGTAAAAACTTATTTTAATTTGTAAAAAAAATTGTTTTGGATGGTCATTCTTTTAATAAAATTCAGTTAATACAATTTGTAAAAATTGTATAGCCAATGAGCACTAAGGTATAAGAAGATTATGAGACTAAATTTAGCTATGAAAATAATAGAACTTGATCGATTGGCTTAAAACAACTAGAGAGATTGAAATCCAACTCAAATTCCATGCTAAAAACTATAAAATTGCGATGAAGGCAAACTAACACAAAAATGAATGACAACCATTCAGGAATTAATTTAAAAAGTAAAAACCTTGGGAGACACAGCAGATTGGAGAACACATTTAGTAGATAAAAAAACTTGATTAAAAAGCATTCATCACTTGATTAAAAAACTTAATACACATATGATGATTTACTTTACCGTTTGGCATTTGGAACTGACTTCCAACAGTACAATAAAAAAAAATCCTGTTTTCACTAGTCACAATTCAACCTACATAATGAGAGAGGCTAGACAAGAACAACATAATCAGAAAAAGGAAAATATTGCTTGCAAACTGTTGAAATCATGCATTTGCATCTGGTGACTTGTTTCCAGGGGATTGAAAATTCCAGTCATGGGAACAAAGAACGTGAGGAAATGTCACCACTAAGACAAACCAGTGAAAACCTCAAGAGAAAATCAAAACAACAAATTGCATAACATAAACAGCCTACTGATTGAAGTTAAATCTACCACACATGTCTTCGTTCAATTATTATAGATACAGAAACAGTGACCTAACTGCTAAAATTCAAAGCTAGAAAATATATAATGATAATTAACACAGAATGCGACAAATCCCAATTACTTCAAAAAAATACTGTGACACCATTAGTATGAACTACGATAAGCTCCTTACACAATAATATTCCAATCAAGGTAACACAACACCAAAACATTGCTTGTCTCAAAAATAAATAAAAAGGGACCTAATTAATTTCATAAACGGAAGTGAGGCACCTCAGAATCCAAGCTTGGTGCGGCGCCAATGGCGGCGCTTAGCGTTGTACCTGAAATGAGAAAACGGAAGCGTCAGGGGAGGAAGAGAATTGTAACGGAAATGGTAATAGAAATGTAAGGGAAGCGTTGTACCTGATGGTGTTATCGGTCCTCATGCGGATCCAGTATGGGATGGGCCTGTTCTGCCTCATCTTCTTCGCCAACTTCTTCTTGATTCTGAACGTCTTGTGTGACGGCTACAGAAAACAACAAATCGATGAAGCATACTAATTAGAAATCAAATGCAATCTGTATCAATCAATGGAATCGAGATTTCACAGTTAGCGATGTTGTGATTCGGATTAGAAAGTACCATTTTCGCTTCGTCTGTGGAATGCGCCGAATGAAGAACAGAGACCGAAGAGCGAAAACCCTAACGACGAAACCCTACTTAATTTCCCCCTCTTTTATACCTTTTATTGTTTATAATTTTTATTGGAAATAAAATAAACAAAATTGATTCACTTGGCAATTGGGTGGCCCGATTCACATTTTGGGCTATTGGGCCTACAAAACATTCACTTATACGACTAAAAACACATTTGTGTACAAAAATTCACAAAACTTCTATTTATCTATCCTACTATTTACCTTATTAAGTATTCCATAACCATAACAATACTGGTTTCTTCTCACCTTTTTTATTTAACTTTCTAATTTTTATTCTAATTCTTTTATTTAAATTTTGATTTTAAACTTCTCTCTTATTTAAAAAAAAAAACTGCTACAAAACAACTCCTTTTTACGATTTTCATTTTTAAATTTTTAATTCTAGATTTTCCTTTTAAATTTCAAAATTTGCATTAAAAATAATTTGAGACACAATAAGTCTCTCTCTCCGTTGCTTCTTAAATTTCTAAAAATATTTAAATTTTAATTGAAACTGATCTGCTATCTTACTCCTGCTCTGAGCAAGATAGAAAATCATTTTCAATTAAAATTAGGGGTGGTTTTCTTTTATAAACTATTCGTTGATCTTATTCATTTATAGTTTTTCCTTATTAAGTTTATTTCTATTTTTCTATCATTCGTTTAAGTAAATTTCACATATTTATCATTTATGGTGGCATTCTACAATAGCATATTTTAAAAATTAACTACCTCGGTCAAATATTGCTTCAAAAATTGTAAATTTTAGTTATTTGGATCATGCCAAATGTCTTCTTTTTTTTTATTTATCATTCTTCTCCAGTCCTTGATATAACTTTTAATAAAATAGTAGATTGTGATAGTTATATACAATGCTTATTGGTTTTGCTTGATTTTTTTTTAATAAAATAGTAGTTTGTGATGGTTATATACAATGGTTATTGATTTTGCTTGATATTTTTTTTAATAAAATAGTAGTTTGTGATATGCAATGGTTATTGATTCAGGAAAAATATATTTTTCTTTAGTAAAGAGAAATGTGTAAAGAGAAATGCAAACTCGTGGCGTACATAAAGGCCAATCTTCATATTCAACGTCAAGAATTAAGGTATATATGTTTAAAATGTTGGACAGTCAAATACATACCTAGTTTTGATTGAGTAACATTATGTGATAATAGGTTTTCTCTCATTTTTTCAGTCCTAATAACTGTATTTATTTTTTTGGACATTTTAGGGTAGAAAATAAAAATATTATGTAAAATAGGGTAGGAAAAAAATATTTATGTGTCTAGGATGAAAATTATCATCTCAATACTTATATTTCGTAAGAAACATACATTTCGTATTATGGAAAGACAAAACGCATATATGTGTGACAAGTTGCATCACTTGCAACATTTCGTAGGAAAAGAATACAAAATGTGACAAATTCATATTTTTGAAATACAAAATCATAATTGTCTCATGCAGAGACGAAATGTCGGTGAAGTGACGTTGGGTTAGATAAGTATTGTCAACGATTAAAAATTGAACCACAGACACTATTCCTGTATCGTGAATGGAATATTGTTTGCGATTCAGGTTTTTAACCGCTGACAATAATTGTCTGCCCTATCATAACTAGAGACGAACATATTTCGTCTCAGCAGAAGACAAAATTATGATTTCGTATTTCAAAAATATGAAATTGTCAGATTTCGTATTCTCTTTCTACGAAATGGTACAGGTGATGTCATTTGTCATACATATACGCGTTCCGTCTTTCCATAATACGAAATGTATGTTTCGTCATTTGATAGTATGAAATATATGTATTTAGGTGATAGTTTTCACCCTAGACACACAAATATTTTTTTCCTACCCTATTTTACAAAATATTTTTATTTTCTACCCTAAAATGTCCAAAAATCTTTATTTTTCCACTCTCCACCACCTGGTTGTCTAGCTTTTTTTTACATAATATAACAATTATTTTTAACAATTGATAATTAAAATCTATTTAACATCTTATCAATTAAAAATGATAATTTTTAATTATAAGAAATATTTAAGAAGTTTTTACATTATTTTTGGGATTTGTAAAATTAAAGATGAAGTTTAAGCTATTAGAATTAATAACTTATTTAAGAATATTAAATAAACTATTTTATTCAACTTCACCTAGGTAAAAAATATTTTTGTCCAACTTGTTTACTAGTCAGAAAATTCACATATCAAAACAATAATTAATGTTAACAGTAAAATAACTTTATCTTAATTTAATTTTTTAATAAGTTTTTATGATTGTAAATACTTATTAAATGATTACAAATTTACAATCAATCAACTTATTTAACACTAACTCTTCCAATTGATAATAAATTATATTTTTTTTGAATTATGATTTTTTAAAACAGTATTTTGGGTTTTGTAAATCTGAAGATTGAATTTAAGCTATTAAATTAATAACTTATTTGAAAATGTCAAATCAACATTATCTAAATATCAACATGATTCATGCAAAGGTAAAATATTCATTACAGATCATATTTAATTTTATTAAACATTTCATTAATTTTAGGATAAAGTGTGATAATATTCTTAACTGATTTTTTTGGGGGTCATACTGGTAAAAAAGAATTTATAAAACAAGGACATTGGACCGAAAGCATTTTTGGATTCAGCCCACTATACAAACAATTTGGGAGATCATGAAAGATTGACCTAATAGAATTTATATTTTGTTGGGTCAACTTACATTTATTCTTAACAATATAAGGATTAGAAGGGCCAAAGCCCAAACAAACGGCTCATGGCCCTACTGTGTTACCTTTTGTTTCCTTTTTCTCAGCAAATTATGTTTTGAAAAATATTATTGTCTTACTTTAGTAGCATTTGTCTTAATTAATTGAGTTTATATCTAACTTTATATGGGATAAAAAATAAAAAATATATATTTAAAAAGATTATTAATATCTCCTCAGTTCTCCATATATTTTTTAATAAAACACATCTATTTTTAATTTCTTTATTTTTTTTCATCAAGAGAGATTTATAAAATTTTTGGATTTATGAATTTTAAATATCTTACAATCAAGCATGTAATACTCTTTATAGTAGTGACCCTTATATATCATATTAATAATTGAAATATGGTTAAAAGAAAAAATTTCTATTTGACAATACTTCTTTTTATACCTATTAATCTCATTGGACCAGAAATAATACATTGAAAGAATCTTTTGAGTAAAGGATTCTTTCAATATTAGCACATTGATTGTTCCACTTTTATCTCTTTCAAAAGTTTAAAAAAATTCAGATAGTTTTGTCATAGATCTAAAAGAAAATAAACCCTAATTAATTTTAAAGTAACACGTTATTGCTAAATAGAGATCGGTTGGAACTTGGAATTAATCATTTATGACACTATTGTGCATTCAAGCTGAAAGCAGCAATCTGTTTTTTTAATATTTATATATTTGAACTGTAGAATTGTCTCTTTTTCTTACCTTTTCTTCTTTTAATTTTAAAATGTATATACATACATAGGTTATAATTATGTCGTTTTTATTTATGTATTTTATGTTTTACCTTAATTAATAGCTCTATTATTACTTAAATACACTTAAGTCTAAAAAATATATTTATATAATACATTAAATATTTTTAATAATTTAAATTAAAAAGAGAAAAAAATTCCATGTGGTAATGGGCCTTGCAAGGAGCATTGTCAAAAAATTCAATGGGGTATGGGCATGAATGCACCTATATATATGGCTTGACCCAAAATTAATTTTGACATGTTTAAGTACTCGTTTAGTTTGCAGTTAGGAAAATAAATTTATAAAAATAAAAAAATTGAAGGTTAATATTAATCTTTTACGTCGTTTGAAACTTATAGAATTTTTTTTTAGGTTGATAGTTTGACCAATCGAATGGAAAACCAAACGACCCTTATACTTCCATAATAACAATGTTTTTTATAATGAATTTTAGTTGTTTCAACAATACGTAATGTCTAATCTATTAACAAGACTTATACTTATTTAATAACCATGTGTTAATAATTAATTTTTAAAAATAAACATATAATATTTATATTAACATTATTTTTTAAATCAATATAGGATATTTTCATACTTTTTAAATTAATATACAATATTTATATTTATTTATTCATTCATTCATTACCACTTTATCATGCATGATACTAGAATTAATATATTATGTAAATAAACTGGGTTGGACCAATCTCATTTTACATAGTAAAAAAAATAATTTCCTAACATTTTATTTCGCGGTGTTTATTTGGTTAGCTCCTGTTAGTATAAATCCTTTTTAGCAGAAGTTAAATTGTTAATAGGGACGATGTTGAATCTACACTAACAAACCTATTTATTAGAATAAATTATAATATCTATACTAATAATTTAATTTTGTCAGATGAAATCTATAGTAACAAGAGTAGTATTATCAAATAAATTGTTAGTAATTTTTTTTGAAGAAAGATACATTATCGATTCTTAATCAAGTCGAGCATAACAATGATTTTCTGATAGTGCTTGGCATGTGATGGCTTACCGAAGTCTCTGTACATTGCAATTAACAGCTAGATTGGTAAAACATGCCAAATTTTCATTTGTCAACAAAACTCCATTGGGTTGATGAAGAAATTTTGACTGTCTCAAACAACGTGATGAATAAATATTAACCTTTAAATTTTTTTATTTTTCTAATTATGAACCAAAACCAAACATCCTCTAAATTAATCAAGTTCATCAGTAAAACACAGTGGCTCGTACCATCCAATGAGAAAAACCTTACTTGCTTCTGTCATTCAATTTCAATCACAATCATTAATCAAATTCCACACTCATTTGGCTACCAATGAGAAAAACGTCTTCACACACATCCACTCACATGACAATAGGAAAATTTTCCAGTCTCCGAACTTCCTCAATCATCGCTACTAGTCCTAATCTAAAAAAATAAAGCCATTTTATTAGAACCTGCCTAATAATAGGTAAGTTGAAACAGCCCCAAGGTTTCTGTTACGCAAATCTACCTAGGATATTTGAAAAGACTGTTTCCAATACTAATTCAATGTCTATTTGATTAGTGTTTATTAATTAAACTGAGACTCAACCAATATAAAAAGAAAAATTAATAATTTAACAAAAACTTAATTTTATTAATTATATACAAAATTAATATTAATTATTAAATTTTATAATTTTTATAATTAATTACAATACTCAATAATTTGATTGATTAATTTTGTGTGTGTTTGTTATGTAGTTGGGAAACAAGGTTATAAAAATAAAAAAATCTAAAAAAAATTTACACCATTCAAAATAATCAAAACTTCATTCAACCGTAAAATCTTTCTTGAGTTGGTTAAACCGATATTTAAGCAACCCTGCCAAAGAAACACAAGAATGAGGCTGCTTAATCTTGTAATTATAATTATATGTTAACTTTAGAGTGGTTTTGACAGGTAAGATGGTAGAAAGAGAATAGTAAGTAGAGAAATATTATTTAATGAATAAAGCAACAGAATGGTTTGGTGGCCACCAAGTTTTTGGCGTATAGCAGTTTTTGTACAGTACTCCCAGCATGTGCCTCATCTTGACTAACTTCTTTCGGGACAAAAACTACATCTCTACCCCATTTATGTGCCCTGTGATAAGGTGGTTATAGAACTACATGCCACACAATAAAATACTCAGTTACTATGCAAACAAAATTTCAAGTACCACTTTATTAAATTTATCCACAATGAATGAATCATGATGCTGTAATGTTTTTTTTTATTATTATGTCGTCATGTAGTAAAAGGACACAAAAATATAATGGGTTTTACTTTTCTTTTTTAAAATAACAAAGATGAAGAGAATTTAGTGTTGACAAGGATGAGATTTTAAATTCAAAGTTGTTTCTTGTAAAGAAAGAGAATGGAAACAAATTTTGTATTGGAGCTGTTGAACTTTTAATAAGAATAATTATTTGTAAAATGTTTGGTAGAACTAGAATTCTATTATACGAGCAAATACACGTTAGTGGTGGAGGAAAAATAGGAAGATGCACATGGAAATTGCATATGCCCTTTTCATGTAATTGAAAGATGGGGAAGGTAAAATGCTCGCAACTTGATTTCTCCAAAATTTCTCTTTGACCATCAAATTGTGAATTTCATCTCCAGCTGTTAATTCATTTCATAAATGAAAATCGTTTCAATGAGTATCCCATTGGTCAGAAATGGAAACTTGATATTACTGCATGTACAAGAAAAGAATTTCATCTATGTCAAGTTAGGTGTGCACTTGTTCACAGTATTTCACCTCGATTAATGCTAAAGGTTCCATCTAGAAATGCCACATGTAGAAATTATAAACTTCAGGGATTTTAATTAGAGTCTTACAATTTTAAGAGTGTGATTTTAAAAAACATTAATTTTTAGTTAGACTCGGTATAATCTTTTCTAAAATTATTAAAATTGTTAAAATCTTTTGATTATAAAAATGACTGTTTTTTTAGACATGACCTATAATAGGTATATAAGATAATATTTTACAAACTACCCTTTGTTTTTCATCTATTGCATCATAGGAAACTTTGGATATGTGATGTATACCTACGGGTTCCAACACACAACAATACAACACTGCTCAAGCTCATGTTCACATGTTCTGAAGATACATATTCAACATTTGTGACGTGTGCTTTTTGTGTTTTCTGTTTTTACCCTTATCTTGTAAATTTGCGTTAGATTTAGAATTTTTTTATGCTTGTTTTATTTTAATTTAAAATATTGAATTGATGTAATGTTGTGTTTGTTTATAGACTGTTTATAATATTATTTTAATTTTAGTTAAAATCTTACCGTTTTAGTGGAATCTGGATTTTATGCAGCTATATAGATTCAACAATTGTTGCTAGAATTTCGATTGTCATTTCCTAAAGTTATAGAGATACTTTGAGTGTAAAAGGGGAAAAAGGAAAAGGAAAAAACGTTCTCTATGATGGCATATTCATTGAGTAATAGGACCTTAAGAAGACAACAAAACTATCAAAGAAAGGACAAGTGACACAAGGGAATATCGTATATGTGCATGAATATGTGTATTCAAGTTAGGATTCAACATGGAGAAAAGGACAGAGATATTCAATTTATTACTAACGTGATGCAGAAATTAATTCCCATGTTATGAACTTATCCCCAAGCCACATAGCTGACCCTTGTTATTTTATAGTTCAATTCAATGGATTATGCATATTGGCATGTGAAGTAGTGTGGTTTTGTGAGGAGAAAGAGTCCAAATATGACACGGGCATGATGGGTGTTGGGAACAAACCATGGGGTGGGGTTTAGGTTTTCTTTTAAATAAATATTTACATGAGTTAGGTTCCATGAATTTAACACAGTTTTAAAATTTTCAATAAGTTTCCATAAGAGTATTCATAAAATCTACATATTAATAAGATTTAAATTGTAACCTTATAATTATAAATTTAATCTTTAATCACATAGACTACTATTATTTAATTTCTGAGAGGCTCTCTTTTCTCAAACAATCACAGGGGAGAAAATACTTGGAACACAAATTAGCTAAATGCATAAACAATGTTTTCGCTCTCACCATGTTATGTTTTGGGACCCATTTCACGCGTATACATTAGGTGGGCCCTAACTAGTTTATAAGTATTTCACTTTCTTGACCTTTTGTGCAAATCAATTAGCTGTAAACCAAAAACAAAAGAAATTAAATTAAAAGATAGAGACATATATAGGGATATTTATAAAGCTCCTAATCTTTCAATCTTTGACATACATGCTACTTGTTCTTTTGTCCCCCTTCTATTCTTTTTTCCTGCATTTTTTTTCTTTTCCTTGTTACTGACTGTTATTGTTCTTCTTTCACTTTAACTTAGAAAGAAACAAAAAGAAAAACTGTACCAAAAAACTATAAAGCAGAACAGTTTTACCTTTCAATCCTTAGGTAACTTTGTAAGCTAACAAACTGAGCTAAAAAGATTCTCGATTCTCCTTCATGAAGATAATAGTAACATCACAACATTGACCATCATCTTAATTGTTGGTTACACGTGGCACACGAACAGGATAACATCACTCTGCATAATGGGCCCATCATTGTTTATTCAAATGTGAGGGTCTTGCCGTTAGTAGTTTAGCACATGGAAATGATCACAGATGGGATGGGATGGGAGGGAACAAAATTAAATCTTTAATTCATTGAATGATCACAAACGAATTTTGTTGTTGAACACATAAAGAACCAAGCAAAAGTCACCACTCACAAGTTGGAGTGAATACAATAGTGTGATCAGTTAATGTAATAATTTGTTTTATTAAATAATTCTAATATAATTAATTAGTTTATGAGTTTTAAACAGCTTTTCAGTTATATTTACTAAACAAACACTTAGTACTTGTAGACAGAAATAAAAGCTTCTTGAAACCATAAATGAATACAGAAGACGACTCTAAACTTTAATTGCTGATGAACTATGTGTTATGCTTCTACAATATGCTTGAAAGTGAAGAAAAGCTCCATGACATAACACCATTAGTGAAATCCAATTGCTTTATTGAGGAAAAAAGACTACATAATTGTCTATAACTTGTCCCAAGTACCAATATACTCGGTTTTCGTGACTGTTATACTTCATTTGATGCCTCTACCCCAGCAGAAAATAAAGAAAAGGGGGTGAGTTTTGTTGCTCTCATATGTTAGCGACATGATCATAATAGTGAAGGAGATTTGATTAAATGATTTGATATGTTAGGGTAATTATGATGGTCCAAGAATCTTTGATCTTAAATCGATGTGTCCCAACTTGGGATTGACCCTAATATAAAATATAAACTGAAACTGTGACACTAACATATTTATGCAGGAAATGCAATGGTAAACAGCATTTATCCATGTTTTCTTGATAGCACAAATATGGCACCAACAAATAATTGCAACTTATGATCGTTATCTTGGTCACCAGATGGTGTCTAAAATATGATATTATCCGTTAAAAATGAAACACAAGCTACAATTGGCTTTAAAAATAAATTCATTTAAGCAAGTTGTGCTTTGTATAAGTTTGAGAATGATATGTTCAAAGATCTAGTGGTTCAAACTTCATACAAGAGAGGGACTATAAACTAGTCATTATCTACAAATTGCTCCCTACCGATCAGTTTTCACATGAGCAGAATCTATATGGACCGTGATTTTAAATAATATTAGATTTTTCTTGGCATCAAAAGGGTTTGCAAGACTTACATTAACAAATGTATATAATTCTGTTTACTATATGCATACATTTGAAACAATAGTACCTATCATGGACTGAAAGACATGTGAATTGTTTCTTCTCCAAGCACATATTCAATAATCATGACTCTTGCAAATTGCAATACAGCCAAGTTATAGCTGATAGGTAAAGAAAAAGAAGGTAAGACCTCAAAATCCCCAAGTGGGACCCCCCTGATCTTAAATTGGTAACAAATTGCATAGATAAAAAAAATAAAAAAATGCCACATAATAAACAAGCTCAACTACATAAACCCTCACCCTCCCCTCGCCCCTTCCTCCAGTTGGTACCACAACTCTCTATCACTTCCAACATCTTCACCATCACTTTTCTAAAAAGAATACCTTTCTTTTCCCTAACATGGCCAGACCACAACAGAGATACCGAGGTGTCCGACAAAGGCATTGGGGCTCTTGGGTCTCTGAAATTAGACACCCCATATTGTAAGTTCCCTCCTTTGTTTTTCACTCAGCACATCATTTATACATCATACAAAATAAAACTATAGTAAAAAATAAAATAAAAATAAATGTTTCATATTTCCTATGTGCAGGAAAACTAGGATATGGCTTGGCACTTTTGAAACTGCTGAGGATGCAGCTAGAGCCTATGATGAAGCAGCAAGGCTAATGTGTGGTACAAGAGCAAGAACAAACTTCCCTTACAACCCAAATGCATCTCAGTCATCATCCTCCAAGCTTCTCTCAGCAACTTTAACTGCTAAACTGCATAGGTGCTACATGGCTTCACTGCAAATGACAAGGCCATCATCACAGCCTGCAGAGCCTCAGAGAATGGCTTCACCAAATGCCACCATCGCAACAAGCAACTTCCAAGTGAAAAGTAATGAAACTGAAACAATGTTGCCACTGAAGAGACAACAGGAGGAGGAGGAGCAGAAGCAAGAACCTGATCAGGGGAATTGGGTTTTCAAGAAGGTTAAGGTGGAAAATGCTCAGCAGTTCAAGGCTCTTGAAGAAGATCACAATCACATAGAGCAAATGATTAAGGAGTTGCTTCATTATGGGTCCATTGAGCTTTGCTCTGTCATTCCACCACAGGCTCTTTGATTCATAACTTGGCATTTTGTCACTTCACATTCTTAGTCTGCTAATTTAACTTGTCACAAAATTTAGGTGTTATATTTTTATGTGTTTGTATTCCTGTTCTTCAATCAAAATTAGAGTTTCAAACTTTAATTTTTATGGAAGAATAATTTCACAATCAGATGAAATGTTACACCTGAATTTTGTGGTTGAATTAATTTTCTTCAACAATTTCAGTCTATCTTAAGTACGTTAGGTAATTAGCTCCTCATTTTGGTCCTAGAAATCTTCTAAGTGACCCATTGGACAATGTTGTATGTACAGCCAATCCATGTTGTCATCTGTGAAATTGTGTATGTTTCTTGGCTCTTTGTTCTAAGGTCATGCATGACCTATGCAATTTGCATTTCTAGTTGCAGAAGAATCACTCTCTTGTCTGAATTCTGAGATGTAAGGGAGTTTGTCAAAAGGGGCACTGCTTTTTAAACAATTGGCTAAGAACCCTTTATTTCAAAGATACAGTTTTATGCACTGACATCGCTCTTAATTCTGACACAAGCATTTGACAAAAATAAAATGTTCCTTTGAATTCAACTTAAATAAAACTATCTATCTAATTTGTCTTTCATTGCAGATATCTCATATCTCTCTCCCCCTTCCCTCCCTCCCTCCAGAGCCCCTTTCATATCTTATGTCCATACTTGAGAACCAATCACCCTGCAATTGTATTTTCTCCTATATGCAACAGGTACAGAAAAATAACAAAAAAATAACTATTGACTATTGAAGTAACTGCCACTTGTGGAGATACTTTGTTACATGGGATCCCAACCTATTCACCAGGGGTGATCTACCAAGAGATGCAACATGCAAAATTATTTAATTTTTTTAATCATAGGTATCGGAAGACTCTTAAATTATTTAACTCATTTAAACAAATAGTTAATTATATCAATGAGTTGGTTATATAAAACTTCCATGTATGTTAAGTAAAGATTTTAATTAAGCATATACAAACTATATTATTAAATGACTTTTTATTCATAAAACTAATTTTAAAGCAAAATAGGTTATAATATCATTTTAATAAAGTTTTTATACAATTTATTGAAATGAATTAAAAAGTAAATAACAAGTGACTTTTTAAATAAATAATAATAACATACATTTTATATTATTTTTAAATGATTTTTACATGTGCATTGTACAATTTATGTTGGCAAAATATAATCAAATATTGATTAATTCAGTTTAACTTTATGTTTTTGGTAATGATAATAAAGTGTGACAACAAGTTATCTATTTTTTCCTTGGTAGAAATTTAAAACATGTCATAAGACCATTATAAAATAAAATATCATAAGAGATTTACGATAAATCATACACTATATTTAACCAATTGAATAAATTCCATTTAACAAGAAGTTATCTCTTTAATTTTAGGGTATACTTTTGTAATATATAAATGTAGATACATTAAAAAAAAGGTTAGTTCCTCGTAAAATTGAAAATTGTTGTAAAACTTATCTTTTGAAAATATTTTTATAATACTTTATTTTAACATTCCATTGACTATAAATCATGAAGAAATTAATAAAAGTGATTCATAGTGGATACTTAGTTACACCTATATTCAAACAAACAAAAAATTGTTAACAAAGCATATTTAAAAATTTATCCGAAAGTAATATTTTTTATCATAATACTTTTAAAAATACTATTGTGAGATATATGTTAAGAATATACTTTGAAACAAACACCAGGTAACCAATCCCTTGATTATGAACAAAATAACTATTGTTCTATCATTAGGGGAATATGTGTTTTTTTTTTCTCCATCACTGTGTGGAGTGTATAAATCCCAATTGAGCAAAAAGATATAACGTTGGGACCCTTTGAGATATTCAATTGTTTTCCATGGGTATGAGCGTGAAATAACATAGTTTTGACTTGCAGGGAGAAATATATGATTATTGTTGCTGTGTAGAATGGAATTTGAAAAGAACATCTTTTTACTTTGTTGCTTTAAGAGAGAATGGACACTGAATAAGATTGAGTGGATGTTCTAATGATTTGCTTAAGGGCCCATTTCCATCTCAAAGGGGCTTTCATGCTTCATCTTTTTATCTCTCTGCTTCACGCTTCCCCTTTCATACTTTTCCTCCCCCACAACACAAATGCATCAAACCACCTTGTTTTCACTTACTCAAACCATCTCTTCTTCAAATATTCCGTGGTCCTTGTAGAGTTTACCACATCAATAATTATTCATTTCAATGTATCACAGTCACACATCAATTAATAATAGATACTAATTTACTACGTTTGGTAGAGAGATTTTAAAGTAAGAGTATACTTTTCTTTTCTTTTCTTTTCCTGTTTTCCTTCTATTTTCTGGGCTGACAAAGAGGTGCATGTATTGAGAAGTGAGAACCAACAAAGTTTGACACCTAGCTAGATCCTTTAGATATCTTTTCAGTGGGTTTGAATCCTGTGTGTATAGAAAAAACTAGAGAGGCAAAACTCACATCTTAAAAGAATAATCTTTAGCTTTCGAATCAAAGAGATCCTTGATTCACCAAAAATATTTCAAAGTAAGAAGAAGAAAAACTAATTTTTGTTTACATTAATTTTTTAAAGAAGAAATTTGAGTTCCAGTTTCTGTCTCTGCGTTGGTCCAGTTAAGGAATCCAGGATTCTAACATGGATCTTTGAAAATGATTGAACACAAACTTGAATATGACAGTGTGGTCAAAATCAATCAGTGAATCAATTTAGTTACTAAAATATCTTTTATTGGAAAGGATTTTGCATTGATGTATTTCAATAAGGATTATGTCGTTTCATGCCACACATCCACTACTTCAAATTTAATCAGCTTTCATCTGTGTGAAATTAATTCAAGATATGCCAATCATCTTTGATAATCTCATGCCAGCTTAAGCTTCATCATCTTCAAATCCTGTCTTGTGCTAGATCAACTAGTTTTGTTTTAATTTAACTTTTAGTCTTGAGTTTCGGTATTTTGAATGAGATGTTAAAACTCGATTAAAAGAGCTTTGTTCCTCGGAATAATATTCTGTAGCTTGAATCCAGATAAGGTGTTTCAAAAAAAAAAAAAACCCTATAATTCAGTTGAGTGGAACACAATTATTTGGCAATTCTAGAGCTGTCACTAATGGTATGTTCTAATCTTCACAATTATTATGCTTTAATGAAATTGCTCACCAAGTTGTTGTGTGGTTGGAGCATCCAACAAAAGCAGAGTTATAAGGTTATTATGATTTAACTTAAATCCAAATTTGACTATCAGCTGGCCAATTGACATTATCGTTAAATTTTCTTCTATTGACCTACGTATGCTCTACTTTTTCTTGGCAACTGTTGAGATGTTTTTCCCACCAAAAATGGATAAAATTGCACAATCAAGTTGGTCTAGAGATTACAAAACTATAACTGGTAGTTTCTATATTTTATATTTTAATATTTATATTAATATAATTGATTCTGGCATTTTATGCAAATGTTCTGTCTGAACTGAGGTATGTGATTTTTTTGACAGAAAGAAAATTGACAGAAAGAGAAAGCTTAGTTGAATTTATAGATGTTATATATATCATTACATTATTTTTTAGATAAATGAAATTGTTGTTAGTTTTCTTGCTCTCTTTCTCTATATTTTTAAAAAAGGGACTCGTTATTAGAATTGATAAAAATACTAATTAAAATGAATTATAATCAAATCAGATATCAAATAATGATTAAATAGATTGTAATAACAAATTAACTTAGACCTATTATTTAATTAATTTACAATTTAACTAAATAGACTTGTCAATTTGATTTAATTCTAATAAGAATGATTTTACTAATGAAAGTTGAGTCTCTATTAGTTTAAATTTTAGATTTATTTCATAATATTCCTATATGCAAGTTTCACTGTATTCCTATATGCAAGCCTCGGGATTAATATGTGTGTTTGTGTGCTTTGGTATCCCATCTCTATCATGGAAACTTCATGATTGTTTCCCTGTTTTAGAATTGATTTTGTTCCCTACAACTTGGAGTCTCATTATTTTGTCTTACTTTTGAATCAGTAAAGTAGGTTGAATCATTGCATCTTAGTGAGTTTTCTATCATTAACAATTTGAATTATGTGACATGGAGGACCTGATCCTTCAGATTTCTCATTTTAGCCCACATACATAAGTCCAACAATTACTGAACAGAGATCAATTTTACTCCTGATGAAAACAGACAGAACAAAATGGTAAACTGCTTTATGGCATGTCTGTTATAGTGTTATCTAGGAATTCATGTTGATTACTTACTTAATCACATGTAATGATAATCTCCCCAAAACATCTTCCTATTAATTCTCCTAATTATAGTAATACTTTATAAAGAAAAAAATTCAATGAAAAAATGATTGCATACAGTGTCTTGAAAACCTAAAAAGTATTTAATTCTTTCTTCACACAATAAGTAGGATGGGGTTATAAGTGAATTTATCATTACTATTTGTTACTAAACTATGGATGACTCAATTGTTTAATTGGAAGCATTATGGCTCTTTGACTTGTCATCATTACTGTTATTTTTTTGTGTATGCTTTAAGTTTATTGCATTTAATGACTGATGTGCATTTTTTCAAGTGAGTGCAGTAGAAGGCCCTTGTGTAGATTAGTTATAAAGAGTGGTCTTGATTTCCTGAATATATAGAATCATCACCACAAGCATGTATTTTGGCATAAATTTAAGGCAGAGAAGACTAGACAGCAAAGCAGGGAGTCTCTTAATCAATCTTGAAATAATTAGATACTTAGGGTTTAGGGTTTTTTGTGTATGCTTTAAGTTTATTGCATTTAATGACTGATGTGCATTTTTTCAAGTGAGTGCAGTAGAAGGCCCTTGTGTAGATTAGTTATAAAGAGTGGTCTTGATTTCCTGAATATATAGAATTCATCACCACAAGCATGTATTTTGGCATAAATTTAAGGCAGAGAAGACTAGACAGCAAAGCAGGGAGTCTCTTAATCAATCTTGAAATAATTAGATACTAATTTCCTGTAGTTTCTAATGGACAATGCTAATACTATCTCCAACCATAACCGATTAATGCATATATTTTGAAGGTTAAAGCTAGGCTCTTCTTGAGGATTCTATGGAGTTGGAAATAATGTCCCTGATAAAAGAAAGGGTAGGTGAAGGATTCAAGTATGATATCTTCCTAAGAATAAAAAGCAGTCAAAACCAATCATGCTGCACCCAATCATGGTGTATACATAAGAATCTATGGTAGAAATGCAATGTGATAGACAAATCATAGTCAGAGATGACCTTGTACCATTTCCTACCCTTAAACCCTTCCCTAAGATTACAAGATATATAATTTTGATCTTTTTAAGAGGTCTATTAATTATTTAGTTTTTGGGTGCCTTGGATCAGATGAGTCATGCATAAATCCAAATGGGAAAAAGTTTTTGTTGGAGAAAGAAAAAGAAAAGGTTAGTGGCCTACTTTGCTGAAAAGCCAAAATACTTTCAACAAGTAGTTTTGGAGCATAACATGCTCTTATTATTATTATTATTATTTAGTTGAGTGGGAAATGATATTTTAGTTTGCAGGTGTACTCTAGGACAAGCAACGCACCATGTTCAAATCCAATACATGCAATGGCATTTGGTTTTAGGTTTAAGAATACAAGACATGTCTCAAATTTCAGATACTTGTCCTTCCCCATCCCTTCATGTGGTGAAGTGCATGTGCACACTTTGATCCACATGGTCCTTAAACCACCCTCCACTTAACCTGAGCAAACTGACAAGGTCACTTGGGTCCCCCTCATATGCAATAATTTCTTTTGTGTTTTTGTTTATTTTTCCATACTATAATGAAACAGAAATACTTTAATTATAAAGGTAAAAATACTTGCAAGCATGTATATTTACTATAGCAAAGTGAATGTTAATTCCTCTGATCTTACCGTCTTGCTTACTCTTAAATATGTTGTAATTATGTAAACATTTAATTATACTTTTTTTCATATCTTGTACGAATCAAAAATATTGATGTTAATTCTTCCCTGGAGATTTATAAATTCATCCACAATACTCAAATTCCAAAACTTGTTTAAGAAATATTAAACGTATGTCATTTGAATCAATCACCTATAAGTACTTATCAACACTCTTAGTATTCAATCATAATTTAATATAAGTTTAAAAGATTTTTATAAATTATATAGCAAAACGTTTAATAGAATAAGGTCGTGAGTAATTTTTACAATAAAATATTTTGGTATGTTTAGTTAAATCTTAAGGGAGATTAACGTAATTATCTCTTTTCAAAAATCTTGATATATATCTAATAAATATATAAATAAATTGAAAGCTGGGGGCATTGTACAAAATTCAGATTAAAACCTAAATGGGTCTGAAAGAACATCTAAATAGATAATTTTAAAGCCCGGCTAAGTGAGGCACATCTCATAAGCACAAAAAAGAAAATTTTAACTCATTTATAATATAGACATATGACTTATGAACTTAATCAATATATAAAGCTCTAAATTGTGAAATCTAATATAAATATATATCATGTGAATGTGGTAATGTATAGTTACTTATCATTAAGCAACACCCATTAACTATAGCTATCAATAGCTAAAATCATATTTACTCATTGTTTAATGCGTGAGTGTCTTGAGCATGAAACGTTTCAAAGTAAAAATGATATGATAAGACCCATGTTATCTAATAATTTTCAAACAAATTGTTATGAGTGGTTACCAAGGAATATTCTATATATTTTGAATTTGTTAGAATATTTTTCTTTGTTATTCTAATTTTGTTTTTCATTTTCGTTGTGTAAGTCTTCCAATATAAGGAAGAAAGATACATGGGTGAGGATATGAATAAATAAGTATAGTTTCTTTTTCTCGAAGTGAGATTTTTCTCTATTTTCTTCTTTTATTTTCGGTTGGTAACCAATTTCTTACCTGGGCCGGGATTATTATTTATTGGTACTTGGTGTTTTATTTTCAAATTATTTTTCTTCAATTAATAGAATAATAGATGAAAGGGGAATACAAAATAATAAACATACAAGGAATATGTTTCCTAACCTAGTTTTTTCTCACCATAGAAATTATAAAGGGACAACATAATAGAATAAACAACATGATAAATTTATCCTATCACATTGACACAACAAACACAAAATGTGATAATTTAAATATTATTTTAACTTTGGGTGTTTTTGTCTTGGAGCCACCCACCCCACAAAAAATGGGTCTTAGGTCTCTTTATCTTTTTTTTTCTTGGTTACCACCGGGTCTCTTGTCTATACTTGGGCCAGGCTTTCAGGTAATAAAGATATGCAAACCCCCGGCCCATTTGGTCAAAAAAACGAGGAAGAAAGCCCATAACCCAATGGAACGGAAAAAAATAGGCCTTGGTTTGTCTAATATGCCCCTTGCTCCTATTTACAACATTTTGGATTTTGTAAACCTCAATCTTTAAATCTTAAACATAAGTTTAAACTTTTAAAAGTGAGTAATTAATTATTGTATCCATTTTTGTAAAAGCTTATCAATTTTAGTGATTTGTATTCAATTCTTAAAAATGAGATTAAAAAACCTTAACATTTAATTAAAAATTTTATACTTATTTTTCATAAAACCTTATTAAGATGTTAGGGTAGAAGCTAGACAATGTAAGATTTGTTAGTTTTCCTAAAGACTGGACCATCTAATTTTTAGTTGCCTTCCCCACACATTTTATCATTTTATATTAGGTTAAAAATAGAAATTCATCCCATAAAATATAAATAAAAAAATGATTGTTTTTAACCCTTTAAATTTTTAGGGGACTAAAAAACTCACTTGTTGTTCATTGTTAATGGTTCTGCCTATATTATTATTTATAATTAAACCGCTAACAATAAATGATATGGACTAAAAATGGTTATTTTTAATTATAAGAAGTTTTTTTGAAAACTCTATATTTTAGAAGGATAAGTTTGTATTTTAACCTTTTATATTATTCTACATATCAATTCAACCATAGATCTGTTAACCTAGCACATCAACCAAATCCATCATGGTCTAAGTTTTATAACATTGGTTAGAAAAGTAAGTAAATGTTTTAATCCTTATATGGCTAGAGAACCATTTCTAATGAGCGAATTTTCAGAGGTGAATTACGTTTGCCTTATTTCTAACATATTGAAATCGTTATGCAGTTGATTTCTTCTTCTGTTTTTTTCCCATAAAATCAAGATAAGTGTCGAAGATTGAGAAGGACCTTGGTTTTTGAAGTAAACAAAAAATGTGGAGTCAAAGATTGAGAAAGACCTATGTGTTTGAAATACTCCACCACTGGATGCTGCCAGAAAGTAATTTTGTCTTCTTATATGCACCTGTATATGAATGTGTTATCAGTACACCTTCTGATTAAATTTATGTCGATTTGGGCGAACGTATAAACCACGTTGGACAATTGACTGTTGACACGCGTACATGGTCTTAGAATTGGTTGTTTAGATACAAACCTCTCTTGGTTAAACCGAGGTTTGACCAACCCTAAAAATACATCCAACAGTCAAACAGAGTTTTAGCTGTCTCAAACTATGTAAAAGATCAATATCAATCCTTAAATTTCTTTATTTCCCCAACTGAAAATTAAACGGACACTTATATATGCATCTTTAATAGCATGCGTTTACTTTGACTGTGTGTCTTCTCCATATACTTATGCATACCAAATGCACATCACAAGACTTGCATCCAACCTTTTTCCCCGCGTGTATATAACTTTTCAAACATGAAGGCTATATATAAAGTGTTCAACTCGTTTAAATAAAGGATATCATATTTATTTTTTATCATGTTTATCACCATCTATAATTTAATTATCTATCGTAAACAAACCCATATGAAAAACTCCTGTATAAACATTCTAGTTGAAAGTTGGTTCAATACATTTAGATTATTTAACAGATCTTCACTAGATTAGGGATATTTTGAGATTGTTTTCAACCGTGTTGCTCTTAGTGTAATCATAGATTGAATCGAATATGTTTCTATAGGAATGTTGGAGTACACGTTTTTGTCACCATCCTGCAAGAAAATTTATATTTTGCGGTGAAAAATTAATTTGTTATTAATTCTTAAGTCATTATTATATTATGATGATAAATTTTAAAGTTTTCATTATTAATACTATTACCTTCGGTTCCAAATATAAGTAAATTTTAGTGGAATTTTTTGGTCCCTTAATATAAGCAAAATTAGACTTTCCCAGTGTCATTAAATGCTTGTTTACTAAATATGTCCTCATTACAAATATTTCCAAGGCCACTAATTCTTCATGTAATAAATGATACTAAGGGTATTTTAGAAAATTAAATCAAATAAGTGGTAACATTAATGCAAATAACTATCTCCAACTACTATTCTTAATATGTGTGAAATTAGGTATTTTTACTTATATTTGAAACCGAAGGTAGTACTATAATAATAGTATAAAAATTACTATTGTGATAATTTTTTCTGTAAAATAAAATATACATTTTCCTGAAGAAATAAATTAATGGGTCATTTATTATTACAGTCGCTCCATGTAAACGTTGGCTTGTGACTTTAAACGTCAGTTTGACAAATTAATAATGATCAATGTATGGCGTAATTTTTTTTATAAATCAATGTATGAGAAGTAATGAAGAAACAATTTTGAAAATAAAAAAAGAAAGAGAAAAAAATTAGTCTCACTAATTAGCGGTTTCCTGGAAATTTGATAAACAAGTATGGGCTGGTAGCTATAGCATATGCATGCATGGAGGGGGCAGCAGCAGTTATAAACCTGATGTTAGTTTCATGAAAAAAGAACCAGCTAGCTGGCTATGAAGAATTACTTAATGCATTGTTTTCTGGTGAGTGGGTCATCACTAAGAGCGCGTTCGGTGCTATCCTTGAACGGAGAAAAACTTTGTTGATTTGTAACATCATTGGAGTTTTGATTGTCTCGAATGACATGAAAAATTAATGTGTTAAATTTTTTACTTTAACTCAAATCTATTTCCTCGATTGTAAACCAAACACCCTCTAAATATGGTTCCACCACCCTCATCATTCTCACCCCTTTTTCATTAATTTGGTTTGTGATCTGTGAAAATACACACGAATCCGTACCAAATTAGCAAAATAATCAAGCAAATTTTGCTAATATGAGAAAGAATCACTTGGTCCACTTGTCCAAACGGCATATACAATTTGTGTTACAACCAAGAGAATTTGGATTACATAAAACGGAGACAAAAGTGTGCCGTTTAGGGTATAATAACTTGTAAAAGATCATATAACAAATATAGAAAAAGAAACTATTATAAACTTGAGTAGTATTCTTTCCAGTTGTATGGAATACCAATTATCTATGTAAAAAACATATAAAACATAATTTGTAAGATTTTTGTCGTGTCATTTTTATTTTTTTATCAATGAATATTAGTTAATATAGTTATTTGTTTGAAATGTTGGTAAAATCTCTTCACTCTCATTCCAATATCAGACATTTTATATGTAATGTAATAGGAATGATTTCGGGATGATACCAATAAAATTATTTTTTATAGATTTAAGAAAAATTAAAATTTTATTGAAAATAAAAACATTACTTGTACAAATACAAAATTCGAGTTAGAGAATGGAAAGTGGAAATAAAACAAAAACAGAATGCGCGAATTAAGTGAATATTGAATAATCTACTTCAAATCAAGAAAAAAATATTGAAAAAATTATACGGGGACTGAATAGTAAAAAAAACAAAGTTCTAAGCTTTTGTGCCTGTTTGATTACGTGTTGGTTCTCCGTTTACATCTGTGAAGCTCCGTTTGCCATTTGTGTTCTCCAGTCTGATGAGGTTTCATTTATTATATGATCTTGAATGGTAATAATTAATGGATTTTGTTCCCATTTGCTTCAGTATGTTGTTGTAAATCTACTAATTCTTTAATTAAGTTAGCTTCGTTCTTAAATGTTCTGTTTGTAAAAATGAAATCACAAACTTTAGATCCACTTGGAAAGAGCTTTTCTAACTTTTGATTGAAACTAGAGGTGATTTTACATGGCCAAGTATTTGCTAAACTTTGTAGTTAAAACTTTGAATAGATTCAACATTTTCATTCCAAATATCCTTTTCAGTAAGATAAGATTACAGACTTTCTAGCAATTTAATAAAAACATATTACTTAAGTATCAAGCTATTTTTTATATCTGCAGTAAATAGTAAATATATTAGTCAGTTCATTTTACTTCTGAAACCAATCTAACTTCCCATTTGCTATATAATGCTTCCAGCAGCCTGCATTTGATGTCCCTTCTTTTGGGTCTATAAGTTGTTGGAATCCATAATGATAGCATAACTTGTTATTCTTGTTTTCCTCATAAAGATTTTGATTTTTTGAAATAATTTTGTTTTTTACAGGAGAAGAAGAAAAGAAAAGAAAGGGCTGAACCACAAAAGGCTAATGAGGCCATTAGAAAAACAACAAGACAACAACAATTTTTTGAAATGTAGTTATGAGGTGTTCTTCAAAAAGGATCACCTTATTAAACTCAATGCATTTAATGTTATATTTAAATATATAATTAATAAGATCAAATTATATTTTGTTATTAATATGTTTTAATATGTTTATTATTAATAAATATATTTGGTTGATCAAATTATAAATATGCTAATATGTTTATTATTAACTGTTTTTTATTATTAATTATTATTAATAAATATATTTTATTGATCAAATTATAAATAGAATATTTTAATACGTAACTGTTAATATTATTTATAAAAAATATACCACTTTACTACTCTTTTTAACTAATACCTTTTTTAATAATTTTACCCTCAAATTCCACTTTTCTAAACCAAGGTTACCAAAACATTTTTCAACCAAACACGATCACTGATTTTCAACTCACTTTTACAACAAACTATCCAAACACAAATCGTTGTTTTCAAAACCCTAATTTTCCTAATCATATTTTTAAAATTCTAATTTTTTAAACCCCGTTTCACAAACCTTACACTAACTTAACCAAATAGACCCTTTATCTTCAAATGGAAATTTTGTTAGGTGATTTTTTGGGATAAAGTTACGAAGGTTAAGCAGAAAAATAACAAGACTAAGTCAACAATAATATGCCTAGATTTTTCCCCAAACTTTTAGGAGCTAAAGATAATGCATATCTTTTGTGGGATAAATTCCCTCTTCTCAATCAACATTTTATAAATAGATAGTTCTCTCATAATCAATTAGATACCAACTTAATTTTCTTTACATTTCTTTTATTATCTAATAATTTAATTTGAGCATCTGGCATGAGGATGTCAATGTGGATTATTCGTCCTATTTCGCCATGCCACACCATCAACCCGCCAAAATACTGGACGAGATAGGTTTGGCCCTTATCGGAGGCGAGTTGAAATTTTTGACTCGCTCCATTTTGATGCTGGGACGGGGCAGAATAGTTTGTCGACTTTTAAAAAATTTTAAAAATTAAAATTATTTTTAGTATTTGAAAAAAATTAATAGGAGTTTGGTTGATGATTGGTCCACTTAAAATATAAAATAATAAAAATTAATAAAAATCAATTACTTATTATTTTTAATAAGAAAAAGTTAACTAAATCTAAAAAACAAAGTAGTATACCACGAAAATAAAAAATTTAAATATAATTAATTATATTAATAAGTCTAACTCAAACACTAATCAAAGTAATATGCTAAAATGAAATAATTTCATTCCTTATAATAAATTAACGATAATAAATAAGGACTAAACATTTAAGTTTCTATTAATATTCAATTATAAAAATTTTAATATGTATCCAAAATAAATTATCAAACCAACATCAATAATTAAACTGGTCAAATTTATTTTCCAAAATAGGTGATTATAAAGTTATCAAGTTACCATTAACACTAAGAATCAAAATAGTAAAGTACATTCTCCAAATTAGGTAATTAGAATTTTTTATAAGATATTATTATTTTTTAAAATAAAATATTATATAACCTATTAGGTCAACCCGTCTCGCCCCATCAAAAACCCACAAAAATGCAGGGTGGGACGACCCAATTTTGAACCTATCGTAGAATAAATTTGGTCAACTCATCACATCCCGTTTTAGACAGGCCAGCCCAATAGACTCGACCTACTTTGACATCCCTGATCTAACGTAAGTGTGTTTCTACTCAGATTATACTAAATAATGTCTGTTTATTTTTTGCTTTAATATTTTTAAGTTGTTGATTATATTGTCGTCCTTTTGTGTATTTGTTTAGTTCTGTTATTTATTTTGTTTTATGTTTAAATTTTCAACAATTTTAGAGAGAGGAAACTTTCTTTTGAATAATAATAATAATAATAATAATAATAATAATAATAATAATACTTTTTTGTCTCCTATTATAGCTACGGTATCACCTCTTGAAATTGTGGCTTTCATTTCATATGATTTTCCTCCTTTAAATTTTATCTCAGGATGACATGACATGGTTAGCAGTTTTGAAATCATATATATAGTAACTTGGTGGGAGTATTCATGTTCATGGATTCTGTGGCGGCTTTCAAGGATTAAATTGATAAAATCGGGTATCGCTGTTTATTTGGTTAAGGATAATTACTTGAAAAGAAAGAAAACACAAGCAAGGAGGGATTTATCAAAAACAAATATAGCATTTCTAATGTATTTGACAAAATTCAGGTGTTATACGATGATGCTATGCTCTGTTATTTCTGTCAAAGAAAATTTGTTTATGCATATTGTGAAATGCTTGTTGACAATATCATCTCTGTTTAAATGGATTTTGGAAAAGGAAAGGAACTTGATAAATTATTGAAGAAACTTAGCATGAAACAATGTTTTCATTTTTGAGATACCACCGAATTATATATATCCAAATAGATTTCTTTGACGGTTTTATTTAATGAAAATAATATTTAAGTGCATATATGATAGTTGTTAATTTAATTGCATTATTTTATTTTATTTTTTCTTTATTTCTATATATGATGATTTGAAAACTAAAATGGAAAGAGAAAAACGTAGATTTTATATATGTATCACAATGATCATAGTATATTGTGACTATTTAATGGTGTCACAATAAAATTAAAGATGACGTTCCATGCACATAGTGATTCTATTAAATATTTTGAAACAAAATCTGTATCCATCACTTTAAAGTTGATTATTTCTCCGAGCACTAATATATTTATTTAATTATTTAAAAAAGTGAGTTATTTGATAATTATTTCAAATTTATAAAGTTGAAGTTAAAAATAGATATTTTAATATTTGGCTGAGTTGGTAGATATTTCCTTTATTATATGGAAGTGTTTTATGAACTACATAATAATATGATATGTTAAGTATGAAGTAACACTTCCTTCTTCACCTTAATCCAATTAAATATTTGAAAAAAGTGAAAATATGTTACTTTCTTTTGATTTGTCAGATAATTGTTGCAGGAAGTTTTATATTTTAATTAATTCTTAATAGAGTTCCTTGTATATATAAAACAACATATTAAGAAAAAACAAAATTTTCTTTTAAATTTCACGAAGTGTATGGTGTTTAACTAAAGTTAACATACATATATAGTTAAGAAAAGAAAGATTGATAGCATTGCTTGTGTTTTTGTTGATTTATTATTTTGATATACAACATACAGTGTTATTTATAGTAATAAATATTCATAAATTCCACAGTCCATAGAGGTTAAAAAAATGCTTTCCCTTGAAAAACTAGTCTCTCAAATCCTACAGATTAATCTTTTTCTAATTAGATATGAGGGATGTTTATATAGATGCATAGATAAAAATAATAATGAGCCAAGAGGAGTATATAGATATTAAATTTTTTATATATTTTTTTCTAGAAGATGACCTAAAATTTATATGATCTCCTGCAAGAAGACCTTTAAGATGCAAATGCTTCTTTAGAAATAAATTAGGAACCGATAATTTCAATAGAAAGAGTGTTTGACTTTTCTTATATTTATTCACCTATTAAAATAATTATAGTTATAACGTTGATCATTATTGTTTGTGTATAAATTTGAAATCCACCAAATGGATGGATAAACTATTTTCTTAAGAGTTTATGTATGGACAAAAAAGATATATGTGTTTGCAAACACATTATGGATTAAAGCAAGTTTAAATGAAATTGCATGCAAAATTTGATACTTACCCAACACTATATGATTTGATACTACAATAGAAATATACATTCGTAATTTACTTTTTATACTTACCAAACATTATATATATATATATATATACACACACACACACCTATCATTTATCATACCTTTTCAGAAAAAAATTCCTGCATATTTGTCTTGCAATCAGCATAGCCGAGTAGTTCTACTTCTCCCGTTGAAAATATTGTTCAACGGTCTAACGTGATACTATTTTTATTTATGGTCCTCAACCCTTAGAAATGGGTTTAAACCATTCAAAATAGTAATTGTTTTTTAAATTACATATTTATTGTACTTTGATTTTATGATAAAATAATCACATTTGTCTAAATAATTTAAAATTAATATCATGATCTTCGTTGTTGTTCTGGTTTTGTTTATGTTTACGTTATTAAAATAAAATTTTCTTATTATCATCATTGTATAATTAAGGGATGAGACGAGGACGTGGTATTGGTAGGGAAATTCAATTTAGGGGTGTCACCCACATACTGTATATAGGTAACGATTGTGGTTTATCAACGACTTCTTCATATTTACAAGGATATTGTCAGATGATATGATTTGTGTATATGATATATCATATATATATATATATATATATATATATATATATATATATATAGATTATAAAAAAATAACGAAATGAGTAAAGAAAACCTTAACTCATTGTCTCTTAAGATTCATTTTGCCCAACCTATCAACTTGGTGGGCCATCCTAATAAGCCCTGTATATGAATTTTAAAACATATTAATATTAATTATAAAATATTTTGTATTTTATTTTGCTTTAGTTCATAGTTTCATTTTATAAAACTAACAAAAAAATCAAGTCTCTCACTAGCAGTACTTTTCTGTTAGTAATATTTTCTTTGATTTCTTTTTTCAAAAAAGTGCTTTTAGATTTTTTGTGATTTTTTATATTAATTTGACTTTTTTTAAAAAAAATAACATGTCAACCCATTAACATATTATCTTTTCTTAAAAAATAGATTTCTTTATTTTGGTGAACTAGCCCATCCGTCTTTTGCTAAGCATGACAGATCTTATTTTTAAACCTTTTCAGAATGATGGAGAAAACCAACCTATTTTACCATTTTTATTCAAGGATATATTCCTACTTAAAATGAGAATTCAAAATTTAAAATATATCAAAGTTGGATGAAATAAGTGGCAAACCTTAATTAAGGATAAAGAAATCCATCGCTCTCTTAACATTTTTTTATTACTTTCGTTTTAATGGGAAAAAATAGTGGCACCCCAAAACTATCAACATTAAGCATTTTTGTTAACTTTTTAATTTTTACATATCATTATTTCTATAAAAGTTCTTATAAAATTCTAAACACAAAATTTATTCTATTGTTCAATTTCAATTATTTAACACAACTTTTAAGAATTAATTTTTATATCCAACGAAATAATAAAATTATTTAGCAATTTGGCACAAGCCATTTCAAAAAAATTAGTTTATTTAATCTTGTAATAAGAAGATAAACAGTAATTACATGATAGATAACAATTTTTGTAAAAAATATCATAACATGAAAAATATACTTTACTATTTAAATAAACCTATACTTATTATTTAGTTAGAGAATAGAAAAGTATTTACTATTTAGCATAAATTTGAATTTCTCAACATACAAAGCATGATGTTATATATCTTTTAAAAGACAATAAGTCATGATTTTATTTTCTTTCAAATAGTCTTATGCACATTCTTCGTTTGCTTTTAATTAGAATAAAAAAATTGAAGAGAAAAGTTGATTATAAATTTTTCTTTAATTATTTCGTTATATAATACGTGTGTACATATATTCATTAATATTATAATTTTAAAACAAATAAAAGTATGTATCCATGTAATTAAATTTTAATTAACATTGGATAGATCCCTCAAAAAATTTAACAAAGATATTCATTTAACGAGATACTAATACGAGAAATATTAAAATTCATCAAAATAACGAACTAAATTTCATATCGATATTTAGGATACATTTGGATACAAACTAGAGTTTGACTAACACAAAAATAAATCCTACGGTCAAACGAAGTTTTGATTATCTCGAATGACGTGAAAGATAAATATCAATCTTTAAATTATTTTATTTCCCCAACTGAAAACCAATCAGACCGTAATTTCCCCACCATACATTAATTAATTTGAAAGTAGTACCATTCACGTACACCTGTTTAGTTTCCCCACTGATTAAGGAACTGGGGACATAACATTCAATTTTGGTCTCCCCAATTAATGTATATATACAGACATTAGACCAGGTCTTTCTTTCTAACTCTTTCTTCCACTCCCGGCAACCACGTTTATATGCCTACCTCCTAACCAAAACAATAAGAGTTCGTTTGATTTTTTGTTGGGTTGGTTAAATATTTGATCAATTTTAAACAAAATTTACAGTTAATCAGAATTTTAATTATCTCAAACGGTATGAATGATCAATATTAACTTTTATATTTTTTTTATTTTTATAACTTTGTCTCCCTCGTTTATAAACTAACTATAGCTATCTTAAAATATATTTTTACTTTATTAAATTAATGTAACATTATTTTTGTTTCTTTTGGAAAAATATATTAATATTAATATTTTATCTAATTAATTTATGAAAACAGAAAATTTTAAAACTCATATCATTTATTAAAAATGATATTTTAAACAAATAATTAATTAACATGTTTTAAATTTTAAATTTTCCAGTATTGCCCTCCACCTTCACCTTTGAATAATGTGCATCGTGGCAAACGTGTCAACCAGTTTATGAAGTTTATCAAACCTATTTATTATTTGGCACATGTACTTTATCTTCAGTCTTAATGTATTTAAAAGAAATGAAAAATTTCATCCAAAAAAAATCCTTATCTATAAACGATGAAAAACAATGAGTTGACATTATAAAAATTAGTGATGTTTTTAGTGTAGGTAATTGAATATTGAGATTTATTGTCAACATAGAAATTAAATTGTAAGAGAAGGTAAGACATGTTCAGGATTGTGAAAGTTTACTGAGAGGAGTGTAAAAGAAGAGATCATAAGATTGGTGGGTTTGTCGAGCCTTTGTTTTTCATAAATCAGCTCATTTTGTTTCATACATCAAATTAAAAAGTCTAAAATTAAGGTTAATCCTGTTTAATAATGAATTTGTGGGTTAGTTCACCAAAATAAAAAGTTTATCTTTTAAGGGAAAGATGATGAGTTAATGGGTTGACTTGTTAACCTGTTAGTTTTTTTTAAAACAATATATGCTAAGTTAATATAAAAAACCAAAAAATTTAAAAATGTCTTTTTAGAAAGAAATTAAAGAGAATATTATTAAAAGAAGAGTATAAGTGATGACACTTAACATTTTTTTAGTTTTACAAAATAAAAATATAAACTTAATTAAAATAAAATATAAACTATTGATATTTATATTATTTTAATACTTGAACAGGGTCCATCAAATTGACTCGTCTGGCTTCTATCGAGCTAGGGTTCAATCGGGTCAAGCTTTAATGAGCAATAAAGTAAGTTTTCTTGTTTGCCCCCACCATTTTTTCAAGTTTGATGGGCTAACTTGACGGATCTGACCCATTTTGTCATACCTAAGTAAAATCGGACATGTGGAGATATCATGCATAATTTAGTTCAATTGAATTTTAGGATGGGACAATTAATAAACTAAATTAAGAGGATATTTAATTGAATTGTTTGATAGAGAGCAAATACAAATCATGAGAGATTTGATTTTCATCTGACCCAATTGATGTATTTCTTTTATTATTATTTAAATTTCAAGAGACTAGTTACACATTAAAAAGGGTGTTTTGGAAAAAAAAAGATTTTGAAAGATAGTATTATGAAATGAGACAATATTTTTTCTAAACACAATCTTATATTAAGATATGAAATGTAATGTCCCCTTGGTGATTCTTGTAACATCCTGAATTTTTGAAAATAATTTATTAAGGATCAGTGAGGAATTTCCGAGTGAAATTCCAAGTGAATATTGTTGGAAATAAGCTATTCCGAGTGAAATGGTACGATTCCGAGTGAAAATAAAAATAATTCCGAGTGAAAGGGGGCTCTGACTTTGAATGAACACATTTTGGGCAAAGACGCTCCTAAGTTCTAAGTTTCCGAGTGAAACATGATCGAGAGAACTACTTCCGAGTGTAGGAAGTTAAGATACTTTCGAGAGTAAGAAGTTAAGATACTTCCGAGTGTAGAAAAGTTGAGATACTTCTGAGTGTAGGGAAGTTAAGCTGTTTCCGAGTTGTGTGACTTTCCAAGTGAGGTGTCTCCGAGTACGACACTTCCGAGTGGGACGACACCGAGTGAGACGTTTCCAAGTGGGATAACGTCAAGAGACATTTCTGGTTTCCGTGTGGTATGGCACCGATTGAGACATACCAAGTGAGTCTTTTCCATGAAAGGTGCTTCTGGACAGAAAGACTTCAACTTCGAATGAGTATATTCCAAGTGAATAGTTACCGAGTGGATAATATCCGAGTGGTGAGTTCCCGAGTGGTGAACCCTTCATTTAATTCGTGCACGGGTGTTTTAAAGAGTTGCTGAGAGCTTGTACTCGGGTTCGTCATAGAGATTGACTTTGACTCTGAGTGATCCTTTCAAGTGGAAAGATTCTGAGAGAGGACTGAACCTCGATTTTGAGTAATAATTTCGAATGAAAAAGTTCCGAGTGACGTAAGTGAAGGCTTTGACTCAGACAGAAATACATATAACCGAATAAGTTATTTCTAAAGGTATTTCCGAGTGAGATATTTTCGTGTGGGACATTTTCGAGGAAGGAAAGCTGAGTGTTTCATGGGATGAAACCATTCCGAGTGAATCTCTTCTGAATGAAGGAATTCTGAACGGACAGAGGCTATGTTGAATCTTCTCGGAAAGATGTGCCCAGAATACTGAAACCGAGTCGGAACATACTGGAACGGAGTCGGAATTGATAATTACTCCAATTATTGGAGCTTTCTACGTCACTATTCTAGCAGAATCTCTTTCCTGATTTTGCTAAGTGGTGGACCCTCTCCATAATCCTATCCTCTTTTATTTTATTATTTCGTTTTGTCCTTATATTATAAATGCGTGTATCAGTGCTTAATCAATTCACTTATTCAATTTGTTTATGTCTTTTTCATGAACGAATTATGTCAAATCCTATTATTAGACTAGCTTGGAATTATGTGAGTGTCAATATCACCTTTAATCTTTTCTTTTCCAATCATCATTGGAAATTATCGATAAAAAGAGGAGACCAATCTTCATTATTCTCTTTAATGTGAAACTTGGTAAGAGCTTTGAGAAAGAAAGCTGTGGACTGTGCAGAACTGAAGTTCCAGTCGGAATTTGTGTACTGTGGTTGAATATAGCTTGAGGAACTCCTTACTTCCAGGTAGGGGGAGCGTTACATTTTAAATGCATGGTTTATGAACGAATTCAGAATAATATTATTGTATTTAATAAGAAATCCTGAATATACTTATACATATTTATGATAATTGTGATATTTTTGTTCATATGTAATTGATGTTGTTATGTGATGTGTGAATTGTGATTACACTTATGCATGAGATGCAGTAGGAAATATGTTGTTGATATGTGATTGATGATGATATGAATATTTTTCATGAATTTTTCATGATATATGATTGCATGGGATGCATACTGATAAAGCATGGGATGCTTATATGATGAACAAATATGAAATATAATATGTGGTTTCGAGGATTCCACAAAAAGACCTTGGGTGGGACTCAAGGCAAACCTCTTGAGCGGGGCTTGAGGTTTAGCCCATGGCACTACCGTTGTCGCTGGGAGTGATTGTGTCACATGAGAGGGCAAACGGTCTGGTACCAGTAAAACGGCCGGATCAGCTGAGAGCTGAGTTATGGCTCGGGGAGCCAGTGTTGCAACACAAATTAAAAGACTTAATAATGGATCCATTTGATTGAGCATATATTTGCACTGATATGATATTGAGAGTAATATGATGATTTGATCGGTTGATGTTATGAGATTATATGATGTGTTTATGTTTTATATATAGTTATGAATTGGACTTTTAATCCGATTCAATAACTATCATTTGATATGTTTATGCTCACCCTCTACTGTTGTCATTTTTACAGTGGACATAGGACCCAACAATGACGTGTGAGATCACTCAGCCGATTGGAGCATTATGTATTTGTGTATTGTACATAAAGCACATAGTTGTTTGTAGTAGCCTTGGCTGGCTCCTGTGTATACCGATTGTGAAACATTTGTAAACATTAAATGAGCCGGATGATGTAATGTCGACTGCTTTATTATTTTAATTTGAAAATTCTGTTAAAATTTTCATTTATTTATGAAAAATTTAGTTGAAAAATTTGGGTGTTACAATTCTAATATTTATACCGGGGTCTAATTAAAATCATGATAAATTTTTTGCATTGGAAATGCCCCCGACGATAAACACTAGGAACCTAAGAGTCACGTTACTCAAAACAGTTCAAAAATCTTATATTTTGGCTCTTTAATCAATTACACTAATTGGTAATTGATTACCAGAGTACAAAATGTGAAATCCCATGTTTTAACAACTGGTAGTCGATTACAGATATGTTGTAATCGATTACCACTAGAATAGAGACTAGAATTATGCAGAATTTTACATTTTGGCCAACTTTCAACCTACATAACTCATCCGTTTTAACTCTGATTGTCACCAAACTTCCCGAGCACTATGTTTCCCTCATTATGGATCTGTTGGTGCAATCTGTTCGTCAAAATTTCATCATATGAATGAGATATGTATAAAAATGCATTAAATTCAATTTCTAGCAAATACCATGCACCAAACCATTCCATTGCATTCCAACTCACACAAAGGCTATGCACACAGGTTCTATATGACGTTAGGGACTTGTGGGTACCCTCTGGGGGTTTTAGTTCCCACTAGATCTCCATTTCACCATCCCAGTTCCTAATTTTGCTTATTTCACGCCTAATATGCATAATGTTATTCCATAACCATAAATCATCAATATCATCATCAGTCATCACATACCTACACATTCAAGATAGAATACCTCACATACACATAAACAGATACCTACCTAACAAATTTATGCACAAGTCATTAATAAAGCAAAATGGCTCTGTGCCATAGACACACATAAGCAGCAATCCTACTAATTTCTCATCGTCATGCTCCAACTCCTAAATTACCATCATCAATCTTTCACACATAGACATTAATCATTGAACATCACGCCATAATCCAAATTGGAATCCCAAAACAATTGTCAATATCGACTATCACATCACGCCATTATATTATCATTATAAGCCCATCGGGTTATCTAAAGTCTCACATATACACTATTCTAAACCCATTTCATTCAATACATCATTCGATATAAACATTACCAGTTCGTCGTCAATCTCAGGATCAAATCATGCAAGGCACAATTGACTCTCAAACAATTATAATGACTCGTTAGTATCTGAATACTAAAAGGATCGACCTTCAGCTGATGGTCCTACTTGACACCTTGTGAACCCGACTTGGTTCACCAAGCCCAACTTGGTTTCCACCTCAACCACTAGGTCCTACTTGACCACCTCAACTGGGTCCGACTTGACCATAAGAGCCAATAGCGAGGGGCAACATATACTGTCGGTCGTCCTCAATCACATAAACCCTATAAGTTCATTTTAAATTTCTTTTTCTCTTTATTAACTGGCATAAAAGTCTTACATTAATTTTAAAGGGCGGCCACATAGACCAGACCCTAATTATATATCTCATGTTATAAACTCATCATCAAATTATTAATTTTAACAACACCTAGGGCGGCCACACAGACCCAACCCAGTCACACCATCAGAACGGCCACTTATATCTGACCTAAGCATACATTCTCATAATATCAACAATTATCACTTCATCAATAAGCATTAAATCATTAAACATTAACCAATTTAAATAAAAAGGGGCAGTCACACATGCCCAGTCCACCAAAATGAAGTCTCTATAATAATTCATACCGCTATCATGGCTCAATCATCATAATCACATTTCCACATCATCGCCAAGGCATATCATACTATAGGCATAACTCAACTTCATATCCTACATGATAATTATCACAAGTTATCAATTTCTAAAATCATTAAACCTTTCCTTTTCCATCAATTGGAAACTAAGTTCATATCCATACTTTGCATCATACCATTATTTATTAATTTGTATCAATTATCCATTTCTGTCTTACATCATTACCCCTAATAACATGCTTGACTCCTAATTTATTAAATTTCATTCCTCAAATCATATCAATAACAACATGTCGCGACCGGGGTCCCGGCGCGCGACGCGGACTGGTTAAAGACAAATAAAAGAAAATTGAAACTGCATTGAAGTGAGGCTCTTGAGAAGCCTAAAAAATAAAGGGTTCAAGGAGTCGCCACCAATATTTATTAAGGAAAATATTAGGAAAACCTTTAAATAGCACTGTTTTTTTTTATTTTTAAAAAAATGAGATTCTGTTTAGTCCGGGAGTCGAATTACAGGCGGGGAAGGTATTAGCACCCCACACTGTCCGTAAAAAACGGTTACCCAAATTGATCATGCGTAATTTAAAAAAATGATTATCAAATATTTCATCCTTCATAAAACAATCATAAATAATATACACAATAAAAAAATATATAAATATGAATAAAACAAAGATAGTAAAAGAATACATCCCCTAAGTTTGTTGTTTTTTTTAGTTCTAAAAAAAATAAACAAATGATTAAAAGACCATAAAAATAAAAGGATAAAAAAAAACAATAAGACGTCTTGTCTTAATTATTTTCTAGTAAAAAAAAATTGATTTTTATTGAGAAATATAAAGTTTAAAACAAATAAATAAATAAATAAATAAAAATAAGAGAAAAAAATAGAATTAAACACATCAACATGAAGATAAAGAAATATAATACACTTAATTAATTAAAATTGACAAGAAATATTATTTAATTATCTTTTAGAAAAAATAAGATTAATAAGATGTCTTATCTAAATTAATCTCATCTTAAATTTAAAAAAAATGAATGAATAAATAACACACTATTTATTAGTCTTGACCTTTTTTATTATTTTTTTTTACTTTTTTATGAAAGTGATTTTTCTTAATTATTAAAAGGTTACTAAGAGAAAATAATAGGAAATCGTGACCATAATAAAAAAATAGATAATTATGTATACATATATATACATACTTATAAACTATTAAAATGGTTAAACATAAATAAATAAATAGAAAGTGTAGAAAAATAAATAAATAAATAAATAAAAGATGAATAACTAAAAATAAAAGTACAGAGAATAAATAATAAAAATATAATATAAAAATAAAGGTACAAAAATAAATAAAAGTTCAAAAATATAAAAAATAAAAATAAAAATAAATAGACATAACAATAAATACATTAAAAATAAAAGAGCGGAAAAATAAATACATAAAATAAAGGGGCAGAAAAATAAATAATAAAAAATAAAGGAGCAGAAAGGTAAATAACAAAAATAAAGGGGCGAGAAAGTAAATAACAAAAAAAGAGACTGAAGAGTAAATAACAAAAATAAAGGGGCAGAAAAGTAAATAACAAAAAATAAAGAGGCAGGAAAGTAAATACATAAAAAATAAAGAGGCAGAAATGTAAATAACAAAAATAAAGGGGCAGGAAAGTAAATACGTGAAAATAAAGGGGCAGAAAAGTAAATAACAAAAACAAAGGGGCATGAAAGTAAATACATGAAAATAAATGAGCAGAAATATAAATAACAAAAATAAAGGGGCAAAAAAGTAAATACATGAAAATAAAGGGCAGAAAAGTAAATAATAAAAATAAAGGAGCAGAAAAGTAAATACATGAAAATAAAGAGGCAGAAATATAAATAACAAAAATAAAGGGATAGAAAAGTAAATAAATAAAATAAAAGGGCATAAAAATAAATAAATAAAGATAAAAATGTAAAAAAATAAAAAAGGAAAAAAAAATAAACTAATAATAGCAGAAATATAAAGTGCAGATAAATAAAGTGCAGAAAAATAAATTAACAATAATAAAAGTGCAGAAAAGTAAATAAAGAGAAATAAAAGTGTAAAAAAAATAATAAACAAAGAAAAATAAAGGCACAAACAAATAAATAAAAATGGAGATGCATAAACAATAAATAAACAGATAAATAACTACAAAAAAAATAAAGTGCAGGAAAATAAAGTGCTTGAATATAAACAAAGAAAAATAAAAGTGCGGAAAAATAAAGAACAATTAAATAAAGACGAATAAATAAATATAAATAAACAACTTTGTATTAATAAAAAATACCTTGGTACAAGATCAATTACAGAGAAATTAGAACAGAAGTCGGGAAATCAATTTTGTGTGGATTTCCTTTGCTTTTGGCTTTGTTTGGACTTGATTTGAAGGTATTTGGATACCGGTTACAACACTTGGACAGTATTTTAGCTCACAAAAACTCACATACTAAGACAAACTAGAGTGGTGCACTCATTTTCCTAACTAAGATTACACAAAGAAAATTTTGAGAACCAAAACTTCTAAAAATTCTCACAAAAATTTAGCACTCTTTTCCCTATTTTTCTTCTTCTTCCTCCCAAATGCCTCAATATCACCTTCTATTTATAGAATAAAATTGGCATTGGATTCTCCATAAATGACATCACTTTTCTACTTTTTCAATTTATCCAAATTTGATGTCAATTTCCCCAATTTTCTCCAATTATCCAACCAAACTGGGGCCCACCACTAAAACCACCGAAAGCCAAACGTGACTTTCCTCTTTTTTTTTCTTTTTTTTTAATTTTCATTTTTTTTTAAAAAAACTTTTTTCTTTGGACTTTTTTTTTTGGGCCCATTTCTTTTTTTTTGTTTTTGTTTTTTTTGGGCTTTTTTTTTGTTTTTTTTGTTTGGGCCCTTTTTTTTCTCTTTTTTTCTTTTTCTTTTCTTTTTTTTGGCCCTTCTTATTTATTTTAATTTTTTTTATTTTCGTTTTTCTATTTTTTTATTTTTTTTATTTTTATTTATTTATTTTTTTTTTGGGCCTTTTATTTAAAGGTACAAATGGAAACATAAATTATTTATTACATATATAGAAATATATAAAATATCCAATAAATATAAATTACTACCCACACTATAAGGAGTAAAAAGGTAGTCACAAAACATCGTCTTCCCTCCCTTATTCTTTCCTCTTGGCTTCGGCATCCATCAGTCATTGCTTGAGAGAAATGAAGAGAATTGATGAAATGAGAGGTGTGGTAGGAAATGAAGAGGGATTGGGTATTTATAGAGATGGGGAAGGGTTACTATTCCAACGGTCACTATGCAATTTTTAATATTATTTTTTTTAATATGATCCGGGGTGGCAATCTGGACTGGACGAGGTTCTAAGCACTGTACCGCGTCACCAACGAGAACTGGTAAGTCATAACCGGGGTCTGAAATCATTGGTCAACTATAGACATTTCTCTTCACCTCGGTTAAATATTAAGCATTGGGGAATCTCCTGCAGGTGTACCTCCGGTGTGTCTTGAAGTTCAAGTACGGATTAACATATCAGTTTTAACTTGAAGAACCTCGGATTCCCTTCGAACTGAGGTGTAAAATACCGTACTCCACTGAGGCTGTACGAGCTTAGAACTAATGAGGTAACACCGGTCATGAAACCGTGCTAGGACCCCGGTTAATGCAGTCAACATTGACTCCGGACTCTAGGACAAAAAAAAAACTCTTTTTCTTCTTTTTTTTTCTTTTTAATATATATCACCGGACAAAAATAGGTGTTCACAGATGCCCCTCTTTACTTCTTTTCATGAAAGAATATGAGACATATTCATATTATTGATGTGAAAAGAAAGTAAAGACGTGAACACCACTAAGAATACTCGACAACTTTTGACAAGAAGTAAATAGCCGAATGATGTTGTCCCAATGCTAGACAGTTTAAGGAGAGGCACTTGGAACATGACAGGAAGATAAATGGCTTAGCCTAGGGGTTAATACCTGAAGCTTTGGAAAAATATGAAGTTGTCTTGACATTTCGAGGAGCCTAAGAATGGGTATTTGAGGCTTCGACACAAAATAGATGACAGGGGGATGCCCCTGAATGATTTTGATTGAGATAGCCTAGGGAAGGATACCTGAAGCTTTGACATGAAACTAAATGACTGGGAAGATGCCCCTGATTTGATTTTGATTGAGATAGCCTAGGGAAGGATACCTGAAGCTTTGACATGAAACTAAATGACTGGGGGGATGCCCCTGATTTGATTTTGATTGAGATAGCCTAGGGATGGATACCTGAGGCTTTGACATGAAACTAAATGACTGGGGATGCCCCTGATTTGATTTTGATTGAGATAGCCTAGGGATGGATACCTGAGGCTTTGACATGAAACTAAATGACTGGGGGGATGCCCCTAATTTGATTTTGATTGAGATAGCCTAGGGATGGATACCTGAGGCTTTGACATGAAACTAAATGACTGGGGGGATGCCCCTGATTTGATTTTGATTAAGATAGCCTAGGGATGGATACCTGAGGCTTTGACATGAAACTAAATGACTGGGGAAATGCCCCTGATTTGATTTTGGTTGAGATAGCCTAGGGATGGATACCTGAGGCTTTGACATGAAACTAAATGACTGGGGGGATGCCCCTGATTTGATTTTGATTGAGATAGCCTAGGGATGGATACCTGAGGCTTTGACATGAAACTAAATGACTGGGGGGATGCCCCTAATTTGATTTTGATTGAGATAGCCTAGGGATGGATACCTGAGGCTTTGACATGAAACTAAATGACTGGGGGGATGCCCCTGATTTGATTTTGATTGAGATAGCCTAAGGATGGATACCTGAGGCTTTGACATGAAACTAAATGACTGGGGAAATGCCCCTGATTTGATTTTGGTTGAGATAGCCTAGGGATGGATACCTGAGGCTTTGACATGAAACTAAATGACTGAGGGGATGCCCCTGATTTGATTTTGATTGAGATAGCCTAGGGATGGATACCTGAGGCTTTGACATGAAACTAAATGACTGGGGGGATGCCCCTGATTTGATTTTGATTGAGATAGCCTAGGGATGGATACCTGAGGCTTTGACATGAAACTAAATGACTGGGGATGCCCCTGATTTGATTTTGATTGAGATAGCCTAGGGATGGATACCTGAGGCTTTGACATGAAACTAAATGACTGGGGGGATGCCCCTAATTTGATTTTGATTGAGATAGCCTAGGGATGGATACCTGAGGCTTTGACATGAAACTAAATGACTGGGGGGATGCCCCTGATTTGATTTTGATTGAGATATCCTAGGGATGGATACCTGAGGCTCTGACATGAAACTAAATGACTGGGGAAATACCCCTGATTTGATTTTGGTTGAGATAGCCTAGGGATGGATACCTGAGGCTTTGACATGAAACTAAATGACTGAGGGGATGCCCCTGATTTGATTTTGATTGAGATAGCCTAGGGATGGATACCTGAGGCTTTGACATGAAACTAAATGACTGGGGGGATACCCCTGATTTGATTTTGATTGAGATAGCCTAGGGATGGATACCTGAGGCTTTGACATGAAACTAAATGACTGGGGAAATGCCCCTGATTTGATCTGAGTAGCCTAGGAATGGATACCTTAGGCTTGGACATGAAGTAAGACTTAAGGGAGATACCTCTACCATAATGACTTATGGTAGAGAATTATATAAGATTTATGCTCAAGAAGAATGTGTCTGAGATTGACTTTTCTAGTTTAGTGTGGGTTCCGAGTGAATACAAGGATTGCATTTTCACATCTTAGTAAACCATCCCGACTGGAGTTAGGTGATAGGCTGAAACTGTTGATCTTGACTCTTCATGGGGAGCGCTTGTCCTTGTTGTACCCTCAAACCTGCATGGAAGAAATAGTCAAGTGGAAAACCAAAGGTCAAAGATCTTGTTTCCTCCAGGTGACTACCACAATCCTTATGGGACTTGTTATTACTCATGGCAGAGCGGAATATCCTGATTACCAAGGTCTGTGTAATTGGGAAGTATCAAGCTTGTTTGAGATTAAAAATATGCCTTTCATGATTTTTTTTAATATTTTCCACAAAATGCATGCAAATGAAACCTGACAAGACCAGGATTGGAACTGAAATTGAGAATTCCATATATTTACTTGTGAAAATTACAAGTTTATATCATAATTTTTAATCCAAACTTTTAGAGGACATAAACACTACCCTATCCCTTTAGAGTACGCTCAAGCATAATACTTCTTGACTGCATCTGAATTGACTGGGAAAGATAACTCCTCACCATCCATGTTCGTCAAAATCAAAGCTCCTCCAGAAAAGGCTTTCTTTACGACGAATGGTCCTTCATAATTTGGCTTCCATTTGCCTCGGTGATCATTTTGATTCGGCAAGATTTTCTTCAGTACCAAATCACCTTCATGAAATTGACGAGGTCGCACTTTCTTTTCGTATGCCTTCTTCATACGCTTTTGGTATAACTGCCCATGACAGAGAGCGGTTAACCTTTTCCCATCAATTAAATTTGATTGATCATACCGGGACCGAACCCATTCAGTTTCTTCTAATTTGGCATCCATGATTACTTTTAAAGACGGAATTTCCACTTCTATTGGTAAAACAACTTCCATACCATACACCAATGAGAAGGGTGTTGCCCCTGTCGAAGTTCGTACAGAGGTACGATACCCATGTAAAGCAAAAGAAAGCAACTCACTCCAGTCTTTGTAGGTTTCAACCATCTCTTGTATGATTTTCTTTATATTTTTGTTAGCAGCTTCCACTGCTCCATTCATCTTAGGTCTGTATGGAGATGAATTGAGGTGTTTGATTTTGAATTCCTCACAAAGTTCATCCATCATTTTATTATTCAGGTTTGTACCATTATCAGTTATGATCTAATTTGGTAAACCATATCTACAAATCAATTCTCTCTTGATGAATTTGACCACAACATTTTTAGTCACGTTGGTGTAGGAAGCTGCTTCAACCCACTTAGTGAAGTAATCAATGGCCACCAAAATAAAGCGATGCCCATTCGATGCTTTTGGTTCAATGGGACCAATAACATCTATGCCCCACATAGCAAAAGGCCAAGGCACAGTTAGAACGTGCAAAGAAGATGGTGGTGCATGAATGTTATCTGCATAGGTTTGACACTTGTGACATTTCTTGGCATAGTTATGACAATTATTTTCCATTGTCATCCAATAATATCCAGATCTGAGAATTTTTCTTGCCATCGAGTGCCTATTTGCATGTGTTCCAAAAGGCCCTTCATGAACATCCTTCATGATTTTGTTAGCTTATGTCACGTCTACGCAACGAAGGAGAACAGAATCATAATTTCTCTTATAGAGTGTATTCCCAGTCATAAAGAAATTCATGGCTAGGCGCCTGAGGGTTCTTTTATCATTTTCTGAGATACCAGGAGGATATTCTTGATTTTGAATATAATTTTTGATGTCATGAAACCATGGTTTCCCATCGGGCTCTTCTTCTATCTCATGACAATATGCAGGTTCGAGACGCCTTTCAATCTCGATGAAGGGCATGTCACAATCCCTACTTACATTGAACATGGAGGCCAACGTGGCCAAAGCATCGGCTAATTGGTTATCATCCCGAGGAATATGATGGAAAGAGACTTCATCAAACCCTCTGATTAGTTCCATAATGTGAGCTTGATAAGGAATCAATTTTCCATCTCTAGTATCCCATTCTTCTTTCAGTTGATGAATCACCAAGGCAGAATCTCCGTATATTTGTAGAGATTTCACCTTTGCTTCAAGTGCCGCCTGAATCCCCAAAACACAAGCTTCATATTCTGCAATATTATTGGTACAATCAAAACAAAGTCTAGCAGTGAATGGGAAAAGCTTGTTATCTGGTGAGATTAGGATGGCCCCAATCCCATGCCCCAGTGTATTCGACGCCCCATCGAACATCAAAATCCAAGTTCTATTAGGACAATCTTTCTCTTCTGACAACATCATAATATTTTCATCAGGAAATTCAAATGACATTGGTTGGTACTCTTTTAGGGGATGGTGGGCCAAGTGATCAGCTAAAGCACTCCCTCTTACAGCTTTTTGGGTGACATGAATGATATCATACTCAGTCAAAAGAACCTGCCAACGAGCTATTCTTCCCGTCAGAGCCGGTTTCTCAAAGATGTACTTAATTGGGTCCATCTTAGATATCAACCAAGTAGTGTAAGATAACATGTATTGCCTTAGGCGACGAGCAGCCCATGCTAATGCACAACAAGTTCGTTCCACAGTAGAATATCGTGCTTCGCACTCAGTGAACTTCTTGCTCAAATAGTAAATAGCATGCTCTTTTCTCCCAGACTCATCATGTTGCCCCAGTACAGAGCCCATAGACTCATTTATCACCGTCAAATACAACAGGAGTGGTCTTCCTGGGGTTGGGGGAACCAAGATCGGTGGGGATTGCAAGTATCGCTTTATTTGGTCAAAGGCCTCCTGACAATCATCATTCCATTGTGATGGTTGATTTTTACGAAGCAACTTAAAGATTGGATTACATACAGCTGTTAGTTGAGAAATGAAACGAGCTATGTAATTCAACCTTCCAAGGAATCCTCGTACTTCTTTTTCAGTGCTAGGGGCAGGCATTTCCATGATTGCCTTTACTTTATCGGGATCCACTTCGATACCTTTCTCACTGACAATGAAACCAAGCAACCTTCCAGAGCTAGCCCCAAAAGTGCATTTAGCCGGATTTAATCTGAGTTTGAATTTTCTCAGGCGTTCAAAGAGCTTTCGTAAGTCAATCAAGTGACCTTCAACGGATTTGGATTTGGCAATAATATCATCCACATAAACCTCTATCTCTTTATGCATCATGTCATGAAATAGAGTTACCATCGCTCTTTGGTAAGTGGCACCGGCATTTTTCAATCCAAAAGACATCACCTTGTAGCAGAAGGTTCCCCACAAAGTAATGAAAGTGGTTTTTTCCATGTCTTCGGGTGCCATCTTGATTTGGTTGTACCCAGAAAATCCATCCATGAATGAAAAAATGGAATGTTGGGCCGTGTTATCAACAAGAACATCAATATGTGGTAATGGAAAGTCATTTTTTGGGCTAGCTCTATTCAAATCCCGGTAATCAACACACATTCGTACTTTCCCATCTTTCTTCGGGACCGGAACAATGTTGGCCACCCATTCAGGGTATTTGGAGACAGCCAAGAACCCAGCATCTAACTGTTTGGTTATCTCTTCTTTAATCTTTAAGAGCATTTCTGGCTTCATCCTTCTCAACTTTTGCTTTATGGGGACGCAACCGGGTTTCAATGGCAACTTGTGTTCAACGATGCAGTTATCTAATCCCGGCATATCCTGATACGACCAAGCAAACACATCGCTGAATTCGACCAACAATTCTATTAATTCTCTCCTATGTTCTCTACTCAAAGAGGTGCCGATTTTGACTTCTTGTTTGTTTTCTTCACTCCCCAAATTTATGACTTCAACAATTTCTAGATAGGGAGAAATTTCTTTATCTTCCTGATCTAGCAGCCTTAGTAATTCAGGGGAAGGTTCATCAGACTCTTCATCCTCTTCGCTTGTTGGATTAAAATCATGATGGGAGAAAGCAATCTTATTATTTTGGAATTCAATTTCAGATCTGCAATTTATTTAATATAAAAAAGGCAAAATAAGGAAAATGATAATTGAACTTAACTTTTATTTATTCGAAATGATAAAGGAAACATGTTTTGCCCTTATTAAAACTCATCCTAAGGCTTTAGGCATAGCCAAAGGATTTAAACAAAAACCTACAAAGTGAACAATTACTTTGAAATGATCTCTGGAAGCTCAACGGCTTCCCAATTACACAGTTCAGTATCTGAAGGACAAGGGTAAATCAAGTCTTCTTCTCTCTTGGACTCATCATCGATGACCGCCACTTGGTCTGGAGATGTCAAGCCTGCACTCCTGAAGCTTCGGTAAAGGTCACAGATAGGGATCTTCGCAGTTAGGGGTTCTCGGTTTTTTAACCGTGCAAGTCGCTTTTCTCTCTTATCTGCGAAAACCTTCGCTCTTTCCATTGGAGATGGATGATACCCCAGCCCAAAGCCGTTCTTATTCTCCTTAACCAATAATGGGTCTACTCCTCCATCAAGCATCTTCCCAAGCCCTTTCCCTAGCTGGAATCCAGATTTCATCATCACTTTAGCTACCATCATAGAAGCTTTAGAAGGACGAGCTAGTTGTAACCCTTCGCTCACATAGGTGGTGTGAGCAATTTCCAATGATTGGAAGGAAGTCTCAAGACTTTCTTCAGCCGCTTCTATATATGGAGTTGACATGGGCTTACTGATAAGGAAATCTCCCTCACCAGAAACAATGATTAGCTTGTTGTTTACCACAAATTTAAGCTTTTGATGAAGGGTAGATGGAACCACACCGGCAGAATATATCCAAGGCCTCCCCAATAGGCAGCTATAAGCAGGATTAATGTCCATCACTTGAAATAATACATTGAAGGTGCATGGGCCCACTTGGATGGGGATCTCAATATCTCCAATGACCTCTCTCCGAGTACCGTCAAAAGCTCTTACTACCATTGAGCTTGGCTTCATATGTGACCCATCAAAAGGTAGTTGATTTAAAGTGGACTTTGGCATGATATTCAGAGAGGAGCCATTATCAACTAGGACCTTGGCTACGATATGATCCCGACACTTGACAGAGATGTGTAATGCCTTATTATGACCTCTTCCTTCAGCAGGTATCTCTTCGTCGGTGAAAGTTAAGTAGTCATTTGAGGCAATATGCCCCACTATCCCTTCAAACCTTTCTAGCGAAATATCTTTCGCAACATGTGCTTTATTCAAGACCTTCAATAACCTTCCACGATGTGGTTCTGAGTCCAATAAGAGAGATAACAAGGATATTTTTGCAGGAGTGCGGTTTAACTGGTCGAGGACCTAGTATTCGCTTTGCTTAATGAATTTCAAAAATTCACAAGCATCTTCCTCTGTTATTCCTTGGGGAGGGTCTTGTTCTTTACCACGACTTTCTTTTTCACTTACAGGTGCATCCTCCTTTCTCAAGTTTTCAGGAGCATAAACTCGCCCGCTCATAGTCATTCTACTTGTCTCGGAAATATTGGTTACTGAGGATGACGATCCCTTTAGGAGTTGAGGGATTACATCCACTTCATACTTCCAAGGTACTGCATGGGTATCCTTGTATGAAAATGGAGATGGGGGCCTAATTGTCAAGGACGGATGGTTTATGACTGGTTCGGTCAAAGGTTTCTTGGTGTAATAGACCACTAAAGGAACAGGGGTGACTGGGCTTACTGAGTCTGTACCATGCTGCCCATGGATCATGTTGACATCATTGGAAGGGGGACAATGATCACTTCCCAAGTCATGTGTTATTGCATTTACCCTAGTATTTCCATGATTAGGCAAAGGATTTCTAATCACATTTGGGGAGCCTTCTTCGAAATCCAACCACTTGGCATTTATCAAATCACGTACCTTAAACTTTAAGGCAATGCAATTTTCTGTAGAATGCCCCGGTGCCCCGGCATGATAATCACACTTCACATTAGGATCATACCCCTTAGGATAGGGTGGCCCTACGGGTTTTAAAGGACATCGTACAACAAGAGAACTTTTGAGAAGTTGAGGCAAAAGTTCAGTATATGTCATGGGAATTGGATCAAATTAGACAGAAGGACGGTCATTGTTTGGCTTTTTTTGTGGAAGATTTGGGTTGGGATTTTGCATCCATTGTTGGGGAGGAGGTGGTGGTGTATTCTTGAAATTATGGACGGGTGGGGGTCTATATGATTGAGGATGGGGAAATGAATTTCCAGAAGCAGCAACTACATAAGGGTAAGGTCCGCACGGTGGATAATGAGGTGGGAAAGAGAAAGGGGAAGGTTGAAACATTTTTTGATTATGTTGACCTTGATTTCCCATTACAGCATTTGCTTCCTCACCCTTTCTTCTTCCTGCCCCTGTCATAGGTCTTCCTATTAATGGGGAACTTTGGACAACTTTTCCTGTTCTCAAACCGCTTTCAATTCTTTCCCCTATTACCACCATATCAGAAAAGCTTGATGATACACTCCCAAGCATCCTTTCATAGAACGGTGGCTGAAGAGTGTCAATGAACATTGCCACTATCTCTTTCTCTATCAGAGGTGGTTCAACTTGTGCAGCCATTTCCCTCCATCGTTGAGCATATTCTTTGAAGGACTCAGTATTCCTTTTGGTCATATTCTGAAGTTGTAGCCGGTCTGGTGCCATGTCCATATTGTATTTATATTACTTCAGAAAGGCATCGGCTAGATCCTTCCAACAACGAATACGAGTTCGTTCAAGGTGAGTGTACCAGCTCAACGCTGCCCCAGCAAGGCTATCTTGAAAAAAATGGATCAGCAACTTTTCATCATAAGCATACCCAGCCATCTTTCGGCAGTACATGGTCAAATGGTTACGATGACAAGTTGTTCCTTTGTATTTATCAAATTCCGGCAATTTGAACTTGGGAGGAATTACCACATCTGGAACTAGGCATAATTCAGAAACATTTGTTACGCCTAAGCCACTTCCTCCCTCTACTGCACGCAACCTTTCTTCCAATATTTCCATTTGCCCTTTTGACAAAGGCGCTGCTGGCTGATCAGGATTTAGTGGAGGGACTTGAGCTTTGTGTGACAAGTTTTGGGAAACACCTGCTCGTGGTATTGGGCAACCATAAGGGAAATAATATGGCACTGCTTGTGGGTTTTGTTGTGTGGCATCATTTGGAGTCTGGTGATTTTGTGGTGGAATTGTATTAGGTGGAGTGACATTGGGTGGAGCCTGAGTGTTTTGGGGAATAGCTGTTGATTGGTTGAAATTTGGAGGGTTAGATACAGGGGGATTGGGAATTTTTTGAACAGCAGGAGGATTCTCTTGATTGGGATTAGGATGCATGGTGTAATATCCTTGAGGTAAGCCATATGGAGGCCAAGCATATGCTTGCTGAACATTCCCGTCTTGGGAAACAAAAGGTGGCAATGGCATACCATAAGGTTGGTGTGAGATGAATGGAGTTTCAGTGACTGGAGCAGGATCATTTAAAGGTATAGGGTTCCCCTCTTGAGCTTGAACTTGAGGAGTGGATGTTTGTTCCCCATTTCCTACAGAAGATCCCCTTTCTGTACCTCTTCTTTCAAGAAGCTTAAGTATTTCTGCCATCTGCTTCTTGATCTGGCCAACTTCATTCCTTAATTCTTCAACTGCGCTTTCCGGCTCTGCCATGAGTCTTGTTTGCAGTCTAGTTTGATAAGGATGCTTTGTGCCCTTTCTCCCCGTGATGTGAATAAATACAAAGAAATCCCCCTTGGTACAAGAACAAGTATTGTTAAATGACATAAAGAGATGTAAAGTATATGATGAATTTTAAATATCGGTAAGCAAAGATAAACCTTTCTTTTAGAATGTCTTTTTCTAAAGTACTAAGTTAGAAGAAAAATGCAAATTCAACATGAGATTTATTCATTGATCAACAAGTTCTGATACATTGTTTGTTACAACAACTCAAAATCAATTCTCTCTCGCTTTAGCAATCTAGACCTTCATTTCATCCAATCGCCTCTTGCAGTATTGGATGAATGTTGCGATTTCCTCCGGTGTAGAAAGCGGGTTCATCATTGCTTCAGCCTTCTTTAACAGGTGAGGAATATCTCTAAGTGTTCCATTAGCAAGACCGGCTAGATTAGAAAAACGGTCTCTCCAAGAATAGACAAGACTTTCCAACTCAACCCTTTCTAGGGTCATTAAACGTATAATCTCTTCATATCTATCCTTGTCTTCCATGGCTTGCCATTTTTCTTTATTTATTTCACGCTCGCAAGCACTGACAACATCTCTGACTTGTCGTTCCAGTTCATCAATTCGCGCTTGCATAAGGTTCTTTTCAACTTGAGCTTCTTCTTTTGTCTTGGCTAGAATTTCTCGTAACCGCCCTTTGTCAGCCAATATATCATTCTTTTGTTTCTCTTTGGTCTTCAATTGGCTATTCGCGGTTTGGAGGCATTGATCCAATTGCATCATATGTTCTCTTTCAATTCGCTGCCTCTTACCTATGTCTTCAAAGGCATTTTCTAATTCACACCTTTTTCTCTTAAGGGAAGCATTGTCTTGTTGAATTTTGATTAAATCATCCTCCAAAGCTTGATTTTTCTTTGTCATTTCAGCCAACTCACTCTTCAAATTTTCAATCTCTTTGCTTTCATCGGGAACTGGATTTCTCACATGAGCACCGTGATCTTTAAAGGGTAATTTAACAATGGCTACCCTATTTGAAATCCACTGGTAGTAACTTTCTTTTGCGGCATGACTTCGGACACCTAATTCTTTTCCTTTACTATGAACCTTGCCCCAAGCATCAATGACAGTTTGAATAATAGGAGCACTATTTCCCTCAATATAATAATGAAGGAAAGGCGTTACTGTTTCTTCTTCTGGAGGTTGTATCATAGGATAAGCAAGTTGTCTTTTTGCAATGCTAGGATTGTAATTGATGCATCCTTGAGTTCCCATGAGAGGCACATTTGGAAATTTTCCACAGCAGTAAATAATGGAATCCACGTTCATCCACTGAGGGTACCACCGAATCATGCTAGCAGATAATCCTGCCAGATGTCCTGCCCACTCCCTATTAGTCTTCTTGGTTAACCTAAGGAGCTTCAAATCAGAGATAGGACATTCAACCTTGCCAACTTGATTGAAGACATGAGAAGTAAGCCATAGATACAAGGCGGGTAGACAACAGACTATCTTCTTCCCATTCCGGTTGTGACAGGAATCCATTGTACAATAGATATCAGCTAAGACAGCAGTCATGGAACTTTCACCTCTAAGCTTTCTAGCTAGGAAAACATCAATTGCCTTGAAATCAATATAATTATCAAGGCTTGGGAAGAGGATCACACCATAGATGGCCAACGCCAAAATGTCAACAAACACGTCCCATTCTCCTTTCCCTGCCTGACTGAGGAGTTGCTGCTCAAAGAAGCTTAGTGCGAATCCTGAAATTTGGTTCCTGTTTAATTGAGCCTTCTTAAGCATTTCAGGATCCATCTTAAGAATGCGAGCTACACTGAAGATTGAAGCATGATGTTCAGTTCGACGATAAGGTTTCAAATCTTCTAATGGCAAGCCAAATATCTGTTCAAACTCCTCCAAAGTAGGAGCTAACTGGAAATCTTTGAATGTAAAACAGTGGAGAGGAGGATCATAAAACTGAGCTAGAGCAGTAAGGGCCCCTTCTTGCACTTCGACCTCTAAGAATTTTAGGATCTTTCCATACTTCCTTGTAAAGGTCATTTTCTGAGTAATATCCATCCTTTTGCTTAAGGATAACAAATTGCTAGTATTTGATCTGATGACTTTGAGGTGTAACAAATTTTTTAAACTAATTGCCTTCACTTCTTGATCACTTGATCTCATGTTAAATTCCATTTTTTAGTGATACTTACCGATGTTTAAATTTCACCTTTAACAAAAGAAATAAATGAATTAGATTAACAAAGAAAACAGTTTGATAAATATCCTCACATAATAGTGATAGTATTTATCATGACTTGAGTATAGAAAATATACATTTTTGATTTTTTTTAAAAAAAAACTTCGTGCAAATGAATAAAAGATAAAAGGAATGTCTGCCCAATTGTGTCTTAGACAAGGTAACCACCTAATTGGCTCTAAGGCTATTTAATCGTGTTTCTTCAAAAGGTAATTGTTCTAATTAGTTCTAAGAAGGTCACCGGAGCTCTGATCTTTAGCTATGAGTCTTATGCAAAAAGTAGGGAATCCTACTTAGTGCGGACATCATAACTAAGATAACACCCCGGCTGAGATTTTCACGCGAATCATGGTAGGACGTCTCGTCCTAAATGACACCGCTAATAATCTCCCCTAGCCTATGTCTTTTGCGGGGCCCAGGAATAGGGTCCCTTCTAATAGTGTGTGCATTATGGTGAATGTGAAGTGTGTGGGGCATTCATACCTGGATTTTTACCCATTCTTCACACTGAACAAACATAAAGCAAAATAAATATCACATGTCTTCTACCCTAAGGTTCTAAATTAAGGCAATAAAGAAGTAAAAAAACAGTATAAAATCTAAAATTAATAGAAGATTAGATAAACAACAAGAATAACATAACAAATAAATATAAAGGATGAAATAATTAACAATCAACAAAATACACAAGATCAATTTAACGGGCTTAACTCTCAAAATATCCCCAGTGGAGTCGCCATCTGTCGCGACCGGGGTCCCGGCGCACGACGCGGACTGGTTAAAGACAAATAAAAGAAAATTGAAACTGCATTGAAGTGAGGCTCTTGAGAAGCCTAAAAAATAAAGGGTTCAAGGAGTCGCCACCAATATTTATTAAGGAAAATATTAGGAAAACCTTTAAATAGCACTGGTTTTTTTTTGTTTTTAAAAAAATGAGATTCTGTTTAGTCCGGGAGTCGAATTACAGGTGGGGAAGGTATTAGCACCCCACACTGTCCGTAAAAAACGGTTACCCAAATTGATCATGCGTAATTTAAAAAAATGATTATCAAATATTTCATCCTTCATAAAACAATCATAAATAATATACACAATAAAAAAATATATAAATATGAATAAAACAAAGATAGTAAAAGAATACATCCCCTAAGTTTGTTGTTTTTTTTTTAGTTCTAAAAAAAATAAATAAACAAATGATTAAAAGACCATAAAAATAAAAGGATAAAAAAAACAATAAGACGTCTTGTCTTAATTATTTTCTAGTAAAAAAAATTGATTTTTATTGAGAAATATAAAGTTTAAAACAAATAAATAAATAAATAAATAAAAATAAGAGAAAAAAATAGAATTAAACACATCAACATGAAGATAAAGAAATATAATACACTTAATTAATTAAAATTGACAAGGAATATTATTTAATTATCTTTTAGAAAAAATAAGATTAATAAGATGTCTTATCTAAATTAATCTCATCTTAAATTTTAAAAAAACATGAATGAATAAATAACACACTATTTATTAGTCTTGACCTTTTTTATTATTTTTTTTACTTTTTTATGAAAGTGATTTTTCTTAATTATTAAAAGGTTACTAAGAGAAAATAATAGGAAATCGTGACCATAATAAAAAATAGATAATTATGTATACATATATATACATACTTATAAACTATTAAAATGGTTAAACATAAATAAATAAATAGAAAGTGTAGAAAAATAAATAAATAAATAAATAAAAGATGAGTAACTAAAAATAAAAGTACAGAGAATAAATAATAAAAATAAAATATAAAAATAACGGTACAAAAATAAATAAAAGTTCAAAAATATAAAAAAATAAAAATAAAAATAAATAGACATAACAATAAATACATTAAAAATAAAAGAGCGGAAAAATAAATACATAAAATAAAGGGGCAGAAAAATAAATAATAAAAAATAAAGGGGCAGAAAGGTAAATAACAAAAATAAAGGGGCGAGAAAGTAAATAACAAAAAAAAGAGACTGAAGAGTAAATAACAAAAATAAAGGGGCAGAAAAGTAAATAACAAAAAATAAAGGGACAGGAAAGTAAATACATAAAAAATAAAGGGGCAGAAATGTAAATAACAAAAATAAAGGGACAGGAAAGTAAATACGTGAAAATAAAGGTGCAGAAAAGTAAATAACAAAAACAAAGGGGCATGAAAGTAAATACATGAAAATAAAGGGGCAGAAATATAAATAACAAAAATAAAGGGGCAAAAAAGTAAATACATGAAAATAAAGGGGCAGAAAAGTAAATAATAAAAATAAAGGAGCAGAAAAGTAAATACATGAAAATAAAGAGGCAGAAATATAAATAACAAAAATAAAGGGACAGGAAAGTAAATAAATAAAATAAAAGGGCATAAAAATAAATAAATAAAGATAAAAATGTAAAAAAATAAAAAGGAAAAAAAATAAATAAACTAATAATAGCAGAAATATAAAGTGCAGATAAATAAAGTATAGAAAAATAAATTAACAATAATAAAAGTGCAGAAAAGTAAATAAAGAGAAATAAAAGTGTAAAAAAAATAATAAACAAAGAAAAATAAAGGTATAAACAAATAAATAAAAATGGAGATGCATAAACAATAAATAAACAGATAAATAACTACAAAAAAAATAAAGTGCAGGAAAATAAAGTGCTTGAATATAAACAAAGAAAAATAAAAGTGCGGAAAAATAAATAACAATTAAATAAAGACGAATAAATAAATATAAATAAACAACTTTGTATTATAAAAAATACCTTGGTACAAGATCAATTACAGAGAAATTAGAACGGAAGTCGGGAAATCAATTTTGTGTGGATTTCCTTTGCTTTTGGCTTTGTTTGGACTTGATTTGAAGGTATTTGGATACCGGTTACAACACTTGAACAGTATTTTAGCTCACAAAAACTCACATACTAAGACAAACTAGAGTGGTGCACTCATTTTCCTAACTAAGATTACACAAAGAAATTTTTGAGAACCAAAACTTCTAAAAATTCTCACAAAAATTTAGCACTTTTTTCCCTATTTTTCTTCTTCTTTCTCCCAAATGCCTCAATATCACCTTCTATTTATAGAAGAAAATTGGCATTGGATTCTCCATAAATGACATCACTTTTCTACTTTTTCAATTTGTCCAAATTTGATGTTAATTTCCCAAATTTTCTCCAATTATCCAACCAAACTGGGGCCCACCACTAAAACCACCGAAAGCCAAACGTGACTTTCCTCTTTTTTTTTAATTTTCGTTTTTTTAAAAAAAAAACTTTTTTTTTGGACTTTTTTTTTGGGCCCATTTCTTTTTTTTTTGGACTTTTTTTGGGCTTTTTTTGTTTTTTTTGTTTGGGCCCTTTTTTTTCTTTTTCTTTTCTTTTTTTTTGCCCTTCTTATTTATTTTTATTTTTTTTATTTTCATTTTTTTTATTTTTTTTATTTTTTATTTTTTTTTATTTTTTTATTTTTTTTGGCCTTTTATTTAAAGGTACAAATGGAAACATAAATTATTTATTACATATATGGAAATATATAAAATATCCAATAAATATAAATTACTACCCACACTATAAGAGTAAAAAAGTAGTCACAAAACATCGTCTTCCCTCCCTTATTCTTTCCTCTTGGCTTCGGCATCCATCAGCCATTGCTTGAGAGAAATGAAGAGAATTGATGAAATGAGAGGTGTGGTAGGAAATGAAGAGGGATTGGGTATTTATAGAGATGGGGAAGGGTTACTATTCCAACAGTCACTATATAATTTTTAATATTATTTTTTTTAATATGATCCGGGGTGGCAATCTGGACTGGACGGGGTTCTAAGCACTGTACCGCATCACCAATGAGAACTGGTAAGTCATAACCGGGGTCTGAAATCATTGGTCAACTATAGACATTTCTCTTCACCTCGGTTAAATATTAAGCATTGGGGAATCTCCTGCAGGTGTACCTCCGGTGTGTCTTGAAGTTCAAGTACGGATTAACACATCAGTTTTAACTTGAAGAACCTCGGATTCCCTTCGAACTGAGGTGTAAAATACCGTACTCCACTGAGGCTGTACGAGCTTAGAACTAATGAGGTAACACCGGTCATGAAACCGTGCTAGGACCCCGGTTAATGCAGTCAACATTGACTCCGGACTCTAGGACAAAAAAAAACTCTTTTTCTTCTTTTTTTTCTTTTTAATATATATCACCGGACAAAAATAGGTGTTCACACAACACTATTAATATCACCATGCTTTTCTATACAACCTATTACATACACATCACCATAGTTTCAAATCAACATTAATTTGTATCGTTTCATTCTTACATTAAGATAATTTGCATATTTATGATCACAACTCGACCTTTACATATTCATATACATCCATCAACTTGAATTGCCCATTTATATTATAATCTACCATCTATATTATTATGTCTTTTTATCAAATCGCAACATTTTTCTAATTTGAATTAATTGCTACAACTACTATTTAGCTTTCTTAATTTCTCAGTCACTAATTTCTTAATTTCTTAACTGTCCTGGACCGGGGTCAAGAGATCCGATCTCAAGCCAGTCACGAATAGTATGTCAATACCGTCTAGTAGATCGGATGTATGTGTATCCGATGTAGATATCCGTTGTCCTTGAATATGGAGAGCGGATTGGGCGTTCCGGAGATCCTTCACACCGACCTAACGCGTTGAAGTGGGCGAATGGTGGTGTCACCTGCAAAGATTCTCCGACGCTCAAGTCAGTGATTATATTCCAAGTAAGGAATGTATTCAGAGAGGAATCAGTCGTAAAGAACTGAAGAAGAAGAAGAAGATCCTTCACTTCAATCATGAAGTTAGTTCATATACCTGATTGGCTCGATTAACGAGGACTCGTTGGTGGGGAACCACCAACTCCCATTAGCATTATTATATTGCGCACTTACCTGCATGATTGGGTCAAGTGGCTATTTTATATTGAGCGTAGAGAATGTAGACTAGGATTAGGGAACAAGTTGACCATTCCCGTGAGCAGAATTTGGCTCGTAGTGCAGGGAATTATTGATCGATCCCTGTAGCAACAATCCTTGTCTTTTTGCATAGTGACGTGTGTATTATCCGATGTCATGGTTTTATCCTGGATAACCGGTATAGGGAGAACGCCTGATACGGAATTACAGTCCGGATGTATACCGATGACACCGGTTACACGTAGATGTCTTATCAAAGACGTTGAAATATGTATAGCAGATCGGATACCGGTATTGAGACCGGATCATATGTCCCCTAGCTTGTGTGAGGGACTGAATAGTTGTTCACATAAGCTACTCAACCTGCGAGAGGTCTTAATATCGGTAAGCTTACGTGTGTAACAGTTCTTTAGCATCTGTTGTCATTCATAAAGAACCGCTCTGAATTTAATAGAAAAGACCTTTCGGTATTGTCACAACGGATTCAGACAAAGATTCGTTGTGTGAGAATTTCAAGAGTTTATTGGAATTGAAAGCTCTTGAAGTTCGTGTAACGGCTGTAAAGCGTAAATTGCGTTGCATGATTAGACATTAATGCTTTTAATCACGTGGGCAAGCAATTATTGCGTTTGAGATGAAAATCTCATTAACCGTCGTTTTGGGCTTAATGGGCCTGAAGTTTTCAAAACTTTTGGGCCTAGTGGATAGCCCTTTACTGAGTCGCTATCGTTTTGGCGCCCAAGAATTTGGAACGGTTGTGTCGTTTCGCTTGTGAACAGGTGCGTTTTATTGAGAACGACACAACTTCAAGAGGAGGTAACCGGTCCTCTTTGTTTCCTATAAAAGGAATACTTAGTGGATTCTGAGTTCCACTTGCTTTTGCTTTCTCAACGAAACTCTGCAGAAATTTTGCAAGGAAGTTTATCGCCTACATTGCGAGGGTTTCTCTGTTCCTCAAATTCATCACTATTATCTGAGGTAACTATCTCTTCCTTGTCGCTTTAGTTTCGTTTTGATTTGCTACTCGCAGTTATAGAAAGTAGGCTTCATCTAAGGGGGGGAATCAGTTTCCCTCAACCCTAATAGTCGTGGGGAAGAATCCTTGTGATTCTTCCTAAGACTGAACCGCGTCGATCAGAAAGGGGATCTTACTCACTGCGGGAAGTGACCTTTCCCTTCTCAGAGTCGCCCTCTGATTGTAATTGCTTTTAAAATGCAGTGAGTAATGATTGCAACTTTCTGACGACATTTTATTTCTTATCATAGATTAAGGAGTTCGGTCTAGATACTTCCAATGGCAACTGGAGAAGGATCTTCTGGAGATAGTGCCATTTCGAAGACAGCTGAGGGTCTCTTCAGCGTAGTTGCTTCGAGGTTGAATTGGGAGGAGGTTCAAGCTAAATGGCCTTTCTGTTGGGTGTCCAGCGAATTTAAGGACTTGGCCTCTCGTCATGCGGATGAGGAGGGATCTCGGATTCAACCGAGGTTCACGCTGAGTACGGATGAGGAGACAAAAAAGTGGTATAGGGTTTACGCACCACTTCCGACAGAGCGGATATGTCATGTCGTCCCCAACGATCGTTCAGTGTACATGTACGACTTCATCTTCCATAATCTGGGAGTTCGTTTCCCTTTAACCGAACTCCAGATGGGTGTTTTGAGGTTTCTGAACTGTGCACCCTCTCAACTTCATCCCAACGGTTGGGGCCTCATCCGAGCTCTCGAAGTGCTTGGGGAGCACTTCAATTTCACGCCAACAGTAGCGATGCTGTTCTACTACACCCAGGTAGTTAGAAGGGCGAATAAGCAGGGCGGAGTTGGTCTGGTGACACTCCGGACTCTCTGTTCCTTTGTGAACTTTGAGTCTTACACAGATTCTGCCAAGGTTGACGGGAAGTCCTTCAAGACTTACTTCACTCGCATCTCCATCAAGAAGGGCAAACCAAAATTTTGGAAGGATGAAGAGGACGTTGACAAATTTCCCTTGAGCTGGACACACGAGCATTTCCTCTTGAGCTCTCACGCGTACTACACTGATCAATCCGATCTGTCTCGTGAGACATCGAGAGTGTTGTTCGCGCTTGAATCGCACACTACAGGTCGTCACGTCTTTTCGTGTAGGCGTCTGCTAAGTAGCTCAAGCGGAGTCCGGGAGGAATATTTGCGTACTTCTCGTTTTATTTCATCTTTCCTCCTTTATCAAATATATATAGGATATTTGCAGTTGCTGACATCTTGTGTTTGTTCATGTAGGTGAAATAGAACAGCAAACTCCGGAAATGGATAAACTGAAAAAATTCAAGGCGGCTGGTAAATCCGTTGCTCGTGAGAATGAAGTAAAGCCCAGGCCCTCAACTAAGGATCGTTCTGAGGTAATCATCTTGACCTCGGATGTTGAAGGGGACATCCCACTGGTTGAGGGCGGTACGTCCGATGTTGGTGCAATCTCGGGTCAGCCTCCCGTTACTGAGAGGAGAAGAAAGATCCAGAATGATCCTGCAAGGCGTCAGTCCAAGAAGCAAAGAGTTTCGGAGGATCCTGCTGCCGGGGTTTCTGGATCAGAGCCGACCTCCTTCCCAACTACCTCGTTTCTCACCCCCTTCCTCTCTTATGAAGGTTCTACTCCAGCCACTCTTCCTCCTCCGATGTACAAACTCCGGCCTACACTCAGTCCTAAAGAAATTACAGAAGCGTGTGAGGCCGGAAGGTGGCAGTTAGCCGAACTTGCTGGAATGCTTTCTTCAATCAGCGAGTTGGCAAGCAACGCCGATAAAGTTGAGGAATTGAGCGACGAATTGAAAGAACTCAAGCTTTCCTCGGAAAAGGACAAAGCCGCCGTGAAGTTAATGGAAGATCGTCTTCACAAGTCTAAGGAGTTTGGGGATCTCATCACTAAAGAGAATCTCAAACTCAAAGTCGATCTTAAAAACTTGGAAGGCAAGGTGGCAGAGAAGGAGGAAGAACTCCGTAGCAGCCAGGACAAACATAAAGCTGATGCTGGGGAGTGGTCTCAAAGGGAGAAGAAGCTCCTTCTTGAGATAGAGGGACTGAAGGCTAGGAATGCGGAGTTCGAGGTGTCTAGTGAGGAGCTGTCCAAGTTACGGAGAGAATTGGCTACAGCGAAAGCTGAGAGAGAAGAAGCTGTTGACATATGCAGCCGGGCTGTCGAAGAATCCTTCGGCCTAGCTATACGCCAAGTTTTCTACCGCAACCCCACTGCGAAACTTGACCTTTATGGAATGGATCCGTTCTATGAATTCCATGGGGGAAAGTTAGTCGCAGTGGTGGATGGTCGTCACGAAGATCCACCGATGTCCCTGTATGGTTTGGCTCCTCTTCCTGAGGGTCAAACCATGGGACCGGATTATATCTTTCCTGTGTCCGAGGTTCCCTCTTCTGAAGAAAGGGCGGAGGCTCCTGGAGGTGAGACTCCTGCGGAGGTTCCAAAGGAAGAGGGACGAGAGCCTGGTGCTGAGGAGGCACAAAAAACTGAAGAACAGATTCCTCCTCAGTAGTTTTGTTTTTATTTACATGTATAGTTGTGTACCGGGATCAACTCCGGATTTTGAACTATTGTATGTAATTTCATTTCAATGAATGAATTTTGGTTGAAGAAATTTGTCTTCATTGTTTCATGTATATATAAATCGTTACTAATCCGTTCAGTGTAATTAATCTTAAGGCCAGATTGAAATAATAACCTCGGAAGATTAAATAACAAATGAAATTTAGAACGGATAAATATATACATGTCCCCAAGTGCGTATTAAGAAGAAGGTGCCTGTCTCTGGGGCATGATCCTTAATTCTTTTGGGGAAAGATGGGTCGATCCGCTGTTTAGCAAAGTAGTGTAACAGGACGGATGACTGCTTCTAACCCGTAATATTCTTACAGGAGATGATAATATTGTTCCAAGTTTAGGGAACTGCAAGGAAGTGGTGTTTGAGTCCTTTATCATAAGGATGATGATGGGAGTTTTTTCTACGCCAGGAGTTACGTCGTTGTATCACAGAATAGGTGATACAGAGTATCCGTCCTGGGAGAATACCACTAGAAAGCGAAAGTGCGGACTGACTTTCGGAATTTTCCATCATAAAGATGATGCCAGGTGTTTTATCATTAAATCACTTCATAAGTGATTGAGATCATCCGTCTTGGGGATGTGTACGATACCAGCAACTACATCATCAGGTCGCATATTAGGTGATTGAGATCATCCGTCCTTTGGGTGTGTATGGCGCCAGGAGTTACATCGTCAGATCACAGCATGGGTGATTGAGATCATCCGTCCTGGGCAGGTACACCGCGTTAGGAGTTACATCGTCATATCACATAATGGGTGACTGAGGTTATCCGTTCTGGAAAAGTACACATCGTCAAGAGTTACATCGTCAGATCACAGATTAAGTGATTTAGATAATCCATCCTGGAGACATTTTTCAATCGTAGGAGTACGGATTGAGTGAATACTTTCATCGTAAGAGTGATGATGAGAACTGTTCATACCAGGAGTTACATCGTCGAATCACTGAATAGGTGATTGAGATCATCCGTCCTGGAATGATTATTGGAAGTCCTTCATACCAGGAGTTACATCACCGAATCACTGAATAAGTGATTGAGATCATCCGTCCTGGTGAATCTTTCCAATCAAAGGAGTGCGGATTCAATTTCCAATTTTCGTTCCATCCGAAATCCGAGATGTAATCCGAGTATTACCTCTACTAGCCCCCTAGCTGATGTGAGGAAGCAGTTGTCTTGCTCATATGAGCTATATTGATCATAGTATGTCTGGATTTCGGGTTTGCACCGAAGTGTAAATATCCGCTCTTGGAACCATGTTCCGTAGTGACGAAATTTTAAGGGCGGATTCGACAATGGGAATATCAGAAGTTTATCGAACTTCGCAACCCTTGGTATTCGAGTAATGGTGGCCACGTTTCTAATGATTGGACATTTAATGCCTTAATTCACGTGGGCGCGCCATTATTGCGTTAAATGCGCATGTCTTAATAACCGTCACGTAGGGGCTTGTTGGGCCTAAAATTTGGATTTAGTAGGCCCATTTAGAAAGCTCTGTGACGAAACGATGGCATTTTCGCGCCTTGATGTACTAAACGACAATTTTGGTCCACTAAACGGGGAGTCGTTTGGGGGTAAACGACAGGTTATGTTTAGTGGGTATTCGAAAAATTTTGGTGCCCTGATATAGGCATATTTGGCAATCTCAGTTACCATTTCTTCTAATTCTCTTGACGAACTTCTGCAAAAGTTTCGAGAAGATTATCGTGTCTGCCTCTGTGAGTCTTAATTCACTATCCTCATCCATCCTTAGGTAACCACTTTCTTTCCATACTTTGTGTCTTGTTTCAATTTCTGAAAATGTCTAGGAAAGGTGTTAGTTTTAGTGGTATCAGCCCTAGAGGAAGAGGAGGAAGGGCCTTCAATCAAAACCCCACAGTTCGTGGTGGGAGGATTCCGGTGGTCTTTCAATCGAAGCCACTAAGCTCAGAGAGGGAGGCGTCGCCGTATCAGAGGCGAAGGGCGATTATACCCTCTTCAGAATCCTCCTCTAGTGAGAGTGCTGAGAGCGGTGACCTGTATGTATCTGACGATGTGGATTTTTACCGTAGTGTAAAAGCTTTCACAATGGTGGTGAAGAAAGCGACTGGGAGGAAATCATCTGAAGGGGGATCTTCTTCCGAGAAGTATATCTTGAAGACCCAATCCGGCCTCTGCAATGTGGTTGCACACCGGATAGACTGGGTGAAATTCCAACAGAAACGCCCATTCAGCTGGGTGGCTGAGGAATTTCGTGAGACACCGTCCGTCCACGCTCGGGAGGATGAAGGGGAGCTGGAGCCGCGGTTTACCGTATGGAAGAAGGACAAATACAAATGGTGCTTTCATGTATATGCTCCCCTTCCATCGGTTCGGATATGCCACACACCGGACGAGAGATCCTTGTTTATGTATGATTTTATATTTCTGAACTTGGGTGTGCGTTTCCCCTTGACGAAGTTTGAGATGGGAGTCCTGAGATTCTTGGACTGCGCCCCCTCGCAACTTCACCCTAATGGATGGGGATTGGTCCGCTCTCTTGAAGTGCTTGGGGAGCACTTCAACTTTAAACCGACGGTGGCCATGCTTTTTTACTTCACTCAAGTGGTCCGCCGTGCGAATAAGGAGAAAGGAGGAGTGAGCTTGATATCCCTCCGGACTATCTCCAAGATCATCAACTTCGAGGCGTACACGGACTCCGCCAAAGTTGATGGGCGTTCATTCAAGTCCTATTTCACGAAGATTAGCGTCCATCCAAATGAATCCATTTTTTGGTTGACTGAAGAAGGGATTCCAAAATTCCCAGTGACTTGGACGCACGAACATTTTTTGTTGACCTCCCAAGCGTACTATACCGAGGAGGACGAACTGAGCCCAACTTCAATCTCAGTTCTTTCGGCTCTGCAGTCCTACACAGCCTCACATCAATTTTTCTCCTGCAGGCGTTTGTTAGGACCAAAATCTACTCGCGAGGAGTATTTACGTAATTTCCCCGCCATTCTTCATGCGTTATTATGTCATGTCTTGAAACTTTTTCGTCTCTGATTGTGTCTTTAAATTGTGCAGGTGAAATTCAGAGCGAGTCACCAGAGATGAATAGACTAAAAGGTCTCAAGGCCGGAGAGACTTCCGTTGTGGCTGAAAATGACATTCAGGCAAAGCGGAACTCGAAGAAGGCTATTGCTGAGACGATAATATTAACTTCGTCTGCTGGTGACGATATTCCTCTGATCGAGGGCGGATCTGAGAAGGTGGTCGAGAAAAAGAAGAGGACTAAGCGTGATCCTTCGAAGACCTCAGACCGTCAACCCTCGCCCAAAAAACCAAAAACTTCAAGAGGGGCTGCTGAGCTTGTGCCCTCTAAAGAGAAGAGAGCGGAGGAACCCACTCCGGATGCCCCCGGCAGTGTAATCACTTATGGGGCGAAGCCAATAACGACTTACTTCGCGCCTAAAGCCCCCTGCTCTCTTGAAGGTAATTCCGGTCTTGTTCAACATCCGGTGTACGAGGGCTCTGTTCCAGAGGGCGTTCCTGAATCCTCACCCCAGGTGAAGCCCTCGTTAAAGAATGAAGAACTGATCAGAGCTTGCGACGACGGACAGAAGCACTTGGCTGATTTATCCGAGCTCCTCAAGTCGGTTCGTGAGCTCACAGAAGAAAATGAGAGTCTCACCTCGGTGGTTGGCAAGGACAAGGCAATCATCCTCCAATTAGAAGGAAAATTAAAAACTTCCGAAGAAGAAAATCAGAAGAAGGATGAAGAAATTGCCAAGTTGAAGAATCTTGCCAAGGAGCTAGAGGGTCAAGTTTCTGATCAGAAGAAAATCAATGCTGACCTTAATGCTCATCTCTGCACGGAGAAGGAACGCTCTTCAAAGCTGGAAAAGGGGTTGAAGGAGGCTAAGGTCGTCCATTCTCTAGGAGTGGATGATTGGACACGTAAGGAAAAGGAGCTGCTATCAAAGCTGGCGGATTCGAATGGTGAAGTCAAGACCCTGAAAGCAGACCTGGACGATGCTGTAAACATGTGTGATCAAGCAGTCAAGGAGGCTTTCAGGTTAGCAATTCGTCAAGTGTTATACCGGAATCCCAAGGTGTCACTTAGTTTGAACGGTATTGATCCGTTCTATGAGTTTCACCAAGGGAAACTGGTGGCCATCGTTGACAATCGTCAAGAGAGTCCGCCTAACACTCCTTATAAGTTTGCTCCTTTACCTAAAGGTCAATCAATGAGACCTTCCCTCCTGAAACCCACGAGTACAGGATCGAGCTCTCGCACTGAAGGAGGCAAGACCGGAGACAAAGGCAAGGGGAAAGAGGGAGACCCAAGCCAGAAAGAGTAGCACCTTTCTTGTTTGCTTTTTCGTTTTATTGATTTGAATTCGCTGTGTTCCGGGATCAGCTCCGGATTATTACACGAATTGTAATTCTTATTGAATCAATAAAAGAGTTTTTTACCTCCACTCTTGTTTAGTGAAAAACAACTTTAATAGAGGGACTGCATGTGTATTGTATTATTCCGGATTTAAGTAATGAAGATCGGATTGTAAAACAAAATCTCCATACCGGACATATACATGCGAAATGAATTTCATAATAAAACCACCGCTTGTGAGGGAACACATCAGTGCCTCAAGAACGGCTTAAGGGGAATGATTGTGAGATCGTTTAGACGAGAGTTCATTCCTCAAATTATTCGTTAAACCGTTGATGTTGTCCCCCAGTATCATTTGGTGATTATCATTTTGAATAAACTCTGAGTGAGATTTTCACGTGAGAGATCTTGAGAATGAGGATTTAAAATAGAAATTCCTCTTCAAATATTTCCGACTGAGGAATTTCGGGTGAAAATGCCTTAGATTGTGGCGTACCCGAGTGAATTGTTTGTGTCGGAGTTTACGAGTTAGTTATAAAACTTCCAAATAAAAAACTTCATAAGAGAGTATTAATTTGGAGTTCAGTATAACTTACTTGTTGTGTTTGGAGTTCGGTTTGATCCTACTGTCCATGTCATTTTTGGCGTTCGGTTGAATCCTACTAGCCGTTCTTCAATTGGTCTTTGGTTTTATCCAATGACGATTCTTCACCGACGTTCGGTTAATCCTACTAGTCGTACTCAGAGTTCGGTTTAATCCTACAATCCGAGCCTTCGATACGGGGTTCAGATCAGGGCTAATCCTGAACCTACTGCGCCCGTCACTTGGGGTTCAGCGTGGTCTTGAAGAAGAACCAGCTTACTGCGCCCAAGCCTTCGCATGGGGTTCGGTTTGTGGCCTTGAAGAAGGACCAGCCCTACAACCCACGTAGTCTTCGAATGGGGTTCGGTTTGTGGCCTTGAAGAAGGACCAGCCCTACAACCCATGTAGTCTTCGAATGGGGTTCGGTTTGTGGCCTTGAAGAAGGACCAGCCCTACAACCCATATCCTGAGGTTCGGTTTAATCTTACAACTCAGGTCTTCACCGACGTTCGGTTTAATCCTACTAGTCGTACTCAGAGTTCGGTTTAATCCTACAATCTGAGCCTTCACCGGTGTTCAGCCAAACTTACTAACCGTACCCAGAGTTCGGTTTAATCCTACAATCTGGGCCTTCAATATTTACACACTCGAGGAGTTACATCGTCAATTACAGAATGGGTAATTGAGATCATCCGTCCTGAGTATGTTCTTGTGCGTTGCGCATATTCGAAGAGTTACATCGTCAACTACAGAATAAGTAGCTGAGATCATCCGTCCTGAATATGCTTTTGTACACCGGATAAACTGAAAATCACAGCATAAGAAAAACTCGAAAGAGTTAAATCGTTATGAGAGATTCTTATTAAATCAAAAATAAGAATTACAAGGAGAGCGTAGCTGTGAAAATAAATTCTCCAGTATTCAATCCAAGATAAGGATAGGAGAGTGTAGAAACAGCTAGCTATAGTAGATGCGCAAGTTTTGGGTGTTCCATTTGTTTCGGATTGGAGTGCCATCAAGGTTTTCAAGGCGATAAGAGCCTTTGCCAGTGACCTCGGATACCCTGTATGGGCCTTCCCAGTTTGGGGCTAGTTTGCCTTGATGGGCGAATTTATTCCCTATACTTGCTTTCCTCAAAACCAAATCTCCAACGTTGAAAGTCCTTGATTGGACTCGTTTGTTGTACCGGAGAGCAACTTTGGCTTTGATGGCTTGATTTCGGATGAAAGCGTCTTCTCTGAGTTCTTGTATGACATCTATTTCGGATGCCAAGTTAGCATTGTTGGTTTCTTCAGAGAAGTACTTAACTCTGGTGGAAGCAATTTGCAGTTCCACAGGTATCATTGCCTCGACCCCGTATGTTAGGCGATATGGGGATTCATTGGTGGATGAATGAGGCGTTGTCCGATATGCCCATAGGACATGACACAGCTGGTCTGTCCATCCGCCCTTGGCTTCACCAAGGCGCTTCTTTAGTCCCTTCAGCACCTCCCTGTTGGCCACTTCAGCTTGACCGTTAGTTTGGGGATGTTCGACGGATGAGAATATTTGGGTTATTCCTAACCCTTCAAGCAAATCTGTGAATTTTCTATCCGTGAACTGGGTGCCATTGTCTGTGACAATCCGTGCTGGGACCCCGAACCGTGTTATGATGTTTTCATACATGAAACGGCGGGTTCGAGCTGAAGTAATATGCACCACCGGCTCTGCTTCTATCCACTTAGTGAAATAATCGACCCCTACAATGAGATATTTGATGCCCCCAGGAGCAGTTGGAAAGGGGCCCAGAATATCCAATCCCCATTGGTAGAAGGGCCACGGAACAGCGGATGTGAAGAGTTCTTCCGCCGGTGTGTGGTGTAGGTTAGAGAATTTTTGGCAAGCGTCGCATTTTTTGACGAAGTCAATGGAGTCTTGCTTCATTGTGGGCCACCAGTATCCAGCTCTGAGGATTTTTCGCATTAAGCTTCTTCCTCCGGCATGGTGTCCACTTTGTCCTCCATGCACTTCCTCCATTACACCTTGCACCTCATCCTCTTTGAGACAAATTAAATAGGGCACAGAGAGTGCCCTTCTGTAGAGATTACCATCAATCATAGTGAAATACGGTAATTCTCTCCTTAACCTCGTCTTTTCCTTCTCATCTGTGGGTAGCTGTCCATCAGCCAAATAACGGATGTAAGGAGCCATCCATGTATCTCCGTAAAGGGAGTCAGTCATTATGGCATTTAGAGAAGGGAAAAGAGGGATGCTGGGCGACGTTAGAGTGCTTTGAACCAGAGTAGTGGTGCTACCCGGTCGTTTAGTGCTTGCTAACCTGGAGAGTATATCCGCTCTCGTATTCTCTTCACGTGGAACATGCTTGAACTCCACCTTTGAGAATTTCTCAGTCAACTCCTTGACACAGTTCAAGTATAATTGGAGTTGAGGTTCGCGAGCTTGATAATCTCCTAAGATCTGCGAAATCACCAGCTGTGAATCGCTACAGAGTGTCGCCTCAGAAGCTCCGATGTCGATTGCAGCTCTTAGCCCGGCCAAGCAAGCTTCGTACTCAGCTTGGTTGTTAGATGTTTTGAAATTGAAACGGAGGGAGATTTCCAGGTGTACTCCATCGTTACTTTCGAGAACTACACCTGCTCCAGAGCCTCTTTGGTTTGATGAACCATCAACGTAGATGGTCCAATGGACTCGAGGGTAGTCTGGATCAGTCCCTGTCATTTCCACAATAAAGTCAGCCAGGACTTGAGCTTTAATAGCGCTGCGGGGTTCGTAGGATATATCAAACTCAGAGAGTTCAATAGACCATTTGATCATCCTCCCAGCGAGATCGGGCTTGATTAAGACAGAACGGAGTGGCAAATCCGTTCTTACTATGATTGGATGGGCGTGAAAGTACGGACGCAACCGTCGTGAGGCCCAAACAACAGCGAGGGCGGCCTTTTCAATTTTTTGATACCGGATCTCAGCACCTTGCAAGGTCTTGCTGGTGAAATAGACCGGTCTTTGTCCATCAGGAGTTTTTTTTACCAAGGCAACGCCCAAAGCTTCATCTGAAATAGCCAAGTACAGAATGAGTGTGTCTTCGGGGTCAGGCTTTGTGAGAATGGGAGGTTTGGACAACACCTCCTTAAGCTCTTGGAAAGCTTTTTCTTGTTCCTGTCCCCACTCGAATTTCTTGGACTTTTTCAGTATTTTGTACAGAGGGAGCGACCTGTGAGCCATCTTCGGCATGAACCGTGCCAAAGCTGCTACCTTGCCATTCAGGGATTGGACTTCTTTGAGATTCTTAGGACTTTGCATGTCTAGAATCGTTTGGCACTTCCCTGGATTGGCTTCTATACCACGTTGAGTTAACATGAAACCCAAAAATTTCCCAGCAGGGACAGCAAATGTGCACTTCATTGGGTTCAGCCTCATGTTAAATTGTCTCAAGCGGGTGAATACTTGGCGCAGGTCGTCAATATGATCGCCACCAACCGGTGTCTTTGCTATTATGTCGTCAATATATACTTCAACAAGTTTGGTGTGCATACCTTCGAAAACCTTGTTGATCATGCGCTGATATGTCGCCCCAGCGTTTTTCAGGCCAAAAGGCATGACCGTATAGCAAAAGACACCACGATCATTTATGAAAGCTGTCTTCTCTTGATCCTCTTCGCACATCGGAATTTGGTTGTAACCAGAGTATGCGTCCATGAAACTCAGGTATTGATAACCAGAGGAATCATCCACCATCCGATCTATATTAGGAAGAGGATAAGGATCTTTTGGACAGCAGCGGTTGAGGTCCACGTAGTCAATGCACATTCTCCATTTACCATTGGATTTAGGGACCATCACCACATTCGAAAGCCAAGAGGAATATCGGATTTCCCTGATAAATCCGGCCTTCAGCAATTCCTCAGTTTGCTGGCAAGCTGCCTTCTGTTTCTCTGGGCCCAATCGTCTTTTCTTTTGGGCCACAGGTTTCGTCTCTGGATAGACGGAAAGTTTATGACAGCAGAATTCAGGGTCTATGCCTGGCATATCGGCTGCGGTCCATGCAAAGAGGTCTTTAAACTCTTGCAAGAGAGCCAGCAGTCGCTGCTCTATTTCAGCATCTAGCTTGTCATTGATATGGGTGATCTTTTCTGGAGAATCTCCCAAGACAATGTCCCTGGAACTTCCATCCGGTGTGGGCTTTGATGGGTTGAACGGATCAATGTTCAAATCCGCTCTAGGATCCAGGTCGACAAGACTTACAGATCCAGCCGATGTTCCAGCATCATTAAGTTTCCTCTTTTTATTGGAGGCGTCCAGCTTTGTCATGTTGAGGCTAAGGTTGTAGCAGTACCTAGCCATCTCTTGATCACCCCGGATAGATGACACAGCATTATTCTTGTCAATGAACTTGATAAGGAGGTGAGGGGTTGATACAACTGCCTCCATTGCATTCAGAGTAGGACGGCCTATGATGCCATTAAATGGTGATTTGACATCAATCACTAGCACCCGAGACTTAACCGTCCTGGCTCCTGGCTCGCCTTCAAACGAGATAAGGGTGTCAAGATACCCTTTAGTTGGTTGCTTTGCGCCATTGAAAGCTGTTAGTTCCTGTGTGTAAGGCTGTAAGTCTGAGTCTTTAAAACCCATTCTTTCAAAGCAATTATAGAAAATAACATCGCAGGAACTTCCCTGGTCAACAAGGATTCTTCGGACGTCCTTGTTGGCGATCACAGCGGTGATGACTACAGCATCGTCACCACCAGGAACGGTTGGGCCAAAATCCTCGTCAGAGAAAGAGATTATGGGAGCCTCAATTCCTCCTCTGTAAGGGCGATTGTCTTTGACTTTCCCTTGCACGGATAGAATCATTCTGTGATGATTCTTTCGGGCTGTAATTGAAGCTCCTCCTCCAGCGAACCCTCCAGCAATCATGTCAATAACTTCACGTCGGCCCTGACGTTGTTGCTGGGGTATGCTGTCTTTCTGTGCTGCATTATCGGTCATTACACCTTTTTGCTTCTCTGCAGCAGAGAACTTTCAAACCGGACTGGGGTTGTTGTCATCCCCATCGTCGGGATCTCTTTCTCTTTTCTCATTCCGTTCTGCCCTGTCAAAGGATTTTTCTTTGAACAGGTATTGCTTCAATTTGCCTTCTCTAATTAGCGTCTCAACCGCGTTCTTTAGAGCTTGGCATTCATCAGTGGAATGACCATTTTGCTCATGAAAATCACAGTACTTTCGTGAATTTCCTGGTCTTTTCATAGGGGCTGGTCTCCTGATGCCATATGTGCTGAAAACTGGCCATCCGACCTCTCTCAAAATCTGAGATGGTCTGGCAGATAACTGTGCATAATGGCTGAAAGAATTGACATGCCTTTCTCGAGGTCGAGGAGGGCGGTTATCCACCTTAGGATTGGTGAATGGCCTCTCCATGCGTTCTGACCTCGTCTTCTCCTTACCCTTCTGGGTTTGGGGAGATGGTGTTGGTGGCTTTTTCTTTGCAGCCATTGCCTCCAAGTGCATCTCTATGCTCACATACTTTGAGGCTTTTTTCCTGAAATCCTCAAAAGTTGCTGGGGGGCTCTTTGCTAATGAAAGAGCGAAAGCTGATCCTGGCTGCAATGCTTCAATCACGATATGCAGCTTGATAGATTCTGTGAGGTTAGGAACCAGGGCTGCTTCTTTATAAAACCTCTTCAGAAAATCTTTTAAGCCCTCTGTTTCACCTTGCTTAATCTGAGCCAAGGTATGAGACGTCTTGGGTACGTCTCTGGAGATGACAAAGTGGGTTTCAAAGGCAGCTGCCATTTCCGTCCAAGAATCTATGGATCCAGAAGGTAGGCCTTTAAACCACCCGAGGGCTTCCTCAGACAATGTTCGAGGGAACATTCGGCACATCACGTCTTCATCAGCCCCCAAGTACATGGCTTCAAACACATAAGCATCAAGGTGCTTAGTTGGATCAGTTTCACCATTATACTTTCCGATGGAAAGTGGTTGAGTGGTTTGAAGGTGCTTGGGGATGCTGATGCCCATAAGTCTCCTTGAAAAAGGAACCTTAAGATTATAAGACAATGGGGGTGCTGTTGTTGAATCTCTCTTTCTTCGGGAAATTGCATCCTCAGAATCGCGAGTTTGTTCTCCCTCCTCAAAGGTTGGGATCTTTGAGTACTGAAGAGTGGTGGACTTTTCACCATCAGTTGTGTGGGGAGTGTTTCGCGTGCGAGATGACTCTTTATCCTCACTTTGCCTTTTTTCTCTTCGCAATTCAGCGAGTTCCCTCTGAAGTTGTTTGATCAACTCATCACGAGGATCAGGATCAGACACTGTTACTATCCTCTTTGAGTTGCCCCCATGAGAATCAAGGTTGAGTTTTCTGTAGGCATTAGGATTGGTTCTGCCTTCAGCTTGATTCTCCATGGAGTCTTGTGCTTCGCCTTGCATGGTGGATTACCTGCTCTGTCAAAGGATATGGGAATAACTTTATCGTGTCCCACTGGGCGTGCCAATGATCTGTCCTGGACCGGGGTCAAGAGATCCGATCTCAAGCCAGTCACGAATAGTATGTCAATACCGTCTAGTAGATCGGATGTATGTGTATCCGATGTAGATATCCGTTGTCCTTGAATATGGAGAGCGGATTGGGCGTTCCGGAGATCCTTCACACCGACCTAACGCGTTGAAGTGGGCGAATGGTGGTGTCACCTGCAAAGATTCTCCGACGCTCAAGTCAGTGATTATATTCCAAGTAAGGAATGTATTCAGAGAGGAATCAGTCGTAAAGAACTGAAGAAGAAGAAGAAGATCCTTCACTTCAATCATGAAGTTAGTTCATATACCTGATTGGCTCGATTAACGAGGACTCGTTGGTGGGGAACCACCAACTCCCATTAGCATTATTATATTGCGCACTTACCTGCATGATTGGGTCAAGTGGCTATTTTATATTGAGCGTAGAGAATGTAGACTAGGATTAGGGAACAAGTTGACCATTCCCGTGAGCAGAATTTGGCTCGTAGTGCAGGGAATTATTGATCGATCCCTGTAGCAACAATCCTTGTCTTTTTGCATAGTGACGTGTGTATTATCCGATGTCATGGTTTTATCCTGGATAACCGGTATAGGGAGAACGCCTGATACGGAATTACAGTCCGGATGTATACCGATGACACCGGTTACACGTAGATGTCTTATCAAAGACGTTGAAATATGTATAGCAGATCGGATACCGGTATTGAGACCGGATCACATAGGCTTACTGATAAGGAAATCTCCCTCACCAGAAACAATGATTAGCTTGTTGTTTACCACAAATTTAAGCTTTTGATGAAGGGTAGATGGAACCACACCGGCAGAATATATCCAAGGCCTCCCCAATAGGCAGCTATAAGCAGGATTAATGTCCATCACTTGAAATAATACATTGAAGGTGCATGGGCCCACTTGGATGGGGATCTCAATATCTCCAATGACCTCTCTCCGAGTACCGTCAAAAGCTCTTACTACCATTGAGCTTGGCTTCATATGTGACCCATCAAAAGGTAGTTGATTTAAAGTGGACTTTGGCATGATATTCAGAGAGGAGCCATTATCAACTAGGACCTTGGCTACGATATGATCCCGACACTTGACAGAGATGTGTAATGCCTTATTATGACCTCTTCCTTCAGCAGGTATCTCTTCGTCGGTGAAAGTTAAGTAGTCATTTGAGGCAATATGCCCCACTATCCCTTCAAACCTTTCTAGCGAAATATCTTTCGCAACATGTGCTTTATTCAAGACCTTCAATAACCTTCCACGATGTGGTTCTGAGTCCAATAAGAGAGATAACAAGGATATTTTTGCAGGAGTGCGGTTTAACTGGTCGAGGACCTAGTATTCGCTTTGCTTAATGAATTTCAAAAATTCACAAGCATCTTCCTCTGTTATTCCTTGGGGAGGGTCTTGTTCTTTACCACGACTTTCTTTTTCACTTACAGGTGCATCCTCCTTTCTCAAGTTTTCAGGAGCATAAACTCGCCCGCTCATAGTCATTCTACTTGTCTCGGAAATATTGGTTACTGAGGATGACGATCCCTTTAGGAGTTGAGGGATTACATCCACTTCATACTTCCAAGGTACTGCATGGGTATCCTTGTATGAAAATGGAGATGGGGGCCTAATTGTCAAGGACGGATGGTTTATGACTGGTTCGGTCAAAGGTTTCTTGGTGTAATAGACCACTAAAGGAACAGGGGTGACTGGGCTTACTGAGTCTGTACCATGCTGCCCATGGATCATGTTGACATCATTGGAAGGGGGACAATGATCACTTCCCAAGTCATGTGTTATTGCATTTACCCCAGTATTTCCATGATTAGGCAAAGGATTTCTAATCACATTTGGGGAGCCTTCTTCGAAATTCAACCACTTGGCATTTATCAAATCACGTACCTTAAACTTTAAGGCAATGCAATTTTCTGTAGAATGCCCCGGTGCCCCGGCATGATAATCACACTTCACATTAGGATCATACCCCTTAGGATAGGGTGGCCCTACGGGTTTTAAAGGACATCGTACAACAAGAGAACTTTTGAGAAGTTGAGGCAAAAGTTCAGTATATGTCATGGGAATTGGATCAAATTAGACAGAAGGACGGTCATTGTTTGGCTTTTTTTGTGGAAGATTTGGGTTGGGATTTTGCATCCATTGTTGGGGAGGAGGTGGTGGTGTATTCTTGAAATTATGGACGGGTGGGGGTCTATATGATTGAGGATGGGGAAATGAATTTCCAGAAGCAGCAACTACATAAGGGTAAGGTCCGCACGGTGGATAATGAGGTGGGAAAGGGAAAGGGGAAGGTTGAAACATTTTTTGATTATGTTGACCTTGATTTCCCATTACAGCATTTGCTTCCTCACCCTTTCTTCTTCCTGCCCCTGTCATAGGTCTTCCTATTAATGGGGAACTTTGGACAACTTTTCCTGTTCTCAAACCGCTTTCAATTCTTTCCCCTATTACCACCATATCAGAAAAGCTTGATGATACACTCCCAAGCATCCTTTCATAGAACGGTGGCTGAAGAGTGTCAATGAACATTGCCACTATCTCTTTCTCTATCAGAGGTGGTTCAACTTGTGCAGCCATTTCCCTCCATCGTTGAGCATATTCTTTGAAGGACTCAGTATTCCTTTTGGTCATATTCTGAAGTTGTAGCCGGTCTGGTGCCATGTCCATATTGTATTTATATTACTTCAGAAAGGCATCGGCTAGATCCTTCCAACAACGAATACGAGTTCGTTCAAGGTGAGTGTACCAGCTCAACGCTGCCCCAGCAAGGCTATCTTGAAAAAAATGGATCAGCAACTTTTCATCATAAGCATACCCAGCCATCTTTCGGCAGTACATGGTCAAATGGTTACGATGACAAGTTGTTCCTTTGTATTTATCAAATTCCGGCAATTTGAACTTGGGAGGAATTACCACATCTGGAACTAGGCATAATTCAAAAACATTTGTTACGCCTAAGCCACTTCCTCCCTCTACTGCACGCAACCTTTCTTCCAATATTTCCATTTGCCCTTTTGACAAAGGCGCTGCTGGCTGATCAGGATTTAATGGAGGGACTTGAGCTTTGTGTGACAAGTTTTGGGAAACACCTGCTCGTGGTATTGGGCAACCATAAGGGAAATAATATGGCACTGCTTGTGGGTTTTGTTGTGTGGCATCATTTGGAGTCTGGTGATTTTGTGGTGGAATTGTATTAGGTGGAGTGACATTGGGTGGAGCCTGAGTGTTTTGGGGAATAGCTGTTGATTGGTTGAAATTTGGAGGGTTAGATACAGGGGGATTGGGAATTTTTTGAACAGCAGGAGGATTCTCTTGATTGGGATTAGGATGCATGGTGTAATATCCTTGAGGTAAGCCATATGGAGGCCAAGCATATGCTTGCTGAACATTCCCGTCTTGGGAAACAAAAGGTGGCAATGGCATACCATAAGGTTGGTGTGAGATGAATGGAGTTTCAGTGACTGGAGCAGGATCATTTAAAGGTATAGGGTTCCCCTCTTGAGCTTGAACTTGAGGAGTGGATGTTTGTTCCCCATTTCCTACAGAAGATCCCCTTTCTGTACCTCTTCTTTCAAGAAGCTTAAGTATTTCTGCCATCTGCTTCTTGATCTGGCCAACTTCATTCCTTAATTCTTCAACTGCGCTTTCCGGCTCTGCCATGAGTCTTGTTTGCAGTCTAGTTTGATAAGGATGCTTTGTGCCCTTTCTCCCCGTGATGTGAATAAATACAAAGAAATCCCCCTTGGTACAAGAACAAGTATTGTTAAATGACATAAAGAGATGTAAAGTATATGATGAATTTTAAATATCGGTAAGCAAAGATAAACCTTTCTTTTAGAATGTCTTTTTCTAAAGTACTAAGTTAGAAGAAAAATGCAAATTCAACATGAGATTTATTCATTGATCAACAAGTTCTGATACATTGTTTGTTACAACAACTCAAAATCAATTCTCTCTCGCTTTAGCAATCTAGACCTTCATTTCATCCAATCGCCTCTTGCAGTATTGGATGAATGTTGCGATTTCCTCCAGTGTAGAAAGCGGGTTCATCATTGCTTCAGCCTTCTTTAACAGGTGAGGAATATCTCTAAGTGTTCCATTAGCAAGACCGGCTAGATTAGAAAAACGGTCTCTCCAAGAATAGACAAGACTTTCCAACTCAACCCTTTCTAGGGTCATTAAACGTATAATCTCTTCATATCTATCCTTGTCTTCCATGGCTTGCCATTTTTCTTTATTTATTTCACGCTCGCAAGCACTGACAACATCTCTGACTTGTCGTTCCAGTTCATCAATTCGCGCTTGCATAAGGTTCTTTTCAACTTGAGCTTCTTCTTTTGTCTTGGCTAGAATTTCTCGTAACCGCCCTTTGTCAGCCAATATATCATTCTTTTGTTTCTCTTTGGTCTTCAATTGGCTATTCGCGGTTTGGAGGCATTGATCCAATTGCATCATATGTTCTCTTTCAATTCGCTGCCTCTTACCTATGTCTTCAAAGGCATTTTCTAATTCACACCTTTTTCTCTTAAGGGAAGCATTGTCTTGTTGAATTTTGATTAAATCATCCTCCAAAGCTTGATTTTTCTTTGTCATTTCAGCCAACTCACTCTTCAAATTTTCAATCTCTTTGCTTTCATCGGGAACTGGATTTCTCACATGAGCACCGTGATCTTTAAAGGGTAATTTAACAATGGCTACCCTATTTGAAATCCACTGGTAGTAACTTTCTTTTGCGGCATGACTTCGGACACCTAATTCTTTTCCTTTACTATGAACCTTGCCCCAAGCATCAATGACAGTTTGAATAATAGGAGCACTATTTCCCTCAATATAATAATGAAGGAAAGGCGTTACTGTTTCTTCTTCTGGAGGTTGTATCATAGGATAAGCAAGTTGTCTTTTTGCAATGCTAGGATTGTAATTGATGCATCCTTGAGTTCCCATGAGAGGCACATTTGGAAATTTTCCACAGCAGTAAATAATGGAATCCACGTTCATCCACTGAGGGTACCACCGAATCATGCTAGCAGATAATCCTGCCAGATGTCCTGCCCACTCCCTATTAGTCTTCTTGGTTAACCTAAGGAGCTTCAAATCAGAGATAGGACATTCAACCTTGCCAACTTGATTGAAGACATGAGAAGTAAGCCATAGATACAAGGCGGGTAGACAACAGACTATCTTCTTCCCATTCCGGTTGTGACAGGAATCCATTGTACAATAGATATCAGCTAAGACAGCAGTCATGGAACTTTCACCTCTAAGCTTTCTAGCTAGGAAAACATCAATTGCCTTGAAATCAATATAATTATCAAGGCTTGGGAAGAGGATCACACCATAGATGGCCAACGCCAAAATGTCAACAAACACGTCCCATTCTCCTTTCCCTGCCTGACTGAGGAGTTGCTGCTCAAAGAAGCTTAGTGCGAATCCTGAAATTTGGTTCCTGTTTAATTGAGCCTTCTTAAGCATTTCAGGATCCATCTTAAGAATGCGAGCTACACTGAAGATTGAAGCATGATGTTCAGTTCGACGATAAGGTTTCAAATCTTCTAATGGCAAGCCAAATATCTGTTCAAACTCCTCCAAAGTAGGAGCTAACTGGAAATCTTTGAATGTAAAACAGTGGAGAGGAGGATCATAAAACTGAGCTAGAGCAGTAAGGGCCCCTTCTTGCACTTCGACCTCTAAGAATTTTAGGATCTTTCCATACTTCCTTGTAAAGGTCATTTTCTGAGTAATATCCATCCTTTTGCTTAAGGATAACAAATTGCTAGTATTTGATCTGATGACTTTGAGGTGTAACAAATTTTTTAAACTAATTGCCTTCACTTCTTGATCACTTGATCTCATGTTAAATTCCATTTTTTAGTGATACTTACCGATGTTTAAATTTCACCTTTAACAAAAGAAATAAATGAATTAGATTAACAAAGAAAACAGTTTGATAAATATCCTCACATAATAGTGATAGTATTTATCATGACTTGAGTATAGAAAATATACATTTTTGATTTTTTTTTTAAAAAAACTTCGTGCAAATGAATAAAAGATAAAAGGAATGTCTGCCCAATTGTGTCTTAGACAAGGTAACCACCTAATTGGCTCTAAGGCTATTTAATCGTGTTTCTTCAAAAGGTAATTGTTCTAATTAGTTCTAAGAAGGTCACCGGAGCTCTGATCTTTAGCAATGAGTCTTATGCAAAAAGTAGGGAATCCTACTTAGTGCGGACATCATAACTAAGATAACACCCCGGCTGAGATTTTCACGCGAATCATGGTAGGACGTCTCGTCCTAAATGACACCGCTAATAATCTCCCCTAGCCTATGTCTTTTGCGGGGCCCAGGAATAGGGTCCCTTCTAATAGTGTGTGCATTATGGTGAATGTGAAGTGTGTGGGGCATTCATACCTGGATTTTTACCCATTCTTCACACTGAACAAACATAAAGCAAAATAAATATCACATGTCTTCTACCCTAAGGTTCTAAATTAAGGCAATAAAGAAGTAAAAAAACAGTATAAAATCTAAAATTAATAGAAGATTAGATAAACAACAAGAATAACATAACAAATAAATATAAAGGATGAAATAATTAACAATCAACAAAATACACAAGATCAATTTAACGGGCTTAACTCTCAAAATATCCCCAGTGGAGTCGCCATCTGTCGCGACCGGGGTCCCGGCGCACGACGCGGACTGGTTAAAGACAAATAAAAGAAAATTGAAACTGCATTGAAGTGAGGCTCTTGAGAAGCCTAAAAAATAAAGGGTTCAAGGAGTCGCCACCAATATTTATTAAGGAAAATATTAGGAAAACCTTTAAATAGCACTGGTTTTTTTTTGTTTTTAAAAAAATGAGATTCTGTTTAGTCCGGGAGTCGAATTACAGGTGGGGAAGGTATTAGCACCCCACACTGTCCGTAAAAAACGGTTACCCAAATTGATCATGCGTAATTTAAAAAAATGATTATCAAATATTTCATCCTTCATAAAACAATCATAAATAATATACACAATAAAAAAATATATAAATATGAATAAAACAAAGATAGTAAAAGAATACATCCCCTAAGTTTGTTGTTTTTTTTTTAGTTCTAAAAAAAATAAATAAACAAATGATTAAAAGACCATAAAAATAAAAGGATAAAAAAAACAATAAGACGTCTTGTCTTAATTATTTTCTAGTAAAAAAAAATTGATTTTTATTGAGAAATATAAAGTTTAAAACAAATAAATAAATAAATAAATAAAAATAAGAGAAAAAAATAGAATTAAACACATCAACATGAAGATAAAGAAATATAATACACTTAATTAATTAAAATTGACAAGGAATATTATTTAATTATCTTTTAGAAAAAATAAGATTAATAAGATGTCTTATCTAAATTAATCTCATCTTAAATTTTAAAAAAACATGAATGAATAAATAACACACTATTTATTAGTCTTGACCTTTTTTATTATTTTTTTTACTTTTTTATGAAAGTGATTTTTCTTAATTATTAAAAGGTTACTAAGAGAAAATAATAGGAAATCGTGACCATAATAAAAAATAGATAATTATGTATACATATATATACATACTTATAAACTATTAAAATGGTTAAACATAAATAAATAAATAGAAAGTGTAGAAAAATAAATAAATAAATAAATAAAAGATGAGTAACTAAAAATAAAAGTACAGAGAATAAATAATAAAAATAAAATATAAAAATAACGGTACAAAAATAAATAAAAGTTCAAAAATATAAAAAAATAAAAATAAAAATAAATAGACATAACAATAAATACATTAAAAATAAAAGAGCGGAAAAATAAATACATAAAATAAAGGGGCAGAAAAATAAATAATAAAAAATAAAGGGGCAGAAAGGTAAATAACAAAAATAAAGGGGCGAGAAAGTAAATAACAAAAAAAAGAGACTGAAGAGTAAATAACAAAAATAAAGGGGCAGAAAAGTAAATAACAAAAAATAAAGGGACAGGAAAGTAAATACATAAAAAATAAAGGGGCAGAAATGTAAATAACAAAAATAAAGGGACAGGAAAGTAAATACGTGAAAATAAAGGTGCAGAAAAGTAAATAACAAAAACAAAGGGGCATGAAAGTAAATACATGAAAATAAAGGGGCAGAAATATAAATAACAAAAATAAAGGGGCAAAAAAGTAAATACATGAAAATAAAGGGGCAGAAAAGTAAATAATAAAAATAAAGGAGCAGAAAAGTAAATACATGAAAATAAAGAGGCAGAAATATAAATAACAAAAATAAAGGGACAGGAAAGTAAATAAATAAAATAAAAGGGCATAAAAATAAATAAATAAAGATAAAAATGTAAAAAAATAAAAAGGAAAAAAAATAAATAAACTAATAATAGCAGAAATATAAAGTGCAGATAAATAAAGTATAGAAAAATAAATTAACAATAATAAAAGTGCAGAAAAGTAAATAAAGAGAAATAAAAGTGTAAAAAAAATAATAAACAAAGAAAAATAAAGGTATAAACAAATAAATAAAAATGGAGATGCATAAACAATAAATAAACAGATAAATAACTACAAAAAAAATAAAGTGCAGGAAAATAAAGTGCTTGAATATAAACAAAGAAAAATAAAAGTGCGGAAAAATAAATAACAATTAAATAAAGACGAATAAATAAATATAAATAAACAACTTTGTATTATAAAAAATACCTTGGTACAAGATCAATTACAGAGAAATTAGAACGGAAGTCGGGAAATCAATTTTGTGTGGATTTCCTTTGCTTTTGGCTTTGTTTGGACTTGATTTGAAGGTATTTGGATACCAGTTACAACACTTGAACAGTATTTTAGCTCACAAAAACTCACATACTAAGACAAACTAGAGTGGTGCACTCATTTTCCTAACTAAGATTACACAAAGAAATTTTTGAGAACCAAAACTTCTAAAAATTCTCACAAAAATTTAGCACTTTTTTCCCTATTTTTCTTCTTCTTTCTCCCAAATGCCTCAATATCACCTTCTATTTATAGAAGAAAATTGGCATTGGATTCTCCATAAATGACATCACTTTTCTACTTTTTCAATTTGTCCAAATTTGATGTTAATTTCCCAAATTTTCTCCAATTATCCAACCAAACTGGGGCCCACCACTAAAACCACCGAAAGCCAAACGTGACTTTCCTCTTTTTTTTTAATTTTCGTTTTTTTTAAAAAAAAACTTTTTTTTTGGACTTTTTTTTTGGGCCCATTTCTTTTTTTTTTTGGACTTTTTTTGGGCTTTTTTTTGTTTTTTTTGTTTGGGCCCTTTTTTTTCTTTTTCTTTTCTTTTTTTTTGCCCTTCTTATTTATTTTTATTTTTTTTATTTTCATTTTTTTTATTTTTTTTATTTTTTATTTTTTTTTATTTTTTTATTTTTTTTGGCCTTTTATTTAAAGGTACAAATGGAAACATAAATTATTTATTACATATATGGAAATATATAAAATATCCAATAAATATAAATTACTACCCACACTATAAGAGTAAAAAAGTAGTCACAAAACATCGTCTTCCCTCCCTTATTCTTTACTCTTGGCTTCGGCATCCATCAGCCATTGCTTGAGAGAAATGAAGAGAATTGATGAAATGAGAGGTGTGGTAGGAAATGAAGAGGGATTGGGTATTTATAGAGATGGGGAAGGGTTACTATTCCAACAGTCACTATATAATTTTTAATATTATTTTTTTTAATATGATCCGGGGTGGCAATCTGGACTGGACGGGGTTCTAAGCACTGTACCGCATCACCAATGAGAACTGGTAAGTCATAACCGGGGTCTGAAATCATTGGTCAACTATAGACATTTCTCTTCACCTCGGTTAAATATTAAGCATTGGGGAATCTCCTGCAGGTGTACCTCCGGTGTGTCTTGAAGTTCAAGTACGGATTAACACATCAGTTTTAACTTGAAGAACCTCGGATTCCCTTCGAACTGAGGTGTAAAATACCGTACTCCACTGAGGCTGTACGAGCTTAGAACTAATGAGGTAACACCGGTCATGAAACCGTGCTAGGACCCCGGTTAATGCAGTCAACATTGACTCCGGACTCTAGGACAAAAAAAAACTCTTTTTCTTCTTTTTTTTCTTTTTAATATATATCACCGGACAAAAATAGGTGTTCACACAACACTATTAATATCACCATGCTTTTCTATACAACCTATTACATACACATCACCATAGTTTCAAATCAACATTAATTTGTATCGTTTCATTCTTACATTAAGATAATTTGCATATTTATGATCACAACTCGACCTTTACATATTCATATACATCCATCAACTTGAATTGCCCATTTATATTATAATCTACCATCTATATTATTATGTCTTTTTATCAAATCGTAACATTTTTCTAATTTGAATTAATTGCTACAACTACTATTTAGCTTTCTTAATTTCTCAGTCACTATTGCTATTGATCATACATCATCTCATTAATTCACTTTACCCCTCGTGACTCTTAAGGTATCAATCTACTCACAATTTACATACTCGACTTATCATTATTCATACTTAAAATTTAATCTTCTCATTATTCCTTTTTAAACTGATCACCAATTCTTTTAGTCAATTGTCATAGGCCATCATAATTAATTTAAAACAATCACTAGTAGCTGTGATATACTTTTTTCCTACACGCCAATGGCGCAAACAAATTTCTATATTAACCTTAACCCGCCCCACCCCGTTACCTCGATTCCATACTTTTTAAAGCTTTGAATCAATCGCCAATTTCACCCAACTCACCAAAACTCTAAAATTTAAAGAACTCATAAATCAAAATTAGACGTAGGCTTCCAAAATCATAATCTAATTCATCAAACTAGTTTAAAACTCTAATTCGAGGTTTTCTGAAACTTGTTTTCACCTCCGCTCCGCAGTTCTAAATTTCAACACCCACTTTACTTAACGATTTTTCGAAGTTTGCTCTGACATTTATAATTACCGAAACACAAAACCCATGAGCCGTTTGTCACACCCATTGCCATTAGAGTCACACCCAAGCTTCAAGAATTGCCTTAAAATCGAAGATGGAAACCTCCCCCATGCAAGGGCACATTCGATCAAGATAGATGGAAAGGAAGGGGAAGATTGTAACACCCTCTGTTACACCTTAATAAATTCTAGAAAAATTCATAATTTTTTTTAAAAGATATGATTGTTAAAAAGAAACTATCGGAATAAATTATATACATTATTTCTAAAATACCTCACAAATATTATTAAAACTTTATAAAGTATTTGTACATTCATCCGAAGAAAATAAACATTAAACATTATAAGAAAGAGAGGAAACTCCATGGCCCAGAAGCAGTTACTTATTAACATTATTTATTCATTAGACCACGATATTCATACCGAGCTCCCTTTCTAGAACGTGCTATATCTACTGCCGAAATTCTTCGATCCTTCCCTCTGAACCATCAATTTAGAATATATGAAACAAAGACACGGAGAAAGGAGTGAGAAACAGAATATAATATTATTGATTAAGACATAAGCAACAAAGGGTTTTCACAAACCAATACATAATAATATCAATCACAATCACATACACAATCAATTATGAATGCATGAATGTATGCAATATCTTCATCATAACTTACCTATATATGTGGGCCCTTAAATTTTAATTTGCACTGGGCCAACCAGGAGTTTACACTGTTCCATAAGTCCGGATAATAATAATATGAACAGCTCAACTGGCATGGAACCACTTAGAGACTAGTCAGATTGAGAAAGTTTTTATTGTGAAAGTACCCGACACTAGGGAGCTACCCCAAGTCCCCTGAAGCACCCTTTCACACCCTCTCATCCCAAGGCTCGTAATTAAGCCTCCTCTAATGTATCATCGGTTTCTATAATCCGTCCCCAGACAATATCATTTTATTTCACTTTAATCATTCATGATGCATGAACTACTCACGTATTTAGTTGGTTAAGGCTTTTAGAAACTCAATTATTAAATCCCTTAAAGGTTTACAATATCATTTCAATAAACTGTACATTTTCTCAATTCTCTAAATTTCTGTCCCAAGAAATAAATTTGGTACAATTTTTAAATCTCACTGAAATTGAGTTTCTAAGCCTTAAATATCTAAAAACTTTCTCATATAAAACTTTACATAATCTTTCTCAAATTAAATCTTAACAAAATCAAATTTAGGAATCTCAATTATTTCCAAATATCTTTAGTTATTAAGTTGGAATAAAATAATTTTCTTTTAAAAATTTTGTTTTATTAAAAGAGAATAATTATTAACCAAAAATACTTAAAATTACAAAATTTTTCTTTAACTCAAGATTTAATTAATTAATTCTCATAAAATGTTTTCTTTCTAAAATAAATACTTTTTTTATTCTAAATATTGAAAATAAAGTTAATAAAAATAATTTCTATGAAGAGAAGATTTAAAGTAAAAATTTAAAGAGTAAGGTAAGAAAATTCTTACTGAATTTAGCTTTCCGTCATGCTCGCTATATGCTCAAACTCCACGTCACAAAATCATCAATCAAAATCAAGCATTATCAATTATAACTAAATATCATCAATCACATCAAATATTATTAATCACAATTAAATATCAATCAAAATCAAGTTAACAAAGCATTATTTATAAATATTATAATTCAAAGTTTAATGGTTATTAATATAGTCAATTTGAGTCCTTTTGGTCAATTCCTCGTATAGGTCTATGTAAGTCCATATAATCCAGTCCTTGCATAGGTATAGTTCAGTCCATATGGGTCATAATGGTCCAAATCCTTGCATAGGTATAGTCCAGTCCATATAGGTCATAATGGTCCAAGTCCTTGCATAGGTATGTTAGAATTAGTTAAACCGGATATTTAATTTAAAATTTATTAAAAATGTTAAGTTAAAAAGTTAATATTTTAAAATAATAATATTATTAAATTTAAAAGGAGTAGGGGACTCCTCCCATTATTCTTATGTATTTTCATATTATACTCTTATCTCACTCCCCCTTACCTTGAGTTGTTACCAAAAAGAGATTTGCTTTGCGCCACCGATTTCTAGAAATATTAATACCAATCTTATTTCAGTATAAGCATAAGACGAAGATTAAGATTAATACTTAAAACAGAAATGGTAAATTTTGAATAGTGAATAGTGAATAGTAAATCGTGAATAGTAATAGTAAATAGTAAAACATGAATAGTAACGGTAAATAGTAAATCGAGAATAGTAACGGTAAATAGTAAATTGTGAATAGTAATGGTAAATAATAACAGTAAATAGTAACAGTAAATAGTAATTTACTATTTGAATAGTAATTTACTATTGAAATAGTAATTTACTATTGAAATAGTGTTTACTATGCAATATAGTAACTTAAAATAATATTATTTTCAGTATAATAACAGATTTCTAAAAACGATATGAAAATAACCCAAAAAATATAAAAGAGAAGTATTCTTACCTTAGGATTTTGGCAGAACCTTCTCTCCAAAAACTTTTCTTCTCTCTCTCACTTCCACCACTATCTCACTAGCACTACTATATTAAGAAAACTTAATCTGAAATTGTGATTTCTAAAGAAGAAATCCTTCGGTATTTATAGGAAAAAAATTTACTATGCATTCCATTATTTTAATATAAAAGTACTATGCATTTTTGAATTTTTTATTCCAGGTTACTGTGCATATTTTGAAAATTTTGTACATGTACAGTGTTTTGCATAGTAACTATCGACAGAATTATTAAGCCAAATAGTAATATTTCACTCGGTATATTTTAAATATTCAAAATGAGTCCTTTTTGAAATTTAGCGATATTATATCAATCCTTACTAATTTTATAACATGTAATATAAAGTTGAAATTTTAAAAATCTAAAATTTTCTGTTAATAAAAATTTATTAATACGTTTCCAATTTTTTAACGATTGGAAAAAATCAAAATTTTTCTCAAACCGATAATTTTTAGATAAGTCTACTTGAAACGGATTTTAGAAAATTTTCTTATAATTTACATTCACTTTCTTATAAATATTTTTAATTTAAGTCACTTATATGAATTTAAAATTATTTAAAAAATATTATTTTATATAAAAAATTCCAAAATTCCAAAAAATTCCAAAAAATCATAAATAATACGTAGATTAAAAAATTCTAAAGAGGCATAATCTAATTACTTCAAAATTTTAATATAAAAATAAAAATAGGGGTGTTACAAAGATCGAACTATGAAATTGGAAGTACATATTAATTCACCTCACTCCCACGATCCTAGAAACGCGATCAATTTAAGGTTTCGACGCGAAATGAGTATTCAATTTGAAGCTTAAGGCTCACGACCATGGAAGTGAGAAAGGAAGAAGAAAACACGCGGGATAATGCTCGGGGGGAAGGAAATGAATTTGATTTTTATGCCACCAAGGGCAGTTTTAGTATTCGCCCCCCCCCCCTTTTCTTTTCTTTTTAATTTTCTTTTATAACCTTTATTTTTTACCCTTTAGTAACTTAAAAATTTACCATTACTCATTTGGTTTAGTTTAAATTTAATATTCAACCAATCAGATTAATTTATTTAATTCTCACCACCTTAATTAATTGTTAATTAATTCATAATAATTTATAGGAAAAACCCATCTTAATTTATTTATTACTTTCTATTTATCGTCAATAATTAAATTAAATACCTAGGATCTTACATAAAAGGTAATATCACACTATTATATGTCGGATAACACTGAGAAAGCAAATTTACTGGTAGAGTTATCTTAGCTTAACTTGTGATCTCGATCTCGAAGTATCGAGAAATGTAATTGATCTGTCCAAGAATCCGAGGTCAAGAGTTGCAAGTCTTGACCGTGGTCTGAATCTCATAATCTCGACTGTTGTAACCTCTTTATCGCTCAATTTTACACCGCCTCAGTGGAGAACTGTATTTTATACCCCAGTTTAGTGGGAATCTGAGGTTCAATCTTTGAATGACAATTGGTATTTGGACCGTACTGGAAATCAAAGACCACACCGAAGGGGTACCTGCAGAATATTCTCCGATGCTTAAGTCAGTACGGAAATTAGAATAATGTAAGATTACGGTGGTAACTTACGGGAATCAAATCAGAGCTCCCTTCAGTAATTAATGAATTGTATTTATAGTGTTTATCTTAGTTTGGAAGTGATTTGACTATTTTCCTAACTTACTGTTCATACTGTAGCTGCAGGGTCAGGTTGCCCATACCTTATCTGACTGACCTGTCGGATTGTCAGTTATGAATTGGGATAGAAGGAAGAATCCGTAGTCCGCCCATGGCTCTGGACTCCGGTCATATAGTGTCTGTTTTTGGTTACCACCCCGGATCAGTAATTTTTTAAAATAGTTTTAACTTAATTTATGATATTTATCTCTAGGTCTTATACAATGATTTTTATAAAATTAAAAAATATAAAAAAATTAAAATTTCAGTTTTTTTAGTAAATTAAATTAAGTATTATTATTTATTTTGAGGAAGACATCTTTTATTTTATTTCTTTCTACCCAATTCTCTCTACTCTTCCAAACAATGAAAATGAATATGAAAGAATTTCCCCCCGTTTTTTTTCACTTTATATAATTTATTCGTCCTAGTATTTGTTTTCTCTGTTTCATTCTCCGGTATTTGTATCAACAGAAATTGAAAATGGTTTTCAGGTGACATGAAATTTTGGTAGTCCAATTTGGCATTGACGTTGCCTAGGGTCAGAGTCGTCTTCTCCCCATAAAACCCATTCCATTCCATTCCCCTCAAAACCATTAACCACGCATTTTTCTCACCCAAACCTCACAGAAAACATCAAAAAATGTCATCCCCTTTCCCTTCTTGCTTCCGCCCCTCCCCAACCACCGACGACGACCACCACCGCCAGTGCTCATCCCCTCCTCCTCCGCCGCCTCACTCCACCAACCCAAACCTCACCACCTACCTCTACAACACCGACATAGGCTTAGTATCCCTAACTTGGTCACGCTCCATGATGGGTCGTTCCCTCCACGTGCATCTCCACCACCACCCCTTTGATTCCCCTCCTTTCCCTTCCCTCTCTTCCCCCTCTTTCCACCTCCACATCAAACCCCTCATCTTCTGGAAGAAACACGGCACCAAGAAACTCTCCTCCAACACCCACCTCTTCTGGAACCTCTCCCGAGCCAAGTTCGGTTCCGGCCCCGAACCTCACTCCGGTTTCTACGTGGCCCTCGTCGTCGACAACGAGATGACCCTCCTCGTCGGCGACTCCACCAAGGACGCGTACTCCAAGTCCAAGGCCCACGAGCCCAAGAAGGTTCAATTCCTCGTTGTGAAAAGGGAACACGTGTTCGCCGACAAAGTCTACAACACGAGAGCGAGATTCGGAGGGGAAACGAGAGAGATTCAGATTGATTGTGGCTACAAGGACCATTCAAAGTTGTCTTTTAGCGTCGATGGGAATAAGGTTTTGCAGATTAAGAGGTTGAAATGGAAGTTTAGGGGGAACGAGAGAGTGGAAGTTGATGGGGTCCCTGTTCAAATCTCGTGGGATCTTTACAATTGGTTGTTTCAAAAGGATAGTAATGGTGATGGGCATGCAATTTTCATGTTTAAGTTTGAAGAGGAAGAAGAGAAAGAAGGGGATAGGAGCTTGGTGAATTTGTGGAATTTGGGGGTTTATGAATGGGGCAAAATGGGCAAGAGTTGGTCCTCTTCTTCCATGGCTTCTTCTGCAGGGTCTTTGGGTGGAAGCTCCTCTGTTTTGGAATGGTCCAGTGTGGAGGAGAATGAGTTGGTTGGTCCCGTTGGGTTTTCTCTGATTGTCTATGCATGGAAACGCTGAACTCAATGCTGCTCCTAGGTTCTTCATTCTTCGACTTTCCTTTGTTTTCTGATAAATTAGTGAAGCTAACTGCTTAAAATTTAGATGTTTGATAGTTCCTACACTAACCCATTTGTTTTGTGAACATATATAGAGGTTAAATAAATCAATTAGAATTTGTTATATAAGCTTGTGAGAACCTATTAGGTGATTCAAACATGATACTCTAGATCTAACATATTCTTCTTTAGGATGGTAGCTTTAGTTTGGAGCTCTGTTGTAATTTTTTTTTTGTTCCACTTGGTGTCTGGCTTTATGGGGAACTTATTGCCATGTAATGTGGATTACTCATTGTTTCGCAGCTATCATGTTGAGAATCAAATTGATTAAGGCATGATGGAAAAAATTGGTTGATTTAAGTTTGTTATTTAATTGATGACTTTCTTTAACTACATTTAGATGCACAATTTTATTTTATGATGACTAGAAGCTTTTTCCATCCGGTATGCTTGATTAAAAGTTGAGTTTTGATTGGAATTGTTACTCTGTGATGTGCATTCAAATTACTTATTTTATTTTATTCTTGGGGTTGAATTGTTCAAAAGTAAATTTTAATTTATTGACCAAATAGAGTTAAGAGATGTCTTAAACGACATCCAATTTGACAATATCAACACTGACTATTGTATAGTATCGTTCTAACTTATCAAACAGATATTAGAGTTAGAGGAAATGGCAAACATGTGAGGTAGGACCAGTTTTTGCAAAGGGCAGGTAAAGGTTGTAGGGCGGTTGCCCTTGTGTGACCTAAACTAACTGCCAAGTTGGTTGACCTAGTCCACCACCCATAATCAATTATTCAATTCAATTGAACGGTTAACATTAGTTGACAACTCAACTCAACCAAACCTAATAGTAATAATAATGTTTAAATTTTCTTACTAAAACAGAATAGTTAATCCCGAATAAGAATGCTGAAGAAGAATTGGGATGGAAGCTGTTGATAGTTGCGTTACCTAACGGGCGTGTCGAGCGTGGTATGGACCACATGACTTTGTTTTGTTTTGGATTAGATTGAGGATGGTGATTCCTCTGTTGGTCCTGTGAACACGAAATAGTTGTCACCAAAAACAATTAGTTGTCTGCCAGCGATTTTTGTTCAGCTTCAACGTTTTACTAGGTCAATGTATTGAAATGGATCCTCTGTCTTTAATACGAAATTGTGACCTGACTTTATACATTTTACACCAGTATTAAAATAAGCGATAAGTGTAAAATCAGAGAATTCGGATTCATCAATGTATTGTACAACTCATTAAGTTCCGGGTAATTAAGAATTGGTTACCATTCAATCCTGAGGCTTCAGATGTTGTTATCAGCAGAACTTTGTTAGTTTTCACAACATTATGTTACTGGGTAAACAGTAATATTAACGCGGCACCATTGATTTAAATAGTATTGGGACAGAATTCAAGTGAAGTTTTAAAAAATACTAACTTGTGAAATGAAACATTTTTATTTTTCATTTATAATATGTATGACTTTTATAATAATTTTACTATCTATTGTCTTATATTTCCTTTTATATATATATATATATATATATATATATACACACACATTACGTATCAATTTTTTTCATTGATTTTCTATTTGGAAGTTAAACTTCAGTAAGTGAATAAACAGAAAGTGAGTCATCTTCTATTTGTTTTAGTTAAAATTAGAAACTTTAGCAGGTGATACTGATGAGTGAATTGACATCATTACTAATTATAATAACAATATTATGAATGGAAATGGAACACGGACATTGATGGTTCGTTCAATCATCCAAATGTTTGGCAACGATATTGCCATCCAAATAAAATACTTCCGTATATATAGGGAGATTGAATTTATGCAAATCATCCGAATTTATGATATTTTCTGTAATTTTGTTTTGAAACGTTCTGCTTATGAGAAAAAATCAATCTGGATACTTTTTAAAAAATATAGTAATCGTTAGAGGTATAATGTAACTAATTTGGTTGAATATAGTGTATGAGTTATTGTGAGTTTTTTACATAGGTTCAATTCCTACCAAAACTAAAATAAAGTTAGAGGTATAACTATCACTATTAGGCTCTTAAATTTTTCAGAAGCTTCCCGAGAATTAGAAAAAGGATAAGATTCATGCAATAAATAGGTGTTAAAAAGTCATAAAATGTAAAATATATCTCGGTAGTAGCTAGTTCAAAACTTGAAACGTCAAGATGTTAATTTGTGGAGCCAGTTAGAGTGACGACTTTTGGTCTCTGGAGTTAAAAAATTGAGATACTTTTAATTTGGCTAGAGTTTAAAAGTTGGGAAATAAGCAATGCACTATGTGTAAAGTCAAAGTAGGAGCCATATGAAGCGTATAGACCAAAACACGGTGCCTAGCAATAGCATTGCGGTTACATATTTGCAAGCTATGACTTGGAATCACTTCTGAAAAGTAAACCAAGGAACAATCTTGTATATATTATTAGTTCTAAAGCCGACGATTATGACTTTTTCCTTTTACAGATTCTTTGGATTTTCATGAGCTGCTTACACAGAAATTTCTAAACAAGAAAAGGTGTAAAGTTTTGATAAATAAAAAATACTAATCGTCTAATGTTATCAATTTTATTCATATCTTACCGTAATATAAACACGAAACTTCTGCGTATACGTACCTACTTATTTTTAATCAATTCAGTATCTTACCTGATTCGTTAATATGACCCACACTGTTTCGTATAATTCAAAATTAGATCATAGTATTCAAAATACTACTTAAATGACTGCATTAAAATTTCTAGAGATCAACGAAACTATTAGTCAGGGTTAGTAAAATGGACCGACCCGTATAGGTCGGTCTGAACCCGTCATAAAAAACGTAGTACATGAATCTTAAAAATAAATTCAAACTTAATAATAATAAAAAAGCCCGATAAGGGGTTGAGTGCAGGCCGGCCCGAGTCCTTTTAATTTTTTTAAGTACTATTTATTAGTTGTTGTTTTTACAAAGAAGTTTTTTTAAGAAATCTTGTTGATTTTATAGCATTTGTGTGTTAGTAGAATTAGTAACGTACTAGGTAATGTTTCATTCATTATAATTTTTAATTGTAATACAAAAACAAACATATCTTTTACAAGAAAAATTATTGATTTTATAGCATTGTTTGTCCAGCAACAGTTAATTAATTTCAATAGCACAAAATTTTTTACAAATGTAATTTTAGACAAATTCTACTAAGTTGGTTCAGTTTTTTGTAATTCAATTTTTTATAAGTTAATTTTTTAATAATTTTTTTAAAAAAATTGGCTGCCCGATCAAGCTCGTAACCCGTTGAGGGTAGGGTTAGGATCTTTAACTTTAAGGCCTGATTTTATGTAGACTTTTTTCGTCTGAACTTAGGTAGCTCGCAACCCGATAAAACCTGACCCGTTTAAGGCTGCCCGTCCGAATTATCAGCTATACTGTTAGTGAGGCCCTAGCCCCTGATGAAAACAAGGTGGTAATCTGTCTTAGGGTTGTGAGATTCAGGCTTTTCAAAACATAATAAACACTTACGACTTGTGGAAGAGGTAACCTATTGGAAAGGCTTGATAGGGGCCTAGCAAACCTTACTTGGAGGATTTAACATCTCCCTTAACTGAAGTCAGACCATAATTCACTCCTCCTCCATATGGACACGACACCTACTCTCATCAGTAGTCGACCTTTTCATTTCCAAGACTTTTGTTGATAATTCTTGGAGAATGATGGGTGATTGTAAAGATGCTTTTGTTGTATTCCAAAATAAACTTGAAATTTAGAATAACGACATCTTTTGAAATTTTAACCATGGGGTGGTGAAGGTATAGGTTGTTGTGACTAGGAACCTTGGGTTGGAGCTTGGTGATGGTACATCAGTGAACTTGTTTAACCATGATGGATTAAATGTATCCCAACCCATCATGATCACACCACAAACCTTATTCTGAACGAGTACAAGGATATGTGTGTAGGTGACACCACTGATGAGAATGACATATGGAATAAGAATCAATTGTGTGATTTGTTCCTTGATGGGGTCGCCCAAAATATGCTTTGTATGCCTCAATCGAACCCTATATGATGGATAAAGTGGTGTGGGCGTATGATAGGAAACACACGTTCTTATTAAGATCGACTTATATGGCAATTACGAGTAGTGTTTTGAAGGATGAGCCAGTGTTTTAAAGGGTTTGGACAAGGCAAGGCCCCCAAAGGATACAATTTCTCCTTTGGTGAATAGCCCATAATGCACTGCCCACTAATAGTTTTAGAGTTGCTAGAAGGATTACTCAAAATGACAAGCTCCCCATTTGTATGATGGAAACACAAATGACTTTATGTGAGGAGTTATTCGAAATGATGAAGGGTGTTTCTTTATTGGCTTTGTGAGAAAGCTAATGGAGCCCTCTGTAGTTTGTATTGAACACTGGGGGTTCTTATAGCTAAGGATTAAGGGTTCAACAAGATTATGGTTGAGTTGAGCGTCTTTTTGCATTGGTTTTACTAGACAAGATGCCACATGTTTCTACTCTATGCAATGATATGGTGAGGAAAATTGTAGATCTTGTTACCACTTTGGAGCGGGTGGTATGGGTTTATTTCCCCTGGGAGGCTTATTTAGTGATGCCTTTGCTAAACATGGCTTGTAGGTTAAGGATCTCAAGATCTTTGAGTCTCCTAAATTTTTCTCTAAGTTATTGCTTTTATGATAGTTGTTCTTCCACGCATGGTAGACATTAGTCTCTTGGTTGCTTGGGTTTAGGCCCCATTCTTTCAAAAAAAAAAAGATTCGATTAATAGCTTGTGTAGACCATGACTTAGTATCAACCTTATCATCATCATTAACTATGCAACATTTGCACACCCCAACAACACTTCAACTCTTCATTAGTATTCATTATGTTATGATCGACCAACAAATGATTAGTATGATATTCAATCCATTTGTTGATCAAATATTACATTAATAGTTTTTCTAACCTATCCAACATTACAAACCACAATATTTAATGGTTTAATAATGCTTATATGAAATCCTCTTTTACAGCTGAAGTTGTCATGGGGGTTTTCTTTTTATTTTTTTAGATATAGAAATTATCAAAATATATTTTGTTTTCTTAAGAAATTTTTCCATACATATTTAAGAATTAAATACTTGGGATCATGATCAGTTATTAAACAATTGTATCATATTCAACCGGTTGGTAATTAGCCCCCAACTTACTCAAATAGAATTATTTGCTTCTATATATGTTGCGGCAGGGAATGGAATATTTCTTTCTCATTTTAATTAATATCCCCTTGCCGTACTTACACGATGATCAGCTAGTTAGTATACTAAAACTACATGATTTGATAAATTGAATGGAAAAAATTCATCCTCTTTAATTAAATATTAAGGGTTCTATTATTATATTAAGTATGTACTGGTTTTGAAAATCCGGGTCAATCATCTCAAATATCAAAATGTTTATAAGTTAATAGAGAATTAATCTTCGTGATTGATGATAGATAAAAAAAATATAGATTAAATTAAGCAAAAGCATAAAATTTATTTATAAGAAGTTTATGAATGTTTATTTTATGAAAATAGGATATATTAAATGTTTTTTCTAATCAACATCCTTAAAAGAGTAACAATAACAGGTCAAGAGTGGAAATCTGATTTTCATTACTAAGTTTATAGTCATAATTGTTTGCTAACATGTCGGGTCATTGTAAAAGTAGTCGTAGGAATGACATTTGTTTTTCAACAAATAAAATAGACAATCTTTTATTAATATGAAATGGTATATATGCAGGAATGAGCTGGTAGAAATAGCATAGAACAATTATATTATGATTTTTGTGTTATTCGTGGGAAACAATCGTACTAATAATTAATTTCCTTATAAAATTGATTTTGAGGACTCCTCTGAATCACATTCATCAACTATGACATTTTCTTTCCTTATAAAATAGAAAATCCAATAATGCGATGTGTGTGTGAGACGTAAAACTGGTTTAAGATTTGGATTCTGTGCGTGCAGTGTATTCTTTGTGCATTTCGCACATTTAAAATTGGATCTTTTGAAAAATGTAACTAGGTCAATTTTATCCTGGTTCAATGAAACATGTGATCCATGTTTCAGCCCGTGCATAAATAAAACACACGCTTTTCCAAAATTAATTTTACTAACATTTCTCTAAACTCTAAACTCAACAGTGAATCCTGTTATTTTATAGGACGTGCCAACTAGGTTGTTAAAGAAATCAAATTGAAAAGTTTGATTAAAACATTGTTTTTCTAATATATGCTTAAAATCAAAATAGAAAACTTATATTTAAAATTAAAATTAATGTAATGTCCATATGGTTTTTAAATTAGGTCCATGAAAGTTCTAATAAAAAATTTATATTTTTTAATTTCTTAAAATGTGATTTGGACATACACTAGAAAAACCATTACTCAAAATTATTATAATTAATTCCTCGCTAATTTTTGCTACATCCCAGCTTATTTTTCAACTAAAAGATCATTTTGAATTCTTCAATTATAATGCTCTAAAACACTAGTTAAAGAATCAAAAGTTGAATTTTTCATTAAAAATTAACGTAGATTACGAAAATCATTATTGAGATTTGCCAAAATTATAATATAGCCCAAATCTATGCAAAATTACTTTCTGCCCATTTTTAAAGCCGTAAAAATTATGGTAGAATTACACTAAAAATCAGACCAAAGACTATATCAACAATAACAAATTTTTAATGAAAATTTTATATCTTTTTATTTTTTTTTGGTCAAGAAAATTTTATATCTAAACCCTAAACTATCTTAACTAGAACTTTCGTGATGCTAATTACCATTTTTTTCCAACAATCTTCTACTTTTTTTTATTAAGAAAACATGATCAGAAGTCCATCAATACACTAAGCCCAGATGACCGTATCAAATATCCAAAATCCTCGAGCCAGTTGACAAAAACCCGTCCAAAACCCTTTTTTATCATTCATAAAAAGCCCGGTCCTAGGAACTGCATCAGCACATGAGATTACCAAAATATTGGTTTGAGAATGAAACTCCATTTTCACAATCTTACACAAGTGCTCATAGGTATCTAGTTACAAAATCTGGGTTTAATCAATTGGATTATTTAATAATCAATATTGATTTAATACATTGTTCCAAACATAACATCTAATAGCTGAGTTAAAGGGATCACATTGTTCACCAAAAAATAAAGGGATGGCATAGCATTATTGGGAGCCCAAAGTAGATTCAGTATTTTAAGCCCACAAGATTCTGTATTACCCTATCTCTCTATAGTTCTGCCCCTTTTTTTTCCGAACACATTGTTATATGCTACATCAACTAATGTAGATTTTTCAAGATTAATACATAGCCCAGAAAGTAAAGAAAACAAAGAAAATTTCCATTCACTGAAGAAAGAAAGCATTCGGAAAAGAAGTGGGACAAAACAAAGCAACCATTCAGCTATTGCCACTCTGAGAAAGACATACACTAGAACATAAAGATTGAGCATGTGAACCAATTTTCTTCCATGCTCATCTTAGGTTGCTTAGATGATTTCTAAAACTATATGTTTCAGAGCCTGACTCCTGTCAAAGCTTTACTTCACTGTTAAGGTTGGGGTTGAAGAAGCATTAATCAATGATGAAGATGGAGGAAGGCAATGTCTTTGGCTACTACTTCTCATAGCTGAGCCCCGAGAGCTAGATGACAATGAAGGATTGGTCGTTGAACCTTCATACCTGCTGGATTGACTTCTGATTTTCCTCTTTTCTCCTTCCTGAACCCTCTCTATTGTAACCTGTGGAACCTTTGCGTCATTTAGGCCAGGGGGAAGAACACAGTTGCAGAGAAGACCTTCACATAGAATAGCACAACTTTCAATTAGGAATGTTAAGTAGTTAGTAGTTGTGTTTAATAGTGAAAGCACAAGAATCTTAATTACAAGGTGTAACATTTACGAACATTAGCTTATTTGGTCTTCAACTTAGATATTTGGTCTAACTCGATTTTAAAAATTAGTCCATATAATGAGGATTACCCCCACTTGCATTACCTCTAGTCAATATACGACTTTTAACAGATTTGACATTAGTTACTTTACAAACCAGATTCGTTGGAATAAAAAGAAATCACATCCATTCAACTAGGTTTATGATTGTGTAAATATGGTTCATGCAATAACTAACACCAAACCAAATAGACACTATATATTAAATGGGAAAAAATTGTTGCCAGATCAAAAGCATCCAATAATTTAGATATATTAATAATAGCTGCTCTTAGAGCATTCCTCTTGTCACTTTGTCCAAGGGCAGTATATTCTGCAGGCTTCTTTTGAACAACGTTTCTAGTATGGATTTTAAACTACTAGTACTAGTACTAACCATCAACTAAATGAGCATGTATGTATGCACTGCAAGCTTTTATATCAAAGAAAGTTAAGAAAATGACCAATTATGTCAAGTGTAATTAGAATCTAGTAAACTTGAAACACATAATTCAACAAACAGGAAGAAAAATAATAGTCAAGTTGGCAAACAATTAGAATATAGTTTAGTTTGATGTATTTCTTACCGAGTCGAGCAAGTCGATTGACCCATCTAGGAATTGACTTTCCTGTTAATTTAAGACAAATATCATTACAGAAGTGGTTGCAGTTTTTAGAAATGAGATGGTAAGTGTTGCCAGAGTACTCTTGAGCTAGTTTCTCCATGAATGCCCTTACATCTTTGGGACCCAGATCTGTTGTCCCAATTAAAATTGATTTCCTAAAAGTGAATCCAGGACAATGCTTCGGTTGCACTTCAAAAATCCCCGTTGTGTCATGTTCATGCGCCCCAAAACCATATTCAATGCCATGAACTACAGCAAAAGGAAAATTGTACAAAGAATATTTTCATCATCAACAACCATAAGAAAATTTCTAAATCACATATTGTGCACCCAACAAGGGAATATGCCCGAAATAGTAATTAACTAACAGTTTACAAACTGCTAACGTTTTGCCAGTTATTTTCTTTTCTAGTTGAACATATAAAATTCAACGGAATTGCATTCCCTAATAACCCGAGAACATAGGATAACCATATCAGAAATCAGCCAATAGGATAAAGAACTGAATCTCTAATTCCAAAAAATAATTGACCTTCCCATCCCAATAGGATAACCATATCAGAAATCAAGTAAAGCGATGAACTTTAGTCTTCAAAGATTATAAAAGAAGGGATCTTTTATGGTGAAATTGATTCCCACCGAACATGTCATAAATTTGGCACAACCTATGAACCGAATTTAAGAGTACGATGATGTGGGTGGTTAAAACTTAAAACTGAAAGTAACATAAAACCAACCATCCAAAGAAAAATTGAGTTACCTTGAACCCCAGAATGGTAGACTCCAAGGCCAAGCCAATAGGCATAACCGTTAATTGGGGTGAGATCATAGACGTTGAGGTAAACGGGAACGGTGCCTGGCTTCTTCTTGCGTTGCCCTGGTACCAGTTTACACAGCATTATTATGGTAGTAGTAGGAGAGGGAAATTTTAGAGGAAGGGGAAAGAGTTTATTTGAATTATTTGGCCGTCAAATTATAGGGTAGCTAACGGAAATCCTAGTTTTAGGTAACAGCTAAGGAATAAAATATGAAATTTTTTCTTGATTTTAACTTAAAGACAGTTTCTTGTAGTTTTTGTTTTTAAAAAAATTCTTAGACAAATATAAGAAAAAGTGGTTCTTGTATGGGTGTGGTGGGAGCAGCCTTGGCATCTATCGGCGGCCGAAAGTGCTTTTTGCTTCAACCACCTTTCACTTTTATTTATTCTTATTGATAATTGATAATTATATATTATTGTAGTGATAATCCTCTTCGTGTTCCTGCTTCCGACATGTCTTTATCCCTCCTCCTCCTTCTTCTTCTTCTTTCTTTTGTTACAATTTTTATGGTTGTCTTTTTAATATAATTTTTTTATGGAAAATATTAAATGAAGGTGTAAGTGTTTTGAGGATACAAAACGTATTCACTTTATATTCTTTATATAATCAATTAAAAGACAAGTGATAAAATATTAAAGAATAAAAAATAATTTGTAAATGAAACAAAATACACAGGTATCATCTTTATCCTGTCCGATGAATTAGTCATTGAAATAAGATTTTATTTAAAATCAGGCAGGTTAACAAATAAAATAATCAATTTCAAAAACTTGCATCATATTCAACTTTGAGTTTTAGCATGAATTTCAAAATAAGGATGTTTAGTAAATAATTATATTTCATATTTTAAACATGACTGATTTGGCTCTAATATAGGCTCACAAAAGGGATCCAATGCAATGACTCCTGTTAACTAACATCGGACAATGATTTAAGCTAATTAGTGTTGCTTGACCCACATTATTTTTTGTGAAATTTTTTTAAAACTTTCCTTTTTCCTTGTTCCTTCATTTTTTCCCCTTTTCTTTTAGTCTATTTGATAAAATAGTAGATGTTGAAAGTTTAAAGGTAGTAATTGAAAGTTGATAGGTTAATTAATTAAATTAGAAATATGTTTGGTAAAACTAATTGTCAAATATAAAATCACATAGTAGATATATATATATATTTTAAATAGATGTGCACTCCTTTAAGTAGCTTATTAAATATCACTTCTAAAATAAGTTCTTTTATTAAATAAAACTATTTTGTCTAACAAATCTTTAAGTTAGGAAAATAAATTATAAGCTAGCTTAAATTACTACTAATGGCATTGTCAAACATAGTCTTTGTCCTATTTTTTCCTTCTTCTCCCTTCTCTTTCTCTTCCATATTCTTGTGGTCGACAACCTCTCCTCTCCAATGAAATGACTGATTACTTCCTTCTCCTCTAGCTTCTCCTTTTCCTCCTTCATTAAAACTTAATTTATAATTAAATTTTGAATTCAACATATGTTGTGGCCAACACTGATTCAAATTTCATTTACATATTTGAAATTCAAACTTAACTTCAGTCATGACTCACTAATTTCACTTAAAGCACGTTAATTAGTGTCGTCCATGACTTGCACTGATTCAAATTGCATGTTTAAATTTGAAATTCAAAATTAGTTTTAGTCATGATCCTCCTTAATTTCATCACCTATATAGCCCACGCTAATTAGCATCAACCATAGTCCACTTTAGATCCTTGCATCTATTTTGTATCCTAACTAATGTAGGCTTTCTTGTAAACTCTTCTTATGGATCTATCCTAAAGGAAATTCTTAGCTTTTCAATCTTCAAGCTGAGGTCTCCTTCATGATGTGTGACTTGGTTGAACCATATGTAAAGGTGAAACAATGAAAATCGTATGCAAAACCAATATAAGAAACCATAAAAGTGAGAGAGATTAGAAGAAAGTTTAGGCACCACCTATAGAGGATAAGCTCAAGGATTGACCACCACTTTGGAGGTGCTCCAAAGATAAAATCATGCTTAGAGCTTTAAGAGACTCTTGAGTTTATAAAGAAAGACATCTTTCACTGAAATTAGAAATTTCATTCAAATGATCAAAAATGCCTTCAAATGAAACCTTAACTCTATTTAAAGACAAGTTACCTTGCTACCCAAACTAAGCTAGCTCACCCAATCCTAACTATGGTTAAATATGGCATATACAACATTAAGGCCTATACATAGCCCAAACTTAAACTAAACCTAGGCAAGACTAGCTAATGGGCCTCTAAATAAAATACAAACAAGATGAAGGCCCATTGCACTAAGCAAACCCTATACAATGATGATATAAGCCCAAAGGTACAATGAGAATACAAGGAAGTTATTATTTCTTTGGCAAGTGTACTAAATTGACTTGTAGTTTTGATACATATTTGTAAGGTTGTCAAATGCACAAGGATTACGAGATATCTAAGAATAACTATTTAAAGGCTAAATTTTCAAGAAAAATAATCTAAAATAAGTCACTAACAAGCCTAATTTTACAAAATAGGACAAGAGAAATAAGAATGGGTCTTCAAAGTGGTATCCACGGGCTTGGACCTAACTTAGACTCTAAGTTTGGTGGGAGTGTTAGTTATATATTTTAAGTTTTTTTTTCATGTAAATAATTCCTTAATTTTGATATAAATACTGTAACATCCTGCTTTTAATAATAGCTCTATTTTGTAAATTATGAAGTATGGAAGGTCTCTAAGGGATGATCAATTAATAAAACATCCAATGGATGACTTATATTACTTCAAAAATTCCATTTTTGGGTATAATTATAGAAATTACATAGACCTGTAATGATAAGATCCATTTTTCGAGTAAAATATGCCTTAGAAAGAACTTTCCGAGTGAAAAAGGGGCTCTCTTCCGAGTGACCAAGAGAAATTCTGAGTGAAGGATGAAATTCCGAGTGAAAGATTGAAATTCCGAGTGAAAGGTTAAAATTCTGAGTGAAGGTTGTGTTTTCCGAGTGGAACATGGCCGAGAGGGTTTCTTTCGAGTGGAATCCCTGTCAGAGACACTCCTGAGTGAAGTGGGACCGATAGAACCACTTCTGAGTTCAAGAATCCGAGTGAGACTCGTATGTATGGGTCTTTTCCAAGTGATAATGACCCTGATGGACTCTGAATGGAACGTAGTTGAAGAAGTTGATCTGATCTAGGCTAAGTAATGATTAACCGAGTGAAACCTAAGTGGGAAATACTTCTATATTCATAAGTGTTGATATCCGAGTGAAAGATATTCCGAGTGAACCCATGTAACCCGTATTCTGAGTGACTATGTATGGTGTAAGTCCAAGTGGGGCTTGACTTGGTGAATTTTTCCAAGTGATGAGGAGTGGAATAATTCCGAGTGGAACCTGATTGGGGAGTTTATGCTGAAGAAGGATTAGTTAAGGCATTATCCGAGTGAAATGGAGGTATGAATACCGAGTGTGGGACCAAATGGATATTGGTCGGTCTTGGAGTTGTGTACCGAGTGAAAAACCGATAGAGTGATGGGTCGGTTTTAGTGTAATTGCCGAGTGGAAGGCTGAGCAAGAGATGACTCAGAATTGGAATAAAAATTACCGAGTGAAAGACTAATTGAGATGACTCGGTTTCAGGAGAATATGCCAACTGAGTCACCTCTAAGGAAGAGAAATCAGACCGAGTGTTTCAAAAGGAATCAATTTCGAGTGAGTAATAGGTGAAGACTCGGTTTCAGGAGGTTCTACCGAGTGGATTAAGATGTTGAAGTGGAAACCGAGTGAATGAAGGATCGGTTTTGGGGAGGGAGAGTGTCTGGCTCAAGCGAGTCGGTATCCGCTTGAGCGAGAGGGACTCAGATTTCTCTCTTTTCACGTTATCGACCATTTCTAGTCGGTATATACATTGACCAGGTAGAATTCCAGTCAGCCAAGAACCTGACCGAGTGAAATTTCACTCGAAATTCACTGTCAGGTTGACGTTTTGACTTCAGTTTTGTCCCATTATGCATATTTTAATAAATCTTCTTCAATCATGCACACTCTAGTGGGTAGGCTGCAGAAGTGGAGCTTACTTTCGATCTAAACCACTCTTAATTTCCACTAACAGCCCACTAGAAACCCACTCATGGAAAGTTGTCTCCCACTACCTTGCATTATTAAACACACACACTGATTCTGAAACTCTCAATTCCTCTTCTCCATCAACACACCTTCAATCTGAACCGGGACAGCCAGGGGACTTCTTTTCAGTCAGCCAAAGATCATCAATCCAAGTAAGAGGGGACAGGGTTGTGAATAACTATGAAATGGGTAGAATTGTATGATGTTCTAGGATTCCAGAATTAACTTCGTAAGTTGTTGCTCATTTTTTAAATTAAAAACCTGTGAATTTGACTCTGACTTCTTTATGAAAGTTGTAGATCTTTTTGTTATCTGAATTTTGAGACCTGAATCAATTAATTTGAATATGTATAGCAAAAGTTATGGCCAAAATACTACAGCATGTTCATGTGGAAGATTTATCCTATGTTTTGTGTATATATTAATATGCTGGGACTTGTATGTGCATAATCAGCCTTTAATGTCTGCATGAAAGTTGTAGATATTAATGTTATGGATCTATAGAAAGTGGTTTCAAGTCAAAATGATTTTTTTAGCTCGAGATATGCCTAAAATACTGAAGTATGTCCAAGCTATAAATCTGTTAACTTGAGATACGAAATTTATTTTTAAAACTGGGAATTTTATGGTGAGAATTAGTGATCAGTGTCTTCATTAAAGTTATAGATCTTTTTATTATGTGAATTTTGAGACCTGAACCGACTGATTTGAGTATGTGTAGCAAAAGTTATAGCCAAAATACTACAGCATGTCCGAGTGAAATATTTATCCCATGTTTTGTGTATATATTAATATGCTAGGACTTGTACATACATAATCAGCCTTTCATGTCTTCATGACAGTTGTAGGTATTTATGTTATGTATCTATAGAAAGTGGTTTCAAGTCAAAATGATTTTTGTATCTTGAGTTATGCCTAAAATACTGAAGTATGTACAAGCTGTAATTCTGTTAATTTGAAATCCGAATCTTATTTTTAAAACTGGGAATTGTGTAGTGAGAATTAGTGGTTGGTGCCTTCATGAAAGTTGTAGATATTTGTGTTAAGGATAATTTAGAACTGGTTTCATGCCAAAATCATTTTTGTAGCTCCAGAAACGTTCAAATTACTAATATATGTATGTTTTGGAAAACTCACCTTGAGGCAGTGTGGTATTTCATGAATAAGTGGTAATTCTGTTTGGAATTTGAAATTGTGTTCTTCATGAAAGTTGTAGATAATTGTATTATTAAGCTATAGAAAGTGGAATCACATGAAAAGATTATGAGTTGCTCATGTTATGATTGTTTTACTAGAGTATGTTGCTGTTGGAAATGCTGAAAGTTAATTATAATGGTTATTATGAATGAAAATGATATTTTCTCTATGAGTAACAATTTATTATTAAACTCTTGAGTGATTATGATTTATTATTGATGTTGTTACGTTTTAATGAGTATCATACAGTTGTATATTTTGGTGGTGAATAATTATGAATGACATAATTAATATATATGTACATGAATGCCTTGTGGTTATTGTTACATGTGGTTGAAACAGTAAATCCATGATTCTGAAAATTATTATATGTGATGTGTCCTTTGAGGACTTATGGTTTTCCAAGTGGTTTTGGAAATATTAATATCATGGTATGTTAAATGATAAAGGGAATTAAAGGCATTCATGCATCATAATCATTTGGACGCACCATGGAATTTTAGGGTTTCCATGATTGCCTACCCTGGTGGGGGGTTACTCTATGATGAGTTAAAGCCCTATTTTTGCGATGTGTTGGTCATGGGGCTGTAGGGATCCATGACTGTATAAATTCCGACCGATGTGTTGGTCATGGGGCTGTAGGGATCCATGACTGTATTAATTCCTACCGATGTCTCTATGAGACCTTTTACTGCAGTATTCCCACTAAACCAAATGGATCCAGCATGACATCATTTGACTAATTAAAGACTTAATAATTATAAATGAACTTGTTTGGCATATTCATCATAACATTATGTTTTGTTAATTGTGTTTGTGCAATTTTATTTATTTTATATTTATTCTATATTCTGTCTCACTCTTACATTAAATTTTACAGTGAATGCTACGCAGAATGAAGAGTGATGCCCTGATAGATGCCTATATGAATTACTACTTGGACTTTGATTTTTATTTATATTTAATGGGTTGTAATAAATATAACGTATCATGTACTGTTATCATTCTAAATTGTTTCCGCTATGCAAATATTTCATGAATTTTATTAATCACGACTAGTATGCATGATAATATTCTACAATTATCGAATTTTATGTGAACTCTGAGTTTAATTTATGAAGTTTAAATTGATCTTTCAAAAACGTGAAAAATTTATTCGGAAAATTATACGGGGAGTTACAATGGTGGTATCAAAGCATTTTCAAAAATTCAGGACCAATTGCTATGACATGTACTGTTTCTCGATATAATATGTGAAATGTTTGATTCCTTACTTGATAACATGTTAAGTGTGTACTATATGACTTGTGCCTGACTGATTAATTACAAAATAATTTGTTTGATTACTGTTGGTAATATGATAAATGTGTTATACAATTTATTGCTTAACTGATAAACTGTAGAATACTTATAGTTAGGTTATAATACAATATATTTTCCCTTAGAATTAGGATAAACCAAACTACGAATGTAGGATGGCAAGAAACAACAACAACAACAACAACAACGATATGGCAGCAGCTTTCAACCGCTTAGCTGAAGCCATAGAACGACAAAACCAACCAAGGAGCACTGGAGGACTCCATGGGTTAGATCACTTCTTGAAAAGAAAACCTTCACAATTCAAAGAGGGTTATAATCCAGAAGGAGCGTATCTCTGGGCCAAGGAAATAGAGCGCATCTTTCGAGCATTGCCCTGCACATAATGCGAAAAGGTGGAGTATGCCACCTATATGTTGGTGGAAGAGGCAGAAAATTGGTGGATTCATGCTAGAATCCATTTGATCGAGGCTGACAGACCCTTGAACTGGGTCAACTTCAAAGACTGTTTCCTAGAGAAATATTTTCCAGCAAGTGTGAAAAGCCGTAAAGAGCTGGAATTTATGGAGCTGAAACAAGGCTCAATGTCTGTTGGAGAATATGCTGCAAAGTTTGAAGAACTATCTCTCTTTTACCCTCCTTTTCAACAGGCTGGTGCCGAAGAATCAAAATGTGTTAAATTTGAGAACGGGCTGAATCTGGAAATCAAAGAGGCGATAGGGTACCAAGAAATTCAGAGTTTTCCTATTCTGATCAACAAATGCCAAATTTTTAAAGAAAATCACCAAGCCAGACTGGCACAAGAAAAGGCCAATAGACAACTGAAACCTCAGTCAGTTGATTTCAAAAGGAGAGGGACGCACTATCCAAATCGTTTCAAGGGAGGATCATCATCTTCTCAAAGACGCAGCAATCATACAAATATCAGGTGTCATAATTGCGGAGGTAATCATCATATACGCGATTGCACCCGACACCTAGAAGATGTTACTTGCTATCGTTGTAATCAGAAAGGACACATCAGTCCAAATTGTCCGCAGAACCGTCAAAACAATGACAGTAACACTATGAATAATCAGAGAGGCTCTAACTATCAGGGAGGTCGTGGAGGAAACACGCGTGCTGCTCAACCTCCAAGACAGAACAGGGAGTCAACAGACCAGAGGTTACAACCAACAACTGGAAGAGTCTTTGCCATCAGCGGTTCAGAGGCAGACCAAGCTGATGACCTCGTGCAAAGTAAGTGTGAGATCAATGGTACAATCTTATCTGTGTTATTTGATTCTGGTGCTACACATTCATTTATTTCTGATGAGTGTGTTGGACGTCTTCAATTACCTGTGAATCCTATGAGATATGATCTGATTGTTTCCACTCCCACCGGTACACAACTTAGGACTACTAAGGTGTGTAACGAAAGTTCTATGCTCATAGAAGGTAAAAACTTTCTAGTAGATCTTGTTTGTTTACCTTTGAAGGATCTTGAAGTAATCCTAGGGATAGACTGGTTATCGGCAAATCGAGTCTTGGTGGACTGTCATAACAAAACTGTGATATTTCCATCAGAAGAAAATCTTACTTCCGACAATCTTAAACTCTTTGCTTTACAAGGTGAAAGCCAATTATTTGCCTTGTTTACTCTTCCACAAGGAGATGATGAATCTAAAGCAATCGAAATGCCAGTTGTTTCTGAATTCCCTGAAGTATTTCCCAAGGATGTCTCAAGTTTACCTCCAGAACGCGAGATAGAATTCTCAATTGATTTAATTCCAGGAGCAGAACCAGTATCTAAGGCCCCATATCGTATGTCACCTATTGAACTGGCATAACTGAAGAAGCAAATTGAGGAGTTGTTGGAGAAACATTTCATCAGGCCTAGTGTGTCGCCATGGGGAGCGCCAGTATTACTTGTCAAGAAGAAAGATGGAAGCATGAGATTATGTGTAGATTATCGTCAGTTGAACAAATTGACGGTGAAGAATAGATATCCTTTGCCCAGAATTGATGATTTGATAGATCAATTGAGAGGTGCTACTGTATTTTCCAAGATTGATCTACGATCGGGATACCATCAGATTCGTGTCAAGTCCGAGGATATTCCAAAGACAGCTTTTAGAACACGCTATGGTCATTACGAGTATCTTATGATGCCCTTCGGAGTAACCAATGCCCCAGCTGTATTCATGGATTACATGAATCGAGTGTTCCATTCATACTTAGATCAGTTTGTTATTATCTTTATTGATGACATTCTGATTTATTCTAAGACGTGGGAGGAACATGAAAAGCATCTTCGAGTGGTATTACAGATTCTGAAAGAGAAGCAGTTGTATGCCAAGTTGTCTAAATGTGAATTCTGGTTGAAGGAGGTAAAGTTTCTAGGTCATGTAATCTCAAGCGAAGGAGTATCTGTGGACCCTTCTAAAATTGAAGCTGTAACGAACTGGGAGAGACCTACTTCAGTCACTGAGATACGAAGCTTCCTGGGATTAGCTGGTTATTATCGGAGATTCATTGAGGGGTTTTCTCAAATTTCCCTACCAATGACTCTTCTAACCCGGAAGAATCAACCTTTTGATTGGACACCAGAATGTGAGAGAAGTTTCCAGGAACTAAAAATAAAGCTTACATCTGCTCCAGTCTTAACCTTGCCTGACCCACAAGAAGACTTTGTGGTTTATTGTGATGCTTCTAAGATGGGCTTAGGTTGTGTCTTGATGCAGCAACGAAGAGTGGTTGCCTATGCTTCTAGGCAGTTGAGACCACATGAAATGAACTATCCAACGCATGATCTAGAATTGGCAGCAGTGGTATTTTCTCTGAAAATCTGGAGACACCATTTGTATGGAGTCAAGTTTGAAGTGTTCAGTAACCACAAGAGCTTGAAGTATTTGTTCGATCAAAAGGAATTGAACATGAGACAGCGAATATGGATGGAGTTTCTTAAAGATTATGATTTTGATTTGAAGTACCATCCAGGAAAAGCAAATGTGGTGGCAGATACACTTAGCCGAAAGTCCATTCATATGGCATCTTTGATGATAAAAGAGATAGAGATGATAGAACAGTTCAGAGATATGAACTTGGGTGTGGAAATAAAATCTTCAAGGAGTATGACCTTGGGAACTTTGAAGATAACCAATGATTTCCTGAAGCTGTTAGGTGAAAGACAGACAAAGGACTTGCAATTACAGGAGTTAAAAGAGTTGCAGGCGAATGGAAAGGATATGGGATTACAAGAAGGATCAGATGGAATTTGGTGGATCAGAAATAGAATTTGTGTACCAGATGATGTTGATCTGAGAAGGACGATCCTAGAAGAAGCGCATAAAAGTATGTTGAGCATCCATCCTGGATCAACTAAGATGTATCAAGATCTGAAGAAAAGCTTTTGGTGGCCAAGGATGAAGAAAGAAATAGCTGAATATGTGTCTTCATGTCTGGTGTGTCAAAAAGCCAAAGTGGAACATCAGAAGCCATCTGGTGAACTACAACCATTGGAGATTCCTGTCTAGAAATGGGATGATGTTTCAATGGATTTTGTGTCAGGATTACCAAGGACTCGTTCAGGAAATGATGCAATCTGGGTTATTGTAGACAGATTGACTAAGTCTGCTCACTTCCTCCCAATGAATATGAAGAATTCTCTCCAGAAGTTGGCACAATTATATGTGAAAGAGATCGTGAGACTTCATGGTGTACCATCTAGTATTGTGTCAGATAGGGATCCAAGGTTCACTTCTCGATTCTGGGGAAGCTTGCATCAGGAATTAGGTTCAAAGCTTCGATTAAGGTCAGTTTATCATCCCCAAACAGATGGGCAGTCAGAGCGTACCATACCAAGTTTGGAAGACTTACTACGATCTTGTGTGCTTGAACATGGTGGTAGTTGGGAGCAGTTTCTTCCACTGATTAAATTCACGTATAACAATAGCTACCATAGCAGTATTGGTATGGCTCCATTCGAAGCATTGTATGATAGAAAGTGTCGAACGCCCCTTTGTTGGTTAGAAACTGGTGAAATTTTGGCGTTAGGACCTGAAATTGTGCAACAGACTAATGAACAAATAGAAATAATCAGAGAAAAGATGAAGGCATCCCAAGATAGACAGAAGCATTATTACGATAAGAGGAGGAAACCACTTGAATTCCAAGTCGGTGAGCATGTATTTTTGAAGGTTTCACCTCACAAGGGGATTGGCCGAGCATTGAAGAGTAAGAAGTTGAGTCCGAGGTTCATTGGACCATATGAGATCCTAAAGAGGATTGGTACAGTACAGTGGCGTATCAGATTGCACTTCCCCCTCACCTGGCAAATCTGCACAATGTGTTTCATGTATCACAACTGAGGAAGTATGTACAAGACCCCACTCATATGATCGCTGCTGATGATGTTGAAGTTAGACAAAATCTGACCATCCCTACAGAACCCACACAGATCATAGAAAGGTCGATTAAACACCTGAGAAACAAGAATGTACCATTAGTGAAGGTTGCATGGAAACAAGGAAATGATGTAACTCTGACTTGGGAGCGTGAAGATGCTATGAGGACGCAATACCCAGAATTGTTTCACTAAAGAGTGCGTCATATTAAATTTCGAGGGCGAACTTTTTATTAGGGTAGGAGAAATGTAACATCCTGCTTTTAATAATAGCTCTATTTTGTAAATTATGAAGTATGGAAGGTCTGTAAGGGATGATCAATGAATAAAACATCCAATGGATGGCTTATATTACTTCAAAAATTCCATTTTTGGGTATAATTATAGAAATTACATAGACCTGTAATGATAAGATCCATTTTCTGAGTAAAATATGCCTTAGAAAGAACTTTCCGAGTGAAAAAGGGGCTCTGTTCCGAGTGATCAAGAGAAATTCCGAGTGAACGATGAAATTCCGAGTGAAAGATTGAAATTTCGAGTGAAAGGTTAAAATTCCGAGTGAAGGTTGTGTTTTCCGAGTGGAACATGACCGAGAGGGTTTCTTCCGAGTGGAATCCCTGTCAGAGACACTCCTGAGTGAAGTGGGACCGATAGAACCACTTCTGAGTTCAAGAATCCGAGTGAGACTCGTATGTATGGGTCTTTTCCGAGTGATAATGACCCTGATGGACTCTGAATGGAACGTAGTTGAAGAAGTTGATCTGATCTCGGCTAAGTAATGATTAACCGAGTGAAACCCAAGTGGGAAATACTTCTATATTCATAAGTGTTGATATCCGAGTGAAAGATATTCCGAGTGAACCCATCACTACTAGAAAAATGAGTAACAGCTACAACAAAATAGCGACCGCAACACGCCGTCGCTAATTAGTGACCGCCTTAGCGACCAAAAAAAGGAAGCGACCAGCAACATGGAACATAGTGACCACTTCCGCGACCGAAATACACTCGTCGCTAAAATACTTATAGAACCGTCACTACCTCCGTCACAAAACCATACATGGTCGCTGACCCCGGTCGCTATAGTTAATTCCCTCCATTTTTTTGGTTTCCCTCCAATATATTTATGGCGCCAATTGATAGCGACGGGCATTGTAGGGTCGCTATATCCTCGAATGGTTCAGTGACGTCCGCCATGACGTCGCTATGGTTACAATGTAGTGACGGTGGTATTGAGACGTCGCTATGGTTACAATGTAGCGACGGTGGTATTTAGACGTCGCTAATATTCGTCAATATTAGTGACGGAACAGTCTCCCGTCGCTATCCCTCTGGAAATTTGTGACGTGATCTTCCTACCGTCGCTAGTTTGCCTATTTTAAAGAAGTTAGTGACGGTGTTTCTCTGCCGTCGCTGTGTTTTGGTCTTCCCTCCACCTTTAAAGTTAGTGACGGTGGGGTGACATCGTCGCTAATTTTCAGGAGCTTAGTGACGGATTGGTGCAACCGTCGCTAATAATTCAGTTTCCCTCCACTATCTTCTTTTAATAATTGATTTTAGTGACGGTAGGCTGGCACCGTCGCTATAGTTCAGGAGATTAGCGACGGGTTCGTACAACCCGTCGCTATGAATTCAGTTTCCCTCCCAATTTCTTCTTTTAATAATTGATTTTAGTGACGGTGGGTTTCCAGCCGTCGCTAAGTTTTAGGAGATTAGGGACGGATTTGCTTTTCCGTGGCTAATTGGTGACGGACATTGTGTGCCGTCGCTATAGCTAACTGATACGTACTCAAAGTTAGCGACGGTAGTTGTGTAGTCGCTAATGTTTTTAAAGTTTAGCGACGTTTTTACCGACGGGTAGGAGCGGTCGCTAAGTTTTACTGATACTCGACCAGCACCTCTCCCCTAATCATTTGCCCTAAACTCCCAATTCCTCCATCTTCCCCCCCTCTGTCAGTACCTCTCCAAAGCCCTCCCTCCAAGTCCGTCCCTGCCTTTCCTCCGAATCCCTCCCTCCGACTCACTATCTTTGTGTCCCTCCCTGCCCTCTGACTCCTTCCCTCAGAACCCCTCCCTCCGAACCCCTCCCTCTGACTTCCTCCCTCCGATTCCCTCCCTCCGGCTCCCCGTGCTTCCACTCCCTTTCTTCCACTTGAAGGCTGGTTCGGTAGTCTTCGAAGGCTGGTCTAAGGCTGGTTCGGTAGTCCTCGAAGGCTGGTCTTCCACTCCCTTTCTTCCACTCACGCGTTGGTACATTTCCGATAGCACCTCCTCTGTCGACTCTTAGTAGGTACATTTCTATGTTTCTTCATCTAATGACCCCTTAGTTTGTCACCTTCTGTGTAATCTATATTGTATAAATGATAACTTTTCTGTTGTTTCTTTTTTGGTGTAGACTATGTTTAAGAGATCATTTGGCTAGTGTTTGCTGAACTAGGAAGAAATAAAATAATACCTTGATAAGAACCTAAAGAATAATGGTTGGAACAGTTTTCAGGTGTTGTGGAATATTTTCTGTTAATTTTCATTGGATTTCTACGAATTCAAATTGTTTCCAATTTTATAAAATAATGTTCACTTTAGTCATTTGCTTCTAGTCTGGTTCAGGAGTTTAGAGAGTGGCTGGTTCTGTCTCATTCTTTTCCCCAGTTTCCTTTGGGTAACCTCCGTTTGGTAGGTGTTTTGTTTAGGCTTTATACTAAAAATAATTAAAATGAATATTATCTAATTACAAAATCAGAACCAAAAACTAGTAGTTACAATTTCAGAACTTAAATTATTGGGTTCATACAATCTCAATTATTGGATACCAATTCAATTCTTTATGGTAGTCACAATTAATTTGAATTTGTATTTTCATAAGTTTAATAACTGGTTTGCTTTTAAAAACATTAAGAATCATTTACCAACTACTTCATATCCATGCAGCCCCTGTTTAACACAGTGCATTTGGTAAGTTATGAAAACGAAGTTTCGGAATAGGTACTAACCATGGTTAATTTACATAATGCAAATGCAAATGGATTTCTTAATAACATGAGACTTCTCATTTATTCGCAGCTCTCAGTTTCTTCATTTATAAAGTATAGAGTATATACAAGGCTTAAGTTTATACTATTAATGGTAATTTTGAAATGATGCATAATGTGTGTAGAATCAGTTTTAGATTCTTATTTGCGTATTCTTTAGTTTTGGGGCTTGGAAAATGAAGCATGTCATGCAGTATTTTTCATGATTCCAATAGAACTTCTAAATTAAAAATGTGGCATAGAGAACTGAAAACATGATTGCTAAAAACTTCTGTAGCCAAAATATATGTTCATGTATACTTGCCTTGTAGCTTCAAGATAAAATAGTAGAAAAACATAACGCTCAATAGATGCACCCCTTTGCCAATTTTGTTGGAACAATATATTCTTGAGCGGCAGTCAATACAAAGGGTATAGGGTGGAGCAATTTGAAATAAACTGAGCCAACAGAGAAAACAATATATACAAGGGTGGGGGAAGGTGAAATTATGATACCTTAAGTAAATTTCCAATGATGAATTTTTTTTTTGTTTACATACAAGCTTCGAAATAAGCTTCAAACTACTTATCCTCACTTGAAAACGAATATGAAAATTTTTAAAACATCAAATATAATTTTAAAAAAATCCACTACTAAACCAAACACACACTATAACTACATAAAGTAACCTTCGCTAAGATACCATTTTATCTGGAAAATCGAAAGCCCATGTAAATTCGATTAGCATCTCAAATAGGGAAAATCTTAAGAGGCCTCAGAATATTTTGTTATTGTGATGCAACGACAAATTTATTTCAGTTTTCAGCACTGGAAGAGTATTCTTGGTTTCAATTTTGCTTGCTTTTGATAATGAATAATTGAATTTCAGTCTTAAAATGTGTTTGGAAAAAGTATTACTAAACACATTGATCAAGATCCTGGATTTAGATTTATTACTAAACACCTAATATAAGTACTTATGCAACACTGGGATTTTAGTTAGGTGTGAGTAACGACAAATTTAAAGTGTGTATGGTTGATTGCTTAGAAAGCTTCAATTTGTAAGTTTGATTTTATCAATTGATGATGAATATTTGATGCATGATGCGTGATGATGGATAATCATGGTGATGATGTTTCCTTAGTTTAGGGCAGTTTTGAATTTTTTTTAATTGCTGGAAAACCATGTTTTAGGTAAAGTTTTAAGATTATAAAAAGGATTTTTGAATGTTGATCAAATGATGTTGTGAGGTATACCCGTAAGTTATAAATTGTTTGCTAAGTTTTTGCTTTTTCACCATCTTTTGGTCTAAGGTTGTATATTGTTTTCCTAAAATTTTAAAACAATTTTCTAAGTTTAAGAAATGATTTTAGTAGGATAATAATTGTTGTTTGGATTTTCCTAGGGCCATGAAAGCATTGTAGTGTGTTCTTGAACTGTTGAAAAATGATATACCGTTGAATTTAATTATACCGTTGAATTTAAGGATATTATAAAGTCATGTTTTCTCGTACTCGTGCTCTCCAGATTTGAGGTCATGTTTAAGGATACTGTCATATTTAACTGTGCTGTTCAGATTTGAAGTCATGCTTTGGCCTTTTTACTTCTTTTCAGACTTAATGTTATATCTTGGTAACTGATCACTGTCTTCCAGCTTTGCAGCTGTACTGGCCAATACATTTTTGAGTGGTCATTGTTTTGTTTGCTGTGGAGAACTTTTTTTTTTTTGAATTTGGATTGGTGACAAATTAAATTCATGCACACTTGCTTGCAACGGGTGTTACAGTGAAGTTTTTGCTCTTTGCTTTTTATGTAACAAATCTCTAACAATGAAAATTTCTAAATGTGAGACTGAGATTCAACACTTTAACTGGTTTTGAATATAAAAATTATTGACAAAAAAGTGTAAAAAAATTGCTTCTGGTCCAAATGTGATTTTTAATGATATAACTGGTTTCATTTGGTCTAAAACCGGTTTAAAAATTGGTTTTCAGGCTACAAAATCAGATTTAAAACTGGTTTGAGTTTAAACCGGTTTTAGAACCGCATTTATAAACCGGTTTAAAACCGAAACCAGTTTTAGAACCGGTTTAAATCCAGTTTACAAACTGGTTCTAGATACTTAGTAGTTTGGTTTTTAAAACCATACCTTTTAAGTGATTTGGGTTAGGTTTGATGTGGGTTTTCATAAACCTAAACCATGAACCGGCCTACTATTCTCCCATTCTCCTATTTATACAGTTCACCTATTTCTAACTGCCTAACAAAATTAGTTAGAAAAAATAACTATCCAGATTTCACGTGAACCTTTAATTCTTGATCCTCTGCAACTGTCCTATTCCTCCTTGTATACACCTTAAGAGGTTGTTCCCTAACATATGTGACCCCGTTACCCGTCCTTTTTTGGACAGTGTTTAATGAAATCATAGATTTTTGGGTTGGGGGAGGAGAGCTTAGGAGAGGTTACATGCTTCATGTTCAACTTGTAGATCTTATAGTTGGTCTCTGTTGGGAAGTCCCAGCAAGAAATAGTTGTGGTTCATGGTTCCATTGTAGTCAGTAGGGCCATTCAAGAACTGAATCAATCCAGGACCAATCGCATAACAGAACCTCCATTCCGTTCATCACACCATCAGACCAAACATCTTATTCCACCAGCCAAAAGGGATTCAACCCTCCACTTCGTGGGTAATTCTCTGTTGGTCACGGCAATTGCCATAACACTTCACAGTAACGTTAAATTACAGCATGTCACCAGCCAAATCTCAGTAAATAATAACCGATTAAATCCAAGAGTTTTTCAGTTCCGTTTCATTCTACATTATCTGCCCTTCTAGTTAGTCTTGTGATTGAAATTACAATGTCATCTTCATTTTAAATAGTTATGCAGAATTTTGGATCTATAGCCCTCTGGGTTCTAAACCAATCTGCTGCAAATTACTTTCCTTGCCCCTTGAATCTGACAACTAAGGCTAAAGGGTAACCTAAAATTAATCATAAATTCCACATAAAACATTAGTTCACTAGATTTATTTATGTTTTATTGTCTTTATTCCATTGTGCACCACTTCATTCCTTAACATTGATCATAATGTATTAATTTAATAACATCTATAAGGTAAACTTGTATCCTTAATTTGTTGTCCCTCCCATTTTGATGATGAACTTAATCTATAATTTACTTTACATGTCTCTCTTTGTTTAGTTTCCTTGCTAATTGTAACTGTCCAACCACTGATTGGTTTGTCATGCAGACTAGCACACGTTACGCGTGGTCTCTGATCGTCTGTCGACAACTTTATATTCATCCCTGACTTTTTTCCCCGGGTAATCCCCTAACACTGACTTTCTCATTATGTGTATGCATGTCAATTGTTGTTTGTTAGTGGAGAGCAAAGCTCATTAGGCAATGGTTTATGTGCTAATAACATGATTTTTTATGCAAGTGTAATGTTGTTTGTTAGTGGAGAGCAGAGCTCATTAGGAATTGGTTTTGTGTGCTGATAACATAATGTTTTATGCATGTGTAATGTTGTTTGTTAGTGGAGAGCAGAGCTCATTAGGAATTGGTTTTGTGTGCTGATAACATGATTTTTTATGCATGTGTAATGTTGTTTGTTAGTGGAGAGCAGAGCTCATTAGGACTTGGTTTTGTGTGTTGATAACATGATTTAGGACTTAATACCTCTCAATATCACATACAATGCGTAGCATATATAATTATCAATACTGGCAAGTTTTCTGTATGTAACAGGTCGTTTCTAATTTTAGGAAATGTCTAGTTTACAGGGGAGACTCTGCCAAAATTTCGGCAGGCTCCCTTTCTCAGGGGGAACTAAAAAGATGAAAGTCAACGTTAATAATGTAGGGTTTAGTCGTGTGTGTCCCCATTAGATTCCCGTTCAAGTTTCAAAACAACCAGTTGATGTACCGTGTTGTGTTGGATCTTGAATTGTCCCGGTTGGACAGTTTGGTATGAATTTGTAACCTGTAGGGCGTAACCCATCAATGTTGTATGTGGTCTATCTGGAGACGTTGAATGAATGTTCATTTGAAATTTCGGCTATGGTATTTCGTATTGTCCCCAGGGTGCATGTCTACGTGCGGAGTTTCATACCGTACGTATCTCTGTGTACTCGGGGACCAATGCGAAATGCTGCCGAAATTTCAAATGAACACTCGTTCAACTCAAGATAGACCGCATACAATTATGGGATGGGTTACGGATGGTTGCATATTCATCCCGAATGGGATAGGGCCCCACCAATTTGCAACCTCAAAGAGATAGAAAGTGATTCACAACCGATAGTCAAATAAAATTACAATAATTTAAAGTAACAGAAATCGTGCTTGTTAGATATTGTAAATGGAGGTACCGGCAAATCGGCGATGGATGTACAACCGACTAGATCGCAATCGGCGAGTGACTGAGGAGTTTATGATGGGGCTGTTGGAGTTCATTCTGTTCGCTACGGGAAACACGCCTGGATTTAAAGTGACTCAGAAGATCCGTTGTCCGTGCTCAAGGTGCAAATGCATGAGTTTTGAATACGCGGATGATGTCATGTGCCACCTAACTGAGAAAGGGTTCATGGAAACATACCACTGCTGGTACAACCATGGTGAGCAGTTACCGCGTAGACCGTCAGACGTAACCGTGCAACAGTCTTACTACGAGGTTGGAGGAAACAGGGATACGTACAACAACATAGAACAAATGGTGATGGATCATGTTGGACCCTCCACCGGGCGTATGCTGGAACATAATGACCAAGCAGGTCATGGGGACTCTGACAATGTAGAGGAGGATCCTAATCCGGAGGTGAAGAGATTTTATGATTTGTTGGCGGCGGCTCAGACTCCATTGTGGGACGGGTGCAACAGTCACACTGAGTTATCCGCCTCCCTAGCTGCTTTAAGCATAAAGGCAGATTATAATCTTTCTGGAGGTTGTTTTGATAGAATGGTCAGTCTGATGGGTTCCACCATGCCTAGTAATCACAGAATGCCAGCAAACCTGTACCGTGCTAAGAAACAAGTGGCAAACTTGGGGCTGGGTTGTGTGAAGATAGAGTGTTGTGTTGGTGGATGTATGCTGTTCAGAAATGAGTTTGCAGACGAGAGTGTCACAAAATGTCTGCATTGTAATGAGGAACGCTACAAGACCGTTAAAAGGAGAGGGAAGGTAACCCGGACGGCCAGGAAGAAAATGTGGTACTTCCCTATAACACCGCGTCTTCAACGCCTGTATGCCTCATTGTCCACGTCAAAACACATGCGTTGGCATGCTCTGAACCGATCACAAGAGGGGTTTCTTTGCCATCCTTCCGACGGGAAAGCATGGAAGTGTTTGGATGAGCTATATCCGGACTTTTCTGGCGAGCCACGAAATGTAAGACTTGGACTATGTACTGATGGGTTTAACCCTTTCGGTCAATACGGAAGGGCTTACTCTTGTTGGCCAGTCATCCTGACCCCATACAATCTGCCGCCTGATATGTGTATGAAGAGGGAGGTCATGTTTCTATCTATACTGGTTCCAGGACCCAAAAATCCAAAGGCGAACATAGACGTGTTTTTGCAACCGTTGGTTGAAGAGTTATCACAGTTATGGGATGTCGGGGTAATGACATACGATGTGTCTTTGAAGAACAACTTTATGATGCGTGCTGTTTTGATGTGGACTATTAACGACTTCCCGGCCTATGGTATGCTTTCTGGATGGTCCACGTCTGGGAAGCTTGCTTGCCCTGTATGCATGGAACATACCGGGGGGGAATCACTCCCTGTTAGTGGCAAGACAAGTTTCTTTGACTGTCATAGAAAGTTTCTACCGTTGGATCACCCGTTTAGGAGGAACAAAACCGCTTTTAAGAAGAACAAGGTTGTTAATAAACCTCCACCCCGTAGGTTATCTGGTGCACGAGTTTGGCAGAGGGTCGAAGAGTATCCTTACATCTGGGACAAGAGTGTTAAGGAGTTTGCGGGTTACGGTAAGGAACACCACTGGGTGAAGCAGAGTGTGTTGTGGGATTTGCCATATTGGAAAGACTTGTTGTTAAGACACAACATTGATGTGATGCACACTGAACGTAATGTTTTCATGAATATTTTTGACACTGTTATGGACATCAAAGGGAGAACAAAGGACAACGAGAAGAGTCGTCTAGACCTTCCGATTTGGTGTTCCAGGAAGGAGTTGGAGTTGAGGGATGCGGGACGTGGAAGAATGTTTAAACCCCATGCAAAATATGCTTTAACTAGACCACAACAGATTGCTGTGTGTATTTGGATGAATGGGTTGACCCTGCCTGACGGATTCGCTTCTAACTTGAGTAGATGTGTCGACGTGAAGGAGGGCAGGGTGTTTGGCATGAAAAGTCATGATTGCCATGTGTTTATGCAACAACTACTCCCGTACGCGTTTCATGCCTTACCGAAGCCTATTTGGAAACCGTTAGTGGAGTTGAGTCACTTCTTTAAGGAGTTGACGGCTACTTCATTGAGTGTGGAGAAACTTGTGAAGATGGAAGAAACTATCCCGGTATTGATTTGTAAGTTGGAGCAGATTTTCCCACCAAGTTTTTTTGACTCCATGGAGCATTTGCCTATCCATCTACCGTACGAGGCCTTGGTTGGTGGCCCAGTGCAGTATCGTTGGATGTATCCATTCGAAAGGTGAATGCTTGGTGAACTCTTTAATTTAGTTGCAAATCGTGCTTATAATAGTATTTTCTAACTTAACACCATCTTGTTAATGATGTTGAAGATTCTTACGTTCTTTAAAAGATAAAGTATCGAACAAAGCCTGCGTTGAAGCTTCAATTTGTGAGGCATACTTAGTCGAAGAAATGACAACCTTTGCTTCTTTCTATTTTCCAACGGAGATAGAAACTAGAATGAGTAGAATTCCCCGCAATCTTGGGGTAGCCAGCCGCACAGGGTTTGATGAACAAACGTCGATTTTCAACTATCCTGGTTACCCGGGGGGCAGGCTCACAAAATGTTACATTGATGAGAAAGATCGAAAGGCGGCTCACTTGTACATTCTTCTCAATTGCCCAGAAGTGGAACCCTTTATTGAGTAAGTCATAGAAGTTATATTATACATTCTTAACGTAGCTTTTATATTAAACTTATTTGTTTCTTTCAATAGCTTATACACAAATATGCTAAAACTTGAGCAAAATGATTTAACTGATGACCAAATTCATAGTGAGGTGTCATCCAAGTTCGTTGGTTGGTTCGCGCAACATGTAAGACCCGTATACCAAGTGTTTTTAAGCCTATTTGCTTCTAACTCCCGTCAATATGGTAACAATGACCTACTTCTTATGTTGTACATAGATACAAGACCCTAACAACCATATTGAAGATTCTTTACTCCAAGCCCTTTCTTGGGGGCCGGTGAAGACTGTTAAAAAATGGCCTATTTACTACGTAAATGGCTACAAGTTTAATATTCTTCAGTGGAGTGAAGGGATGCGCACCCATAACTACGGGGTTTGTGTTAAAGGCACCGCCGGTCAGTTGGAAGAAGACTTTTATGGAGTGCTGACGGAGATTGTTGAAGTTTCATTCTCTGGACGACTAAGAAGAGATATTGTTCTATTCAAATGTGATTGGTTCGACAACACAATCGGTGTTGGAACAAAGGTTGACAATAACTACGGCTTAGTTGAGGTCAAGAAGAATGGTAGATATAAAGGGTTTGATCCCTTCATTTTTGCCCAACAAGCTGACCAGGTTTATTACACCGACTTCCCGGGAGGACATCGGGACTGGTATGCAGTAATCAAGGCCAAGGCCCGAAGTCAGATCACTGACAATGTCTCCGAGGAGGTCGATGACGCTTATCAGCTTGCACCACACGAGCTCAACGATGCCAATTTGTTGTTCAACATTGATCCAGTCATAATGGATGAGACACTCGCCACTACGGGGGGGAACACATTGACAAAGACCTTGTCTCTCGATCAAAACGGTCTAGGGCTGATTTGGATACTGATGAACTTGTTCAAACAGATAACCACAGTGACACTGAAACTGAGGGGGAATTTGAAACTGAAACAGACACAGAGTATGTAGTTGTTAAACATATATACATAGGTTTATATATATCCTGAGACTAACCTTTCTTTTCATGATTTTATCCACAGATGACGGGACGTCGACTGCCCTTCAGTAGGGGTGGTGGGTCCAGGACCCCGGCTTCCCGTCTGGGGACTCCTACCCCAGGGCAGGAGACCACTCCATCACCACCACAGCAGACCACTCCATCACCACTACAGCAGACCACTCCATCACCACCACTACAGCAGACCACTCCATCACCACCACCACAGCAGACCACCCCATCACCCCCACAGTTGACCACCCCAGAGCAGAGTCCTGCAGCTGGTGGCTCGGAGGACCATGGCCATCAGCCGACCCCACCTCCGGCATCCCCTCTGCCCATGTTGGTACCCGTGCCGGCCAGAGACGAGTAAATGACTAAATTTCATATACTTTTATGTGATTTGTATGATACTTTATATTAGGGTTTAGTGGAAAGACTTGTCGGTTTATTGGATGTTACTTTAATTAGTACTTGTATAGATTGAATTGTACTGGGCACTCTTCTGTTTGTAACAGGGTAACTATTTAAACTTGGAAATGTTATATTTACAGGGGAGACTCTGCCGAAATTTTGGGTGTCTCCCTAGATTGTGTGTTGTTTTACTCCTAACATAATTGTTGTCATTACAGCTTTGTTGATAGTAGTCGCACTACCAAAGCGATTACTAAGGTTTTGAAGGCCCAGTGGGATGGTCCATATATATCTTGGACAGATGCTGGGAAGGTTGTGCAAGATAGGTGGTTTGACACCTTCTCGGTAAGTTCCTAGCTCATTTGTTGTGACTTGATTTGTAAAATAGACCTGTTATTAATTTTGATTTCTCAATTCATTTTACAGCGTGATTACCAGTGGGCGGAGGGTATGATTGATGAGATTAGGAAGGTCTTTGCCACAAAGACCTCCAAAATCATCAAGAGTACCCTTTGGAAGGTGAGGGACAAGGGTGAGCGCCCTCGTTGGATCCCGGAGGACCATTGGGACGGGATGGTCCAGAAGTGGGGCGGGGTCCCATTCCAGCAGGCGAGTGCTCGGAATAGGGCCAACAGAGCCGCCGATGCTGCAGCCTCGGTTTACACTGGGGGTAGCATTTCAACCCTCGAGCACAAGAAAAGATTTGTAAGTATATTTATGTTAAACATTTCTATTATGATTCGTCTTACATGTTTACAAATAATAATCTCAATGTTTTTTGTCCACCACAGGAGCAGAGGGAGCACCGGGAGCCTTCTTTGTTTGAGGTCATGCAAATGACCAAGAAGAACAAAGCCGGTGCATGGGTAAACCAGAAGACTACGGAGCTAGCGGTATTTACTTTTAACTGACACATGCTTATAATTTACAAATCAGCTTACTAATCCTATCGTTGTTTTTGAATTTACAGGAGGCGTATTAGGCCAGGAGGGCCGAGAAGGAGGCGGACCTGGTGGCTTCCACTCCTGAAGGGGAGGTTCCTCTCACCCTATCTTGTTCTGACGACAACGCCATCTATATGGAGGCTGTTGGCGGTGTGAACAAGAAAGGGAGGGTGTTTGGATTGGGTGGCGTCGGCACGCAGCTGGCGAAAAAGGGGAAGACCCCTTCCTCTTCGTCTTCCTCTGGTCTTCTGACTGAGGTCGTTCAGGTAATTCAAAACCTGAACGATGAGCTACAGGAGGAGCGACGTCAGAGGCAGTTGCTGTTGGAGCGGCACGAGGCGGACCGACAGAAGGCCGAGGCGGACCGACAGCGGGCCGAGGAGCAGCACGCCGAGACTCGTCGACAACTTGCTCAGCAGCAGGAGCTACTGATGCAGTTGATGGCGAGGCTACCTCCCCCCACTTTCCAGGCGCCCCCACCACCACCCCAGGATCCCCCACCACCTTGATTGTAGTTCTTTTATTACACATTGTATATTTGATTTTTAGTTATGTTATATTTTCATTCAGTATTTATTTTGTCATTCTTTATTTATTATGTCAATATTTATTGGTAATTACATTCAAATCACAAAGCCTTATTCTACCTATCATTAGTAATTCAACCTATTTGATAAATTAATTTAATCTATTATTTTGTTTTTAATAATAATTTATTACTTCAAAAAAATTATTTTAATTTAATTATAAAATTTTATCAGCCAATACAAAATACAAAATATTAAGATCTTTTAAAAGTTAAATTAACAAAACCTACCTATCATTGAATTAATTTTAAAAAAATTTAAAAATGACGGTTAGCGACGGCTCACTACCGTCGCTACATCACAACCACTAGCGACGGACTCTCTGGTCGCTACATCACAAACACTAGCGACGGATGTGATGGTCGCTACATCACAACCACTAGCGACGGAGTCTGTCGTCGCTGTATCATAACCACTAGCGACGGATACCGCCGTCGCTGTACTGTTACAAATAGCGACGGCCAAGGTTGGTCGCTACATGAGTACATATAGCGACGGCATAGGGTGGTCGCTGATGGCTGTCATTAGCGACGGGCTTTCGTGGTCGCTGTATGGCAACACTTAGCGACGGCTGGGGTTATTGGGACAGAGACGATATTAGCGACGGCCTTACGCCGTCAATATGGTAGCGACGGCGGTGTGGCGTCGCTGATGTCTTTTCGACGAGGGTTTTAGCGACGTCCTACTTTCCGTCTGAGATGCCGTCGCTAATGTGTTTAGCGACGACCATTCTATGGATTAGCGACCAATACCTTCCGTCGCTATCAGTTGTTTTTTTAGTGGTGCATGTAACCCGTATTCCGAGTGACTATGTATGGTGTAAGTCCGAGTGGGGCTTGACTTGGTGAATTTTTCCAAGTGATGAGGAGTGGAATAATTCCGAGTGGAACCTGATTGGGGAGTTTATGCTGAAGAAGGATTAGTTAAGGCATTATCCGAGTGAAATGGAGGTATGAATACCGAGTGTGAGACCAAATGGATATTGGTCGGTCTTGGAGTTGTGTACCGAGTGAAAAACCGATAGAGTGATGGGTCGGTTTTAGTGTAATTACCGAGTGGAAGGCTGAGCAAGAGATGACTCAGAATTGGAATGAAAATTACCGAGTGAAAGACTAATTGAGATGACTCGGTTTCAGGAGAATATGCCAACTGAGTCACCTCTAAGGAAGAGAAATCAGACCGAGTGTTTCAAAAGGAATCAATTCCGAGTGAGTAATAGGTGAAGACTCGGTTTCAGGAGGTTCTACCGAGTGGATTAAGATGTTGAAGTGGAAACCGAGTGAATGAAGGATCGGTTTTGGGGAGGAAGAGTGTCTGGTTCAAGCGAGTCGGTATCCGCTTGAGCGAGAGGGACTCGGATTTCTCTCTTTTCACGTTACAGACCATTTCCAGTCGGTATATACATTGACCAGGTAGAATTCCAGTCAGCCAAGAACCTGACCGAGTGAAATTTCACTCGGAATTCACTGTCAGGTTGACGTTTTGACTTCAGTTTTGTCCCATTATGCATATTTTAATAAATCTTCTTCAACCATGCACACTCTAGTGGGTAGGCTGCAGAAGTGGAGCTTACTTTCGATCTAAACCACTCTTAATTTCCACTAACAGCCCACTAGAAACCCACTCATGGAAAGTTGTCTCCCACTACCTTGCATTATTAAACACACACACTGATTCTGAAACTCTCAATTCCTCTTCTCCATCAATACACCTTCAATCTGAACCAGGACAGCCAGGGGACTTCTTTTCAGTCAGCCAAAGATCATCAATCCAAGTAAGAGGGGACAGGGTTGTGAATAACTATGAAATGGGTAGAATTGTATGCTGTTCTAGGATTCCAGAATTAACTTCGTAACTTGTTGCTCACTTTTTAAATTGAAAACGTGTGAATTTGACTCTCACTTCTTTATGAAAGTTGTAGATCTTTTTGTTATCTGAATTTTGAGACCTGAATCAATTAATTTGAATATGTATAGCAAAAGTTATGGCCAAAATACTACAGCATGTTCATGTGGAAGATTTATCCTATGTTTTGTGTATATATTAATATGTTGGGACTTGTATGTGCATAATCAGCCTTTAATGTCTTCATGAAAGTTGTAGATATTAATGTTATGGATCTATAGAAAGTGGTTTCAAGTCAAAATGATTTTTTTAGCTCGAGATATGCCTAAAATACTGAAGTATGTTCAAGCTGTAAATCTGTTAACTTGAGATACGAAATTTATTTTTAAAACTGGGAATTTTATGGTGAGAATTAGTGATTAGTGTCTTCATTAAAGTTATATATCTTTTTATTATGTGAATTTTGAGACCTAAGCCGACTAATTTGAGTATGTGTAGCAAAAGTTATAGCCAAAATACTACAGCATGTCCGAGTGGAATATTTATCCCATGTTTTGTGTATATATTAATATGCTGGGACTTGTACGTACATAATCAGCCTTTCATGTCTTCATTAAAGTTGTAGGTATTTATGTTATGGATCTATAGAAAGTGGTTTCAAGTCAAAATGATTTTTGTATCTTGAGTTATGCCTAAAATACTGAAGTATGTACAAGCTGTAATTCTGTTAATTTGAAATCCGAATCTTATTTTTAAAACTGGGAATTGTGTAGTGAGAATTAGTGGTTGGTGCCTTCATGAAAGTTGTAGATATTTGTGTTAAGGATAATTTAGAACTGGTTTCATGCCAAAATCATTTTTGTAGCTCCAGAAACGTTCAAATTACTAATATATGTACGTTTTGGAAAACTCACCTTGAGGCAGTGTGGTATTTCATGAATAAGTGGTAATTCTGTTTGGAATTTGAAATTGTGTTCTTCATGAAAGTTGTAGATAATTATATTATTAAGCTATAGAAAGTGGAATCACATGAAAAGATTATGATTTGCTCATGTTATGATTGTTTTACTAGAGTATGTTGCTGTTGGAAATGCTGAAAGTTAATTATAATGGTTATTATGAATGAAAATGATATTTTCTCTATGAGTAACAATTTATTATTAAACTCTTGAGTGATTATGATTTGTTATTGATGTTGTTACATTTTAATGAGTATTATACAATTGTATATTTTGATGGTGAATAATTATGAATGACATAATTAATATATATGTACATGAATGCCTTGTGGTTATTGTTACATATGGTTGAAACAGTAAATCCATGATTCTGAAAATTATTATATGTGATGTGTCCTTTGAGGACTTGTGGTTTTCCAAGTGGTTTTGGAAATATTAATATCATGGTATGTTAAATGATAAAGAGAATTAAAGGCATTCATGCATCATAAGCATTTGGACGCACCATGGAATTTTAGGGGTTCCATGATTGCCTACCCTGGTGGGGGGTTACTCTATGATGAGTTAAAGCCCTATTTTTGCGATGTGTTGGTCATGGGGCTGTAGGGATCCATGACTGTATTAATTCCTACCGATGTCTCTATGAGACCTTTTACTGCAGTATTCCCACTAAACCAAATGGATCCAGCATGACATCATTTGACTAATTAAAGACTTATTAATTATAAATGAACTTGTTTGGCATATTCATCATAACATTATGTTTTGTTAATTGTGTTTGTGCAATTTTATTTATTTTGTATTTATTCTATATTCTGTCTCACTCTTATATTAAATTTTACAGTGAATGCTACGCAGAATGAAAAGTGATGCCCTGATTGATGCCTATATGAATTACTACTTGGACTTTGATTTTTATTTATATTTAATGGGTTGTAATAAATATAACGTATCATGTACTGTTATCATTCTAAATCGTTTCCGCTATGCAAATATTTCATGAATTTTATTAATCACGACTAGTATGCATGATAATATTCCGCAATTATCGAATTTTATGTGAACTCTGAGTTTAATTTATGAATTTTAAATTGATCTTTCAAAAACGCGAAAAATTTATTCGGAAAATTATACGGGGCGTTACAAATACACCTTTTATTTAGCAAATTTTCTCTTTATTTTATAACTACTAAGCATTTACATTCAATTTGGCCTCACTTTGGTTTTTATTATGTTTTGTAGGTAAATAAGCCAAGAAAAATGATGAAAAGCATAAGTTAAGAAGATTCTGCTCTGGAGGTCATTCGCTTAGGTAAGCCACTTTCACCTAAGTGAAACAAGGAAAATTTAGGTAACTTGTCTGGGTGAGTCATGCAGGACAACACACCTTACAGTCGCTTATTCGGCCATCTAAAATGCCCAAAATTTATTTTTTTATGGCATGCAAACACAACGGAAAAGTAGAGGAAGTTGGAATCCACCATTTCAGAACCTTGGAACTTGACATCCTTTAAGGATCCTCTGCCAATTCTTAAGTCTATATCTTTTTGCAAGTAGTGGTGTAGTTATGTAGGGTTAGCTTCTTGTTTTAGTTAGGATTGAACAACTTTGGTGAGGTTACAATTTTGTAATTATTTTTTGTTCTTTTATGGAATTAATTTGAGTTAGTATTTTAATTCTATCTAATGCATGTTTTGTTCGAGAGAATGACTCATGTGCGTGCTTGTGATTTTCGAGTAAACGATAGGTTGGATTACCTATATTGATTCTTAGGGATACTGTCAAGAATAATAGTCGTTAATACTCATTTATAAAGCTGATTATCTTTATTTGTTAGTATACTCGTTTAAAGATAGGGCTTAGGATTCGTGCTCCGAATGATCAGGTTCGATGAATTAGAGTTTCGATGACATAGTTGATTCCATAGTCAAACATAATAATTACATGAACATAAAGTTAAAAAGTGTAGTTCAATTCCAACGTATTTCTTAGTTTATTTCAGTTAATTTAATTTCCGTATTTATTTTAAATTATTAAAAACTTAAAATCATCCTTTTTCATCTTTGTAACAATTTGTGTATATATTTTTAAGATACATTAATGACAATGATTCAACTAATTACCATATTGCTGACAAGTCCCTAAGGGTGATAACCCTTATTTACAAATTTTGAAACTGATGCGTTTGTCGAGGTTCTAACAAATAGCCTATATAGTCTTCTTAACCCTTGACCCAATCATAAAGTTTTAAAGTCCTTCCAAAGAACCCCTATTAAAATTAGGTTTTCACCACTAAAATTGACTTAGCTAATGTCGTCATTGATGATCACGCTAAATTGCAAAATTTATGTGTGACACCTATATGAGACACATCAGTTAAAGATTACTCTTGGATACTGGTTGAATGCATGCCATAGTTAAGAATCACAACTTTTTTAATTAAATTTCTTCAAACACTTGTTGACAACTTGATATGGATATTTACATCTTTCCACAGTATTTATTTTTTTCATTAACTGTGGCTAAGCCTTAAATAAGATTTGAACTTATATTAAGCGGTGATTTTTTTCTTGAAAAGAATCTTATATTTAGAGACAAAAATAATAATAATTTAAAGATTTTTTAAAGTTTAGTGTAAATTGAACTTAAAAATCTTCCCTTAATTTTGATCTTCTTATCACCCATATGGTTAACTGGACAAGGTTTTAATAATCCATCTAATTTGACCATTTATAATTATTGTATCTGTTTGACATCTTATCTCATCAATTAAAATTAAAATAGATTATAACTTTACAACATCTCTAAAATAAAAAGTAACAACTAGCACGGTCTCAAATCAACCAACAATTTTCCTCATTGTATAATTACAGTATAAACTGATTTGTGAATTGAAGAAGATTATATAATTAATTATAGTATACTTGAATTTTGAATTAAATGAAAAAGCGGGTAACTTTATTGATGGCGCATGCGGGTTGAAGGCTGTGATTTTGAAAAGTGAGTTCAAAATACTCTTTCCTTTTTATAATCCCCAGACGTAACTACTCTTCTTTTCCCACTCCCCTTAGAATAAATTTTACACGTATTAAGAATTAAAAATATTAATATTATTAAATATTTGTTAAATTTTTTAATATTTCATCCAGTTTTGAATATAAAAAAAATTACATTTATTTCTTGATCTTAAATATAAGAAATAATTTACTACGAGGAAATAAAAGTTACCTTGTTATATTTTCCTATTTTCAAAATTCTTAAAAAAATGATTTTCTCATCATTTATGTTTTTGTCATCTATCTTTTATATTTTATACATAAATATTTAATGACATTGAGAAAATATAATTCGTTTATATTTTGAGAATAAAAATTCCACTAATATATTTGGAGCCGGATATATGGATACATGTAGTACAATATAAAAGAAAATAAATAATTTAAGTTAATTTAAAAAATATTTAATCCATTATCATCTGAAATATTAAACCAAAACATTATATTTTAATCTTCTATAATTGCCTTAAGTTTCAGTTTAGTTCTGTATTTTAAAAATCTTATTTTTATATAGTGTTTTCAAAAAAACTCGCTTAAATCAATCTTGTAGACTTTTCTATAAGTAAAACTAATGTCATTGGTTATATTAAAGAAATGTTTATTTAACCTGTAAAATTGTGCATAGAATAAGAAATAAAAAATAAAATTTTTATTTGAAAAAACAACTAATACATACTCATTCTGATTTATAAATATTTCTCACATAATTTTCATTTGGACACTTTTACATTTAAGTTTTTATTATGTAAAATGTTTAAAAAAACTAATGTCATTTATAACGCTAACTTATAGAAACATTGAATCACTACTTAGTTTCTTTTTATAAAAAATAATTGTTTAAAACATACCTTTTATCTCTTGAAAATGGGTTGAACAAATTCTTTTTGTTATATTTTTTTCTTACACCACTCCATCATTCCCTTAGATGTAAAAATAAAACTACAAGAATTGAAAATACGGTTTTTATAATATTGTTGTTACCTATGACTGAGGAGTTGTAGAGAAAACATATAAAATCATTAATTGTGTAAGCATATGAAAGATTTAGTGTCAATCTGCTTTGCCTATCTTGATTGATAACAATTTCTATTTCAGTTTTTCACCAATAAATGATAATGTTTTGATGTTAATTTGATAACGAGACTATAAAGAATTACTCATAACCATGATATATGAGCATGTGAATGACAATCGTGCATGACTATTGGCAGTGACAATGAGCCTGTTTGTTTAAACTTATTTTTAAGTGTTTTTTAAAAAAATATTTTTTTATAATCACTTTTTAATAAGCAGATCAGAATTATTTCTTAAAATAAGCAGAAATCGGCTTATTTTCAGCTTTTACTTATTTTTAAAATATTAAACAAATACATCAGTATTTAAAATAAGTGCTTTTTAAAATTAACAAAGCACTTATCTTTTAAAATAAGCTTAAATAAACGAGTCCAATGTTTTCTATTTGACTTTTGTAATTTGAGCGGCGGAAAGAGAAAGTGCAAAGATACTAAAAGGTGGATGAATTGTTTTGTATTAAGTGAAATATGTTACATATATTAAAATCCTATGAAATGTGTTTGCCTAAATTAAAACTATAGCGAACTAACAAAGGTTTTGGAAATATGTGTGAGAATACACAGACTATATTAAATAAGAGACTTAATGAGAGAGTGAATGAAAAAGTAGGGATTTTCATCAATCGATGCAGACCGCTAAAAATCATTCAACCGATCCAAAAACAACTGAAACCGATCAAACCGAAACCGTGAAAAATCATTTTTCATGATCGGTTCGGTTCGATTTTCGGTTCCACATGTGGAAACCAAACCAAACTGCAACTTTTACATGTTCTATGCGTTATTTTGTTATTTTGTCCAAACTGTATAATAACACTAATCTGTCGAAGTTAGAGGAAGAACTAGAAGATTAAAATCTTGACAGCAATACTTAGTTTAAAATATTTATATTGTATTTTACATTGAACCTTATTTAAGTAGTATTTTATTTATTTTATATTTGAGTTTGAATTGTTAAAAACTTGAGATGTTTTACTTATTAATGACTTTTGCATTGTTGAGAACTAAGATATTTTTTGAATTGCTATAATTATAATTTTCATTTAATTTTACAAAAAATTATAAATTGAAAAAAAAAACCCTGAATAAACCGATCCAATCCGAACCGCATTTGATCGGATCGCAACGGATCAGATGGTGTTATTCATTTCAACCAAACCACAACTTAATAAAATGATTAGATCAGATGATATTTTATCTCAAAATCGAACCGATATGGACCACAAACACCCCTGTAAAAAGTGAATAAAAGTATGCAAAATGAATGTGTAAAAGTAATAAATGATTGGCGGGTGCAAAAGAAAATATAACAAAAATAACTTATTTAACACTTTTAAAAGATAAGAAACTTGTTTTAAATAAAAAAAACTTATGGAGCCTACTTAAAACGAATCAAGGGACGTAAGTAAATACTTAAAAAACAACTAACAACAGAGAAACTAAAATCAAACTTGTTAAAAAATTTTATAATATGAAACAACAAAAAAAGAAAGAGATGAGTATTAGATAATAGGCTAAAACCCCTTTTTACCCCTCTTAATGTTTAGGGATTAGGAAAAAGCCCCTCAAAAAAAAACCCTTAGGTTTTGGCCCTTATTAAATTTTAGGGTTTACGAATTTAAGGATGATGCCCTGAACTGATGAGGTGGCATGAGTTTGGGCCACCTCATCAGTCACACCTGGCAAAAATAATATTATTTTAATGAAGATAGTGCTTACGTGGGATTAATTACCCTAAGTAAGGTAATTAAATTGCTTAGGTAATTAGTAAGGTAATTAAGCAAGGTTAATTTTTTTTCCACAACGCTGCGTTTTGGAAAGTTGAAGGTCTCTTACTGAGAAATGACCCTTCCTCCTTCCTTCCCTCCGTCGTGTCTTTTGTTCTCCCTCACCGTCCCTGAAAATCACCTGTTCCCTCCCTCCTTCCCTCCCTCTGTCGTATCTTCTGTTGTCGTTCACCGTCTCTGAAAATCGTTCACCATCCACGTTCATCGTTCAGTGTCTGATTCCTACTCGAGTGTCAGTATCGTGCAAGCTCTACTGTTGCGTGGCTGTGGAAAGCTGTGAGCGGACAACAGCTAAAAGAGGGCATTTTTAATACTGCGCAGGTATATTTTAAACACTGTTAATTTAATATGCTTTGGGATGAAGTTGGGGTTTGGGGTTGAGGGACCACATGTTTGTTGTTGTCGTTTATGCGTGTGTTGTACTTTTGCGATTAATAAAGCATAATTTTGTGTATGTGTGTATATTGTATGTAGGTATGAGTTTTAGTGTTGTGATACACCATAAGGGGAAGTTTGATGAGGGCCCACCAGTGTTGTATGTTGATAAAGAAATACATGCCATTCATAATGTAGACTTGGATAGATGGTCATATTTTGAGGCTAGGTCACTAGTGGAAGACCTTGGTTATAGAGGGGAATTTAAGCTGTGGTGGAAGAAATCAAGTGAGTCTGAGTACAAGAGTTTGACATGGGACACACATGCACTGGAAATGGGTGAGTATGCAGTTAATGAGAATTGTGAGGTTGACTTGTATGTGGAACACTGTGTAACAGAGACTGAGGAGGTTGTTTGTTTGGGTGGGGCAGTGAGTGTGGGCCATGAAGATGTGGTCCAAGGAGATATGGGTCATCAAGGTGTTGGAAAGGAACTGGGCCATGAAGATGTGGTCCAAGAAGCCCAATATGGTAACAGAAATAGGAGAGTAAAGTCTAGCCCTTATGTAACTCCCAATAAAGTAGTGACCAGAAAAAAAATTTACAAGAGTCGACTGAGGAGTTTGAGGTCCACTTATGGGCCAACTGTAGAGCCAACTATAGAGTCAACTGAGTTCCCAACTTATGGGCCAACTGAGGTGGCTAGTGGAGGGAATTTATCAGGTGAAAGTTTTGGTTGTTGTCTCAACACTGAGCAGGAAGAAGTTCCAGACATAGATGAGCAGCCTGCTCCTGAATCAAGGACTGAACCTGAGCCAAGGAGTAAACCCAATTCAGGAGTGAATTCTGAGTTTTCAGGGGAAAATGTTGGACCCAACAGTAGTGAGCAGGTTGATCAGAGGACTTACTTTAGGGATGAAGACCTACATGGTCTTGCTGATGAGGACTACGGAGACATCGAATCAGGGTATGATACTGAAGAAGTTCACACTGATGTTGAGACAGACGAGGAAGCCAGAGTTCAGCATGAGGCCTTTGATGAAGAAAAGATGGGGGAGAAGTATGAGTTAAAGGTTGGAATGGAGTTCCAGACAATGGTGCAATTTAGGCAGGCCATCAAGGAGTATAACTTGTACAAGGGTAAAGAGGGGAAGTTTGTAAAAAATGAACCTGAGAGGTGTCGTATGAAATGTACAAATAGTGACTGTGGCTGGATGGCTTTTGGTAGCAAAGTAGGGAGAACAAATGTGATTATGTTGAAGGCTTTTGGACCTCAACACACCTGTCCCAGGGTATTTGACAACAAAAACCAGAATTCTAAATGGGTTGCCAAGATTCTGTTGAAGCACTTAAGGGTGAACTCTAAGCTTACAATACCTGAAATCATAGAGATTTTTAGATCTCAACATGTTGTTCAGTTGACTGATTGGTCTGCCTACAATGGGAGAAGACTTGCACGTGATATGTTAGATGGTGAAGGTAGCAAGCAGTACAGCATGTTGTGGAGCTACAGTGCAGAGTTAAAACGTGTATCCAATGGTAACAGATGTAAGCTACAGTTGGAGGATCCGGGTGGAGATTTACAGCCTCGATTTGGTGCATTTTATATGTGTTTGGATGCCTGCAAGCAAGGTTTTTTGAGTGGTTGCAGGCCCTTTATTGGAGTGGATGGGTGCCATCTGAAAAACAAATATGGAGGTCAACTTTTAACTGCAGTTGGAAGGGATGCGAATGACCAATATTTCCCACTTGCAGTTGCTGTGGTTGAGGTTGAAAATAAACAAAGCTGGAGATGGTTTTTGACCCTGCTGCTGGAGGATATTGGTGATATGAGTACCAATAGATATGTTTTTATTTCTGACCAACAAAAGGTATTGATTTAAGGCTTATTTAATTTGATATGTAGGCTTTGCTGTTTGATTTGATATTTACTTGACTGAATTGTACTTTCAGGGTTTGTTACAAGTTTTTGAGGAGTTGCTGGATGGTGTGGAACACAGGTATTGTGTAAGACACTTGTACACAAACTTGAAGAAAAGGTATGGTGGGGGTGCCTTACTCAAAAATCTTATGCTCAGTGCAAGTAAAGCAACTTATGTTCATGGATGGGAGACTAAAATGCAACAGATAAAGGAGCTTGATCAGAGGGCATATGATTGGCTAATTGCAATTCCAAAAGAGACCTGGTGCAGACATGCTTTTTCACATTACCCTTGCTGTGATGTAATCATGAACAACACATGTGAGGCCTTCAACTCAGTTATACTACCTTGTAGGGACAAGCCAATTATTACAATGTTGGAGTGGATCAGACAATATTTATTGGGTAGGTTTGCTAAACTGAGATCAAAGGTGTGGAGAATTGAAGGAGATCTTATGCCAAGACCAACTAAGAGACTTCAAAGAGAAGTTGAGTTCAGTGGGGAATGGGTTCTAGTCTGGGCTGGAGACTTGCTTTTTGAGGTTAAACACACCAATTCAAACCACATGTTTGTTGTTGATTTAGCTAAAACACATTGCAGTTGTAATTGGTGGGAACTGAATGGAATTCCCTGTAGACATGCTGTATCTGCTATGAAATACAGAGGTGACACACCTGAGCAATTTGTGTTACCCTGGTACTCCAAAAGCACATATGCCAAGTGTTATGCAGGGATTATACAACCAATTAATAGCCAGACCATGTGGCCCCATGTTGATGCACCACATGTCCTCCCTCCCTCATATAAGAGGGGACCTGGCAGACCCAAAAAACTTAGGAGGAGGGACCCCTATGAAGAAGACAATCATCCCAAAAGGCCAAGATTTGTGGGCAAGTATCATTGCACCAAATGTGATGGGACTGGGCATAATAAAACTACATGTCCAAATGTAAGCCAAAATAGAACCTGTACAGTATCTAACATGTCCATTTAACTGAATCACTTACCTACAGTATGACAATGTGATATTTTTTTTCAGGTTGCACCTGCAAATGGTGAAGTTGATGATACTACACATGATGGAGGCCAACCTGATGAGCAACCTAATGCAACTGATGGCCAACCTGATGGACAGTCTCATGCACCACCTGATGCCACAGCAACACCATCTGTGAGGGGAAGACCCAGAGGAAGGCCAAGGGGAAAGGGAGGGAGGGGAGCAAGGAGGGCCACACGGTCTGGGACAATGGCAGAGACTACAACTGAATGTTATGACTTCCTAGGAACCCAACAAAGTGTCAACAAATGAATTTACCTTATTCTCTACTGTATGAAATGAATGTATTGCCTTGGAACCTGACCAATAGGTCATTCAATTATATGTATATTTTAACAAAGAATGACCAACAGGTCCTTTAATTTAATGGGTTTTACTTAATTATTGTGTATTGAGTTCCAGGTGATCCGGTCTAGATACCGGCCCCCATACTTGTGACGTCAAACTGATCTCATATAAGGAAAACCGGTGTCCAGGTTCAACGTTACCACACCGGTTATCCGTTGTCTGGTCATCCGCCCTCACTCCATGACAGTATCGTTCAATTTCGCTGTAACGGTTCTATGTTCATTGATACAGGATATTTATATAATTGTTAGCTTTTCCCTCATAGCAAGAGAAGAGCCTTTTGATAACTTATCAACGAAGACACTGTTTGTAGCAAAATACGTCACATCAATGGCTTCAGAAAGTAAGGGGGCGTGTCAGCAGATTATGCGGAAAAGGTGATTATCCTCTCTTCTCTCTAGAGGATTGTACTCTGATAATTGACCTACCCTCCTGACACATTCTGAAAGTTGAGCCACCTTGATTGACACAATATACACACAATCAGAGATAAGGGACCCACCTGTATCCAACGTCTCATTTTTTCTCTTACATTCAACTATAAGAGGCCATATCAACACACATGCATGGTATCATCGTTATTCTATCTCACATTTTACTGTTATCACGCTTGAGTATTCATTCAGTTCATGCACTCTTCTAACTTGAGCGTCGGAGAATCTTCGCAGGTGGCACCACCTTTCGCCCTCCTACAACGCGAATCGTTGGTGTGAAGGATCTCCAGGGCAACAAGACCGGCCTCTACCACTGAGAGACCGGATTAATACATCGGATATACACAGTTCCGGTGTGCAAACCCTAAAAACACCTGCATCCTTGTGGCTGGTCCCATACCGGATCCTAGATCCCGGTCCAGACCAGTTCATTGGCACGCCCGGTGGGACCCGATAGAGTTATTCCCATTTTCGTAGAAGTTAGGTTAGCACAATGGAAGGTGACGGGAGAGATTTCGTGGAAGGTCACGTGGAGGATGTGACCCATCAACATGCTGGGAGGAGACTCGTCTTCGAATCTCCTGCAACTCAAACCCGGAGGATGGTGCAAGTGCAGACGCCTGACCCTCGCGATGAGGTTATCAGGCAACTGAAGGAGGAGTTGATGGAGCTGAGGCGAGAGAAAGGAGGAACTGGGGACAGAGTAGTATCCCATGCAGAGGATGCTCACCATGCATCAGCGAGGGATAGATCCACCACCCTCCAGTATTCGAAGATCCCCACATATGAAGAGAGGGAGCAAACGCAGGACTCTGGTGATAGAGTCAGTATCAGGCGAAGGGAGCAGGCGGTGGTAACTTCAGGGACATACAAACTCAATGTTCCTTTCTCAAGGAGGTTGATGAGTATTGTCATTCCAAAACATTTACAAACAACTCAGCCATTGTCGATTGGGAAGTATAATGGAGAGACCGATCCCACTAAGCATTTGGATGCTTATGTTTATGAAGCTATGTATCTGGGAGCAGACGAAGATGTCATGTGCAGAATGTTCCCAAGGACGTTGACGGAGGAAGCTCTCAGCTGGTTTAAAAGTTTGCCTTCAGGATCTATAAACTCTTGGGAGGAAATGGCTGCTGCATTCGAAAGCCATTTCGTTATCTCCAGGGATATCCCAAGAACTTCTCACACCCTGGCCCAGATAAGACAGGGAGAAACTGAGACTCTTAAGGAGTTCCTGAAAAGGTTTTACAAGGAGGCTGCGTTGGTTCCTAACCTCACGGAGGCCATACAACTCCATATTGTAGTAGAAGCTCTTCAGCCAGGTTCAGCCTTTGCCCTATCTTTGGCAAAGAGCCCACCTACAACCTTCGAGGAGTTTCGAAGGAAAGCTTCCAAATATGTGGGCATAGAGATGCATTTAGAGGCAACTGCAGCAAGAGTAAAGCCTTCTGCACCCGCTCAGCAGCCACGGAGAGAAAAGGAGAGAGCGAGGCCCGAGAAGCATGCCTTTAGAGAAGACTTTGTGAATGCTCGTCAGCATCCACGAGATAGGCGCGTATCATCGTTCGATCACTATGCTCCGTTGAACACCAGGCACTCACAAATCATGAGGGAAGTTGGTTGGCCAACTCTGAACGTCTTTGGTATAAGGAAGCCAGCCCCAGCCAAGAGGGGTGGTAACCCACGTAAATACTGCACTTTCCATGAGCAGACAGGGCACAACACTGATGAGTGTAAGGCGTTAAAGAATACGGTGGAAACTCTCATTCGGGAAGGAAAGTTGAAGCAGTATTTGTTTAAGGATAAATCTATGGATGAGCCTCATAGGATGGAGAAAAGGAATAGAGATCCTGATGATGAAGATGATAATACACGCAACCCAGCAAGGAAGTTCACTGCGGCTGAGAAGCAGAAAGGGGTAGTGATTGCCGAAGGTGCCCAACAAAGTAATATGCCCCAGCAGCAGAGACAGGGCAGAAGAGAAGTGATTGAGATGATAGCTGGAGGATTTGCGGGAGGAGGAACATCAATCTCAGCACGAAAGAACCACCATAGGATGATTTTGTCAGTCCAAGGTAAACCGAGGGATAACCGCCCTTTCAGGGACGGAATGACAGCCCCGACGGTGTCATTTACAGATGATGACTTTGGCCCAACAATTCCAGGAGGTGATGATGCAGTAGTGATTGTGGCCGTCATAGCCAATAAGGACGTCAAGAGGATCCTCGTCGATCAGGGAAGTTCTTGTGATGTTATCTTTTATAATTGTTTCAAACGAATGGGTTTCAGTGATGCAGATTTACAACCATACACACAAGAACTCACAGCGTTTAACGGAGCCAAGCAACCTACTAAGGGATACCTCGACACTTTGATTTCTTTTGAAGGGGAGCCCGGCGCAAGAACAGTCAAGTCAAGAATTCTGGTGATTGATGTGGAATCCCCGTACAACGGTATCATAGGCCGTCCAACATTGAACGCTATGGAAGCAATTGTATCCACCCCTCATCTCCTAATCAAATTTATCGATAAGGACAATGGTGTGTCCTCACTCCGCGGAGATCAGGAGATGGCTCGATATTGTTATAATCTGAGCCTCAACATGGTTAAGTTGGATGCATTTAACAAGAAGAGGAAGTTGAACGACGGAGGAACAGCGGCAGGATCTGTCAGTCTTATTGACCTAGACCCCAGAGCGGAATTGAAGATTGATCCACTCAATCCATCTAAACCCACACCAGATGGTGGCTCCAGGGATGTCATATTGGGAGATTCCCCAGAGAAGGTCACGCACATCAATGATAAGCTAGAGTCTGCTATGGAGCAACGCTTATTAGCCCTTTTGCAGGAATTCAAAGACCTTTTCGCATGGACAGCAGCAGACATGCCGGGGATGGATCCTGATTTTTGTTGTCATAAACTTGCCGTATATCCTGAAACCAGACCGGTGGCTCAGAAGAAGAGGAGGTTGGGACCGGAGAAGCAGAGGGCGGCTTGTGAGCAAACAGAGGAATTGTTGAAGGCAGGTTTTATAAGGGAGATACGCTATTCATCTTGGCTTTCTAATGTGGTCATGGTGCAGAAGGCTAACGGCAAATGGAGGATGTGTACTGATTATGTGGATCTTAACCGTTGCTGCCCTAAAGATCCATATCCCTTGCCCAACATCGATCGCATGGTGGATGATTCATCTGGTTACCAATATCTCAGTTTCATGGATGCTTATTCGGGGTACAATCAGATTCCGATGTGGGAGGGAGACCAGGAGAAGACTGCTTTTATCAACGACCGCGGTGTTTTCTGCTACACCGTCATGCCTTTTGGACTGAAGAACGCAGGCGCCACCTATCAGCGCATGATTAACAAAGTCTTTGAAGGGATGCATACAAGGCTGGTCGAAGTTTATATCGATGATATCATAGCCAAAACGCCCGCCGGAGGAGACCACATTGAAGATCTACGCCAAATTTTCACTAGGCTTCGGCAGTACAACATGAGGTTAAATCCTTTAAAGTGCACCTTCGCCGTTCCAGCAGGAAAATTCTTGGGATTCATGTTGACTCAACGAGGCATTGAGGCTAACCCCGGGAAATGTCAAGCAATACTGGACATGCAGAGTCCTAAATGTTTGAGGGAGATCCAGTCATTGAATGGGAAAGTGGCCGCTTTAGCTCGTTTCATGCCTAAAATGGCACACAGGTCCCTTCCCTTGTATAAAGCGTTGAAGAAACACAAGAGTTTTGAATGGGGAGAGGAACAAGAGCAAGCCTTCCAGCAGCTCAAAGCCGTTCTCTCGAGCCCACCAATTCTTGTTAAGCCTGATCCAGGCGAAACGTTAATCTTATACTTGGCAATATCTGACGAAGCTTTAGGTGTAGCCCTGGTGAAAGAAACCCCTGAAGGGCAGAGACCGGTGTACTTTACTAGTAAAACGTTTCAGGGGGCTGAAGGAAGGTATCAGAAGATTGAGAAAGTCGCCCTGGCAGTTGTGTGGGCGTCACGACGGCTGAGGCCTTATTTCCATGCGCACCCAGTATTGGTGAGAACGGATTTGCCACTCCGTTCAGTGCTCAGCAAACCAGACCTCGCTGGAAGGATGATAAAATGGTCCATTGAGCTATCCGAATTTGAGATTTCATATGAGCCTCGAGGAGCCATCAAGGCACAAGTGTTGGCCGATTTTGTAGTGGAAATGACTGGGGCAGACCCGGCTACCCCTCGAACGCATTGGACCATCTACGTTGACGGTTCGTCAAACAGCAAAGGATGTGGAGCAGGTGTGGTGGTAGAAAGTGATGACGGCGTACACTTAGAAATTTCCCTCCGATTCAATTTCAAGACCTCCAATAATCAAGCTGAATACGAAGCATGCTTGGCCGGTCTCCGTGCGGCAATTGATATCGGAGCATCAGCAGTTACCCTTTGCAGTGATTCTCAGCTGGTGATTTCGCAAATCCAGGGAGAATACCAGGCGAAGGAACCACAACTTCAATTGTACTTGAACTGTGTTAATGAGCTGAAGGGAAGATTTGAAGTTTTAAAGTTCAAGCATGTGCCCAGGGAAGAAAATACCAGAGCAGATATCTTGTCAAGATTGGCAAGCACAAAGCAGCCTGGTATCACAACAACGGTGGTTCAGAGCACTTTGACATCACCCAGTATACCTATGTATCCTTCTCTGAATGCCGTCATGGTGAGTTATCCATATGAGGATTCTTGGGTTATCCCATATATTCGTTATCTGGCTGATGGTCAACTTCCCACTGACGAGAAGGAAAGGAGACGAGTAAAGAGGGAGTTGCCATATTTTACTATGGTCGATGGTGTTCTCTACAGAAGGGGATTCTCTGTCCCATATCTTTCATGTTTAAGAGAAGATGAAGTTCAAGCGGTCTTGACTGAGGTACACGAGGGGCAATGTGGGCACCACGCTGGAGGCCGAAGCCTAATGAGAAAAGTCCTCAGGGCTGGATACTGGTGGCCCACTGTGAAGCAGGATTCCGCAGAATTCGTGAGGAAGTGCGACGCTTGCCAAAAATTCTCCAATCTCCACCATACACCGGCCCAAGAGTTATCTTCATCTGCTGTGCCTTGGCCGTTCTACCAATGGGGCCTTGATATTCTGGGTCCGTTTCCCACTGCGCCAGGATGTATCAAATACTTGATTGTGGGGGTAGACTACTTCACCAAATGGATCGAGGCAGAACCAGTAGTGCATATCACTTCTGCACGTACAAGACGTTTCATGTACGAAAATATCATTGCTCGGTTCGGGGTGCCAGGGCGGATTGTGACTGACAACGGCACCCAGTTTACAGACAAAAAGTTCACGGACTTACTTGAAGGACTGGGGATAGTCCAGATATTTTCATCTGTCGAACACCCCCAGACCAATGGGCAAGCAGAGGTAGCTAATCGAGAGGTGCTAAAGGGGTTAAAGAAGCGTCTGGGAGAAGCGAAGGGAGGATGGACTGACCAGTTATGTCATGTTTTATGGGCATACCGCACTACGCCTCATTCTTCAACTAACGAATCCCCATACCGGTTGGTGTACGGGGTTGAGGCGATGATCCCAGTTGAGTTACAAACAAGATCGGCCCGTGTTGAGTATTTTTTAGCAGAAGATAACAACGCCAACTTAGCATCAGAGCTGGATGTCCTCCAAGAGTTGAGGGAAAAGGCTTTCGTTAGAGATCAGGCAATAAAAGCAAAGGCTGCACTCCGGTACAATAAACGTGTCCAGTACAGAGCTTTTAGCACCGGAGATCTTGTTCTGAGAAAGGCCAGTGTAGGGAATAAGTTCGCTCACCAAGGAAAGCTAGCACCAACGTGGGAAGGACCTTATAGAGTTTCGGAGGTGACTGGAAAGGGATCATACCGATTGGAAGAACTTGATGGAACCCCAATCCGCAACAAGTGGAACACTCAGAATTTACGAGTGTATTACAGCTAGTTGGTAAGACGGCGTGTACTCTTTTTCCTTACTTGAGTTTTTTCCCACTGGGTTTTCTCAAGAAGGTTTTAACGAGGCATAGCCCCAACGATGCTCTTTGTGTAATCTATATTCAGTTTTAATAAGAATACACTCTCACCGCCCTATCATTCTCACTTTTCTTATGTGTTATGATTTAAAGCCGTGGTTTAACACGCATACACCTCAGGACGGATGAACGCAACTACCTATTTTGTAGTTGATGTGATAAACTCCTCGAAGAACGGAGAGAGACACCCAAGTCAGACGATGTAATTCCTCGAGGTGGAATGGGTTGTAGGGCTGGTCCTTTTTCAAGGCCACAAACCGAACCCCATTCGAAGACGACATGGGTTGTAGGGCTGGTCCTTTTTCAAGGCCACAAACCGAACCCCATTCGAAGACTACATGGGTTGTAGGGCTGGTCCTTTCTCAAGGCCACAAACCGAACCCCATTCGAAGACTACATGGGTTGTAGGGCTGGTCCTTTTTCAAGGCCACAAACCGAACCCCATACGAAGGCTTGGGCGCAGTAGGCCGGTTCACAGAGAAAACCGCGCTGAACCCCGAGTAACGGGCGCAGTAGGTTCAGGATTATCCCTGATCCGAACCCCGTGTTGAAGGCTTGGATTGTAGGATTGCACCGAACTCCAAGTACGGTCAGTAGGATCGAACCGAACACCGTGTGAAGACTTGAGGTGTAGGACCAAACCGAACCTCAAGAGAAAGGCATAAAGCTTACCCTTGCCAAAGCTATACAAAATTCAAAGGCAATATCCGTCCTCAATTGTGAAATATCCATCCCAGAGCGGTTGAAAGCTAATGTACCCGCTCTACATCTTCGAGGACAGATAAGCATTTCTATCTTGTGAGAATTTAAAAGGTAATCTTTGAGATAAACTCTCCTTTCCCAATGAACTTACACTTGGGGACAGGGCGTACTTTAACTTAATTGTTATTTATTCATTACTATTTGTTGTCTTAATCCGGTGTGATAAGTACGCGTTAAGCAGCTAGGTAACCACACAGAACGGATTCGTAAAGCATTAAAAACAATAAAGTGTTTGGTACAACACTAAGTTACCCAACAATCATACACTCGACGCAAGCAGTTGAAGAAAAGCAACAGTGAATTTTATTTCCAAGAATAAAGAAATTATTCAGGTTACAAGGTAGTTAAAACTGGAGCTGATCCCAGTACACAGCTATGAATAAAGCATAAATTAAGGGGCCGGTTCTTGATCCTCCGCAGTGGGCAATCCTCCCTTCTCCGCTTTGTCCTCCATTCCAGTTGGAGCACCTCCTTGTGCTTCAGCTCCAGAGGCAGTAGTGGACGTTGTAGGCTCCATACTTTGTCCTTCTGGAAGGGGAGGCAGTTCGTACAGAGATGCACGGGGCTCGTGGTGCGATCCGTCCTTGCGAACTTCTACAAGTCTTCCCCCATGGAACTCAAAGAACGGATCTAATCCGTACAAATTCAGCTTTATTCCAGGGTTCCGATAGTAGACTTGACGAAGGGCCAGGCCGAAAGATTCATACGCCACATTTTTGCATATATCCAAGGCTTTGGCAGCCTTGGCTTTGGCAGCAGCTAGCCTTCTTTGAACCTTGGCGTAATCCTCTTCTGAAGGCCCAGCACTCGCACCACCCTTTTTGAGTTCATCAATTTGGGCTTGCATCTCCTTCCGAATAGACTCCCACTCCCTAAGGTCCTTGTTGCGACCATCCTCCATAACTTTGAGATCGTCAGCAAGTTTAGCCGATCTCTTCTTCTCCAGTTGTAATTCTTCTTCAAGGAGGGGTATGGATTTGTTCTTATTTTGGAGGTCGGCAACTTCCCGTTCTAGGGCCTTATTCGCAAAATGAACTTTGCTTGCCTCTTCTGTTTTCCTCTGGAGTGTTTCTTTAGTTCTTTCCAGTTCTGATTCCACTCCCCTGCGAGCTTCAGCTTGCTTGGCTGCCCATTTCTCCTTCACTGCGAGTTCGGTCTCAAGTTTTTCAACCTGATCCATATAGTCAGCTTTCTCGCTCAGGGACTCAAGCAGGCCGGACAGTTCATCAAGTTGCCAACGCCCGGCCTTGCAAGCACCTCGGACTCCAGCAGCGTCGAGGGAAGGGCGGAGGCAATACCGTGCCTTGGGGAGAGTAGGAGGCATAGATCCTTGAAACCACAAATAAGGAGAAAGGAAGGAGTCACGCGGAGGATCGAACGCCGGAGGAGGACCGTTCCCAGAATCCGGCTCTGAAGCATTTTGAGAAGAAGGTGCAGAGAACTCAGGAGCGGGTTCCTTTCCCTTGTTCTTCTTTAGATCGGTTTCTTCGGCCGTCCTCTGACGCTTCTTCACAAGATCATCAGAGGAGGGCTTCTCTTGATCGGCCTTCTTTACAAGATGCCTCTTCTTTTTCTTTCTCTCTGGGACGGCCTCCTCGCCACCCGCTCCAGCAGCCTCAGTTGCTTCTTCGGCTTCCTCCTCGTCGAAGAGAGGAACCTCATCTCCTACTGCAGAAGTCAGAGGAATGAGGGGAGTTTTGGTGGCGTTCCTCTTCGCCTGGATTTCATTTTCCTCAGAAGAGGAGTCATCGTCAGCCAGCATGGACCTTAGAGACAACATTTCTGGGCAGGCCTTTTCAATTTGTTCTGCAAAACAAAAAGAGTTGAATAAGCATACAAGAAGCAAAATAACTAGAACGGTATAACCATACAACACGAGGAGAATAAGAGCGAATATTACGGAGGTAGGCGTTTTTGATGTCTTCCTCGGCCAAGAGAAGGCGGCTGGAGAACCCTTTGAGGGTCTTTGAGGCCGTCTGCAGGGCGCTCAAGACCTCAACAGAATGAGGGGAAAGTTCACTCTCATCTGTATAATAGGCACGGCTCATCAGGAGAAAATGCTCGTGCGTTCAGCTAAGGGGAAACTTGGTAAACCCCTCTTTATTTCGCCAGAAGACCGGCTTATTTGGTTGAATCCGGACCCGCGTGTAGTAGTGCTTGAAGGAACGCCCATCTACCTTCGCGGACTCCGTATAAGACTTGAAATTTACAACCCTTGAGTCACTACGGAGTGTAATGAACCCAAGGCCGCCCTTCTTATTAGCTCGGCGGACCACTTGGCAATAGTAGAATAGCTTGGCCACAGTGGCGGAGAAGCCAAAATGTTCCCCCAAGACTTCCAGAGCCCGGACTAGACTCCAACCGTTGGGGTGTAATTGTGAGGGGGCACAGTCCAAGAAACGCAGGACGGCCATCTGGAAATCCGTCAGTGGAAAGCGCACCCCCAGCTTTAAGAAAATGTAGTCGTACATGTAGACCGACCTCCCATCAGGGACGCTGTGGCATATTCTTTCAGAGGGATGCGGTGCCATCGCAGCGTATCGCGCTTTGTACTTTTTATCCGAATATATCTTACAGCGGAAAGAGACCGTCCGCTCCTCCTCACTTGCATGGTGCGAAGGGATCTCCAGGAACTCCTCTTCCACCCAGCAATAAGGTTTCTCCCTATTAAGTTTCTCCCAGTCAAGCCGGTGTGCCACAACATTGACACACCCTTCAGCAGAGCGGAGAAACGGCGTTTTTCCACGTCCTGGAAGATCCATGGTTGTGCAGGCGCGGTGGAATGCGTAGGTGCTGTGATAAAAAGCAACATCGTCAGAGAGATAACCCTCAGCACTTGACCCCTCATCAGAGCGGCTGGTAGCCCTCGAACCAAGGGGAACCTCAGAGCGACGAGATGAAGAGGACGCTCGTGAGGAAGAGGCTTCGGCTCTCTCTGAGCGATGGCGCCCAGCCACAGGAGGATTCGCCGGAATCCTCCCACCACGGTGGCTAAGGGGGGCACGAGAGCCAAACCTCCCTCTATTTGAAGGACCAGCGTGTCCAGCTCTAGGGCGCATGATGGAAATAGAATGATTAAAATTGCAAGGAGTTGAAGGGAAGGAAGGTTACCTAAAGGAAGAGGATCTTTGAGAAGTTGAAGACGACAAGGAAATCCCAAGGAAATTTGAGCAGAGTTTCACTAAGTTTGAGAGCAAGGATGGATTCCTAAATCTGCTAAGAGTTCCTTTTATAGATAACGAAGAGGCAAAGTGTTCCGTCGAAGGTCACAATGCTTGCCTCAAAACGCAACCTTTCAAGCCAAAACGACTCCATCGTTTCGTCACGAATAAGCGCGAAAATGGTAACGTTTCAGTAAACGTTTTGGTAAAATGGGCCCCTTTTTAGTTTGAATCCAGGCCCAATAAGCCCAATCGACAGTTACACTCTTGGGTAATGATGTCTCATGCGTAAAAAATGCATTTAATGTCCAATCATGCCATGCGCATTTAATGCCTCCCAGCCACTTTTCGAATACCAAGGGTTTCGATTTTCGAAGACTCTTAAGATTTCCATTACTTATTTTATATTGTCTGAATCCGTTGTACACAACGCGAAGAGGGCGGTCACTCGTTTGCTAGAGCGGACGCCACTGAGTTTCCAGAGACTTACAAGAATGTATGACCGGCATCTAGACTTCTCTCGAGAATTGTGTAGCTCATATGAGCAACTTAACAGTCCCTCATACAAGCTAGGGGACAGATGATCCGGTCTAGATACCGGCCCCCATACTTGTGACGTCAAACTGATCTCATATAAGGAAAACCGGTGTCCAGGTTCAACGTTACCACACCGGTTATCCGTTGTCTGGTCATCCGCCCTCACTCCATGACAGTATCGTTCAATTTCGCTGTAACGGTTCTATGTTCATTGATACAGGATATTTATATAATTGTTAGCTTTTCCCTCATAGCAAGAGAAGAGCCTTTTGATAACTTATCAACGAAGACACTGTTTGTAGCAAAATACGTCACATCAATGGCTTCAGAAAGTAAGGGGGCGTGTCAGCAGATTATGCGGAAAAGGTGATTATCCTCTCTTCTCTCTAGAGGATTGTACTCTGATAATTGACCTACCCTCCTGACACATTCTGAAAGTTGAGCCACCTTGATTGACACAATATACACACAATCAGAGATAAGGGACCCACCTGTATCCAACGTCTCATTTTTTCTCTTACATTCAACTATAAGAGGCCATATCAACACACATGCATGGTATCATCGTTATTCTATCTCACATTTTACTGTTATCACGCTTGAGTATTCATTCAGTTCATGCACTCTTCTAACTTGAGCGTCGGAGAATCTTCGCAGGTGGCACCACCTTTCGCCCTCCTACAACGCGAATCGTTGGTGTGAAGGATCTCCAGGGCAACAAGGCCGGCCTCTACCACTGAGAGACCGGATTAATACATCGGATATACACAGTTCCGGTGTGCAAACCCTAAAAACACCTGCATCCTTGTGGCTGGTCCCATACCGGATCCTAGATCCCGGTCCAGACCAGTTCACCAGGGTTGGATGACTTATTGTGTGCATGGTGTCCCTAAACAAAAACAGAGATAAAGGACACACAAAGAACAACTTATTGTGTGCATGGTGTCCCTTAATTGAAACCAGAATAACTTCACTGAAACCACAGTAACTTCACTGAAACTAGAATAAACACAGAAATAACAAACTACATAATTCCATTACAATACTTGTTCATTACAAACCTAAACAGGATAACAAACCTTACATTCAACAAGTCCTTAAACCTTACATTCAACAAGTCCTTAAACCTTACATGCTATATGGACAATTTTCCTAAACCCTCTTTACAGTTGTAAGGGCTTTTTCCTAAACCCTCTTTAGAGTTGTAAGGGCTTTTTCCTAAACCCTAGTCATTGAAAGGTCTTCTTCTTAACCCCTTTTAAACATGAAGCACCACAGCACAACCCTCAATGCTTTGTTGCTACATACAATATGATCATCATCAAAGTTATGGCCCAGGATACAATTGTAACTGTCAATAACATTGAGGATTTGCTTTTCTCAGCCACCAACTTAGACTTCATTTTCGTATTCTTGAGCTGGAATTCCTCACGTAGCTTTTCAAGATCCCACTTGCAGGTACAACCCTCACTTTCACTCTGTTGAAGCTGAGTGGTATCAGCAGTATGAGCCCATTTGAAAAACCCACAGTCTTCATTCCTCTGAGACAAGAGAGTACAACCCATAAAAAAAAACCCAACTACAACGAACCTCAATGAAACGATGGCCACTTACCAAGAAAAATGGACACCTCCAGAAGGTCCTTCCATTGTTCTTCTTTGTTTTTGAAACAAGAAGAACGGGATGCTCCCCACATCTACATCGAACGTGTTCATTCTTTATGGATGAGGAACACCCAGTTGACACATTTGATGTTGTCATGTCTTTTTGAGTTCACCTTCAGAGGTTGAAGACGCAGGCCAACGCAAGCACTATCTGGTCCAAATGTTGAAGACATTCCTTAATTAGGGTTTTTAATTTGGGGGTTTCTTAATTTGGGGTTTAGGGTAATTAATCCCACGTAATTTGGGGTTTAGGGTAATTAATCCCACGTAAGCATTATCTTCATTAAAATAATATTATTTTTGCCAGGTGTGACTGATGAGGTGGCCCAAACTCATGCCACCTCATCAGTTCAGGGCATCATCCTTAAATTCGTAAACCCTAAAATTTAATAAGGGCCAAAACCTAAGGGTTTTTATTTGAGGGGTTTTTTCCTAATCCCTAAACATTAAGAGGGGTAAAAAGGGGTTTTAGCCTAGATAATAACACAATCAAAATTCGAATTCAAACACAAACTCTAATCCTAACCCGTCGTATCTATATCATCCACGTATTTATAAAGGAGTTTTTAATGTTTCATAGAGTTTTGAACCATTAATGATCTTAGTATAAAAAGTATTTTTTTATATTGATTATTTTTATAAATAGTGTAAAAGGTATTTTTTATATCGATTATAAAATTAGCAGGTGTAAAAAATACTTTTATATCAGTTATAAAAAAATCAGTCAAATTTTTTTCATTTTTATACCGATTGTAAAAATAAGTGGTATATTATCCTAGAACTATCCTACACTCTATGATAATTTCCCCGTACGTACAACACTGTTGATTCAGAAAGCGCCCTCGAAGCTTCCCTTCAGTAGCAGTAGGAATTTGATGCTTTCTTACTTTTCTGGCTCTGCCATATTTCTCTCTCTCTTTTTTTCCTTTCATATAACAAGATAGATGCTTTTTCCTAAATATCACTTTAAGAAATAAAAACTATTTTGCCACAACGCGAATATTTTTTATATAAAAATTGATACTTGATATTCTAGCTCATTTAGAAATATATTTTCAAGTGGTTTTTAACAAGTCTCATTGCAAATTAATTAAGTTAACTTTTAAATAAATTTTTAGATAAATAAAAACTTTAAAAGTCTTTTACCAGGACAAAAGCCTGGCTATCAAATAAATAGGTTAGAATTAAGTTATTAACTTAAAAAATCAACAAAACTCAAATCATATAGGTGCTTTTAGATGGGACATTTTTTTAGTTTTCATTTTTTAATTTCAAGAAGAAAAATTTATTCTCTGAAAAATATAAAAATTGTGAAAATATGTTTAGACACTATACTAATTTTTTAGTTTGAAAAAATGAAAATTGTATTTAAATACAACCAATTTTTTATTTTATTTCTTGTGATTCTTTCACATTTTAAAAAATTTAAAATATCGTGTTTTCCATTATTCTTATTTCAGAAAAAAAATGGAATACTTATCCCTTTTTACAGTGAAAAATTTTGGAATACCCTGTTTTCCATTTTCCAACCACTTTTTTAGAATTTGGGTGTATGAGCATATTTTATATTTTCTATTTTCCTATATATTCTTATAATATTTTTCTATTTTTTTCAAAAACATGCTAATTAAACACACTTATAAAATTTAATTCGGCCGATCAATTTCTATCTAATAACAATTTATGCCAATGTACAATAAAGTATCCTTTACATGTCTACTACATATATATGTTTGGTAGCCAATTATGAAAATAAAACTCTATTTGACCAATGGATTAAGAAGTTATCTTTGACTAAATATAGTTGAAAACCCTAACTAGGAATTAAATAGCGTCCTAAAGGTTTTGTTGGATAATAGTTAAAGAATAAAAATTATTTTTCAATAAAATTATTCTATGATATATTAAATATCAACGATGGTGGTAATGTATTTTTAGTTGGACCATTGTTTGTTTGTTTTAAGTTGACCTAACTAGATTGTGCACTAGTTTACTAAATTGAGATTTCACCCATAAATCTGAGCTAAAAGAATGGATCACTCTTTGTTACCCTTGTTAGGCCTATATTGGAATGGCCTAACTCTTTTGTTTTGCTTGTTAATTGTTTTTTGAGTTTTAGTTTTATTCATAAACATGACCAAAAATACAAAAGTTTTGAGAATGATGTGGATAATGTATTTTTAGTTTATGTTTGGGCGCCTAAAGAAAAAATCACCAAGAGTTATAATTGGTTTTGCATCTTTCTCCTGTATATTTCACAATTTTATCAAAAAATATTAGGGTGTAATCGATAAGGAAGTAGGTACGATTATGTTGCATTTCTTTGCAACCTAGGGTTTCGAAGGCTGAAACTAACGAGGCTCTTATCTCTTTGGTCCTTAAGATTCCTAACCCATAAAAGTATCCTAATCTAGACCAATCTAAGCTCATAACACTTAGACTCGAGAATCTTTACTCTTACCTAATCTCACCAACCAAAGTGTATTTGTAAAGGGTAGATTAATCCATGACAACATTACAATTACCACGAAGTTTTCCACTATCTTAAGAATATATTTATCTTTGCTAAAAATCATATAGCCCTTAGTTTTGATATAAGTAAGGCATGTGACATGTTAGAGTGGCGTTTTTTAGAATAGGTGCTTCTATCCTTTGGTTTCACCCTATTTAGGTTAACTATGTCATGTCTCTAGTAAAATTGGTGTTGTATAGGATAAAATCTTAATGGTTCTAGAGGGTTCTCCTTCGCCCCTCAACATGGTTTTAGGTGGGAGGGGTCCTATATCCCTTACCTTTTTCTCCTTGCTTCTGAGGCGTTATCATACTTACTTTTAAGGTTAACGGAGGTAAGAGCCATCATAGGTATGCAAAATTCTTTCAATTGTCCTAAACTAACACACCTATTCTTTATATATGTTACAATGATTTTGACTAAAACATCCATAAAGGATACTAGTTATGTTGATTTATATGAAAACTAATAAAATTGTCACCAAATAAATATTTAATATCAATGAACTCATCTTAAATAAACAATTGAGTCTCTAAAAAGTTAAGAACATATACAAACTATATATTCAATTATTAATTTTACATATTTAAGATAATATCATGTGTATTTATAAATTATAATATATTATAAATTATGATTTATTTTATAAAATTATATAAGAGTTAAAAGTAACTAAGGTTGATTTTTTAAAAAAGCTAAAACTTATTTTTTAAAATTAAATGGACTTTTCAAGCCTAATCTCATTAACTAGACTTTAAATATTATTTATTAAAATTAAACTTTAAATAACATTAAGCCCTAAACAGATAGTCTAACATATTTCCACCTCTAATAAATGACACAGTAAACATTATTTACATGTGTTTCAAAACTTTTAATTTTGTGAAAATTCCTTTTTTTTATATCAATATATAGAGAGATGATGTATCTTATGAGAAAAAATGTCTTAGGTGAGAGAGGCAAATATGGGTTGTGTAAACCATACATAAATGGTTGTGTTTAAAAGTTTTTCAAAGTCACATGATCACTCAAAAAGTTTTTAAAAGTCACATATAATCAATATATTTTAATCCCGACGATCTATGATAAGATCTAACCATTTACATTTATTTCTCTCACTCTTACCTAACAAAGTTTTATATATATATATATATATATATATATATATATATATATATATATATATATATATATATATATATATATATAATATCTTCTAAAATTGAGTACCTTTATTATAAGTGTCGACCCTAATACAAAGCTTGAGATTTAACTATATATATAAAGAAAATCAATTGCATTTTACTGTAATTCTTAATGAGAGAAACTAATGACTTTCGAATGATACATGACATTGATATTTATTATCACGTGTAAAAGTCAATCTTATTTTGTTTTGATTGAATATCTATTCTGAGACAAAAAGAATTACTATGAGACCAATAAAATTTATAAGTGACAGGTAATTAGATTATTTAAATATATTATCAAACTTTAAATCTTAGTATGTATTTAGAAAAAAATTTACTTCAGTAATCTTACATCCCGGAGAAATTAGCTTTCCGCGTATCATAGGCTAAAGAATATATAGTTGGCATATATTTTAGTTGCATAGCTTTCTATGGTGTTAGTTCTACTGCTACGTACCATTTGCAACTTTATAATTGATGGTTCTACTCTCTTTTTTCTTTTTTCTTTTATGTTGAGAAAATGGTTGTACTCTCTTAGCCTTTGATTATATGAAATATTTTTGTTTTTCAAATAAAAAAACGAGGGACATTTTTTTTATCGTCCTTATCTTATACAACAGTTTTATAGCCGATTATATAATATATTGAATTATATTAATGTTGGGAGAATGCATGGTTTTTAATACAATGATAACTTTCATTTTGTGAAAGCTTTTAATTAAACAGACCCTCCAAACTACTACTACCACCCTCTTAGTTCTGTGATAATTTCAAATGAAATACTTGAAATGGGAATAACATATTGCTCATTTTTGCTTTCCATTGCCATTTGTCATTTATGCCAACTCAGCAAAGAGTTTTCCACAAGTTGCTGGTTCTTATGGCAGGGATGGAAATGAGAAAGACTGTTCGTCGGGGCCCTATGACTCAGTCCGTTTAAAGCTTATATAGGCCAAATTTGTCGGGCTAGAAGACCAGACTTAGGTTTTTTAATAAGGTTTTTTTAACTAAACAGGCCAGACTATAAGCTTTTTAAAAAGTCTTTAAAGCCCAATAGGTCGGCTTGTTTAATTAGATTTATTATTAATTAGTTATATATATATATTTATAACATAATATATATATATATATATATATATATATTACATATTTATATTTACATAATATAAATTAATGTTACGAATTTGCAATTAAAAAAAATTAAGAGGGAAGGAAACAAAATTTTTTTAAGTTGTTCTCGGTCTTTTAAAACCTCACTATAAACAGACCTTTTAAACAGACTTTTAAATGAGTCAAACCTTCAAATAGGCCAGGTCAGGCCTTAAAAAAAGCTTATGACAGACTAATAAGCCAGATTCAGCCTTAAAAATTTGATGTATATCACACTCAGGCCTCATCCATTTCCATCCCTAGTTTGAGGGATGTTTATGTATATTTTTTTAAGAGAATTTTTATAAAAGATATATACTTAATTTTTTTTTAATAATCATGTTGTTGGAAATCCACAAATTGTCTGCCTCATAATATTTTGTATGATTTAAATACCTGTTGGATCACTTCAACCATTACCAATTGGTTTTGGGATGAAACTTTTAATATGGTATCAAAACTAGGACATTCTTTTTTGTTGTTATGGGCTAAAAATCTATTTTGTTATTTTTAAGACATTAAAAATCATTTATAAAAATAAATTACAAAGAAACAACACTATATAAGAGGATGTTGATGGAAGTTTATTAGTATTAATCAGATTGGCCCTATTTAAGAAAAATTACCTTATGACCTCATACTAGCCGTATTATATGGTGACCCGAATTCATAAGATAACATTTCTTGAGAATCAGGCTATAGCTTGGAAGAACTTCGAAATTTTTAAAAAAATTAATATATTAATATTTTTGTACTATTTTCAATTTTTTTATTCCATCCTTCCCGTCTCTCCAACAAATTTGCAATTTTTTTACATTGATTAGTGTTGGTATATAACTATTTCATTATTGTACATTTTTAGATTAGTTAACTCATTAATTAGTGGTTAGTTAGAATTGGTTAGAGTTAGTTTCTGTTGGTTAATTTGTATATAACTCTTTCCTTTTCCTTTTATGAGTGTGAATGAATCATAACAAATTTTCTATCCTCTTCTTTTTCTGGTTCTCTCTTTTCTCCATTCTCTGCACTTTCTCTTTGTTCTCTGTTTTTGGACATGGCAGATTCGGTTGTTGAGGCTGGGTGATTCATTCAACTTCATGGAAAGTTCTAACAATTAGATATTTTTTAATAAAATATTTTTATAATTAGTATAACAATATTTTTATATAAACTATTTTTACAATCAATAACGATATGTACAAATTTTAATATTTCATCTCACCAATCTGATGATCAACCTTATGTTAGAGAGATATGGAGACAAACACTGCGCTGCGAGAGAGGATCCGATATCAATAGTTTACATTGTTATAACATGGACTTAATAATTATTCTAGTAAAATCAATAAAGAATAATCTATTTGGTTTAAGATTAAACTTATGTTAATAAGATCACAAATTCAAATCTTATTAATATAAAAAAAGCCCTATTAATTAGTAATGTTTAGGTGCATCTATAAACATTACGATATGTCATGATTTTAGTGAGTTTCTAAAATATAACTTATTTAAACCTTAATATTATTAAAAAAAAACAAATCTAGCTCAATTAAAAATTATCTTAAACTTTATAAAATATACACTTACTCATATTTCTAATTAATTTGCGACTTATCTTCCTATTATTAACCTCTAATGATACTATGAAAGTAAATATGAACACAAATTTATCTCCGAGATTTCAGATCAGTTGATGATTGTGACGGAGTGATGCAGCAGCAAATAGGACAAACAATGCCCTCTCATACAAAATTACTGTTCCACGTGTGAACAAACTAGAAGCGATCATAGATATCCAGGTGGCTATATAATTTATGGGTCAATAGTTAACGTAACTACAACGTTAAAATATGTCTCGACCATACGTTATCCTCTCTGCTTTTACCGTACTCCTTCACACGCATATACTACCCTATATAATATAATCACAATTTAATTAGTAGCTATTATGAATATTTTATTGGATGTCCCCTCTATAAATAGGACTCTCCTCCCACTCATTAACACACACTTCAACCCCCATTTTCCATTCACTCTCTAACTCTCTTTACTCATTCTTCTCTTTTAATTCAACTTCAATTTCCTACTTTCATTTCCTTTACACTTTTGTTGCTAAGTTATAAGTATTTATAACACGTTATCAGCACGAGGTTCTGACCAACTGATATCTAGTCAAGACTAAGAGAGGTAATATATTATTGTTATTATTATTCTTTATAATTTTAATTTATATTATTTATGTACACATTATAAAAGTTCCTGAAGAACTTATATTATAAACATCCCAGAAGGATGTATCAGATTATATCAATATCATAAAAAATAGGTTCCTGAAGAACTTATTTATAAAACATTCTTATAGGATGTATAAAATTAATAGTCAAATAAATTAGAATTCCTGAAGAATTCATAAAAATATGTATTAGTAGTTCTTGAAGAACTATAAAAATAAAAAAAAAATTATTATTAAATTCATTATTGCTCACCTTATATTTTATCTCCTGCACCTGCTGCCGATTTCAATTTCCATTTCACGTAAATGCCTACACCACTTTATGTCACTATGTTTTATATGTTTTATAATCCTGCACCACTTTTGTTTTATTTTATAGTATTACTCCAGTGCATGATTATTATATTTGCTTCCTACACTAACTTATGTGATTCTTTTTATGTTATTTAGTTGCTCCACTAAATTAATATGAAATTAATGCAATCATTACTTGTGCCTGTGACTTCACGTGAATGCTATATTGTGATTTCAATTTGTGCCTATTGCTATTGCTATATGTCTCTACTTGCTGATTGCACTTTGCCAACTTCCAATTCACGTGAATGCTGATTGCTTATTCTAATTGTTGATTTCAATTATTGCTAAATGCATTACCACTTCCAATTACTGATTTCAATCATTACTAGTGCATATTCATTGCTTAACTGATTGCGTTGATTGTTTTGCTTATATTAATATACTAGTGAATTGCTTTTATGCTATAACTAATTGGTATTATAATATAATATATTTTATTATATATAAGTGTTAATAAATAAAATATGCATTAATAAGGAATTGAACCCGGGTTAATACCTATGATAAGTTATTTCTCTACCACTAGACCACTAATATTTAATTGATATCTTTTGAAAAATTTTAAATTTTATTATTAGATTATTCATGTGAAATTTTATAATTTATTTTTATAATAAAAAAAAACTAACAATATTACTCTTTAATAAACACAATAATATAAAATAAATATTTGTAATTATTGTTGACTTGTTACTATTGTCATTATCATTATTATTAAATAATTATAGTTAATATATTTATTGAAGTATTATCTAATTTATTATTTGTAATTTCTTGTATAGAAATAACTATGTCAAATATTACCAACCTTGAGTTCGTGGCTCTTGACATATCTGGAAAAAACTATCTATCATGGACATTGGATGCTGAAATCCATTTAGATGCAAAAGGTCTTGGAGACACCATTAAAAATGGAAATCAGGCATCTAGTCAAAATAAAGCTAAAGCCATGATTTTCTTACGTCACCATATCCATGAAGGGTTAAAAAATGAATATTTAACAGTTAAAGACCCTCTCATTTTATGGAATAATCTAAAAGAAAGATACGACCATCAGAAGGATATAATTCTTCCAAAAGCCCGTTATGAATGGATGCATTTACGATTTCAAGATTTTAAATCCGTAAATGAGTATAATTCTGCAATGTTTAGAATTACTTCGAGATTGAAATTATGTGGAGAACAAGTCACTGAAAGTGACATGTTAGAAAAGACATTCTCTACTTTTCATGCATCCAATTTGCTCCTGCAGCAGCAATATCGCCAAAAGGGCTTTACAAAATATTCTGAATTAATTACTTGTCTCCTTGTGGCTGAGCAAAATAATGAATTGCTTATGCAAAATCATGAATCCCGTCCAACTGGAACTGCTCCATTCCCAGAAGTGAATGTAGCAACGTACGATCATAATACTCATGGTCGTGGTCGTGGCCGTAGCCGCGGTCGTGGACGAGGTAATGCTCGGGGACATGGTATTGGTCGTGGATATGGTTTTGGCCGTGGTCATGGTCGAAATGATAAGAGATCATCATTCACATGGAAAAATAAAGAACTTATGAAAAAAGGGACAGATGCTCAAAATAGTAAACAAACTAAAAACATCTGTTATCGTTGTGGTAGCAAAGGACACTGGTCTCAAGTTTATCGCACACCAAAGCATCTCGTAGATCTATACCAAAAATCCCTTAAAAATAAAGGGAAAATAATAGAGACAAATTTTACTGGTATAGATGATGATTTCTCTGACTTTAGTGTTGATGATTTTCTTACTCTTCCTGAAGAAGAAATTGACCACTCGGTTGGAGAAGGGAGTGCCCCCAAATAAATTATTTTAATGTTTCATGTAATGCTAATTTGTTTTGTTGTAAATTTTGTCTTTATCAATAAAATTTTGTTAAATATTATTGTTAATTGTATTTTACTCATGATTTATTTTTATTTATTTAATGAAGAATGAATGCTCATGTGAATGATGAAGATATATGTCTCGCAGACAGTGCAACAACTCATACCATTCTCAAAAATGAGAAATATTTTTACCAAATAGTAAAATAAGAAGCAAATGTTAATACAATATCTGGTAGTATAAATATAATTGAAGGCTCCGGCAGAGCCAGTATTTTGTTGCCTGGAGGAACAAAATTGCACATTGAAAGTGCATTATATTCTAAGAAGTCTCAAAGAAATTTATTGAGTTTTAAGGATATCCGCAGAAATGGATATCATATTGAGACCACAAATGAAGGAAATGATGAATATCTATACATTACAAAGTTAATTTCTGGTAAGAAATGTATATTGGAAAAATTGCCTTCATTTTCCTCCGGTTTGTACTACACATATATTAGTACAATTGAAACAAATGCCATAGTAAACCAGAAGTTTACAAATAAGAATGACTTTGTTATCTGGCATGAACGATTAGGCCATCCTGGATCAATTATGATGTGAAAAATAGTTGAGAATTCAAATGGTCATTATTTGTCCAGCAGACAAATTATGCAAACTAAGAATTTCTCATGTGCTGCTTGTTCTCAAGGAAAATTAATCATTCGACCATCACCAATGAAAATTGGGAATGAACCACTTATATTTTTAGAGCGTATACAAGGTGATATTTGTGGACCAATACACCCTTCATGTGGACCATTTAGATATTTTATGATTTTAATTGATGCATCAACTAGATGGTCACATGTTTGCTTATTATCAACTCGCAACCAGGCGTTTGCGAGATTACTAGCTCAATTAATTCGTTTAAGAGCTCATTTTCCTGATTATCCAATTAAGAAAATACGCCTTGATAACGCTGGTGAATTTACATCTCAATCATTTAATGATTATTGTATGTCCATTGGAATTGATGTTGAACATCCTGTAGCACATGTTCATACACAAAATGGACTTGCTGAATCATTGATTAAACGTTTGAAATTGATAGCAAGACCATTGTTAATGAAATCAAAACTCCCAATTTCAACTTGGGGACATGCAATCTTACATGCGGCAGCACTTATTCGCATCAGGCCTACAAGTAATCATGAATATTCCCCTTTACAATTGGTTCATGGTAAAGAACCAAATATTTCCCATTTAAGAATCTTTGGAAGTGCGGTATATGTTCCTATCTCTCCTCCACAACGCACTAAGATGGGACCTCAAAGAAGGTTGGGAATATATGTTGGATATGAAAGTCCATCCATAATAAAATATCTTGAACCTTTAACAGGTGATTTATTTACAGCTCGTTTTGCTGATTGTCATTTTGATGAATCTATTTTTCCACCATTAGGGGGAGAACATAAACAGTTGGATAAAAGGATTAGCTGGAATGAGAGGTATTTATCACATCTTGATCCTCGAACAAAGCAATTTGAACTAGAAGTTCAGAAAATAATTAGTTTGCAAAATTTAGCAAACCAATTGCCTAATGCATTTGCTGATCCAAAAAGAGTAACTAAGTCACATGTACCAGCTGTTAATACTCCAATAAAGATTGATATCTCTGAAGGACAATCTAAATTTGCAAATGAGTCTGAAGCCAAAATAAAACGTGGCAGACCTGTTGGTTCTAAAGATAAAAATCCTCGGAAAAGAAAAGTAAATAAAGATGATGGTCGAATCGAGGATATAAAGACTCCAGTAGAGTCTCCTGACATAATCAAAGTTTCAAATCCAGAAGAAACTAAGGTACCTGAAATTGATACAAACAAAGAGATCTCGATAAATGTCATGGATGGTATACAATGGAATCGACCTGAAGTCGATGTTGATGAAATTTTTGCATTCAAAGTAGCTCTTGATATTATAAATGATGACAAAAATCATGAGCCAAAATCTGTTAAAGAATGTGCACAAAGAAATTATTGGCCAAAGTGGAAAGATGCAATGCAAGAAGAGTTAAACTCACTTGCAAAACGTAAAGTTTTTGGGCCTGTAGTCCAAACACCCAAAGGTGTAAAACCAGTTGGGTACAAATGGGTCTTTACGAGAAAAAGAAATGAAAATGGTGAAATTGTGCGATACAAAGTAAGACTTGTTGCACAAGGATTCTCACAAAGACCTGGAATTGATTTCGAAGAAACATATTCACCAGTGATGGATGCCACTACTTTTCGATACTTGATAAGTTTGGCAATCCGTGAAAGGCTTGACTTACGCCTTATGGATGTTGTTGCAGCATATTTATATGGCTCACTTGAAAATGACATATATATGAAACTCCCTGAAGGATTTCATTTGCCTGAAGCATATAAAATAAATCCTCGAGAAAATTATTCAATCAAATTGAATAAATCTCTTTATGGATTAAAGCAATCTGGACGAATGTGGTACAATTGTCTCAGTGAATATTTGTTGAAAGAAGGGTACAAAAATGACCCAATTTGTCCATGTGTTTTTATGAAAAGACTCGGAAAAGAGTTCGTTATAATTGCTATTTATGTAGATGATTTAAACATCATCGGAACTCCCGAAGAGCTCTCAAAGGCTGTAAATTGCTTAAAAAAGGAATTCGAGAAGAAAGACTTGGGAAAAACAAAGTTTTGTCTCGGATTACAATTAGAATATTTAAAGGAAGGAATTCTGATGCACCAAAAGACTTATACAGAAAAGGTGTTAAAGCGGTTTTATATGGACAAATCACACCCATTGAGCAGTCCAATGGTTGTAAGGTCACTAGAAGTGAGCAAAGATCCGTTTTGACCTCAAGACAAAAATGAAGAACTACTTGGTCCTGAAGTACCATATCTTAGTGCAATTGGTGCACTAATGTATCTTGCTAGTCATACACGACCTGATATATCATTTGCTGTCAATTTGTTAGCAAGACATAGTTCTTTACCCACAAAAAGGCATTGGAATGGGATTAAACACATATTCCGCTACCTTAGAGGTACAATGGACATGGGTTTATTTTTTCCATATATATCTAAGGCAAACCTAATTGGTTATGCAGATGCAGGGTATTTGTCTGATCCTCATAATGGTCGATCACAAACAGGTTATTTGTTTACATGTGGTGGTACAACAATTTCATGGAGATCCATAAAACAAACAATCACAGCAACATCATCTAATCATGCTGAAATCTTAGCATTACATGAAGCAAGTCGAGAATGTGTTTGGTTGAGATCTATGATTCAACATATTCAAGAAACTTGTGGCTTGCATACTGGAAAACTACCACCAACAATTTTATGTGAAGATAATGCAGCTTGTATTTCTCAGTTAAAGGAGGGCTATATTAAAGGAGATAGGACAAAACATATTTCACCAAAATTTTTCTTTACTCATGATCTTATAAAGAATGGTGAAATAAATGTCCAGCAAGTCCGATCATGCGAGAATCTAGCAGATATCTTTACAAAGTCATTACCAACCAAAGTCTTCGAGCAACTAGTACAGAAGATTGGTCTTCGACGCTTACATAAGTGTTCTGATGAGGGGGAGAATTAAATATTTGTAATTTAATTATTTTTACGGATATACTTTGTAAAGAATGTTGTACTCTTTTTCCTTCACTAGGTTTTTGTCCCATTGGGTTTTTCCTAGTAAGGTTTTAACGAGGCACATTCTAAAATAGGGACATCCAAGGGGGAGTATTATGAATATTTTATTGGATGTCCCCTCTATAAATAGGACTCTCCTCCCACTCATTAACACACACTTCAACCCCCATTTTCCATTCACTCTCTAACTCTCTTTACTCATTCTTCTCTTTTAATTCAACTTCAATTTCCTACTTTCATTTCCTTTACACTTTTGTTGCTAAGTTATAAGTATTTATAACAGTAGCATTAATTTGATTTTTATCTTAATATTTTAAGATACTTATTTATGTTTAGGACTAGATATTTAGTATAATTAATAAGATTGAAGCCCAACTCAACATTTAAGATAAAATTCTGATTTTAAAAAAATAGATGAAGACCCGACACATGGTTATATAAATTTATTATTTAAAAGACGAACAAAGAAAGGATAGTTCACCATTTTATAGGCTCAACAAACTAACCACCAACCATTGTCCAATTAAGAGGAACTCACGAGTTACAGGAAGGTAAATCCCTATGTACAGAATAGAAAGCAAATTCAAATGTCCTAGAAAGAAAAAAGACTTAAACATAGAAACTATGTCCAAATGATTGATTCAAGGGTTATCCGATTGATTTCTTAATTTATGTAAAGACATCTTCGTTGAGAAAAGGAATCTTACCATGATCCAGATGTTTGTCTTTATAATTAAGATAGTTATCTATACTCACTGTAAAAGATTCAAGTGATCTAAACAGAAAAAAAAAAAGCCTTACAAACGACCACTCATTGCACACCTGACCTTGAGGAGTTGGATAGTAAATTAATTGAGAATAGATGATAGATGAAGAACTTTGATCCTTCCATGAACAAATTTACAGAACACATTATTTCAGACTGTGAAATAATAAATTTGGCAAAATGTTAACCCTACTTGATCAAGAAGTACTACTGACTATAACACAATCCCAAGCTTAAAGCTTTAGTGACAAGTCAAGGTGGGGCTTCATTTCCTCTTGATTAGTCTTAAAACGAGTAATTCCACTAATTTCTTCATTAGCTTTTGCTGAGTTGAGCATGTTCTTTACCACATCGAATCTACCAACAATGCCTCGTGATGACAATCCCGTTTTGTGACATGTTTCAGCTGTTAGCTTCCCTATTCCAGGTTGTTGATCAATAAGGGGTCTTGACAAACCATGATGACCAAAAGTGGTTCCAAACCCATTCAATGCAAAATGAGAAGAAGGCTTATGAATAATGGAGTGAGCCTGAATTCCAAGTGGTTTATTACTACAAGCACCATGTAGAGGTAGAGAAGCCATGGTGGCATAGTGGTGAATATGATTGTGAAGGAAAGGAATACCAAAAGCTGCTGCTGATGCCATCATGTGTTGTTGTGTTGCTGATCTTTGACCTCTCTTTGCAATTGACCTCTCTCTCTTGTGAGCATTTTGGTGTCCACCAAGGGCTTGTGAGCTGTAGAACTTTCTCTGGCAGTAGTTGCAAGAGAAAACTCTTGGCTCTGCATCTGAGCCAAAGGGATTTTCTGATGAACTAGTGTTGGACAAATCCATGTCCAAATTGGTGATGAGGTTGAGCAGTGGACTTGACCCAGGAGCAGAATCATTCCCAGGGGCATTTAGGTCCAATAAAATATCTGCCTTTGCTTCTTGCTCTTTTTCTTCTTCCTCAGCATGTTGGTGTTTTTTATCCTGTGAATTCTGCAATGGTGAGCTTGGACTTGGAGGAGCCTCTCCTGCAGAGAGGTTATTATCACAGAGAGGTGGCTCCTGGCTGAGTGTTTCCATTGCAGAGTACTTTCCTTGTCACCCCTGAAGAAATCTAGTTTGTTGATTCTTGACACACCTACCTTTAAATGGAAAAGGAAAAAAAGAGAGTATATTTAAGGAGACACATGCTTTATGCTTATTAGTATTTATTATCATACATATAGAATAAAGTTAAATACATAGCATAGGACTTTAAGTTATGAAGTGTGATGTATATTATGCAAAAATTACTAAAAAAAAAGAGGTCAGTTGGGTCCAACAGAAAGAGGTAATTTTCTACAAAGTTATGAATCGAAGTTTGAATCTTCTTGAGAGATACTTGCATTAGTGCTCAATTGTATCTCGTATTGGATTGGATTTTTTATTAAGTTATAGAGGGTGTATACCATTCATAAATACAAAGTGTAAAGCATGTTACAATTGTATAGTTCTTGGACTTGGATTGATGGATATAGTATATGTTATTCACATTACTTCTGATTTTTGTTGGAAAATGCAATAGTCACCCATGTGGGTAGCTGTGTGTAGACTGAGACTCGTGCAATTGTATGTTTGTATTGTACTTTTTCCTTAGTGGCCAACATATACATAAGCTTTTGGTTTTGCATAGCGTACTATTCGAGAAGGATTTGATATATGCATGAGCTGGATGGTACCAAGTTTTTCCCTTATCAAAATCATGTTATAGAGAGCTCTCTCGTCTATGTCATGTGTTCATGTAGAGACATATATTGTGGGATCATTGCTTAAGGTTACTTACCATTTGGGGTTGGCCATATGGGTGCAGCAAAGGAGCAAAGGAAGATTATTGAGTGATGCCATCACGCGCGGCTTCAAAAGTAAAGCTAATCATGTGATATATAGGACACAAAGCCAAACATTGTCATTCAGACCAAAGTCATCACCAAACAAACTTCCCTTTGTACTTGAAAGTCTATCAATCAGGGCACCGTGTCCCCATTTCTTGTTAGACTGTCCCTATTTGGACAAGTTTATTTTTCACCACTTTGTTCTTTTCTGCTTCGTCTGCATTATTTCTAGTTAAAAAGGTACACGCCTAAATAAATTTAACAAAAACAGTGAGGTGACACTATAGGATGTGAAATTCAAACCAATACTCATCTTTCATCTTTCCTTTTCACCCTACATGCACCCACCTCACATATACTTCACGCAATAATTACTCTTGTTATGACGGTAAAAGTTTAAGACTTTACGTTTCAAAGTTTAGAAGATATGGTTTTTAATTTCCGAGCTCTCAGGTCTTCCAGTGTTTAAATTTAAAACTCAAATCCATTTTGTGTTGTTAGTTTTGACTTGGTGTTGACTAATACCTTTGATGTTGATATTCATGTTCAATGCTAATTTAAGGCGCGTACTAATATGCTTATAATATTTATATAACCATTCCTAGGGGACGTTTTCTCAGCAAAATAAATCTTCCAAGATTTCTGATAAGCAAACAATAGTGAAGGACGAGGAAAATAAATTGAAGAGTAAAAATTGGAATGGCGGAAGGGACAAATAATGGCCGACAATGAAAAGGGGAAGGTGATATGGAATTCATCTGATGCCTTTTGTTACATAGTGGTATTAATAATAAGTTACGGTGTTACTATCTTAATTACTGTATTTTTTCAAGCAGATTAAACTAATCCCCCAATTATCTATATTAATTAATTAACAGAATCACAATTCACAAGTGATTATGCTAATATAACCCCACCTGAAAGGATGATTGGAGAAACAAGTTGTATATATGTATATATATGATTCCATTTTAGTATATCTAACAAATGCATGCAAGCAAATCTCCTTTAGAGATTTCTCTGTCTGTCGTCGAAAGGGGAATGACACAATGTTTCGATCCATGCCCCTCGTCCTAAGAAAACTAATAAATATCTTTAGGATTCATATCCAAAGAAAACAATATATATGACAACTTTTATGCCACTTTCCTCTTCTCTTGTTAGTCTCACACACACTCAAATCAACTAATCGATGGCGTTTAAAGTGCTTTAATTCTCTCTCTCTCTCTCTCTCTCTCTCTCTCTCTCCAGACACAAACGCACGCACATTGTGACAAAATGTCACAACATTGCGTGCCCATGATGATGGTTACGTACTCCAGTTATACCAGTCGTAACCCTAAGATCGTCTTCTCAATTTCCCCAAGAATTTTGTGCTTTATTGATTTATTTCTTTTTTATATAAGAAGAATCACGTTTCTTATTTGAATTCAAACATAACCAGACTTATTTTTCTGATTGGTGTCCTATTTAGGAGTGAACCCTATAATCCTATTAGAACTGTAATTTGTCTTTATCATAACCCCAACATCAACCCAAATTTTTATTTCTTTCTATATATATGCCTCTTGTTCTTCTTTTTTATCAACGGACACATCAAAAAGTGGTTCTTATGCATGCATGTTGATAAACAGACGAGTTGTCAGAGGCAACACAGACCAAAAGTGGGCTGAATGGGACTCAAACTACTTGTCCACAATGACTCTCCTTACACCAAATGTATGCTATCAGAGAAAGATATGTAAATTTTGTGACTTATCATGTGGGTCTCCTAAGATTCACGTGTCTCTCTGTTTCTTTTTATCATGAAACTGTTAATCCTTTTTTTGTTCCTTATTTTTTGTTTCGCGAAAACTCTCATTTGATTTTTCTAGGGTAATCACGATAATCTTTTTTAAAGGTAATCATACTCAAATTTTAATACTATTAAAACTCTTCACCGTTATTAAAAAGTATGTTTATTGGAGATTAAATTAAAGTTTTTTTTATTTTAATATTAGTCTTTGCAATCAACCGAATCATAATTTATTAGTATCAAATTTTATTCAATTTTTTTTTTGTTAGATGAGAAAATAACTAGCAACTAGAAACACTTCCAAGTCACACCCGGTTTTATATAGAAAAGAAGGAGACAAAATAACATGTCTTAGATTCTGTTGATCCCCTATCTTTGCCCACTTATCAACACAAAACATTTCTTCATACAGGACATGTTGAACATTAACACCTCAATCTCTGTTCAAAAGATCATTGATGTTTTAAAATCAAAGATTGATAACGGTGATAAAATGAATGATTACTCAACACCGAATCAATCACTTCCTCACAACCAAAATAACACATGATCTTCCTTTGAGAAGCATTCCCTGAATTTGATCCTTTGAAATTATGAAAGCGTATATATTATTTTTTTAAAAAAGTAAAATAATTAAACACTGCAGTAGTATTTTTAAATAATATTTTTTATCGAATATTTAATCTATTCCTAGCCAAATTAATTGTTCAAATATTTAAAATACAACTATGTTTTTATGAAAGACCCAAGTGGTGTGAAAATTAAGAAAATGTTTAAAAGTTTAGTCTTGGATCATATATTTCACCAAAAAAAGTGTATTATATTAATTTTTTAAAAAATATATATTTTACCATTTTAGATTAAAGTTATATATATAGAGAGAGAGAGAGAACCTCCCATGTATGCAAGTATGCAATGCAACTAAAGAAACGAAAGAAAAAATTAGACGAATGTAAACATAAAAAGAAGTTTGAGTAAATACAAACATAATACTAGTTTTCCCAGAGAACAACAGAAGTTGCTGTGGTGTAGTGGTTATCACGTCAGTCTTACACACTGAAGGTCCCCAGTTCGATCCTGGGCAGCAACATTTTACGAAAGGGCTTATGTATCCCAAAATGACAATACACCTTTTATTTATTATTTTTTAAGTAATACAAACAGTTACAAGAGAAAAATAAACACCACAACAAAGAAGAGGAAAATAACTTTTATTAAAAAAATCCTACAGTTTACTACTTCTTAAAAAATTAAATATTTTTTATTTTTGAGAGAAAATGACAAAACACCTTTTATTTATTATTTTTAAGAAATAAAAAAATTATAAGACATTGAAACAAACAGGAGGAAAATAACTTTTCTTATAAAATCCTACTATTTACTAATAAGAAAAAATATTTTTAAGTGATAAGAAAATTTATAAGATGACATGCATTTATCTTTTTTATTTAAAAACGATCTAAGATATTAAAATAATAATTTTATAGTTAGGTTGGACATTAAACCGCTAAAAATAAAGAATTGACTGAGACTAATCATCACGCGAATTACTAATTCAATAAATTTTGGTTTTGTTAACAATGTATGAGACACCAAAAGAAAAATAGTTTTTATTCAAGTAACAATAGATAAAAAATTCAAGGTAAACATTTATTTATTTATAATATTTCCACAAAAAAAAGGTGGGAAGTCATTTGCGTTTATCATTTCCGGTGATTTGTGAATAAGTTATGCGTAAGTAATAATCTCAATAGTAATATTAGTCTTAATAATGCTAAAAGCTACATAACTAGCCCAATTAAAAGCTACAATAGTATGGCGTGTAATTTAGTGTAAACCTTTTGACACGTTTTTCACTATTGCTAAAATGATTTGGTTTTTTTTAAAAAAAAAACATAACTAATGATATAGTTACAAAGCATAGAAACAAATCTAAAATTTCAGGTTTCAGTTCATTTTTTTTGGGTAAAAAAACACTGTTAAGGCCCATGGCTTAAAAACTTTGAAGCCCGATCTCATTAGTGAAAATTGTAAAATAAATTTTGGTAGAATTATTCACCAATTTTTTTTATTTTTTTTTTATGGAGAATGATATGAACGGTGGAGCAATATTTATGTTCCTTGAATACGTGTTAATTTCATTTTTTTTGGGTGAAATGTTAATTTGGGTGTTAATTTCATTTCAGCATATTAAAAGGAGCAAAGTTCAATAGTGTTTTAAACTTGGTCGATCAACCTGTATGGTGCATTAATTTAACTGGGCCCAAAAATTTACAGAAAGAATTTGCCTTCGGCCCAAAGAAAAGTTGCATCCAATATTTATTCTACCAACTCATCTCAGTGAAAAAAACTCATCTTAGAGCCACTCTTTTTATATAAATAAATCGAGGAGGATTAGGGTTTTAACCTATAAAAAACGCACTTAATCATATTTAAATCTGAACATTGTGATTATGTTTAGAAACTACCAAATATATAAAATAAAAATGATGAAACATCTTATAAACCATTGTGATGACAACCAATGAATTACTTATATACGATAATAAGATTTTTGAAAAATTAATAAGTTAATAATTTCACTATCTAAAATAAGTAAATATATACGTCATCCATTTTAATTAAAGTATTTAATAATTAAATATGATGATACTGTGATCACCTATCAATATTACATGTCTATATAACTTCGTGTTACTTCTTTTTTCCTTGAGAATTATATTTATGCGAAGGCTTGTTTTGTTGTTTTAGCCATTGCTTTATTTATAACATGTGTATGTGTTGTAGTTTTTTCAAAATTAATGTTTAATAATTATTTTTTAAAAGAAGGCAAATAATGTTTTCTTTAATCACTTGAATATATAATTAATGCTTTAAAAGCTTTTGTTCACTTAAATAATTTTTTAAACATATCCTATGCGAAATTGAACCAAGTAGATAGAAACACTATAAGTGAAAGCAATAAAGATTTTCAACCAAAATTTAAAAGAAGTTCTTAATTAGGGGTTGAAACTCCAAGCCCTTCTATTGAATTAGAAGAATCAAGAATCCCTTATCAATTGGTGTAATTAATTTTCATTTTAGATTTTGTGATTCCTTTCATTTGGCTTCAAAACTTTCTATTACTAATGACCTCTCTCACATTGAGTCAATCTTAAATGTTCTTATTTTCCTTTTCATTAAAATAATGGTGAGTATAATATATTTTAAAATAAGGTAAAAGCAATTGTTAAATTAGTGAGGATAGCAAACATCATTGTTTCCTTTTTGATAAAATCTCAAAGTTTGACTCATTTGAAACAAGTGTTGTATTGAGTTGAAATAAAAAAGAAAAAAAATTGACCACTTAGGATGAACATTCATATTCCAATACAAAAAGTCTCTGGATAATTACTATTATCGACTTTATAAGTAATTAATTAAACTATTTAAGTATTCGGTTTAAAATAAAAAAAGAAGGACAAGACAAATAAACCCTTGTAGCTATTTTTGGTATATTATTATAGTTATGAAAGTAAGGTATCAAAATTGATATGGTTTCATGATCCAAGGTGAGTTCATTTTTGTTTGGTCTACATATATATGAATTGTGCCACACAGGAGACAGCATTAATTTAATTAGGAATGTTAAATAAAAACAAAAATAAAAAAAATGAAAAAGTTGACATGTCCAAAAGAAAGTCATGTGCCCTCAAAAAGCAAGGAATCCCAAGATTTGGTGCCAAAAAAGAATCTTAAAGATATAGTTTTTATATAAGCTTGAGGTTATCATGCAATGTCAAAACCCTTTTGAAAATTAGTGGACAGCCAATTATGCTTCATTGGATAAACAATTAATCATAAATTAATTCATCGGGGGCGTGTAATCTGGATGCCAAGATCATTCAACATGTGATTTTAAGAACCAACTAAAACCAACTAACTTTCTCTTCAATTTTAAGAAAACGAATGTTAAATACTAATACATTTAAAAATACTGATTAGAAAATTTAAAAATATTCTTTTAAATCTCAATTAATATATATATATAATATAAGATTAGGGAAACTTATAATATTAACCATTTATTTAATCTATAAAATTTTTTACAGGACAACAAATTTAAAAATAAAACTTTACTATTAAAAATATCATTAATTTCCACCCTCAGTAATATAACTTTTATCTGCATATTTATATTTTATACATTAGGATGTAATTTTTATAATGGTATGCTTCTTCTTTTTTATTTAGTTGTGACCTTCTATGTGGGAAGCTCATTTATTATTATTATTTTCTTTTATAAAATTTAAAAATAATAAATCATCTTGTTAACCGCGTATGCAACATTTAGTGTAAGTATTACAAAGTTAGATATTAATTTTCTACTTCGCTTTTTAGTATTTATTCTTAAAATTTATTTATCTCTAATTTTCAAACATAAAACAAAAATGACTTGAATTTTCTTATTTATTTTTATTCTTTTTATTAATATTTTTACTGTGATATATCATATTTAGCATAGATGCTATTTGATCATAATTCATTTTTAGTGTTTATATATATATATATATATATATATATATATATATATATATATAGTTCTATCATATAATTATTTTTAGAATCTTGTTAACTAGTGTATTAAATACATTGTTTAACTAAGTAAAAATAGAGTTTTTTTATTAGAAATTGTGTCAAGATAACTTAAAAATTAAGGTGAGTGTGTCTTTATGATATTTTAAAATAATTTTTTTACCTTAACCAATGTGGTTCTTTATTTTTATATTTTATTAAATAATTATAATATAATTCCTTACCCAGGAAAATAAACATTCACACCAACCCCAAACCGAACTGGGACTAGTTTCTAATATATCATAATATACTTTTTAACTAAAAAACTCTTTTATTTTTAAAAAAAAAACTCTTTATACTTCAAAAGATATACACTAAGATAAGACTCGATTTTTGTTTTAATCATATTATCCAGGATTTCTCAACATGTTTTGATATCTTCCAAACTCTTAAGTGTGTATTTATTGGTAACATCGATATATGGCATTACATTAAAAAAAATATCTGTATATATATAGCATCATAATAATATATTTTGAGTAGTTTTTTTGTAAAGTAGTTTTGGGACCACCTATGATTCATGGTTATGATTATTCAATCAATTTCTTTAATATTTATTTGATAAACTTAAAATTTATACAAACATTTTCTTAATCGTAAGCAAATTAATCCCTCAGAGGTAAGTAAAAGGTTTATATAGTAGGTTGCTATGATGAATTTGCTTTTTTATTTGGGCCTATAAATATATAGTTCCCATGTTTTATTTATTTATTGGTGGGTTTAAGTTATGATTAGGAGTTTGCAGTGGAAATTGTAACTAAAGCTTATGGCCAAAATTGATTTCGATTACTTGCTAAGAATATCATTGTCTTCATTATCCATATGTTACTTTTACTAATATATTTAATCCTTGCGTAGTTGTGTGTTAATCGAGAGGATTAAAAATATGATTTATTTAATTTATACAACATTATATAAGATAAGAAGCTAAAGATTAAATTATTTTTATTAAAAAAATAAAGAAATTACTTAAAAATTATGATGGATGAATATTTTTAAAGGAAATTTGTTTTCTTTTGAGTTTTTAAGCTGCAAAATTAATAAATAATTGGTTTAGGGTATGATTTGCAATCGTATCTGGAAAGTTTTTGGTGCAGTCGAAGGGGCAAAGGCATTCAACGAAGAGATGATTAGTTAAGTAATAATTAAATAGTTTTGTTTGCATTAGGCTATGATTATTGATAGCACCAAGTGATTGTCTACGTGTCTCATTTACTCATATACTTCTGTCTGTGTTGCCTTTTTAGGATCCCTCCTGCACGTGAATAATTTTATTTCTAGCTCCAACCAAAGGAAACTTTTCTTTTTGATAAGAAATTCATTATCATGCTTTAGGATATCAAAGAATCTTGTGAAACAAGATTACATCTCTGTTTGATAAGTAATTAGCAATATGAAAATAAAAAAAATTATTTTTTTATATTATTTGAGATAATAGAATTTTTTTTAATAGGAACCAAACACCCTAAAACGTTGTGTATAAGAAATGTCATGCAGGAAATTTCAAACATCCACCTTCAAGGAGAAAATTTATCGAGGGTTGACCCTGTTTGATTTTTCGTCATAAACATGTTTATACTACTTAGGATTAAATTAAATATATGTTTAATTCTCTTAAAATTTTTAAAATAATGATACTTTTAATAATATATATAGTTTTTGTCGTGATAAAGAAAAAATGACCTACAATTAAATTGACTAAACATCTACATCATGGTATGACTAATTCTCCCAACGGAGATTTTTTCCATCCACAAAACTCGAACTCAATACACTTACTTAAAATAAATCAAACATGTATCAATTGAACAATTATCTGATTTCATATTTTCTTAAGTTATGAGAAATTATATAAATTAAATGAATATTTGACAAAGGTGAAATATTAAAGCTTAATGATAATTTTTTAAATCATATTTTTGCTTTTTGATAATAAGTTAATACATATAAAATTCCAGTTTTACTAATATAAATTGTATTATAAATAATTGATTTATAAGATGATTTGCGTTCGTACATAAGTATAAAATTTAAAAAATTATAATTTGTGGGACATCTTGAATTTAATTATTTGGTTAATTTTATTACTCAATAATTAAATTAAGAAGGTTAAATTAATTTAAGACGATTTGGTTAATTTCTGGAATTTATTTGGATACGTTTCAGGTAATCGGAAGTTATTCAATTGACTTCAGAAATTAACTAAACAAGCGAAAGGATACAATTTCCCTTAGTTAATTAGTTTCAATTCACTCCCCCTCACATTCACTCTCTCGTGCATGCATTTGCAAGGAAAACAGAACCATTGCATTTCTTCTCCACCACCCGCATGTGTCTTCTTCCTCTTCACCATTTCTTACGAATTCACACTAAGGCAAAGCTTGGAGTTAAGCTTCATTTCCCTTTCCTCTTCTCGGGTAGCCATTACATGACCTTGAGGGTCCTTAATTCTCACAGTTCCTAAGGTATGTTTCCACGAGCCATTTCAATTGTAGCCACTTCTTCTATTCTCACTCTTTAAAATCCCTCAATCTTATGAATCTTAGGTTATTTGGAGCCTACGTGGGGTGTGGGCAGCCTTGGTGTTGTCGGGGTTTCTTGATTTTCCATCACTAGTAAGTTGGAACGATACCTATTGCTTCGATTGGTTCCACCTTGCGAGTTTGGACTGTAATCTTGTTATTTCCATGACTTAGGGATCTTTCAGGGTTGTTTTGAAGTGCAAGCGAGATTTGGGTTTTACAGGAAGCGAGTTTCAGGAACTGTCAATGTTAATCGATAAGCCGAAATCCTTCGAATTGATGGTTTCAGCAACAAAATATGATTTTGGTGGTGTATGGGGTATTAAGAATGGTTATTGTTAATTTTAGGGATTTGAGACTTTGGAAACCAGTGAGCGGAAAGGGTTAGGAAGAGATTAGATAACGTTTGAAACTTCTAAAATCGTCGATTCTAGGTAAGGAAAGCATTATATTTTAAATGCATAGATTATGAACATATTGTTATTCAAGTGGCCTCAATACTCAAGAGGGGGGGTGAATTGAGTTTTTAAAACTTTTAGTTGGAATGCCTTTGAACTTGATTCTTATGTTCAAATTTACAAGATTATGCAAGTGAAATCAAGATTAATGAAATGTGCAAGGCAAAGCAAAGGTAAATATAGCTAAGACAATTTGACAAACACTTAGTGTGCAGTATTCAAAGTTTACCAAATTAAACAAGTTTAAGTATGCAAGCCACAATCAATCAACATAAGCCAATTAAACACAGTATATAAAAGTAAAAGAGTAGGGAAGAGGAGCTTGCAAACCGATTTAACGAGTTCCACCAATCCGGTGTACGTCTCGCCTCTAAGCAACCCACTTAGAGGATTTCCACTATTGTAGATTAGAGATACACCTTTGAGCAATTGCGGCTTCCTAGTGTCCCACACTCAAGAACCCAATCCTCACAAGTATAAGGGCAACCCACCCAATCTCTCAATCTCACAATATCCCAAAGGTTGAACCCCAACCTTTGTAACCACTCAACCTAGAGTGAACTTTGGTGTTTTGTGTAGTGTTTACAAACAAGTGGCTCTCTCAAAAGAGTAGATGTACAAGTGAAAGTTCTCTCAAATCTATAACTCTCAAGAAAAGAGAATACACAAATAAAATTCAGAATATACAAGAGTAAGGGCTTACTAAGCACAAGAGTAAGTAAAGATTGATAGCTTGTTGTTGTGTGTTGTTGTGCTTGAGTTCCTCTTGCATTTATAGAGTCATTAGAGAGCTTGGTGAGTGCCTTGGTCTTCCTAGCCGTTGCACATAGTGGGGGTCTGAAGGAGTGGTGGAGAAATGTGCTGGTTTCCCACTAATATGTGTTTTCCCACTATCGTAATCGATTATGCCTTAAGCTGTAATCGATTACACTTTGAATTTTTCATCTCTGTTCGATATGTAATCGATTAGTTTCCTTTGACTAATTGATTAGCTTCAAGTCAGAAGCTTGGTAATCGATTGAGCTTTGCCTTGTAGTCGATTAGCAGTGATACCTGATGCTTTTAATTTGGCTTCGCAGCTTCGTAATCGATTATATAGACATAGTAATCGATTAGCTTAATTCCAGTAACCTTCTAATCGATTGTCTGAATTCTTTTAATCGATTAGCTGTTATACTTGATACTTTTAATGCCATTTTTGGTTTTGGTAATCGATTAAACCATTCATGTAATCGATTATCTTAATTCCAGTAGCTCTGTAATCGATTATTTGAAATGTTGTAGTCGATTAGCTTAATGTCCTGATGCAATTATTCCAAAACAGAAGCTGCCTAATCGATTAGATGAGGCTGCCTAATCGATTAGCTGCGTGTCTGATTCCATATCTTTGTTTTTGCAAGGAGTTCTTCAAGAGTGCTTTGTCATTATCAAAATCCTTGAACCTGTAATCACATTCAAAACACATTCTCCCCCTTTTTGATGATGACAACAATGTTCATCTCTTGAGAGTTGTTAGTTGAAACAACAATCTTTATCTCTAAGTTTGTTTATGCAACAACATTTGAATTCTGCATAAAATCCTTATCTCTTAATCAAATTTTCAGAGTCTGCCTTATCTTTTAAATGAAATATATTTAGATTACAAGTTATCTTTTAAAAGCATTATCTCTTTAAACAACTAAGGCTCCCCCTATCTTTAAGAATATATGCCTTTTGGAGATTATACCAGATAATTAAGCATTTTTAGCAGTCAAAAACTCAGATGAACACAAACACACTTATTGCTTCTCCCCCTTTGGAATCATCAAAAACAAATAAAGCATTGATAGTCATATGAAGAAAGACAAATTTTATTCATGAAGTACTGAAGGGAAATTACATGAAGGAAATGATAAAAATACTGAAGCAGAAAAAAAAACAGAAAGCACAATGATCAAAACATAAAAAATGGATCTAGTTATCCGGGTTAAAAAATCTAAGTTCAGAGATTTGATGCGACAGCTCCTCATAACGTTGTTGCATCAGCTCATAATGTTGCTGCTCAGTCATGGAGAACTCTTGAAGAGAGTTTTCAAGACGGTCGAAGCGGCGATCAAGGTGAGCATAGAGAGACGCAAATGGGTCAGCAGGGGCAGAAGATGAAGCTTGAGTTGCAGGAGAAGGAGGGGCTGGTTCATCAGCAGGAGCTTCAAAGGGAATGTTGGCATTAATGCCTTCCATTCGTGAGTACCATGCTCCGTTTAGAAAAACAAGACCCATCTTGGTTAGGTGGTGAGTGCCAATGCAGGCTTTTGGAGGCACTTTTTCTGACAATTCTCTAGCCAAGTCTACTCCGCAATGTTTGAAGATTTTGGTGAGTAGAATGGCATATGGAAGCTTTTGTTGGTCTTTTGCATGGCGCATGTGGAACTTGACCAGTTGAACCCAGTTTATCTCTTTGTGGTTCAGCATAGCCCACATTAAGAGGACATCATCCTCTTCCACCAAAGCATAGTTCCTACCACGGGGCACCAACATCTTGACCAGAAAAAAGTGTAGGAGTCGGTTATTCATGGTCAGATGTCCCACCAGCTTGTGATTTCTCCTTGGGCGATCAACCTTCCACAAGGATTGTTGAGCAGTTAAAGCATTGAAGCCTCATTCATCTTCAGGTTCTCCTCCGTCAAAATCTGCATTGTTAAGCGGCAGCATAGAGATTTCTACAAACTGGGCGTTGGTGAGCTTGATGGTCACATTTTTTACCTTTGATTCGACCATCCCATTTACAAGTTTGAGATTGCAGTAGAAAACTCGAATGAGTTCAGGATAATACTGCTCTTCCTTAAGGGTGAGGAAGGGAAAAAGGTTGTAGTGGTAGAGGCATTGGGAAAAGGTGAGGCTATGGTTATCGAATGTTTCAGCAACGGTGTAGTGGGGGGTCATGATATCTTTTTCAGAGAAATTATTAACGAAGTGTTGAAGGTCTCTAGGATATGAGAAGAACCTAGAGAAGTCTAGGGGGTTGTTGGCTTAGGCCATGGAGGACCTAGCTCTCTTGACTGTGCGGGAGGAAGCCATTGACAAGGAATGTAGAGAAAAAGATGAAGAGAGGAAAAGAGTGCTTGAGAACTTTGAGAGATAGGAAGAGGAAGGAGGTAGTGTGAGATGAGAGGGTGAAGAGAGGGGTATTTATAGAGAAGGATTAGGTTTAGAAAGGAGGGAGATGAGTTAAAAGAGGGGGGAAGTCGAGCAGTCCTCGGGAACCTGCGTTTGACTGTTGGAGTTCCGATTCTAATCGATTACGAGGATGAAGTAATCGATTAGCTAACTGTTTCTAGAGAATTTGAATCGTTTTGCTCAGAGGGTAATCGATTATGGCAGTTGTGTAATCGATTAGTGAAGAAACATAAGCGTCCTAATCGATTGAGATAGTCTGGTAATCGATTAGTGAAGAAACAGAAGCGTCCTAATCGATTGAGATAGTCTGGTAATCGATTAGTGGGAAGATGAAACGTTTTGGGCCTGAAACAGAGGCTTTGTAATCGATTATGGATCAAGAGGTAATCGATTATGCATACAACAGAATCTTTATAATCGATTAGATGTCAATGAGTAATCGATTATCAATGAAACAGAGGCTTATTAATCGATTAAGAGGTGTTATGTAATCGATTATATGGTCCAAAAATTTACAATTTATGCAGCTTTCACGCAGGAAGGTTGCAGTTTCATACCACAGATAGTAAACAACTCATATAAACATGCTATACAACAATGTTTTTTATCAAAATACTTCATCATTCAAACACAATTGATCATGTCAAGAATTCCTAATTCTCTTCTAATGTGGATGAATTGCTCTTTTGCTAATGGTTTGGTGAATATGTCTGCCAATTGTTTAGAGGTATCAACATGTTCATTCACACAATCACCCTTTAAGACATGGTCTCTAATAAAATGATGCCTTACTTCAATATGTTTAGTCCTAGAATGCATGACAGGATTCTTTGAGATATTGATAGCACTAGTATTATCACACTTAAGAGGCACATGGTCTAATGCAACTCCAAAGTCTATAAGTTGTTGTCTCATCCAAAGGATTTGAGCACAACAACTACCAGCTGCAACATATTCTGCCTCAGCTGTGGATAAAGCAACACTTACTTGCTTCTTGCTATGCCAAGAAACAAGGGAACTACCAAGTAAGTGACATGTGCCACTCGTACTCTTTCTATCGAGTTTACAACCAGCAAAGTCAGAATCAGAATATCCTATGAGAATACATTCAACGCCTTTGGGATACCATAAACCAACATTTTGAGTACCCACAAGATATTTCAAAATTCTTTTTACAGCAGTGAGATGTGATTCTTTAGGACATGCTTGATATCTAGTACACATGCACACAGCAAACATAATATCAGGTCTACTAGCTGTTAAGTAAAGTAAGGAGCCAATCATACCTCGGTATTTAGTTATTTCAACATCCTTACCCTTCTCATCTTTGTCTAGGTAGCAAGATGTACTCATGGATGTAGCCATTTCATTTGCTTTGTCAATTTCAAACCTTTTGAGCAATTCTTTGCAATATTTTGTTTGGCTAATGAACGTTCCCTCATTAGTTTGTTTGATTTGTAATCCAAGGAAGAAGGTGAGTTCTCCCATCATGGACATTTCAAATTCATCTTGCATGATTTTGACAAACTCTTGACAAAGAATTTCATTAGTAGCACCAAATATTATGTCATCAACATAAACTTGTACCAAAAGAATATCATTATTTTTGCGCTTTATAAAAAGTGTAGTATCAACCTTACCTCTTTCGAAATTATTTTCTAAAAGAAATTTGCTTAGTCTTTCATACCAAGCTCTTGGAGCTTGTTTCAAACCATATAAAGCTTTTCTCAATTTAAAGACATGGTTTGGAAATTTGTGATTTTCAAAACCGGGAGGTTGATCTACATAGACTTCTTCTTGAATATAACCATTTAGAAAAGCACTTTTGACATCCATTTGATAAAGCTTAAAATCCATACAACAAGCAAAAGCTAATAGTAATCTTATGGCTTCTAATCTAGCTACGGGAGCATACGTTTCTTCATAGTCTATCCCTTCTTCTTGATTATATCCTTTAGCAACTAATCTAGCTTTGTTTCTCATTATTATGCCATTCTCATCTAGCTTATTTCTAAAAACCCATTTTGTTCCTATTATTTGGTGATCATTGGGTCTTGGCACTAATTTCTAAACTTCATTTCTTTCAAATTGATTTAACTCTTCTTGCATTGCCAACATCCAATGTTCATCAATAATAGCTTCATCAATGTTTTTGGGTTCTATTTGAGATACAAACGCTAGGTGATTACAAGTATTTCTAATAGCATTTCGAGTACTTACACCTTGAGTCATTTTTCCTATGACTTTGTCTAATGGGTGATCCTTCAATGTGATCCATTGATGTGGTTCCTCATTTTGTGTTGTTTCTTCTTTCTTGTTGATTTCCTCCTCTTCATTCAAGTGCATTTCTTGAAGTGCACCTGCAAGATCATCAACATCTTCCTTTCTCAGAGGGTTATGGCTATTTTCATCAAATTTAACATGAATGGATTCTTCAATGGTATTTGTGTGTTTGTTGAAGATTCGATAAGATTTACTAGATTGAGAGTATCCTAGGAAGATTGCTTCATTAGCTTTAGCATCAAACTTACCTAGATTATCTTTTCTATTATTGAGCATAAAACATTTACATCCAAATATATGAAAGTATGAAATGTTGGGTTTTCCGCCCTTGTAAAGTTCATAGGGGGTTTTCTTTAAGATAGGCCTTATTAAACATCTATTCATAACATGACAAGCGGTGTTTACCGTATCGGCCCAAAAATGTTTTGCAATATTGTTTTCATTTAACATGGTTCTAGCAAGTTCCACTAATGATCTGTTTTTCCTTTCTACTACTCCATTTTGTTGTGGAGTTCTAGGAGCTGAAAAATTATGATTTATACCATGTTTTTCGCAAAACTTTTCAAAAGATTGATTTTCGAATTCTCCCCCATGATCAGTTCTAATGGATGTAATTTTTGAATTTTGCTCATTTTGGATAATCTTAACAAGTTTCTTGAATGCATGATATGCTTCATTCTTATGAGCAAGAAACAAGGTCCATGTATATCTAGAGTAGTCATCTACAATTACTAGACCATAGTAATTACCACCAAAGCTTTTGATTTTGGAAGGTCCAAAGAGATCCATGTGCAAAAGTTGTAAAGGCTTTTGGGTGGAAACAATATTTTTCGATTGAAAGGATGCCTTTACTTGTTTTCCTTTTTGACATGCATCACAAAATTTGTTTTCAAATTTAAGCTTTGGTAAACCAATTACTAATTCTTTGGAAACAAGTTTATTCAAGTGGTCTACATGTATATGAGCTATTCTTCTATGCCATAGCCAAGTTTCATCCTCTCTAGTCATGAAGCATTGTAAATCATTTGAAGACAAACTATCCATATCAATCATATAAATATTATCAATTCTTTGGCCTACAAACTTAACTTTCTTATTAATCTTATGCTCAATTATGCAACAATTTGATTCAAACAAAACTCAATATCCTTTGTCACATAATTGACTAATGCTAAATAAGTTGTGTTTACGACCTTCAACATACAGCACATCACTAATAGAGGTAGAAGAATTCTTACCAATATTTCCAATGCCTAGAATCCTTCCTTTGGTGTTGTCTCTATAGGTGACACTTCCTTTTCTTTTGGGAGTGAATGATGTAAACTTGCTTATGTCTCCCGTCATATGTTTTGAACACCCACTATCCAAATACCAATGGGTGTTGCTTGCCTTGAAGCATACCTACAAAACAAAATCAGTTTAGAGAACTAGGTACCCATTTTATGTTGGGTCCTTTAAGGTTAGCTTATGGTAATGTCCCTTTGGGAACCCACACCTTTCTTATAACTTTTGGCCCTAATTTTCTAACATTGCAGTTTGAGGAGTTATGACCTTTGAATCCACAATGGTTGCATTTCATAAAGGGCGAGGATGATCTCATAGAAGGTACAAAGAAGTTCTTGTAATGCTTTTCCTTTTTAACAGAATTGTACCCTAAACCAGTTTTGTCAAACATGCATCTTTGATTTCCAAGTAGTACATTTAGATTATCTCTCCCATTTGTAAACCTCTCTAAGGTTTTGTTTAGATCTAGGACTTTGTTTTCTAGATCAACACATTTCTTAGCAAAATCACACGGTTTATTCTTGGAGCATGTTTGAGCATTTTCCAATTCTTCTTTTAAGCATTCATTCTCTTTACAAACTTCCATAAGGTGCATCTCTAGAGTGTCACTAGTTTTTCTAGACATCTTAAGTCTATTGGATACTTTTACAAATTTATCATACAATTCCTCTAGAGCATCTAGTAATTCATCCTTATCTAAGTCATGGAAGTTTACCTCATCATTTTCTTCTTGGTGGTTGGCCATAAGGCAAAGGTTTGCTTCTTCATTTTCCGAGTCATCCGAGCTACTTATCTCATTTTCATCCCAGGCTATATATGCTCTCCTTCTTCCTCTTTTCTCTTTGCCTTTTTTCTTGAGATTTGGGCAGTCCGCTTTGAAGTGCCCCTCCTTGCCACATTCAAAACAATTGGGTGAGGAAGAATTTTCTTTAGTGATAGGTTTCTTACTTGGGTTTTTAAAGCTTCTTTGGAAGCGTTTGCCTTTCATAAATTTCCCAAAGCGTTTCACAAATAGTCCAAACTCATCTTCTTCATCAAGTTCACTTCCAGATTCTTCTTCATTTGTGGACGTGGCCTTGAGAGCGAGTCCCTTTTTCTTGGAAGATTTTTCTTCTTCTTCCGCCATCTTTAATTCTTTCAGTTCTTGTTCCTGTTCCTGCAACTTACCAAATAATGTGGCAAGGGACATCTCGTTTATGTTGGGAGATTGTTTAATGGCGGTAACTAGCGGTTGCCATTCTCTGTTAAGACTTTTCAACACTTTATGAATGAGCTCTTTGTTAGTGTAAGTCTTTCCAAGTGTAATAAGTTGATTAATGATGAGAGTGAACCGTTTTTGCATATCAACAATTGATTCATGAGAGTTTAATCTAAAGCACTCATATTGACTAGTTAGTGTACTAATCTTAGAGTCTTTAACATCATTTGTACCTTCATGGGTTACTTGAAGAGTATCCCACATTTCCTTGGCGGATTTGCAATTCATTATTCTAAAAAATTCATCTGGACCTAATGCCATAGTGATGAGATTTTTAGCCTTATAGCCATATTGTACTTTCTTTTCTTCATCACTAGACCATTCCTCCATAGGTTTTTCAACACTTTTATCATTGACAATATGCATGGGTGTATAAGGACCATTTTCAATGGCATTCCAAACTTTAAGATCAATAGATTGAATAAATATTTTCATTCTTTCTTTCCAAAAGGTATAGCCTTCTCCATTGAAAGCGGGAGGTCTGTTTATAGCACCACCCTCGGGAAAGAGGTTTTGAGAACTTGAGGCCATTTGTTCTCTTGAAGCTGTTAAGCTTATTTTACCAAGAGTCAAGCTCTGATACTTGTTATTCAAGTGGCCTCAATACTCAAGAGGGGGGTGAATTGAGTTTTTAAAACTTTTAGTTGGAATGCCTTTGAACTTGATTCTTATGTTCAAATTTACAAGATTATGTAAGTCAAATCAAGATTAATAAAATGTGCAAGGCAAGGCAAAGGTAAATATAGCTAAGACAATTTGACAAACACTTGGTGTGCAGTATTCAAAGTTTACCAAATTAAACAAGTTTAAGAATGCAAGCCACAATCAATCAACACAAGCCAATTAAACACAGTATATAAAAGTAAAAGAGTAGGGAAGAGGAGCTTGCAAACCGATTTAACGATATCCACCAATCCGGTGTACGTCTCGCCTCTAAGCAACCCACTTAGAGGATTTCCACTATTGTAGATTAGAGATACACCTTTGAGCAATTGCGGCTTCCTAGTGTCCCACACTCAAGAACCCAATCCTCACAAGTATAAGGGCAACCCACCCAATCTCTCAATCTCACAATATCCCAAAGGTTGAACCCCAACCTTTGTAACCACTCAACCTAGAGTGAACTTTGGTGTTTTGTGTAGTGTTTACAAACAAGTGGCTCTCTCAAAAGAGTAGATGTACAAGTGAAAGTTCTCTCAAATCTATAACTCTCAAGAAGAGAGAATACACAAATAAAATTCAGAATATACAAGAGTAAGGGCTTATTAAGCACAAGAGTAAGTAAAGATTGATAGCTTGTTGTTGCGTGTTGTTGTGCTTGAGTTCCTCTTGCATTTATAGAGTCATTAGAGAGCTTAGTGAGTGCCTTAGTCTTCCTAGCCGTTGCACATAGTGGGGGTCTGAAGGAGTGGTGGAGAAATGTGCTGGTTTCCTACTAATATGTGTTTTCCCACTATCGTAATCGATTATGCCTTAAGCTGTAATCGATTACACTTTGAATTTTTCATCTCTGTTCGATATGTAATCGATTAGTTTCCTTTGACTAATCGATTAGCTTCAAGTCAGAAGCTTGGTAATCGATTGAGCTTTGCCTTGTAGTCGATTAGCAGTGATACCTGATGCTTTTAATTTGGCTTCGCAGCTTCGTAATCGATTATATAGACATAGTAATCGATTAGCTTAATTCCAGTAACCTTCTAATCGATTGTCTGAATTCTTTTAATCGATTAGCTGTTATACCTGATACTTTTAATGCCATTTTTGGTTTTGGTAATCGATTAAACTATTCATGTAATCGATTATCTTAATTCCAGTAGCTCTGTAATCGATTATTTGAAATGTTGTAGTCGATTAGCTTAATGTCCTGATACAATTATTCCAAAACAGAAGCTGCCTAATCGATTAGATGAGGCTGCCTAATTGATTAGCTGCGTGTCTGATTCCATATCTTTGTTTTTGCAAGGAGTTCTTCAAGAGTGCTTTGTCATTATCAAAATCCTTGAACCTGTAATCACATTCAAAACACACATATAAGGGTATACATGTATAACTATGTGATGATTTGTGATGCTTAATCTGAATTATGATGATTATGTTAATTGATTGGCTTTATACCCCTTTGATGTGATTAGTAACCATGTTGATGGACTTGATGTTATTTGCATTGGATTGTAATGGTTATTAGTGATATAAATTGAGGATGATTATGCTATCGAGATTGAATTAATGCTATGGTGCTTTTTGCATGAGGTTACAGTGTTTACATATGATGTTGATTATTGATTAGCGAAAAATTAGGCTTGAGGTAGTCGTATTGATGATATAAATTAATTGTGAATTGGTTGTGGCATGCTATGCATATTGATGAGTTGAAATGAGAACCTTTGATGATAGTAACCAAGTAGTGGCCCCCAATGATGTTAATCAGGTGGTTCATGAGGATTATGACGATTGTATTACATGGAATTGCATTAAAGACGCACACAGGACTATAGGAGACCTGTGATGCTAGCCTAGATGGGAGGACGATCTTTGGATAGGTACAAACCTTATGGTGGTTTCCGTTGGGATTCCACAACCGCCTTGGATTGTGTCCAAGGCCGACCCACAACATCTAGTTGAGCTGCCACTATCACCGAGAGTGACTGGTGTTGTATTATGGGTGAGCGGTTCAGTACTGGTAAAGATATTTGATTATATGTTGTGAAAATTTATACACTGCAGTATAATTCTCATCATTCGAGTCAGATCTGCATCCATATACATTTGCATATAGCTATTGGGATTTAAGAGCTGTTGAACAACTTAGGATGTGTATTGTTGTGTTTAATGCATTTGAGGTAATACTATTATGTTAGATGACTGTGAATAATAGTGAATTATGATGATTATATTTGTTGATGTGATGCTATAGAATTGGATAGGTATTTATGAATACCATGGTTAAATCTGGTTCAATACCTGTCATTTAACATATACATGTTCGCCCCCCAAGTTTGTGGTTATTTTTTAGTTGATGTGGACGAGACGATGAATGATGAGAGGTCACCAAGCCTTTGATGAAGTTCATGTAGGAGAACTTGTACATATGTACATGATGTAAATATTAGCGATGTTTTGATATTATATAGCTTTCGGTATAGTATCGCCTTGGCCGACAACTCTTTTTGGTATCGTATCTTTTCTATAATTGATAGTTGATACAATTTGGATCTTGATGTTAGATTTTGAGTTATGGTGATAATGATGCTATATCTTTATGCTTTATAATTATGAGCCATTGATGGATCCATGATGGTTATATTGAATTGCACAATGTCCAGGAACTGTATAGATTGCATATGTTGTTGAATTGAACTAATGGGCAGGTTTATGTGTGCGCCGTAATGGCCACATGATGATGAATAAGATGTTGAATTTTATAGAAATGTTTTGGCACCATTATAGTTGATGGATGTTATGTTATTTCATTGTGAATCATGCATAATTAAGACCTGGGTAGGTCAAAATGAGGTATGCGAGGTCTTGAGACCTTCGAATAAGATCCATAACATATATTTGATGTTTTGGACTTGTGAGAATTAGAATGATCCAATTTCTTTATGATTTGACTAGTTAGATGAAGTTGGCCAAAACACATTAATGCGCATAACTTGCCCAATTTTGAGAATTTTGAGATATGGTCGATTGCCACACGTCATAATGATGTGCTTTATGTTTTGTCAAAGTTTGGTAATGGTTGAATGTCATTTAAGGGAATTAAGGTGTGTAGAAATTGGATTGGGAACCATTTTACTGCACAATTCTACTATCTGATATGTTGATAATCGACTACCAGCAATGTTGTAATTGATTACCAAGGATTTCAGTTCTAGGATTGCGCAGGACGCCTTTAGGTAATCAATTATGCAATTGATTACCAGACGGGGGGTCTTGTAAAACCTGCACATGCCCTTGTGGGTAATCAATTACACTAATTATGTAATCAATTACCACTCTGACAGGACCCTAAATTCACGTTTTTAGTTATGTAATTGTGGGATTTAGATATCCCTAGTCCTAGGACATGCATTTATGAATATGTGAAGTCATGTAGGGCTATCCTAGGAAGAGTGTGGAATTTTCAGAAGAATTTCCCCCTTATTTTTAATTAATTGAGCATTAGGTATTCACAATTTGCACCTAAAATAAATAAAAGTCAAACAATTCCAAATCAAAATATTTTTTTCTTATTTTTAAATTTAATATTTTGGTTAAATAATACATTAAAATATTCTTTATTTTATCAATTTATAAATAATATTATTAAAAATATAAATAATTTTTTATATCCTTAACGCTTCCAGTGATATTTTTTTTAATTCAAAACTGTAAGAGTATAAGATTCATAAAATTATGTCAAGTATAATATTATTTGATTAAATATTGTAAATGTATTATTTGAAAATAGTAAAACTAATTTTTAAAACTCAAGAATGGGTTACATATAAAAAGAGCACTCAAAGAAATATTAAAAAAATTATTACGATTAAGTTATTAATTTATTTATCATATTATAGTCAACCAATATGTTTTTTTATTGAAAAAATAATATTTTTGTTGTCAATATGAGTCGTATGAATAAAATTAAAATTTAATACAAATAAAATAAATGAAATGCAAATTAACTTTAAGTTTTCATTTGAAGCATATTAAATTTTATAAATATATTAAAATTTATAATATATTATAAAAATTAATTTAAAGTTATATAAAATTATTATTATTATTATTATTATTATTATTATTATTATTATTATTATTATTATTATTATTATTATTATTATTATTATTGTTATTAGAATATTTTGTACCGAAAGGAAAGACCATAAAGTGTCGATCAAAATTAAGTAGAGTTTTTATCCAAACACGGTCCTTGAAGGAGAAAATAATCCCCCATATAGGTGATTGGATTCGGTTCTCCTCTGCGCGCGTGTTAACAATGCGTTGATTTTTTTCTAACAAATCTTAAGATTTGGCTTGATTATAAGATTATGATTAGGACTAGTGCTAGCAACTTATACATTAAAAAATAGCATATTGTTAGAAGTTTTTTCTGATCAATATTATCTGAATTATAAAATTAATAAATTAGAATAATTTTATACTCTAGTCCTTCGTGGCTTTACACCAACTAGTATTAAAAGTGAGGGATAGATGTATTATTTAGTAAATGCAGTTCCTGACTTATTAATTAAATTAATAAACTTGTAGAGTTTGAGGTACACATATATACACATAAACTTTATAATTTAATAAACTAATTTGTAATTTTTAGAAGGTACCTTTTTAAAATATTAGGTGAAGAAAATTTTAACTTGTGAACATAAATTATTAATAGATTGTTTTTAATTTTTCTTTGTCATTTAAATAAATAAACATCGTGCGCTCTCACTTATTTTAAATTTTTATTACCCTAACACTTACAACATCACCTATAAGTTTCACGTAGCTTTCCTTTTTGAGCTCTTGTATGATGAGAAACTTGTTTTTCTTATTATTTAATAATTAGTTGGGAAAGGTGAAAAGTCTCATATTGACGAGAAATATAGTCAATCAAAAGTAAATAAAGTGGAGAATAATCTTCATTCTAATAAAGTTAGTCTCAATACCCAAATTTAAGACAAATAAATAAACATATACGTAAATAAACAATTGATAATATTTAAAAATGTGTAAAATATATTTAATACATGTATTATATATGTATAACATTGCATGTTTTTTAAAATTTATTTAAGACATTTTAGTGTACAGCTAATTTTTATCAAATAATTATAATTTAATAAACTACTTATATAATTATATAGAATAGACTGCTCTAGTTTAGTTTCTAGTTTCAAGTTTGAGTCTCACATAATATGATTTTATAAAATCTTGTTAGAGAGTTTTATTGTTTAAAATAATTTTGTTCAACTCAAGTTCAAATAAGGTATAATAAATAAAAAAATATATATTCAAATAAACAAAAATATCCCTAATCCTAGACAGGGTCATTGATAAGCCTACAAATTAATGTCCTAAAAATTGATACTTCTAGCATAAAGTGACGACCCAAAACCCTAATGTTTTGAGTAGACAAATTGGCATAACACAAAATTGTTCCTCGTCTTTTAGTACAATGAGTCTAAGATCCTATAAATAATTAAAAAAAGTATCAATTAAAAGAGTTACATAATTTAAATAGTAGTTTTTAATTGAAAGTTTAATTAAGTAAAAAAAACTTGTAATTATGTGAGATTAAGATCACCGCCTAAAATGTTTATTTTAGTAAAAAAACAAAATATTTTCAATGTTTGTTTTAGACCATTGTCGTTAAACTCTGTCAGTTAAGTATTAAGGAGACGAACCATTAACTACCCCAATAAATATCCATTGTAATAAAAATTTGATGAGGAATATGAACACTTTTAGCATAATTACGTTCAATTAGATATTAATCATGCTGTAATTATGTAAAATTTGTATTTGGATGAATGTTCCTAGGTTTTATTAAATCTGAAAGCAATTAATCCCATTTTTTGTGTAAATTGTAGGCAATCAAGGACGACATGAAGAAAATGATGAGAAGAAGTTGAAAAATCAAGAGGAAAACGCTTTGGATGGGAAAAAACTACATTGAAGAAGGCTTTCACTTGAGCGACACCTTCTTTAACTTAAGCGAGAGTTGAACAGAGAAAGAAGTCCATACTAAAGAATCCTCGCTTGAGCGAGCATATTTCCACTCAAGAGAAAATAACCAAGAGAGGAAATGCCTATATAAAACTAATCTCGCTTGAGCGATATCACAAAGATAAAGAAAAAAGGGCTTTCTTTAGGATAAAATACAGTCTCGCCTGAGTGAGAGTTTGGCTCGCTTAAGCGAGACTCCCTTGATATAAAACGTGAAAAATCAAATTTTAGAGGGAACAAAGGACTTCTAGAGAGAGAAACGAAGACTCATCGCTGTGAAGCTAAGTGGAAAGAAGCGAAAGTGGATATCTTTACTTTTTCTTCATTTCTATGGATTGTATGGCTGTCATGAGCGGCTAAAACTCTTTTTGGGATTGAATGTAATATATTCAAACCTGGAAGTACCTTGGTAATATTTCCATACATGGCAAGCTTGTTTTATTGAACTTTGGTATTTCATTATGTTCTTAATGTTGGATTCTATCTGATCAATAGATTCTTGATCGTGTTTTCTAGGGTTATTGGGAATAGATTTGGAAAACTAATTTGAATGGAATACTCAATATGTTGCGATGATAGGAATAGATTCCAATATATCAAATATGTTATAACATTTGAATGTAATGATGAAAGGTTTCTTAAAGGTTTGAGTAATCAACATTTACGAAATCTTTTTATGAATTTTATATTCGAGGGATTGATATAAATAATTTGCATGTGTTACATCAGGTTAGTAATTTCGATTTCCATATAGGTTGATATATCCAAGATATGGAAGGTGTAACACCCCTAATTTTATTATTTCTTATTTAAAATAAAATTTTAAAGGAATTTGATTATAGTTCTTTAGAATTTTTTGATCGTTATATAATTTATAATTTTTTGGATTTTTTATATATTTTTTTATTTTTTAAGAATGACAAAAATACCCTTAACCTTTCATCTAATAACCAAAATGTAACTGTCGACATCATCGCTTACATCACCGGTGGGTAAATACTTACATCATAAATAGTGACCGGTGGGTGAATACTTACATCATGAATAGTGACCGTTGGGTGAATACTTACATCATGAATAGTGATCGGTGGGTGAATACTTACATTATGAATAGTGACCGGTGGGTGAATACTTACATCATAAATAGTGACCGGTGGGTAAATACTTACATCATGAATAGTAAAATAAATAATTAAGTAATCTTAAATAGTAAATTTCTCTTCCTATAAATAGATGGCTCATTTACAACATTTCCACACCAAAATTAGAGAGAGAATCTAGAGAGATAGTGCGTAAGAAATTAGTGGGGAGTAAGTTCTTCTGGTAAAAAGAGATTCTGCCGGAAGTGTAAGGTAATAATATTTTTCTTCTAAATTCTTTTTATAATTATTTAATTTATTCTTTTTAGCACTCTTAAACCATTAATATACTAGTACTATTATGAATAAATTACTATGGTAAAAATAAATTACCACGATGCGTTATTTTACGATTTACTGTTACTATTCACTATTTACTGTTACTATTTACTGTTATTGCTCAAAATTTATTATTTACCGTTATTATTCAAAATTTATTAGTTGCTGTTACTATTTAAAATTTACTATTTACCGTTACTATTCAAAATTTACTATTTATTGTTACTATTCAAAATTTACTATTTACTATTATTGTTCACGATTTACCATTTATCACTATTATTCAAAATCTACTATTCATGATTTACTATTTACTATTACTATTCAAAAATTACTATTTATCGTTACTATTGATGACTTACCATTTATCGTTACTATTTACTATTACTATACATATTTACTATTTATCATTATGATAGCAATCTTAATTTTCATTTTATGCTTATACTGAAATAAATTAGTATTAATATTTTGTTAGAACTTGGAGGCGCAGAGCGAATTTACTGTTGATAGCAAATCAAGGTAAGAGGGGGTGAGATAAGAATATAATATAAAAATACATAAGAATATTGGGAGGAGTCCTGATAAGTCTTGAAAAGACTTAATTATTTCACCTTTTATTTAACATAATCCATTAAATATTGTTTAGTTTGGCTTTATTATTTAATAAATTGTCAATAATTCTTATTTTATTTATTTATTTCAAAAGTGTTTAATTTATGCAAGAAAATGATTAAAAACAATAATTAGTTAAAAAATTATGTTTATTTATAAATTCACTAACCCAGCGTACCTACGCTGGACAGCCAGCGTACAAACGCTAGGAAATTATTTGTTTGCATGTGCAGGAGCAGTTCACGCTCAAGCTTGAATGTTGCAAGCTCAAGCGAGAGATCCATCCGAAGTACGTGAAAAGAAAGAAAGGAAAGCACGACCTCGCTCAAGCGAGCAAGCTCGCGCTTAAGCGTGAGTCCAAAATACCATCCACGCCCAAAGCTTCCACGCTCACGCTCAAGCGTGACTCACATAGTGCATTGAATAATTCGAGCTCGCTCAAGCGAGAGCCCTTCACGCTCAAGCGTGAAGGTGGTTATTTAAAGCTGATGCTTTCCCTCCAAAAGAAGCTCTGCACCATTTCTGTTCCTATTACCTGATGTGTTGCTGCTGTATATTAGTAATTTAAGTATTGAGTTGTATTTATTTATTTATTTCTAATTATGTAATTAGTTTAGTTAGTTTAATTATTAATTAAGGTTTCTTTGTAATTAATTAAGTTAGTTAGTTATTTGCCTATATATACTTGTACATACTTGATGCTGAAATCCCGAGTCATTAAATTGATGGTAAAATCTTAGTAAAATGAAATATGACTCTCGGATTCACACTTATGGCAAGCGCACCAGTCGTTAAAATTGTAGTATATTTGATCGTCTCACAGGGATTGTGGTAAATACCTCAATCTAGGACTAGTACAAGCTGAACCAACAGAAAATACATGAAATTCATTCGGTTTTTTTATGGTTTTAGTGTTTATAGTTGTTTTTATATTTTGAGAAACAGAGTTAAGATGAAAAGTGGAAGGTGATTAAAAGAAAACAGGTCAGGATTGCTTCGGCTCACAATTTCCTCAAGAAACATGCAATTCAGTATAATCAACTTCACAATCTAGAGGACAATCCGCTTGTGGTCATTCCCTAATTCCTTAGGTGAAAGACACTGATTCTTAAGCAATGAACCTTAATTCCTTAAGTGCTCGATTAACCTAAGAATCTAATGCGAAATTGGAGGTTGAACTCTAACTATTCACCTAAATTGATTAGGCCTGAACTAGTTAGAAAGCTGGAAGTTACCTAAGCTTCAGCCATGATTCCTCACTGGTGAAGTTCTTCATCCGTTCTGGATTTGTCAATCCAGCGATTCTGCTCCACTCCTCAGCTTGTTCGCCTCAAGATCTTCGAAGCCGATCTACTTGCTCACAGCTTCAAGATTCCATTATTCACCTTCACAATCCCAACCTTAGGGATTTAGAACTCCATAGACTTCGGTTCCATCGAAGGATTGTGGAACGTCATGGAGGAGAGAGTTTAGAGAGATGAAAAATGTAGTGAGAGATTGGAAATGGAAAAATGAAATTGTATTGCTTTTCTCTGTGTCTCTACACACGCTACTACTACTCTTGCTGCCCCCTTTATAGAGTATGTACAACCTATTTATAAGTTTCTACCTAACTAACTTAACTAATAACTTCGGACCTCCTCAGCTAACGACTAAAACTACTTACACAGTTTACAGAGTAACTAACTAATTACAGCTCAGCTCTTAACAGGATCCAGCTCATCCTTAGCTAATGTATAGCTCAGCTCCAGCTAATTGACAGCTCTCTTCTTAAGTTAACTTAAGGTTTCAGTAGTAGAGACGAAGGCAATGGGAGTGGAACAGTACTGCACCAAGTGTGTTATTGGAGGGAAGGAACGGTATTTAAATTACTGCCTTGATACTTCAGCTGCTGAGTATTCGCTTGGGCGGATTAAGCTTCGCTTGTTTGAGTCCAGATTAACCTGCAGTGTTTCTTTCTCTCTTGGGCGTTATGGCAAAACTTGGGCGAGGACGGACTCTTAAAGTTATGCTTGAGTGAGTCCGGATTTTACTAGGACAGATTAAATAATGACTAAGCACATCGGTTTCGTATGTAGCATTCCGTTCTTCTTCTCTTTTATAACCGGTGTCTTGGGCGTTATCTTCTTAAGTAAGCTTGGGCGTAGTCTTGCTTTGGGCGGAGTCTTAGACGGAGTCTTAGACAGAGTCTAGCTCTGGGCGGAGTACTTATCAAATCAGTATTCTGTAGTTGGCACTCGGGTTCTACATGCAGTATTCTGAGTCCTTATTCTCTTTTGGAGTTAGTGTCTTTGAGGTCTCACTCAGTCGGAATTGAAGACGTCTCACTCGGCTCTGTAAGATTTTACTCAGAATTTTCTTCTTGCCTCGAGTCCGCCCTGTTCCTGCACCAATAAATAGCTACTTGCCTAGCATTTATACACCGGCTGCTTAGTAAATTTGTAAATACTTCAAAATTCCTTATTTAATTACAAGTTTCAATCGGTTTCTTACATAGATAACATACTTTTGAATTAATTAACTACAACATAAATTCTTATCAAATTATTAAATAATAATAATAAAACTAATCAATAGTTAGTAAATTATGTTAAATAACTAGTGGAATAATTAAGTCTTTTCAAGACTTATCAATACTCTTTGTAAACGGACATAGACGGTAGAATACTAAACACGATTCATTTTTCCATTTCCAATCTCTCTCTAGTTCTTTTCTCTCTCTAAATTCTCTCATCCATGTCTTTCCACATTCTTTCGACAGAATCCATTTCCATGGGTTTCTAAACCCCTAGGGTTGGGATTGCGAAGGTTTGCAATGAATTCTTGAAAGTGTATTGAGGAAGTCAACTTCTAAATCAAGAGGAGAACAAGCTGAGGAGTGGATCTACTTTGCTGGATTGACAAATCCAGATCTGATGAAGAAACTCACCAGTGAGGAATCATGGTTGAGGCTTAGGTAACTTCTCGCTTCCTAACTAATTCAGGCCTAGTAATTAGGTGAATAGTTAGGGTTCAACCCCCAATTTCGCATTAGATTTCTCTGTTAATTGAGCACCTAAGGGATTAGGGTTTAATGCTTAGGAATCAGTGTTATTCACCTAAGGAATTAGGGATTAACCATCTGTGGATTGTCCTCTTGAGTCTGAAGATTGATTGAACCTTAATTGCATGTTTCTTGATGAAATTGTAAGCTGAAGCAATCCTAACCTATCTTTCATTAATCATATTTCATCTTTCATACTGTCTCTGCAAATATAAAAACATAAAAAGCATAAAAATAATAAAAACAGAATGAATTCTATCTACATTGCGTTGGTTCAGCTTGTACTAGTCTAAGATTGAGGTAATTACCACAATCCCTGTGGGAACGATCAAATATATTACAAATTTAACGATTGGTGTGCTTGCCAAAAGAATAAATCCTCCGAGAATTTAGCATCAAGTTAATGGCTCAGGATTTTCACACCAAGTCCCCTACTCCTTTTAAACATAACAGTATTATTATTTTAAAATAATAACTTTTAACTTAAAATTTATAATAATTGTTATTAATAAATTAAGCATCTTGTGTAACTTAATATCTGAAATATTTATTCAAGAACTTGAACTATTATGACCTATGCGGACTGGACTGAACCTATGCAAGGACTTGGACTATTATGACCTATATGGACTGAACTAGACCTATGTAAGGATTGGACTATCTTGGATTTACATAGACCTGTGCGAGGAATTGACCATAGAACTTAAAACAAACTTTATTTATTTAAATAATCATTGAATTTTAAATTATCATATTTATAACTGATGTTTAATTATTTGATTTGATTATGATTGTTAATATTTATTTATGTTTTATGATGTTTGATTGTGATTGACAATGTTTGTTTATGATTGATAATCTTGTACTGTAGAGTTTGAGCATATAGCAAGCATGACGGAAAGCTAAAATTCAGTAAGAATTTACTTATCTCCTACTTCTTTATTTACTTATTCATCTTTATTCAAATTACTTTTAAGAAATTTCTTAGATTTTAATAAAACTACATAAGTTTTTAGAAATCTCTTTTTATCTTTTAATATATATGTATATATCTTTACTAAAATTTAGATTTTTAGTTAGTTTATCAGAAAGAAAAAGAAAGAGAAATTATTTTATAAAAATAAATTTTTACTAATATTTTAATATATATATATATATACATGTCATTTAAATGTATAAAAATATTATACACAATTTTTAAGTACTAAGATTTTAAAGATTGATAATTCCAAATTCGAGTTTTTAGTAATTGATTTTGAATTAACCTATAAACTTTCTAAAGAAGGTTGTGAAAAATATATTTAAGGCTTTGAAACTCAAATTATAAGGAGATTTGATTTATGATTTGAAAAGGAAATGTACTAAAATTCTATGTGTGTATTTGAGAATTTGAAAAAGTACAGTTAACTGGGGTGGCTATGTCGCGATTTGTAGGCCCCGATAATATAATTGAGTTTCTAAAAGCCTTAACCAACTAAATACGCGAGTAGTTCATGCATCATGAATCATCAAAGAGAAACAAAAGGATATTGTCTGGGGACAGATTATAGAAACCGAGGATACATTAGAGGAGACTTAATTGTGAGCCTTGGGATGAGAGGGTGTGAAAGGGTGTGAAAGGGTGCTTCAGGGGACTTGGGTAGCTCCCTAGTGTCGGGTACTTTAATAATAAAAACCTTCTCAATCTAACTAGTCTCTTAGTGTTTCCATGCCAGTTGAGCTGTTCATGTTATTATTATCCAGAATTATGGAACAGTGTAAACTCCTGGTTGGCCCAGCGCAAATTAAAATTTAAGGGGCCCACATATATAGGTAAGTTATGATGAAGATATGGCATATCATTCATACATTCATAATTGATTGTGCATGTGATTGTGATTGATATTATTATTATAGTTTGTGAAAACCCTTTATTTCTTATGTCCTATTTGGGAATATTATATTCTGTTTCTCACTCCTTTCTCCGTGTTTTGTTTCATATGTTTGAATTGACGGATTGTACAAAGGGAAGGATCGAAGAATCTCGATAGTATATATAGCACGTACTAGAAAGGGAGCTCGGTATGAATACCATGGTCCAATGAATAAATAATGTCACTAGGCAACTGCTCTTGGGCCATGGAGTTCCCTCTCTTTCTAATAATGTTTAATATCTATTTTATTTGGATGAATGTAAAATTACTTTATAAATTTTAATGATATTCATGAGGTATTTCAGAAATATTGTATGTAATTTTATTCTGATAGTTTCTTTTTAACGATTATATTTAAAAAAAATCATGAATTTTTTAGAAATTATTGAGATGTAACAGAGGGTGTTACAGAAGGAGGAGATAGATGAAGTTTAGTTCCAACTCTCTCTATTGATTTCCTCGTTGCACATTTTATTGTTATTGCATTTACAATTTAATTGTTAATGGTTTTACATTATTTCACTCATGGAATTGATTACTTTTATTGTATACAAGCTTATCCAGTTATAAATAGTGAGTTTCCATTAACAACAACCCCTAGTGGAACGACACTTGAACGTAATCTTCCTATACCACACTTGATTGTGGTGCGCTTGCCACGACCTTAACAAGCACTGACATGTGTATTAAATATTTTACCTTAACATTATGCAATTTCCCCCTTTCCTTTTCCTCTCATGCCGCATGTAACATCCCAAAAATTTCAATCTCATGTGTAATTATTTTTAATCTAGGTCATTATTAATATTATCCATTTTATCTCAATTTTCTACAAAAATTTTTGGTTAGGACAACATCTTCAATTTAACATTTTACCATGGTAAATAATTTTAACTTTATACCTTCGGTAATAGTTAATCAAATAATTATTACCTAATTCCTTAGTTATTAATTTCCTTGGTTTTTCCAATTACTCTCATCAAATTGCCACATACTCCACTCAAAATGTGTCATCTTGTACATATTTTAATTGTTAGTTAGAGTCCGAATTTGGAAATGTGGTTAACTACAAAGTTGTTCATCTTTTTCTTATCTTTCCAAAAAGACCAAATTTGTTAAATTACATTAAGATATGAGAGAGATATGCCCAAAATACCGAAACAGTGTCAGAATTGATATTTTACTTCAATCATATCATCTTGTACATATTTTAATACCTTGTTAAAGTCCGAATTTGAAAAAGTGGTAAACTACAAAGTTGTTCCTCGTTGTCTTAGATTTCCAACAAGACCAAATTTGTTAAAATCCATTAAGATATGAGAGATATATGCCTAAAATACCAAAATAGTGTCAGAATTGATATTTACTTCAATCATACAAGCTCCATTATGTAGGCTGCGGAAATGGTCAACAATACAGCTCATTTTTCTCATCTAAAACCTCCATTATCACCATAATTCATGCACCTAACATCCCACTACAATCCCATTATGAAAATCTTGTCCCCCACTTGTCATTTGCATCATTAAATCAACACTACATCTTGTTCCCAAGTCTGAATTCTTAGAACAAGTTAAAGTTAGTGAAGTCTCTCTCTTATTTTCTTTCACTTTCTCCATCAAGTTCACTCTTGATCTGAAGCTAGGACAATAATACAACACTTTCAACCACTTTAGGAACCTCCATTAAGGTAAGAGAGGATAGGGTTGTGAATAATTATGAAATGGGTAGAATTGTATGCTGTTCTAGGATTCCAGTTTTAATTTCGTATCTTGTTGCTCAGTTTTGAGATTGAAAACGTGTGAATTTGATTCTGACTTCTTCATGAAAGTTGTAGATCTTTTTGTTATCTGAATTTTGAGACCTGAATCAATTAATTTGAATATGTATAGCAAAAGTTATAGCCAAAATACTACAGCATGTCTGAGTGGAACATTTGTTCTATGTTCTGTGTATATATTGAGATTCTGGGAATTTTACATGCATAATCAACCTTTGATGTCTTCACAAAAGTTGTAGATAATTGTGTTATGGATCTATATAAAGTGGTTTCAAGTCAAAATGATTTTTGTAGCTTGAGTTATGCCTAAAATACTGAAGTATGTTCAAGCTATAAATCTGTTGACTTGAGATACGTATTTTATTTTTATAAATTGGGAATTTTGTGGTGAGAATTAGTGATTGGTGTCTTCATCAAAGTTGTAGATCTTTTTGTTATGTGAATTTTGAGACCTTAATTGACTGATTTGGATATGTATAGCATGAGTTATAGCCAAAATACTATAACATGTCCGATTGAAATACTTGTCTTATGTTTTGTGTATATATTAATATTCTGAGAATTATACATATGTTTTTAGACTTTGATGTCTTCATGAAAGTTGTAGATATTTATGTTATGGATCTATAGAAAGTGGTTTCAAGTTAAAAGGATGTTTGTAGATCTAGTTATGCCTAAAATACTGAAGTATGCTCAAACTGAAAATCTGTTAACAATGAAATGATATGTGTAGCATGAGTTATAGCCAAAATACTACAGCATGTCCGATTAAAATACTTGTCTTATGTTTTGTGCATATATTAATATTCTGGGAATTATACATATGTTTTTAGACTATGATGTCTTCATGAAAGTTGTAGATATTTATGTTATGGATCTATAGAAAGTGGTTTCAAGTTAAAAGGATGTCTGTAGCTTTCGTTATACCTAAAATACTTAAGTATGCTCAAACTGAAAATCTGTTAACAATGAAATACGAATATTATTTTTAAAACTGGGAATTTTGTGATGAGAATTAATGTTCAGTGTCTTCATGAAAGTTATAGATATTTGTGTTAGGAGTAATTTAAAACTGGTCCCATGCCAAAATTATTTTTGTAGCTCCAGAAACGTTGAAAATACTAACATATGTACGTTTTGAAAACTCTCTTTGAGGCAGTTCTGTATTCTGTGAATAAGAGGTGTTTATGTTTGGAATATGAAATTATAGTCTTCATGAAAGTTGTAGATAATTCTATTATTGAGCTATAGAAAGTGGAATCACATAAAAAGGATTTGATTTTCTCATGTTATGGCTGTTTTACTAACGTATGTTGCTGTTGGAAATGCTGAAATTTACTTACAATGGTCATTGTGGATGAAAAAGATATTTTCTCTATGAGTAACAATTTATTATTGAATTCTTGAGATATTATGAAGTATTATGGATGTTGATGAGTGTCTAATGAGTATTATACAGTTTGTGTATTTTGGTGGTGAATAATTATGAATGACTAAATTAAGATATATATATATGAATGCCTTGCGGTTATTGATACATGTGGTTGAAACAGTAAATCCATGATTTTGAAAATTATTATATATGATGTGTCCCTTTGAGGACTTGTGGTTTTTCCAAGAGGTTTTGGAAATGTTGATATCATGGTATGTTAAATGGTAAAAAGAATTAAAGGCATTCATGCATCATAAGCATTTGGACGCACCATGAAATTTAGGGGTTCCATGATTGCCTACCCTGGTGGGGGGTTACTCTATGATGAGTTTAAACCCTATTTTCGCAGGAGCCATGGAGTGTAGGGATTCATGGTTATGCTAATTCCTACTTGTGCACTTATTTTCGCAGGAGCCATGAAGGTGTAGGGATTCATGGTTATGCTAATTCCTACTGGTGTCTCTATGAGACTTTTTACTGCAGTATTCCCACCAAACCTAATGGATCCAGCATGACATCATTTAACTAATTTAAGATTTATTAATTATAAATGAACTTGTTTGGCATATTCATCATATCATTACACCTTGTTGGTTGTGTTTGTGCAATTTTATTTATTTTATATTTATTCTATATTCTGTCTCACTCTTACATTAATTTTTACAGTGAATGCTACACAGAATGAAGAGTGATGCCATGAATGGAGTTTACGTGAATTATTGCTTGGAATTTGACTTTATTTTTAATTTGATGGGTTGTAATAATATAATGTTTCATGTACTATATTTTTCTAAATCGTTTCCGCTATATAAATATTTCATGACTTTTATTATTCGCGACTAGTATGATAATAATCCGCGTTTATCAACTTTTACATGACTTATTACAAATTTCAAAAAATGATTTTTAAAACGCGAAAAATTTATTTAGAAAAATTACACGGGACGTCACACCGCACCCCCCATGACCTCTTTTCCCTTTCCTCTTACTATCTTTCTTTTTTCCCTGCCCTTATTCCCTTTCCACTTCCACTCCCTAATCTCCATCTCTTCCTCATAATTTTGTCTTCTCAATCTCATAAAGGGATTCAACAACAAAACAAAAACATACAAACAAAATCCTGAACCTCAGTCTCATGATTCCCTTATCCTAAACTAGAGTCCCCATGTCTCAATTTCTCTATGTTGCACCATTACGAACCCTTCATGTTAAGCTCTCACCGCATGTCGCCCCTCATCGTAAAGCTTCATCAGAGCCAAACAAAAATATCAAGAGAAGGAACACTACACTTTCGAGAAAGATAATAAGCTTAAAGAAAGATAAGGAATAAGCTCCATCCAATATGGATTCTTAGAAAATTTGAGAACATTCCAATGTAGATTTTAAATGATAGAAAGCATAATAGTTCAAGGTGGAAGTCGCAAGGAAGTTTGGATTCCGACAGTGAGAAATCATAATGAAGGAAAAGGAAATCACAAAGGCGTTATAACAACAACGACTTGGATTTTGATTCTGGTTTGAGCTTTGGCTGTGAGAGTTTAATTTATCTTAGGATTGATGATTGAATTATGTGATCTTAGAGGTTGATTGTTTATTTGTAAATACAGGTTTATTAGTTTAGAACTTATTGAGCATTCTTTTTGTTACTTTGGCTTCGTATATGAATTTAATTGAAAGATGATGATGAGTTTGAGCATCATAAGCTTCTAAATTGAACAGTTTTATTGTAATTTTATATGAACCTTGGTTGGTAAGATTGATGAATAGTGATTTGAATTGATTTTTGTTCACTTGAAAAGAAAAAAAGTAGAAAGATGAACAAAATCCCTACATACTCTAATTCTTTCATTGCTAGCTTTATTTTGTGTTATGCTCAACTTACAACTACATAAAATATGTCTACAATGCTTTTACTAAGCTAAATGATACATTGAATACTTCTATAATGTATATCCTAAATGAATACTTCTCATCTATAAGTTAGTTGGGAGCATTAAATAATTAAAATAAAAGAAAATAATTGTTCTAGTTCTATTGAATAATTGTGATCCGGTCTGGAGACCGGCCCTTGGACTTAAAGGTAGTTTGCCAAAAATCCATCATCTGAAACCGATATGATATGATGACCGGTGTGAGTTATTCTCTCAATGCCAGTATCTCACGTAACAGGTCGATTTAACACTAGTATTCGTGGTCATACGAAAGGTCCCTAAACTGATCCTGTTGCGGGTTACTCACTTAATACCAGAGGTTCAGAGTTGACCTATAACTAAACATACTGAACAAGTCACTTGCAAAGTGACTGATGGGTAGGTAGAGCCCCTACAAAACGTCACCATCATAAGTCAGCTTTACTACAGAATAACAGAGTAAGTAATAACACCATGTACAAAAGACTTGGTGAGCAATAAGGCTTTTCCATCCCCCAAGTATAAATACCCATACATCAATGTAACATGAAGAGCATTCTCTCTAACATTACGCTTGAGTTATGAAATTCCTTAGAACTTTCACTGACTTGAGCGTTCGAGTGTCCCTGCAGGTGACACCCCTTTTTGCCCCTATAACGCGTAAAGGATGGTGATTTGGCATGGGGAATCACTCCAAGACCTTTATTATGCACTGAAATTGAGGATATAATACTAAATCCCCACTAGACCGGTGTAATATTAGGGAGCAAATGAGAGATTTAAGAACTGTCGTGATGGTGGATATTGGATCCCATCCCAGACTAGTTCATTAGCATGCCTGGCGGGACTTGTAAACTTCAAGTCCCATTTTCACATTCTAGAGTTTAGAAGTCATGGAGAACCGTGAGCCAGAAGGTCACGTTGAATATCTGGCATTCCTAGAGCTAAGGCGTTTGGCTTTTGGCACAACCAGTGCCTCAACAAGAAATGTAGTCCCTGTGGTTACTCCTGACCCAATGGATGATATCATTAGGCAGCTCAAAGAGGAGCTTGTTAAGCTGAGGTATGAGTGATCTTCTCATGCAAAGAAGGGGAGCCCAAACGAGGCCTAGCAGCAGCGTGTTGAGGTTTCTAGGCAGGACATGTCACGTACATTGTCCTACTCTAGGATCCCAACAAATAAGGAGGAGCACGAGACCCAGTCTCATACAGATCAGCCAAACCCTAGGCGTAAGAGTATTCTGTCCAGCTCTCTCGTGTCTAGATACAAGCTGAGTATCCCTTTTCTCCAGGAGACTTATGAGCGTGTCTATCCCCAGACAACTTCAAACTACCTAGCCTCTTTCTAAAGGCAAGTATACGGGTGAGATGGATCCATGCAAGCACCTCAATGCTAACGTATGAGGCCATGTTTTTGGGGGCTGAGGTTGACGTTATATGTCACATGTTCCCGTGTACACTAATAGAGGAAGCCCTAGCATGGTTTAAGGGTATACAATCTGGATCCATTGATTCATAGAAAAAGATGACTGAAGCTTTTAGAGGATATTTGGTTATCTCCAGAGACATCCCTAAGATGTCTCATGCCCTTGCCTAGATTAAGCAAGGAGAAACATAATCTATGAAGGATTTCTTAAAGTGGTTTTACAAGGAAGTTGTTATGGTTCCAGATCTGACATAGCTCATCTAGTTATATATAATGATTGAAGCCTTGTAACCCAAGTCCCCATTTGCCCTGTCTCTGGCGAAGGGACCACCAGCCATGTGCGAAGAGTTCAGGCGTAAAGCCACTAAGTACGTAGGGATTGAAATGCACTTGGAGGCTACCTCCCAAAGGAACAAGCCACTTTCATCATAACCTCGTCTTGAGAAGGAGAAAGACAAGCCTATGAATGATAAAGTACCCCCAAAAAAGAAGGGCTGAGGGAAATAATCTTAACAACTGGAGAAGGGCAGAGTGGCTTCCTTCAGTCATTATGAGTGGCCCGGTAACTCACGAAAGTACTGCGAGTTTCATGAGTAGACAGGGCACATAACCAATGAGTGTAGGTAGCTTAAGGATGCAGTCAAGGTCCTAATCCGCAGGGGGACGCGAAAGCAATGTCTTCTCTAAGACAAGTCTAATGGTGAAATTAAGAGATAGGAAAAGATATATTGAGACGATCTCCCGAAGTTGACACAAGCCAAGGTCAGAAGAAGTTTATAATCACAAAAAAATAGAAGAGTCTGCTTATTGAGCCAATGCGGGAAGAGAAAACAGCTTCCTCCCCACCCCAGAACAAGCAGGAAGTGATCGATTGATACCAAATCTATCAAATCCATTACTCAAAGGGGGCATGTCCTAGGGTATTTTATCATATCTTCAACACGCGTGGAAAATTTTCCCAATGAGTGACAAGGATTGGACCTCTTTGAGGCCAGACCGGACCCCAACAAGCAACACCCTAATCCCTTAAACAAGGATTGACTACTTGGCCCCAACGAGTAGCGAGGATCGAACATCTATGAGGCCGTACCGGACCCCGGTGAGTGGTGCAAGTTGAAACCATGAAGCCCCTATAAGTGGCAAGGATCAAACCTCTTTGAGGCTGTACCAGACCCTAACGAGCAACACCTCAGTCCCTTTAATAAGGATTGACTACTTAGCCCCAACGAGTGACGAGGATAGGACCTCTATAAGGCCGTACCAGACCCAGATGAGTGATGCAAGTTGAAACCATGAAGCCCCAACGAGTGGCAAGGATCAGACCTCTCCGAGGTCGTACCAGACCCCAACAAGTGGCATCCCAACCAATAATTGGTTACTTGACTCTGACGAATGGCAAATATTGGTTATTATTAACATCGTATCGGGCTCTAACAAGTGGTACAAGTAAATGACTTAGGTTTTTGTCTAAGCCTTTTTCACGTACAATAGCCTATGCAAGTTCATTCATAGCGGGTAATGTACAATTTATACAAAGTCCTACTTGACTTAGCAAATTATATCCTAAGTGCTGACAAAAGTAAAGAAGGATTTTTTAAGTTGTTTCTATTACAATTATCAAGATATAGCAAAGAGGAAACATAGTCAGAAAAAAGTATTGTCATTCATATCTGTTGAAAATTTTTAGAACTCAAGAAACCTATAGCCTATCCCGGGACAAGGCTACAACTTCTTACCATGATAAAGTAACGGAAGACCAAGGGAGGAATTCAATAAAATCGCCAGGTAGTCACGGGGATGGAGCTTCCTCAGAGGACGACACAGTCGTTTTTTCTGTAGCAACTTTAGAATTCTCAACGACAGGAGAAATTGTATCAGGAGCATAGATTGAGAGGGTGGTAGAGTAGCAAGCTCGTATGCAATAGCATCCGCCTTATCCTGGTTGAGCATAGCCGATGATTTTCTTCTTTAGGCTGCTTCATCTCCTTCTTCAATGCAGCTAAATTAGTTTTCCTGGTCCTTCTTCTAAGGCCTGGTCCTTAGTCCTAACTACCTCCTTTAGCAATGAATTTTCCATGGTAGCAACTTGTAGATTGGCGTCTAGATTCTAGACTTTATCATAAAGGGTAAAGCTTTGCTCCACATGGTTAGAATGTTTTTTGAAGGACTCCAACAACCCTTTAACCTCCTGCAGGTGACATCGACCCATATCTACTACAACCTTTATTTTATCGAGGTCTATATCTTCTTGCACCACCTCTTTATTTTTAGCCTTCTTGCAGGGGAATGATGGACCCTCCTTTTGATGTTGGCCTTACCTCTTACATTGGGTTCAGTGTCATTTCTCATTTTTGATCGTATCTCTTGGGCGGTATCAACAGCGGCCTAATCACCAATCCCCAGGCGTGGGATTTCACCAGCATCCAGGGCCTGTTCTTCGTCGACTCCTTCCTTCAGTGGGATGCTCGGCATGTCCTCATCCCTAAATCTGAGGACGTCAGCGTCAGCTTTCTAGATGTTCCGTTTAGCCTGGATTGTGTTTTCAATGGCCACGGTGGCAGCCTTGGTTTGTAACTGTTTCAATGCTTCCATGCGGCCGAAGCTTTCGAATTCACTTGCAAATGGTAAAGTTAAAAGGGTTTAGATGATAGAAATTTGAATACAATATAAAGGTTCTTCTTGAGAAGTATTACAGAGATAGACTTCTCTTGTTGCGGGGGAACTGAGAAGTTATTTGCATGAAATCTTTTGGTAGGCGGTATTGTATTCCCATAGAGCCCAAACTACCTTCACGAATTCAGGGGATAATTCATTCTCTTCCACTACGAAAGCTGCCCCAATTAGAAGGAAATGCTCGTAGGTCCATGAGACTGGGAATTTGGGGATCCCGTTGTCACTTTCCCAGAAGACTGGCCGGACTTGCAGCTTCATAAAGCACTTTTTGTAAGAGTTGTCTCCTAACTTGGTAGACTTAGTGAAGGGTTGGAAACCCATAATTTTGGCCTCATTATGAAGGGTAATAAAGCTTAAGCCATCGTTGGGGTTGAATTGGAGAACAACCCAACATATTGAGAAGAATAATGCCACCGTGAGGATGAAACCAAAATGCTGCCCGAGCACCTCTAAGCTCCGCACTATACCCCACCCATTAGGATGCAGTTAAGTGTGGGCACACTCCAGAAACTGAAAAACGCCCATTTCAAACTCTGTTAATGAAAATCTCACCTGAGGTGAATGAAGAGTATATTGTACATGAAGATGGTCCGCGTGTCAAGGGGCATATGACATACACGCTCCCCAACCCTTGGATGAAAAGCAACGTGTCGCTCTTCTTCTTCGAATTGGATGTGGTATCGTCTCTCCATAACACCCTGTACGGCCCTTGCATGTTTGGAGATGATCTCCGTCACTTCTGGTTGAACCCAGTCTGGTTCAAGAGCTTCTGTCAATCAATTTTGTGTGCATTCATTGTCGAACACCCCGGCATCGTCACAACAGTTTCTTTTCTTCTCCTTTGTGTGTTGATCATCATTGCTATGTGTTTAGGTCCACCTACAAAGTGTGGTTGGTACTCGCAAAATCACCTCTTATGGACATGGCTAAGGGGCAACTGGTAAGACGCCATTTAATGTCATTTCACACATCTAAATGTATGGGTCGAATCTCTCCAATTGACCAAGAGTAACTGTCAAATCTGAGCAAAATAGGTAGCCATTGCACATATCATTAGAAACAAAAGTTGCATGATTGCCGCAATCCACTATGCAAAAAATGTGATACAATTCCGGGTATAGAGCAAGTAAGCAAAAATTTTCCAAGTAAGTCAAACTCATGTGACTGTCTCCTATATGTGGCGCCAACTACACAACACAACACAAGGATAACTTTGGTGGTCACCCTCGTATCGTGAGAGCATGCTATAACGTTTTAATCATGACATCAAACAAGTGGTGTCTTTGACACAACACCATTTGTTGCGCTTTTTTCATGGCGCCACTATAAAGAGCATTAGAGAATTTGTCCAAAATAAAAAAGAGCATTAGAGAATATAATATCTTTTAAAAATAACCCCAAGTCGGTAATTATTTTTTCAAAAAGTATTATTGAAAAAAAAACCTAGTAAATTTTAAAAAATAATGGAAAGCATATAAAAGAAAGATTGAGGCAGAAATTAAAGCGTGAAGAGATATATGAATGCATAATTGTTTCAGTTGATAATTGTTACATATTCCATCACTTTCTCATTCTACTGTTGCACGCTGACACACACACATATAAGCACAAAAAGACACCACCTTTTCCGCTTCTTCCTTCCATTTATTGTTTTCTTTCAATTCAATTACTCATTCACATTATTCACTTTCTCCTTAAATTTAACAAACAACAATTACTCCTAAAGTTCTTTCTTTACCCGAACCTCCTCTGTTCTGTGTTCTGTCTCCTCTGTTTCATAGGTTTGTTTGTGTCTGTCTGGGTTTTGGTTCGTATGCTGTAAGAGAAAGAGAAAGAGAAGAAAATGGCCATAGAGAATAATAACGGAATGGAAGATCCCACTCGCAATTTCCCCATTGGAATGCGTGTTCTTGCCGTCGACGATGACCCCACTTGCCTCTTGCTTCTCGAAACTCTCCTCCGAAGGTGTCGTTATCAAGGTCTCCTTCTTCTTCCATCTGGGCCTCTTCTCTTTTAGGTTTTCTCTGATAAAAATCTCTACTCTTCTTTTCTTCTTCATATTCTAACATGGGTATTTACTTCAATTTATAGAATTCTTTCTTGGGTATATTTCACTATTTCAGTTCAAGTTTTACACTTTCCATATTTTTCTGGGTAGTTGTTGTTACTGGAATCTTCATGTAACGGGTCACATGTTTTATTCCAGTGTTGTCATTTATTGGATTTCAATGCAGGATCTAATTATTTTCTTGGGCGTTAGTGTTTTTCCTTAATGAACATTTTTCAATCGTTTACTGTGTGAGTCAATTTGGTCTTTGAAATTGATGTTGTTTATCCTATTTATGACGATGGGGTTGCAGTGACAACTACTAGTCAAGCAAGAACGGCATTGGCTCTGTTGAGAGAAAACAAGGACAAGTTTGACCTTGTGATCAGTGATGTGCACATGCCCGACATGGATGGATTTAAGCTCCTTGAGCTTGTGGGACTTGAGATGGACCTTCCTGTCATAAGTAAGCAAAGATTAATCTCCACTAGTTCTCCTTTACCGTTTCTTGATTTTGATTCCTTTGTGGATTATTAATATAATTGTTAATTGAGTTAGATGGCTAAGATGTTGAGATGTCATGTAGTGAGTTTTCTTTTCTAGATATGCGAGCATGTTACAATGATGTCATAATAATAGTCTCAGACTCTCAGTCCTACCAAAGAATTTGATTAAGTTTCATAATTGATTTTTGATGAATATGATACTTCGATGGGCAAATAAACTTATTTAAGAATTAGGAAGGATGTTTTAATTTTTAATTATTTTTTATGCATTGTGAATGATTGGATGGTGGACCCTTGATGTTAAAAAATGTTTGATTTCAGTGTTGTCTGCAAATGGTGATCCCAAGATGGTGATGAAAGGGATTACGCATGGAGCCTGTGATTATATGCTGAAACCTGTTAGAATGGAGGAACTTAAGAACATTTGGCAGCATGTGATAAGGAAGAAGTTTGATTCAAAGGAGAAAAACAGAACCAGCAACCTAGACAACCCTATCTCTGACACTGGCGAGGTACTAGGGCCAGCAGGGGCCGGAAATTCAGATCAAAGTGGAAAACTGACTAAAAAACGGAAGGATCAAGATGAAGATGAAAATGAAAATGAGGAGCAGGAGAATGAACATGACAATGATGACCCATCCACCCAGAAGAAGGCCCGGGTTGTTTGGTCTGTGGACCTGCATCGCAAGTTTGTTGCCGCTGTGAATCACCTGGGCATTGACAGTATGTTCTTTCACTCTTCTACATATCATTTCTTCAAATGGATTGTCATTTTATATTATCAAGATGCTAGCATTATCAATGCAATGTTGTTCCTATTTAAGAGAAAAAATACATAAACCAAAAAATGCAATCATTTTGTCTCTCAATTACATACCAAAATTCCTTATCTACCCATTGTTTATTAAACTATATTTAGTATATTTGGAAAAATCTAATTATAGCTTTGAAACTCTAAGTGAACGGTTACATGGGACTAAGATTTATCTTCTCTCTCATGGTTATCAAATCAGGATTCAAATCATGAATTGAAAGACCTATTTTTCGAATCACGAATCAAATCATATAAAAAATAACATAGACAACAAACAAAGTCATATAAAAGCAAAAAAATATTAATGAGTAACTAAAAAACATAAATTTAAGACAATTTTAACATAAAGACACATACCAAACCATCAAAGAATAAGAATAGAGCATTTTGAAGAGCATTTGAATAATCAAAGTAGAGTGCATAGTAGCGCTTCTTATTGATGATATAAAATCACATAGATTGATTTATGTATTGTAAAGTTCGAAGTCATTTAAGATTCATCATAAAATACGCATTGTCTAATCAAACTGTATTAAATCATAGGATTCTAATTGTGAGTTGTAAGTTACTAATACTATGCTCTGGGTGTGAATTGTAAGATACTGATAACTGTGCTCTGGACAGTTAAATAGGAATAAAGATAGTACATACATACATAAGTGCACACACACACACACACATATACAAGTATGAAAACTTTCTCAGTTACTTTTCCTCACAATAAGTGCCACATGGGACAAATGTCATGCTGCATTTATCATTCAAATTTTATAAGATGCCATGAAGTTTTCCATTGCTAAATATGAGCTGCCTCATGATTTTATTCTTTTGCTGGCAGAGGCTGTACCTAAAAAAATTCTTGATCTGATGAATGTTGAAAAGCTTACAAGGGAGAATGTGGCAAGCCATCTCCAGGCAATTATCTAGTTCTTTGTGCTTTAGTTTAATATAACATTTACCATTTTGCTCACGGGATGTATCTGTTTTGAAAAATGACTGCAGAAGTATAGGCTCTATCTGAAAAGAATTAGCTGTGTGGCTAACCAACAGGCTAATATGGCAGCGGCCTTAGGGGGTGCAGATCCATCCTATCTAAGAATGGGTTCTATGAGTGGAGTTGGACATATACAGCCATTGAGTGGTTCTGCACAGCTTCATAGCAATGCTTTTGGATCCTTTCCATCTAGTGGGATGATCAGTAGATTGAATTCTCCTTCTGGTTTGAACGTGCATGGATTTCCTTCTTCAGGAGTACTTCAGTTAAGTCAATCACAAAATCTAAGCTCCAACATTGATCATCTCAAGTTTCAGTCAGCTATAGTTCCTGTTAATCAGAATGTTATTCAGGGAATGTCAGTACCAGTAGGGCATGATCACTCGCACAACAATAAAGTCCCAGATCTAAGACCAAAACTAACCATCTCTGGCTCTCACACTCCGCATCTGGGTATCTCAAGCAATGTTGTGACATTGGAACCACACTCTCAGAGCACACAAGCGGACGTAAGATATGAAAGTTTATCTTCTTCAGTACCCTCTCAACATTCAGAACTTTCTTTTCCCTTGCTGGATCAAGGTAGCTATGGTGATAATTGGTCAAGTACTATGCAGCCTTCTGTGATCCAGACAAATTCTTATCCTCCAAGTGAATGTTTTAGACAGACAAATATACCTCCTACTGATAACATGCCTTCTGTATCCCTGCAAGGGGGAAATCCGAGTGGTCAGTTCATCACTTCGCTGTCAAGGCAATCCCATGATTCGACGGTGCGCTCAAAAGGTGTGATGTTTACCAATAGACCTGGGCATATTGGCAGTAATGTGCTATTTCAAGGGTGGGATGACCGTAATCAGGATGCTGCTACTCACCATTCAAATATTGTATTTGGGTCAATTAACTCACTTACTCAAGTTAATGGTACAGCAACAAACTCAACCTTACATGGAAATTCGGACATAAATTTTTTTGATCCTTTGCAAGTTAAGCATGAATCATCTGTGGAGGTAAGTGAAGTAACCTCATCGACACAACATCGGGGGTGTATCATGAACCAGCAGCAGCAGTCTCGACAAAGTTTTCTCTCTATTAATCCTGGTTCACTGGAAGATTTGGTCAGTTCAATGATGAAACAGGTAGTATAAACATTTATGCAATATAATGAAGGTTTTACTTTTATGCATGGCATTTTTTAAATTGATTGGCTAAAATAAACTCTCACTTGCTTAATGACTTTAAACCATTGATAACTTTGATATAGTCACTCAGTGATCTATCTATTTTGTGTGGGTTTCATTTAGATACAATCACAGCTTATGTGGATCTTTAAACCTCTTATTTCATACTCATTTAGTACTATGTGAATGTTGATGCTATGCAGGATAAAAGATAAGATGAATTTTTTGGAGGCCTCGTTTGCAATGGTTACTCTGGTGGGGTTTCGCAAAGCATATATCAGCATCATGTCATGATGAATTTTGTAGTTACCATCGGTTTTAGTATCTTCTTTAGTTTCTCCAGATAGATTACTTTTTCCTTTGTCAAATTCTCTAGATTTCTTCTATAAAGGGTTTTCTTGTTTTACACTATTGCATTGTTTTTTACGGGTGGTACAGATCCACGAACAAGATTAAAATGATTTGATGATAATAAATACAGATTCTCCCAGTCATGCTTCTATAATAAAATGTGTGCATTTAATGTAATTCATGGTAGTCGCAATATGCCAACATGACACTTTTTCTCAAATTTGTTTTTGGTGTGATATATCCTACTTGGGTTCATCAAACCAAAACAAGATTGAATTATAATTTATAAGTCTATTAATTGAAAATTTAACAATTTTATTATTTCTTTGGAGCATATATATATAACTAATGAATTATAAGTCTATGTGAAAATTTAACAATTTTATTATTTTTTAGCATATATATATATATATATATATATATATATATATATATATATATAACTAATTTCATACATTAGGAATGTAATTTTAAAGTAGTTGTTTGTATTAATTATATCAAATATTTAATGTAGTTTTTTAAAATACCCTTAATATTATTATCGTTAGATATAAGACTCTTTTACTTAATTCATTTGTATTAAAAAGTTAGTTTATTAGTTTAAATCATTAAATTTGTTTTAAATTTAAAGTAATTTTTTAAAATTGTCATCACTCATTGTTAAATTTTCTTTATTTATTTTTTCTCCACTTACTATCCAATTATCATTAGAGAGATAAATAATCTAATTGATTAATGTCATTTATATATTGATTCCAATAAAAGTTGTACATTGATAAATGTATTTTGATAAAAGAAATTATTAATGACATGAAATTTGAAAGAGGGTTTATATTACAGGGTGATTTTTTTTCTTAAAAATGATCATATTTAGAGATGGAAGTAGTATTTATTACACAAAGAAGTATCCCTTTTGTTTTACATTATATGTCCTTAAAAAAAAGGAGTGTTTCATTTTATAAGTTCTTACAAAAAAATTAAGAGCATATATTACATTTTTTTTCTAGTTCACCCTTAAACATTTAATGTTTTTATGACAATAGTGGTAGTGGTGGTTATATTGGGGAAGGAAGCGAGTAAAGTTTTGATTGTTATTACTTTTGCAGGAGCTACAACATCATTCCTTGTAGTAACCACTAGAATATTACAAAATGATCTAAAGAGGGTTATAGCTTATTCAAGTTGCAGTCAATTAGGCTATATGATCTTTGCTTGTAGCATCTCTAACTATTTGGTTAGCGCTTTTTCACTTAATGAATCATGCCTTTTCCAAAGTATTACTATTCCTGAGTGCAGGTTTAATGATGCATGCATGTTGGATGAGCAAGATATGTGGAAGATAGGGGGCTTGTCTCCTAGTGGAGTTAGCAGACTCCAAAAAGGTCCACTCTTGACCATTCCACGCGCTGCCTAGCAGAGGCATAGTTATCTCAAGTGTATTCTCATTTTCTTAGTAGATGTTGAACCCACCCCCTCCCATTGACTAAGAAGGGGGCGGATGCCATGGACCCCTTCCTTTCTATTGTTGCCAGCGCTTTCCTGAGCTGAGATAAAAAGGGCCGGCAAAGCTCGAAGGGTGTTGTCCCAACTAGCAGGCGGAATGAGGAAAGGGTCCGTCAATCATACCTTCGCGGTTGAAAAAGCGTGTTCCCTTCAAATAATCGCACCATAAACCATCTTCGGCCTTCTTCGTTTTCGATGAAGAAGAAAAAAAAATCTCGATCTCTGAGAGTGTTTTCTTTCCCCCGTCGCATCTCCTTCTCTTCGTCAAGCCTTCCCTTTAATGGTTGGGGGAAGCATTCATTCCCTTATCTTAACTTGGTGGACATTCTTTTCAGCCTTATTCATTCAATCAAATAAGTAGTGAGTTTGGTTGGTTTGAACATATGATAGGCTGGGCTCAAACATGATTTGAAGATCCTAACTACGCTATACGTTCAATAGAAAATTTGGAATGTAGGGATGGCAAAAAAAGGTCACTTTCTGGTGTTGCATTGAAAAAAAAAAAGAAACCAGAGAGAAAACGCTCTTCTCTTAGGTTTCTTCCTCATGTGCCCCCTAACTACTTAATTAAGCGCTTGACCCGCATTAGAAGGGAAGATTAGCAAAGCGAGAAAAGACAGATGCAGACATCTTATTCTCTTTGCGAGAACTTCTGGATTGGAGAAGTATTCGAAACACGCTTCGTGTTTATGTTGTTAGCAAAAACGATCCATAATCTATTCGAGGCTTCGAGGAACCTAGGCACTGGTCCGTAGAACTTATAAGAAAGAAATGGTTGTGTCGTGGAGTACTCTTGTGCATCTTCATCACTTGGCTTGTGTACAACCCTGCCCTATTATTTTATGGAAGAATTGAATTACTGAGCTGGTTATTTAGAGCCAGTAATTGGCTGCCAGATTTTGTCCCGCCCCTATTGCGTTTGATCAATAAATTTTGGATAAGTTTAAAAGATGGTCAAGGTAGCTTGGATGCCCCAAGCTCTGCCAGTCCAGCTAGTATAAGAGGTTAGTGGGTAGAGCCTATAGGTCAGTTTTCTATGGGGTTTGGTGGATAATGGAAAATGGAAAGTGGTTTCTTTAAATTGATGTCTTGTAGAAGACGCTAAGAGATACGAGTTGCTGCTTAAGGAGATAAGGATGTTGCCATTGTAACTGGAATTGTAGTAGTTAATGTAGTCTTTGTGACGGGACAATCCACAAAAGTATATTTTTCCAATGTCATTAAATGATTGTCTACGAAATATATTATTCTCGTAGATATTCCCAAGGTAACTATTTCCTTCGTTTTATTTTATCCATCTTTTAAGGTTGTGACACCCCTTAAAAAATATATCCAATGTGTGTTTTTACTCATCTATCTTCCTAATATGCTTTTTATCTTTCTATATACTAGATACCATTTTCTAAACTAATACCTTCTTAATTTAAACAAATGATACGGGTGTATTCGGTAAAACAACGTTTAATTATGTCTTGAAATCTTAAAAGGACATGTATTGTGAAACAAATCAAACCTCTAAAAAAGACAAATAAAATGAAATAGAGGAGCAATTTTTTATGTAATAAATGATAAATAAGGGCATTATAATACCAAAAAAATTCATTAAGATTTATTTATTGAACTGGTCTGGACCGGGGTCTGGGATCCGGTGTGGGACCAGCCACAAGGATGCAGGTGTTTTTAGGGTTTGCACACCGGAACTGCGTATATCCGATATATTAATCCGGTCTCTCAGTGGGAGAGGCCGGTCTTGTCGTCCTGGAGATCCTTCACACCAACAATTCGCGTTGTAGGAGGGCGAAAGGTGGTGTCACCTGCGAAGATTCTCCGACGCTCAAGTTAGAAGAGTGTGTGAACTGAATGAATACTCAAGCGTGATAACAGTAAAATGTGAGATAGAATAATGATGATACCATGCATATGTGTTCATATGGCCTCTTATAGTTGAATGTAAGAGAAAAAATGAGACGTTGGATACAGGTGGGTCCCTTATCTCTGATTGCGTGTATATTGTGTCAATCAAGGTGGCTCAACTTTTAGAATGTGTCAGGAGGGTAGGTCAATTATCAGAGTACAATCCTCTAGAGAGAGGAGAGGATAATCACCTTTTCCGCATAATCTGCTGACACGCCCCCTTACTTTCTGAAGCCATTGATGTGACGTATTTTGCTACAAACAGTGTCTTCGTTGATAAGTTATCAAAAGGCTCTTCTCTTGCTACGAGGGGAAAGCTAACAATTATATAAATATCCTGTATCAATGAACATAGAACCGTTATAGTGAAAATGAATGATACTGTCATGGAGTGAGGGCGGATGACCAGACAACGGATATCCGGTGTGGTAACGTTGAACCTAGATACCGGTTTTCCTTATATGAGATCAGTCTGACGTCACAAGTATGGGGGCCGGTATCTAGACCGGATCATCTGTCCCCTAGCTTGTATGAGGGACTGTTAAGTTGCTCATATGAGCTACACAATTCTCGAGAGAAGTCTAGATGCCGGTCATACATTCTTGTAAGTCTCTGGAAACTCAGTGGCGTCCGCTCTAGCAAACGAGTGACCGCCCTCTTCGCGTTGTGTACAACGGATTCAGACAATATAAAATAAGTAATGGAAATCTTAGAGTCTTCGAAAATCGAAACCCTTGGTATTCGAAAAGTGGCTGGGAGGCATTAAATGCGCATGGCATGATTGGACATTAAATGCATTTTTTACGCACGAGACATCATTACCCAAGAGTGTAACTGTCGATTGGGCTTATTGGGCCTGGATTCAAACTAAAAAGGGGCCCATTTTACCAAAACGTTTACTGAAACGTTACCATTTTCGCGCTTATTCGTGACGAAACGATGGAGTCGTTTTGGCTTGAAAGGTTGCGTTTTGAGGCAAGCACTGTGACCTTCGACGGAACACTTTGCCTCTTCGTTATCTATAAAAGGAACTCTTAGCAGATTTAGGAATCCATCCTTGCTCTCAAACTTAGTGAAACTCTGCTCAAATTTCCTTGGGATTTCCTTGTCGTCTTCAACTTCTCAAAGATCCTCTTCCTTTAGGTAACCTTCCTTCCCTTCAACTCCTTGCAATTTTAATCATTCTATTTCCATCATGCGCCCTAGAGCTGGACACGCTGGTCCTTCAAATAGAGGGAGGTTTGGCTCTCGTGCCCCCCTTAGCCACCGTGGTGGGAGGATTCCGGCGAATCCTCCTGTGGCTGGGCGCCATCGCTCAGAGAGAGCCGAAGCCTCTTCCTTACGAGCGTCCTCTTCATCTCGTCGCTCTGAGGTTCCCCTTGGTTCGAGGGCTACCAGCCGCTCTGATGAGGGGTCAAGTGCTGAGGGTTATCTCTCTGACGATGTTGCTTTTTATCACAGCACCTACGCATTCCACCGCGCCTGCACAACCATGGATCTTCCAGGACGTGGAAAAACGCCGTTTCTCCGCTCTGCTGAAGGGTGTGTCAATGTTGTGGCACACCGGCTTGACTGGGAGAAACTTAATAGGGAGAAACCTTATTGCTGGGTGGAAGAGGAGTTCCTGGAGATCCCTTCGCACCATGCAAGTGAGGAGGAGCGGACGGTCTCTTTCCGCTGTAAGATATATTCGGATAAAAAGTACAAAGCGCGATACGCTGCGATGGCACCGCATCCCTCTGAAAGAATATGCCACAGCGTCCCTGATGGGAGGTCGGTCTACATGTACGACTACATTTTCTTAAAGCTGGGGGTGCGCTTTCCACTGACGGATTTCCAGATGGCCGTCCTGCGTTTCTTGGACTGTGCCCCCTCACAATTACACCCCAACGGTTGGAGTCTAGTCCGGGCTCTGGAAGTCTTGGGGGAACATTTTGGCTTCTCCGCCACTGTGGCCAAGCTATTCTACTATTGCCAAGTGGTCCGCCGAGCTAATAAGAAGGGCGGCCTTGGGTTCATTACACTCCGTAGTGACTCAAGGGTTGTAAATTTCAAGTCTTATACGGAGTCCGCGAAGGTAGATGGGCGTTCCTTCAAGCACTACTACACGCGGGTCCGGATTCAACCAAATAAGCCGGTCTTCTGGCGAAATAAAGAGGGGTTTACCAAGTTTCCCCTTAGCTGGACGCACGAGCATTTTCTCCTGATGAGCCGTGCCTATTATACAGATGAGAGTGAACTTTCCCCTCATTCTGTTGAGGTCTTGAGCGCCCTGCAGACGGCCTCAAAGACCCTCAAAGGGTTCTCCAGCCGCCTTCTCTTGGCCGAGGAAGACATCAAAAACGCCTACCTCCGTAATATTCGCTCTTATTCTCCTCGTGTTGTATGGTTATACCGTTCTAGTTATTTTGCTTCTTGTATGCTTATTCAACTCTTTTTGTTTTGCAGAACAAATTGAAAAGGCCTGCCCAGAAATGTTGTCTCTAAGGTCCATGCTGGCTGACGATGACTCCTCTTCTGAGGAAAATGAAATCCAGGCGAAGAGGAACGCCACCAAAACTCCCCTCATTCCTCTGACTTCTGCAGTAGGAGATGAGGTTCCTCTCTTCGACGAGGAGGAAGCCGAAGAAGCAACTGAGGCTGCTGGAGCGGGTGGCGAGGAGGCCGTCCCAGAGAGAAAGAAAAAGAAGAGGCATCTTGTAAAGAAGGCCGATCAAGAGAAGCCCTCCTCTGATGATCTTGTGAAGAAGCGTCAGAGGACGGCCGAAGAAACCGATCTAAAGAAGAACAAGGGAAAGGAACCCGCTCCTGAGTTCTCTGCACCTTCTTCTCAAAATGCTTCAGAGCCGGATTCTGGGAACGGTCCTCCTCCGGCGTTCGATCCTCCGCGTGACTCCTTCCTTTCTCCTTATTTGTGGTTTCAAGGATCTATGCCTCCTACTCTCCCCAAGGCACGGTATTGCCTCCGCCCTTCCCTCGACGCTGCTGGAGTCCGAGGTGCTTGCAAGGCCGGGCGTTGGCAACTTGATGAACTGTCCGGCCTGCTTGAGTCCCTGAGCGAGAAAGCTGACTATATGGATCAGGTTGAAAAACTTGAGACCGAACTCGCAGTGAAGGAGAAATGGGCAGCCAAGCAAGCTGAAGCTCGCAGGGGAGTGGAATCAGAACTGGAAAGAACTAAAGAAACACTCCAGAGGAAAACAGAAGAGGCAAGCAAAGTTCATTTTGCGAATAAGGCCCTAGAACGGGAAGTTGCCGACCTCCAAAATAAGAACAAATCCATACCCCTCCTTGAAGAAGAATTACAACTGGAGAAGAAGAGATCGGCTAAACTTGCTGGCGATCTCAAAGTTATGGAGGATGGTCGCAACAAGGACCTTAGGGAGTGGGAGTCTATTCGGAAGGAGATGCAAGCCCAAATTGATGAACTCAAAAAGGGTGGTGCGAGTGCTGGGCCTTCAGAAGAGGATTACGCCAAGGTTCAAAGAAGGCTAGCTGCTGCCAAAGCCAAGGCTGCCAAAGCCTTGGATATATGCAAAAATGTGGCGTATGAATCTTTCGGCCTGGCCCTTCGTCAAGTCTACTATCGGAACCCTGGAATAAAGCTGAATTTGTACGGATTAGATCCGTTCTTTGAGTTCCATGGGGGAAGACTTGTAGAAGTTCGCAAGGACGGATCGCACCACGAGCCCCGTGCATCTCTGTACGAACTGCCTCCCCTTCCAGAAGGACAAAGTATGGAGCCTACAACGTCCACTGCTGCCTCTGGAGCTGAAGCACAAGAAGGTGCCCCAACTGGAATGGAGGACAAAGCGGAGAAGGGAGGATTGCCCACTGCGGAGGATCAAGAACCGGCCCCTTAATTTATGCTTTATTCATAGCTGTGTACTGGGATCAGCTCCAGTTTTAACTACCTTGTAACCTGAATAATTTCTTTATTCTTGGAAATAAAATTCACTGTTGCTTTTCTTCAACTGCTTGCGTCGAGTGTATGATTGTTGGGTAACTTAGTGTTGTACCAAACACTTTATTGTTTTTAATGCTTTACGAATCCGTTCTGTGTGGTTACCTAGCTGCTTAACGCGTACTTATCACACCGGATTAAGACAACAAATAGTAATGAATAAATAACAATTAAGTTAAAGTACGCCCTGTCCCCAAGTGTAAGTTCATTGGGAAGGGAGAGTTTATCTCAAAGATTACCTTTTAAATTCTCACAAGATAGAAATGCTTATCTGTCCTCGAAGATGTAGAGCGGGTACATTAGCTTTCAACCGCTCTGGGATGGATATTTCACAATTTAGGACGGATATTGCCTTTGAATTTTGTATAGCTTTGGCAAGGGTAAGCTTTATGCCTTTCTCAAGTCTTCACACGGTGTTCGGTTCGATCCTACTGACCGTACTTGGAGTTCGGTGCAATCCTACAATCCAAGCCTTCAACACGGGGTTCGGATCAGGGCTAATCCTGAACCTACTGCGCCCGTTACTCGGGGTTCAGCGCGGTTTTCTCTAGGAACCGGCCTACTGCGCCCAAGCCTTCGCATGGGGTTCGGTTTGTGGCCTTGAAAAAGGACCAGCCCTACAACCCATGTAGTCTTCGAATGGGGTTCGGTTTGTGGCCTTGAGAAAGGACCAGCCCTACAACCCATGTAGTCTTCGAATGGGGTTCGGTTTGTGGCCTTGAGAAAGGACCAGCCCTACAACCCATGTAGTCTTCGAATGGGGTTCGGTTTGTGGCCTTGAGAAAGGACCAGCCCTACAACCCATTCCACCTCGAGGAATTACATTGTCTGACTTGGGTGTCTCTCTCCGTTCTTCGAGGAGTTTATCACATCAACTATAAAATAGGTAGTTGCGTTCATCCGTCCTGAGGTGTATGCGTGTTAAACCACGGCTTTAAATCATAACACATAAGAAAAGTGAGAATGATAGGGCGGTGAGAGTGTATTCTTATTAAAACTGAATATAGATTACACAAAGAGCATCGTTGGGGCTATGCCTCGTTAAAACCTTCTTGAGAAAACCCAGTGGGAAAAAACTCAAGTAAGGAAAAAGAGTACACGCCGTCTTACCAACTAGCTGTAATACACTCGTAAATTCTGAGTGTTCCACTTGTTGCGGATTGGGGTTCCATCAAGTTCTTCCAATCGGTATGATCCCTTTCCAGTCACCTCCGAAACTCTATAAGGTCCTTCCCACGTTGGTGCTAGCTTTCCTTGGTGAGCGAACTTATTCCCTACACTGGCCTTTCTCAGAACAAGATCTCCGGTGTTAAAAGCTCTGTACTGGACACGTTTATTGTACCGGAGTGCAGCCTTTGCTTTTATTGCCTGATCTCTAACGAAAGCCTTTTCCCTCAACTCTTGGAGGACATCCAGCTCTGATGCTAAGTTGGCGTTGTTATCTTCTGCTGAAAAATACTCAACACGGGCCGATCTTGTTTGTAACTCAACTGGGATCATCGCCTCAACCCCGTACACCAACCGGTATGGGGATTCGTTAGTTGAAGAATGAGGCGTAGTGCGGTATGCCCATAAAACATGACATAACTGGTCAGTCCATCCTCCCTTCGCTTCTCCCAGACGCTTCTTTAACCCCTTTAGCACCTCTCGATTAGCTACCTCTGCTTGCCCATTGGTCTGGGGGTGTTCGACAGATGAAAATATCTGGACTATCCCCAGTCCTTCAAGTAAGTCCGTGAACTTTTTATCTGTAAACTGGGTGCCGTTGTCAGTCACAATCCGTCCTGGCACCCCGAACCGAGCAATGATATTTTCGTACATGAAACGTCTTGTACGTGCAGAAGTGATATGCACTACTGGTTCTGCCTCGATCCATTTGGTGAAGTAGTCTACCCCCACAATCAAGTATTTGATACCTCCTGGCGCAGTGGGAAAAGGACCCAGAATATCAAGGCCCCATTGGTAGAACGGCCAAGGCACAGCAGATGAAGATAACTCTTGGGCCGGTGTATGGTGGAGATTGGAGAATTTTTGGCAAGCGTCGCACTTCCTCACGAATTCTGCGGAATCCTGCTTCACAGTGGGCCACCAGTATCCAGCCCTGAGGACTTTTCTCATTAGGCTTCGGCCTCCAGCGTGGTGCCCACATTGCCCCTCGTGTACCTCAGTCAAGACCGCTTGAACTTCATCTTCTCTTAAACATGAAAGATATGGGACAGAGAATCCCCTTCTGTAGAGAACACCATCGACCATAGTAAAATATGGCAACTCCCTCTTTACTCGTCTCCTTTCCTTCTCGTCAGTGGGAAGTTGACCATCAGCCAGATAACGAATATATGGGATAACCCAAGAATCCTCATACGGATAACTCACCATGACGGCATTCAGAGAAGGATACATAGGTATACTGGGTGATGTCAAAGTGCTCTGAACCACCGTTGTTGTGCTACCAGGCTGCTTTGTACTTGCCAATCTTGACAAGATATCTGCTCTGGTATTTTCTTCCCTGGGCACATGCTTGAACTTTAAAACTTCAAATCTTCCCTTCAGCTCATTAACACAGTTCAAGTACAATTGAAGTTGTGGTTCCTTCGCCTGGTATTCTCCCTGGATTTGCGAAATCACCAGCTGAGAATCACTGCAAAGGGTAACTGCTGATGCTCCGATATCAATTGCCGCACGGAGACCGGCCAAGCATGCTTCGTATTCAGCTTGATTATTGGAGGTCTTGAAATTGAATCGGAGGGAAATTTCTAAGTGTACGCCGTCATCACTTTCTACTACCACACCTGCTCCACATCCTTTGCTGTTTGACGAACCGTCAACGTAGATGGTCCAATGCGTTCGAGGGGTAGCCGGGTCTGCCCCAGTCATTTCCACTACAAAATTGGCCAACACTTGTGCCTTGATGGCTCCTCGAGGCTCATATGAAATCTCAAATTCAGACAGCTCAATGGACCATTTTATCATCCTTCCAGCGAGGTCTGGTTTGCTGAGCACTGAACGGAGTGGCAAATCCGTTCTCACCAATACTGGGTGCGCATGGAAATAAGGCCTCAGCCGTCGTGACGCCCACACAACTGCCAGGGCGGCTTTCTCAATCTTCTGATACCTTCCTTCAGCCCCCTGAAACGTTTTACTAGTAAAGTACACCGGTCTCTGCCCTTCAGGGGTCTCTTTCACCAGGGCTACACCTAGAGCTTCGTCAGATATTGCCAAGTATAAGATTAACGTTTCGCCTGGATCAGGCTTAACAAGAATTGGTGGGCTCGAGAGAACGGCTTTGAGCTGCTGGAAGGCTTGCTCTTGTTCCTCTCCCCATTCAAAACTCTTGTGTTTCTTCAACGCTTTATACAAGGGAAGGGACCTGTGTGCCATTTTAGGCATGAAACGAGCTAAAGCGGCCACTTTCCCATTCAATGACTGGATCTCCCTCAAACATTTAAGACTCTGCATGTCCAGTATTGCTTGACATTTCCCGGGGTTAGCCTCAATGCCTCGTTGAGTCAACATGAATCCCAAGAATTTTCCTGCTGGAACGGCGAAGGTGCACTTTAAAGGATTTAACCTCATGTTGTACTGCCGAAGCCTAGTGAAAATTTGGCGTAGATCTTCAATGTGGTCTCCTCCGGCGGGCGTTTTGGCTATGATATCATCGATATAAACTTCGACCAGCCTTGTATGCATCCCTTCAAAGACTTTGTTAATCATGCGCTGATAGGTGGCGCCTGCGTTCTTCAGTCCAAAAGGCATGACGGTGTAGCAGAAAACACCGCGGTCGTTGATAAAAGCAGTCTTCTCCTGGTCTCCCTCCCACATCGGAATCTGATTGTACCCCGAATAAGCATCCATGAAACTGAGATATTGGTAACCAGATGAATCATCCACCATGCGATCGATGTTGGGCAAGGGATATGGATCTTTAGGGCAGCAACGGTTAAGATCCACATAATCAGTACACATCCTCCATTTGCCGTTAGCCTTCTGCACCATGACCACATTAGAAAGCCAAGATGAATAGCGTATCTCCCTTATAAAACCTGCCTTCAACAATTCCTCTGTTTGCTCATGGAAAGTGCAGTATTTACGTGGGTTACCACCCCTCTTGGCTGGGGCTGGCTTCCTTATACCAAAGACGTTCAGAGTTGGCCAACCAACTTCCCCCATGATTTGTGAGTGCCTGGTGTTCAACGGAGCATAGTGATCGAACGATGATACGCGCCTATCTCGTGGATGCTGACGAGCATTCACAAAGTCTTCTCTAAAGGCATGCTTCTCGGGCCTCGCTCTCTCCTTTTCTCTCCGTGGCTGCTGAGCGGGTGCAGAAGGCTTTACTCTTGCTGCAGTTGCCTCTAAATGCATCTCTATGCCCACATATTTGGAAGCTTTCCTTCGAAACTCCTCGAAGGTTGTAGGTGGGCTCTTTGCCAAAGATAGGGCAAAGGCTGAACCTGGCTGAAGAGCTTCTACTACAATATGGAGTTGTATGGCCTCCGTGAGGTTAGGAACCAACGCAGCCTCCTTGTAAAACCTTTTCAGGAACTCCTTAAGAGTCTCAGTTTCTCCCTGTCTTATCTGGGCCAGGGTGTGAGAAGTTCTTGGGATATCCCTGGAGATAACGAAATGGCTTTCGAATGCAGCAGCCATTTCCTCCCAAGAGTTTATAGATCCTGAAGGCAAACTTTTAAACCAGCTGAGAGCTTCCTCCGTCAACGTCCTTGGGAACATTCTGCACATGACATCTTCGTCTGCTCCCAGATACATAGCTTCATAAACATAAGCATCCAAATGCTTAGTGGGATCGGTCTCTCCATTATACTTCCCAATCGATAATGGCTGAGTTGTTTGTAAATGTTTTGGAATGACAATACTCATCAACCTCCTTGAGAAAGGAACATTGAGTTTGTATGTCCCTGAAGTTACCACCGCCTGCTCCCTTCGCCTGATACTGACTCTATCACCAGAGTCCTGCGTTTGCTCCCTCTCTTCATATGTGGGGATCTTCGAATACTGGAGGGTGGTGGATCTATCCCTCGCTGATGCATGGTGAGCATCCTCTGCATGGGATACTACTCTGTCCCCAGTTCCTCCTTTCTCTTGCCTCAGCTCCATCAACTCCTCCTTCAGTTGCCTGATAACCTCATCGCGAGGGTCAGGCGTCTGCACTTGCACCATCCTCCGGGTTTGAGTTGCAGGAGATTCGAAGACGAGTCTCCTCCCAGCATGTTGATGGGTCACATCCTCCACGTGACCTTCCACGAAATCTCTCCCGTCACCTTCCATTGTGCTAACCTAACTTCTACGAAAATGGGAATAACTCTATCGGGTCCCACTGGGCGTGCCAATGAACTGGTCTGGACCGGGGTCTGGGATCCGGTGTGGGACCAGCCACAAGGATGCAGGTGTTTTTAGGGTTTGCACACCGGAACTGCGTATATCCGATATATTAATCCGGTCTCTCAGTGGGAGAGGCCGGTCTTGTCGTCCTGGAGATCCTTCACACCAACAATTCGCGTTGTAGGAGGGCGAAAGGTGGTGTCACCTGCGAAGATTCTCCGACGCTCAAGTTAGAAGAGTGTGTGAACTGAATTAATACTCAAGCGTGATAACAGTAAAATGTGAGATAGAATAATGATGATACCATGCATATGTGTTCATATGGCCTCTTATAGTTGAATGTAAGAGAAAAAATGAGACGTTGGATACAGGTGGGTCCCTTATCTCTGATTGCGTGTATATTGTGTCAATCAAGGTGGCTCAACTTTTAGAATGTGTCAGGAGGGTAGGTCAATTATCAGAGTACAATCCTCTAGAGAGAGGAGAGGATAATCACCTTTTCCGCATAATCTGCTGACACGCCCCCTTACTTTCTGAAGCCATTGATGTGACGTATTTTGCTACAAACAGTGTCTTCGTTGATAAGTTATCAAAAGGCTCTTCTCTTGCTACGAGGGGAAAGCTAACAATTATATAAATATCCTGTATCAATGAACATAGAACCGTTATAGTGAAAATGAATGATACTGTCATGGAGTGAGGGCGGATGACCAGACAACGGATATCCGGTGTGGTAACGTTGAACCTAGATACCGGTTTTCCTTATATGAGATCAGTCTGACGTCACAAGTATGGGGGCCGGTATCTAGACCGGATCATTTATATTTAGGATGGATGTAGAATATTAACTATCTCAAATTTTCTTACACCATGCCATAAGTGAAATGTTTGTAATATTTATAGTTTGAAAGTTGATACCACATATTTGGTTGTAATGGTCATAAATCATGACCATCGTCAATCATTATATTTAGTTGTTAATCTCATTTATTTATTTTCAAATTAAAATATATTATATAAACTGTAAAATTATAACATACAGTAATTTTAAAATACACATGTGATCATCATCAAAATTCAATAATCAAATGATCACAAATTAATCCATGTATACCACTTCCCAATGTTATTCACACGTTGGCGGTTTATCTAATGATTTTACACAAAAATCAAAAAGGTTAACAAGATGATAAAAAGAATAAAATCAAATCACTTACACCATCTTTGGAATAAGGAAGATGTAACAACCACATAATCTTTCTCCACAACATTTTTTCCCTTTTTCCTTTTCACATTTTCCCTCTTTTAAACTTTTTACTGTTTTCGTTAATCTCTAATGATAATAAGTGTCAATCTCTTCTGGCAGATGTGCTAATTTCTCCCTAACTGCTTTAATATGGTGTTTGAAGCTTTGGATGGCCAAACAATAGTATCGAACAAAACAAAGAAAAATAAAGGAAAAACAGAAAATTTCATCACAAAGCTTATGTAGATTTTGATATTAGTGGCAGTGGTTTTAAGATTTTCTTTTTATTTCCATTGATCTGTTTATGTTCATTGCTTTTTAGAAAAAAAACATTTAGAAATTGTAATGTTTATCTTAATGTGCATAGTGTATCACTCTTATTATTTTATTTCATTCTTTTATATAAAAAAATTATTTCATTTTGTGTAAGTACCGTTTGACCACCTACAAATATTATTTGTTACCCCGAAAAGGCCTGTGAATGTCTATTTGTTTACCAGTATACCTCTTAAAATTTATTAAAGTTATTAATTTGAAAGAATATATGTTAAATTTATTTAGTCAAATTATATACTATACTGCTTTAAATTGAAAATATTTATGTTTTATATTCTGAATTGTTTTTTTAAAATATTAAACTAGGATTACATGCACATTTGGCTAAAAGGACAATTATAGTGCAACACCGGAGCGGCACACCTAATCCTTTCAAGATACCTACCAGTAGCAAGCCACCATGTGGATCCTCCTCTAAAAACTAGACTGAGTTTTTTGTTCATTAAGACCAGAGTGTAATTAATATCACAAAACTCTCTCTCAGGAAGAGCTTTTCTTACTCCTCATGGGAGACACTTGGTACCAAGACTACTTATGAGTCTCCTCTTCTCCCATTGCCCTGCTTAAGTGGTGTGCCTAAGCCCATGTCTTTTCTCCCTCTGTTGTTGTCTTTCTTGTGCTCCCTCTTAGGCTAAGGTCTTTTTTATCTTCTTTTTCTCCCGTGTTCTTCCTTCTTTGTTTTGTGTTCCTTTTCAGGTTGTAGCTTTTGTGACGTGTTCCCTGTCTGTTTTCCTCTTGTGTTCCTTGTTGATTTGTGTCCTTGTTGTGTCTTCTTTCCCTCTCAGGTCTCCTTTTGTGTCCCTTGTTGTGTTGTGTTCCTGTTGTTTTTCTCTTCCTTTTTTCCTCCTGGTTTTCCCTTGCTGCTCCTCCTATGGGTGAGGAAAAATCAAAAATCCTGAAAAAGACAAATACACTTGAGTTATGGAATGACTCTATAGTGGAGTTGGAATCAAATAATCAACTTATCAATGATCTCTACCAAAACATTTTGTATGGCAGACTTATAACTGCTAAAGTGGTTAATTTCATTTCCATCCAAAAGACCCTTGATGCCTCATGGCCAAGGTTTGGCAAGTTTCAAGTTACAGAGATGGACAAAAACACAATCATGATCAAATGGAAAGACAAAGGTGTGTCATCTCTTATTATAGACAAAGGCCCTTGGCATGTGATGGGCTTTCTACTTAGCTTACAACAATGTCAGCCCAAACAATCTTTGAATAATATTGACTTCTCTAAAGTGGCATTCTGGGTTCAGTTACATAGCATTCCCCTGGAATTCATGACAGTGGAAAATGCTAGGAGGCGTGGCAGAAAAATAGGTGAACTTGTGGAGGTGGAGGATCCTATAGGTGAGGGTTGGGTCCTTAGAAGTTTTCTAAGGGTGAGAGTTCAAATTAATGTTCTTAAGCCTATTTTTTCTAGCTTATTTATCCCAGGTCCAGATGATCAACTAATCCCTGTTCCTATAAGATATAAGAAAATGCAAGGCCTCTGTTTTAATTGTGGCATAATCGGTCATTACTTCAAAAGTTGCAGAGTTTCTAAGGAAAAATCGGTCTTTGAAGAGGGGAAATACAAGTTTGGTCCCCATCTCTCAGTTGCTCCAGCCGAACCCATGGCCTCCATAATAGCCCTCAGCTGGGGTGCTTTTGGTTCAAACCACGTAGCAGATGGTGATGATCAATTGAGGAAGGAGGTCCTCAAAAATAGCAAGGAAGTGAATCAGAATAGGTGTGAAAAGTCTCTTCTTGAGCCCAATGATCCTCAGTACAAGTCAGCTCAAGATATAGATAAAACAAGTGGTGTTGTGAGTCCAATTCTGTCAGAAAAAGTTCCTGTCATCAATTAGACACTATGGACGATGTGATGAAACAACTAAAGTTGCCTCTGTTGCCAACCCACCTCCACCTAACAGCTCTGGTTTGTGTACTCCCCTTTCCAACCAAAACCCCCTTTTGTCTATCTCTATGGCCCCTATTGCCAATCATTCCCCCCAAGACAAATCTAATCTCTTACCAAACTCCCTGAAAAATCAGAATCTGACCAAATATAAAAACCCTTCTCTTACCCTTCATCTAATCCCTGAACCTGTTCAACATCTGACCAAGTCTAAAAACCCTTCTCTTTCCCCTCATCTAGTTCCTGATCCTGTTCAAAATATCCAAACCCCTCCTAAACCACCCGAAAAACCACAATGTTCTTTAGTCCAATCCCACCAAATTTGCTCTCCTGCTAAGATACCCATATCCAACCCAACCTACTTTGTGGAGTTACCAGACGAGTCCCCTACCCCACCTGTTACTAAAGCCATTCCTCCCTATTGTGAATTTCTGTTAAGCAAAGGAGTCCAGGAAATGCTCAATCTGAAAAGAGGCAGAGGTGATTATGAAGACTCTCCTTTCACAAATAAAGAGACTGCTCCAGCTTACTGATTCTGATTTCTAGATTATCCAGTTGAACCAGTATGGGTCTAACATCTACCCTTTCTCATCTAAGACTGAGGAGGCGGGCCCAAGCATGTCCCCAACTCAACCATGAAGTTTTAGAGTTGGAACTGTCGCGGGTTGGCAGCCCCAGCGACAGTAAGGGAACTTAAGTCCCTGAAGAAAAAACTCAAGCTGTCTCTTTTGTTTGTTATGGAGTCCAAGGTCCAGTCTGATTGTGTAGAGCTTATTAGGAAGAAATTATGTTTTAAATCATCTTTTGTTGTAAATGCTAATGGCCTCTCTGGAGGATGAGCTCTTTTGTGGGATGATACTTTAAAGGTTGTTATTAAAGGTTCTAGTCAGAATTTTATCCACACTGCTATAACTTTTGTAGCCACTAATGATCAAATATATTGCACCTTTGTGTATGCTCCCCCTCTTTACTCGGTTTGTAAGCAATTTTGGCAGGTTCTTAAACAGCTGCATGTTCCAATTGGAGTTGGGTGGTTTATGTTAGGGGATTTTAATGAGTGTTTGTATCCTTATGACAAAATCAGTCACATCCATCCTCACCCCCAAAGGATATCTCAGTTCAGAGACTTGATAAGTAGCCTTCACCTTATGGAAGTTCCCATTAAGGGGTGTGGTTTTACTTGGATTAGTAACCCTCGAAACGTAGAGTCACAAAAGAAAAATTGGATAGGGTCTTCTCTAATACTCATACTCTGAACTTGTTCCCTCACAACACTTGTACCGCGCTTCCCCCTGCTTCTTCTGACCATTCCCCATTGTTCCTTGACCTTTGTCCTGATAAACCTATTCATCCTTATTTCAAATTTGAAGCCTTTTGGTCTGAGCATGCAAATTGCCAAAAAATTATACAGGGAGGGTGGAACAAGGCTGCTTTTAAAGAAGACCCTTGGGAGCAGCTGTTGGAGCACAATCATCAATGTAGTATTTCATTACAACAATGGAACAAGGAGACCTTTAAAAATTCTGACATTGAGGTGGCCAGACTCCAGCATCGTCTTGATGCCTTACTTAGTAGACGGACTGTTGTGTTTGACCAGAATGAAGCCTTTTCTATTCAGCAGCAGATTGATCGTATAAGGGAGAGGGATGAGATTTACTGGCTCCAAAGATCAAGGGTTCAGTGGCTCAAATGGGGGAACTTTAACACCAGTTTTTTCCCTGCTACTACTATCCAAAGGCACACTAGGAACAAGATTATAAGGCTGCAAGATGAAAACAACAACTGGATTGAAGGCCAAGAAGAGGTTCTTAAAATGATCTCTTCTTTTTTTCATCAGACCTTTAAGGCTGAACCGATCCATAACCTCAACACTTGCCTCAAGGGAATTCCTAAATTAGTATATAAAGATATGAATGATAGCCTGCTTGCCCCAATCTCTGATTTAGAAATTGAAAAGGCAGCCAAAGTCATTCCTCCTCTTAAAGCCCCTGGCCCTGATGGGCTCAATGGTCTCTTCTACCATAAATATTGTGACACGGTTAAGGTTCAGGTCAGCCAAGTGGTTAAGCATTTCTTCGAATCTGGTCATCTTCCTTAGGCTGCAAATTTAACCCTTTTATCCTTGGTTCCAAAAATCCCTAACCCTGATAAAGTTACTCAACTTTTCCCCATTAGTTGCTGCAATTTCGTAAGCTGATTTCAAAAATTCTGCAGCTTAGACCTAAGCCTTTTCTGCCTGCTATTGTCTCTCAAAATCAGTCTGCTTTCATTAAAGGGAGACAAATCCAGGAAAGCCTCAACATTGGCCAGAAGGTGTTTCATTCTCTCAAAAGCAAGAAGGCCTTCTCTAGGAATCACATGGCCATTAAGTTAGATGAGTAAAGCCTATGATCGTCTTGAGTAGGATTTCCTTCAACAGGTTCTTCTATCGTTTGGGTTCAGTTCTAGTTGGGTTAACCTTGTCATGTCTCTGGTTATATCTGTCACTTACTGTGTTAGTTTAAATGGCTCTAGGAGTCCTTCTTTCAGTCCACAAAGGGGGCTCAGACAGGGTGATCCCCTCTCCCCTTATTTGTCATCTTAGGGCTGAGGCTCTGTCCCATCTTTTAAACAGGTCAATGGAGGAAGGGTATCTCTCAGGTATGCATCTTGCACCTTGTTGTCCTAAACTAACCCATTTATTCTTTATAGATGACGTCATTATCCTTTCAAAAGCTACAGAATCAGATGCATATACTATTCTAAATGCCCTTAATATATATACCCAAGCCTCGGGCCAGAAGATCAATGTTGCTAAGTCAGGGATTGTTTTTGGTAACCAGGTTCCTGGTCAAATTCATGTGCTTATTCAATCAATTCTTCAAATGGAGCAATAGAAAGAAGCTGGTAACTACTTAGGCATGCCAAGTGATTAGGGGAGATCTAAAAATAGGGCTTTATCATGGATTAAGCAAAAATTTCTGTCTAAGGTAGAAGGGTGGAAGGAATCTGATCCGGTGTGGATACCGGCCCGTAAACTAACCACCCCGGATAATATAAAATATATAATTTACCTGCGGAAGACATCAATAGAACTGGACTGCCTCTCAGGCCTACCGGAGTCAAAAAGTCTCTTCAGTACGGAATGTATGAATATGACCTCGGCTAAAATAGGCAAGTGGGCAACTTGCACCTGCAAAAGTTGCAGGTTCTGATCATGGCACAAGTCAAATCACCCACTTGTGTTTTTAAGGGAACCATGTATTAATAGCTCATGTCATTAGCACATAAACACACTTAATGAGATCTTTGAGCACACTTACTCTCTTGTTCTTGCTCCATAATACAGATGTTTTCCCGTTATAACCGTACTGACTTAAGCATCAGAGTCACTTTTGCAGGTACACCTCCAGTGTGGTCTCAAGGACAATGGCTGGGCAGTTATTACTTTAAACGTGAAGAGCTTAGAGTTCCCACTGAACCTAAGTTTACAATACCGTACTCCCATTGAGACGGCGCAAAAAGTAAGGGAGAGTGAGAGGTTCGATACCGGTACGAAGTCAATCACTTTGACCCCGTACACCGGTCAGATCAGAATCATTACTTAGCCAGGCTGGAAAGGAAGTGCTTATAAAGGCTGTTCTTCAATCTATCCCCTCCTATGTTATGTCCTTAGTCAGGTTCCCTAACAGCCTGATCAATTCTATCAATTCAATCATCTCCAATTTCTGGTGAGCTAGTAGTGGTAAACAAAGAGGGATTCATTGGAAAAGTAGGATGTCTTTCTCGGTCAGCAAGCACTCTGGTGGTCTGGGCTTCAAGGAGATGCAAAGTTTAAACTTTGCCTACCTTGTTAAACAAGCCTGGAGGGTCCTAAATAACCTGAATGAGCTGTGGGTTCAGGTTCTTAGGGGAAAATACTTCCCTGAAAATTCCTTCCTAGAGCATCAAAGAAGGAGAAACTGTTCTTGGGTCTGGAACAATCTACTCTAGGGTAGGACATTATACTAAGGCTTGGTCAGTGGAATATTGGCAATGGAAAACAAATATCTCTGTTTAGGCATAGGTGGTTATGGAATGGATCCCTTTGCTCTCCTATCAGTGTCCAAAACTATGACAATGATCCAAAGCTTGTCTACATAATCATTCAAATCACTCTTGGGATTTCTCAAAAATAAGATAGATTCTTCCCTCTCAATTCTGGTTGCCTACTATTAAGACCCCCTTGAGACTTAGTGAGGGGGAGGATTGTCTTAGATGGCCTTTCTCCCCTAATGGAGAGTATACAAACAAATCTGGTTATAGGGCTATCCAGAAGCTAGCCCATGAGGTGGATTCCAGACCTTCTTCTTCCTATTATCCTAGTATGGCTTTATGGAAATCTAGTTGGCAGTCTAAGGTTCCAAAAAAAATCCAGGTTTTTATTTGGAAATTGTGCCACAATCTCCTCCCAGTTAACCAAAACTCGAAAAAGAAAAGGAGTCTTAAGGAATCTCTTTGCCCTATTTGTCAGGAAAAAGAGGAGTCTATTGAGCATGTCTTTCTGTTTTGCCACTGGATTTGTCCAGTGTGGTTTGGTACTGGTTTACAATGCAATCCAAGAGAAGAACATATATCCACAATTGACCAATGGATAGAAAGAAAGCTTCAATTATTTTCAGAGATTACAACAGATTCTCAGTTCCTAATTGCTAAATTCTTCTTTACTCTATGGTCAGTATGGATCACAAGGAACAAATTCATTTTTCAAAATTCTACCCCTAACCCCAATCAGACAATTATACAGTTCCAGCAAAGAGTATGTGAATTTTTCAGTACAATCTCAGAATCCCAGTCCAGTTCCTCTAACTTACCTTCCCAGAAAAATCGTTCCATTTGGTGTCCCCCTCGCACTGGTAAATTAAAGCTCAACTCTGACATTGCTTGGTCTGATCTTTCTCAGTTAGCCACCTCGGGGATTATTGTCAGAGACCATCAGGGGGATATTGTGTATGATCAGTCTTCTCAATTTTGGGCTCCTACTGTCCTGCAGGCGGAAGCTCAGGCATTAAGAGAGGTTATTTCCCTTTCTCGTAACCTCGAATGGAAGGAAATTATTTTGGAGTCAGACAACCTTAATTTGATTAGGGCTTGCAGGGAGAACCTAATTTGGAGAAATTGACGCTATAATCAAAGATATTACCTTCTTCAAGAAAGCATTTTCCTCCTGTGGTTTCACTTGGGCACGAAGGGAAACGAATATGGCATCTCATTCTGTGGACCAACTTTCGTTAAAGAAATTACTTGATCGGTGTTGGTGGCTCTCCCCTCCCTTGAGCTTGAGGCGAATTCTGGTGGAGGATAAGCGCACGGTCCCTCCGGGAAGGGGCTCTCCTTGGTCTCAATCCTCGTGGTTCGCTGCCCTCGCAGGGTGGTTTGTTCTTCATTTTCTTCCTTCCTCCGTTGATCACAACTCGCCCAGGTTTCCCTCTCGCGTGTCAAGGTACCCTTGCCGAGTTGGGCTTTTGAGAGGTTGGCTTTTTCTTCTTGAAGCAAGCAGGCCCAGTTGATATTGTTGTATTTTTGTGCCTTGTGTATTGTTTCGTGTTCTTTGGGCCTTTGGGTCCCCTTTTTCTTATCAATGAATCTGATTTCATCTCCAAAAAAAAATTAACATTTGACCGACATGGTTATTCAACTTCGTACTGTATAATCCTTTTGTTTCAGTTACTTCCAGTATTCTTTCAAACTAAAATCTCTGGTTCATGGTTTGGATCAAATCATAAAATGTGAGTTAAGTCATTAAAAACGGGAGCTTGATTTAACCCAAATCTACTTAAGCTAACTCGAGAAAAGCTATTACTTGATCAGATTGTTAAACCTACTAAACTATGTTTGGACTATCCAGTATGATGTGAATTACCACTAGATTTAAATATAAATAAATTTTAGTAAAATTTTTGGTCTGAACTAGGTTCGGGCTATCCGGTATGATATATATTACTTCTGGTTCTAAATATAAATAAATTTTAGTGGATTTTTTGGTTCCATAATATAAACAAAATTATATTTTTCAATATCATTAAATATTTGTCCACCAAATATATCCTTGTATATATTATTAAGACAACTAATGCTTTATGTAATAAATGATATAGGTATTTTAACATATTATATTAAATATTTAATAACATTAATATAAATAATTACTCTAAACTATTATTCTTAATATTTATAAAAGTAGCTACTTATTATTTATTTTGCTTCCTAAATTCTCTATCGGCACATTTCATTAACTTTCACCAAATTAAGGAGAAAATAAAATTGCAACAGGGTGAGTGTCAACCCATTAAATAGAGAAATGAAAGTAAATGACGGAATCTGCTGACTGCAAAGGGTTTTGTCATGAAATATAAATAGTGGCCGAGTGAAACTGGATTTTTCTTGCTGCAATTGCCATTAATATTGTCGTGGTTTGCTTTTGCTATATATTTTTATCTTTAAGTTTTTATAGGCTTTAGAAATTTTTTGGTTTTCCGAAAAAAATCTACAGAAAGTAAGTAGCTCATCAAAAGCCATAGGCCAATGCAAATTGAACTTGGCCCAATAGAGTCGGACATTTTTAACATACCACGTAAAAGCATACTATCCATTACGAACAGGCAAAATGGCCGAATTTAACACCTCTTAAAATACTTTTATCTGATTAAAAAGGAAAGAAAAAAAACCAAACTAATAATAAAATTTATTCCTGTGTTTCTATTACCTATCCAAAATAAATAAATTTTAATTTTATTTAACTGTATTTAAAATTTCAAAACACTAATAAATACTTTCCCCCTAAAACTACCCAAATAAGAGAAAGTATACTACATGAAAAAAGATATTGCAGTTTAATAAATCAGGATAAACAAAAAAATTATTTATAATTCAAACAAGATGATTATATTTCTTAATTTGTAATTCTTGTAATTCTTCTCTAAATAGTCAAATAAGAACATTATCAATATTGTTTATCCTTTTTCTTTTTGTAAAGAACTAAATCTATCTATAGATAATAAATGTTATTGACATAGAAGAGGATTGATTAACAAACTAAATGAAGTGTCCTTTCAAAAGCTAGATGCATTACAAATCACCAGCGGATTGGCAACAGTTTTAAATAAAAACTCATTCTTCTCTTTAACTAATACCCTTCTTTTAACAATTAATACCTTTAGACACTAGCAAACATTTCCCCCTCTCATTAATATAAAAATACAAAAATGTAGATACTTGCCATCCACTAAGAAATAAGTCGCTAGAGATGATATAACGATTTTCCAAAAAGAATAAATACATCATACTAAATACATGAAAATGAACAATTTCTAATGTTGGTTGCAAAGGATTTAATTAACTACCGCATATGCTATAGTGCCTTTTCATGTTTAATCTAACTTCTGATGAGATAAAAAAATGTTTAATTGAGGTAACTATGATACATGGTACAACGAATATCAGTCCCATTGCTTTATCCAATACAATGAACCCGGTATCATATTTCTCCGGGTTTTCATTCATCTCAGCATCATTTTTAGTTTCATCCCTTTGTTTATTGTTTTCCTCTTTCTCCAGAATACTCCCAGTTCCGTTCTTCTTTTATAGCCTCAGATTCTATTAACATATCTTTACTGTCCCTGTATGCTGAATTATTATGTTTGCAGTCTTCTTGAGGAATTGGCAGCGATTTAGAGCCTAAAATTTCATCTTGCGACAGAGCCTCCGATTTGTTATCTGAATTCAATATCGACGTATCTGCAATAGGATTTTCTTGAGTGGGTGTCAGAATTCTGTTGATATCGTCACAAATGGTTTCTAGCAGAGGGAAATTCTTTGCCGTATTGGGCTCTGCTGGTTCTCTGGCCAAAAAAGTTTGAACTAAATCCATGGGGTTTTCCTCCACTACCTTGCACATCTGCCAACAGAGTAAAGATTATCGATAGATACTTAAGTAGGCTATTATTCCGACACCCTCTCTTTTAATTGATTGAATGAAACTAAGTGATCCTTCATAAAGAGCAGATCATAAAGAGAGTACCATAGTACTCTTACCTTATTGTAAAGCCGAACTAATTCCGATCGATTAGGATCATTATCACAAGCAACCGAAGCTTCTTCTGAACCTAAAAAAAATGGTAGCACTACAAGTAAATATAAAGATAAAGGTGTACACCATTGTAAAGTAAAAAAACAACTTTAAAGAAAAATAAAATAGGATAGAGGGAAACCACTGAATACAAAATAATAGAAATGCTGACCACATTAATAAAATATCTGGATATTCTTGCATACTCGTGTACGGAACCTAACAGTCCAGATTTTATTTTAAACAGCACAGATTCAATATCAGTGCCACATCACATTTTAATAGGTGAAACATTCTGAGTAAGTAAGATTTCCTCTATTATCTGAAGCAAACTAGGAAAATGCTGTTGCCTGCTCTAGACACAAATATCCAATGAACAAGAACAGAAGCATACTTATAACTTCTACTTGTGGCAGTTGATCAATCATATGGGTGCCAGTGTCTCCTAATTTATAACTTGGAAAATTCGTAGCCTTGGGTTCACATTTAGGTTCTTCATTAATTACTTCATTCACTTTTGGATCACCCTGCAAACAGTTCATGAAGTGTCAGCCGACAAGTAAAACTTTTCAGAGATAAATCATGCATTCTGTATTTATTGTATGTTGTACAATTGATAAAATGAACGCCCAGTTATAGTAATCATTAAGGATGTGAATGTAAAATAGTTACTGGTGGCAATAATTGAAAGCCGGACTAAACAATAAATTCCCAGTAACAACCGTGATAGTGAAAAATGGTATGTACAGAAGTGGAAGAATGCAAAAAGATACTTCTTACAGAATGTATTACATGGAAACAAAAAGTGCTTTAGAAAAATATCACAATACTGAGGCATAGGAGTCGCTAACCATTAGCTAATTGTGACCATATGATTCAAAAAATGAGGACACAGACAATGATCACCATCAGACACCACTCTGATTTAATGTAAAGAGAGTAGCATACAAGTGATAAGCAACTTTTTCAGCCAAAAGGAACAGAAATGCCAAGAAAACAAGTTCTGGGGTATTTTCCAATAAGGGGCAGTAATGGAAAAAAGAAAGTTGGGTACACAGAAAGATCATTGATTCATTTCTCCCCAAACTCTTGCATTTTCCAATAAATTCATTTATCATCTTGCATATCCACCTAAAAATAAAACAAACAACTGCCAAATTTTTGATTCATCTTTCAACCTCATTACAATGTTAAATACTTGCACTCCCAATTGTCAAACTCTTAGCTGTTCATTTGATAGGCAGTAGTACCCTACCTAAGAAGGAAACTTCATATTTAAGAAAAAGAAAAATAATAATGCATCCATGATTAGTTTCTCTTAAATTTGGGTATTGAGCCGAACTTAATTTTAAAAGCTAGCTCATAGGATGAGGATTACCTTCCACCTTATATACTTTGGTCATATCTCTAGGACTTTTAACACACCCCTGCACGCACGGATGAATATAAGTGGCCCATGAGACTTATTAACACACCCCTTCACGTTCAGGAATAGAGTGTGGATGAATATGGATGACCCGTGAGAATTATAGAATACCTTCACATTCAGGAATGGAGCGTGGACAATATGGGTGACCCAATAACAAGTCTAGAATAGGCTCTAATACCATCTTAAATTTGGGTATAAGGACTAACTTAATCCTAAAAACTAGCTTGTAGCATGAGAATTACCCTCAACCTTATATATTTTTGGTTGATCATATCTCTAGTCAATGTGGGACTTTCAACAGTTTCCAATCAATTAAAGTTTTGAACTTGAATCGTGTGCAATCAACAGAGAAGGAAATTATTTAAAAGATTTTATGCACCATGACACTTACAAAGTATTCTTTCTGGTACTCAGCATTTAAACCTTTTTCCAAGAGCAGAACCCTTTTTTTTATGAACTCAACTTGTCTTCTCTGCATGTCTCTAAAATGATACATTATGGAGGAATCTTGATATAACTGTGCCTGGTTCCTTGCATCCCCGGAACCTTGAACACCATCAGCTGTTACATCACCACCATTTTCCCTAGATTGATTGCTGGGAACATCCGTACTTGTCAAATTTGTACCATTTTGTGCCTGGGAACCAATTTGTCCTGGAATTGGGTAATTTATAATGGGAAGGTTCAGCTCCTGACAGATGACCTCCTGAATCTTCAAATCCTTGTCATCTACAATAGCTTGCCACCTTCCATACCCATGCCTTATACAGAAAATATTACGATAAGAAATACATCAACAAAAAATATACACAAAAGTTACTACTAAAAAACTACCAAACAACCAAAACACTAAAAGAAAATCCTATAGAATATACCAAAGATTGAAAGATTATCAAGTAAGAATGCAAAGTAGATATGTATAACAGACTTTATGGTATTCAAGATCAAGATTGCATTAATTATACATGCAAACGTTTAACGGCTAGCATGCAGCTATAAGATAGTATTTGTTTCAAGAAAACAAAAGCTGCAAAAAAAAGACATACTTCAAAACTGCATGCAGTAAAACCAAATCATGCTCCTCCTTCCATATCTTCGCACCCTTCAAGCCTGGATATCGTAACAAGATGTCATCTGAAAACAATGGAGTTTGAGGATGCTGTGATGCAAACTTCACCTGTCATTCCGCATCCCAAGAGGAAGAGAGAAAGTATATTCATCAGCTACAAGGCATTTAAACTTCAAAAGCATACAAACTTCAAAATCTGTAAATTGTATCACAAGATTTTACAAATTTTATAGATGCGTGTTTATACACATATAAACTCATAATTCATATTCCAAATCTTCTAAATTCACATAAATAAACTTGCACAATACTCATTAAGTAGAAAAAAACTAGAAACTTGATAATTCTGAGTTCAAATAGAAGTACACCACACAACTAAAAAGTTCTGTAGCATAAAACAAATTGAGATGACACGTGACGGCACTGACAGAGACAAGATGGACAATGTCAGAGTCTAACAGATGACACACAGATCATTGAACAGCATTGGAGTCACCAGGTACAACAAAACAGCATCATCTTGCTAGAGAAGACAAGAGAGAAGTGTGTCTAGATGGAGAAGAGAACTAGAACAACGTTGTTGGTGTCAGCCTGGGAGGAGAAAACAAGGTAATGCAGCTGCTGAGAAGTTATGGCCTGCAATGTTCTGGTTTTTTAACACATTAACCATTAGAAAATGGGTCTCCGGTCTCAAAAAAATGGATCAAAAAGCTTCAAAAATGGATTTGCAAAAAATTGCAAAATCGTCCATTTTTTTAAGCTTGAAATCACAATTTTGATCAAATTTGCTTCAAAATAATAAAAAAAAATTAGCAATTTAAATCAGAGAACCTTTTAATGGATCAACTTACAATTTAGATCTGGATTTAAACTACCATCTATGATACCAACAACACAATGATACTCACATGTCCAAGCTTTTTCTTTAAAATATATATATATATATATATATATATATGCGCATATAATCATAATTGATATTCTATAAATTTATTAAAACACTTATATAAATTTGCACACCACTCATAACTCAGTGAGAACAAAGAGGAGGATGAACGACCAAGATCTAAATCAGTACAAGTAGAGTGAGAATGAACAAGGTGCGAGCAGAATGAAGGGACTGTGATGGGGATGAGAAGAAAGCAGGGTAAAAGCAGAACCAGAACAAAGGGAGGAGAAGAGAGAACAAAGAGTGAGGTGACTCGGGTGAGGGCTCCATTTCACAACAGTGAGGCTGAGAAGTCAGAAGATGGTGCGCGTTTGGCTAAACGAAACCCTAGAAATGAAAGTCGGGTAGCTTAAGCTAACCTGGTCATGCACAAATCAAACAGATCTCACACAACATAAGCCATATGAGTCACCTACAAGCCAAGTGGCTCACACACCAGTTTCTGAACTGAAAATCCGAAGAATTTGAAGGATTCCACAATTCCAATCTTGGAACAATTTTACACTTCTTCACTTTTCTGTGTTCGGAAGTAGGCGCTGAAATCGTAAAATTGTGCAATTTTACAATTTCAGTGGGGATTTTGACTACCTTCTCTGATAATTTCACAACAACAAAGCTATATCTCATTAAGCGGAGTCGGCTACATGAATCAATCGACACCATTGCGCCCTATCATGTATCAAATCCTTCGATATTCCATTTATCAAAAGGTCTCTATCAATAAGCTTTTTAACGTCCTCCTCAGTCTTCTCCTACCTCTCTTCACAAGTCTCCCACACATCTGCCCAACTCTTTGTACCGGTACTTCCAAAGGTCTCCTTTGTACATGCCCAAACCACCTTGACGATTTTCAATCATTTTCTCTTTAATAGGTGCCACACTGACACAACTTCGGATAATATCGTTACGAATTCAGTCTTTTCTAGTGTGGCCACACATCCACCTCAACTTCCTCATTTTAGTTACCCTCATTTGATAATTTCAATAGGACTAAAACTATATATAGCTCAATCTTTGCCTATGTATTCTTAAATCTATAATAGGCAATCAAACAGAACCAAGACTTCTATTAAGTAGGACCAATGATGCTTTTTGCAACATTTAGACATAAGTTGTTAGAAAATTTTGTTACATATGAACTTATGATCATTAGTATCATTTTTATAAATTCCGATCATCAATTATGGATATAGTTAGGTATTAGATAATCAAATGTCTCTTAACAAATATTATGTGTGTATAATCAAAGTATCTAGGGTTCTTAGATTGTTATAGAAACTAACTTTTTCATCAAATGAAGCATAAATTTTCATCATATATTTACCAAAACATTTTAAACAAGGGTGTTGGAGCGTAATAAAGAGAATACTGGTAACATTGAGTATTTGGCCACACATCCGAATGCAATCAATTCACAAATTTTTAGAGTAACAGTTGTCCATAAGAACAGCTTCAGACAAGATGATACCCACATGCATATTTGAAAAAATAAAATACAAAAAAATGGTAAAATATATGTCTGATCTAGGAAGAACAAACCACTCGAACAGTTAGGTTAGAATTGGTTACTCATTAACCATTCTTCGTATATTGCAAACCATTGAGTAGTTAATCATCCTTCAGCTGGAAATACTTTTACCATGAATTCTTCTATTAAACTTTCACTGAAGCTCCTATTTGCAGCAAGGATGCACCAAAGGAGCAGGATGATATAATATACCAATAAAGAGCCCTTAAAGGGTAGAAACATTTGGAACTTACCTTGTCCCTTATCAAGAGCAGGACTGCAATCCTAACTAGTACATCTTGGATTCGGAGACCTTCTTTTGGAACACCGTCTACAGGCAAATAACAAAGCAAAAGGGAAATATTAAGAAACTGTTAGATATAGAGGAGAAGAAGAAAGGGGTATGAGGGAAGATATAACAATGATAGTAAAGATCTATCACCTGTGAATGTAGAGGAATCGGTTATATCTTCAGCAATATGAGACAAGAAAAGGGTTCCATAGCTGTAACAAAAAGAAATATATATATCAAATTCATTCGCAAATAAGACTTAAGGTATGATAAAATCATAAGGTAGATAACAAAATTCTTAATGATAAAAATCTAAATCACATTCACACCATATGGTGATGCTTACTATAATGAATCTAATGTATTTTTGCCAAGTTTGACCTATGCTTGAGGCAAAGTTTTTAACCTTAAGCTTACTAATAACTTAATCAGATACAATGCCAAATGTAAATGCATGTACTCTTCAATAAATATATGGTCATGCCCAATGTATGCCACACATTGATAAATTGCTGGGCAGAAAGCACATGCAGTATTAAGAGAGAAACCAAATGCAGAGTTGGAAGATCAGAAAATTTTCAAAAAACATCAGAAAAAGCCAAGAAATTATATCACTCACTCCTTTGCAAAGGTCATCAATACTCACGCTGATGTACAGGTACTTGAAAGTTAAATTATGCATGATTTTCCCAAATAGTAATAGTAATACTAATACCATTACCTGCAGTCTTTAACCAACCTCATATCTTAATAGTTAATAGAGCCAAAACTTTTTGGAAGCATACAAAAAGAGAGAAAGAAAAGGGAAGACAAAAGGGAAGACAAAACATCAGAACATCCTCCCACACAGTGCAACCACGAGAAAAGACTAGTTATTAATATACAATAATTTATATAGACATTCAAATATAATTAATCCAAAAATATACTCTTATTTGTAACTTAGTACATCCCAAATGGTTACTATTTTTCGTTTTATGTTGGGAATGCATTGGCACAGGTGCAAACCTGTCATGAAATCTTATCCCCCTACCTTCTAGCAAAAGGAATTAAGATAAATTTCCAGCAAAACAACACTTATAATAAAACATAGAATTATATAGGACATCCTATATATGGTAATAGATTAAAGAAAAAACATTAATACTCTTTGATTTCATCATAAGTCTTTTGTTTCATGCGGGACGTGAACTCCTTCCAATCAAAATCACCAACCCCAAACCTGCAAAACACACACAGATAAGCAAAATATATAGCTATGCAAAATCATGCTCCAACACAATACATTTAAAGATCATATGAACCAAAAATAACCTCATCAAAATTTGCACAAATGCAGCCCTCTGATTTTGATTAAAACCAAGGACTCTGAATGCTCTTCCTTCACCTTCCATCAGAGGAAGCGGCTCTGTGCTATCAGCTGCCGATTAATTTAAACAAATATTAACAACATTATAATCTAAATCCATCATATCATTAAAAAACTTAAAAATTAATTGAACATTGATACATACTACGTGCTTTCTTTTTATAAGGCCTTCTAACAGTAGCAATTCCAGTGGAATTTGAATCACCATCAGTAAGCTCTGCTTCATAATTGTCGTCTTCACCATCAGAGCTTACATCTTCCAGACCAGCAAGGTCATCTTCCTCCACAGAAACCATCTGGAAAGTCAGGGAATAAAAGATACTATCTTAACAAAAGCATGTTATAAAAGTAAACATAGAAAGGTTAAAAGACAAAATTAATCACCCAAGTTGCAAACCCTCCCCCCTTCAGACAAACAAAAACAGACTTCCATGTGCCAAAATCAAGATGCTAATATCCAGCTTTAGCAAACATTAGCATGTCATATATTTAGAGGAAAAGAAAAAGGAATAAATTCCATAAGACCATACTAAGGAAAAAAGCAACATTGGAGAAAAAATGTATTCATATAGATGAGTCTAATCGCACATGAACTCTAGAGACAGCAGCAAGAACCAATAAAGTTGTCTCTGCAAATTGATACAAGATAATGGCTTGAATACGAAAATCACATACCAGCTTACGGTTTCGCTTCCCCTTGCCCAAGGAATTAAACTCCTCAACTTTATGCTCTTGATACCTGTCTTTCAACAACTCCTCCCAGTAATGTGTTCTTTCTGTACTGTTCTGTGTCTCCATTGCTCTTTTTTGTGCTGCCTCCTCTGCTGCAGCCTCAACTTCATCAACATACTCAAAATTTGCAACCTACATCATATTATCAACCCAGTCAATCAAAATCACAGAACCCAAATAGAAACCCAAAAACAAACTATACTAAATTGCATTTAGTTGTTGAAATAAAGGCAAAATTGATATTGATAGACATGCACATGGCAAGAAAAAGGTAATGGAGGCAGACTGCTGCATCAAAAAGAACAAGCAGTTCTGTCACAACCTTTCTCTAGATCTTGAAGAAAGAAGTAGCACTACCAAGAAACTTTATTTTAAGCAACAATGAGCAATCAAGACTAATAGTACTTATGAATTTAGCTATTCACCGAATTTCGCAAAATTGACAATAACAATTTACATATTTAATTTTATTAGAAAATAATAAGTCTAACTTAACCCAAGAGATAGCTCGAGTTAAGGGTTGCCTAAAGCCTTATAAGACTCGTATTTCTAGCCAACATGGGACTTATCTCAACATCTTAACACATCCTCTTCACGTCCAGGATTGGACATCAACGGGTGGCCCAACATTCAAGGCGGGTCGGGTTCTGATGCCATTTTAGAAAATGATGGGCCTAACTCAACCCAAAAGTTAGCTTATAGGATGAGGATTACCCTCACCTTATATATTTTTAATTGACCATATTACTAGTCAATATGGAACTTTCAACACACACCCCCAAGCCCAGGAATGAACATATGGAACATAGACAAATACAGGTGGCCTACTAACAAAGGACTTACAACACCCCTCCCCCCTGGGTGGCCTAACAACAAATCTAGGATACACTTTGATACCATCTTAAATTTAAATATCAAACCTAAGTCAATCCTAAAAACTAGCTCATAAGTTAAGGGTTGCTTCAAACCTTACAAGACATGTACTAGTCATATTCCTAGCAGATATGGAACTTATCTCAACATCTTAACACATCTTCCACACTCAGGATTGGATGGAGTTTGCAGGATTAGACATCTGTAGGTGACCCAATATTCAAGACGGATCAGACTCTGATACCATATTAGAAAATGAGAGGCCTAACCCAACCCAAAAGCTGACTTTTGAAATGAGGATTACCCTTACCTTTTCAAATATTTTTAATTGCTCATATCACTAGTCAACGTGGGACTTTCAACAACCCCCCCCCCCCCCCCAAATGCCCAGGAATGAAAATCTGGGGTGTCAACAAATACGGATAGCTCATTAATATGACTTACAATACACCGCCTCACAAGTAGCCCAATAATAGTTCTAAAGGTTGTGGATATCAGGTCTAAATCAAGCTTTATAAGGAGTATAAGGGCTACACTCTTAGCTGATATAAGACTTATCTCAACATCTTAACACCCCCCCCCCCCCCTTCTCTCAAACTTAGGACTGGACATCTACAGGTGACCCCAACATTCAAGGCGGATCGGGCTCTGATACCATATTAGAAAATAGACCTAACTCAACCCAAAAACTGACTCATAGGATAAAGATTACCCACCTTATATACTTTTAATTGGCCATATTACTAGTTAATGTGAGACTTTCAACATACTCATTTTTACAGTTAGACGTTGCAAATACCAATTGTTTAAACCTTCAATATTCAATATTCAATAATTAAGTTTAGAATGTTTAAGGAGCTCTGAGCTAGGAAAATTCATTTCACAAGTATAAGTAGAAAGGAAGAGAAGTAAAGAAACTATCACTTACATAAAAATTTCTTGAATATTTTTTTCTAAAAACTTTATTTCGATAAAACTAGCATTACAAAAGCTGCAATAGAAGAATAATGACAACCCAGTATAATCCCACACAATCATTACATCAATGTTTGCAAGTTACAAATGAAAGCTTATATACATGCACAGTTAAGTTAAATAATCATTACCAATAGAACACCATAAAATGTTCTCAAAACAAAAAACAAATCCAAAATGTAGAAAAGGCATTAGAACTTTTAACACACAGATAGACCAATCCAGTTGCTATTTGTTACATCATGCAAATTTCTTTCGATTGACTTATAGTGTAGACCTTATTTCTGTGAAATGATAAGTGAATAGTGATGAACAAAATAAGGGTATCTCTCAATTTACTACAAACAAAAATTCATAAATAGAAGTCGAATAAACATTAAGAGCACAATATACTTGAAAGATTATAAGACTAAGTCTACCTTAAAGGCCTTGAGAAATCCATCTTCATCTTCATCATCCAAAGTAGCTTCTTCATCTCCAACTTGGTCACGATCCAGTAATCTAGTATGAAGAAATATACAAGAAATAAATTTCACAAGTATATTCCAATTTCATGATTGAAGAGAAGTGCTTGATTACCTATCAATAGCAGCAGCATCATAATGGATTTGGCGAGATTTGCCTGCTTCATCATTCTCATCAGCAAATAACTCCTTTGAGCCATAGCGTATGATGTCATCCAACTCTTCCTACACATTATTGATAGTCAAAAGCTATATCAAATCTTTTAACAATTCCACGTTCAGTTAGATATTTAATTTACTAATAATAAATACTTAAAACACTGATTCACATTAGACTAGAATGTTGAAGACAACATCAATTTCATGAACAAAATGGAATATATTATCCCAGACTCAAAAATAAATAAATAAATATGGGTTTGCAACTTGTATATAATCAGTAATTTTATAAATGGAAAGGAGCAAGGAGGTAAAAATAAAGACCCTCAAGGACCCCCTGAACATATTCGACTGTTTAGGAAGCTAATGTGTTATATACAGTGTTCCAATTTGAAACATTACAAAGGTTTCTTAGTGCATTTAAACAAGCACCCTTATATATACAGCAAGAATCCACCTCTGCCTAATTCATTCTAGAGTTCAATCAACAGTTATTGTAAGAATTAACTTTGTCGGATATCCCACAGAGAATTGAGTGCTGTATAATGTCCCTTCATCGCTTCTTTTATCATATTTTTTCAAAAATGAATGCCGTATCGTCATTTTTAGTGCTTCTTCATTCCCATATCTTAATAAAATTTAATTCTTTTGGTAGAAAAAATCATGCTATAAATCAATGGTACAATATCTAGGTTCTAAATTGACAGTCACATTGCATAATACAGGCCTTTTCTTCATATTGGAAATGAAACTTCATTCAAGAAAGAAATAGTGACATGGACCGAAGATCCCAAAGGCCAAAGTCGTTAGGTGAAGACATGAACATTTTTATGTTAAGTTTTCACTTTCCGACATGCTACCTGATCACAGATCCACCTACCTTGTTCTAAAATTTAACATTTTTTTAAAAAAAAAAGTGGCAAAGATCAAATTCTAAACCACTTGGTCATGAAAGGCTCTGATACAGTGCCATTAACAAACAATCCCAAAAGACTATGCTATTAGGTGAAGACACATGAAAGGTTTTTATATTACATCTCTAACAAAAGACTATGCTATAGAATTCTCTTTTCTCTTGTTCCCCTTTCTTTCAGTATTTTCAGTCTCTACCTCTGTTTGTAAGGAGCTTGGCTTCCTTATTTTCTATTCCAATTCCAAGTTCCTATCACTGCCCCTTCCTACTTGATTCAGTTAGAACAAAATAAATTTAAATTTATGTATGCACTCAAGTACAACTATGTGCAAGTATTCCAAAAAAGTTATCCATATTCTGGCTATATAATAAGCAAGGTAATTAACAATAACAGCAAATTAGCATGCATGAGTTGAAAAGGGAAAAATTTGATATTCCTTTGCTGTGAAGCACAAACACCTCTTTTCTTTCAAGTGTCATGGTGTTAGACACATTCCCAACATTAACACCTCTTCAACGCTTGTCAAACACATGTCACAGTCCCCTGTAGGTATCCAAATTCCAAAAAAAATATTGTTTCTTATATGCTCTTAAACATTTCAGCCGACACCTCCATATTTATTGACACATTATTAAAATATATTCATTTTTTAACCTTTTTAATCCACTGGAACAGTGATAAAGGGGAGAAGGCAAAGTGGTTGAAAGTTAAACTTTTGACTTTTTTATTCATTTTTCACCTTCTAAAAAAGTTAAACTTAAAATATAACATAAAATATTAAAAAATAAGGTTCAAACATGCTTTAGTGCCAGACCTATGTATAAATTTTGGTTTTGATCCTTGGGTTTTAAAAACATTGGTTCAAGTCCTTATATTATTTAAATAACTTAATTTTAGTCCTTATTGCAGATTTTGAGTTAAAACTGATTCACCTAATAGTACCCATCAATATGAGACTGAATGTGACGAGTGAGATGTCTAATGTTGCATCCCAGAATTAATACTGTCAAAATTTACCCTGATAAAATCAACAATAAGGACTTAAATTAAGGTATTTAAAAAACATAAGGACTCAATAAACTAATGTTTATAGTATACAGGGACTAAAACTAAAACTAAATTTTAGTCACAACTCAGATTAAAAAAATATTTAATTTAACCCTAAACTACTTTGCAGTCGAGAGCTTCACCCCACTGTACACTGTACCTACCGGGAATATGTATCTTTCTTTCCACCCATTGCTCCCTCTCAGGTCGATCTAGTATGACAAATGTAACAGCCACAAAGGGATAAAAAATCTATAGCTCAAGTGACGTAACCAAAGCAAGTGCTTGTAAGGATCGAAGAGCTTAGGGAAAAAGACAAAGGTACAAATGACAAGTTGCTCGACACTCAGTATTACAAAAGCCGTATTAGGAAGGCAGGCAAAAATGTAGTCATATACAATACACTATACTGAAGAAAAAATATCACTTAATTAACATGTAATTAGCTATTGAGCCTCAAAGAAGTTTATGTTTTTATGTGATTGTAGCATCAAAAAGAAAGTCTGAATTTCCACGGAAGCCAGCATGAAATATTTGATCTTAGGTGCATTTTCCTCTGGAATCTTACTGTTTAGGTACGACCAGACAACTACCATTACCTAAAAATCTCCTTTCTTAGCTTAGAATGTTGTTGTTAAATACAGATCATGAACTCTCGAATCAGGTATTACTTAGATGTGAAACTTGAAGACCTCATTGGTGATCTTACAGGGGGTATAAAATCAAAAGGAATATACAGACTTGCAAAGACCCTCTATGCAGTTGTCTATTTGAGGCGATCAATCTACACCATGCGAAATTTGAGTGACTAGTTCCTATGGAGATTCCCTTGGTCTAATTCCACGCCTTATTTTGTGACGTATTTGAACTGGGAGGCCTGGTGTAAAGTGAAGATTGATGGAAATAGAGATAAATTCCCTTTTGGGGTATTCTGAAGGTGTAACCTAGGCAACCATGGTAGTCAAAATCGCAATTTTACAATTTTTGAAGGGTTCCCCAATTTGAATGGCATTTGGGCTAGAATCATACTACAGTCGTAATTTTGGGGTGAAAAATCATAAAAATCAGGATTTTTGGGATCCAAAACAATTTTTTGGGACCCATTTTTTAACCTACCCGGTTTTTGGAACCGGGTGAGACCGGTTTGGAAAGCCTTACCGCGTCGTTTTGGAACCAACAGAAGCCATTGTGTTTGCTTCTCCAGGCCACGCGCATCCCCACCTTCACCGCACAGCCTTCTTCTCCGTCGAAAAGCCATTGACGTTGCCAATTCGGAGGCCGCCGTTGAACAAGCTTCGTCTTCTCCATTCCTTTACAAGATACGTTTTCCGGTTTGCAAAGACACATTTCCAGCCCTGCAAGACGCGTTTTCGACCTCTGAATTCCAGCCCTGTTATCGCGAGTTCCAGGTCGTGGTTTCAGCCATGTAGCTCGCGTTTCCAGCTCCTGTTTTTGTGCCCTGTTGCTCACATTCTATCTCTCTCACGTTTCCACTTTCCAGGTCGCGGTTCCATCTCAGTCTTCCAGTTTTCAGTTCAACAATGGTGGGTGGCGGTGCTTATGTTTATGTTTTATGGATGTTCATGTTTGTGTTTTATTGATGTTTGTTGATGTTTTTACGTTTAATGGATGTTTATTGACAATATAAATTATGAGTTCACTTGCATTTATAGCAAATTTTATGCATAAATACGAATATATATGATTTTTTATGTATATATAGGAATTTTTAAAATCTTACGATACAATTTACGATTTTTGGGACCCTCTACGATTCAACCTAGAATCCCGATTTTAACTACCTTGTAGGCAACAAAAGAAAAAGATGCCTGATACTTCAACTAGAGGAGTGACCAGCTGGTTCACCAAACCCCGACTCAACGTCACGTTCTCCAAGTTCGAAGGGATCCAATGCCCAACTATTAACTCCTTCCAGAATTGCATTATTGGAGCCAAGCCAAGAATGGCCATTAGTGGACACCAATAAAAATGGAAAATTTAGCAAGTTTGATTTGAGTTGAATTGAATATACCAATCTCGAGACATAATTTCATTTTTTGTAATCTTATTCGTATTTCATTTCATTTGAGTTATGTTATTCAAGTGTGTGCATGCAGTGTCCTGGTGTCAAGTGTTACAGATATTAACTATGTTACAGACATTAGCATCCATGCTTCATAGTACCCGAGTCCAAAACTAAATTACAATTCAATATCCATTTTCCACCTGGTTTCTGAAATTCATATCAATACTTTCAAAAGAAAACAAAAGCAAAAGGGGACAGGAAGAAGAGCACCATCCAATCTTAACTGATGTCTGATGCAGCCTTAAACAATGAGACTGGACTAGTGCTAACAGTCAGAAGCTTTTACAACATAAGCCATCACTTTTGCAAAGTTAATTATTTACCTGATTAATATTTTGAGCCTTTAGCCTCCCTACAACTAGGTGTTCTAATACCATTTTCTTCTTTGTCATCTGCATCATTCTTTCTTCAATAGTTCCTCGAGTTATAAGCCTATAAATCAACACCTACAATTCCAGTACTGTTATAACATCGCAAGTCAAAAATAATAATCAGCTATATACCATGGAAAATCTCGAACCTTGTTAGTTTGTCCAAGTCGATGAGCTCTAGCCATAGCTTGTAAATCAGCATGAGGATTCCAATCACTGTAAAATAACATTTTGATCAAATTACATGAAAAATCAGATTTATTTAGATAGACGTAGTTGTCAATCCCAAATCATGGTGCTGAGCAGCCGCCCTTAAAAATGGGATAGTGGGATGAGTGCTATTTTGATCACCCTAATAAAACATTTCCTACACTTCCTACACATATATATGCTATAAAATTCACACGAAAATGCCTAAAATTAAATTTAAAAGCATGCTCATAATTCATGAAGAAAACATCACATAACATAACATAAAACTTGAGTGGTTAAGCAGTAAACACTAATACATATGAAAATTCATATGTCAAGAACTGGTAGTAGAATTCAAATAAGCCCAACCCTCTAAGGCACTAGACAACAAGCTTCTTAAATTTTAAATAGGCATCCTCATCTTCCTGTTCAAGAGTTGCTTCCTCCTCTTCAATGTCATCTTCATCACCACTTCTGTAGACCTCTTCCTGCTCATCAGTTTCTTCTTCATCACCAATTTCTTCTTCCTCTTCTTGAATAACCTCCTTTCCCTTTCTAGTTCTAGAAGACTAGAAGTAAAAGTAGCAGCTATGTTCTCTCCCCTTTTTTGCCTGCGGCACACATCACAATCCCCTTTCACACTCATTTGATGCCTCTTGGCCTGGGTAATTCCACCACCAGTGATCTTGCCACAAAAAACAAAAGTTACGTACTTCCGGTGGGCTTTACTAGTCCACAAGACATCAATGGTGCAGTGGCAAGACTCCATTTCCTTGTTCTATGTAGTTCCTGTTGCATTTCCAGCCATTGGAGGATTTCTTCTCAAAGTTGAACAATAGAGAAGAAAAGACACATTGCAGCAGTGCAGTGTTCAAAACAGAGGAAGAAGTTCATCGGAGAAGTAGCTGGAGAAGACTAACCAAATCAGAGATACGTCTCCATCAGGGAAATGGCCGGAAGTGTTGCTCCCAGATGAGAGATGGTGGCCGGAAAGACATCCGAGTCGGAGAAGGTCAACCCCGTCTGAGATGGGGTCTCTGTTAGGGAAATGGTCAGAAATGGAATGGGTGTCACTAATATAGCGTTGCTGGAGGCGGAAAAAAGAAGGTGCCGCCGGAGCGCCTGCACTCAGTTGGAGATGCCACTGAAGCCGCTGTTTTAGGGTTTCGATTGTGAAGGAGAGAGAACATGGTGTCTCAGGGTGAGCATGTCCTTATTCAATTTCAGGAATTAAGAAGCCCAATACACCTTGAAGAGGTCAAAACAGTAATGTTCAAGGGCTGGAAAGAGGAATGTTGTCCCAATCTATCACTCTGCGATCTTCCACAAGAAGAGAAACACAATTCACGCGACGACTAGCGGGGGCTTGGCATAGAGGTGCCGCACCACACAACCCCGATATCCCATTTTTTTAGGGCAGCTACTTTGGTCAACCCTCAATTTGGGGACCATGGTTTAACATTGGCAAACTTAACCTATTACCACTCTAAAAGCATTAAAATGTAGAGCTTAAGATAATAGAGGTATCTTAAGAAAAAGAATAAAAATACAACATAGATGATAGCATTAAAGAGAAGAGAGATTCACCACATGACGCAATCACTCATATCTAGTACAACAATGTCAATGACTGGCCAGGAAAAATGTCACTAATCACTATCTTAGCAGTTATTTTCAACTGTTTAGCCAATAGAATATGTTAAAATTAAAGATAGAGTTATCTCTAATTAATTAGATTAGATTAGATTAGTTTGTAAATAGAGTTATCTCTAATTAATTAGATAAGATTAGTTTGTAAATAGAGTTATCTCTAATTAATTAGATTAGATTAGTTTGTATGTAGATAGAGTTATCTCTAATTAATTAGATTAGATTAGTTTGTTTTTTTATCTTGTTAGATATTTGTATTATCTTATCTATAATCATGTACAATCTCCTATAAATACAATAGCTCCGCTGTGATCCAAGACACACGGAATTCATGTGTATTCTCACTCTCTCAACAGAATAAAACACAAAAATGTATTAAAGATACAAAGCTCATGTTATGGAAGCTGAAGATATAATTTCACCAAAAAAAGAAAAAAAAAATGACAGTAGAACTAGGTCCACGGTGTATATTTTAATTAAATAACTATAATAGGAAATAAACAATCACAGGAATTTAAAGTTCACCTATCATATATAATAACTGTGTCAGCAGTTGCAAGGTTGATCCCCAACCCCCCAGCTCTAGTAGAAAGAAGAAAGCAAAATCTCGAAGAATTTTTGGCATTGAAACGGTCTATTCGAACTTGCCGTTCAGCTCCACCAACCTTGCCATCAATCCTTTCATAATACCAATTCTAGTAATAAAAAAAAAACAAATTGAATACCATGCTGAAGCAATCAACTTCAGAAACCATTTTGGTTGATAACACAGAATAAAAATGACCTCACAATACCTTGTAAGTACAGTAATCTTCAAGCAAGTCCAGCATGTGTTGAAATTGGGTATATATAAGGACTCTATGTCCTTGCTCTTTCAGCTTCACCATCATCTTGTCCAGCAACTGCAACTTCCCTGATGATTCCACCAGCTGTCTGTCAGATAGAAACAAAATGAAAAATAAAGTAAATCAATAAAGACATCAACTGAATTCATGTATAGTACAAACTCTACCACAATAATGCCTTCCAACATAATAACCAAATATTTCATTTGAGTTCCAACTTAAGAAAAGTCAATCATTTTCAACAGGAAAACAATTACTGAAACAAGATTTGGTACCAAATAAGCAGAGAATATTTCTATCAGATAACCACAACATTAATCCCAAAAAACTGACATAAGGCTTACTTGAATGATTCTTTTGCATCATCAATATCTGGTTCAACTCCTTCTAACATGTAAGGATGACAACAGAGCTTACGCAGTTCCATCACAACATTAATTAGAGAAATCTGATTCAAAATAATATATAGCACAACACTAATACTGTTAAGATGTTTTGGGACTTCAGTTATGAACTTAAGAATAAGAATAAACCAAAAAATCAGTTCAATGAAGCATCAATCTTGCCTGTGCACCACCACGACGAGTTAATATCTGGTAGTTGCGGGTTAAAATTGCCTTATAATATTCTTTCTGTTTGCTGCTTAATTCAACACGTAGAATAAGCTCCTTTTTAGGAGGCATGTCCTTCAAGACATCTTTCTTCACTCCTGCATGCAGGGACAATAGAAATTTGAATCCACAACTTAGCAATTCATGTTCCTATATAAACAAATTACCACCTTATTTTATTATATGAACGGAAGAACAGTTCAACAAAAAAGCATCTGAGAGTTCCCTATGTGATTTCCATAGTTGCAAAAATCAAAATTTAAAACCACCAAACCAATTTATCTGAAACTAAAGTCATCCCATGCACTTCGATACAGCAGCCTAGCATTAAACCAACCAGTATTAAAATCCTTCAGCAATTAAACATCAATTTTTTCCTCCAAGAAAAATCAAGAGAATGAGAATATTTTTCAACTCTCTCAACAAAATTCCTTTTTTTATCAAAATGGACAAATCCCAATATACAAAACTGCCAATCACTTTGTTTGTCTGGTTGAGATACAGATAGAAAACTATATGCATAAAAAGATCAACCGGTTCTGCTAGGATGTAGGATCCTACCATTTCACTCCAGTCCAGAATGATTGCAAAGACCAAAACTTATTCTACAAGAACTAGTGATTACTTCAGAGTGCACCAGACTAAGAAGGATGATCAACAATTTCAAAATTGGCCTAAATCTAGCACAAAGGAACAGCACATCTTGTATTTACTAGCAGCAGCAGGAAAACCAAGTCCACTATACCATAGTTCAAGCAATAATCATATATTGGCAACACAAATTAGCATAAGGATAGGCTCAATGCTATCTTAATAGCAATCTAGAGATTGAACAAGAATCCAGAATAGGAAAAATGAAATGAAACTGGCCACTTATTCAAGATATACGATGCATACTTCGCAGGAGATGCGGGGCCAACATTTTATGAAGCCTTGAAATCTGTTCCTCTTGATTGATATCCCTAAACTCTTCCTGGAACTCTTCTAAACTTCCAAACTACCAATATTAAAAAAATGAAGTCTATAAGATACTCTTAACCATCAGCTAATTCAATAACTTATAATCAGGGATATCTCATAGCACTTTCCTCATACTAACCTTCCCAGCATCGAGGAAGTGCATAAGCATAAAAAGTTCATCCAAGTTGTTCTGAAATGCATCAGACAAGCTTTCATTAGTTTTCAACTTAACATATAAATTAAATATATGCAAGCATTTCCATATGTCAAATTGTCAATTTCGATAAGAAAATTTTTAAAAACCAAATGATTTAAATCTCTTAAATCTAGGTATTGAGCCTAACTCAATCCTAAAAGCTAGCTCATAGGATGAAGATTACCCTCTACTTTATATACGTTTGATTGGTCATATCTCTAGTCAATGTGGGACTTCTTTAACACACCCCCTCACGCTCAGGAATGGAGCGTGGATGAATAAGGGTGGCCCACGGGATTTATTAACACACCCCTTCACACTTAGGAATGAAACGCGGATAAATACGGGTGGCGTGAGACTTATTAACACACCCTTTCGCGCTCAAGAATGGAGTGTGGATGAATACGGGTGGCTCGTGGGTCTTATAGAACACCCCCACACTCAAGAATGGAGCGTGGACAACATAGGTGACCCAACAACGGATCAAGGATAAGCTCTGATACCATCTTAAATTTAGGTATTGGGCCTAACTCAATCCTAAAAGCTAGCTCATAGGATGAAGATTACCCTCTACCTTACATACTTTTGATTGGCCACATCTCTAGTCAATGTGGGACTTTTTTAACAAAATCATTATGTTTAGATAAGTAGAGTTGATAATCCAGAAACAGACAGAAATTAAATTACTTAGAAATAAATGAAAAAGTAAATGAGTATAACTGTTGTTGTGAACATCCAGAAACACAAAAAACAACCTCACAGTTAAGACTCACATAAAGCATTAGCATAATTAATCCCCATGTGATTCAATAATCAAACTTCAGATATTCCTTTTAAGTATCAACAGCTGGTATTGTTACAAACAGGTTAAGTTCTTATCAGCAGTAGAACAGACTTTTAAGTTAAATAATTTAAGTGTTGATTAATCAACTAAGGTGTGTCATAATGTGCATCTTATGCCAAGAAAGCTCAACCTCTTGAGAGTTTAGAGTTGCACTTCCACTTACCTTTTCCATTTTCCAATTAATTACTATCACATCATATATGGGAAATGTTTATCAAGGTAGTTAAAATCGGGATTCAAGGTTGAATTGGAAAGGAGTCCAAAATCGTAAATCGTGTCGTAAGATTTTAAAAATTCCTATATACACATAAACTCCTGTATATTACTATGTGTAAATATAAATTCCTATATATACCTTTTTATTTATATAAAAAATTCCTATATATTTATTATTTATTATTAAATATAAAAAAAGATAAGATTTAATTTGAAAAGTTAGACATCCGGATGGTCTCCATTTAAGTGTTTCAAATTATTTCAAAAAAAAGACTAAAAAATCATATAAGATAATTTACAAGGTGTCTATTCACATAATGATCAATAATGCTACGCTGCAGCTTCACCTTTTTATTATTAATCAAACTGCACCTCTCTTTTTGATAACCATGCAATGTGCAAGAGAACTGAAAACTTGGCCTTTCACCTTCATTCTCTGACACTTCACTGACAAAATCATAATTTTAATTATAAAGTGCACAAAAGTTTTTGAGAAGTAAAGAACAGCGGTGGCGGGCTGTTCTGAGATGAAGAACAGAGGCACGAAGAACGAAGAACAGAGGCGGTGGCGGGATATTCAGATTCAGGAGGTACGAAGAAGGAAGGAGCAAGAACAGATCTAGAGTATGTTTAGGTCTTTGAGGCTGCACGCTATCTCACCAAATCAGGTTACGTCTTTGAAAATGGGCATTTTGAAAAAATCATTAGGAATCTTTTGAAATCAGGATTCTAACAATTTTACCCAAAAACTCACCATTCAAGTGCTATTTTACTTGGAATACAATTTTTTAACAATTCGAACCGGAGACGCCTAAAAAAATCATAAAATCACGATTTTAACTACCATGATGCTTATCAATGACTACAGGGCACTGGTTAAGGAAGTCTGAAATTATATTAATAAATTTGACTGTGAAACTTATTGCACTAAGCTCTAAATGAGGGTTTATACTATAAATCTGACTATGAATATGAATTTTATTGGAATAAGCTAAAAGGAGCTGACTTTTAGTAAGTTACACAAAGAAGCTTATCAAAATAGCTAAAAAGAGCTTACTGAAGACATAAGCTATTTTCAAAGGTTATTCATAAACTCTTCCAAACACACTCATAGTCAATAATCACGTCACAACACAACTTTCCAAACAAAATGTAAAATTCCAGCCAACAAGCCAAAAAAGAGGGTTAAATTAATCAATAATAGAAAAATCCAGGCATAGTCCCACAATAAACTGCTATGATAAAAATTTAAAGTGAACCTGAAGAGGAGTTCCAGTCAAGAGAACACGATGTCTGCTAGAATATTGCTTCAATGAAGAAAATAATTTTGAATCCTTATTCTTTAGACGGTGACCTTCATCAACTATCTACATATATATACACATGTAGATGTCAGGCTATCAGCATTATGAGTTGAAGAAACCAGAAATGGGAATAGCAAGTAATTAAGGCAAATGGCACACTAATATATCTTGCTCCAGCAATACAATTGTAATTAGAATCATACCATGCACTCCCACTTTATAGGTTTCAGTGATGTTGTGTCAAAGTTGATCATCTCATATGATGTCAAAAGGACATCAAACTTAATCCTGTCTTGCTTGCTTTCACTACTTATATGACCAGATTTCTTTTTCTTGATCTTCTTCTGTTTCTTTGGAAAGTAAAATTCATAATCTCTTATAACAGTACGAGCTTGGGCAGATCCAACATACATTACCTGCAGAAATGAATACATAATCAAAAGAGGAACAACCTAAATGACATATTACTGAGAAATCTCTGTATACATACCACGTTCATTTGAGGTGCCCATGTTGCGAATTCACGTTCCCAGTTTCGCAATGTTGAAAGTGGAGCAACCACCAGATGTGGGGAGACACCTTCTTTAAAAAGGGATGCTAAGAAAGCAATACTTTGTATGGTTTTTCCTGCAGGTGAAAGCTCAGGCATCATGGTGCAAGATTATACTTCCGCAGTATCTCCAAATGAAGGGCGGAGAAAGGGGAGACAAGAGTAAAAAAAAGGGCTGGGTATAAATCCAATGGGGTTGGCTCAGCTCACAAAGATCAAAGTGCTTTGATTGGTGAAGGTTTAGTTAAATGTAAAGCCATCATTGAGGCTTGTGGCATGCCCATCCTTTCGGAATGGATTTAATCCCATCCCTGTAATTTTTTAATAAACCAGGAAAACAATGAGAACAAATAGATAGAGAAAGAGAGACTACACACCAAGTCCCATTTCATCAGCAAGTATAACATGAGTCTGCTTGGACCAAGAGAACCGTAAGAAGTTCAACCCTTCAAGCTGATATGGGTGTAATGTGCCTTTGTTAACATGAAAAACAAAATAAGTAATCTAAACCATCCAAATCTAAACAAAATGAACATAGAACATAATATTTCCAGAAGAATAAATCAGCTAAAACAACATGCCACCTGAAAGAAACTCAGGACTATGTTCATATTGTTGAAATTCTCTCGGCTGTTTCTTCAATTCAGCATCATCCTTAACATCACTTTTTTGTTTGCTGGAAGAGAATTTGCTGGATCTGGACCTAAATCGATTGAATCTTTCTATTTCTGGCTGAAATGCAGAAATATCTGACTCAAACTCCCAATAGCATTCATCATATGGAAGCTCTTTCCACTTCACAAGATATTCCTTATCATCATCATCACCCCTGTACCATTTAAACATGTTACATTAAAACATGCATTGACATTTTTAGAGGAAAAAATAAGAAAAAACAAAAAGTAAAACTATTAAAGTCATTAGGTTGCCCATTTCAGTATGACCATTCTCTCATGATTACATTTGTTAAAGGTTCCATCCCAAAACCAATTGGCAATGGTTGGAATTGCCCAACAGGTATTTAAGTCGTGCGAAATATCATGAAGCAAGCGATATAGGACTTCCAACCCGCCCCCTCCAACGAAGCCTACCGGATCAGGCAAGGGGTAACTTTTGACCTATAACGAAAGGGCAACTCTTGGCCCATAAGAACCGGAAAGAATGCTCTAGCTCTAATACCATGTTAAAGGTTTCATCCCAAAACTAATTGACTTTTAACAACATTAAAAAAATAATAATAGTGTTCTTGATTTTTTGGATTGGGGAGACTAAAATAGAAGTGTAAAAGGAGAGGAGAAGAAAAAATACAATCAGAAATTGAGGATATCCTCCAAAAGATATACCAAAAATATTTTCTTTCAGCTGATATGATTTCCTTTATTTGGCTACAATAATTCCAGTATGATTCATCATTACATAAGAAGACCAGAAGCAACACTACGAGCTAAATTGAAGATACAAAACTTCTTATGTCTGGAATTTACACATACCTAAAGTCAATAATAATAATTTGAACTTGACCTTACTTAAATTAGGTAACACAACACCACTAGAATTTCTGTTAAATTTTCTAATTGCCACTCAAAATACCTGCAATGAAGTATTCGATCAACTGTAGTCCACTCAGGTCGAATGGCAACAAAGTCTTCATCAGAAGTATTGACAGATGCCATTTTTTGATGGAAGTTGTTCACTTTGGTCCTTAGACGAGGATGAGTCTTAAATGCTTTCAAAAACTCCTTCTCCGGCACCCTAAAGAGAAAAATGAAGGCAGTAAACAGAAAAATACTCAAAATAATAAAAAGATTCAAAGAAAATAAAATCTTAAAAGTCACTTCAAATGAAAAAAATGGTAACAACAACACTAATAATAATGCTGAAAAAAAAAACGGAGTGAATAGAAAAAGCAAAAGTCAGGAATGGAAAGTAAAACATAGTAAGCATGCCAAAGGTGTGCTAGACACCATGGAGAGTTGGAACATAGTAAAGGATGAGTCGCTAGAAATTTACCATGTGCAGTGCAAATATGATAGGCCTTTCCACTTAACAAGGTATTGTTTGACAAAAATTTGCTTTGACCCCAGTTTATCATCTTCAGCAGCTGCAGTAGGGCGCATCTCACAATCTAATATCTTATCAATATCCTGAAGTGGACTAACCTGCAAAAAAAAAAAATATATATATATATATATATAGTTATATACACATAGATAAGTCCAATATCACCAAAGCAGAAATCTAGTATAGTATTGCCGTTATAAGAAATATACACTTACACATTCAGGGCACCTCCAATTCTCTGGAAGGGGACCTTTCAGCGGTGGAAGTAAACACCTAGGATGGTAAGCATATGTGCAAGTCCCACAGCTCACAAGATCTCCATCTTCTCCACATGCTTGACATAAATTCTCTTTCTATTATTCAGAAGGATGGAAATTTTAAAACAAGAAAAGGGGGAATATGAGTGCAGAGCATTCATTATTGTTAAGCAATAGGAAAAAATCTAAAAAGAAGCCAACCATATCAACCAATGCCAAATTTAAATTATTTATGCACAGAAAAAATAAAACTGGCTTCAAAGGATGAACTTTTATTATGGAATAGGATTAGGACGAGAGAACTGCATGAGCACAGGATAAGATAGTCAGTAGAGAAACCTAAACAATGGAAAGAAATTTATATCAAGTAAGCAAGGTTACTAAATTCTTTCCACATCCAAATGAATTTCTTAATTCTTCACTATCCATAATCAGATCATTTCAGAGAAGCTAAGAAGACAACTCCATTTTACTTTCTCAGAATGGGTTAAATCATGTTGCATAATAAGTGACATCTACTGTAGTTAAAGGCATGTCTGATGCACTGAAGCAAGAAGCTAGAAGGAATCAGCACTGTTTACTGTAGTCAAAGGCACTGCCCCTTCAACCGGCACATGCCTTTTAAGAGGTGTGTGCTTAATTCCACCTAGAAGCTAAGGCACTAAAGCTTCCTGACACCTTAAGGGTGCCTTTTCCATCACCATCTTGTCTGTATCAATCTCTTGCATCAGAAATTATACTTTCATACCAATCATACAGAATTAGAATGAAAAGTTCAGTAAAATTTAGACATTAACACTTGTTACCCAGTCAAAGTTGGGCAGAGATGTCAACATCTTCAATTTTATAAAGGACATCTAAAATTGGACAGGAAAATCCAATACATGGGAACAACATATACAAGCATGTGAGTTTCTTTGGTTACATCACAGCATCTAAAGAACTGAGCAGTGCACTGACTGAACACCATCCAAAAATATGTGCACAACAAGCTCAAATGAAAATCATTAAAGCCAAAAAGAAATAACATACCGCATCATCTCTCTCTATCCTCTCCAGCTTTTCCTGAGTTATCCCAGGCTTTCTTGGCAAAAACTCATCATCATCCGAATCATCAATATTATAAATTGGCCTGCGATCTGATCTTACACGAAGCCTCTCCACCAAGCTACTCATGTTCTGCTAAAACAACAGAGATTCTCATCACAGTGAAAATGTATTTATAAATGTAAATACACAATACATACATATTAAATATTAAATAATATATGTTTTATAAATGTGAACTAACGATACATAATTACGTAATACCAATGCATAAAGTAATAACATACTTCAATTAGTCATACCAGTACTTCAGTTACAAAAGAGTTAAATCAACATGAACTAAGTGCTAAAAACTGTCAAAAACCAAAAAGAACATGGAACATTGTAAATACGACTAGAAAACTAATAAAATGAGAAAACGTAACATAAACCAATGAGTTAAGTGCGTATGATTCCGCACACAATTTGCAACTTCACCAAAAAGAAGCAATACAAAAAGAAACGAAAGTTCTTGTTAGTTATTGGCGAACAACAATGGTATCGCGTGGAAACGAATTAACGAAAACAGAATATAAACCCTAGATAGGTAAAAAAATCTTCCACCATTTCGGGAATGGATACGAAAGGGATTGGTGAGGTAATCAGCTAATATCGTGAGCTAAAAGTAATCAAAGTGAAGTGACAAATGAAAATTCAAAGTGAGACATACCACAGATTGCGAGATTTTCCTGCGATCTGGAAAAAGGAGCTTGGGAAATTCGCGGGAACAAAAGCCTGAGAAAGTGAATGAATATAATATAAATATAAATATAAATATAAAGAAAAATAACAGGCGGTGAGGTGATAAACAGGGATGCTAGGACTCACCAAGACGGTGACGAGATTTAACAGCAAGACCCAACCTGTTTGTATCGAAATTTTGGAAAAACCACTAAACAAGCACAAAAAATTTCTGGGGGGAATTAATATGATGAGCTATCTATATATTAAAAAAATTGGTAGACGAAAGGAAAGCACACTTTTTTTTTCTCTTTTTTTGTCCTAAAATATTAAAAAAATACAAAGTTAAGCATTAAAAAAATATAATATAAAATTACATTTATTTCCACTAGGTTTTATCTTCCTCGTTTCTGGCCGTTTAAAATTGTGATAATCTGCACACTAAATAAATTGTGGAAATAATATTTTAATGATAATAATAATACAAAAATACTTTAAAAACATATTTATTGAATCTTTCTTTTCCAACGTACATTATTTCTATCTGTTTCTCTCATCCTTAATATTTATCCTCCTGTATTTTAAAAGATTAACAAACATACATTATTTTATTAGATAATTAAAAGTTACAATGTTATTAAAAATAATTATGGTACCGATAAGTGGTTAGTTTAAGTAATAGATGTTTAATTACTTTCAAGTAAAATTCTGGATTTAAATTTTATGGATAAAAAAATATTCATTAAATACTTTTAGTTTACTGCTTACGGATAAGGATACTTATGGTTAACTATTTTTGTCTTAAGGTTTTTCGTACAATTTACTCTACTATATTTTCGTTTTCAATCTAACCTCTAAACTAATAAATACTAAAACGGATATTCTATGTATAGCTAGTTGTACCATCTTTGCTTCATTGTTTATTTGATTGAATAGTTTTAACAAACAAGTTTAAACTATATGCGATTAAAATTAATATTAACCATTACATATTTATGCTTTTACAACTTTATTTTTATCATTAATTATTAAACTATCTTTGGATTTTTTATTACAGTGAAATGCACTACATATTTCATCTATAATATATCCTTAATTTATGTCAAATAAGGATTTGAACTTCTATCAATTTGATCTGGTTTTTTAGTTTTGAAAATAAAATTACATTAATGAGAGTATTGATCTCACGTCATTAAAGTTACTATCTAATTCTATTTAGCCAAAAAAATCAACAAATTGTTTTTAATCAAAGGTGACTTCAATTAAAAACCAAAAAACCACTTTTAAAAACTTCCTAAACCAAAATCAACTCCATAAACATCAAATCAACTACTCACACAACACAGCCATCAACTTATAATGCATTAATAATACTTCAGCAGAAACAAAAACAAATGTTTTGCTTCAAATCTTTTTAGCAATAATCCTATCTTTATTTATAAAATGTCTGTTTGGTATACAGTTAAGGAAATAGAGTTACAAAAAATAACAAAATTTGAAGGTTAATATTAATTATTCGCACCGTTTGAGACAAACAAATCTAAAAGTTACCTAAAATGAAATTTTAATTGTCTCGAATTACATAAAAGATCAATATTTATATTTAAATTTTTATAATTTTATTCCTTAATTACATACCAAATGAACATTTGGTCCCCTTAACATAAAATTCTGGGCCCGCCCTTACCTAGGAACATTAGAAAATTTGTGACAATGACTACGATCCTCCATATGCAAAAGTCACAGCATCTAATGCATTGCTCTCATACGCTGAGGGGTTGATCACATTCAAATATGATGTGTCTACGTGTGTTTTACATAATGGACACAAAACTTGATCATATGACAACACCTTTCTCTCATTAAGCTTGGTGAAATCGGGATCCTTTCTTGTAAATTTTACCAAGCAAACACCAAATTGTTCTAAACTATATTAATTATTTTATCTTGTTAAGTTGTTATGTTGTTTTTCTCAGCAAACTAATCCTTTGCCTGGTTCATACTTCATATATAGTAAAATGAAAAGAGAAAAAATAGTAGAATTTTAAATTGGAAAAAAGGTGAGTGAGGATAAAATTTGGAATTTTATTCTACTTTTAAGATATCTTTATTTGCAATAGCTAGATAAAAGGTACGTTATTATTTATATTTACTCTCTTCTATATTTTCTTTGATTAAATTTACACCATGTATAGTTACACTTTCCAACCTTTCCTACTTGGTTTGGAAAAAAATAAAAAGGAAAATTACCAAAAAAGGAAATATAATGTAAAAGAAAGGTTTATATTGTTCGTTTAAAAGGAAAAGAAGGAAGAATATAAAAAAAAGTTACTCAGCAAAAATTAATTCATTGAGATGGAATGAAATATGGTGCTATTGTTGTTTAACAAATGTCAATAATTTAATAAAAACTAAACTTTATAAAATAATTAAAATAACTTTATTATATATTAAATTTTATTATAATAGAAATTTTACTTTTTACATATAAAATTTAATTTATATTTTATATACCTAATTTATTTTCATACCTTCCATATAAAAAAATATTTTCTTCTCTTTTTCTTTTATTTTATTATTCAAATTCACAGCAATTCAAATTTGAGCCTTTTCTATCTCCGGACTTTTTATTTCGGGTTTTTTTTAATGTGGCATTTTTTTAAAATGAGTTTGGTGTACTTTAGAAAATATTTTTGTGTCTAGGGTGAAAAACATTGCATCACTATTGCATTTCGCATACCCGTTTTATGAAATTACAGTGAATGACACGTGGTCTGCATTTCGTAGACTCTTTGAACAAAAAGAAGCAGATGAAGACACGTGTCAGCAAATGAAGCATTTCGCCTAGTGAGAAGGAGAAATCTCAGTCAACCATGTATTAGTATGCCAGTTGTGCGAAATGTCAACCATCAGTCACCTTTTTGCTCACCAACTGTGCGAAATGCTTTCCTTTAAGACACATGGCTGTTTCATTTAGTGTCTGTGTGAAATTGGTAGGGTACTAACACATGGCTCGATGAATAAATAAAAAATGGTCTTTTTCCCTTTTGTAATGTCGTAAGTAGCAACTGAAAAAATTTAATTTCACATATTAGTGTTTTCTTACTCTCTCGTATGAAGTGGAACTTGCATTCCTTTGTTGTTTAAGTTTGAAGATATTTTATAAGTGTGCAGTTTCTCCTAGGGTTGAAAGGTACATATATAAAGCATGTTTTATTTTTAGTGTTATACTCTAGTTTTTATTCTCACTTTGTTACAATGTGTTAGAGTTGTTTTTAAAAATCACAGCCCATAAATTAACATTATGTTGTTGGGTACCTCAGAATCTTTTTTACGACAATGGCTCCTCAAATTGTGGTGATTTTGTATACTAATGGGCGAAAATTTGAAGACCCACATGGTTTTTCATTTGAGGGCAACACCAGATTGATGCAAATTAAATGTTGTATTACAGTTGCGCAGCTTAAAGAAAGGATTATTGATAAGTTGAAACTTCGGGCTAATCACGTCATAACGAAGTTAACTAGTAGGTTAATAATTAATAAAAGGAAAAAATAGTTTTGAAATAATAGACGATGAATAGATTGATTTGTTGTTACATTTTTTTGATAAACAATAAGATATAAATGCACTTGAGATATTTGTTGATGTTGATTTTTTGAGGTCTTCGTTCCGTCACACAGAATGAGGTATTTTACAATGTATCACACAAACAAGAAATAAGTATAGTTGGAAATTTATATATTGTTAATATTTATGAAATGATTTTTAGAAATGTGTAATTAATAAAATTTTTATGTGTTAGTGTTGGAAGAAAAAATGGATGTTAGTATAGCAGATGATGAAGATCCGGATTTTAATGTCCAGTTGGAGTGTGAAAGTAGTGATGACGAAGAGGCAGATGAAATTTATATTCCTAATGACAGTGGTGTGGACACAGATGTTGAAGGTGACTTTGATTCCATACCAGACTTTTCGACTTTAGCAAATTCTCGCGGTCTTGGCAACCTCATACTTGGTTAGTTATGTTTATAACGTGATAAGTTAGGTTAAATATTAAGTCGGTTAATGACATTTGATAATGACATCAAGTTGTAGAGGATAGAGGAATGACATTTTGAACGTTGTCACCCTATTATAGTGATGTTAACGTAGAGTACCCAGATGAGGAAGAAAATTATGTTGGGTTTGATAATGAAACTAAATGGCACATTGGAGATGAACTCTATATTTGATTGAAATTTCAATAACAAAAATTGTTCAAAATGCGTTGATACAATATTCTATAAAAATGCATCAGACTTATGTTGTGGTTGAATCAAAGCCAACCTTCTTTACTATAAGGTGCCCAAACCACGTTGATGACCATCCTTAGAAAACGAGGATATATTATCTAAAAAAAGGAACTTGTGAGTGGTAAGTGGGTGGGGGGCTCAATAGTTGTGTGTCACTACCTAGGTAATCTTCAACATTGGTAAAATTATCAGACAACCACTTCATCTTTAGGCAACCAACATGAAATGCATCGTTAGGAAGATATATGTCAAACAGGTCTTAAACCAATGCTTTCCAGTCACGAGAAGATGCGTCTGTTATGAGGGACACATCATCCACATGTAGCCTAACTTGGATCACAGTATCTTGAAGTGTGATTGTACACTCACCAGGTAGCATATGGAACGTATACGTCTCTAACCTCCATATTTCAACAAGGGTGAAGATTAGGGCAACCTCTACTGGAAAAACTTTAACTGTGCAACACCAAGAAATCTCGCCATCTGTAAAAGTGATACAATTTGTTACGGGACACCCACTCTACGAAAAACCAATGCACATCTACACTTCAAAATCCGATTTGGTCTTCCGTTTCAAACAGACTCGGATATATGGACACTTTAAAATTTCAATAATGAAGGATCTTCCAGACAGTGGTTCAATTCACATGGCCTAGACATTCATGAAAACAAAAAATCCATCCTACAATGAGAAATATATAATATTATGATCAATTATTATAATGTTTTATTAAAACTCATATTTTCCAATTATCATGAATTCTATAATTAAATTTTATATCTTGTATTTTTAAAATCTTGGAAATTAATATCTTACATTATATATTATATATTATCCTAAACATACATTCTCAAAAATTTTCCAACACAAATTTAAAAAAAACAACCCTAACACATTAATTACACCAAGTTATAATATAAAAAATTAATTATAAAAAATAATTTTTAATAAAGTCTTCATAAAAATAAAATAAAAATAATATTCAAAATAAATATAAATAACATTTTTAAAAAATTAAAGTAATTAAAAATGTTTACAATTTTATTTAACATTAATTCAATAAAACAATTATTTTTAACTGAATTTAATAATTTAAAAAAAAAATTATTTAAAAAATTTAAATTACCTACCCCTAACATATTGCACCAAGTTAAACCATAAAAAATGATTTTTTTATAAAATTGAAATGAAAAATGATATTCAAAATAAATATAAAAAATTTCAAGTTGAGATATAAAAACTACAACACTAAATAATATAATACCAAAATTGCAATTTAAATACCTTTAACCATTTGAAAATCAGAAACCTAATTAAACATCTCCAAAATTATATAACTAAAATGAGGGAGTTAAAAAACTGAAAGTGAAACTACGAAATGTAAAATGTGGGCACGATGGTTATATAGATGAAAGTTGGGATTTTTAATTTTTTCGTATATGTCACATGTCAGGTCCCCCCTTCATTTCGCATTCTGAGTGTGTAACATTCTAAAAATAGGATTTATTATTAAAACAAGGTTTAAAGAGGGATTCAAAGGCAGATGGGAAATTAATTTGAACAATTATCAAAATAACGGATACGTCCCTAACATTTGCGGTAATGACGGACGCATCCCTAGATGTTTTAAAAGCTGAATTTCTCTTCCTTTTCTTCTAAAAGCTTCGGGAGAATAGAGAGAAATCATTCTTCTTCATCTTCTTCTTCTTTCCATCCTAAATCATTACCTCTAATCCTTCCTTTTTCAATTTCTTTTAAGGATCATCAAATTGAAGTGGAATTCATCTTTTTCCTCTCTTCTCATCTCACGTGGAAGCTGGGCTTGTAGGGAGAGAACTCTAAATTCCTTAATTCAAGGTAAGAAGATGAATTCTTATGTAGAAATATGATTTAATCCTTAAACCTTTTAATTTCTTGAATTTCATAAAGATTGGAAGCCATTAATGAGTTATGAGAGCTTAGGTTTTTCAAGAACCTAGAGTTTCTTATGAAAAAAGTGAAATTAAACGGCTTCTTGATTGCTAATCTTAGAGAATTAAAGCTTAATAGTGATTGTTTCAATAAACTAGGTAGCTTTGAAAGGATTCTGAGCTAAAAGTTCGATTCAGAACTTACGAAAGCGAGAGAATTATACTCGATAGCTCGAGGAGCTTCTGGAATCGTTTATTCCAGGTAGGGGGAGCGTTTACATTTTAAATGTATAGTTTATGAACGGTATCGGGATAACATCATTATCTTTAATGAGAAATTCCGAGTATGTATGACATATGTGATATATTATGAGGTATGATGTCTTCCGTTTATATGTGATGTATGAGTTTATAATGAATTCTATGCATGAGATGCAATAGAATATATGATTAATGTTGATGATATGAATGATATTCATAATATATGAATGCATGAGACGCATTTGATAAACATTGGATGCCTGTATGATGAATGAATATGAAATATAATTGTGGTTTCGAGGATTCCACAAAAAGACCTTGGGTGGGACTCAAGGCAAACCTCTTGAGCGGGGCTCGGGGTTTATGTGACGACCCGCGTCAATTTACTTTTATTTACACCCGGTTAATTATTTTCCGCAATAGATTTTTCGCGATTAATAAAAATCTAGATCTTAATATAAAATAATGTTTACTTTTGTTAAACATACCAAAAATAATAACCGATCGAAAATGATTCAGCTCGGTCTTAATATAAAATAGTATTCACTTAAGTATATTCAAAATAATAAGAGTGCACACAAAATAATATCCGATCGAAAATAAATACATTAATAAAATAGAGTTGATTAGAAACAGCGGAAGAGAAACGAAAGTAGGAGGGTCATTCGCCTAAGCGGGATCCTGAAGCGCTTAGGCGAAATCTGAGGAAGTCACTTAAGCGAGTTCTGACTCGCTTGAGCGAATGCTACCTGGGCGAACCAGACTTACCAGGAAAACTCACAAGTCGGGGTTTCACTCGGCAAAGGGTCCACTCGGTTTTCTCTCCCTCGGAATAGCTTAACCTCACATCGTTCAAAAAAGGTTCACTCATAAAACGCGTAACTTTCATTCACTCGGGTATACCACACTTGACTCATTCCTAACCTTTACTTAGGAATAGTTCGCTCGGCCATAGCTCACTCGGAACAATCTAACCTTCCTTCACTCGGAAAGGGTTCCCTCGGGCATCCTCACTCGGAAAATACTCTAACTTTACTTTACTCAGAAGAGGCTCTCCCGGGCATAAGTCACTCGGAAACATTCTTACCTTCACTCGGAAGCACTCTAATCTTCACTCGGAAACATTCTACTCTTTCTTCACTAGGAAGTATTCTACTATTTCTTCACTCGGAAGTATTATACTCTTTCCTCACTCGGAAGTATTCTCTCGGCCCTAGTTCACTCGGAAAGGATCGAGGGATACACAGGAACGGAACAGACACCAAACCAGCTGGCCCTCGCTCGGACAAGAATAAATTCGCTCGGGAAATATTCTCCCGGTAATCGACTTTGCTACAGCAAACATGTGGAAATTAATACCAATCATATAATAACATAAATTCACATCCGATTAATTAGCATACCGATTCAAACTTAGTTCAACACACAACATGTAGCATCACACACTCGGAAAACTCATTATACATATATAATACACAATTCATTCAAAAATCACTCGGGCCTTGGCATCGATCCTCCGCTCGGCGTACCTCCAGGGCTCTGACCTCTTCCCTGTCACTGGTTACTAAATTGAAAACCACAACAAGGGTGAGTGTTTGGCAGCATGATTAATCTAGAACAGAAATTAACAATTTACATGCATATAACTCCGTCCGATTACTTTATCATCAAATTGCAAGTCCTACTCGTCAAATACAACAATTTATACTCGACAATTATAGCAATTCATATTCGGCAACATAGATAATCATACTCGACAGATATAGTGAATCACACTTGGAAATTACAACAAATCACACTCGGCAAACATCATATTGCACTCGGCAAATATATCAGATCATACTCGGCAAACATAATAATTCACACTCGGGAAATATAACAAATCGCACTCGGCAGATACAGTAAATCATACTCAACAAATATAACAAATTGAACTTGGCAAATATAGCAGCTCATTCAGCAAATATAACAAATTGCACTCGGCAAATACATCAAGTTACACTCGGCAAATATAATTAATCACACAACTAATAATTCAATTGTCACCACTGACTCTCATACAAAATTGACGCCTAGTATCCGGATACTAAAGGATCGGCCTTCAGCTGGGGGTCCTACTTGACACCCCGTGAACCCTGCTTGGTTCACCGAGTCCTGCTTGACTCTCCACCTCGACCACTGGTCCTACTTGACCACTGGGTAGCTCAACTGGGCACAAAAACCACGGGAGCCGGAAATGAGGGGCTATACATACTGTCGGCCGTCCCATACCACATAGTCACACATTCACATTTCTCATGCATCACAAGTGGCCATTAATAACATCAAATACTCATCACACGGGCGACCTACTTGTCAAGCCAGGCTTCACATTGCCACAGCATCAAGTATTTCAAAATCATCTTAAGTCACACACACACGATCCTCAACCGATCGGTGTCCAAACTCACATGCATACACATACAATTTTCATTCAGTAATGTCTTCTTACCATTTTTCACAACTAATTTAATGACCCGGACTCACAGCATGTCCCATTCTAATTAATTATCACCCGAACACACCCCTTACCTCGGTTCCAAGCTTCGATAATCTGCTCCTGGTGCCGATTACATCCTCTGAGTACTGGGTTCGCTATTTCACTTCCAAATCCAGCACCAACTGTAACACCCCTTATATACACGAGACATATATCTATTCTTCTTGCTCTCTTTTTTTTAGAAAGATATACATATTTATCACTTCTTATCTCGTGTATACAAGAACATATATACATATGATTTTCTTTGAATTTTGAAAGTAAAAAGTTTCAAATTATTTATAATGATAAAATGAACTTTCAGAAAATCATAAGTGATCAAAGATTTCAGTATCATATCCAAAGAATAAAGTTTATTAAAGTTTAACCTTTACATTGATTTACAATCATCCAACTTAATATTGTATTAAGGTAAACTAAAACTAAAAATTTAATACCTCTACTTCGACTGTAACCAATTATTTCCTTATCTTCAAACCATGTGATTTTGAATCTTATTCTTGTCACATCTCTTCTCCTATCTGATTGAGGATGAGACCAATTTACCTCTTGTAATTTCATCCTTTCATCTTGAACTGTTAGCTATATATCATATAACATATATTTTGGACACAAAATTCAAACAAGAAGGAGTGAGAAACAGAATATAATACTTTACAGATAAGACATAAGCATAAGGGTTTTCATAACATAACAATTATATTTTCATTCACAACCACCCACATAGAATATCACAATCATATGAATGTCATGCAATGTTTTTAATACTATCATCTCATTCATTCTATGCATATGGGCCCTTAAAGCTTTAGTTTGCACTGGGTCAACCAGGAGTTTACACTGTTCCATAAATTCCGGATAATAATAACATAAATGCCTTCATGGCATATGAACAGCTCAACTGGCGAGGAAACACTTAGAGACTAGTCAGACTGAGAAAGCTTTTATTGTGAAAGTACCCGACACTAGGGAGCGACCCCAGGTCACCTGAAGCACCCTTTCACACCCTCTCATCCCAAGGCTCGCAATTAAGCCTCCTCTAATGTATCCTCGGTTTCTATAATCCGTCCACAGGCAATATCACATCTCTTTTCCCTTTAATGATTCATGATGCATGAACTACTCGCATATTTAGTTGGTTAAGACTTTTAGAAACTCAATTATTAAATACCATAAAGGTTCACAAAATCATCACAATAAACTGTACATTCCCATAAGTTCTTCTTTGAACTTCTGTTATACTGAAATAATTTAGTACAGTCTTCAAATTCAGATCTTACCAAAATTGAGTTTCCAAGCCTTAAATATCTCAAAACTTTCTCTTAAAAATCTTCACATATTTACATAATATTTCTCAATTTGAATCTTAACTAGATTAAGTTTTAGAAATCTCGACAAAATATTCTTTAGTTATTTCGTTGGGGAAAACCAAAATAATTTACTTTAAACTTCTAATTTCTAAAGAAAATAATTTAAAATCATTAACTAAGAATACTTAAAACTATAAAAATTTTCTTTAATTCAAGAATTAATTATCTCAACCTCTGATTTTCATAAAATAGCTTCTTTCTAATATTAGATTTTATTATTGAAATTAAAAATAAAGTTAGTGAAAATTATTTCTAAGAAGAAATAAAAAACTAAAATAATTATAAAATACTTTCTCTTGAAATAAAAATTTAAAGAGTAAGGTAAGAAAATTCTTCCTGAGTTTTAACTTTCCGTCATGCTTGCTATATGCTCAAACTTCATATCACAAGGTCATCAATCATTCATCAACCACAATCAAGTATAGTAATCTCATCAATCATAATCAAATATCATCAATCATAATTGCATATTATTAATTACAGTCTAATATATAAATCACAATATCATTAATCGAAATCAAATATAATTAATTATAATCAAGTCAAATCAACTAAATATCGCTCATAAATATAATTCAAATTTTAAGGGTTATTTAAATTAGCAGATTTGATTTTTGAGTCCTTATAGTGCATTCCTCGCACAGGTCTATATAAGTCTATATATATAATCCAGTCTTCGCATAGGTATAGTTCAGTATAGACAGGTCATAATAGTCCAAGTCCTTGCATAGGTTTAGTTCGATCCATATAGGATATAAAAATCCAAGTCCTTGCATAGGTTTAGTCCAGTCCGTATAAGTTATAATAATTCAGATCCATGTATAGATATTTCAGAAAAAGTTAAACAATATATTAAATTTATTATAAATTTTAAGTTGAGAAGTTATTATTTTAAAATAATAATATTATTAAATTTAAAAGGAGTAGGGTACTCCTCCCTTTATTCTTATGTCTTTCATATTATATTCTTATCTCACTCCCCCTTACCTCTTGTATACCGATTCGTTATTGAAAATCCGTGCGCGCCTCGTCTCTGAGTTCTAAAACATACCAATTTCATTTTAATATAATTACAAGATGAAAATTAAGATTACTACTTAAAATAAAAATGGTAAATTTTAAATAGTGAATAGTGAATAGCAATAGTAAATAGTAACAGTAAATAGTAAAACGTGAATAGTAACAGTAAATAGTAAATCATGAATAGTAACAGTAAATAGTAAAATGTGAATAGTAAAGGTAAATAATAACAGTAAAGGTAAATAATAATAGTAAATAGTAATTTACTATTTGAATAGTAATTTACTATTGAAATAGTGTTACTATATAGAATAGTAATTTAAAATAATGTTATTTCCAGTATAATAATAGATTTCTAAAAACAATATAAAAATAATCCTAAAAAATATAAAAGAAATGTATTCGTACCTTAGAATTTTAGCAGAACCTTCTTCCAAAAAATTTATTTCTCTCTTTTACTTCCACCACTATCTCACTAACATTACTATATTAAGAAAACTTAATCTGAAATTGTGAATTCTAAAGAAGAATTCCTTCGGTATTTTTAGGAAAAAAATTTACTATGCATTCCATTATTTTTATATAAAAGTACTATGCGTTTTTGGAAATTTAAAACCTGGTTACTGTGCAACTTTTGAAAATTTCATACATGCACAGTGTTTTGCATAGTAAATGTCAGCAGAATTATTAAGCCAAATAGTAACCTTTCACTCGGTATATTTTAAATATTCAAAATTAATCCTTTTTGAAATTTAGCGATATTATATCAGTTCTCACTAATTTTATGATAAGTAATATAAAGTTTAAATTTTAAAAATCTAAAATTTTCTGTTAATAAAAATTTCTTAGTACGTTTTCAATTTTTTTACGATTGGTAAAAATCAAGATTTTACTCAAACCGATAATTTTTAGATAAGTCTACTTGAAATAGATTTTAGAAAATTTTCTTATAATTTAACTTTACATTCTTGTAAATATTTTTAATTTTAAGCAACTTTATATGAATTTAAAATTATTTAAAATATATTATTTTATTAAAATAATTTAAAATTTTCAAAAAATTCTAGAAAATCATAAATATTATGTAGATCAAAAAGTTCAAAAGAACCATAGTCTAATTCCTTCAAATTTTTATTTTAAAATTCTAATAAGAGTTAAATCTTAAATATATAAAAACATAAATATAAGAACATAAAATAAAAATGATGAATAATAAAGATATTAAAAATTCTTAATATAATTTTCTTAATTAGTGAATACTAATTAAGTCATTTTAAAATTATCATTCAGAAATATTTTTATTTTTTTATTATTATTATTTTAAAAAACAAATAGTTAAATATAAATACAAAAAAAATGATAATAATAAACTAACTTATAGTAAGTATTTCTCAAGAAAGATATATTAATATCTATTTCCTATTTTTGATGAAAATGGGATGTTACAACTCTACTCCCCTAAAAGAAATTTCGTCCTCAAAATTTAATATTGTTAATAAATCTTACCATAGTTAAACTAACTAAACTGTTCTAAAATATATTTCTAGTTTCCTTGACAATTGTGTATATTTTCCTTAACATTGCCATTTATCTTTTTTTTTATCAGTATTTTTTTTCCTTAACTCAAAAATATTACTCGTCTTAATTTTGTCAACCATGCTCATCATAAATTGATGGTTAATGTAACACCCCCTTATATACACGAGACATATATCTATTCTTCTTGCTTTTTTTTAGAAAGATATACATATTTATCACTTCTTATCTCGTGTATACAAGGACATATATACATCTAATTTTCTTTGAATTTTGAAAGTAAAAAGTTTCAAATTATTTATAATGATAAAATGAACTCTCAGAAAATCATAAGTGATCAAAGATTTCAATATCATATCCAAAGAATAAGGTTTATTAAAGTTTAACCTTTACATTGATTTACAATCATCCAACTTAATATTGTATTAAGGTAAACTAAAACTAAAAATTTAATACCTCTACTTCGACTGTAACCAATTATTTCCTTATCTTTAAACCATGTGATTTTGAATCATATTCTTGTTACATCTCTTCTCCTATCTAATTGAGGATGAGACCAATTTACCCTCTTGTAATTTTATCCTTTCATCTTGAACTGCTAGCTAAATATCATATAACATATATTTTGGACACAAAATTCAAACAAGGAGTGAGAAACAGAATATAATACTTTACAGATAAGACATAAGCATAAGGGTTTTCATAACATAACAATTATATTTTCATTCACAACCACCCACATAGAATATCACAATCATATGAATGTCATGCAATGTTTTTAATACTATCATCTCATTCATTCTATGCATATGGGCCCTTAAAGCTTTAGTTTGCACTGGGCCAACCAGGAGTTTACACTGTTCCATAAATTCCGGATAATAATAACATAAATGCCTTCATGATATATGAACAGCTCAACTGGCGAGGAAACACTTAGAGACTAATCAGACTGAGAAAGCTTTTATTGTGAAAGTACCCGACACTAGGGAGCGACCCCAGGTCACCTGAAGCACCCTTTCACACCCTCTCATCCCAAGGCTCGCAATTAAGCCTCCTCTAATGTATCCTCGGTTTCTATAATCCGTCCACAGGCAATATCACATCTCTTTTCCCTTTAATGATTCATGATGCATGAACTACTCGCATATTTAGTTGGTTAAGACTTTTAGAAACTCAATTATTAAATACCATAAAGGTTCACAAAATCATCACAATAAACTGTACATTCCCATAAGTTCTTCTTTGAACTTCTGTTATACTGAAATAATTTAGTACAGTCTTCAAATTCAGATCTTACCAAAATTGAGTTTCCAAGCCTTAAATATCTCAAAACTTTCTCTTAAAAATCTTCACATATTTACATAATCTTTCTCAATTTGAATCTTAACTAGATTAAGTTTTAGAAATCTCGACAAAATATTCTTTAGTTATTTCGTTGGGGAAAACCAAAATAATTTACTTTAAACTTCTAATTTCTAAAGAAAATAATTTAAAATCATCAACTAAGAATACTTAAAACTATAAAAATTTTCTTTAATTCAAGAATTAATTATCTCAACCTCTGATTTTCATAAAATAGCTTCTTTCTAATACTAGATTTTATTATTGAAATTAAAAATAAAGTTAGTGAAAATTATTTCTAAGAAGAAATAAAAAACTAAAATAATTATAAAATACTTTCTCTTGAAATAAAAATTTAAAGAGTAAGGTAAGAAAATTCTTACTGAGTTTTAATTTTCTGTCATGCTTGCTATATGCTCAAACTTCATATCACAAGGTCATCAATCATTCATCAACCACAATCAAGTATAGTAATCTCATCAATCATAATCAAATATCATCAATCATAATTGCATATTATTAATCACAGTCTAATATATAAATCACAATATCATTCATCGAAATCAAATATAATTAATTATAATCAAGTCAAATCAACTAAATATCGCTCATAAATATAATTCAAATTTTAATGGTTATTTAAATTAGTAGATTTGATTTTTGAGTCCTTATAGTGCATTCCTCGCACAGGTCTATATAAGTCCATCTATATAATCCAGTCTTCGCATAGGTATAGTTCAGTCTAGATAGGTCATAATAGTCCAAGTCCTTGCATAGGCTTAGTTCGATCCATATAGGATATAAAAATCCAAGTCCTTGCATAGGTTTAGTCCAGTCCGTATAAGTTATAATAATTCAGATCCATGTATAGATATTTCAGAATAAGTTACACAATATATTAAATTTATTATAAATTTTAAGTTGAGAAGTTATTATTTTAAAATAATAATATTATTAAATTTAAAAGGAGTAGGGGACTCCTCCCTTTATTCTTATGTCTTTCATATTATATTCTTATCTCACTCCCCCTTACCTCTTGTATATCGATTCGTTATTGAAAATTCGTGCGCGCCTCGTCTCCGAGTTCTAAAACATACCAATTTCATTTTAATATAATTACAAGATGAAAATTAAGATTACTACTTAAAATAAAAATGGTAAATTTTAAATAGTGAATAGTGAATAGTAGTAGTAAATAGTAATAGTAAATAGTAAAACGTGAATAATAACAGTAAATAGTAAATCGTGAATAGTAATGGTAAATAGTAAAACGTGAATAGTAAAGATAAATAGTAACAGTAATTTACTATTTGAATAGTAATTTACTATTGAAATAGTGTTTTACTATACAGAATAGTAACTTAAAATAATATTATTTCCAGTATAATAATAGATTTCTAAAAACGATATAAAAAGAATCCTAAAAAATATAAAAGAGATGTATTCGTACCTTAGAATTTTAGCAGAACCTTCTTCCAAAAAATTTATTTCTCTCTTTTACTTCCACCACTATCTCACTAACACTGCTATATTAAGAAAACTTAATCTGAAATTGTGAATTCTAAAGAAGAATTCCTTCGGTATTTATAGGAAAAAATTTACTATGCATTCTATTATTTTAATATAAAAGTACTATGTGTTTTTTGAAATTTAAAACCTGGTTACTGTGCAACTTTTGAAAATTTTCATACATGCACAGTGTTTTGCATACTAAATGTCGGTAGAATTATTAAGCCAAATAGTAACCTTTCACTCGGTATATTTTAAATATTCAAAATTAATCCTTTTTGAAATTTAGCGATATTATATCAGTTCTCACTAATTTTATGATAAGTAATATAAAGTTTAAATTTTAAAAATCTAAAATTTTCTGTTAATAAAAATTTATTAGTACGTTTTCAATTTTTTTACGATTGGTAAAAATCAAGATTTTACTCAAACCGATAATTTTTAGATAAGTCTACTTGAAATAGATTTTATAAATTTTTCTTATAATTTAACTTTACATTCTTGTAAATATTTTTAATTTTAAGCAACTTTATATGAATTTAAAATTATTTAAAATATATTATTTTATTAAAATAATTTAAAATTTTCAAAAAATTCTAGAAAATCATAAATATTATGTAGATCAAAAAGTTCAAAAGAAGCATAGTCTAATTCCTTCAAATTTTTATTTTAAAATTCTAATAAGAGTTAAATCTTAAATATGTAAAAACATAAATATAAGAACATAAAATAAAAATGATGAATAATAAAGATATTAAAAATTCTTAATATAATTTTCTTAATTAGTGAATACTAATTAAGTCATTTTAAAATTCTCATTCAGAAATATTTTTATTTTTTATTTATTATTATTTAAAAAAAGCAAATAATTAAATATAAATACCAAAATAAAAAAAATGATAATAATAAACTAATAGTAAGTATTTCTCAAGAAAGATATATTAATATCTATTTCCTATTTGTGATGAAAATGGGATGTTACACCAGCTCCGTCAATCAGCCTTTCATTGTTCGATCCGCTACCTACGGGGTCGGAATGCAAAACCTGTTAGCTTTACACCATCCTCAGCTCTAAGGACCACTTTCGAGCTTACACTCACCAGAGGAGTGGAGAACAGACCCGTCCATAGTCATGCATGGCTGCTGGGTTAACAGAGAAAACGAAAGGGCAAGGAAAAACAAATATAAACGGATCAATGGACTCACCTTGAGACCACGGTCACAGAAATGGGCTTATCACACGGTTTTAATATGAACAGAGTCCTCCTCTGGAGCATGCAACTCACAGCAATGGAGGAAGGAGAAGACGAAGAAGAAAGAAGCAGATGAAGGAGAAAGAAACAGTGGCTCACGTGAATGTGAGTGAAAGAGAGAAGAGAGAGAGAGAGAGACCACCTTTATTTAAGGCCCAGGGGCAACCGGTAACCTCACCAGCTGGTTACCCCCATTCCCATTACCATTTCATTTAAATGGTTTAATCAAACTCTTCTCTCCTCTTAATCGCTCCTCATTTATTATTAACCAATCAAATAATTTTATTTACATTCATAATATTTAATTATTTATAATTTCCCAATAATTCATAAAAATATCAAATAAATTCCTAGAACAATTTTTAATATTTTTCACTACACATAATTTCACTAAATTGTCCGGGATGTTACAGTTTAGCCCGTGACACTACCGTTGTCGCTAGGAGTGATTGTGTCACGTGAGAGGACAAACAGTTTGGTACTAGTAAAATGGCCGGATCAGCTGAGAGCTGAGTTATGACTGAGAGTCGTTGTAACACAAAACTAAAACTTAATAATGGATCCATTTTATTGAGCATGTGATTGCATTGATGAATGTTGTTGTGAACAACATGATTATACGATCATTGTGAATAAATGAAATGTAATAAAATTATGTAATATGATTATGATTTATATGTGTTAGGGAATTGGACACTTGATCCGATTCAATAACTATCATTTAATATGTATTATGCTCACCCCCTATTTGTGGTTATCTTTTTCAGTGGATATAGGAAGAAGTGAAGGCATATGAGATGACATTCAGTGGAAAAATGAAGTATTATGTACTCATTTGTACATAGTGTGTGTTGATAGTATGTTAAAGCCTTGGCCGACTCTTGATGATATTTTATGATATGTATGAATGATTTTGAGGATTTGATGATGAATAACTTTACTTTGAAGTTTGAAATCTGAATATGCATATATTTATGATATATACTATGTGTTGAATTCATAGAATGTGAAATGATTTATATGCATGAATTGGAAAATTAGGAATTAGAAGTGTGAAATGATGATCCAATGAGTTTTTGAGTCATCGGAAGGGATCGATAGATTCCCTATATTATATATGACTTGTTTAAATAGGTGTTGATGTGTTTGAATGGAATTAAGAGAGGTTGATGCATTTAAGTTGCATAATTGAACCATAATGCATTTTTGTGCATAAGTTGGTCATATATCCAAATTTTGGCAAACGGATAGCGCAAACAGCTCTGGAATAGTGAAAATATAGTGCCCATGAAGTTTCGTAGTAATCGGAGTTGAAATGGGCAAAATAGGTAGGTGGGAAATTAATTTATAGGTTTAAAACTGTCAAACTCGCTCAAACGGGTCAAATTTTGCTTGAGCGAGCCATTATATGAGTTAGAGTGTGCATTCTGGTCAAATCTCGCTGAAGCGAGCATAATTTCACTCAAGCGAGGGTCATTTTCGCTCAAGTCATTGCCAATTTCGCTCAAGCTAGCTGACGGGGTCTGATGCTGTTGCATTTTCACTCAAGCGAGAGCCTGAGCGAAAGTTTCGCTTAAGCGCCCAAATTCTTGCTCAAGCGAGATGATTCAGCTTTTACTCTCTTCAACAAAGTTGTAGATAATTTTGTCTCCGTCATTTTGATACCCAATTTGCGTCTATCGGAGTTCGGTAGCCCGAGTTATGCCCAAAATACTAAAGGGTGTTCATGCTGAAAATTTCAGCAGGGCTGATTTTATAAATTTACGAATTGGGCAATCTTCGGGGCATAATTAGCCCTTGACTTCTTCATAACAATTGTAGGTATTTGAGTTACGGATGTTTACAAACTTGATTCGTCCCGATTGGAGTTATATAACTCCGATTTGACTCAGTTTATCGAGTGGTGTGCAAGGAGCCGGCGTGTTGAAAAATTTTCTCTAGGCCATTTTGGAGCCCCAAACTCTAGAATATGTTATGAGGGACCCATTGAGTCATATAGGAACATTCTAAGATAGGTGTGAATAATAATAATAATAAATTCCCATATTCTATTTATTTAATTATTATTATTATTAAATTAAGGTTTGTATGATTTATTTATCAATTTAAAATACGTTTTCCACTGATTCTTGTGATAATCTTCATTTTGATTATCCAAAATGTATTTTAATTTAATTTTTATACCTTTTCATATCGCCATATATGGGAAAGGTTTATTTAATTGATCCAGGGGTAATTGTAAATATTCTTTTCACGATCTTTCTATATTTTATTAGATTTATTAATTCGTGAAAAATCTACCCTTAATTTTATGATTATAATTAATTATATTGGGAAAATTATATTAAGGGTTAGGATATTTTAGAGTGCACGAAAACCCAAGACATTTCTTCAACCTACCCTACGAAATGCTACATGCAGGCCAAGTGTCACGCTCACAAGCATTTCATAGGTCGGCTTTGCAAAAACATGTTTCTCGTTTCAGAGATGTCATGTTTGACGCATTGACTGACATTTAGTAAACTCCTTATGCAAAATTAAACACCTCCGTTAGGATACGTGTCAACCTCTCATACGTTTCTCACACTCAGTATGCGAAATGCAATAGTGATGGGATATTTTTCACCCGAAGACACAAAAATATTCTAAAGTACACCAAACTCATTTTTTTTTAAATGCCCCTATTTTTTTTAGAAAAACCCTTTTATTTCCTCTATTTGAATATTTGGTTAAATGTTGAGCAATTTGAATTAAGGTTCAACCAACCAAAATTTCTCAAACCATGATCATGCGAATGAATTTGTGTTTGGACCTTGGTTTAGTTGGAAAAATGGAGATTAGGTGAAAGTAGTGGGGGAATTACTTTCCAGTTTTGCTAAATAGGAATTTTTAAAATGTTAAATATGAAATATTAAATATAAATAATTATATACTACTAAGTATTTAATATAAAAATTAAATAATACATTAAATGTCAAATATAATATTAAATATTAAATATAAAAATAAAATATTGTATACTAAATAGTTCCCCATTTAAATATGTCAAATCTTATCTTTACCGAACACAAATTAAGGCTCCATTTGAATTATTAAAACATTTTGTTTTTTTTTTAATTTTAATTACAAAACTGTTACCATTTTTCTTGTTTTTAAACATTTACACTGAAAAATTAAAAACAGAAAATAGAAAAAGAAAGGTGTTTTCAATGTAACCAAACAAAATTTAAAAAACAAAAAACATAAATAATTTTGTAATTAAAACTGAAAAAATAAAAAAATTAAAACAAGAAATATTTTCACCAACCTGATATTTCTAATGCAACTTCTCCATTAACACATCCCAATACAAATAATACATGAAAAAAATAACTTTACCCAGCCTAGTTTCCCAAACTTATTACACGAAATCGAATCTCATTTTGTCATTCCAGTTGAACAATGGTAATTTAAAATTCTAAAAATAACAACTAAAAGGCTATTACCATTTAGTTAAAGTTCCATGTTTTTTACCAGATGTATATCAGCTCTTTGAACTGTCAAAATTAATCCTCACCTGGAAAGGTATTTACCTCTCTGAACAAAAGATTTTCTATATCTCGGCAAGAAATCAATTTTTTATCATCATATTTAAGGGCCAACGCCAATGTACCAACTTTGTCCGGACAATGAGCAGACAAAAATGTATTCACTGCCTTGTTATTATTTTTACAAGAATCAGCAAACTCGAATTAAACTTGCGAGACTGCAAAACTGCCAATGCAAAGTGAACAAATACTTCTTGCCATTGAAAAGCAGAGAGGCCATCGTATCTCTTCGTTGATTGGAATCACGTCGCGTGCAATACCTTTTTCCACGTTGAGAAATCTGTAAAGTCGATTACAAAGCCAAATACGCTAGAATTGCAGGCAATAGCAAAAACAAACTAGATAGACATCAGTTAGGGTAAATCAGGAAAAAGAATCCACATGGTGCCCCCAAGTGAGCCACAGCCAGAACCATAACAACACACAGAGAAACATGAATTCTTATTAGAACTAACAACTGAGTTAACACTTCTAGAGATCAGAAACATGACTGTTTCAGATATCAGACTCATAAAAAACCAATAAGATGCAGACTCACTAAAGGAATGATGATAAATTATTATTTTTGAAGCCACTAAACTGAAGATGATTTACAAAGAACTCAAGCTAACAAAACCAGCTAAGGTTTGAGTTGTTACAGTTCAAGCAAAGGATGAAAATGTTACAAGTAAACAACAACCATTCTTTTGGCAGAAGTGTACACAAGTAAAAGGACTCACACTTAGAAGTACTCTACAACCAATTATATCATTCTTTTTCTTTTTTCTTATCTTGTTCTTCTTCTTTCAATTAGTTTGTCCACTCTCAACACCTAAACCATACAACACACCAGCATATTTCTCCGTAGATCCATTGAAGAATGTATCCCTCAACTTCCTAAATGTACAAGACGTGAGTAAACTATCAGATCCAGCCTGATGGCACACGCCAACCCTCTCCACTTCCAACAACTCCGCAAGCTTGTTCAATCCACCATGGAGACTGTTACAGAACTTCATCAAGTGCTTGATATCATACACCATTGGGAAATACATCTTGATCAAGTCAAAGAACCCAGCCTGCGAGTCAGGCAAGCTTCGGCATGTCAACAGCTTCAGGAGGTACCCGAAATCGTAGCCGCTGTGGAACGTCACCCAATGCACAGCGTCGTTCAACACGATTCCGGAGGACATGAGGAGCTCAGCGAACCGGTTCACGTCGATCCCTTTCTCGCTGTTCTTCTTGAAATCGATTCCGCATTGGCGCAACAACTCAATTGAATCGCTTGCGAAGATGTCCTCACTGATGTTGAACTCGCGGAAGTTGAATTGCCAGATGCAGAAGTTGTCGGTGCCGCAGGTAGGGAGGTTCCCGTTCTCGTCGGAGAAGGTGAGACCTAATTGGATCAGCTTCAACATGTCAACGTTGTCCTTCAAAGTTTGGTAGTTATAGTCATTGATGTTCTTGAAATTCCCTACAGGACGAAGAACAACGCCGGGGAACTCCGTATCCATGGCAACGTAGTTGAACTCGTCAACGATTTCACGGATCAAGGCAAACTCCTCCTCGAGATTATCGTTCCAAACCTCCCTGATTTGAACCGAATCGCCTTTCGGTAAAATCGACATTTCCGATGAACAAACCCGAGCAACAGAATGAAAATCGCAACCAAACCCCCCAGATCTGCGAGAGAAAAACGATGAAACCGTTCAGATCTTGAAAACCTAACGAAACCGCGACGAAAAATCACCGAAACAAGAACGCGGAGAAAACAAATCTAGAAAATAGATATAGTGGCGAAACCTGAAGAGGATTTGAGTGAGCTGAGCTTCGAATCCGAAACGCGCGGTGGAGATTCGAGTAGATCTGAAGGAAACAGAGGCGTAGGAGATTGTTGAGTTAATCGTGAGAATAAAGAAGTGAACTAGGGTTGAAGTAGAAACCCTAGAAATTGAAGTAGTTAAAGAGTGAGGAATCTAACCTTGCAGTGAATTAAATGAACGAAGGGTTGCAGAGATCTTGAACGATGTATCGGGGATTTTGGGATTGGGGGAAGAGAGATTTGGGGGTCAACGAGAGAGGGGAAATTGAAGGGTGAGGGTTGAGACCTGATTTGTACTGAGGATGGAGCGTGGGGTCGTTTTGGTTAGCAACAACCACACGGGAGATGTCGTTTACAACTGGGCTATGGCAATTCGCGATGCGACAATAAGATATCAGTCGTTAACATCTGTCCAAACCCAAATCACCGACCTTTATTTTTTTAATTATCATTATTGTTTCTCATTACAGATTAATTTATCTTTTGAAAAATATGCATTAATTAATTAATTAATTAATTAATGATTGAATATAAAGTTTAAAAAATATTTCATTATTCGTTAGTATTATAAAATGGTAATCAAAATGAAATTAAAATTGTGAAAACGTCAGAAGCACACACAAAAAAATAAAAAACAGAGGGAGTAGTTTGTTTCAATCACTCATCAATAAAATATGATCAACTATATGTTGAATACATGTATAATATTCTTCAATGCATAATTCATGAGTAGGACTCCATAAGCAGTAAGATATTTGCTTAATTTAAATAAAATATAAAATATGAATAACTAGTTTAAACCATAAGAATATGAGAGATTTTTTTAATCACCACAAAAGTCAACTTATGGTTTTTTTAGTGACTAAAACAAAACCATAAGAATATAACTCATGAGAGCCTGTAGATAGTTTGGGTTAAATTCAAGTTTCACGTCTTTCAATTCTTTTTGTAAAATAAATTGAAAAAAAATATAATGTTGCTTTGTGAAAGTTTCACTGTCTAACAAATAATAGGCATTACTTTTTCGGGAGAAAAAAATTACTCTCCTCAGTGTATCCATCAAGAATAAAGCTACTTTGCAAATGTCCCATAAAATCATTAAGAAGTAGTCTGTACATATTAAGAAGGCTTGTGATGATTATTTCGTAAGGCTACATCACATAATTTTATGGGTCTAAATTTTTTTAGACTGGAAAAAGTTATCTATTTTTAAAATTAAGACAATAAAGGTCTCTGACAGTTTCTGATATATTTTTTCCTTGGAGAAAATTATTGCTATTACTTAATGAAAATTCTTTGTCGTAATGTGCTAAAATTACTTATAGAAAAAATTTTCAAACCCGTCCTAAAGTGTGCATTGTCGTAATCATTTGCTACAGTATATCTAACACCTAAAATCCATATTGTAAATTTTTATATAATTATTTAGAATTTTATAAAAAATTATATTTGGATAAAATTTTACAAAATCATAATTTAAATTTTGAAGTCACATATAATGATATATTATGGAATAATTACGAAATTTTTAAATTTTTGTAGTGGAATATTATTTTATGTAATACCATAAAATTAAATAAATAACATATTACATTTATCATAAAAACTGCCAAATATAATTCTACAGTCAAATACTTAGAAATCAAATTTTCAGTGTCACATCATTCGTCATAGTGAGAGTCATACACTGTATAAATATTGTAAGAGGGAAATGAAGCATAATGATCTGATCAGTATACGGGGTCTAGAGTACGCCTTGTACAATCGGTGTCAAAAGATATCTCTTCTTCTCTATTTTACATTGTCTCAATGAAGTCTAAAATTTTACACATAGGTTCAGTGAGATATATGGGCTCTTCTCGTTAAGGTAAGCTTATGGGTCAATTTTAACCGTGGTTGATGGGACACACTGAGGGTGTACCTGCAAAAGGGACTGATGCTTAAGTCAGTACGGTTGTTACAGAAAATAAAGAGGAGGTAGTTAAGCTTAATAAATGTTGTTCTGTTATGAATTATGAATGAGTTGTATTTATCAAGGTTTTAAAAATCGGATCGGTGATCAAACCGGTGAAGGTACTGGTTCAAGGTTCATTGGTTTAACCGTGGTCTAACCGGTCATAATAAAATATATATTTTTAATAATATATATTTCTTAATATATCAACAATAAATTATATAAAAATTAAGTTAACTAATAATCATATTACATGTTTTATAGGATTAAAAATTTACAATAAATAAAAATAATATGTAAATATTAGGCTAAATATACGGTTTGATCCCTTATTTTTTTAGTATTTTTTAGATTAGTCCCTTATTACTTACCTTAAACTCAAACACCAAATACATCACCACTAGGCTACATGTCACTTTAACATTATAGTCGATAATATTTGTGTATAAAGGTAACATTTCAATGTTTTCTAAATATAAATTTAATTTAATTACTATTAATAATAAAAATATTTATAGGTATATTTAATTTATTTATTGTTTTAGAATTTTGGAAAAATTGTCCCTTTGGAATCAGCGTTATTTATCATTTGATGATTGTCTCTGTCTTCTTAAATCGTTACTTTCTTCGCTCCCTCTCTTTTTCTTTTCTTTTTTAAAGCACCTATTTCTATTTTAAAAGTTCTAACTTCTTTGCAAAGGTCCTTTTTGTGAGGAAGGGGTGAGGCAAAGAAAAACTATGCTGAGTGATCTGGTCTCAATATTGGCATATGGGCATGAGGGTAATTTCATCCGTTCTCACACTCATTACCGGTGTCACAGGTAAACCTCTGAACTATAAACTCATATCAGACGTCCTTCTATACCGGTATGTCCAAGTCAGCGCCTAGCACACCGTAAAACTTCCATGTCACCCAATAAAAAGTACAAGGTACAGGTACGGGGGAACGTTTGCAAGAGACGCAGAGTCACCCGCGTCGTGTGTCAGAATCGTACACTACACAGTGTACTATTGGTCCCCTAAGGACTCTTCATTCTCCGCATGCACGTATATTAATACCAACATTCTCCTACTCTGGTACGTTAGACTCATTCCCAAACTTACGCTTTAGAAACCTTGAAACTTGAGCGTCAAAGAATCTTCGTAGGTGACACCACCTTTCGCCCTTCATCAACGCGAAAGCTTGGTGTGAATGATCTCCAGGACTACAAGACCTTTATTCTTTCACCAAGATAAAGGGCATAATGCCGAATACCTACTGTACCAGTGTACAAATTACTCTCGACAGTTGACATTTGTGGTTGGTCCCACTCCGAGTAATTGACCCCGGTTTAGACCAGTTCACTGAGTAAAATAGGAGCAAATGTGTAGAAGTAAGGAAGCAGGTGGTTTAGGTGTAGGGGATTTGAGAAAAATTAATGTTGTACTTTTGGAAAAATAGGTGTCAAGGTTGTTAGGGGGTCATGGTGTTTATGGGGTAGAGTATTAAAATCAAAATACAGGAGAGGTATTTGGTCCGGGGATTGGGAGGTTTTTAAGAAAGGTTCAAGATAGTGGCGTGATTTAGGAAGTGTATTGAAGTTGTCGGATGAGTTCAGGTGGTTTAGGTCTAGTGTGAGGAGGGTGGTGGGTGATAGGATAAAAATAAGCTTTTGGTCTGATTGTTGGTTGGGGAAACAACATTTTTAATGTCATCACAACAACATGCTTTTGTAGCTGATATGAGTGTATGGGTGGATAATACGTGGGTCTAAGATCTTAAGTGGCACAGGAAGTTTTTTGTATGGGAACGTAATTTTTCATCATCTCTTCATCATGATCTTGGATGTTTTGGTGGTCTACATGTGGCAGAGCCAGACTTTTGGATATGGTTGGGATCTTCTTTTGATCAGTTCTCTGTGAAGTCAGCTTATAATCTTTCCATCTGGTAATCAAATTTGTGGGATTCTTATTTTGTGTGTTTGTTTTGGAACAATGTTGTGCCTCTTAAAGTCAGAGGTTTTGGATGGAGGTTGATTCTTGATCGAGTACAAACTATGAATAATTTAGCTTTACGTGGGATTGTGTTGGTAATTATTCTGGTTTATGTGTTTTTTATGGTGATTGCGAGGATAATTATTCTCATCTTTTCTTTTTGTGTAAAGTTTCTTATTCATCATGGCAAATGTGCTTTGATTGGTGGAGGTTCTGTTTGGTTTTGCATCATTGTGGTAAGGAACACTTTCAATCTATGTCAGGATATGGGTTCAATAGTGTGAATAAACTTGGGTTGGCTATGATTTGGTTTGTTACTGTTTGGATTATTTGGGATGTGAGGAATGATGTTATTTTCAAGGGAGGAAACGTAAATGTTGAAAACATGTTTGAATTGGTTCAGTACAAATCATAGATTTGGTTAAGGTTTCGTTTAAATGGGTTTTTTAGAAACTTTATCGAATGGTATAGGGAGCCTCTATTATGCTTATCAGGATTGTAATTATTTTCTTTTTGTATATGAGTTAAGGTACCCCTTGTACCTTTTTTAATATATTGTTTGTTCTTTTGCTGATAAAAAAAACCCATAACATATGTATAATAAATGAAAACTTTCACACTCAATGTTATACGTGTATGTAAGTATAATTAGACCAATATAAGTATATCAAGGTTAATCTTTACTCACATATGTGCAAAGCGACTACTATGCATGTTTGTAGTATTCATGTCATCTTAATAGGTCTTTCAACTGTCATGACAATACAAGGACAGACCTAGATTTTTTTTAGTGAGGAGTGATATAATGTTTTCTATTTTATATGTAAGAAAAATATTTTTAGTAATTGAGGCAAAGCTAAATAACTTTAAACTATTATATTTTATCATAAAATATTAAACAAAATTTAAATTAAGTGGGGGCACAAGCCCCTATTTCCCACAACCTGGGTCCGTCGTTGATGACAATAGTAAGAAGAATGCTCCCAGCTAGAGCCCAAGCCTTGGAATAAAGATCCAAACCATCATAGTATTTATCTTTAAATTCGTCGCAATAAATTCTAAGGTCTAAGGTTTAACCAAGAAATAATGATTAAATATCAACCAAAAGGCCCTCGTTGTCACCTTTTCCCTATCTTCCATGAGATTGAATTTAACTAAAAATTACCCAAAGTTAACATTAATCACCTCAAAAACACCTTTTGGTTTCTGGTGTGCCTTAAGTTTCTCCCACAACACCAAGAATCCAATGTTTTTACCTAACAATTTAATTATTGGGCACTTTTTGACCACAATTGACATACATTTGTACTTTCAATCATCAATAACGAAGTTCACAATATAACATATTCCTCTCCACCAAATCCAACTTCATAAGCCCTTAGGCAACCAAATTTTATGCTTCTATAGGACCATCACTCTTCACCATCATTCCTTATCTTTAAGTGGAGCATTCTACGCCTCATACACGTTTTTTTCATTCGACAAATTTAAGTGCCTTTAGTAGTGGACCAAAAAAACCATGTGAATAACATCCCCTTCGGTAACAACACTCAAGGCATCAAATAGTATCCCATTGATGGATGAAATTAGGAGCATCCTTGTCCAATTATTTTATTAAAGGTAAGATCTTATAATGTAAGCCAACAAACCAGATGGAAGATATCTTACTGCCTCTGGTTATGACTGCATATCAACAATAGTCATCCTCTAGTGTGCATATGGAAAAAATGGAAGTGTATAGTCCTTGAAAAAAAGTAGATTTTTCCCTTGGCCGACAAATTTTGCCCTTTAACTTACGAATATGGTGATGCAACCATCATAATACTAGGCATCGTGCCCACTACAACATACGAATGAAGGATTTGAAAAATCTTTTATTTTTTCAACGCCTAAACTTAGCTCAGGTATCATCTCGTATTTATGTCTTGTTTCATATACTCTCTATTAATTTTTCATTCAAGGACTGGTTTAGAGCAATGGTATAACTACAAGGGTTATAGTTGTTTACGTTAATCATATAATGGTTATAGCGATGGCATGATAAATTTGTTTTCAAAAATTGTCCTTAACATATTAACTTTATGCTAAGCCAAATTTTTAGCTCCCTTTTATGAGATTCAATGGTATAAACATATGAACACTTTTTACCCTCTTAGGAGAACTTACGAGAAAGAATGATAAAACTGCATGTGGATGGTAACCTCAACCCCACCTTACCTTGAATAAAAGATGGCGATGTTGTATGAGATCTACATGGCTAACAAGTATTGGGCTTTCTTGTTGTGCACTAAAACTATCAAAATGAGCGACTTGGCGCGGACCAGGCTAGCCTTATGCGGTTGGTGGGCTATGTTAGGCTAGATTTGATTGGGGTATTAAAATAATGTTCAAACCAAATAAATTGTTGGGTATATAGGTCATGTTGCCTTACAGTTTTATCATTGTCGCCACCATTACTCTCGTTGTAGTTACTTCAACTATCAATACCACCACTACCTTCACCATCACTGCCCCACCACCCAGTCATTGAGGCCACATTCATCATTACTTTATTAGTGTCACTACTACTACTACCATCGCCACTGCCATAGCCATTACACCACCACCATTACCCTCAACACCAATACCACCACCACCCCAGCCACTATTGCCATTGCCAAAATAACTTAGATAACTCAATTAAACCTTTTAAAGGATAAATAACAAGGGAAAACGACAAATGATTTGTTTGATAATCAATTATGAAATGTAGTTGTGAAAATATAAATATCTAATGATAATATTGATCATTCACACTATGTGACACATTAAGAAGTTGATTGAGTCAATGGGTATGTTTTTTTTTCATTTGCCCAACTTTGTTTTGTTTGGAAAACATTAAAGTAAACATGCACGAGATTATCCCAAACTCAATTAACTCACATGAATTTTTATTTAAATGTTTAGTAATGAGTAAACATGATTTAAAAAAATCACCAGTTGTGAGTCAGATTGAAAATCATACATTGAATTCTGTAATAAATTTACTTTTAACACAAGATATTTAAAACATAATTCATTTCACCCAAGTTTAATTAACATTTCTAAATAACACTAATTTTACAAATTTAAAACGATCTAAAACTAATTTTTTGTTTTTACTCAGATAATTATTATTACCGGGATCTGTTTAATGGATAAAATAGGAAATGACATAATAGAATAATCAAATAGGATATGAAAATATAAAAACATTATATAGTATAGGATATGATACCATAATAGTTAGATAAACTTCTATCATATCTAGGGTTTAGTATACATTAAAATAAGAGTTGTATAAGCTTTTTACTAATAATAATATTATTATAATAAAACAACCATAATGTAATAAAAATATTATTATAATAAAATAAAATAATAATAATAATAATAATAATAATACATAAAAATAAAATAATAATTAAAAAATAATCGTTCAATTTTATAAACTTTGTCTCCCCAAGTCTGAATTTAATCGGTTTTTAGCATTGTTATCAAAACTGAATCGGTTCAGTTGGTCTGATCCGTTGAACCGTGGTTCGGATCAATTCTTTAATATTACCGGTTTAATTATGATTGAACCCAGATTTGATCATAATTTGTCTGAATCAGTATCTTTACCAATTCAATAAACATTATGAAAAGATTGATTTTTAGGACATGCCCCATGTGTACCGGTCCAGTTTTGAGTGCTGTAATATTAACTACGAGGTAACGCTACTATATTTCTTATGCGATTGTGATTTGAAACTAATAATTTCCAGCTTAAAAAATTATATTCCTGGAACTCTTAATCATGTTTATTATAGAGGGTCTCTGTCTATCATAGACCAAGTCATTTCTCGGGGGTCAAATGAAGTGAATGTGAATCAATAATGATGCAATTGAACTTAAATATGAATTCACACCTCTCACTTCAGTCCACATCATGTACATGGTCCAAAATGGCCGCCAATTACGAATAGTCCAATGCCATACCATACATAACTCCCATCACCCTGTCATGGACGTGCGTTTGACAAAACATGGTTACCAATAAAACGACGATATACAATTATCAAGATACACTAATTAGGTAACAATCCACCTTTTCCTACTCCTCTTAACTTTAACGTGAAAACTCTGTTTTAACTAATTTTAAAGAAAATTTCACCCAATTTTAATAGGATGAGGCGGGTTTTGAGATTATAAATACCTGAATATGTTTTTTAATAATAATAATAAATTAATAGATTTTTCATAAAATATTAAGATATCTCTTAAGTTTATTATTTTTTAAGAATATTTTCAAAATATCATTTTGCTTAGAATGTATTAGATATATATCATTTTATTAAAAATATATTTATATTATTAAAATTAATAAAAAATTAAAACATACTAAAATGCGAAACCTATCAATTTTTCTTAAACCCCGACAAAAACTCATGAATTGAAGACGAGTTGAGTTGCATGATTTTAATTATATCTTTGTGTTGTGTGAAACAGCATGTAATCGATCATGCTCCTTTGTAATTTCGTATGCTATCCCTATATATAATTAACTTAATGTGTCGAGACTAATTCCGTGAATTAATGTGACGTTTGATAAATGATAGATGGAATATTCTAACATTTCTAAGTAAATGGCATTAGAATAACATTTTTTTTAATATTTGACATAAAATAATCAAAAAGTTTCCTATGCATAAAACATTTTTAAGAATATAAATAACTGAAAATATAAATTTCACACCTCGCTCCAATTCTTGGGGAAAAAAATACTTTTGGGTAAGGGAGTGTACAATTATTAATTTTATCATGATAACGGATGATAACTATAATGAAATCAGACATTTTTAATGAATTTTCCAGAATCTTATCATTAAAAATAGGGTTAAATACCTTTTTTTCATCCTTATAAAATTAAAAAAATTTAATTCCATCCCTATAAAAACTTTGTTATATTTTCCATCCCTAGTTAATATATATATATATATATATATATATATATATATATATATATATATATATTTCTGTCCATATTTTTCAATATCTCATTTTTCTGGTATTGTAATTTATCTAATAATTTTTTTTGTTATCATTTAATAAGTCATCTAGTTAATTTACATGTCATCTACTTTAAAAGTTATTAACAAAAATGTGATGAAAATGGTGATATGTGATTCAAACGTATCAATTATTCTAATAAAAAAATATAATGAAAAGTTTTATATTTTCATCTCAAAAATTACTCGTAGTCGTCCCAAAGATAACTATATATTGGTGAATTACATAAAGGTTTCTCAAATAAATTAGTGGTTAAAAATGTCTATTTGATGACAGTGACAACTTTTAAAAAATTATAATTTAATAAAAACAAAAAATATAACAAAATTTGTACCTAAATAAAAATAAAAATAAAAGTTTATTAATTTTATAAGAATAAACAACATTCAACCTTTAAAACTACATCGACGAGAATAAAAGATTAGACTCCTCTCAAATTAGTAATAGTGGTGGCTCATGGACCAGGACTAATTTAAAATGTTTAAGATCTGTAATGGATATGATGCAATTAGGTTAATGTTGAATAAATCATATGCTAACTATGAAAACCGAAAAAGGAAATAATAAATACATTTTTTCATCACAGAAAAAGAATACATTTTTTATTTTTAAATCTTCATATAATTATAAATACTGAAGCAAAACGCAAAAATAAAAATCTACATAATGTCTAGTCAGTAATATAGGCGCATAGTTTCGTGTTCATCATATGTGGAACTTGTATTTTTAAATTTATCTCAAATCATTTTCTTGCATTTTAAAAATTATGATAGGAAATTTCAATTTATATGATAAAGAAATAACTTTCGAAAGATTATAATACATTTATATTTTGTAGGATGCTTATTAAAAATTTCAGCATCTATTGCTAAATTTAATTGATTAAATGTTTTTCTCTTCAAAGTAGAAAAAAGGTTTAAATACAATTTTACATAAAAGTTAAAAAAAATATTATTTTGTAAATAATATATATTTTGTTAATTTCGATGACATGATCTAAACTAATCCCAAGTTTCTTTTTTTCTACCCGGGTAAAAGTTTCAATTCAAGTTGAAATGGCTGCAACAGTATAATAGCTAAATAATAGTATAAACTAATAAATGTTATTTTTCCTAACAAAATGTTCATATTTAATGTTTAATTAAAAATTATTATTAGAAAAATATAGTATTAAATGATTTTATAATTTTTAAATAAAGAATGTATTTTTTTATGATGTATTACCGTACTCTCTTTTAACATTAGTAGCTAGGACTAGATATCTAGGAAACAAATATAATAGCTTCACTCACAGTAACAAGTGCTTTCATAGCTCAGTTGGTTAGAGCACCCGTTTAGTAAGCGGGAGGTCTTGAGTTCGACTCTCAATGAAAGCATTTTTCTCTTTTTTTCATATTAAGTATCCTGATAGTTTTCCATTTAATTTTTTTGGTAACTATATCTTATATTCTGATATTTAAAATATTAAGAAATCATTAGTTCTACTTTAATTTTGTTACAAAAAATCTTAAAATTGTTTTACTTGCTTAGCTTATTAGGAAAATACATGAAATACGTTATATTTCACAACAATTATGAATTGCTGAGTAGTATAAACCCAAGAAGCAACTTGGAATTTAAAATTCTTAGAAAGTAAGTTGATAAAATTTAATTTCGATATAGATAATTTAAACATAATGTTTTCTATGTTATATGTTGATCGCTCTCATAATTATAACGCAATATAAATTAAAACAAATTAACATCTTTTACATGGTTTTGTCATTTTATATCATTCACTTTTTAATAATTTGCCAAAGATATAATGTTTATCTCATAAGTGCTGAATTTAATTACCCTAGTTAACTAATAATCAAGCATTAAATGTATATTTGATATTTATATCTGATTGGTCTCTGGAATCAATGAGTGTTTTATTTTTTTTCCTGATAGTTTGATAGTTTCCATTTTTCACCTTTAACTGTCTAATAAAATAATAGTTATATTAACCCAATTAGATGACAATAGAAACAATTCATTAAGTATTAAATGAATGGATCAATCCATCATAAACTATCCAAATTAAAAGTCTAACCACATAAACCATTTGAATAATTAATTAATATAATTATTTATATTATAATTAATAATATGATATTGTATTGTTAATTTAATAATGCGTATCCATGTAATTAAAATTAATGTTAGAAAAAATCCAACATTCTCTCATTTGGATGGCATCACTAAATTACTATAAATATCTTTATAAAAAATTATTAATCACAAAAGAAACAACAAGCTCTCAATGATATATAAAATTATATTTAATAAAAATAAATATCATACACCACAATAACTTATATTTCAACCACAATATGGATAAAGAAAATATAAATATCATTTCCACGAGTGGTCCAAATATCTAACAGTGTTATAGGAGACATGTCAATAAAAGTGACATTAACAAACTACATATCTCATAAATAAAATAGATACTAACGTCAAACAGATACATAAAATAAAACTATAAAACTTCTTTAATCCAAAATATCAAAAGACTTGGCTAAACTCGTATGAGGTATATGATTCTAAACACTCTAACAATCAAGTCTTTGGTTTTGAATCTATCAATATGCTCTTTGTAGCGATACATTTAATTCGAGTATGAAATTTAAGTACTTTGTCCCTTACAAACAAATACTTTACATCAGAATGATTTGAATGGGTAGAGCTCTTATTATTGAGAGATAAATACAATAACAATGTTGTCACAATAAATCATAAGTGGTCTGAAAATATTTTCGACAATGTGGAAGTGATGTAAGATTTTCTTCATGGATGGATCTAGATCTTGAAGCTTCCTTTGATCTTTTCAATCTTGCATGTATGAAATTTCCTCCTCCTCAAAATATGGCTTGGACGAAATTGTGATGTGAAAGGTAAAAATTTACACAAAAACTCACTAAAAATGAAAAAGATAAGTGAAATTGTGAAGAGGTTTAGGAGATGGGGGGTGAAAGGTGACACTCTCTTAGAGAGAGATGGGCCTAGAGTTAAAATCACCACCTTGGAAGGATCCAAGGATAAGATTTTAAGGAGAGAGTTTTAAGCACTCTTAGGCTTATAGAGAGAAATCATTCTCACAATTTTTAAAATTCATTCAAATGACTCAAAGTGGAGGAAAATATAAAGGAGAGAGGGTTATATAGACCTCATATCTAGTCTAAGAGTATTTTTTATATTTGACTTTGGTGGGCTTGTTAAAGCTTTACCCAAGATCCAAAACTAAGGAATACATGACCCAAAATGAAAAATATGGTCATGCAAAACTCAAACCCAACTACCACTACACTTTTAATATAATGAGATATAATGAATTCAAAAGTCCATTAAGCTAAGCCTAATAATGTACAAATGAAAGAGGCCCAAAGATGCAAAATCTAAGTTCATCCATGGACCTCATCAGAAAGTAAGAAATTAAATTTTTTAGCCTCGTAGTTTGGCAAGTAGCCTCATAATAAACGACGTACTATGCCTCCATGGTTGAACTAGTTGTAAGTGTTTGGTTCACACTTTTCCAAGAAACAACTTTTCTCGCCATCATAAAATAAAGCCTGAAGCAAATTTACGATCATCAAGTTAACCTACAAAATCAAAATTAAAATAACCAATGACCTGAAGTTGATTAGACTTCGTATGTTTCAACATGTAATTGTTGGTCCCTTACAAATATCTTAAGACCGTCTTCATGACTTTCCAATGACTCGTACCTAGGTTGCTTAAGTATTTACACAAAACGTTAACAATATAAGTAGTATCAGGACGAGTACAGATTTAAGCATATTCCAACAACAAAAACATATGGAACTTTGTTTATTTCAAGCGACTCTTTGTCATCACAAGGACATTGAGAATTGAAGAGTTTGTCACCTCTCCAAACAAGCGCTACATGTAACAACCCTATTTAAATGCCTATGTTATTACAATTAAGGTTGAACTTTTAGAGAAAATTTGAAATTAAAATTTTGATAAATTTAGTTTAAAGTCCTTTAGAACTTTTTATTTGTTACAATTTATAGAAAATTTTCTAAAATTTTATGGCAATGTGAAATATGGCCTGAATTATAGCCCTGAAGCTTCATTTAGGTCTATTTTAGTTAGATTAACAAACGACATTGATAATTTATGAGACATAAGCGAGAATCTTATTTAATGCATGTAAACTTAAGTTTAAAATTTAATGGTGTTTGAAGATCATTTGGATACAAATAAAATAGTAAAGTTATGAGTAACGGGTGGTCAAATGGTTACCACTAGGGATAATTTTTAGAGTAGAAACACATTGAGAACATATATTTGCATTTTCAAATATATTTTATAAAGTGATATGATAAGTTATAACAAACTTAGATGCATAAAGTTTATCTCATGTAAATACTCAAACGAGATATTATTTTTAAAAGACACTAATTTTACTCATTCATTCTTTCTCTCTCTCCATTCTCTCTCACATAAAGAATTTACGCCTTATACACTTCTTCTCACTCACTTTAGTTAAGTCTTTTCTTTCTTTCTTCTTTTATTTCATTTTTTCTTTCTTTTACTCTGCTTCTACTTCTGATATCTTTTTCTTTTTGTTCCATTCCAAATTGTTGGGTATTGCTACAATGTTTCTTTTACTTCTTTCCCGTTCCTCATTGCATCGTCACGTGTTTTGTTGTTGTTGTTATTATTATCAACTTTGAGCACGAGATAAAATGTTGCATGAAATTTTTAATTAAATAACTCAAAAACACTAACATTGGGAACCAATGTGCATGTACTAGCTAGTTGAAATTTTGGGAAAGTCGAAACCCAACCCAAGTTCATAAGGTAAGGAAAGGTTAGATAGGAAATTATTGAGTATGAAACATATAAGATGATAGAAGGAGTTATCTATTCCTTTTTAAATTTATAACTGTGTTATTTAATTTCTTCTAATTACTAGCTACTAACTCTATTCGGCTTTATATCTATTAAACTATTTATATTTATGCTTGTGTATATATATTGATCCGGTCTCGATACCGGCCTATAGGCGAAAAGGTCATTTGACCTAAAGTCATTATGCAAGACCAATATCTCACATAATATTGTAATCTAATACCAGCTTCCAGCATCATATGAGACTCTGACCTAATACTGGTATGAGTCATTCTCTATATATCAACAGGTCAGAGCTAACTTATGCAATTGTATGCTGAGAAAGTAACTTGCAAAATGACTGATAAGAAGGTACAATCATTTAGTAACATCTCTGTTGCGTGTCAACCTTTCTACAATGATCAGAATCATGTTGACACTTCGTACAGAAAGCTCACCTACTTGAAACAACTCTTTCGCTGCTATAAGGTGTAAAAACTTACAAATTGACAATGAAAAGGTAAAACATCCTCGTTCCCACTTATGCTCGAGCTCTTTTATTCCATTTGAATATCTCATTGACTTGAGCATCAGAGTGTCCTTGCAGGTGACACCCCCGTTCACCCCACAACGCGTGACGTTAGGGATATTTACTTAAAGGAGCACTCTAAGACTTCTATCTCCCCACTCACATAGAAGATATAATACTAGATCCCAACTAGACCGGTGTAAAACAAATAGAAAAGCATCATTTGTGGGTTGGTCTCACACTGGGCAACACACCCCACCGGTTCATATATATACATATATATATATATATATATATATATATATATATATATATATATATATATATATTCCATTTAAATTTCTACACGTGCACACGCACATGTATATATAATTTATATTTCAACAAAGTATTTATATTCCAATTATTTATAATTTTATTGAGGTGTGAGTTTTTACATATTTCTGTCATTATTGATATTGTTTTGTCATCTTTTGAGACTCATTGAAATTATCATTTCTCAGAATGTTGAATTGCAATGTTGAATTGCTTTGGATTGATATTGAGATCATGATAGTATACAAAAACATTTGATGCGTGTATACAGTGACGTGTTGAAAAAATTGTATGAATGAAACCACAAATATGAAATAAATAAATTTTGCAATAAATTTTGAAAACTTAAATCTTTGTCTTATAATAATGAGGAAATTTTGGTTCAAAAATAAATATTTATTCAAGTAATTGATATGATAAATTTTATCTTTATTTTTACTTTTAAATTTTGATACATATTTGAAATTATAAATTATTTGTTTATTTGTTAAATATTGAAAAGTATTCTTCATTGTGTTTTAGATTTTATATATTATAAATAAAATATTATTTTCTCAATATGTTCACTAAATGATAGAATGGTAATTGGAAGTTTTGATAATTTAAAAGATACAATTGATATGGACATATTATACAATTGTCTAGGAATTTTGTGTGTAACAAATTGTATTTTGAATTTGGAAAATGTCTAATCTATAAAGGAAACTTTGTCAATATTTCAATAAACCTTATAGAGATTTATAAAATTAAGTATCTAAAAACGTAAACAAATTTAAATTCACAATGTAAGACAAGCATCATATAATATATAAGTGAAAGACATGATTGTGCTTAAGAGATACAGGTTCAAATTCAACGAATGCATTCAGGTGGTTTAATTGTGAATCTTGGGATAAAAGGGTATGGATAGAAACTTAGAAAGACCTGAGGTTATTCTTTAGTGTCAGGTAAATTCACAATAAACTCTTATCAATTTTATCAGACCCTAAGTGTTTATCAAGGTCATGGAGCTGTTCATTTTTGTTTAAAACAATGTAAACTCCTGACTGTCTCTAATGAAAGAAAACTTAAGGGTCCGCATAAATTATATTATCACTGCTATAAGATTTAAGTAGTAAACTAATTAATTATGAAATAAGAAAAGAATATGAAAGGGCATACATACATACTATCATATTTATTAGTGTGTATGTAAAAGTTATATGTGACAAAATTAAAGTAAACTTAATTATTTATGAAAACCTACTATTTATGTATGTTTTGTATGAGATTGGTATTCTCTGTTTATCACTCTTTCCTTGTTTATGTGTTGTGATGATTTGGATATAGAACCAGACAGACTTTTGTAATGGTAAATCACTATCAAATTATTGATATTAAAATTAGACCCTGACAACCAAAGCTCTAGAGATGACGACATCATTGGCTAGGCATGTACATGATTACTATGGAATAGTTACCATGCAATTATCCTAGGTTTTAATAAGTATACCAGATCTGACAGAAGCCCTTATCGTCACATTTCAAGCAAGGTTGATTTATAACTTATGTGATACAGACCCTTTTTACCTGTTATTCCTTCACCACCACCTCCTCTAGTTGATTTGAAAAATGTAGATGGAGAATTGTTAGGTGATTCTTCCATAGTAGAGGATGACTAGAGTTCCATGAATAACCATTAAAAGGTTATAAATAGTTTAAATTCTTATATTTTGTTGAGGACTTTAACTTTTTGTTCTATATGCATGAGTGGTCTTTTATGGTATGATATATCTGCTCATGAGCATGGAGTTCTCCCTTTTGATGGATACTCTTAGTCATTAATATTCTAGTTGGAATATAACTTAAACACACTTCACTGGAATGATTATACAAAAATATAAAACCTTAACTTTTTACAGTCTTTTATATATGGACACCATAATATAAATGTGTTATTATTTTATAAATATGACATTTCACTTTCATCTTTGATGAAAATATGTTAATTTTATTTATTATTTTTACTGAGTTAGCATTTCGGTAAGATTTGTGAAAATTTATATCTTGGTATCATGTTCAAATTCCTACAGAAAATATTTTTATTAGATAACATTTTACAAGTATTTATATATAATCAATGCTTATATTTTACCAATCTTAATCTCAATTCAACAAAAAAAGCCACTAGGTTGAACCATATAAGCAACTTCAACTAGACCATTATTCAAAAAAGTCGTCTTAACGTCCATCTAGTGCAACTCCATGTCAAAGTGAGCCACCATAGTCATAATAACTTAAAAAGAATCTTTAGTGGAGATTGGAAAGACAGTGTCTTTAAAATCAGTGCCTTCCCTCCAATTGTACCACGTTGCCATCCACTAAGCTTTGTATCTTTCAACTTTGCTCGTTGGTTTATGTTTAGTTGTGGAAACCCATTTACAACCAATTGGTAAAGTAACTAGCTCTTAAACATTATTGTGAGCTATATAAGCTAACTCATCATGCATAACTTTTAGCCAAACAAAAGCATGAGAACTAGAAACAACTTCCTTGAAACTAATGGGGGTCATCATCACCATAAGAATCAAACTGATGCTCTTAAAGATCCCAACATATTCATTTGGTATTAATTACTTGCGTGCTTTTTGAGATATTCTCAACAACAACATCTCAATAATAACGTCGTAATTTTATTAAATCACAATGAGTGTTGTCACATTCTTATCATCCATAGAGGTGTAGTCATCATCAGGTGGAATGGGAATCACATCAATTATTGAAACATAAATACGTTGTATAACTTTATCTTTAAAAACAACTGGTCATGGTGTAATGCTCTCACTACCTAGGTCATCCTAAAAAATATAACATGATAGATTCTACCACTCTTATTGAGTGAGAAGGACAATAGAATCTGCTATCCTTGGAACTCACACAGTAGCCAATGAAGAAGCCACTAACAGTCTTTAGATCAAGCTCCTTCATCATAAGACAATAAGGTCTCACTTATGCCTTACAATCCCAAACATGCAAATGTTTCAAACTCGACTTCTGTTCAATCATCAACTCATAAGGAGTCTTGTGTACTGACTTGCTAGGCACTTGGTTAAGAATATACATAGTCGTTCTTAAAGCACCTCCTTAAAGGAAATCTAGTAATAAGTAATGGCTCATCATGAATCTCACCATATCCATAAGCATGTGATTCCTTCTTTCTACAACTTCATTTTGTTTAAGAGGACCATACATTGTGTATCAAACTTCAATACCACATTCTTCAATATGTATGGAAAAAGGTCATAGGTTTCTTCTAGTTTCATCGTACCTCCCATAATACTCTCATCCTTTATCAGACACCATGCACTTTATCTTGTTACTTGTCCTAAACTCAATAGCAACGTTGAATGACTTAAAAGCATCCAAAGAACTTGATTTATCTTTAAGAAGATTTATCCAGCTAGATCTAGAGAAATCATCTATGAAGGTAATGAAATACCTATATCTACCTATGACAATGGGTGTAATGGGCCCAAATATATATTAGTGTGAATCAACTCTAATAGATCATCACATTTACTTCCTATCTTATTCCCAAGTTTAGTCATAAGCTTACCTTTAACGCAAACCATACAATAGTGAAAGTAGGAGAAATCTAAATCATGCAAAATTTAATGTTTGATAAGTTTTTCAATACAAGGTTTGGAAATATGTCATAAGCGTTTATGACATAACATAGAATAGTTCTCATCAATCCTATTATGTGTGCTCCTAACAATAGAAATTGCACACATATCATATAGAGTCAACATGTATAAATTATCACCTAAAATACTAGATCCAACAATAAAGTGATCAAAATAAATGTCCAATTTTCCATTGCCAAAAACAAATGAGTAACCAAGATCAAGTTTCTCCTTGTAGAAGAAACATAATTTCAATAACAAAACATAAAAACTACTCATGTCCATCTCTTACCACAATCTTTGATTCAGAATCACTTGGTTTCCCTTGCCTTGTGAACCCCTGCAAGGAATTCACTACATGAATTGTTGCTCATGAATTAAACCACTAAGCGTTAAGATAAACATCAACAAAATTTGATTCAAAACAAGCTAGAGCAAGAAGTGTACCTTCCTTTTAGTTTTTTTTCTTAAGGAGATAACAATTTGTCACCTTATAATTAAACTTACTGCAGTACTTACACTCCCCTTGGAAAGAATTATTGTTAGGACCTAGATGCAAAACACCATTTTCTACCTTTTTGTTATCATTTTTGAATTTTCCATTATACCATTTAGGACAATTTTGGTCCTAAAAAAATAGGGAACATACTTATCATTACAAGATTTTGCAACAAATTGAACAATATAGGACTTTCCCTTTTTCCAGACTCCTTATTCGGGGTAACAATAGTAATAGTCCCATTAATAGTCTACTCATGGCGATTTTTAGTATTATAAAAGGTCCTCAAAACATCAAACCAAGGAAGGAATGACTTCACATCTCATAGATCCGATTACCATCATCAATCCAAGGTCTCATTCTTTTCAATTTGATTCGACAATGCACCATATTTAGCATGTGCCCATGAACCCCATTTATGTCATAATATTTGGCTTTAGCAAGAATTGAGGAATAATGGTTCTTCTCGGCTTTGTCAAAAGTCTTAAACCTCCCCCAATAAATTTCTTAAAGGTTGCAACATTCTTATTTTCTGGAATACTTTGCCTGATAGACTTCTCCATGGTGAGCTTTATCACTGAAGGTTCAGAAACAGACTTAGAATGAGGTGATTAAGTGTTGTTTGCTTTTTAACTTTTTGCAAAAACTATTTTTGAAGTAGAATTAAAACACAATAACGGACTCAAAAGATAAGGGGTGAGAGGATCGCACAAGAATATTTATACTAGTTCACTTTCAAAATGGCAAAAGCTATATCCAGTACCTTCAATGTGAAGGATTTTTACTGACTCATAACAGTCTTATAGACTTAGCATTGAATGACACAAGTATTATTGACTTTAGCCATTTCTGGCTTAATAACCCAAGTATTTTTTCACATAGGCCACTTTAGTTTAACCCAAGTATTCTTTCAAAAGTTTTTTCAGGCCTAGGTATTTCCTAACAGGAAAAGATATTCTTCATAGCCTTCCCAGGCTAAAATAGATTTGGTTTGTTAATGAAAGAAATTAAAAGAGAAATACAAGCCAATAACTCAACACAACAAATAGTAAGTCTGTTGAACAGACTTTTACAACGAAGGATAACTTGAATGAAATAGTAACAGCTATGTGTTTGAAAGATCTGAAATATAGGCAAAACACGTGTTTATGTAAAAAGAACCTGAAATAAAATAAAAGCATGTAATTAGTTCTTGACTACACTTGTTCTATTCTTGATGATATTATGTAATTGTGTTTTCTATCGTATCTTCCTCGTAGGTTTGGGTCTTCGTTTTATAGCTTCCCATAAGTAACTGTTGCAGTAAGGGAAATAAACTAATGACCCGTTAACTTAAGGGATGCACAGCTTCTTCCACACTTTCTTCTTGTGCAACATGTGGTCTTGTGGTATGGGCAATCCATATAGTGTTTTGTGAGTATAATTTTGGCAATGCCATGTGCAGCATGTGGGTGGAGGCACAACAACTAGTGAAGTTATTAAAATAATACCCATGTCTCTTTGTCTAGTGCAAGTGTATGATAGATGACAATTTTGTTTAGTGAAGGATTATTTAATTTCTTAACTTACTTCCTTTGTGCATTGTCAGGATTCAACAAACTTACAAGTGAACCTTTAGTCTTGGGTTCTTGAAACTCCTTTGTAACTTCCGCAACAGACTTAGGATGACAAACTAACTTTGCATGATCTTGGCTTTGTTGCACATAGTCCAACATACTTTGAAAGCTAGAGCATGACTTGGTTTAGCACAATTCTAACTTTGATTAATTTTGATACGACCGACAGACTTAGATCAAAGCTTCATATATGTTTGCATGTGTTTCCATTGAAGCAAACCTTTAGACTTTGGCTTCATTTGGCCTCTGAAGGTCTTCATAAATTAGTTTATTGTGACAGACTTATCCTTAATGTCATGTTGATCTTCAGTAATTGCTTACATGTGCTTGGAATTAGATTTTAACTGCACATGTATGTAATCACACAAATTTTAGGGTACCGACTGTCTTGTTACAGACTTAGTTTTAACAATCACCATCAAACACAATTTGAGTGTTCTTATTACAATAAACCTTTTAATTAGTAATAAAACCAGCAATGAAAACCATTCACTCATTTTCCTTAAAAACTAAGTTAAATTTGGCCATAGCCAAATATAGATTTTAAGATTCCTTTTAGTTCTTGGTCTCATTCAAATAATAAGATAACCACTAAAATAATATATATTTGGCTAAAATAATATACATCATTGAATTGAATCTAATAGCTCAAAATCAACTTGCAGACCAATTTTCAAAATGTACCTCGGAACTTATATCAACAAAGACATGATGCGAGTTGTTTCTGAATGAGGCATAAACAGAAACTCATAAAAGACTAGATTAGAGTCCAAGCTAAATTATTACTAAAAAAGAAGAAGAAAGAAGCATTAGTTTAATTTTATTAACGAGGCGCTGTAAGAAAAAGAGAAGAAAAAGTTAAAACAAGCTAGAGATTGATTCTACCAGGTTCCTTTGCCCCTTCTCCAAGCTTCGAGTAGCTTCACAACCCCCACTCACTCCCACTGTCACTGTAATAACACGACGACGTACGCCAATAATCCTCACTCTCGCCGTCAATGGCAACCCGAAGAACTCCAACGCTTACCAAATCCATTTTCGCCGCCTTAACTGCTTCCACCACCTCTCGCTCCCGCTCCTCGCGACTCCTCTCCGTTTTCCCTCACGCCTCCAAATATTTTTCAAATCCCCTCTATCCGTCTCCGATTATCGACTCACTCGCAGCCACCAATGTCGCCTCCGCTAAGTTCCTCTCTCATTCTTTCACTCGCAGCTTCCACGCCACTAACCCCTCCTTCCGCTCCGCCGCAAGCTCCCAGGTCTCTCCAATCGATTTCACACTCTTTCGCTAATAAATTCCAATTATTATTTATTATTTATACTATAAATTCAGTACTAGTTTCTCATAACGGTTGATGAATGGCGGAATTTCACTCTGATTGTGATTTGTGACTGATATTTCTAAACATAGCTTCAATTTCTCGCGTTTTATCTTATTTAGCTATTAGCTATTGAACAATGTGTCAACATAGGAATAATCAATCCCTTGGACTCTCGTGCGGGCGCGTGTGTGATGTGTTGTGTTCATATTTAATCAGGTGGCGCAGACAGAGTTCACGGATATGGCATGGGAGGGAATTCTTGGTGCTGTTGATGCTGCACGAGTGAGTAAACAGCAAATTGTGGAATCTGAGCACTTGATGAAAGCCTTGTTGGAGCAAAAGGATGGGTTGGCTCGAAGGATATTTACTAAGGCGGGATTGGACAACACTTCAGTTCTGCAGGCTACTGATGACTTCATAATTCAGCAACCTAAGGTTGTTTACTTACTGCTGATATCATATTTTCTGTTGGTATTTTTGAAGATTCCGAGTTCTGACCCTCTGGTTTGTTTGGCAGGTTACTGGTGACACTAGTGGACCTGTAATCGGTTCGCATCTTAGCGGAATCTTGGACAATTCTCGCAAGTTCAAGAAAGAAATGGGGGATGAATATGTCTCTGTGGAGCATCTTTTACTGGCATTTCTTTCTGATAAGAGGTTTGGGCAGCAGTTGTTTAAGAATCTTCAGCTTAGCGAGAAGGCTTTGAAGGATGCTGTACAAGCTGTTCGTGGAAGCCAGAGAGTGACTGATCAAAGTACAAATCTATTATTTAAGGTTTCTTATTTTTCCAGAAAGTATATGATTGGAGATTACAATAAAGCTGAATATTGTTAAAATTTTTTAGTAGTAAACACAAAAGAAGAAGGGTGATGATTATTTATGATTCTTAGAAGCTATAGTATATAAGGAACAAATGTAAGGAATGAATAACCTAAGCAGTGAGTTATGAATTTTGATCATATTTCATTTGTAAGTTGCCTGTTGTTTTGATCAGTTTCTGTGTGATTCCAGAACATATTGATTGTCCTTATGCTTGATTCTTGGCCAGCTTTCTGGTTATAAATCAAGGCATAATATTAGTGCACATGTTATTATTATTATTATGCCTGAACACTGACTTTAAGTTTTATGTGTGTGTGTGTCTGTGTATTAAATCAAAGCCTTATTTGTACAGTATTTATTTAATTTTGCCCTACCCTGTTCTCCTTTCTTGCTGCTTGTGTTATTTTGTCAGATTTTTCAATGACATTTGTGTCGAAATAACTGTGCATAGATCCCGAGGGGAAATATGAGGCATTGGACAAGTATGGAAATGATCTGACTGAACTTGCTAGGCGTGGCAAGCTTGATCCTGTGATTGGTCGAGATGATGAAATTCGACGCTGTATTCAGATATTGTCAAGGAGAACAAAAAACAACCCTGTTATTATTGGTGAACCTGGTGTGGGGAAAACAGCAATTGCTGAAGGGTTTGTCTAGTATAACTTTACAGCAATTCCTTGAAATGTGTTAGCCTTTGTTGTTGTTATTTTGTATCTTATACTTTGTGATATTTTCCCTTTTTGCATAATTTAGGTTTTTCACGTGTGTGTGTGTGTTAATCTTGAATTAGGCTATATGTAGCCTATTTGTATTTTGGCTAGAACAAATTTTATCATAGATACTTTTGCCTACAAGATTAACACATAACAATAACCTTTCCCAATGGATTGAGCTGTGGATTGTTTTGTTAAAACAAGATGGTTTGAAAGTAAGAGTTTTTCTTATTTATGTCTCTTTTAACGCATGTCTGTAGTTTCTGCCTTCATGGGAATTAAGTCAAGGTTTTGAATCATGGCTAACATTCTTTAATATAGATTAAGTGTTGAATTTACTGATGGTACCTTTGAAATTAAAAACACTGTTCAGACTTCTGACAATATTGAGAAAGTGTGACAATTCCAATCTTGGTATTATGATATAGAGTGGCAGTAAAATTTATTTAATGCCAAGATAGTTGTTCCCTTTGTTGCACGTATTATAATCTCCTGCCATTTAATAGTACTAAAAGCTTTTTCATTGTTTTGCAGATTAGCTCAACGCATAGTGCGAGGAGATGTTCCAGAGCCGTTGATGAACCGAAAGGTTGAGCTCCTGTGTTTTTATTTCATGATTACAAAATGATAAGATGAGTTGAGTTACTTGTTTAACGTAAAGTGAAGTCTCAATGCAGGCTGATATGGTAAAAGCTTCTGAAAAAGGTCTAGTCAAGCTGCTGACACCTTGTAGTGTCATATTCCACTGAGACCGTAAAACCAATTTTTCTTACATTGACATCATTTGTTCCTAGATAAAATTACAAAGATAACTCACACACAGGGAGAAAGCTGATTATCTTATTATTCTGAAATCTGAAAGTGCATGTTTCTTTGTTACTGTTGAAATAATGGGTTTCAGACTCTCAGGTATTGAGGGAGGAAATTCAGAGTGTGGATACCTAGAATAATATTGCCTTGAATATTGTGATGTTTTGCAATGTCATGATGTGACCATAAACCCTTGACTTGAGTACTACAGTAATCAATAGAGGAAAATAGGAAACTAAAGGATAATCTATGATATGGTCGATGTAATATAGTTTATTTTCATATGTATTCTGATGCTAATGTGCAAACCAAGACATTTAAGTTGGTGTGAAAAAAATATGAGAGTGCTGTCATGTTAATTGACTGTCATAACAAAATTTTTATTTTTATTGCTTGTGACTCTGACAGTTTCCTTGACCCCTCTCCAGCTTGAGATTTTTGGCTCTTTTAACAATTATGACATTAGTGAACTTGGAAAATCTTGTGGAACTAGTTTCGTCATTTTCCCTCTCCTTTTTATTGCTCAGGTTTTCTTTGAAATGTATTATTGTAATGAAGCGCTTCTTGATGCTGTAAAGCTGTTACTGTTCTGCTATATGTGGGGTCCAGGGCCTTCATATTAAACATATACTCAATATTTCTTGGGCAGTCTTTCCTGGCAAGTGGTAATGCAATGCTGTAATGTTTTTGTTTAAATTTGTATTAAATTTGGTTTTTATTCTTGGTGTTTTGTAGTTGTTCTCTCTTGATATGGGTTCACTGCTTGCGGGTGCCAAGTATCGTGGAGATTTTGAAGAAAGGTTGAAAGCCGTCCTGAAGGAAGTTACAGCATCTAATGGGCAAATAATCTTGTTTATTGATGAAATTCACACTGTTGTAGGTGCAGGTTGGTATCTTGTTCTTCTTCTGCAGCCCTTACAATTAACAAGTTACAATCTCAACATTAGAAACATTGTGTAGTTTTTATTTATTATAGATGTAATATGGCCATTGATATGTCTTCACCGAATAGCTTAAGCTTTTTTGATAGTTGGTTCATGACATGGTATTATAGGCTATAGCCCTATAACCTGGTGTTCTAGAGCTTGATCCTTGCTGGCGGCCTGGCCCCCATTTTTCTTAAAAAATAAGTAAATTTTCATGACAAGAAAGGTGAGCTTGTGCTTTGTTCATATTTTTAAAGCCCAAAAGACTTCTGTAAGTGGGTGTGTTAGAGATCTAATATAAAATCATTCTTGTTATTTCACTTAACAGCTTTACCTTTTGAGATGATTGGTTCGGGACTATTAGAAATGGATACTATTTATAAGAATCTATCTCCATTTATCTCTCACCATCCCTAAAATTCAGGAATATTGTTATTAGTTATAATCAATTAATGAACAAAATTGTTGATTGCCGCAGTCAAAGCAACGTAATCTGATGATAATAGAGTACTGATGGAGGAGAGTAATACACACTAATCATACCGTCTATAACTGTTATTTTAATCGGTTGATCACCAAAATTCATTTGTCTGAGTCTTTGTAAGTGTCTTTGATTATCTGCACTGTTAACCATATTGGAGTGACAGTCTGTTTCCATCAATCATCATCTGCCTAGTTTTGTTCCAGTTCTACTATTCACCCAATTAGTAGTAATGTGGTGTTTTTTGATCATTGGCTGAATAATAGGAGCTACAAGTGGTGCAATGGATGCTGGGAACTTATTGAAGCCAATGCTTGGAAGAGGTGAACTTCGATGTATAGGAGCAACTACATTGAATGAGTATAGAAAGTATATCGAAAAGGATCCTGCACTTGAGCGTAGATTTCAGCAAGTGTTTTGCAGTCAACCATCCGTTGAAGATACCATATCCATTCTTCGTGGGTTGCGTGAACGTTATGAGTTGCATCATGGTGTCAAAATATCAGATAGTGCACTTGTTTCAGCTGCAGTTCTTGCAGATCGATACATAACAGAACGCTTCTTACCTGACAAAGGTAAGTCGTGACTCTAGCCCTTATATGACTTGGGTTGATTCCTTGTAACAGCTTATTCTATGGTTTACTTAAGTATTTTAAGGAGGCTTTTAGTCTTAAGTGGAATAATGTAGAATTTTCTTTTGAAAAAAAAGCACTCTCTAGATCCTTCAAATGGTTATTAGCTTTGGAAAACTTTGCTTGTTGTTTGTTGCTTCCACTGTGTAATTTATTTTTTCCATTATAGCCATTGATCTTGTCGATGAAGCTGCTGCTAAGCTGAAGATGGAGATCACCTCTAAGCCTACAGAATTGGATGAGATAGACAGGGCGATATTGAAATTGGAGATGGAAAAGCTCTCTCTGAAAAATGACAGTGACAAGGCATCTAAAGAGAGATTAAGTAAGCTTGAAAATGATTTGAGTTTACTTAAACAGAAACAAAAAGAATTGACAGAACAATGGGACAATGAGAAAGTTTTTATGACTCGGATAAGATCAATCAAAGAAGAGGTGATGTTTAGCTTGTGTGTTGCCATTACTGTAGTTTCCCTCCTTATGATTTATGCATCTTACATGTTTTAAGCATATGTAGATTGATAGAGTGAACCTTGAGATGGAAGCTGCTGAGCGTGATTATGACCTGAACCGTGCTGCTGAGCTCAAGTATGGAACTTTGATGTCCCTTCAACGCCAATTAGAAGAAGCTGAAAATAACCTAGCCAACTTCCGAAAGTCTGGACAGTCTTTACTTAGAGAAGAGGTCACTGACCTTGATATTACTGAGATTGTCAGCAAATGGACTGGTATACCATTATCAAACCTCCAACAAACAGAGAGAGAAAAATTAGTCTTGCTGGAACAGGTTCTTCATAAGAGAGTGGTTGGTCAAGATATTGCTGTAAAATCTGTGGCTGATGCAATTCGCCGTTCAAGGGCTGGATTGTCTGATCCAAATCGACCAATTGCAAGCTTCATGTTTATGGGTCCAACTGGTGTTGGCAAAACTGAGCTTGCCAAGGCTTTGGCTGGTTATTTGTTTAACACAGAAAATGCTCTTGTTAGAATTGATATGAGTGAGTACATGGAGAAACATGCTGTTTCACGTTTAGTTGGAGCCCCTCCTGGTTATGTTGGTTATGAAGAAGGTGGTCAGCTAACTGAAGTGGTCCGGAGAAGACCCTACTCCGTGGTACTATTTGATGAAATTGAGAAGGCACATCATGATGTCTTCAACATCTTGTTGCAGTTGTTAGATGATGGGAGGATCACTGATTCTCAAGGAAGGACTGTTAGCTTCACAAATTGTGTTGTGATTATGACTTCAAACATTGGCTCCCATTACATACTTGAAACCCTTCGTAGTACACAAGATGATAAAATTGCAGTCTATGATCAGATGAAAAGGCAGGTTGTTGAGTTGGCTAGGCAAACATTCCGCCCAGAGTTTATGAATCGCATTGATGAATATATTGTTTTCCAGCCACTGGATTCTGAACAGATCAGCAAAATAGTGGAACTCCAGGTAATTGATGTCTTCCATTTCCTTGGTATAAATATAAATTTTATAGTAATTTTAATCATTCATGTGTTTAGAATGTGAAATTAATATTCTGGTAAAGAAGGATGAAAAAGATAAAAGACTCCAAATAATATTCTCTTGTTTATTGTGACATGATGAAACACTTTACCGACCATTCCTATCTGATACTGGACTCTTAATTCTAATTAAATAGGGAAACAGGAAACCATTAACTTACTAAAAGTGCATAATTATCTTAATCTATTACGACAATCATACCTAAAATAGCATAAGTTACCTTAATCTAATACGACAATCATACCTATAATAGCATAGACTATCTTAATCTATTATGCATCATTCTGTTCCTCCAAATAATTTTAGGCATCCTAACATTATTCTTTGGGAAATGAGTGAATATTCATTATCCTTAGATATAAAAGGGCACCAAGCAGCCTCTGTTGCACCAAAGCTTGCAAGTACGTTTGTGTAACTTACTGCAGTGTGTATGGGATTGGAGATGGTAGATGCTTTTGTTACAGTGGTCGTATTTTATTAGTAATACAGGGTTATAGGTCATACCCATTACCTAGGATATTCAAAGTTTTGCTTGGTCTCCAGTAAAACTGTGTCCTGTCTTCCACTGTGATGTGACCGATAGTCCAAGAGAGTAGTTGATATGCTTTGCAGCTAAAGCAATTTCCTGGAAACACTCATTTCCGTTGATGCTAACTTAAAATGCCAAAATTTCTCAACTGAATGACAATATTCAAAACGTCAGTTTCTCTTAAATTTGCTTTTAAGAATTGAGGGTTTGATTGTGTTAGAATGAACCTCTTCAGGTTATGTCTCATGTGAATGCATCCTCACATGTGTTGCCTTCTCATGTTGATGTGTTTAAAGATCAATATATATGTAGTATTGTGTTAGTATTTATGCTTGCCGAGTAAATAAATGATGTTCTTTTAATTAAACTTATTGAAAATTCCTTTGATTGTTTATGATTTAATCCAAGTGTAAAACTGTTCGTATGACTCTATTCAAATGGCTGAAGATGCATTTTGTTGATATATGTCTTCTCACCTGCTACAGATGGAACGAGTGAAAAACAGGCTCAAGCAGAAGAAAATTGATCTTCATTACACGCAAGAAGCTGTGAAACTTCTTGGTGTTCTGGGTTTTGATCCAAACTTCGGGGCAAGACCAGTTAAAAGAGTGATACAACAATTGGTTGAGAATGAAATCGCAATGGGAGTTCTAAGGGGAGATTTCAAAGATGACGACTCGATCATTGTTGATGCTGATGCGACTCCATCGGGCAAGGAACATTCTCCTCAAAATAGACTGCTTATTAGGAAACTGGGTAGCCCTGTCGCGGATGCCATGGTTGTTAATGACTAGTATTGCCCATGGACTTAAATTCATGCCTCCCTTGGATAAAAGTAGAGTTCATACCTTTTTTTTCAGCTCCTTAGGCTACGAGCTTGTGTTTTATTTTGTACCCCTTTGTAACTTCTGTATTAAGGATATTGTATGTTTTAAAATACTTGTCGATTATGGTTTTACACAATAAGAAAGTCATGAAATAACCTGCACTAATACCAAATTATAATGATATTCAACGCCAATCATATTTTTACCAAGATACAAGATACTCTTCTTATAGTTAATTCAAATAAATAAAAATATCCAAAGCTTTAAAGAGAATATATGAAGAATGATGGATCTTGGTCTTAAAGAAAGAGTATATTACGATATTTAACCTTTTAAAAATTTTATTTTACTATGCATGTAAAATTTAGGTTAATTAATTATTTTATTAGTAGGAATTGAAGCCAGTGTGGTCAATTGTTCTGTATTACTATATTAAGTTTTTAAATTGTGATATCTTGAATACTTTTTAATTGAATCTTTTGCTATTTTTTTTTAACAATTAACTAGCGAAATAAGGTAGGTTTCTTTAAGAATACGGTCTGGAATTGCACGCGGAAGTAAGAGGGGTACAGGATTGAAATCCAAATTTATCTTGGGCCCTTCAGCTCCATAAAATGACAAAAACAATGTAAATCAAGCTAGGATCAGTTTTTTCCCCAAAAGCTAGGATCAGTTTATTTTCTTATACTCTTTTTATACTATAATTTGATTGATTGCGTGTTCAGTAACTTTTAAGGAAATTACCAAAAGTTGCTTTTTTGACATGGAGAATAATGCTGAATATATCAGTGGGGATTGTAAAAATTTGATATATATTTTAGAAGTTTTAGTCACATAGATTTTTCATTCTAAAATAGATTATATATAGAGAGATATAACAAACTCAAAAATAAATTAGTTTGTACGTAAACAAGATTTCACAAAAATATTGATTTCAAGTTTGAATTTGGTGATTTATCCTCTTCTATGCGCATGAGAATAATGTTTAATAAACTATCTATTGGGGATTGTACAAATTTGATATATATTTTAAAAGTTTTAGTTACATATATATATATATATATATATATATATATATATATATATATATATATATATATATGATTTATGATGGTAACAAGTTGAAAAAAAAGTGGATTTGTGTGTAAATGAGATTGGACAAAAATATTGATTTCAAGTTTAAGTTTGATGGTTTGTCCTCTTCTATGCGCACAATAAGATGTGTAGTTTTTTTTACTAATTAAGTTCTTTTTTAATTTTAAATTCAAAATTTAAACCATACATAGAAAGTTGTTTTTTATTTAAATTTTAAACGACTTTGGATTGCATTTAAAATGAAAGTTTTAATACATTTTGTTGCATGTTTATTGGATATGCTCAACATAGTGTTACTGTAAAATCTTTCAGTTATTTACCCTTAATTTTAAGCATTTAAATTAAATCCTAGTAAATGTTTCGTAAAATAAATAATTAACAATTGATCAATCATCTAAAAACTCAGATGATCTCAAAATAGTCATAATACGACACTTCCAATACCTAAGTTTCAATAACAGTCAAGAAAAAGTTTGGCAAAAACAGGGCCTGATGCTACACGTCAAGTCAGTTTTTCGCACCTGACATGTAGCGTCAGCCATGATAATAGCAGCAATGCTGCTGTCATGTTTTTTTTATGTCATTTTGTCAACTTCTACCTTATCCAAATGACCCGTTTTAGCTCCAATTGCCACAAAACTTTACGGGCCAGATGTTTTCGCCATTCCAGAATTGTTGGCACCGTCCGTTCGCCAAAATTCCATCGTATGGGTGAGATATGTGCAAAATTGTAATTCGTACATTTTTAACCAAATGCAATGCATAAAACCAATCAAATGCAACTTCCTATGCAATTTGGCAATACAACCAAGTCCTAATTACTTCAAGGAGTTTATTGACACCTTTCGGGGATCCTGAATCCCAACAAAGCTCAATTTCACCTATCCAATTGGCTTAAAATCGCCTATTTTCACACATTTTATGAAATACGTTACTCCAATAGTTACATTACCAATCAATTTACATTTTCATCATAATTCTCACTATACTAACCAGGATTCTAACCATTCTCAACTTATCAAACCTAGTTCAAGATTCTCCTCCACATGCATATACTTCATTATAATTTAATTTCATATACTAGTCTATGATTTTCCATAACATCTCATTTGCATGAACACCTTTAGTCATCAATCATATGAACCGTCATCACACAATCATCTCACATCATCAGACCAATCAATCACATATTGTAAATACACAAAATGCTTTAAACTCATGCTTTAAACAGAACCTGCCCATCAATCATATATTTAATCAAATAAATGGTTCAATGCCATATTACACACACAAAGCATAACCTGGACATCGCAATCACACAAATATAACTAACATACATCATAATTAATCAACTGTCCAAATGGCTCCATACCATTTGGTACTGACACACCTATAAACACTGTCGTAACCTGGATAGCGACGACGCGGCCGACCCTCAAAATGATTTTTGTTCCGAAGAGAAAAACAGGGAGTCGCCACCAACGTTTTTATCCATAGGAAAAACATTGGAAAAAACTAAGTTCAGTAAAGCACTAGTTTAAAAATGAGATTCAAGTTCGGGAGTCGGTTACGAGTAGGGAAGGTATTAGCACCCTACATCGCCTGTCAAAAATAGTACCAAGATTGAAAACGCGCAACATAAATAGCCTTACAAAAGATGTTTTATTTCTTCCCTTTTATTGTTGTACTTTGTGTAAAAACAGAAGGAAATAGAAGGAACAAACTGAACAAACATAGAGTGTAGGTCAACAGGACGTCGCGTCCAAATTAACCTCGGCTTTGATTTAAAAAAAACAGAGAAAGGGAGGGATGCTAACAAGACGTTGTGTCTAAATTAGTCATCCTTTAATCACATACGGGGTTAGAAACGGGAAGGGGATAAACGGGACGTCACGTCCTAAGTATCCCGTTCCTTATGGGAAAATCAACAAGACGTCACGTCTAAATTGATTTTCATAGGATTTAATCAAGATGCGGGGTCAGAGATGGGAAGGGGATAAGCGGGATGTCACGTCCTAAGTATCCCGTTCCTTATGGGAAAATCAACAAGACGTCACGTCTAAATTGATTCTCATGGGATTGATGAAGGGCGGTTACAAGGGAAACGTAAAGAAAATAAAATAGGAATGATAGGAAAGGTGGGAAAAAAAAGATTGGGATTGGGCCCGACAGGATTTAAAGTCCTGCTCCTACGTATTCTTGAGTTACCAAGAAATCAGGGTTACATAGTTCTTTGGTGATGGTTTTTTTAGGAAGAGGCTAAAAGATTAATGGTGGATGATGTTTTTTTTTTGGCTAGTCTGAACGTGAAACACTTGTTTTTTTGTTATTTATTTATTACGAACCTAGGAAGGGGTAAAAAAGAAAAGAAAAGAAAATAACAGAAATCTGTTTAAGTAGAAAAATGGAAAAAAACCGAGTAAAAAAAACAGATAACCGAGTGAAAAATGAAAATACTGAGTAAAAAATGAAAATTCCGAGTGAAAGTTGGGAGACCGAGTGAAAATGAAAATACCGAGTGAAAGGAAAATACCGAGTGAAAATGAAAATACCGAGTGAAAATGAAAATACCGAGTGAAAGGAAAATACCGAGTGAAAGGAAAATATCGAGTGATGGAGCAGGAGAGCTGGACTCCGGTGTGACGAGAGAACAGGACGTTGAACAGTGAGGTGTGAAGGGATGATGTGCTAGACGGTGTGAAGGATTTATGAGGAACTTGGGCAGTGTTGGCGGGAGAGAGGAGGGTGCTGGACAGTATGGAGAAGGGCTGTACCGAGTAAAGAGAGGGACGGTGTTGGTGAGGAGAGGGAAGGGTGCTGGTGAGGAGAGGGAAGAGTGCTGGTGAGTGAAGAGAGGGACAGAGTTTCTTCTCTCAATGAATGCTTCTGACTCGGATTTAGCGCCTCAGTTGGTATACACCCATAGTGGGAAACAATCCGAGTGGAAAAGGTGCCTTTTAAGCACAAGACCGAGTGGAAAATGTGCAACAAACCGAGTGAAAGCTTTGCTCGGTTTTGCTTGTTGGTCGGTGTGAGGTTGCTGCGAGGAGCTGGGACGAGCAAAATAACTCAGGTTGACACATTCAACCGGAACCGAGTGAAGAATGACTTGGAAATGATTGGAATACGACTCGGAATTCGGTGAGAAGGATGGCTCGGAAATTGGTGAATAGTGACTCGGAAGTGGTTAAAAGGATGACTCGGAATTGGTGCAAATGATTCAATCAGTCCTGACTGAAGGATGACTCAGCATTGGTACAAATAATTCAATCGGCCTTGATTGAAGGATGACTCGGCCTTGGCGTAAATGATTCAATCAGTCCTGACTGAAGGATGACTCAGCATTGGTGCAAATGATTCAATCGGCCTTGATTGAAGGATGACTCGGCCTTGGCGCAAATGATTCAATCGGTATTCCTGATTGATTTAGTCAGGAATGTCTGGAAGACCTTTTTAAATGACTCAATCGGCAGTTCAGAATCTGGCTGAAGAGGGGATGAGTGAAGAGGGACTTAGTACCGTTTGAAGTGTGGCTCGGAATCTGGCTGAAGAGGACTCGGAAGTTGGCTGAAATGTGACTCGGAAATGTGACTTGGAAGCTGGCTGAAGAGGACTCAGAAGCTGGCTGAACGGTGACTCGGAAGAAATTCAAATGATTCAATCGGCACTGATTGAAACGATCCAATCGGCAATGATTGAAATGTTCCAATCGGCATTTCCTAAAATTTTCACTCGGCTATTTCTCTAGGATTAAATTACTCGAAAAAACTTGTTCGGATTTCCTTGGGAGTCATTCGGTAGACTCTTTCTTTAGTCGGAAATCCGACTGGCTTTTCACTCAGAATTTCCTTCAGTCGTCAACCATTCCTCCCATTTGAAAATCTGACCATTACTTCCTTTCCAATCAGAAATAGCTTTCATTCGGTGCACTCACCCATCCTTACTTTTCTAATCAGGAATGGCTTTCACTCGACGATCAGCTTGTTCGGTGCACTCACTCGGAGTTGGTCTTATTTTCCAAACGGGATGGTTACACTTGTCATCCATCCTTTGGATGCATTCACTCGGAACCGACCCTATGGATGCATTCACTCGGTTTTTGTTTGCTCGGATGTATCTTTGTTTGAAGCACTCGATCGGAGCTGCTTCAATCTGAGGGGCTTTACTCGGGAGTGCCTCTGTTTGAAGGATTCATTCGGTCTTTCCTTACTTGAACACCTCAAAACAACTCGGTTATATCTCTGGGCTTTAACCACTCGGAGGAATCTTCATTCGACTCTTATGCTTGATTCAGTCCTTTTGACTCAGTATTCAACTCGGAGCCGGCCTTCCTTCCAATCAGAATTATTTCATTCATCAATCAATCATTCGGATATACTCACTCGGGAGTGATCCTTATTTTCCGATCGGAATAGTTTTACTTGACAATCAACAACTTGGGTGCGTCCTCTCGGGAGTAATTCAATCGGACATATTAACTCGAGACTCGGCCTTTATATTTCAATCAGAAGTTATGACAGCTCCAACAATCCTTCAGGGGCATTCGTTCGGAATCGGCCTTATTTCCACTCGGATGGTCAACTAATCCCTCGGAATCCTTCACTTGGACAAGTCTTAGTCGGATTCAGGGCTCAGGAGTAATTCATTTGCGCATCAGAACTTGGATATATTCACTCGGAGGTGCTCTCTTTTCTATCAAAACTTGCCACCTTTTCTCTCAGAATTTGGCTCTTGAGAATATAACTACTCAGATATATTCATTCAGAGTTGGTTTTGATCAGGAATTTGTACTTGGATTTACCTCAAGGCAATATTCCACTCGGCAATGCTTCACTTCGAGTCATTCTACTCGGATTTGATCAATTTTGAGTCATTCCACTCGGATTTTTGTCCAACAGGGCTATATTTCACTCGGAAATGCTTCAATCAGAGTCATCCTGCTCGGTTTTACCTTCAACAGGGTAATATTTCACTCGGAAATGCTCCATTCTGAGTCATTTTACTCGGATTTGATCATTTTTGAGTCATTCCACTCGGTTTTTTACCATTCTGATTCAGAATTTAGTATAAAAGAAGATTCGTTCCACTTGGACCGGGCCAAAAGAGGTGTTCACAGATGCCCCTCTTTACTTCTTTTTCACAAAAGAAACACGAAGCTTCTGTGTTTCTGAAGTGAAAAGGAAGTAAAGATATGAACACCGATGTAGGGGCCAAGTGGGACCTCTTGATCGGTATGGCGTCTGACGGTGCTGGAAATCACGAGTCAGTGTGACCTTTTTTCTTTAAAGACGAGCATTTCCCACTTCTGTCTCTCTCTTTTCTTTTTCTTCCTCTTTTTTTTTGTTGTTTTGTTTTGTTTTTTGTTTTTTTTTTGAATTCTGAATCGACCAGAAAGGATTGTCTTCTAGTTAACAGGAGGTGAGAGGATTAGGGTTGCTCCCCGGTAGACTGGAAATGTAAAGGTTGGGGTTGACCCTTGGTTGACAGGAAATGTAAAGATTGGGGTTGACCCTCGGTTGACAGGAAATTGGGGGGAGCTAACAGGATGTCTCGTCCGAATTAACTCACTGTTGATAGGAAATGTAAAGATTGGGATTGACCCTCGGTTGACAGGAAATTGGGGGAGCTAACAGGATGTCTCATCTGAATTAACTCGCTGTTGACAGGAAATGTAAAGATTGGGGTTGACCCTAAGTTGACAGGAAATTGGGGGGAGCTAACAGGACGTCTCGTCCGAATTAACTCACTGTTGACAGGAAATGTAAAGATTGGGGTTGACCCTCGGTTGACAGGAAATTGGGGGGAGCTAACAGGATGTCTCGTCCGAATTAACTCACTGTTGACAGGAAATGTAAAGATTGGGTTTAACCCTCGGTTGACAAAAAATGTAGAGGATTGGGGTTGACCCTCGGTTGACAGGAAATTGGGGGGAGCTAACAGGACGTCTCGTCCGAATTAACTCATTGTTGACAGGAAATGTAAAGATTGGGGTTGACCCTCGGTTGACAAGAAATGTAAAGGATTGGGGTTGACCCTCGGTTGACAGGAAATGTAAAGATTGGGGTTGACCCTCGGTTGACAAGAAATGTAAAGATTGAGGTTGACCCTCGGTTGACAAGAAATGTAAAGATTGGGGTTGACCCTCGGTTGACAGGAAATGTAAAGATTGGGGTTGACCCTCGGTTGACAGGAAATGTAAAGATTGGGGTTGACCCTCGGTTGACAAGAAATGTAAAGATTGAAGTTGACCCTCGGTTGACATGGCTGAGGGATCTTGGGGAACTGCCCCTTGACTGAAAGAGGATAAACCTGGGGTGATGCCCCAGTCTGACATGATTTGAAGGAATCTTGGGGAACTGCCCCTTGACTGAAAGAGAATAAACCTAGGGTGATGCCCCAGTTTGACGAGATTTGAAAGAATCTTGGGGAACTGCCCTTTAACTGAAAGAGAATAAAACTTGGGGTGATGCCCCAGTTTGACGAGATTTGAAAGAATCTTGGGGAACTGCCCCTTGACTGAAAGAGAATAAACCTGGGGTGATGCCCCAGTTTGACGAGATTTGAAAGAATCTTGGGGAACTGCCCCTTGACTGGAAGAGAATAAACCTGGGGTGATGCCCTAGTTTGACGAGATTTGAAAGAATCTTGAGGAACCGCCCCTTAACTGAAAGAGAATAAAACCTAGGGTGATGCCCCAGTTTGAATTGTTTGGGAAGTGTAGTTCCACTAGGGAAGGATTTAGTTAGCATCTGTCCGGTAACCTTCATGGTTCCACCGGGGGGAGTATTTGGTGATTTGGGATATTGTCCTTTGATCGGAAAGAGAAATTTAGGGTCCACTGGGGATATCCGGGGGGTCTGCTTGTAATGATTGAGAAAAGTGTATAGGGATTCATTGGGGAATGCATGGCAGGCCTGCCGGAGGAAAAAAATCTGGGGGGATGTCCCGGCTTGGGACATTTTAATGAAGGTAACTCTGTTGGGAAAGTGTTTTCCTATTGGGGAAGGAAGGCATGGCTAGCCTTTGATCACTGTGGTTCTATCGGATAACTAACTTTCCCAAATTGGATTAGGAAGTGCTCTAGTTAGGGGAGCTGAGTCCATTTTGTGTTTCTCCTTGGGAGGAACCCTCGGTCGGGGTTCCTCTGCTGGGAAAAACTTTGGGCAACTAAATGTCTTAGGGTCATAGGTCCTGGCCCTCCCTTAACAGAGAAACGTGAGACAAATTAAAACTTACAGGTGAATTCCCTTGGCGACTGGCTTTTGAAGTAACTCATGGCCAAAATAACTTTTACTCCTGGCTTCATTGAGGTTGCCTAGCGGAGTTGGTTGTGCTTGTCTGAGGTAAGATCCGGCAATGGTATACACTTTGTTCCCCATAACTTCGTGTTTTTGTCATTTTCAAAATTTAAAAATTTTCTTTAAGGCAAAAACTTGTTCATTCATTTTAAATTGTGAACACATGTAAGAAAAAGGAAACATTTTATTTATGATCATCAAATACAAAAGATATGATATGACAAGGTGCCAAGAACTGATGGTAAAGGTAAAAAGGAAGGCCTTTTAGATCCTCCATTGATTTCTTGAGAATGGTGAGATTCCGGGTTTTTCTCGTGATTTCTGGTTATCCTCTGATTTGTCTTCCGAGGACATGGTTTGACAATGGCTTCAATGCTCTTAACTGACCTCCTTGTTGAAAAGTTGTCATCTACAGGCGGTGAATTTGTCTGAGCCGCCCTCCTAGGTTTTCGACCCAACCAATCGCTCTAACTTTTGCCTAGGCCGCCTTTTCAGGTTTTCAACCTAGTGATTTTTTTTTCTTTTTTGTTTTTTTTTGTTTTTTTTGTTTTTTTTGTTTTGTTTTGTTTTGTTTTTTTACGCGTAGTATCTTTTCACTGCATCCGCGTTTATAGGCATCGGTAAATCTTCCCCATCCATGTTGGTGAGTATGAGAGCACCTCCGGAAAAAGCTTTCTTCACAACGTAAGGCCCCTCGTAGTTAGGAATCCATTTGCCACGGCTGTCTTTCTGAATCGGCAAAACCTTTTTGAGCACCAAATCTCTTTCTTGGAATTGTCGGGGTCGTACCTTCTTTTCAAATACTCGTTTCATACGCCTTTGATATAACTGACCATGACAGAGGGCAGTCAGTCTTTTACCATCAATCAAATTCAGTTGGTCATGTCGAGCCTGGATCCATTCAGCTTCAACCAGTTTGGCTTCCATGAGTACTCGGAGGGAAGGGATCTCCACTTCGAAAGGCATGACTGCTTCCATTCCATAAACAAAAGAGAAGGGGGTTGCCCCAGTAGAGGTTCGGACTGAGGTACGATACCCGTGTAGAGCAAAAAGGAGCATTTCATTCCAGTCTTTGTAGGTTACCACCATCTTTTGCACTACCTTTTTGATGTTTTTGTTAGCTGCCTCGACCGCTCCATTTATTTTTGGGCGGTACGGAGAGGAGTTATGGTGGGAGATTTTAAAGCTCTCGCAAAGCTCCTTCATCATTTTGTTGTTCAGATTTGTACCATTGTCTGTGATGATTTGGCTCGGTAGACCTACCGACATATCAATTCTCGTTTGATGAACTTAACGACGATATTCTTTGTCACATTGGTATACGAAGCGGCCTCTACCCACTTTGTGAAATAATCGATGGCGACCAAAATGAAGCGATGACCGTTCGAAGCCTTTGGTTCAATGGGACCAATGACGTCCATCCCCCACATCGAGAAAGGCCATGGTGCCGACAAAACATTCAGAGACAACGGGGGTGCGTGAATATGATCAACATATACTTGACACTTATGACATCTCCGAACATAGGCAAAGCAGTCTGTTTCCATGGTCATCCAGTAATAACCAGCCCTTAAGATCTTTCTTGACATGGAGTGCCCATTAGAGTCGGTCCCAAAAGAGCCTTCGTGAATATCTCTCATGATTTTGTTTGCTTCAGTGATATCAACACAGCGAAGGAGAACAGAGTCATGGTTCCTTTTGTAAAGTGTATCGCCATTCAAGAAGAAACCCATGGCGAGCCGTCGTAGAGTTCTCTTATCGTTCTCCGTAGCACTGTTGGGATATTCTTGATTCTGGATATACCTCTCAATGTCGTGGTACCAAGGTCTGCCATCTGGTTCTGCTTTAACCATTTGGCAGTACGCGGGCTCACAACGATTCTCTATCTCGATGAGAGGCATATCACAATCGTTACTCACTTTGAACATTGAAGCGAGAGTGTCTAAAGCGTCAGCCATCTGGTTGTCTTCCCGAAGAACATGGTGAAAGGAGATCTCATCAAAGTCCTTGATCATTTCTTTGATATGGGAGTGATAGGGAACCAACTTGTTGTCCCTAGTTTCCCATTCGCCTTTCAATTGGTGGATAACCAAAGCGGAGTCTCCGTAGACTTCTAACGACTTAACTTTCGCCTTTAGTGCTGCTTGGATTCCTAGAAAACATGCCTCATACTCAGCGACATTGTTGGTACAATCGAAACATAGCCGGGCGCAGACAGGGATGAACTCCCTCTTTGGTGAAATCAAAATGGCTCCGATTCCGTGTCCCAAAGCGTTAGAAGCTCCATCAAATCTCAAAATCCACTTGTCCTTACTGCCGCCTTCTTCATCTGACAATGCGAGGATATCCTCATCTGGGAAGTCGAATGCCATTGGTTGGTAGTCGCTTATGGATTGATGAGCTAAGTAGTCGGCCAAAGCACTCCCCTTTACGGCTTTTTGAGTAACATATGTTATGTCATACTCGGTTAACAGCACTTGCCATCGAGCAATCCTTCCAGTCAGAGCTGGCCTTTCGAAGATGTACTTAATGGGATCCATCTTGGAAACTAACCAGGTAGTATGACTCAACATATACTGCCTCAAGCGCTTTGCGGCCCATGCTAATGCGCAACAGGTTCGTTCTAAAGCAGAGTATCGCATCTCGCAATCAGTGAACTTCTTACTTAAGTAGTAGATAGCACGTTCCTTCCTCCCAGTTTCATCATGCTGACCTAACACGCAGCCCATGGATTCATTCAGTACCGTCAGATATAAGATCAGTGGCCTCCCAGGGGTTGGAGGTACCAATATCGGCGGTTTTCGCAGGTACTGCTTAATTTTCTCAAAGGCTGTTTAGCAGTCCTCATTCCATTGGCCTGGTTGGTTCTTGCGGAGTAGCTTGAAGATCGGTTCGCAGGTTGATGTCAATTGCGAGATAAACCGAGCAATGTAGTTTAACTTTCCCAAGAATCCTCTGACTTCTTTTTCTGTACAAGGAGGTGGCATTTCTAGGATCGCCTTGACTTTGTCGGGATCTACTTCGATTCCTTTCTTGCTTACAATGAAACCCAACAGTTTGCCTGACCTCACACCAAACGTGCACTTGGCAGGGTTCAATCTGATCTTAAACTTCCTCAACTGCTCAAACAGCTTCCTTAGGTCGCGGACATGATCTTCCTCAGTTCTAGATTTTGCAATGATATCATCCACGTAGACCTCTATCTCCTTATGCATCATATCGTGGAATAAAGTGACCATTGCTCTTTGATAGGTTGCCCCAGCGTTTTTCAAACCGAAGGACATTACTTTGTAACAGAAAGTACCCCATAGAGTGACGAACGTGGTTTTTTCCATGTCTTCTGGCGCCATTTTAATTTAATTGTACCCAGAGAAACCATCCATGAATGAGAATATGGAGTGTTGGGCTATGTTATCAACCAAAATGTCAATATGCGGCAGAGGAAAATCGTCCTTAGGGCTGGCTCTGTTTAGATCTCGACAGTCCATACACATCCGCACTTTTCCATCCTTTTTCGAGACTGGGACTATGTTGGCTATCCATTACGGATACTTGGCCACGGCTAAAAAGCCGGCCTCAAATTGTTTTTTGACCTCTTCCTTGATCTTGAGAAGCATTTCGGGTTTCATTCTCCGCAGCTTTTGCTTGATTGGCGGACATTCAGGTTTCAAAGGCAACCTATGTTCTACTATGCTGTTATCCAACCCTGGCATATCTTGATATGACCAAGCAAACACATCCCGAAATTCTCGGAGTAGTTTGATCAGTTCATCTTGTCGGCCTTTGCTTAGGCAGGTGCCTACCTTGACCATTTTTTCCTCCCTTTCATTCCCCAGGTTAATGGTTTTGATTTCCTCCTGATAAGGCCGTATCTCTTTATCCTCTTGTTCTAACAATCTTGTCAATTCAGGCGAGGGTCCAAAGTCTTCCTCACTTTCCTCATAGGCGCAATTATTTGGATCATCAGAGTCATGAAACAAAACCAAGTTCTCATTGCTCTCAGGGAGATTATTTTTGGATTTGCATTTGGGTTATGTTATAACAAATGAAAAAAAGAAACAAGCAAATGGGAGGTTTAAGAGACAGAGGTTGCACAAAGATAAGGTAATGAGACTGGAATGTATTCATTAATTTTTTAAAAAACAAACAAGTTTTTGCCCTTATTACAAAAATGGGTCCTGAAGCCTTGGACATAGCAAGGGGACCGCCAAGTTATGAAATAACAGTGATTACTCTGACAAAATGTTAATGGTTGTAGGGAGCTCCATGACTTCCCAATTGCTCAGTTCTTGATCCGGGCGGCAAGCATATACCAACTCCACGTTGTGGTTAGGCTCGCTTTCAACCATGGCGACCTGATTCGGGTATATCATTCCAGCGCTCCTGAAGCTCTGATAGAGGTTGCAGACGGGGATTCTCGCGGTGTCGAATTCTTGTCCAGTGAGGCAGGCCACCCTCCTTCCCCTTTTCTCTTCTTCGACCCTTCATCTATCTGCCACAGTGGGTTTGTACCCCAGGCCATATCTATTCTTATTTTCCGGGAGGTGCACGGGCTGGATTCTACCTTCCAATCCCCGTCCTAATCCTTTTCCTGGTTGGTACCCCTTCCGCAACATGTTCAATGCCACCATTAGAGGCACATTGGGGAAAGATACCTTTACAATGCTTGTTGCATTGGCAATCTCCAAGGCTTGGAACGACGTTTCGAGGGCTTCCTCGGCAGCCTCAATGTATGGAGTAGAGATGGGTTTGCTAACCAGGAGGTCCTCTTCCCCGAAAACAATCACTAACTTGTTATCGACAATGAATTTCAATTTTTGATGCAGTGTGGAGGGGACCACCCCGGCCGAGTGAATCCATGGCCGCCCTAACAAACAACTGTAGGCGGGCACGATATCCATCACTTGGAAGAGCACTTGGAAGGTACAGGGCCCAACTTGTATAGGCAACTCAATTTCCCCCATGACTTCCCGACGAGTCCCATCGAAAGCTCGAACCACCATGGAGCTCGGTCTCATATGCGTTCCATCAAAAGGCAATTTTGCCAGTGTGGATTTCGGCATTACATTCAGAGACGACCCATTGTCAACAAGTACTTTTGCCAGGATGTAATCCTGACACCTTACAGAAATATGGAGGGCTTTGTTGTGCCCTCTTCCTTCAGTGGGTTCTTCCTCATCCGTAAAGGTCAAGTAATTGTTGGCAACAATATGCCCGACTATGCCCCCGAACTGGTCAACGGATAAGTCATGCTTAACTTGGGCCTCGTTCAGAACTTTCATTAATATGTCCCGATATGGTTTTGAACTCATGCACCTGGTACTCGTTGTGGCGGGTAAACTTGAGAAATTCCTGGGCTTCTTCCTCAGTCACAGCCCTCTTTGTCTCTTCAGCGATTACTTCTTTCCCGGCTTTTATCTCTCCGGTGGTTTTATCTTGCTTAGGCTCAGGCGGCGTATATACCCTTCCACTCCGGGTCATTCTCCCAACCCCGGCGATATTTGTAATAGAAGAGGATGGCGTGGAGTCGACCGCCCCTGAATTGGTGACGATCACCTCCGTATCATACCTCCATGGCACAACATAGGAATCCTTGAAGGGGAATGGGGTTGGTGCTCTTACCGTAATGACCGTTTTGGCAGGAGCCGAAGCCGCTAGCGTATTCTTGTTATAGAATATAACCAGGGGTTTCGGGACTCGTGCCCTACCTTGCTCCTGTATCATATTCACTCGGCCTTCACGGCGTCTGCAAACCTCCATGATTCGAGCGTCCATGAGTCCTTGGAGGGTTTCCTGGAAGTCCCTTCCTTTTGCAGACTGGAGGTCATTACACTCTTCATCCCATGATTCTTCTATTAATCCCACTTTAAGCAAATGAGAGTGAATCATTTCCAACGGCATTTGGATGTCCTCGATCTTGGAAACGCGTTCTTCATCCTCCCCTATAGCATTGATACCTGGTCCTTTATGGTTGGGAAGAGGATTGGTCGTTACACTCGGACTCCCCTCTTTAAAGCTTATCCAGTCAGCCCGAATTAAGTCTCTCACTTTAAACTTTAGTGCCAGACAGTTCTCGGTAGAGTGCCCCGGTGCACCAACGTGGTAATCACACCGTGCATTCGGGTCGTACCCTCTAGGATATGGCGGCTGAAGCGTCTTTAGAGGGCATGGCACTACCATTATGTTTTCAATGAGGTAGGGGAGGAGCTTGGTGTAAGTCATGGGAATCGGGTTAAATTGTGGTTGGGCACGGTCATTGTTTTGCCTCCTTGGATTTGGATTTGGCGGGTTCATTTGTGGTGTTTGGTAAGGTACTTGCGGTGGTGCGGGTGGTCGCATAACAGGCGGGCGGAAATGAGGTGGATTTGGATTTGGGATTGCAGCCACATATGGGTGTGGTGCATTATGATATGTTGACGGAAAGGTGACAGGGGTAGGTGGTCTGGGCTGGTTCCTCCCTAGGTTATGGGAGACTAAGTTGGTCTCCCCTTCTCTTCTCTTCCCTTCTCCCAGGGAAGGTTTTCTTGCTGCTCCGGCCCCAGATGGACCCCGAATGATCTTCCCATTTCGTAGACCATTCTCTATCCTTTCCCCAATAGTGACAATATCAGAGAAATGAGATGAGATGCTTCCAATCATCTTATCGTAGAATGGTGACTGGAGTGTGTCAATGAATGTCGAAATCACCTCCTTTTCTGATAAAGGGGGATCAACCTGGGCCGCCACCTCACGCCACCGTTGGGCGTATTCTTTAAACGTCTCGTTGTCTTTTTTAGACATGTTCTGTAACTGTACTCTATCTGGAGCCATGTCTAAATTATACTTATACTGTTGCATGAAAGCATCTGCTAGATCCTCCCAACAACGTATACGAGATCGTTCAAGATGATTGTACCAGGTTAGGGGTGCTCCAGCCAGACTGTCTTGGAAACAATGAATGAGCAGGGGGTAATTGGAGGCGTGTGAAGCCATCTTCCGGCAGTACATGGTCAGATGGTTCTTCGGACAGGTTAGTCCCCGGTACTTGTTGAATTCAGGCATTTTGAATTTTGGAGGGATAACAACGTCGGGGATCAGACAGAGTTATGCGGCACTGCCCAATCCAAACCGGTTCATTCCTTCCATTTCTCTTAAACGTCTTTCTAGGAATTATAACCTTCCCTCCTGGGTGGCAGCAACGGCAGCACTTGGACCTGTAACAACATAATGACTAGTACTCCTGATTGGTTGTTCGTCATATGCCGGGCTTACATTCAGCATTGAGGCGTGGGGTCCGAGTGTTGCTCGGGCAACTTGGGGTTGCGCGGCTTGTGGCTGCGCAGCTTGTGTATGGACCGAAATCATTTGAGGATTCCGGACAAGTGGAACGCTTGGTTGAGCTGTACGAAGGATCATTTCTTGATAATCTGGTTCCTCTTGAAGTGGTGGGACATAGCCCGGAGGTAACCTATACTGTGGTAAGGGTATGACATTCCCTTCCGCGTCAACAAAAGTGTGTTGTTGAGCATTGGCAGTGTCCGATTTACCGAGGCGAACCCTAACGGTAGGCCCTGCAGGATTTGAGCTTGGTCCTCCAGCATGACCTTGCGTGTGTCGGGGAATAGGAGGTTGCTGCCCGACATCTTCAACTTCCACTGAAGAATCCCTTTCTGCGACTCTCCTTTCCAGGAGCTTGGCCATTTCAGCCATTTGTTCTTTCAACTGATTAACCTCGGCTCTCAAGTTTTCATTTTCTTGTTCCATATCGGCCATAAGTTTCTTCTTGAGCCTGGTCGCGTACGGGTGTTTACCCGTAATGTCTAAAGAATCACAACAAATTGTTAGAATAAATAAAGGAAATAGTTAAAGATGATAAAACAAAAATAGATAGGCGTATGCGGGGTGCAATTCCGAACTTGACATGTATTTCTTAACTTTTCCCAGAACGTCGCGTTCAAAGTACTAAGTATAGCAGTAGATTGGAAATTAACATGAGACAACTGTGGGGACGAAAAGAGCTTCATTATTTTATTCTTCCAAATGATACAATGTTGTTAGAAAGATTCGGATTACAAAAACTTTAACCACTCCTAGCTCGGGCAATCATGGCCCTAATTTTACAAAGTCTTTCCTGGCAATAGCTCAGAAATGACGTTATCTCTTTGGGAGTGGACAGGGGATTGATCATGCCTTCGACTTGCTTCAGCATTGAGGGAAAATCTTCCAGGACTCCATTGGCTAGGTAAGCCAATCTAGCAAAACGGTCCATCCATGAATGAATGATTTTGTTACTTTGGGCCAACTCTACCCTCAGAGCCTGTGTAGTCTCCTGGCAACATTGTTCCACATCAAGGGCTTTCTTATGCTCTGTATTTATCTCTTGTTCACAGACATTTATTACTTCCTCAAGTTGTAGTTCCAATTTATGGACCTGGGTTTGCAACATCTTTTTTTGTACCAAGGTCTCCTTCCCTTTCTCTCTGGATTGTGCCAGCAGGTCCTTCAAAATTTGTTTTTCAGCCAATACAGCATCGTTCTGCTGACCTTTTATCTTTAACTGAGAATTGGCTGCGCGAAGGCATTGATCTTGTTTCACCCTGTAATTTTCATCAATCTTTCTCTTCTTCCGTATTTCCTCCATAGCATGTCTTCCTTCAGAATTCTCCTTCCTATGAAGGGTGCACTCTTGTTGACACTTCAAGAGGTCTTCTTCTAGTTTTTGATTCCTTGCCTTCAATTCTTCTATTTGAGCTTTCAGTGATAGGGTAGCCTTGTCTTCCATGATGCATGGCGGAGGGACTGTGTCCATGGGTTGGTATGAAGGGCCCTTGAAAGGCAATTTCACAATGGACACTTTGTTTACCACCCATTCAAAGTATTCAGCCCCCACAGTATGGCTTCGTGCTCCCAGTTCTCTTCCCATTCTATGGATCTTCTTCCAGGCGTTGGCTATATCCCGAACAACAGATGTGTAATTCCCTTTCGTATAGTACACAACAAAAGGAGTGAGCAGTTCTTCGTTCGGTGGCCCGAGTAGAGGATAAGCTAACTGACGCTTCGCAATAGCAGGGTTGTAGTTGATGCAGCCCTGTGTGCCCATGAGAGGAACATTTGGGTAATCTCCACAGCTGTAAATGACCAACTCAACCACTAGCCATTGAGGGTACCACCTGACCTTTTCAGATGTAAGGCTTATTAGGTGATTAGCCCATTCACGCCCACTTTTCACGGCCAGCTGACACAATTTCAGATCAGAAACTGGGCACTCAGCTTTACATATCTGATGGAATACATGTGATGTGAGTCATACGTATAAAACAGGCAAACAACAAATGATCCTCTTTCCTCCTTGCGTGTGGCAGAAATCCATGGTGCAATACACATTGGCCAACACGACTGTGACAGGATTCTCGAGTCGGTGCTTACGAGCCAGGAAGACAGCAACAGCATCATAATCCACATAGTTGTCTAAATTTGGGAACAAGACAACCCCGTAAATAGTGAGGGCTAAAGTATCTATGAAAGCCTCCCATTCCTCTTTATCAGCCAGGATCTGCATGTGCTTCTCAAGAAATTCTCTGGTGAACCCGGGAACTTGATTTCTGTTCATTTGTGCATTTCTTAACATTTCAGGATGGGCCTTCAAAATGCGCGCGACAGAAGTGACTGATGCATGATGATCCAGGTGACGATAAGGAATCTGTCCCTCCACTGGCATCCCCAATATTTGTTCAAACTCTTCTATGGAAGGTGCCAGCTGAAAGTCTAGGAAAGTAAAGCAGCGGAGGGGTGGGTCATAGAATTGAGCCAGAGCCGTAATCGCTTCAGTTTGGACTTCCACTTCTAAAAGTTTCAGGATCTTCCCATATTTCCTTGTGAAAGTCATTCTTTGAGTCAAACTTAATTTCCTCCCTAGTGCCTGTAGACTATGAGTATCGACCTTTCTAGCCTTGAGGTGCAATAACTTCTTTAATTCAGTCATCTCCCTATCACAATTACCGTGTCCCATGTTAACTTTCATACTGACTCAGAAATACCGTCAAATTCGGAATCGTTCCCTGCGAACATCAAGACAAAGAAAGGAATCAGCTATCATTGCATTTCGAAATCCATGTTTCCCCAAGGATCTGATGTAAAGTGAAATATTTTTTTTTGGGAAACATCGATTTCCAAGACTCATGTAAGCCCAAACTGTCAAAAGTCATATGTTTTCTTAATCGTCATTGATGTCCCAGTTAAAGGGACGTAAAAATCATTTTGTTTTTTTTTCTTTTCGACGATTAGGAAAACTCACGATTAGGAACTCAGAGGTACATGGTCAAAAAAGAGGATTATCTACTCACCCGAAGAATACTATGTGTTTCAAAATGAGTCATTACTTCAAAAATTAAGCAAACCTACGGGTGGCAGATAATTCATTTTTTTTAATAAAAGGGAAGCGAAAATGACATAAGGTAAAGTAAAGATTGCCTTTTCGTAGCCTAGGTCGGGTTTTGTTGAAAGTCTTTTCTAGGCTCTATGGCTTGTCTAAAAGTGACTCTCCACACCGGGTGGCTTCCACTAGACATCTAGAAGGTCACCAGAGCTAAGATCCTACCCAAGACAGGGACGCAAACAGTGGGGAATCCACTAGGTGCGTATATCACAAGAGGTCGAACTCTGGTTGGGGTTCTCACAAACACCGGATAGGAAGTACATCCCATACGATTCCGTTACCAACCCCTCCTAACTTAAGCTTCATTTGGGGCCCGGGTATAGGGCGCCACTCATAAGTGTGTGCAAGTAATTGTGAGTGTAGTGTGTGGAAGGGCATTCAATACCTTTTACCTTACCCCATTCTGCACAAAGAACAAACACAGAACAAATATACAGTCGTCTACCCTAGGGTTCAATGATTGCAAAAAAGTAACATAGTCCTCTACACTAGGGTTCAATAAACATGCAAACATAGACAATGAAACAAATAACAAGATACAATTAAAACAAGAACAAACATTCACAACAATCAACAGAAAATAAACAAGGGGAAGAAATCCAAGCTAACAAAGGCTATATAAAAAAACATGCGCTTTCAATCAAACTGGCCTGACTCTCTTAAGTGTCCCCAGCGAAGTCGCCATCTGTCGCAACCTGGATCGCGACGGCGCGGCCGACCCTCAAAATGATTTTTGTTCTGAAGAGAAAAACAAGGAGTCGCCACCAACGTTTTTATCCATAGGAAAAACATTGGAAAAAACTAAGTTCAGTAAAGCACTAGTTTAAAAATGAGATTCAAGTTCGGGAGTCGGTTACGAGTAGGGAAGGTATTAGCACCCTACATCGCCTGTCAAAAACAGTACCAAGATTGAAAATGCACAACATAAATAGCCTTACAAAAGATGTTTTATTTCTTCCCTTTTATTGTTGTACTTTGTGTAAAAACAGAAGGAAATGGAAGGAACAAACTGAACAAACATAGAGTGTAGGTCAACAGGACGTCACGTCCAAATTAACCTCGGCTTTGATTTAAAAAAACAGAGAAAGAAAGGGATGCTAACAAGACGTCGCGCCTAAATTAGTCATCCTTTAATCACATACGGGGTTAGAAACGGGAAGGGGATAAACGGGACGTCACGTCCTAAGTATCCCGTTCCTTATGGGAAAATCAACAAGACGTCACATCTAAATTGATTTTCATAGGATTTAATCAAGATGCGGGGTCAGAGATGGGAAGGGGATAAGCGGGATGTCACGTCCTAAGTATCCCGTTCCTTATGGGAAAATCAACAAGACGTCACGTCTAAATTGATTCTCATGGGATTGATGAAGGGCGGTTACAAAGGAAACGTAAAGAAAATAAAATATAAATGATAGGAAAGGTGGGAAAAAAAGATTGGGATTGGGCCCGACAGGATTTAAAGTCCTGCTCCTACGTATTCTTGAGTTACCAAGAAATCAGGGTTACGTAGTTCTTTGGTGATGGTTTTTTTAGGAAGAGGCTAAAAGATTAATGGTGGATGATGTTTTTTTTGGCTAGTCTGAACGTGAAACACTTGTTTTTTTGTTATTTATTTATTACGAACCTAGGAAGGGGTAAAAAAGAAAAGAAAAGAAAATAACAGAAATCTGTTTAAGTGGAAAAATGGAAAAACCCGAGTAAAAATGAAAAAACCGAGTAAAAAAAACAGATAACCGAGTGAAAAATGAAAATACCGAGTAAAAAATGAAAATTCCGAGTGAAAGTTGGGAGACCGAGTGAAAATGAAAATACCGAGTGAAAGGAAAATACCGAGTGAAAATGAAAATACCGAGTGAAAATGAAAATACCGAGTGAAAGGAAAATACCAAGTGAAAGGAAAATACCGAGTGATGGAGCAGGAAAGCTGGACTCCGGTGTCACGAGAGAACAGGACGCTGAACAGTGAGGTGTGAAGGGATGATGTGCTGGACGGTGTGAAGGATTTATGAGGAACTTGGGCAGTGTTGGAGGGAGAGAGAAGGGTGTTGGACAGTATGGAGAGGGGCTGTACCAAGTGAAGAGAGGGACGGTATTGGTGAGTAGAGGGAAGGGTGTAACATCCCTAATATTTTAGAAAAGTTATAATTGGCGAAAATTTATTAATAATTGCCCAACCGGATTTATTAAGACTTTGGGAATTATTATTATTAAAAAAAGTAATTACAAATAATTAAATGTTGTAGAAATAAATAAATTTATTTGATAGACTCATTACAAAAGGTTAAATGAAGAGTAATTGGAAGGAAGTAAATTTAGAAATTATCAATGAAGGTAAAAGGGTAAAAGCTCAATTAAAACTTTAAATAAATTATAAAAGAAAGGGGAAATGACTATTTTGCCCTTGTGCCTTAAAATTTTATTACATTTCCTTCTTCTTCCTCCATCCTCACGCGACTTGCCTTCTTCTTCCTCTCCATAGCTGCCGTGACTTGCATGCACCAGTGGGAGATCGATCTTGCGCCGAAACTTCGAGATAACTACGTTTTTGAGACCGTAGCTTCAAGGTGAGTCCAATGGGTCTTTTAAATTAAGCTTTCACATCTCTTTTGTTTTCTCCGTTAAACCGAATGGTTGTGCATGGAGGAATGAGCTTTCGTTTCTTACTCCTCTAGTGCAAAAGCTTGAAAATGGCTTTTAAAGTAAGGAGGATGGTTTAACGTTGACGGGTTTTGCGTTTCGACCTCCGTAGGTAACGAAACAATCGTCGGATGATCGAACGGTGAAGTGGGTGTTGATTTCGAATGTAGGACGTTGGACATAGCGTCGAGAGAATGCCAATCTCATTAAGAACGAGTCGTCGGAGCTCGGAATCAAGGTAAGGGGGTGTTCGGGTTGTAATTAATTAGAATAGATATGTACGGCAGAATTGAGTCATTGAATTAAGCATAGAAATAATGAGAATAAATACTGAACTATAATTGTATGAGTTTGTTTGTATGAATGCAAATGGTGTATGAGTCATGGTGATTATGAGATTAGAATACTTGATATTATAATGAATTAATGTGTATAATGGCAATGTGGTGGCGGGCTTGACAAGTAGGTTGCCCAATTGATGAGTATGCGTTTTGTTGCTGGCCACTTGCGATATGATATGAGAAATATGAATATACATGTGTGATTACGTGGTGTAGGATGGCCGACGGTATATATAGCCCCTCGTTTCTGGCTCCTGTGGTGTTTGTGCCCAGTTGAGCTACCCAGTGGTCAAGTAGGACCCAGTGGTTGAGGTGGAGAGTCAAGCAGGACTCAGTGGACCAAGCAGGGTTCACGGGGTGTCAAGTAGGACCCCCAGCTGAAGGTCGGTCCTTTTAGTATCCGGATACTAGGCGTCGAATTGATATGAGAGTCAGTTGTGTTATTCGATGCATTGTTAACATTGTGTGATGATATGAATGTGTTTTATGGTAATTGTTGATTGTGATTGGTAAGTTGGGGAAAAAGAATTGGAATTGAATCTATGATTGGTAAGTAGAAGATGAGAACAAGAGGTAAGAATAATGGCATAAACCAGAATTAGCAAATATGTAACTTGTTATTAAATTGTCATTCTATATTAATTATGATACCAAACACTCACCCTTGTTGTTGTTTCTTTAATTTAGTAACCAGTGACAGGGAAGAGGTGGAAGCCCCAGAGATGCATCAAGAGGAGAATTGATGCCAAGGAGCTAAGGAAATCATGAAATGAACTATATGTGTAATGTGTATTGTGATTTATGTATGTTGTGCTTGGATGTTGTGTATGCGTGATGAGTTAATTTGGATTGTATTGAGTCAATTTGGAATACTGTTATCATAGTCATGAATGTGATAGATAGCAAATAGAAACTGAATGTTATTCGATGTATATTGGCATGGAGCCAATGGTAGTGTACTTGATGCATGGACATAAACAAGTTTTGCTTAAGATTGTGAGTTATGAGTGATATATAATATGTGAATTGTCTAATGTTAGATGATTGATGTGCATTTAGTGGAATAGAGTTAGAAGCAAAGTGTATGTTCAATTAAACCCAACTTAATTGTATGTTTGGATGTATGTAACTGAGTCAATTAAGCTAAAGGGGTGCATATGAATGTTTAGGTAAGCTAGTTTGTGTAAGTACCACATATTCCTACGCATAAGCTGCATAATTCACTTGAGCGAATTGTATTGTCGCTCAAGCGAACGTGTCCTGTACCTTCAGTATAGTCACTGGAATAATTTCGCTCAAGCGGTTCTAACTTCGCTTGAGCGATGGGTAGGGGAAATGGCTACTGTATTAATCTCGCTCAAGCGAAGGGAATCCCCGCTCAAGCGAGAGGTGTTTGAGGTATCAGAGGGAGCTACTGGATGTTTTTAGCTTGAGCAGACTGAGTCTCACTCAAGCGAAGGCCATAGGATTGGATTCTGAAGTGTATTCGCTCAAGCGAGATATACTCGCTCAAGCGAATAAAGATGGAACTAGCTACTGTACATTGTTCGCCCAAGCGTGTGTGTGTGGTTTGAGCGGAAGTGTGAAGTCTAATGCTGGGTTGGTCCTCACTCAGGTGAGTGACTGGTATGATTGTGTTTTGACCGAGTGTATGGTGAGTAAGTGGGATTCCGAGCGGAATTTTCACTAAGAGTGGGAACCTTAGAAAGTGTGTATAATTCCGAGTGATGTAGTGAATTTCCGAGTAAAATGCCGAGTGGGCCATGTCCAAGGCTGAACCTTCCGAGTGAGAAAGTGTGTATAATTCCGGGTGATGGGTCTCCCAATATGATACCCCGGGTAGTGGTGTCCCGAGTGGAAATCTCCGAGTTCAAAGGAACTCATTCCGAGGGGAGTCCCTCAGTGTATGTAATTCCGAGTGAGAAAAGGTTCGGTCTGGATTATACTTTCCGAGTGGAAACCCGAGTGAGTGTGAAGTCGATTTTTGAGACATTTCGCCGAGTGAAAGACCTATCAGGTGAGGAGTCGGTTTTAGAATGAAAATACCGAGTGAAAGGCTGATTAAGTGATGACTCGGATTTGGAATAAGATGCCGAGTGGAAGGCCAAGTGAGAGGTGTAACATCCCAGATTTTTAAAGGAAATAAATTTATTGGAAGAGGATAATTAATTATTTATGGATGAATAATTATGGGAGAATTTATTAGACATTAGAGATGAACTATCGGTAAATTAAAATTTACCGGAATCGGGTGAGTTAACGGATAATATGGGACCCACTAAGTGGAAATAAATATTTGATGGGTCTTGAGTGTTTAGAAAATTATTTGTGCATTATTTAATGTCCTAATATATTAGAAATAATTGAATTAAGATTTTTAGGGCTATGGGTGATTTATGCAGACCGGATAAGCTGAAAACTGACCCGACTGAGATATGGGTGTCGGACCAAGTATCTCCGATTGAGATGCTATTGGTCAGGGCAGTAAAGAATATTACGGGGAATCCAAATATGTCTTCGGAATAATTTTTGGATTTTGTATTGAGCCCGAACAGAGAACCTGTTGGTTATAAAGCGGAGAAGCATTTATGAAGGGTTAAGTTAAAAACAAAATCTCCTCCACTTCTCTTCACTTCCCGTCAGCTTCTTTCTCCCTCTCCCTTCTTCACTTCCTTCATCTTCTTTCTCCTCTCTTGCCCAAACCGTGCCCCTTTTTCCATGGCCATTTTCACCCAAAATCAAGAGGATTCCTTGGGTTTATGAAGCTTGTAATGGACATAGAGGCAAAGCTTGGCTCATCTCCTCTTCTCTCCCTCTCATTTTCGTCACCCATCCTTCCTCTCTTGGAAGGTCACTTGTTTCATGGCTTGGGGTAAGTTCCTCACCATTTTTATTGCGCTTATACCATTGGTTATGAGTTTATTTGTTAGGAGAGTGTAAAATATGTATGGGTTATGAATTAGAAGCCATTTTGTGTTAAACCCTAAGGTGGGGTGTGATTTATATGTGTTTTTGGATGGGTATGAAGGGTTACACGAAAATATGGTGTTTAGAGATGGAAGATGATGGTTGTTAGTGGTGATTGCTTGATTTTAATGAAACCCTAACCCTAGGATTTGGGGGAAATTAGTAATAATGCCATGAAATAAGATTTTTAGTGAAAACCCATGATAATATGTGTATGGGTGTTGTTAACGATGGAGATTGATGGTTATTAAATATGGTTATTGAGTTTTGATAAAAAACCCTAAGTGTAGTGATTTGGGAATTTTGGCTAAATAGGTGATTTGATGATTTTTGATGCCTTAGAATGATTTATATGAAGGGAATGAATCTTTAGAATCATTGAGATTGATTAATGAGGTCGATGATATTTTGAACTATGTTCATAAGGTTGTGTAAGATGATATATGTTTGTATGTAGGAATGGTGATTTGAGGTGTTGGGTTGAAAATGAGTATGAGATGTTGTTAATGTGATGAATATTATGCTTGGCAATGGTGGATCCTTGAGAATGACATATATGTATATATGAATTGATGATGAATGTTTAGTGTCCCTTTAATGGGAGTGATGTTAATGTTGATAAGGAATTTGTTTAAAGTGTGAAGTTATGCCTTGATATTAATGCATAATTGAGAAACGAATAGAGGCAAATAGAGTTTTATGAGAATGGAATGGCATGTGATAGCTCCAATAGCCCATATATGTTGTTTATGACTTGTAGGAATTGGAATGGGCCAATTCTAATGAGAATAGGCCCTTGAGTTGCATAAAAGTGCCTCTAAATGGGTAAAACGCAATTGTGCGCATAAGTCTCTCAATTTTGAGAATTTTTGAGTGAGGCTAGTGGCCACGCGTCACAAATGATGTATATTTATCGGGGTTAAAATTTTGTGGCATTTGGAGTTCATATGAGAAAGTTAGGAGGATAAGAAGTTGAAATTTTGGTGTTGTTCTGCATAAAAACAGCAGCAGGGCTGTCTTGAATCGATTCAAGACCCTTTGAATCGATTCAAGAGGTGCTGTTTTCACTATTTTGGGCTCCAGGGGCGTTTGAATCGATTCATACGAGTTTGAATCGATTCAAGGCCCTCTGTTTGTCAAAATTTGAGATTTTGGGACGCTCGAATCGATTCACACGAGTCTGAATCGATTCAGAGCCCTGTTATGGCCATTGTTGTGCTGTTTTTCCAACTGGTCTGTTTTCTTTGCTGTTTTTGGCCCGTTTGGGCATCTTAATGACATTTTTGGCCTCTGAGTTCTTCACGAAAGTTGTAGATAATTATGTTACGGAGGTGTGAGGATTGGTTTCACATTAATTGGAGTTTTCTAACTCTCATTAGGTGAAAAATACCGAACCTATTGCGTTGAAAAAATTCAAGTTTAAGGGGGTTTTAAACCCAACTTTTTATGGTGGCCAAATTGGGACTAATAGGTGATATTTGTGACATGTCCCACTATTTTTAAGACTAAAAGTAAGCTTTCCCCATGTCTTAATGTTGAAATTATCATGGGCTCATTGTTGCCCAAAATCCCTTTCAGTATGGAAAAACAAGAAAATTCACTAAGGGTATATGCGTGGTTTGTCTTAGAGGTGATTGGGGAATGACTTAAGGCCATGGAAAGCTATGTATATGTCTATGCTATGTTACATAAACATGTATGCTTCCCCTCTATTGATATATTATGAATCTTGATGAGAAGTAAATGATGTGGGATGTAGTTAGCCTTTAAGATCTAGAGGATCAAATGGCTTTGGGAAAGGAATTCCCGAAGCCTAACACAATTGCATAAGTTGATGTTTAACAAGTCTAGGACTTGGGGTTAAGCTTTATAATAAGCTAACAAGTGCTTAGAATTATGATGGTTATTAATCATGTGAATATACTTGCATATGGTATGTAGATCGTATTCCGGATGATGTGAAGGAGCATTCGGAGCATTGGAACCGTTCGACTCTTCCCTTGAGGTAGGAGAGGAGTTAACATTCAAATTGCATGAGTAAATTGAATAGTGATTTGTTGTATGTGATGGATACTCATGCTTGCCTTGCCATGTATATGTATTGAATTAATTGAAATGGCAAATTGATAATTATTGAGAATTATTATGATGCTTTTATGAGGGGTGCAAGTAATTGACTTGCATGTGTGTGAGGCAAATATGATTGTTGATATATATATATATATGTAATTTGTAATACTGTGTTGCCACATGTGTGGATTAATATTATGTTTATTGCTATGCCTCTGATATCCATGTGTAGATTACTATGAATGATGTTTGTGGCCATTGAGTGCCAATTATATGAATGACATGCCTTGAGGGGCCCGTATGTAATTATATGATTATTGTAATGCCATTATGGTTGATTGCAAGTGTTGACTTGAGTATATGATGTGAAATATATATATGAAAAATGTTGAGATGGAAATGCCACATTAAAACTTGAAAATAATGACTAAAGCCAATAAAGATAAAATCCACTATGGTGTATATGGTGGTGTTGGTGATTATGATGATGGAGATTGATGAGTGGCATTTAGGATGCACAGGGTGAGCTTGCATTTGATTTGCATTGCATTGCATCCATGGCATATCATAGCTGTCTATGTGGAATTTTAGGGGGTTCCACTAGGCGGGCCCAGTGGGAGGGCGGCTCAGTGCACGAGCGTATTGTGACTTTCCCCTGTGACTCGGTGTATGAGTCACGAAGCTGTCCATAGTTTGGTGACGAGGCACCCTATGTGGCGGGCCCAGTGGGCGGGCGGCTCTATGGTGAGCGAGTTTACCTCAGTGTCCGACGGGACACGACTCTCTCGATGTGTGTTCGGGAGGGGCCCGTAGCACTTGTGGTAGTTGAGGCCACGATGTTGATCCGTAAGTCACAGGGTGACTAGTGCTACAGATGGGCGATAGCGGTTTGGTACCAGTAAAATAATGAGTATGTAAGCATGCTTAAAATTGAGATATATGTGTACACAATTTTTTCTACTGCAGTAGGGGCATAGTAGCACACCTATGCTTGTCCCACAATTGAATTAATATGGTATTTTTCCCACAGTCGGATCCGCATTGTTTGATGAGAAATTCTTGTGCATATGCATTAGCCATAAGAGCATTTGCATATAGCATGGAGATATGCCATAATATGATGACGATTGATGATGATTGAGATGATGAGATGGTATTGATGAGAAGGGTAATTTAATATACCGAAGGACCACATAAAGGTAATAAATAATATGAATAAATGAAATGATGTGAATATGACGATATATATATATGTTGTGGCCCAATGTTTGAAGGGCGTAATTGTTATAATTGATGATGATGATGTCAGCCCTTGGTGGCTCTAATGAAGGGCCAGAATGGTCCATGTTGACAATGTGATGGCCCATGGTGGTGGTATATGATTGTGTATATGTTGTGCTTGATTATGATATGAATTGTGATTCATGAGGCTTGTAGGCCTATTATAATAATAAGATGATATATGAATGATGATTTGATGATTTGATAGCAAAGCACACATGACGTTGTATGCGTATACACATGATCACAATATATATATATATATATATATATATATATATATATATATTATTCGTCATTTTGAATGTTTAACTCACTCTCCCATGTGGTCCCCTTTTTAGCATTGTGATGCAGGTTGCCATGGGATGAGTTCGGATTTAAAGATCAAACTTTAGTGAAGGTAAATAGTGGTAGAGGAAGTGCCTTGGCCGGCATCATTTATGGATTCTTATGTATTGAATAAATGGTATATGATGATATAGATGATTTAGGGATTTTGAATATGTATGAGTCAATCCTTTGAATTGATGGATGATGAATATATATGTATATATGCAGAATATAAGAGAGGGTTTGATGCGTATTAGAGGGATTGAAATTGAATGATGTTCATTGATGAATGAGATAGTCGGGAGAAGATTCCCAGATGTATATAAATGTATTTATGTATATATATATAGTTATATCTTAGGCATTGTATGCTTATATAATTATGTAAAATGATGATGGTTGTCTATTAGGCTATGATGTGCCATTGCGTGCTTTGCCGAGCCTTTTCTCATATCGTCATATATGGGACTAGGCGTGTGCCCGGTATACATATTCTTCCGCTATAAACTCTATTATTTTGTATACCGTTATGGGCAAATTATCTATCGATCCAGCTTTAGGTTATATAATCTCACTCTTTAGTTTTATGGGATTTGGGTCTTGGTGTGATCATGGTGGTGTCTTGGAAATGCTTTCAAACGCGAAAAATTTACTCGTATTTTTATTAATTATGACGATCACATCGGGATTCGAGTACAGAAAACTAAGGGTGTTATAATCTGGTATCAGAGCATATTTTGCTCTGAATTGGAGTTATTGGTTACTACTAGAGCATGGTTGCTCTGTGAGGATTTGATATTATGGATGATTGGAGCATGATTGCTCAATGGTGAGATACTTATGGTGATCTTTGGAGCGAGATGCTCGTTATTGGAATGTAGTTGTTTTGTATAGATTTAAGGATGATGATTATCTGGAGAATGATTATATGTTAAGGTATTGATTACCCTATGTAGAAATGTGAATGATTAGTTGACTAAGGATTATTATGTATCATTAATGTGGAGTTGGTATTGATACTTATTATGGACTCTTTATGAGATTATGGATTCAGAAGATATGATTGATGTCTGTGAGAGTATGCCTCTTATCATTAGGGTTATATGATGAACTTGTGGAGCCTAGTTGCTCATTGATAATCATGAATGAATTATGGGATTGAATATGAGTGAATGAATTTCCTCTATATATGTGATGATATATTTATTGTGTAAGACCGGCCAAGTTCCTTACCCTATTACCTTCAAATGACGAATATATTGTTATTGTGTATTGATGTTGATATATAGAATGCAAATTGATTTGATGATAGATCCATGATTAAATGTGATCATGGAAATGAAATATTAGAGTTGATGAATATAAAATATGAGATGTGAATTGATATGATGATGATTTTATGCCATGTGTTGATCATGAATACAAAATATTGAGAAATGAATTGACATGGTGGTAGACCATGGATTATGAAAATTTTGAAGTGAGTAATGAAATTAAATCGTTAATTAGGCCTCTTGTATGATTCATACTTGTGGCTCTTAGCCGAGGCACGCTTGTTGAATGAAATGAAACTCACATGCTTGAGTTGATTGAATGAATAATATTGAGGAATTCCCTAGTGTGGGTGTTTTCAAATTTAAATGATTGGTTATGCCATTTATGAAGGATGGATTTTATATCCTTTGGCACAAGGACCCTATATGTCCTATGATACAAGTGATTTATTGTATCCCCCTATATTAGGAATTTGAATGTGTGATAGGCGATTAAATGTGAAATCGGATACGTGTTAGATTGGAGTCGTGTATCGGTTTTTGGTGTTTGTAAAACCGAGTGAGCAATTGATTTGATTTTAACCCACTAGGTGTGATGACCTAGATGGACTTGGTATGATCTTGTACGATCAATTGTTGTAGAGAATTAATTTGATTGGACCCTATGGCGGTCTAGGCTCTATGTTATTTTTGAGAGCCATATCTAATGATGTTGTGTGGTATGTGAGAACTCCATAATGGGTGCTAGGTAACCCTTAGACTTCCTAAGTCTATTGATTGACCGAACCTTATGAATGGTTAAGCCATAACGAAATTAATTGTGAAATACATTGTTGAAGCTAGAGCTGGTATGTGATGGAATGCGAATAATGAATGTAACCCCTAATGATTGATGAATAATAATGTTGAATTTGGGGTATAATTGGAATTGATTATGGTATATGATTTTATGATGTGACCTTGGGCTAAATTGTGTGCCCTTGGGATTATGATCATTGGATTAATTATGGATTATGATGTGATGTAGAGATGATAGGTGTGAACATGAGCTGGTAAATGGAGTTTAATCCTGTAGATACCTCTCTTTTCATTTTGAAAGGGATTAAATTGGTGATAGAAACCCTATGCCGATGTGACACGATGTGAATCGTATTTCCAATTTATGAACTTTGGTTGTGATATGTGAAGGAAAATCAGTAGTGTGGGAAAATTATTACATGGGAATGAACCTTATTTTAACCTTGGGAGAATATATTTGATGTGAGTTTGGTGAATAGATCAGGTTTGAATAGAATTACAGCCGATAATGTTTGAAATAAACTAATGATTACTAAGTTGCTTGACCATGACTTCAAATGGATGAAGTCCAATGGTGGAGTGATTACCCTGTGATGGTTGGAAAATTATTACCCATGTAGCAATGTATGGTTATGGTAATCGATATTTGATGATTTATACGGCACGAATGATGCCGAATTATATTTAATGATGACGTGACATGAACATGTTGAGTGACAGACTTATACGAGTTGTCATTAAGTCTCATGTGAGTTGGTATTATTTGGATAAGTGTGACCGATGTGAGCATGGGAATACGAAGTGCTGGTCCCGATATGACCTTACATGCCATAGGCATCGTGGCAACATGCACTTATGCGCCGACCTTATGTGTTTGTGGTAACCACTACGGGATTGGGACGCCTTCCTGTATGTCGGATGCAGCAATACATAGGCCGGGCAGGTGTAGGGATTGTAACTGCTTATGGTGAATGTATTGAGCCTATCTGGTCGTACTGAGTATGAACATGTGAGCTCTATTGGGTGATTTATGATTGATGACATATGACACACTTTGATGTAGGAATTTTATGTTAAGAATGATGAAGTGATAATGAACATGTCTTGACAGACTTTGAGAAGTCTGATGTTATTTCGTGGTGTCATCAAACCCTATTGGTGTGTGGCCGAAGTATGGCCTTACGGTATATGCCGACGTTGAACTTCGAGGACGAAGTTTCTTTTTGGTGGGGTGGATTGTAACATCCCGGATTTTTAAAGGAAATAAATTTATTGGAAGAGGATAATTAATTATTTATGGATGAATAATTATGGGAGAATTTATTAGACATTAGAGATGAACTATCGGTAAATTAAAATTTACCGGAATCGGGTGAGTTAACGGATAATATAGGACCCACTAAGTGGAAATAAATATTTGATGGGTCTTGAGTGTTTAGAAAATTATTTGTGCATTATTTAATGTCCTAATATATTAGAAATAATTGAATTAAGATTTTTAGGGCTATGGGTGATTTATGCAGACCGGATAAGCTGAAAACTGACCCGACTGAGATATGGGTGTCGGACCAAGTATCTCCGATTGAGATGCTATTGGTCAGGGCAGTAAAGAATATTACGGGGAATCCAAATATGTCTTCGGAATAATTTTTGGATTTTGTATTGAGCCCGAACAGAGAACCTGTTGGTTATAAAGCGGAGAAGCATTTATGAAGGGTTAAGTTAAAAACAAAATCTCCTCCACTTCTCTTCACTTCCCGTCAGCTTCTTTCTCCCTCTCCCTTCTTCACTTCCTTCATCTTCTTTCTCCTCTCTTGCCCAAACCGTGCCCCTTTTTCCATGGCCATTTTCACCCAAAATCAAGAGGATTCCTTGGGTTTATGAAGCTTGTAATGGACATAGAGGCAAAGCTTGGCTCATCTCCTCTTCTCTCCCTCTCATTTTTGTCACCCATCCTTCCTCTCTTGGAAGGTCACTTGTTTCATGGCTTGGGGTAAGTTCCTCACCATTTTTATTGCGCTTATACCATTGGTTATGAGTTTATTTATTAGGAGAGTGTAAAATATGTATGGGTTATGAATTAGAAGCCATTTTGTGTTAAACCCTAAGGTGGGGTGTGATTTATATGTGTTTTTGGATGGGTATGAAGGGGTACACGAAAATATGGTGTTTAGAGATGGAAGATGATGGTTGTTAGTGGTGATTGCTTGATTTTAATGAAACCCTAACCCTAGGATTTGGGGGAAATTAGTAATAATGCCATGAAATAAGATTTTTAGTGAAAACCCATGATAATATGTGTATGGGTGTTGTTAACGATGGAGATTGATGGTTATTAAATATGGTTATTGAGTTTTGATAAAAAAACCCTAAGTGTAGTGATTTGGGAATTTTGGCTAAATAGGTGATTTGATGATTTTTTATGCCTTAGAATGATTTATATGAAGGGAATGAATCTTTAGAATCATTGAGATTGATTAATGAGGTCGATGATATTTTGAACTATGTTCATAAGGTTGTGTAAGATGATATATGTTTGTATGTAGGAATGGTGATTTGAGGTGTTGGGTTGAAAATGAGTATGAGATGTTGTTAATGTGATGAATATTATGCTTGGCAATGGTGGATCCTTGAGAATGACATATATGTATATATGAATTGATGATGAATGTTTAGTGTCCCTTTAATGGGAGTGATGTTAATGTTGATAAGGAATTTGTTTAAAGTGTGAAGTTATGCCTTGATATTAATGCATAATTGAGAAACGAATAGAGGCAAATAGAGTTTTATGAGAATGGAATGGCATGTGATAGCTCCAATAGCCCATATATGTTGTTTATGACTTGTAGGAATTGGAATGGGCCAATTCTAATGAGAATAGGCCCTTGAGTTGCATAAAAGTGCCTCTAAATGGGTAAAACGCAATTGTGCGCATAAGTCTCTCAATTTTGAGAATTTTTGAGTGAGGCTAGTGGCCACGCGTCACAAATGATGTATATTTATCGGGGTTAAAATTTTGTGGCATTTGGAGTTCATATGAAAAAGTTAGGAGGATAAGAAGTTGAAATTTTGGTGTTGTTCTGCATAAAAACAGCAGCAGGGCTGTCTTGAATCGATTCAAGACCCTTTGAATCGATTCAAGAGGTGCTGTTTTCACTATTTTGGGCTCCAGGGGCGTTTGAATCGATTCATACGAGTTTGAATCGATTCAAGGCCCTCTGTTTGTCAAAATTTGAGATTTTGGGATGCTCGAATCGATTCACACGAGTCTGAATCGATTCAGAGCCCTGTTATGGCCACTGTTGTGCTGTTTTTCCAACTGGTCTGTTTTCTTTGCTGTTTTTGGCCCGTTTGGGCATCTTAATGACATTTTTGGCCTCTGAGTTCTTCACGAAAGTTGTAGATAATTATGTTACGGAGGTGTGAGAATTGGTTTCACATTAATTGGAGTTTTCTAACTCTCATTAGGTGAAAAATACCGAACCTATTGCGTTGAAAAAATTCAAGTTTAAGGGGGTTTTAAACCCAACTTTTTATGGTGGCCAAATTGGGACTAATAGGTGATATTTGTGACATGTCCCACTATTTTTAAGACTAAAAGTAAGCTTTCCCCATGTCTTAATGTTGAAATTATCATGGGCTCATTGTTGCCCAAAATCCCTTTCAGTATGGAAAAACAAGAAAATTCACTAAGGGTATATGCGTGGTTTGTCTTAGAGGTGATTGGGGAATGACTTAAGGCCATGGAAAGCTATGTATATGTCTATGCTATGTTACATAAACATGTATGCTTCCCCTCTATTGATATATTATGAATCTTGATGAGAAGTAAATGATGTGGGATGTAGTTAGCCTTTAAGATCTAGAGGATCAAATGGCTTTGGGAAAGGAATTCCCGAAGCCTAACACAATTGCATAAGTTGATGTTTAACAAGTCTAGGACTTGGGGTTAAGCTTTATAATAAGCTAACAAGTGCTTAGAATTATGATGGTTATTAATCATGTGAATATACTTGCATATGGTATGTAGATCGTATTCCGGATGATGTGAAGGAGCATTCGGAGCATTGGAACCGTTCGACTCTTCCCTTGAGGTAGGAGAGGAGTTAACATTCAAATTGCATGAGTAAATTGAATAGTGATTTGTTGTATGTGATGGATACTCATGCTTGCCTTGCCATGTATATGTATTGAATTAATTGAAATGGCAAATTGATAATTATTGAGAATTATTATGATGCTTTTATGAGGGGTGCAAGTAATTGACTTGCATGTGTGTGAGGCAAATATGATTGTTGATATATATATATATATATGTAATTTGTAATACTGTGTTGCCACATGCGTGGATTAATATTATGTTTATTGCTATGCCTCTGATATCCATGTGTAGATTACTATGAATGATGTTTGTGGCCATTGAGTGCCAATTATATGAATGACATGCCTTGAGGGGCCCGTATGTAATTATATGATTATTGTAATGCCGTTATGGTTGATTGCAAGTGTTGACTTGAGTATATGATGTGAAATATATATATGAAAAATGTTGAGATGGAAATGCCACATTAAAACTTGAAAATAATGACTAAAGCCAATAAAGATAAAATCCACTATGGTGTATATGGTGGTGTTGGTGATTATGATGATGGAGATTGATGAGTGGCATTTAGGATGCACAGGGTGAGCTTGCATTTGATTTGCATTGCATTGCATCCATGGCATATCATAGCTGTCTATGTGGAATTTTAGGGGGTTCCACTAGGCGGGCCCAGTGGGAGGGCGGCTCAGTGCACGAGCGTATTGTGACTTTCCCCTGTGACTCGGTGTATGAGTCACGAAGCTGTCCATAGTTTGGTGACGAGGCACCCTATGTGGCGGGCCCAGTGGGCGGGCGGCTCTATGGTGAGCGAGTTTACCTCAGTGTCCGACGGGACACGACTCTCTCGATGTGTGTTCGGGAGGGGCCCGTAGCACTTGTGGTAGTTGAGGCCACAATGTTGATCCGCAAGTCACAGGGTGACTAGTGCTACAGATGGGCGATAGCGGTTTGGTACCAGTAAAATAATGAGTATGTAAGCATGCTTAAAATTGAGATATATGTGTACACAATTTTTTCTACTGCAGTAGGGGCATAGTAGCACACCTATGCTTGTCCCACAATTGAATTAATATGGTATTTTTCCCACAGTCGGATCCGCATTGTTTGATGAGAAATTCTTGTGCATATGCATTAGCCATAAGAGCATTTGCATATAGCATGGAGATATTCCATAATATGATGACGATTGATGATGATTGAGATGATGAGATGGTATTGATGAGAAGGGTAATTTAATATACCGAAGGACCACATAAAGGTAATAAATAATATGAATAAATGAAATGATGTGAATATGACGATATATATATATGTTATGGCCCAATGTTTGAAGGGCGTAATTGTTATAATTGATGATGATGATGTCAGCCCTTGGTGGCTCTAATGAAGGGCCAGAATGGTCCATGTTGACAATGTGATGGCCCATGGTGGTGGTATATGATTGTGTATATGTTGTGCTTGATTATGATATGAATTGTGATTCATGAGGCTTGTAGGCCTATTATAATAATAAGATGATATATGAATGATGATTTGATGATTTGATAGCAAAGCACACATGACGTTGTATGCATATACATATGATCACAATATATATATATATATTATTCGTCATTTTGAATATTTAACTCACTCTCCCATGTGGTCCCCTTTTTAGCATTGTGATGCAGGTTGCCATGGGATGAGTTCGGATTTAAAGATCAAACTTTAGTGAAGGTAAATAGTGGTAGAGGAAGTGCCTTGGCCGGCATCATTTATGGATTCTTATGTATTGAATAAATGGTATATGATGATATAGATGATTTAGGGATTTTGAATATGTATGAGTCAATCCTTTGAATTAATGGATAATGAATATATATGTATATATGCAGAATATAAGAGAGGGTTTGATGCGTATTAGAGGGATTGAAATTGAATGATGTTCATTGATGAATGAGATAGTCGGGAGAAGATTCCCAGATGTATATAAATGTATTTATGTATATATATATATATAGTTATATCTTAGGCATTGTATGCTTATATAATTATGTAAAATGATGATGGTTGTCTATTACGCTATGATGTGCCATTGCGTGCTTTGCCGAGCCTTTTCTCATATCGTCATATATGGGACTAGGCGTGTGCCCGGTATACATATTCTTCCGCTATAAACTCTATTATTTTGTATACCGTTATGGGCAAATTATCTATCGATCCAGCTTTAGGTTATATAATCTCACTCTTTAGTTTTATGGGATTTGGGTCTTGGTGTGATCATGGTGGTGTCTTGGAAATGCTTTCAAACGCGAAAAATTTACTCGTATTTTTATTAATTATGACGATCACATCGGGATTCGAGTACAGAAAACTAGGGGTGTTATAAGAGGCGAGTCAGTTTTGGATTAATTTTAACGAGTAGAAAGCCAAGCAAGATGAGTCGGTTGATTGAATGGCCGAGTGCAAAACCAAGGGATGGGAAAGACGACATCTATTCGGATTCGCTTAAGCGTATGGGTGTACTCACTCAAGCGTGACCATGGCTTAAACGAGTCATATTAGTAATGCCACTGGAGTTAATTCGCTCAAGCGAGACAATCTCGCTCAAGCGAACTAAGGTCTGATATGCATGTATGTTTTCGCTCAAGCGTGAGTATGGCTCGCCCAAAGATGGAATATGAACCTCGCTCGGGCGAGGGGGCACTTCGCTCAAGCGAAGACTCCTGATCTCGCTTAAGCGAATTGGGACCTCGCCCAAGCGAGAGGCCCCTGATCCCATTTGTTTTCTCCTTTGGTTCCATTTAAATAAAATTTCTTTTCCCATTTTAATTAATTGATTTAGTTAAGGTTGTTTACTATTTTAAACATGATTAGTGAAACATAAATATTATTTTGAATCGGGACTTAATTAATTATTATTGATTGTGAAAAATTTATTGTAAAATTTACTTGAATGAATAAAAATAAATGTAAATTGACCTAGGATGTCACAAAGGGTGCTGCTGAGGAGAGGGAAGAGTGCTGGTGAGTGAAGAGAGGGACAGAGTTTCTTCTCTCAATGAATGCTTCTGACTCGGATTTAGCGCCTCAGTTGGTATACACCCATAGTGGGAAACAATCCGAGTGGAAAAGGTGCCTTTTAAGCACAAGACCGAGTGGAAAATGTGCAACAAACCGAGTGAAAGCTTTGCTCGGTTTTGCTTGTTGGTCAGTGTGAGGTTGCTGCGAGGAGCTGGGACGAGCAAAACAACTCAGGTTGACACATTCAACCGGAACCGAGTGAAGAATGACTTGGAAATGATTGGAATACGACTCGGAATTCGGTGAGAAGGATGACTCGGAAATTGGTGAATAGTGACTCGGAAGTGGTTAAAAGGATGACTCGGAATTGGTGCAAATGATTCAATCAGTCCTGACTGAAGAATGACTCAGCATTGGTGCAAATGATTCAATCGGCCTTGATTGAAGGATGACTCGGCCTTGGCGCAAATGATTCAATCAGTCCTGACTGAAGGATGACTCAGCATTGGTGCAAATGATTCAATCGGCCTTGATTGAAGGATGACTCGGCCTTGGCGCAAATGATTCAATCGGCATTCCTGATTGATTCAGTCAGGAATGTCTGGAAGACCTTTTTAAATGACTCAATCGGCAGTTCAGAATCTGGCTGAAGAGGGGATGAGTGAAGAGGGACTTAGTACCGTTTGAGGTGTGGCTCAGAATCTGGATGAAGAGGACTCGGAAGCTGGCTAAAATGTGACTCAGAAATGTGACTTGGAAGCTGGCTGAAGAGGACTCGGAAGCTGGCTGAACGGTGACTCGGAAGAAATTCAAATGATTCAATCGGCACTGATTGAAACGATCCAATCGGCACTGATTGAAATGTTCCAATCGACATTTCCTGAAATTTTCACTCGGCTATTTCTCTAGGATTAAATTACTCAGAAAAACTTGTTCGGATTTCCTTGGGAGTCATTCGGTAGACTCTTTCTTCAGTCGGAAATCCGACTGGCTTTTCACTCAGAATTTCCTTCAGTCGTCAACCATTCCTCCCATTTGAAAATCTGACCATTACTTCCTTTCCAATCAAAAATAGCTTTCATTCGGTATACTCACTCATCCTTACTTTTCCAATCAGGAATGGCCTTCACTCGGCGATCAGCTTGTTCGGTGCACTCACTCGAAGTTGGTCTTATTTTCCAAACAGGATGGTTACACTTGTCATCCATCCTTTGGATGCATTCACTCGGAACCGACCCTATGGATGCATTCACTCGGTTTTTGTTTGCTCGGATGTATCTTTGTTTGAAGCACTCGATCGGAGCTGCTTCAATCCGAGGGGCTTTACTCGGGAGTGCCTCTGTTTGAAGGATTCATTCGGTCTTTCCTTACTTGAACACCTCAAAACAACTCGGTTATATCTCTGGGCTTTAACCACTCAGAGGAATCTTCATTCGACTCCTATACTTGATTCAGTCCTTTTGACTCAGTATTCAACTCGGAGCCGACCTTCCTTCCAATCAGAATTATTTCATTCATCAATCAATCATTCGGATATACTCACTCGGGAGTGATCTTTATTTTCCGATCGGAATAGTTTCACTTGACAATCAACAGCTCGGGTGCGTCCTCTTGGGAGTAATTCAATCGGACATATTAACTCGGGACTCGGCCTTTATATTTCAATCAGAAGTTACGACAGCTCCAACAATCCTTCAGGGGCATTCGTTCGGAATCGGCCTTATTTCCACTCGGATGGTCAACCAATCCCTCGGAATCCTTCACTTGGACAAGTCTTGGTCGGATTCAGGGCTCAGGAGTAATTCATTTGCGCATCAGAACTTGGATATATTCACTCGGAGGTGCTCTCTTTTCTATCCGAACTTGCCACCTTTTCTCTCAGAATTTGGCTCTTGAGAATATAACTACTCGGATATATTCACTCGGAGTTAGTTTTGATCAGGAATTTGTACTCGGATTTACCTCAAGGCAATATTCCACTCGGCAATGCTTCACTTCGAGTCATTCTACTCGGATTTGATCAATTTTGAGTCATTCCACTCGGATTTTTGTCCAACAGGGCTATATTTCACTCGGAAATGCTTCAATCAGAGTCATCCTGCTCGGACTTGGTTATTTTGAGTCATTCCACTCGGATTTTTGTCCAACAGGGCTATATTTCACTCGAAAATGCTTCAATCAAAGTCATCCTGCTCGGTTTTACCTTTAACAGGGTAATATTTCACTCGGAAATGCTTCATTCTGAGTCATTTTACTCGGATTTGATCATTTTTGAGTCATTCCACTTGGATTTTTGTCCAACAGGGCTATATTTCACTTGGAAATGCTTCAATCAGAGTCATCCTGCTCTGTATTACCTTCAACAGGGTAATATTTCACTCGGAAATGCTCCATTCTGAGTCATTTTACTCGGATTTGATCATTTTTGAGTCATTCCACTCGGTTTTTTACCATTCTGATTCAGAATTCAGTATAAAAGAAGATTCGTTCCACTTGGACCGGACCAAAAGAGGTGTTCATAAACACTAATTAAATTTGCATAGCCATCACTAACAACTTAATATAAATCTACATTCCCATAAATCAATAAGTGTATATAATCATCATTTTTAGTTTTCTCTTCATCCTGGCCTCATTTAGTGCTTACCTCTGTGGTGTCCATCTAAAACCTATCATCGGCCTCTAAAATCCACAACAAAAGGGGTGAGTGACTGAAATTAAGAATTAACATAGAATGAACAAACACACATACACACACTAGAAAAAGCGCAATCCAGCTACCTTCCTAAGTTAAAAGCATTATTTATTATTACTTTTCCCTCGTATCATACCTTCACCAACCACTCTATTCACCTCACTTATCTTTTCCCTATAACTAATAACAGTTCAAATATGTCAATTTTGACGCTAATCTAAAACCAGCTTAGGCTCATCACCAAATTAATCATCATAATCTCATCACTATTCAATACTATCAAATCATCATCAAGTTAATTATTATCATCATTTCGTATTTTCACCCGCCACACTAACTCAATCATATATATAGTTCTACAATCATACTAACTATTCATATTAAAGTCATCAACACATGCCATTACAAATTATTCATTTCATTCCGCATAACACACCACATATAAATATATATAAACATATCTTGTCGAACATGAAATCATTTACAACATAGGCTTCAATTCACTTCAATAATGCAAATCATCACATAGACACCAATATAAACATCATTTCAAGTCAAGGCACGTAAAACACAACTGACTCTCAAACAGATAATATGACACCCTAGTATCCGGATACTAAAAAGATCAGCCTTCAGCTGGAGGTCCTACTTGACCACTGGTAGCTAAACTAGGTCCCGCTTGACCACAAAATCCAAAAGCGAGGGGTAAAACATACCGTCGGCCGTCCTACACCACATGACCACATAAGTTCAGTTACTTTCTTTAATTTCTTACTTAAATGGCATAAAGGCATCGCCTTTTAATTATTCAGGGCTACCACAAAGACCCGACCCATGAATCTCCACCAGGGCGGCCACACAGACCAGATCCCAAATATAATATCACGCCATCATAAATTATGACCTCACCAATAATCAATAATGATCATAAATCTCAATTACCATGCACAACAACTACATTTCATCCATAAGTCATAAATTCCCTATTTCCTCGCCATACGATTAAAATTACAAAATACACCAAACAAGTTACGTCCATAGCTTATGTAAGCCAATATATCACACACCACCATTAACCAACAAGGTTCATATATTTGTACAAATCACCTATTCTTTTCATTTCTCAACTAGCAACATAACATACTCTTTAAACTTTAACACTAGTTCCATCATTTTCAGTTCATACTATAACATAACATCTTATCGATTCAATTTAATTATCATTCTCGATTTTCTAACTACATTTTACATAATACCAATCATATTCTAAATCATTATCAATTCTATCCCATCATTATATACAATTAAGCTATACTTTCTTAACTCAACATTCACACATATACTCTCTCCTTTATATTCATGAAATTTGTATTGTTATAATTATTACCCATTAAGGTCCATGTTGTTATTTCATCACTCAAACACATCGTTATAATTAATTATATATTCATTCTTTGACTTATCTCTTATTTACGATTCTCAAGATTCATGACCCTTTATATTTCATAAAATTCATGGCTCAACTTCGCTTCTTCGTCCTCAACTCATTCATTATAAAAGTCATAAATTTAATTAATTTATCAACAATGACTACAATTTACCCTTTTTCCTATACGCCAAATAACGTAAACAAGTTCTACATTAACCTTAAACCAGCACACCCCCTTACCTCGATTTCAAGCTTTTACGAGTTGTTCTTTGTGCCGCTCACGACCCATGATCAATTCATTCACCGCCCCGCCTCCGATTTTGATACCCACTTCACACAACGATCTTCCGTCACCCATCCTATTACCTACAAAGGTCGAAACTCAAACCCATCAATATTTTGCTACACCCATTGCTATACATACCATTTATAAGCTTCAATGCGCAAGAAAATGAAAAATGAAACCTCCCACATGCATGGCTAATTCCGGCTAGAGAGAAAGTGAGGAAGAGTGAAAAAGCTTGAAGTTGGTGGTTTATATAGACATACCTCAAGGCCCTGATTTCAAAAATGCAATCAATTCGAAGTTTTGAACGCGAAATTGAACACCAATTTTAGCCTTGAAAGCCACGGGCATAAAAAGAGAAAAGGAAGAAGATAACTTACGTGAAAAACTCATGGTGGGGGAAGAAAGAAAGCTTTTAAAAATTTTAGTTCAAGGGCATTTTGGTCATTTACCCTTTTTCTTTTATATTCTCTTTTATAACTTAAATTAAAACTTACCATTTAACCTTTTGGTAACCAAAAATTTACCACCACCAATTTAAACTTTATTTAAATTTTAATAATCAACCAATCAAATAAATTTATTTAATTTCATAATATCTAATTATTTAAAATTGTACTTATATTAATTAATAATGATTTTCCAAAATCTAAAATTAATTTGAAGACAATTATTAATATTTTTCCGCTAATCATAGATTTTTAAATTAATTAGCTGTTTTATTGTTCTAAAATTACTGAGTTCTTTTAACATATATTTCCTATGAATGTTGAGTATGTTTCTAGCGCACCCATAATTGATTGATGTTGAAAATATTTTTAATGTACTTATGGTTAACTTTGAAAATATTTCTAGTAGACATATGCATGATGCTTTTGAAAATATGTATAAAAATTTAAGAAAAAGTAAGAGAAAAAGAAATATACTTTTTTTGAAATGATTTTTATACACATCTTGTCGATAATGACTCATTAAATTTTTTTGAAATGATTTATTCTTCTGTTATCATTTGTTGGAAACAAACAAATAAAACTGAACATGATTTTATTTTGAAAAACAAAATGTACCTTGGGAGCTGAACATATTAGTTGTAAATGGTTTTTTTAAAAGAAAATGGTTTTCAAATGATTTTGTTAAAAAAATATAGAGCATGTTTGTTAGCACAATGTTTTATTCAAAAATAAAATATTGACTATTTTGATGCTTTTATTCTCGTAACAAGTATTTCTTCTATAACAGTTTTAATTGCTTTAACATCTACTTATAATTTTATTATTCATCAAATGGATGTAAAAGCTAAATTGTAAAATGGTGATTTGAAAGAAGAAATTTACATGTTTTAACTTGAAGGTTATGTAGTTTCTAGACAACATGTTAAATAGAGATGAAAATAGGTCATATTGTTCGTTAAGAGCCTATGACCTAGTCTATTTAAGGTCTAGTTTGACCCGACCTACTTAATATAAAATCAGGCCAAAACTTTTTAAAAATCTTATTTAATTAAATAGATCAGGTTTAGACTTTTAAAAAAGACTTTTTAACTTGTTGGACTGACCTTTCCAAGCTATTGCATATAATTTTATAAGAAAATATGATTTGTAATATATTATTATAAATACATATGATATTTTTTTATGAATCATGGTTTATTAAATTAAACTTTGTTAAAATTACTTCTAATATTTGAAAATTGATAATTAAATGTATATTGTATTAGGTGGTTAGGCTTATAGATACAAATTGGTTTCCCTAAGATAGATTCATGATCTATTTAATATATGTTTGTATTTTCATTAACAATAACTTAAACCAAACTTTTATATATGTTATCAGGCTAAACCAAACTTAATTAGGCTAAGCCAATCTTTAAAATATGACCTATGTCAGACTATAGGCTAGGCTTAGGCTTCAAACTTGAGTAACAAGCCAAACCCAAACCTTGTAAAGCCTAGTTCATCTTGACTGATTCCTATCACTAATGTTAAAGTTTGTAAGACTTCTCATATCTTTTATATGGATTGAAATAAGCACAAAAGCAATGGTATAGAAAATTTGATAGTGTTTTGATTGGTCATGAGTTTTCTTATATTAAAATTGACAAATGTGTATACTAAAGATGAAAACGGTGAATGTGGCTTATATATAGATGATATGCTTATTTTTGATACGTATGTTGATGTTGTGTATAATTTTTCTTTGTTGTAATTTTGATATTATATTGAGAAGTTTGTTCAAGAGTTTAAATATTTTGACTCAGAACTAGTATGATAACAACACTCAATTAAATAAAAAATACATAAGTGTTTGTGTCTCAATCTAATATGCTCAAATTATTGAGGGTTTGTTGTATTTAATAAATTATTTGATACCTAACATACTATGTCTCCCTGTATAGATTGGGTAGTTATACTCATAATAACACAATAATAAACATCTAGACGTTTTAACTATATTAGTAAAACATTTAAGAAATACTATAAATTATGATATATTATATATTAGAAAACCTATTGTATTTAAAAAAACTCTGATAATCAATCATCCTTTAGAAATATAACCAACACAATTGAACTGGTCTGGACCGGGGTCTGGGATCCGGTGTGGGACCAGCCACAAGGATGCAGGTGTTTTTAGGGTTTGCACACCGGAACTGCGTATATCCGATATATTAATCCGGTCTCTCAGTGGGAGAGGCCGGTCTTGTCGTCCTGGAGATCCTTCACACCAACAATTCGCGTTGTAGGAGGGCGAAAGGTGGTGTCACCTGCGAAGATTCTCCGACGCTCAAGTTAGAAGAGTGTGTGAACTGAATGAATACTCAAGCGTGATAACAGTAAAATGTGAGATAGAATAATGATGATACCATGCATGTGTGTTGATATGGCCTCTTATAGTTGAATGTAAGAGAAAAAATGAGACGTTGGATACAGGTGGGTCCCTTATCTCTGATTGTGTGTATATTGTGTCAATCAAGGTGGCTCAACTTTCAGAATGTGTCAGGAGGGTAGGTCAATTATCAGAGTACAATCCTCTAGAGAGAAGAGAGGATAATCACCTTTTCCGCATAATCTGCTGACACGCCCCCTTACTTTCTGAAGCCATTGATGTGACGTATTTTGCTACAAACAGTGTCTTCGTTGATAAGTTATCAAAAGGCTCTTCTCTTGCTATGAGGGAAAAGCTAACAATTATATAAATATCCTGTATCAATGAACATAGAACCGTTACAGCGAAATTGAACGATACTGTCATGGAGTGAGGGCGGATGACCAGACAACGGATAACCGGTGTGGTAACGTTGAACCTGGACACCGGTTTTCCTTATATGAGATCAGTTTGACGTCACAAGTATGGGGGCCGGTATCTAGACCGGATCAACAATTAATATCTATATATTGTAATAACCAATCAATTATAACTATAGATAAAATCTTACAATGATAAAAATAAAAACATTCATTTAATACACTATATATATAGTCTATAATCTCTTTTAACAAACCCTTTTATTTACCAAATGTAAGGATTATATCTGAATTTACTTTTAATTTATTGAAACCAATCCAATTCTATTTTTCAAGCATACCCGAGTATCACTACTTGGCGGGCGGTGGGGACGGTGTTGTATGTTTCTTGTTTAGGTAAACCGGTTGAAGAAACAAATCAGCCATGGGAAATTAACTTTTTATGTATTTTAATATAAAAAATTGAAAAACATTCACAATTTAATCTCCATTGTAAATATTATTCATGTGATTCCATATTATTCCTTATAATTACATGCCTATGGATTATTCCCCTATTTTATTCCATACTCTATGAGTCTATGTACAAAACATGACACGTGAATTTATCCAAACAAACTCTCTGAAATAAACCATTCATAAAAAAACAGGAATGAAGAGATGGAAACGATGGTAAATAGTATAAAAGACAAAATGAAAAGAAATTGAAGAGAAAGAAAGAAGGAATGGGTCTCCGATTTTGTAGTTTCTTTGTCTGAAATAATTATCGGTTTCTCCATCATCCCATGAATGTGAAAACGAAATGAAGTAAAGTAAAATAATCACTCAGTTTATTTGTTTCAAAACACAACAAAATCGAAAATCATGCTTTAACTACACACAATCCAATTTTGGCGCTCCCTCCAAGTGCCGTCACAAACTAAATAAATAGACACAAAAACGTGTACACAAGCCGCCGTGTTACTCGCCACTCACCACTCACCACTCTCAATTCTCAAAACAAACAAGAAAAAGAAACAAACCCCTAACACATAAACCTTTCTTCGCACACTTTCTCTTTCTCTCTGTTTCTTTTGTCTTTTGCCTTAAAATTTTTATCACTCTGCGGTGTTCTTCTCTGCAATGTAGGTCGCCGGAGAATGGCAAAGTGTCACCGGAACAACGCCGGATCGGTAGTGCTCGACCACCGACACGCCGCTAAAACTGCCGGCGGCCACTTCCGCCCCCGAAACTCCCTCTCCGCCTCTTCCTTCCTCCGCGTCCTCTTCGAGGCCGTTAGCTGCGGCGGCACTTCTCGGCACCGCTACCACCAACGCCGCCACGACGACGACTGCGATTTAAGCTCGGCGGCGAGCTTGACCTCCGCGAGCTACAGAGAGAAGCGGCAAGCCCAGGAGGAGAAGTCGGAGAAGCTATCGGATCTCCTGAACATAGCGGAGTGCGAAACAGAGGCGGCGGCCAAGAAGAAGGAAGAGGCAGTGACGGAGCTGAAGCAAGTGGTGAAGGATTTGCGCGGAGAGGATTTGACGAAGCGTCTAAACGCTGCGTCGCGAGTGAGATCACTAACGAAGGAAGATTCTGATGCGAGAACGAATTTAGCAATGCTCGGAGCGATTCCTCCACTTGTTGGAATGCTTGATTTGGAAGACGTTAATTCTCAGATCGCTTCGCTCTATGCGTTACTCAATATCGGAATCGGCAACGATGCGTGAGTTTTCGTCCTTTTCGATTTCCTCTTCAATTCCTTTTCGTTCAAAATTCAAATCACGCTGATCTGCTTTCAATTTCGCACTAATTCATGTGAAATTTGATGTTTATTGTTATTATCAATATTGCAGAAACAAAGCAGCGATAGTAAAAGTAGGTGCTGTTCACAAGATGTTGAAGCTAATTGAATCACCGGAGGAAGCTTCAGATTCGTCGGTGACTGAAGCGATTGTAGCGAATTTCCTTGGATTGAGTGCTTTAGATTCGAACAAAGCAATAATTGGATCCTCTGGTGCAATACCGTTCCTAGTGAGAACACTTAAAAATTTAGATAATAAGAATAAAAGTAAGGCTCAAGTGAAGCAAGATGCTCTGCGAGCATTGTACAATCTTTCAATATTTCAAACCAACGTTTCACTCGTTTTGGAAACCGATTTGGTTTCGTTCCTGGTGGAGGCGATAGGGGAAATGGAAGTGAGTGAGAGAGTTCTCGCGATTATGAGTAATTTAGTGTCAAGTCCGGAGGGTAGAAAAGCTATCAGTACTGTGAGGGATGCGATTCCAATTCTGGTTGATGTCTTGAATTGGAATGATTCGCCAGAATGCCAAGAGAAGGCATCGTATATTTTGATGATAATGGCACACAAAGCTTATGGTGATAGGCAGGTTATGATTGAGGCAGGGATTGTGTCGTCACTGTTAGAATTGACCCTTGTGGGTACCACATTGGCACAGAAAAGGGCCTCAAGGATATTGGAGTGTTTGAGGGTGGATAAAGGGAAGCAAGTTTCTGGGAGCTGTGGTGGGAATAACTTTGGTGCCAATGTGTCTGCACCTATTTGTGGCTCTTCAGAGTGTTTTGCGAAGGAAAGTGGGGGAAGGAAAGGGTATTTGGTGGAGGAGAAAGATGGGATGCCGATGAGTGAGGAGAAGAAAGCGGTGAAGCAATTAGTGCAGCAGAGTTTGCACAACAACATGATGAAGATTGTGAAGAGGGCCAACTTGCGTCAAGATTCGATTCAATCGGTGCACTTTGCTTCACTCACTTCAAGCTCCACCTCGAAGAGCTTGCCATTTTGAAGTTAGATGAACCATGAATTTGTCCTTCACATTGTAATTTCATCGAGTTTTTGGTTTATCTTGTAACTATTTTGTTTTGCTAGCAGTGATATAGTAGTATAATTAACACAAGTATTTCCAGTTTAAGTCTCTCTTATGTTTTTTGGGGGTATCCTAAGTAAGAACAGATTTTGTTCCTTTGGCGTTAGCTATTTGAATTTTGAGCATATGAATCCGTGGAGCATACAAATTGAAACTGAGAGATTAATTAATTCCAAGTTCCTAGTTATAGAGGTGGAAAATAAAATCAGCGTGGCAGCAGCAGATGAGTTGTGTCATGTGTGTGGTTCTTTGTTAGTTTGGTGATGCCTCCATATCAGTGGCATGACATGAAAAAATGGAGAGAGCTTCAGGGTTTGCTTTACACATGCTACTGCTACGACTAAGCTGTCACTTTCTAAGCATAACACTCTTTGTCTTCCAGTTGGCAAGGTTATTTGTTTTATTATTTGTAGTTGTAGTTGATATTCGAAACTGGAAATGGGGTGTCGGTCATTTTCATCTACTACCATGTATGTACAGGGGACTGTTCCCTTCTATTTTCTATTTGGGAATCTTTTACCTGTTCCTTTGCAAATTCCATGTGTTAAGTTTCCAGGAATCTCTGGATTAGACGCAGAGATTGTGGACTGTGGAAGCCCTTAATTTTATCAGATAAAAATTTCATTAATTACCCGGCATTTGTTTAATGTCACATGACCTTGTTCATTTCACTGAATTGGTTTTCTTTAAATTGGATCTGTTTGAAAATTTAATGAAAAGATGATCTGTTGCATTTCCTCCGCACGACGTACACGTCACATGATGTTCGTTGTGGGGTCTATGCTCATATGTAATGTTATATTCTGCTGAGTGCTTTATTTTTGTTGACTTTTGATGAAATTATTCTACTGTCAATGTAATTTTAGAGAGACATTAATGTCAATTCGGTGGAGTAGATTCTTGCTTTCCATTGAATTGATTTTAGAAAAGTCGAAATGTTCACCACATTAATGGGATTAACACAGATTGGGTTTCACGGTACGGTTTGTGTTCAATTTTAAAGCAAAAATTAATTACTCGGTTGTGTAGTTAATTTAAGAGCACGTTTTGGGGATTGTGCTCCAATGGAGTTTTCTCCGTTTAAGTGGAGGGAGTTTTTTAATCCTACAGTTCAACGGAGTTTTAATTGTCTCGAATGACATGAAAAATTAATATCAATCTTTAAATTTTTCACTTCAACTCGACTCCGTTTTCCAACGAAATATCTCAAAGCATTTTTGGCATCCTCGTGTATATATCACATCATTGCAGCGGATGCAAATTCTGGAGTTTCTTGGGATCCAAGTAGGCTCAAATAATAGAAGCACAGAGAAAGTAATAATAATAGAGGCACGCTTTTGGAACTTAGGGCTCAGACAATAACTTATGTCAAACCGAGTAAATGAAACTTGACCCTGTTTGTGATCCAAAAGGTAACCTAACTAATTTTATATACCCAAAAGAGAAAAACTCTTCTAAAAATACTGTTCATCGATTAGATGTTTTAGATTCTTAAAAGATTTTATCTACGAAACAAATTCTTGTATTCAGTTTTTAACCCAACTTTTTCTGTGAAATAATAAGAGAAGAGAGGTCAAGTTTGTTAGGAATATCAAATGAGCTCTATATCGAATAAAAATATGTTAAGTGAATTGATATATGCAAGGATTAATTCAATTTCTTAAGGCTGTGGATTGTTTGGTAGTGCCACTCACTCCATGGAATGAATGCCTCTTTCTTGTTCCTACGATTCATATCTATGGTGCCACTGGTAATAGTATTCTCTCCGTCGTTGAGTGTAATATAGTAAATAAATAACTCAAATCCTTTTAAAAAAAATTACTTAACTTCAATTATTGTTATTGATTTGATTTATAAAAATGTATTCCTTTCGGTCCTTGTGACATATAGATTTTGATTTTTTTAAAAATATAAATAAAAGCACCATATCATTAAGTGTTTATATATTAAATATGTCTTTTTTGAATATATTTTCAATTCAACTATATATTTTATGTAATAAATGAAATTAATGACACTTTAAACAAATACATCAAATATTTAATAACGTTAATACAAATAACAGTTTTTAATCAATATACCCATCAAATAACAACATGTTAAGAATACTTTCACATTTAATGCATGGGTTAGTTATAGTTAAATTTACTTATATTATATTATAGGATACAAAATTATATATATATATATATATATATATATATATATATATTTTTATTTTCAAAAACAAAAGTAATATTGTGCTTTGAGAGATAGGGATAGAAATATCATTTTATTCTAGGGATTAATGTTGTTTGTGTTGTGATTAATGATTAATCAATTCCTCCTTTCATTACTATTATCCTAAGGATAAAACTTTGTTCATATTTAATTATTTATTTAAAATTTTAAAAGAGTATTAATTGATATTAAAAATAATTTTTTAAATAATAAATAAGTTATAAATACAAATAAAATAAAAAATAATTAATTATTTTATAAAAGTTAATATTTTTAATTATATTTTTTAATATATTAATTCCTCTCTCTAAATAATTAAATAGAAACGAAAAGATTACATGTTAAGTGGACATGGAATTCGGTAGTGAAATATTAAAAGCAGATTAATAACCTTATTTAGTATGTAGTTGGGAAAATGAGGTTTAAAAAAAAGAAAAATTTAATAATTGATATTAATATTTTACACCATTTAAAACAATCAAAACTTCATTTAGAAATATTTTCACTTTTACAAAACTTTGTTATATTGCTGTAGACGGTGAAACAAACATGCTATAAACCATCAATTGAATGAGTAAATAACTTTGCTGTGAAATCACCAATTACGAGGTGGGGAAGCATTATTTATATGCATTCAAAGAAGTGAGAAATTGGTTAATTGCTCATAACTCACGGTGTATTTTTAACTAGTGGATAAGGTAACACGGGTTCATAGAGATGGAATAATATGATTAAAAACTTTGATAAATTTTTTTAAAGATATTTCTTAAAGTTTTTTTAAAATTTAATTAAAAATAAATAATTTGTTATGTAGATAATACATTTGTTTGAGTTTTCACAAACATTTGACAAAAAGATAAGAAGGATAATAGATAAAGAAACTATAAAGAGAGGCAACACACGCAAGATATTATATCAGTTTATCTTTTAACCAAGGCTACCTTTAGTCGTTGTTCGAGCTAATAAGAGTTTGTATTAAGTGATCACAAAACAAATTATAATCCACATGTTTTTACAAAGGTAAATATTATTTCACAATTTAGCTCTCCAACCTAAACACTCAAGTATTATTTTATAACTTAACCTCTTCATACTAATTGATCATGTATTCTTTCTTGACCACCAAACTTCTTCAAACTCTTAAAAACTTCACAGCTAAGTAAAGAATTCTCGAGTCTTTAGAAAAAACCTTAGAAGTGTCTGAACTTACAAAGTTGAACTCATTTTTCAGGATATGAAGTGAAGCTCTTAAACGTTTTACAAGAAATGAATTGGATTTTTTGCACTACTTGTAGAATGCTTAGAAAGAAGAGAAGTAGAATGATGGAACACTTTGCATTCTTTGAGTGATCTTCCTTTTATAGACTTCCTTTAACATAGACATTGTGAGACAAATGACCTTTTATCAAATGATAGCTTTACATCCATTCAGAGTTGTTAGAGTGTCTTAGGAAGAGTATTATCTTGGTTGTCTAACTTTCCAAATTGGAATTGGTGTATAGCATAAATACTCATTTGTATAGGTAGTCCTTTGAAGCTATTCTGATTGGGTAGATAGTCTACTTCGAGTTAGCACAATTATAACTTTTTATGGAAGCACAAGCCTTGACATGTGGCTTGTGTTTACTGTCTTCAAGTAAGACATTTGAGTTGGGTCTAGGCATTTGAATTTTGCGAGTCTTTATACAACTACTTGAGAAAACGGGCGTCTAAGTTGTCTGAACCTCCTCCAGACAACCACTTCAAGTGTCATGTTCTCTAGCTTGAAGTGAGACATCTGAGTTAAGTCTAGATGTTTAAGTTTTGTGAGTCTTTAGACAACTACTTGAGAAAATGGACGTTAGAGTTTTCTGAACCTTTAGATAACTACTTCAAGCATCGTGTTTTTTGACTTGTAACTTGTGTTTATCTGTAAATAAACCTTAGATAATTTTGAAATATTAATACATGAAATAGTCTAAAATTTTTATCATAATAAAAAATTTGACGAGTCCTAAGAAATTTGAAAATTGAATATACTTAAGAAGGAGAGATAGTAAAAAAGAAAAAAAATTGAAAAGTAACATGTTTAACTATATCAAATAATTGTGTGGTTAATTTTACTTTTATATATATATATATATATATATATATATATATATATATATATATTTATGAGAAAGGTTGTCTTAGAAGAACAACAAATTTGACTTATACAACCATAGATGGATGATTATGATTAAAAAAAATTTAAAGTTGTATAATCACTTAAAAAGTCACATGATCAATATATTTTAATCTCAACCATTCATGATAAGATATAATGGTTAACATTTATTCCTTCTACTTTCACCTAATAAAGTTTTTCTCGTATGATTCATAATATATGGCATACATATATTTCAAATTTATATTTTAATTAATTTTGATATAAAACAAAATGTTTAAAAAATTAATTAACGTAGTAAAAGAGACCAAAGTGAATCTTATTATTAAATTGAAGGAAAAAAATAAGGTCGAATTTCCATTACTTGAGAGTGGATGTAAATGAATTGAGCTACATTTCTTTTCCTTTCCTTTGACAACTACAAGGCAGTGGCACGATAGCTTTAGAAAACTTTTTTTTTTCTTTGTTGTGTCCTAGAGGCTAAAGAGGGCCATTAGTTCACCATGAAATAAAGTATCTCCATGCGTGTACTCTCTACTAAAGAATTTTGCAAACAGTACCTGTAGCATGTTTGGCATATTTCATTCATTACTTTTATCAATTCCATCACCAACCTGTTTAATTTTCGGTTAAAATTTCCCAACGGAGTCTAAGACTAATTTTTAATTTATGTTCGACCAAAATTTTAAATAATATATAAAATCAATATTAAAAATTAAATATCCTCATTTCTACATCTCCTCTTTTACATACACTAAAACTAATATTAGGGTGTCAACTTTCTCATTATCCACTTAACATTTATCTTCTATTCCTCACTTTCTACTTATCCCATCAAATCCTCGTTACTACATCTTTCCTGCCCCTTTCTCTTTTCCTTTCCTGTCTCTCATAAAACACTCTATAAAAGACTTCAGGGTAATTTGGTGAGACAAGGGGTAGAAAAAAACAGATGAGTGTTAAATGAATGTGTAAAAAAAAAAGTAAATGTTTGTATATCATTACTCAATATAAATACCTTTCTTTCAGAATCTTTAATGAAACCCATTTTTGTTAATTTTCTTAAAATAATTAATTATTTTACTATTTTACCATTTATTAATACCTTATCTTATAACACGAGTGAGAATTTATTACACTAATATTGAATGGACTGATAAAAACATTTTTAAAAGATTTCAATTAATGCTACCTTGAATATCTAAATAGGTAAATAAATAAAAACAAAAGTTTTATCTCTAAATAAATAATTAAATAAAATAGAGGAAATTTTAACTAGATAAACTTATTTAAGAGTACCCATAGAAGGCACTGATAAAGCTAGAATGATTATTACATACAACACGTAAAATATAACTACATGATTTTGCCATCCGTTATCAGACCTTACAATTGAGAAGGCATATTCACCAAAATTTGTGGTGTATATAGCATCCACCTAAAGCTAGTTTCTTGTCAACAATACTTTATCAACGTAATAATTTTCTACAATTTGAACCTTACTTCTAAAATACTTCCATAAAATTTCGAATCAGTTACATCCCGTAATAAATTTATCAATTATCATTTTCAAACATGGAAAATGAGTTTTAATGTGGTATAACGAGAATATGAGATCAATTCTATCCCTTTGTATTTTTTCCTGTCATCTCCCGAGGAACAATGAGATTTCTCAACTTAAACAACTCCCCCCCTCCCAAAAATAGAGCCATCATCTCATCCATTAAATAGCATTTAATGGTCTATTACTTTTTCCAAGAAAATTCAACGAGGATTAATGTAATGTACTCAATTTTAGATCCTTCTAATGTTTGAAAAAACAAATTTATAATTTATAGATGGTATTACTTTTCAAATAATTTATAATTTATAATTTATTAAAGAAGTTTATTAAAATACAGTTGTTTTGTAAAATTAATTTAAACTGTATTAAATAATTTTAAAAAATATATAACATTATGAGAAATAAAAGTTGCTATTAAAAAAAAATAACTTTTAAAAAATCATAAACTCCTTAAAAAAACTATAAGTTTCCCAAACGGATACTTAAAAAAAAACTCGTGATCATTATCAAAAAGAGAAACACGTTGAAATTTTATAATTTTGATGTAACGCAACAAGGCAACGAAAAACATGTACCACTGAAATAACTTCGAAAGAAAATCTGAACACTGAACACTCACACTTTGAAGTACATATAATCATCAATATCTAAAAACTTGGTTCATATGCCACGATGGAAAGAACAAACAGTTCAAACAAAAGGTTCATTTTTATCTGTATAATTGAACTTCACTTGAAAAATAAAGTTCAATTGCTATCAATTTGGGTTTCTTGGTCTAATTAGAGGAATTACCAATTAGCACATTGCATAACAAAGGAACAAATACAGCTAGTATTCTCCTCGGGGAAAGGGGATGCACTTGCTAAATAACAAATATGACAAAACATTACTATCGTTATCTCATCCTAAAAGTGCCCTCGTATACTTTCCTTCAATAGAGAATCTGCATCTATTATCAGAACCGCTAACGCCACCCATTCCATCATCATCCATGATTTACCCGTTTGGAAAAATTATGATACTGATCACCTTATTTGCTTTCAGTAACTGGAAGGTAGACACCTTCGGCTGCCAACCAGACATTGTCAGCACGCTTTTCACGAACACCACAAACCTAGCAAAATATACAATAAATGAAATTTTGTTAATGTTACTGATATTTAATAATAAAATAAAATAGGATAACTATAAAAATTGACCCCATAAAACAACACTGTCATTACACGTCAAGTTTCTAGGAGAAAGCTCACCAGACAAAATTATAGCTAGTGCCTAACCTTTCATTTGTTTTGTAATAAAGTTGGAAACCATTGGAAAAAACAGTTTAAACATTTGAATGATTTTGTCCACTTAGGGTAGGAAAATAAGTCTGATCGATTCTAGTTTTCACACTCCAAATGAAATGTCCTATTTGACTTTTTTTCCACACTATACCAAGAGTATATCTATAATTTAATATGCACAAGATTTTTTTTTCTCACCCTGTTTTATACAAAAAAGAATATTATCAATATAACTTTTTTCTTTTCACATTTTTCTTTCTCATCATTTTTCTCTCACTTTTCTAATCCTCCAAACAGACCATAAGTCATCTTCAGAATACTTTTACTCATTCTGTTTTTTGACAAACTAAAAGCAGTAGCATCCAAAACATTATTCGCATATCTGTAATCCAATAAAATATTGTTAAAAGGAGAATAGAAGATTTTCATATTCCACGCAATTTCTTACCTCCTGCTGTCCACCAGCAATCCGACTGTATTTCTTATCATGACTATGTAGATAACCTCCAGTGTCAACATGCTGAAGGCGAATCTTCTGATCCTGCTTCCAAGTCTTCCCACTTCCTTCTATTAAAAGCCTAAAGAAAATGAAACCAGTATGAAACAGTCCCCAGAATATTGAGATGTAAGTATCCTACCCATTAAAAAAAATTCTCACCTCCAATAGTCCCCAGTGTCAGATTCAGATTCTCCTCCAAAGCAACTCACCTATTCTCAATTCAAAATTATAAAGTCGCATATTCAATTGTCAGAGTCTAAATAGGTCATATTTGAACCAAAATCTTGACTTCAATCTAAAGCTCATTTGAATGCAAGGGAAATCAAAAGGACAATAAAAGAGATATATATATATTTGCAAAAAAAGGATTTCAATCCTCTAAAGTGAAGAACAATGTACAGTGAAATACTGGGGTTCAGTGATATATATATATTTGCAAAAAAAGGATTTCAATCCTCTAAAGTGAAGAACAATGTACAGTGAAATACTGGGGTTCAGCTTGTTGACTTGAAGTGAGTTAAATTTATAGGTATTTTAATTTTAATTCAAATCAACTTTACACATCTCCTTACTTTAGAGGAGCTAAATCCGGCAATAACAAAAACACTTGTCTATTATGTATGTTTGATAGTTAAAAGAATTTTAGCAGCGTCAAATTTTCCTGCGTTTGTCTAAAATAGTACAACAACGAAACCCTATCTTACTAGATAGAGTTAGCTACATGGATTGATAAATCAATCGACTGACATTGGGATAAATAGTATTAATTTCCACTACAAAAGAGGATAACAGTTACATCAAAATGGTACACTAAGTCAATTCCATTTGGCTTTGGTAGCTTTATCCAAAGGACAAACTAGAAAAAATACTACACTAAATCAGACTGGCAGCATTTGTTTAGGGAGGCTAATTTTGCTGCTGACTGCCTTGCTAAACATAGTTTATTCATTGAGAGTGACAAGATTTTGATTTCATTCCTAGTTTTTTAGGTTCTCACTTGTTGGCTGATTGTATGGCCATTTCTTTTGGTTGATAGTTGTCTTGCTGTCCTATTGGGTTTTTTAACCCCTTTTTGTTACAAAATAAATAAATAAATAAAAATGAAAATATGGAGAGAAACTTCATGAAGTTCATGTTAAACAATATATTGTTAGAGTGGTGCTACATACAAGGCATGAAATTGGCAAAAGTAGGAGAGCAGATAATGGATTAAGGGGCAAAATATGCATAAAATTGAGTATTTTCATTGTCCAGAATGTAATGGTTCTATTCTTTATGCAATGTAATATACATTATCCAAGAGAATGTCATTCTCAATAAATGGGTCTAAAATAAGTAGCTCGGGAGAGGACATGCATCCCAAACATTATTTAACCAAAGTCTAGGTTTGATATGCACACATGGAAAATAAAGTAGGACAGCTAAAGGAACTTGCCTAACAACTGAATGTGTAGGAAATGAAAATGTTCAAGTAACAAAAATAGAAAGAGAAATGAAGGGGATGGTTTCACTCAAGTAACTAAGGAGGAATAACAATAGATTAAAAGGACTCTAATAGGATGATACATACTGCGTGCACGATAATGGTGGTGATCTCAAGACAAAAAAGAAAACACTTTTGGAAAAATCAACTGAAACATTCCAGTCAGATTTAGTTGACAGATTATTCTTCATACACTACAGCTTCATTTATAGGTTAGTGAGAAATGGGAGGCATTACTGTGTGCCTTAACAATAAATGTGTAATAGGATAATAGCTAATAACGAAAAGTTCATAAACATCATCATACTACATGATTCACTATTTATTTAAAATTTCACATACACTCCTAGAGGGAAATAGTAAAAAGAGACCTGGAACCATCAGAAAAATCACCAACTAATCCTAAAGCATGCATGAGAAACAAACAATTTTCTTTTCTAAAACCAAGCACCCACCTCAAGATTGCCTGATATCGGGGATGCATGCAAATGGCTGTGCAGCCACTTTCTTGTCTTCATATGCTGCAATCTAATGATTGTCCCACTTTTAATGGCATCACCTTGTTTAGCAGAAGTCCCCGGCTCTGGCCTAACAATCTGAAAAACAGTGCACACATCTCAAGCAACCACCACAAAAGCAAAATCCAAAGTAACAAGACATTTGAAACATCAGCACAACTAATGCTGCAAACTTGGCTCTCACTGTATGTATGGACAATTTAATCTATATTTTAAAAACTTGACGTTAGTCCTGACTTTGTTAAAGACTTTGTCAAATAAATACTAACCAAGGATTTTTAAAATCTCCTACACTAAATTGTTAAATAAGACCAATACGAGAGTTTACCCTTTCTTCTTTATTTGCAGAAAATAATTCATATAAGAGAATATGAATAAGGATTTACCCAATAACTATTGGAATCATCGACATTAGGGAATCCCGTAACTGATTGCTGTCCACTGCCAGAACCATAAGGCACATCATGAGAATGCAACCGAAATTTGGTCTTCTCATGCATAAGCTTCAGAACAGAGCCATAAGTAATCTGAACCTAAAATTAGTAAAATGATTTATCAGTTATTATCGTTCATAAAAAAACCAACATCAGAAAATGAAAATTAAAATAAAAACCAAACCCTAAGGAAGGAAATGGAAAAGAACCTCGACGCCTTCGGAGGAAGCCGCGGAAGCAGAGGCAGTGGAAGAAGGAGCGACGTCAGAATCGAGAGTGAGGAAGAGGAAGAGAGCGAGGGCGAAGAATCCGAGAGCCATAACGAAGAGCAATGCAATGAACCAGTTCTGCTGCCAGATCGGGAATTCGGATTCCGATGGACCCCTAGATTCCCTGTAAACGATTCGGGTCGACCCGGATGTTTTCGAAGAAGAAGAAGAGGACGAAGAATAAGGTTTTCTTCGGGACAGGTTCTGCGACCCGGAGGAAGCCACGGTTCGACCCGAATTACTATCCAGATCGGAAGGTGAGGAAAAAGGGCATTCAGATGATGATGGTATGCTTTGTGAAGTAAGTAAACAGAAGCTGTTATGGTCCAACCCCTATTGCACGCCCCAGGAACAACACGTTACACGCTTCTTTAATCTTTCATGTTTAGGAAACGTTACGTGACATGTTTTCCACCAATCCAGGTAGTACATGTGGCAGTTTGCATGACGTGGATGCCTGTTAGTGGTCAGTGTTGTCTGGCATCACTTTAGTAATCAGCCCAATTTACTTGGGCCGTTTCATGTTCCTACTTATTGGATTGGCAAAATGGACCGAACTGTCCAGTTAAAATCTAAAACCTTTATATATCTGTCTTATCATCATTTTGTTTATTTGGGTAAAATGCTCATTGTAAGTATACTAATTGATGTTCTTGAATAATTATATTTTACATACATCTCGAATTTTAAAATTAACCCCCCGCTGTTTTAGGATTTCAGCCTCTTATATACGTTTTTTATTATAATTAAGTCTTGTTGTTAATTTTTTGTCGATTAAATGTCGAGGTGACTAACAGTTAGCCTCCTTATTAACATGTATACTTTTTTTGCTTCAATCTAAAATTAATCTATACAAAAAGTGAAATTTAGTCTTTGAGATTTTTTTGTTAAAATTAAGTCATGTTATTGACTATTTATATCAAACACAATTTTAAATTTAAGAGTCTCATCAAGATTGTAGATTTTGTTTTTTTTATACCCTCAGGTCTAAAGTCGTATTTGATGCAGGGCAATGGAATTGGATGCAACCATGCTATGGGAGCATGTCTTCAATTGAGCCTTCGTGCCTTAAATCTAGCTTACGCTTTGAGCCCAACGACGTTAGAACCAATCATCACCTTTTTCATCGTGTTGTTCTTTTATAGCACCGCAACGAATCTGCGTTTGCATCACTTATGTTGCGTCGATGACACCACCGAACAAACCACGAGGCAACAGAGAAAAAACAGAGTCGGGTGAGGGAAGAAGAATAGGACAAAGAAAGGTGGTAGAAAGAAAAGGAGTAATAAAAAAAAGGAGAGAAAAGGAGGATGATAGGGCTTAAGTGACAATTTTTTAAGAAATTAAATAAATATACGTGTCAATGTTAAGTCAATACTTAACTGATGAAAAGTTAACGATAAGACTTAATCCTAATAAAAAATATTTCATGTATTAAATCCTAAAAATATTTCTTAAGGGGTTGATCTTACAAAATTGGGTTTGAATAGGAGTCTAGTTTAGGTCAATAAAATTAGATGTTTTGCCTAGTCTTAGAGTAAGAAATGTAATTAATATATTTTTCACTATTTTTTTCTTGAAACATCATTTCTCTTTTTATACTTAATATTTGGAAACCATGTTTCATTGTTATAAGGGTGACTATTGTTCAGACATGTAACATTGCATTAGAACAAAATGAAAATTAAACTTCATCTAACAAAACATAAAACTCCAATGCATATCCCTGGAAGGCATGGATGGACACACATGTAACAAGCACATGTGCATCCTCTTACACAATCACCGTGCCCCACTATCTTCTCTTACATGTTAAGAGAAGTCACTTTTATTGACGAAGTTCCTGCTAAAGAGGGAATTTTTTAAAATTGTTGCACTGCACAACTTGGGTTCTGTAGATCTGGGTTAAAATTTCCCCATCACCTTTTAAATCTTGCCAATCTTTAAACATAAACTATTAGAAGTTCTTTGATTCATCGTTAGGCTAAGCAAACCAAGATTTAACCAACAAAAAAATTTGTTAATTTAATATAATTTCAACTATCTTAAAAAACATAAAAAATTAATAGTAACTAATAAATTTTTTCGTTTTCATGACTTCGTTTTTTTAACTAGATACCAAACAAACACTTAATTGTAACAATGCTTTTATTGGCTGCACAACTAATGTAATTCGCCAGAAGAACTGTAGGGGAAACAAAATGACTTGAGGATTTTTCTTTTAGCCCTCTATTGTCCCCCAAAGGCCTTCTTTCTATCTACAATCAATCGAGGTTTTAAGCGACATGTAAGAAATTATAAGTAAAAGACAAAACGTTAAGCATAAATGACCAATTATTTGTTTAGACTTCAGAACCCTCATTTTTGGCTCTCATGGTCAAGTAAGAACTAGTTGAGCTACTCAGTGGTCAAGTAAGAGCAGTGGGTGAAGTGGAGAGCCAAGTAGGGTTCGATTGACCAAGTAGGATTCACGGGGTGTCTAGTAAGACCCCGTGCCATTTTTAGTATCAGGATACTAGTTGTTAGATCCCGGGTAATTAATTTAATTATTAATGATTGATAGAATTTGACCAATAAATTATTTAGAATTAAATTGGATTTTTTTTGAAATAATTATAAATCATTATAAATTAATTTATAATTAATTAAGGTGGTGAAATTAAGTGAATTAATTAAATTAGGTGTGATTATTAAATTTTGATAATTAAAATAAATAAGTGAGGGTAAGTTTTAATTTACCAATAAGTTAAAAAATAAAAGTTTAATTAAAGTTATAAAAGAAAAATAGAAAAGGAAATAACAAAGACAAAATCACTTTCTTCCTTCTCTTTTCCATTCGTGTGCGAGAGTGAAATAGTGGGTAGCCATTTTCATTTTCTTGCATTGCTGTGAGTGGAAGCTTTAAATCAGGGGCCCATTTCGCGTCAGAATCTTAAATTGAATGCGTTTTTGGGATTATGGCTTCGAGGCGAGTCTTATGGTACCATCAATTTCAAGCTTTCTCTCTTTAACTGTGTGGGTCTATGCATGTGGGTGTTTTGCATTTTCATTTTTATGCTAGTTTGGACCTTAAAATTGGCTTTTAAAATGATGAGTGACTTCAATTCGTGTGCCTTCCCTTTTCCCTTTCTTGACCAAACCCTATACAAGCTTGGGGGTTTTCGATTTTTCATGTTTATGGCAATGCAGAGTTTGAATAAGGTTTGTGTGTTTCGATGTGCGTAGGTGTTGGAACGAGCTTCGGGGAGTCGTTGAGTAGAGCGTGTGTCGAACTAGAAGCGGAGCGATGAATTACCTAGTCGTGGGGCGCGATTGGTATCAAGAACTATTAGCGAAGCTTGGAAATGAGGTAAGAGGGTATGCTGGGTTTAAGGTTAATGTAGAAACTTATTTACATTATTGGTGGATAGGAAAAGGGTATACTATAGCCACTCCTGATTGCTTTAAAATAATTTTATTAATTGATGATGAGTTATGAAATTATGTGGAACAGGGGTAATTAGAAACATTAAAAATGGAGAAAGTGCTATAAAATATTAGGTTTACAAGTGGTTATTGGTAATATTTGTTGTAATGTTAAGAAAATTAAATGTTAGTGGTGATGAATGATTTATATTAGAAATGTAAGGCGATGTGAAGAAAAGGCAAAAATATACGAATAATGGATCATAATATAAATGGTGAGTTCAGAGTGGTCAGACATATATATATATATATATTTGTATGTTTATATATATATAGGTGAAGTGAGTGATTGATAAATAGTTAAAATAAAGCGTGATAAATTGTGAGGGATGATTATATAAATTATATCAGAATAAAAATGAAGTTGTATAAATCGATGAAATCATAATTTGAAGTAAATGAAATTGGTAAGAAGGTGATGTATAGGTAAAGTTATACCGTGATTATAAGTATTAACAATAGAAAAAAGGGATGTGATGATAAATCATGAAATAAAGTGAAAAGAGTAGGATAATATATACACACACACATAGATGTTGGAGAGTTTTACAAATGTTGAATGGATATGATAATAATGGCGAAAATTAATTATGCTTTCTTTAATGATTAGAAGATATCATGGGCAATGCATTGATTGATGATGGTCTTTGTAAGAATATATTGTTGAGTTGAAAATAATGATGATTAATGGTTAATGACGAAGTAATGACATAATGTATTGATAATGTTGATATGCGTATGTATGATGTAATGATGTGATATGGTGATTATGTTGGGTGAAACCAAAAATCTATGATTCATGTGAATTAGGACGTGGCGTGTGTGAAATTATATTGATGTGAGTGTGACTTCGAATGTGTAAAAGGTATATCATGAGATTGTGTAGTAAATGACGTTGATCATACTGTTGTACATGATAATGAAGATTTATGATCACTATTGATTATTAGTGAGGTGATACTCTCCGATGACGTGATATTATATTCGGGGCTTGGTCTGTATGGCTGCCCTGGTAGAGATACATGAGTCGGGTCTATGTGGCTGCCCTGAATAATTAAAAGGCGAGAGTTTTATGCAAATTGAGTAAGAAGTTAAAGAAAGTAATTGAATTTATATGGTTATGTGGTGTAGGACGGCCGACGATATGTTTCGCCTCTCGCTTTTGGCTCCCGTGGTCAAGTAGAACCCAATTGAGCTACACAGTGATTGAGGTGGAGAGCCAAGTCGGGCTCGATGTGTAACATCCTAAATTTGAAAATTTTAGAAAATAATTCATTAAGGCTCGGTGGTTTATTATTTTCTTGCGCGCCTTTAGTATTTTAGGTCTAATTTTCTCAAATGATGCTTGATTGGAATTATTCTAGTCTCGTTCACTTTGTTTCGAAGAGATATTCAATCTTTATTTCTGGGCTTTATCCCAAATTCTCACTCTGTCATACTCAAACTCAAGGATTAAGTAAATCCATATTAGAATCATGATTATTCACGTTTTTATCCTGCACATGGTTCGTTCAGAAATTCATAACTTTCTCATATAATCTCCGTTTCTTGCAAACTTGGTGTCAAAATCACCGTAACAAAATTATCTACATTATCTGTGAAGACATCAAGAGCTAGATATTCCCATATCGGTACAGTTTTGGAGATCTTTGAGGAATCATATTCATCACGTCACTATGGTGACAGGTCTCAAAAAAATGGCAATATCTCCCTTGTCCGTTATTCAAATCACTTCGTTTTTTTATATAGATCCGTATCGAAAATATCTACAATTTTTATGAAGGGCACGAAACTCAATTCTCAAAGGAGAATTTTTGGTGAATTTATTTCTGAGCACCTACCTGATTCAAAGACGATTAGAGCATCCTATCGTATTTCGATCATAACTCGGGCTACCGATATCAGGGCAAACAATATATCAAATCGAAGGGAAAAAGAAGATCTACAAGTTTTGTGTTGGAAAGTTTTCAAGATTCTGAACCCAAGAATTATTCTATATTTATTTTTATCGCCTTTTATTTTTTGTTCTTAAAAATAATTGGGTAACATCATGCCACTATGCCATAATCATGTCACCATGTTACCATACTATGACAATTGCCTTTTTGTCTTTTCTATTATCATTTCACGTTAATCCTTATCTGTCTCATAGCTTTCCTTTTCTTTCATATATCAATTTTCATATTCCTCCTTTGTTCTACACATCACACTCATGGTTTTCCATTCCATCACCAGCTGTTGTCCCCACTCAATACTAACTACATATTCTATTATTATCATACCACTACAATTCTACTAGAACATAGTGTAAACTTCTTCACTCATTTCCTTTTGCATCACGGCTGCACTCAGCAATTAATTAATTAACTACTCACTTTCTTGCAATTATAACATCACCTTATTACTAGAACAAATTCAGCATGTCTTCCACTCTAATTCCTTCTTTATTCATGCGTACTTCCATCTATGATCTCTGTCAATCCCATCGTTGGATCGGCTTGAAATTTTGAGAGTGTATTCTCAACAACCTCCTCTACGTTCTCACCGTTCAGATTTTCAGTTTAACATCTGTAGGTGGAGAAATAGTGTTCAAACCACGACCTTATTCCAGTTTACAGGAATTCTAACCAACTTTGGGAAAACTTCCATTTCCGATTCGTTAACCGTTGGATCAGGCTGACATTTTGATATGAAGTTTCTGAAATGTGATTCTAGGTACTGACCATTGGGATCTTGGTTTTGAGGTCTATACTGAGAGCTATTGTGCTTGAAAAGTAGCACAAGTTTAAATCAATGATTGACTCGGATCGTTCGGGGAGCGTTCGAGTTTTGAAATCAAGGATTCTAGGTAGGGGGAGCGTTTACATTTTAAATGCATAGTTTATGAACGGGTTCGGGATAGTATTGTTATTATTATTAAGAAATCCTGAATATATAATATGTGTGATATAACTGTGTTATGATATTTTTGGTTCATATGTTATTGATATTGAATTTGGCATGAGATATATATGTTGTATTTGTGAAATTGTTATGATTCCTATGCATGATATGTAGTAGGATATGTGATGATAATATGAGTATATGCATGAGATGCAAATTGATATAGCATGGGATGCTTAAATTGATGAATAAATTTGAAATATAATCGTGGTTTCGAGGATTCCACAAAAGACCTTGGGTGAGACTCAAGGCAAAACCTCTTGAGCGGGGCTCAGGGTTAGCCCCTGACACTACCGTTGTCGCTGAGAGTGATTGTGTCACGTGAGAGGGCAAACGGTTTGGTACCAGTAAAACGGCCAGATCAGCTGATAGCTGAGTTATGGCTGGGAGCCAGTGTTGCAACACAAAAATTAAAACTTAATAATGGACCCATATAATTGAGCATATTATGCATTAATATATGTTGATGAGAACAACATGAGTGGTATGATTATATGAGAATATGAGATTGAATGTTATATAATGAGGTTGTGTAGTATTGAATGTGATTATATATGTTAATGAATTGGATACTTGATCCGATTCAATAACTGTCATTTGACATGTATATGCTCACCCCTATTTGTGGATATTTTTATAGTGGATTTAGGACGTGATGGAGATTGGTGAGAGATCACCAAGATCGAGCGTGGAGTACTGTATATATATTGTATATAATGTATATAGTAGTTTTGTAGTAGCCTTGGCCAGCTCCTGTGTATACCTGTTTTGTTGTGTGTACATATATGTGTGTATATATAAATGATTAGTTGAATAGGTAACTGACGGCTTCAGATGGAAGCCTAAACATATTTTGAGCATATGCTTGTTGTTGTGGTGAATGATGATGTTGTATTGTGGCAACCTTGGTTGGTCCCACCATATATATATAAATGTGTGTGATATTTAATATATCCATGTAACTGTTGCATTGCATAAATGGGTAGGTTATGTGATGATGAACTGCACATTAGAAGGTTGATGTAATGATGATAGGGTTATTGTACTGTTCAAAAATCCTATTTTGAAATTGAAAGTAATTCGTGAAAAATTTATTTGGGTTTTAGAAACCTTGTTGTAAATATTAGGATGTTTTATTTGCTTAACTTTGGAGTAATTATGGGATGGGTGACATCCTGAGAAGTTCTCAGGAAATGTGTGAGTGAGGACAAAAGCACATTGAAAAGGTCTCGTGTTGGTCTGTGGGGCGAGTCATTCATTCCTGAAAAGCGGTCGGGGTGTTACAGTGGTATCAGAGCCTAGCCTCTCCTAGTACGGTATGGTTCGGGGACGAACCAGGCGGAAGCTGGTGGGCATGTGACATCATGGCGCTGTTGAGGGCGGGGAGTGATTGTCGGTTCATGGGCACGGACAAGGAGCGTCTCCTGGCAGGCTTCCAGCGGGGAATGTGACATCTCAGACACTGTTGAGGGCGGGGAGTGATCGTCGGTGCATAGGCACGGACAAGGAGCGACTCCTGGCAGGCTTCCAGTGGGAGGGACACATGAATGAACCGAATACATACCAGAATGAGAGGGATCCAAAGACTGTATAGGTATAGGACTATACAGTCGAGGATAGCTTAAAGGAATGAATTCGTACTACCTATACCAACAAATGCATTAGCCTTTTCGGTGGCCTATCACTTAAGAACTCCAAAGTTAAACGTGCTTAACTTAGAGTAATTCTGGGATGGGTGACCTCATGGGAAGTTCTCAGAAAATATGTGAGTGAGGACAAAAGCACATTGGAAAGGTCTCGTGTTGGTCTGTAGGGAGAGTTGTTCATTCCTGAAAAGCGGTCGGGGCATTACAGTGGTATCATTGGCATCCCGGGCACTGTTGAGGGCGGGGAGTGATCTCCGGTGCATAGGCACGGACAAGGAGCGACTCCTGGCAGGCTTCCAGTGGGAGGGACACATGAACGAACCGAATACATACCAGAATGAGAGGGATCCAAAGACTGTATAGGTATGGGACTATACAGTCGAGAATAGCTTAAAGAAATGAATTCGTACTACCTATACCAACAAATGCATTAGCCTTTTCGGTGGCCTATCACATAAGGACTCCAAAGTTAAGCGTGCTTAACTTGGAGTACTTCTGGGACGGGTAACCTCCTGGGAAGTTCTCAGGAAGTGTGTGAGTGAGGACAAAAGCACATTGGAAAGGTCTTGTGTTGGTCTGTGGGGAGTGGTATCAGAGCCTAGCCTCTCCTAGTACGGTATGGTTCGAGGACAAACCAGGCGGAAACTGGTGGGCATGTGACATCCTGGCGCTGTTGAGGGCGGGGAGTGATCGCTGGTGCATGGGCACGGACAAGGAGCGGCTCCTGGCAGGCTTCCAGCGGGGAATGTGGCATCCCGGGCACTGTTGAGGGTGGGGAGTGATCGCCGGTGCATAGGCACGGACAAGGAGCGACTCCTGGCAGGCTTCCAGTGGGAGGGACACATGAACGAACCGAATACATACCAGAATGAGAGGGATCCAAAGACTGTATAGGTATGGGACTATATAGTCGAGGATAGCTTAAAGAAATGGATTCATACTACCTATACCAACAAATGCATTAGCCTTTTCGGTGGCCTATCAAATAAGGACTCCAAAGTTAAGCGTGCTTACAGTCGAGGATAACTTAAAGAAATGAATTCATACTACCTATACCAACAAATGCATTAGCCTTTTCGGTGGCCTATCAAATAAGGACTCCAAAGTTAAGCGTGCTTAACTTGGAGTAATTCTGGGATGGGTGACCTCCTGGGAAGTTCTTAGGAAGTGTGTGAGTGAGGACAAAAGCACATTGGAAAGGTCTTGTGTTGGTCTGTGGGGAGAGTCGTTCACTCCTGAAAAGCGGCCGGGGCGCTACAGTTGTGACATCCCAGCGCTGTTGAGGACGGGGAGTGATCCTCCTGGGAAGTTCTCAGGAAATATGTGGGTGAGGACAAAAGCACATTGGAAAGGTCTCGTGTTGGTCTGTGGGGCGAGTCGTTCATTCCTGAAAAGCGGCCGGGGCGTTACAGTGGTATCAGAGCTTAGTCTCTCCTAGTACGATATGGTTCGGGGACGAACCAGGCGGAAGCTGGTGGGCATGTGACATCCAAGCGCTGTTGAGGGCGGGGAGTGATCGGCGGTGCGTGGGCACGGACAAGGAGCGGCTCCTGGCAGGCTTCCAGTGGGAGGGACACATGAACGAACTGAATACATACCAGAATGAGAGGGATCCAAAGACTGTATAGGTATGGGACTATACAGTCGATGATAGCTTAAAGGAATGAATTCGTACTACCTATACCAACAAATGCATTAGCCTTTTCGGTGGCCTATCACATAAGGACTCCAAAGTTAAGCGTGCTTAACTTAGAGTAATTCTGGGATGAGTGACCTTATGGGAAGTTCTCAGGAAATGTGTGAGTGAGGACAAAAGCACATTGGAAAGGTCTCGTGTTGGTCTGTGGCGCGAGTCGTTCATTCCTAAAAAACGGCTGGGGCGTTACACGATGGACCAAATCAAGTTCACAGAGTGTCAAGTAGAACCCTTAGTTGAAGGTCAATCCTTTCAGTATCCAGATACTAGGGCGTCATATTATTTGTTTAGAAGTTAGTTATGTTTTACATGCCTTGACTTAAGATGATATTTATATAAGTATTTATGTGATGATTTGCATTATTGAAGTGAATTGAAGCCTATATTGTGAACGATTTCATATTCGATAAGATATGTTTATATATATATATATGGCGTGTTATGTGGAATGAAATGAATAATTTGTAATGACGAGTGTTGATGATTTTAATATGATTAATTAATGTGATTGTTGAACGATGTATATGATTGAGTTAATGTAGCAGGCGAAAACACAAAATAATATTGATCTAACTTGATGATGATTGTAACATCCTAAAAATTTTATTCTCATGTATAATCATTTTGATTTAGACCATCAATGATATTATCCATTTTATCTCAACTTTCTACATAAACTTTTGGTTAGGACAACATCTTCAATTTAACCTTTTACCATGATAAATAATTTTAACTTTATACCTTCGGTAAAAGTTAATCAAATAATTTATTACCTATTTCCTTAGTTATTAATTTCCTTGGCTTTTCCAATTACTCTCATCAAATTGCCACATACTCTACTCAAAATTCATCATCTTGTACACATTTTAATTGTTAGTTAGAGTCAGAATTTGGAAATATGGTCAACTACAAAGTTGTTCCTCTTTTTCTTATCTTTCCAAAAAGACCAAATTTGTTAAAATCCATTAAGATATGAGAGAGATATGCCCAAAATATCGAAACAGTGTTAGAATTGATATTTTACTTCAATCATATCATCTTGTATATATTTTAATACATTGTTAGAGTCCGAATTTGAAAAAGTGGTAAACTACAAAGTTATTCCTCGTTGTCTTAGCTTTCCAACAAGACCAAATTTGTTAAAATCCATTACGATATGAGAGAGATATGCCTAAAATACCGAAATAGCATCAAAGTTGATATTTACTTCAATCATACAAGCTACATTATGTAGGCTGCGGAAATGGTCAACAATCCAGCTCATTTTTCTCACCTAAAACCTCCATTATCACCATAATTCATGCACCTAACATCCCACTACAATCCCATTATGAAAATCTTGTCCCCCACTTATCATTTGCATCATTAAATCAACACTACATCTTGTTCCCAAGTCTGAATTCTTAGAACAAGCTAAAGTTAGTGAAGTCTCTCTCTTATTTTCTTTCACTTTCTCCATAAAGTTCACTCTTGATCTGAAGTCAGAACAATAATACAAAACTTTCAACTACCTTAGGAACCTCCATTAAGGTAAGAGGGGATAGGGTTGTGAATAATTATGGAATGGGTAGAATTGTATGTTGTCCAGTATTTTCCAGAATTAAATTCGTATCTTATTGCTCAATTTTTGAAGCTGAAAACGTATGAATTTGATTCTAACTTCTTCATAAAAGTTGTAGATCTTTTTGTTTTGTGAATTTTGAGACCTGAACCAACTTATTTAGATATGTATAGCAAAAGTTATAGCCAAAATACTATAGTATGTCTGTTCTGGAATATGTACCTTATGTTTTGTGTAAATATTAATATTCTGGGAATTCTACATACATATTTAAACTTTAATGTCTTCATAAAAGTTGTATATATTTATGTTACGGATCTATAGAAAGTGGTTTCAAGTTAAAAGGATATTTGTAGCTCTAGTTATACCTAAAATACAGAAGTATGTTCATGCTAAAAATCTGCTGACGTGAATCACTGTTTGTATTTTTAAAACTGGGAATTTTGTGATGAGAATTAGTGTTTAGTATCTTCATAGAAGTTTTATATATTTGTGTTATGAGTAATTTAGAACTAGTCTCATGCCAAAATTATTTTTGTAGCTCCAGAAACGTTGAATTTACTAACATATGTACGTTTTGTTACTTTCTTTGAGATAGTTTAGTATACTATGAATTTGTGATATTTCTGTTTGGATTTGGAATTTTTGGTCTTAATAAAAATTATAGATAATGGAATTATTGAAACATAGAACTTGGCCTCATTCAAAAATTCTTTTTATACCATGAGTTATAGCTAATTTACTAAATATTGTCAAACCAGTAAATTTTCCAGCAATTGGTGATAATGAAAAATGATAACCTATTGACTATTATGTGATTATGTGATGTTTCTGTTTGGAATTTGAAATTATAGTCTTCATGAAAGTTGTATATATTTGTGTTAGGAGTAATTTAGAACTGGTTCCATGCCAAAATCATTTTTGTAACTCGAGAAACGTTGAAAATACTAACATATGTACATTTTGAAAACTCTCTTTGAGGCAGTTTTGTATTCTGTGGATAAGTGGTGTCTCTGTTTGGAATTTAAAATTATGGTATTCATGAAAGTTGTAGATATTTGTGTTAGGAGTGATTTAGAAGTGGTCCCATGCCAAAATTATTTTTGTAACTCCAGAAACGTTGAAAATACTATCATATGTACGTTTTGAAAACTCTCTTTGAGGCAGTTTTGTATTATGTGGATAAGTGGTGTTTCTGTTTGGAATTTGGATTTATAGTTTTCATAAAAGTTGTAGATAATTTTATTATTGAACTACAGAAAGTGGAATCACTTGAAAAGGTTTTGATTTTCTCATGTTATGGTTGTTTTACTAACGTATGTCGCTGTTGGAAATGCTGAAATTTACTTATAATGGTTATTATTGATGAAAATGATATTTTCCCTATGGGTAACAATTTATTATTGAATTCTTGAGTGACTATGCATTGTTATGGATGATGTTGAGTGTCTAATGAGTATCATACAGTTTGTATACTTTGGTGGTGAATAATTACGAATGACTAAATTGATATATATATATATATATATATACACATGAATGCCTTGCGGATATTGATACATGTGGTTGAAACAGTAAATCCATGATTCTGAAAATTATTATATGTGACGTGTCCTTTGAGGACTTGTGGTTTTCCAAGTGGTTTTGGAAATGTTGATATCATGGTATGTTACATGATAAAGAGAATTAAAGGCATTCATGCATCATAAGCATTTGGACGACGCACCATGGAATTTAGGGGTTCCATGATTGCCTACCCTGGTGGGGGGTTACTCTATGATGAGTTGAAACCCTATTTTTGCAGGAGCCATGGAGTGTAGGGATTCATGGTTATGCTAATTCCTACTTGTGTACTTTGGTACTGCAGGAGCCATGAAGGTGTAGGGATTCATGGTTATGTTAATTCCTACTTGTGCACTTATTTTCGCAGGAGCCATGAAGATGTAGGGATTCATGGTTATGCTAATTCCTACTGGAGTCTCCATGAGACTTTTTACTGCAGTATTCCCACCAAACCAAATGGATTAGCATGACATCATTTGACTAATTAAAGATTTATTAATTATAAATGAACTTGTTTGGCATATTCATCATGTCATTATGGTTGGTTGATTGCGTTTGTGCAATTTTTTTTATTTTATATTTATTCTATATTCTGTCTCACTCTTACATTGATTTTTACAGTAAATGCTACACAGAATGAAGAGTGATGCCATGAATGGAGTTTACGTGAATTATTGCTTGGAATTTGACTTTATTTTAATTTGATGGGTTGTAATAATTTAATGTTTCATGTACTGTATTTTTCTAAATCGTTTCCGCTATATAAATATTTCATGACTTTAATTATTCTCAGTTTGCCAATTCATCACTTCTTCTGCTTGGGTAATTGGCCTTGTTGATCCATCAGTGTTTACTTCAGAAGGAACCACAAAGGGTCTCGTCTGTATCTTCTTAACAGGATCAACTTTTCTTTAAATTAAAAAAAAAAAGATTTTTAAAAAACGTGAAAAATTTATTCAGAAAATTAATAAGGACGTCACAATGATGATTTGATAGGAATTGAATAGTGATTAGATTATGATGATTAATTTGATGGTGAGATAATGCTGATTAGATTGAGGAAATAATGTTAATTAATTGGAAGATGAGCCTAAGGTTGTTTCGGTTAATAGCGAGATTGACATATTTGATCTTACATTAGTCATAGTGAAAATAGAAGCAAGGCGATTAGAGTGACAGTTAAAGGTGCGATAATATATATATATATATATATATATACATATATATATATATAATGCTTTAACTAGGAAGGTAGCTAGATTACGCTTTTCCTAGTGTATGCTTATACAGTTCTATGTTAATTTTTAATTCTAGTCACTTACCCATTTATTGTGGTTTTTAGTGGTTGGTGGCATGTTACAGGTGGACTTCGTTGAGACAAGCACTAAATAAGGATACGGTGGAGTCAATGCCAATGAAAGAGATATGATTGATTTATGTCTAATTGAATTTAGTTATGTGTATATGGCATGTTGCTTACTTTGGCGTTATGGTACATGTTGCTCGCGAGTAATCCATGATTATTTACCTGTAATCACATATGTACTATAATCAAATACCATAGTGAAAATGAGGTTTTTGAATTAAGTTACGTACCACTTAGGTTCTTATGGTTTATTCACCAGAAGCAATCCTCATTACGAAATATTTTCTCTAAAATTTACTAGATCATAGGGACATTATAGTTACAACACCATTCGTTAAAAGTTAATGACTTTTAACATTCATTGATAATTGATATAAACATATGTTTTTTCACGCATGTTCCTTCATACCTAGTGTAATATTTGCTCTTTAACATTTGTTATTAGTTTATAACTGGTGTGGATAAATTGTTTTAATATCGAGGTTGTGCCTAAAACTAGTGGTTACAATTAGAAAGTAATTCTTTTTGTTGGTATTATAAAAATACCCCATAACAGATATAAATTAATTTTGGATATAGTAGAAAATCAACAAAACCAAATTATTTATCACCAAATTATCATTTCTCAATCAATTTAATGATATACATGTAATTACAAAGATAAAGATTTGAAATGATGCACAACCTTAATAAACCTAAACCCTTCTAAGCTTTAATTAACCTTCTCCCAACACCAAGCATAAAGCGAACCTCCCTACTTATGGCAATCTATACCAAAGGCACCATTATACCAAAGGCACCATGAAGCCTATGGGTAACAATTGCCAGTCCACATCATTTGGTGCCTTTGACACTGTTGAATTATGTGTTGACTCTGCTAAGTGATAGAGCTCCCATTATGCCTTGTGCAACTACAAAGAGGTTTGCAAATAATACACTTCAAGTGACCCATAATTGCTTGCTTCTCCATTCCTCGAGGCTAACTCCACTTCATCTTAACCCAAGAATGGGCAACGCAAAGGTCGAAAAAAACAATGTAATGGATATTATACTTGCAAAAAGGCCTACCTAGACATAAATGAAGCAAAAACTTGGAAATCCTTTTAAAATGAGTTCAAAGAACTTCTAGTGATAGCAAGAAAGAATAAGTTTGAAGGGTTAGACTGTGCAACTAATATAGGCAACAACCCTTTGGAGCCCTTGATAGCACATTTGGACCGAACTGCAAACGGAGAAAACCTTCGTTGAGTGAAAGGAGAATTTTGATCGAGTCAACGGAGTTTTGATTGTCTCCAACGACGTGAATAATTAATATCAACCTTTAAATTTTTCACTTCAACTTAACTCTACTTCAACTTAACTCTGTCTCCCCAGCTGCAAACCAAACACCCTCTAAGTCTTTCACCGTTGAAGCCATACAGAATTGGACAATGGCAGCTATAGAGGATCTGAAGTGATCACATTGCATATCGAGTGCCCGATTTAACCTATCAATGAGGTTGATATAAGTTGTTCCATTGATGTAACTTTCTTTGGCATGCGGTACACTGAACTACTGCTATAGATCCATAGCTTAAACCCACCGATGTTTGTCAAAAGTGATCAACAATGTTTCATATCAGTAGGACTTTTATCTTGCTAGATACATATCCAAATTCTATATTGGACATTAAAAGGGTACTTTCAAAATTTTAAATCCTAATTGTATTTCAACATGAAAAAATTTTATCTCATGATTTTTTATTAGAAAATTATAAATTCTAATTATGGAAGATAAAAATGTTATTATTTTCATTTTAACTTAAATGTAACTTTTAAACTAAAAAAAAGCTGGATCATTAATCTACCCTTTTTTTCGGTTGGTGCAAAAACAAAAAAGCAATTAATTTTAGTTTTAAATAAAAGTTAGTTAAAAAAGTTGGATTATACCATACTTAAAGTGTGTATTGGAAAAGTCTTTTTAAAGAGATTATCTTTTGGGCTGCGCAAATAGTATTATTATTTTTTATGTTTGGGTGTTTTTATGAAAAATAGATTATAGTCTATTAGAATATTAATTTTTTTAGATCGTGATTATAAAAAAATATTTATTTATACGCTATATTCATTTTTTTCCTATTTTACCATTTGTATATTCTCAATTTCATAATTTTTATATCTATTTTAGTAATTTTAAATTTAAAAAATATGTTTTAATACAATTCAAACTAAACATATCTAAATAACTTGTTTTTTCATAACCTCCTCTAAATATCAAATAGGATCAAATTATCAAAATATATAAAGGAATTTTTATGTGTTTACGAAATATACTATAGTAATATTACATAAAATAAACAATTTTTTAAATGAAGCGAACTAAAAAAATTATATCAATTGAATTGAATTTTTATATTAAATTTAAAATGAATTAAAGCCAACTATTTAGTAATTTAATAATAAATAATAAATAATAATTGATTTAGTCGCTTTTTCTTACATAAAAGCTGAATTGAACCCCTTCCCAAACATCCTAGGCAATAGGCATAGCGGGTAACACTGTAGCAGTACTGCAGTGAAAATCACACGGCTGCCATGGGAAAAAGATAAGGGAAAAGAAAAAATAATGATACAAGATCCACGGTCCTAAAAATGCCACGTGGCTCATATTCCATAAGGCGGATTCCAACTCCATATCAACTCAAATTCACGAACCCGCCAATTCCGATTTTGACGCGCCTAAATTAAATTTCAACAATACAAACAAAGTTCAAATTATATCATTCATTTATTTAATTAAGCAAAGTAAAAAAATTAATTCTAAGGATTTTATCCATTTTCGACCTAGACATGTATACACTTTTTTTTTATAACATATACCTATTTTAAATTTTCAATCACATCAAAGTACATTTTTATTTCTTTCCATACAACAAAAAAAATACACACTTTTTTCGGATATAAATACCTGTATCCATTACCTATGACCATATATTATATTCCTGTGGCAGCATAGGATTTATCATCTATCAGAGATATTTTCGTCTCTTAAAATTTCCGAAAACTCACAATTTTCTTTTTTCCTCGTGTCATTCAGAAAACCAGAATTTCTGTTGTTTTACTCTTTCGCGGAAAAGGGGGGAAAAAGAAAAAGAAAAAGAAAAAGCCCTAATCTTCTCCCTCCATCGGAAAACCACCGTTGAGTGATAAATCGCATTCAATTGGAGTGAAGCAGAAGAGAGTGGCGTGACTGTGTGGGAGATCAAGAGGAGTAGACACAGAATTGGCATCACCAATGGCCTCTGTCGATACAGAATTGGAAGAGCGGCTTCTAGAAGCCGGTAACAAGCTCATGGATCCTCCGTCGTCGGTGGAGGAGCTTCTCCCACTTCTAGACGTAATAACGCTCTTTTCTTTTCCTCTTTTAAATATTGTTTTAATCACTTGCTCGTGATTTTTCATGATTTTTTTTTTGCTTATCTTGATACGTGCTGGAGTCATTTGTGTGTTAGTTCATGGCGTTGTCGTTTGTGAGTTCTTCAATGAGTGATGTATCAATCAGTGGTGTTGAGCCCAGAAATTGCAAACTCGCAGCTGAAATTTTCATCGGTTTGGCTTTAATGGGTTAAATGTTATAACATATATGTTAGGTTAAGATAATGTAATCGTATATGTGCTATTTTTCTCCACTGCATATCTGAAGTTTGACTGGGGTACTAATTGGTAAGAGGTAGTGAGTAGAAGTAATATAGTATTGATATGCTGGAATGGATTACCATCAGCGTGAGTCTTCTTGATTGTTTGCTTAGGGATGTCTGAAGCCAACAATGTGAGTGAAGAAAATTGAATTGGGTGCTGGTGTTGGCTTGTTCAGCTTTTATCAATTGCTAGAATTAGTGATTCTATAGTGAAGAAATGACTTTGAAGTAGAAAATGCCTGTTGTTGCATTCAGGATTGGGTTGACTGGTGGATAGAAGTACACAGTACGAGGGAGAGGTGAACATTCCATGTATTTGGAAAATGAATGTTGGTATGAGCAATGATTGTAGAAGCAAACATGCACTACGTTGTCTTTGAAAATTGGGATAGTCATAGTATCATTTTATTGGTGACTTCAATGTGATTCATATTCAATTGTGATTTTATATATTTGGAATTGTGTGGAAAAAGAAGTAATGTTACTGACCCCTCAATTGAGGGGACTAGACTCTTATTTTGATTTCCAGGGCACTAGACTCTTATTTTGATTTCCTAAAATAAGATACTGAAAGTAAGTTTTAATGCTGATTAATTACCCTTGCATTTTCCCTTCTTTGCTAAAATTAAAATTCATGGTTTTAATGCATTTAAAATTTGATGAGGCAACACTCAATGCTAGAGGCTTATCTATGTTCAAACATTTGGGCTGTGGCATCTAACATGCAATTGAATTCATTGCAAAGAATTTAGATTTTTATTGTTTTGGTTGAAATGAAGAAGATTAAAAAATTGCTGGAGAACTGGAGAAGCAATTCTTTAGGTAAATTTGGATTTTACCTTGAATTGGGAACGTGGGTAAGAATTGTAAATCAAATCAATAATATTTTACAAATTCATATGCATATGCTAATCATAATAATCAATCCTAGATAATGGCAGTGGCTGACTCCAAAACTGCTATAGTGGGATGACTGTTACTATGAAACTTATATATAAATTTTTATGTGAGAGTCTATGTGTATAAAGGCTATAAAATAGGGATGCACAACATCAGACCCTGTTTTGGATTGTGAAAATGTTTTTTGTTTTCATTTCCTCTTTTGTTGATGCTGTGTACTATTTTGTTGGGTGCTGTGTATGTCTGTATGATGAGTGATTTTAACTTTCTGTAACCTCTGCATTCTTTAACTTAGTATATGGTGGAGAGTTGTTCTGACTTAAATGTCTCTGAATTTAGGCAACTATAGAATAGGTTGAGTTTATAGTTTTATCATCAAATTTTTTTGAAATACAGCATGAATTTGACCTTCAAACAGAGGTGAAGCTGAACCATTCCTCTTTGATAAAAGATATATAAGTCCCTAAACATACTCCTAACTTAATGGTTAATCAAAGTATTGAACATGCTTTTATGATATTAAACATATATATATATATATATATATATATATTTTCTTTTGCACTACAGCAAGTTGAGAGTTGCCTATCAAGGGTTGAACAGTCACCCAAAGACTCTATGCAAAATGCACTCTCTCCATCATTTAAAGCATTGATGGCAGATAAACTTTTAAGGCATTCAGATGGTGATGTCAAAGTCACAGTTGCCTCTTGCATCAGCGAAATAACAAGAATCACCGCACCTGATGCTCCTTATGATGATGATCAAATGAAGGTGCATGCAGCCCTTTTCTACTACAATATAATTGGGCTTTACTATTGTCATGCATCAGTGTACCAGTTAAATTTTTCTGATGGCGTTTTCTTGCAGGAGATATTTCGATTAATAGTATCTTCATTTGAAAATCTGCATGAGGAGTCAAGCCGATCATATGTAAAGAGGACCTCAATTCTTGAAACTGTTGCGAAAGTCAGATCATGTGTGGTAATGCTGGACCTTGAATGTGATGCCTTGATTTTGGAGATGTTTCAGCATTTCTTCAAAGCAATAAGGTAAGACTTAGTGGATGTTGTGTACTAGTTTAGTGTCATAATTCTGCTTCAAACCTCAATTTTTGCACTTTACATGAACCGTTTATTTTTTCTGCTTAATACCTTGTAAACATGTGGTAACTTCTATCTTATACTGATGTGTATTATACAGCTACCTCTGGCCGACCTTGGCTTGGCTGCCTTTATCATCTAACCTTGCATGTACATTTTTGATTTGGATGTTGAAAGAATCATTATTAATTTTGTCATAACTTGAATATAACATTTTTAAAAAAAATTGCTATGATTATTCTTTTTCAATATAAAGAAGAATATTATCACTACTGGTGCTTTTTCCAATCAATGTAAATATCAACTATATTAAGAAAAAAATGAAGAATTAAACAAAAATATACTCCCTCTATTCCTATTTTTAAACAAAAGAAAAAAGTGTTTTAGTAGTCTTATTTAATAGACAAAGCTCACATACCTATAAACATTTAATGTTTTTTCTGATATTTACTCTTACTTTGGAAAATGCCACTATTAACATTAATGTAGAGTTTGAATTTAAATAGGGATAAAATTGTAATGTTACAATGTCTTTTATAAAAATTAGTGCATTAATATATTTCTTAATATGTAAATTTTGGTATGAATTGTCTTATAAATAGGAATGGAGGAAGTATAACATACCCATACCCTTATTTTTTGTAGTATTGTCTACGTGTGCAACCTAGTTGTTAGATACATACAAATGCATTTACTTAGGCAGTTGGAAGCACTTAATGTGGGGGTATGGTTATAACATGCTCTGCCACTGTTTGAGAATTTCAGGGAACATCATCCAGAAGTGGTTTTTTCATCCATGGAAACAATTATGACCCTTGTTCTAGAGGAAAGTGAAGATATATCCTTAGACCTTCTTTCTCCTCTCCTTGCCAGCATTAAGAATGATAATGAGGTTGTAATTTGACAGTTTAAATTTCATTCTTTTTGTTAGATTGCAAATTTAAACTTGAATTTTGTTTTTGTTATATTTTTTTTCATTGTCTAATGAGGGTAATCACTGTGATCCAGGAAATTTTACCAATTGCTCGAAATTTGGGAGAGAGGGTTCTTGAAAGTTGTGCAACCAAACTTAGACCCTACTTGATTCAAGCAGTGAAGGCCCTGAGTATATGTGTTGATGATTATAGTACAGTCCTTGCTTCAATATGCCAAGATACGTCTGATGGCTTGGAGAAAAATGATGTATGTGTTACTAGTGAGTATGTGGTAATTCTTTCTGTTGGTCATTTGTGATTAATATTTCAATCATTTCATGATGATTATGTTCATTATGACTTATTTCAGGAAGATAAGAGCGAGTCAGCAAAACGACCGCTGCAGGAGTTAACACAAGTATGCCCTTACTCTTGTGCATGTTTTTTCATCAATGTCTTGGTTTTGGACTTTTATCTTGCTATGGACACTGGAATGTGTTGATTCTGGTTTAATCAGGATGTTAAAAAGGATACAAGGGAAGCTACATCTTCTCAACAAGGTTATCCTGATGAGAACAGATCCCCCAAGTCAGTCATGAGCAATGGTGTTGTGTGCGCTGGAGAAGATAATGCTTTTGCAGATTCTGAGTCCACCAAAAAACAAGAGGATGCTGATTGTTCCAATCACTCTAAAGGTTTGAATTCATCTGGTCATGGGGTGCTTAATGATTTGGACTCTGAAAAGGTTGAAAGCAATAAACAAAAGCCAGACCAAACCACCAAGAGGCGACGTAAGAAATCAAGCTCTTCAACTAAATCAGCTCAATCTACTAAAGGTCAGGTCACTGCTAATAAGAAGAAAGCTGAGGAAATGCTTGACTCTGACAGTCACAGAAAGGAAGTTCCCGATTCCCCTTGTGATGAACATTTGGTTGACGCAGCAGGGCCTTCAGAGAATAATAAAGAGATTGATGATAAAATTTCATCACCAAAAGTAGGTGATAATGAATCTGAAGTTGTTGCCATTCCTTCACCAAATGAGAGCCTCCATGATAAAAATAGCTCAGAGAAACTCGGACGAGCTAAAATGAAAGGTGGGCCAGCAAAAGAAGTGGTTGCAGAGGATGTTTCAAAGGTGTCTGAAGGAGCTAGTGATTCCGAAACCAAACCTGCTAGGCGGCCAGTGAAAAAGGCACTTCGTCAGAACTCTAATGTGAAAAAAACTACTGCGGCAGATTCAGTAAGAAAAGGGAGTGGCACTGCAAGGGATGAGGATGCTAAAAAGCTCTCAGCCAAGAAATTAGAGGAAAGGAAGAAGGGAGGTAGTGGGTCATCTTCAAAGCAGATGGAGGACAAGAAAAAGCGGGGACGGGGGAAAGCCTACTCTGAAACAGATTTAATAAAATCCTTTGCCATAGATGTGGATAAGGTAGTTTTTCATGCTGTATATAACACCTGCTACTCTGCTATTATTCAGTATTTACTATTATTATTGTAACATGATTTTATTTTGCTTTGTTTTTTTAAAATAAATAATAAAAGAAATCCCTGTTAATTATTTAGGAAATGGCTTTTCCAAGGTCTGGTTTGACAATAAATAAAGATGAAAATTCAGAAGAGGCTCCTAAAACAAATGTGAAAAGAGTACGTACTCCAGGAAAAGAAAATGTAAGCACCTGCTCACTTGGAAATTTTAAATTATAATATCAAAACTTCAATATGTATTCATTAGGGAACTTTTCCTTTGGAAAAATCCCTTTTGTAGATAGCTAATTTGAGAATTTTCATTTTCTTTTCACAATCTGGTTCCAGGAGTCTGGAATAAAGGAATATGGTGAAAACCTTGTTGGTTTACGGGTTGAAGTTTGGTGGCCTGAGGATCGTGAGTAAGTACTAGGCATTTCTTCACTTCTTACATGCATCACTGGAAATTTTGGTCAACAAAGGAACAGGAAGTGCTATGTGCTGTTTGGAATTTACTTGTAATGTATAGTGTTTGCATATATATTATATGGCTGTGTCAGTTGCTTGGTATCTGGATCACATGTTTTAAGACCTTTTGGTCTGGAATAGTGTTGCTTTGTGTGCCAATTATGTTGTTTGATTTCACCATATTTGCCCTATATGTATTACAAGTTTACATCTACTACATATATCTTTGTATTACCTTTTTAATGAAATTACGATGGTATTGATGGTTTGAGTTCAGTTTGTATGTTAAACTCTACCTTGTCATAGTTACCCAAATTACATTTGATAAAATGTGATAGACGCCATCTGTAGAAGTTACTGTGAGAAAGCTTTGATGTGAAATAGTTGGAGAGAATATATATTTGAATTAACTTCTGTGGGCTCGAGTACACTTGGCACATTCTATTCATGATCAGTTTGACTTTTTATTTTGAAGCAATAGCAATATTTCTTATGTATTTTCTGACACATACATATCATGTTACAGGTTTTACAAAGGTGTTATTGATTCTTTTGATCTCGCCGAAAAGAAGCACGTGGTGATTTTCAAATCACTCATTGAATTTGTATTCTTGTTCTTTTGTGTAGCATTGCGCATTTAAATAGCAATTGTTGCATTTAAAAGTCAAGATGGCTTAATGTTGCAAACATTTGGGTAGCTAAAAAAATATGATATACTATCTAGTATTGTGTCTAGTTTGTTTGAGGTTTTTTCAAAATGATTTTTTTTTAATTGGAAAAAATCTAAAAAGTTACATATATGGGAGTGATTTACGGAAAAAAGTATAAGACACAAACAAATTTAAAAGAAGGCTATTTGGTGCCTTTCTCCTGAGCTGGAAAGTTCATCGTACAAAAAAAGAAAGCCACTTCAAAAGGGCATTTTTTAAAGCTTAAACAAATGCATCTTATATTCTCTACTGACATCTGTCTCTATTTTAGGTCTTGTATGAAGATGGTGATCAAGAAGTATTAAATCTTGTGAAGGAAAAATGGAAGATCATTAAAGCTGACCTGGATGCAGAAGGGGTTGGTCTATGCCTTGTATTTTTTACACTGAATTTTCTCCTGGTCTAAACTAATGGCAATTATCTCTATGGACAGGGAGAAGGAAGTCATCCTGTGAATCTTGTAGCTTCCACTGATATGTATGTGCTGCATATTGTTAATGTCATTTATTATGATATGCCTTTTGGCTCGATTATTTTATGTTATTTTCATGCATGCTTTAATATATGCATATTTTGATGTGTTCTTGGCTTGGTTGGCGTGTTAGTGCTGTTGTATTCTTGTATGTAATGGTTTGAACTTTTGATATGATATGTCCTATGACGTAGTTCTGAAACATTGTTTGAATGAATGCACCCATGATATATGACCCCAAAGCCTCAACCTCCTCTGATTGCAAATATGTATTTTGTGAATGATGATTTGTCAGTGCCCTCAATTTAGAATATCTGATATGATTTGTCTGTCATATGGCATTGTGCTGAAGCATTGTTTAAAAGAATGCTCTGATGATATATGTATGACCTCCAAGCCTCAGCTGCTCTATTTGCTAATGTGTATTTTGTGAATGATGATTTACCTGTGCCCTAAATTAGAACTTTTGATTTCCTATATGTATAGTTTTAAACCAATTTCCCTCCTTTCTGGTCAGTCCAGTGTACTTCTTTATTTGGTCTTATTTGCATCACGTTGTTCTATGTTCCTATTCAGGCCACCAAAGAAGAAAGTGAAAACAAGTGCTGGTGAATCAACCAAGCAAGGAAAGATAGATGCTTCTTCCAGAAGGTTTGTATCGTAAATATCAATAAATCAATTTCTATGCCACCCTTCGTGTGATATCTAACTTTTTTACCTTGCTCTGTAGTGGTGGAGCAGCAACAGCATCCAGGAGATCAAAGGATGTATCCATGAAGTCTACCCACAGGTCTAAAGATGGCAACAAATCCAAAGATTCCAAGACTATTAGTAAGTCCGGGAATGAAGTTAGTGGAAATTCCAAGGACAGCACTCCTAAAAGTGGTAGCAGTAAATCTATTGTTGCTGCTAAAAAAATTAGTAGCAAATCCAAAAACTCAAATGCTTCCAAGATGGGCGAGTCTAAGGATGATGACATTAGCACATCAAAACCCTCTGCCAAGTCTAAGCAAGAAACTCCAAGAAATGGAAAGTCCAAGCAAGAAACCCCAAAGGCTGCTACTTCCAAGGGAAAACCTCCCAAAAGTGGTGGGAAGTTTGACGTCAATGGTTCTGGCAAGGCAAAATCTGGTTTCTTGAAAAGAAAAGATTCAGAGAATGAGAACACAGATGTTTCAGCAAGAGGTCTAGATGATACAAAGGGAAAGACTTCAAGTTCATCAAAGGCACAAGGAAGTGAGGCCAAGAGTGGCAAGAAGCGTCGAAGAAGCTAGAGGTGGCTATTTATTCTTGCTATTTATCTCTTAACTGTGTTGAAGAAGCTAGAGGTGGATATTTATTCTCGCTGTTTATTCCTTCCCTAATTGCATGCTTGTCATCTGCATATCGGTCTTCCTCACAGCAATTGTATATTTCGTTCTCAATCGGCAATTGAATCTAAAGCTGTGTCTGGGGTAGCTGTTTGTCTGGTAATTATCTTGTTGCTAGCATTGTTATCTATAGATAGGTTAGTGTAGTTCTAGTGTGGGTTTAGTATCTTGAGCTAGCTATTTTTCTATTATTTTTAGAGTAGATGTATCTTATCTGAAGGAAACACCTGCAAATATTTGGCTAGCATTCTTCATTGCAAGAATGTTTTGGCATTCTCGATGCAGATAGATTGGCTACACAATTAACATTTTACATTGCTTAGTCAGTACTCAGCATAATTGATGAGTTGGAAGCTATGAAAGTTGGCCAGTTTGTGGCACCAGGTGGAAACTAATGTAATCTTCCTACGGTTTATTTGTTCCCATGTCGATATATGCGTGCCCCAGTGTTCAGCATTAGCCAGTAAAATAAATGTATAACAGCGCCATATTACTGTTCTCATTGGTTATGAGTATCGCTGCCAAATCGAACTGGAAACATTCTAATGTTTTCAGAGTTAAAATATGGCATTGATTCATAGATTTTCTTTGTAAAGAACACTGAAGTCCCGTTAATTGAGACATTTATTAAGATGATACTTTGGGAAGTTACGTTAAAAAAGGTTGAACACGGAGTCCGCGAAATCTCAGTATATTTGCTTGGTTTATTTAGAAGTTGTCTGGTTTAAGCATTTCCTATATTTAAGAAATGGTATTGAAAATGTTTGATTGGTTTTTCGAAGATATTTTCAATGAATATAAAGCTACTTACTGGATTAATCATCGACGAATATGATGAAAGGCACACTCCGTATTCCTCCATTTGCTAATGGAAAGTGGTTAGCAGGCCCAACATTCTCAACCGTTCTACATGTAATTAATCACCCACCTTCATGTTTGAGTTTGTGGGATTACTTAACACGTTAGTTTTCTAATTGAATTTTTACTTTAGGTTTTTTATTTATTTTCTTTTTCCTAAGGTATTGTTGATAACCAAATCTTTTTTGACGTTACCAAAAAAGAAATGTATCAATTTTTAACATAAATGTTACTACATATTATAAACATTAAGATACACTCTTTTTTGATAACTAGTTGGAGAGATGGAGTTTGAAAATGAAAAAATTTAATATTTAATATTAATCATTTATGTTGTGTGAGACACTCAACTTCATTGAACGAATATAATTTTTTTTCGGCTCACCTATATCTCAACCTGTTTATTTTTTAAAAAAATTCCTTTCACATGTATATAAATGGTTTTCTTTAGCGTTTTAATACCCCTTGGACACTCATTAAGAAATTGATAATGAAAAGTTTAAATTTAAAACAAATATTAATGCATTGTTTTTGCAAAACTGACAATTTTCTATATAAACTTTTTACTCCTGGATTTCTTAACGGGCTAGTTATATGAAACTTGAGTTTTAAGTTTCAACGCGGGTTTTGGATATTTTCACATTAAATTAAAGGTTCGTCATGTCAACTAATGATTTTAAAATTACACCTACACAGGTCAATTACATAGGCTCTGTAACATGTTTTGTTTTTTTGTGGTCGACATAGTCACAGAGGCTATGTTTTTAAATATCCCTTCCTTCTTGTCACTGACAATAGATCGTGGTGGTTTCGCCTTTTCATAATTTGTTGGTTGTTTGCTCTCCAGATCTTTACCTGTCTTTGATAATTGATATTTAACATATAATTTAGCAGGTTGAAGATTAGAACAGCATTTACTTTTCTCGTTAATCCTAATCTCATTGGTAATTATTGGTTATTAGTCTTTTCTTCTCTATTTGGTTGGTCAAACGTTACTGCAAAGTGAAGTTACTTGTCGTTTACCTTTACAGGAGGCTAAAACCCATTTGAAGATGTAGGTCAAGCAAAAGTGACTTTGCTTTTGTCCTCTTGCTAAAGGCATAACTATTGTCCATTGACGATCATTGATCACTACACAAGGGAATTGGAACTTTATACTTTTGAATTGATTTGCAAACTCCACTTTTCCTTTGTTAGATGCACATGAACAAGCTTTTAATAGAGATCAGTTCATGCATCATGAACAAGCTGTAGTTTGTCAGAAGAGTCAAGACTTTTAATAAACAGAGAGGTCACAATGTATTTTATCAAATAAAAAAGAATTTTCATCCTCATTAGATACGTTATGTGTGTGTTATATGGATGTATCTATCATTTCTGTAAGACTATTGAGAATGAGAGAAGCCAAAAATGTGTTATAAAATGAATATGATCTCTAAACCATCTTCAACATGTTCCTTGTATCTATATCATCGCCCATACTTCCACCTTACTTGACCTTCAAATGATCCGTTTTGAACTCTATCAGGAGCACTTAACCTCCTCAAATGCCAATTAATGTATGTTGAGTTAGTTTTAAGAAGACCTTTTTGTTTAATGACTAAAGGAGAGAGTATTTTAAATATTTTGTTTTAATATTTATGTCACATTTAATATTGTTTTAATAGTTTTGGGTATCATGTGTCCTAATATATCTTTTACTTATGCTTTAACTTATATGTATGTATATGTTTCTCTGTAGCAAAATATACTTTTAAAAGTTTTTGTAGCATATCTAAGCCCGTTGAACCTTAATATGTTATTCTATATGCTATCTTAGCCATATACTTATTAAATGTTAAAAGGAATAAATATTTGGCTAAGGGAGAGTGTGTTTAAAATCCTTTAGATGCATAAACTCAGGGGAGCATACTTGTCTCTGCCAATTTTCAATGCATTAACCGAGTTATTAAATCAAAATAGTATAAAGTTTGTTATTAATCAAAATGGTGAGAATGTTAAGTTATGGAAGAACATGAGATTCTTAGAACTTCTCAAATATTTTGATTATGATAAAAATATATTATTTTATGTAGTAATGTTTTAAAGTATCTAAGACTTATTTGTCATAAGTCAAAGAACAAGTTGCTTAAAATAGTGTTCTAAAGGTTCGGACGTCTAAGAATTTGCAAAATTCAGACACTTAATCTTTCAAGTAGTTGTTTGAAGAACTCGCAAAACTCATAGCCTATTTTCTCAAGTAATTGTCTAAAGAACACGTAAAACTGAGACACTCATTTCATCTAGTAGTTGTTTGAAGACTTGTATAACTTAGACACCTAGACTCAACTCAAACATCTCACTTAAAGAAAATAAATACAAGTCAAAACTCATGCTTCCATATCAAGTTATAACCATTTTGACTTGAAATAGGCTTTCTACCCAATCAGGATTGCTTCAAAGGCCCACCTGGATAAAGGAGCGTCCATGTTATACACCAATTTGAAAATTTAGACAATCAAGATGTTCATATATGCCGACAAAGTTTAAATATTCCTCTTAAAATACTCCAACAACTCTAAACAGATGTCAAGCCATCATTTTATAAGAGGCTTATCTCACAACGTTATATTTCAAATAAAGCCTATAAAAAGGAAGATCACTTAAGAATACAAAGTGTCTCATCATTCTACTTATCTTCTCTCTAAGTCTTCTACAAGTTGTGCAAAACTCTCTGATTCATTCTCTTGTAAAATAGTTTAAGGGCTTTATTTTACTTTATATCCTGAACAACTAGACTAGTCCAACTTTTTAAGCTTAAAGACCCCTAAGGTCTTCACTAAAGACTTAAGATTTCTCTACTTCTCTATGAAGTTTGTAGTAGCTTGAAAAGACATGGTCAAGAAAAAAATACTTATTCAATTAGCCTAAAGAGACTAAATTAAAAGAGAATACCTGATTGTTTAGCTAGGTAAGGTTAAGTTATGAAAGAATACTTGTTCAATTAGCCTCAAGAGATTAAGTTAAGAAAAAAAATACTTAGATGTATAGCCTAAAGAGGCTAAGTTTCGAAATAATACTTAAGATCTTTCCAAGATAATGGGGGTTGAACATTGCTTCATGATCAACTAATACAAGCTTTTGTTGACTTGAACACAGACTAGACGTAGCCTTAGTTTAAAGGTGAATCAGTATAATATTCTACTTGTGTGTTATCTCTCTCTTTATTGTCTTATCTTTGTTATTGTTTTTATCCTTCATCTTAAAGTTTATGAAAAAACTCAGACAAATGTTTAAACCACTTTTTAAATTGTTTTGTTTTTCAACCAAGTCTTTAAGAAAACTCAAACAAGTGTTTGAAGAGCTATTATCATTGTTCTTGTCTCTTATTATTTTATTAACATTGTTATCTTTCTTATCCTTCTTTTAAATGTTTGTGAAAATTCAGACGAGCACCTAAACTTGTTAATCAGTTTAGTTTTCCAACTAAGTCTTGAGAAAGCTCAAATAAGTATATGAAAAGTTGTCTTTACAAAAAGAGTTTGTCAAAGTTTTTAATCACACTATTCAACCCCCTTTTTAGTGTGAACATATGTTACCTTCAATATACATATATTATTAAACTCTTACCTATTATTGTGCAATTCCATCAAGATCTCTTTGTTAGTTAGGGTTTGATAAGGGCAAGGAATCCATTTTTGATCCATACGTTGGGGTGGTGGAGTCTTGTCACGTGCATGTCAACGTCAAGCTGGATGGTCCTATGTAGGCTTTTCCTAAGCCATCTCTCGAATCTCCTCCTTGCATATGAGATCATGAAAGCCCTCCTCTCCTGAGCTGGTGGTGTGAGTGTAAACCTCCTCTTGTGCTGGTGAAACCCAACCTAGGTTGGGTACACAATCACTAGCTTAGCCAGTCTCTCAACAACCATAGATGACCAGGTGAGTTGCTCGGTCAGAAAGACTCTCTTTAAGGAACCACTTCGGTTGACCTGAAGCTTATTTTCTCTTTGCCACTTTCACTTCTAATGATCATATTCACAGTTGGCCGTCTAAAGAATACATAAAACATTAACAAATACATAAAAACCATAACAAATCGATTTTGAGACTACCTTCATTTTGCTTGTGATATTGTTTAGCAGCATTAGCATGTTGTTCCTCAACATTGACCTTAAACAGATCAAAGTTATCCGCGATTTGGGATAGGCAATGATAGGTGTTTCGCCAACCACAACATGTTCCAGTCTCCTTAATTCCACATATTTATGTTCAACTCAAACCTAGTGGTTGGGTTTGCAACCAACTTTATACAAGAGAAATTTAACATCACTTTTACTCAAAATCTTCTCGCATTTACATCTAACACATGAAATCTTTCTACCACCTTAGAAAAAAACAATAAGGTTGTTTTATATATTTATTAAAAGAAAACTCACGAACCCTTTTAATAAACTTGCATTTTAGAATTCTCCTATAACAACAAACTCTATCATATATTCACAAGTGTTCCATCATAAAATCTTCATTGCCAAGATAAACACTAAGTTACAAAACATATATTATTTACACTAGATTTCTAAACTTATATATTTTTAATTTGTATATTTTAAATTTATAAAATCAATTATGTTAAAATAAATTTATAAAATTTAAAGTTTTCAAATTAAATTTCTAAATTTTCAAATTTTTAAATTACTAAAATTCTCATTTACAAATCAACCTAGTATAAATAATCTATCTATGGTGTCAAACCTAATCTTAACAAACTAGTTGGAACAAATATCAATATTTTGAACAACACAAAAATTATCTATCATAGACTTCTTATAAATATCCCAATAAACCTTAAAATATAAAACTAATGTAAAGTAAAAATTACAAATATCCATATTTTGGAGTTAATGTAGTTCTAGTTTAAAGAAAGTCGAATTTACATTATTTTTCAACTAAAATTAATAATGAATATATCATTACTTATCTTGATTTTTAGTATATTTAAAATGAGGTCATTATAAATCTGAAATCAACAGGTCATGATAAACTTTTAAATTCAATGTGTGATTAAAGAGAAGAGATATTCATGATTTCTTAATTAAATATTGAGAGTTTAATTGGTATATTGAATATAAGAGAGTGCGTGTCACTGTGCACATGGGTTGCCACCCCACTTGTCTTAATGTATGGATGTAAACATGTCGCAATTATGTTTGCATTCCCACTTGCATTCCTTTTCATCATCAACTTCAACCACAAATATTTCTTCACCTTAAATTTAAACTCACTATTTACGGATATATAATCAAGATTATACCGTATTTGATAAACGATAATAATCTTGTAATTAACAGATGAGATCAAACCAAGATATCTTAAGTTACTATATAAATTCTTAAATTATAGTAAGTGAGACTACATATTACTAGTTGAAATGTTAATTACTAGTTGGAATGTTGCTTTATATATTTGAGTGAGTAATATATTTAGTTAACTGGTAACATATTTTTGAACCACAACTTCAAGTAATATATATTTTCTTTTAATGATCTTAATATTACCTTTTATTTTTTCCCAAACATTTACATTTTTGTTTAATCTTAATTAGTAAGATTAATTACATGTGTGAAATAATTTGATCCAATGTGATATCCATCTTTAATCCCAAAATTATCGAACATCAATCATATTAGTAAATTCTTAAATTAGTAAGTGAGATTACACATGTCTGAAACAATTTAATTCTTAAGATTAATTATGACATTCTTTTTTAATATCCCAAAATTATCAAACATCCATTTCTATTCGTTACGTATACTTTTTTTTTTTTTTGAAGTGTTTTTGTGTGTTCATAAGTCCTTTACCTATACTGAATCTCAAACAAGCTTATCAAAGTGTTGAACTGTCACATTAATTAGTTAATTATTACAAAAGTTCCACTCTACTAGAAAACAAACATGGATAATCATTTTCATATTGAATTTTCCTTATGTATGAGCATTTTTCTTCTCTATGTCCTTGACATTCTCACAATGAACAAAGGTGGAAAGCTGTCTCATTTTACTTCTTTTTGGGTGAGAATTTTCCCTTAAGCATCCTTCAGATTATAAGAGGAGAGATTAATCCTAATCTCAATGATCAGCATTCTAAGCAACAAGAAAATGATTAAATGATTTCTTTCATTTATATAAATGTTAAGAATCGAAATAAATTGTAATGTATAAATTTAGGTTGTAGATGGAATGATTCCAGTTAATTTGTAGTCAAAGTAAGAAATTAATGGCTAACTCTTCTGTGGTGGATGATGAGAACACATACTTGGGTAAAGGGGTTGGTAGTAGAGAAGGAAATGGTCACGAATCTACACAATGACAATTAAGATGTTTGAACTTAAAAATTTCTTATAAATAGTAACAAACAAAACCTCGTATGATTAAATAACATTTCAAAATCTCCTCACCATTAATTAGACCAATTTACGTGGATTCATAAGTATTCAAATAGAAAATATTGATGGTGGGATTAAGAAGATAGAAAGAAAATTGAAAAATGTAAGAAGCAAAAAATTTCATGCTTGTTATGCGAGAAAAAATCAACTAGTGTGGGTGAAGGATTGGTTCTATAGTGTAATTTAACAGGTTCTACATAGGTTTCATGTAAGTTTAATATAAATTAAATCGTATGTACGCATGCATGATACATGTATGCTTTTTATTTTTATTTTGTTTCGTTTTTACTTTTAAAATTTTTAAAAAGAAGAACTTGCTTTGTTTTTTGTTTATATTTTTTCAATATTAAAGATATGGCGAACTATATACTAATTCTTAATTACTAATACACCTAAATAATTACTAACCCAACCTGGTGTGCTTAGTCCGAACAGAGTTCGTTATATACAAGTTTTGATTATTTTGAATGGCGTAAACTATTAATTTTAATTTTTTTAAAATTTCGTTTACTCAATTACCTACCAAATAAACATTATACCGTTAAAATCTAACATAAATGAATCAAATAGAAGTCTTTTATTTTAGATTTAACGGATCGGAACGACCAATGAAATTGTTGTGTGGATTCCTAATCATGAAAAAGAAGGGGGTGACAGAGTGGGATTAGAAAACAGAAAACACAGAGATTAGACAACGACTAAAGAAAGAGGGTACAAAGTACGAAGGAATGGTCCCTGGGTGGCTGTGAGTGTTGTATTCATAAAATAATAATTGAAAATGAATGCCAATGGACGGACGCACCTCAATTTTACTCCAAAGGCCAACCATTCCTTTTTGGGTTCACATCGTACGTATTTCATTTTCTTGCTTCATGTCACGTACACATCTCACCATTATTATTCCTATCACCACTTCTAAATCTAATACTACCTTAAATCTTATCCCTAATTAACTGCTTCGGGACCCTTTCATTTCCATAAATGTTTTTTTTAATTACAAAATCATCTAGATTATTTATATCTCTCGTGATAATTGGTAATTAATAAGTAGAGATAGATTAAATAGAATGAAAGTAAGTGGAAAAAGGAAAATGATAAGTTATGTTGTCTCCGCCCTTAAATATGTCCAATTCATGCGTATTAAAAAAGTTAGATAACCTAGTTGAAATCATTAAACTTGTTTATAATTTATAGTTCTTTAAAATTGCCTTTAAAGTGATTATCACTCATCATTAAATTTTTTCCACTTACTACTCAATTATCGTTTGAGAGATCTATAATCTAATTGATGTATGTGATTTATTATTATATTGATTCCAATAAAAATTATACTCCTTTCATCCTAGAATTATTGTCACTTTAGTCTTTTTCACATAGATTAACAAATCATTAAATGTGTAGTTATTTGAGTTGGTATGGACTAAAATATTCTTATTTAATTCTATTGTTTTATTAGTAATAAATAATGTTTCAACTTTCTAAATCTTATTCTTTGATTAATTAAAAAGTGATATGAGAGAAATATTAATTACAGGAAGATACAATTAAAAAATATAAATTAATTATACCTTAAACTCATACCGTAACAATAGTTTTAAGAGAGAAAAAAATAAAATGATAATAAATTTGATATAAAGGGTTTAATAACTTTAACTAAATTAATACAAATGAGGTAAAATATTCTTGTGGGGTAGCATTGTATCTGAATGAAGTGAGGCTTCTTCATTCCAAAATTCTTTTTTAAAAAACTGGCTAATTCTTATAACGATTCAAACCATATTCTAGTTAGAATATAAGAAATATATATGATAAATAATGTTGCATCATTGAATAACCTAGCGATAAAATCAAATAATAAGATTAAATTAATTTGGTTGTGTTGAGTAGAGATAGTTTTGGTTGCAAACAAAATATTGAGATAAAAATGAATGGGAGTTGAGTTGCAGGGTAGAAGAAGAAGAAGAAGAAGAAGAAGAAGAAGAAGAATAGAGTGAGGTGATGTTTGGGAAACGTTACAGTACTAGTGGTTGTCTGCCCCAAATGACGCAGTCCTAATGTCCAATCACCTCAATTCCCGATAATTATTTAATAAACCATCCAACGGTAGGGACTTACCCTTCTCCGAAATCCAACGCTCCTCATTCCTTCATATCTCTCTCCCCTCTACTTTTATTACGCGTCGTTCGTGTTCTCTTTGTCTTCTCTTAAAACGTCACTCTCACACTTGAGTGACTTCCCTGCCTCTGTTCTTTTGTTTAGGTCTCATAATTATTAAATAATACCATACCCTCTTTCTCCAATTTAAAGTCTTATTATGAAAACGAAATTGAGTTAAAATTTAAAAATTTAAAAATTGATATTAATCTTTTAAATTATTCATTATAAGATCTATTTTTAGGATTGGTTAAACTAAAATTTAACCAACTAAACACTTAACCATTATGCACTAGAAACTTAAACAACTTATTCTCATCAAAGATTTTATTCTTCATTTATATAAATGAGATAAATTATTTAGTTTGTTTCTTATTATTCAGGACACTAGTTTGTATCTTGACTTTTGATCTGGAGAATATTCAATAAAAAAATTAGATAAAATTACTGTAGGTGTTACAATTTTCTCTACTCAAATTGAAAGAAAGTAAATGTTTTGAGTACACAAATTAAGGTATAATTCTATAAGTTTGTTGAATAAGTGTTGAAATATACTCTGACCACAAGATTTTTTTTACTCTGAACACATTTTTTTTTTCATTTATAAAAATAACGAGCGATAGTAATAAAAACCCAAAAAAGTGTGGAAAAAAAAGGGTTTTTATGACTTTGTTGACATCTAACTATTTAAGGGTCTCTGTCGAGTAGAAAGGAAAGGCTGCACCCACCATTTTCATTTCTCTCTTATTCTCATTCTTCATTCTCAAAGGGGTTCTTCTGTTTTGTTGGGTTGGGTGCAAAGCCACCTCCTTTTCCATTCTGCTACTATAATTTCACTCTCTGGGATGGATCTGGCTACGTGTCATTGCTACGTATTGCATGAGCAACAACAGCGCACACCTACTCAATGAAGACAGAGAGATAGAGACTATGAGTTTGTTTGTGTTGTCTCGTCTCATCTAATCTTCATCTTTTTTATTTTTTCATCTTTGCCCTCCTTCTGATTAATTTTCTCTTTATTAATTAACAGTATCTTAAGATATTATTATTGGTTATTAAATTAATAAATAAAAACTTTTATTAAAGGAAAAAAGTTTCTGTTTAAGGATATTTATTACTATTTTTTCTATCCAACTTTTACTATTTCCGCCTCTTCTTTTGGGCTGTTGTTGAATCTGTATCAAACCCTAATAATTTCTTCCAAGAATTAAGTTGCTGATGAAGAAGAGGGTGAGTGGAACATATACTCTTTCGTTTTCCGTTAATGGGTATCTCAGATCTGACTCAATTTAGAATTGTTCCCCCTCTTGATTTTTCAAAACCACTTTTTTATTTTATTTTATTTTCCTGTATATCTGAAGCAGTGAAGCTTTCCAAATTTGGGCAGCTTTTTGTATTCACTTGATGATTCCTCCACTTAGTTTTTCTTTCTTGGGACATAGAAATTGACAGAAGAGAGTGAGCACACAGAGGCACTTGGTATAGCTATATACTGTTGCTTTTGCGTGCTCACTTCTCTTTCTGTCAACTTCCAGTGCTGGAAAAATTACTCTCAATCCGGCTCTGCTTTGTTCCAATCTCTCAAACTCCACCCTCTCTATCTCTCTCTCTTTTCACCCTTTGATGGATGGAACTGATGAACAAGAACATGGATCGTTGACTGGAACAGGTTAATTATCAAACAGTGTTGTTTTAGCGTTTCTATGTTTTTCTATTAATTTCTATTTTATTTTTTAATGTTTGGATTTGATCTGTTCTAAGGCTGATTGATTATATTATAGTCTTATTATAGTATTATGTGATTGTCATTACTCATGATTCAATTTTAATATTATCTGTTATTAAACTAAAAAGCGTGACTTTTGATGATGGCCCTAGGTACTGTTGCAGAATGAAAACCCCTCATTAACAGTGCAGATTAAGCGGCAATTTTTATGTGTTTATTTTATTATTACTATACACTATATCATAGTATGGGACCATTCACGTCATATAGTATGGTCCTCACAAATTTCTTTCTGAATCTTTCTTCCCCTCTCTGCCTATCATTATCATAATCTTCCTGATTTCATGTTCATCCCTTTGTGTATTTTATAATTCTTGCGCATGCGGACGAGGTTCTTTTTACTTGGTAAGTGGTACTGTTTCCTGTTCACTAGCTAGTGTTTGTTTTTATCTGGATTGTTACTTGAGGTTGTGTTTGCTAGATTCTGGTTTCTTGGTTGGAATTATAGATAGGTGTACTGTTGTAAACTTGTAACTGGTTTTTGTTGGTTTATCTAATAAACCCTATTACTGTAGAGTACGTTGTTTGTGCTGTGTCTGCTCAGGTTACCAAGATTTTGATGATTACCCCCATCTAGTATTTTACTCCCGGTGGCTATATCTTCATAAATTTTCTTTGTTTAAATTCTTTTTTCATTTAATTTTGGACTGTGATTTAATATGGAAAATAAAGATTTTGTGGGTGTTGATAATGTTTCATATTCTGCATAAAGTGGAGTCTGGTTTTTCTTTGAGTTTGATGCAGATATATAAGAACAGGCTTAGGCCGTTTTTTCTTCTTTGTGGATAACTAGCTTTCCTTACAATAGCCTTTATTATGCTGTTGCTGTTTGAACTTCTATATTTTCCCTTCAGCTCCTTTTTAATCTTCTCATTGTTGTGGTTAGCTGCTGCACCCTTACCTTCTCAGTTGTCAGAAACAGTTTGAACTTAGAAATTAAATGCGTTGTTTTAGCTCGTTGTGATATCATACATTTAATTATGGGACTAACTTGTTTTATATTGTGAATCATGCAGGAAGCATCAGTTTATTATTCAAAAGGTTAACTACCAATCTAAACTGATATATAGTATTTGCCGTTTAACAAAAATAAAATAAAATATAGTATTTATTTACCTAGGTAGGTCTCTTTGGTAAAGATAGGCTTTGCCACTTAAAACAAGCTTAGCTAACACTTCATTCCTGCTGTACCTAATTAATTATTAATTTAAATACACTTATCATACTTCTGTTTTTAACATCAAATCATATTAGCTAATTAATCTTATCATACCAATAATTAATAGTTACTAGTGACTTCTTTTGGCAACACTTCTGCAATTGTGAATGTTAACAATGGAATCAATTATTTCATTTTTTAATTGAGTTCATGGGATAGAAGTACTACTGAATTCTATTATTTTCTTAATATGGTTTTAAAGGCTTTTGAAAACAAAAAAATATTAATGCTATTTTAGAAATTATGTTTGCTCTATATATTAGTTTATGCTGGTGTTTATGCACTTTTGTAATTTGTAATAATTTAGAAGCTTTCATTTTTAGTACAATAATGATTTTAAATTGAAATAATGATTTGAAGTTTCTTTTTATGCCATTTAATATCTTCAATTTATTTTTCTGAAGCTTTTTCTCTAAAAATATACCAGCTATTTTTTTTCACATTTATTTTGATTTTTCTTTGATAGAGACAATGTATAGACAACCATGAGGAAAAAGACAACTTAAAAGGGGGCTGCATATACTAGGGATATGTGGCGGATAAGCTTGCAGTTTCATTTTTATAGGCAGGACTTTTTTTTTTTGCCAACATTAGGTTCAACTATATTTGAATTCTATGATCTGAAGAATATGCTCCACCCTTTTCCATGTATGACTAGGTTTATCATGAATATACCTTTATGTAATATTTTGTTAAAAGACAAAGTTAATAGAATTATCAGAATTGATAAAAACAATTAATTGATAGTTGTAAGTTTATTGTTTTCTTAAAAAATAATGACATTCTAAATTTACTCCTATGAATTTAATTAATGTATTTAATGGTAAATATATTAATATACCTCATTTATTGATTTGTTGGATTAGGTGATCCCCACTCAAATAATTTATTACTTTTTATAATTAATAAAGATAAATAAAAACATAAAAATATATTTTATAGAAATTGTAATTATGTCTTAAAAAACAAAAAAAAAACTATCAAAAATTTTAAAACTCTTACCTTATAAAAGGATCATATATAAATATTCTAAGAGTTTAAATAGACTAAAGGCACTAAACTAATAATATTGAAAAAAAATTATATTGTCATTTAATTATGAATTACTAGATTTGTGATAAAAAAATTTGTTAACTTGTATAATAACTGCATCAACAGTGATGTTTAATTAGAGGGACTTATAATTGGTACAGTACACAGATTTTGCATTAATAGTGCATCAAAATTATTCTCATTCTAAGATGAGGTTAGGCTTTTGATGTTTTTCCTTTGAACTTTTGTATACATAAGTTTCATGTTCCTACAATCTAAGGCTTCCTGAACAGTACAACTTTGAATGCTGTTTTACTATTGTTGTTGTTTTGATTAGCTGATATGCCATATGCGCAAATGATGAATTGGATTCATGTTTATGAGATATTAATTAGCAAAATATGTTATTGGTTGTCAAATTGAATCAGAGATAAACAAGTGCAGGACATCATAAGGCACACTTATTAATTCATAATATTAGCATTTCCTGTATATCTTCTTGTTTATAAAAATGTATGGTCAATATATGGCACTTGTAGTTATTTCTTTCATTTTGGTCTGTAATTCAGAAAAATAACCTTCGCTATTTAACATATATTTTCTCACTTCATCAATGATACATAGAAAAGCATTTCGTTCATAGAAGATTCTACTGCTTGTGTAGCTAGGTTACAGATTGCTATATATGGGTGGGCATTACACAGTCCACATGACAACCTACTTAGGTCAGTTAACAAAAATTTTACTTCCACCCTTTTTGCTAGATTATATGGCTTCTATATTCAAACATTTTAAGTCCACGGCTTGTATTTTGAATAAAACACAAAATGCACAAGTTTAATTAAGTAGTGTGTATGATTATGATCAGTGAATTCACTTGTTTATTTTGGACATCCTACAAGGAAGTTTGTTAATAGACTCATTTAATTTTCATTTTGCAACTGTGTTGTAGGAAGTTATAGCTTGTTTTGATTTCTTATGGAGTTACCCTCAAATTGTGTTCTTTTCCTTATCAATTTGATTGAATTTTTGGCTTGTAGCATAAAATTATTGCTCATTTTGTATTCACTTCTTTATGTCTTTTTTTTAATGCTTAATAATTGGAGGCTATGGACCATCTTTTTCTATTTATGCAAAATCCTTTCTAATGCTTGGAGGTCTTATTGAAGAAAACTTAGTTTAGTACCACCTAATCTAACATTCAAATAATGATTACCAAGGCTATCACAACAAGAAAGTGCATATTTAGCATGGAAATGTTGTGTTGGACCACAAAACAATTTTAACGTCGGTGTAGGCTGCCATTCAATGCAACAAACCATAATAGTCGTTACATCGGCCAACCTACAACACAACATGAACATGAATTTCATGAAAAAAAAAATGTTGTGTTGCATCCGAGCTTTTGGTGCTTATGTGAGACATTGTCTGACCCTTTTTCCCCATTTCTCCTTTCCCTTCCCTTCCCTTCCCTTTCTTTCACTTGGCAACATCGCCCAATCCTTTTCGAAAATGTCTCTAACTACACTTCGCTCCTTCAATCACCACCACCATGTGGGGCTGCCTCTATGAGCCAGGGATTGAACCATTACACTGTTCCACCCTGATCCTTACCTCCCGACTCCAAAACTCCAATCTCTACTATGAAGGGCAGGGAGGGAGAGTCATAGAGGAGCCTTGCACACAATGATGGTGATGTTGTGTCAAATGTGTCCTAGGCTACGTAGCATTAGACGTGATCTTAAGCAACCGTTGCATTAGGGTTTTTGGCTTAACTCTTTACTCTAACACGAAAATAGTTGTGTTGTTTTTTTTTTGTTATAACATCAATTTTTTTACAATACCATGCCATATGATTCTTATAGTGTATAGTCTCAAATTTGATTGTCAATTGTCCCTTCTTTTTTTTAACAAATGTTTAGGCTTTGTAATACATAACATAGTGAACCTTTTTCATAGTAACCATTTGGAGCTTGGTTATATTATTGTGAAAGCATGGCTTTGAAAGTAAATGGTTATAATTCTACTAAGCTAGCATCTTCATTAGACTTTATGTCTTAGTGCCTAACCTACCCAAAGTGTTGAAACTTTTCTAAAAATATGTGGAGTATTTGGAAGTGTTTATACAAAGCTTATTCTTAGGGATTATAGAAGTGATTTATGACTTTTTTGTAAGTTTTTTTTTATGGCATTTCAAAGCCAAATTCTATGGAATTTATTTTCAAGGTTACAACTTGAGCTCTCATGTGATACCTTATTGATTAAGTGCTTAATGAAGTTGTTTTATCAAATACAATTTGGCATGGTATTAGGATGTGCTTGCATTTGTTAAATAATGTGCATCAAGTGGAAGCTTGTCATAATTGTTTAGTTCATGGCTACATAAATATCTAACCAAGTGTGATAAACTCGAGAACTGGCAATTACTTTCACTTCCATTAACACTTTCTTGCACTATTTTTATGCTTGCTTTTTTGCTTTATTTCATCTTCATTGGTGTTTTCGAAATTCTTATTTGAACGCACAATTTCTATCGTTTATTGATTATTTATTAGGAGTTGATTGCAATATGTTGCGAGGCGTAACAGTAAACAAAGTCTAATCCTGTAGTAGAGAATGTAGAAGTGGCACTGGAGCCGTTGATTCTGAAACAATACTGTAACAACCTTCATCAGGGTGCTTTTCCCAAATCTTCAATCATGGACTGACCTTTTTATTTTTGGTGTGTTTTTCATGTTTTTGGGTTAAAGCGTGTGTTAGTAGCTTAGTTCAGTTAGTTGCAATGGTAGCTGACAAAACATCTTTGATGATTGGAATATGGAGATGCTAAAGGAACAAAAGGAGAAGCAAAGCACTTGCTGACCTGATTTCACGTTTGTGGAAATGTTCCATCCTTGTTTGCTTTGTGCTATGTGATGTGTCCATTGCATGTAATTTGAAAAGATTTCTTTGTTAATGGTTGTGAAGTGTACCGAATGCTGAGTATCAGAACACCACCAGGTTTATGTGGATTGGCGGTAACTGATGCTCCCTTCAAATGTAGAGAACTGTAATTTGAGGATATATCCACCTATCATTAGGAGCTACTCTTAGGTTTCAGGATGAACAGTTCTCTGTAATCAAGAAACGTTACTCTTTTTGTATAGTTTTTGTCATGTACGGATATGATTTTATAGTAATTGTTGGATCTGGTACACATTCTCTAACCAAATTAATTTCTCCCTCGATTTGCATCTAATATATCCGACATAGAAATATAGTTCACATTCGCTTTACGATGCACAATGTCGAATGATTTCTCACTTATACTACATTTGAATATAGCCCAATTATAATGTCCATTAGGGTCAGTGCTATATACAATTTTCATCGTGATTTGGAGTGCCAATAATGATCCTGATTTCGTGTGCTTTCTCGTGATTATATGCAATTTTTAACATTGGAATGCTACTGAAAAGTAGGGACATTTTTCATAATTGGATATAATTACCGCCGAAAAAAAAACCTTGACGCAATGTTAAATAATCTGCTATTGCCACGTATGTTAACTAATTTTATGATACACTACACAGAAAGTGAAAGCGACTCGATATCAAAAATTTACAGCAGGGCGATCAGCATAATAAATATGATGAGCGTTCTTTTTAGGGGAGAATTCTTGTCACTATGGTCTGACCTATGCAGTAGGCATATTGTATTAGCCACTCTTCGCAAGAGCTCCAGCCGCAAAAAGAAGATTCCTTCGAGAAAACTGCTTTCAAGAAAAAGACTACAAGCATCAGATCAAATTGGATCTCCGAAAAATTGTATCAACATTATCTATGGCTGTATATGTTATTGGGTTAGATATCTTACCCGTAACGAGTACACCGGAGTAGATTTAGTTGGAAGAGTTTTCAGCGATCTGAGTCTGTTAGCATTTCCACTTCTACTTCATAGGAAAAAGTTGATCAGTTAGAGTAATAGGAAGAAGCTTACTTTACTGTTTACTGACAATTATATGTTGTCACATGCGAACTTACTTTTCTTCAGCCCTTGAAACCTTTGTGCTCGTATTTACATCCCATAATTTTACAGTGGAATCGGCAGATCCAGATGCCAGAATAGAACCTTCGGAACTGACACACAAGTAAGAATCAGCATTAGTATTGCCATGAAGTTGAATAGCAACCTCAGACTAGTAATCTTCTTCCTAGCGATAAAGATGAGTGGTAGGGAATCACCTGAAAGCAAGTGACCAGACACATGACGTGTGCCCAATCAAAGGTGTGAGACAGCGGCCACTAGAGAGGTCCCACATCATGATTGTGCCATCTTCATCACCAGATGCCATATAGCGGCCATCAGGAGACATTGCCAAGGACAAAATCATACCCCTGTGACCAACAAAAACCCGAACACACTCACCACTCTGCACATCCCATAGTCGAACTGTTTTGTCACTGGAACCAGTTGCAATGTAATTGCAGTTGGCATGCCATTGCACACACTAGATAAGATCACAAACAAGTAAGGATTGTTGGAAGTAACTCAGTTCCAGAACAGGAATTTTCAGGAAGCTTGATTTCAAAGGAAATTTAGGTTTCAGTCTTTTAAACAGAAGAGACCAACAGAGAAAACTATGCTAAAGATCATATAGTATTTTACAAAAATTAAGAGCAAGGTTGTCACAGATAAGCCATATTAAAATTCTGAACAAGCTACATGGATCTTTTTGTCAGGGAATCAGGCATGCAATGATGTATAAACTCTGATCAATCATAATGTCTGCAACTCTATCCAGGTCATCGGAAAACTTGTAGAATCTCAGATTTCCTGGAAGTAGGTAAGAAAATCAACCCTCTATGGTATTTCAATCAAAAGGCTTAACATCCAAAATTTCCCTGCCTCACAATTTTCAAGGGGTGGCTCATGGATTCTTTTTGAACTCCAGGTTAAGAGTTCACATAACAACAACCGAGTTATCTTTTCCACAAGTTTTGGTTGGCTTACATGGATGAAACAATACCATAATGTTCTATCATTAATCAAGTCTATAGACAAACCACCGATCACTAAAATCTAAATGCTTTTTAATGTTTTAGTCTCCCTCTACCTCTAGCGATTACATTAACCTCCATCTAATCTTACTCTCCTTCTACGTGTCTTCTTCACACATTCCCCAAACCACCAAAGACAAGTTTCTACGATTTAAGAGTCTGTTTTCATTTCTTGTTTTCAGTATTAGTTATAAAATTGTCATCCGTTCCTGTTTTCAAAATTTAGGAATGGAAAAAGTGAAATCAAGAAACAAAAAAAGTTATTTTCAGTATTTCCTATACAAAATTTTAAAAATAGGAAATAGGATGACAAATTTGTAATTAAAACTGAACCAAAAGCCGCCTAATGCCCAAAGCACTCCTTCATTTCCTCCACCCTACTTGAGTCATATGGTTTACATCTCCATCTATTTCTGTCATTCTGTAGGCTGAACCATGTTCTGGTAAAAAATGTTCAAAATTCACATTAAAGCTAGGACTGTTGTGCCACTAGAGTCTAATATATGCAATACAAACTCCTCTAGAGCCTTCCACAATACCTCTCTTGGCACTCTATTATACATCTTTTCCAATTGAAGGAGATAAATCTTTTATTCCATTATATCGCTCCATCAAATGCTGTAGCAAGAATATTAATTATTTAACTATATTTACAAAAAATAATGTGATTTCAGCAATGTGAATCTGATACTATTAAAACCAGGGTATACCATTCACACACAAAAAAGGGTAAATTGCTAAAACCAAATTCACTATATTTACTAACCTATTGGGTTAATACATATTATTGAGGAAGAAAAGGAATATTCACCATCTAAATTTAGCACTGTCAGTATTTGGAGGCTCATTTTAACCTATCTGTAACATAATAAATCACATCATCTATTGAACGGAATTCACGTTCACAACATTCTGGAAAACTCCTTTAATTCTAGAAAACTAGAATGAGTATGAGACTGAAAGACTAACTTCAAATGACAAACTCACTCTAGCTATTTTAGTATAGCATCCCTTTTTGACTTCAAAAGATAAGGTGTGTGACTTTACCCCACTTAATCATAATTATTACCACCTCCGTCTCTCTATATAGGACCCTTTTTCAGAAATTTGTTTGTCCCTTTTTATAAGACATCTTCCAAACCTCTACGCTATTAATTATTAATTGATAGACCATTTATCCTCTCGTGATAATTGGGGTATCATTACTAGCTACATTTCATCTACTACTTCTATGTCTTTTCATATGGATAGAAAGACAACAGTCTCCATTAATTCAAAGGTAGTTTTTTAGAATTAACACAAATACTAGACAAATTTAATGACTTTAACTCAGTCAACCAACTTTCTTAATACCCGAAGGGAAAAATCCGATATACGGGGACGAAGGTAGTATTAGTAAATCAATAAGAACCTGAATCACATATGTAATTATAAAACTAAATGAGCTACTGGGGAATATGAATCCCAACTAAAGAACAAAATCTGGAGAAAATTAGAACAAGCAACAGAGGGAATATTGAAACTTACATCAACATCAGACAAGTGCCCTGCCATTATTCTTAAGGGCTGTATCCTGTCCATGGACCAAATTCTTGCAGTTCTGTCATGTGAAGAGCTGGCAAAATAATGGCCTACAGGACTAAACTGCACCCATAAAAAAGAAATAACATATCATTCCAGAACATACATGCAAACAATAATCTACCAAGGGAGGGAAAAAAGAGGAACAAAATATCTCTACAGTAAGGAAGAAATCAAAATTTTTCCAACAGCAGCAATTGATTTTAGAGTACAGAGTGAAGTGTTAATTCATCAAAAAATTCCAGATATACACAAACATGAAAATCAGTTAACAAAGGAGGATTCCTCCTAAGACATGAAATTACTAAAATTAACCAGCAAAAAATCATAGGTGTCTATTTTCCAAAGTAGGGCTAGCAACAGACTCTTTTCAGCACAAGCTCTATGATTCGTTGAAAATCACACTGGACACATCAAATAGGAAGTGGGTCCCACCACATTGGGAGTGAGACAGATATAATTTGATAGAACACCATTGAATTTTCTAACAGTAGAGGATGAGTTGAAAAGAGTGATACTAGCACTTTTCTACCAACAAAAACTACAATGCAAATTACAAAGACAAAAAAGAAAGATTACCATATTGTTTAAATATTATACCACAATATGCAATGAAAAGAAATAGTGCAGGTTTTATAAAGGGGTTTCACCCGCTGATATGTTAATTGTTAAGAGACAGGGTTGCATTGCTACAAATATGTCGTTCACCTCTGTCTTAATGTATTTGTTTAATCTGAAATAAAGTGGATCACAGTAACACAACATTTGGAGCATGGATACAAGCTTCTGTAGTCTATGATGCACATGCTACATGTGTTTAAGCAATTGAAAGGAGATACCATATTGAAATGTTTAAACTTCATGTATTTGACATTCACCTAGTGGGAAAAGGCTTTTGTTGTTGTACTTGAATTTGACATGTTTTGGACTCAGGGAAAAGGCTTTTGTTGTTGTATTTGAATTTGACATGTTTTGAAGTCAAATCAGGACAGAAAATTCCAGAAGAAAATGTTACCTGAACATCCCAGACAGGGTAATTGTGACCCTTGTAGCAAACGAGATTGGCATTAAGCTTTGTGCTCCATAATCGAACTGCATAACCATTTAATATTCATGAGGTTCAGAATTAAAACTATAACATAAAAGAAACAAAATAGAAATTACTACAATGAGTGATAAAACAAATTAGGGAAGAACATAAAAATCAGATCAAGGGATCATACTTGTTGAGTCTGCTGAAGATGAAATAATAAAATCCCCAACAGGACTAAAAGAGGCTGCATAAACAGGCCCTGAATGACCTTGAAACAATGTATATTGTCTCTTCCCGCCACTTTGTGCAAACACTTGTTCATTTTGTGATGTGTCATTTTCAGCCTGCAAAAGAGCTGATGATAGCATAATTGATAAGTTGATAAATAGTCATTTATAGCAATCAAAACTGTTAGGTCGTGTTCAAATGCTCAAGACTTGCATAAGCTTCCTTCCAAACAAACTCACTTTGTTTCATGGCACATAACTTTTGGCTTTATTCAACTCAATTGTCATGTTCTGTTTTTAGAGGCCTGGGTTTTTCACAACAGTTTTAGCAATAGGGAGAAAAGACAGAGATTGCGAATCATGTTGAAATAGAATGCCAACACTGGTCCCAGTATCGTTCTTAAACCACCAAAAAATATTTCTAATTGACTTTTAATGTTAATAAACTTAAAGATGATGTACCACAAAGTATTTAGGTTATATTCCACAAAGTCCAAGTCAAATACCAGAAAGAAAGGCACTACACTTTGCTCAGTACATCTTAATATATATGGGGTGGCCTAAAAGTTTCAAAGGCAAAAATAAACCACTCACTGGTATCTTGTCTTGCTAATAATAATATATAAGTTAATAGTTTGATTTTCCCAGCAGGGAGGGGTGATTAACCTGTCTTAAGTTGCTGCAGCATGTCACGGGTCAAAAAATGTATTCTATCTGAACCATTATACTTATATCTACCACATTCATGTTGTTGAGCAATGAATGCAATAGTCATAACTTGGTCAAGACAAAAGAAATTTACATTTACAAACTTACAATTGATGGGCTGTTGTCCAAGCTTTGCCATATCCCAAACCTGTGGGTAAAATTCAGAAATTACCAAAAATCCAATCATCAGGTTAGTCAAAACTCCATAGAAAAGAGAGTTTTCTATTGGAGGGGTAGATGGAAGGATACATATGATCAAGAAAATAAACCTTAAGTGATAAGAAAATAAACCTTAAGTGATGAGTCAGAAAATCCTCCTGCAACCAACGATCCATCTTGGGATATTGATGAACAGCTTAAACTGGGATAGTAAGTGAAATTATAATTAAGAAAAAGATGCCAAACACAGATAACAGTAATGAATGTTGAACATTACCCATTATGTGTATTGATAAATGTGTAAAAGCTAACTGATGGCAATGCAACACTGCTAAGCTGTACACGGTTCCTTAAATCTTCAAGGATTGACTGTTCCACCTCAGTTGGGCTGCAATGCAATGATGTAACGTTATTAAGTTCAATGAAGTGAAATTACAAAATTATTAGTTTGTGACTGAAACTTAGACATGAGATATTAATATCTAACTTTACATAGTTAACATATCATAAAAAAATATACAAAAGTGAAGCACTTGAAATTTACCAAGTTTCCCTATGAATATCTAACACTATATGGCTTCATAAGATACAAAGAGATCAGTCTCTTCCTTTGATTTTAGGGAATGCGGAATCTCAATTTAGAGATAATTAGAGCCTTTCAACACCCATTTGCCCATGATTAACATAACACAAAATCAGAGTGCACCAACATTGCCAACCTTTCGAAATAGTGAGTTCTGTTATGATAGTATGAATACCATATTGGTAAGTGTTAGACAAAATCATTCAAAGCACAAAATATAGCTTTAAGGTGTGGGGTGTCTGCTACATTCCCACATCAAAACCTTGATGGGACACTCTTTCCTTCCAAATAGGTTTAGGGTTTAGGATTTGGAACAACAATAAGACTCTTGAATCAGCCAGATGTGAGATTTGGAAGTCCCATTTAAAGCTTGCCTTTTATGCTTTGTTTGGACAATAAAAGAAATAGGGAAGAAAAAAATACAAGAAAAGTAAATACAAGAGAAAAATAGTTAAAAAGGTGTTATTTGGATGCAAAGAAATGAAGAAATTCCTATTTTCCTTGTTAGGATAAATAGAAGAGTGAATATAAAAAATAGAGAATATGTAAAGAGATTTTTACCCCAACATAGGGAACAAAAGTGAGAAATGAAGAGGAAAATTGAGTTTAGACCCAAACAAAATGGAGAGAGAAAAAAAAAGAAATATTTTCCTATGATAGAAGCAGAAGGGAAATATATGAATGGCTGAATGATGATTTTGTGATTTGACTATGTGGCTAGAAAAAAAGGACATTAGTATAAAACAACAGGTAGGAAAAATCTCCAGCAAAAGAAAAACTATTCAGAAAAAAAAAATGTGCCTATCAAACATTCTTTACTTTCTTACTAAATAGCATTAATAGTTTTAGGGTGCTACTCACTTCAACTCTAATTTTTACTGAAAAAAATAGTGAAAAACCCCTTGATTGCCTTAAGCTTTAAGCCACATCCTCTATCTAGTTTGAAAAGCATGTTATATGAAGATATGGATTTGAGAGAATACATTATGGGTAGGGGGAGTTCTGGCTTAACTCGAGGAGCTGCAGGTACAGTGTTAGCTTCAGGTTTTGCACTTTTTCCAGTTCCAGTTCCACTCTTGTCCTTTTTCACCTTTTTGACTGAGGCACCTTGCTTTCCTCCTTCAATGGATCTTTTCTAAAAGAGAAACATGCAAGAAGCAAAGTGAAAAGGCATTCAAATAATGGATTAATAGAATTGAAATGAATGAAGCATCTTCGGTTAAAATTCATGAAAACACACGGTCCGAAAAAGGTTTATATTCTACAAGCATAAGATACCCTATTACCTTATATAAGCAAGAAAATTTTAGAACATGTATACCTTACTCTCATCATTCTCCCCCTCCTTTGCTTCCCCTTCACCCTTTTCAGAGTCTGAAAGCAAGGCCCCAGCCTTCTCCAGCCGTTCTTCTAGAGAGTCTTCAAGCAACTGTGGGAGAAATGTTATGGGGTAGAAACCAGATAATTACAGAATCGCTCATGAACAGTTTACATCAGAAAACCATTCACTCAAGAAGTAGAACAAATAACTTTTCTGAACCAGGGACCCATAAGAAAAATGAAAACAACAATATGAAAAGAAGTGACATTTATGTAATTATTAGTTAAAAACAGGAAATGAACATAAAGTTTCAGGTGTTTCTCATGCTATGAAGTATTACACCAAAAAGAGGAAAAGTAAATCACTAGGGTTATATTAACAGAAACAAAATTGGTATAATAATTTCAGACTATATTAAATTTTGTGGATTTAATAATAGACTCACCCCCCAGTGAATTTCTTTTTGATTTATCCGGTTTGCTGCTTCCTGGCTACTTCCAGTAAGGGTAACAGCTTCCGGATCATCAGAAATTAAGCTGGGTTGTCCAGGGCTAACTGTATTACAACAAAAAAAGATGAAGCACATGCAATACCTAATTCTAATGAGAAAATGCAACTTAAAAGTTAAAATGAATAGAAGTACCTTGAAAGTTAATATGCTCATTGATAATACCAAGTATAGTGGTTGATTGTGTACTGTGCAGATGTTGCAACAGAAGCTCATAGGAATACTGGCAAAGCAAAAGACTAACTTTACTAGCTTTCCAACATATTTAGCTCTATTTTAATGAAAACTTAAAAGACTAAAATAATGAAAGCTAAGAAATGAGTAACTAACATAAATATAAATAAGTCATCCTTTTCAGTGAAGTCAGGGATCTATTTTGGGTACATTAATTTGATGTATTAATAAAGTATAAGACAATCTTCAGACCAGCAATGTTACATCTATTAAACTCTCACAAGTCGAATTGACAAACATAAGGGGTAAGCAACCGCAATGGCATACCACCATTGCCCAGAGTAAACACTAGGAAGCCAAGTGAATCATAGATTAGGGTAGAGATAATGATTCCTCACAAATTTTCCCTCCCATTCAATTAGTTAGATTAGATCTGATGATGCCAAAGCCCAACACCTGAACATGTGAATACACTATACTGAGATATGATTAATACTCGTCACCACTCATCAATATGGTATTATCTAAATTACCACCCCTCAGGTATGGAATACAGTTTAAGGTACATTATACTGTATAATTTGCAATTGAGAGAGTTAAGCTGAGATGGTGTGCTATTCGGCATATAGGTATCATCACCTTTTACTATGATTATAACCTTACAATTTAAATGAAAAATACCATAATTCTTATTCCAAAATAACAAAGAAAACCCTAGTTATATCTTAAGTTGGTGCATGTTAACTTTTTTATCATAGGCTTCATTTTGTTTTCTAATTATTTAATTATTCTGTTAACAAGATTCCCAAGGGTGTATGAAGTTTAACAATGCCTGTTTACGTTAATCTCCATCAAATAAGAATCAAATTACATCTAAACCAACAAAATCTGAACACATGTGAGCCTATATAATAACGTCCTCATTCCACTAGTAAAATTTATCCAGCTAAGAAAAATACCAAGTGAAAACCCAGCATCAAGGACTTCCTGGAGGCGGGAGTTAAAGTATTTCATAGAATCTTAGTATTTCACAAATCTAGACTTGGAGTTTAGGATACAAAACTATGTCCCCAATCACGCTCCCTGTCCGCAGAAAGTACATGGGAGTAGAAGCACCAGTGTATGCCCACATATCCTCTCTTTGGTTCTTTTGAATTCACTGCTCTCAGTGATTCAGTACATGAATGAACCACAATGCTCTTACTTCATACAATGTAAAATGTGGTCCAGAGGAGTTACACAAATTCCTTCCACAAAGATTTCAGTGCACAATCTTAATGCAATGAGGATTGAAGAATAGTATCATGAGCAGGCATGTTCCAGAAATATAAAACCAAATTGGATATTTGAATTGAATAGCTATAAAAAGATACTCCTACAACAACTTAAGGTTAAATGCAAACGAAATTGCTATGCAGTGGTTTGCATGTAAATAATGGGTATATGCAACATGTACTATGACCTGGGAAAGCCCATTGCACAAAGCATTACATATGATCATGGTTGAAAACAGAAGAGAATAAAATGAAGTTATGATGGTTTCTAAAGCTAGTTGACTGAGATATATTAAATTTGAATACGTGCAAAGTACAAATGGGATAAAACAAAGTATGATGTGGACAATAAACAAATCCAATGAGAATCCAGATGTTACCTCGCATATCTTTATGTTGAATTTGCACTTCCTGAGTGAATGAGCGAATTCCATTTCCTGAGCAAGAAATTTTAGGAGCAATCCAGGGAATAAATTAGGAGAAAAACTTGAAGAAACCAAAGAGTGATCCAACATTTCAGAAAGCAACCAACCTTCAGATGAGCAGGAGAAAGAACTCCTTCCAACTTTTGAAGGTCACGCAAGTGCATCATTTCATGGTCTTCACGGAAGGTATTGAAAAAGTTCCGAGCTGAGAACAGCAACCACAAATCCACAATCACATAAACAGAATCACAAAAACAGTAGCAGCCCACATTTGGAACATGGAAGAAGTCTTCTAGTTACCTTCTTGAATATGTCCTTTTGCCACGAGATCCATAAAGCAATGGATAAACACCGGATAAAGCACACGAAGCAACTCATGCTGCAAGCAAGTGACAATCCGATAAATGAATTCCAAATTTGAAGCAAGAAATTAAAGAAAAGGCACGTTACCTTGTACAAATCTAGTGAAGAATAAGTCCAGGATCTTAATCTGCTATATCCATCGTGAAACCTAGCAGGACCACTCTCCAATCTGCAGAGCAAAGGGTTTCGAATCCAGGAAAATGTGAAATACGGTGTACTTTAGGAGTTTCGGGATTCAAGAAAAGAGGAAATAGAAACATACTGAGAGAAAGCAAGGAGGTGATTGGCAATGTCGGGTTCGAGAAGGGAATTGTTCTTGTTGTGTTGAAATTCTTCCTGAAAAACCTTCTCCGTTTGCGTAAACCCTTTCTTCTTCAAGTACGCGGTAACGTATCCAACTATTTCGTCTTCCTCCATTCTTTCTTCTACTTCCTTCTCAGACACAGACCTAACCAAACAAACCCCTTTATTTCTACTTCGCAGGGTTATTTCCGGGATAATGGCTAATTATATGGGCTTGGGCTTTTAAGAGAACAACATGGGCCGAATTCAGGATTTGGGGCCTCGGCCCTTTTTTGTGTATTGTCAAAAACAAATCGAGAACGAGACTCTGTGTGGATAAAATGGGCTCATCAAACCTACCAAAATTTTTGGTCATGAATAAAATGTTTTTTTCCAAAAAAATGTTTTTTTTATATGGAATTGTTATTATACTCTTAAACAATTAAGAAAATGTTGAACAAATAAAAGATATGTTTTTAACATCAATTTTTTTTGGGCTAAGTTCAAACGTAGGCTTTTCTTGAAAATAAACATATTTATTACACATTTATTTTGTAAAGTAATTATTGCATATGTTTTTTAAAACAAATTTATTATTTCTAGTGGTTTAAACTTAAACTCACTCTAAAAAAAGACATAAAGTATTTATACAAAATTGATAGATTCATTCACAATTATATCTGATCCGGTCCTAACACCGGCCCCCAAGAGCATGGCTTCAATGCCTTGCCAGATCAGCATTTTGAATAAAGAGAAGTACTCTTCAAATACACTACAAATACTATACGGAGTGCATACCGCCAGGGCAAGTAACACCGCCAAGGTTCATAACTCCGCCCAGGCACGTTACCCCGCCAAGGAACGTAACTCCGTCCAGGCATGCTATTCCGTCAAGGAATGTAACCTCGCCAAAGTTGTTACTCCGCCAAGTCATAGGCTCAACTCAGGCGGAATACTGAATTTCCCACACTGCGTAGCGAGCCCATACTCACAACCCCGGCACGAGATTGACTCTGTCTTGAGAGGTTAATAATGGGAATCACGCTGTCACGCATAAAGGGAAATAACAATAAAATATTAAAGCACTAACGCTTTCCAGACAAGTTATGATACCTACTACAATAATGGTGCTAGCAAACGGCGCAGGGACCCACTACCTTTTCAGCATTATGCCTGGAGACAAGGAGCGGGTCCTACCAATAATGCAGCACCAGTGACAGGTATATAAACCTCTCTTGAAAAGGTATAAGGGATCCTCTTCCCATTCTCTGAACCTTACACTCTATTACTTGCATAATCCTCTCTGATTGTCTTTCTAAGTCTCTAAGTATTCTGAGATACTGACTTGAGCGTCGGAGAACGATTGCAGGTACCACCCCCAATTGGGTCAAGGCAAGTCAGATCCCGTCAGGCGGACTGTGACACCGCCCCGCAGTACATTACACTCCGCCTCAGTATACGAAGACTCTTTGTATTTACATTTATACATACATTGCTTTGTATCAAAACATATTTATATGTATATTTTGAGTTGTTCTACAAGCATACTTCTACACCCCCTGTAAAGAACAGTTCATTGGCACGCCCAGTGGGACCTGTAAACTAGGTAATCCCACAATCTTGATCAATCTTCATCATCAATGGAGAGACAAGGACCAGAGATGCAGAACGAGGATTCTCCTCCACGCAATCCCAGACGTCTTAACTTCGATGATGGTGCTCCGAAAAAAGCAACGCAAGCTGATTCTCTAGATCCGAGAGATGACATGGTTCGAATCTTGAGAGAAGAACTTGCAGAACTTCGTCGTGAAAAAGCAAACCCAGTGCACGAGAAAGCTGGTCCCGCAAGACAGCCACATCATGAATCACACATACAGGAGGAATCAAGTACTCCTCACTACTCTCGTATTCCTACATACATGGAGGAGCAACGAAGCCTCCCACTGGTGAATGCTCAACATCAAGAAGGAAGGAGAGCAGGCTCAAACGCATCTCCCTCAGGATACAAGATGAGCATCCCATTTTCCAAAAGGCTCATGAATGCACATGTACCCAGACATTTGCAAACTATGCAACCCATTTCTATAGGGAAATATACTGGGGAAACAGATCCCTCTAAGCACTTAGATGCTTATATCTACGAGGCCATGTTTCTAGGAGCTGAGGAGGACGTCATGTGCAGAATGTTTCCCAGAACTCTTACAGGCGAAGCTCTTAGCTGGTTCAAGAGCTTACCTTCAGGTTCCATTGATTCGTGGGAGGAGCTGGCCTCGGCTTTTGGAAGTCACTTCGTGATCTCCAGGGATGCACCCAGAACCTCTCATACCTTGGCTCAGATCAAACAAGGCGACAAAGAATCTCTGAAGGATTTCCTTAAGAGATTTTACAAGGAGGCAGCCATGGTCCCTGATCTGACTGAGGCAATCCAGTTGCATATTCTCATAGAAGCTATGCAACCAAAGTCACCTTTCGCTTTGTCTTTGGCAAAGGGACCTCCAACTACGATGGAGGAATTTCGCAGGAAGGCGTCTAAGTACGTGGGTATTGAGATGCATCTGGAAGCCACTGCATCTCGCAGCAAACCACTCCCTGTAACTCCACCTCAAGACAAAGGGAAAGATAAATTGTTGAAGAATGACAAATCCCACCAAAGGGACAAAGTAGGGAACCAGCCTTACAAACAGCAAGACAGACGCGTGTTCAATTTTGCTCACTATGCACCACTGAACACAACTTGCGAGCAAATCTTGCGTGAGATAGGATGGACCACCCTCAATGTTTATGGAATTCAACGTCCACCCCCAATCAGGCGCGGTGGAAACCCAAAGAAATATTGCGAATTCCATGAATCAGTTGGCCACACCACAGAAGAATGTAAGCAACTCAAAAATACCATTGAGGTGCTCATTCGAGAAGGTAAACTGAAACATTACCTGTTCAAAGGCAAATCTCATGATGAGCCCGAGAAGTTTGAAAAGCGACATCGTGATCGTTCTCCGGATCCTAATAGTACTCGGGAACCAAAACGTACGACGGTGTCAGAGAAACAAAGAGGCATTGTTCTGGAGTCCGCCCAACGAGAGCCGAGCCCTGAACCTAGATCACGAGGTAAAAGACAGGTGGTGGATATGATTGCTGGAGGCTTCGCGGGAGGCGGACCCTCAAACAACGCCCGGAAAAATCATCATCGTATGATCTTATCCGTGCATGGCAAGAACAAAGAATATCGCCCATTCAGGGACGGAGTTCAGACTCCGCCTATAACTTTCACAGATGATGATTTTGGCCCAACCATCCCTGAGGGAGATGATGCGGTAGTGATCATTGCGGTGATCGCTAATATGGATGTAAAACGCATCTTAGTTGATCAGGGAAGTTCCTGTGACGTTATTTTTTATGACTGTTTTAAACGCATGGGACTATCTGACATAGATTTGCAGCCTTACACACAGGACCTTACAGCTTTCAATGGCGCCAAACAGCCTACTAAAGGCTACTTGGACACAAGGATCACCTTCGATGGTGAACCTGGAGCAAGGACTGTGAAATCCAGGGTTCTTGTCATTGATGTTAAATCCCCATACAATGGCATCATTGGGCGGCCTACTCTGAATGCCATGGAAGCCATCGTTTCAACCCCCCACTTGTTAATCAAGTTCATTGATAAAGATAATCAAGTCTCATCCATCAGGGGTGACCAGGAGATGGCTCGTTACTGTTACAATTTAAGTCTTAACATGGTGAAGCTTGAAACCATGTCTAAGAAAAGAAAATTGAACGAAGGAAATAGTGCGGCGGCATCCGTCAATTTGGTGGATCTTGATCCCAGGGCGGAGTCTTCTATAGACCCACTGAACCCTTTGAAACCAACTCCTGATGGTGGTTCCAAGTCTATTGTTTTGGGCAGCACCCCGGAGCAAATAACTAACATCAATGACAAGCTGGAGCCTAACATGGAAGCAAGACTGATTGCACTCCTCCATGAGTACAAGGAGATTTTCGCCTGGACAGCTGTAGATATGCCTGGTATGGATCCTAACTTCTGTTGCCACCGCCTGGCGGTGTATCCTGAAACTAAGCCAGTGGCACAAAAGAAACGGCGTATGGGTCCTGCTAAGCAAAATGCTGCTTGCGAACAAACCGAGGAACTCCTTAAGGCGGGGTTCATCAGGGAACTCCGTTACTCTTCTTGGCTGTCCAACGTGGTTATGGTGCAGAAAGCCAATGGCAAATGGCGCATGTGCATAGACTACGTTGATTTGAATAAATGTTGTCCCAAAGATCCTTATCCTCTCCCCAACATTGACAGACTGGTTGACGATTCATCAGGATACAAGTATCTATCCTTCATGGATGCTTACTCCGGATACAACCAAATTCCAATGTGCGAGGATGATCAGGAGAAAACAGCATTTATCAATGACAGAGGAGTCTTTTGCTACAATGTCATGCCATTTGGGCTGAAGAATGCTGGGGCCACCTACCAGCGCATGATCAACAAGGTCTTTGAGGGCATGCACACAAAGCTGGTGGAGGTTTATATTGATGATATCATCGCCAAAACTCCAGAGGGAGGTGACCATGTTGAAGACCTACGCCTCATTTTTCAACGCTTGCAGCAATACAACATGAGACTTAACCCACTAAAGTGTACATTTGCTGTACCTGGTGGAAGATTTTTGGGTTTCATGTTAACGCAAAGAGGCATAGAAGCTAATCCTGACAAGTGTCGTGTGATACAAGAGTTGCAGAGCCCCAAAACATTGAAAGAGGTACAATCCCTCAATGGCAAAATCGCTGCTCTAGCACGATTCATGCCAAAAATGGCTCATCGCTCTCTCCCCTTGTACAAGATGCTTAAGAAGGATAAAAAATTCAATTGGGGCCCAGAGCAAGAGGCGGCCTTCCAGAGCTTGAAAAATGTCTTAGCCAGCCCTCCAATCCTGGTAAAACCAAGCCCAGGTGAGCAACTCATCGTTTATTTGTCTGTTTCAGATGAAGCGCTGGCAGTGGCCCTGGTCAAAGAAACAGTCGAAGGCCAACGACCGGTATACTTCACTGGTAAAACATTGCATGGTGCGGAGTGCCGATATCAGAAGATTGAAAAGGCAGCGCTTGCAGTTGTTTGGGCCTCACGACGTCTAAGACCATATTTCCATGCACATCCCATCCTGATTCGTACAGACTTGCCACTCCGCACTATATTGTTCAAGCCAGACTTGGCAGGAAGGATGATCAAATGGGCCATAGAGCTCTCTGAATTCGACATATCCTACGAACCAAGAACTGCTATTAAGGCACAAGTCCTAGCAGATTTCGTAGTTGAATTAACAGGCTCTAGCCCAGATGCAGATCATTCACACTGGACAGTATACGTCGATGGGTCTTCAAACAGCAAAGGATGTGGGGCAGGAATCGTTATAGAAAGTGATGACGGGGTACATCTTGAAATTTCATTGCACTTCACCTTCACTACGTCTAACAATCAGGCGGAGTATGAAGCCTGCTTAGCCGGACTCAGAGCGGCACAAGATATTGGGGCCAAAACCGTCACCCTATGCAGTGATTCTCAACTAGTCATCTCACAAATTCTTGGTGAGTATCAGGCTAAAGAACCTCTACTGCAACAATATCTGGACTGCGTCAATGAGTTAAAACAGCGCTTCGATGAAGTAACTTTCAAGCATGTACCTCGCGAAGAAAATACGCGAGCTGATATCCTGTCCAGGTTAGCCAGCACAAAGAAGGCGGGGTGTACAACCACGGTTGTACAGAGTACTTTGGCCGAGCCAAGTATATTCCTTCCCTCTTCAATTTATATGATTAAAAGCCGCCCCGTTGATGATAGCTCCTGGGTAACACCAATCGTTCGTTATCTTGTTAATGGACAATTACCCACGGATGATCTTGAGCGAAAGAAGCTAAGGAGGGAGGCACCCTATTATACGCTCCTAGATGGGCAGCTATACCGCCGAGGAATTTCGGTCCCATACTTAATTTGCATAAATGAAAACGAGGTGCAAGCTGTTTTGGAAGAAGTCCATGAAGGGCAGTGTGGACATCATCCAGGGGCACGAAGTCTAGTGAGAAAAATCCTCAGGGCGGGGTATTGGTGGCCCACTATGAAGCAAGACACTGCCTCATATGTTCAAAAATGCGATCAATGTCAACGATTCGCGAATTTTCACCATACTCCAGCTGAGGAAATGTCATCATCAATAACGCCCTGGCCTTTCTATCAATGGGGTATGGATATTCTAGGTCCATTCCCAACTGCTCCCGGCGGTATCAAATACTTGATAGTTGGTGTTGATTATTTCACCAAATGGATTGAGGCAGAGGCAGTGGTGCACATAACGTCAGCCAGGACTCGAAGATTCGTCTATGAGAATATCATTGCACGTTTCGGAGTCCCTGAACGCATAGTCACTGATAATGGCACCCAGTTCACAGATCGCAAGTTCACTGAACTCTTAGAAAATCTCAGCATCACGCAGATTTTCTCTTCTGTGGAACACCCTCAAACCAATGGACAAGCAGAGGTCGCCAACAGAGAAATCTTGAAGGGCCTCAAAAAACGCCTTGGTGAGGCAAAGGGAGACTGGGCAAATCAGTTATGCCACGTTTTATGGGCATATAGAACCACCCCACACTCCACTACGAATGAATCTCCATATCGGCTAACATATGGAGTCGAGGCAGTCATTCCCATTGAATTGACAGCCCCTTCAGCTCGAGTCCTCTATTTCAATGAAGAAGCCAACCAACAGAACCTCGCACACGAATTGGAGGTTTTGGCGGAGTTGAGAGAGGAAGCCTTTGTGAGAGATCAAGCTGTCAAAGCAAAGGCCGCCAAACGGTATAATGCACGCATGTGCGAACGCCGTTTCAAAGAAGGAGATTTGGTCCTGAGAAGGGCCAACATTGGCAACAAATTTGCACACCAAGGCAAATTGGCACCAAATTGGGAAGGTCCATACCGAGTCATCGAAGTTTTGGGCAAGGGTACATACCGCCTAGAAAACTTAGATGGTACTCCGGTCAGAAATAAATGGAACATTTTGAATTTACGCATATATTATAGTTAGTTGGGTGATACGGTATGATCTTTTCTTCCTAACTCAAGGATCTTCCTCTGTATGCTTTCCTTGAAAAGGTTTCGAAAAGATATATCCCAACTCAATCTTTTATGTAATTCCATTCCCAATGAAATGCCTTCCTGCATTTAATCTTCGCTCTAACTTTGAATTGATTATCCATGGCAGAATTTGTTCCCATGCAGATAAAACAACGACTCTGAAATTGAAGCACAAACGCATAACTCTTTATTGCATAAAGAACAACCAACATGCAACGCCGCTTCACAAACGGAGTCAACAAAAACTCCTTGGGGGATTGGTGTCACAGCTATATGCTGCACCATACCGACCCTAAGGTACAGAAAACTCCTTGGGGGGAAAGGATTGGTGTCTCAGCTATATGCTGCACCATACCGACCCTAAGGTACAGAAAACTCCTTGGGGGGAAAGGATTGGTGTCTCAGCTATATGCTGCACCATACCGACCCTGAGGTACAGAAAACTCCTTGGGGGGAAAGGATTGGTGTCTCAGCTATATGCTGCACCATACCGACCCCAAGGTCCTGCAGGACGCCTATGGAAAGAACTAGTGTCACAGCTATATGCTGCACTAAATCGCCCCCAAGGTCCTGCAGGCTTCTTGTGGGAAGAGCTGGTGTCTCAGCTATATGCTGCACCACGCTAACCCCAACCAATTTCTTGCAGGATGAATTGGTGTCACAGCTATATGCTGCACCATACCGCCTCGAAGATTTAACCAATTTCTTGCAGGATGAATTGGTGTCACAGCTATATGCTGCACCATACCGCCTCGAAGGTTTTACCAAATTCTTGCAGGAGCTATATGCTACACCATACCGCCTCGAAGGTTTAACCAATTTCTTGCAGGATGAATTGGTGTCACAGCTATATGCTGCACCATACCGCCTCGAAGGAGTCGCACTCCAATCAAAATGCAAAAGGATGAACATTCCATCCAAAACTTGACTCTGCTTAACTCCCAACGTTTTACAGAGTACATGAGAAACAAACTCAAGAACTACCCAACAAGTTCAAGTAAGTTCAATACTTGTAAAATTGTGCTTCATTGAAATTCCTAAAAGGCCACTCCGCCTTCTTACGGAATCCAACCTCATTGAAATTCCTAAGAGGCGACTCCGCCTTCTTACGGAATCTAACCTCATTGAAATTCCTAAGAGGCCACTCCGCCTTCTTACGGAATCCAACCTCATTGAAATTCCTAAGAGGCCACTCCGCCTTCTTATGGAATCAACTTCATTGAGATTCCTAAGAGGCCACTCCGCCTTCTTACGGAATCAACTTCATTGAAATTCCTAAGAGGCCACTCCACCTTCTTACGGAATCTATTTCATTGAAATTCCTAAGAGGCCACTCCGCCTTCTTACGGAATCAACTTCATTGAAATTCCTAAGAGGCCACTCCGCCTTCTTACGGAATCAACTTCATTGAGATTCCTAAGAGGCCACTCCGCCTTCTTACGGAATCAACTTCATTGAAATACCTAAGAGGCCACACCGCCTTCTTACGGAATCCAATTCCTTGGAAATTCCTAAGAGGCTCCAACGCCTCCCTATTAAAATCATTTCAATGAAATTCTCAAAAAGGCCATTCCGCCTCGTTATACTTAGTCATATTTCATTAAGTCCTCAGATAAATATTCCGCCTTCTCAATATCATTATACAAGGCATAAATACGACGGACTTAAACACTACATCTATGAACAAGTATACATTTGCAGGAAATATACTTTTTTAATATTGTCAAGGATTGATAAAAGTCCAGAGCCTATCCTGGAACAAGGCAGTATTAACAAAATTCAAAAAATAAAAGCTGGTGAAAGGTTTCAGGAGCTGGTCTTTAAGGGTTGGACGGCGTCCCTTCTTGTTGGACAGAGGTGGCCTGACCTTCACCAGGTTTGCTTAAACTTTGAAAGGGAGGCAAGTTCGCCAGAACATATTCGTCATTGGGCGCAGGAGCATGACCCCCTTGAACAGGCACCATCAATTCTCCATTGATGAATTCATAATAAGGATGAATGCCTGTGGTGGTTAGAGCAACACCTGGATTGCGGTAACGGAGTTGACGAACAGCCATGCTGAAAGCATCATCAATCGCTGCCTCAGCCGCATCCAGCGTGGATTGTAAATCCTTGTCAAGCTTTTCATTGACGGCCTCAGAGGTAGCTTTTTCAGCTTGCAACACTTCAACCTGTTTTTCAAGGTTAGTATACGCAGTAGCTGCTTGGTCTAACTCCGCCACCCAGGTATCTTCAGCAGTGGCCTTATCAAGTTCAAGAAAAATCAACCTCTGCTGGAGCTCACTTGCATCCTCGCCCAATTTTTGTTTCTGTTGAATTAAGTCTGAGATCTGTTGTTTTAGCAGATTATTGTCAGCCCTCACCTGGGTCAGGCCATTCACCTCCTCGCCCAGTTTTTTGTTTTGCTCTTTTAAGCCGGAGACCTGCTTCTCCAGCAAAGCGTTATCAGCTCTCACCCGAGCCAGCTCCTCCTCCAGCTTCTTGGTGTTAGCATCGGCGGTGTCAAGATGTTTATCCTTCGCCTTGATCACCTCCGACAGCTGCTCATTGTCATGTTCCAAGCTACGAATCTTTTCCACAGACTCGTGGTAAGACGCCTGGAACATGTTGGCCTCGGCAGCAACGTCAGCTATCCGAGGGACAGAGGCCAGGAAACCATCTATCTCTGCAAGGTGCCACCTCGCAGCTGCGGCAGCCTCCGGTACCTCCTCGAAGTCGATGTCGGGGCGGAGAATGAATTCTGGGTCACGCCTCTCTGACTGGCGGAATCCCGTATTTGTAAAGTATAAGAAGGGATTCAAGCGAGACCCCGCCTCAGGCAAAGAAACAAGCCGCCTGGATGTTTCCCCTGGTACATCAATGGGAAATACGGCTGTCCCTCGGGTGGTCAAGCTCAAGGCGGGATCCTCAGACGGGCGGACTGGGGAGATTTGAATTCCCTCTATCTCGTCCCCCATATCCTGGCCAGAAGCAGCTTGAAGTCCCTCCGCTTGCTCCCCCTCGATATCTTCTTCGAGAATGCCTTCAGCTCCGCCCATATCAGCAGAAGTACCCACAACAGGTACTTCCGGAGTCTCCTCCAAATCAATGGCGGCATCAATTGACGTCCCCGCCTCAGCCCTCTTCTTGCCCTTGGTCCTCCTTCTTTGCAAAGGCTGGAGGTCTATTTCCTCTTCTTCTTCTTCAGCAGCTTCTGGTTCTTGGCGTTTTTTAGAACGCCTTTCAACAGTAGCTGCTGAAGATCCTGCACCACCTTCAAAATTTGCTATGTTGGTGGAGGCAGGGAAGGGAAGGGTCTTTGTGAGAGCAGCAGTCAAACTCCTCCTGGGCTGCACATTATTCTCCGCGTTCCTTTCCCTGCGGCTCATTTGCATCTGCTTAATACGATCCATCCCAGGGAACTCCGCGATTTCTCCTGCGAAATAACAAGATGAAGATTCAGTTAGAAAATGCAAGGTAGAGGAAACACTCAATCACATTACAGATTGTTCATAATATTACTCAAATATCCTTGAGCATCCCGCCCAAGCAGCCTTCGACAAAGAATCAGCTTGTGGACGGAGTTGTACTCCTTCAAAATCCGGAGTACTTCCACAGACGCCGCCGATAGAGCACCCTCTTCAACCTCATACGCTCGTTTGGTCAAGAGAAAGTGCTCATGCGTCCATGCCACTGGAAATTTATCAACACCCCCCTTATTCCGCCAAAAAACAGGTTTGCCCTTCCTGACGGATACCTTCACAAAACTCATCCTGAAGTGAAGTCCGCCTTCCTTAGCGGAGTCAGCAAACGCCTTAAAATTCAAAATCTTTGGCTCCGCCCGGAGAGTCACAAAACCCATGCCGCCGGTTTTCATATTTACTCTCCTCATAATGCGGCAGAAGGAGAAAAACAACGCCACTGTAGGCGTAAACCCCAAATGTTCAGCCATCACCTCAAAGCTGCGAACTATTCCCCAACCGTTCGGATGCAGCTGGGAAGGGGCACAATCCAAGAACCTAAGAACACCCATCTGGAATTTATTCAATGGGAAGCGCACCCCTAACTGGGTGAATAGAATATCGTACATATATACGGTACGATTATCCTGAGGACGATGGCAGACCCGTTCATACGTCTTGGGTGAACGGACGATGAACCTATCCTCATATTTCTCGTCCTTCCATACCGGAACAGGCAACTCCACTACCCCTCCGCTTGTCGTCGCATGTCGAGAGGAAGCATCCTTGACATCTTCCTCAACCCAACAGTAAGGGTCATTTTCGAGTGTTTTCTCCCAATCCAACCCATGCAATACAACATTTCTGCACTCTGCCATAGTCAGCACTTGTGTATGGGAAACACCTCCTGACACAAATGAATGTACAGCATTACTAAAGTACTCCACGCTGCTATAAAACGTCGAGTCCCTCCCAGTATAAAAAGCATCATCTCCACTCTCAATGTCAGAGAACATGGGACGAACAGAAACCCTAGAACGTGACCCTGCCCTCTTTCCTCTCATCTTCCTTTTTTACAAACACACAATAAGGGGAAACAAAGCTAACCCAAAGGAAATGGAGAAGCAAAGAAGAGGAAGAAGCAAGTACCTTAAGCTTCTGGAAAAATAGAAGAACTCCAAACACCAATAAACTCGCAAGAGAGTAGCAAAAGCTCTTTCAGCAAACAAATACGAAGAGAGAGATGAAGCAAAACATTCCCCTTCTGAAAGTTTACCTATTTATAGGCATGGCTTGGGGGGAAAATAAGCGAATCCTCAGAAATTTCGAAGATATGTTTGCAACCGTTAGATGAATCTTATCAACGGTTCTAAAAAACTGAAATATGCGTTCACAACCGTTGGATTTACCCCACTGACGGTTCCTTTTTTACTGAAACCAATAGATATATCTAAGGGCAGATATTTCATGGGCCACATTTTCAAAATCCAAGGCCCACGGTAATAACATCGAAAACGGTTCTCAATTGCCATCACGCGCATTTATGTCCCATCATTAGAATGGCAACCGTTACGAGGGCATACGTGGCAATAGGAGACTGAAGAACAAAAAACGTGGTTTCGAGGCGCATTAATGACAGGCGTGACAAGTGATGACAGCTAATAAATGCACGAAAGCACTTGTCCACAAAACCCGGACTAGCAAATATCGCCTAAACCCATGCCTACAAAAGCTAAACTTAAGTGTTGTAGCTTATTAAAATGACTCCGCCAGTCACTATAGCAAGCTAGGGGGCATATGATCCGGTCCTAACACCGGCCCCCAAGAGCATGGCTTCAATGCCTTGCCAGATCAGCATTTTGAATAAAAAGAAGTACTCTTCAAATACACTACAAATACTATACGGAGTGCATACCGCCAGGGCAAGTAACACCGCCAAGGTTCATAACTCCGCCCAGGCACGTTACCCCGCCAAGGAACGTAACTCCGTCCAGGCATGCTATTCCGTCAAGGAATGTAACCTCGCCAAAGTTGTTACTCCGCCAAGCCATAGGCTCAACTCAGGCGGAATACTGAATTTCCCACACTGCGTAGCGAGCCCATACTCACAACCCCGGCACGAGATTGACTCTGTCTTGAGAGGTTAATAATGGGAATCACGCTGTCACGCATAAAGGGAAATAACAATAAAATATTAAAGCACTAACGCTTTCCAGACAAGTTGTGATACCTACTACAATAATGGTGCTAGCAAACGGCGCAGGGACCCACTACCTTTTCAGCATTATGCCTGGAGACAAGGAGCGGGTCCTACCAATAATGCAGCACCAGTGACAGGTATATAAACCTCTCTTGAAAAGGTATAAGGGATCCTCTTCCCATTCTCTGAACCTTACACTCTATTACTTGCATAATCCTCTCTGATTGTCTTTCTAAGTCTCTAAGTATTCTGAGATACTGACTTGAGCGTCGGAGAACGATTGCAGGTACCACCCCCAATTGGGTCAAGGCAAGTCAGATCCCGTCAGGCGGACTGTGACACCGCCCCGCAGTACATTACACTCCGCCTCAGTATACGAAGACTCTTTGTATTTACATTTATACATACATTGCTTTGTATCAAAACATATTTATATGTATATTTTGAGTTGTTCTACAAGCATACTTCTACACCCCCTGTAAAGAACAGTTCAATATCAATTAATGCCACTAAATTACTAATAGACCGATTTTTATATAAATGTACTAGTTCATCAATAAGATGTGATTCAGCTAAAAATAAATATCAATATCGTAAAAAGAAAACTTTAGATTCGATCTCTATCTAACAAAAGTTTTCTAGAAAATTTAAAAAAAAAACCTTTAAACTAAATTTCGAAAGAAATGACTATGTAATTAATGATAAAAAATATTCAGTGAAGCAATAGAAAGAAAGCGAAAGTGTTCAACCTCTTTTAAAAGGCAAAAGTCCAAAGCAGATATAGACAGTAATTTGAACATTACAGAAACACTTGGGAGAAGACAGGTGTTGAAGCTTTCAAAATGGCAGTATTGGCAAGTTGGTGATGTGATTCCGTGTTCACTGCTCAAACATCACTCTATTACAATTATTCGATTGTGACTTTCGGATGGAATGTCGTAAAATTTATCCTCTTGGTGCACCATTCATAGCGTGTTAATTTTACTTACCAAAACGAGCGTTTAGAAAATCACTTATCACCTTCGACTTTGGATTGATTTTCACCACACCATATATTTTATTATTTTTTAAAAGATAAATGTTGCCTCTAACATTTAAAAAAAACAAAACAAAACAAAAGTGATCCCATCCAGTATCTGCTGACACGAAACTTTCTGTTGCTGATACGTGGAAGTAACATTTTTTAACTATTTAAATTGATTAAAAAACTACTTCTAGTTATAGTAAAAACATGGTTTACAGATTCGACTTATTTAAAAATTATTTATCAGTCAATTAACCTATAAAAGATATATTCTAATATTTCAATTATTTAAAAAACTCTAAACCCATTTTAAAAAATTAATTTTTAAACATTATTTTAAGGAATATGAATGAGAAGATATTATGGGGTCGTTGGTTTCCTAAGGGTTTGTTTGGTTGATAATAGTCTTTCATACTGTTCGTGACAATCAAAACTCTATTTAACTGTAGAATCTATTTTTGATCAATACCCCCATTTGATTTCTTAACTGAGTTGGTCAAATCCCAAAAATAAATCATACTATTAAGTAAAGTTTTGACCGTTTCAAACTATGTCTGTTGTCATCTCATCCAAAGGGGTAGAGACAGTTGTCAGTGTTTGATGAATACGCAAAGACAAGCAGTTATGGGTGGTTAGTTCCCTGGTCCCAGGATGAGCCACAGGTTCAGAGAAAGGGCTGTGACTGTCACTATTTGTCGCGGTGCCAGTTAATTACGATTAGTGAAGATTCCACTCGCAACTTGACACTTGCTACCATCATTATACTTTACAAATAATATTAATTATTTCTACTCTTATCAACAATTATAGTATCTCAGTATTTTGTGATCAATAAAATTAAAATTTAATTGTTCGCCTTTGTACAAAGAAGATGCAATTAACCGGTAACTTAAATAAATAATAACAATAATCATTTTTAATGATTCTTTAAACATTTTCTTTCTAACAGTTAAGATACGTGAATAGAGTCATAGAATTAATAGGATTTAAACCCTGAACTAATAAATTTTGGTCTATGTGTCTTAATGTATGATAAAAAGAAAAATGAATATTATTAAACTAAGTAAGTTTTCATCTTAGAAGATTAACATGATTGATGTTTGATATAAATATAAAATATGTAATATTATTTTAATGAATAAATAAATTAAGTAGTTTTTCCATTAATCGTTTGAAATAAATGCATGGACCTCATACACAGTATCTGGTAAAATTTCCACCTTGAGAAGGAAGAAATTGAGGTTCTGATGTTGGTGTTAGGGTCCGTTTGGTTTTCAGTTGGGGAAATTGAGAAATTTAAGGGTTGATATTAATCTTTCACGCTATTCGAGACAGTCAAAACTCTATTTGACCGTCTGGTCAAACTTCTCAACTTAATAACCAAACATAACCTTAGTTGTATGCATAATTACCATTTCTTTGGTTTCCAACAATGAAGAACCCTTTCAATACATATTTCCAAGTGGACCCTCCACTTCCGGATGTGTCGGAGAAACCTACCCAATTCAAATTAAATGACACTGTAGCAAGAAAAATGGACCAATATTTATTTGACTTTTGTTTTATATTATTGGAATCTTGAAAATACAAAATTTCATAATCGTTGAAACTATAATGCATGAACCATTTCCCTGGTTGACAGGGTCTTAAGGGCATTAAGTAAAAGGATAAAAGAAATTTAACTATATAAAACATTCATACTAATCAATAAGTGCATTTCTAACTCTTTTAACTAATATTTCTATAAAAATTCATTAATATTTAGGTAATGTGGGATAGGAGATATTATTTTTTTGAACTTAGGAAAATGTCTTTTATGAGTAAGTGTTTTGTGGGTAAAGTGTTTTCTGTATTTATTTGCTAGTTAATTTCTATTTGGTAAGTTATATATTTTTCTATTTTTATATTTGATATAAAAAAGCGTACTTCGTAATTTATAAGTTTAGGTATGAATTATGAGTAATTTTGTCCTAAATTTAGTTATTCTCAAGTAAATTTTCTTTACCCACCTAAGATGGGTAACCTAAAAATACAAATCTTTCACATGTTAAGATCATGGAAATAATTCTTATAACTTTGACCAAACATCGATAAATCTTATTTTTATTTTTTGTTGTTGGTAAAGAACAAGAAAACTCCTACCAAACACTTCCTTAAGGTAAACTACATTGAGTCTTAAAATGTCAGCAAAGTTGGTGTTTAACGTTGATATAAATTGTTGGGAGCAAGATTCAAACCTTTATCTTTACACTGAATCTTGTTCCTCAATGTCGACATTTATTTCTTCTTCACTTACCTTAATGTTGATAATAAAGGCTCCCTCGACAAACAACACAAACCGGCACGAACAATAGCCCAAGCTTGTGATTATGATGTTGTTCACTTTGTCCTTCAATTTTTGATCAAGTGTGCTTTGTTCTGGATTTTTGCTAAGGGGCATTGTAAGTTCCCGCTACTTCTAACTAGGGGGTTTTGAAATGCGGTTTGATTCAATTCATTTTTTTAAGTAAAAACTTAGCGGAATAGCATACTAAAAACAATGTGTGCTTTCGTTTAGTTCGACTGAAATGATACTAAAAAACAAACCAAATATAATAAAACTATTGCGATTTGAATCAGTTCAGTTTGACAATTTTAAACTTTCATTTTAAATATCGAACACTTGGACATTAGTGTTACCAATGTAATGAATACAAATACACAATCAATCTTCGAAATTGTAACAAACAAACGAAAATTATAGTTTATCATTTTACATTTTTTTACAAACAATTTATTATACTAAGAGTACTATATTTTATAAATTACATATGTTGTGTTTATATAAAATGCTCATGACAACACTTAAGTTAAGCAACGTACATACACACATAAATATATATATATATATATATATATATATATATATATATATATGTGAAGTAGTCATGGGCGGGGTCCAAGGGTCAACCTCAAGACCAACCCTCAAAGTACTTTGTTCTCTCAAGTTTTACACTGGTCTAGTGGAGTTACGGCAGTATAGCCTATACTATATGAGGAAATAAAGGTCTTAAAATGATTCATCATACCAATCACCAATCTTACGTGTAGTGGTACAAAAAGAGAATTTTTGTAATATTAAAAGTTTTAAGACACGTGTAAATAATGTTTATCATGACACTTATTAAGGGTGAGAATATGTAAGATTATTTGTTTGGCGTCAAATACCTAGCCTATTTAAAGTTTACTTTTAATAATAAGATAGGGTTAAAACTTTTTGAAAAGTCAATTTAATTAAATGAGTTAAGTTTTGGCTTTTGAAAGAATATTTTTAACTCATACGGTCGATATTTTCAACTCTTATATGATATTATAGAGCATATCATAAAATGATATATTATATGATCCGTCCAAGTACTAGGATCCATGACCCGGTACTGTAGGTCAACCCCTATTACGTGTGGAACGTGTTATGAGTGCCAAGTAAGTTTGGTTTGAAGAATGTATAGGCGTTATATGTTGATGTTGCCAAGCTCCTCGTACCAGTCCGCCGCATTGAGGGGTGAAGAGAGGTGGTACCTGGAAAGACACTCTGACGCTCAAGTCAATTCGAATTCTAATATTAGAGCAATAACAGAGTTTAAGTTGGGTACCAGAGAGCTTACCACTCATGAGTGTGATCATGATATTTATAGCAAGGGGTGTGATTTCATTCGCCGTTTCATGTGATAGGGCAGGTCCATACAACACGTGTACTGACATTTTATAGGTGTGTAAAACATCCTAACCCTTAATATAATTTTCCCAATATAATTAATTATAATCATAAAATTAAGGGTAGATTTTTCATGAATTAATAATTCTAATAAGATATAAAAAGATCGCGAAAAGAATATTTACAATTACCCCTGGACCAATTAAATAAACCTTTCCCATATATAGCGATATGAAAAGGTATAAAAATTAAATTAAAATACATTATGGATAATCAAAATGAAGATTATCACAAAAATCAACGGAAAGCGTATTTTAAATTGATAAATAAATCATCCAAACCTTAGTTAAATAATAATAATAAATAAATAAATAGAATATGGGAAAAAAATTTATTCACACCCATCTTAGGATGTCCCTATATGACTCAATGGGTCCCTCATAACATATTCTAGAGTTTGGGGCTCCAAAATGGCCCAAAAAAATTTTTTTAGCACGCCGGCTCCTTGCCCACCACTCGATAAACTGAGTCAAATCGGAGTTACATAACTCCAATCGGGATGAATCTAGTTTGTAAACATCCATAACTCAAATACCTACAATTGTTATGCAGAAGTAAAGGGCTAATTATGCCTCGAAGATTGCCCAATTCACAAATTTATAATATCAGCCTTGTTGAAATTTTCAGCATGAACACCCTTTAGTATTTTGGCCATAACTCAGGCTACCAAACTCCAATCGATGCAAATTGGGTATCAAAACGACGGTGATGAAATTATCTACAACTTTTATGCAGACAAGAAAAGCTGAGTCGTCTTGCTTGAGCGAGATTTTGGGTGTTTAAGCGAAATTTTCACTCAGGCTCTCGCTTGAGCGAAAATGCAATAGCATCAAACCCCGTCAGCTAGCTTGAGCGAAATTGGCAATGGCTTGAGCGAAAATGACACTCGCTCGAGTGAAATTGTGCTCGCTCGAGCGAGATTTGACCAGAATGCACACTCTAACTCATATAATGGCTCGCTCAAGCGAAATTTGACTCGCTTGAGCGAGTTTGACAGCTTTAAACCTATAAATTGACTTCCCACCTACCTATTTTGCCCATTTCAACTCCGATTAGCACGAAACTTCATGGGCATTATATTTTCACTATTCCGGAGCTGTTGGCGCTGTCCGTTTGCCAAAATTTGGAGATATGACCAACTTATGCACAAAAATGCATTATGGTTCAATTATACAACTTAAATGCATCAACCTCTTTTAATTCCATTCAAACACATCAACACCTATTTAAACAAGTCATATATAATATAGGGAATCTATCAATCCCTTCCGATGACTCAAAAACTCATCGGATCATCATTTCACACTTCTAATTCCTAATTTTCCAATTCATGCATATAAATCATTTCACATTCTATGAATTCAACACATAGTATATATCATAAAATATACATATTCAGATTTCAAACTTCAAAGTGAAGTTATCCATCATCAAATTGTAACGACCTTACTAATTATTGGACACTAACCATGCAATTAAAGTTAATTAAACTTAAAATACTATACTGAAATTTTTTATTTTATTTTTTTAAAATCATTTATATCTATCCTAGAATGTCCCTACATGACTCTACGGGTCCCCAATAATGCATCATAGGTTTTGGGGCTCCAAATTGCCCAAGGAAAATTTTTCAGCACACCAGCTCCCTGCACACCGTTCGGCAAATCGAGTCAAATCGGAGTTAAATAACTCCAATAGGGATGAATCTAGTTTGTGCACATCCGTAACTCAAATACCTACAATTGTTATGAAGGAGTCAAGGGCTAATTATGCCCCTAAGACTGCCTAATCCATGAATTCATAAAATTAGCCCTACTAAAATTTTCAGCCTGAACATCCTTTAGTATTTTGGGCATAACTTGGGCCACCTAACTCCGATTAATGCAAATTGGAAATCAAAACGACAGCGACAAAATTATCTACAACTTTCATGAAGAGGCCAAAAGCTAAATCAGCTCGCTTGAGTGAGAATTTGGTCGCTTAAGCGAGATCTCGCCCAAGCTCTCGCTTGAGCAAAAATTGGACAGCATCAGACCTTCATTAATGACTTGAGCGAAAATACATTAGCTTGAGCGAAAATGGCACTCGCTTGAGCGAAAGTACTTTCGCTTGAGCGAGATTTGTCCAGAATGCATGCCCCAAACCATATAAAGACTCGCTCAAGCGAAATTTGGCTCGCTTGAGCGTATATGACAGCTTAAAACCTACAAATTAACTTCCTCATTACCTATTTTGCCCGTTTCAACTCCGATTACCACCAAACTTCATGGGTACTATATTTTCCCTATTTTGGAGCTGTTGGCAGAGCCCGTTTGCCAAAATTCCAACATATGAGTGAGTTATACATGAAATTGCATTTAAATCAAAATAAGGCAAATGCATGCACCAAACCAACTAGATAACCTTTAAACTAGACTAGGTCTATATGCACAACTCACAAATAATATGGGGAACCTATAGGTCCCTTCCGAGGGTACAAATACCCACCGAATCTTAAAACCACCTATTCAGTTCCTATATGACTGTGTTTTCCACTTTCCACCATTATGCCAACCACAATCTAAAACACCATTATGTTAACCATTCAATTCATAGTCACATTCATCAAACATATACACATATCACAGTACCTACCAATGTTATGCAATCACTCAATGGATCTGTGCCATGTATCTATGCATCCTAATCATACTAAAATTCTACATCACCGCACATCACAAACATAACCTTAACTCATTAATAAACCTCCATATTTCCATAAATTAACAAACATATATACATATATAACCATCGTTCTGGGTTCCTCTTTGCCCTGACCTCATTTAGCATTTGCCTCCGTGGTATGCATCAACAACCTGTCAGCAGTTACTAAACCATAATAGAAAAAGGGATGAGTGACTGGAATTAAAGATCAACATAGAAACAAATACATATACCAGGAAAAGTGTAATCTAGCTACCTTCCTAATCAAGGTATTGTCCATTATTACTTTACACTCACGTTATGCTTTTACTGGCTACTTCAATTCTCTTTTTTTTTATACCAATAACAACTCAAACATTTTAAGTCTACCACTAATCCAGAACCTCAATATTGTCATTCAATTATTCATCGTAGTCTCATCGTTTCTCGTTTTCACCTACCATACTAACTCAATCATACATATCATATTTTGTAATTATACTAAAGGATTGTATCGGAACCATCGTTAAACGTCAATACCAATTATTCGCCATATCTGAATCATACATTATATATATACATATATGCATAAAACACAACTCATTGGGCATAGAATCATTCACGATATAACCTTCTATAACCCAATTCATCACACGTATACAACACCACTATAAACATCAATACAAGTCAAGGCATGTAAACCGTAACTGACTCTCATATAAATAGTATGACACCCTAGTATCCGAATACTAAAGGATCGGCCTTCAGCTGGGGGTCCTACTTGACACCCTGTGGACTCTGCTTGGTCCACCGAGTCTTGCTTGACTCTCCACCTCAACCACTGGGTCCTACTTAACCACTGGGTCCTACTTAACCACTGGGTAGCTCAACTGGGCATAAAAACCACGGGAGTCAAAAAACGAGGGGCTACACATACCGTTGGCCATCCCACACCACATAATCACACACAACATCATGTCATTATGGCTTCAAACATCATCACACTCATCCACTATTGTCAGAAACTGACATAAAATATCACATAGGGTGGTCACATAGATCCAGCCCTCACAAGCTATGTTCCCATATTTCACCATTATCACTTCATGATTCTCATCAAGTTATGCATAATTAGAATCACACATACCAACAGATATCATCTCAATTATCAATTATATCACATGAACATTACTAATACAATCAACATACTATATCACATCCAGTTAAGAATTCATTCACATATTTATCGTAATACATTATCATCAATTAAGACAATGTTCATGATATCTGTAACACCCCTATTTTTATTTTTATATTAAAATTTTGAAGGAATTAAATTATGGTTCTTTAGAACTTTTTAATCTACGTATTATTTATGATTTTTTGGAATTTTTTGGAATTTTGGAATTTTTTAATAAAAATAATATTTTTTAAATAATTTTAAATTCATATAAGTGACTTAAATTAAAAATATTTACAAGAAAGTGAATTGAAATTATAAGAAAATTTTCTAAAATCCATTTCAAGTAGACTTATCTAAAAATTATCGGTTTGAGAAAAATCTTGATTTTTTCTAATCGTTAAAAAATTAGAAACGTATCAATAAATTTTTATTAACAGAAAATTTTAGATTTTTAAAATTTCAACTTTATATTACTCAGTATAAAATTAGTGAGGACTGATATAATATCGCTAAATTTCAAAAAGGACTCATTTTGAATATTTAAAATATACCGAGTGAAAGGTTACTATTTGGCTTAATAATTCTGCCGACAGTTACTATGCAAAACACTGTGCATGTACGAAATTTTCAAAGAATGCATAGTAACCTGGAATAAAAAATTCAAAAATGCATAGTACTTTTATATTAAAATAATGAAATGCATAGTAAAATTTTTTCCTATAAATACCGAAGGATTTCTTCTTTAGAATTCACAATTTCAGATTAAGTTTTCTTAATATAGTAGTGCTAGTGAGATAGTGGTGGAAGTGAGAGAGAGAAGAAAAGTTTTTGGAGAGAAGGTTCTGCCAAAATCCTAAGGTAAGAATACTTCTCTTTTATATTTTTTGGGTTATTTTCATATCGTTTTTAGAAATCTGTTATTATACTGAAAATAATATTATTTTAAGTTACTATTCTGTATAGTAAATACTATTTCAATAGTAAATTACTATTTCAATAGTAAATTACTATTCAAATAGTAAATTATTATTTACTGTTACTATTTACTGTTACTATTCACGATTTACTATTTATCGTTACTATTCACGATTTACTATTTACCGTTACTATTCACGTTTTACTATTTACTATTACTATTCACGTTTTACTATTTACCGTTACTATTCACGATTTACTATTCACTATTCACTATTCACTATTCAAAATTTACCATTTCTGTTTAAGTAGTAATCTTAATCTTCGTCTTATGCTTATACTGAAATAAGATTGGTATTAATATTTTTAGAAATCGGAGGCGCAAAGCAAATCCATTTTGGGTAACAATTCAAGGTAAGGGGGAGTGAGATAAGAATTATAATATGAAAAGACATAAGAATAATGGGAGGAGTCCCCTACTCCTTTTAAATTTAATAATATTATTATTTTAAAATATTAACTTTTTAACTTAACATTTTTAATAAATTTTAAATTAAATATCCGGTTAACTAACTCTAACATACCTATGCAAAGACTTGGACCATTATGACTGGACTATACCTATGCAAGGACTTGGACCATTATGACCCATATGGACTGAACTATACCTATGCAAGGACTGGATTATATGGACTTACATATACCTATGCGAGGAATTGACCAAAAGGACTAAAATTGACTATATTAATAATCATTAAATTTTGTATTATGATATGTATTAATGATATTTAATTGATTTGATTATGATTTGATTATGATTGATTGATTGATGATATTTAGTTATGATTGATATTGTTTGATTTTGATTGATGATATTGTAATGTGGAGTTTGAGCATATAGCGAGCATGACGGAAAGCTAAAATTCAGTAAGAATTTCTTACCTTACTCTTTAAATTTTATTATCTTTTATTTCTTCTTAGAAATTATTCTTATTAACTTTATTTTCAATATTTAGAATAAAAAAATTAGTATTTATTTTAGAAAGAAAATATTTTATTAGAATTTATTTAATTAAATCTTGAGTTAAAGAAAAATTTTGTAATCTTAAGTATTTTTGGTTAATAAATATTTCTCTTTCAATAAAAAAAAAATTAAAAGAAAATTATTTTATTTTTTTCCAACTTAATAACTAAATACATTTGGAAATAATTGAGATTCCTAAATTTGATTTTGTTAAGATTTAATTTGAGAAAGATTAGGTAAAGTTTTATATGATAAAGTTTTTAGATATTTAAGGCTTAGAAACTCAATTTCCGTGAGATTTGAAAACTGTACCAAATTTATTTCTGTGGGACAGAAATTCAGAGAACTGAGAAAATGTACAGTTTATTGAAATGATATTGTAAACCTTTAAGGGATTTAATAATTGAGTTTCTAAAAGCCTTAACCAACTCAATACGCGAGTAGTTCATGCATCATGGATAATGAAAGTGAAATAAAATAATATTGTCTGGGGACGGATTATAGAAACCGAGGATACATTAGAGGAGGCTTAATTACGAGCCTTGGGATGAGAGAGTGTGAAAGGGTGCTTCAGGGGACCTGGGGTAGCTCCCTAGTGTCGGGTACTTTCACAATAAAAACTTTCTCAATCTGACTAGTCTCTAAGTGTTTCCATGCCAGTTGAGCTGTTCATATTATTATTATCCGGACTTATGGAACAGTGTAAACTCCTGGTTGGCCCAGTGCAAATTAAAATTTAAGGGCCCACATATATAGATAAGTTATGATGAAGATATTGCATAACATTCATGCATTCATAATTGATTGTGTATGTGATTGTGATTGATATTATTATGTATTGGTTGTGAAAACCCTTTGTTGCTTATGTCTTATTCGGAAATATTATATTCTGTTTCTCACTCCTTTCTCCGTGTTTTTGTTTCATATATTCTAAATTGATGATTCAGAGGGAAGGATCGAAGAATTTCAGCAGTAAATATAGCACGTTCTAGAAAGGGAGCTCGGTATGAATACCGTGGTCCAATGAATAAATATTGTTAATAAGTAACTGCTTCTGGGCCATGGAGTTTCCTCTCTTTCTTATAATGTTTAATGTTTATTTTCTTCGGATGAATGTACAAATACTTTATAAAGTTTTTAATAATATTTGTGAGGTATTTCAGAAATAATGTATATAATTTATTCCGATAGTTTCTTTTTAACAATCATATCTTTAGTAAAAAAAAAAAAAATTATGAGTTTTTCTAGAATTTATTAAGGTGTAACAGAGGGTGTTACAAAGTGGTATCAGAGCAGTTAATCCAATAGGCCTGGGGAAAAGGTCTATCTTGCTTTGTCTGTAAACTCTGTATAGGTAGAATATCTGACTTGGTAGTAACTGTGATTGATGTGACAAATCTCAGTTACTGTGAAACAGGAAACTAATGGCTGGAAACGATCTTGCTGGAGTTGTAGAACGCTTAATCAATGCAATGGGAGCACGTGAAGGTCAAGGTAATGATGCCTTGAGAAGACTGGACCTATTCGAAAAGCGCAATCCACCTCGTTTCAAGGGAGGATATAACCCCGATGGAGCACAAATCTGGATTCGAGAGATAGAGAAGATCTTTCGAGCATTGCAATGTAATGAAGCTGATAAGGTAGTCTTCGCTACTTATGCCTTATCTGAGGATGCCGAACATTGGTGGGATAGCATGCGTAAACAATTCGAAGTCAACGACGTGGAGATCACTTGGGACTATTTCAAGGATATGTTTCTAGAGAAATACTTTCCAGCTGATGTTAAAGAGAAAAGACAATTCGAATTCCTGTCGCTGACCCAAGGAAATATGACCGTTGGAGAGTACGCATCCAGGTTTGAAGAGCTATCTCGTTTTCATTCTCATTATAATGATGCTACTAATGAAAGAGATCGGTGTGCAAAGTTTGTAAATGGACTGCGGCCAGAAATTAAGGAAGCTATACGAATGCAGGAAATCCGTGAATTTTCTGTATTGGTAAATCGCTGCAGGATCTTTGAAGAAGACCATAAGGATAGAATGACCAAAAGTCGTGAGCCCATTCACAAGGCAGGAGAGATAAGAAGTGGAGGACCTCACCATCACCAAAGAAGAGATTTCAGAAGGAATAAGCCTTACCAAGCACCATTTCGCCGGTTTGGAGCAGCATCTGTTCCTAACAGACCCCAAGCTTCAACTGGAAGCTATTACCCAACATCTGCACCAAATTTTAAATGTTTTATCTGTGGAGGACCCCATTTGAAAAGGGATTGTCCTAAAAATACTTATGTTTGCTTTAAGTGTAACAAACCAGGTCATCACATCAAGGATTGCCCAGAGATGAAGAGAGAAAACCCTGAAGGTGCAAGTACAAGCATAAATACTCAAGGAGGCGCGCACAGTGCAGTCGGAAGGCCGAAAGCAAAAGGAAAGGTTTTTGCAATCACTGGAGAAGAAGCATCTCATGCTGATTCCATGGTAGAAGGTAAGTGTATCATTAATAAGATTTCTTTAACTGTTATGTATGACTCAGGTGCATCACATTCCTTTATTGCCAATGACTGTGTAGAAAAACTAAAATTACCTGTGATAGAACTTCCATTTGACTTATTTGTACATACTCCTGGAAACAATCCCATTGTCACTTTTAAAGCTTGTTGGAAATGCCCTATTGTCATAGATGGTAGGGACTTTAAGGCTAATCTTTTCTGTTTACCCCTTTCTGGCTTAGAAGTTATTATTGGGCTAGATTGGTTGTCTGACAATCATGTTCTAATAGATTGTCATAATAAAACCATAATGTTTAAAGAACCAGTGAATTTGAATCCTGAGGATTCGAGATTTCTAACCGCCAACCAAGTGAGTGCCTCTTTAAAAGGAGGGGCTCAAGGATTCATGCTATTGCTTTCAACGAAAGGAGAGCAAGAATCAAAAATCAAAAATCTGCCGGTTGTGTGTGAATTTCCTGACGTTTTTCCTGAAGATATCCCTGGTTTACCCCCAGAAAGAGATGTAGAATTTTCCATTGATCTAGTACCTGGAGTTGGACCCATTTCAATTGCACCATACCGAATGTCACCTCTAGAATTAGCAGAGTTGAAAAAACAACTTGAAGAGATGATAGAGAAGCAGTTTATACGACCCAGTGTATCCCCCTGGGGTGCACCAATGTTGTTGGTTAAGAAGAAGGATGGTAGCATGAGGTTGTGTATAGATTATCGACAACTGAACAAGGTGACAATCAAGAACAGATATCCTCTACCAAGGATTGACGACTTGATGGATCAGCTGCGTGGTGCCATGGTGTTCTCCAAAATTGATTTGAGGTCTGGATACCATCAAATAAGGGTGAAGAAAGAAGATGTATCGAAAACTGCTTTTAGAACACGCTATGGCCATTACGAATATCTAGTAATGCCTTTTGGTGTAACTAATGCACCAGCCGTATTCATGGATTACATGAATAGGATTTTTCATCCATATCTAGATAAATTTGTAGTGGTGTTCATTGATGATATATTAGTGTACTCTAAAAACAGAGAAGAACATGTTGAACATTTGAAGGTCGTGTTGGAAATCCTGAAAAAGAAACAACTATATGCAAAGCTGTCGAAGTGTGAATTCTGGTTGGAAGAAGTGAACTTTTTAGGACATGTAATTAGTCAAGGAGGAATAGCTGTAGACCCTTCCAAGGTGGAGGCGGTTTTAAAATGGGAGAGACCAACCACGATCACTGAGATTAGAAGTTTCTTGGGCTTGGCTGGATACTATAGGAGATTCATTGAAGGATTTTCAAAGCTAGGATACCCATTGACCAAGCTAACACGGAAAGGACAACCTTTTGTGTGGACGACACAATGCGAGAATAGTTTCCAAGAGCTGAAAGATCGACTTACTTCTGCGCCAGTGTTAGTACTCCCTGATCCACATCGAAGTTTTGAAGTTTACTGTGATGCGTCTAAACAAGGACTAGGAAGTGTACTCATGCAAGACAAGAAGGTTGTAGCCTATGCGTCACGTCAATTAAGGCAACATGAGATTAACTACCCTACCCATGACTTAGAGTTAGCCGCTGTAGTTTTTGCCTTAAAGATTTGGAGGCATTATCTATATGGTGCAACATTCGATGTGTTTAGCGATCATAAGAGTCTCAAGTATTTATTCGATCAAAAGGAGTTAAACATGAGGCAACGGAGATGGATGGAGTTCTTAAAGGACTACGACTTTGAGTTACAATACCATCCTGGAAAAGCGAACGTAGTAGCTGATGCTTTAAGTCGAAAGTCTCTACATGCATCCACAATGATGATTAAAGAGTTGGAATTAATAGAGAACTTCAGAGATCTTAACCTAGCAGTAAAGGTTAATGCTAACAGCTACAGATTAGGAACGTTGCAAGTGACAAATGAATTCCTGAGACAAGTTTTAGAGGCTCAACGAGAGGATGAATTCCTGCAAGAGAAGAAAGAACTCTTGAAACAAGGAAAAGAAGTCGAGTTCAATGTGGGAAACGACCAATTATTGAGATATAAGGATCGAGTGTGTATCCCTGACAAAGAGGAGTTGAGGAAAGCAATTCTAGAAGAAGGCCATAAAAGTTATATGAGCATTCATCCCGGAGCTACTAAAATGTATCAAGATTTGAAGAAGTTATTTTGGTGGCCTGGAATGAAGAAAGCGGTGGCAGAGTATGTGGCTGCATGTCTAATTTGCCAGAAGGTTAAAGTGGAACATCAAAAACCCCCTGGAATGCTACAATCAATGGAAATACCAGAATGGAAATGGGATAGCATTACCATGGATTTTGTGACTTCTTTACCCAAAACTCCATTAGGACATGATTCGATATGGGTAATAGTTGATAGACTAACAAAGTCTGCCCACTTTATTCCTATCAATATTCGTTACTCTATGGAGAAGCTGGCAAAATTATACATCGAGGAGATTGTGAGATTGCATGGAATTCCTTCAAGTATCATTTCTGATCGGGACCCTCGTTTTACATCACAATTCTGGAAGAGCTTGCACAAGGCTATGGGAACAAGACTGCGTCTGAGTTCAGCATATCATCCTCAGACGGATGGACAATCAGAAAGAACAATCCAATCTCTAGAAGACTTGTTACGAGCTTGTGTGTTAGAGCATAAAGGAAGTTGGAATCAATTCTTACCATATGTGGAGTTTACCTACAACAACAGTTTCCATGCTAGCATTGGCATGGCACCTTTTGAAGCATTATATGGAAGAAAATGTAGGACCCCGCTATGTTGGTTTGAGACTGGTGAAAACTTGATGCTAGGACCAGAGTTGGTACAACAAACCACGGATAAAATCAAAATAGTTCAGGAAAAGATGAAGGCAACACAGAGCAGGCAGAAAAGTTACTATGACAAAAGAAGAAAGCCGCTCGAATTTCAAGAAGGCGATCATGTATTCTTGAAAGTCACACCTATGACTGGGGTCGGTCGGGCAATGAAATCTCGAAAACTAACTCCTAGATTTATCGGTCCATACCAAATAATTCATAAAGTTAGTCCCCTTGCCTACCAAATAGCATTACCACCTTTTCTTTCTAATATCCATAATGTTTTTCATGTGTCAAACTTGCGAAAGTATATATCTGATCCTACACATGTTATTGAACCTGATGTCATACAAGTTAAAGATAATCTTACATATGATGCACCACCTGTTAGAATAAGTGACAGAAGAATAAAACAATTAAGAGACAAGACAATTCCGCTTGTAAAGGTTATTTGGAGTGAAACGAGAGGAGAAGATGCTACATGGGAACTAGAAACTGAGATGAAAGAGTCTCATCCTCATTTGTTTTACTGATTATGTAAATTTCGAGGACGAAATTTTCTAAGGGGAGTAGAGTTGAAACACCCCTATTTTTATTTTTATATTAAAATTTTGAAGGAATTAAATTATGGTTCTTTAGAACTTTTTAATCTACGTATTATTTATGATTTTTTGGAATTTTTTGGAATTTTGGAATTTTTTAATAAAAATAATATTTTTTAAATAATTTTAAATTCATATAAGTGACTTAAATTAAAAATATTTACAAGAAAGTGAATTGAAATTATAAGAAAATTTTCTAAAATCCATTTCAAGTAGACTTATCTAAAAATTATCGGTTTGAGAAAAATCTTGATTTTTTCTAATCGTTAAAAAATTAGAAACGTATCAATAAATTTTTATTAACAGAAAATTTTAGATTTTTAAAATTTCAACTTTATATTACTCAGTATAAAATTAGTGAGGACTGATATAATATCGCTAAATTTCAAAAAGGACTCATTTTGAATATTTAAAATATACCGAGTGAAAGGTTACTATTTGGCTTAATAATTCTGCCGACAGTTACTATGCAAAATACTGTGCATGTACGAAATTTTCAAAGAATGCATAGTAACCTGGAATAAAAAATTCAAAAATGCATAGTACTTTTATATTAAAATAATGAAATGCATAGTAAAATTTTTTCCTATAAATACCGAAGGATTTCTTCTTTAGAATTCACAATTTCAGATTAAGTTTTCTTAATATAGTAGTGCTAGTGAGATAGTGGTGGAAGTGAGAGAGAGAAGAAAAGTTTTTGGAGAGAAGGTTCTGCCAAAATCCTAAGGTAAGAATACTTCTCTTTTATATTTTTTGGGTTATTTTCATATCGTTTTTAGAAATCTGTTATTATACTGAAAATAATATTATTTTAAGTTACTATTCTGTATAGTAAATACTATTTCAATAGTAAATTACTATTTCAATAGTAAATTACTATTCAAATAGTAAATTATTATTTACTGTTACTATTTACTGTTACTATTCACGATTTACTATTTATCGTTACTATTCACGATTTACTATTTACCGTTACTATTCACGTTTTACTATTTACTATTACTATTCACGTTTTACTATTTACCGTTACTATTCACGATTTACTATTCACTATTCACTATTCACTATTCAAAATTTACCATTTCTGTTTAAGTAGTAATCTTAATCTTCGTCTTATGCTTATACTGAAATAAGATTGGTATTAATATTTTTAGAAATCAGAGGCGCAAAGCAAATCCATTTTGGGTAACAATTCAAGGTAAGGGGGAGTGAGATAAGAATTATAATATGAAAAGACATAAGAATAATGGGAGGAGTCCCCTACTCCTTTTAAATTTAATAATATTATTATTTTAAAATATTAACTTTTTAACTTAACATTTTTAATAAATTTTAAATTAAATATCCGGTTAACTAACTCTAACATACCTATGCAAAGACTTGGACCATTATGACTGGACTATACCTATGCAAGGACTTGGACCATTATGACCCATATGGACTGAACTATACCTATGCAAGGACTGGATTATATGGACTTACATATACCTATGCGAGGAATTGACCAAAAGGACTAAAATTGACTATATTAATAATCATTAAATTTTGTATTATGATATGTATTAATGATATTTAATTGATTTGATTATGATTTGATTATGATTGATTGATTGATAATATTTAGTTATGATTGATATTGTTTGATTTTGATTGATGATATTGTAATGTGGAGTTTGAGCATATAGCGAGCATGACGGAAAGCTAAAATTCAGTAAGAATTTCTTACCTTACTCTTTAAATTTTATTATCTTTTATTTCTTCTTAGAAATTATTCTTATTAACTTTATTTTCAATATTTAGAATAAAAAAATTAGTATTTATTTTAGAAAGAAAATATTTTATTAGAATTTATTTAATTAAATCTTGAGTTAAAGAAAAATTTTGTAATCTTAAGTATTTTTGGTTAATAAATATTTCTCTTTCAATAAAAAAAAAATTAAAAGAAAATTATTTTATTTTTTTCCAACTTAATAACTAAATACATTTGGAAATAATTGAGATTCCTAAATTTGATTTTGTTAAGATTTAATTTGAGAAAGATTAGGTAAAGTTTTATATGATAAAGTTTTTAGATATTTAAGGCTTAGAAACTCAATTTCCGTGAGATTTGAAAACTGTACCAAATTTATTTCTGTGGGACAGAAATTCAGAGAACTGAGAAAATGTACAGTTTATTGAAATGATATTGTAAACCTTTAAGGGATTTAATAATTGAGTTTCTAAAAGCCTTAACCAACTCAATACGCGAGTAGTTCATGCATCATGGATAATGAAAGTGAAATAAAATAATATTGTCTGGGGACGGATTATAGAAACCGAGGATACATTAGAGGAGGCTTAATTACGAGCCTTGGGATGAGAGAGTGTGAAAGGGTGCTTCAGGGGACCTGGGGTAGCTCCCTAGTGTCGGGTACTTTCACAATAAAAACTTTCTCAATCTGACTAGTCTCTAAGTGTTTCCATGCCAGTTGAGCTGTTCATATTATTATTATCCGGACTTATGGAACAGTGTAAACTCCTGGTTGGCCCAGTGCAAATTAAAATTTAAGGGCCCACATATATAGATAAGTTATGATGAAGATATTGCATAACATTCATGCATTCATAATTGATTGTGTATGTGATTGTGATTGATATTATTATGTATTGGTTGTGAAAACCCTTTGTTGCTTATGTCTTATTCGGAAATATTATATTCTGTTTCTCACTCCTTTCTCCGTGTTTTTGTTTCATATATTCTAAATTGATGATTCAGAGGGAAGGATCGAAGAATTTCAGCAGTAAATATAGCACGTTCTAGAAAGGGAGCTCGGTATGAATACCGTGGTCCAATGAATAAATATTGTTAATAAGTAACTGCTTCTGGGCCATGGAGTTTCCTCTCTTTCTTATAATGTTTAATGTTTATTTTCTTCGGATGAATGTACAAATACTTTATAAAGTTTTTAATAATATTTGTGAGGTATTTCAGAAATAATGTATATAATTTATTCCGATAGTTTCTTTTTAACAATCATATCTTTAGTAAAAAAAAAAAAAATTATGAGTTTTTCTAGAATTTATTAAGGTGTAACAGAGGGTGTTACAATATCCATATACCTACACATATACATGCAACATTACTATCAGTATTAGTAACACGCCAGTTGCTTTCCCTTAGGATCTATAACATTACACCCCCTCTCACATAATCTCTATATCATGCAAATATTATCCATATACATATTATCAATTGCAATTGGTCTTATTTCACATTATGGATTTCATATTCTCTTACCTCATTTATACCTTTTCATGAATGTACCTAGTTTACTCTCACTTCCTTATTTCCGAATATCCCCTTATCATGATGCTATTACACCTTTTAATCATTTATCAATTTATTAGTTAGCCTACCCTCTTTACTTTAATGACTTTCTATACTTCCGTTTCATGTACTAAATCATCTGAATTAATTTAAAATAGTTAGAAGCGGCTATGATATACCTCTTCTCCTATACACCAATTATGTAATTATATTTCTATATTAATCTTAACCCAACACACCCCCTTACCTTGATTCCAACGCTCTTGAACCGTTTCATAATTTATTGACAACCCAAACTCGTATAATTTTCCGGTTGTTAATTACAAAACCCACGATATTCCATAATCTTCCGAAGCTTTGTTTCGACATCTACGATCTTTGAAACGTTTAACCCATTAGTCGTTAACAATACTCCTTGCTTATAGAACCTCAATCAAGCTTCGCAATGTCATGAAATGAAAAATCGAAACCCCCATGCTTGAATTTCGGCTAAGAGAAAGGAGAGAAGAGAAATTTGAAAAAATTGGACCACCCATTACCATAAGAGTCATTTCCAAGCTTCCATCCACATAAAGAAGGCAAAACCGAACCCCCCACATGCAAATGCCAAATTCGGCTAGAGAGAGAAAATGAAAATGAGGAAGGAAACTTGAAATTGAGGGTACCAATAGACTCACCTCGTTGTCGGGATTCCAAAAATGCAATCAATTTAAAGTTTCAACGTGAAATCGCCCTCCAATTTGGAGCTAGAAGCTCACGGCCCTTGGAGAGGAAGGAAAGAAGAAGAAGTTCGCATGCAGATTGTGAAGAAGGAGAAAATTGAGTTTTTAATTTCATTAAGGGGATATCGGTCATTTTCCTATTTCTCTTTCTTTCTTTTTTTTGGAAACTTAAATAAAAACTTACTTTTAACCCTCCGATAACTTTCAAACTTACCATTTCTTATCTAAATCTTATTTGAAATTTAATGACCAACCAATCAAATAATTTCATTTAATCTCATAACATCTAATTATTTAAAATTGTAATTATATTGATAATAATGATTTCTAAAAATCTAAATCAATTTAATGATAATTATTAATATTTTTCTGTCAATCATTGATTTTTAAATTAATTAACCGGGATGTTACACAAATCCTCAAAATCATTCATACATATCATAAAATATCATAAAATATCATCAAGAGCCGGCCAAGGCTTTAACATACTATCAACACACACTATGTACAAATGAGTACATAATACTTCATTTTTCCACTGAATGTCATCTCATATGCCTTCACTTCTTCCTATATCCACTGAAAAAGATAACCACAAATAGGGGGTGAGCATAATACATATTAAATGAGTTATTGAATCGGATCAAGTGTCCAATTCCCTAACACATATAAATCATAATCATATTACATAATTTCATTACATTTCATTCATTCACAATGATCGTATAATCATTGTGACATCCCGGATAATTATAGAAAAATTTTGTGAAGTGGAAATATTAAAAATTGTTTTTAGGAATTTATTTGATATTTTTATGAATTATTGGTTAATTATAAAAGGTGTGATTAGAAGAAGAGGAGTTAAATTAAATCTTTAAAGAAATTGTAAGGGAAATAGAGAAATGACCGGTTGAAGAGGTTACCGGTTGAAAGTGACCGGTTAAGAAGGTAACCGGTTGCCATGAGTTTAAATAATGGTTTTCTTCTCTTTCTTCAATCATTTGCGCAATCATTCATTCTCTTTCACGTGAAGAACTTCTGCTAATTTTCTTATTCTTCCATTATTGAGAGCTTTAAGCTTTGAAAGGAGGTCCATCTTTGCATCAAACCTTGAAATAATTACATAGCTGTGACAGTGGTTTCAAGGGAAGTCCTTTAAACCGTTTAAAATTGATACCTCACCTCTTTCCTTTCTTTTCTGGACCGAATGGTCATGTGTATGGAGGAGGGGTACTGTTCTGATCCCCACTCCTCCTGGCTATGAGCCTGAAAATGGTTCTTTTAATTGTGTGGATGGTGGTATGATGTTGACAAGCTTCACGTTCCAAACCCGTAGGTAGTGCAACGAACATCAGTGGGACATTTAAGGAAGCTGGTGCTGAACGAAGGTGGGACGGTGAACCCATAAATTGTTAAAGCGTGGAACAGAGGTAAGAGGGGTGTTCGGGTTATAATTAATTAGAATAGGACACTGTCTAAGTCGTTGGAAAGACTAAACCGAGTAAGAGATGATGCTTAGTGAAAATTGTGAATATGTGTATGAATGTATGTATGGATGTGCACACCGATCGGTTTAGGATCGTGTGTGTGTGTGAGAGAGTGACAAGAAATATTTGATGTTGTTGCTGAATGAAAGCTGTGAATGTATGAGTATGCATGTATGTGTGTGAACACCGATCAGTTTCTGATCGTGTGTAGGTGACTTGATAAATATTTGTTGTTGTGATAATTGAGATGATGCTGAATGAGTTGTATATGAATGTGTAAGGATACATGTGGACACCGATCGGTTTCTGATCGTGTGTATGTGGCTTGAGCCGATTGAGATTTGAAATAATTGATGCTGTGACAATCGTGTTTAATGGAAATATGATGCCGGGCTTGACAAGCAGGTCACCCAGTGGCAATATAATGAATGGGCTTGACAAGTCGGTCGCCCTGTGTTGTGAGCACATGCCAGTTTCTGGTAGTTGCATTTGTTGATTGTTGATAATATAAGATGATTGAGATGTGGTTATGTGGTATGGGATGGCCGACGGTATATGTTACCCTCGTTTTTGGCTTCAGTGGTCAAGCAGGACCCAGTTGAGCTACCCAGAGGTCTATGACCCAGTGGTTGAAGGGGAGTCAAACAGGACTCGGTGAACCAAGCAGGGTTCACGGGGTGTCAAGTAGGACTCCCAGCTGAAGGCCGGTCCTTTAGTATCCGGATACTAGGCGTCGATTTTATGTGAGAGTCAGTTGTGACATTAGATGAATTTATTAATTGAGATGTGTATGTTTGCCGAGTGCAGTTTATTATATTTGCCGAGTGCAGTTTGCTAGATTTGCCGAGTGAAGTTTGTTATATTTGCCGAGTGTGATGGCTATGTTTGCCGAGTGTGAATTGTTATAATTGCCGAATAAGAATTGATATATTTGTTGAGTATGATTTGAAGTATTTGCCGAGTATAATTTCATATATTTGCCGAGTGAATTGTTATATTTACCGAGTGGTAAATTGGTTATAATTGCCGAATGAAAATTTAAATCATTGCTGAGTGATTTGATGTATTTGCCGAGTGTAATTTCATATATTTGCTGAGTGATTGTTATATTTTCCGAGTGGAAAATTGTTATATTTGCCGAGTGGAAGTTACTTGCTGAGTGTGAATTACTATAATGCCGAGTGATAATGGATATATTGCCGAGTGTGAGGGTATTGCCAATCGAGTTAATTGCTGAGTGAAATGTGCAGTTTTGAGGATAAAGCAATCGGACAGAGTTTACACTCGTATTTTATTTTATTCCGTTCTATATTAATTATGATGCTAAACACTCACCCTTGCTGTGATTTTCAATTTTAGTAACCAGTGACAGGGAAGAGGTCGGAGCCATGGAGGTGCGCCAAGTGGAGGATTGATGCCAAGGAACCGAGTGGTTTTGAAATGAATGTAATATATATATATATATATATATATATATATATATATATATATATATATATATAGTTTTCTGTGAGTGATGCTATATGATTGAGTTGAACTAATTTTGAATCGGTATGCCGACTAATATAAACATAAATTTATGTTATGTAATCGGTATTAAATTTCTTGAGTGTTTGCTGTAGTAAGGTTGATTACCGGGCGAATCTAGCCGAGCAGATTCTGTCTTGTCCGAGTGAGGGCCGGTTGATGTGGTGCCTATCTCGCTCGAGTATCCTGTCTCTTTTCGAGTAAAGATTAGAGTGCTTTCCGAGTAAAGACTAGCATGTTTTCGAGTGGATAGAATGTCTTTCGTGTGATGAATGGTTGAGAGCTCTTCCGAGTGAAGCTTAAGAATGTATTCCGGGTGATGTATACCCGAGAGAAACAATTTCCGAGTGAATATAGATTAAGAGTTTCCGAGTGAGATATGACTGAGTGGACCCCTATTTCCGAGTGTAATCGACTTGTGAATTTTCCTTATGCGTCTTGTTGTTCGCTCAGGTTAAGGCATGGCATTCGCTCAAGTGAGTTAGATCTCGCCTAAGCAAATCAGGGTCTCGCTCAAGCGAATGATCCCTGACTCTGTTTTCCTTCTTCCGCTATTTCTGAATAACTATTTTATTAATAAATTTATTTCCAATCGGTTTTAGTCGGTTATTACTATTTTAAGTATGATTCTATTATTTTGAATGTATTTAATAAAAATGAATATTATTTTCTATTAAGACCGAGTAGATTTTTATTAAAAGCGAAGAATCTATTGTGAAAAATGAGAAAATTGACAAGGGTCGTCACAATCATGTTGTTCACAACAACATTCATAAATGCAATCACATGCTCAATCAAATGGATCCATTATTAAGTTTTAGTTTTGTGTTGCAACACTAGCTCTCAGCCATAACTCAGCTCTCAGCTGATTCGGCCATTTTATTGGTACCAAACCGTTTGCCCTCTCACGTGACACAATCACTCCCAGCGACAACGGTAGTGTCACGGGCTAAACCCCGAGCCCCGCTCAAGAGGTTTGTCTTGAGTCCCACCCAAGGTCTTTTTGTGGAATCTGTAACACCCCTATTTTTATTTTTATATTAAAATTTTGAAGGAATTAAATTATGGTTCTTTAGAACTTTTTAATCTACGTATTATTTATGATTTTTCGGAATTTTTTGGAATTTTGGAATTTTTTTTATAAAATAATATTTTTTAAATAATTTTAAATTCATATAAGTGACTTAAATTAAAAATATTTACAAGAAAGTGAATTGAAATTATAAGAAAATTTTCTAAAATCCGTTTCAAGTAGACTTATCTAAAAATTATCGGTTTGAGAAAAATCTTGATTTTTTCCAATCGTTAAAAAATTGGAAACGTATCAATAAATTTTTATTAACAGAAATTTTAAATTTTTAAAATTTCAGCTTTATATTACTTATTATAAAATTAGTGAGGACTGATATAATATCGCTAAATTTCAAAAAGGACTCATTTTGAATATTTAAAATATACCGAGTGAAGGGTTACTATTTGACTTAATAATTTTGCCGACAATTACTATGCAAAATACTGTGCATGTATGAAATTTTCAAAAAATGCACAGTAACCAGGAATAAAAAATTAAAAAATGCATAGTACTTTTATATTAAAATAATGGAATGTATAGTAAATTTTTTTCCTATAAATACCGAAGGATTTCTTCTTTAGAATTCACAATTTCAGATTAAGTTTCCTTAATATAGTAGTGCTAGTGAGATAGTGGTAGAAGTGAGAGAGAGAAGAAAAGTTTTTGGAGAGAAGGTTCTGCCAAAATCCTAAGGTAAGAATATTTCTCTTTTATATTTTTTGGGTTATTTTCATATCGTTTTTAGAAATCTGTTATTATACTAGAAATAATATTATTTTAAGTTACTATTCTGCATAGTAAAATATTATTTCAACAGTAAATTACTATTTTAATAGTAAATTACTATTCAAATAGTAAATTACTATTTACTATTACTATTTACCGTTACTATTTATGATTTACTATTTACCGTTACTATTCACGTTTTACTATTTACTGTTACTATTCACGTTTTACTATTTACTGTTACTATTCACGATTTACTATTCACTATTCACTATTCAAAATTTACCATTTCTGTTTTAAGTAGTAATCTTAATCTTCGTCTTATGCTTATACTAAAATAAGATTGGTATTAATATTTCTAGAAATCGGAGGCGCAAAGCAAATCCATTTTGGAGTGAGATAAGAGTATAATATGAAAAGACATAAGAATAATGGGAGGAGTCCCCTACTCCTTTTAAATCTGATAATATTATTATTTTAAAATATTAACTTTTTAACTTAAAATTTTTAATAAATTTTAAATTAAATATCCGGTTTAACTAACTCTAACATACCTATGCAAGGACTTGGACCATTATGACCTATATAGACTGGACTATACCTATGCAAGGACTTTGACCATTATGACCTATATGGACTGAACTATACCTATGCAAGGACTGGATTATATGGACTTACCTATACCTATGCGAGGAATTGACCAAAAGGACTCAAATTGACTATATTAATAATCATTAAATTTTGTATTATGATATGTATTAATGATATTTAATTGATTTGATTATGATTGATTGATTTATGATATTTAGTTATGATTGATGTTGCTTGATTTTGATTGATGATATTGTAATGTGGAGTTTGAGCATATAGTGAGCATGACGGAAAACTAAAATTCAGTAAGAAGTTCTTACCTTACTCTTTAAATTTTATTATCTTTTATTTCTTCTTAGAAATTATTTTTATATTCAATATTTAGAATAAAAAAATAGTATTTATTTTAGAAAGAAAACATTTTATGAAAATTAAATTATAACAAATTGAAATAATTAAATCTTGAGATAAAGAAAAATTTTGTAACTTTAAGTATTTTTGGTTTATAACTTAAAGATTATTCTCTTTTAATAAAATAAAATTTTCAAAAGAAAATTATTTTATTTTTCCGACTTAATAACTAAAGATATTTGGAAATAATTGAGATTTCTAAATTTGATTTTGTTAAGATTTAATTTGAGAAAGATTATGTAAAGTTTTATATGAGAAAGTTTTTAGATATTTAAAGCTTAGAAACTCAATTTTCAGTGAGATTCAAAAACTGTACCAAATTTATTTCTGTGGGACAGAAATTCAGGGAATTGAGAAAATGTATAGTTTATTGAAATGATATTGTAAACCTTTAAGGGATTTAATAATTGAGTTTCTAAAAGCCTTAACCAACTAAATACGCGAGTAGTTCATGCATCATGAATCATTAAAGTGAAATAAAATGATATTGTCTGGGGACGGATTATAGAAACCGAGGATACATTAGAGGAGGCTTAATTACGAGCCTTGGGATGAGAGGGTGTGAAAGGGTGCTTCAGGGGACCTGGGGTAGCTCCCTAGTGTCGGGTACTTTCACAATAAAAACTTTCTCAATCTGACTAGTCTCTAAGTGTTTCCATGCCAGTTGAGCTGTTCATATTATTATTATCCGGACTTATGGAACAGTGTAAACTCCTGGTTGGCTCAGTGCAAATTAAAATTTAAGGGCCCACATATATAGGTAAGTTATGATGAAGATATTGCATAACATTCATGCATTCATAATTGATTGTGTATGTGATTGTGATTGATATTATGTATTGGTTTGTGAAAACCCTTTGTTGCTTATGTCTTATTCGGAAATATTATATTCTGTTTCTCACTCCTTTCTCCGTGTTTTTGTTTCATATATTCTAAATTGATGGTTCAGAGGGAAGAATTGAAGAATATCGGCAGTAACTATAGCATGTTCTAGAAAGGGAGCTCGGTATGAATACCGTGGTCCAATGAATAAATAATGTTAATAAGTAATTACTTCTGGGCCATGGAGTTTCCTCTCTTTCTTATAATGTTTAATGTTTATTTTCTTCGGATGAATGTATAAATACTTTATAAAGTTTTAATAATATTTATGAGGTATTTCAGAAATAATGTATATAATTTATTCCGATAGTTTCTTTTTAACAATCATATCTTTAGTATTAAAAAAAAATACGAATTTTTCTAGAATTTATTAAGGTGTAACAGAGGGTGTTACAGAATCCTCGAAACCACAATTATATTTCATATTCATTCATCATACAAGCATCCCATGCTTATCAAATGCATCTCATGCATTCATATATTATGAATATCATTCATATCATCAACATTAATCATATATTCTATTGCATCTCATGCATAGAATTCATCATAAACTCATACATCACATATAAACGGAAGACATCATATCTCATAATATATCACATATGTCATACATACTCGAAATTTCTCATTAAAGACAACGATATTATCCCGATACCGTTCATAAACTATACATTTAAAATGTAAACGCTCCCCCACCTGGAATAAACGATTCCAGAAGCTCCTCGAGCTATCGAGTATAATTCTCTCACTTTCGTAAGTTTCGAATCGAACTTTTAGCTCTGAATCCTTCCGAAGCTACCTAGTTTATTGAAACAATCACTATTAAGCTTTAATCCTCTAAGATTAGCAATCAAGAAGCCGTTTAATTTCACTTTTTCATAAGAAACTCTAAGTTCTTGAAAAACCTAAGCTCTCACAACTCATCAATGGCTTCCAATCTATATGAAATTCAAGAAATTAAAAGGTTTAAGGATTAAATCATATTTCTACACAAGAATTCATCTCCTTACCTTGAATTAAGGAATTTACAGTTCTCTCCCTACAATCCCAACTTCCACATGAGATGAGAAGAGAGGAAAAAGATGAATTCCACTTCAATTTGATGATCCTTGAAAGAAATTGAAAAAGGAAGGATTAGAGGTGATGATTTAGGATGGAAAGAAGAAGAAGATGAAGAAGAATGGTTTCTCTTTATTCTCCCAAAGCTTTTAGAAGAAAAGGAAGAGAAATTCAGCTTTTAAAACATCTAGGGACGCGTCCGTCATTACGGTAAATATTAGGGATGTATCCGTCATTTTGACAATTGTTCAAATTAATTTCCCATTTGCCTTTGAATCCCTCTTTAAACCTTGTTTTAATAATAAATCCTATTTTTAGGATGTTACAGTATGGGATGGTGTTGTTAATTTCTTGTCATATCATGACTCCTGTCAATGAGCTATTTGAAGGCACTGACTTCGATCAGGGTAGTGAAATGCAAACACCGGCAATAGATAAGACTAATGTGATGGGTCTGTATATCTTTCAATAATTCAAGAGGCTTATACTGTAGGAACCTGAGTATGTGGAATGAGGATCAATATCCATTTCAGATCATGTCCCTAGCCTTTAGTAGTGTCTTAGGAGTTGCTTCAATGGGATACTTAGCTCCTGCATCACAATGACCATTGTGAAAAAAATGTTAGATTATAATATTTTAAAATTTTAACCTTACTGATGTATTTTTATTTGGCAGGTGTTACAAATTTTTTGTAAGAACATCTGGCTTGTTTCTTCATTTATTCACCCGAAATGCAATCACAAACTTTTGAAAATTAAGCTTAGCACCAGACGATGTGGCCCATTGTTGTTTCCTAGTCCGGTCTTTCTCATACATGGATAAAGTCACGTAGCGTTACAGGTGAATGGTTGTGACACGTGTCGTGTTTTGATTTGCTGTATCGCTTGAGATTACTGTGACTTTTTGACGGGATACGAAGCGTCGTCATAATTTGGGACAACTGTTTTGCACTCAGGGACAGAACGTGAAGCGTCATCATAAATGGGATGTAACAATTTGTGTGACCCTTCGCTCCCCTCAACCATTCCTATAAAAAGAAGTGTGGACGAAGTTGGGTTTGTCGTCCCTAACTCTAACCAAAACGATGTTCATCCTAAAAGTGTCTTGGATGAGGTCCAGTTTGCGGTGGCCGATGCACCTTTTTGCAATCTCGGAGTTTCTGAATCTTTGCAGCCCATTGAAGATACTCCGACTAGATTTCAGATTCCTTTTATGCTGAAGAAAGATTTCCCTTCAAGTGAAGTTCGGAACGTGACTAAGGGGGCAATCTTCATTTTAATTGAAGTGGTCGGGGTCTTACAATCCCCTGGCCAGTCTTACTATACTCTGTCAACGAAGCAGAATAGTGTTTTTTGTGGATGAAGGAAGCCAGGGCCCTAAGGGTGGAGACCCAAACCGCTCTTGCAACAGAGCAACAAAGAAACAAAGAGCTGGAGGATGACTTCACATCAACTTCAAAAAGTGAAAACGAGGCTAAACAACAACTGAAAGCTACCGAGGATGCTCTCAAGGCTTTACAAGTCAAGCTTGATAAAGCTACTATTGGAAAGGCGAATGCTGAAATGAAATTTCAAGGGCTTGAGGTCAAGGTGAAGTTGTTAAAGGACGATCAAGGAAAATGAAGATTGGCAAGACGAGCTCCTTCAATTTTAAGACTTAGCCGAGATAAACTTGGGACAGAATTGAACTTTCATGTCATTGATGTTTACCACAAGTTTCATGGCGGACATTTGTATGCTATGGACCAGGGTCAAGCAGTTGAACTAGCTGACGAGCCGTATCAATGTTGCCTTTGCCCGAAGGTCAGAGTATAAAATTGGGGACGGTGCCGCAAGAGAGTGTTTCTGAAGCTGCTGAGAATGCAACTTAATTTCTAATTTGTTAAGCCTTGTTTTGGGATGGGCTTTGGTTTTTGAAAGTTATTCCTGCAAGGCTATTATGCCTTTATTTTGACTTGATATGAATTTCTTTTATTATACGTGTGCTTGGGCTTTTAATTACTTTATATCCTTGAGCCGATGTGTCTGTTTGTTAATACAACTATGGAAAAAATGATAAAATTAATCAAAAAAGACCAAGTAATGGACGTTTTTACCGGTGTTAATAAGTTCTGACAACGTTCTTATTTTTAACAAAAGCAGGTGCTCATTTGTGTAGTTAACTTGAGTATTTAGCTATTTATCAATGTTAATCTTTTCCAACTCCTTCTTCACTGATACAACCTTACTGATATATGGATCTTTAGAATATGACTTCGTTAGGTACTTTTGATGCATCTTCATGCGTAGCTTCCGTCTTGTGATATTGATTCTGCCGATATGGGTTTGCATTGACACTTGTTCTAATATCGGATAAATAATCGTAGCCACTCTTAGGGCGTTTAACTTGGACCATCTTTTAGGGTCTGGTATAATCTTGAGAGACTCACCTCGCCATTCCATGGGGCCCATTTTGTATTGTAGTAACAAAGTGCCACTCTTGGGGCTTTACTACCTATGCTCTCGTTAGATAGATAGCTTAGCCACTCCTAAGGCATTTTTGGGCCACTCTTCAAAATTTGGTATGATCCTCAAGGGGTTTACCTCGTCACTTGTTAGGACTAAGAAATCCACGCCAAAGTAACGGAATACCACTTTTGGGGCGTTACCACCTATGCTTATGTAACATCCTAGGTCATTTTACATATGTTTATATTCATTGGATTAACTTTGCAATAAATTTTTCGCGTTTACAAATGGTTAATCAAGCCCCATTTCAAAATGCTATCAAATTTTTCAATACACGTATTTAAAGTAATAAACAGTAGCGGTTTAATTAATTAAATAAAATAAGAAAAAGAATTTTAGTTAAAGTACGTAAGAAGAGAAATATGAAGTCAAAGCCCACTCGCTTGAGCGAAACCAGATTCGCTTAAGCGAGATCAAAAGTCTTCGCTGAAGCGAAGCCAAATCCGCTTGAGCGAGAGACACATTTCTTTCCTAAGCGAGGCAGCGAGACGCTTGAGCGAATGCCACACCTAGAGACTGGGTGAACAAACGCACACGCGGACCCCCATGGGATTTCACTCGGCAAAATGTTTCACTCGGCTCAAGGGTTTCACTCGGGAAACGCTCAACTTCCAGTTACTCGTACATTCTTCACTTGACTCTTTACTACTCTTCACCCAAACAATTTCGCTCGGTCCCAACCCTCACGTCGATAATTTAACCTCCACCACTCGGTTATAGCCTCTCCGAATGCCTTCACTCGGTGAATACCCTACTCTTACTTTCCTTGAGAGGAGCTCAGATTTTCACTCGGGCACCTCTAAATCCTCGTCACTCAGAACGCTCTCCCAACCAATCTCACTCAGACATGGGTGGAAACTTCACCTAGTGGTAAGCAAACATTAAGCTGACGGGCCCCCACTCAACCATGGATGAATCAACTCGGGTAAGTCTCGCTTGGTAAAATTCTGTCACGGCGAACTCGTGAAAACGTAAACTGAGTACAACACAATGTCATTTCACACCAGATTTAATTTAAGTCAGCATATAGGCAACACTACACGCTCGGAAAAATCCTTATACATAGTTATATTCGACAGCTACTCAAAATCATTCGGGCCTTGGCATCGATCTCCCCATTGGCGCAGCTCCATGGCTCCGGCTTCCTCCCTGTCACTGGTTACTAAATTGAAAACAACAGCAAGGGTGAGTGTTTGGCATCATAATTAACATAGAATAAAATCAACAAGTTATAAATATAAATAAGCTCCGTCCAGCTGCATTCTCATGACTTTATAAATCACGCTCGGCCAATATGACAAACTTCACCCAGAAACATAACATAGGTCACCCGACAATATTAATAATTTTACTCGGCAAATGTAACAAATGTCACTCAGCAATTATGTACATCACAACCAATAATTCATCTATTATCACAACTGACTCTCATATAAAATTTGACACCTAGTATCTGGATACTAAAAGGATCGACCTTCAGCTGGGAGTCCGACTTGACATCCTGTGAACCCGACTTGGTTCACCGAGCCCGACTTGGCTCCCCTTTCAACCACTGGGTCAAAGACCTCTAGGTAGCTTAATTGGGTCCGACTTGACCACTGAAGCCAGAACAGGGTAGTTCATACCGTTGGTCGTCCTCCACCACATAATCACATTCAATCACATAAGCATAAACATATCATTCTAATTATCGCTTGCAACTGTCAGAAACTGACCAGTGCTCACAGCGTAAGGCGACCGACTCGTCAAGCCCTTCAATATAACATACTAATTATCTCAAGCATTACGTATTTCATGCTATTGCAAGGTATACACACATACATCCACACATAAATGATCCACATTCTCTCAGCATTAAATATACCAAGCTCATGACAAGGTTAACTCCACTACACACCCGATCTTCCGCTGATCGATATACATATATATATATATATATATATATATATATATATACGGTTACACACGCACAACATAGGTACACCACAATATTCGAGCACACTTTCTTACCTTACTCGTACTGTTCAGTGGCTCAGATAGGAAACAGATCCTATTTTAATTAATCATAACCCGAACACCCCCTTACCTCGATTCCACGCTTTGATGATCTGCTCTCGGTGTCGATCCCTTCCTCTGAGTACTGGATTCGCAGTCTCAGGCCCGTCACTCTGCCTTTCGCTGTCTAATCTACCACCTACGGGTTAGAATGCAACACCCATTAATTCAACCCCTCAACTCTTAAGCCATATTTGAGCTCATACTCACCTAAGGAGTGGAGAACGGGCTCGAATATAGCCATGCATGGCCCTTGGCTACCAGAGAAACGAAAGGGATAAGGAGCCACAATAAAACGGATCGGTGGACTCACCTTGAGACCACGATCACAGGAATGAGGTTCGATTGAAGCTCACGAATGGAGTCCTCCCTTGGTACATGCAATTCAGCAACGAGAGGAGAGAAGACGAAGGAGGAGGAGAACAGATTAAGAAGAGAAAGTGATTTATGAATAATGGAGAGAGAGAGGGGGGGGAATTTCCTTTTTATATAAAGTTCAGGGGCAAGACAACCTTTTCCCCTATTTTGTTTACATTCTCATTAAAAGTTTTTTGATCAATTTCATCTCATTGGGTTCTTTTATAAATTCTGACCCACTATGCTTATTTTCTTTCTCTATGTTTACTTATTTGTAGTTGCCTGTTACTTCGTAAGAATATCGACTCGAGCTGGATACCGTCCAACCGGTGTCCAAGCGTAGGGTCCACACCTCAGTAATCCGAGCCATCTCCTGAGAGGTCGGACACTTCATCCGTCCTCACCTCTTTGTTATGCACATCCGTTTGCCTCTACCATCCAAGAGGTCGATCCGGATTATGATTCCGAGCTAGGCGTTCTCCTCACACCGGTTAATCCAAGACCACTCCAGGCACACCGGATGAGCGTCAGTCACAGGACAGCACGTCTTTGTCCGTTCTTCCCAGCACAACCAATCTTCAACACCGTTTGGTCCTCACGATTGAGACCGGCCCAACACTGGATTCCTTGACCTCGGTCAGGGCAGATCAAATATTAAATAAGTCTCTAAAACATTGGCTAATATTTTCCACTCTCATAATTTTTATTAAAATACCAAGAATGTTACAGCTTATATCGAATAGATAACTTAGCCGCTCATGAGGCATATCTGAACAACCTTTAAGATTCATAGTGTCACCCATGATGACATTTTTCTGTGGACATCGGATATTGATTATAGCGTGCTTGGGATTAGATATGTATTGCGATCTCCTGAAGAAGATGAAGTCCTTAAATGCTCGTTATACTAGTGCGAGACTTCAAAAGTCAAATGCGATGATGAGAATTCCTTTATCGAGTCCCACTAGGCATGCCAATGATTCGTCGAGGTACCAAATTTTGATAGTTATTCCTGCAAGGCCGATATTTATTCCAGATCATTATACTTTACAAATCCATTTTCTATATTTAAGTTAAATCTATAAGATTAAAATACGTTAAATTTAACTTAAGTATATAAAATTGATGATTAAATATATATTTTGTAGATGTTTTTAACTTTTTAGAGACTTATTTGTTTATATATGATGAGTTTATTGATATTTAATATTTGTTTATTGACGTTTTTATTAATTTTAATTTGAATTAAGGTTTTATAGAGTCTATCAAGATAATTTAATCTTCTAAATAAAACAAAGCAGACTTAAAAATATAGTTTGCATTGAGTAATGAGACATATTTAGGCTTTACAATTAACTATAAGTGAAATTTTTAATTTTGTTAAAAATGCTTCGTTGCTTTGATATTAGTACTGTTAGACTACTTTATCATTTTTTCTTATGAATAGTTGGATTAAAATTAATCTAGTACTATACCACTATTGTTGAATTACACACATGAGAAATATGTTAAATTTTATAGTGCTATAGTCAATTTTCATATGAAGTAATATAAAAATTGTTCCTTAATGTATGAAACTCTTTCACTAGACAAAAAAAATATTTATTCATTTTATGGGCACCTACGCGGATAATCTGATCGGGGTTTATAAACAAACTAAGATCGCGTTTATTGTGTTAATCACATTTTTTTATTTTCATCTCTTCAAATTTAAAGGTGAAAATTTTATTTTAAAAATGTTGAAATTACATTAGAATATAAAAAATAAGTATTTTGAATAAAAACATTATACTTTTTTACACTGATAAGCATTCATAATAGCTAAAATAATCATAATAATAAGCGTTTCTCCTAAAATTGTAAAGATAAACATTTAAAACCTTTGTGGGAATAGCTTTCTAAAAGGAGCTAAAGTCGACACTACATGTGCAACCCCATATGCATAATGAGCTATAATCGACCTATCCAAGAATTGAAACTTCAAACTTCAAACTTTGGTTAGTTGACAAATATCGATTGCAACCCCATTCATTTATTCTCTCTCTCTCTTCAATAAAAAATTTTATGGAGAATAATCCACATTCTTTGGTTACCAGAAAAAATAAGGATCATTTATGTATACAAAATAACTTTAATTTTGTAGGTGCAGAAAGTTGACACGTGAAAAGAAAATGAAGGCCGCGTTTGTTTTGAGAACAATATTCTCAATTAAAAAGTTCTTCAGTAGTAACATGCTATGTTGAAAAGAGTAACAATATTATTTTTAATATACACCTTGTACATGGAGCAAACATGAAATGATATGCATGTTTTTCTTTTAAATTACTAATTGATATTGTTTTATCTATATTAATATGCAGTGTACATAGACTAAATGGACATTTGGATAATGGGACAGTATTATTTCAAAATTAATTTAACCCAATAGTTGGGCACTTCACCATACTTTTCAACATGATAAGTATTAGTAGTAGACTAGTACATTAGTATTTACATGTAGTAAGCAATCCAAAGAGTTATACTTTAAGTAAAGTTGAAAGGTACAGTTTTTTCTCAAACATCCACCCCACTACATGCAACGTGGCGTGTTGTGAGACTAGTTTGGAGGCATATCAATCTATGGGTAGCAAGCCCCACGAAAAGAAACAACAAAACCGGACGCTCCAATGGTTTGCACCCAACCCCTATAAGTGCTCCTATCAACCAACTATCCCTTTTAACAAAAACCCCTTCACTCCAATTCTGTAACCATGGCCATCCATAATCCACAACACTCAGCACTAACACTAACACTAACACTAACACTAACACACTGAAAAAAACAAAAAGAAACCCATAGAATGGAAGAGTATCACACGGTGTTCGGCAAGTACGAAATGGGGAAGCTACTAGGGAAAGGAACATTCGCCAAGGTGTATTACGGGAAGCAAATTAACACGGGGGAGAGCGTGGCAATCAAGGTCATAAGCAAAGAACAAGTTAAAAAAGAAGGTATGATGGAACAAATCAAACGCGAGATTTCAGTTATGCGTTTGGTTAGACACCCAAACATCGTCGAACTCAAAGAAGTCATGGCCACCAAAACCAAAATCTTCTTCGTCATGGAATACGTGCGTGGTGGTGAACTCTTCGCCAAGGTCTCAAAGGGAAAACTCAGAGAAGATCAGGCCCGTAAATATTTCCAACAACTAATCAGCGCCGTTGATTACTGCCACAGCAGAGGAGTCTCCCACCGCGACCTCAAACCCGAGAACCTTCTCCTCGACGACAACGGAAACCTCAAAATCTCCGACTTCGGCCTCTCCGCCCTCCCGGAACAACTACGCTACGACGGCCTCCTCCACACCCAGTGTGGCACCCCTGCTTACGTGGCACCCGAGATCCTCCGGAAAAAAGGCTACGACGGATCCCAAGCTGATATTTGGTCATGCGGCGTCATTTTGTACGTTTTGCTCGCCGGGTTCCTTCCCTTCCAACACGAGAATCTCATGACTATGTATAACAAAGTTCTCAGAGCCGAGTTTCAATTCCCTCCTTGGATTTCCACCGATGCCAGGAGATTGATCTCCAAGATTCTAGTGGCTGACCCGAGTAAACGAACCACGATTCCCGCGATAACTCGCGTGCCGTGGTTTAGGAAAGGCTTTTCCCTTCCTGCCACGTGTCAGGAAGGAGAAGATTCAAAAGAAGAGGCCGTTGTTACCGAGGAAGCTTCTGGAAACAAGGTCTCGTCGCCCAAGTTCTTCAACGCGTTCGAGTTCATATCCTCGATGTCTTCTGGCTTCGATCTCTCCGGACTGTTCGAGAGCAAGAAGAAGAAGGGGACGTTGTTCACGTCCAAGTGTTCGGCGGCGGCGATTGTGGCGAAGATCCAGACGGCGGCGAAGGGGCTGAGTTTTAAGGTGGCGGAGGTTAAGGATTTCAAGATTAGGTTGCAGGGGACGGCGGAGGGGAGGAAGGGGAGGCTCGCGGTGACGGCGGAGGTTTTCGAGGTCGCTCCGGAGGTCTCCGTGGTGGAGTTCGCGAAGTCATCCGGCGACACCCTGGAGTACGCTAAGTTTTGTGAGGAAGACGTTAGGCCTGCTCTGAAGGACATTGTTTGGACGTGGCAAGGTGATGCCACGTGTACTGCTAACGTCCCTGGCTGTCAAACACAGGCGATTATCATATGAATTAATAGTAATTAAGAATAGTTAAGTACATGGAGAGTTCTAGAAGCGGTAAAGTTCTAACAATTTTCTCCCTCTCCTTTCTTGTCGTTTTTGTCTTTATTCCCTGCCATGTTTTTTTTATAAAGATAGGGGTTTTCACCTTTTATGGTGAAGCTGTGTACATAAATTGTAATTATTACCCGGATTGCAAGTTATTTTTGTGTCCAAAATCCAAATCACTTCTTCCACTGGTAATACTCCTAATTAGCGTGTTAAATTTGGTGCATGTAATTGATAATAATTCACAGTACGAATTTGTTTTAATCTCGTTAAGTTCACACTTCTGTGCAACATTGCATGCCATCATGTGATATAGATGTAGTATATTAAAGATGTGTTGGGTTTTATGGTTTGTTGCCCTGTTCTCTTTTTTCACTTGTCAATTGTCATTTTGCTTGATGTTGCAGGGACATGTTTACCAATTGCAGGTAAAAGAAAGAGCCAGGGGTAATGCTTGCTTAAGATTAACGAAACTGACAATTCAAAATACATCACAAGATGAGCAATTTGAATTCAAATAACAATAAATTGATCATGATTCATGAGGTCAATGACCCGGGATTACTAATCTACTTTAGCTATTCAGAATACAAAACAAAGTGAAGATTCAGCAAAGCAATCTGAATATAAATTCTTAATACCTCTGTTCGCATGGGTAAGATGTCATATAAAGAAAAATGGCCCACAAAACCGAAAGCAGAATGGAAATTTCTGGGGTGAGTCTTGAGTGATTACAAAGAATGGCAAATGTGTTTGTCCTTTTTCAAGATTATTTAATTCACTGGAGTGTTCGAAATTGTCTATCTGACCCGCGTAAGGCTTTTTACAGAGCAAGGTGGCGAGGGGAGCGGCAACCAACCTCAATAATTTCATTGATTGATTATAAATATAATTATCGTCACTTAGGAGTATGATATAATGATTTGATTTGTTTAATAGTAATTACTTTTTTCTGTTGTTGGCAATAATTGATTAGCTGTAATTAAGGTTCTGGCCTATTACATGGCATGTTTGTAGAACAAAAGCAAACAGTGAAATATGATAAAAATTTCAATAGGAATGAAGTTGGAACACGCCACTTAAGAAGCAAGACAATTGAGCTCTACTGTACACCACACGGAACAAACTCCTACTACCTCTCATTATCTCTGCTTTTTCAACAGCAAATAGCTGCATAACAACGCCTCAGTATTTTTACAGAATCTGAAGCTAAGGATGACATATATTATGTACACAATTGAAGGGTTAAAAGAAGATAGGACGGTTTGTTTTTTTGCTATAATGAAATTGTTGATTAAAGTCTATGATGATTGCTTTTTTACCAGCAAGCAATTGCTTCTGGAAATCTACTGTAGTGAGGGTCAATATTTCCTTTCTTCGATTTCTCTATCGTTTGTGTTGCTTTTGTTTTATTTGTCACGTCTCGTATAAATCGGGTTCACGGGATTTCTCTGCATTATTATTATTAAATATGCACACTACATACACATAAGTGGTTTTAGTATTCATTCATTGTATTCTACTACTCTCTCACAACTTATGTTTGAATATTTGTAATGTATACTTAAAAAACGAAGTTATAAAAATTAAAAATTAATATTATTTTTTTACGTCATTTAAGATAATTAAAACTTTATTTAATCATAAATTTTTATCTCAAAATTAATGAAAATCTTAATAGAAATCAAACACCCTCTAATTTACCTTGTCTTCATTTTGGGAGAATATTCATTTTCATTAAAATATTTCAAACTTAAAACTGACACAAAAGAAAGGTCACGGAACAATATACTTTTTTTTGGTAGGTACTCATGGCATATTTATTTCTATCCTGATGATAATTAATTTCTCGATAGGTGTAGTTTACTTGAATTTTAAAGTACATCATATCTCAACATATCCTAATACCAAATCAACCCTCGATATTTAGTCACATGACACAACAACATCTGATTCTAGCCTATTTAACTTATTTACAATATTTTATCATTTTCATATTTTAATTATGAAACCAATAGTAGCTTTCGCCTAGAACCGTAAATTAATTCCTTCTTAACATTAAGATCATGAAAAAAAGGAACTAGATTTAATCAAATCCATGCACCTATTTAAATTTGAGCTTGGTAGTTAAAGAATTTAATTATGTGAGTGGTTGTAAATCTCTAATGATATATATTTAATTCCTACCAAAATTAAAATAATTTGACCTTAGCAGGAGTATTTCTATCAAATTTTTATTAGTGTTGGAAAATGACTTTTATAATTTTTATAAAATATGTTATTCTCTTTATGATGATAATGAAATAAATGTCACATAGTCGTTATACCTATACTGATTAATATAAAGAAAGGAACGTGATAAGAGAAACAAAAAACACGATTGAGGTTTATACCTATCTAAGAAATAAAATAATTTAAAGAATTTATAAGCAAAAAATTGAGTAAGAATGTGACAAAATTTAAAAGACTCGATGTGAACTGAGATTAGGACTTATAAATGAAAGTCTTGATTTTTTTTATTTTTTTTTTATAACACTTGGTATAATGGTTGGTAAGTTTTGAACAAAACAATGTTTTAAAAAACTTATTGAGTTTAATTTGAACGCATTATTATTGTTAAAAATTTTATACCATCAGCCAATAAAAGATTTGCTTTAAATATGATTTTTAATGTGATTATTATAAATATCAATAATTAATGTTTTCTTGTATCATAATTCGTATATGATACGTGTAAATCTTTTATATACTTTTTTCAATCAAATTTAATTGATTTAATTTGTAAGGATTTGGATTAGAAAGAGAAAAGTTAAAAGTTCCGAGTAGAAAAATTTGATGAAAAGCGAATTTCATTAATTTTAAAAATAAATAGATTAGAATCTCATAAAATTTATATTTAAAGGACGAAAATTATAATTAAATGAATCGGAGTTTTAAAGCTATCACTCATTAAGCTTCCAACCACATTATCCGTCGCATTAATTAAAAAACTATCAAAGAGGAAATTGAGACAATTCCAAATCTTTTTATAAGAGGAAAATTTTCTATTAATCACTAAAAGATGAAATCAGAAGTTAATAAAATAAAATAAAATAACTTTTTTATAAGGAAATATTTTTTTAACTTCAGTCCATAGGAAGTTTAGGTTAGAGTAAATTTTTCTTATAAACGAATATAATTTTGTGTTGCAATTATCACATGCATATCAGCGAAGACTTTGTAAAATTGACTTTAATGAAACCTTAAAATAAAATAATAAACATTATATTAATATTAGAAAATGGTGGGATTAATTTATTCCAAAACCTAACTTACAAGAGGTGTATTTGCTATTTTCTTTGTCGATGAATGACTTATATTAACATCTTAACAAATTTTCTTACATCTAGAATGTGATGTTTGTAAGATTGGATATCTCTGAGTGACTTAACATTTAGACTAGTCAAACTTTAATATCATTTTAGGAAATGATGAATCTAACTTATCTGAAAAGTTAGTTTATAAGTTAAATGTTATGTAGAGACTTTTAAGGAGTATATTTAAACATGTCACTAGGGATGAAAATAGGATAACCGGTTTGTTGGATGCCTATGACCTAATCTATTACAAATCTAGTTTGACTCAACCTATTTAATATAAAGATCATGTCAAAGTTTTTCAAAAGGTATGTTTAATTAAATAGGCCAGGTTTGAGTTTTTGAAAGTCTTTCAAATTTGTCGAGCCGACCTTTTAACTTATTGTATATAATTTTATAAAAGAATATAATTCGTGATATATTATATTTTATAAATATGATTTTTTCTATGAATTATGGTTTATCAAATTCAATTTCGTTTAAATCACTCTTAATATGAAAAAATGATAATTAAATGTATATTGCACTTAGGTTAGTAGACTTATAAAAAATTTAATTTGTTTAAGATAGACTAATTGATTTATTTAATATATGTTTATTTATATTTTTATTAACAATAACTTAAATTAAAGTTTTGTATAGGATACATGTTAAACCAAATTTTTAAATAGGTAGGTCAGACACAAAAATATGGCTATCAAGTAGGCGTGACTCAAATTTCAAATTTAAATAATAGACAGACTAAGCCCTGTAAAACTTAGCTTGGTTCAACCTATTCGTAGTATTTTGGTTGTTAATTGTCGCCAGAGTTTTTTTAAAATTATTTAATTAGCAGCCTTTGAGTTCACATGGGCCTTTTATTGTGTGGGCCTATCCCACATGGGTTATGGCTAAGTGAAGATAAGTTTGATCAAATTGACACCTCTACGTCTTCATGCCTTTTGTTGTGTGACTTGCAATTGTAAAGCTAGTATCTGTGACAACGTTTGTAAGTCTCATCACAAGATAATCAATAATGATGTTCATTGTTATGTTCTTCATTTAAGAAGGGTGGACATTTGTGTAACTTTCTAGAGTTTAATTTTCAAAACTATATACAAATCATTAATAGGGGGAGTTAAAAATTGAGTATAAGAAAAAAATGATAACTCTATTGTGAGCGTTCTTGAATGTTTATCTACATAATTAAGAGGACTCTTGGGTAAAATTTATTTTTATCTTGTTAGATTGTTAAATACATATTCATGATGATATTATTGGTTAATATAATTTATCCTTAATCATTAAAGTGTAATTTTATTTGGATGTGGAGTCATGGATCAAAATAAAGTCAACCTTCAAAAAGCTGAAAGGATTGAAAGAGGGTGTAAAGCTGCATAGAAAAGTAACAAACAGGAACCAAAGCCCAAGTGCAACAAAAGGCTTGAGAAAAACAAAGTGGGGAAGAACTAAATTCTTGGATACCAAAGTCATAGAACTTTGTCCAAAAAAAAAGGTCATAGAACTGAATTTTGTGGATATTTTACAGGCCTTTATTTGGGCCACCTCATCTACTCTTGCAGCTACAATCACCAGTTTTTAACTTGTTTATTACTAATCTTCCAAAAAAAAAACTTGTTTATTACTGGTTCACCAAAAACAACTTGCTTATTATTGCATTGACCAAAATAAAACATGTTTAATGATAATTGACAGAAAAAATTGCTTATTATTAACACAAAAAAAATGATAAATGAAGAAACTTATTTTTTGATTACTTATGGAATAAAGCAATGCAATTTCTTTTTCCTGATAGGCTATTATATACATATACTTTTTTTTTGGGTAACCATTATATACATATACTCACTCAAGTATAAATTTTCCTGATGGCTGGGCCAATTTCAAGAATTTTACAAAACTGTTAAAATCTGTTTTCTGTTTCGAGGGTGAGATGATTGTGATGATGGGTGGTTATTATATTTTGTTTATATTTTTAAATTAAAATATATTACAATTTTAGAATGTCCTTAAATCGAGACTATATATGATAATGTCACATGTCAAGGGCGAGTTGTACTATCCTTATCCCTTTCCTAAAAAAGTCAGGGCAAGTCAGAATAAAACGGGTTTGAAATTTTAAAATTCATCTACGCCCTCACGAGTTCCCTATCGGGTTTGGGAGACCCATGAGGATTTTCATACTCTATTTTTTTATTTTTCTTTCACCTTAATAGCTTAAATATATAATTTTGAATAAATTATATATTTTTAAGAAAATTTAATTGAAATAATATATAAAATAGACATTAAATTCTTTATAAATAAAAAATTTCATGGTTATGTACTACCTCTAGTTACAAATATAAGTTAAAATAACTATTTTTACACATATTAAGAACAATGGTTTGAAGTGGTTATATGCATCAATATTATTAAATATTTGATATAATATCCTAAACTATCTCTAATATCATTTATTACACAAAACGTGATTTGTCATTGAAATATATATATATATATATATATATATATATATATATATATATAAGGAATACATATTTAGTAGGAAAAACATTTAACGACATTAGAAAAATATACTTTTGCTTATATTACGAGACCAAAAAATTTAACCCTAAACCCTAAACCCTAAACCCTAAACCCTAAACTAAAATTTACTTATATTTGGGATAAAAGGTAGTATTATTTTAAGAAAAATATATAAACTTATTGTTATCATTTAACTATAATTGTAAGTAGAATTATTAAATTTGTATATATGGACATGTTCGGGCGTGGGTCGGGTGGGTAGCTGCTTCTTCACACTCGCCCTCGTCCCTATCAACATTGGGTCAAGTTGAAATGAGTTTTTGTTTATTCCTAATGAGAACGGGTTTTACCCAAACCCTGGTAGGGCGCGGGTTCGATATAATTATCATGCCTAATTGAGATTGAATAGAGATATTTTTTAAAATTAAGGGAAACTATAAAATTACAGTATATTTTAATTTCAAAGTTATTACAGTTTGTATTTAATTAACCCATGCTAGTTAGTTTGTTGGTTAGTAACTAACCATAGTTTGTTATTGTTTGTTAGCTTTTCTGTTTTTTCTCCTCTTCCATAAATACACTCCTTATTGTACTCTGAGAATAAGAATGAATCATAATTTTCCAGCATTGGTTTATCTTTAGAATTTTTCCTTGCTGTTTGGATTAAATCTCTTTGTTTGGTTCATTCATGGAGGATGCTAGTTTTGACATGGTATCAGAGCTCCTTTCCTAGGGGCTCTGCTACGTGTTAAACTCTGAGTAGCTCATCCTTCATTGCTACCAGTGTGCTTGAGATCGCTTCTTCCTGTTTTCCGGAAGCTTGATTTCTTGAAACCGGTGGTTTCTTACTTCCTCTCGACTTTTATTGTGCTTTCGATTATTTCAAATCTCACCTTTTTTCTTTTTCGAGCATTCGTTCTCCGCGCTCGAATCCTCCTCCAAGTCTCTGTTCAGCTTTCAAGATTCCCTTTTTTTTCTTTGATTCATGGCGAATCCTGTAATGGATCCCTCTAGCCCTTATTTTCTGCATGCAAGTGAAAACCTTGGAGCTTCATTATCTCTGACAGTTTTGAATGGAGAGAACTACCATACCTGGTTAAGACCGATGATTGTGGCCCTAAGATCCAAGAACAAGGTGAAGTTCATCGATGGATCGCTACCTAAGCCTCCTATGGAAGACAATATGTACAACACTTGGGAGAGGTGCAATACGATGGTGTTATCCTGGATTATGCATTCATTGGATTCTTCGGTGGCACAAAGCGTTTTGTGGATGGACACTGCAACTGAGGTGTGGAAGGACCTCCGCGATAGGTATTACCAAGGAGACGTTTTCAAAATATCTTAACTGCAAGAAACAATCTACAACTTGAAACAAGGTGACATGTCTATTACTGCCTATTTTACCCAATTGAAGGAACTATGGCAAGAGCTTGAAAATTTTAGGCCTATACCTAGTTGCACATGTGCTGTCAAGTGTAGTTGCAAGCTGATTTCTACGATTCAACAACATAGGGAAGGAGATTACGTAATTCGTTTTTTGAAAGGCCTTAATGAACAATATTCAGCTGTGAGATCTCAGGTCATGCTAATGGATCCCCTACCATCATAGAGTAGAGTTTTCTCTCTATTGATCCAACAGGAAAGACAATTTGGTACTCCTACTCCAGAATCTCATGCTCTGGCTTTCTTTGGCAGAGGTACTGGTAGAGGTAATCATAGAGGAAGAGGTCCTTATATGAATCATATGGAAGGTCACGGTCGAGGTAGTAAAGGCTATAATGGAAAGACATGTTCTTATTGTGGAAAGAATGACCATACAGTTGATTCATGTTACAAGAAATATGGATATCCTCCTCACTTTGAAGGTGATCACTCTGCTGCCCATTGTAATGTCGATAATGGTGAAGATGACTATGAGGATAAGGTCAGTATTATTTCTCAAAAGGAAGTGAATGAGAGTCCGGCTTTGAATTTTACTCCAGAACAGCACAAAGCTCTTTTGGCATTGCTGCAACAAGGTGATAATCACATCATTAATCAGATGGCTTCTGTAACACCCTCGGTTAGATAAGACAAATCCTTTTGTAGGTTCATCCTATTTAACTGAGTGTGTTAACAGTTTTCAGAAAAAGTGAATATTTTTTTTTTAAAATAAATAAGTACGTGGCAGATCAGTGGAAGCAATAATGTATATATCACATAGTCATTCACAAACTGTAAGTAATTGTACTCTTAACAGAATGGGGCACGCAGGCACCCTTAGATATTATACAGTCATCCGGTGTCTGATTATTAATCATAAATATTCTATCCTTAATGATTATTCTCAATGGGTTCAGCACATTGCTGATCTTCATATTCGGGTTCTTGAGTTTTTAATTCCTCTGAAAAATGGTCAACAGTAAGGGTGAGTATAACCCAAGACCCTGTAGGTTACCCGGTGCGGACATAATCCAGCTAACAAGTAATAACATGTAATCATACAATTCACATTTCAAAGATTATAACAATCAAATATGTCATCAAGGAATGCATGAGTTTGTTCCATTATGATATTTCTTGATTACGTTTCATGATGCATGTGGGCCCAAGAAATTATTTCTTCTTCTCTGGAATATCACCATTCCAATTCTCTAGAGCGATCAGGGTCCGCCCAAGCTCTGGTACAAATGAACTCATTGGTTCTCATCATTGATTTATATATATATATATTTGAGACTTGGATCCCTACGATCATGGTCACACTCCGTCATTTAGTCAAAGTACACCAGAATTATTCGTCTCACCCGGCTATCAGGGCGCGACTCTGATGCCATTGGGTTGCCGTTCCAGTTGTACTCCCAAGATTCTTCTACTGAGATCGAACGTGAGTGTCCTTCACTGTACCAAGTGTATGCTCTAGAGGTTTTTCTTCTTCAAAAATATTTTCATGATGCAAAATGCATTCTCTTTCATCTTTTGAGTCATGGGTATTTATGTGATTCTAGCCTCATCATATACATTCACAAGCTTTTGATTTAATGGATCAAATGTTGCAGGTCAATTTGATAAAATATATCGTTTATAACTTTGTTGAAATTATACTTTGTATAAATAATAAAATATAATTCATATTTATTTACTCATAGTCAATAAAATAAGATATTCATAGTAATAATACTAATTATAATAATAGGAATAACAATAATAAAAATAATAATGTAAATAATAATAATAATATTAAGAATAGTAATAGAGAAAAGACCAATAATGATATTTATAACATTTTAATAACTCAATAAGGAGTATAGAAGGGATTCTGAATGAAAAATCCAAGTATAAACGTTAAGACTGCTTTTCCGAGGGGAAGGAGTTAAATACCGAGTGACAAATTGGTTTTTCCGAGTGAAATCAATTAAATACCGAGTGAAATAGAATTAACCGAGTAAAAGGAGTCTGTTTCCGAGTAAAAAAATGAATTTTCCGAGTAGAAATAGATTGGTACCGAGTAGAAATGAGTTTTCCGATTAAAATAAATTATATCCGAGTGGAAATGTTGATATCCAAGCCTTCTGAGTAAAATAGGTGTAATACCGTGTGAAATAATTAAGGTTTCGAGTGTAATAAGCACGATTTCAAATAAAATCAAGCTGAGAGGGTCTCTTAAGTAAAACAATTCGAAATCTGAGTGAAGTCAATCTGAAAGAGTTTCCTTAGTGAAGTTAAAATGCCTTCCGAGTGAAACATAATGAAGAAACAGTTTTTCTGGGTGAAATTAATATAATTCTGAGTGAAATAAAATAGGATTCCGAGTGGAATTAGTCTAAAAGGAATTTTCTGAGTAAAAATGTTTGTGTATCCGAGTGAAAATGTGTCTCCTAGTGAAGTAAAATCTGATTCCGAGTGGAATCAGCATGAAAAAGGTTCCTGAGTAAAAATAAGATACGTTCCGAGTAAAACATGAGTTTACCGTGTGAAATTAATTAAAAAGGGTTCTGTCTGAATAAGACACATGTGAATAAAGCAAATCCGAGTAAGATAATCCTGATTCTGAGTGAAATTAACTTGAAAAGATGTTTTCCGAGTGAAATTAAAATGTAATATAATCCTGTTTGAAAGTTTTAAATAATAAACTTGTATTCTTTAGACAACCAATCGGATTAATATATAACTGGTCATATCACTGTAATTTCTGAGTGAATTTGTGTATTCTTACTGCTCTGGTTGATTGGTACAATACCGAGCTTAATATCATAGTATCCGATGTTAGTTCATATCTCTTCACTGGAGTCCTCATAAATACCCATGATACTTTTAATATTTTTACAGTCCAGCATCAAACATATACACTTATTCATTCATATTAATCAATAAAATCAACAGGTTCACTGAATTCTCATGGTCATTAATAAACAACGCTGTAATTAAACATGTTCAATACATTACATATACAAATATAACAAACAATTAAACATTTAAATCACAACAACCAGATTTTTCCTTTCACTCAGATTTCCCCAGAATACCCGAGAATATACCCCCCTTACCTTGATGGAGTTCTTGGAGGAGAAGAAAGAGGCTCCCTTCACTGTCCTGCTTCAAATCCGAGTGAAATGGAAGGGAAAAGAGAGAAAGAAACTTGCTGGGAAGGAGAGTGATGAAGAGTGTTTGGGTTGTGTGTGTGGTGTGAGTTCTGAGGACCTTAAGCTCGTTTAAATAGGGAGGAAGTGAGTGGGAAGACAGGTGGGAGACATCAATTGGAGGATTAGGTGTGATAATAGAAACTTTTGACTCACTCCACTGTCAGCTTTGCATTAAAGGGGTTAGTGGTATATTAAAATATATAAAGTGGTATGAGTGGGGTAAAAAGGTGTTCGGTGTTGGAGTTTTGAAGAGGGCGGTATTGAATATGCGAGGGCGGAGTGTAATGTGCGGGCGGAGTTAAGAGAGGGCAGTGTGGAGTGTGAGACGGTGTGCTGTGCGAGGGCGGTATGGAGTGTGAGGCGGTGTGAAGTGGGCGGTGTTGAATGTGAAGTAAGGAAGGACGGTGTGTGTGAAGGAGTTAAGGACTCCGTCTGTGTAAAGAGGGCGGTGTTGTGATGAACACCGGCTCAGAGCTGTCCGGTGTGAACTCCTGCTCTAAGGACGACCTATTTTAGCTAACTGGTGTGGAGTGCTGACATCGGATCGCTTAAGCGAAATCCGATTCGCTTGAGCAAGTCCGCCCTTCATGGCTCGGAAATCTTCAAAAACTGATTCGTTTCTCTTGGTCCTCACTCTTGATTATTTCTTCTTAAAGCATCTAGTCGGATTTCTCCTCTCTAGGTCGGATTTCTTCTGGATTCAGTCGGATTTTCTTTACTCAGGATTTCCATTCGCAAACAATCTATTCTCACTTAATCATTCCTTAGTCAACTCAACATTAAATCACTTTTTACTCGGATTTCATAACACCTTAGGCTTACTCGGAAAAGGGTATCCATATTCATTCAGTTTCCACTCAGAATTATAACATCCTTTATTTCAGAAGTCAACACTTTCTCCACTCGGTCCACTCATATTTCTCCCTCGGTTTGAACCAAATTCTTCAACTACAATTTCAATCGAAGCCTATTAAGGTCATTACCTCTCGAAAAAGACACACACGTATGAGCCTCACCCAGACTTGGTCCAGTAGATTACCTCTCACTCGGAAGAGGAGTCATACTCATAAACTTACTTGGAAATGGCCCTGCCTACTGGAATTCACTCGGAAATGGTTTCCTAATACCATTTTCCGCTCGGTATCCACTCAATTAGCATTATTCATTCATCACCACCCATATTCAAGCCAAGTAATGCTTTAACCATACAATATATATATATATATATATATATATATATATATAACCACTCGGAATCCATAACTTAATCACTATTTCTTCCACCAACATTTCCCAAATAATTTTAATAACTCATTTCAGTCGGTAGAAGCATCAACTTAATATAAAACACCTATGCATTAATTCACTCGGAACTCCTCATCATTCACTCGGGTTTATTTCATGCTTAACCACTCAGGTAAAACTTATTAAGTTAGGTTCCTCTCGGACTCATTTCATACTTAGATCCTCTAATTACACATTATTTAATCTACTCGGAAATATCATCACATTAAGTTCAGCTCAGGCTTGTTCTAACCCCATCCACTCGGATTTATATATGGATCATTCATTCGGTTTATCATATACTTAGAAATTTTCCAATCTAAGCCATTATAACCAATCTTCCCTCGGATTTTATACTCGGGAATATCCAAATTCATTCTTATACACACATTTCACTCAGTATTATTTTCCACTCTAGCATATCTTACTCGGGAATATTCTAACTCATTCACTCGGAAAGGCTACATATTAAGTCCTACTCAAAATGGCTTTCAACCTACTCGGATTGCTATCTTCTATCTTATTAGGGAGGTCTGACTTGGACAACTTCACTCGGATTGCATCAGTTATATCCCTGACTGAGTCTATTCACTCGGTATCGTAGAAATTGTCACTCAAGAAAGAAGCAATTGGCAAGGTTTGACTCGGAAATGAGTCTCTCAAGGGTATTTTCACTCGGAATATTCACTCAGAAATGGTTCCCTTGAACCTACTTCACTCCAGCTATCTCTAAGACCAATATTTCACTCGGTAGTATCCTTTTTAGTAATGTTTTATTCGGTCAACCTAACTTTACACTCGGAATTTCATTCCTCACTCGGAATCTCTAATCCTTCACTCGGAATTTCATCCTTCACTCGGAATCTCTAATCCTTCACTCGGAATTTCACTCTGTCACTCGGATCAGAGCCTATTTCACTCGGAATTTGCATAATTTTACTAATAGTCCGTATAAATTCCATTATTATGTACAAAAATGACATTTCTGAGATACCACAGACTATCAACAGGGTGTATATTCACTTATTACTACTTACAGACCTTCTAAACTTCAATTTTTACTAAATAATACTGCTACTAAAAACAGGGATGTTACAACTTCAACTGCTAAGAGTATTGATTCTCAACCATCAGGTATGGCATGTACTTTAACTAATTCATCTAATCTTAGCTCCTGGATCATCGATACGGGAGCCACTGACCATGTGTGTAATTCCCTAAAATTCTTTCACACACACAAGCAAATCAAACCCATTCAGTTAAATTGCCTGGTCGAAATAAAGTAACTGCTTCAGTCTCTGGTACAGTATTCTTCACAAATGAACTTTACTTGACAGATATCCTATACATACCTTCTTTTAGTGTAAATTTGATTTCAGTTTCAAAATTAACAAAGTCGTTACCATGTAAATTCATTTTTCTACATTATGGTTGTCAGATTCTAGAGTATCCTACATTGAAGATGATTGGTGGAGCTAGCTTGTGTTCCAACCTCTATGTAATGGACCCTTCAAGTCAACCAGAATCTTCCCGGATCTGGATTAATCATGTTCATACCTATGACAATAATTGTTGGCATCTGAGACTTGGACATCCTTCTTCTGAAAAGATGAGTCAATTACAAAAATTGTATCCCTTTATTATTTGTAAACAGAATAAAAAACCTTGTGAAATTTTCTATCTAGGCAAGCATAAAAAACTTCCTTTTTGTAATAGTACAACTGTAACCACTGAAATTTTTGAAATCATACATGTTGATATTTGGGGCCCATTATCTACTCCTTCTATCTTTGGCCATAGATATTTTTTAACCATTGTAGATAACACCAGTAGGTATACATGGATTTATATGATGAAATAGAAAAATGATGCCAGTTCTCTTATACAGTCCTTTACTTCTTTAATTTCAAACCAATTTAACAAAAATATTAAAATCATTAGATCTGATAATGGCAAAGAGTTTTTTATGAAAAATTGGTTTGATGCCAAAGGGATAATTCACCAAACCTCTTGTGTTAAGACCCCTCAACAAAATGGCATTGTAGAGAGGAAACATCAACACATCTTAGGCACTGCTAGGACCCTTATGTTCCAGTCAAATCTTCCAAAATCATTCTAGAATTATGTTGTATCCCATGCTGTTCACCTTATCAATCGCCTTCCCACTAATTTTCTTAATCATATTTCTCTTTATCAAGCCCTTCACAACAATACCTTACTAATTTATCTCATCTCAGGCCTTTTGGGTGTTTGTGCTTTGCTTCCACCCTCACTTCTCATAGAAACAAATTAGACCCTAGAGCTAGAAAATGTGTTTTCTTAGGTTTCAAAACTGGGGTTAAGGGCTTTCTATTATATGATTTAAATAATAGGGAAATCTTCATATCCAGAAATGTTTCGTTTCATGAAGATATTTTTCCTTTTCTCCCTAAACAAGCATCCACACCTGATACTATTCCTACTTCCATGCCTAATTTCCAATCTCTCTTTGATTCTGACTTAATCACATATGACTCGAACACTAACAATGCTCTTGTTCCTAATAACTCTCTTCCTGTCACTCATTCAGATTCACCTACCATTTCTAATAATTTACCTATTCCTGCACATAATGCTTCTGATCCTACAGGTTGTTCATCCTCTATTCCCTTTCCTATCTCAATGCCAACACCTATTGCAGGAACTAGAAAATCTCAAAGGGAAACTCGTCCTCCCTCTTACTTGAAGGATTACCATTGCACATTGGCTCTCACATGCTCCTCACTTGATCATCCCTCAATCAGGTATCCTATATCTTCTTCTTTTTCTTATCAACACTTATCTCCTTCACACAAACATTTTTCTTTTGCTATTTCTTCTACTTGTGAACCATACTCTTACAAAGAAGCTATTCAAGATCCTTGTTGGAGCAATGCCATTTCAGCTGAATTGCAAGCTTTGGAGAAAAATCAAACTTGGATTTTGACTTCTCTACCTCCTGATAAAAAGCTGATCAAATGTAAATGGGTGTTTAAACTGAAGTACCATGCCGGTGGTTCCATTGAAAGGCATAAGGCCAGGCTTGTGGCCAAAGGGTTTACTCAGACTGAGGGCATTGATTATCTAGAGACATTCAGCCCTGTTGTGAAGATGACCACCATTAGAATGTTTCTCTCTGTTGCCTCTGTCCAGAATTGGCACATCCATCAATTAGATGTCAATACTGCCTTTTTACATAGAGATTTAAGTGAGGAAGTTTATATGGAGCCTCCACCAGGACTTCACTTGCCTCATCCTTCCTTGGTCTGTAAACTCACTAAATCTCTCTATGGTCTTAAACAGGCCAGTCGCCAATGGAACTCCAAACTCACAGAGACTCTCATTGCTTCAGGTTTCATTCAGTCCAAGGCTGATTATTCTTTATTCATAAAGCAATCTCTAAAGGGTTTCACTACTATACTCACTTATGTTGATGACCTGATCCTAGTAGGACAAGAGTTAGATGAAATCATCTCTGTTAAAAGACTGCTTGATCAGCAGTTTGGAATCAAAGACCTTGGTATATGCAAATATTTCCTTGGATTTGAAATAGCCAGGTCCAGCAAAGGTATTTCTCTGTACCAACGAAAATATGCTTTGGATCTTTTAAAGGATGCTGGTCTTCTTGCTTGTAAACCTGTTACTACTCCTATGGATCCAACCTTGAAACTTAGTTCCTCATCTAGATCCCCCCTTTCTGATATCACCAGCTATAGGAGACTCATTGGCAGATTGGTATATCTCACTAATACTCGGCCTGACATTGCTTTTTCAGTTAGCAAGCTCAGTCAGTACTTGTCTGCCCCTACTTCTACACATTATACAGCTGCTGTTCATGTCTTAAAATACATCAAGCTTGCTCCTGCCCATGGTCTGTTCTTCCCATCCTCTTCTGACTTCCATCTCACTAGTTTCACAGACTCTGACTGGGCTTCCTGTCTTGACAGCAGAAGATCAATTTCAGGTTTCTGTTTCTTTCTTGGGCAATCCCGTGAGTCTCAATGGCTCGTTACCCTACTCAAAGATCTCAGCATTTCACATCCTTCACCTGTCACAATATTCTGTGATAACTAGTCTGCTCGCCACATTGCTTCTAATCCCGTTTTTCACGAAAGAATTAAGCATATAGAGGTAGATTGTCACACCATCCGGGATCAACTTCAATCTGGTTTTCTTCATCTCTTTCCTATCTCTTCCAAGGAGCAGATTGCAGATTTACTCACAAAACCCCTGGCACCGGGCCCTTTTAATCTCTTGTTATCCAAGCTTGGAATGCTCAATATACACATTCCAGCTTGAGGGGGGGCTGTTACAGTTTGTATTTAATTAACCCATGCTAGTTAGTTTGTTGGTTAGTAACTAACCATAGTTTGTTATTGTTTGTTAGCTTTTCTATTTTTTCTCATCTTCCATAAATACACTCCTTATTGTACTCTGAGAATAAGAATGAATCATAATTTTTCAGCATTGGTTTATCTTCAGAATTTTTCCTTGCTGTTTGGATTAAATCTCTTTGTGTGGTTCATTCATGGAGGATGCTAGTTTTGACAAAAGTAAACAGATAAAATTTGAACAAAATACAATCACCTCACAAACATCTATCAAGAAGGGAAGTATACAAACCTAATTTCATTGATAATTAAAAATGGTTACCTAATTAGTTATGCAATTGCTAGTAACTTTTCAAATATTTATTTTAACCTCAAAATAAAATATGAAATGAGATATGTTATTTACATTAAAGGAAAAATGATTTTAAAAACATGGTAAGAGGTTCCTTCATATTTGTTTTGCACTGCTATTTCCCGAGCTACTCGGTTAGCATGAGGAAGGAAAGACACACACGTTTGTCCCATATTTCAATAGCATTTATGATATGCAACTGGATTTTATTTTTCAAAGAAGAAGAAGTGGAAATTAAAATTTTGACTTAGTTATTTTTCTATTTTGTAATAGCAGCAAACAAAAGGAGGAGTTAGTATCAATACTAGAATTCAAATCTGTATCTAACACTTTAAATCTTTGTTAAACATCAATTTGTTGGCCTTTCAAGATTATATTTAAGGTGGTTTGATTTTTTTTTTATTACATTAACGAGAAAATTAAGGTCTCAAATGGGACACTTGCAATAAATCCACATATCCACTAGCCAGTGTATTAAAAACTTTTTGCAAGGCATTGATTTGAGAAAAAACATTGTTTTATTTTTTATTATTATTATTATTATTATTATTATTATTTATTTTCAAAAGTTTGTATGATAAATAGTTGTATATTTCTTTTTGTTTTTATTGTTTTTCATATAAACTTTTAAAGAATAAGGTAACACTTTTAGCATTATAGAAAATACAAATATAACAAATTTCTCAAACCAAACAACTATATTCTCTTATAATATAATTTTAAGTAATTAATTATATTTTTGGTGACATATGTTCACAATTGTAATCGTTCAACTTTTAATTATTCGGTTTAATTAAATTCACCAATTTGTTCAAGTTTTGTCTTCGCACGAGCCTTTCCGAACTTTAAAAAATCGTATAATTATAAGTGAAAGGCGAGTGAGCGATGTTAGAGTTATTTTTTCATAACCTTAAGAAACATGAAATTCAAACAAGCTAGCTCATATAAAAGGTTGGTTTGCTTAAACTTATTTTAAATTTTGATGTATTTATTTAATGTCTTAAAAATAAACAGAAGATAAAAATAAATAGATTTTTGTTTATTTCAAAAAACAACTTTAATCTGAATAGTAAAAAAATACTTAAAAAAAAGTAATTTTTAAAAAACACTTAAAGGTAAATTTAAACAAATGGTTCCAAGATTTCTTTCTACGTTGAATTTCTCCCCGGTTCCTTCTTTATTGTTAGTGACAACTCTAATTCCCTGTGTGTGCGTGTTTCTTCCACCAAAATAAGTATCTTTCTAGTTGGTCCTCATTTCATCTTAAATTTGTATCCTATCTTTCAAATGATGAAGATGACGTTTCAGGAAAAAAACTTACAAAAGGGAACTTCTTGACTTTGGTAACATAAATTTTGAAAAAATATAGATTAACACTATATAAAAAAAAACAAATACACTAGCTTTAATATCATGTTAAAAATTTCATTAAAAAATCAATTGATAATAGTTAAAGTGATTTAATACATATTTAAACTATAAGAAATATGATAAAACAGTTGACATGAAACTTCCAACATAAACTAAAGTTTAGATGAATTGCTATAATACTTAGCATAAATTAGATGTTTTAAGATTTTATAGGGGCTTATAACTTATTTATTAACCAATTTTTTATATTATTAAAATTTAAACTCATGATTTATAACATCAAATTAAACCTTTAGAGAATTAGAGCAATTTGTAAAAAGAGTATTGACATCATTGGATGGATTATGTAAGCATGGTGAGCTCATGCCTAAGTTCAGGACATATATATGTATAAACAAAGTGGTAGTTACGAGAAGTAGACTTAGTTTGTAGAAGAGTTTTATGGTCTTCCACAAACTTCAATTGATAGCACTAAAGCAAGGGCTAGGAGAAAAAAAGTTATCTGTCAGTATTGAGTAAGAGAATGAGAGAAAACAATCCCATGTAATTTTAGAATAGTCTCGTTAAAGCTGTTTATGAAGTTTTTTACTATTGAATCAAGCTGAAACTTTGAGAATAGGTATAAGATGTATGGTTCTTCATTTTGAATGATTTATGGTGAGAGAAAACTAAATTATACAGTAGTTCTAAACCTTAAATTTTAAATCTCAAACCCCTTAAATGAAGAACTCTAAATCCTAAATTTTAAACCTTAAATTAGGGTTTGGGTTTTGTTTTCACTTTTTTTAGTATAATAATTTTTAAAATCAGGAAATATAATATCATTAAAACTGAAAATAAAAAATGTTTTTACAATCCAAATGTGATCTAAATATACAGTTGTTGGAAAATCTCACCACTTGATTAATCATAATAGATTTATTTATTTGATCTGAGCAACTTATTTAATTTTGAATATTAGGTGCAATATTTATGATTTTGTGACGTGTGTTGTTTCCCCTCAATTTATAGATATTTGAGATACATCTTATATGTGTAAAAAATGACTGTGTACGTAAATGACTCCTACATATTAATAATGTATTGTAATTAAATTTATAGAAAATTTATAAGCTAATCACTTGGATATAACTAAAATTAATTCTCTGTTATCTGATGTATTATTGATGTGTGGCAACATAGTTTAATGAGGAAAAACGCGTGATTAAATAATTTTGGAATGGAAAATATGGGCATAATATGAAGTGGAAGAATATATATTGTAGAAAAATAAGCGACGTGATGTCAGGAGCTGATGATGCAAGTTAACGTCATATATGAATGTAACCCGTTTATAAAATAAATTATTTTTTAATACTTGTAAGGTGTTTTTTAAAGTATTTTTTTCTCCTATAATCAAGCTCGAGTTTAGTTATGATTAATGTTTAGTTTGGGTTATTAATAGATTATGAGAAAGAAAATTGGTCAAAACATAAATTTTTAAAACAATATGATATTTTAGGTTGTTTATTTTATAAAAAATAATAAGAAAATGAAGTATTATTTTTTATTACTTATTTGATTGACATGAAATAATTGAGAAAATAATTTTATGTGTAATTAAAATTAAAATGATATCCTTGTTACCTTACAAGGGAATAATAAGTTAAAGGGCATAATAAGTATTTAAACAAGGTTCTCTTTAACAAACATATTTGGTTGAGTTTTGTATTTAATATGAAGAGCTTATTCGGATCATTTTAAAAGAACATATACGTTAAGATTAGTTACCTTAAATATCAGTTACCTAGGTTACTAGTATGTTTGATTGAATAGTGTTATTTGGCAAGCAACTTTATGATTTAAATCTTAAAAATAATTAATTTAAAATTTATAAAAAATTCTTTTCATGTTATTTAAGAAATTTATTTGATATTGAATTATCGAGTATGGGGGATAACTCTTTCATAATCTTAACCAAACTCACTTTATCTCATATACTATACCGGTCTAGTGTCAATATTGTTTTTCTTAGTCCACTAGAAAATCAGAAGTCTCAACATTAGTCTTAAGTTGTCACATTGATCTCCACATTGTAGGACGAATAGTGGTGTCACATCCGACGCTCAAATCAATTCACGTGGTTAATAACGGAGCTTAACCAGAAATATGATAATGAACATATCTTAATGAGTCATAAATGAGGAATATTTATAAATGTGAGTGGCAGTTGAGTTTTACACGGCGTTGTATGAGTATGGATCTATAAGTTACGAAGAAAGTCTAGCATCCATACAGACATGCTTGACATTATTTAATAAAAAGTAAGATATTGTCTTAATCATTATTAAGTGCATGCCTGATAAGGTTTAATTTTTAGATTATAATACAATCTTTAAACTATAATATATTTTTAACGAAGTAATAAATTTTTGTTGAAGATTCGATTATAATATGAAGGGTTAAATAAATGTTTGATCCTTAATTTTTCACCCTATTTAAAATTTAGTCTCTATTTAATATTCTCATGTTTTGATCCTCTCGTTAATTCTAATTGATGTGTCAAATAAAAATACACATACCTGTACAAAATATAAAACATAATGAACTCAAAATATTTCCACGTCAGCGATAAATCATCACCTCCTTTCTCTCTCTTCATCTTCACCCCCAATCCAATCCTATGTAGAAAAAAAACACAGAGGAATATTCAAAACCCTAACCTGTGAAAATAATGTCGATAACAGAAGAATGGAGATGGACAAAAATGATTTTCCTTTTTTCAGTTTCACCTGTGAGAAGAAGAAAAAATGGACCAAAATGATTTACTTCATATAATTCAAGAATTAAATAATATATAAAATTTTTACCATTCAATTGTGACACAATGGATAATAGATATTAAATAATATAAAATTTTATTTTATTTTATTTTATTTCTGTTAATTAGTTATGTGAGGGGGAGAGGAACAAATCTGGTGTAATAGATAATCGAGATTAATCATACGAGTTTTTAAAAAAGTCGTGTGACATTTCTAGTGATCATATGATTTTGAAAAACTTTTAATCTCAATCATCTATTATATAATTATATGATCCAGATTTATTTATATGAAACAAGAAAATATTTCTCTAAAGATACCATACTTTATTTACTGAACATATACAACCCTACAGAATGGAGTATTATTAAAAATAATGAATGCATGTTGCACGTATACAGAGGACAAAATGAGTTTTAAGAAGATGAAATAGGGAGAAAAAATGATTGAAGATAGAGACGAGAAGCGAAAGCGTGTGGTAAAGTAGAAATAGAAACTTAAGGGTTACGGGTGAATTAATTAGTGAGACGAAAATGTTGAGTTTTGGGGAATTGAAGGTCAAGGTCCGTTTTGAGTCAAATTCCCATTAAAATTTCCTTAAAATTGCGCGTATGTTCCTTCGTTTTTCTCCATGCCTCACAACGGCACGTTACCGTTAACATCCATTTGCCGACTTCAATTTCATCGTTAGTGCCGTCTGCATATGTCTGTTTCTTTGATGCAACTCAAATCGGAATCTATTCAACATTCACACTATTATTCACAATATTCAAAATCACTTCTAAGATTCACTTTTCCTTCTAGAATACCTTTATGAATTCATAGCATTTTCACATGTTTCTAACTTTTTTTTTCTTTAATAAAAAGTTTAGATGTGTTAAATTTTAGTCATAACTTTTAGAGAAAAATATGTATAAATTATAAATTTTAATCTTATTATTTTCAATTCGATTTACGAACATTCTATTTCTCTTTAATTTTACAACCTTATCCTAATTAAAGATAAGAAAAAATATAAATAAATCTAATTAATTTTAATTTATTAAATATGGAAATATTCTAAATGAAAAGTATCATGGTAAACAAAAAATATTTTTGTAGATGAAGTTATTAACATTAAATGGGTTAGAGATGGTTATTTTTAATTATATTTAATGACAGGAATAATAATAAAATAAATATATATTTTAAATAAGTTATATATGTAATATATTTTGTTCAAGTGTGTAAGGTTAAAATCTTAGAAAATTACTTTTAAAAAAATTAGGGTTTATTACTTAAAAATATCAGTTAGTCAGCTTATAATAGGGCTCAAAGACCGTATTTATACAATACAAAATAGAACTTGATTTTGGTCCATTACTTATCAGCTAACAATAATTGTCTAAGATCATGAGAAACTAGGATATTAAAGATATTTTTCTGAAATAAAGTGGTGTTTGGGGATGCTTCCTTACCCGAGGAAACATATTTCATTTCTAAAAAATATATTCAAATTAAAATTATGTATAAAAGAGACATTAATAACCTCATTACATTTATTTTATAAACAAAAATATATAATTTTTTTATTATCATTCCGTGGGGCCAAGAGGCGAAGTATATTTCAACGCCAAAACTTTAAAACAAGCCCACACCATAAGATAGAAAATGATATTCTTAATGGCTCTTAGGAGGACCTTTTCCTAACTATTTAAAAAAAAACTTAATCCTAACCAAAAAAAGATATTTTTTAGGAAATCAAAAGTATCTATTATTAGAAATAATTTTATTTAAGTCAGTTTCTTTTATGAGACTCAAATGTGAGCTTTTATTTAAGGGAAATTAAATATGAATTAACCATCAATTAATTTTATGGAAATTGTTTAAAAATCAAGTGATGATTAATAAAATTTCGTTTTGTTTTGTTATTTCTTACCTTTAATGAAATTATATAGGAAATATAAAAAGGGGAGACGAAAAGACAATCACTCATCTGATCAACGCAGGTTCCAAGTCAATGAGATAATATTGCGGTCAATGAGAGAAAATCCAAATCCTTAAAAAGCATCAACTTGCCTTTTCTTTATTACAAAAGTATGAACTTGACCACGGCCTGAAATTCTACTTTCTGTATCCCCGTTTGAATTCGCAGATGGAGATTTGTAAAAAGGTACGGTCGAATAAAAGTTTTAATTGTTTTAAACGATAAGAAGAATTTTAGATATTTTTTTAAATTTTATTTTTCTAACTACATACTAAATAGATCTTTTATATACTCCTTTAACTTCAAATAAACATTTCTCTAGTTTTTAAAATGTAAGTATCCAAAAATTGAGATGAAAAATATTTAAGACTAAATTAAAACTGTGAGAAAGCGAAATAAATAAATAAATAATCTACCTATTTTTCTGTTGAATGCGCGTCGGTTTAAATGCAAAGACAACCTAGACATAACGAAACTGTACGAGACTGTTCTCTCACTCATTTTCGTGCCACTTTCCTAGCTAGCTCCGAGACAATTGAAAGTCTTCACACCCTCTTTCTCTGTATATATTTACTCCATGGGTCTCATCTCATTCGCTTAAATCCAAATCCAAATCCAATTAAACACTTTTGATTTCTTAATCAGCTTCCCATGGAACTAGTGGAACCAACATGCGTCGTCGATACTTCACTCAACCTTAACGTTATTCCCTCTAGCTCCACGGAACTCGCGGTTCGTAAGTTCATTCTTACTATAATTTGTATGTTTACCAAGTTAATTAAAATTAATTTTGTGATTAATTAATAATCAGGCTGAGGTATTGGTACAAGAGTTACGGCGTCTAAGTAGTGAGAACAAGAGGTTAACCAAGAAGCTGAACCACATGTGTGAGAACTACGTTGCTATGCAGAAGCATTTGAGTCAATTCAGCCACGTCCATTTTGAAAATGAATTAGCACTAACACCGTCACCGAGGAAGAGAAAGGTTGAGGATTGTATCAATCTCTTTGGTGTTCCTGAAAGCAGCGATGATACCTTCAAAAGACCAAAGCATAACAACAACACTTCACCTAATAAGATCTCCAAAGTTTTTATTCGGACAGATGCATCTGATACCAGCTTAGTGAGTTCCTCATTATTCTCATATAGTAATTAATTAACTAATGATATATTGGTGCTTTCATTGGATGCATACATATTTTTGGTTAATCCGATCCAAATATACTTTTTAAGACATAATCTCTTCTATTTTAAAAGTTATTTGACGAAAACAAGTAATTATTTCTTTAATATAGTAAGTTGTAAGTAAGATTTTGCAGGCTCGAGATACTAACATAGGTTTTTTGAATTTGATTTTGGGAATTGAAGTATGTGAAGGATGGATATCAGTGGAGGAAATATGGTCAGAAAGTCACCAGAGATAACCCCTCTCCTAGGGCTTACTTCAAGTGCTCCTACGCACCAGGCTGCCCAGTCAAGAAAAAGGTGAGTATTAATGTGGTGTAATACCATTAATTTCTTTTGTCACAATTAATTTGAACAGCAAAAAAAACATCCATGTTAACTTTTGAACAACATTTAAGTGCTTATTTAATAGTCAAATGATAAAAGATTTAAGAAGGATTGTAGGTTCGATTCTACCTTCTAATAATTAATCGTTAATGATGTGGTCTATAGGAGAAAGCTTTTTCTTGGTACCCATGTTGTATTGACAAAATGTTTATCTCTTTTTGTAATCATGATCTTAATTAGGTGCAAAGAAGTGTAGAAGACCCAAGTGTGTTGGTGACAACATACGAAGGAGAGCACAACCATGCGCAACAGGAAGCAGAAATATCAATGAGTTCGAGGCAAAGTGAAAGCCCTGGGCGTTCAGTTGCTGCAAAACCCTCGGTCATGAATCTGCAGAGTAGAGTTGGCGGTCCAAGTGTAACGGTTGACTTGGTCCATTCAAAATTGGTTGAAAATTTTAATGGCCAAAGCCAAAAGTCTTCAATCCAGCAGTTTATAGTTCAACAAATGGCTACTTCTTTGACAAGAGATCCTAATTTCACAGCAGCACTTGCAACCGCAATCTCAGGAAAATTTCTACATCACACTTCTACGGATAACCCTTGAAATGTTTAATTATATTGCACTGAACGTAGAATTATGGATTTTGCTATTTTGCTACATATGTATATTAATTGTTAGCTAGACAACAAGAGAGTGAGATCGATGATTATTCTTCCATATGCAGCATCGCTATCCAATATACTATATATATAAATATTTTTATCAAACTAGTATATCGTATTTGAACAACATGTCATATTGATTTTATTACACTATAATCTTACGTTACTTCCAAAATTTGAAGTCAAAAGAAAAAAAGAGAGAGAAGATAATGCATATACTTTACACACATATATATACACACTCTCTTGAATTTCATTTTTACTTGCAAGATTAAGGATGTTGGGACGTAAAATATTTTCTATTCAAATTTCTTTTAGAAATCTAAAGCTGTGTTTGGAATTCGTGTAAAAAAGGTCTATGTACTCAGTTAAAATAGAGCTATGAACTCGATTGTCAAAACGAGTTCGTTGCTATTGTGTTTAAAAGTCTAAATGTATGAACTCGGTTCAAAACTGAGTTCGTAAGAAACCTATAAATTTAGTTTTAGATAGAATTGTGTTAATAGATACACCTTTTATATAAACTCGGTTCTCTATGTAACCGTGTTTATAAATACACCTTACGAACTCGGTTATGTCTTGAACCAAGTTTAAAGATGTTTCCTCTACCCTTCCTACAAACTCGGTTTTGTCTATAACCAAGTTTATACGTTACCTATGAACTCGGTTGAAGCTTAAACCAAGTTTATAGGTGGCCTTTTTAAGTACACTTTATTTTTTTTGCATTTATCCCAAACCTGTAAATTATATTAAAACAACAAACAATCCTAAGCAGTATATTTGTCGTAATATTTGTTAATATTAATTTGCTTCAAAATATAATTACAGGATTGAGTGTAATATTTTGTACCTAACATATATGCACTATATAATTACTTCTAATTTACATCCAATGAAATGAACCATATATCTAATTACTATTGTCCCATAACTCGAAGAAAATATTTAGCTTATTCCTCCCAATTTTGATTGATGTCTTTGGTATTGTATGGTGACCAGCATTGGAAAATCTGTAAGTTAGTTATAATACAAATATAGGAGTGTCACTTTATAACTCAAATTTGTTTAAAATTAAAGAATTGTGAAATTTACAGTTGTTCAATGTTTTTTACTATGTTTGCTTCTACAATAGTTTACATAGACTTCATGACATAGTACCCGCCCTCATGATTGCCTGTCTGTGTACGATATTACACAATATATACAAAACAACAAATTTGTTAACATTAATTTGCTTCAAAATATAAAAATATAATCTATAAGTATACTTTATAGTTGAAGTGTACTTACTTTTGTGTATAGCCATTGTAATTTTTTCTTTGAGTTGACGTCTCTCAATTGGTTGTATCCATTTACAGCTCTATTAAAAGAACATAACACCAATTAGAAATGTCTTTATAACAAATACATTTGTTGTTCATAACATAAAGTTAAGTTTTGATGTCAACTTATATAACACCCCTAGTTACTACCAAAGTTTAAATAATACAAAAATTTCACATAAATATTTAAACAATTACACACACACACACACACACACACACACACACACACACACACACATATATATATATATAAGATACTCCGTTATATAAACATTTATATAAATATTGATCTTGGCTGTTAACTGACCCCCTAAAGTCAGAATTGGGGTGGCACGAATGTAATGCCATGTCATCATATTTATTTACCCAAGTAAGGTTTGGGAATTGTATCCGGGGTCTACACTCGTAGCCACTACAAATTGTTGATCAGAACTTCGGACCTCTCCTGACAATCAGACAATAAGTCAGAATCAGTATGGGCAGCCAGTACTTGCAAACGTTGTAGATACAGTAAGTTCAGAAGAATGTCAAATCATTTCTTATACTAAGGTAATACCTATAAATACAACTCATTCATTACTGAAGAAGGGTCTGATCTAATCTGAAAGTTACCTCTGTCATACCCATATTTCCCGTTTATCCATATTGACTTAAGCATCAGAGAATGTTTTACAGGTACACCTCTAGTGTGTTCCCTCCACTTCGGTACGGACTTGAGCACCACTTTCACCCAGTACTTGAAGAACTTAGGTTCCTCACTAGACCTAGGTGTAAAATACCGTACTCCATGGAGACGGTGTAAAATTGAGAGCTAAGATAGGTAACTCCGGACACCGGTCAAGACGGTCGACTCTTGACCCCGGTTCCAAGACAGAACAAATATATACATCACTGTACATAAGTTTGATTTTGTGAATACATTAGTACAAAAGACATGCTTAGACGTTAACTGATGCCAAAATAGGCTCCAAATCACGTGAGTAACTAAATAGTATTACAAAAAAAACTACTCAACCATCAGGTACAACTAGAGTCATCAATAAAAAGAACCACCTATATTATCCTACTAGGTTAACTGTAGCTATCTAAGTGCCATCGATGGTGGAGTCGCTCCTGTCGCAACCTGGATCGCGACGGCGCGGCGAGAAAGAGAGAAAAAGTGGAATGAAACAGGGAGTCACCACCAACGTTTTTATTCATAGGAAAAACATTGGGAAAAAACTGAATTCAGTAAAGCACTGGTTAAAAGTTGAGATTCAAGTTCGAGAGTCGATTACGAGTAGGGAAGGTATTAGCACCCTACATCGCCTGTCAAAGACAGTACCAAGATTGAAAGCACAATATAAATAGCCTTAAATAAAACATGGTTTCTTCCCTTTTACTTTTATTTTGAAAATGATAGAATGGAGTAGAGAACTGTACAGACATAGAATGTTGAAGCGAGGTCAATGGGACGTTTCGTCCGAATTAAGCTCGACTTCGATATGAGACAGAGAGGGTGAGAGAATGCCAATAAGACGTCACGTCTAAATTAAACATCCTTGGGTAAAAAGGATAGGGATAGGAAAGAGATAAGCAGGACGTCTTGTCCTAAGTATCCCTTCCCTATAAATTGTAGCAAGGTTTGAACAAAAACTAGGGGGAAATCAACAAGACGTCACGTCTAAATTGATTTTCACGGAAACGACAAAAAGTAACATCACGAAAGAAACGCAAAAAGCAAGGAAATAAATCAGTAAAAGGAAATAAGAAAGATGGGCCCGATAGGAGTTAAAGTCCTGCTCCTACGTATTCTTGAATTATCAAGAAATCAGGGTTACGTAGTTCTGAGGAAAAATTTTGACTCGGAACATGATGATGGAAGTCATTGAGATGGGGAACTCATACAAGACGAAGTTCTTCGCACGTGTACGGATCCTAAGGAGATTGTGTAGACGGAAGTGTTCCCGTACGACACGGTTAAAAAATGGAAATTTTTTAGGCTAGAAAATAAAACATATGCAAAACTTATTACTTATTATTTTTTTATTTTTTTTTATTTTTTTTATTTTTTTTATTATTTTATTAATAATAGCATACTTTATTAAAAATAACCTGGAAATAAAAAAAACTTGGGAATGAAAAGAAACTTGCTGGAAGAAGAAATGAAACTACATAATAACAACTACAAAGAAAAGTAAAGAAAAGAAAAGAACATAATAATCTGGAAAAGAAACTAACCGGAAATGGAAAAACTTGGAAATGAAAAGAAACTTGCCGGAAATGAAAAAAAACTTGCTGGAAGAAGAAATGCAACAGAGAAGAAGAAAAGGAGAAACGAATGGCTTCCCAAGACTTGATTGCCTTCAATGAAGAATCCCCCTTGAATGAATGCTCATGGTGCCTATTTATAGGAATGCAAAAGCAGCCATTGCCATAAAAAATTTGTAATGGAAGGTGCACTCTCCAATTAACAAGTCCATGGTGCTCCATTATCAACTTAAGTGCTCCATTATGATCTTTAGTGCCTTGCCCACCATCACAAACTTTCTCGTGCATTTTAGGGCTGATGCGTGCCAAATTTGAAAAAGAGTCCAACATGAAAGTTGTAGATCTTTCTCTTAGCTTTAATTTGATATATGGCACAAAAATTTTCATCAAGAAATGAGGGAGATATGACTCATCTATGAAAACTGCTCCAGACTCTGACGAAAATACCTTTGCATGTAAAATAAATTCACTGGGCAAAATGGGTAGAGAATTAGCTTTTGTGCCCTTCATGAAGTTTGTAGATCTTTCTCTTAGCTTTAATTTGATATATGGCACAAAAATTTTCATTAAGAAACGAGGGAGATATGGCCCATCTATGAAAACTGCTCCAGAGTGTGATGGAAATACATTTGCAAGCAAAATAAATTCACTGGGCAAAATGGGTGGAGAATTAGCTTTTGTGGCCTTCATGAAGTTTGTAGATCTCTTTGATATGGAGCCATAGAAAAAAGAATGGGGTCATTTCAGTATCATATGAGGGAGATATGAATTTTTTCTTAAAGATGTGCAGAGCAGTCATGAAACTGGAGCAAGTCCAGGAAGATTATTAAAACTGTACCAATTGGTAAGGATTCAGCCTTCAAGGTCTTCACAAAAGTCGTAGACAATTTTGTTACGAAAATTTAGAGACCGGGTTTGTGCAAATCAAAGATCGTATGAAGGAGTTATGAATTTTCAAATGAACCATGCGCATAAAAGAGTGCTCAAAGGATGGAACTGTACCAATTGGCCGGACAAAAAGAGGTGTTCACAGATGCCCCTCTTTACTTCTTTTTCACAAGAGAAACACGAAGCTTCTGTGTTTCTGAAGTGAAAAAAGAAGTAAAGATATGAACACCGATGTAGGGGCCAAGTGGGACCCTTGATCGGTATGGCGTCTGATGGTGCTGGCAATCACTAGTCAGTGTGACCTTTTTCTCTTTAAAGACGAGCATTTCTCACTTCTGTCTCTCTATTTTCTTTTTCTTCTTTCTCTCTCTCTCTCTCTTTTTTTTTGTTTGTTTTTTTTGTTTTTTTTGTTTGTTTGTTTTTTTTGTTTTTTTGTTTTGAACTCTGGATTGACCGGGAAAAATTCTTTCAGTGGGAAGATCGGGATTGACCCCTGGTAGACTAGAAGGTAAAGGGTGCCTGCATAGGTGAACAGAAAGTAAAGGACGCCTTGATAGGCGACTGGAAAATAAAGGATGCCTTGATAGGCGGCTGGAAAGTAAAGGATGCCTTGATAGGCGGCTGGAAAGTAAAGGATGCCTTGATAGGCGGCTGGAAAAGGACGCCTTGATAGGCGACTGGAAAATAAAGGATGCCTTGATAGGCGGCTGGAAAATAAAGGATGCCTTGATAGGCGGCTGGAAAAGGATGCCTTGATAGGCGGCTGGAAAATAAAGGATGCCTTGATAGGCGGCTGGAAAATAAAGGATGCCTTGATAGGCGGCTGGAAAATAAAGGATGCCTTGATAGGCGGCTGGAAAATAAAGGATGCCTTGATAGGCGGCTGGAAAATAAAGGATGCCTTGATAGGCGGCTGGAAAGTAAAGGATGCCTTGATAGGCGGCTGGAAAAGGACGCCTTGATAGGCGGCTGGAAAATAAAGGATGCCTTGATAGGCGGCTGGAAAGTAAAGGATGCCTTGATAGGCAGCTGGAAAGTAAAGGATGCCTTGATAGGCGGCTGGAAAGTAAAGGATGCCTTGATAGGCAGCTGGAAAGGTAAAAGGTGCCATTTGATCGGCGGCTGGAAAGTAAAGGATGCCTTGATAGGCGGCTGGAAAATAAAGGATGCCTTGATAGGCGGCTGGAAAGTAAAGGATGCCTTGATAGGCAGCTGGAAAGGTAAAAGGTGCCATTTGATTGGCGACAAGAAGGTAAAGGGTGGGGTTGACCCTCGGTCGACAGAAAATACAGAGATTGGGGGAGCTAACAAGACGTCTCGTCCAAATTAACTCACTGTTGGTAGGAAATGTGAAGGTTGGGGGAGTTAACAGGACGTCTCGTCCAAATTAACTTACTGGACTTAAAGGCTCGGGGTGATGCCCCAGTTTGACATGACTGAAGGTTCTTGGGGAATTACTCTTTGACTGAAAGAGGGTGAACCTGGGGTGCCCCAGTTGGAGATGATTTGAAGGAATCTTGGGGAATTGCCCCTTGACTAAAATAGAAGAAATCTGGGGGAGATGCCCCAGTTAGGAAGATTGAAAGGATCTCAGGGAACTGCTTCTTGACTGGAAGGAAAAATCTGGGGTCCACTGGGGATGTATGGTGGGCTTACTAAAGGAAAGAAATCTGGGGATGATCTAGTTCAAGCTGTCTTGGATGATTCAGGGAACTGCTCCTTGATTGGTAGGAAGAGAAATGGGGGAAAATCTAGCTGAAAGAGATAGGGATACTGCCCCTCGAACGGAGGAAAGATTTGGGGTGATACCTCAATTTTGGAAAGATTAGAAGATTTAGGGGTACCACCTCAAGGCTGGGAGAAGGATATGGGGTGATGCCCCAGTTAGGGCGGTTGAAGAAGCTTGGGGTACGTTCCCTTTTGACAGAGAGAGACCCGAGTGATGTCCCGGCTTAAACTTCCCGGGAGCGTGGGGTATTGCTCTTGGGTTGACAAAAAATAACATCCTGGGGGAGATGCCCCAGTTTGACATGATCTAAAGGGCTTTGGGGGAATCTAGGGTGATGCCCCAATTTAATTTGTCTGGGAAGTGTAGTTCTACTAGGGAAGAATTTAGTGATTCGGGTACTGCCTCTTGATTGAGAATGGAAAGTTTGGGATTCATTGGGGAAGAGATCTTGATAAGTGCCAGCTTTGGCGATTGATTTCACTGGGGATGAGAATTTGAGAGGTGCTGATTTTGGAGTTGAGTGGGAGACTTTAAAGATTGCCAACTTTGGCGAAAGAGGCTTAGAACGGTGTTTGCTTTGGAGATTGAAGAGGAGACTTTGAGAAGTGCCAACTTTGGCGACCTAAGGATAGAGTTCCGAGAAGTGCCAACTTTGGCGAGGAAGGTTCCACTAGGGGGATGAGAATTTGAGAGATGCTGACTTTGGAGTTGAGCGAGAGATTTTAAAGATGTCTGCTTAGGCGATGGAAGAAGAAAACACTAAAAGGTGCCAACTTTGGCGATTTAGGGAAGGAGTTCTGAGGCGATTCGAGGAGGGGACTTGAAGGACTTGATTGAGGTGTTAATGCCTGGCATGACTGTCTGTGAGATAACCTGCATAAAAAATGGTAAGTAATGTAAAGATAAGTTCAAAAACTGGGTAGGTCCTGTGAAACCGCGACCCTTAGGACAACTCATGGACAGAGGAGAATGCAAGAGGCGATCATAGCTTTGAAGCGCATGCCTGGCTGAGTCTTTGTGATGATTGTCGAGGTCAAGTAGTGGGAGCGTCTTGTCCCTTACGACTTTAAATGTCACCATTCTTTTATTTTATTTTTTATAAAAACACAATGTTTTATCAGATTAATGCAATTCATAACACGTATCGAAAAAGGATAAATTTTATTCATGTATGACAAACAGAATACAGAGAATGGACAATGGGGAAAGTAGATGGGATGGAATGAAGTTACATAGGACAGGTCAAGGCCAGGAGAACAGGGAAGGTTCGAGGATCCTCCAGTGAGTTCCTGAGACTAGTGAGAACCTTAATCTCACGTGTACGACCTCAAGTACATCGTTCAACTCTGCCTTTGAGAGGGTAGTTTAACCATGGTCCACATGCCTCAGTTTGCACGTTTTGCATTGGAAACCTTAGTTACTCTGCCGAAATCTTGACCCTAATTTTTACCTGAGCTGCCTTTTCAGGTTTTCAACTCACCGGGTTGCTCTAACTTTTGCCTAGGCCGCCCTTTCAGGTTTTGAGCCTAGCGAGCTCTTTTCTTTCTTTATAATGTGTTTTTGTTCATTTTTGGGCTGCATCCTTTACAGTAAAAAGTTGAAACTGATCACACTCCAGTTGAGTCTGCCTATTCTTTTCCAAATTTAGTTTGATCCTTTGGGAAACTGATGTCACTTCAAATAGGAGACTCCACTCCTATGCCATGTACCCAAGGAAATATTGGTGAGTCTTTTGGCACCAATGAGAGGGAATTACTCTTGAATCATCATTCTGGCCTTTTGTTTTTCTTTTTTTTTTTTTTATTTTCCATTTCTTTTGTTTGCCCTCTTTTTTTTTGCTTTTGTGTTTTTTTTTCTTTTTTTTTTAATCCCCTTAATGACGCAACGACTCAATCTGACAGACTATTTCCTTGGCTACATAGGTATGAGGAATGGCGCACTCCTTAGGGTTGAGGTGTTGATGATGACAAGAATACGAGTTCTTGGCCTGACGACATTTGTTCCCCTTATACAGAAAATGACAGCTTGCTCGCGGATCTGGACGTAACCAGCTTTCCCTGCTTGGTATGTGCATTGGACTTCAAGCTTGACTTCTACTTTTCATTTTTTCATTTTTTCATTTTTTTTTGAATTTTTGGCCAAGTCTCCCTTGACTGTATCTGCATTTAAGGCATTAGCAATTTTCCCTATTTATGCTGGTAACTGTTGTGGTTTTCTTAGTTGACTGGCCTACCACTTGTCCAGTTTGGGACTTGGCAATGTTATCATTCACATAGATTATTTCCACGCCCTGAAACAATATTACTAATGTCTTCTGATATATTGCCCCGTGATTCCTTCAGTCATTCTTGACTCAGGGGTATTCCTTAACCTCTTGTTCTAACAATCTGGTTAACTTGTGTGGTGACTCACAAGCTTTCCTACCTTCTTTGTCAGCACAATCGACCGGGTAGTTGAGGTCGTAAAATAGGATTGTGATTTCATTAGTCTCAAGAGGATCATTTTTGGGTCTGCAATTTAGTGCGTTATGGCAAAAAATAAAAAGGAAAGAAAAAGAGGAACAAGCAAGTAAAGAAAATGAATCAATGCAAGGATAAAGGGATGAAATTTTTTTTAGAATTTCGATACGCATTTATTGATTGACTGGTAAAACAAGTTTTTTCGCCTTTATTACATGGAAAGTCCCAAAGCCTTAGGCATAGCAGAGGGATAAACAAGACTTTTAAGGCAATGCCAAATTACTTTGGTGAATCATTTAAAATCGTAGGGAGTTCGACAGCTTCCCAGTTACTGAGCTCTCAGCCCGGCAGGTAAGCGGTCACCAAATCAACATTGTTATCAAAACTATCAACCACCACGGCATTAACTTCTGAGCTTCCATGATTAGGCAGGGGATTCTTGACCACGTTAGGGCTTCCTTCTTTAAAATCGATCCATTCGGCTTTGATCAAATCTCTCACTTTATATTTCAGAGCCATGCAATTTTCTGTGGAATGCCCCGGTGCCCCAGCGTGGTAATCACAATGAGCGTCTGGGTCATATCCCCTTGGATAAGGAGGTTGCAATGGCTTCATGGGGCATGAAACCAACAGACCTTCCTGAACGAGGATTGGAAAAAGTTCGGAATATGTTATGGGAATTGGATCGAACTGCACCGGGGTGCGCTCATTGTTGGGATTCCTTGGGTTCTGATTATGGTTGGGTGGTTAAACTACTTGCTGCGGGTGATGGTATGGCATGGGTTGTGGCATTGGAGCTCTTACCATGGGTGGGCGGAAGTGAGGAGTATGAGCTGTCGGGCCATAAGTGGCTGCGGCCACATAAGGATTGGGAGCTTGAATCATGGTAGGAGTGAATGGTCTCGGCGGAGCCGTCTTTTGATTAGAAGAGATGGAATTAGTTTCTTCGTCCCTTCTCCCAGGTGCCGGCTTCCTCGTCATGTTTGCCCCAGATGAGCCTTGAGTGATCTTACCCGTTCGTATTCCACTCTCCACTCTTTCCCCAATAGTCACAATGTCGGAGAAGTTGGCTGAAACACTACCAATCATCTTGCCGTAGAAAGGTGATGGGAGTGTGTCGATAAACATTGCGACTATTTCTTTTTCCAACAATGGGGGATCCACTTGCGCCGTTGTTTCTCTCCATCGTTGGGCATACTCCTTGAACGTTTCACTGTCCCTCTTCACCATATTTTGTAAATGAACCCTGTTGGGTGCCATATCCATGTTATACTTGTATTGTCTAAGGAAGGCATCTGCCAGGTCTTTCCAACAACGGATACGGTTCCGATCAAGGTGAGCATACCATGTAAGAGCAGCTCCTGCTAGACTATCTTGGAAGCAGTGGATCAACAGTTGGTCATTAGAAGAGTAAGATGCCATCTTTCGACAATACATTGTGAGATGATTCTTAGGACAAGTCATTCCCCGATACTTGTCAAAGTCTGGCATCTTGAATTTAGGCGGGAGGATAACATCTGTGACTAAACATAGCTCCGAAGCATCTATTAGTCCAAAACCTCCGGCGCCTTCCATCATTCTTAAACGCTCTTCTAAGATCTCTATCCTTTCCCTCCGAGGAGCCGCGACCGCGCGGGTTGTATCTTGGAGGTTGGTCCCATAGGGGGTTCCGTATCCATACGGATAGCCGAATGACTGGTTGAACAGAGGCAACACATGGGACTGGTTTACTAGGCCTGTATTTGGTGAGGGACCTTGAGGATGGGCCATAGCATAAGTCGGCTGGGTTATCTGGGCTTGTGTATTTTGGGCTTGGGCGTTGTAGGTTGGCTGGGCCATCGGGGCTTGTGTGTTTTGGGTTTGGTAAGTTTGTGGGTCATGGGCTTGCGTGTTTTGGGTTTGGTAGGTTTTTGGGTCATGGGCTTGCGTGTTTTGGGTTTGGTGGAGTGGTGGCATATTTGGTTGTGTGGGGTATGAAGCATGAGGATTTACCGCTTGCTGGTTGTGGGCGTCTTGTTGGTTAGCGAGCGGGGGATAGTACCCCGGGGGTAGGCCATAAAGTGGAAAAGGTACTGGGTTGCCGTCTAGACCGACAAATGTATGTTGTGCGTAAGACTGGCCGTAAGGTGGCTGGGTCTCAATGGCAGGGTTAGGTCTCCCGACATGAATGGTGAGAGGGGGTGTCGTTGTGTTAGGGAGTTGGGTTCTTGCTGGGTCAGAATCAAGGGGAGGTGGCACGGTGGCAGGCTGCTGTTGGGCATCCTCAACACCTGCAGAGGAGCCTCCTTCGGTAAGTTTCTTTTCTAAGAGTTTAGTTAACTCCACGACTCGCTCTTTCAGCTGATCGAACTCGGTTCTAAAGTTTCCTTCAACAGCTTCTGCCTCAGCCATGAGTTTCTTTTGGAGCCGGGTCTGGTAAGGATGCCTACCCGTGATGTTGGTGTCTTTTTTTTTTAAAAAAAAAAGAAGAAATAAATGTTAGGCAGAAATAAAAAGAAGGAAAATGTTGTGGGAAACAATCACAGACTTTGGCGAGTATCCTTTGACCATTCCTTAGAACTTATCATTCAAAAGTACTAGGTATGGTGATCATAGAAATTAATATGGGATATTTGTGAAGACAGAAGAAATCTTTTATCCTGCGGCGGGAGCCTCTAGCTCAGACATCTTCTTCGGGCAATTACAGCCCTTATTTCTTAAGTTCAATCCCATGTCAATTTCCATAGATACTCAAAGGGTACATGACCAAAGGAGGACTATCTATTCACCCGAAGAATACTGTGTGTTTCAAAACGAGTCATTATTTCAATAACTCAGTAAATCTGCGGGTGGTAGATAATTCATTTTCTTGGATAAAAGGGGAAAGCAAAAATGACATAAGGTAAAGTAAAGTTTGCCCTTTTGTGGCCTAGGTTGGGTTTTGTTGAAAGTTTTCTCTAGGCCCTATGGTTTGTCTAAAAGTGGCTCTTCACACCAGGTGGCTCATTCTAGACTTCTAGAAGGTCACCAGAGCCAAGATCCTACCCATGACAGGGACGCAACAGTGGGGAACCACTAGGTACGTATATCATGAGAGGTCGAACTCTGGTTGAGGTTCTCATGAACACCGGATAGGAAGTACATCCCATACGATTCCGTTACCAACCTCTCCTAACTTAAGCTTCATTTGGGGCCCGGGTATAGGGCGCCACTCATAAGTGTGTGCGAGTAATTTGTGAGTGTAGTGTGTGAAAGGGCATTCAATACTTTTTACCTTACTTCATTCTGCACAAAGAACAAACACAGAACAAATATACAAAGTCGTCTACCCTAGGGTTCAATAATTACAGGAAAGTAACATGGTCCTCTACCCTAGGGTTCAACAAGCATGCAAACATAGATAATGTAACAAATAACAAGATACAATTAAAACAAGAACAAACTTCCACAACAATTAACAGAAAATAAAACAAGGGGGAAGAAATCCAAGCTAACAAAGGCTATATAAAAGAACATGCGCTTTCAATCAAACTGGCCTGACTCTCTTAAGTATCCCCAGCGGAGTCGCCATCTGTCGCAACCTGGATCGCGACGGCGCGGCGAGAAAGAAAGAAGGTGTGGAATGAAACAGGGAGTCGCCACCAACGTTTTTATTCATAGGAAAAACATTGGGAAAAAACTGAATTCAGTAAAGCACTGGTTAAAAGTTGAGATTCAAGTTCGGGAGTCGATTACGAGTAGGGAAGGTATTAGCACCCTACATCGTCTGTCAAAGACAGTACCAAGATTGAAAGCACAATATAAATAGCCTTAAATAAAACATGGTTTCTTCCCTTTTACTTTTATTTTGAAAATGATAGAATGGAGTAGAGAACTGTACAGACATAGAATGTTGAAGCGAGGTCAATGGGACGTTTCGTTCGAATTAAGCTCGACTTCGATATGAGACAGAGAGGGTGAGAGAATGCCAATAAGACGTCACGTCTAAATTAAACATCCTTGGGTAAAAAGGATAGGGATAGGAAAGAGATAAGCGGGACGTCTTGTCCTAAGTATCCCTTCCCTATGAATTGTAGCAAGGTTTGAACAAAAACTAGGGGGAAATCAACAAGACGTCACGTCTAAATTGATTTTCACGGAAACGACAAAAAGTAACATCACGAAAAAAACGCAAAAAGCAAGGAAATAAATCAGTAAAAGGAAATAAGAAAGATGGGCCCGACAGGAGTTAAAGTCCTGCTCCTACGTATTCTTGAATTATCAAGAAATCAGGGTTACGTAGTTTTGAGGAAAAATTTTGACTCGGAACATGATGATGGAAGTCATTGAGATGGGGAACTCATACAAGACGAAGTTCTTCGCACGTGTACGGATCCTAAGGAGATTGTGTAGACGGAAGTGTTCCCGTACGACACGGTTAAAAAATGGAAATTTTTAGGCTAGAAAATAAAACATATGCAAAACTTATTACTTATTATTTTTTTATTATTATTTTATTTTTTTTATTTTTTTTATTATTTTATTAATAATAGCATACTTTATTAAAAATAACCTGGAAATAAAAAAAACTTGGGAATGAAAAGAAACTTGCTGGAAGAAGAAATGAAACTACATAATAACAACTACAAAGAAAAGTAAAGAAAAGAAAAGAACATAATAATCTGGAAAAGAAACTAACCCGGAAATGGAAAAACTTGGAAATGAAAAGAAACTTGCCGGAAATGAAAAAAAACTTGCTGGAAGAAGAAATGCAACAGAGAAGAAGAAGAGGAGAAACGAATGGCTTCCCAAGACTTGATTGCCTTCAATGAAGAATCCCCCTTGAATGAATGCTCATGGTGCCTATTTATAGGAATGCAAAAGCAGCCATTGCCATAAAAAATTTGTAATGGAAGGTGCACTCTCCAATTAACAAGTCCATGGTGCTCCATTATCAACTTAAGTGCTCCATTATGATCTTTAGTGCCCCATTATGATGCTTTAGTGCTCCATTATGATCCTTAGTGCTCCATTATGATCTTTAGTGCCTTGCCCACCATCACAAACTTGCTCGTGCATTTGAGGGCTGATGCGTGCCAAATTTGAAAAAGAGTCCAACATGAAAGTTGTAGATCTTTCTCTTAGCTTTAATTTGATATATGGCACAAAACTTTTCATCAAGAAATGAGGGAGATATGACTCATCTACGAAAACTGCTCCAGACTCTGACGAAAATACCTTTGCATGTAAAATAAATTCACTGGGCAAAATGGGTAGAGAATTAGCTTTTGTGCCCTTCATGAAGTTTGTAGATCTTTCTCTTAGCTTTAATTTGATATATGGCCCAAAAATTTTCATCAAGAAACGAGGGAGATATGGCCCATCTATGAAAACTGCTCCAGAGTGTGATGGAAATACATTTGCAAGCAAAATAAATTCACTGGGCAAAATGGGTGGAGAATTAGCTTTTGTGGCCTTCATGAAGTTTGTAGATCTCTTTGATATGGAGCCATAGAAAAAAGAATGGGGTCATTTCAGTATCATATGAGGGAGATATGAATTTTTTCTTAAAGATGTGCAGAGCAGTCATGAAACTGGAGCAAGTCCAGGAAGATTATTAAAACTGTACCAATTGGTAAGGATTCAGCCTTCAAGGTCTTCACAAAAGTCGTAGACAATTTTGTTACGAAAATTTAGAGACCGGGTTTGCGCAAATCAAAGATCGTATGAAGGAGTTATGAATTTTCAAATGAACCATGCGCATAAAAGAGTGCTCAAAGGATGGAACTGTACCAATTGGCCGGACAAAAAGAGGTGTTCATAGCTCCCAGAGAAGGTTTCCTCCATATCTTCCTCGTTAGCTGGCGGGGGTAGGGGTGCGTGACCATTGAACGGGTCAGTGTCATGAAGATTCAGAATTAGTCTTGCTCTAAAGGAAAAAGAAAGTGCCCCTAGTGGATCGGGTAGTCCAACAATAACCTGAGGCAATCTAACAGTAACTTTACCATAGTATATATATATATAAACATTTCCTATATCTAGCACTCTCCATCTCCCTGGTCCGTCCTGTCGGGGCCTTGTCCTCATGTCTATCATTTGAGAAAGATTATTCATAATGAAGATCTGTTCATGTAACATCCCTGTTTTTAGTAGCAGTTTTATTTGGTAAATTTTGAAGTGTGGAAGGTCAGAAAGTAAGAATAAGTGAGTAAATACCTTGTATAGGGTCAGTAATACTCCAAAAATTCTATTTTTGGGTATAATTATGGAATTTATACAGACCTTTGAGGATATTATTCAAATTCCGAGAGAAAAAGGCTCTGATCCGCGTGACAGAGTGACATTCCGAGTGAAAAAGACTCTGTTCCGAGTGACAGGAAGCAATTCCGAGTGATAGAAAGAAAATCCGAGTGAGGAATGAAATTCCGAGTGTAAAGTTAGGTTGACCGAATAAAACATTACTAAAAAGGATACTACCGAGTGAAATATTGGTCTTAGAGATAGCTGGAGTGAAGTGGGTTCAAGGGAACCACTTCTGAGTGAATATTCCGAGTGAAAATACCCTTGAGAGACTCATTTCCGAGTCAAACCTTGCCAATTGCTTCTTTCTTGAGTGACAATTTCTACGATACCGAATGAATAGACTCAGTCAGGGATATAACTGATGCAATCCGAGTGAAGTTGTCCAAGTCAGACCTCCCTAATAAGATAGAAGATAGCAATCCGAGTAGGTTGAAAGCCATTTTGAGTAGGACTTAATATGTAGCCTTTCTGAGTGAATGGGTTTGAATATTCCCGAGTAAGATATGCTCGAGTGGAAAATAATACTGAGTGAAATGTGTGTATAAGAATGAATTTGGATATTCCTGAGTATAAAATCCGAGGGAAGATTGGTTATAATGGCTTAGATTGGAAAATTTCTAAGTATATGAAAAACCGAATGAATGATCCATATATAAATCCGAGTGGATGGGATTAGAACAAGCCTGAGTTGAACTTAATGTGATGATATTTCCGAGTAGATTAAATAATGTGTAATTAGAGGGTCTAAGTATGAAATGAGTCCGAGAGGAACCTAACTTAATAAGTTTTACCTGAGTGGTTAAGCATGAAATAAACCCGAGTGAATGATGAGGAGTTCCGAGTGAATGAATGCATAGGTGTTTTATATTAAGTTGATGCTTCTACCAACTGAAATGAGTTATTAAAATTATTTGGGAGGTGTTGATGGAAGAAATAGTGATGGATTCCGAGTGGTTATATATATATATTGTATGGTTAAAGCATTACTTGGCTTGAATATGAGTGGTGATGAATGAATAATGATAATTGAGTAGATACCGAGCGGAAAATGGTATTTGGGAACCCATCCCGAGTAAATTGTAGTAGGCAGGGCCATTTCCAAGTAAGTCTATGAGTATGACTCCTCTTCCGAGTGAGAAGTACTCTACTGGACCAAGTCCGGGTGAGGCTCATACGTGTGTGTCTTTTCCGAGAGGTAATGACCTTAATAGGCTTCGATTGAAATTGTAGTTAAAGAATTTGGTTCAAACCGAGGGAGAAATATGAGTGGACTGAGTGGAGAAAGTGTTGACTTCTGAAATAAAGGATGTTATAATTCTGAGTGGAAACTGAATGAATATGGATACCCTTTTCCGAGTAAGCCTAAGGTGTTATGAAAACCGAGTAAAAAGTGATTTGATGTTGAGTTGGCTAAGGAATGATTTAGTTAAGTATGAAATAAATAAGAATAGGTTGTTTACCGAATGGAAATCCTGAGTAAAAAGAATCCGATTGAATCCAGAAGAAATCCGACCTAGAGAGGAGAAATCCGACTAGATGTTTTAAGAAGAAATAATCAAGAGTGAGGACCAAGAAAAACGAATCAGTTTTTGAAGATTTCCGAGCCATGAAGGGCGGACTCGCTCAAGCGAATCGGATTTCGCTTAAGCGATCCGATGTCAGTACTCCACACCAGTTAGCTAAAATAGGTCGTCCTTAGAGCAGGAGCTCACACCGGACAGCTCTGAGCCGGTGTTTATCACAACACCGCCCTCTTTACACAGACGGAGTCCTTAACTCCTTCACACACACCGTCCTTCCTTACTTCACACTCAACACCGCCCACTTCACACCGCCTCACACTTCACACTACCCTCACACAGCACACCGCCTCACACTCCATACCGCCCTCACACAGCACACAGTTTCACACTCCACACCGCTCTCTCTTAACTCCGCCCGCACACTACACTCCGCCCTCACATATTCAATACCGCCCTCTTCAAAACTCCAACACCGAACACCTTTTTACCCCACTCAGACCACTTTATATATTTTAATATACCACTAACCCCTTTAATGCAAAGCTGACAGTGGAGTGAGTCAAAAGTTTCCATTATCACACCTAATCCTCCAATTGATGTCTCCCACTTGTCTCCTCCAACTATTAAATCAATGCATCTCCAAGCCAAACTATCAGAACCAAAAATTAAGAACTTCTTCCTCTTCCTCCTTTTCTCTTTCTCTTACGTACCAGCACCAATCTCTTTCGTTCTCTCTCAATTTCCTCTCCTCTGTTTCACTCGGATTTGAAGCAGGACAGTGAAGGGAACCTCTTTCTTTTCATCCAGGAACTTCATTGAGGTAAGGGGGGTATATTCTCGGGTATTCTGGGGGAATCTGAGTGAAAGGAAAGGGTTAAGGAATGTGTTTCCTTACCTCTCCAGGACAGATCTGGTTTGTTGTGATTTAATTGTTTGTTATATATATAATGTATTGAACATGTTTAATTACAACGTTGTTTATTATTGACCATGAGAATTCAGTGAACCTGTTGATTTTATTGATTAATACGAATGAATAAGTGTATATGTTTGATGCTGGACTGTAAAAATATTAAAAGTATCATGGGTATTTATGAGGACTCCAGTGAAGAGATATGAACTGACATCGGATACTATGATATTAAGCTCGGTATTGTACCAATCAACCAGAGCAGTTAAGAATACACAAATTCACTCAGAAATTACAGTGATATGACCAGTTATATATTAATCCGATTGGTTATCTGAAGAATACAAGTTTCTTATTTAAAACTTTCAAACAAGATTATATTACATTTGATAAACACCTTAATTTCACTCGGAAAACATCTTTTCGAGTTGATTTCACTCGGAATTCAGTATGTTACTTAGAAAGCTCTTTTTAATTGATTTCATTTGAAGCTATATATATATATATATATATATATATATATATATATATTTGAACTAGAATAAAACTTATTTCACTCAGAAAACAGTTATTCACTCAACTTATTTCATTTTTAATTCACTCGGAAAATCAGTTATTTCACTCAAGAAAACTTACCCAGTTTGATTTTTACTCGGGAAACATCTTATTTAACTCAGAAAACTTCATCAGTATGATTCTACTCGGATTTATAATCTTTTCACACATAAAATCTCTTTTAAATCAGAAATTACTCAGAAAATAATTATTTCACTCAGAGAGCTCTTTCTTCATTATGATTTACTCAGGAAAATGTTTTAACTTCACTGAGAAAACTCTTTCAAATTGATTTCACTCGGATTCAGATTTGTTTTATTCAGAAAATCCTCTCAGTTTGATTTTATTGGAAATCCTGCTTATTTTCACTCGGAATCTTAACTTTTGCACTCGGTATTTATCCAAGTTTTACTCAGAAAGTCTGGTTATCAACATTTCCACTTGGACATAACTTGTGTTTTAATCGAAAAACTCATTTCTACTCGGTATCAATCTATTTCTACTCGGAAAAATTCATTTTTCACTCGGAAACAGACTTCTTTTACTCGGTTAATTATATTTCACTCGGTATTTAATTGATTTCACTCGGAAAAACCTATTTGTCCCTCGGTATTTAACTCCTTCTCCTCGGAAAAGCAGTCTTAATGTTTCATACTTGGATTTTTCAATCAGAATCCCTTCTATACTCCTTACTGAATTATTAAAATGTTATAAATATCATTATTGGTCTTTTACCTATTATTATTCTTAATATTATTATTATTATTTACATTATTATTTTTATTATTGTTATTCTTATTATTATAATTAGTATTATTGCTATAAATATCTTATTTTATTAACTATGAGTAAATAAATATGAATTATATTTTATTATTTATACAAGTATTGAACTGGTCAGGACCGGGGTCTAGGATCCGGTGTGGGACCAGCCACAAGAATGCAGGTGTTTTTAGGGTTTGCACACCGGAACTGTGAGTAACCGATGTATGAATCCGGTCTCTCAGTGGGAGAGGCCGGTCTTGTTGTCCTGGAGATCCTTCACACCAACGTTTCGCGTTGTAGAGGGGCGAAAGGTGGTGCCACCTGCGAAGATTCTCCGACGCTCAAGTTAGAAGAGTGTATGAACTCAATGAATACTCAAGCGTAGTAAAAGTGTGAGATAGAACAACGATACCATGCATGTGTGTTGATATGGGCTTCTTATAGTTGAACGTAAGAGAAATGAGTCGTTGGATGCAGGTGGGTCCCTTAGCTCTGATTGCGTGTATATTGTGTCAATCAAAGTGGCTCGACTTTCGGAATGTGTCAGGAGGGTAGGTCAATTATCAGAGTACAATCCTCTAGGGAGAGGAAAGGATAATCACCTTTTCCGCATAATCTGCTGACATGCCCACTTACTTTCTGAAGCCATTGATGTGACGTATTTTGCTACAAACAGTGTCTTCGTTGATAAGTTATCAGGGACTCTTCTCTCACTGTGACTGAAAAGCCATCAATTATATAAACACCCTGTAAAGATGATCATAGAACCGCTATGGAGAAAATGAATGATGTTGTCGTGGAGTGAGGGCGGACGGCCAGACAACGGATATCCGGTGTGGCAACATTGAACCAGGACACCGGTTGTCCCTATATTAGGTCAGTCTGACGTCACAAGTATGGGGGCCGGTATCTAGACTGGATCATCTGTCCCCTAGCTTGTATGAGGGACTGCTAAGTTGCTCATATAAGCTACACAACTCTTAAGAGAAGTCTGGATGCCGGTAGTACATTCTTGTAAGTCTCTGGGAGCTCGGTGGCGTCCGCTCTAGTAAACGAGTGACCGCCCTTCTCGCGTTGCGTACAACGGATTCAGACAGTATAAACTAAGTAATGGAAATCCCAAGAGTCTTTGAAAATCGAAACCCTTGGTATTCGAAAAGTGGTTGGGAGGCATTAAATGCGCACAGCATGATTAGACAATAAATGCGTTTTTTATGCAAGAGCCATCATTGCTCAAGAATGTAACCGTCGATTGGGCTTATTGGGCCTGGATTCAAACTGTGTGGGGGCCCATTTTGCCAAAACGTTTACTGAAACGTTACTTTTTTCGCGCTCGTTTGTGGTGAAACGACGGAGTCGTTTCAATTTGAAGGGTCGCGTTTTGATGCAAGCCTTGTGACCTTCGATGAAGCACTGTGTTTCTTCGTTACCTATAAAAGGAACTCTTAGCAGATTTTGGAATCCATACTTGTCCTCAAGCTTAGTGAAACTCTGCTCAAATTTCCTTGGAATTTCCTTGTCGTCTCCAACTTCTCAAAGATCCTCTTCCTTTAGGTAACCTCCCTTTCCTTCACTCCTTGCAATTTTAGTCATTCTATTTCCATCATGCGCCCTAGAGCAGGCCACGCTGGTCCTTCAAATAGGGGGAGGTTTGGCTCTCGTGCCCCCCTTAGCCACCGTGGTGGGAGGATTCCAGCGAATCCTCCCGTGGCTGGGCGCCATCGCTCAGAGAGAGCCGAAGCTTCTTCCTCACGAGCGTCTTCTTCCTCTCGTTGCTCTGAGGTTCCCCTTGGTTCGAGGGCTACCAGCCGCTCTGATGAGGGGTCAAGTGCTGAAGGTTATCTCTCTGACGATGTTGCTTTTTATCACAGCACCTACGCATTCCACCGCGCCTGCACAACCATGGATCTTCCAGGTCGTGGAAAAACACCGTTTCTCCGCTCTGCTGAAGGGTGTGTCAATGTTGTGGCACACCGGCTTGATTGGGAGAAACTCAACAGGGAAAAACCTTATTGCTGGGTGGAAGAGGAGTTCTTAGAGATCCCTTCGCACCATGCAAGTGAGGAGGAGCGCACGGTTTCTTTCCGCTGTAAGATATATTCGGATAAGAAGTACAAAGCGCGATACGCTGTGATGGCTCCGCATCCTTCTGAAAGAATATGCCACAACGTCCCTGACGCGAGGTCGGTCTACATGTACGACTTCGTTTTCTTAAAGCTGGGAGTACGCTTTCCCCTGACGGATTTCCAGATGGCCGTCCTGCGTTTCTTAGACTGTGCCCCCTCACAACTACATCCCAACGGTTGGAGTCTTGTCCGGGCTCTGGAAGTTTTGGGGGAGCATTTTGGCTTCTCCGCCACTGTGGCAAAGCTATTTTACTATTGCCAAGTGGTCCGCCGAGCTAATAAGAAGGGCGGCCTTGGGTTCATTACTCTCCGTAGTGACTCAAGGGTTGTAAATTTCAAGTCTTATACGGAATCCGCAAAGGTAGATGGGCGCTCCTTCAAACACTACTACACGCGGGTCCAGATCCAACCAAATAAGCCGGTCTTCTGGCGGAATAAAGAGGGGTTTACCAAGTTTCCCCTTAGCTGGACGCACGAGCATTTTCTTCTCATGAGCCGTGCTTATTATACAGATGAGAGCGAACTTTCCCCTCATTCTGTTGAGGTCTTGAGCGCCCTGCAGACGGCCTCAAAGACCCTCAAAGGGTTTTCCAGCCGTCTTCTCTTGGCCGAGGATGGCATCAAAAACACCTACCTCTGTAACATCCGCTCTTATTCTCCTTGTGTTGTATGGTTATTCCGCTCTAATTATTTTTCTCCTTGTATGCTTATTCAACTTTCTTGTTTTGCAGAACAAATTGAAAAAGCCTGCCCAGAGATGTTGTCGTTAAGGACCATGATGGCTGACGATGACTCCTCTTCTGAAGAAAATGACATCCAGGCGAAGAGGAACGCCACTAAAACTCCCCTCATTCCTCTGACCTCTGCGGTAGGAGATGAGGTTCCTCTCTTCGACGAGGAGGAAACCGAAGAAGCAACTGAGGCCGCTGGAGCGGGCGGCGAGGAGGCCGTCCCAGAGAAAAAGAAGAAGAAGAGGCATCTTGTAAAGAAGGCAAATCAAGAGAAGCCCTCCTCTGATGACCCTGTGAAGAAGCGTCAGAGGACGGCCGAAGAAACTGAATTAAAGAAGGACAAGGGAAAGGAACCCGTTCCTGAGTTCTCTGCACCTTCTTCTCAAAATGCTTCAGAACCGGATTCTGGGAACGGTCCTCCTCCGGCGTTCGATCCTCCGCGTGACTCCTTCCTTTCTCCTTATTTGTGGTTTCAAGGATCTATGCCTCCTACTCTCCCAAAGGCACGGTATTGCCTCCGCCCTTCCCTCGACGCTGCTGGGGTCCGAGGTGCTTGCAAGGCTGGGCGTTGGCAACTTGATGAACTGTCAGGCCTGCTTGAGTCCCTGAGCGAGAAAGCTGACTATATGGATCAGGTTGAAAAACTTGAGACCGAACTCGCGGTGAAGGAGAAATTCGCGGCCAAGCAAGCTGAGGTTCACAGAGGGGTGGAATCAGAATTGAAGAAAGCTAAAGAAACGCTCCAGAGGAAGACTGAAGAGGCAAGCCAAGTTCATTTTGCGAACAAGGCCCTAGAGCGGGAAGTTGCCGACCTCCAGAAGAAAAACAAATCCATACCCCTCCTTGAAGAAGAATTACAACTGGAGAAAAAGAGATCGGCTAAGCTTGCTGACGATCTCAAAGTTATGGAGGAGGGTCGCAACAAGGACCTTGGGGAGTGGGAGTCTATTCGGAAGGAGATGCAAGCCCAAATTGATGAACTCAAAAAGGGTGGTGTGAGTGCTGGGCCTTCAGAAGAGGATTATGCCAAGGTTCAAAGAAAACTAGCTGCTGCAAAGGCCAAGGCTGCCAAAGCCTTGGATATATGCAAAAATGTGGCGTATGAATCTTTCGGCCTAGCCCTTCGTCAAGTCTATTATCGTAACCCTGGAGTAAAGCTGAATTTATACGGATTAGATCCGTTCTTCGAGTTCCATGGGGGAAGACTTGTAGAAGTTCATAAGGACGGATCGCACCATGAACCCCATGCATCTCTGTACGAACTGCCTCCCCTCCCAGAAGGTCAAAGTATGGAGCCTACAACGTCCACTGCTGCCTCTGGAGCTGAAGCACAAGAAGGTGCCCAAACTGGGGTGGAGGACAAGACGGAGAAAGCGGGAGTGCCCACTGTGGAGGATCAAGCACCGGCCTCTTAATTTTATGCTTTCACTCATAGCCGTGTTCTGGGATCGGCTCCAGCTTTAAAACATTTTGTAACCTGCATATTTCCCTTTTTTGAAAATAAGATTCATTATTACCTTTCCATAACTGTTTGCATCCAATGTGTGAGTGCTGAATAACTTGGTGTTATACAAAACACTTTATTATTTCCAATGCTTTGCGAATCCGTTCTGCGTGGTTACCTAGTTACTTAAAGCGTACTTATCACACTGGATTAAGATAACAAATTGTAACAAAGAAGTGACAATTAAGTTAAAGCATGCCCTGTCCCCAAGTGTAAGTACATTGGGAAGGGAAATTTTATCTCAAGGATTACCTTTTAACTTCTTAAAAAGATAGAAATGCTTATCTGTCCTCGAAGATATAGAGCGGGTACATTAGCGTTCAACCGCTCTGGGATGGATATTCCACAATTGAGGACGGATATTGCCTTTGAATTTTGTATTGCTTTGGCGAGGGTAAGCTTTATGCCTTTCTCTTGAGGTTCGGTTTGGTCCTACACCTCAAGTCTTCACACGGTGTTCGGTTCGATCCTACTAACCGTACTTGGAGTTCGGTGCAATCCTACAATCCAAGCCTTCAACACGGGGTTCGGATCAGGGCTAATCCTGAACCTACTGCGCCCGTTACTCGGGGTTCAGCGCGGTTTTCTGTGTGAACCGGCCTACTGCGCCCAAGCCTTCGCATGGGGTTCGGTTTGTGGCCTTGAAAAAGGACCAGCCCTACAACCCATGTAGTCTTCGAATGGGGTTCGGTTTGTGGCCTTGAGAAAGGACCAGCCCTACAACCCATGTAGTCTTCGAATGGGGTTCGGTTTGTGGCCTTGAGAAAGGACCAGCCCTACAACCCATGTAGTCTTCGAATGGGGTTCGGTTTGTGGCCTTGAGAAAGGACCAGCCCTACAACCCATTCCATCTCAGGGAATTACATCGTCCGTCTTGAGGGGTCTTCCTCCGTTCTTCGAGGAATTATCTTATCAACTACAGAATAGGTAGTTGCGTTCAGCCGTCCTGAGGTGTATGCGTATTGAACTACGGCTTTAAATCATAACACATAAGAAAAGTGAGAATGATAGGGCGGTTAAAGTGTATTCTTATTAAAAATTGAAAATAGATTACACAAAGAGCATCGTTAGGGCCATGCCTCGTTAAAACCTTCTTGAGAAAACCCAATGGGAAAAAACTCAAGTAAGGAAAAAGAGTACACGCCGTCTTACCAACTAGCTGTAATACACTCGTAAATTCTGAGTGTTCCATTTGTTGCGGATTGGGGTTCCATCAAGTTCTTCCAACCGGTATGATCCCTTTCCAGTCACCTCCGAAACTCTATAAGGTCCTTCCCACGTTGGTGCTAGCTTTCCTTGGTGAGCGAACTTATTCCCCACACTGGCCTTTCTCAGAACGAGGTCTCCGGTGTTAAAAGCTCTGTACTGGACACGTTTATTATATCGGAGTGCAGCCTTTGCTTTTATTGCCTGATCTCTGACGAAAGCCTTTTCCCTTAACTCTTGGAGGACGTCCAGCTCTGATGCTAAGTTGGCGTTGTTATCTTCTGCTGAAAAATACTCCACACGAGCCGATCTTGTTTGTAACTCAACTGGGATCATCGCCTCAACCCCGTACACCAACCGGTATGGGGATTCGTTAGTTGAAGAATGAGGCGTAGTGCGGTATGCCCATAGAACATGACATAGCTGGTCAGTCCATCCTCCCTTCGCTTCTCCCAGACGCTTCTTTAACCCCTTTAGCACTTCTCGGTTAGCTACTTCTGCTTGGCCATTGGTTTGGGGATGTTCAACAGATGAAAATATCTGGATTATCCCCAGTCCTTCAAGTAAATCCGTGAACTTTTTGTCTGTAAACTGGGTGCCGTTGTCAGTCACAATCCGCCCTGGAACCCCGAACCGGGCAATGATATTCTCATACACAAAACGTCTTGTACGTGCAGAGGTGATATGCACTACGGGTTCTGCCTCGATCCATTTGGTGAAATAGTCTACTCCCACGATCAAGTATTTGATTCCTCCTGGCGCAGTGGGAAACGGACCCAAAATATCAAGGCCCCATTGGTAGAACGGCCAAGGCACGGCAGATGAAGATAACTCTTGGGCCGGTGTATGGTGGAGATTGGAGAATTTTTGGCAAGCGTCACATTTCCTCACGAAATCTGCTGAATCCTGCTTCACAGTGGGCCACCAGTATCCAGCCCTGAGGACTTTTCTCATTAGGCTTCGGCCTCCAGCGTGGTGCCCACATTGCCCCTCGTGTACCTCAGTCAAGACCGCTTGAACTTCATCTTCTCTTAAACATGAAAGATATGGGACAGAGAATCCCCTTCTGTAGAGAATACCATCGACCATAGTAAAATATGGCAGCTCCCTCTTTACTCGTCTCCTTTCCTTCTCGTCAGTGGGAAGTTGACCATCAGCCAGATAACGAATATAGGGGATGACCCAAGAATCCTCATATGGATAGCTCACCATGACAGCATTCAGAGAAGGATACAGAGGTATACTGGGTGATGTCAAAGTGCTTTGAACCACCGTTGTTGTGCTGCCAGGCTGCTTTGTACTTGCCAATCTTGATAAGATGTCCGCTCTGGTATTTTCTTCTCTGGGCACATGCTTGAACTCTAAAACTTCAAATCTTCCCTTCAGCTCATTAACACAATTCAAGTACAATTAAAGTTGTGGTTCCTTCACCTGGTACTCCCCCTGGATTTGCGAAATCACCAGCTGGGAATCACTGTAGAGTGTAACTGTTGATGCTCCGATGTCAATCGCCGCTCGGAGGCCGGCCAAGCATGCTTCGTATTCAGCTTGATTGTTGGAGGTCTTGAAATTGAATCGGAGGGAAATTTCTAAGTGTGCACCGTCATCACTTTCTACCACCACACCTGCTCCACAACCTTTGCTGTTCGATGAACCGTCAACGTAGATGGTCCAATGCGCTCGAGGGGTGGCCGGGTCTGCCCCAGTCATTTCCACTACAAAATCGGCCAACACTTGCGCCTTGATGGCTCCTCGAGGCTCATATGAAATCTTAAATTCAGATAACTCAATAGACCATTTTATCATCCTTCCAGCGAGGTCTGGCTTGCTGAGTACTGAACGGAGTGGCAAATCCGTTCTCACCAATACTGGATGTGCATGAAAATAAGGCCTCAACCGTCGTGACGCCCACACGACTGCCAGGGCGGCTTTCTCAATCTTCTGATACCTTCCTTCCGCCCCCTGAAACGTTTTACTAGTAAAGTACACCGGTCTCTGCCCATCAGGGGTTTCTTTCACCAAGGCCACACCTAGAGCTTCATCGGATATTGCCAAGTATAAGATTAACGTTTCGCCTGGATCAGGCTTAACAAGAATTGGTGGACTCGAGAGAACGGCCTTGAGCTGCTGGAAGGCTTGCTCTTGTTCCTCTCCCCATTCAAAACTCTTGTGTTTCTTCAACGCCTTATACAAGGGGAGGGACCTGTGCGCCATCTTAGGCATGAAACGAGCTAAAGTAGCCACTTTCCCATTCAATGACTGGACCTCCCTCAAACATTTGGGACTCTGCATGTCCAGGATTGCTTGACATTTCCCGGGGTTAGCCTCAATGCCTCGTTGAGTCAACATGAATCCCAAGAATTTTCCTGCTGGAACGGCGAAGGTGCACTTTAAAGGATTTAACCTCATGTTGTATTGCCGAAGCCTAGTGAAAACTTGGCGTAGATCTTTAATGTGGTCTCCTCCAGCGGGCGTTTTGGCTATGATATCATCAATATAAACTTCGACCAGCTTTGTATGCATCCCTTCAAAGACTTTGTTAATCATGCGCTGATAGGTAGCGCCGGCGTTCTTCAGTCCAAAAGGCATGACGGTGTAGCAAAAAACACCGCGGTCATTGATAAAGGCAGTTTTCTCCTGATCTCCCTCCCTCATCGGAATCTGATTGTACCCCGAATAGGCATCCATGAAACTGAGGTACTGGTAACCAGATGAATCATCCACCATGCGATCGATGTTGGGCAGGGGATATGGATCTTTAGGGCAGCAACGGTTAAGATCCACATAATCTGTACACATTCTCCATTTGCCGTTAGCCTTCTGCACCATGACCACATTAGAAAGCCAAGATGAATAGCGTATCTCCCTTATAAATCCTGCCTTCAATAACTCCTCTGTCTGCTCGCAGGCCGCCCTCTGCTTCTCCGGTCCCAACCTCCTCTTCTTCTGAGCCACCGGTCTGGTTTCAGGATATACTGCAAGTTTGTGACAACAGAAATCAGGATCCATCCCCGGCATGTCTGCTGCTGTCCATGCGAAAAGGTCTTTGAATTCCTGCAAAAGGGCTAACAAGCGTTGCTCCATAGCAGACTCCAGCTTATCGTTGATGTGTGTGACCTTCTCTGGGGAATCTCCCAATACGACATCCCTGGAGCCACCATCTGGCGTGGGCTTAGATGGATTGAGTGGATCAATCTTCAATTCCGCTCTGGGGTCTAGGTCAATAAGACTGACAGACCCTGCCGCTGTTCCTCCGTCGTTCAACTTCCTCTTCTTGTTGAATACATCCAACTTAACCATGTTGAGGCTCAGATTATAACAATATCGAGCCATCTCCTGATCTCCGCGGAGTGAGGACACACCGTTGTCCTTATCGATAAATTTGATCAAGAGATGAGGGGTGGATACAATTGCTTCCATAGCGTTCAGTGTTGGACGGCCTATGATACCGTTGTACGGGGATTCCACATCAATCACCAGAATTCTTGAATTGACCGTTCTTGCACCGGGCTCCCCTTCAAAAGAAATCAAAGTGTCGAGGTATCCCTTAGTGGGTTGCTTGGCTCCGTTAAACGCTGTGAGTTCTTGTGTGTATGGTTGTAAATCTGCATCACTGAAACCCATTCGTTTGAAACAATTATAAAAGATAACATCACAAGAACTTCCCTGATCGACGAGGATCCTCTTGACGTCCTTATTGGCTATGACGGCCACAATCACTACTGCATCATCACCTCCTGGAATTGTTGGGCCGAAGTCATCATCTGTAAATGACACCGTCGGGGCTGTCACTCCGTCCCTGAAAGGGCGGTTATCCCTCGGTTTACCCTGGACTGACAGAATCATCCTATGGTGGTTTTTTCGTGCTGTGATTGATGTTCCTCCTCCCGCAAATCCTCCAGCTATCATCTCAATCACTTCTCGTCTGCCCTGCCTCTGCTGCTGGGGCATGTTACTTTGTTGGGCACCTTCAGCAATCACTACTCCTTTCTGCTTCTCAGCCGCAGTGAACTTCCTTGCTGGGTTGCGTGTATTATCATCTTCATCATCAGGATCTCTATTCCTTTTCTCCATCCTGTGAGGCTCATCCATAGATTTCTCCTTAAACAAATACTGCTTCAGCTTTCCTTCCCGAATGAGAGTTTCCACCGTATTCTTTAACGCCTTACACTCATCAGTGTTGTGCCCTGTCTGCTCATGGAAAGTGCAGTATTTACGTGGGTTACCACCCCTCTTGGCTGGGGCTGGCTTCCTTATACCAAAAACGTTCAGTGTTGGCCAACCAACCTCCCTCATGATTTATGAGTGCCTGGTGTTCAACGGAGCATAGTGATCGAACGATGATACGCACCTATCTCGTGGATGCTGACGAGCGTTCACAAAGTCTTCTCTGAAGGCATGCTTCTCAGGCCTCATTCTCTCCTTTTCTCTCCGTGGCTGCTGAGCGGGTGCAGAAGGCTTTACTCTTGTTGCAGTTGCCTCTAGATGCATCTCTATGCCTACATATTTGGAAGCTTTCCTTCGAAACTCTTCGAAGGTTGTAGGTGGGCTTTTTGCCAAAGATAGGGTAAAAGCTGAACCTGGCTGAAGAGCTTCCACTACAATATGGAGTTGTATAGCCTCCGTGAGGTTAGGGACCAACGCAGCCTCCTTGTAAAACCTTTTCAGGAACTCCTTAAGAGTCTCAGTTTCTCCCTGCCTTATCTGGGCCAGGGTGTGAGAAGTTCTTGGGATATCCCTGGAGATGACGAAATGGCTTTCGAATGCAGCAGCCATTTCCTCCCAAGAGTCTATAGATCCTGAGGGCAAACTTTTAAACCAGCCGAGAGCTTCCTCCGTCAGCGTCCTTGGGAACATTCTGCACATGACATCTTCATCTGCTCCCAGATACATAGCTTCATAAACGTAAGCATCCAAATGCTTAGTGGGGTCAGTCTCTCCATTATACTTCCCAATCGACAATGGCTGAGTTGTTTGCAAATGTTTTGGAATGACAATACTCATCAACCTTCTTGAGAAAGGGACATTGAGCTTGTATGTCCCTGAATTTACCACCGCCTGCTCCCTTCTCCTAGCACTGACTCTATCACCAGAGTCCTGTGTTTGCTCCCTCTCTTCATATGTGGGGATCTTCGAGTACTGGAGGGTGGTAGATCTATCCCTCGCTGATGCATGGTGAGCGTCCTCTGCATGAGACACTACTCTGTCCCCAGCTCCTCCTCTCTCTCGCCTCAACTCCATCAGCTCCTCCCTCAGTTGCCTGATAACCTCATCGCGAGGGTCAGGCGTCTGCACTTGCACCATCCTCCGGGTTTGAGTTACAGGGGACTCGAAGACAAGTCTCCTCCCAGCCTGTTGATGGGTCACATCCTCCACGTGACTTTCCACGAAATCTCTCCCATCACCTTCCATTGTAACAACCTAACTTCTGCGAAAATGGGAATAACTCTATCGTGTCCCACTGGGCGTGCCAATGAACTGGTCAGGACCGGGGTCTAGGATCCGGTGTGGGACCAGCCACAAGAATGCAGGTGTTTTTAGGGTTTGCACACCGGAACTGTGAGTAACCGATGTATGAATCCGGTCTCTCAGTGGGAGAGGCCGGTCTTGTTGTCCTGGAGATCCTTCACACCAACGTTTCGCGTTGTAGAGGGGCGAAAGGTGGTGCCACCTGCGAAGATTCTCCGACGCTCAAGTTAGAAGAGTGTATGAACTCAATGAATACTCAAGCGTAGTAAAAGTGTGAGATAGAACAACGATACCATGCATGTGTGTTGATATGGGCTTCTTATAGTTGAACGTAAGAGAAATGAGTCGTTGGATGCAGGTGGGTCCCTTAGCTCTGATTGCGTGTATATTGTGTCAATCAAAGTGGCTCGACTTTCGGAATGTGTCAGGAGGGTAGGTCAATTATCAGAGTACAATCCTCTAGGGAGAGGAAAGGATAATCACCTTTTCCGCATAATCTGCTGACATGCCCACTTACTTTCTGAAGCCATTGATGTGACGTATTTTGCTACAAACAGTGTCTTCGTTGATAAGTTATCAGGGACTCTTCTCTCACTGTGACTGAAAAGCCATCAATTATATAAACACCCTATAAAGATGATCATAGAACCGCTATGGAGAAAATGAATGATGTTGTCGTGGAGTGAGGGCGGACGGCCAGACAACAGATATCCGGTGTGGCAACATTGAACCAGGACACCGGTTGTCCCTATATTAGGTCAGTCTGACGTCACAAGTATGGGGGCCGGTATCTAGACCGGATCAAGTATAATTTCAACTAAGTTATGAATGATGTATTTTATCAAAATAACCTGCAACGTTTGATCCATTAAATCAAAAGCTTGTGAACGAATATGATGAGGCTGGAATCACATAAATACCCATGACTCAAAAGATAAAAGAGAATGCATTTCGCATCATGAAAATATTTTTGAAGAAGAAAAACCTCTAGAGCATACACTTGGTACAGTGAAGGACACTCACGTTCGATCTCAGTAGAAGAATCTTGGGAGTACAACTGGAACGGCAACCCAATGGCATCAGAGTCGCGCCCTGATAGCCGGGTGAGACGAATAATTCTGGTGTACTTTGACTAAATGACGAAGTGTGACCATGATCGTAGGGATCCAAGTCTCAAATATATATATATATATATATATATATATATCAATGATGAGAACCAATGAGTTCATTTGTACCAGAGCTTGGGCGGACCCTGATCGCTCTAGAGAATCGGAATGGTGATATTCCAGAGAAGAAGAAATAATTTCTTGGGCCCACATGCATCATGAAACGTAATCAAGAAATATCATAATGGAACAAACTCATGCATTCCCTGATGACATATTTGATTGTTATTGTAACATCCCTATTTTTAGAAACAATTTTATCCTTGTAAATTTTAATTATGGAGGGTTTGTAAGCAAGAATAAGTCAATATATACCTTGTTGATGGTCTGTAGTACCTCAAAAATGTCATTTTTGCACGTAATAATAGAGTTTATATGGAATATTAGTGAAATTATGCAAAAACCGAGTGAAAAAGGCTCTGTTCCGAGTGACAGAGAAGAATTCCGAGTGAAGGATTAGAAATTCCGAGTGAAAGAGAGAATTCCGAGTCAGTATCATGTTTTCCGAGTAAAACATGACTGAGAAGGCTACCACCGAGTGGAGTCCTGACCTAAGAAGCAATTCTGAGTGAAGAGTGATCAAAAGAATCACTTCTGAGTGAAAATCCGAGTCAAAACACCCTAGAAAGGCTCGGTTCCGAGTTGAATGCTTCCTTTTCTGAAGGAGACTACTCCAATTGAAGTATTCCGAGTGAAAGAATGTATAAACACTCATGTTTATGTTGATTTGATGCTTCCTACCGATTGAAGTGCGTTGTAGAATCAATTGGGAAGGATTCCGAACGGTTTCCTATGAATTTACTTAGGAAACCGAGTGTAAATGGTGGAGGGAGCTAATTCCGAGTGAGATACACTCCACTGGACCAAAACCGAGTGAGAGAAGTATGTGTGAGTCTTGGTCCGAGAGGAAATGGCCTAAACCGAGTGAATTGAGTGAAGGAAGACTCGGATTTCCGAGTGAAGATTCACTGAGAAAGAGAGGACTCGGTCTGAAGAGGTATTACCGAGTGAGAAACCGAGTACCTGAGTCGGTTTCGAAGAAAAACCGAGTGAAGAATTGAAATTGAGACTCGGAAGTGGGAATTCCAGTCGGAATTCACTGACAGAAGTGTTAACCGAGTGTAATTTCACTCGGTATTCACTGACAGAAGTGCGTTTTGACTTCAATTTTGTCTTTTAATGATATTTAAATCCAATCGTGCGCATTAAGGATGGTGGACGACCAGAAATGGACACTGACTCAGCATATATATTTGTTTAATTCCTAGTGACCCTTCCATTAACACTCCACTAACAGCCCACTCAGAAAAGCTGTCCCCCACTTGCTTTTCCACCCACTCACTTCCTCCCTATTTAAACGAGTTCAAGGTCCTCAGAACTCACACCACACACACGACCCAAACACTCTTCATCACTCTCTTTCCCAGCAAGTTCTTTCCCACTCCTATCCCCTCTGTTTCACTCGGATTTGAAGCAGGACAGTGAAGGGAGCCTCTTTCTTCTCCTCCAGGAACTTCATTGAGGTAAGGGGTATATTCTTGGGTGCCTTGTGGGAAAACCGAGTGGAGGACAGATTCAGTGTGTATGAATTAAATGCTTTATATTGATATATGTATATGCATGTATATATATATATATATGTTACCGAGTGATGAATTGTGATATGACATGTATTTATTGGACTGAAAATGCTAAGAATCATGGGTACCGTGTGATTTCCAGTGAAAAACTATGAGTTTAATGATAACAGGTTCTGTTTTAGGCCAATCCGATCGGTTTTGGTACCATTTCAATCGGATTCTTTAATTACCAACTCATTTTCATTCGGATAAAACATAGTATTTCACTCGGAAAACACACTATTTCTCTCGGACAGCATCTCCCAAGTCTTATTTACTCGAAAATCTATTTCTTAAATTATTTCACTCGGAATTTGACTTAAATTCACTCAGAAAAATATAGTTATCTTTTACTCAGAACCCTTTTCAATAAATTCACTCGGAAAACACTCTATTGCTCTCGGTCAGTAGCTTCCCAGTCCTATTTCACTCGGCAAACACTTTATTTTACTCAGCAAGCAGTTATTCAACTCGGATTTGTTTTATTTCATTCAGACAGAACTCTTTTCAACTAATTTCACTCGGTAAACTCATGTTTCACTCGGAACTTACTTTATTTTTACTCAGAAACTCTTTTCCTACTGATTCCACCCGGAATCATACTTGAGTTCACTCAGGAACTCATTTTCACTCAGAATTTAAGTTCACTCAGTAGCTTAACTCAAGAAAACCTTTTCCAGTTGATTTCACTCGGAAAACACCTTATTTCACCCAGAATTCAAAGATATTTAGTTAAGAAAATTATTTTACAGCTTCTGTTTCACTCGGATTACTTATTAATTTCAGTTAGAAAACTCTGCTCAGTTTATTTCACTCGGATTCATAGTTATCTCATGCGGAAAACTTGTTTTTCACTCGGATTCAAGCTGTTCCAGTCGGAAAACAGCATTCCACTTCATTTCACTCGGATCCAAACTTATTTCAGTCGGAAAACAGCTTTTCCAGTGTCATTTCACTCGGATTTTTAGCCAGAACGCTTGGAGAACCCTTCTCTGTATGATTCCACTCGGAATCATACTCATTTCACTCGGATTTACCTCTGTTCCACTCGGAAAACTCTATTTTTAGTGTTTTTCACTTGAATTTTTAATTGGAAACTAATCTTCACTACTTTTTAAGTTATTGGTAAGTTATAATTATTATTCTTATTCTATTATTATCATTATTTACTGTCAACTTAATATTGTTATCATTATTATTAGTTTTATTATTATTATACATTGTTAATATCCAAATTATACGTATTTACATAAAGAATATATATTATTTTACTCTTTATAAAAGAATATATATAATAGATATATTTCTTTAAATAATAAACGAATATCTTACAAGGTTTAAATGATTGAGGAAATTCAAAGAACTTGAGAATGATATGATGAGACTGGAAATACATAAGATACCCAAGGAATCAATTGATTAGATAAATGCATTTCGCATCATGAAAATATTTTTGAAGAAGAAAAACCTCTAGAGCATACACTTGGTACAGTGAAGGACACTCACGTTCGATCTCCATGAAGAATCTTGGGAGTACAACTGGAACGGCAACCCAATGGCATCAGAGTCGCGCCTGATAGCCTGGTGAGACGATACAATTCTAGTGTACTTTGACTAAATGACGGAGTGTAACTATGATCGTAGGGATCCAAGTTCCAAAAATATTTAAATTAATGATGAGAACCAATGAGTTCATTTGTACTACATGGAACTTGGGCGGACCCTGATCGCTCTAGATGATTGGAATGGTGATATTCCAAAGAATGAGAAGAAGATGAAACGATTTATTGGGCCCACATGCATCATGAGACTTAATCAAAGATAAATCATAATGGATCTGAACTCATGCATTCATTACATCATATTTGATTGTTATAATTGTGAATATGTTATATGTATGATTTATTTCATGGTAATATGCTTGATTGTTATAATTATGAACATGCTAAATATACGATTATGTGATGACAACATGCTTGATTGTTATAAATATGCTAAATGTATGATCTATGTGACATTGTATGTTAACTGGATTATGTCCGCACCGGATGAACTAATCAGGGTCTTGGGTTATATTCACCCTTACTGTTGAACATTTTTCAGAGGAATTAGAAACTCAAGAACCCGAGTGTGAAGATCAGCAATACGCTGAACCCATTGAGAATAATCATTAAGGATAGAATATTTATAATCAGACACCGGATGACTGTATAATATTTAAGGGTGCCTGTGTGCCCCATTCTGTTAAGAGTACAATTATTTACAGTTTGTGAATGACTATGTGATATATACAATATTTATTTTTTTAAAAAAAAATATTCACTTTTTCTAAAAACTGTTAACACTCTCAGTTAAATGGGATGAACCTACAGAAGGATTTGTCTTATCTAACCAAGGGTGTTACAGTTATAATCTTTGAAATGTGAATCGTATGATTACATGTTATTACTTGTTAGCTGGATTATGTCCGCACCAGGTAACCTACAGGGTCTTGGGTTATACTCACCCTTACTGTTGACCATTTTTCAGAGGAATTAGAAACTCAAGAACCCGAATGTGAAGATCAGCAATATGCTGAACCCATTGAGAACAATCATTAAGGATAGAATATTTATGATTAATAATCAGACACCGGATGACTGTATAATATCTAAGGGTGCCTGCGTGCCCCATTTTGTTAAGAGTACAATTACTTACAGTTTGTGAATGACTATGTGATATATACATTATTGCTTCCACTGATCTGCCATTATTTATTTAAAAAAAAAATATATTCACTTTTTCTGAAAACTGTTAACACACTCAGTTAAATAGGATGAACCTACAAAAAGGATTTGTCTTATCTAACAGAGGGTGTTACAGTTCACGTTCAAAAATTTACACGACATAAACAGAAAGTGGTGAGAAATAGAAAATACCAATATTATATAAGACACATATAAATAATAGATTTTTCACAAACAATAAATCTTAATAACAAATTTCTTCATACATGTTATTTACAACATGGAATGAGAATGTAGGCATGATTGACGATTCTTAATTTATTTTTTTTGCTCTTGTATCGTATTTAATTAATAAATATTTTATTAATTCTTTTATTGATGATAAAGATGTAATGCATGTGGGCTCTTAAGTCTTCTTTTATTGGGAGCAGTGAGGAGTTGACAATGTTTCATGATAAAATCGGCCAATATGACAAACGAACAGCTCCACTGACCTTAATATGCACTTAAGGACTCAACAATGTCCTTAACAGAGAAGGATTCAGCCATTTCAAGATAGAGTTTGAAGAAGAAGAAAAGGTTTTTAGGGTTTAGGAAGAGAAAAGGTTTCTCACAAAAATGAAGAGAAAGCAAAAAGAGGGAGAAACTAAAAAGTTAGCACAGATGAGGGAAATATGTGAAAAGACACGTATTTAAAAAGGGTAAAAATTGTTCAACTGAAAGGAGAGAAAAAAGGTTCAGATGAGAGTTACACAAAATCATTAACTTTGCCACGTTTACATGTTTTAAAGTTAAAGCCTAAAAGGAAATGAAATGGTTATGACAAAAACGGTTACCGTCTCTAATTCAAATTCGTTTCTCAAACAAACGAGTTCATATTTTATGTTTGTAGATTTTTTTACACTAGTATTATATACAGCTTATGCATAGAAGTAGCTTACATATAACTCTTTTAATTTAAATATTTTAATAAATTATTTAGTATAACTTATTTATGAATGTTTTTATAACATATGTTCATGATGTACAAAGAGAGTTAAATAAGTGGTTGAATATGTTTTTAGAATATAAAATAGGGGGTTTAGTATAGGTTGCAGGGCCGGCCCTAGGCCCTGGAAACAAGGGCAATGACTCAGGACCCATTAGTAATTGGAACCCAAAATAAATAATGTTTAGGTTATATACAAAAAATATCAAAAAATATCAATGTAACTTATATAGTTAAGTGGTAAAGGTGTTTAAATTTTTATGATAATTTGTGTTTTTTTTTTGTAAGAATGATTTTTGAAGGAAAATATGAGACTATAAGAGCACCTTTCATTATTTTTGACTTTTTATTATTTTTACACCAGGATGATATATTTAATTCATGTGTTTAGAATTTATAATGATTTTGTTAATGTTGATTTGATTATTTAATAAATTTTTTCTTAAAAAAATATTAAGGGACCTTTATATATTGTGTCACCCAGTGCCCATGAAATTCTAGGACCGGGCCTGATGGTTGATAAAAGTTTTTTCTTCTTCTTTCACATCCAATTTAAATTAAATAATTACTGACCAAAAAAAAAATTAAATAAATTATTATAATATATGTAGTTAACTAACTTAAATTGTTTAGTATCTGGACCAATAGAATTTCATATTAATTTATTCACGTAGCTTTGATAAGTTCAATGAATACTTATATATGGTTTTAGCGACTGTGATATAATATTTTTTATAATTAAATTAAAATTTCAACAAATTTATTTCCTTCCAATTTTAACTGCTATATAAATTGCATTAATCAGCTATAAGGAGTAACACGTTAACACCTACTTGGATCTATCAAAACCATATTAATTTTATAATAGTAACACGTTAAGATATTTGACAAATTCAACTCAACAAAGAAAAACTAAAATTAAAATATTTGATATATATAAATTGAATGTAATTAATTAAAAATTATATTTTGTATAGGAATAAAAAATAAAGACCCGGATTAAAAACATATTGATTCCTTAAATTAATTAATAATATTCATATATAGGTATCAAAACGCTCCTTTATTTAAGATAAAGCATCTATGTCATGTAGAAAATTTTAAAAGCATAATGTATTGGAGATACAAACTTAATTAATTATAGTTTAGCGTTGATCGAAAATTCATTAAAAGAAAGCATATATATATATATATATATATATATATATATATATATATATATATATATATATATATATATATATATATATATTACATACGGTCCTTATACATCGTACTCGCGTCAAAATATATAAGGTATTACAATCTTGTTTAATTAAGATGTGTTATGTATGCTGATAAAGAAGAAGAAGAAGATGTGTTATGTATATACACATAACATCCAAATATGTGTCTCTCCTTTTATATCTTGCTGAATGAGGAAATACATGCAATAAGATTAAATTATTATTTGTATCTAGTTGGTAAAATAAATTTATAACTTATGAATTATGGTTTTTTAAATAATTTATAGTTTTTATGAAGCTTATTAATATAAATCTCTTTGGTAAAATTAGTTTACGTTGTGTTAAATAACTTTAAAAGATATATAATATTTTAATTATGTAAGAAATAAAAATTATTATTTAAAAAGAATAAAAATGATAACTGATCCGGTCTCAATACCGGTATCCGATCTGCTATATACATTTCAACGTCTTTGATGAGACATCTACGTGTAACCGATGTCATCGGTATACATCCGAACTGTAATTCCGTATCAGACGTTCTCCCTATACCGGTTGTTCAGGATAACACCATGACATCGGACAATACACACGTCACTGTGCTAATGACAAGGATTGTTGCTACAGGGATCGATCAATAATTCCCTGCACTACGAGCCAAATTCTGCTCACGGGAATGGTCAACTTGTTCCCTAATCCTAGTCTACATTCTCTACGCTCAATATAAAATAGCCACTTGACCCAATCATGCAGGTAAGTGCGCAATATAATAATGCTAATGGGAGTTGGTGGTTCCCCACCAACGAGTCCTCGTTAATCGAGCCAATCAGGTATATGAACTAACTTCATGATTGAAGTGGGGGATCTTCTTCTTCTTCAGCTCTTTTACGACTGATTCCTCTCTGAATACATTCCTTACTTGGAATATAATCACTGACTTGAGCGTCGGAGAATATTTGCAGGTGACACCACCATTCGCCCACTTCAACGCGTTAGGTCGGTGTGAAGGATCTCCAGAACGCCCAATCCGCTCTCCTCATTCAAGGACAACGGATACCTATATCGGATACACATACATCCGGTCTACTAGACGGTATTGACATACTATTCGTGACTGGCTTGAGATCGGATCTCTTGACCCCGGTCCAGGACAGATCATTGGCACGCCCGGTGGGACTCGATAAAGTTATTCCCATATCCTTTGACAGAGCAGGTAATCCACCATGGAAGGCGAAGCACAAGATTTCGTGGAGAATCAAGCTGAAGGCAGAACCCATCCTAACGCCTTCAGAAAACTCAACTTTGATTCTCATGGGGGCAACTCAAAGAAGATAGTAACAGTGTCTGATCCTGATCCTCGTGATGAGTTGATCAAACAACTTCAGAGGGAACTCGCTGAATTGCGAAGAGAAAAAAGGCAAAGCGAGGATAAAGAGTCATCTCGCACGCGAAACACTCCCCACACAACTGATGGTGAAAAGTCCACCACTCTTCAGTACTCAAAGATCCCAACGTTTGAGGAGGGAGAACAAACTCGCGATTCTGAGGATGCAGCTTCCCGAAGGAAGAGAGATTCAACAACAGCACCCCCATTGTCTTACAATCTGAAGGTTCCTTTTTCAAGGAGACTTATGGGCATCAGCATCCCCAAGCACCTTCAAACCACTCAACCACTTTCCATCGGAAAGTATAATGGTGAAACTGATCCAACTAAGCACCTTGATGCTTATGTGTTTGAAGCCATGTACTTGGGGGCTGATGAAGACGTGATGTGCCGAATGTTCCCTCGAACATTGTCTGAGGAAGCCCTCGGGTGGTTTAAAGGCCTGCCTTCTGGATCCATAGATTCTTGGACGGAAATAGCAGCTGCCTTTGAAACCCACTTTGTCATCTCCAGGGACGTACCCAAGACGTCTCATACCTTGGCTCAGATTAAGCAAGGTGAAACTGAGGGCTTAAAAGATTTTTTGAAGAGGTTTTATAAGGAAGCAGCCCTGGTTCCTAACCTCACAGAATCTATCAAGCTGCATATCGTAATTGAGGCATTGCAGCCAGGATCAGCTTTCGCTCTTTCATTAGCAAAGAGCCCCCCAGCAACTTTTGAGGAGTTCAGGAAAAAAGCCTCAAAGTATGTGAGCATAGAGATGCACTTGGAGGCAATGGCTGCAAAGAAAAAGCCACCAACACCGTCTCCCCAAACCCAGAAGGGTAAGGAAAAAACGAGGTCAGAACGCATGGAGAGGCAATTCACCAATCCTAAGGTGGATAACCACCCTCCTCGACCTCGAGAAAGGCATGTCAATTCCTTTAGCCATTATGCACAGTTATCTGCCAGACCATCTCAGATTTTGAGAGAGGTCGGATGGCCAGTTTTCAGCACATATGGCATCAGGAGACCAGCCCCTATGAAAAGACCAGGAAATTCACGAAAGTACTGTGATTTTCATGAACAAAATGGTCATTCCACTGATGAATGCCAAGCTCTAAAAAACGCAGTTGAGACGCTAATTAGAGAAGGCAAATTGAAACAATACCTGTTCAAAGAAAAATCCTTTGACAGGGCAGAACGGAATGAGAAAAGAGAAAGAGATCCCGACGATGGGGATGACAACAACCCCAGTCCGGTTCGAAAGTTCTCTGCTGCAGAGAAGCAAAAAGGTGTAATGACCGATAATGCAGCACAGAAAGACAGCATGCCCCAGCAACAACGTCAGGGCCGACGTGAAGTCATTGACATGATTGCTGGAGGGTTCGCTGGAGGAGGAGCTTCAGTTACAGCCCGTAAGAATCATCACAGAATGATTCTATCTGTGCAAGGGAAAGTCAAAGACAATCGCCCTTACAGAGGAGGAATTGAGGCTCCCATAATCTCTTTCTCTGACGAGGATTTTGGCCCAACCGTTCCTGGTGGTGACGATGCTGTAGTCATCACTGCTGTGATCGCCAACAAGGATGTCCGAAGAATCCTTGTTGACCAGGGAAGTTCCTGCGATGTTATTTTCTATAATTGCTTTGAAAGAATGGGTTTTAAAGACTCAGATTTACAGCCTTACACGCAGGAACTAACAGCTTTCAATGGCGCAAAGCAACTAACTAAAGGGTATCTTGACACCCTTATCTCGTTTGAAGGCGAACCAGGAGCCAGGACGGTTAGGTCTCGGGTGCTAGTGATTGATGTCAAATCACCATTTAATGGCATCATAGGCCGTCCTACTCTGAATGCAATGGAGGTAGTTGTATCAACCCCACATCTCCTTATCAAGTTCATTGACAAGGATAATGCTGTGTCATCTATCCGTGGTGATCAAGAGATGGCTAGGTACTGCTACAACCTTAGTCTCAACATGACAAAGCTGGACGCCTCCAATAAAAAGAGGAAACTTAATGATGCTGGAACATCGGCTGAATCCGTAAGTCTTGTCGACCTGGACCCTAGAGCGGATTTGAACATTGATCCGTTCAACCCATCAAAGCCCACACCGGATGAGAATTCCAGGGACATTGTCTTGGGAGATTCTCCAGAAAAGATCACCCATATCAATGACAAGCTAGATACTGAAATAGAGCAGCGACTGCTGGCTCTCTTACAAGAGTTTAAAGACCTCTTTGCATGGACTGCAGCCGATATGCCAGGCATAGACCCTGAATTCTGCTGTCATAAACTTTCTGTCTATCCAGAGACGAAACCTGTGGCCCAAAAGAAAAGACGATTAGGCCCAGAGAAACAGAAGGCAGCTTGTCAGCAAACTGAGGAATTGCTGAAGGCCGGATTTATCAGGGAAATCCGATATTCCTCTTGGCTTTCGAATGTGGTGATGGTCCCTAAATCCAATGGTAAATGGAGAATGTGCATTGATTACGTGGACCTTAACCGCTGCTGTCCTAAAGATCCTTATCCTCTTCCTAATATAGATCGGATGGTAGATGATTCCTCTGGTTACCAATACCTGAGCTTCATGGACGCTTATTCTGGTTACAACCAAATTCCGATGTGCGAAGAGGATCAAGAGAAGACAGCTTTCATAAATGATCGTGGTGTCTTTTGCTATACAGTCATGCCCTTTGGCCTGAAAAACGCTGGGGCGACATATCAGCGCATGATCAACAAGGTCTTCGAAGGTATGCACACCAAACTTGTTGAAGTATACATTGACGACATAATAGCAAAGACACCGGCTGGTGGCGATCATATTGAAGACCTGCGCCAAGTATTCACCCGTTTGAGGCAATTTAACATGAGGCTGAACCCAATGAAGTGCACATTTGCCGTCCCTGCTGGGAAATTTTTGGGTTTCATGTTAACTCAACGTGGTATAGAAGCCAATCCAGGGAAGTGCCAAACGATTCTAGACATGCAAAGTCCTAAGAATCTTAAAGAAGTCCAATCCCTGAATGGCAAGGTAGCAGCTTTGGCACGATTCATGCCGAAGATGGCTCACAGGTCGCTCCCCTTGTACAAAATACTGAAAAAGTCCAAGAAATTCGAGTGGGGACAGGAACAAGAAAAAGCTTTCCAAGAGCTTAAGGAGGTGTTGTCCAAACTTCCCATTCTCACAAAGCCTGACCCCGAAGACACACTCATTCTGTACTTGGCTATTTCAGATGAAGCTTTGGGCGTTGCCTTGATAAAAGAAACTCCTGATGGACAAAGACCGGTCTATTTCACTAGCAAGACCTTGCAAGGTGCTGAGATCCGGTATCAAAAAATTGAAAAGGCCGCCCTCGCTGTTGTTTGGGCCTCACGACGGTTGCGTCCGTACTTTCACGCCCATCCAATCATAGTGAGAACGGATTTGCCACTCCGTTCGGTCTTAATCAAGCCCGATCTCGCTGGGAGGATGATCAAATGGTCTATTGAACTCTCTGAGTTTGATATATCCTACGAACCCCGCAGCGCTATTAAAGCTCAAGTCCTGGCTGACTTTATTGTGGAAATGACAGGGACTGATCCGGATTACCCTCGAGTCCATTGGACCATTTACGTTGATGGTTCATCAAACCAAAGAGGCTCTGGAGCAGGTGTAGTTCTCGAGAGTGATGACGGAGTACACCTGGAGATCTCCCTTCGTTTCAATTTCAAAACATCCAACAACCAGGCTGAGTACGAAGCTTGCTTGGCCGGGCTAAGAGCTGCAATTGACATCGGAGCTTCTGAGGCGACACTCTGTAGCGATTCACAGCTGGTGATTTCGCAGATCTTAGGAGATTATCAAGCTCGCGAACCTCAACTCCAATTATACTTGAACTGTGTCAAGGAGTTGACTGAGAAATTCTCAAAGGTGGAGTTCAAGCATGTTCCACGTGAAGAGAATACGAGAGCGGATATACTCTCCAGGTTAGCAAGCACTAAACGACCGGGTAGCACCACTACTCTGGTTCAAAGCACGCTAACGTCGCCCAGCATCCCTCTTTTCCCTTCTCTAAACGCCATAATGACTGACTCCCTTTACGGAGATACATGGATGGCTCCTTACATCCGTTATTTGGTTGATGGACAGCTACCCACAGATGAGAAGGAAAAGACGAGGTTAAGGAGAGAATTACCGTATTTCACCATGATTGATGGTAATCTCTACAGAAGGGCACTCTCTGTGCCCTATTTAATTTGTCTCAAAGAGGATGAGGTGCAAGGGGTAATGGAGGAAGTGCATGGAGGACAAAGTGGACACCACGCCGGAGGAAGAAGCTTAATGCGAAAAATCCTAAGAGCTGGATACTGGTGGCCCACAATGAAGCAAGACTCCATTGACTTCGTCAAAAAATGCGACGCTTGCCAAAAATTCTCTAACCTACACCACACACCGGCGGAAGAACTCTTCACATCCGCTGTTCCATGGCCTTTCTACCAATGGGGATTGGATATTCTGGGCCCCTTTCCAACTGCTCCTGGGGGCATCAAATATCTCATTGTAGGGGTCGATTATTTCACTAAGTGGATAGAAGCAGAGCCGGTGGTGCATATTACTTCAGCCCGAACTCGCCGTTTCATGTATGAAAACATCATAACACGGTTCGGGGTCCCAGCACGGATTGTCACAGACAATGGCACCCAGTTCACGGATAGAAAATTCACAGATTTGCTTGAAGGGTTAGGAATAACCCAAATATTCTCATCCGTCGAACATCCCCAAACTAATGGTCAGGCTGAAGTGGCCAACAGGGAGGTGCTTAAGGGACTAAAGAAGCGCCTTGGTGAAGCCAAGGGCGGATGGACAGACCAGCTGTGTCATGTCCTATGGGTATATCGGACAACGCCTCATTCATCCACCAATGAATCCCCATATCGCCTAACATACGGGGTCGAGGCAATGATACCTGTGGAACTGCAAATTGCTTCCACAAGAGTTAAGTACTTCTCTGAAGAAACCAACAATGCTAACTTGGCATCTGAAATGGATGTCATACAAGAACTCAGAGAAGACGCTTTCATCAGAGATCAAGCCATCAAAGCCAAAGTTGCTCTCCGGTACAACAAACGAGTCCAATCAAGGACTTTCAACGTTGGAGATTTGGTTTTGAGGAAAGCAAGTATAGGGAACAAATTCGCCCATCAAGGCAAATTAGCCCCAAACTGGGAAGGCCCATACAGGGTATCCGAGGTCACTGGCAAAGGCTCTTATCGCCTTGAAAACCTTGATGGCACTCCAATCCGAAACAAATGGAACACCCAAAACTTGCGCATCTACTATAGCTAGCTGTTTCTACACTCTCCTATCCTTATCTTGGATTGAATACTGGAGAATTTATTTTCACAGCTACGCTCTCCTTGTAATTCTTATTTTTGATTTAATAAGAATCTCTCATAACGATTTAACTCTTTCGAGTTTTTCTTATGCTGTGATTTTCAGTTTATCCGGTGTACAGAAGCATATTCAGGACGGATGATCTCAGCTACTTATTCTGTAGTTGACGATGTAACTCCTCGAATATGCGCAACGCACTAGAACATACTCAGGACGGATGATCTCAATTACCCATTCTGTAATTGACGATGTAACTCCTCGAGTGTGTAAGTATTGAAGGCCCAGATTGTAGGATTAAACCGAACTCTGGGTACGGTTAGTAAGTTTGGCTGAACACCGGTGAAGGCTCGGATTGTAGGATTAAACCGAACTCTGAGTACGACTAGTAGGATTAACCGAACGTCGGTGAAGACCTGAGTTGTAGGATTAAACCGAACCTCAGGATATGGGTTGTAGGGCTGGTCCTTCTTCAAGGCCACAAACCGAACCCCATTCGAAGACTACATGGGTTGTAGGGCTGGTCCTCTTTCGAGGCCACAAACCGAACCCCATGCGAAGGCTTGGGCGCAGTAAGCTGGTTCTTCTTCAAGACCACGCTGAACCCCAAGTGACGGGCGCAGTAGGTTCAGGATTAACCCTGATCTGAACCCTGTATCGAAGGCTCGGATTGTAGGATTAAACCGAACTCTGAGTACGACTAGTAGGATTAACCGAACGTCGATGAAGAATCGTCATTGGGTAAAACCAAAGACCAATTGAAGAACGGCTAGTAGGATTCAACCGAACACCAAATATGACATGGACAGTAGGATCAAACCGAACTCCAAACACAACAAGTAAGTTATACTGAACTCCAAATTAATACTCTCGTGAAGTTTTTTATTTGGGAGTTTTGTAGCTTATAATTCTGAGTCATCAATTCTTCAATTGAGATCTGACTCATAAACTCCGACACAAACAATTCACTCGGGTACGCCACAATCTAAGGCATTTTCACCCGAAATTCCTCAGTCGGAAATATTTGAAGAGGAATTTCTATTTTAAAACCTCACTCTTAAAAGCTCTCACGAGAAAATCTCACTCAGAGTTTGTTCAAAGTGATAATCACCCAATGATACTGGGGGACAACATAAACGGTTTAACGAATATCTTGAGGAATGAACTCTCGTCTAAACGATCTCACAACCATTCCCCTTAAACCGTTCTTGTAACAATAATGTATTCCCTCATCAGCGGTGACCTTATTATGAAATTCATTTCGCATGTATATGTCCGGTATGGAGATTTTGTTTTCGATCCGATCTTCATTACTTAAATCCGGAATAATACAATACACATACAGTCCCTCTATTAAAGTTGTTTTTCACTAAACAAGAATGGAGGTAGAAAACTCTTTTATTGATTCAATAAGAATTACAATTCGTGTAATAATCCGGAGCTGATCCCGGAACACAGCGAATTCAAATCAATAAAACGAAAAAGAAAACAAGAAAGGCGCTACTCTTTCTGGCTTGAGTCTCCCTCCTTCCCTTTGCCTTTGTCTCCGGTCTTGCCTCCTTCAGTGCGAGAGCTCGATCCTGTACTTATGGGTTTCAGGAGGGAAGGTCTCATTGATTGACCTTTAGGTAAAGGAGCAAACTTATAAGGAGTTCTAGGCGGACTCTCTTGACGATTGTCAACGATGGCCACCAGTTTCCCTTGGTGAAACTCATAGAACGGATCAATACCGTTCAAATTAAGTGACACCTTGGGATTCCGGTATAACACCTGACGAATTGCCAACCCGAAAGCCTCCTTGACTGCTTGATCACACATGTTTACAGCATCGTCCAAGTCTGCTTTCAGGGTCTTGACTTCGCCATTCAGATCCTCCAGCTTTAATAGCAGCTCCTTTTCCTTACGTGACCAATCATCCGCTCCTTGGGAGTAGACGACCTTAGCCTCCTTCAACCGCTCATCTAGTTTCGAAGAGCGTTCCTTCTCCACACAAAAATTGGCATGGAGGTCAGCGTTGATTTTCTTCTGATCAAGGACCTGACCCTCCAGCTCCTTGGCAAGCTTCTTCAACTTGGCAATTTCTTCATCCTTCTTCTGAGTTTCCTCTTCGGAAGTTTTTAATTTTTCTTCTAATTGGAGGATGATTGCCTTGTCCTTGCCAACCATCGAGGTGAGCCTCTCGTTTTCTTCTGTGAGCTCGCGAACCGACTTGAGGAGCTTGGATAAATCAGCCAAGTGCTTCTGTCCGTCGTCGCAAGCTCTCACCATCTCTTCACTCTTTAACGAGGGCTTCACCTTGGGTGAGGATTCAGGAACGCCCTCAGGAACAGAGCCCTCGTACACCGGATGTTGAACAAGACCGGAATTACCTTCAAGAGAGCAGGGGGCTTTGGGCGCGAAATAAGTCGTTATTGGCTTCGCCCCGCAAGTGATTACACTGCCGGGGGCATCCGGAGTGGGTTCTTCCGCTCTCTTCTCTTTAGAGGGCACAAGCTCAGCAGCCCCTCTTGAAGTTTTTGGTTTTTTGGGCGAGGATTGACGGTCTGAGGCTTTCGAAGGATCACGCTTAGTCCTCTTCTTTTTCTCGACCACCTTCTCAGATCCGCCCTCGATCAGAGGAATATCGTCACCAGCAGACGAAGTTAATATTATCGTCTCAGCAGTAGCCTTCTTCGAGTTCCGCTTTGCCTGAATGTCATTTTCAGCCGCAACGGAAGTCTCTCCGGCCTTGAGACCTTTTAGTCTATTCATCTCTGGTGATCCGCTCTGAATTTCACCTGCACAATTAAAAGACACAATCAGAGACGAAAAAGTTTCAAGACATGACATAATAACGCATGAAGAATGGCAGGGAAATTACGTAAATACTCCTCGCGAGTAGACTTTGGTCCTAACAAACGCCTGCAGGAGAAAAATTGGTGTGAGGCTGTGTAGGACTGCAGAGCCGAAAGAACTGAGATCGAAGTTGGGCTCAGTTCGTCCTCCTCGGTATAGTACGCTTGGGAGGTCAACAAAAAATGTTCGTGCGTCCAAGTCACTGGGAATTTTGGAATCCCTTCTTCAGTCAACCAAAAAATTGATTCATTCGGATGGACGCTAATCTTCGTGAAATAGGACTTGAATGAACGCCCATCAACTTTGGCGGAGTCAGTGTACGCCTCGAAGTTGATAATCTTGGAGATAGTCCGGAGGGATATCAAGCTCACTCCTCCTTTCTCCTTATTCGCACGACGGACCACTTGAGTGAAGTAGAAAAGCATGGCCACCGTCGGTTTAAAGTTGAAGTGCTCCCCAAGCACTTCAAGAGATCGGACCAATCCCCATCCATTAGGGTGAAGTTGCGAGGGGGCGCAGTCCAAGAATCTCAGGACTCCCATCTCAAACTTCGTCAAGGGGAAACGCACACCCAAGTTCAGAAATAGAAAATCATACATGAATAAGGACCTCTCGTCCGGTGTGTGGCATATCCGTACTGATGGAAGGGGAGCGAATACTTTAAAACACCATTTGTATTTGTCCTTCTTCCATACGGTAAACCGCGGCTCCAGCTCCCCTTCATCCTCCCGAGCGTGGACGGACGGTGTCTCACGAAATTCCTCAGCCACCCAGCTGAATGGGCGTTTCTGTTGGAATTTCACCCAGTCTATCCGGTGTGCAACCACATTGCAGAGGCCGGATTGGGTCTTCAAGATATACTTCTCGGAAGGGGATTCCCCTTCAGACGACTTCCTCCCAGTTGCTTTCTTTGTCACCATCGTGAAAGCCTTGATGCTGCGATAAAATTTCACATCATCAGAGAGATACAAATCCCCACTTTCGACACTCTCACTGGAGGAGGAAGACTCTGAAGAGGGTATAATCACCCTTCGCCTTTGATATTGCGATTCCTCCCCCCTGTATACTGTGGCCTCGATTGGAAGATCACTGGGATCCTCCCACCACGAACATTAGGGTTTTGAGCCAAAGCCCTTCCTCCTCTTCCTCTAGGGCTAACGCCACTGAAGCTAACACCCTTCCTAGCCATTCTCAAATATTGAAAAGAGATGCAAAAAACGAAGGGAAAGTGGTTACCTAAGGATAGTGAATTGAAATTCACAGAGGTGGACACGAAGAACTTCTTGGAACTTTTGCAGAGGATCGTCAAAGAAGCAAGAGGAAATGGTAACTGAGATTGCCAAATATGCCTGTATCAGGGCACAAAAATTTTTCAAATACCCACTAAACACAATCTGTCGTTTACCCCCAAACGACTCCCCGTTTAGTGGACCAAAATTGTCGTTTAGTACCTTATGGCGCGAAAATGCCATCATTTTGTCACAGAGCCATCGAAATGGGCCTATTAAAACTAAATCCTAGGCCCAACAAGACTATGTGTGACAGTTACTAAGACATGCGTATTTAACGCAATAATGGCTCGCCCACGTGAATTAAGGCATTAAATGTCCAATCATTAGAAACGTGGCCACCATTACCCGAATACCAAGGGTTGCGAAATTCGATAAACTTCTAATATTCCCATTGTCGAATCCGCCCTTAAAATTTCACCACTACGGAACATGGTTCCCAGAACGGATATTTACACTTCGGTGCAAATCTGAAATCCAGACGTACTATGATCAATATAGCTCATATGAGCAAGTCAACTGCTTCCTCACATCAGCTAGGGGGCTAGTAGAGGTAAGACTCGGATTTCGGATGGAGCGAAAATTGGAAATGGAATCCGCACTCCCTTGATTGGAAAGATTCACCAGGACGGACGATCTCAATCACTTATTCAGTGATTCGATGATGTAACTCCTGGTACGAAGGACTCCAATAATCACTCCAGGACGGATGATCTCAATCACATATTTTGTGATTCGATGATGTAACTCCTGGTATGAATCATTCCAGGACGGATGATCCCAATCACCTATAAAGTGATTCGACGATGTAACTCCTGGTATGAGCAATTCTCATCATCATTCTTACGATGAAAGTATTCACTCAATCCGTACTCCTACGATTGAAAAATGTTTCCAGAACGGATAACCTCAGTCACCCATTATGTGATATGACGATGTAACTCCTAACGCGGTGTACCTGCCCAGGACGGATGATCTCAATCACCCATGCTGTGATCTGACGATGTAACTCCTGGCGCCATACACACCCAAAGGACGGATGATCTCAATCACCTAATATGCGACCTGATGATGTAGTTCCTGGTATCGTACACATCCCCAAGACGGATGATCTCAATCACTTATGAAGTGATTTAATGATAAAACACCTGGCATGATCAATACTCATAACCATCTTTATGATGGAAAATTCCGAAAGTCAATCCGCACTTTCGCTTTCTAGTGGTATTCTCCCAGGACGGATACTCTTTATCACCTATTCTGTGATACAACGACGTAACTCCTGGCGTAGAAAAAACTCCCATCATCATCCTTATGATAAAGGACTCAAACACCACTTCCTTGCAGTTCCCTAAACTTGGAACAATATTATCATCTCCTGTAAGAATATTACGGATTAGAAGCAGTCATCCGTCCTGTTACACTACTTTGCTAAACAGCGGATCGACCCATCTTTCCCCAAAAGAATTAAGGATCATGCCCCAGAGACAGGCACCTTCTTCTTAATACGCACTTGGGGACATGTATATATTTATCCGTTCTAAATTTTATTTGTTATTTAATCTTCCGAGGCTATTATTTTAATCCGGCCTTAAGATTAATTACACTGAACGGATTAGTAACGATTTATATATACATGAAACAATGAAGACAAATTTCTTCAACCAAAATTCATTCATTGAAATGAAATTACATACAATAGTTCAAAATCCAGAGTTGATCCCGGTACACAACTATACATGTAAATGAAAACAAAATTACGGAAGAGGAATCTGTTCTTCAGTTTTTTGCGCCTCCTCAGCACCAGGCTCTTGTCCCCCTTCCTTTGGAACCTCCGCAGGAGTCTCACCTCCAGGAGCCTCAGCCCTTTCTTCAGAAGAGGGAACCTCGGACACAGGAAAGACATAATCCGGTCCCATGGTTTGACCCTCAGGAAGAGGAGGCAAACCATACAGGGACGTCGGTGGATCTTCGTGATGACCATCCACCACTGCGAGTAACTTTCCCCCATGGAATTCATAGAACGGATCCATTCCATAAAGGTTAAGTTTCACAGTGGGGTTGCGGTAGAAAACTTGGCGTATAGCTAGGCCGAAGGATTCTTCGACAGCCCGGCTGCATATGTCAACAGCTTCTTCTCTCTCAGCTTTCGCTGTAGCCAATTCTCCCCGCAACTTGGACAGCTCCTCACTAGACACCTCGAACTCCGCATTCCTAGCCTTCAGTCCCTCTATCTCAAGAAGGAGCTTCTTCTCCCTTTGAGACCACTCCTCAGCATCAGCTTTATGTTTATCCTGGCTGCTACGGAGTTCTTCCTCCTTCTCTGCCACCTTGCCTTCCAAGTTTTTAAGATCGACTTTGAGCTTGAGATTCTCTTTAGTTACGAGATCCCCAAACTCCTTAGACTTGTTAAGACGATCTTCCATTAACTTCATGGCCGCTTTGTCCTTGTCTGAGGAAAGGTTGAGCTCTTCTAATTTTTCACTTAGCTCCTCAACCTTGTCGACGTTCTTAGCCAACTCGCTGACGGAAGATAGCAATCCAGCAAGTTCGGCTAGCTGCCACCTTCCGGCCTTACACGCTTCTTCAATTTCTTTAACACTAAGCGTAGGCCAGAGTTTGTACATCGGAGGAGGAAGAGTGGCTGGAGTAGAACCTTCATAGGAGAGGAAGGGGGTGAGAAACGAGGTCGTCGGGAAGGAGGTCGGATTTGACCCAGAAGCCCCAGCAGCAGTTTCTTTATTAAGACTAGAGGGAGCACCAGCTGCTTCCGAGGTTTCAACAAGCTTACCCTCCGAAGTTTTGCGCTTTTTGGACGGGCCTCCCACTGAGTCATTCTTGATTTTTCTTCTCCTCTCAGAAACTGGAGGATGACCCGTGGATTCATCAGCGGCAGAAGCAGCGCCCTCAACCAACGGAACGTCTCCTTCAGCATCCGAGGTCAGTATTATTAACTCAGGACGATCCTTGGTTGAGGGCCTGGGCTTCACTTCATTCTCACGGGAAACGGATTTACCAACCGCCTTGAATCTCTTTAATTTGTCCATCTCCGGAGTCTCTTGTTCTATTTCACCTACATGAACAAACACAAGATGTCAGCAACTACAAATATTCTATATATATTTGGTAAAGGAGAAAGATGAAATAAAACGAGAAGTACGCAAATATTCCTCCCGGACTCCGCTTGAGCTACTTAGCAAACGCCTACACGAGAAGACGTGACGACCTGTAGTGTGCGATTCAAGCGCGAACAACACTCTCGACGTCTCACGAGACAGATCGGATTGATCAGTGTAGTACGCGTGTGAGCTCAAGAGGAAATGTTTGTGTGTCCAGCTCAGGGGAAATTTGTCAACATCCTCTTCGTCCTTCCAGAATTTCGGTTTGCCCTTCTTAATGGAGATACGAGTGAAGTAGGTCTTAAACGACTTCCCATCAACCTTGGCCGAATCAGTATAAGACTCAAAGTTCACAAAAGAACAGAGAGTCCGGAGTGTCACCAAACCAACTCCGCCCTGCTTATTCGCCCTTCGAACTACCTGAGTGTAGTAGAACAGCATCGCTACAGTTGGCGTGAAATTGAAATGCTCCCCAAGCACTTCGAGAGCTCGGATGAGGCCCCAACCGTTGGGATGAAGTTGGGAGGGTGCACAGTTCAGAAACCTCAAAACACCCATCTGGAGTTCGGTTAATGGGAAGCGGACACCCAAATAATGAAAGATGAAGTCGTACATGTACACTGAACGATCGTTGGGGACGACATGACATATCCGCTCTGTCGGAAGTGGTGCGTAAACCCTATACCACTTTTTTGTCTCTTCATCCGTACTCAGCGTGAACCTCGGATGAATCCGAGATCCCTCCTCATCCGCATGACGAGAGGCCAAGTCCTTAAATTCGCTGGACACCCAACAGAAAGGCCATTTAGCCTGAACCTCCTCCCAATTCAGCCTCGAAGCAACTACGCTGAAGAGACCTTCAGCTGTCTTCGAAATGGCACTATCTCCAGAAGATCCTTCTCCAGTTGCCATTGGAAGTATCTAGACCGAACTCCTTAATCTATGATAAGAAATAAAATGTCGTCAGAAAGTTGCAATCATTACTCACTGCATTTTAAAAGCAATTACAATCAGAGGGCGACTCTGAGAAGGGAAAGGTCACTTCCCGCAATGAGTAAGATCCCCTTTCTGAGCGACGCGGTGAAGTCTTAGGAAGAATCACAAGGATCCTTCCCCACGACTATTAGGGTTGAGGGAAACTGATTCCCCCCCCTTTTCTGATGAAGCCTACTTTCTATAACTACGAGTAGCAAGTCAAAGCAAAACTAAAGCGACAAGGAAAAGATAGTTACCTCAGATGACAGTGATGAATTTGAGGAACGGAGAAACCCTCGCAATGTAAATCAATAAACTTCCTTGCAAAATTTCTGCAGAGTTTCGTTGAGAAAGCAAAAGCAAGTGGAACCCAGAATCCACTAAGTATTCCTTTTATAGGAAACAAAGAGGATCGGTTACCTCCTCTTGAAGTTGTGTCGTTCTCGATAAAACGCACCCATTCACAAGCGAAACGACACAACCGTTCCAAATTCTTGGGCGCCAAAACGATAGCGACTCAGCAAAGGGCTATCCACTAGGCCCAAAAGTTTCGAAAATTTCAGGCCCATTAAGCCCAAAACGACGGTTAATGAGATTTTCATCTCAGGCGCAATAATTGCTTGCCCACGTGATTAAAAGTATTAATGTCTAATCATGCAACGCAATTCACGCTTTACGGCCGTTACACGAACTTCAAGAGCTTTCAATTCCAATAAACTCTTGAAGTTCTCACACACAACGAATCTTTGTCTGAATTCGTTGTGACCGCACCGACAGGTCGGATCTATTAATTTGAGAACGGTTCTTTACGAATGACAACAGATGCTAAGGAACTGTTACACACGTAAGCTTACCGATATTAAGACCTCTCGCAGGTTGAGTAGCTTATGTGAACAACCATTTGGTCCCTCACACAAGCTAGGGGACATATGATCCGGTCTCAATACCGGTATCCGATCTGCTATATACATTTCAACGTCTTTGATGAGACATCTACGTGTAACCGATGTCATCGGTATACATCCGAACTGTAATTCCGTATCAGGCGTTCTCCCTATACCGGTTGTTCAGGATAACACCATGACATCGGACAATACACACGTCACTGTGCTAATGACAAGGATTGTTGCTACAGGGATCGATCAATAATTCCCTGCACTACGAGCCAAATTCTGCTCACGGGAATGGTCAACTTGTTCCCTAATCCTAGTCTACATTCTCTACGCTCAATATAAAATAGCCACTTGACCCAATCATGCAGGTAAGTGCGCAATATAATAATGCTAATGGGAGTTGGTGGTTCCCCACCAACGAGTCCTCGTTAATCGAGCCAATCAGGTATATGAACTAACTTCATGATTGAAGTGGGGGATCTTCTTCTTCTTCAGCTCTTTTACGACTGATTCCTCTCTGAATACATTCCTTACTTGGAATATAATCACTGACTTGAGCGTCGGAGAATATTTGCAGGTGACACCACCATTCGCCCACTTCAACGCGTTAGGTCGGTGTGAAGGATCTCCAGAACGCCCAATCCGCTCTCCTCATTCAAGGACAACGGATACCTATATCGGATACACATACATCCGGTCTACTAGACGGTATTGACATACTATTCGTGACTGGCTTGAGATCGGATCTCTTGACCCCGGTCCAGGACAGATCAATAACTAAACAATTAATGATAGAGTTTATATATTTTAAAAAGTCAGAAACTTTTTTAATAGCTTTTTAAGATCAAATAATTTTAATAACTTTTAAAAATCATATACACTTAAAAAATTATAACCTTATTATTATGTTAAACGAATACTTTCCACCGTGATCGAGTAACTAAGTTTTGAAAAGGCAAAGTTACATAGTTGTAATTAGGGTTAGAATTTCACCATGTTTGTGCAAAATTTCGTACTATTTGGGGTGTGTGAATAAAAAAAAGGAAATTAAAGGCAAGTCTCACAGATTTTAGTAATATAACTTTTCCACAAAAAACAAAAGTTCCATATTAAGAAAGTTGGGTGTTGAATGGACACATGTCAATCAGCTATCCTTTTAAAATTCCACTCATCTGTTTTTTCTATTTCCACTGAAAAGAAGGTCTAAGCTTCAATTGTGTCATTTCCTCCCCCAATTCAATTCCTTTCAAAAATCATCCATCTCTTTTCTTTTTTCGTTTCATTAACTTCACATTAATCTTCCCTTCTATTTACTCATATTAATTCCATAATATTATCTTTGTTATTTTTCCTTTTGAGGAAATGTATTTGTTAGTCTCTCACTTTAAAAACTTATGTTTAAGTTTCTGAAAAAAAAATTCAATACGTTATTCTCATATCTTATTTTGTCTATATATTAGATCCCTCAAGACATCTAATGTTAAATTTTTACAATGTCAAGTGTCACCGGTTTAAGTATCTTAATGTTGTAATATATATTAAATAACTTTATTTTAGATAGATTCATGACTTAATGACTTAATTACATGTGTTTTTTTAATTTGTTAGAGACTAATTTTATATATTGTGTTTCTAAGTTTTTTTATTTCCAACTTTAAATACAAGACTACATTTGGATATGTTTTTATAGGACTAACCCGCTTGTGACCTTTTTTTATTCAGTTCAACTAGGACCAAGATATTATTACTAGAGAGATCAGATTAGGGAGTGGATGACAATTATGTTGGAAAAATTAGATCTAATTGTTTGAAATCTTTAGAATTGTTAGAAAATCCATAGGCTAAGGCGTGTGACTCACACGATCATGACTCAACCTCTTAAGCATCCATCATCCCTCTTGATGTGTGCTCTCCTAACCTTATATTTTTTCTTCTTATATGTTGGGTTTTCAACTGACGTCTCCAACGATAAAGTTTTTTTTTTGTTACGTTGCTAGTTTGAGAAAGAAGTTATATTTGGTTATATTTGTGTTGTTGCGTTGCTATTCCTTTAATTTTTCTTGATTCTATAAATTGATTCTTCATTTTGATATGTGGAGAACGATTGAGGGTTGGTAGTGGATACTGGTGGATTTAGGTTGTGTTGTTTGAATGATGGAGTAGTCACAAATAAAATGACTTCTAGTTACATTTGTTATGTCTTTTAACAACAATAAAAATGACCATAAAAAGTATTCAATTTTACATGAAAGTTAAGGAATATAGTAATGAATTGTTAACAGTGGCCAATTGATAGTAAGAGCTTATTTGATAGAAGAAAAATTTTTATGGAGCTTAAAACTAATATTTTTCAAAAAGGGGTATCTCTAACCTTAAAATTTTAGAATTTGTTTTAAGCTTTAGAAATTTTCAAGTTGCACCGTATGGCAACACTAAGGTGGCAAAACATTTGTCGTCTTGACAGTTAAAACAAAACTTAACAACAGAGAGTGAAACCTGGTATCCCTAATTATTTGAGGGATTAAAATCAAACATTTTTTGGAGTGTAACATGAAAATTTCAAAAGGTCAAAAGTATCTTAAAGGTGATAAAATTTACCACCAATTCTTTTGAATTTGTAATGTTACCAACATTAACAACTAATCATAATTTTTTAAAATCTCTTTTTTTGTCAAAATTATGAAGGTTTGATGTTTTGGATCAAATTGATTGACCAAAATAATTCATGAGACACACTTTTTTTCTTTTTTTTCCCCACCTTTTTTAACCCTAACCAAGTAGTAGGGGTGGCAAGGCTTAACTCTAAAAGAACAAGGCAGAGGATGAGCCATGACAAGATTTTTGGCCCGTTAAAAAATAGGTTAAACACGGGTCAAAGTTGACTAGTTTTTCAGGTCAATTATATTTAAAAATAAATATAAACTATAGTGTAGCATTTATTTAAATACTATTTTTATATAACTTCTCTAAAAAGTTATTTTTTAATAAATTAGAATGAAAAATGGATCACTAAAAAAAAATCACCTACAAAAACTTATTTTTCATTAATTTTTTTGAATAAAACAACATTAAAAAAAGAAAAACTGAGTTGGATAAAATTTAATTCCCTAACCTATTTTTCTAGTGCAACTCAACATGTATTTAAACGAACTTAAACTAATCTAAACTTGTCTCAACCTGTTTTGTTATCCTTAAGGAGTGTGGTGTGCAGACCAAGTAAAAAGCGTGTGCGATGCAATGTCAAGAAATGTGCGTCGGTAAACACCACTAACCGGGACCTTATGGTTATGGGACCATTGACATGTAAATTCAAATCAAAGACACAGCACTTATTTGGAGTACGTTATAAGGTTTGTTTTCTTCTGAATTTGTAATTTATAACAAAGGAGACACTTGCATTTCTTTTCTTAATGCGGTAGTATTAGCATGGTCTATGATTTTACTTTTGAATATATAAGGAGAATGATGATGGTCCATGTACACGTGTGTTTATCCCATTAGTGAGGTCCTACCATAACATGTTTGTTTGGTTTGTAGTTGGAAAAATAGAAAAATTTAAGGGTTGATATTGATCTTTCACGTCGTTTAAAACAGTCAAAATTTTGTTTGACCGTCAGATCTATTTGGTCAATTTTTGTTTTCTTTTTATCTTTTTTCATAAGAAAAAATTTAGATCAGAGATGGTTTCCCATACAAGTTTAGATAATATTATCAACATTAAAGAGGATTTCCACTGAAATTTTATATTGTCTGCCAAGTGTATTACCCCGAAGTCCAACCCAAGGATTATTTTATTTATTTATATTTAATAACACAAAAAGAAGTTACAAATTTTAAAAAATTATGATGATATTTTGAAGTTAATTTTTTGGTGTAAGCACATGCTTTACTTATATTCTCTTTCGAGATTATTTTAGCCAAGTACAATTATACCTATTTGTTAGGACATATAACATGAAAATTGATTCTTGAGTGATCTATTTTTTTATGGATTGGTTAAATTAATAGATTATTTTATAGTAAGAAATATATAAAATTATTTAATAATTACATTTTAATTAATTAATTAGTTAATAGAGATAAAATAAGATAATAAAAGTGAACTAAAGATATTAAACTTAATTATAATCATTCAAAATTTGTAGATGATAATTTTTTTATTAATAAACAAAATAATTTAAAGATTGTTGATAATTTAATTTTTAAATTGATTCAAAACAATATTTTGTTCATATTTGAAAATATTTTGGATTCAATTGTAATTTAGTGTGGTTGGTGTTGTTCTTATTTTAATGTATCTACTAAATTATATATGTTAACGTAAAAACTATTTTTTGTATCAACTCCTTACCTGAATTGAATTGATATAGAATATACGTACAGAACTATTTTTTCTAAATCGGTTTGGAGGAAAGTCAGTGTAAAATATATTCTTTAGAAGGATTTATGAAGCAACTGATTTAATAAAAGATTAAGTATTTGTTTGGTATGTAATTGGGAAAACATGATTTAAAAAACTGAGAAATAATTGATATTGATCCTTTACAGACAATCAAAATTCAGTTTAATTGTAGGATCAAGTGTCTGTTTGGTTCCTGCGTCAACCTCCGTCGCGTTCCGTTGTCATGTGTCAACCTCCGTCTGCGTTAACGGAGAAGCGTTTGGTTGGTGGCCGTAGTAAAATCCCATACTAATTTTCTTTAATTTACTTTTTTAAATAATTGAAAGAAATTCAAATAAATTTTTCACAAAATAAAATAAATAATTTAATAACTCGAAATTTATTACGAATAATGGTTTTTCATTAACAACTTCAAAATCATTTCTAAATGATATTTTAAACCCCAAAATATCACTCAAAATGAAAGAAACAGTTTTGGGAAAACAGTACGCGTGGGGCTCTCCTCGCAGCCCCGACGCTACGCGTCAGGCTGGCGCCCAGTGTCTGTTAGTTATTTTAACGTGTCAATAAACAGTCCTATTTTATAGGATTGACTGGTGATCCGGTCTAGATACCGGCCCCCATACTTGTGACGTCAGACTGATCTCATATAAGGAAAACCGGTGTCCAGGTTCAACGTTACCACACCGGATATCCGTTGTCTGGTCATCCGCCCTCACTCCATGACAGCATCATTCATTTTCGCTGTAACGGTTCTGTGTTCATTGATACAGGATATTTATTTAATTGTTAGCTTTTCCCTCATAGCAAGAGAAGAGCCTTATGATAACTTATCAACGAAGACACTGTTTGTAGCAAAATACGTCACATCAATGGCTTCAGAAAGTAAGTGGGCGTGTCAGCAGATTATGCGGAAAAGGTGATTATCCTCTCCTCTCTCTAGAGGATTGTACTCTGATAATTGACCTACCCTCCTGACACATTCTGAAAGTCGAGCCACTTTGATTGACACAATATACACGCAATCAGAGATAAGGGACCCACCTGCATCCAACGTCTCATTTTTTCTCTTACGTTCAACTATAAGAAGCATATCAACACACATGCATGGGTATCGTTATTCTATCTCACATTTAACTGTTATCACGCTTGAGTATTCATTTAGTTCATACACCCTTCTAACTTGAGCGTCGGAGAATCTTCGCAGGTAGCACCACCTTTCGCCCTCCTACAACGCGAATCGTTGGTGTGAAGGATCTCCAGGACAACAAGACCGGCCTCTCCCACTGAGAGACCGGATTAATACATCGGATATACACAGTTCCGGTGTGCAAACCCTAAAAACACCTGCATCCTTGTGGCTGGTCCCATACCGGATCCTAGACCTCGGTCCAGACCAGTTCATTGGCACGCCCAGTGGGACTCGATAGAGTTATTCCCATTTTCGCAGAAGTTAGGTTGGCACAATGGAAGGTGACGGGAGAGATTTCGTGGAAGGTCACGTGGAGGATGTGACCCATCAACAGGCTGGGAGGAGACTCGTCTTCGAATCTCCTGCAACTCAAACCCGGAGGATGGTGCAAGTGCAGACACCTGACCCTCGCGATGAGGTTATCAGGCAACTGAAGGAGGAGCTGATGGAGCTGAGGCGAGAGAGAGGAGGAGCTGGGGATAGAGTAGTATCCCATGCAGAGGATGCTCACCATGCATCAGCGAGAGATAGATCCACCACCCTCCAGTATTCGAAGATCCCCACATATGAAGAGAGGGAGCAAACGCAGGACTCTGGTGATAGAGTCAGTATCAGGAGAAGGGAGCAGGCGGTGGTAACTTCAGGGACATACAAGCTCAATGTCCCTTTCTCAAGGAGGTTGATGAATATTGTCATTCCAAAACATTTGCAAACAACTCAGCCATTGTCGATTGGGAAGTATAATGGAGAGTCCGACCCCACTAAGCATTTGGATGCTTATGTTTATGAAGCTATGTATCTGGGAGCAGACGAAGATGTCATGTGCAGAATGTTCCCAAGGACGTTGACGGAGGAAGCTCTCAGCTGGTTTAAAAGTTTGCCTTCAGGATCTATTGACTCTTGGGAGGAAATGGCTGCTGCATTCGAAAGCCATTTCGTTATCTCCAGGGATATCCCAAGAACTTCTCACACCCTGGCCCAGATAAGACAGGGAGAAACTGAGACTCTTAAGGAGTTCCTGAAAAGGTTTTACAAGGAGGCTGCGTTGGTCCCTAACCTCACGGAGGCCATACAACTCCATATTGTAGTGGAAGCTCTTCAGCCAGGTTCAGCCTTTGCCCTATCTTTGGCAAAGAGCCCACCTACAACCTTCGAGGAGTTTCGAAGGAAAGCTTCCAAATATGTGGGCATAGAGATGCATCTAGAGGCAACTGCAGCAAGAGTAAAGCCTTCTGTACCCGCTCAGCAACCACGGAGAGAAAGGGAGAGAGCTAGGCCCGAGAAGCATGCCTTTAGAGAAGACTTTGTGAATGCTCGTCAGCATCCACGAGATAGGCGCGTATCATCGTTCGATCACTATGCTCCGTTGAACACCAGGCACTCACAAATCATGAGGGAAGTTGGTTGGCCAACTCTGAACGTCTTTGGTATAAGGAAGCCAGCCCCAGCCAAGAGGGGTGGTAACCCACGTAAATACTGCACTTTCCATGAGCAGACAGGGCACAACACTGATGAGTGTAAGGCGTTAAAGAATACGGTGGAAACTCTCATTCGGGAAGGAAAGTTGAAGCAGTATTTGTTTAAGGAGAAATCTATGGATGAGCCTCATAGAATGGAGAAAAGGAATAGAGATCCTGATGATGAAGATGATAATACGCGCAACCCAGCAAGGAAGTTCACTGCGGCTGAAAAGCAGAAAGGGGTAGTGATTGCTGAAGGTGCCCAACAAAGTAATATGCCCCAGCAGCAGAGACAGGGCAGACGAGAAGTGATTGAGATGATAGCTGGAGGATTCGCGGGAGGAGGAACATCAATCACAGCACGAAAGAACCACCATAGGATGATTCTGTCAGTCCAGGGTAAACCGAGGAATAACCGCCCTTTCAGGGACGGAGTGACAGCCCCGACGGTGTCGTTTACAGATGATGACTTTGGCCCAACAATTCCAGGAGGTGATGATGCAGTAGTGATTGTGGCCGTCATAGCCAATAAGGACGTCAAGAGGATCCTCGTCGATCAGGGAAGTTCTTGTGATGTTATCTTTTATAATTGTTTCAAACGAATGGGTTTCAGTGATGCAGATTTACAACCATACACACAAGAACTCACAGCGTTTAACGGAGCCAAGCAACCTACTAAGGGATACCTCGACACTTTGATTTCTTTTGAAGGGGAGCCCGGTGCAAGAACAGTCAAGTCAAGAATTCTGGTGATTGATGTGGAATCCCCGTACAACGGTATCATAGGCCGTCCAACATTGAACGCTATGGAAGCAATTGTATCCACCCCTCATCTCCTGATCAAATTTATCGACAAGGACAATGGTGTGTCCTCACTCCGCGGAGATCAGGAGATGGCTCGATATTGTTATAATCTGAGCCTCAACATGGTTAAGTTGGATGCATTTAACAAGAAGAGGAAGTTGAACGACGGAGGAACAGCGGCAGGATCTGTCAGTCTTATTGACCTAGACCCCAGAGCGGAATTGAAGATTGATCCACTCAATCCATCTAAGCCCACACCAGATGGTGGCTCCAGGGATGTCATATTGGGAGATTCCCCAGAGAAGGTCACGCACATCAATGATAAGCTGGAGTCTGCTATGGAGCAACGCTTATTAGCCCTTTTGCAGGAATTCAAAGACCTTTTCGCATGGACAGCAGCAGACATGCCGGGGATGGATCCTGATTTCTGTTGTCACAAACTTGCAGTGTATCCTGAAACCAGACCGGTGGCTCAGAAGAAGAGGAGGTTGGGACCGGAGAAGCAGAGGGCGGCTTGTGAGCAAACAGAGGAGTTGTTGAAGGCAGGTTTTATAAGGGAGATACGCTATTCATCTTGGCTTTCTAATGTGGTCCTGGTGCAGAAGGCTAACGACAAATGGAGGATGTGTACTGATTATATGGATCTTAACCGTTGCTGCCCTAAAGATCCATATCCCCTGCCCAACATCGATCGCATGGTGGATGATTCATCTGGTTACCAATATCTCAGTTTCATGGATGCTTATTCGGGGTACAACCAATTTCCGATGTGGGAGGGAGACCAGGAGAAGACTGCCTTTATCAACGACCGTGGTGTTTTCTGCTACACCGTCATGCCTTTTGGACTGAAGAACGCCGGCGCTACCTATCAGCGCATGATTAACAAAGTCTTTGAAGGGATGCATACCAAGCTGGTCGAAGTTTATATCGATGATATCATAGCCAAAACGCCCGCTGGAGGAGACCACATTGAAGATCTACGCCAAGTTTTCACTAGGCTTCGGCAGTACAACATGAGGTTAAATCCTTTAAAGTGCACTTTCGCCGTTCCAGCAGGAAAATTCTTGGGATTTATGCTGACTCAACGAGGCATTGAAGCTAACCCCGGGAAATGTCAAGCAATCCTGGACATGCAGAGTCCTAAATGTTTGAGGGAGGTCCAGTCATTGAATGGGAAAGTGGCCGCTTTAGCTCGTTTCATGCCTAAGATGGCGCACAGGTCCCTCCCCTTGTATAAGGCGTTGAAGAAACACAAGAGTTTTGAATGGGGAGAGGAACAAGAGCAAGCCTTCCAGCAGCTCAAAGCCGTTCTCTCGAGCCCACCAATTCTTGTTAAGCCTGATCCAGGCGAAACGTTAATCTTATACTTGGCAATATCCGACGAAGCTCTAGGTGTAGCCCTGGTAAAAGAAACCCCTGAAGGGCAAAGACCGGTGTACTTTACTAGTAAAACGTTTCAGGGGGCGGAAGGAAGGTATCAGAAGATTGAGAAAGCCGCCTTGGCAGTTGTTTGGGCATCACGACGGTTGAGGCCTTATTTCCATGCGCACCCAGTATTGGTAAGAACAGATTTACCGCTCCGTTCAGTACTCAGCAAGCCAGACCTCGCTGGAAGGATGATAAAATGGTCTATTGAGCTATCTGAATTTGAGATTTCATATGAGCCTCAAGGAGCCATCAAGGCACAAGTGTTGGCCGATTTTGTAGTGGAAATGACTGGGGCAGACCCGGCCACCCCTCGAGCGCATTGGACCATCTACGTCGACGGTTCGTCGAACAGCAAAGGTTGTGGAGCAGGTGTGGTGGTAGAAAGTGATGACGGCGTACACTTAGAAATTTCCCTCCGATTCAATTTCAAGACCTCCAACAATCAAGCTGAATACGAAGCATGCTTGGCCGGTCTCCGTGCGGCAATTGATATCGGAGCATCAGCAGTTACCCTCTGCAGTGATTCTCAGCTGGTGATTTCGCAAATCCAGGGAGAGTACCAGGCGAAGGAACCACAACTTCAATTGTACTTGAATTGTGTTAATGAGCTGAAGGGAAGATTTGAAGTTTTAGAGTTCAAGCATGTGCCCAGGGAAGAAAATACCAGAGCAGATATCTTGTCAAGATTGGCAAGTACAAAGCAGCCTGGTAGCACAACAACGGTGGTTCAGAGCACTTTGACATCACCCAGTATACCTCTGTATCCTTCTCTGAATGCTGTCATGGTGAGCTATCCATATGAGGATTCTTGGGTCATCCCCTATATTCGTTATCTGGCTGATGGTCAACTTCCCACTGACGAGAAGGAAAGGAGACGAGTAAAGAAGGAGTTGCCATATTTTACTATGGTCGATGGTGTTCTCTACAGAAGGGGATTCTCTGTCCCATATCTTTCATGTTTAAGAGAAGACGAAGTTCAAGCGGTCTTGACTGAGGTACACGAGGGGCAATGTGGGCACCACGCTGGAGGCCGAAGCCTAATGAGAAAAGTCCTCAGGGCTGGATACTGGTGGCCCACTGTGAAGCAGGATTCCGCAGATTTCGTGAGGAAGTGCGACGCTTGCCAAAAATTCTCCAATCTCCACCATACACCGGCCCAAGAGTTATCTTCATCTGCTGTGCCTTGGCCGTTCTACCAATGGGGCCTTGATATTCTGGGTCCGTTTCCCACTGCGCCAGGAGGTATCAAATACTTGATTGTGGGGGTAGACTACTTCACCAAATGGATCGAGGCAGAACCAGTAGTGCATATCACTTCTGCACGTACAAGACGTTTCATGTACGAAAATATCATTGCTCGGTTCGGGGTGCCAGGGCGGATTGTGACTGACAACGGCACCCAGTTTACAGACAAAAAGTTCACGGATTTACTTGAAGGACTGGGGATAGTCCAGATATTTTCATCTGTTGAACACCCCCAGACCAATGGGCAAGCAGAGGTAGCCAATCGAGAGGTACTAAAGGGGTTAAAGAAGCGTCTGGGAGAAGCGAAGGGAGGATGGACTGACCAGTTATGTCATGTTCTATGGGCATACCGCACTACGCCTCATTCTTCAACTAACGAATCCCTATACCGGTTGGTGTACGGGGTTGAGGCGATGATCCCAGTTGAGTTACAAACAAGATCGGCTCGTGTTGAGTATTTTTCAGCAGAAGATAACAACGCCAACTTAGCATCAGAGCTGGACGTCCTCCAAGAGTTGAGGGAAAAGGCTTTCGTCAGAGATCAGGCAATAAAAGCAAAGGCTGCACTCCGGTACAATAAACGTGTCCAGTACAGAGCTTTTAACACCGGAGACCTTGTTCTGAGAAAGGCCAGTGTGGGGAATAAGTTCGCTCACCAAGGAAAGCTAGCACCAACGTGGGAAGGACCTTATAGAGTTTCGGAGGTGACTGGAAAGGGATCATACCGATTGGAAGAACTTGATGGAACCCCAATCCGCAACAAATGGAACACTCAGAATTTACGAGTGTATTACAGCTAGTTGGTAAGACGGCGTGTACTCTTTTTCCTTACTTGAGTTTTTTCCCATTGGGTTTTCTCAAGAAGGTTTTAACGAGGCATGACCCCAACTACGCTTTTCATGTAATGTACTTTCAATTTTAATGAGAATACATTTTAACCACCCTATCATTCTCACGTTTCTTATGTGTTGTGATTTATAGCCGTAGTTTAATACGCATACACCTCAGGACGGATGAACTCAACTACCAATTCTGTAGTTGATGATATAACTCCTCGAGGAACTGATGAAGACCCCTCAGGATGGATGATCTCAGTCACACATCGTGTGTTTTGACGATGTAACTCCTTGAGGTGGAATGGGTTGTAGGGCTGGTCCTTTTTCAAGGCCACAAACCGAACCCCATTCGAAGACTACATGGGTTGTAGGGCTGGTCCTTTTTCAAGGCCACAAACCGAACCCCATTCGAAGACTACATGGGTTGTAGGGCTGGTCCTTTCTCAAGGCCACAAACCGAACCCCATTCGAAGACTACATGGGTTGTAGGGCTGGTCCTTTCTCAAGGCCACAAACCGAACCCCATTCGAAGACTACATGGGTTGTAGGGCTGGTCCTTTCTCAAGGCCACAAACCGAACCCCATTCGAAGAATACATGGGTTGTAGGGCTGGTCCTTTCTCAAGGCCACAAACCGAACCCCATTCGAAGACAACATGGGTTGTAGGGCTGGTCCTTTTTCAAGGCCACAAACCGAACCCCATGCGAAGGCTTGGGCGCAGTAGGCCGGTTCACAGAGAAAACCGCGCTGAACCCCGAGTAACGGGCGCAGTAGGTTCAGGATTAGCCCTGATCCGAACCCCGTGTTGAAGGCTTGGATTGTAGGATTGCACCGAACTCCAAGTACGGTTAGTAGGATCGAACCGAACACCGTGTGAAGACTTGAGGTGTAGGACCAAACCGAACCTCAAGAGAAAGGCATAAAGCTTACCCTTGCCAAAGCTATACAAAATTCAAAGGCAATATCCGTCCTCAATTGTGGAATATTCATCCCAGAGCGGTTAAAGGCTAATGTACTCGCTCTACATCTTCGAGGACAGATAAGCATTTCTATCTTTTGAGAATTTAAAAGGTAATCTTCGAGATAAACTCTCCCTTCCCAATGAACTTACACTTGGGGACAGGGCGTGCTTTAACTTAATTGTTATTTATTCATTACTATTTGTTGTCTTAATCCGGTGTGATAAGTACGCGTTAAGCAGCTTGGTAACCACACAGAACGGATTCGTAAAGCATTAAAAACAATAAAGTGTTTGGTACAACACTAAGTTATCCAACAATCATACATTCGACGCAAGCAGTTGAAGAAAAGTAACAGTGAATTTTATTTCCAAGAATAAAGAAATTATTCAGGTTACAAGGTAGTTAAAACTGGAGCTGATCCCAGTACACAGCTATGAATAAAGCATAAATTAAGGGGCCGGTGCTTGATCCTCCACAGTGGGCATTCCTCCCTTCTCCGCTCTGTCCTCCATTCCAGTTTGGGCACCTTCTTGTGCTTCAGCTCCAGAGGCAGCAGTGGACGTGGTAGGCTCCATACTTTGGCCTTCTGGGAGAGGAGGCAGTTCGTACAGAGATGCATGGGGCTCGTGGTGCGATCCGTCCTTGTGAACTTCTACAAGTCTTCCCCCATGGAACTCAAAGAACGGATCTAATCCGTACAAATTCAGCTTTATTCCAGGGTTACGATAGTAGACTTGACGAAGGGCCAGGCCGAAAGATTCATACGCCATATTTTTGCATATATCCAAGGCTTTGGCAGCCTTGGCCTTTGCAGCAGCTAGCCTTCTTTGAACCTTGGCGTAATCCTCTTCTGAAGGCCCAACACTCGCACCACCCTTTTTGAGTTCATCAATTTGGGCTTGCATCTCCTTCCGAATAGACTCCCACTCCCCAAGGTCCTTGTTGCGACCATCCTCCATAACTTTGAGATCGTCAGCAAGCTTAGCCGATCTCTTCTTCTCCAGTTGTAATTCTTCTTCAAGGAGGGGTATGGATTTGTTCTTATTTTGGAGGTCGGCAACTTCCCGTTCTAGGGCCTTATTCGCAAAATGAACTTTGCTTGCCTCTTCCGTTTTCCTCTGGAGTGTTTCTTTAGTTTTTTCCAATTCCGATTCCACACCCCTGCGAGCTTCAGCTTGTTTGGCTGCCCATTTCTCCTTCACTGCGAGTTCGGTCTCCAGTTTTTCAACCTGATCCATATAATCAGCTTTCTCGCTCAGGGACTCAAGCAGGCCAGACAGTTCATCAAGTTGCCAACGCCCAGCCTTGCAAGCACCTCGGACCCCAGCAGCGTCGAGGGAAGGGCGGAGGCAATACCGTGCCTTTAGGAGAGTAGGAGGCATAGATCCTTGAAACCACAAATAAGGAGAAAGGAAGGAGTCACGTGGAGGATCGAACGCCAGAGGAGGACCGTTCCCAGAATCCGGCTCTGAAGCATTTTGAGAAGAAGGTGCAGAGAACTCAGGAGCGGGTTCCTTTCCCTTGTTCTTCTTTAATTCGGTTTCTTCGGCCGTCCTCTGACGCTTCTTCACAGGGTCATCAGAGGAGGGCTTCTCTTGATCGGCCTTCTTTACAAGATGCCTCTTCTTTTTCTTTTTCTCTGGGACGGCCTCCTCGCCACCCGCTCCAGCGGCCTCAGTTCCTTCTTCGGCTTCCTCCTCGTCGAAGAGAGGAACCTCATCTCCTACTGCAGAAGTCAGAGGAATGAGGGGAGTTTTGGTGGCGTTCCTCTTCGCCTGGATTTCATTTTCTTCAGAAGAGGAGTCATCGTCAGCCATCATGGACCTTAGCGACAACATTTCTGGGCAGGCCTTTTCAATTTGTTCTGCAAAACAAAAAGAGTTGAATAAGCATACAAGAAGGAAAATAACTAGAACGGTATAAACATACAACACAAGGAGAATAAGAGTGAATATTACGGAGGTAGGTGTTTTTGATGTCTTCCTCGGCCAGGAGAAGACGGCTGGAAAACCCTTTGAGGGTCTTTGAGGCCGTCTGCAGGGCGCTCAAGACCTCAACAGAATGAGGGGAAAATTCACTCTCATCTGTATAATAAGCACGGCTCATAAGGAGAAAATGTTCGTGCGTCCAGCTAAGGGGAAACTTGGTAAACCCCTCTTTATTTCGCCAGAAGACCGGCTTATTTGGTTGAATCCGGACCCGCGTGTAGTAGTGCTTGAAGGAGTGCCCATCTACCTTTGCGGATTCCGTATAAGACTTGAAATTTACAACCCTTGAGTCACTACGGAGTGTAATGAACCCAAGGCCGCCCTTCTTATTAGCTCGGCGGACCACTTGGCAATAGTAAAACAGCTTGGCCACAGTGGCGGAGAAGCCAAAATGCTCCCCCAAGACTTCCAGAGCCCGGACAAGACTCCAACCGTTGGGATGTAATTGTGAGGGGGCACAGTCTAAGAAACGCAGGACGGCCATCTGGAAATCCGTCAGTGGAAAACGCACCCCCAGCTTTAAGAAAACGAAGTCGTACATGTAGACCGACCTCGCGTCAGGGACGTTGTGGCATATTCTTTCAGAAGGATGCGGAGCCATCACAGCGTATCGTGCTTTGTACTTCTTATCCGAGTATATCTTACAGCGGAAAGAAACTGTGCGCTCCTCCTCACTTGCATGGTGCGAAGGGATCTCTAAGAACTCCTCTTCCACCCAGCAATAAGGTTTTTCCCTGTTGAGTTTCTCCCAATCAAGCCGGTGTGCCACAACGTTGACACACCCTTCAGCAGAGCGGAGAAACGGCGTTTTTCCACGTCCTGGAAGATCCATGGTTGTGCAGGCGCGGTGGAATGCGTAGGTGCTGTGATAAAAAGCAACATCGTCAGAGAGATAACCCTCAGCACTTGACCCCTCATCAGAGCGGCTGGTAGCCCTCGAACCAAGGGGAACCTCAGAGCAACGAGATGAAGAAGACGCTCGTGAGGAAGAAGCTTCGGCTCTCTCTGAGCGATGGCGCCCAGCCACAGGAGGATTCGCTGGAATCCTCCCACCACGGTGGCTAAGGGGGGCACGAGAGCCAAACCTCCCTCTATTTGAAGGACCAGCGTGTCCAGCTCTAGGGCGCATGATGGAAATAGAATGATTAAAATTGCAAGGAGTTGAAGGGAAGGAAGGTTACCTAAAGGAAGAGGATCTTTGAGAAGTTGAAGACGACAAGGAAATTCCAAGGAAATTTGAGCAGAGTTTCACTAAGTTTGAGAGCAAGTATGGATTCCAAAATCTGCTAAGAGTTCCTTTTATAGGTAACGAAGAAACACAGTGTTTCATCGAAGGACACAAGGCTTGCCTCAAAACGCAACCCTTTCAAATTGAAACGACTCCGTCGTTTCACCGCAAACGGGCGCGAAAGCAGTAACGTTTCAGCAAACATTTTCGCTTAATGGGCCCCCACTCAGTTTGAATCCAGGCCCAATAAGCTCAATCGACGGTTACACTCTTGGGCAATGATGGCTCTTGCATAAAAAACGCATTTATTGTCTAATCATGCTGTGCGCATTTAATGCCTCCCAACCACTTTTCGAATACCAAGAGTTTCGATTTTCAAAAACTCTTGGGATTTCCGCTGCTTATTTTTATGCTGTCTAAATCCGTTGTACGCAACGCGAGAAGGGTGGTCACTCGTTTACTAGAGCGGACACCACCGAGCTCCCAGAGACTTACAAGAATGTACTACCGGCATCTAGACTTCTCTCAAGAATTGTGTAGCTCATATGAGCAACTTAACAGTCCCTCATACAAGCTAGGGGACAGATGATCCGGTCTAGATACCGGCCCCCATACTTGTGACGTCAGACTGATCTCATATAAGGAAAACCGGTGTCCAGGTTCAACGTTACCACACCGGATATCCGTTGTCTGGTCATCCGCCCTCACTCCATGACAGCATCATTCATTTTCGCTGTAACGGTTCTGTGTTCATTGATACAGGATATTTATTTAATTGTTAGCTTTTCCCTCATAGCAAGAGAAGAGCCTTATGATAACTTATCAACGAAGACACTGTTTGTAGCAAAATACGTCACATCAATGGCTTCAGAAAGTAAGTGGGCGTGTCAGCAGATTATGCGGAAAAGGTGATTATCCTCTCCTCTCTCTAGAGGATTGTACTCTGATAATTGACCTACCCTCCTGACACATTCTGAAAGTCGAGCCACTTTGATTGACACAATATACACGCAATCAGAGATAAGGGACCCACCTGCATCCAACGTCTCATTTTTTCTCTTACGTTCAACTATAAGAAGCATATCAACACACATGCATGGGTATCGTTATTCTATCTCACATTTAACTGTTATCACGCTTGAGTATTCATTTAGTTCATACACCCTTCTAACTTGAGCGTCGGAGAATCTTCGCAGGTGGCACCACCTTTCGCCCTCCTACAACGCGAATCGTTGGTGTGAAGGATCTCCAGGACAACAAGACCGGCCTCTCCCACTGAGAGACCGGATTAATACATCGGATATACACAGTTCCGGTGTGCAAACCCTAAAAACACCTGCATCCTTGTGGCTGGTCCCATACCGGATCCTAGACCTCGGTCCAGACCAGTTCAACTGGGTATTATTAGTTGCTAAGTTTATGCCTAGAATGCTGCCATGTAGTTCGTGGTTTTATTTTTATTGTTATTCTGCTTTGAGAGTCAAGTTTGTAAGGCTTATAAAGCCATTCTCTTCTGATTGAATAAAGCGTGCAATCTCTTCACATATTCAGTGTGTTATTCCTTTATTATTAAGCTTTATCAATTGGTATCAGAGCTCCGCAAGGGGCCTGATCTGGGGTGAGTGAAGAGAGCATCTAGATCTAGAGTACAACACAACTGTGAATATAAAGTCATGACTACCTCTGAGAAATTTGTTCAACCAGCCATTCCAAGGTTTGATGGCCACTATGATTTCTGGTCCATGACTATGGAAAATTTCCTACGCAGTAAAGAACTATGGCAACTCGTGGAAGATGGAATACCAACGCTTGGTGCAACACCCACTGAGGTGCAGAGGAGGAGTGTAGCTGAGGCACAACTAAAGGATTTGAAGGTGAAGAATTTCTTGTTTCAAGCTATTGATCGAGAAATTCTCGAAACAATGTTGGATAAAAGCACGTCACAAGCAATCTGGAGATCCATGCAACAGAAATATCAGGGATCAACGAGGGTCAAACGTGCTCAACTTCAAGCTCTTCGACGTGAGTTCAAACTTCTGGCGATGAAGGATGGTGAGAAGGTTGACAGCTACCTTGGGCGCACACTCAGCGTTGTTAACAAAATGAAATCTAATGGAGAAGTAATGGATTCCAGCACAGTGGTTAGCAAGATACTCAGATCTTTAACCACAAATTTTAACTATGTAGTATGTTCTATCGAGGAGTCCAATGACTTGAACACTCTGAGTCTTGATGAACTCCATGGTAGTCTGCTCGTTCATGAACAACGAATGCAGAGTTCTCAACCAGAGGAACAAGTTTTGAAAGTTACGCATGATGATAGAGCAGGAGCAGGTCGTAGTCGTGGCCGTGGAAACCGTGGACGTGGGAGAGGTCGTGGAAGACAACCTTTCAACAAGGCATTCATTGAATGTTTTCAATGCCATAAGCTGGGCCATTTTCAGTATGAATGCCCTGGAGTTGCCAAACAAGCCCATTACACAACGTTTGAAGAGGTAACTGAAGTCGAAGATGAGATTTTTTTGGTAGCATATGAAGAGGTAACACATCATGTTCAGATGGAGGATTGGTTTCTGGATTCTGGTTGTTGTAATCATATGACGGGAAATAAGCTTTGGTTCACAGAAATACATGAAGAAGGACTCCATAAAACTGTCAAGCTCGGTAATGATACTAAAATGGAGGTAGCTGCCAAAGGAAGCATTCGGGTTCAGATCAATAATATTGCTCACGTTATTTCAGATGTTTATTACGTTCCAGAACTCAAGACCAATCTCTTAAGTCTGGGACAACTTCAAGAGAAAGGGCTTACCATTCTGATCCAACATGGTGCATGCAAAATATTTCATCCAGACAGAGGATTGGTCATTCACACTACCATGCGAGGGAACCAAATGTTCTATTTGTCAGCCTCAATATGTCCTCAACATTCTCAGTGTTTCCAAGTGGAAGATATCTCAGAAAAGGAAACACAATTGTGGCATAGACGATTTGGTCATCTTAATTTTCGAGGACTCAATACACTTGCACAGAAGCAAATGGTGATCGGGCTACCCTCACTGAAAATTTCCACAGCTGTATGCACTACATGCCTTGTTGGTAAACAACACCGTGATGCCATACCAAAGTTAAGCTCTTGGCGTGCATCAACTAAATTACAATTAGTTCATGCGGATATATGTGGTCCCATCTCACCTGCTTCAAACGGCAGCAAAAGGTACATACTGAGTTTTGTTGATGATTATTCCCGTAAAACATGGGTTTATTTTTTGCATGAAAAATCTGAAACCTTTAATACATTCAAGAACTTCAAAGCATGTGTTGAAAAGGAAGCTGGAACTCATATTACTTGTTTGAGAACTGACAGAGGAGGGGAATTCACATCCAAGGAGTTTTCAGATTTCTACACTCATCAAGGTATTTCCAGGCAACTGACAGCTGCTTACACCCCTCAACAGAATGGAGTTGCAGAGCGCAAGAATCGCACTATCATGAATGCAGTACGAGCTGTGCTTCATGAAAAACAAGTTCCAAAGTCCTTCTGGCCTGAGGCAGTGAGATGGTGTGTTCATGTTCAAAATCGAAGTCCTACTATTGCAGTAGATCATGGAAATCCAGAAGAGGTATGGAGTGGAATTAAACCTCGTGTTGATTACTTCCGAACATTTGGATGTATTGCACACGTTCATATTCCAGATCAAAGAAGAAGTAAATTAGATGATAAGAGTCATACATGTGTTCTCTTGGGCGTGAGTGATGAAGCGAAAGCTTACAAACTCTTCGATCCCATTTCAAAGAAGGTAATTGTAAGCAGAGATGTGGTATTTGAAGAAGACAAAGGCTGGAGTTGGCACAAGGGTACAACAGAGAGTACACCTCATGCTCTCGATATGGAGGGTCAAGACGAAGAAAGGAGTGACAATGCTGATTTTACGCCTCAACTTGTTATAGCTAGAGGTAGCAATAATAATTCAGAATCGCTTGAATCAGCTTCTGATTCTGAATCTATTGATCCTCCAGTTGAAGGGAGGGCAACAAGGACTCGGAGACAACCCTTGTGGATGACAAATTATGAAACTAATCTGTTTGCAGAAGAGGAGAGTTTGCTAGCAATGCTGACAACCAATTCTGAGGATCCTCAGACCTTCGAGGAAGCTAGTACAAGTCAGAAATGGAAGGAGGCCATGGACACTGAGATGGAAGCAATTGAAAGAAACAACACATGGGATCTAGTTGACCCACCTGAAGACGTGGTACCCATAGGTGTCAAATGGGTTTTCAAAACAAAGCTTAATGAAAGAGGACAGGTAGAAAAATATAAAGCCCGATTAGTGGCAAAAGGGTATGCTCAGAAATATGGAATCAACTACACAGAAGTCTTTGCTCCAGTTGCTAGACTTGATACAGTGAGAGTGTTGTTAGCTGTGGCTGCTCAGAATTCATGGGAAGTGTTTCAGCTTGATGTAAAGAGTGCTTTCTTGCATGGTGAAGTTCAAGAAGAAATTTATGTTCACCAACCTGCAGGTTTTATCAAGAAAGGCAGAGAAGGACAAGTATACAAGCTGAGGAAGGCTCTATATGGGCTCAAGCAGGCCCCATGAGCCTGGTATAGTAAAATTGAAGCATACTTTGCCAAGAACACACCTTGTTCACGAAACAGGTTAGAGGCAATATTTTAATAGTTAGCTTGTATGTGGATGATCTAATCTTTACTGGAAATAGCAGAGCTATATGCGAAGAGTTTAAACACTCAATGCAGTTGGAGTTTGATATGACAGATCTGGGAAAAATGAGACATTTTCTGGGAATTGAGGTAATACAGAATGCAGGAGGCATTTTCATCTGCCAAAGGCGATATGCACGTGAGATCCTAGCACGTTTTAATATGTTGGACAGTAACTCAGTACGAAATCCCATGGTACCAGGAACCATTATATCCAAGGATGATGCAGGAATTCCAGTAGATGCTACAAAGTTTAAACAAGCTGTTGGCAGTCTCATGTACTTGACAGTCACACGACCAGATTTGATGTTTGGAGTCAGCTTAATCAGTAGATACATGGCTAATCCCAAGGAATCCCACTGGGCAGCAACAAAACGAATTTTCAGGTATCTAAAAGGCACTATTGAACATGGTCTCTTCTATCAAAAAGGAAGAAAGATGAGTTTCACAGCTTATAGTGACAGCAACTATGCAGGGGATTCAGACGATAGAAGAAGTACTACTGGATCAGTGTTTATGATTAGAACTGCAGCTGTATCCTGGGCTTCAAAAAACCAGCCTGTGGTAAGCCTATCTACCACTAAGGCTGAATATATTGCTGCAGCATATTGTGCATGTCAATGTATTTGGCTCAAACGAATTTTAGAGCACCTTGGAGTAGAAGGAAAAGAAGCTACTGGGATTTTCTGTGACAATAGCTCTACTATCCAACTGTCCAAGAATCCTGTTTTTCATGGCAGAAGCAAGCATATTGCAGTAAGGTTCCACTTTCTCAGAGATTTAGTGAATGATCAAATTATCACACTAAAATACTACAATACAAATGAGCAAGTGGCTGACATTATGACAAAAGCTTTGAAGCTTGATCAATTTGAAAAACTTAAACGTATGCTTGGAGTACTTGCAGTTAATGAAATAAGCTAAAGCTTAAGGGAGGGATTGTTAGTTATTTTAACGTGTCAATAAACAGTCCTATTTTATAGGATTGACTGGGTATTATTAGTTGCTAAGTTTATGCCTAGAATGCTGCCATGTAGTTCGTGGTTTTATTTTTATTGTTATTCTGCTTTGAGAGTCAAGTTTGTAAGGCTTATAAAGCCATTCTCTTCTGATTGAATAAAGCGTGCAATCTCTTCACATATTCAGTGTGTTATTCCTTTATTATTAAGCTTTATCAGTGTCTGCCTATCAGTGACAGCACCTGATGCTGTCACATATTTAGGTCATTTGGCCAACTTCTAACTAACTCAATCGATCTATTTTGGTCAACTATAGGCCATAACATTACACCAACTCATCTCAAACCCCAATTTAAACCTAAGTGAATGTGCAAGCAAGTTTCAAATGGTCATATAAACCTATTGGGTATTTTCACGGATGCTCTCAATCTTCATTTCACTTATCCTGTTCTACTATTTTCCTTTTTAAACTTGTAATCTATGACTCCTTTTCCTAACTTCAATCTTACTTCCACCCATTATCATTCTAATATACACATAATCTCCTCACATTCAGAAACATAATTTCTGCCAATAATGCATGATTTCAACTATAATGGCTCCATGCCACAACTATGTCCATACAAGCAGTTCCTGGTCATTATGCATAAATAACTATCTAATGGTTCAGTGCCATGTCACACACTCAACATTCATGTTAGGAATGCATCATACCAACATACATGTACACACACGCACACACACACACACACACACACACATATATATATATATATATATATATATATATATATATTCACTAATGGATGAGTGCCATTAGTTACCAACCACTCGTCAATCATCATAAGCAATCATAAAAAAAACATATACAACCACAAGTTTATCATCTGATATATCTACATATAAATACATAATATATATATATATATATATACATATATCACAAACTCTTCTGGCATCGCTCTACTACATATTTCGTACTGGTTTCCATAGCATCCGCAATATCTCTTTGCTCGTTCATTGTAAAATAGTGTAAGAGCGAGTACTTCGTATTAAAGATCAATGCAAATAATTAAAACAAAAATGATATCACTTGGAGGATTTCACACACCTCCCTTTCTATGTAATCCATTAATCTTTCCATTTACTATATTAAAACATTTGCATAATTTTCTCATGATTATCATAATTCTCAATCTAATTCTATTAGCATAAACATATCACAATCAATATCAATATCACAATTAGCCATAACTGACTCTCATGGTCAAATCATATACAATGACACCTACTATTCAGATACTAATGGAGCAGCCACCAGCTGGGAGTCACACACCGACATTTCCGTGAACTCTACCTGGTCCACTGAGCCACTCACCGGTTCCCCACCCCAACCACTGGGTCTCTACCTGGATCACTAGGTAGCTCAACTGGATCTCTACATGGACCACTGGAACCGAAAGCGGGGGGTAACACATACCGAATGGCTGTCCACACCATATATCATGCATATACCATAATCATCAATCTATAGGTAATTCCTGACACAAAACCTTATCCTTTAATCATCATATTCATAGCCATCACTTTCTTATTGTAATCATCCTTATTACATCAATCTTAATTATCAAATTCATCACACCATGAATATCAAATCCAAACCATATATGTTTTCAATTAAAACATTCATGTACATATATATGTATATGAAACTATCAGCTCATAATATGAAAATCTCAAAACCTTAACTAATTACATACTAACACACTCCTCTTACCTCACTTTTGATGCTTCTCAATTTAATCATACGTACTAATGCACCTGAACACACAACTGAAACCAACAGCTATTCTAAGGAACCCCTTTCACCACTAAGCGTCCGACACCTCGTTCACAACCTCCAATCCGCAATAAACTTTGAATTCCCACCACAAACAGGCTTTAATTGGTTTCTTGAACTTAGAAGAAGAATGAGGGAAAGAAAAGCTCAAAAACCCAGTTTTTGACTTTTGTTTTTACGGGTTGCATTATAAGGTTTTAATTCTGCCTGCGACGCTGACGCTACGTGTCAAGTCTAAATTTTCACCTTGACGCTATGCGTCAATTGAACGTTACACTTAAGGTAAAATCATGAATTCCCCACTTAAGTTCATTTTTTAAATCACCAAATAGCTTTACATTCTCAAACCTTCACAATTTTAAACATAAAACATATGGGATGTTACAACCGCCCCTTCGTTCCGTCTGCAAAGCTCCGTTGTGGGACGCCAAAAGCTTCGTTGTGTTGGAGCCATCTTCCCCCACCTCTGACCAACGTCATTTGACGAAAGGACTGGCATACCCCGGTGCGACTTCCCCCTTTGTCATTTTGGCCTTTCCTTTTCTTTTTTGTTGTGTTGTTTGGTTTTGTGGGTGATGCGGGCGTCATGGTTAAGGGTCGTGAGGTGTGGTGGCCGTCGGGGGTGAGGGGAGGCGGTGTGGGGCGTGGGTTTACGAGTTGTGGTGTGGTGAGGTGGAGGCTGTGCGAGGTTTAGGGGGTAGTGGTGGCCGTCAGGGGAAGGGGGAACGTTGGGGTTTTGGATGGTGGGGAAGGATGCTTAGTGATGGTGGTGCATGAGTGTGTCATTGGGTTTTGGGTGTATGATAATATAATCATAATTAATACATATATATATATATATATATATATATATCTTTTAATTCATAATCATAATTAATATATATATATATATACATCTTTTGTTTGAATATCATTCAAAAACAAACTTAATAATAAATTTAACTAATTAAGATATTTGTTATTAATAAATTTAACTTAATAATAATATATTTTGTTTTGGAGTTTTTATATTATAAAAATATTAAATTTAATATATTACATTTATTTTAATATATATAATTAAATTTAATATATATAACTTTTAATTTATGTATATAATATCAATATATATAAATATGCACATAAATTACAACTAATTCGTTGAAAAAATAAGTTATAACTATACATAATATCATCTGATTTGTTATATATATATATATATATATATATATATTGTGTTATTTATTAATATATATACACATATTCAATATATATTTCACTATACCATTTTTGATAATTTTCTATCCAACTATCATTTACCCAACCCAATTTTTTTTTCAGTTAAACATATCACTACTTCCCAACCCACTTTTAAAAGGTTAACATTCAAGCACAACTTCGTTTATAAAACCTTAATTTTCTCAACTTCATTTACAAAATTTCAATTATCTCAATCGGGTTACACAAATGAATTTGAGCTTAGCAGACCCGCTAAGCAAACTGACTGTAAATGATTACCGCATAATTTTGCATGCCTAAGTGCGTTGCTTAGATGATGTATGACAACTGACTTATATTGATGCTTAGTATTTTGTCGAAAAGAAGGATGCTTTGTATTTGCTTTTTTGGGTTCAATAAATCTTCTTAATATTCCATATTGTAAATATTAAAGAAAAATATATATGTTTAATATCTTAAAATATAAGATGTATTTTCTACGTATATATAAGTGGAAAATATTCTAAAATTAAAATTGTAGAAAAATTTAAAAATATATAGGGGTCAACGATACATTGTTTTTTTGTTTGTTTGTTTGTGTAGGTTAAAAGTATATGGTAGAAAAAAGGCAAAAGCATGTATATGCCCAATTCATGGCTACAGTCCACTCCGATTACTGGTAAGTGAATATGACCTTATCTTTGACCCCCGCACCACAAATGAAAAAGTTCTGTTCATTTCCTCAATGGTGGTTGTTGTGTGCTCGTGGATTAACATCAAATACATTTGTTTTTCACATGCATGTAAGCTGATAAAACTAAAGGGCACATAATAATAATATTATATGCAGATGTTAGAATTATTTATAATATACGTGCATCTAGTGATAAATAATAAAAAAATGAGAGACAAAACAGCGAGTTTATCTCTCTTTGCTAACAAATTATATCTAATAATATGCATAATACATGCGTGTGATAAAGTTATATTAGATGAGCTCATTTTGTTGAAAGTTATGATCCTCTACCTTTGTTTAGTAGCCATAGCAGAGCTCCCATGACAAGATTCCCATTTCATTCCTATTTGAGGGAGGATGGATCTTGTCTTTCATCCTTTCTCTCCATCTCTCTTCTACCCAATTTAGGGTTCAGGGTTTAGATTAATGAGATAAAATATAAAAATTTATTATATTAGTTTATTACATTAGTTGTAAAAATAACTAGTGTAAAAAGGATATTTTTTCACACCAATTACTTTTATAACGATTATAAAAACCTTAGGGGAAAAACATAAGACTGGGAGAGGATTTGATCCTATTTGGGTGGTAAATGTGAGTGTACCAATAGGAGTTTTAGTTAGTAAAAGTGAGTCGTTACTTATTTTGTTGACCATTATGTCAATCCAATTAAGATTTGATCGATTAAAAAAATTTGTTGACTTAATAGAAATCTAATTGTCTTGAATAATGTGCAGAGTCAATATTAATATTTAAATATTTTTATTTTCACGACTTCAATTTTACAATCGGTTACTAAACTGACACATTTTAGTATCCAGTTGGGGAAACGAAGTTATGAAAATGAAAAAATCTAATAATTAATTTTGATCCTTCACGCCGTTTGAGACAGTCAAAATTAACCAACAGTTTTTTTCCCGTTAGTCAAATATCGGTTTGGTTGGCTGACCCATAATTCCATTAAGTTAGAGGTGTTTGGTTTGCAGTTGGGGAAATAAAGTTGAGTTAAGGTGAAAAATTTAAAGGTTGATATTAATTCTTCACGATGTTCGAGACAATCAAAACTCCGTTGACCCGTACGATCAAAAAACTCCCCCACTTAACAGAGAAAACTCCGTTGGAGGAGCCTGCCAAACCTGCTCTTAGGTGATGTTTGGTGGAAGAAGCCAACGGAAGTAAACGGAGAAAAGCTCCGTTGGATAGTGAGAGGTTTTTGATCCTATTGGTCAACGGAGTTTTGATTGTCTCGAACGGCATGAAGAATTAATATCAACCTTTAAATTTTTTACTTCAACTCAACTTCGTTTCCCCAACTGCAAACCAAACACCCTCTTAACTTCGGTGGGAATAGAACACCCCATGAGTAGCAATTACTAATCTCCTTGCAACGATTACATTTTCATATTGTTGTGTTTGAATCCAAAAACATAGCAAACGAAAATCACCATGCTAACCAATAAAGGTCGGTTCAGTTAGTTAAAATAGCCACCCCAAAACCCATGGCACAATCATTTATTTGTGTTGTATTCTAAGAGTTTAATTTGTATATACCATTAGTTTTAAAAAAATTTTATATTATCAACAAATCAAAATTTATAATAGATATGATTATTAAAGTAATTAATTATTATAGAAATTAAGAATGATTGTTTATATGTAAATTCATAATTGAATGTCAATATAAAAAGACTTTATTTTGACAGTGTAGTTAAATTAAATTATTTTAATATTGTTGAATTAAAAGTTGTTAATTTCTTAAATACTATTTTTTTAATAATATGATAATATGTTAATAATATAATAATATAAATATTTCATATGCACAAATTATCAACTTTATACTTAAGGATCCTTTTAACCATAATTCTGCGAGTATTATTTAAACAAACAAAAGTAAAGATTTCTTATTTAAAATTATACAAAAATTGTTTAAAAATTAGTGCACTTGTTAGCATTCTCATATACGTAAATAATTTAATGGTTACATATTGTTAGTTTAAAGATTTTTCTAATTATAAATAATAAGTATATATTTAACTTTTAATATAACTACTATACAATTAATTATTGGGTTTTAACTTGTTTGACAGTAAAAGCTGCTGGAATTCAAGAAGAGCCTAGCTTGGATGCCACTAAATATATTTTTCAGAAAGAAGAATTAGATAAAAATTCATCACCTAGAAAAAAAAACATAATTTTTGGTGTTTTTAAAAAAACCACTGTAACTTGTAAGCATCAGTGAAAAACCACTGCGTAGACATAAGGAGGACGCCAAGTACAAAGAATAAATTTAACCACCTTTAAAGTTGAAAAGAATAATTTAAAAGAAACAAACGCGCAATAATATTTTCGTTCTGTATCTTTTGAGCGAAGGACACGATTCGAACCTCGTATATGTTGACAAAGCAAGAATTTTATATGTATTATTATATAATATACAACAACAAAGCTTAGAGTCCTATAATAAGTGACTGTGACTGTGACCCTAAGGACGTTTGGTTCGTAGATGATGGAAAAATAAAGTTGAGAAAATAAAAAATTTAAAGATTTATATTAACTTTTTATACTATTTACAAAAATTAAAACTTTATTTAACTGGAATATGAAATTTCTCCTTAAGCCAACAAAATTTTGTTGACAAAACTCCGTTTGGGACGTTGTACCAAAACTGCCCTAAGTCGTGATGGATGACATCATGATACAATACGATGTAGACTTTGTAGGAATTAGAAAGGATTGGTCAAAGAATCAAAACAATTATTCTATTCTGCTTGCCTGCAAGTCACATCAATAGAGGAAATTTACACGTGGGGGTTGAGTTGAACGGTTTATTACTCACTATGAACATAATGAGGACAAAGATGCTCATCATTCCTGCATCCCCACACATGCATTCGTTGAACTTCTTACATTCACCTTTCCTCTATTACATATACATCCCATGCTAATTCTAGTATATATACAAGGTCTCCACCCTTACTTTCAATTAAACTAGAACTAGAATGATAACAACATAGATGTTGTACTAGTTTTGATAAATTCAACTTCAACCTACCTACCTAGCTCTCATATAATGGATGAAAAGGTAAAATAACTGTTTTTTTTTGTTTCATTGTAATATTATGATATATTTCAAATCTCATCTGTTTGAAATTATAGTATAATTTTAGGATATCTCAGTCATAAAACTAGTTTCTATCTGAGTTTTAGATTATCAATTCATTGTTTCCTTTTTGATCATCTAAGATTAAAGTAGAAACTGATTTTTTAATTGAGTAACTCTATAAAATTATAATATACCTACTTTCAAAATGAACGAACGAAGGTTTGTTTGCCAGGATACAGTGACCCCTCACAAACATGGTGCACCATAGCAACCAAATTCTTCTGTTATTTCAAGTCTTTGTATGCGATATCATAGGCTTTACATGTACACAAACACACACAGTTTTCTGTTATTTCATGTTTGCTTTCTGGATGCCAATGGCCATATGTTAAAATATACTGAATTTGAAAATGTGTCCACTTTTCTATAAGATTATAACAATCTTAATTGTTCAGGTGAGAAAACTTGAAGCAAAGTTGCAGCATGCGAAAGAGGAGAATCGTAGTCTAAGACTGATGCTGGAAGCTATGAGCAACAAAGGCGAAAAGCTTCACTCAAATCTTCAAGAGATCAATAACGCAGAGCAAATTGGGCCAGCATTAGCAAGATCCGAGTTTTCACAAGCACCAAATCTATCCCAATTTTTTGTCAGAACACACCCCAATGACAATAGTTTGGTATGCCCATTACCAATTCACTTAATTAATGCTGAAATTGATCTGCAATGAAAACTTTACACATTTATGTAAATTTTCCTAATTTGTAAGCATAGACAATAAAAGATGGCTATCAATGGAGGAAGTATGGCCAAAAGTTTACCAAAGACAATTCTTCACCTAGAGCTTACTTCAAGTGCTCCTTGGCTCCTAGCTGCCCAGTTAAAAAAAAGGTACCTATATTATTTGATTGATTATCAACAGATCTATGTATCTATGTATTATTTTTTATTCAATAAAGTATGCATGGTTATTGCTAAAGGTGTATATATCTCTAATTTGATGAACGGTTTTGAGCCAAAATAGTGGTCTAAGAGACTTAAAACCTTGTTGCAATTACACATGGTAGGTGCAAAGAAGCATACAAGATATAGGTCTATACTCGTTGCAACTTATGAAGGAAAGCACAACCATGATGTTGTTCTTCATGACACACTCAGACCATCATCATCCTCATCTAAAGTATCAGCAGTAAATGATAATTTACCAATCACAACTATGCCAAACCACAGAGGTGCAATGAACATTGATCTTGCTCTTTGTGGTTGGGCTCGAACTGATAGAAGAGTTTGTGAAGATGTTGTTGAGCAACAGAAAGACCTTGGAAGCAGCAGCAAAATTGAAGAATGTGTTAGTTGTCTAACCAAAGATCCTAACTTCACCATGCCATTGGCTGAAGCAGCTATTCATTCCACCAATAACCAGAGTACGCTATTGGGTGTCGACTTGAATTTGGGTCTTCCAGATCCTCAAGTGTGAAGTGAATCTGCACATTTGCAATTGCATGCCGAATGAACAGGAATCTACTCAATGCAGAATGCAATTAGCTTGGGGGTTAATGGAAGTTTAAACAGTTTTCCTCAACGTATTCCTTTGATGGTATTCCACAAAGGGAACTGAGAAAAATGAGAAAGATCTTTGGCTCAAATTGTTAAGATTCTAAACTTGGTTAGAGAGATATAGTTAAAATACTCTTTTGTAAAAGATTTGGACTATCCTCTCTTCTTGAGTTCAGTTTTGGGAATGAGTCAATGACATGTATTCTAGCTAATAAGAAATATACATAGGGTATGAGGATGTGGATATTAGCTGTGTAGAATAAATAGTCTGGTTGTCAATATTTTACTGATTCTAGATTATAGTATATGCTTGTTCTAGATTTTAGGAGATAGTTATCAGAGTTTGCTGTCATTTGCATGTTGCACTTAGTGTGTTGGTTTGGTGATATTTTATGTTATGTATCTATATAAAGACTCATGAATAAAGTAGAAACACCATTTTTCTCATTTTATGTGTGTTTCAATTCACTAGCTAATTTGTTGTAAATATAGTAGGCAATACAGATAATTAGGGGGAATTAGAGGATTTACATTAGATTTGACATTTTAAGTTAATCTTGTATGTGTGTGAGTCTATAACCCTTCTTACTTGTTCATTAATTTAAATACTTTCAATTCTCACATGCTAAGTAATGTGAGACTTCTTTTGAAATATTCATTTCACGTAACAAAATTAACTCAAATTTTCTGTTTGAAAATTGAACTGTTCTTTACAGGGGGTGTAGAAGTATGCTTGTAGAACAACTCAAAATATACATATAAATGTGTTTTGATACAAAGCAATGTATGTATAAATGTAAATACAAAGAGTCTTCGTATGTTGAGGCGGAGTGTAATGTACTGCGGGGCGGTGTCACAGTCCGCCTGACGGGGTCTGATTTGCCTTGACCCAATTGGGGGTGGTACCTGCAATCGTTCTCCGACGCTCAAGTCAGTATCTCAGAATACTTAGAGACTTAGAAAGACAATCAGAGAGGATTATGCAAGTAATAGAGTGTAAGGTTCAGAGAATGGGAATCATATCCCTTATACCTTTTCAAGAGAGGTTTATATACCTGTCACTGGTGCTGCATTATTGGTAGGACCCGCTCCTTGTCTTCAGGCATAATGCTGAAAAGGTTGTGGGTCCCTGCGCCGTTTACTAGCACCATTATTGTAGTAGGTATCACAACTTGTCTGGAAAGCGTTAGTGCTTTAATATTTTATTGTTATTTCCCTTTATGCGTGACAGCGTGATTCCCATTATTAACCTCTCAAGACAGAGTCAATCTCGTGCCGGGGTTGTGAGTATGGGCTCGCTACGCAGTGTGGGAAATTCAGTATTCCGCCTGAGTTGAGCCTATGGCTTGGCGGAGTAACAACTTTGGCGAGGTTACCTTCCTTGACGGAGTAACATGCCTGGACGGGGTTACATTCCTTGGCGGGGTAACGTGCCTGGGCGGAGTCATGAACCTTGGCGGCGTTACTTCCCCTGGCGGTATGCACTCCGTATAGTATTTGTAGTGTATTTGAAGAGTACTTCTCTTTATTCAAAATGCTGATCTGGCAAGGCATTGAAGCCATGCTTTTGGGGGCCGGTGTTAGGACCGGATCATATGCCCCCTAGCTTGTTATAGTGACTGGCGGAGTCACTTTAATAAGCTACAACACTTAAGTTTAGCTTTTGTAGGCATGGGTTTAGGCGATATTTGCTAGTCCGGGTTTTGTGGACAAGTGCTTTCGTGCATTTATTAGCTGTCATCACTTGTCATGCCTGTCATTAATGCGCCTCGAAACCACGTTTTTTATTCTTCAGTCTCCTATTGCCACGTATGCCCTCGTAACGGTTGCCATTCTAATGATGGGACATAAATGCGCGTGATGGCAATTGAGAACCGTTTTCGAGGTTATTACCGTGGGCCTTGGATTTTGAAAACGTGGCCCATGAAATATCTGCCCTTAGATATATCTATTGGTTTCAGTAAAAAAGGAACCGTCAGTGGGGTAAATCCAACGGTTGTAAACGCATAAGTTTTTTAGAACCGTTGATAAGATTTATCTGACGGCTGCAAACACATCTTCGAGATTCTTGATGATTCGCTTATTTTCCCCCCAAGCCATGCCTATAAATAGGTAAACTTTCAGAAGGGGAATGTTTTGCTTCATCTCTCTCTTCGTATTTGTTTGCTGAAAGAGCTTTTGCTACTCTCTTGCGAGTTTATTGGTGTTTGGAGTTCTTCTATTTTTCTAGAAGCTTAAGGTACTTGCTTCTTCCTCTTCTTTGCTTCTCCATTTCCTTTGGGTTAGCTTTGTTTCCCCTTATTGTGTGTTTGTAAAAAAGGAAGATGAGAGGAAAGAGGGCAGGGTCACGTTCTAGGGTTTCTGTTCGTCCCATGTTCTCTGACATTGAGAGTGGAGATGATGCTTTTTATACTGGGAGGGACTCGACGTTTTATAGCAGCGTGGAGTACTTTAGTAATGCTGTACATTCATTTGTGTCAGGAGGTGTTTCCCATACACAAGTGCTGACTATGGCAGAGTGCAGAAATGTTGTATTGCATGGGTTGGATTGGGAGAAAACACTCGAAAATGACCCTTACTGTTGGGTTGAGGAAGATGTCAAGGATGCTTCCTCTCGACATGCGACGACAAGCGGAGGGGTAGTGGAGTTGCCTGTTCCGGTATGGAAGGACGAGAAATATGAGGATAGGTTCATCGTCCGTTCACCCAAGACGTATGAACGGGTCTGCCATCGTCCTCAGGATAATCGTACCATATATATGTACGATATTCTATTCACCCAGTTAGGGGTGCGCTTCCCATTGAATAAATTCCAGATGGGTGTTCTTAGGTTCTTGGATTGTGCCCCTTCCCAGCTGCATCCGAACGGTTGGGGAATAGTTCGCAGCTTTGAGGTGATGGCTGAACATTTGGGGTTTACGCCTACAGTGGCGTTGTTTTTCTCCTTCTGCCGCATTATGAGGAGAGTAAATATGAAAACCGGCGGCATGGGTTTTGTGACTCTCCGGGCGGAGCCAAAGATTTTGAATTTTAAGGCGTTTGCTGACTCCGCCAAGGAAGGCGGACTTCACTTCAGGATGAGTTTTGTGAAGGTATCCGTCAGGAAGGGCAAACCTGTTTTTTGGCGGAATAAGGAGGGTGTTGATAAATTTCCAGTGGCATGGACGCATGAGCACTTTCTCTTGACCAAACGAGCGTATGAGGTTGAAGAGGGTGCTCTATCGGCGGCGTCTGTGGAAGTACTCCGGATGTTGAAGGAGTACAACTCCGTCCACAAGCTGATTCTTTGTCGAAGGCTGCTTGGGCGGGATGCTCAAGGATATTTGAGTAATATTATGAACAATTTGCAATGTGATTGAGTGTTTCCTCTATCTTGCATTTTCTAACTGAATCTTCATCTTGTTATTTCGCAGGAGAAATCGCGGAGTTCCCTGGGATGGATCGTATTAAGCAGATGCAAATGAGCCGCAGGGAAAGGAACGCGGAGAATAATGTGCAGCCCAGGAGGAATCTGGGTGCCGCCCTGACAAAAACTCTCCCCTTCCCTGCATCCATCAACATAGTAAATTTTGAAGGTGGTGCAGGATCTTCAGCAGCTACTGTTGAAAGGCGTTCTAAAAAACGTCAAGAACCAGAAGCTGCTGAAGAAGAAGAAGTAGATCCTCATCCTTTGCAGAGAAGGAGGACTAAGGGCAAGAAGAGGGCTGAGGCGGGGACGTCAATTGATGCCGCCATTGATTTGGAGGAGACTCCGGAAGTACCTGTTGTGGGTACTTCTGCTGATATGGGCGGAGCTGAAGGCATTCTCGAAGAAGATGTCGAGGGGGAGCAAGCGGAGGGACTTCAAGCTGCTTCTGGCCAGGATATGGGGGACGAGACAGAGGGAATTCAAATCTCCCCAGTCCGCCCGTCTGAGGATCCCGCCTTGAGCTTGACCACCCGAAGGACAGCCGTATTTCCCATTGATGTACCAGGGGAAACATCCAGGCGGCTTGTTTCTTTGCCCGAGGCGGGGTCTCGCTTGAATCCCTTCTTATACTTTGCAAATACGGGATTCCGCCAGTCAGAGAGGCGTGACCCAGAATTCATTCTCCGCCCCGACATCGACTTCGAGGAGGTACCGGAGGCTGCCGCAGCTGCGAGGTGGCATCTTTCTGAATTAGATGGTTTCTTGGCTTCTGTTCCCCGGATAGCTGACGTTGCTGCTGAGGCGAACATGTTCCAAGCGTCTTACCACGAGTCAGTGGAAAAGATTCGTAGCTTGGAGCATGACAATGAGCAGTTGTCCGAGGTGATCAAGGCCAAGGACAAGCATCTGGACACCGCTGATGCCAACACCAAAAAGCTGGAGGAGGAGCTGGCTCGGGTGAGAGCTGATAAAGCTTTGCTGGAGAAGCAGGTCTCTGGCTTAAAAGAGCAAAACAAAAAACTGGGCGAGGAGGTGAGTGGCCTGACCCAGGTGAGGGCTGACAATAATCTGCTAAAACAACAGATTTCAGATTTAATTCAACAGAAACAAAAATTGGGCGAGGATGCAAGTGAGCTCCAGCAGAGGTTGATTTTTCTTGAGCTTGATAAGGCCACTGCTGAAGATACCTGGGTGGCGGAGTTAGACCAAGCAGCTACTGCGTACACTAACCTTGAAAAACAGGTTGAAGTGTTGCAAGCTGAAAAAGCTACCTCTGAGGCCGTCAATGAAAAGCTCGACAAGGATTTACAATCCACGCTGGATGCGGCTGAGGCAGCGATTGATGATGCTTTCAGCATGGCTGTTCGTCAACTCCGTTATCGCAATCCAGGCGTTGCTCTATCCACCACAGGCATTCATCCTTATTATGAATTCATCAATGGAGAATTGATGGTGCCTGTTCAAGGGGGTCATGCTCCTGCGCCCAATGACGAATATGTTCTGGCGGACTTGCCTCCCTCTCAAAGTTTAAGCAAACCTGGTGAAGGTCAAGCCACCTCTGTCCAACAAGAAGGGACGCCGTCCAACCCTTAAAGACCAGCTCCTGAAACCTTTCGCCAGCTTTTATTTTTTGAATTTTGTTAATATTGCCTTGTTCCAGGATAGGCTCTGGACTTTTATCAATCCTTGACAATATTAATGAAGCATATTTCCTGCAAATGTATACTTGTTCATAGATGTAGTTTTTAAGTCCGTCGTATTTATGCCTTGTATAATGATATTGAGAAGGCGGAGTATTCTTCTGAGGACTTAATGAAATATGACTAAGTATAACGAGGCGGGATAGCCTTTTAGCAATTCTGGTGAAGTAAAATTCAGTGAGGAGGCGAAGTAGCCTCTTAGGAATTTCAACGAAACAAATTCAGTAATGGGGCGGAGTAGCCTTTTTGAGAATTTAACTGAAGTAATTTCAATAATGAGGCGTAGTGACCTCTTGGGAATTCCATTGAAATGATTTTAATAGCGAGGTGTAATAGCCTCTTAGGAATTTAAAAGGAATTGGATTCCGTAAGAAGGCGATGTGGCCTCTTAGGACTTTAAAAGGAATTGGATTCCGTAAGAAGGCGGTGTGGCCTCTTAGGAATTTCAATGAAGTTGTATTCCGTAAGGAGGCGGAGTAGTCCCTTAGGAATTTCAATGAAGTTGTATTCCGTAAGGAGGCGGAGTAGCCTCTTAGGAATTTCAATGAAGTTGTATTCCGTAAGGAGGCGGAGTAGCCCCTTAGGAATTTCAATGAAGTTGTATTCCGTAAGGAGGCGGAGTAGCCCCTTAGGAATTTCAATGAAGTTGTATTCCGTAAGGAGGCGGAGTAGCCTCTTAGGAATTTCAATGAAGTTGTATTCCGTAAGGAGGCGGAGTAGCCCCTTAGGAATTTCAATGAAGTTGTATTCCGTAAGGAGGCGGAGTAGCCCCTTAGGAATTTCAATGAAGTTGTATTCCGTAAGGAGGCGGAGTAGCCTCTTAGGAATTTCAATGAAGTTGTATTCCGTAAGGAGGCGGAGTAGCCTCTTAGGAATTTCAATGAAGTTGTATTCCGTAAGGAGGCGGAGTAGCCCCTTAGGAATTTCAATGAAGTTGTATTCCGTAAGGAGGCGGAGTAGCCTCTTAGGAATTTCAATGAAGTTGTATTCCGTAAGGAGGCGGAGTAGCCCCTTAGGAATTTCAATGAAGTTGTATTCCGTAAGGAGGCGGAGTAGCCCCTTAGGAATTTCAATGAAGTTGTATTCCGTAAGGAGGCGGAGTAGCCCCCTAGGAATTTCAATGAAGTTGTATTCCGTAAGGAGGCGGAGTAGCCTCTTAGGAATTTCAATGAAGTTGTATTCCGTAAGGAGGCGGAGTAGCCTCTTAGGAATTTCAATGAAGTTGTATTCCGTAAGGAGGCGGAGTAGCCCCTTAGGAATTTCAATGAAGTTGTATTCCGTAAGGAGGCGGAGTAGCCTCTTAGGAATTTCAATGAAGTTGTATTCCGTAAGGAGGCGGAGTAGCCCCTTAGGAATTTCAATGAAGTTGTATTCCGTAAGGAGGCGGAGTAGCCTCTTAGGAATTTCAATGAAGTTGTATTCCGTAAGGAGGCGGAGTAGCCCCTTAGGAATTTCAATGAAGTTGTATTCCGTAAGGAGGCGGAGTAGCCCCTTAGGAATTTCAATGAAGTTGTATTCCGTAAGGAGGCGGAGTAGCCTCTTAGGAATTTCAATGAAGTTGTATTCCGTAAGGAGGCGGAGTAGCCTCTTACGAATTTCAATGAAGTTGTATTCCGTAAGGAGGCGGAGTAGCCCCTTAGGAATTTCAATGAAGTTGTATTCCGTAAGGAGGCGGAGTAGCCCCTTAGGAATTTCAATGAAGTTGTATTCCGTAAGGAGGCGGAGTGGCCTTTTAGGAATTTCAATGAAGCACAATTTTACAAGTATTGAACTTACTTGAACTTGTTGGGTAGTTTTTGAGTTTGTTTCTCATGTACTCTGTAAAACGTTGGGAGTTAAGCAGAGTCAAGTTTTGGATGGAATGTTCATCCTTTTGCATTTTGATTGGAGTGCGACTCCTTCGAGGCGGTATGGTGCAGCATATAGCTGTGACACCAATTCATCCTGCAAGAAATTGGTTAAACCTTCGAGGCGGTATGGTGTAGCATATAGCTCCTGCAAGAATTTGGTAAAACCTTCGAGGCGGTATGGTGCAGCATATAGCTGTGACACCAATTCATCCTGCAAGAAATTGGTTAAATCTTCGAGGCGGTATGGTGCAGCATATAGCTGTGACACCAATTCATCCTGCAAGAAATTGGTTGGGGTTAGCGTGGTGCAGCATATAGCTGAGACACCAGCTCTTCCCACAAGAAGCCTGCAGGACCTTGGGGGCGATTTAGTGCAGCATATAGCTGTGACACTAGTTCTTTCCATAGGCGGCCTGCAGGACCTTGGGGTCGGTATGGTGCAGCATATAGCTGAGACACCAATCCTTTCCCCCCAAGGAGTTTTCTGTACCTCAGGGTCGGTATGGTGCAGCATATAGCTGAGACACCAATCCTTTCCCCCCAAGGAGTTTTCTGTACCTTAGGGTCGGTATGGTGCAGCATATAGCTGAGACACCAATCCTTTCCCCCCAAGGAGTTTTCTGTACCTTAGGGTCGGTATGGTGCAGCATATAGCTGTGACACCAATCCCCCAAGGAGTTTTTGTTGACTCCGTTTGTGAAGCGGCGTTGCATGTTGGTTGTTCTTTATGGAATAAAGAGTTATGCGTTTGTGCTTCAATTTCAGAGTCGTTGTTTTATCTGCATGGGAACAAATTCTGCCATGGATAATCAATTCAAAGTTAGAGCGAAGATTAAATGCAGGAAGGCATTTCATTGGGAATGGAATTACATAAAAGATTGAGTTGGGATATATCTTTTCGAAACCTTTTCAAGGAAAGCATACAGAGGAAGATCCTTGAGTTAGGAAGAAAAGATCATACCGTATCACCCAACTAACTATAATATATGCGTAAATTCAAAATGTTCCATTTATTTCTGACCGGAGTACCATCTAAGTTTTCTAGGCGATATGTACCCTTGCCCAAAACTTCGATGACTCGGTATGGACCTTCCCAATTTGGTGCCAATTTGCCTTGGTGTGCAAATTTGTTGCCAATGTTGGCCCTTCTCAGGACCAAATCTCCTTCTTTGAAACGGCGTTCGCACATGCGTGCATTATACCGTTTGGCGGCCTTTGCTTTGACAGCTTGATCTCTCACAAAGGCTTCCTCTCTCAACTCCGCCAAAACCTCCAATTCGTGTGCGAGGTTCTGTTGGTTGGCTTCCTCATTGAAATAGAGGACTCGAGCTGAAGGGGCTGTCAATTCAATGGGAATGACTGCCTCGACTCCATATGTTAGCCGATATGGAGATTCATTCGTAGTGGAGTGTGGGGTGGTTCTATATGCCCATAAAACGTGGCATAACTGATTTGCCCAGTCTCCCTTTGCCTCACCAAGGCGTTTTTTGAGGCCCTTCAAGATTTCTCTGTTGGCGACCTCTGCTTGTCCATTGGTTTGAGGGTGTTCCACAGAAGAGAAAATCTGCGTGATGCTGAGATTTTCTAAGAGTTCAGTGAACTTGCGATCTGTGAACTGGGTGCCATTATCAGTGACTATGCGTTCAGGGACTCCGAAACGTGCAATGATATTCTCATAGACGAATCTTCGAGTCCTGGCTGACGTTATGTGCACCACTGCCTCTGCCTCAATCCATTTGGTGAAATAATCAACACCAACTATCAAGTATTTGATACCGCCGGGAGCAGTTGGGAATGGACCTAGAATATCCATACCCCATTGATAGAAAGGCCAGGGCGTTATTGATGATGACATTTCCTCAGCTGGAGTATGGTGAAAATTCGCGAATCGTTGACATTGATCGCATTTTTGAACATATGAGGCAGTGTCTTGCTTCATAGTGGGCCACCAATACCCCGCCCTGAGGATTTTTCTCACTAGACTTCGTGCCCCTGGATGATGTCCACACTGCCCTTCATGGACTTCTTCCAAAACAGCTTGCACCTCATTTTCATTTATGCAAATTAAGTATGGGACCGAAATTCCTCGGCGGTATAGCTGCCCATCTAGGAGCGTATAATAGGGTGCCTCCCTCCTTAGCTTCTTTCGCTCAAGATCATCCGTGGGTAATTGTCCATTAACAAGATAACGAACGATTGGTGTTACCCAGGAGCTATCATCAACGGGGCGGCTTTTAATCATATGAATTGAAGAGGGAAGGGATATACTTGGCTCGGCCAAAGTACTCTGTACAACCGTGGTTGTACACCCCGCCTTCTTTGTGCTGGCTAACCTGGACAGGATATCAGCTCGCGTATTTTCTTCGCGAGGTACATGCTTGAAAGTTACTTCATCGAAGCGCTGTTTTAACTCATTGACGCAGTCCAGATATTGTTGCAGTAGAGGTTCTTTAGCCTGATACTCACCAAGAATTTGTGAGATGACTAGTTGAGAATCACTGCATAGGGTGACGGTTTTGGCCCCAATATCTTGTGCTGCTCTGAGTCCGGCTAAGCAGGCTTCATACTCCGCCTGATTGTTAGACGTAGTGAAGGTGAAGTGCAATGAAATTTCAAGATGTACCCCGTCATCACTTTCTATAACGATTCCTGCCCCACATCCTTTGCTGTTTGAAGACCCATCGACGTATACTGTCCAGTGTGAATGATCTGCATCTGGGCTAGAGCCTGTTAATTCAACTACGAAATCTGCTAGGACTTGTGCCTTAATAGCAGTTCTTGGTTCGTAGGATATGTCGAATTCAGAGAGCTCTATGGCCCATTTGATCATCCTTCCTGCCAAGTCTGGCTTGAACAATATAGTGCGGAGTGGCAAGTCTGTGCGAATCAGGATGGGATGTGCATGGAAATATGGTCTTAGACGTCGTGAGGCCCAAACAACTGCAAGTGCTGCCTTTTTAATCTTCTGATATCGGCACTCCGCACCATGCAATGTTTTACCAGTGAAGTATACCGGTCGTTGGCCTTCGACTGTTTCTTTGACCAGGGCCACTACCAGCGCTTCATCTGAAACAGACAAATAAACGATGAGTTGCTCACCTGGGCTTGGTTTTACCAGGATTGGAGGGCTGGCTAAGACATTTTTCAAGCTCTGGAAGGCCGCCTCTTGCTCTGGGCCCCAATTGAATTTTTTATCCTTCTTAAGCATCTTGTACAAGGGGAGAGAGCGATGAGCCATTTTTGGCATGAATCGTGCTAGAGCAGCGATTTTGCCATTGAGGGATTGTACCTCTTTCAATGTTTTGGGGCTCTGCAACTCTTGTATCACACGACACTTGTCAGGATTAGCTTCTATGCCTCTTTGCGTTAACATGAAACCCAAAAATCTTCCGCCAGGTACAGCAAATGTACACTTTAGTGGGTTAAGTCTCATGTTGTATTGCTGCAAGCGTTGAAAAATGAGGCGTAGGTCTTCAACATGGTCACCTCCCTCTGGAGTTTTGGCGATGATATCATCAATATAAACCTCCACCAACTTTGTGTGCATGCCCTCAAAGACCTTGTTGATCATGCGCTGGTAGGTGGCCCCAGCATTCTTCAGCCCAAATGGCATGACATTGTAGCAAAAGACTCCTCTGTCATTGATAAATGCTGTTTTCTCCTGATCATCCTCGCACATTGGAATTTGGTTGTATCCGGAGTAAGCATCCATGAAGGATAGATACTTGTATCCTGATGAATCGTCAACCAGTCTGTCAATGTTGGGGAGAGGATAAGGATCTTTGGGACAACATTTATTCAAATCAACGTAGTCTATGCACATGCGCCATTTGCCATTGGCTTTCTGCACCATAACCACGTTGGACAGCCAAGAAGAGTAACGGAGTTCCCTGATGAACCCCGCCTTAAGGAGTTCCTCGGTTTGTTCGCAAGCAGCATTTTGCTTAGCAGGACCCATACGCCGTTTCTTTTGTGCCACTGGCTTAGTTTCAGGATACACCGCCAGGCGGTGGCAACAGAAGTTAGGATCCATACCAGGCATATCTGCAGCTGTCCAGGCGAAAATCTCCTTGTACTCATGGAGGAGTGCAATCAGTCTTGCTTCCATGTTAGGCTCCAGCTTGTCATTGATGTTAGTTATTTGCTCCGGGGTGCTGCCCAAAACAATAGACTTGGAACCACCATCAGGAGTTGGTTTCAAAGGGTTCAGTGGGTCTATAGAAGACTCCGCCCTGGGATCAAGATCCACCAAATTGACGGATGCCGCCGCACTGTTTCCTTCGTTCAATTTTCTTTTCTTAGACATGGTTTCAAGCTTCACCATGTTAAGACTTAAATTGTAACAGTAACGAGCCATCTCCTGGTCACCCCTGATGGATGAGACTTGATTATCTTTATCAATGAACTTGATTAACAAGTGGGGGGTTGAAACGATGGCTTCCATGGCATTCAGAGTAGGCCGCCCAATGATGCCATTGTATGGGGATTTAACATCAATGACAAGAACCCTGGATTTCACAGTCCTTGCTCCAGGTTCACCATCGAAGGTGATCCTTGTGTCCAAGTAGCCTTTAGTAGGCTGTTTGGCGCCATTGAAAGCTGTAAGGTCCTGTGTGTAAGGCTGCAAATCTATGTCAGATAGTCCCATGCGTTTAAAACAGTCATAAAAAATAACGTCGCAGGAACTTTCCTGATCAACTAGGATGCGTTTTACATCCATATTAGCGATCACCGCAATGATCACTACCGCATCATCTCCCTCAGGGATGGTTGGGCCAAAATCATCATCTGTGAAAGTTATAGGCGGAGTCTGAACTCCGTCCCTGAATGGGCGATATTCTTTGTTCTTGCCCTGCACGGATAAGATCATACGATGATGATTTTTCCGGGCGTTGTTTGAGGGTCCGCCTCCCGCGAAGCCTCCAGCAATCATATCCACCACCTGTCTTTTACCTCGTGATCTAGGTTCAGGGCTCGGCTCTCGTTGGGCGGACTCCAGAACAATGCCTCTTTGTTTCTCTGACACCGTCGTACGTTTTGGTTCCCGAGTACTATCAGGATCCGGAGAACGATCACGATGTCGCTTTTCAAACTTCTCGGGCTCATCATGAGATTTGCCTTTGAACAGGTAATGTTTCAGTTTACCTTCTCGAATGAGCACCTCAATGGTATTTTTGAGTTGCTTGCATTCTTCTGTGGTGTGGCCAACTGATTCATGGAATTCGCAATATTTCTTTGGGTTTCCACCGCGCCTGATTGGGGGTGGACGTTGAATTCCATAAACATTGAGGGTGGTCCATCCTATCTCACGCAAGATTTGCTCGCAAGTTGTGTTCAGTGGTGCATAGTGAGCAAAATTGAACACGCGTCTGTCTTGCTGTTTGAAAGGCTGGTTCCCTACTTTGTCCCTTTGGTGGGATTTGTCATTCTTCAACAATTTATCTTTCCCTTTGTCTTGAGGTGGAGTTACAGGGAGTGGTTTGCTGCGAGATGCAGTGGCTTCCAGATGCATCTCAATACCCACGTACTTAGACGCCTTCCTGCGAAATTCCTCCATCGTAGTTGGAGGTCCCTTTGCCAAAGACAAAGCGAAAGGTGACTTTGGTTGCATAGCTTCTATGAGAATATGCAACTGGATTGCCTCAGTCAGATCAGGGACCATGGCTGCCTCCTTGTAAAATCTCTTAAGGAAATCCTTCAGAGATTCTTTGTCGCCTTGTTTGATCTGAGCCAAGGTATGAGAGGTTCTGGGTGCATCCCTGGAGATCACGAAGTGACTTCCAAAAGCTGAGGCCAGCTCCTCCCACGAATCAATGGAACCTGAAGGTAAGCTCTTGAACCAGCTAAGAGCTTCGCCTGTAAGAGTTCTGGGAAACATTCTGCACATGACGTCCTCCTCAGCTCCTAGAAACATGGCCTCGTAGATATAAGCATCTAAGTGCTTAGAGGGATCTGTTTCCCCAGTATATTTCCCTATAGAAATGGGCTGCATAGTTTGCAAATGTCTGGGTACATGTGCATTCATGAGCCTTTTGGAAAATGGGATGCTCATCTTGTATCCTGAGGGAGATGCGTTTGAGCCTGCTCTCCTTCCTTCTTGATGTTGAGCATTCACCAGTGGGAGGCTTCGTTGCTCCTCCATGTATGTAGGAATACGAGAGTAGTGAGGAGTACTTGATTCCTCCTGTATGTGTGATTCATGATGTGGCTGTCTTGCGGGACCAGCTTTCTCGTGCACTGGGTTTGCTTTTTCACGACGAAGTTCTGCAAGTTCTTCTCTCAAGATTCGAATCATGTCATCTCTCGGATCTAGAGAATCAGCTTGCGTTGCTTTTTTCGGAGCACCATCATCGAAGTTAAGACGTCTGGGATTGCGTGGAGGAGAATCCTCGTTCTGCATCTCTGGTCCTTGTCTCTCCATTGATGATGAAGATTGATCGAGATTGTGGGATTACCTAGTTTACAGGTCCCACTGGGCGTGCCAATGAACTGTTCTTTACAGGGGGTGTAGAAGTATGCTTGTAGAACAACTCAAAATATACATATAAATGTGTTTTGATACAAAGCAATGTATGTATAAATGTAAATACAAAGAGTCTTCGTATGTTGAGGCGGAGTGTAATGTACTGCGGGGCGGTGTCACAGTCCGCCTGACGGGGTCTGATTTGCCTTGACCCAATTGGGGGTGGTACCTGCAATCGTTCTCCGACGCTCAAGTCAGTATCTCAGAATACTTAGAGACTTAGAAAGACAATCAGAGAGGATTATGCAAGTAATAGAGTGTAAGGTTCAGAGAATGGGAATCATATCCCTTATACCTTTTCAAGAGAGGTTTATATACCTGTCACTGGTGCTGCATTATTGGTAGGACCCGCTCCTTGTCTTCAGGCATAATGCTGAAAAGGTTGTGGGTCCCTGCGCCGTTTACTAGCACCATTATTGTAGTAGGTATCACAACTTGTCTGGAAAGCGTTAGTGCTTTAATATTTTATTGTTATTTCCCTTTATGCGTGACAGCGTGATTCCCATTATTAACCTCTCAAGACAGAGTCAATCTCGTGCCGGGGTTGTGAGTATGGGCTCGCTACGCAGTGTGGGAAATTCAGTATTCCGCCTGAGTTGAGCCTATGGCTTGGCGGAGTAACAACTTTGGCGAGGTTACCTTCCTTGACGGAGTAACATGCCTGGACGGGGTTACATTCCTTGGCGGGGTAACGTGCCTGGGCGGAGTCATGAACCTTGGCGGCGTTACTTCCCCTGGCGGTATGCACTCCGTATAGTATTTGTAGTGTATTTGAAGAGTACTTCTCTTTATTCAAAATGCTGATCTGGCAAGGCATTGAAGCCATGCTCTTGGGGGCCGGTGTTAGGACCGGATCAAAAATTAAAATTAATCCATCCTGGTTCTATGCTCCATATCATCAAGAACTGGCGGATACAAGCAAATATAAAATGGTTTTAAAACAAATTAATAATATAATGGATATCAATTGAAAGTATATAACTATGCAGCGTAATCCCAGCCTAAAGCTACTGTGCAATTATGACACTGGATTGTATAGTGTACTAGGCTGAGACAATATTATAATAGACTTTTTAGCAATGTAAAAATGAAATTTCTAAAAACGAGAGAAATAATGAAAATCATGTCAAGAATAAGATCAAGAGAATAGTGTATTTTTCTTTGGGATTAGATAGCTTTTCTGCACCTTTGTTAATAAATCCTGAACAGATATGGATAGGGACTTGAGAAATCTTTTGAGCTGAATGCTTCATTTCTGTATTTTCTTTTGTTCTTCTCTATTAATAAAATCTTCGTTAAAAAATTTGTAACAAGAATGACCAAACAGAACAACTATACATTTTTAAGAATATAATCAAATTAAGGTAGATGCTAAGAAGTAGACACGAGATTGAAAAAATGTTACAGTATTCAATTAAAATTGAAATTTTCATTTAAAGTCATGGTTATCAAAACTGAACCGGTTCGGCCGGTCTGACTGGTTGAACCGTGAACCGTTTAGGTGACCGGTCCAGGTTAATTCTTTAATACTATCGGTTCAATCACGATTGAACCCCGGTTTTAACACAGTTTTCATAAACCAGTGCCTTCACCGGTTCAATGACCGGTCCGATTTTAAAACATTGTTTAAAGTTAATACTTTTAAGAGCATGATATGTTACATATATGGAATATTCTTTGGTCCTAAATAACATTGGTAAAAACTAAGTAAAAATGAGGAAATGCCTCAACTTAATATTATTTTTTTAAGGTTCTTTCTTTTAGTATCCTTTGAATCGTAAGCTTAGAAACTAATCTTTAATTTCAAGGATCAGTATATTAAATGATAAATAACTGACTAAATAATTTGTTCTATTTGCATAAATCAAAAATAAACTCTTGACTACAGCTTAAAGAATAAGGTATTAAACCACCAATTTTGTTTAATGCAGCAATATAAATTAAGTGATAATTACGGTTTATTGGCTTTAATTTTAATTTTGTTCCTATTGCTACATATTTTTCTTATATAAAGTAAGAAATATTATCTTGGCCCACAACTTGAAATTTTTGGTTCTGTCACGGCCTAAAACCAAATCAAAATATTCATAACATTTATGTGAGCGAATTAATTGCATAGCATTTATGTTTCTCGTGTTATGTTTCCCCATCACGTGGGTTAATAAAATACTACTAGTATCTTTTGCCCCCAAAAAATTTAGTTTTATTCTTGCCTTAGCTCAATCTGCATGAATAAAAGGACCCTTTCAGAGCGCAAATTCTATAAAATTTTCTCTCCGCATTTTTTTAATAAAATTTTCTGATAATTGTGGTCAGTAATTTGACCTTATGCGGTTGTGGTTGGGTTGAGATTGGGCTTTGACTTGACCTGCTATTCTGGTTCACTCCAAAATATTTTTCCTATCACAAAGAAAAATCAACTGATTCGATCTACAGACCGGTCACCGAACTTAAAAGTAATTTGTCTAAAATCTCACATCTAAAATTGATATGACATGGTGACTGGTGTAAGTTATTCTCTCAATGCCGACATCTCATGTAATGGGTCGGTTTAACACCGTGGTCACATGAAGGGTTCTAAACTGACCCCGTTGCAAGTTACTCACTCAATATCAGAGAGTTGACCTATGACCTAAAGTCGCATGCAAAATGACTGATGGGTAGGTAGAGCCGCTGCGAAACGTCACAATCATAAGTCAGCTTTACTACAAAATAAGAGAGTAAGTATTGACACTATGTAAAAGAAACTTCGAAAGCAAGAAGGCTCTTCCACGCTCTTCGAGTATAAATACTCATGCATCAATGTAACATGTAAGAGTATTCTCTCTAACGTTACGCTCGAGCTCTAAAATTCAACTTTCACTAACTTGAGCATCGAAGTGTCCTTGCAGGTAACACTCATTTCGCCCCTACAACGTGTAAAGGCGAGTGGTTTGGTACGAGGAATCATAAAAATCTTTATTCCCAAATGGAATCGAGGGTATAATACTCGTTAGATCAATATAATATTTGTGAACAAAAAGGAGATTTAAGGACTATCGCGAGTCCAGATATTGGACCCCGACCCAGACCAGTTCCCCAACAAGTAATTATTTTATGTTGAAATATGTCTTTTATTTTTGTTAATTTTTAGTTTTCATTCATGAATTATTTATTTATTAGTTTTAGTATTTATGTTATTGAATATATTAAAATTAGTCCTAATATATTAAAATTGATCCTTAAAATATAACATTGTTAACTCAACTACTAACTAAATAAATAAAAATATTATATCATATATCTCTTATTCTATTTCCCCAACTTATTACATTTTTTAAGTTTTCAAAATGAATTTATCTTCTTTTCCATAAATGTTCTAAAAAACAAATTTTAATGTATTTAATAACATAAAGACCAAAACTAATAAAAATTAATTTAATAAAAAGATTGAGTGGAATAGCATATTTAATCCTATTTTTTATTTAGAAGAGATTAAAGTAACAAGATTTTTAAAATATAAACCACTGCATGCCAATAGCTAAGAACCACCGACCAACACCACGAATCAAGCAAAGTGCCTCTTAATAATTGGTTTATCATGTTTTATATTAGACTTTTTTTTTATATTCCATCACCTAATTTTTTAATGTAACTGTAATGTCGCTTTGGATGTTTCTAAATGCTTGTGACGTCCTATGGAAACATGTATCGTAGGGTGTTTACGATAATACCAAAATATTATTCCATGTCCTAAACATTTCATCACCTAACTCAAATATAAATGGCATAATTAATATATTCTTTTTTAACTAGTCATTATTATATATTTATTCTTTAAATAAATAATTATAATAAAAATGTAAAATAAATAAAGAAAAAGAAGTACATCACTAAAGTAGAAAATTAAATGATTAAATTATATATTTTAAGAACATTAAATATGGACTTTTTATAATTGCCCCTAATAAATAGAAACAAACAGGGGAAGTACTTTATTATTATACCACAATGTTAATACTTTTCCGTTTTTATTTAACAAAGAAAAAATATTTTAATAGTTTTATTTATAAGCTAAAATTTACGTATCTCATGTTTACTCTTGTTTTAAAGAATATTACAACTGAAATAGAATTTGGGTATAAATAGAGATAAATTTAAAATTTTATAATGTCTTATACATTGTCATTTTTTTGAATATATATCTATAAATAAATAAGAATAAGGTGGGTGTTGTTGAAAGGGTATAGTTTTTAATACACATTGACCACACATTTAAAAAAACTGAAACTCCTTCTAGGATCACCAACTCAAGAATATATGCTAATAATGTAATCCTTCTAATCTTTTAATTGTGAATAATTAAGTGTAGAATGCAGGGGAGCGAGAAGGAGAAGAAGAACCCAAGTTTTTCCCTCCAAAATCTAAAATAACTTCTCCCTTTGAAGTTGAATCCATCATTTATCATTCATCAACGAATTTAATGTTATGAAGCAACTCTTCTTTAAATCCCCCAATCCCAATCCCTCTCCCTTGCCTCACTCCCTCGCCGCCAACCGCCGCTCCCTACGCGTCGCCGACATTCTCCTCCACGACGAAGACCACTGCGCGGTCCACTTCATGGACGACGCCGTCCGAGACACGCCGCCTCTGATGCGCGACTCTCCGTCTATCAACTGTTTCTCGCCTCGGCGGCTCGTTGCTCGGTTGCTGGCGGCGCTGAGGCCGACCAAGGATCTCCGAGTTCCGCTACGGCCGCATGGCGAACTAAAAGGAAGCGACAACTCAAGTGAGATTATCTGCAATTCTATTTGGTTTAACTAATTCCGTAATCTTAATTACTCCAAAAAGATACCTAACTGCTTGTAATTTCGCAATTTGATGCTTCGCTCGCGTCTTTACCGCACGGTTTTATTTCCTGAATTTGGATTTGTTAGTTCTTAGTTGTATTAGTACTGGTACTGATACTTTATCGTGTTTATGCCTGTGAAGTGCTTGCTATATCTGATTCGTTACATTGCAATTATTTTAACAAGTGAAACCTTTGCCTATGCAATTGTTTCAAAGTTTTCATGTGAATTCCAGTGTTTGTGTTCGTTTGAGGTTTGAGTTCTGTTCTGTTGTAAATAATGTTGTTATATAAAGATATCACTAAGTATAGTTAGTTGTATACGATATGATAATCTTGAAAGGTTCAGTAGTTTTTAACTTTTGTATTTGTAAGACTATATAATTCTGTCCACAGTTGTAATTTAACTTTTGCAAGTGAAATTCTTTTTAAACTTTCTGTTTTTGGAATATCAACCCTTCAGATACGAAAGCCACTAATTTTTTTTTCTCCTGTTATGGATGAAAAGGTAAAGTAGTTTTACTTTTACCCATTCATTGACTTTGCCCTTCCTTTTTTCCACACTTTCACTTCTGTTCCTTTTTTTGGCTAGTATTTTTCTTTTATTTTTGTACTTGTCTATGTAGTTAATTATATGATGTTTTACAGGGAAGTTACATGAGAATGATGCATCTTTTAAGCTGGGAGTTGGTTGTGGTTTGCTATATCTGATTGCTGCAAGTAAGAATGAGATTGGCAAAATGGTGGAGCTGCGGAAAGAAATGGAATTGCTACTTCAGAATGTGAAAGGGGAATTGCAAAGTAAAGATGCATTTCTTAAGCCGATGAAACAAAGTGATGCTCTTGCCTTTTCCATAACTGATATTCAAGAAGTTTCCAGCTCTAGTAGTCAACTTTCTATTCATTCGCAAACACCATATGTTCGATCAAAGTCGAAAAATGATATGGTTTGTAATCGTTTTCTAGAATGTGACATAAGTGAAAAAGATGAATGTGCAGATGAAATAAATACACTCCAGGCTGAATTTGAAGCTGAGTTACAACGGTTGCAGCTTTATTTGGATGGCGAAGCTGCATTTGAAGATGCACAAGAAGAGGGAGTTGAGGTAGATTGCTTTTATAGTTTTGATTTCATTACATTTTTCCTGACTCCGCAACTTTGCGCGTGTACTACTCAACTGTGAAAGGAACTCGTATGCTATTTAATTGTGCCAGTTAGATCTCAACTAAGGAAGTCATTTCTTCTGCTATTTGTGTCTTTGTGGACACATCAACTAACATACAGTCAGGAAACTATTGTGTGGTTAGTCCAATCTGGTACGAGTACAGATTGCTTATTTTTTAATTTTTTTGTGCAGATACTATTAAGTACATGAAACTTTCAAATATCTATTTGGGTATAGACATACGGTCTCTTAAATCTCTTGTAAGACAATGTCTAGATGAAACTTCCTTCTAACGTCCTTTTGTTACCAAGTGCTGCCTCTATAATAGGACCCTATTCCTACTAGATGCAAACTATGATATTCTATTGTTAATTTATGGCTATGTGGTGCTTTTCCTTTTCTTCTTGTGCCATTGACTTTAAGTTGTCCCTACTTCGCATGCTGTAAAATTATCCGATTTCATTTTGTGTTTTGTTTCACTCCTATTTTTTGGTTATTGGTGGTATTCCAGAATTGCTGAAAGTTGGAATTGACAGGTAACTGTTGAAGACTCTCATTCAAAAAGCCATAGTTCAAGTTTCGGTGAAATAATAGAGGAACCTCAAGGAGCAAGTTGTGATGTATCATTTGGAGTCCCTCCAGTTGAACTGGAGAGAAGGTTGCATGAACTACTTGAAGCAAGACTGCAAGAACGGGTAATAGAGCTGGAATCTGCTTTAGACCTTACCACACAGAAGCTTATTGAGAAAGAGGAAGAGGTTACATGGTGGAAAAATGCTGCACAACTTATCCAACATGTTCCAGAAACTTCTCGATTTACTTTCCCACTTGATCCCAATATTGCTTTGAAGTTGAGTCAAGTTGTATAGGATAGCTTTTCAAGTGTGAAGTCGATTAGCAGTGCAGTTCAATGAGCTGTTGCTTCTTTGTCTTCTACTTTTCGCCAAAATTTTTATTTAATCCTCTGGAGTAAATAGTGGTTTGGAGGATGATTTCGATAGCTTTGATGATGGCCAATGAGAGAATAGAAATTGAAGGGAGTCAAAGTTACCTTCCTTTGTAGTAGTACTCTAGATCTGTGAACGTGGCTGTTATGTTGTTTATAAGTGGTGATCGAAAGCAACTTGGTTTTACTTTTAACAAAAGTCAACATACTGAGTCGCTACAGCTATTTGACAATCCTATCTGTAGTGGCTCAACTTTCAAAGGTTCATTATTATCGATTGCGGGGCTTTGCCTTCGGTGGTGAATTTTTGTTTTATTTTTTATTTTGTAAAAAGATCTATATGATACTTGAAGTAGTACTGGAAATAGATTGCGGTGCGAATTTAAGCTGCTGATCGATATAATTAGTTTATCTCTAGATGTTAGCTTTTGGACAAAATAATAGGTAGGTTGTACATGTTAATTACAAGTGGCAGATTTCTAATTTTTATTTTGATTTCTTCATTACTCTCTCTAGGTACCGATTTACGTTTCCCATTGAAGTGATGGTGTTTGTCAACAACATTCTTCTTGCCAATGAAGGACCACCGCACCATAATTTGCATTTACTGGTAGTTGACATTCTTGTCGTTGATTTTCATAAAATGACAATAAAAAATAAACAAACAAATATTCGTACTTTCCCAAAGGTAATTCAGCAAAATTGTTGCATGATTTGCCGTTTGTGACTTGATGGAAAAAAGTTTTTAGTTTTTGCATCCTTCAGCTGCTTTGATTAACATAAACAAGTCCATTCGGAAAAGGTACTTTGATGAGCTACTTCCAACATTTGTTGCTTCCGGTAATGATGGCAACTATGCACAAACTGCTGCTAGTGATCTTCCATTATTGCAGGTAAAATTACGTACATTTATTCTATGAAATTTATGCAGGCCATCCTTTAGAAGATTCATTTTGGAAAGTTTGTAGCTGAAGCGAAATTCTGGGAATCTTCTCAAGACTACATGCCTTTAATCTGTGTGAGGGTATATACTATATATCAGTGGTGGCTCTTAACATGGTTGAGATGCGCAATGCAAGCACCATTCTAAAAAGGGCACCAAAATTATAAGTATAATTATATAATTTTTTTATTATAAAAAATAAAACAATTACTAATAAGATACTAATCATAAAAAAATAAGATACTAATAATTAATTAAAAAATAGTATGTTAATATTAACTATTCATATCATTGTTGTATATGGTGAAAACAATTTTTAAAAGTTAAAATTGTTAAAATTTTATTTATCTTCTACTATGTCACAAGGTCAATTAAATAGTTTTATTCTAATTTTTATTGAAAACAAATTTTTAAAAAATCTTGATTATAAAAAATTATTGATGATTTTACAATAAAAAATATAAAAAAAAGATGATTAAGAGAATGCTAATTTTTTAATTGACAGACGACACTAAACATTTCAAGACGGACCTGTAATATATGTCCTATAATGTTTTATTTTATTCTTAACCTTGCAGTGGCTAGTGAATATGAGTTTGCCAGTTGAGTATTTTCTTGATCATTTGAGATCAGCAAGGCGTATATGTTGACTGTTGCACCACCTTTTCATTAACATGCTATGATCATTATTCAAAAACTTTACTCATTTGGTTTTTGATGCTATGATTTTTTTATACATGTAAGCAATTTAGTGTTTTCTTTTTTGATCAGTATGGAGGAGCGGGAGAAAAAGTAATTTAATTATTTGTTTATGTTTAATTTAGAGAAAGGGAACAAATTTACTTTTAAAACATGATAATAAGTTTCAATATGAATAAAGTAATTCTAGTTACATGACTTTGGTCCATCCATTTCTCTTCATTCCTCTCTAGTAAAACATGTTTTGGTTTTTGCAGAACAAAAAAGCATCGATGAAAGTGTTGACATCTATGAGTGTAGAAGAGACTCTGATCAACAGGGTGAAAAAGAAGGCCATGGTGTTTGGGCAGGAAGTGAGTCTTGCGGGTGATATCAATGAGAAAAAAATACAAGGTTGATCCATCGCTAGTTTCTAGCTTGTACCAGAAATGGATAATACCCCTTACAAAAAATTGTTGAAGTTAAATACTTGGTGTTTGTTTAGTTAGCCAGTTAAACTAGAGTTAAGATAACAAAAAAAATTATTACCTCAACTGAAACAGAATATAGAATTAATATTAATTATTAAAAAAATTATTTTTACAACTGATTAAATAAATACTTACCACCCGAGCTCGATTAAGTTATGCTAATAATGCAATCAATTTAAGGAAGGATATGGAGTCGATGTTTGGATCGTTTATTGCCAATATCTTATGGTTGGAATACATATCTGTTTGGATAAAATCATTCACATGGAAAAAGAAATTGATTCATGGAAATATCCAGCTTTAAATTGATTTATTTTTCGGAATTAGAGATGATACTCGAGAGCCAGTTTGATTGGGTATTGGATTACTTCATTTGATTTTGGTACGAATGTTTATAGATACGTCCATTTCACAAAAACTAAATGAGCTAAAATTTTCTTAATAAAATACTGTGTTTGCAGAAGTAACTTATAATAGTTCTTTTAGGAACTTATTTATTTTTAAAAATTATTAAAATTGTTTTGTGAGCATGATAAATAAAGCTGACAAAATGGGTCTGTCTTAATGGGCCGAGTTGTCTGCAAAATGGACAGGTTTAGGCATATAAAATCAAAGCCTAAATTATGAGAGCTTCTTTGACCCGACTCGTAAAAAGCCTACACTCATCGTGAACTGAACGAGCTTGATCTTTCTCTTATAAAATTATAAGGGCGGTTTGAAAAAATCTGTATTTATATGGCTGACCTAGTCCGCCTATAAAAATAGACGGGTCTAGGCACCTTAAATTAAAACTCAAATTAATGTGGACCTTTTATGACCAAGCCAAAAAAACCCACCGCCCAAAAAACCCAGCTTGTTTAAGGTTGCCCGCCTATTTTATCAACTGTAACGATAACTAAGGAGCTGAAAAGTTATAAGCTCCTGATTTTTTAAAAGCTATTTAAGATAAATTATGAAAATTTTAAAGTTATTAATCTTCTAATTAATTGTTTAGTTATCTTTTTTATTTGTGTTTTTTAAAAATTGACAACTTTATCTTTCACATAATAAAAAATATTATATGTTATTTAAAGTCATTTAACACAATTTGAACTAATTTTACCAAACAACTTCATGTCATGTATGTTGAGCGATACCCTATAAGGCATGACCTTTGAGGCTTGCTTGACTACTTGATATTTACTTGTGATGATCGTTGATTCTAAACTTTTCATGCACTTTTATCAATTTCTGGTCACTTTGGACTGTGATCTAATAATCCTTTGTTGAGCATTCCCAATTTATGTATATACTCTATTTGAAAAGTTTGTGGGTCATTTCCCTCATAATGTGTCATGCATGTTGTGCCTTATCTCATCTCTTGTTTTTCTAAGTTGAAAGTAGTTGTTAGTTACAAATTTCAAGTTGTTTTCGTGTGAATTTGACATGTATGTTGGCACTAAGATACTCACTTAATGTAATTTTAAGTCCTCATTTTGGTCATTTTAAAGCAACATCCTAGTTGGCAACTCTTAGTTGATTTAGGTTATTTTTGGTAGGTTTTGACAATTGGAAGGGTTGTTTTCAAGCGTTTTGAAGCGGTGCTTCTAGAAGCCCGACGTTTAAGTGCCTCCCTAAATTTTTGGATTAGTGCTAGACTAGGTGCTTGAGCGCTTATTGCAAGCACAACACTTTGGGGCTTATTTAAAAATCCAAAAGCAAAGAAACATCTTGTTCTTTCTTTAACAATTTTTGATCTCTAGTGGACCTCTCAGTAGGATTCGAACCCATATGAAGTTCTGACCACACTTTTTGTATAATTTTTAGCATAAGGGATGAGCAATTACTACTTTTAGAGCTTGTAGCATCCATTCAAAGACTTTAGAGAGCTTGTCTTCTAAGGTTTCATTTTTTCCTTTCTTATCATTAATGTATTTTTTGTTAGCCTTTATGAAAAATGTGTGGCTAAACCTTTTTTTAGTTGGGATTGGACATAACTCACTTCTATGTATGACTTTGTAGTGAATGTTCATGTATGTTTATACATTTATATCATGGTTGTTAGAGCCTTTTCTTATGTTGATTATAATGGTTATGTGCAAATATGTGTTATTGTTGAATATCATGAAGTCCCTATAGATAACGATACTTAATATTTATCAAAATTATATTCAATTTGGTATACTTGTAAAAGGACCAATAACTTACCTTGACTCTTAGTTTGAATTGACACATAAGGCAAGTTGACTTCAATATTCCTTTCTAAATAGTGATCTCAATGAAACTTTCTTCACGACTCAGCCACCATAATATAAACAAGTGATGCTAAGCTAGTCTACAAACTCAATAAGGCCTTGTATGAACTAAAACAGGCTCTAAAAGCTTGATTCCATAAGCTCCATGGCTTCCCACACTCATAGGGATTTACTGCAACTCTAGGTGGTTTTTATCTATCTCAAACCAGATTTATTTTAGATTTACTCCAAAAGGCTGGATGACAGGAGTTAAGTCAATGTCATCCCCCATGGTGTCTGGCCAAAAGTTGTTAAAATTTGAACCTGATGTCTTTAATGATCCTAAACTTTATAGGTCAATAGTTGGAGCCCTTCTATACGTTACCTTAACAAGGCTAGACATTTCCTTCTTTGTTAACAAAATGTGCTAGTTTATGCACACTTCTAAGCTCTCCCACTTGAAAGTTGTCAAAGGGATCCTAAAGTATCTACAAGGCCCCATAACACATGGTCTTACACTGACAAAGTCTTAAGATCTTAACCTTGTAGCATTTTCTAATGTTGACTAAGGCTCAGATCCTAATGACAAGAAGTTCACAACTGGGTATTATGCCTATCTAGGCTTCAACCCCATAGCTTGGTTATCCAAAAAGCAATATGTGGTATCCATATCTAGCACCAAAACTGAATACATAAGTTTGGCTATTGTTATTATGGAGCTCACATAGATCACTTCCTTTCTTGATGAACTCAAGTTCAAACTCCCAAGTCCTCTTATTATCTGATGTGATAATCTCAACATCATTCACTTATCCTCTAATCCTATACTGCATCCCAAAACTAAACATGTGGAGCCTGACCTTCACTTTATTAAGAACAAAATGATAATTGAAGAACTTGTTATCCATCACATTCTCACCACTGTTTAAACAACTTATGTATTTTAGGGTTTAGGATTTAGTTATAACAATAGTATAAGTTTATTTTCTGTTGCTTCTTATCCATTCCTTTCTCTTTATTCTACCTTATACATAGGATCACTCTATTGTATCTTATTCATTAAATACAATAGGCAAGATAGCTTTTAAATTGTTCATAGTTTCTTTTCCTTCTCCGTGGTTGCATTTTGTATCATCATTGATCAAACACTTATAAAGAAGAACATTTTCTGCTAACTTGTTCGGATGAGAACAAAACCATGTAATAGAAATTAGCAATGACAATTACACCTTTATGTTTATTCAGATACAAGTTTATTTTAATTTGTGGTTTGTACATTTTTACATTGTTGGTGCTTTATATTTTTATATATACCTATTGGTGGGAGCATTCGAAGTGCTCAAACTTTTTGGACTTTTTATGGTGAATATGGGTTTAAATGGTCTAAATCTAAAGGATTTTATCTAATGATCTATATTTTTTTTGTTTTAATAGGAATTGAAGACAATATTAAAAGATTTACAACTCGCACATATTATCCAAACAAGTGAGCTAGACTTATACAAGAGTCATTATGCCATTGGTAAAATACAACGATGTTTAAAGTGAAAGGTTAACATTATCCCAATGAAAAAGATCACTAGTGCCCCTTGAAATAATGTGGGTTGCTTAAAATTTCATCGTTATGATAAATAACTGTGACTAAATTACATGTCAATAATATTTTCCTTCCTAATTCAACTAAAAACAAATCCATTACAATCAATTCAAACAAAAGAAATAAAGTAGAAAGATAAAAAAAGTCTAACTAATACATCATTTATGTTTCATTTTGATTTCAATTTGGTCATTTAAGTCATTAAAATGTTTTAGTTCAGTCTCAATTTAAATCATTTTTGAGGTTTTTATTTGATCTTAAAATTATAACAATGACTAAGTTGAAACTAAAAATTTAAAAGATGAAATTGAAGTCAAAATAAAATATAAAGGATGAAAATAATATTTAAGTAAGTCTGAAAAAAATAAAAGAAAAGGAAAAAATCTTAAACATGTTTAATTGGAATTTTTATTTATTAAAATGGAAGAAGTGTGTCCCACATAACCAGAAGTCAGGAGGTGATGCTTTACCATATATACCCCTACAAAATACCCATTCAATATTGATTTCATTCATTTCATGGAAATTGAACAGGTCTCGTACTTCACACTTGACACTCCACACTCCTCACTTCTCACTTCCCACACTGGTTACTACCACTCCATCGTTGAGCCCGAAGAACCCTCCCCCACACACCAAACCCTAGATTCCCCATTGATTGATCACCATGGGTCATGTTGGTTCCAGCAAGGATGCGAACCCTATGGACATTGACGACGACGACATTGACCTCGACCTCGAACCCTCCAATGCCGAAATCCTCGAAGAATTCGGAGGAGAACTCAAGGTCAGAGAAATCTGCCAGAAAGCCGCCACCTTGTTCTTCGATCAGTACGGTCTCATCAGTCATCAGATCAATTCCTACAACCACTTCATCACCACCGGCCTTCAGGCCACCTTCGATTCCTTCGGCGACCTCGAAGTCACACCAGGTTTCGATCCTTCAAAGAAAGGAGACAACGAACATTACCGTTATGCCTCCGTCAAGTTCGGCAAGGTAACCCTCGATAAACCCAAGTTCTGGGGCGGCGAAGGGAATGCTCAAGAGTTCAAGATGCTTCCCAGGCATGCTCGTCTTCAGAGGATGACTTACTCTTCCAAAATGAAAATCGATGTTCAGCTTCAGGTTTGAAATAGGTTTTTTAGTTTGTTAGGGTAATGTGTTTTGAATTTGGGTTTGTTAGGGTAACTAATTGGAAATGTGTGTGTTAATGTTTAGGTGTCTGTGCGGTTTTTCATTTGTTAAGGTAATGTGGATTAAATTTGGGTTTGTTAGGGTAACTAATTGGAAATGTGTGTTCTGGTGTTTAGGTGTATGTGCCGAAGAAGGTTCGGAGTGACAAGTTCAAGACTGGGAAAGAAGAGTTCCTTGATAAAGAAATTCTGAAGGAAGATAGGAGGGAAATCATTATCGGGAAATTGCCTGTTATGGTTAAGTCTGATCTATGCTGGATGAAAGATGAAGAAAAGGGTGATTGTGAATTTGACCATGGAGGCTACTTTCTCATCAAGGGTGCAGAGAAGGTCAGCTCAAGCTCAAGCTCTGTTTTTTTTTTCAGGTTGTTGTTTTTTGGGTATTTTTGTTTGTTACTGATTTGGGTATGGATGGATTTGGTTTTGTGTGGAAATTGCAGACTTTTATTGCACAGGAACAACTCTATTTGAAGAGGCTATGGGTTTTGAATACTCCATGGTGGATGATTGCGTACAAGTCACAGGTGAAGAGAAATAGGATGGTTATTAAGCTGGTTGGAAATTCGATGATTGAAGAAAATGAAAATGGTGACAAGGTCCTCACTGTGTATTTCTTGTCTGTTGAGGTTCCTTTATGGATAGTTTTTTTTGCTCTAGGTGTCTCGTCTGACAAAGAGGTTATAGACCTTATTGATTGTGGTGATGGTGATGCCAGAATTCAAAATATTATTTTTGCATCCATTCGTGATGCTGATGCAAAATGTAAAAACTTTCGTAGAGGAAGGAATGCATCTCAGTATTTAGATGAACAAGTAAAGGGTGTCCAGTTTCCTCCTTCAGAGTCTATCGAAGAGTGCCTTAGCATTTATGTGTTTCCTGGCATTAAAGGCTTGAGTAGAAAGGCACGCTTCCTTGCTTATATGGTGAAGGGTCTCTTATTGGCTTATACCGGCCGGAGGAAATGTGATAACAGGGATGATTTTCGAAATAAGAGGCTTGAGTTGCCTGGTGAGCTGCTTGAGCGTGAGCTGAAAGTGCACATTGCTCATGCTCGGAAGCGAATGTCAAAGGCTTTGCAGAGAGATCTTTATGGAGATCGGGATGTTCGCCCCATTGAACATTATCTTGATGCATCAATAATATCGAATGGTTTGCAAAGAGCATTTTCCACAGGAGCATGGTCACATCCGTATAAGAGGCTGGAAAGGATTTCTGGTGTGGTTGCGAATGTTGGCCGCACTAATCCTTTACAAACCATGGCCGAGTTAAGAAGAACAAGGCAGCAAGTCCAGTACACAGGAAAAGTTGGGGATGCTAGATACCCGTCAGTCACTTTTAAGCTTTATCTTTCTCTGTTATCAATTTATCATTTTATATTACTCTTTGCATTCATACAGTGGGTGAAGAGTGTTCGACAAATGTTTGTCTACTTTTAGTTCTTTATGGCTCAACTTTTTCTCCATTTCTTCCTGCTTTCAATTATTATAATGAGAGTTTGTGGTTGCAGGCATCCTTCTCACTGGGGAAAGGTTTGCTTTCTCTCTACCCCGGATGGTGAAAATTGTGGACTAGTAAAAAATTTGGCTATCACAGGACTAGTAAGTACAGAAGTATCTGAATCCATAATGCCTCAATTGTTTGATTCTGGAATGGAAGAACTTCCAGATAATACTACCACTTATCTGGGTGACAAGGAGAAAGTCTTCCTAAATGGGGATTGGATTGGAGTATGTACTGATTCCTATTCGTTTGTGGCAGAGCTAAGGAATAGAAGACGTAGAAATCAATTGCCTCATCAGGTTTACTTTTCATCTTACATTTTAAGTTGGTTTTTTTATGGCATATACTAGTCATATTTTTTATATTTTTTAAAAACATTCTTTCCCTGAGTCATGTAGTGTACCATAGCTTGTGGGAAAGGCTTATTTTATTGTTGTATTTTTTTAAATTTGAGTCATGAAGTGTCAAATGTAATATAAAGGCAGACAGGTTTAACAGTGTAGGCATAGGGTTTTAGGGTGTACCAATCTGCAAAGCAGGTGATGTATTAACTGATAAATTATGTAGTTATGGATGGATTAAGCACTTGGAAATGTAGTTTATATTGGCTAATAATTGCATAGTTTGGTTTATATCTTCATGGGGATTATGGCTGCCCATGGACATGTGTTAAATGCTTCACTTGATTTTGGATTAACTGTATGGACTTACTCACCTCCTCTGTGAGTGAGGCTGTTGTTTCCAAACACCCTACCTCTGGCTCTGAATCAATTTGTTGTTTTTGTGTCCCTTTCCTGTATCAAGCATTGGTATATCCATTGGGTTTTCATTTGTATCCCTCTTTATATATGCATCAATAGCTAACCTTTGTATCAGCTTTGGGGAACTTTTTTTGTTTTGGTGAGGTTTATATTTTGTTGGGTGTTTTGAGAAACATAGTCAGGTAACATACCTTTCTATTGAAGTGTTCTATGGTTTTTCTTCTTTTCTTTGTTGTTTTTTATATTCTTAAAGGCTGGAGTATTGGTATGAGTTAGTTGATTCTGTTTCTTTTGTAACCTAGTAGTAACTTCTTTTTTTGCAGGTTGAAATCAAGAGAGATCAATCTCAACATGAAGTGCGCATATATTCAGATGCAGGAAGGATTCTACGTCCGCTTTTGGTAGTTTGTAATCTACTTAAGACTAAAGGATTTAAATCAGAGAAGTACCCTTTCCAGACTCTATTGGACAATGGTGTGATTGAGCTGATTGGACCTGAAGAAGAGGAAGACTGCTGTACTGCCTGGGGTGTTCAGTATTTATTTGGAAAAGAGGGAAAACGCTCTGTAAAGTACACACACTGTGAACTTGATATGTCATTCTTACTGGGTTTAAGCTGTTCACTTGTACCATTTGCCAATCATGACCATGCAAGAAGGGTACTCTACCAGTCTCAGAAGCATTCTTCACAGGCTATTGGATTCTCAACAATGAACCCGGACATTAGAGTTGATACTCTGTCTCATCAGTTACACTATCCCCAGAGACCCCTTTTTAGTACAATGACTGCTGATTGTCTTGGAAAAGAAGTCATCCGTCATGGAGAAAAAGGCCCTAAGAAGGTAATAATTCCAAAGGCAGAATTCTATAATGGGCAGAATGCAATTGTGGCTGTCAACGTGCATCTGGGATACAATCAAGAGGATTCCCTGGTGATGAACCTCACTTCTTTGCAGCGTGGTATGTTCAGATCCGAGCACGTAAGGAGTTACAAATCTGAAATTGAAAATAAGGATTATTCAGATAAGAAGCGAAAACCTGAAGATATTGTAAATTTTGGAAAGGTACAAAGTAAAATTGGTCGAGTTGATAGCCTTGATGATGATGGCTTTCCATTCGTTGGGGCAAACTTACAAAGTGGTGATATTATTATTGGGCGCTGTGCTGACTCTGGGGCAGACCATAGTGTAAAGTTGAAACACACTGAAAGGGGTTATGTTCAAAAGGTTGTGCTGTCTTCAAATGATGAGGGGAAAAATTTTGCTGTTGTTTCGTTAAGACAGGTAACTGGTTAATCCCTAAACTACTTTAACAAAGATGCTTGTTGCTTTGTGTATTACTGTCAACTTTTAGGAGTTTCTGCACTGAACACAACTTACTGCATGTGCAAGTACATACTTGCATATATGCATATGGAGATGAGCATGCAAGTGTGCTTTGTACATCATCTGAACTTATGGATGTCATTTGTTATATAATTGGAAGTTAACTTTTGTGACAGTAAAGTTGGATTTGATCACTGGATACAGCTGTTGTTTAATATTGTTGCAGGTTCGAAGTCCAGTTCTTGGAGACAAGTTCTCCAGTATGCATGGACAAAAGGGTGTTTTGGGATTTCTGGAGTCCCAGGAAAATTTTCCTTTTACAAGACAAGGTATTGTGCCTGATATTGTCATAAATCCGCATGCATTTCCCTCTCGACAAACTCCTGGGCAACTCTTAGAGGCTGCTTTAGGAAAGGGGATTGCTTGTCGTGGTGCACTGAAACATGCTACTCCTTTCTCCACTCCTTCTGTTGATGCCATTACCGACCAGCTTCACAGGTACAGTTTGATCATGTTTATTCAGTTTTACACTTTTACTTGAAATGCAGTTTGGAATTTGGACTACTTTGTCTTGAAATATATTATGTGGGCTATTCTTTTGAGAAGGAACTTGTATTTTTAACTTTTTCCCTTGTTTATTGCATGACTAACGATTTTGATTTGCCAAGAATATCTTGCAAGTTGTAGATGGTCTCTGTCCCTTGCTCTAGTCTCCGTTTTAGTATTAGAAATTATTTTCCTAGTTTCACTCTTTATAAGTCATGTATTTTGTTTTTCTTGCTTTCTGAGTCCTCCCTCATGTTTATTCATTTTGAGAATATGGCAGAGCCGGGTTTTCAAGATGGGGAAATGAGAGAGTGTACAATGGGAGGACTGGTGAGATGGTCCGATCACTCATTTTTATGGGACCAACTTTCTACCAACGTCTGCACCATATGTCCGAAGACAAAGTGAAATTCCGGAACACTGGCCCTGTTCACCCATTGACCCGACAACCAGTAGCTGATAGAAAACGATTCGGAGGCATCAAGTTCGGTGAAATGGAGCGTGATTGCCTGATCGCTCATGGTGCATCAGCTAACCTGTATGAACGCCTCTTTACACTCAGTGACTCCTCTCAGATTCACATCTGCAGCAGATGCAAAAATGTTGCTAATGTAATCTTACGGCCAGTGTCTGGTGGCCGTAAAATACGAGGGCCTTACTGTCGCCACTGTGAATCTGCGGACGACATTGTGGTGGCCAATGTCCCGTACGGAGCAAAATTATTGTGCCAGGAGCTTTTTAGCATGGGCATTAGTCTTAAATTTGAAACCCAACTTTGTTAGACAACCACCTATTTCAGTCAGCTCTCTTGTTCATTCCCCTAAACATTTTGACTTGCACTTGTAGATATCAGTTTGATTCCTGGATGTTAACTTTAATTTCAGTTAGGAGCATTGCATCATGTCCACCGCATTTCTTTTTTCTTAAAAAAAAACAAAACCCCAGATTTCTTTAATTAATTACTCTCTATGGTTCTTAATATCAGAGCAGTTCATGACAAATGATAAAAACACATACTAATATTTGTAATAATTACGGGAGAATTAGTTTTTTTACAAAAGATATTTTTAATTAAATGGCTAAAATAAAAATTGTGACTAAGCAATTTTTATAGTTGTTCATATAATATCGGTGGTATTATCCTTGCTCTTAAGGCATTTGTATAGGAGTTTTCTAAGTGAGTATAATATAAAAGATGTTTCACTTCATGATATTTGAATTACAGATTAAGATAAAGATAAATAAATATTTTCCATACAAAGCAATCCCCTAGGTTGACTAGTTTTGATCGAGCAAGGTAAGGATTAGGCCAAATGTTCCTTAGGTTGGGTTATAAGTTGGGTTGGTTGTTGAGGGTCGAGTGTTCATAAGGAGGGACGAGTCATTCATCAAACACCTCTTGTAAGTTATTGAGGTGTTTTTCTACAAGTGTGGATTTTTCTATGACATCATCCATGTACACTTTTTTATTTTTGTTGATTTGGTTTGCACACACCTTGTCCATCATTTGTTGATAGATGGCTCCAACATTCTTCAATTTGAATGACATATGATCCTTTAACATTTATTTTCTCAATCTGTAATGGATGCAGTCTTATCTTCATCTTTATGGTTGACCCTTATTTGGTTATAACTAGAGTAAGAATCCAAGAAGCTGAGTAGTTCATACTATTAGAGAATCCCACAAGGTTAGGCAGCGGAAACACATAGGATTCCCAATGGTCTCGTAAAGTTTGTTTCAAAGCAAACACATAAAATAATTGCTTTAACAATTTTTTGTTTATTTTTGTAGACATAGAGCGAGATCGTCTATCGAAACAATATTAGCTTTGTCCTTGGGGAGTTCACGTGAGCATTCCCACCAAAAACTACACTTTTAAATGCTAGTTCGACAGTGTGCAACTCTTGTAACAATTACAACATTATATGTAGAGCTGAGTTTACGAGCCAACCCGCCCCGCAACAGACCAACTTGCGTGAGCCCGCATTTTAAATGGGCCAATTTTTTCAAGACTGGGTAAGGACCGCAAACCTGCAAGTTGACCCGCGGGCTAGCTCGCATATATATTTCATATTTTTATTTTTATTACTTTTTTTAATTTAAAATTATTAGGATTTGATCGAAAACATTTTTTTATGAAACTCAAGCCACATATAATTTAAAATATTTAATCATCCAAAATCGAGAACCTTCATAACTAATTTTCAACAAATTAGTAACCAATGAAATTTAAATATCAATTTTCTCATATTTCAATGTAAGGGACAATGATATAACATCATCTTAGGTTAGAAATTCTTCCTTTTTTTTAAAAAAAAAGTAGTGCGAAAGTAAAATAGTATGAAGAAAAATAGAGTTTATTTAAAATAAAATAACAAATTTAAATATCTACTGACACGAGGGTTGGCCTGTGAGCCCGTGAGCCCACATTTTAAATGGTCCTCTTTTTTTCAACTCACAACCCGTGTAAGAATGGGTTAAACGGGCCAGCCTACGGGCCCGGACCCGTGTACCAAGCTCTATTTATATGTGTATTACTTGAGCAGCCTCATGTGAGCATCTCATGCTTTATTTATAGGCTCAAGTCTGTCTAATGAGTTCTCTATGATGATTGGGCTCTTGACTAGAGTTGTCAAAATGGGTCAGACCTGTTAACCCGTTAAATGGGCAAGCTCAGGCTTTAAAAAGGGAGCCCGAATTAAAAACGGTATTTTTAGCTTGACCGAAAAAAACCTGTATTCGAGGGGATTTGTGAGGCCGGGCTGTCCCGCATAAGGTCGTAACATGTTTATTTTTTATTTTTATTTTACTAACATGGAAAAAAGTACTCTTTACATTTGATTTAGATGAAAAAATTTTGGTATAGTTTTAATGGTTATATTTTTTTACAAAAAAAACAATGCAAGCCTGTCAAAAGCCTGCATAAGGCCAAAAAACCCGCCTAAGAGGGTATCCCGCCAAGCCCTCTAGGCTCAAACACTAAAATACGAGCCCGAATTCAAAGTGGGCCTTTTTGGCTTGGTTCGAATAAAGCCTAAGTTTGCTTTAGGCCAGGTCGGGCCTGGTAGCCTGTTTTGATAACTCTACTCTTGATTCATTCTAAATGAGTTAGACTAATAGTTTTATTTTAATACAACTAAAATAATACTATTCTCTGGTGAGCCTACTCTATGTGTGTGACATTATAGACACAATATCTAGTTATATTAATAATAAACTCTTTTATTATTAACATAAAATAAGAGTGACATTTAGCAATGTATCATTATATTTGAATATTATTTAATATCAACATAACCTATAAGTGGTCACCATTTTATATGTTTGTTCCTTCTGTCATGATATTCAATTGGGCCCAAGGCAAGGCTGTCGTCATCTTTGTATGGCCTAATTTGTTTTACTTGATACTAGAGTAGACTTTACTTGAATAAATATCTAATATTTATTTTCCCTAGTATGATCACACATTTCTTTAGTCTTACTCCATCAACTAACTCATAAATATCACTCACGTCACATAGGAGAAACAAATCTCATCTACACCATTCACATTTCTTTGCATGATTTGTTCATTGCCCAATTAAAACTTTTATGATTACCTTGTTATAGATGATGTTTGATTGTATTAAAACAAACTCCTCATGTAGGAATCATAGTAACTTTAGGTCAAAGTCACGTAGGAATCATAGTGACATCATTCACATTGAGAACTGTTTATGATACTCGTGTAATGATCCATACAACGTTTTCATGGTGAGTTCGTCCAGTACACTATTACTCTTAATGTGTATCTGTGTGAAGACTTAATACCATCGATATTCATAGTTTGAGACCAGAACATCAGTATACTCACACACTAGTCTTCATGTATTTATATGTCTCCATGTAAATAATTGACTAATGACACTTTAGGAATAATTCTCATATGACTTACTATTCCAAGGATAAATAGGTTTAAATTAATTTTAAAACTAAAATGACTTATTTTATTGATGAGCATAAAATGATACAATGAAAATCATAATAGCTCATAGTGAATACACTAACATATACCATTTTGTCTTCCCATCTACCAACTTGCTATACTGGGTAAAGAGTAATAGTTTTAGGGAAGGTGTTAGTTTCCAATTTTAGGTTCTTTTCTCAATAAATTATACCTTTACTTTGACACTAAAACACCCAATTTGATGCAATTTTATTGTTTCCATTTTGATTATATTGAAACAACACTTAAATTGCCAACTAACTGATGATTTGGATGTGTTTTTATAGGTTTTAGGCATCAAAGGGGAGCTATAAATAAAGTAATGAAGATCAACCCTTGAAGACCATCCGTTTGAGCCAAGCACCATTAATTTTTGGCTAATCCACTCGAGCTGAAAACCTACGACTCGAGCAGAGCTTGTACAACAGGGCTCACTTAAGAGCCCTAAACATATTTTTCAAGCATTCTTTGCCATTAGTGGTGGAGAACTTGGAGCTTTAGAGTTTTTCTTTATTCTTTAAGACCTTGAAGCTTCTTTTAAGGTTTATTTTTCTTTTGTTCATTAGATATATTTAGGGTATGCCACCATTGACTATTCGTGGCTAAACTTTTCTTTTATTGGGTTTGGACAAATTCATTTTTGTTCATGACTTTTTAGTGAATATTTGTATATGTTTATGCATTAATGCCATGTTAGCACTTCATTTCTCATGCTTAATGGTTATTTCTATCGGGAGAATGTGATTTGGATGTGTTTGGGTTACTGAACAGGTTTTGGGATTGAAAATGCTTATTAGATTCTTCTTCTAGGAATAAAGTTCATGCTAATGATTGTTAAATTCTTAATGCAAATTCTAACATTGGATTGTCAAGGGATTAAGATTTAATGTAACGATTTTGAATGTATTCATTAAGGGATTATGTTTAGTGACTTTTATGACACATTAACTTGATTAAATGTGTAGCCATACATAATAGGATCTCAAAGGAATAAATAGAATGGGGAAGTCTGATCCTAACAACTTTTGTTAATTGTTAACTTCGTTTTATTGTTTTTTACTCTTGAAACTTGACCAATACAAACAACTCATTAACAAAACCGTGAACATAGTGTGTATACATTCATTGTGATTTATGAGCGATTATTTTTTTATTTTTGTATATCAAGCATGTCCTTGTGGATATGATAACTCCAATACTTATCAAAATTATAATCGATTTGGTACATTTGCCAAAGGACCAACGACAACCCTTTTTTAGGTCGGTGAAGTCTATGGACATCCTCCACTTGTCATTACTCTTCTTTACCATTACCATGTTATTCAACCATTCTGGGTACTCAATCCCTTAACAAATTCGGCCTTCATTAATTTATTGACCTATTCTCGCATGGTTATCCTTTTTTCTCCTCTCCTCTTTCTCTTTCTTTGTATCACAGGCTTGGCTTCTAGATCGATTAATAGAGAGTGATAGGTGATCATTGGGTCGATCCCCGACATATCTTCCCAGCTCCATGAAAATAAGCTAACATTGTCCTGCAACAACTGTAGCAGTCTCTCAGCTAGTTCACCCTTTAACTGGGTGCTCACCTGAGTGAAGTACTCGGCTAACATGCGTATTTGGACCTTGTTGAGATCTTTCACTAAGGTCGGTCTGTCTCTATTGTCTCTCAAATCACATTTGGCCAGTAGTGCCTGCATAATACTCCTACATGTTGCTATTGGAACTCTTAAACTATTGGCATAGCATCTTCGAGCATCCTTTCGGTCTCCTTGGACTACCCCTACTCATCCTTCTTTGAGATGAAACTTCATGGTTAAGTGTAGGGTTGAGGTCATCGCTCCCAAGTCATTAAGGTTTGGTCTCCTTATGATGGCATTGTACAAGTTTAGGTCATTGATCATTTGGATGTTCACCCTAATGGTCTTAGCCTCTTCTTTTGTTTCAAACATCGTTAGTAGTTCTGTATACCTCTTGATAGGTACTTGGGAGTTTCCAAACCCTATCAGGACTCTATTGTGTTCTTAAAGCACTCATGGGGGTAAACGAATTTGCTTATAGGCCTCTCAGTACAAAACATCAGTCGAGCTTCCTTGGTTTACCAACACTCTTGACATTGGATCATGCCACCACATATGATATGACCATGGGGTTGTTTAGGGTTTAGTACCATTGAACGAGATGGCAGAATGGTTGACCTTATACTTGACATTATTTACTGCAACTTGAAGATTGTGTATACGGTCTTTTCTTGCTCGCTCATCCTCCTTGATTCCTTTGTTTAGGCAGCTCGGTCATCCTCTATGTCCTTCCTTGACGCATCATCATTCTCCTTCTTGGCAATGTACTTGGATAGATATCCTTTTCTAATGAGTTTCTCAGTTTGTCTTTTCAAGGCATTGCAATCTTCAGTGGCATGTGAGGTGGTTTGATGAAGCACACAATATTTTCTCCTTTTAGGTCCTTTAATTCCTTGATTCTTTCTCCTAGAGGTGGGAAAACTAGTAAGCTTGTGATATATTTCTCTCACTATCTTCTCCTTTCTCCTATTCAATGGGGGTAAAATTCTTGTATTTGTTTTCAAAGAGGTCTCTTTCTACCCTCTAATGTGCTCATTTGCTTTGGCCTAAACTCTTTCTGATGGTTAGGTCCCTCCATATCATTTTCCTCGTTTTCTCCTCTGTCTCCCTCTTGGCCTCTTTGTTTTCCTCCAGGTTAATGTATTTACTTGCTCTTTGTCTCAGTTCATCCAAATCCGCTAGTTGTCTCTAAGCGAGCAATCCTGACAGGATCGCGTTAAGAGCTGCTTCTAAGCTAAGGCTGTGGATTTGGATTTCTGACTTTATGAACCTTTGCCTGTACTATCTCAAAGGTTTATTGTCGTCTTGCTTCAAGCTGACCAAACTAGTGGAATCCTTGCTAATCGATCTACTAGTTAAGAATTGAGTAACAGACTGGTCAACTAGTTCTTCATAACTCCCTATTGATCATGATGGGAGATTTCCGAACCATAATAGTGTTGCTTTCCACAAGGTTGATGGGAAAGCCCTACACATCGGTGCATCAGATGCTTCATACAACATGTTGTTAAACATCGTCAAGGTCTCTTCCAAGTCTGTATTTTCGTCATATCCCTCCATGGATGGTGTTTTAAAATTCCTTGGAGCAGAATTTCCATCACTTCCTCCGTGAACGGATGGGAGACCGTGATGATTGACTGGATCTAAGGGTTCTATGAGGTCTTTCTATCCTCTGATTCATCTTTCTGTTCAGTATGTTTCAATTGTCTCAGCTCTTCGTTCTCCTTTGTCAGTCGCTCTCTTCCCTTTAGTAGATGGATTTGCTCGTCTCAGTCATCCTGCTTATTCTTGCTAATGGAACCTTCGCCTCATTTGATTGTTGCCTCGCTCTACATTTTCTCCATTGTGTTGCTCGAAGAGAATTGGAAAAGTTTTACCTATCCCTTTCTTAGCGCTTTAAATGTGCAAACAGCCTCAGTGATATTGCTAGTGAATGCATACCAAGTAATTTGAGTGCATTGAGTTAAACCCCCACCTCTAGAGCGTTTTTATAGGGGTTTTACATATGAATATAGTACAAAATATATCATATTTCATTGATATTTGAATTACAAATAAAGATAAATGTAGTAAAAGATAAATAGATATTTTCCTATAAAAAAATTATCCCCTATTCTAATGGACTGAGCGCTTTAAGTGAGGAGGCCGAGTAAACAAAGGTTTGACCAATGTTGACCAAGCAAGACTAGGATTAGGCCGAGTGCTCATTAGGCCGGCTTATAAGTTAGGACTTTATAATTTTATAACAGTAAAATGTATGTTTCTAAATTTATAAAGGTCATTCTTGAATCATGTAAATGAAAAAAACTAATTCCTAAAAATGTGAAGCGTTACATTGTACTTTGATTTTGTTCCAACGAATAAAGGGTGAGTGAGTGAATACCATTATAAAAAAGTAGTCGTTGTTCATAGGGTGAATATATTAACACCATATTTTTGTTTATTCGCTCCACTAACTACATTAATTTGGTTCTTGTCTTCTCTGTTTCACTCTTTTCCTTGTCCTCTCACAGTCTTTTCTTATGTTATTCTCTTGTGCCACGACCACCTTGTTTCTTACCTTCTGGATTATGAAATTCAGGAAACTTTTGGATTATGAAGTCAGAAACTTCTTATCATAGTCGGGGAATAAAGACTATATCCATCCAAACTATGAATTTTGAAAAACTTTCAAACCATTATTTCTAGAAAACTTAATCATTATGTTTTTTATTCTACGAATCACCAAATCCGGGAACACATCCTCTTTTCAGATTAAAATGGATGACAAAAAACCATTGGTAGAACTTTACTCAAACAAAGGAAACGTATTTACAAACAAATGGAACAAATGAATGTAGCACTTTCAAACTCGATTGATCAATTCTAAACATGAATTGTTTATTATTCATCAACAATTCTTACTCGAAGGTATGAACATTGCATCGTTAAGTTTCATGTTGTGAGGAAGAAGAATTTTGAATGAAGAAGAATGAAAAAGAAAACCTAAACATTAATTTAGAAAGATGAAAAATAGTTTAATTTGAAATAAAAGGATAAATTAGACATTTTGTATTAAAAAAATTATACTTAGTGGTGAGAATAAATAAAAAGTATGGTACTAATATATTCATCTTTTTTGGTATCATTGAAATTCTAAAATTTGTTTATGAAAATCTTGTTAGGAAGTTGCTTTACGAGTCCACACTTGTTTTTCTTTTATTGTTGTTTCAATTGTCAAAATGTTGTCCTAATTTTTTAGGAAGCAGTTGAGATGTATGTGGCCTAATCAAGCAATAAAGGTTTTTGTAGCTCAGTCATAGGAACATGGGTTAGTGGTTAGTTATATTTTTTTAATGGTTATAAATTGTAATTCTATTGATAAAAAAAGTGTGTTGTTCTTCTTTTTATATCTCCAACCATCTTCTTGTTTGGTCAGCAATGCTTCCTCAACAAAGCTTTTTTCTCTTATAGCCCTTCGTTGTTCTTGTGCCTACAAAGAAGGTTTTGAAATGATTGATCTTGGTTTGGTGACATATTTTCTCGGAATGGAGATCAATCAAGAGAAAAGTCAAGGTTTCATTTGCCAAAAGAAGTACGCAAAGGAAATTCTTAAAAAATTCAAAATAGAGGATCGCAAAGAAGTTAATACTCCCATGAATCAAAAGGAGAACTTGTGCAAGGATGATGACACCAATAAAGTCAATGAAGGATAATTTAGAAGTCTAATTGGTGGCTTAATGTATCTCACAACAACCTAACTTGACATTATGAATACTGTGAGTATTTTGTCTCGCTTTATGCACTATCCTAGTGAAATGCATTTCAAGGTAGCAAAAAGAGTTGTCAAGTATATCAAATGAACCATCAACTATGGAGTCAAATTTCAGAGAAGTCAAAATATGAAGCCATTTGGGTACTTTGACAGTGATTGGGGTGGTTCTTTGGATGATATGAAGAGTACTTCAGGATATTGTTTTACTTTTGGTTCAGGAATCTTCTCATGGTCTTCAAAAAAATAGGATATTGGGGCTCAATCAACTGCAGAATCTGAATTTGTGGTTGCAATAACAGTAGTAAATCAAGTTTTGTGGTTGAGGAAAATTTTGGTTGATTTGCATATGGAGCATACTGGAGGTACTGAAATGTTTATGGATAATCAAGTTGCAATTGTCATCTCTCACTACCCTGTGTTTCATGGGAAGACCAAATATTTCAATATCAAGCATTTCTTCTTGAAAGAGGTGCAAAAGAATGGAGAAATAACTCTTGCCTACTGCAAGACAGAACAGTAGAGTGACATATTTACAAAGCCCTTGTCAGTCAACAAGTTTGAGCTTATCAGGGAAAAGCTTGGTGTTTGTAGTCTTTAAAGCAAGGAGGAGTGCTAGGAAGTTGCTTTAGGAGTCCATGTGTGTTTCTTTTATTGTTGTTTCAATTAGGAAGCAGTTAAGATGTATGTGGCTTAGTCAAGCAGTTAAGGTTTATATGGGTCAGTCATAGGAACATGGGTTAGTGAGCAGTTATGTTTTTATGAAGGTTTTAAATTGTAATTCTGGTGATGAAAAAAAAAGTGTTATTCTTCTTTTCAATATATGTCAGATTTCCTTTTTTTTTCCTGCAATATTTCTTAATTTTTACAGAATAGTTACTAACAATCTAACTACATTTATTATTATCATCATTAATTCTAACTACACTTTTAAACTTGAAAATGTTTAGCATACATTGAAACAAAAGTCACTCAAGTGTTAATGTCGTTGTCAATGCTTCCAATGGCTTCAATTACAGTTTGCTGCTAGTACCCTTACCAAGAATTTCCACGCCTTGGGTCCTCTTAGGCAGATCAAACCTTTGTATACATCATTCATTCCTTTTCCTTTACAGTGGCCTCAAATCCAATGACTCTCGAAACCATACATCACGATTAAATTATTACCTGAAAAATTATAAATATTATTATAGCCCTTAGCCATGCATCATGATTAAATCCCACCCTTGTACTACCCCAAACCAAATAGCAAAGCAACAGTTTTTATCATTACTGAATCTCTTGACGATTTTCTAACCCCATCATTGTTGGAAATTAACATGTTTCATGTACTTTCCTATGTCATCATGTTTGATGTGGCGTTGAATCAACACCAACTATATTAAGTTCTATCATAGCAAATCACAACCATTCCTTTATTCCAGTAACATGTACAATGTTACTTTAACAATAAACCAAACAAGCAATTTGTATTGAAATTTCATTTAATTTAATATATGGAGAAACCAGAAATGCTAATGTGATAAATGTTTCCCCTTTTATTCTTTTTTCCTTGTAGATATCATCCATTTGAAACCACAAATTCAAAATAATAATTAGATTGAACTTCATATGTGACCTTTTTCTAGCTCTTGAAATGGTACAGCATAGGGTGAGTTCCAGTCAGCATCAAAAATTTCCCTAAGTTGAGAGACAATGGCAGTGTTGTATGTCCCAAAGCTGACACCTGCTGTTGTGTAGAAGTAGTCCCATACAAGATTACTAGTCCCAATGTGAGCCCTTACATCACTAACTGCATATTTTCCATGATTAACTCTTGTAAAACCAGGGTATATGTTTCCAGTTCTATTTCCACCCTCAATGGCAGGTCCTGTCATGTTGTAACCTGGAACCACATAGTATTTTATCTCAACTTTACCAGAGCATTTGTTGAATTTTGAGGAAGAGCATAGATTGTTGGTGTAGTGGAGAGATTTCAGGAACACATCTGTGTTATCGATGAAGTGTGCCCAATATGCCACCAATATCTTAACTGTTGCATGCTTGGAAAACACAACCTGTTTGGTGGAACTTTTGAGTAAATGTAAACACTAAATAATAGAAAACTTTGATAGAAACAAGATTTCAAATGTGTGACAATTTGAGATGTATAAGGTGCCAGTGGAAACTAGTGAGAATAAAGTATGGCACGTGTAATACAAAATCAGACAGAACTGAAAGAATTCATGAAATACTAATGCTTTGCCTTATGAAATTTAGGATGCCTCTGCTTAGTATTAATGACTGAAAAGATGAAAATTTGAGGAAAATCAAACAGAGCAAACAAGTAAAGAAAACACAGAAAGCCACAACTTTTGAAGTTTACCTGTGATATTGCAGAGGATAGGGATGACCAGTAAATTGTTTGATCCAAAAATTCTGATTGACCCAGCCAATCCATGGTACTGATTCTAACTGTCTCCCCCATTCCAACGGATTTTATCGTATCAATCCATGCCTGTTCATCAGCCTGATATTTACCAAATGATAGCTGCAGCCACCAAAAAGAATAAGATGATCCATTGAAGTTTTGTAATTTATCATGTCCAACATTCTGGTACAATTTTACAACATGACTTTTCTTTCTTTGACAGAAAAATTAATATTAGCAAAAGAGTTATGCTAATGCAATAGGGCATTCTGAATTTCCAAGAAACAGTATGTCAGTATTTACAATGCAAAGTCCCACCCTTGCATGTGGACAACAAGCCAGTAATATAACCATTCACTTTTGCTATATCGGGTGTATGACTGTATAAGCTTCACCCGTATCTAATTTTGGGCTATAAGCACGAAAAATTACATAGCAGGGTGATTTGGTTATCACTTCTCTAGAAAATGTAACTCACCTCACCTCTTCAGAAATCGGAAGGTTTAGATGTTAACCAAACCAATTTTAAGTGTGGAAGTGGAACTAAATTTCTTTGACTAATGCACTGGATATCCTAGGACTAGTCTATTTTGCATGCATTACAAGGGATGTTCAGAAAAAATGAAGGACCACATGATCTATGGGGAAGCTAATTCTACAGAAATTCAAACTACATGAAAGATTTTCATTAAAACCCTACAGTGGCCTGGAGGTTTATCTACTAATCTAGATGATGCTAGGCCATTTATCTGCAGTTTTAAACACAAACTTGGCCACTCCTAGCTTAAGTATCTAAGAGCCCTGCAAGGCAACACCAAACTCAACCCCGTGGGATGCATTGACAAGTTTTTTTCAATGCCTAATTGAGACTAGAAGACCTATCTCGTTTGCTATCTAGATTCTAGATCAATTATGCACTCATTGTAATTAAGCGTGTGATAGAAGCAGAGTTAGAAAATTATCTATATTTTAAGTTTGTGCTGCCATGTATCAGTAAGTCACCTCATTTTTTGATGCCTAGGTTCAAGGATGCATATTGTCAAGCAAATTGCTATACCTCTGGGGGAGCAAAGGACAGATAGCTGGCATGGGGAAGCTTTGTTGAATAGTTATTCCCAGGAGTTTGAATTGAAGCTTCAAACAAATAAGGATCAGACAGGACAGGATATCCTGCAACATGGGGAGTCTCCACATATTGAGGAAGTGGTGACCTGTGACAAATAAATTAATAATTAGACAGACAAATGAATTAAATGTTGGATTTCTTGTTTTCCAACACAGATCAAATTTTCTTCTCTTCTTCGCTGAGTTTACTCAGAATTCTTGTTAATTCTGATCTTGCCCTTTTGGATGAAAGAGAGTCTGTTATATTCCAGGAGATTTCACAAATAAATCCTTTTAAGATAGTGTCAACACACATCTTTGACTTCCTGCTTTTCTATTATTTTCTTACATTAAGAAGTGCAAAAATGTTGTATTCTCATGCTAAGCTTACTGTTATCTATTCTTAGATACTTCTGGATGTAAACTTGAACAAGTTCCATATGCTAGCCATTTCAAGTTTGCTATATCATTCACAATGTTATGTTTTGTCTCTCATTTTGTCTCATGCTTAATATGCTTTATTTAAGTGACAACCAAACCCTCACCAACCTTTTAGCTATAATTAGATTATGCTAAAATCGACTGACACACTCATGTTAAACATTCTTCTCACAACAACAAAATTTCTTAGAAGCAAGGAAATTTTGTAGAACATAAACCTTGAGAAAATCACATTGCATAGGAAGAAACGATATAAAACAATGCACCAAGGAAGAAAATCACATTCCATAGGAATTTCTTGAAAGAAACTCTAAGCAAACTTATTTTTATCTCAAGGACCGACCACACTTACTTGCACCTCTTTCTAGGATCAATGAAATGTGACCAGCAAGGAACCTTTCTGTCAACTTGCCATTGTTGGTCTGACACTGTTTTTATGTAAGCTGAAGAATTAAGAGACGCAAGTGTCCATAAATTGTTAAAGTAGACCTCAACCTTTTTAGCTATTCCAGGACAATCAGCAAAATAAATCCCAAGTTCCTTGACCTAGAGCAGCAAGTTATATAAGTAATGAGACAAGTATCATAAATTGAACAGATAACAACAAACAGAAAGGTAACAACCAACAGAATACTTTTTTAGTAGGGATTGATGCTTCATAATCTAGATTTATGGAGACCTCTAAAAGATTAGGTTCTTATTTTGACATAAAAAATGTAAACATAAAACATGTAATGAACTTACCTGTGTGAGAGATTTCCAGTCATTGTTTGCAGATCCAATATACACATCCTTACTATCAGATATCCAAACTTTGGCATGGACAATGCCGGAGCCCCACCAATCTTTTAGTAGCAAGGTCACATTCTCAACATTTGGCCTTCCAGAAGCAAGTTTTGATGGTTCCAAAGTAAATGTCGGATACACTCCAGAGTGGGACAGTAACCTACACAAATCTCCATTTAGAGCACACAACAAAAGGTTGACATTACCTTGTGTATCTTTATATTTGTTAAATAAACACAAACATGCATCCATCTTCAACAAACCCCATTTCAAAGTTGAGTGATTTATGATTAACCGTCAAACTAATAGCATTCACTATAGAATACAATTCTAACAACCATTAAATTGAAACACACCTGATACTAACATTTCGGTCAGCAGCAGCATCTAATGCTTGATAGAGGGCGGCACCTTGATGGGCACCAAATTCTTGCATCTGATGTTGAGTGTAACCATAATCTCCAGAGCGGGGATCATCAGGGGAAGCAAGAAGCTGCCAATACTGAGCAAGTATGTGGAGTCTCTTGGTAGAGTTTGCAGCCAGCCACTGAAGCACATCCCCTACAACACAACCCAACTATTTTATGAGTCATACATATCATGTCCAATAATATAGTTAATCAAATTAAGAAAATGATAAGAAGGAGATGACACTTCCAATTCTACCAGGCAAGACGCTAATGGCATGTTAGACATGCCAATAGAGGCCGACCCAGAAGATCAATGCTCAAGCCTAAACTGCAAGCAGTTTAATCAGTTGTAGTTACTCAACTAGCCCCTCAGAGCAAGGGGATTTCCCTAAAGAGGGTTGCCCATCAAGCGGGATTGGTAAGTAACACGCTCTTCAACATACTCTATGTAATTGGTTAGTTTATTAAAAAATCAAAGTAAGAGATCAATTTACAAAGCTCATAACTTTTTAAGAAACCAACCAATTATCTAAGATGTGTTGTAGAGTGTGTTGCCAACATTTCTCTAACTGTTACTGATACAGTTACCATACCTATTAACATTACATACCAGTATAGAGGACACCAGGAACGTGGGATAGGTGGGGCATATTGGTGGGGATGGATTGCACTAGCCATGCTTTACAGTGTGGAGAGGATGATGTTGATACATGAACATTGCCCAACAACAAAAATATATAGTACACAAAGATAAAGCGGACACCGATCCTCGGAGAGTGTCTCATGATTAGTGTGTGAATCACTCAGATAACATATGGCACAAGTTTAGGATTTCTGTTACTGTTTGGGGCAATACAAGCACTAACCCAGTTGACTTTTCGGATGGAGTCAACGTGAAGGCTACGAATACGAAACCAGAATCTTCTTGGAATATACGGGTTTTCTTTTCTTCCCCAGAAAACCTGTTAATTGTCCATTGCCGGATTCATATTACTTTTGCCAGTTGGAGGATGCGTTACACTCGGATCAAATGCAAGACACTCGCAAAGCGAAAATAATATATATATATATATATATATATATATATATATATATATATATATATATATATATATATATAAAATAGTGGCAATGATTGAATATAATTTTTTGCATTAGGATTCTTCCAAATTGCTTTCCATTGTTAGATGCTTTTGCTAACCATATTCAAGTCAAATATTACAATTTACAATTCTATTAAATACTGTGATGGGAGAAAATCAATTTGACGTGTCGACAAATAACTAGTAATTCATAGTAACGGCAAGTAACAAAATACAGTATATTTTTTTTATGCAATAAGAAACAGAATATTTACCTTTAAAAACAAAAAATTTTAAAAGCAAATAAATCAAATTTTAGTGAGTATTTATAGGTTAAAAAATATAGTTGAACATTTATGCCAAGAAAACATTTTATAGATCTCTGAAATCCAAAAGTAGTTATGTTTAAATTGAAACATTCACATAGAGGAAACTTACTTTTAAGTTTTAAGCACCCTTATATGTAGGTGTAAGGATGGTAATTATATTATACACACATAAAGGTTTTCTTGGTTCCATTAAACTTTTCTGCATTAACAAAAATTATGATTTATATAATATAATATAATTCTTCACAAAAAATCTCCATATCTTAAAATGAGATTTCGACAATGGTTAAACTCACATATTACTAATACATCCAAAACACAATATCCCATATCATTGTCCAGATTTGTTCACAAATTCAAATCACTGTTGCAATTAATTAAATGAGTAAATTAATACTTTGATCTTGATTTTACAAGCATGATTTACTTTAGTTCCTAATTTTATCTAATACTGTAAAATTTATTTTAGTTTAGTCAATTTATACTACAATTTTTTACCAGCATTGAAGAATAAAGTAAAACAAAATTTATAATATTCGATAAAATTAACACAGTAAAACTCCAATAAAATTAGACTAAATCGCTAAAGTGAATTACATTTCCGAAAACAAAGGGTAAAATGGTTGTTAGCTCAACCATATAGAGAGGGACAGATGGCAATAGTGAGTGATTCTTAACAGAATCTACATATCCCTAACCCAGTCAGTATTCTGTACTGTGAAACATGAAAATTCTTACACTTGTGCAAGAAAAATACTGCATAAGACAGATTTAGGAAAACAAAAAACATTACATTTTAATGCAATGCTAGTGAACCCCTTTCCTCATTCTGTGCAGGGCACCATGCACTGCAAATATAGTAGTAACATCCTACCCTCAGCTGTTCTAACATTCTAGTAATCTACCAACTTCCTAAGAGATAGAATACCTGAAATGTCTCGAAGATAAGCCAGGTGATTTGGTATCTCCAAGGCCAAAAGAAGTTGGGCTAGTAGAACTCCCTGAAGTCTCAGAGCTCCTATTCTCTCCTTGTCCTTTTCTCAGAGTCCATAACTTGTCAAAGATTCTCCTTGACCGTGATGGCAGCAACTGAATGCCACTTTTGCTGTTTTTGCTATTCTTATTCAATTTCCCATTTTTACTCAACCCTTCATCCTTCATCCTCAAATGCATCTTGAGGGATTGGCAGCTATCTCTTGCTTTATTCTCACATCCCTCATCTCTATTCATTAGTGTGTGTGCAGGATCAAGGGAATTCTTGTTGCCAAGTGCATGAAAACTGGCAGAAGCTCTAGCCTGATCAAAAAAGAGAACCTGCACTACAACTCGAAGAGGAAGGCGTTCGTTCTGGGCGGCATGCATAGAAGCATTCACTGTCAATTTTCGGACATCCAACACTCCACATAACTTCTTCCTTTCAGCTTTTGTCAGATCTGGGTGCCCCTGAAGACAAAAGACTGAAATTAAATACTAAAATAAATGCCACCAAGCATGTGAGGCGGCAACTATATTTTTCAATATGTACACACATGTACATACGGCTCAAGAGTAAATTTCAGCTGAGGAACCTCCCATTTAGAGGAAAAGTATTTTCCCTTTATATATATATATATATATATATATATATATCAAAGTATAGATGCTATTATGCAGTAATACGTAGATAATTGTCCTGGTAGAAAACTACTGAAGAAATCTGAACAGTCTAATATGAGAAAGTAAAAATTTCATTATAAAAAGAACCAGTCAAATAAAACAAAACACTTTCTCCAGGGCAATAAAGATAGTAGCAAAAATGCAACAAGCGAGTGCCGGTCGAACAACGTTCACTATGGGCAGAGAATAAACAAAAGCCTACCTTCAAGTAGATGTCCATAGCTCTGTACAGACCATCGTGATCAGGTCTAGCAAAACTAGGAATTGATTGTGACAAGTCAACAAAACTAGAGAGACTGAGATTAGGATCATGTGCAATTTCTACAAGATAACCATCCACCAACTTGCCAACATTCAATAAAGACCTAGGCGCTAAAATGTATTTATCTTTCTCTTCATCAGTCTCCACACTGCAGCTTCCCTTCTTGTGATTTACGTATCGATTCAAAAGACCTTGTACCAAATGAACATCATATGTGGTAATCTGAGGAGACCTTGCTGGGATTAATAAATCCTTGACACAAGCTTCATGCAATTTTAGGCTAATACTCTTCATCAATTCGTCTCTTGATGACTCATTTGCTCCGACTAATTTGGCCACTCTCAATAACTTCAGCAAGAAACAACACGAACAACCTACGCCATTATCACATGACAATAAACTGATTACTGTTTCTGCCACAGATTTGTTCCTTGAGGAGTTGGCATCGGAAACCAATGCATCCACAGAATCAGGTAACCATCTGAATGCATATGTTTTAAGTGCCTCTCCAATCACAGCACTATCCATTCTTCCCTTTGATTTAACAGCAAACATTACTTGTTTGTAAAGATCAACGTCCAGCTCACATATATCTTCAACCCACCAATCCTTAGGAACAGATTCAACTCTCTCTAGAAATGTCATCTTGTCCTCAACAAGTTTACCACGTTCAGTTAATTTCCTATTACAAGTGTAAGACCAGGTGATATATGCTGGGTCCACAGTAGTTTTAGAAGCTATGGAATCTATGCATCTTTCAATGATCTTCAGATTCTCAGACCATGGCAGAAGAGATTTAGAGGTCTGGAGAACAATTATAGAATCCTTCCAGCGATGGAAGATGCTTGTATTAAGAAACATCTCAATCTTTAAAACTAAGTTTCCCCGATCAACATCCTCAGTCATCTCAAGGTACGCAGCTGCACAACAAACAGCTACGACATTGTAAGCATTAAGGGTAACAGCCATTCCATAACAGAATTTTGCACATATTTCAAAGGACTTAGGCCCTCCAGGGAAATCATCCAAGTAAATATCATCAGAGTTCTCTTCATTGGCTTTTGATACCAATTTTTGTAGTTGGCCACTCTTGGACAGAAGAGGGAACTGCAACTCATAAAAGCCTAACATTAGTAAACAACAAAGGGAAGAAGCGAAAAGCTAGTTGTGTCTACGAAAAACTGCATATTGGAAAAAGAAAATAAATGCACATATTTGAATGTAATCAACCACTGGATTAATTAATTAATCAAATAAAATAATGAGTTCATGTACTTAAACAAGACAAAAATTGAGATGCCGAAAAGTATGTACCTTATGAAGGTAAAACTTAACTTCACCAACATTAACAGTAACATCTGTAGGCAATTCAGATGACACATACCTGCATGAAAATTAAAATAAACTTAAAAAGGGCAGATTTTTATATAGGAAACTTATGGATATACTTGAAAGTCCAAACATTCCTCCCTTCCCCCTTTCCGTCAACAGTTACAAAAAGCTAAGTATTACTCTGAAAATAGTCTCTGGGAAGAAAAACCAAGTGTGTTTATGGAACCTCTACTTAATCAAAAGCAGAAAAATAATCGCAAAACAAAATCTCAATAAATACTAATTAGATGCATTTACAAATTAATACTGATTAACTAAAATTGTCTCCTAGTTGCACACATACATATGCCACGCGCATGACATATGACATTTCGTTGTCAAGCATGCTTTACAACAGGCAGCAGCTACCTACCCTTAAAGCATTCCACCCTCAAGTGAAATTCTTTAACCTTATTGTCCCCTTCTGCATCAATTCCCCCCAAAATCAGGGTCCACTGGGACCATATATAAGATTTTTTTGCATCACCCTTTATTTTTCTTTCACATGAGAAATCCACTTCCATGTACACAAGGTAACAAGACAACAATGAGTACCCCACCAAAGTGACACGACATACAGAAAGAAAAAAACAAATACGTTGAGAATATATTAACATTGTTTTATTGAAAAGGTTGGTGAGAGTTTAATTTTAGAAAATGTTTATTCTTTTCATTTTCATGTTTCACCTTTAAGATTGCGAACTTATTGTATCCTCAACGTGTGGGAGAAAATCTATTCTAGTCGAAAACATGTATGAGTTAATCCCAACGGCGATTGTTTATATCCATACAATTTAAATACTAGACATTACTCAAAAGGAATCAACATGTATTGCATGAACTTATTTTTTGTTCTCTGATCAAACATTACTTTAATGTTTTGCCATAATTCAAGGTGATGGGTACTCCACATCACTTTACCATAGATATTGGACCACAAGCTCATGAAAAAAAATCACAATTCAAAGTAAAAGCTTGGATGGGCTCTCTCACTAGGCAATTAAGATTATTTCTAAAAATGTGGTTATGGACAAATCTTGGTTTTTATTTGAAGTCAACACAAGTTTTTGAGTAGTAGTGGTTGACAAAGCTTAAAATGCAAGTATGGTGAAGTGGAATTCAAAGGAAACCCATGCTATGACAGTGTTACTGAAGTTGAATGCAGGACCAAAATAACATGGAAAGGAAAGAGAAGAATCTAAGGTGTGAGTTGTGACCTGATAGAATTTCCATCGGCATGAAAAGCATCATCAGGTTTGGAACCTAACTTCATGAACTTCATTGTTATGTTTCCTTTGCACTCTCTAGTCTCTGAAAATAGAAGAAAAGATAAGGCAGTGTGTGATTGGCAGAAAAGAAAAAGAAGTGTGATCTGTGATCTCAACAGAGAATTGAAAGGTGAAGTGAAGTTTGCACTGCTGCAGGTATATATTATATATTATATATTATAAGGTAAAAAAGAAAGGAATTGGCAGAGTGAGAGACAGGGTGGCACTGTCTCATGTCAGATTGGACCCTTTTGTCCTTACTACTTGTTCCTTTCATCCACAATTCCTCATGCTGTTTCTTTCGTCACACGAATTGTTTTTCATTCTTTGCTGACGTAAATTGTAATATCTCCTCCATGCCTACTCTAGTTTTAAAAAAATTCACATGTTTCCTACTTCATTGGTTACTTTTTATTTGGCGTAAGTTTTGAAGGGGAAAAAAATGTTAATGAGAATTTAAGATAACATTTATTATATATTTTTATTTTTTAAAATAAATGACTATAGTGATGATACGGAATAAATGTAGAGAGAAATATAAGGCTAATTTAGGAAATTAGATAGTAAAATTATGTATTATTGTTGAATGATTTTTTAATATATATTTAAAAATTACATTAGATAAAAAAGAATGAAAGTATTCTTAAAATTGTCTTTCAATATAGTTAAATCTAACTTTCCTTTATTAAATATGAAAGTATTCTTAAAATTGTATCATTGTTTAATGTATACTTTAATTTTGGATGTTTTTGGTAATTTTATTCACACTTTTTTTTTTCTATTTACACTTCTATTTATTGTTAAAAGATAAAACTTTTTACATTTTCAAAAATTCAATAATCAATTATGCTCTCAGATAATGTTTTTGACTACAGGATAATCGATTCATATATTTCAAGGTAACTCATCTATTGCATTTCTTGCCCTGTCCCAATAAAATTATATCATTATCATTTTAAAACCCACACATACACTTTTTTTTGAAGTACACATATACAGTTTTAAATAATTAAAATATATTTTTCCTTTCAATTGAAAACACACATGACATATTTTTTTATTTTACTGGTTTATATGGAAAATCATAAAACCTAATATTTCAACACCAAAAACCTCCAAATAACTATCCAACATTTTACTAAGGTGATCCCTGGGTGTGATATTATTTTATTAATTAGACATGAATGATTTAAATCCTTAATTTATGCTTAATAATAATTAACGTCTATTATTTATATTATTAAAATAAGTTAATTATTTAAGTACCTTTTTCTATTTTTTTATTTGAGAATAAAACTAAAATAAAAGAATAGAAAAAATAGATAAACATTATAGAATAACTTTAACATAAATAAGAATAAGAGTGCATGTAAAATATCAATAAAAAATAAAATTAAAAATTTATATAGTGATACTCTCTTGTGAAAATTTGTAAAACAATTATCAATATTTTTATTCAAAATAATATTCTATTTTCTACATATTTACGTGCTTCAAATAATACATTTATTTTAAAAATAATAAAATTATGATATAATTTTGAAAACTATATAACATTATTTAAATGATTTAATAGAATAAAAAAATAACAATAATTTTTAACGGATAAAGCATATAAATTGCATTTAAACTTGTATATGCATTTGGCAATAATACTGGTACGAAAATGCCTAATTATTTAATTTTGTGTTTAACTTTAACTACTTACACCATAAAAAAAGACGGATGTTTATAAAGGAATTAGACATTGCTAGTCTTTAATTTTCAAAACATAATTTTAAATCCTTAAGGCACAGTTTTTTATAAATGTCTTTTTATGCACATTGTATTCCAATATAGCTTGCCTCAACTGAACCATTGAATTGAACTTCATGCCCAACCTGAGTTCAAACCTCCTCCCTAACCTGTCCTTATCAAATGCCTGAAATTGGAAATCCCATCATCACCATCCTATTCTGAATCCACATAACTACTAATATCATCTGCCTTATAATCTATGTCAATGTCACCATACTGCTCCTCATCTACAAAACTGCACCCAAGCAAACACCTTCTGCATCATAGTCTTCGTCCTTATCACCCCAATCACCATTACCTAAACCAATGTCCTTCACACCTTGGTTGTCATTCATACCTGATTCAACCTTCTCGATGTTATCAGTAACAACTTCACACCCTCTTCCTTATCAGTAACAGCTTCAACACCCCCTGCATTATCACCTTTTTCAGATTCAACCCCTTTCTTCCTTCATTCCCAGTATCAACACCCTTAACCTCAACACCTGTATTCTGACTCCCCCCTTAGTTCTCATTCTCCTCTGATTCACCTCCTCTTTCCTCCTAGTACTAATGTTAGCACCTTTAACATCAACAACTCTTTCAGATTCCACCCTCCCTCTCCTCCTAGTACTAGTGTTAGCACCCTAAACATTACCTTTTTCTTGTCCACACTTATGGCCAAATAAATTTTCTTTGGAATTTTTGTAAATTTTCTGTCTAGGGACAACCTTCTTGGGTGACCCAAATGGCCTCACCTTGGGCCTAGATTTGGTCCTTCCAAATTTCTTCACCAGGCCATCTTTGCTCCCCACAACCTCTTTCTTAGCCCCCCCTTGTTTCCTCTTTATTTGCTAACTCCACCACCAAGTTACCATTTAGAACTAAATGTTCAATAAAAATATCGACCTCACAACCATTTTTATAGCAAACTGACGCACTTTCAATGCATGGTTATCCCACGTAATCCCAACAAACTCCCCACAAGGCTTTTTCCACCGCATTTTAAACTTTCCCATACTATAACTCAATTCCATAACCAGAGACTCACACTCAAAATAAGACCACCTATCAATATCAATGTTATGGAAAACTATAATTTCATTCTCTATGTACTCCATTGGTGGGCCATCAGTAAATCTGCTCTTGTGATGAAAAACAATAGCAAAACTGATCCCTTGTTTGTTGGAAAAAATTTCACTGTCACACATGCACATTAATACACTATTACACAACGTTTCAATTAGGGTTCATAAACAAGAATAATATAACCTTTTCATGGTCCCCATAACAAAAAACAATTCTAACTTTTCACTTAAAAACGTAAGAAATCTTATCTGCATTGTAGCCCTCTTAACGCACGCGCAACACTTTTGCCACCAGACACACACACCTCCACTAACCTCTAGATTGCACTTTGGTACGATAGTTCCTTGTCTTCTTCTTCGTAGGTGAACTCACACGGGAGTTGAATGGATAAGACGTGAAGAAGAGGAAGCAAGAAAGAAACCATTTTACTAATTTTTTTCAAATACCAACCCCTCAATTCTTTAAATTTGTAATTAACCTCACTTAATCCTAAATAACCTTAATTAATTCCCATTCAATTCTACTCATCATTAATAGGATGAGTCACATGCTGCGTGTGAAGCCAGTGGCAGAAACAGAGGTTACACCTCAACACTTAACGGAAATTTTTAAAGGTGAGCGTTTAATACTACTAAAAAAATTATTATAGGGATCTTAAACATAAAAAAATTATTATAGAGGGTCGTACCAAAATTTAAAATTTGTTAGGGGCTAAATTTACCTTTAAACCTAAATAATATTAAAGACTACATCAAATATTTAATAACATTAATATAAAAAATTACTTCCAATTACCTTTTTAATATATATAAAATTAATTATTTTAACTTATATAGAATGGGAGATAACCGTGTTTTCAATTATATACGTGATTTCTGACCCAGTTTGATCAATCTGTCATTGTTGCGGCCACAGATCGCTCACTTACTGTTTCTCTATTTTATTTTTGTGATAGAAAATGACCAACTATTGAATGTGTTATGTCTCTGACCTTGTTAATCTCCAAGATTTTTAAAATCCGCAATTTCTTTATTAAAAAATCTTAGAATGTTTTAATATGCATACAGAGTTTACAAGTATTTACAATTATGAACTTTTATAGAAATAGTAAGGAGTCGTTATGGTCAATGGAATGGAAAAACTGAAACTTTTAAAATACTGACAAGGTCAAGGCCTATCGTCACTTTAGTATTCTGATTGGTTAGGGACTAACCCCCTTTTGCATTAACGTTACCTTTATGCATATTTCAAACACACAATTCTGAATTTCTGACCTGTGTGAGGATGGTTGATAGCATCTAAGCTTGTCGCCAACCATGCTTCTAAACCATGTTAGGAAGTGCATTCTTCTAATTAATATGGAGGCTGATGATCGTATTTGTTGAAAGGGTAATAATTATGGGAAATACACAACTAATTTTGCATACAGTTGGCTTCATGGTGAGCTTATGAACCAACCTAATGGAGTTCAAAGAATGATCTGGCATCTCCTTGTAGCTAAAAAAATTCATTTATTCTTGTGGTAGCAATGTTAGACGCACCACTGCCATCTAACAGCCAACAAGGTTGTAGTAGATATAGCTCAAACCGTGAAGATTCCCTTTAAACAATGTTTTCAAAATCGAACCGATTATTGAACCGATTCAAGTAAATCGTGATTAAACTAGAGTCCAACTGTGGTTGAACTGGTCCAGTTACCTAATCGGTTTACAGTTTAACCGAACCGGTTTGGTTTTGATAACAATACCTTCAAATACTCATAGATTGCAGGATGGCGAGCTAACTCAAACATTATGGAGAATCTTTGGCTTCGGAAGAGTACCTGATGCTGGTGAAACTCTACAACAATGGCTGGTAGATGTGGAGAATATGTTGGACAGTATAACATCAAGTGCGGTGCTATGGTGGACGTGGAAATGAAGAAACCAAACTATCTTTGAGCAAATAAGAACTTGCCCTGTGTAGTATGTGGCTAGGCGTGTGGTATTAGAAATGTGTGAGAGTAGAAGTTTGTTGGTTGGCTACACCTACCTTTTGGCTGTTGCAAGTAATGGTATTGGTATGGCAACCCTCTTCACTGATGGTAGTTGGTTACCTCACGAGGATAACATAGGAATAAGGGGTGTTATCATGGATGGCTTGGGCAAATGGATCAATGGTTTTTCCAGCAACATGGGACATGGAAGTGTGCTACTTGCTGAGAGAGGTCTTAGTCTTGCTTAGGACATGGGTCTCAAACATATTATTTGGAAGTTGGATGTAGCTAAAGGTTTGAATGTCATTTGGGGGAATGTAGATTTCTCACTCATTGGTTCATAGAAAAGATTTTAGCTATCAGAAGGCTTGTGGTCAAGGGTATGCAAAAATGTTACTAATTTCTCGTGAGGGAGGATGCTTAATTAATGAACTACTAGGTTGAGGATCTGGGTATTCTTCCTTCGTTAATTAGTAGTATAGTTTAATTAAGTTTTTTCTCTGTCACCAAAAAACAATAGTCTATTATATATATATATATATATATATATATATATATATATATATATATATATATTATAGGATAATTTGTACTAATCACTCATAAATTTTGTCAAAATTATATTTTACCTTAAAATTTAATAAAAATTTACATTTGGTCTCATTAGAGTTTTTTTACCGTCCTGTTGTTAGGTTTTACAAATCGAATGAAATGTGAGTTTTTATTAAGTTTTTGTTGCTGTGAGATTTTACAAATGGAATAAAATGTGAGTTTTTATTAAGTTTTTTTAAAAAAAAACGGAATGTGAGTTGTTTTCTGACTATTTTTTTACCGTTCTCTTTTAAATTTATAAATCACTCCTAGACGGTAACTTCTTTTAAAATGTAATAGAATGTGAGGTTTTACAAAGTTTGGAATCTAGTACATTTTTAATAAACTTTATAAATAATTTGTATAACTGATCCCTATATTAAAGGGTCTTGTCGGTGGTAATATATAAATATATCGATAAGTGTATCTGAAATCTTAAGGTATGAACCTAATGAATCTCCAACTCATTTAAATTTTTATAAAAGAAATGGTGGATTTTTTTTTTATGAAAACTGATAATTCAGTGTAAGACAAATCCAGTACCCTAATTCCGTGATTAGTCTCAGAACACCATGGGAATCTCCTCCCAGAAAGTAAAAACCTACCATTTTTTAATTTCTTATCTTTAACGTATTTTTTAGAAAATAATAATGGTATATATATATATATATATTACATTTCTAATAAGTCATTAATTTCCTCAGAATCGCTCAGATCTGATTTGTGAAACAAAGAAAAGTTTGGATGTGAAACTCCCATTATGTCCTCGAGTCCGAAGAAGAAAATAGAAAAAACATGAAAACGCGTTGGGTGAGATTCAACTGGAAGTAGAAACGGGGCAGTATGGGTATATAAAGTAGAATGCAGTAATCAACTGTACCAAATTCTTAACCAGAGAAAAATCAGCACCGAGTCGCCACTATCTTCTTCTTCTTCTTCTGCATAACCCAAGAAGCGTTTCAAAGAAGCTTCTAGATCTGGATCTCGAACGCTATGGCGTTTTGGAGATCTCTCGTCTTTTCTGCACTGCTTCTGCTTCTCATTCATGGCGCTCACTCTTTCTACCTCCCCGGTGTCGCTCCACAGGACTTCCACAAGGTGATCTTCCATTTCCCCCTCGTCAATTGCTTATTCTATTGTTCTTGATCCGTTTTGAATCTAACCAAGTGAGATCTGTGTTTTATTGGATGCGATCGATGCTAGGTTTTTCTTTTTCTTTTATAATTTTCAATTTAGTTTTATTTCCGTGATTGTTGAAAGAGGAGCTGGATATATGTGGAAATATGGAGATTTTTAGTTTTGATTTTACTAGATCGGTCGATGAAGAGCATTCACTTGGTAGCGCCGAAGGAGTTGGTGTTTTTTTTTCCCTTTCTGTTTGTGTATCTAATGTTTCCTTAGATGCCGGGGATTGCGAAGTCGATGATTTGATTTCTGTAACTTGTCTTGCGTCTTATCGGTTACTGTTTAGCCAACTTTGCTTTGTTTATTTTCATTGCTGCTTAAATTCCTAGAGCTGTTTGGAAATAGGTTTTGGTGCTTTTCGATGTGAAACTTGGCGACGTGTCTTTAGAAACTGTTGATGAATAGGACTTGTTTGTTCTGTAGAGGTGTGTGTATTGCAGTATCTTCTACTTCATTGCTCCTGCATGTATTGAGAAGTTGGTTTTTCCATATTTAGCAGTGAGACCATTTGATCTAAAAAATTAAAACTTATTTGAAGACAAAATGGTAACTTGTGTCTTTCGGGTTTGGGCTTTATCTTCTATTAGATTAGATTGTTTTGCGTAGGTGACATTGTTGGATAATATTGCTTTGCAATCCTTGTTTGCACTTATAAAGGATGGGAAAATCCATTTGACGACAGTTGTATCATGTTTTAAAGAATTGCCTTACCTTAATATTTTTTTCATGCTCTTAATCTGGCCAAAATGGAGAACACTCAGAATTCAATGTGGATCTTGTCCTCAAGTCCGTAACTGATGTTTTACATATTTCTTTACTGCAGGGAGATTTATTGCAAGTGAAAGTGAATAAATTAACATCAACAAAGACCCAGCTCCCATATTCATACTATTCACTTCCCTTCTGTGCCCCACCAAAAATACAGGATAGTGCAGAAAATCTTGGGGAAGTGCTTCGTGGTGATCGCATTGAAAATTCTCTTTATGTGGTCAGTTTTACATGTTTGCTCCTGACTTCTGTCTACTGAGTTTTTATTTTTATTTATGACAATAAAGGAATTCCTGGTATTATCTTTTCAGTCTAGGAACAATTAACTGCTGAATTTGTTAATCATGTTCATGGAGTTGCTAATGATTGATAACTTATTCACTTAATTAACTATATGAGTGGTTATTCATTTTCATGTTTTCGTTTAAAATTGTGTAGGCTCCCTTAAATCTGTTATGGTTACTTGCTGATTCTTACACTTATTTTGCAGTTTAAAATGCGTGAGCCACAAATGTGCAATATTGTGTGTAATCTTAAACTTGATGCTAAAACTGCTAAGGAGTTCAAAGAGAAGATTAATGATGAATATCGGGTGAACATGTATGTTACGCCAGTGCTTGATCTATTATTGTTATTAGCAGTATTCTACTATAATCTTGAAAAGTTGTATCTTATTCTGACTTTGCCTTTCATGCACAGGATCCTAGATAACCTTCCTCTAGTTGTTCCCTTAAAGCGGAGTGATCAGGATTCTACTGTTTATCAGCTTGGTTTCCATGTTGGACTCAAAGGACAATATAGTGGGGTATGATTATTATTTTATAACACCATGACTATTGATATGAATGTCAAGTAGTTTCTTTGCTTACTTTGTCTGCATGCACAGAGCAAGGAGGAAAAGTATTTTATCCACAACCATTTGGCATTTACTGTCAAGTATCATAGAGACATTGAAACTGAATCTGCCAGAATCGTGGGCTTTGAGGTTAAGCCATTCAGGTCATTATTTCTGTGTTCTAACCCATTAATTTTGTTCCATTTGTTGTAGTCTAGGAGTGGCATGCATCGGGTTGCCCTTATAATTGGTTCACCCCTTTTCTGGTTTCTTTAATGATTTTTCTAATCTGGATGTTGATGTGCAGTGTTAAACATGAATATGAAGGTAAATGGGATGCAAAAACGACTCGTTTGACAACGTGTGATCCTCATTCTAAACACACAGTTGTCAACTCCAACACACCTCAAGAGGTTGAAGAGAACAAGGAAATTATCTTCACATACGATGTTGAATTCCAGGTGAGTTTATGCAGATAATAACATGATTAATGTATACTTGATCATACTTGCGAGTGGTTATTACGCATACAAATGAGCCTAGCAATTTAGGTGTACGGTTTGAGTGGAGAACCTGGTTTTAAGGCCAGGGAAACAAAATCCTCTTTGCATAATGGATTTTTTTTAGAATAATTGTCTTCTCATAATGGATTTTTTCTTCTTCTTCGTTGTTGATCCTTCTTTAACATCCTCTTGTAATTACGAAATATGATTCTGGGCTGCATTCCTTATTATCTGCTATTGTCTTCCACTGGTACCTTCAGGAGAGTGATGTGAAGTGGGCTTCAAGATGGGATGCCTATTTGCTGATGAATGATGACCAAATCCACTGGTTCTCAATTGTCAACTCATTAATGATTGTTCTCTTCCTTTCGGGCATGGTGGCAATGATAATGCTGCGGACACTGTACCGTGACATTGCAAAGTACAATGAGCTTGAGACCCAGGAAGAAGCCCAAGAGGAGACTGGTTGGAAGCTTGTCCACGGGGATGTATTTAGGCCGCCCACCAACTCAGATTTGCTGTGTGTTTATGTTGGAACAGGTGTTCAGTTTTTTGGGATGATACTAGTGACAATGATATTTGCTGTCCTTGGGTTCTTATCTCCTTCAAACCGAGGTGGGCTGATGACAGCCATGCTCTTGCTTTGGGTTTTCATGGGAATTTTTGCTGGGTACTCATCTACTCGCTTGTACAAAATGTTCAAAGGTTCAGAGTGGAAAAAAGTTGCCCTCAGGACTGCGACCATGTTCCCTGCAGTTGTTTCTGCCATTTTCTTTGTATTAAATGCTCTCATATGGGGTGAAAAATCATCAGGAGCTGTGCCATTTGGTACAATGTTCGCCCTAATCTTTCTATGGTTTGGAATCTCTGTTCCACTCGTGTTTGTGGGTAGCTATGTTGGGTTCAAGAAACCTGCAATTGAGAATCCTGTGAAGACAAACAAAATCCCAAGGCAGATCCCTGAGCAGGCATGGTACATGAACCCAGTTTTCTCAGTTCTGATTGGAGGAATACTCCCATTTGGAGCTGTTTTCATTGAACTTTTCTTCATCCTTACCTCAATCTGGTTGAACCAGTTTTACTACATCTTTGGATTCCTCTTTTTGGTCTTCATCATCCTCATCATCACTTGTGCTGAAATAACCATTGTGCTCTGCTACTTCCAGTTGTGCAGTGAGGATTACTTGTGGTGGTGGCGATCATACCTTACCTCTGGTTCCTCTGCACTTTATCTCTTCCTTTATGCGACCTTCTACTTCTTCACCAAGCTTGAAATCACGAAGTTGGTATCTGCGATATTATACTTTGGGTACATGCTGATCGCTTCTTATGCATTTTTTGTGGTAACCGGTACTATTGGATTTTATGCATGCTTTTGGTTCACAAGACTCATCTACTCCTCTGTCAAAATCGATTAGTTATAGCATTCAGCGGCTTGGTTAATCTACTATACTTAAAGGATGAAGAAAGTTTGTGTAAGGATTTTCGAATTCAGGAACTAGCATGTTCAGATGTAACCTATTCTATACAATTTTGAATTGTGACGACAGTGATTCTTTCGTTTCAGTATCATCATATCTTAATGCCTTTTCGAAGTAGGATTCTCTTCTAAATACAGATTTTAGGTTGGTCCTGTGTCCAAACTCCAAAGTGACCCGTTTGCTGTGGTATATGTTTTTATATGCATGCAATATCATTCCTCTTGAGCTTGAATACCGGAATACATTAGGAATAAAAGTGAACATGCGATGATGACTTGGAAGAAACCTACCACATAACAGAAAAAACTCCCTAAAGCCTTTTTATATGTTTGTGATGATGAATCATGAAATTAATGAACTATTAAGATGGTCACAGTGGCACCGTTCTCTGGAAGACCAACGATAAATTTTGGATAATAAATCTACTTCTCTCTGCAATAGAGAATATGTTGGTCAAATTTTTTAAAAGATTTCTCAAAAATGGTTATTGTCAAATAATATTACTGTTTTTGGTTTCAACACATCCTACTATTTTTGTTTAATTGCATCTAATTTGGGTTAAATTGAGATGGGTTATTATGGATGATAAAAAAAATCATAATTGAAATTAATATTATCATTTGAAAATATACAATAAGAGAATTTCTATGTAAAAGTGATACAATGAATTGTAATATTTTGTTTTTCGAATTATAAGTAATTCTTTTAAAATATAAATAGAATATTGGTTTAATTGTTTTGATTTTAATCCTTTAATTTGATTTATTATCGGTTAATATACTATCTATAATTTTGGCCTTTGCTCCGTTAAAATTTGATGATCTAAAATTATAAGGGTTAAATATATATTTTTGTTTTAATCAATTTTCAGTTTGTCTTTTTAGTTTTTTATTGATTTTGATTTATTTAATATAAGATGAAATTGATTTTTAAAGGCATTGATGAAAAAATAAGCAACTTAATTTGAGAAGTTAAAAACTGAAATAAGTTGAACAAATTAAATAGGAATGACATAACAGTTTTCTTTGTTGAATTATGTTGTATTAACATTGTAATATTTTATGACGAATTTCAACATATCAAAAATTAATTTTAACTTATTAAATAACAAAGATTAAAAGTAATATGAAAAAAAAACAACGGACTAAAATAAAAAAGTAATCAAAATATTAACCTGAATGGTATAAAATGTGCTGCTAATATACAAAATTAATATTACGTTATGTAATAGTAACCGAAAATACAATTAGTTTTAAGTACTAACCTAAACTTATAGGATGGTGAAATTTATTAGATAGTTTCTATGGTAGAAAAGGACCAAATTTTACATGGTGTAACGTGTTTTTATGGACCAAACGTTAATAATAATTTTTAATGAAAATTTATTATTATTTTAAATTGGAAATATTTACTATTTTTCATTCCTTAACCATTCCATTCAAGGCAACTTTTTTTGGTTCATCTAATTAGAACGGCAACGAGGGGGGATGGAATGATAAGAAGACTGGGTTTGAAACGTGTCACTTGAGCTCGACGGGGACTCTTTTTTAAATATATAATTACGTTGAAAAATCATTTTCCTATATTATTAAATTGCAAATTTGGCCCTTTCTACAGCTTGCATATGTATTTTGCAGTTACAGTGCCAGAGAGTTGATTCCAATTTCCATTATCATCGTTCATTAATATCAGGGTTTTTTTACCGTTAATTTAGCCGTTACAATGACGCAGTGCCCAGAAAAATCAGTGGACTCTGCTGTCTTCGAAGTCTCAACGGCTAGTTTCCTCCCTCTTCATCACCATAAATACAACGCTCCAAACGCTCCCACCAACACAAACCTGATTTTGTGCTAGAACATGGCTGGTTGTTCTAGAACCTCTCTTTTGCTCCTTTTCCTTCTCTTTGGCTTATCTGCGGCTAAGGAACTACTGGTTGGAGGCAAAATTGATGCGTGGAAGATTCCATCTTCGGAATCAGATTCCCTCAATCAATGGGCTGAGAAGTCTCGTTTCAGAGTGGGCGATCATCTTGGTAATTTTCACATATTCAATTCTAAAACTTAATCATTCTTAAGGTCCTGATTTTTCTATTCACCAATAACATCTATTATTTTTGGCAGTTTGGAAATATGAGAGTGGAAAAGACTCAGTTTTGGAGGTAACAAGAGAAGGTTATGCTAATTGCAACACCTCTGACCCCATTAAAGAGTTCAGTGATGGGAACACCAAGGTTCAGCTTGACCGTCCTGGGCCATTCTACTTCATCAGCGGAGTTAAGGGGCACTGTGAGAAGGGCCAAAAGGTCATCGTGGTGGTGATTTCTCCAAGGCATAATAATAGATACACAGCAATTTCTCCTGCACCTTCTCCAGCAGAGTTTGTGGAAGGTCCTGCTGTTGCTCCAAGTCCAACTAGTAGTGCCATTGCATTGCAATCTTGTCTTGGAGGGATATTGGCTATTTATGTGGGTTTTTTCATGTAAATGAATCACCCTATTAGCTATTAAGCTATGTATCTCATTAGCTATTTATTAATTAGGCTAGTAAGAGGTTATTGTGATATGTGTGGGCCTTGTTCATTTTTCCAAAATTTATATCTTGTTCACATTCTTAGTCATCTTACAAGCATTCAACTGTTTTGAGTTTCACGTTTCACCTTTCTCTAATTTCATCGTAATAAATTAATGCCATTTTTTTATTTTGTTTCTTTCCCAACCGATTCGTTCTGTATAAAGACAGAGAGTTATAATCTGAAAATAAGATTATGATTATTTTTTGCCTAACAAAATAGAAAATTTTCAAAATAAGATTATGACTATTTGGTTGACCAAACTTTGACTATTTGGTTGATACCCTGTGTTGTCTTCTTAGTGTGTATTTTGGGCTATTGCACTTTCAATTTTTTTGTTTTTTTAAAAACCTCCATACAAGAGGTGCTACTGATAAACTAAAAATAAAAAACAAGTTTTCTTATTTAATCCGAGTTGCAATGAAATCTCAGTGCTGTATGACAGACGTGAAAAATCAAGAGCCCCATCATCAAAATTGCCATATACATAGCATACTAAACTCCATACAAGAGGTGCTACTGATAAACTAAATAAAAAACAAGTTTTCTTATCTGTTAATCCGAGTTGCAATGAAATCTCAGTGCTGTCATACAGACGTGAAAAATCAAGAGCCTCATCGTCAAAATTGCCATAGCATATTAACTCTTGAAGACATAACACCCAGGATATCAGAGAACAGGTCAACTGGGATATTAATAAGTGAATCCCCTCCTGTGGACGCAGCTTCACTCACTCTGGAAATAACATTCTAAAAGAATAAAACGGCGGCAAATATTGGTAAACATACTAGTATAGAAAACGACTTAGACGTTGCAGGCAAACACAATTTGAGTAGATTATGAGCATACAAGGAAAAACATACTCCAATGAAACAAAAGTAACTTCTGGTCCCAAAAAAAACAAAACAAAACAAAAGTAACCCAGGATATCAGAGAACAGGTCAACTGGGATATTAATAAGTGAATCCCCTCCTGTGGACGCAGCTTCACTCACTCTGGAAATAACATTCTAAAAGAATAAAACGGCGGCAAATTTTGGTAAACATACTAGTATAGAAAACGACTTAGACGTTGCAGGCAAACACAATTTGAGTAGATTATGAGCATACAAGGAAAAACATACTCCAATGAAACAAAAGTAACTTCTGGTCCCAAAAAAAACAAAACAAAACAAAAGTAACTCAGCAATAAACAAAAGTAGCATGCGCATATTCATATATTTATTGCATTCTATATGAGCAAATGAAGATTTAAATCACACATCAATCACAAAGTATTAACCAGCAGGAGGTATGGAGAAGTGACTAGCTTTCAAAATTTATTTCAAAACAGGCTACAAGGAAGAATTTGACCCCACCAAAGACACATTCCCTCTCCAGTCATATGATGCTTTGTTGATTTAATAATGCAGGAATCTCCAAATGTTGACCAGGATATTTCTAGTTAGTTGCAACCATTCTAGGGACTGCTATTCAAAACCTAGCTACAACTTAATATGTTCTCCAAAGAGAGAACATTTGTTTGTGACTCTATCTTTCTGTTTCATACACTATGACGAATGATGATGTTCTTAACCTAACAAACAACTCTATTTAACGGTACATACAAAGTGTAAAGTAGTATTAAATAAGAGTGATATACTCTTAAAGCTGGAACTAATGCACAGTTGAGGCAGTTCCTTAAATAAATCAGGCTACTAAATTAGTCCCTGAAATCTGAAGTGAGTAAATTAGTCCTTCAGAAAGACTTGTACAGGGATCCTTGAATTTTTCACTTTTTTAGTTTTTCATAGTAAAATTTGATCTCCCTTCTAATTTGGACTGTTATAACGACCAATTTGATTTTGAACTGGCCTTAAAAATACAGGAGGAGCTTGATGCACTTTTTTCCCTTTCCAAGGAAGAATTTGACCCCACCAATTTTTTAAAAGAAATTAATTTGGCAATTAATTCCATTTATTACAAAAGCATCAATACAAGATTTATTTATTTTTCATCAAACACAACTGTATTAAATAGCAGAAATAACTTGCATGTGATGAGATGAATTCCTTGGTCAGAAGGGCAGAAAACACTTCCTAATTACAAGGCAAACGATCATGGTAAAATCAAATCTCCAATGGTTAAATAATCAGAATACTTAAATTCTAGCAGCATGAAACCAAAATAGGCTTCCATTCCATCAGAAGCAAAAAGAGGGGTCACCTCCAATGGTTTAACCAGATCATAGGACTGAAAAATAAGTTCCATAGTTGACATTTAACACTACATTTTATTCTCTTTGGACTTTTAGTAGGTGCTGTGTCCATAAGATTGGTCAAGCTCGGATATCTTTATCAATTCATATTCTGAGTCAGCAATTTTATCCACATATCATTGTTTCTGTCATGGCACAAAATATTACCAAAAGGAGCTCACAACGGATGGCAATTATATTTTGGTTTCTCAAACAATATTGTACTCATTTTCTACCATGTCACCAGGTGACAATATAGTAGCCAATCCCAGATCGCAGGACAGAGGGACCACATCCAAAAATGGGAAAGTGGGATAGCCGCTATTTTGATATTTGAAAATACACTTGATAAAATTAGGCTACACATATATGCTGAAAAAAATTAAAGAACTTGAACATACATACGAATATTCAGATGTTAATAATGACACTGAAGAATGAAACAAGTTTAGGCCTGTATGTAGCAGGAACTGAGAAGGAATCCAGCCATTACTAAAGACAGAATAGGGAAGAAATTAGAAGAAATGGTAATGAACTTGCTGGAAAAGTGGATGGAAATAGGACTGAGCAGTGAGTGGTACTCTTGGCTATTGGGTGGGAGGCTGGAAGCTGGGGTCTTTGACAGAGATAGGTCTTGCTGGAGTACTGCTGGAAATAAAACTGCATGGTCAGAAAAGTTGGGACTTCATCAAAGCAATCGGGTTTTCACTAGAGATAGCAAGGGAGAGGATCTAAGCCTCTAGGGTTTCATTTGAAGTTGGGTGTGAAAATGACACGTAGAAGGAAATCTGAGACATCTTAAGTGAAAGGGGGCAAAATCCCAAGTTCTCCCCGCAAACATAACTCAGATAGACACTGTTTTAAGGGGTAAAACATTTTTTTCTTAATGAAGTAGTGGCTGGGATGGCTGCAAAATGCAGCGAAAGCGGCTGCAAATAGTGCTGCTCCAGGCATGACCAATGTGTTCCAGGATGATCATCACAGGGTGGTGTGCAACACTACAATAGTAGCATGACCCAATGCGATTACGGGTAACCCTGATGGGAACCTAACCTGTTTGTTACCTTTATTAGGAAGAGCAGGGACAAACCCCAATTACAAAGCTTCACTGAACTGCCTAATGACCTAAATTTCTCCCAGATAACAAGATATTCTCTTTTCCTCTCTCCTATTCTGTTAATACATGTGATGTGAGACCCTTCATTAATTATAACTAACTGCTACTTGTGACTAACTATCACTAAACAGTATCAGCTATGGAAACTAACCGATATCTAACAGACACGTAAAAGATACCTGTTGAAATTATGGGGTTCCAGGTATAGAGGGGGAGGAAGAGATGAAAGACAAATTGATATTTAGAGAATTAAATTATGCTAATGAGTATAGATGTATCTAAAACCTAAATGACTATTCCCTATTTATACTAATTATAACCTTATATAATTCGACAAATAAATCATAATAATAAATAAAAATATGATGCAAATCCTAAGAGATATGATGGAAATAAGAATACTAATCTCAAATAATAATCTGAGATATTCTAAGATATTATCAAATATGCTAATATAATTTCATATATTTTAGCATGTTGGGTTTGTAACTATAACTAAACAGTATCGGCTATAGAAACTTGTCGATATTAGGCAGTTCCAATAGAAACCTAACTTTATAATTAACTAGTTCCAAATTTTAGGTTAGTTTCTATAAACGATATTATCAGATATATGATAATATAATTTCATATATTCTAACAGGTTAGGTTTGTAACTAACTATCACTAAACAGTATCAGCTATAGAAGCTAACCGATATCTAACGGACACGTAAAAGATACCAATCCACTCTCCCCAATATTGTGGGATCAAAGGAACTGTCACCGAAGGATAGGGACAAAAATAACATTCTGTCAACATTTTTGTTTTCCAGACTCGACATTTTTATGTGCAGTGGAATGTTTCTAACTTTCCAATTTCATCAGTATTCAACAAATAGTAGGTTTTACATAAAAAGTCAATGTGATTCTTGGCCACCATTTTCTGATGATGTTGATAACCACAAGCTCCTACATTGTTAGGCAAGTTGGTTAAATCAATTCTATTCTAATAACCATCTTTGATTGAATAGTAGAGCAGACCAGAAGAGGAAGTGGCACGCATTTCATGTGCAATACGATATAGTCTGTACTTAAATTTTGAACAAGGTTTACATGTATTATAAGTTATCCAGTGCCTGCATGATTTCAAAATTGTCATTACCACTTTATCAAATATTAAAGGCTAACTGATAACAGCTTACATTAAATTGATAGGCTGCATATGTTGAAAATCAAATATCAAATATATTTAGAAAGACGAATCTCCAATGTCAACTATTTGAGTAGTAAATTGCAAAAGTAGTCAAATGTTTTCATATCTAGTCACTCCCATCCTCAAATGTGCTACAGGTTCCTAGCTGGTGACTCATATATACCTAGTAGGTTCAGAATTCATTTTGGGGGAGAGAAAAATTCCTAAATCATAGATCACATTTGCACCACAGTTACTATAACAGAAGACATATTTTGGGAGTTGGGACATTAAACTCATAAAGTAAATGAGAACATCATAAGAAACTCTACCGGAATTCAGGAAAATTAAGCCACGGGCAATTCATCGTCATCATCCTCTGAAACATCAACCTGCAGTGGTCCCTTAACACCACCATTATCATTACCAAGAAGCTCTCGGGTTGCTTTCTCCAGAAACTCCCTGGCAGCAGCTTGAACAGATTGTTTCCCGGAAGATTGATACTTCCTCTTCTGACCAGCCCTCTCTTGACGGTTCATCTTTGGTCCCTCTCCTCTACTTATGCTCCTCATATTTTGCCTCTGATCTGCGTTAAAAAAACCCCTTGTTGTTTACAAACACAACATCAAATTGGAACAGACACACACAAGATATATACCCCTCAAGGGAATTGAACAACTCAACACAAACCTGGAGTTAGGTCAGGCAGAGAGTGTTCAATGAAGCGTGTAGCAGCCTGATAATTCAAGGTAGTAGAAGGTCGTAGTGGAGCTTCATAAACAAAACCAAAATATCACCCCAATGCACGTTATTTAACCTTTAAAGAAAAAAAAAAACAAGCCTTTCCAAACACCCATCATGCTTCATTCATAACATGAGCATTCAAGTAATCAACAAACTGAACTTACGAATAAAACCAAACAAATTATTGATTACATCAAAAAGGAAAGAAAAAAAAAACATACCTTTACTCAAATCAAGCAAACGTTCGAGTTTGTCTCCATACAAATTTAACCTATCCTAGGAATACCAAAAAAATAAAAGAATTCAAATAATAGTATTTTAGCAACAATTAAGGTATTTCGGAGTAGTTAGAAAAAAGAGAATTAGCAGCAGCATAAACTCACTAGTTCTGATTTGATGGGATGGTCATCTGGGTGGACCCCACTACACCTCAAGTTCACTGGAGAGAAATAGAAGTCGAGAAAGTTGAATGAGAATGGAAATTATAACAGTGTTGATGAAAAAGAAGAGATTTTGGGATTACATGCGACGAGGGTAGAGGTGATGTTGGAGAGGAGAAAGAGAGAGTGAGAACGTTGAAGAGGGGGCATTTGGGAGAGAAGATGAGGGTCCGAAAGAGACAGAAAGTAGTCGAAGTTGGTTCGCAATTCGCGAAGGTTGGAGAGAGTGGTGTTCACTGCATCCATCACTGGTTCTGGAACTGCACCGCTTTCACTTGCCTTCGCCATTTTGAGGATGGAACAGAGACAGGAGTAAAGGTTGTCCTAGATTGAAGAAAACAAAGACTTATTTTGAGTGCAGCCACTTCTTCGCTCCTTCGTCTTTTTTCTTTCTTCACATCACACCGCAACGAATAGGCTTCGCGGATTTTATAGGTTTTTTTCTTTTACTTATTTTGTTGCACAGGGTTTATTTTTTTGAGTCAATGCACAGGTTTTATTAGTGGTATAAGATTTAATTTTCACATAATCTTTTTGCTAAGTCTAATTATGCATGGGTAATCATTTATCTATTCATTTATTTATATATATCTTAATGGGTTATAAAAGATTCGTCCAAGATTTTAAACTGTTATATATTTAAAGTGGGATTAATTTCTTGACCAAGAATAAATTCTTTCTACTCAACTACATAAGTTAAAATAATTTTTATGTAATTTAATGACACCATAAAAAAGCCTTACACTTACTCTCTCTTTCTTTGAAATGCTTACTCTTTTAAAAATTCAATTAGAATGTACTATAAGTGGAAGAAATTTTGTATAAAGATACTTTATTATAAATTCGTATGTAAGTAAAAAAGTATAAACTTATATACTAACTAAGGTATTTTTAATTATTTGGTATAAAAATATTTTTATATCATTGGTATAAAAATCTTTAACTACCAATACTTCAGAATTGAATTGAAAATAATTGTGTTTAAAAGTAGTGTTTTAATTAAATAAATTTAACAGAATTAGTTTTATTTAATTGGTAAAGTAAACTGATTTTCAAATAACACTTTTAAGTTTTTTATAAATCTAATAATGATTACTTTGAAATCTTAACCAACAGAATATTTACGGGAGGAATGTAGTTTGATGGCTGACAATATTTGATTTTTTCGGGTGGGGAATCGACAAAGTTTAATATGTAAAGTAGGTGGCTTGAACGGTATGTTTTATGTGCGAAGTGTACCTGCACAAATGTCGGAGGGATAGATTAGGGTGTTTTCCATAGGATATTTTTGATCTCTAAGTTAAAAGTAGTTACCAAAGTTAAACAAATAAGATTGTTGTAGCTAGTAATAAATGTGAAAATTAGTATGCGCCTTTGTTATTTACAAGCAGATTGTTGTAGCTAGTAATAAATGTAAAAATTAGTATGCGCCTTTGTTATTTACAAGCAGGTATTGAGAAGTTGTTGGATGGACACAATGATAAAAAAAAAGTCATTTTAGCAAGATTTGTCAGTGACGTGACTACTGATTTGACAAGATTTGTAACGATGTCAGATAAGAGAAGGTAGGGTCATGTCATCTCTAATATCTCATATCTTGTTCAAATAACAAACAGATTTTAATGTTTATTTGATGTGAAATATGTACTTATCATGAACAAGACAGGGTATAATAGAGTTGTCAATACTTTGATACCTATTGATCTCGTGAGGCGATTGAATTGGTATGTGATTCACAATCTTTTTGGTTCAAATACTTTTCCTCTATTTAATCACACCAATAACCACGTATATCATACTATTTATGAAATGTTTATCATTAATTAGTCAACTATTTTAATAAGGAGATTCTTATCCTTATATTTATTTCGTCCATTAATTTTAATAGGAAAATATTACTCTCATTATAGTTATATTATTTATTTACTTGCCATAGTTTTATTTCTTACTCATATATTGTAACATCTCATTTTCATCACAAATAGGAAATAGATATTAATATATCTTTCTTGAGAAATACTTACTATAAGTTAGTTTGTTATTATCATTTTTTTATTTTGGTATTTATATTTAATTATTTGTTTTTTTAATAATAAAAAAAATAAAAATATTTCTGATCCGGTCTAGATACCGGCCCCCATACTTGTGACGTCAGACTGATCTCATATAAGGAAAACCGGTATCTAGGTTCAACGTTACCACACCGGATATCCGTTGTCTGGTCATCCGCCCTCACTCCATGACAGTATCATTTATTTTCACTATAACGGTTCTATGTTCATTGATACAGGATATTTATATAATTGTTAGCTTTCCCCTCGTAGCAAGAGAAGAGCCTTTTGATAACTTATCAACGAAGACACTGTTTGTAGCAAAATACGTCACATCAATGGCTTCAGAAAGTAAGGGGGCGTGTCAGCAGATTATGCGGAAAAGGTGATTATCCTCTCCTCTCTCTAGAGGATTGTACTCTGATAATTGACCTACCCTCCTGACACATTCTAAAAGTTGAGCCACCTTGATTGACACAATATACACGCAATCAGAGATAAGGGACCCACCTGTATCCAACGTCTCATTTTTTTTCTCTTACATTCAACTATAAGAGGCCATATGAACACATATGCATGGTATCATCGTTATTCTATCTCACATTTTACTGTTATCACGCTTGAGTATTCATTCAGTTCATACACTCTTCTAACTTGAGCGTCGGAGAATCTTCGCAGGTGGCACCACCTTTCGCCCTCCTACAACGCGAATCGTTGGTGTGAAGGATCTCCAGGGCAACAAGACCGGCCTCTACCACTGAGATACCGGATTAATACATCGGATATACACAGTCCCGGTGCGCAAACCCTAAAAACACCTGCATCTTTGTGGCTGGTCCCACACCGGATCCTAGATCCCGGTCAAGACCAGTTCATTGGCACGCCCAGTGGGACCCGATAGAGTTATTCCCATTTTCGTAGAAGTTAGGTTAGCACAATGGAAGGTGACGGGAGAGATTTCGTGGAAGGTCACGTGGAGGATGTGACCCATCAACATGCTGGGAGGAGACTCGTCTTCGAATCTCCTGCAACTCAAACCCGGAGGATGGTGCAAGTGCAGACGCCTGACCCTCGCGATGAGGTTATCAGGCAACTGAAGGAGGAGTTGATGGAGCTGAGGCGAGAGAAAGGAGGAACTGGGGACAGAGTAGTATCCCATGCAGAGGATGCTCACCATGCATCAGCGAGGGATAGATCCACCACCCTCCAGTATTCGAAGATCCCCACATATGAAGAGAGGGAGCAAACGCAGGACTCTGGTGATAGAGTCAGTATCAGGCGAAGGGAGCAGGCGGTGGTAACTTCAGGGACATACAAACTCAATGTTCCTTTCTCAAGGAGGTTGATGAGTATTGTCATTCCAAAACATTTACAAACAACTCAGCCATTGTCGATTGGGAAGTATAATGGAGAGACCGATCCCACTAAGCATTTGGATGCTTATGTTTATGAAGCTATGTATCTGGGAGCAGACGAAGATGTCATGTGCAGAATGTTCCCAAGGACGTTGACGGAGGAAGCTCTCAGCTGGTTTAAAAGTTTGCCTTCAGGATCTATAAACTCTTGGGAGGAAATGGCTGCTGCATTCGAAAGCCATTTCGTTATCTCCAGGGATATCCCAAGAACTTCTCACACCCTGGCCCAGATAAGACAGGGAGAAACTGAGACTCTTAAGGAGTTCCTGAAAAGGTTTTACAAGGAGGCTGCGTTGGTTCCTAACCTCACGGAGGCCATACAACTCCATATTGTAGTAGAAGCTCTTCAGCCAGGTTCAGCCTTTGCCCTATCTTTGGCAAAGAGCCCACCTACAACCTTCGAGGAGTTTCGAAGGAAAGCTTCCAAATATGTGGGCATAGAGATGCATTTAGAGGCAACTGCAGCAAGAGTAAAGCCTTCTGCACCCGCTCAGCAGCCACAGAGAGAAAAGGAGAGAGCGAGGCCCGAGAAGCATGCCTTTAGAGAAGACTTTGTGAATGCTCGTCAGCATCCACGAGATAGGCGCGTATCATCGTTCGATCACTATGCTCCGTTGAACACCAGGCACTCACAAATCATGAGGGAAGTTGGTTGGCCAACTCTGAACGTCTTTGGTATAAGGAAGCCAGCCCCAGCCAAGAGGGGTGGTAACCCACGTAAATACTGCACTTTCCATGAGCAGACAGGGCACAACACTGATGAGTGTAAGGCGTTAAAGAATACGGTGGAAACTCTCATTCGGGAAGGAAAGTTGAAGCAGTATTTGTTTAAGGATAAATCTATGGATGAGCCTCATAGGATGGAGAAAAGGAATAGAGATCCTGATGATGAAGATGATAATACACGCAACCCAGCAAGGAAGTTCACTGCGGCTGAGAAGCAGAAAGGGGTAGTGATTGCCGAAGGTGCCCAACAAAGTAATATGCCCCAGCAGCAGAGACAGGGCAGAAGAGAAGTGATTGAGATGATAGCTGGAGGATTTGCCGGAGGAGGAACATCAATCTCAGCACGAAAGAACCACCATAGGATGATTTTGTCAGTCCAAGGTAAACCGAGGGATAACCGCCCTTTCAGGGACGGAATGACAGCCCCGACGGTGTCGTTTAAAGATGATGACTACGGCCCAACAATTCCAGGAGGTGATGATGCAGTAGTGATTGTGGCCGTCATAGCCAATAAGGACGTCAAGAGGATCCTCGTCGATCAGGGAAGTTCTTGTGATGTTATCTTTTATAATTGTTTCAAACGAATGGGTTTCAGTGATGCAGATTTACAACCATACACACAAGAACTCACAGCGTTTAACGGAGCCAAGCAACCTACTAAGGGATACCTCGACACTTTGATTTCTTTTGAAGGAGAGCCCGGCGCAAGAACAGTCAAGTCAAGAATTCTGGTGATTGATGTGGAATCCCCGTACAACGGTATCATAGGCCGTCCAACATTGAACGCTATGGAAGCAATTGTATCCACCCCTCATCTCCTAATCAAATTTATCGACAAGGACAATGGTGTGTCCTCACTCCGCGGAGATCAGGAGATGGCTCGATATTGTTATAATCTGAGCCTCAACATGGTTAAGTTGGATGCATTTAACAAGAAGAGGAAGTTGAACGACGGAGGAACAGCGGCAGGATCTGTCAGTCTTATTGACCTAGACCCCAGAGCGGAATTGAAGATTGATCCACTCAATCCATCTAAGCCCACACCAGATGGTGGCTCCAGGGATGTCATATTGGGAGATTCCCCAGAGAAGGTCACGCACATCAATGATAAGCTAGAGTCTGCTATGGAGCAACGCTTATTAGCCCTTTTGCAGGAATTCAAAGACCTTTTCGCATGGACAGCAGCAGACATGCCGGGGATGGATCCTGATTTTTGTTGTCATAAACTTGCCGTATATCCTGAAACCAGACCGGTGGCTCAGAAGAAGAGGAGGTTGGGACCGGAGAAGCAGAGGGCGGCTTGTGAGCAAACAGAGGAATTGTTGAAGGCAGGTTTTATAAGGGAGATACGCTATTCATCTTGGCTTTCTAATGTGGTCATGGTGCAGAAGGCTAACGGCAAATGGAGGATGTGTACTGATTATGTGGATCTTAACCGTTGCTGCCCTAAAGATCCATATCCCTTGCCCAACATCGATCGCATGGTGGATGATTCATCTGGTTACCAATATCTCAGTTTCATGGATGCTTATTCGGGGTACAATCAGATTCCGATGTGGGAGGGAGACCAGGAGAAGACTGCTTTTATCAACGACCGCGGTGTTTTCTGCTACACCGTCATGCCTTTTGGACTGAAGAACGCAGGCGCCACCTATCAGCGCATGATTAACAAAGTCTTTGAAGGGATGCATACAAGGATGGTCGAAGTTTATATCGATGATATCATAGCCAAAACGCCCGCCGGAGGAGACCACATTGAAGATCTACGTCAAATTTTCACTAGGCTTCGGCAGTACAACATGAGGTTAAATCCTTTAAAGTGCACCTTCGCCGTTCCAGCAGGAAAATTCTTGGGATTCATGTTGACTCAACGAGGCATTGAGGCTAACCCCGGGAAATGTCAAGCAATACTGGACATGCAGAGTCCTAAATGTTTGAGGGAGGTCCAGTCATTAAATGGGAAAGTAGCCGCTTTAGCCCGTTTCATGCCTAAGATGGCGCACAGGTCCCTCCCCTTGTATAAGGCGTTGAAGAAACACAAGAGTTTTGAATGGGGAGAGGAACAAGAGCAAGCTTTCCAGCAACTCAAAGCCGTTCTCTCGAGCCCACCAATTCTTGTTAAGCCTGATCCAGGCGAAACGTTAATCTTATACTTGGCAATATCTGACGAAGCTCTAGGTGTAGCCCTGGTGAAAGAGACCCCTGAAGGGCAGAGACCGGTGTACTTTACTAGTAAAACGTTTCAGGGGGCTGAAGGAAGGTATCAGAAGATTGAGAAAGCCGCCCTGGCAATTGTGTGGGCATCACGACGGCTGAGGCCTTATTTCCATGCGCACCCAGTATTGGTGAGAACGGATTTGCCACTCCGTTCAGTGCTCAGCAAACCAGACCTCGCTGGAAGGATGATAAAATGGTCCATTGAGCTATCCGAATTTGAGATTTCATATGAGCCTCGAGGAGCCATCAAGGCACAAGTGTTGGCCGATTTTGTAGTGGAAATGACTGGGGCAGACCCGGCTACCCCTCGAACGCATTGGACCATCTACGTTGACGGTTCGTCAAACAGCAAAGGATGTGGAGCAGGTGTGGTGGTAGAAAGTGATGACGGCGTACACTTAGAAATTTCCCTCCGATTCAATTTCAAGACCTCCAATAATCAAGCTGAATACGAAGCATGCTTGGCCGGTCTCCGTGCGGCAATTGATATCGGAGCATCAGCAGTTACCCTTTGCAGTGATTCTCAGCTGGTGATTTCGCAAATCCAGGGAGAATACCAGGCGAAGGAACCACAACTTCAATTGTACTTGAACTGTGTTAATGAGCTGAAGGGAAGATTTGAAGTTTTAAAGTTCAAGCATGTGCCCAGGGAAGAAAATACCAGAGCAGATATCTTGTCAAGATTGGCAAGTACAAAGCAGCCTGGTAGCACAACAACGGTGGTTCAGAGCACTTTGACATCACCCAGTATACCTATGTATCCTTCTCTGAATGCCGTCATGGTGAGTTATCCATATGAGGATTCTTGGGTTATCCCATATATTCGTTATCTGGCTGATGGTCAACTTCCCACTGACGAGAAGGAAAAGAGACGAGTAAAGAGGGAGTTACCATATTTTACTATGGTTGATGGTGTTCTCTACAGAAGGGGATTCTCTGTCCCATATCTTTCATGTTTAAGAGAAGATGAAGTTCAAGCGGTCTTGACTGAGGTACACGAGGGGCAATGTGGGCACCACGCTGGAGGCCGAAGCCTAATGAGAAAAGTCCTCAGGGCTGGATACTGGTGGCCCACTGTGAAGCAGGATTCCGCAGAATTCGTGAGGAAGTGCGACGCTTGCCAAAAATTCTCCAATCTCCACCATACACCGGCCCAAGAGTTATCTTCATCTGCTGTGCCTTGGCCGTTCTACCAATGGGGCCTTGATATTCTGGGTCCGTTTCCCACTGCGCCAGGAGGTATCAAATACTTGATTGTGGGGGTAGACTACTTCACCAAATGGATCGAGGCAAAACCAGTAGTGCATATCACTTCTGCACGTACAAGACGTTTCATGTACGAAAATATCATTGCTCGGTTCGGGGTGCCAGGGCGGATTGTGACTGACAACGGCACCCAGTTTACAGATAAAAAGTTCACGGACTTACTTGAAGGACTGGGGATAGTCCAGATATTTTCATCTGTCGAACACCCCCAGACCAATGGGCAAGCAGAGGTAGCTAATCGAGAGGTGCTAAAGGGGTTAAAGAAACGTCTGGGAGAAGCGAAGGGAGGATGGACTGACCAGTTATGTCATGTTTTATGGGCATACCGCACTACGCCTCATTCTTCAACTAACGAATCCCCATACCGGTTGGTGTACGGGGTTGAGGCGATGATCCCAGTTGAGTTACAAACAAGATCGGCCCGTGTTGAGTATTTTTCAGCAGAAGATAACAACGCCAACTTAGCATCAGAGCTGGATGTCCTCCAAGAGTTGAGGGAAAAGGCTTTCGTTAGAGATCAGGCAATAAAAGCAAAGGCTGCACTCCGGTACAATAAACGTGTCCAGTACAGAGCTTTTAACACCGGAGATCTTGTTCTGAGAAAGGCCAGTGTAGGGAATAAGTTCGCTCACCAAGGAAAGCTAGCACCAACGTGGGAAGGACCTTATAGAGTTTCGGAGGTGACTGGAAAGGGATCATACCGATTGGAAGAACTTGATGGAACCCCAATCCGCAACAAGTGGAACACTCAGAATTTACGAGTGTATTACAGCTAGTTGGTAAGACGGCGTGTACTCTTTTTCCTTACTTGAGTTTTTTCCCACTGGGTTTTCTCAAGAAGGTTTTAACGAGGCATAGCCCCAACGATGCTCTTTGTGTAATCTATATTCAGTTTTAATAAGAATACACTCTCACCGCCCTATCATTCTCACTTTTCTTATGTGTTAAAGCCGTGGTTTAACACGCATACACCTCAGGACGGATGAACGCAACTACCTATTTTATAGTTGATGTGATAAACTCCTCGAAGAACGGAGAGAGACACCCAAGTCAGACGATGTAATTCCTCGAGGTGGAATGGGTTGTAGGGCTGGTCCTTTCTCAAGGCCACAAACCGAACCCCATTCGAAGACTACATGGGTTGTAGGGCTGGTCCTTTCTCAAGGCCACAAACCGAACCCCATTCGAAGACTACATGGGTTGTAGGGCTGGTCCTTTCTCAAGGCCACAAACCGAACCCCATTCGAAGACTACATGGGTTGTAGGGCTGGTCCTTTCTCAAGGCCACAAACCGAACCCCATTCGAAGACTACATGGGTTGTAGGGCTGGTCCTTTCTCAAGGCCACAAACCGAACCCCATTCGAAGACTACATGGGTTGTAGGGCTGGTCCTTTCTCAAGGCCACAAACCGAACCCCATTCGAAGACTACATGGGTTGTAGGGCTGGTCCTTTCTCAAGGCCACAAACCGAACCCCATTCGAAGACTACATGGGTTGTAAGGCTGGTCCTTTTTCAAGGCCACAAACCGAACCCCATGCGAAGGCTTGGGCGCAGTAGGCCGGTTCCCAGAGAAAACCGCGCTGAACCCCGAGTAACGGGCGCAGTAGGTTCAGGATTAGCCCTGATCCGAACCCCGTGTTGAAGGCTTGGATTGTAGGATTGCACCGAACTCCAAGTACGGTCAGTAGGATCGAACCGAACACCGTGTGAAGACTTGAGAAAGGCATAAAGCTTACCCTTGCCAAAGCTATACAAAATTCAAAGGCAATATCCGTCCTAAATTGTGAAATATCCATCCCAGAGCGGTTGAAAGCTAATGTACCCGCTCTACATCTTCGAGGACAGATAAGCATTTCTATCTTGTGAGAATTTAAAAGGTAATCTTTGAGATAAACTCTCCCTTCCCAATGAACTTACACTTGGGGACAGGGCGTACTTTAACTTAATTGTTATTTATTCATTACTATTTGTTGTCTTCATCCGGTGTGATAAGTACGCGTTAAGCAGCTAGGTAACCACACAGAACGGATTCGTAAAGCATTAAAAACAATAAAGTGTTTGGTACAACACTAAGTTACCCAACAATCATACACTCGACGCAAGCAGTTGAAGAAAAGCAACAGTGAATTTTATTTCCAAGAATAAAGAAATTATTCAGGTTACAAGGTAGTTAAAACTGGAGCTGATCCCAGTACACAGCTATGAATAAAGCATAAATTAAGGGGCCGGTTCTTGATCCTCCGCAGTGGGCAATCCTCCCTTCTCCGCTTTGTCCTCCATTCCAGTTGGAGCACCTCCTTGTGCTTCAGCTCCAGAGGCAGTAGTGGACGTTGTAGGCTCCATACTTTGTCCTTCTGGAAGGGGAGGCAGTTCGTACAGAGATGCATGGGGCTCGTGGTGCGATCCGTCCTTGCGAACTTCTACAAGTCTTCCCCCATGGAACTCAAAGAACGGATCTAATCCGTACAAATTCAGCTTTATTCCAGGGTTCCGATAGTAGACTTGACGAAGGGCCAGGCCGAAAGATTCATACGCCACATTTTTGCATATATCCAAGGCTTTGGCAGCCTTGGCTTTGGCAGCAGCTAGCCTTCTTTGAACCTTGGCGTAATCCTCTTCTGAAGGCCCAGCACTCGCACCACCCTTTTTGAGTTCATCAATTTGGGCTTGCATCTCCTTCCGAATAGACTCCCACTCCCTAAGGTCCTTGTTGCGACCATCCTCCATAACTTTGAGATCGTCAGCAAGTTTAGCCGATCTCTTCTTCTCCAGTTGTAATTCTTCTTCAAGGAGGGGTATGGATTTGTTCTTATTTTGGAGGTCGGCAACTTCCCGTTCTAGGGCCTTATTCGCAAAATGAACTTTGCTTGCCTCTTCTGTTTTCCTCTGGAGTGTTTCTTTAGTTCTTTCCAGTTCTGATTCCACTCCCCTGCGAGCTTCAGCTTGCTTGGCTGCCCATTTCTCCTTCACTGCGAGTTCGGTCTCAAGTTTTTCAACCTGATCCATATAGTCAGCTTTCTCGCTCAGGGACTCAAGCAGGCCGGACAGTTCATCAAGTTGCCAACGCCCGGCCTTGCAAGCACCACGGACTCCAGCAGCGTCGAGGGAAGGGCGGAGGCAATACCGTGCCTTGGGGAGAGTAGGAGGCATAGATCCTTGAAACCACAAATAAGGAGAAAGGAAGGAGTCACGCGGAGGATCGAACGCCTGAGGAGGACCGTTCCCAGAATCCGGCTCTGAAGCATTTTGAGAAGAAGGTGCAGAGAACTCAGGAGCGGGTTCCTTTCCCTTGTTCTTCTTTAGATCGGTTTCTTCGGCCGTCCTCTGACGCTTCTTCACAAGATCATCAGAGGAGGGCTTCTCTTGATCGGCCTTCTTTACAAGATGCCTCTTCTTTTTCTTTCTCTCTGGGACGGCCTCCTCGCCACCCGCTCCAGCAGCCTCAGTTGCTTCTTCGGCTTCCTCCTCGTCGAAGAGAGGAACCTCATCTCCTACTGCAGAAGTCAGAGGAATGAGGGGAGTTTTGGTGGCGTTCCTCTTCGCCTGGATTTCATTTTCCTCAGAAGAGGAGTCATCGTTAGCCAGCATAGACCTTAGAGACAACATTTCTGGGCAGGCCTTTTCAATTTGTTCTGCAAAACAAAAAGAGTTGAATAAGCATACAAGAAGCAAAATAACTAGAACGGTATAACCATACAACACGAGGAGAATAAGAGCGAATATTACGGAGGTAGGCGTTTTTGATGTCTTCCTCGGCCAAGAGAAGGCGGCTGGAGAACCCTTTGAGGGTCTTTGAGGCCGTCTGCAGGGCGCTCAAGACCTCAACAGAATGAGGGGAAAGTTTACTCTCATCTGTATAATAGGCACGGCTCATCAGGAGAAAATGCTCGTGCGTCCAGCTAAGGGGAAACTTAGTAAACCCCTCTTTATTTCGCCAGAAGACCGGCTTATTTGGTTGAATCCGGACCCGCGTGTAGTAGTGCTTGAAGGAACGCCCATCTACCTTCGCGGACTCCGTATAAGACTTGAAATTTACAACCCTTGAGTCACTACGGAGTGTAATGAACCCAAGGCCGCCCTTCTTATTAGCTCGGCGGACCACTTGGCAATAGTAGAATAGCTTGGCCACAGTGGCGGAGAAGCCAAAATGTTCCCCCAAGACTTCCAGAGCCCGGACTAGACTCTAACCGTTGGGGTGTAATTGTGAGGGGGCACAGTCCAAGAAACGCAGGACGGCCATCTGGAAATCCGTCAGTGGAAAGCGCACCCCCAGCTTTAAGAAAATGTAGTCGTACATGTAGACCGACCTCCCATCAGGGACGCTGTGGCATATTCTTTCAGAGGGATGCGGTGCCATCGCAGCGTATCGCGCTTTGTACTTTTTATCCGAATATATCTTACAGCGGAAAGAGACCGTCCGCTCCTCCTCACTTGCATGGTGCGAAGGGATCTCCAGGAACTCCTCTTCCACCCAGCAATAAGGTTTCTCCCTATTAAGTTTCTCCCAGTCAAGCCGGTGTGCCACAACATTGACACACCCTTCAGCAGAGCGGAGAAACGGCGTTTTTCCACGTCCTGGAAGATCCATGGTTGTGCAGGCGCGGTGGAATGCGTAGGTGCTGTGATAAAAAGCAACATCGTCAGAGAGATAACCCTCAGCACTTGACCCCTCATCAGAGCGGCTGGTAGCCCTCGAACCAAGGGGAACCTCAGAGCGACGAGATGAAGAAGACGCTCGTGAGGAAGAGGCTTCGGCTCTCTCTGAGCGATGGCGCCCAGCCACAGGAGGATTCGCCGGAATCCTCCCACCACGGTGGCTAAGGGGGGCACGAGAGCCAAACCTCCCTCTATTTGAAGGACCAGCGTGTCCAGCTCTAGGGCGCATGATGGAAATAGAATGATTAAAATTGCAAGGAGTTGAAGGGAAGGAAGGTTACCTAAAGGAAGAGGATCTTTGAGAAGTTGAAGACGACAAGGAAATCCCAAGGAAATTTGAGCAAAGTTTCACTAAGTTTGAGAGCAAGGATGGATTCCTAAATCTGCTAAGAGTTCCTTTTATAGGTAACGAAGAGGCAAAGTGTTCCGTCGAAGGTCACAATGCTTGCCTCAAAACGCAACCTTTCAAGCCAAAACGACTCCATCGTTTCGTCACGAATAAGCGCGAAAATGGTAACGTTTCAGTAAACGTTTTGGTAAAATGGGCCCCCTTTTTAGTTTGAATCCAGGCCCAATAAGCCCAATCGACGGTTACACTCTTGGGTAATGATGTCTCGTGCGTAAAAAATGCATTTAATGTCCAATCATGCCATGCGCATTTAATGCCTCCCAGCCACTTTTCGAATACCAAGGGTTTCGATTTTCGAAGACTCTTAAGATTTCCATTACTTATTTTATATTGTCTGAATCCGTTGTACACAACGCGAAGAGGGCGGTCACTCGTTTGCTAGAGCGGACGCCACTGAGTTTCCAGAGACTTACAAGAATGTATGACCGGCATCTAGACTTCTCTCGAGAATTGTGTAGCTCATATGAGCAACTTAACAGTCCCTCATACAAGCTAGGGGACAGATGATCCGGTCTAGATACCGGCCCCCATACTTGTGACGTCAGACTGATCTCATATAAGGAAAACCGGTATCTAGGTTCAACGTTACCACACCGGATATCCGTTGTCTGGTCATCCGCCCTCACTCCATGACAGTATCATTTATTTTCACTATAACGGTTCTATGTTCATTGATACAGGATATTTATATAATTGTTAGCTTTCCCCTCGTAGCAAGAGAAGAGCCTTTTGATAACTTATCAACGAAGACACTGTTTGTAGCAAAATACGTCACATCAATGGCTTCAGAAAGTAAGGGGGCGTGTCAGCAGATTATGCGGAAAAGGTGATTATCCTCTCCTCTCTCTAGAGGATTGTACTCTGATAATTGACCTACCCTCCTGACACATTCTAAAAGTTGAGCCACCTTGATTGACACAATATACACGCAATCAGAGATAAGGGACCCACCTGTATCCAACGTCTCATTTTTTTTCTCTTACATTCAACTATAAGAGGCCATATGAACACATATGCATGGTATCATCGTTATTCTATCTCACATTTTACTGTTATCACGCTTGAGTATTCATTCAGTTCATACACTCTTCTAACTTGAGCGTCGGAGAATCTTCGCAGGTGGCACCACCTTTCGCCCTCCTACAACGCGAATCGTTGGTGTGAAGGATCTCCAGGGCAACAAGACCGGCCTCTACCACTGAGATACCGGATTAATACATCGGATATACACAGTCCCGGTGCGCAAACCCTAAAAACACCTGCATCTTTGTGGCTGGTCCCACACCGGATCCTAGATCCCGGTCAAGACCAGTTCAATTTCTAAATGAGAATTTTAAAATGACTTAATTAGTATTCATTAATTAAGAAAATTATATTAAGAAATTTTAATATCTTTATTGTAACACCCTCTGTTACACCTTAATAAAATATATAAAAATTCGTAATTTTATTTTTTTAAAGATGTGATTGTTAAAAAAAACTATCAGAATAAATTACATACAATATTTCTGAAATACCTCATAAATATTATTAAAACTTTATAAAGTATTTGTACATTCATCCGAAGAAAATAAACATTAAACATTATAAGAAAGAGAGGAAACTCCATGGCCCAGAAGCAGTTACTTATTAACATTATTTATTCATTAGACCACGGTATTCATACCGAGCTCCCTTTGTAGAACGTGCTATAGTTACTGCCGATATTCTTCGATTCTTCCCTCTGAACCATCAATTTAGAACATGTGAAACAAAAACACAGAGAAATGAGTGAGAAATAGAATATAATATTCTCGATTAAGACATAAGCAACAAAGGGTTTTCACAAACCAATACATAATAATATTGATCCGGTCCCAACACCGGCCCCCAAGAGCATGGTTTTAATGTCTTGCCAGATCAGCATTTCGAATAGGAGAAATACGTTTCAAATCCTCTATGATTACTCTTATACGGAGTACATACCGCCAAGGCATGTTACTCCGCCAAGTCATGTGACTCCGCCAAGGCATGTGACTCCGCCAATGCTTGTTACTCCGCCAAGGCCTATTACTCCGCCAAGGTGGAAAGTATTAAAAAGATTGTACACATACATAAAGCATTTCCAATGCACACTACTCCGCCAAGCCATAGGCTCAATACAAGCGGAATACCAAAATTCCCATACTGCGAAGCGAGCCCATATTTATAACCCCGGCACGAGATTGACTCTGTCTTGAGAGGTTGAAAATGGGAATCACGCTGTCACGCATAAGAGGGAACAACAAATAAAATAATGAAGCATTAACGCTTTCCAAGTGAGTGGAAATACCCACTACAGTGATGGTGCTTGTGAACGGCGCAGGGACCCACTACCTTTCTTGCATTATGCCTGAAAACAAGGAACGGGTCCTACCAATAATAGAGCACCAGTAACAGGTATATAAACCTCAGCAAAAAGGTATAAGGGAACCCCCTAATTCTGAACCTTACACTCATACTTGCATAATTCTCTCAGATTTGCTTTCTAAGTCTAACAGTACTTCAAAATACTGACTTGAGCGTCGGAGAATAATTGCAGGTACAACCACCAATTGTGTCAAGGCAAAGGAGGCTATTCCAGGCGGACTGCTACACCGCCGCAGAGTGCATTGTACTACGCCCCAGTATACAAGAGTACTCCATATTTGTATCTGTATAAGGTCTTCCTCACATCGGATTTTACCTTACATGTATATTTTGAATTGTTTGACAATCATACCTTTACACCCCCTGTAAAGAACAGTTCATTGGCACGCCCGGTGGGACCTGTAAAATTGGTAATCCCACAATCCTTGAACAATTCCCATTACATTCATCATCGATGGAAAGACCAGGGCCAGAAGTGCAGACTGAGGATTCTCCTCCACGCAATCCTAGACGTCTAAGCTTTGACAACGATACTCACAAAAGGGCAACGCATGTTGGCTCTCCAGATCCGAGAGATGACATGATCAGAATGTTGAGGGAAGAAATCACAGAGCTTCGACATGAAAAGGCGAATCCCATACACAAGAAAGCGGGCCCTGCAAAACAGCCGCACCATGAATCGCATGTACAGGAGGATTCGAGTACCCCAAATTACTCTCGCATCCCTACTTACATGGAAGAGCAACGAAGCCTTCCACTGGCAAATGCCCACCATCATGAGGGAAGGAGAGTCGTTTCAAATACATCCCCCTCGGGATACAAGATGAGTATCCCATTTTCCAAAAGACTGATGAATGCGCATGTCCCCAGACATTCGCAAACTATGCAACCCATTTCCATAGGAAAATACACCGGGGAGACAGATCCTTCGAAGCATTTAGATGCTTACATCTATGAAGTTATGTTCTTAGGTGCGGAAGAAGATGTCATGTGCAGAATGTTTCCCAGGACCCTCACAGGTGAAGCTCTTAGCTGGTTCAAGAGTTTACCTTCAGGTTCCATTGATTCATGGGAGGACTTGGCCACAGCTTTTGGCAGTCACTTTGTAATCTCTAGGGATGCGCCTAGAACCTCTCATACCTTGGCTCAGATCAAGCAAGGTGACAAAGAGTCTCTAAAAGATTTCCTGAAGAGATTTTATAAAGAGGCGGCCATGGTCCCTGACTTGACAGAAACGATCCAGTTGCATATCCTCATCGAGGCCATGCAGCCGAAATCGCCCTTTGCTTTGTCGTTGGCAAAAGGACCTCCATCCACCATGGAGGAGTTTCGCAGGAAAGCATCCAAGTACGTAGGTATTGAGATGCACTTGGAAGCCACTGCATCTCGCAATAAACCACCCATTTCAGCTCCACACCATGATAAAGATAAAGAAAAATCATCCAGGAATGATAAGTTCCCTTAGAAAGATAAGGCGGGGAACCAACCCTTCAAACAGCAAGATAGACGTGTGTTCAATTTTGCTCATTATGCACCCCTGAACACGACATATGAGCAAATCTTGCGCGAAATAGGATGGACTACCCTCAACGTTTACGGGATTCAACATCCACCTTCACTCAGACGTGGTGGGAATCCAAAGAAATATTGTGAGTTCCATGAGTCAGTTGGCCATACCACGGAGGAGTGCAAGCAACTCAAAAACACCATCGAGGTGCTTATTCGTGAAGGCAAACTGAAACATTATTTGTTTAAGGGTAAATCTCATGATGAGCCAGAGAGGTTCGAAAAACGACCTCGTGATCGTTCTCCGGATCCTGATAACACTCGGGAGCCAAAACGCACAGCGGCAACAGAAAAACAAAAGAGTATTGTTCTGGAGTCCGCCCAAAGAGAACCAAGCCCTGAACCCAGATCGCGGGGCAAAAGGCAGGTGGTAGATATGATTGCTGGGGGCTTTGCTGGGGGCAGACCCTCAATCACCGTGAGGAAAAACCACCATCGTATGATCTTGTCTGTGCAAGGCAAGAGCAAAGAATATCGCCCATTCAGGAACGGGGTTCAGACTCCGCCTATAACCTTCACAGACGACGATTTTGGCCCTACTATTCCTAAAGGAGATGACGCAGTAGTGATTATTGCAGTAATCGCTAATATGGATGTAAAACGCATCCTAGTTGATCAGGGAAGTTCCTGCGACGTTATCTTTTATGACTGTTTTAAACGCATGGGATTAACTGATGCAGATTTGCAACCATATACGCAGGACCTTACAGCCTTCAATGGCGCCAAACAGCCCACCAAAGGCTACTTGGATACGAGAATTACTTTTGATGGCGAACCTGGAGCAAGGACTGTGAAATCCAGGATTCTTGTCATTGATGTGAAATCTCCATACAATGGCATCATTGGGCGGCCTACCCTGAATGCCATGGAAGCCATCGTTTCAACCCCCCACTTGTTAATCAAGTTCATTGACAAAGATAATCAAGTCTCATCTGTAAGGGGTGACCAAGAAATGGCTCACTATTGCTACAATTTGAGTCTTAACATGGTGAAGCTTGAAGCCATGTCTAGGAAAAGAAAGTTGAATGAAGGGAGCAGTGCAGCGGCGTCCGTCAATTTGGTGGATCTTGACCCCAGGGCGGAGTCTTCTGTAGACCCACTGAACCCTTTGAAACCAACTCCTGATGGTGGTTCCAAGTCTATTGTTTTGGGTAGCACCCCGGAACAGATTACAAACATCAATGACAAGCTTGAGGCTAACATGGAGGCAAAACTAATTGCACTTCTCCATGAGTATAAAGAAATTTTCGCTTGGACCGCTGCAGACATGCCTGGCATGGATCCCAACTTTTGTTGTCACCGCCTGGCGGTGTACCCTGAAACTAAGCCTGTAGCACAAAAGAAACGGCGTATGGGTCCAGCTAAACAAAAAGCTGCCTGTGAGCAAACAGAGGAACTCCTCAAGGCGGGGTTCATCAGGGAACTCTGTTACTCCTCCTGGTTGTCTAACATGGTCATGGTACAGAAAGCCAATGGCAAGTGGCGTATGTGTATAGACTATGTTGATTTGAATAAATGTTGTCCCAAGGATCCATACCCTCTCCCCAACATTGATAGATTGGTTGACGATTCTTCAGGATACAAGTATCTATCTTTTATGGATGCTTACTCCGGTTACAACCAAATTCCAATGTGTGAGGGTGATCAAGAGAAGACAGCCTTTGTTAATGATAAAGGAGTCTTCTGCTACAACGTCATGCCATTTGGGTTAAAAAACGCCGGGGCAACCTACCAGCGCATGATCAACAAAGTTTTTGAGAGTATGCACACAAAGCTGGTAGAAGTTTATATTGATGATATTATTGCCAAGACCCCGGAAGGAGGAGACCATGTTGAAGATCTACGCCTTATTTTTCAACGCCTACAACAATATGATATGAGGCTCAACCCTTTGAAATGCACATTCGCTGTCCCTGGTGGCAGATTTTTGGGCTTCATGTTGACACAAAGAGGTATAGAGGCTAATCCTGATAAATGTCGCGTTATCCAGGAGTTGCAGAGCCCCAAAACACTAAAAGAGGTACAATCCCTCAACGGCAAAATCGCTGCTCTAGCACGATTCATGCCAAAAATGGCTCATCGCTCTCTTCCCTTGTACAAAATGCTGAAAAAAGACAAGAAATTTAGTTGGGGCCCAGAGCAAGAGGCGGCTTTCCAAAGCTTGAAAAATGTCTTGGCCAGCCCTCCAATCCTGGTAAGACCAAGCCCAGGTGAGCAACTAATCGGCAACAAATTTGCACACCAAGGCAAATTGGCGCCAACCTGGGAAGGTCCATACCGAGTCATCGAAGCTCTGGGCAAAGGCACATACCGCCTAGAAAACTTAGATGGCACTCCGGTCAGGAATAAATGGAACATTTTAAATTTACGCATATATTACAGCTAATTGGGTAATACGGTATGTTCTCTCTCCTAACTTAAGGTTCTTCCCAAATGGGCTTTCCTTGAAAAGGCTTCGACGAGACATACCCCAACTCAGCTCTTTATGTAGTTCCATCATTAATAAAATTCCTTCCTACATTCAATCTTCATTCTAACTTTCAGTTAATTATCTATGGCAGAACTTGTTCCCATGCAGATAAGACACCGGCTCCAACAATTGAAGCATAAAAGCATAACTCTTTATTCCATAAAGATCATCCAACATGCAACAAAGCTTCACAAACGGAGTCAAAAAACTCCTTGGGGGGAAAGGATTGGTGTCACAGCTTATGCTGCACCATACCGACCCCAAGGTACAAAAAACTCCTTGGGGGGAAAGGATTGGTGTCACAGCTTATGCTGCACCATACCGACCCCAAGGTACAAAAAAATCCTTGGGGGAAAGGATTGGTGTCACAGCCTATGCTGCACCATACCGACCCCAAGGTCCAGCAGACTTCCTGTGGAAAGAATTGGTGTCACAGCCTATGCTGCACCATACCGACCCCAAGGTCCAGCAAAATTCCTGCAGAAAGGATTAGTGTCACAGCTTATGCTGCACCATACCAACCCTGGATTCAACAATTTTCACTTGATCAGGAGATACACTCCAATTCAAATTCAAAGGGATGAACGCTCAATCCAAACCCTTACTTCGCCCAACTGCTAATGTTTCGCGGAGTACATAATCGACAAACTCAAGCACTATCAACAAGTCCAAGTAAGTATAATACTTGTAAAAATTGTGCTTCATTGAAATTCTTAAGAGGCTACTCCGCCTCATTACAGAATTTACTTCATTGAAATTATTAAGAGGCTACTCCGCCTCATTACAGAATTTACTTCATTGAAATTCTTAAGAGGCTACTCTGCCTCATTACAGAATTTACTTCATTGAAATTCTTAAGAGGCTACCCCGCCTCATTACAGAATTTACTCCATTGAAATTCTTAAGAGGCTACTCCGCCTCGTTACAGAATTTACTTCATTGAAATTCTTAAGAGGCTACTCCGCCTCGTTTCTGAATTTTACTTCATTAAAATTCTTAAGAGGCCACTCTGCCTCATTTCTGAATTTTACTTCATTAAAATTCTTAAGAGGCTACTCCGCCTCATTACAGGATTTTACTTCATTAAAATTCACAAAAAATTATTCCGCCTCGTTATACTTAGTCATATTTCATCAGTCCTCAAACGATTACTCTGCCTTATTAATAGCATTTTACAAGGCACAACTCCTACGGACTCAAACACCGTTTATATGAACAAGTATAAATTTACAGAAATTATACTTTATTAAATATTGTCAAGAATTGATAAGGGGTCTAGAGCCTATCCTGGAACAAGGCAATATTATTAAAGTGCAAAAAACAAAATTTGCAAAGAAACCCCGGAGCTAATCTTTAAGACTCGGGTGGCACTCCTTCTTGGTGGGCGGAGCTAGGCTGAAACTCACTGGGTTTGGATAAACTCTGTGAGGGGGGCAAGTCCGCCAGAACATACTCTTCATTAGGCGCAGGAACATGACCCCCTGAGCAGGCACCATTAATTCACCGTTGATAAACTCATAATAAGGGTGAATGCCTGCAATGTTAAGAGCAACGCCTGGGTTGCGATGACGGACCTGGCGAATGGCCATACTGAAAGCATCATCAATTGCTGCCTCAGCTGCATCCAAAGCCGATTGCAACTCCTGATCAAGCCATTTATTGCTGGCATCGGAAATGGCTTTCTCAGCTTTCAGCTCTTCGACCTGTTTTTCAAGGTCACTATATGCAGTGGCTGCTTGATCCAACTCCGCAGCCCAGGCGTCTTCAGCGAGAGCCTTACTGGTCTCAAAAGAAACCAGTCTCTGCTGAACTTCACTCACATCCTCACCCAGTTTTTGGTTCTGCTGTTTCAAATCTAAAATTTGTTGTCCCAGCAGAACATTTTCAGCCTTTACATGGGTCAGCTCGCCCACATCCTCGCCCAGCTTTGAATTCTGTTATTTCAAATCTGAAACTTATTTGTCCAGCAGAACCTTCTCAGCTTTGACCCGGGCCAGCTCCTCTTCCAGCTTCTTCTTATCAGAGTCGGTGGTGTCAAGGTGTTTATCTTTAGCCTTGATCACCTCTGATAACTGTTCATTGTCATGCTCCAAGCTTCGAATTTTTTCAACAGAATCATGAAATGATTATTGAAACATGGCAGCCTCCGCAGCCACCTCAACAATACGGGGCACTGAAGCAAGGTAACCATCAATTTCAGCGAGATGCCACCTTGCAGCAGCAGTGGCATCCACAATCTCTTCGAAGTCAATATCTGGACGGAGGATGAAGTCAGGATCACGCCTCTTTGACTGGCGGAATCCCACATTTGTGAAATACAAGTAAGGACTCAAACGAGACCCCGCCAGAGGAAGAGAGACAGACCGCCTAGATGGCTCCCCTGGAACGTTGACAAGAAAAACTGTTGTTCCTCGAGCAGTCAAGTCCAGGGCAGGACTCTCAGTTTGGTGAGGTGGAGAACCTTGAACCCCCTCCATCTTCTCTTCCACAACATCTTCTTCAGGGGCGTCCTCCTGACCGCCCAATTCAGTAGTGATAGCCACAGCTGATGGCTCCGAAATTTCTTCAGTTTCTATCACAGCATCAGATGATGCTCCTTCACCCACATTCCCTTTCCCCTTACTCTTCCTCTTCTTCAAAGGTTGGAGGTCCTCTTCCTCCACCTCGATAGTTTCTGGTTCTTGGCGTTTTTTGGATCGCCTTTCTGCATCAACTATCAAGGGTCTCACACCACCCTCCAACATCACTACCTTGGTGGATGCAGGCAAAGGGAGAGTCCTCTTCAGAGCTGCAGCAAGATTCCTCCGGGGCTGCACATTGTTCTCCGCATTAATTTCCTGGCGACTCATACGGATTTGCTTGATACGCTTCATCCTAGGAAATTCAGCGATCTCTCCTGCAAACATAATATACACGAATACAATTAGAAGTTACAGGAAAGAGCAGAAATAATATTCAAGCAACAAGTCTCAAAACATTACTTAAATATCCTTCAGCATCATGCCCAAGCAGCCTTCGGCACAGAAACTGCTTGTGGGCGGAGTTATACTCCTTCAGTGTCCGGAGTACTTCCACGGAGGTAGGTGACAGGACACTCTCCTCAACTTCATAAGCTTGTTTAGTCAGGAGGAAGTGCTCATGAGTCCATGCCACCAGGAATTTATCAATCCCCTCCGCACTCCGCCAAAAGATGGACTTGTTCTTCCTAACAGAAATTTTTACAAAGCTCATTCTGAAATGAAGTCCGCCTTCTTTGGCGGAGTCAGCAAATGCCTTAAAATTTACAATCTTCTGCTCTGCCCGAAGAGTAACAAAACCCATGCCGCCGGTTTTTGTATTCACCCGCCTCATTATGCGGCAAAAAGCAAAGAACAACGCCACAGTAGGCGTAAACTCCAAATGTTTAGCCAGCACTTCAAAGCTGCGGACTATTCCCCATCCATTAGGGTGCAGCTGAGAGGGGCGCAATCCAGAAACCTGAGTACACCCATCTGGAATTTGTTCAACGGAAATCGCACCCCCAACTGAGTAAACAGGATATCGTACATATACAAAGTACGCTCATCCTGAGGACGATGGCAAATGCGTTCAAACGTCTTTGGTGAACGAACGATAAACCTCCTTTCAAATCTCTCATCCTTCCAGACAGGCACTGACAACTCCATTACCCCACCACTTGTCGTTGCATGACGTGAAGAAGCTTCTTTGACGTCTTCCTCGACCCAACAATAGGGATCAGTCTCAAGCATCTTTTTCCAATCTAACCCGTGCAGCACAACATTCTGACATTCTGCCATTGTTATCACTTGTATCTGAGGGGTACCTCCTGCTACAAACGAATGTATAGCATTACTAAAACACTCCACGCTGCTGTAAAATATTGAATCCCTCCCAGTATAGAAGCCCTCATCTTCACTCTCAATATCCGAAAACATAGGGTGAACAGATACCCTAGGGCACGACTCTGATTCTTTTTCTCTCATCCTCGTTTCAACAAACGCACATATAAAGAAAACAGAACCAACCCAATAACAACGAAGACAGAAAACAGAGAAAGAAGAAAGTTACCTTAAATCCCTGAAGAAACAATGAACTAGCAACAAGAAACGAATCGCGAGGAAACAGCGTTCAGAAGGTAGTTTAAACACTAAAACACAGAGTGGAAGATAAAGCAAAACGTTTTCTCTCCTAAGAGTTTACCTATTTATAGGCATGGCTTGGGGGGAAATAAGCGAAACCTCGAAAATCTTAGAAATGCACCTATGGCCGTTGGATGAATCATAACGACGTTCCGTTAATTCTGAGACCGTTAGATGAATCTCAAGGCAGGCATTTCCTTGGCCGTATTTTCAAAATCCAAGGCCCATGGTAATAACCTCGAAAACGTATTCCAACTGCCATCCCACGCATTTATGTCCCATCATTGGAATGGCAATCGTTACGAGGGCATACGTGGCAATGAGAGATTGAAGCGGCAAAACGCAGTTTCAAGGCGCTTTGATGACAGGCGTGGCAAGTAATGACAAAAACAATAAATGCATGAAAACACTTGTCCATAAATTCGGAACTAGCAAACACCGCCTAAACCCATGCCTATAAAAGCTAAACACAACAAAGTGCTATAACTTATTAAAGCGACCCCGCTAGTCACTATAACAAGCTAGGGGGCAGATGATCCGGTCCCAACACCGGCCCCCAAGAGCATGGTTTTAATGCCTTGTCAGATCAACATTTCGAACAGGAGAAATACGTTTCAAATCCTCTATGATTACTCTTATACAGAGTACATACCGCCAAGGCATGTTACTCCGCCAAGTCATGTGACTCCGCCAAGGCATGTGACTCCACCAATGCTTGTTACTCCGCCAAGGCCTATTACTCCGCCAAGGTGGAAAGTATTAAAAAGATTGTACACATACATAAAGCATTTCCAATGCACACTACTCCGCCAAGCCATAGGCTCAATACAGGCGGAATACCAAAATTCCCATACTGCGAAGCGAGCCCATATTTATAACCCCGGCACGAGATTGACTCTGTCTTGAGAGGTTGAAAATGGGAATCACGCTGTCACGCATAAGAGGGAACAACAAATAAAATAATGAAGCATTAACGCTTTCCAAGTGAATGGAAATACCCACTACAGTGATGGTGCTTGTGAACGGCGCAGGGACCCACTACCTTTCTTGCATTATGCCTGAAAACAAGGAACGGGTCCTACCAATAATAGAGCACCAGTAACAGGTATATAAACCTCAACAAAAAGGTATAAGGGAACCCCCTAATTCTGAACCTTACACTCATACTTGCATAATTCTCTCAGATTTGCTTTCTAAGTCTAACAGTACTTCAAAATACTGACTTGAGCGTCGAAGAATAATTGCAGGTACAACCACCAATTGTGTCAAGGCAAAGGAGGCTATTCCAGGCGGACTGCTACACCGCCGCAGAGTGCATTGTACTACGCCCCAGTATACAAGAGTACTCCATATTTGTATCTGTATAAGGTCTTCCTCACATCGGATTTTACCTTACATGTACATTTTGAATTGTTTGACAATCATACCTTTACACCCCCTGTAAAGAACAGTTCAAATATCAATCACAATCACATACACAATCAATTATGAATGCATGAATGTTATGCAATATCTTCATCATAACCTACCTATATATGTGGGCTCTTAAATTTTAATTTGCACTGGGCCAACCAGGAGTTTACACTGTTCCAAAAGTCTGGATAATAATAATATGAACAGTTCAACTGGCATGGAAACACTTAGAGACTAGTCAGATTGAGAAAGTTTTTATTGTGAAAGTACCCGACACTAGGGAGCTACCCCAGGTCCCCTGAAGCACCCTTTCACACCCTCTCATCCCAAGGCTCGTAATTAAGCCTCCTCTAATGTATCCTCGGTTTCTATAATCCGTCCCCAGACAATATCATTTTATTTCACTTTAATGATTCATGATGCATCAACTATTCGCGTATTTAGTTGGTTAAGGCTTTTAGAAACTCAATTATTAAATACCTTAAAAGGTTTACAACATCATTTCTATAAACTGTACATTTTCTCAATTATCTGAATTTCTGTCCCATAGAAATAAATTTGGTACAGTTTTTAATTCTCACTAAAATTGAGTTTCTAAGCCTTAAATATCTCAAAACTTTTTCATATTAAATCTTAACAAGATCAAATTCTCAATTATTTTCAAATATCTTTAGTCATTAAGTTGGAAAAATAAAATAATTTTCTTTTAAAAATTTTATTTTATTAAAAGAGAATAATCTTTAAATCATTAACCGTAAATACTTAAAATTACAAAATTTTTTCTTTAATTCAAAATTTAATTATCTTAATTTGTTATAAATTAATTTTTATAAACTGTCTACTTTCTAAAATAAATACTAATTTTTTTATTCTAAATATAAAAATAATTTCTAAGAAGAAATAAAAGATAATAAAAATTTAAAGAGTAAGGTAAGAAATTCTTACTGAATTTTAGCTTTCCGTCATGCTCGCTATATGCTCAAACTCCACATTACAATATCATCAATCAAATATTATCATTCACAGTTAAACATCATCAATCATAAATCAATCATAATCAAATCAATAAAATATCATTAAATACATATCATAATGCAAAATTTAATGATTATTAATATAGTTGATTTTTTTTAGCTCCTTTTGTCCATTCCTAGCATAGGTATATGTAAGTCCATATAATCCAGTCCTTGCATAGGTATTGTTCAGTCCATATGGGTCATAATAATCCAAGTCCTTGCATAAGTATAATCCAGTCCATATAGGTCATAATGGTCCAAGTCCTTGTATAGGTATGTTAGAGTTAGTTAAACCGGATATTTAATTTAAAATTTATTAAAAATTTTAAGTTAAAAAGTTAATATTTCAAAATATTAATATTATTAAATTTAAAAGGAGTATGGGACTTCTCCCATTATTCTTATGTCTTTTCATATTATACTCTTATCTCACTCCCCCTTACCTTGAGTTGTTACCAAAAGAAAGTTTGCTTTGCGCCTCCGATTTCTAGAAATATTAATATCAATCTTATTTCAGGATAAGCATAAGATGAAGATTAAGATTACTACTTAAAACAGAAATGGTAAATAGTGAATAGTAAATTATGAATAGTAACAGTAAATAGTAAAACATGAATAGTAACGGTAAATAGTAAAACGTGAATAGTAATGGTAAATAGTAAATCGTGAATAGTAATGGTAAATAGTAAAATGTGAATAGTAAAGGTAAATAGTAACAGTAAATAGTAATTTACTATTTAAATAGTAATTTACTATTGAAATAGTATTTTACTATACAAAATAGTAACTTAAAATAATATTATTTCCAGTATAATAATAGATTTCTAAAAACGATATAAAAATAACTCTAAAAAATATAAAAGAGAAGTATTCTTACCTTAGGATTTTAGCAGAACCTTCTCCCAAAAAAATTTACTTCTCTCTCTCTCACTTCCACCACTATCTCACTAGCACTACTATATTAAGAAAACTTAATCTGAAATTGTGAATTCTAAAGAAGAAATCCTTCGGTATTTATAGGAAAAAAATTTACTATGCATTCCATTATTTTAATATAAAAGTACTATGCATTTTTGAATTTTTTATTCCTGGTTACTGTGCATCTTTTGAAAATTTCATACATGCACAGTATTTTGCATAGTAACTGTCGGCAAAATTATTAAGTCAAATAGTAACCCTTCACTCGGTATATTTTAAATATTCAAAATGAGTCCTTTTTGAAATTAAGCGATATTATATCAGTCCTCACTAATTTTATAATAAGTAATATAAAGCTAAAATTTTAAAAATCTAAAATTTTCTATTAATAAAAATTTATTGAAACGTTTCCAATTTTTTAACGATTAGAAAAAATCAAGATTTTTCTCAAACCGATAATTTTTAGATAAGTCTACTTGAAAAGGATTTTAGAAAATTTTCTTATAATTTCAATTCACTTTCTTATAAATATTTTTAATTTAAGTCACTTTTATGAATTTAAAATTATTTAAAAAAATATTATTTTATTAAAAAATTCCAAAATTCCAAAATTCCAAAAAATCATAAATAATACGTAGATTAAAAAGTTCTAAAGAACCATAATTTAATTCCTTCAAAATTTTAATATAAAAATAAAAATAGGGGTGTTACATTTATTATTCATCATTTTTATTTTATGTTCTTATATTTATGTTTTTACATATTTAAGATTTAACTCTTATTAGAATTTTAAAATAAAATTTTGAAGGAATTAGACTATGGTTCTTTTGAACTTTTTGATCTACATAATATTTATGATTTTCTAGAATTTTTTGAAAATTTTGAATTATTTTAATAAAATAATATATTTTAAATAATTTTAAATTCATATAAAGCTGCTTAAAATTAAAAATATTTAGAAGAATGCAAAGTTAAATTATAAGAAAATTTTCTAAAATCTATTTCAAGTAGACTTATCTAAAAATTATCGGTTTGAATAAAATCTTAATTTTTACCAATCGTAAAAAAATTGAAAACGTACTAATAAATTTTTATTAATAGAAAATTTTAGATTTTTAAAATTTAAACTTTATATTACTTATCATAAAATTAGTGAGAACTGATATAATATCGCTAAATTTCAAAAAGGATTAATTTTGAGTATTTAAAATATACCGAATGAAAGGTTACTATTTGGCTTAATAATTTTGCCGACATTTACTATGCAAAACACTGTGCATGTATGAAATTTTCAAAAGTTGCACAGTAACCAGGTTTTAAATTTCAAAAAATGCATAGTACTTTTATATTAAAATAATGGAATGCATAGTAAACTTTTTTCCTATAAATACCAAAGGAATTCTTCTTTAGAATTCACAATTTCAGATTAAGTTTTCTTAATATAGTAGTGTTAGCGAGATAGTGGTGGAAGTAAGAGAGAGAAATAAATTTTTTGGAAGAAGGTTCTGCTAAAATTCTAAGGTACGAATACATCTCTTTTATATTTTTTAGGATTATTTTTATATCGTTTTTAGAAATCTATTATTATACTGAAAATAATATTATTTTAAGTTACTATTCTGCATAGTAACACTATTTCAATAGTAAATTACTATTTCAATAGTAAATTACTATTCAAATAGTAAATTACTATTTACCTTTACTGTTACTATTTACCTTTACTATTTACGTTTTACTATTTTCCGTTACTATTCACGATTTACTATTTACTGTTACTATTCACGTTTTACTATTTACTGTTACTATTTACTGTTACTATTCACTATTCACTATTTAGAATTTACCATTTTTATTTTAAGTAGTAATCTTAATTTTCATCTTGTAATTATATTAAAATGAAATTGGTATGTTTTAGAACTCGGAGACGAGGCGCGCACAGATTTTCAATAACGAATCGGTATACAAGAGGTAAGGGGGAGTGAGATAAGAATATAATATGAAAGACATAAGAATAAAGGGAGGAGTCCCCTACTCCTTTAAAATTTAATAATAATATTATTTTAAAGTAATAACTTCTCAACTTAAAATTTATAATAAATTTAATATATTGTGTAACTTATTCTGAAATATCTATACATGGATCTGAATTATTATAACTTATACGGACTGGACTAAACCTATGCAAGGACTTGGATTTTTATATCCTATATGAATCGAACTAAACCTATGCAAGGACTTGGACTATTATGACTTGTCTAGACTGAACTATACCTATGCGAAGACTGGATTATATATATGGACTTATATAGACCTGTACGCGGAATAGACTATAAGGACTCAAAAATCAAAACTACTAATTTAAATAACCATTAAAATTTGAATTATATTTATGAGCGATATTTAGTTGATTTGACTTGATTATAATTAATTGTATTTGATTTCGATTAATGATATTGTATTAAACTATGATTAATAATATGCAATTATGATTGATGATATTCGATTGTGATTGATGAGATTACTATACTTGATTGTGGTTGATGAATGATTGATGACCTTGTGATATGAAGTTTGAGCATATAGCAAGCATAACGGAAAGTTAAAACTCAGTAAGAATTTTCTTACCTTACTTTTTAAATTTTTATTTCAAGAGAAAGTATTTTATAATTATTTTAGTCTTTTATTTCTTCTTAGAATTAATTTTCACTAACTTTATTTTTAATTTCAATAATAAAATCTAGTATTAGAAAGAAGTTATTTTATGAAAATCAGAGGTTGAGATAATTAATTCTTGAATTAAAGAAATTTTTTATAGTTTTAAGTATTCTTAATTAATGATTTTAAATTATTTTCTTTAGAAATTAGAAATTTAAAGTAAATTATTTTGGTTTTCCCCAACGAAATAACTAAAGAATATTTTGTCGAGATTTCTAAAACTCAATCTAGTTAAGATTCAAATTGAGAAAGATTATGTAAATATGTGAAGATTTTTAAGAGAAAGTTTTGAGATATTTAAGGCTTGGAAACTCAATTTCGGTAAGATCTGAATTTGAAGACTGTACTAAATTATTTCAGTATAACAGAAGTTTAAAGAAGAACTTATGGGAATGTACAGTTTATTGTGATGATTTTGTGAACCTTTATGGTATTTAATAATTGAGTTTCTAAAAGTCTTAACCAACTAAATATGCGAGTAGTTCATGCATCATGAATCATTAAAGAGAAATGAGATGTGATATTGCCTGGGGACGGATTATAGAAACCGAGGATACATTAGAGGAGGCTTAATTGCGAGCCTTGGGATGAGAGGGTGTGAAAGGGTGCTTCAGGTGACCTGGGGTCGCTCCCTAGTGTCGGGTACTTTCACAATAAAAACTTTCTCAGTCTGACTAGTCTCTAAGTGTTTCAACGCCAGTTGAGCTGTTCATATGCCATGAAGACATTTATGTTATTATTATCCAGAATTTATGGAACAGTGTAAACTCCTGGTTGGCCCAGTGCAAACTAAAGCTTTAAGGGCCCACATGCATAGAATGAATGAGATGATAGTATTAAAAACATTGCACGACATTCATATGATTGTGACATTCTATGTGGGTGGTTGTGAGTGAAAATATAATTGTTATGTTATGAAAACCCTTATGCTTATGTCTTATCTGTAAAGTATTATATTCTGTTTCTCATTCCTTCTTGTTTGAATTTTGTGTCCAAAATATATGTTATATGATATATAGCTAGCAGTTCAAGATGAAAGGATGAAATTACAAGAGGGTAAATCGGTCTCATCCTCAATCAGATAGGAGAAGAGATGTGACAAGAATAGGATTCAAAATCACATGGTTTGAAGATAAGGAAATAATTGGTTACAGTCGAAGTAGAGGTATTAAATTTTTAGTTTTAGTTTACCTTAATACAATATTAAGTTGGATGATTGTAAATCAATGTAAAGGTTAAACTTTAATAAACCTTATTCTTTGGATATGATACTGAAATCTTTGATCACTTATGATTTTCTGAAAGTTCATTTTATCATTATAAATAATTTGAAACTTTTTACTTTCAAAATTCAAAGAAAATCAGATGTATATATGTCCTTTTATACACGAGATAAGAAGTGATAAATATGTATATCTTTCTTAAAAAAAAGAGCAAGAAGAATAAATATATGTCTCGTGTATATAAGGGGGTGTTACATATATTATTAAGATATTGTTATGAAGAGATCACTTTTGATGGTTCTGATAACAGACTTAGAATCACTTTTTCAAACCAAAAAGTGATATTTAAATGTAAATGCGTTAAGCACAATGGACGAGACATTTGCGAGACAGCGAGCATGTGAGAGATAAAGCAACAAACTTTTGATAGTGAAGAGTAGATAGAGAGTAATAGCACACAAACAATTTTATACCGGTTTACATCTAGTACTGATCCGGGGTGGTAACAATATTGGACGAGGTCCGAATGCATCACGCCACGTCATCAATAAGAACTGGAAAGTTACGACCGGAGTCCAAAATCATATGTTGACTACGAATTTCCCCTCAACCCCGGTCAATTACTGCCAATTCGACAACCAGTCAGAAGAGGTATGGGCAACCTGGCCCTGCAGACACTGTACCTACGGTAAGTTAGAAAGATAGTCAAATCACTTCCGAAACCAAGGTAAACTCTATAAATACAACTCGTTTATTACTGAAAGGGATCTGATCTAATTCCCGTAAGTTACCTATATAATCCTTAAATTACTTTGGTTACCGTACTGACTTAAGCATCGGAGAATATTCTACAGGAACCCTTATGGTGTGGTCTTGAAGTTCCAGTACGGATTAAGACATCAATTACCATCTTTACTTGAAGAGTCTTAGATTCTCACTGAACTAAGGTTTATAATACCATACTCCACTGAGACGGTGTAAGATTGAGAGCACGTGAGGTAACTCCGGTTAGTAGACTGACTAGGATTCCGGTCAGGATAGTTGATACCGACCCCGGATTCCAGGACAGATCAAGTACCTTTATGCTTGAAGGATTTTTCCACTATGTAAAATATCTCTTTTACATAAACAGCCCAAACCGAGTCTATAAGTATTATTGACTCCAGCCACTCATGGCTTAAGCACAACCTATGCTTCTGAGTATTCTTGAATCCAACCACTCTTAGCTTAAGCACAACCTGTGCTTATGAGTATTATTTTGCAAGCACTCATTCCTGGGACAGACCCAAGTATTCTTTCACGAGCCACTCCTAACTTAAACCCAAGTATTCTTTCCAAAGCCTCTTCAGACCAAAGTGTTTCCCAACAGATCAAACTGACCTGTGTTTACAAGAGATTTGAAATAGTAGTACAAATGAAATTTGCCTTCTTCTTTTGGGGCTTTTGCACACACATCTGGGGCTTGTGTGTCTTCTCATTTTATCTTGATCAACTATCTTTTGAGTGATATCCCCATTTCTACTTTTCTGAAATGCTCTCACAAGTTCTCTTTCTCTTTCTTTTCTTTTCTTCTCTATAATCTTCTTGAAGTTCTCTCTTGATATTTTTGCTTTTTTACTTTTTTCTCTACCTCTTTAACGAGTCTCTCATGCATACACATTCGTGCATACTTTCTATTGAGAAGAGAATTGCAATATATAGGATTTTCTTGTTGAGAGAGATAGATCCGTTGGATGACCATTGAAAGGTGCATTATTCAGATGCTTGAGAGAAGTCTTCTTAACGGATATAATTCTTGGAAAGAGTTATTCTTCACGATAAGCCTATATCAAAGAACTTTCGAAATTTGTGCAGTTGTAGGCATGGAGTTGGTTTCACTAAGATGGAAAGTTCTTCATCGAGAGATGGATCTTAATTTGCTTTATTTTAAAGTTTCCTTTCTTGTGATATGACTTTGTGCTTAGAAGGAAAGATGCTTTGTTAAGTCATCATATATAGGTCCAGACTTGATTCGTTCAAAGGGAACATCTGAAACTAGATTGAGGTTTGGTGAATCGTAAGGTGTTGACAATGAGACTCAAAACTCAAAAGGTAATCCGATCCTTTCTTGCCATTTTGAAAGAGGTCTGAAGCAACCTTTTTGTGGAGATAAAGTCTGATTGAGGGAGGTTGCCTTAATCAGTGAATTCTTTTAAATTCTTCGAGGCTTGCTATATGACATGATGTGTCTGGGTCTGTTACACGTCCATAAGAATGTTCAAGACTTTGTGAGTTTCTTTGATGCATACCCTTCTTAGTTTTGTCTTACCAAAACTTATTGAATGCAAGTTCACCATTTGATTTATAACTTGTGTTTTATATCCCGAAACACTTGAATGATCCTATCAAACGTTTAACAACTCATAACTGAATTAATTAAGATGCTTGATATTGGTTATCAACAAATTTAAGAGTACTTCAAAAAGTCTTATTGGTTTTAACAACTTTAATTTAATAAAATAAAAATATTTTTATTTTTTATCATAAAAATAAATAGATATATTTTGGAAATATTTGTTGATAATATTTTTAATAATTTTGATGAGAATGAAGATTTTAAAATGATTAAATTAGTCTTTGAAGTTAAATAAATTTTTTAAAAGGATTTTAGAGGCTAACATCTCTATTATTCACTACTTTTGTTTTAGGTTTTTATTTTTCCAAAGTTTTTGTTTCTACACATTTAGGATTAATTTTTGTTAAAAATTTATAAATAGAAATTTTGAAGAAATTAGATTATGATCCTGTAAAACTTTTTGATTGTCACATCGTTTGTAATTTTCTACATTTTTTAAAAATTTTCAAAAATATATAAAAAATGATATACTTTGAATATTTTTTTATTTGCTTAAAGTTACTTAAAATAAAATATTTTCAAAAGAATGTGAAATTAAATTATAAATTTTGTAAAAAATCTATATCAAGTGGATTTACTTAAAAATACTCAATTTGAGCAAAATTTTGATTTTTACCAATTTTGAGGGAACCAAAAAGTTAAATTTTGAAATTTATTAGAAGAAAATTTTAGATTTCTAAAATTTAAAGTTTACATTACTTCTAAAATTAGTAAGGTTTATTATGATATAATTATATTTTAAAAATGATTGATTTTAAATTTTGAAATGTACATATATAACACAAAACTCGTATCCCTCTTAATAATTCAACTAACATTTTACTATCCAAATTCATTTTACATGTATGAAATTTCAAATGATGCACAGTAACATGCATAGTGAAATATATTGTGTATGAAAAAATTTTCTTACTGTAGTAATTAAAATAATTGAATGGATAATGAAAATTTTCCCTTATAAACAAGCATTGAAGGAACCAGGGATTGCACGCCTTCATATATAAATTTTAGAGAAATAAGAATGTTAGAGAGAGAATAATGAGTGTGAGAAGAAATTATTTTCCAACAAAGAGAGATTCTTCTAAAATTATGAAGTTATAATAACTTTTTTTCGTACTCTTTTTTATGATTATTAAGTTTATTTTATATCATTTTAAATATATTATTGCAAGTTACTATTCTAATTAGTAAGTTATTATTTTAAATAATAAGTTATTATTATAAATTGTAATTTGCTATTACAAATTACTATTCACTAATTACTATTTATCAATTATTATTCACTATTTACTGGTTAGGATTCATTATTTATTGATTACTATCTACCGTTATTCAAAATAGTAATTCTCATTTTAATAAATAAAATTTTCGGTGTTAATTTTATGCAAGATAACTTTTAATTTAAATATATTAATTATGATACGTTGTTATATAATGTTTTATACGTTATTAAAATAATGAGTGTTGAAATTTCTATAGATTTTTTTACTTTGAAATAATTTTTTTATAAAAACTTTTAAATATTGTATTCCATACTAAACTAAAATGTATTAATATTGTTTAGAATTTAAAGATGAAGTGTACACAAAGGACGAGGCTTTAAGAGGTAAGGGGAAGTGAGATATAAATATAATATGTAGGACATAAAAATATTTGGACGAGTCCCTTACCCCTCTTAATATTAAATAATTATGGTATTTTAAGTAATATTAGTATTACTCTTAAATTAAGGGCTTAAAATGTCTTGAATGACTTAGTGTGAATTAATTTGGCCCGGTATGGACTATGACAAACCTGTATGATAATTGAACTATTTGGATTGTATATGGACTATGATAAACTTGTGTTATGAATCATGTTGACTTGGTTGGATCATCATATTTTAATATGGACTAAGATGCACGAGAGAAATATAAAATCCCGTAAAAATTTGCTTACTATTTCCATTCTTTATTTAATTGCCCTTGAAAAATAATTGTTTCTAGTTGTTATGAAATTCTATTTTTAAATAATCAAATTTCTTTCAAGGAATTATTTTTTTTTCATTCAAGAATTTTATGATTTAATGTTTTTTTTGGATTTGTTTAGAAATTATTCTTAAATTTACATAAGAATAAGAGTTTTCTCAAAATGTTCCTTGGCTGTCAAAAATAATTATTTAAATAAAATTTTTAGGACAACTTTTAGTCATTTTATGATAAAGAGAAAAAATAAATTATTTCATCAAAAAAATCTTACTAAAATTGTAGATATTTTATTATTGAATAAAAGAGTAATTTTTCATTAAATAACCCAAAATTTAATCTTTTTAATATTTAAAAATATTTAATAGTCCATCATTTTAACTTCAATTTAAACTTAATTTTATGTCTAATTCATTTATTCACTAGTATTTAAGTTTTATATTTTGTATTAGCCATAATGATTACTAACAAAATAAAATTGATTCTTTATACCTTAATTAAATAACAATTGAAAATTCAATACAATCTAAATCGTATTTCATCGGATCAGATTAAATTAAATTTAAAAAAGCATTCTAACAAATGCAATTCAAACTGTATTATAATTTTATAATCAAATTAAATGACTTATTTTCTAAATTCCATCGATTTCAATCCGATAATATTAGAGTTGGCAAAATAAACCGTCCCTCTAGGTCAACCCGTAAAAATATAATGTGTAAACCTTAAAAATTAAAAATTAAAAAAAAACCAAAAAAAAAGGTCAAGTGTGGGTCTATCCCATAAAAACCCCATTCAATTTTTTGGGAAAATTATTAAATTTTTAATTTTAAAAATTATTTCATATTATATTAATGGAAGATCCTCAAATAATTAGATAAAAGTAAATAAAAACAAAAACAAAAACAAACCAACAATAAAAAAAAAACTCGATCAAGTAAAAGAGAAGGCTGAGGACCAATTTTACAGATAATTCAAAATTCAAGTTCTAAAAATGTAATTCAACCCAAAAATTATCTAACATAAAGAAACTATAATATTTTTATTGATATAACATTTTTTTCACAGATAAGTGATAACGATACGTTCCTATCTTCAGAATCACAATGCTAAAATATCCAAAACCTGGAACATGGTGCGATTTTGGTGTCAAAAATATCCAAAACCCAAACTTGATGCAGAGCTGTGCGTTCTTGATTATACGCTCTATCTCTGTTTCTGATTAGCCACTTTGCATACCCAATTACGCTGCCAGGTTCTTACTCACACTTTCAATTTACCCCTTAAATGTGGTTCTTCTGAATTTCACTCTTCTAAATACCCAATTGGATTTTTGCATTTCTATGGCCGTCTTTGTGCTCTGTTCTTCATCCATGTGTTGTAGCACTTTGTCATTCTGCTCTGCTTTGACTGATACCAATGTCTATGTTGTAAGCAATATTGGGTTCTTAGGAGGAACCAGTTTCGTCAAAATGAAAACTTTGCCAAATGGGTCGTTGGTAAATCGGAAGAAACATGGGAAAAGACAAGTGGGTCTTCATGCATTTGGGACAAGATGTGCCCATGAGGTGGTTGAGGTAAATGGCAAGAGCAAAACTAGAGCTTCTTCTGAAGAAGTTATGGGTGTTCTGAAATCTATTTCGGATCCAAGTTCTGCTCTTTCATACTTTAAGATGGTTTCCGACTTGCCTAATCTTGTGCATACCACTGAAACATGTAATTACATGCTTGAGTTCTTGAGGGTTCATGGGAGGATTGAGGACATGGTCTTTGTCTTTCATTTGATGCAAAAGCAGGTGATTAACAGGAATCCGAACACATACCTGATTATTTTCAAGGCTTTTTCGATTAAAGGGGGGATTCGACAAGCACCATTTGCACTTGGAAAGATGAAGGAAGCCGGGTTTGTATTGAATGCATATTCATACAATGGACTGATTTATTTCCTGCTCCAACCTGGCTTTTGTAATGATGCTTTGAAGGTTTACAAAAGAATGATCTCAGAAGGGATGAAGCCTAGCATGAAGACATACTCAGCATTGATGGTAGCATTGGGGAGGAGAAACGATACGGGGACCATTATGGATCTACTGGAAGAGATGAAAACTTTGGGTTTGAGGCCAAATATCTACACGTATACCATATGCATTAGAGTACTTGGGAGGGCAGGGAAAATTGATGATGCTTATGGGATTTTAAAGAAAATGGATGATGATGGATGCGGGCCTGATGTTGTCACCTATACAGTTCTAATTGATGCTCTTTGTGCTGCAGGGAAACTTGATAAGGCAAAGGAATTATATGCAAATATGAGAGCTAGCAGTCACAAACCGGATCAGGTAACATACACCACTTTGATGGACAAGTTTAGCAAATTCAGCGACCTGGAAATGGTGAAAAGATTCTGGAGTGAGATGGAGGCTGATGGTTATGCTCCGGATGTGGTTACCTACACCATACTTGTTGAGGCTTTATGCAGGTCCAGGAAAATTGATGAGGCATTTGCTATGCTAGATGTGATGAAAATGAGAGGAATTTTTCCTAATCTTCATACTTACAACACATTGATCTCTGGACTTCTGAACCTGAAAAAATTAGATGAGGCATTAGAGCTTTTCAACAATATGGAAACTTTGGGTGTTAAACCTACTGCTTATTCTTATGTTCTTTTCATTGACTATTATGGGAAGTCTGGTGATCCTGGAAAAGCTCTTGACACCTTTGAAAAAATGAAAAAGAAGGGCATTTTGCCTAGCATAGCAGCATGTAATGCATCTCTATATAGTCTTGCAGAAATGGGTAGGATCAGAGAAGCAACAGATATATTCAACAATCTTCACCATTGTGGGCTTTCCCCAGACTCAGTATCCTATAATATGATGATGAAGTGCTACAGCAAGGCAGGTCAAATAGACAAAGCTATAAACCTTTTGGCTGAGATGATAAGCAAAGAGTGTGAACCGGATGTAATTATAGTTAATTCTTTAATTGACACACTTTACAAGGCTGATCGAGTTGATGAAGCATGGGAAATGTTTGGGAGACTGAAGGATTTGAAGCTAGCTCCTACAGTTGTAACATACAACATTCTACTTACTGGTTTAGGGAAAGAGGGAAAACTCCTTAAGGCCCTTGATTTATTTGGGAGTATGAAAGAGTCTGGATGCCCTCCAAACACGGTAACTTTTAACACACTCCTCGATTGTCTTTGCAAGAATGATGCAGTTGATTTGGCCTTGAAAATGTTTTGTACAATGACAATGATGAACTGTAATCCTGATGTTCTGACATATAATACTATCATCTATGGCTTGCTCAAAGAAGGAAGAACTGATTATGCATTCTGGTTTTACCATCAGATGAAGAAATCTCTCTCCCCTGACCATGTAACTTTGTGCACCCTCGTTCCTGGTGTTGTGAAGTATGGAAGGGTTGAGGATGCAATCAAGATTGTCATGGAATTTGTACATAACTCAGGTTTACAGACAGGCAATCAATTCTGGAGAGAATTAATGGAATGTATTTTAATTGAAGCAGAAATAGAATTGGCCATTTCATTTGCTGAAAGATTGGTATGCAATTCTATTTGCCAAGATGATAACATAGTATTACCTCTAATTCGAGTCCTATGCAAGCGGAACAAGGCACTTGCTGCTCAGAAATTATTTGACAAGTTCACTAAAACTTTGGGAATTCACCCAACCGTGGAAACATATAACTGCTTGTTAGATGGGCTTCTTGGATCCAATATCTCTGCAACAGCTTTTGAACTATTTGTGGAGATGAAGAATGTGGGTTGTTGCCCAAATATCTTTACTTACAACTTGTTGCTTGATGCTTATGGCAAATCTAGGAGGACAAATGAACTTTTCGAACTGTACAACGAGATGCTTTATAGAGGATGCAAGCCTAATGTTATAACCCACAATATTATCATCTCAGCCCTTGTGAAATCCAACAGCTTAGATAAGGCATTAGATTTATATTATGAGCTCATAAGTGGTGATTTCACTCCTACTCCTTGTACTTATGGCCCTCTTATAGGTGGTCTTTTAAAGGCTGGAAGATCAGAGGAAGCAATGAAGATTTTTGAAGAGATGTCAGATTATCAATGCAAGCCCAACTGTGCTATTTACAATATTCTCATCAATGGATTTGGGAAAGCAGGTGATGTCGATATTGCTTGTGATTTGTTCAAAAGGATGGTTAAGGAAGGAATAAGGCCAGACTTGAAGTCATATACCATTCTTGTAGAATGCCTGTGCATGGCTGGTAGAGTTGATGATGCTGTGCACTACTTTGAGGAACTGAAGCTAACTGGCCTTGATCCTGATACAGTTTCTTACAACCTTATGATCAACGGGCTTGGAAAAGCACACCGGTTTAAGGAAGCTCTTTCTCTTTTCAGTGAAATGAAGCGTAGGGGAATTTCTCCTGATCTTTATACTTACAATGCATTGATTCTCCATTTTGGAAATGCTGGAATGGTGGATCAAGCCGGAAAGATGTACGAGGAACTGCAACAAATGGGTCTTGAACCTAATGTCTTCACTTACAATGCTCTCATTCGTGGATATAGTATGTCTGGAAATAAAGATCAAGCCTTTTCTGTTTTAAAGAAGATGATGGTTGTGGGGTGTAGCCCCAATGCAGGAACATTTGCTCAATTGCCTAATAAGTGTTGATTTTAATGAGCTATCTCATGGGGCCATTTCATATGTCCCTGATCTCAAAAAGAAGACATAAAGGTAACTATTAATGCTATACTTGGTACAATTTTATTGAAACATCATATAACTTTCCTATATATTTTATGGATTTATCTAATCTATATAACTTTACACAGGTTAAAAGATCAAAACATGAAAAGTTTTCATTTAAAAATATCAATAATACTCACTCACACTGATTTCTAAACAATCTTAGCATAAGTTTCGATAAAACAATTCTATTTTTAATTTTTTAACTTATGCAAGATTGCAAAAGTTAGACAAACCCATATTTTACTTTTACTAACTTTTTTGAAGGTTGTCGTTTCCTCAGGGACACTTCACCTCGTTGCCTAAACAATTTCTGGGACAAGATATGTATCTATCTATCATGTGGTTTTGTGCAAGTTTTTTACTTCATTCTGGAAATTCCTGCTGAAATGCTGATTAATGGTGACAGTTCTTTGTGTAAAAGAGTCTTCATGGTGCTTGCCATAACTTTTGAATACCAATTCTGCCATTAGACCGAGTATTCTTCTGCCCATGTTAAATCTATTTCTTGTTTCTTATTTTAAAAAAAACTAATTAGTTGCTGGAGATTGCCAAATTCATACATATTTGTTTCTTCATTTTGATTGCAGGCAAGACCTTCCCTATTATATATAGATGGGGCTTTTGGTCCTGATGATGGTGGAGGTGGGAATGGGAAGTTGTAGGAAATAAACGGAATTCAGTGGTGATCATATCACACCAATATTTAAACCAATGATGTCTTGTATATTGTATAATGATAGTTAAGGATACGGTAAACCAACATTTGTATAGAAATGCAACTGCTTCTAGATCTCTGATGTTCGAAAACCTAACGATTTTGAAGTTCCATAATTAAAGTTTTTCTTTTTACTGAAATTTAACAAATCATTTGGATGAAAAGAGAAAATGAAAAGAATGACTTATTGCATGATTCGAACATGCACAGCTCTGGCACAAATAGACTAAAATAGCAAGTTGGTTTCAAGGTTTTCCTTCAATACAATATTGGTAAGTGTTCGATTTTATGTCAGAGATGAGATGATATTCAGCATTGGTAAATGGTAGCTAGTTAACTATACCTCGAGGATAATCAAACCTAGTCAAGTGACTATGCTGCAATTTCCAGCTACCAGAAGGATTTTCTATGCACTGCTCATCTGAGCCAATCCTGATGTCAGATACTAAAATAAAAGATAATCTCATCACACTTCTCTTTTGGCATAAATGGCTTGCATTGACAATTATACACTCTTCACTGTGCTAAGGAAAGGGGCATTCTTGCAGATTGTTGATTACAACTAGTGACGTTAGTCCACGTGCTCAGAACAAACTTCTAAGAGTGAAATTAGACACGAGAAGTGGGTGGGTGAAAAACTGATACTTTTATGGTAATCAGAACAACCGTTGTATATAATGAGATGACGTGGAGATGACTATTCGGGCATTCTAACCACAGGGGCACACTACATATATATGTATAATAATAAATAAAAATATATATTACATATTTGAACTGTTGTTGCAAAATAGTACTAACTATCACTTTTCTCTACTTTTATCTCAGTATCAGCTTGTTTGTTTGAAGAGGATTGCTCTTCTGCTTGTGCACTGGACTGGGCAGGTTTTTTGAACTGCACTAAGATCATTGTCATGTTATCACACCCTTCACCACCAGCCGTTGATGGTGCCAAACACTGGTCAAGTACTCTTTCACAAACTGCAGAAAGTTTCGTTTCCTGCCAGATAAGATAATATTAATAACCATTAAAAAGGCCTCTGACCATACTATCTAAACAATGAGAATGAGTAAAAGATTGGCTATTGGAACGAAGCTCATGTTAGATGCTCTATGTGTGTAAAGAGGGATGATAGACTATAAAAGAAGCTTGTATCGTGAGAAGCATTGTGGCTATGTTCTGTTGGACTACAAGGGAAGAGGATTAATGGTTAGGCAATCACTTGGATAGTTTTGGGTGGCCATGCCACAGGGCATAAAGAATACCTGCTCTGATATTTTCTTTCCCTTTTCCCTACATTTTCCTGCATTTTCTTTATAATTCCTAAATCCAATTTATTTACACTAGCATCAGGGAATCAGAGCTATGTTCTCCGAATTTCTTTACAAAGAGCACCGCGCTCTGTGCATGATAAGAAGCATGATATGTTAACGTTACTCTGCAAGCATCCTTCACTTATTCTCTCTAACTACAAGCAGAAATGACAAATTCTTCTCTGTCAAAGTACCAAGTACTGCATTAAATATCATCAATAAGCATAATTTGTGAATAAGTATGACAACAAACTACTTGTTCACTGAAGTAATACTTTATTACCACATTAGAAAATGGTTAAAGCTAAGAACTCACCGAGTGCAATTGTTCATGAATAAAATCTACCAATTGTTGACTTGACATGCAATCCCTGAAAATAACAAGGAGAGATAAATGTTTATCTTCAAAAACGGAGGTCTGATGGGGCATATGCAAGCATGAAGCACATTACTATTTTCCATGGTTGTCACCAGACCAGACCAATCGAACCAAGAACCAAAGCCCCACTTAACTCAATTTTTTTTTTAAATGACATTTTTTATTTTACTTGGTTTGGACTAGTGTGTTTTGAACCTTTTAAGCATGTTATGGTAGAATGTGGACTATTTTGAACCTTTTTTACTATGTAATGTTTAAATTTAAATGCACCTTTAGATTTTTTATGATGAATATTATATTATTTTGGTCTAATTAATTATTATTAAATATATAAAACAATAATACTTTATTACCACCGGTTCGACCAGTGACCCTTGAACCGGTGCCTTCACAGGTTCGATGACGAGTATGTTTCTAAAAATATTACTATTTTCAGAAACACCACAAAGTTTCAGTAGATGGCAACTCAAGTTATGTGTCTAAAAGAAACTTAAACTGAAGGCATTTAGTTAAACAAAATTGAAAATGGGCCGGTTCTGGATGGGTGATTTCTGAAACTAGAGGAGATAGCATCAGTGTGTATACTTAAAAGGAGATTAGTGTAATTTACTAATTTAGGCGCATGAAAAACTACCAACTTTTCCACTTAGGAACATGGATATCTTCCAAACATCATAATTCATAATCAAAAGGGGATGTAAAAGCCTAAGAAAAATACCATATGCCATCACAAGCTAACACCACAAATTCATCTTCATCACAAAGCTCGACCTATATAACAAAAGCTGTATTAGTCATAACAGATGGATACTTGAAAGTGGCAGTAAACCCTAACAAAGGAAATGGTAGCACATCTGTGTATCACAGATGCAGCTAACTGAATTGTATTACAGCTACAAACTTACAGTGTTTATGTCTGGATTGGCAGTTACAATTTGTTTTTCAGCAGGAAGAAATTTATTCTGTTTAAATTCCATGTCACCTGCAATAAATTGATGCTTATTTAAGAATGGAAACTTATAACCATTTCCATCCCACACCTCCCTACCCTTCAAAATCACAGAATGAACAGAAATACAAATTTGAAATCTTCAATTATATGATTTGAAAGCAACCCCCTCTTGTCTTCTAAAGAACCAAAAGAAAGCATACAAAACAAGATAAAGCAGAAAAATGTTGCTTGAGTGACTATTCATCAAGTACACATGCGTACATTATTCTGAGCTAGAGATGCAGGGGCCCAGCCACTCAAGCTATAATTGGAAAAGGAGGAGGGTAAAAAACAAATCTTTCTATAGAAGGTTTGCTAGCCTATAGGTTCATTACCAATAGCTCTTGCAAGATTTAAACTGCCATTAACTCGTCCCGCATGAATAAAACCACCAGCTTTTAAGATTCTGTCCTTCTCAATCTCAAGATCAGGTTTGTGATCTCTGGACAAATTGTATGCCTGTAGAAAACAGCCATAGTAAAACAATTTATATAATTATCTACCCGATCTGAACTTGAGAATATGTACTCTACCAGATAAAGAGACAAACCATATTCAATACATTTTAAAAAATTCACTTAAAAAACTTGACCCACTGAATTAAGAAACATGCATTGTTGCCCATGTACAGTACTTAGAAAATAGACATACAAAAACAGCATTTTATGTTTATTTGTACCTAGGCGTCTATCTGTTTGGGGCAGTAAGCATAATAAATGTTCAAGAATTTCAATTCTAATGTTACCTGACCCTGCCGAGATATTACACAACGTGAATCACCAGCATTTGCAACAACAAGTTGGTTGTTTCTAATAACTGCAACACAGGCAGTGCTTCCCGAAGTTGGTCCAGCAAAATCAGAATGAGGCCCCTGATTTGCAATAAATAAATTCATATCAGAAAGATGGAGAGGAAGTTCATTACTATCATCCAAGAACATAATATTTCTACTAATCCATATGCCAGGCACCAAATTACCAAGTATATCCAGTGAAGAAGTGATACTTAAAGAGTATTACTTAAGATAGCCTTCTCCAAATGTTACACCTACCTCCTCAAAAGCCCAATCATCCACCTGATAATCACCATCACTGCTTCGTGGAGACCAAATCAACCCTTCTATCATCCCAGTAAACTTGTTTATCTTATCCCCCAAGACTGATAATTCCCTCCATCCCCTTTGGCCACGCATCATCTCGTCCATTCTGCATAATATTGAAAATACCAGTTCATACCTTTCTTATTTAAGGAATTTTGTTTTCAGTGCATGGTGTGGCATAAGTGGTCACTTTCTAATTTTCTATTATTTCTCAATCAGCAACTAACAAGTGGGCTACAACCTGACAATAAAACAGATACATATTATTTGTTCACACTCTTCCAATAATTCAAGTGCAAAAAATATACCCAACTGACTTTGAATGAGACCATTGTTATTGACATTTCTTTTGAGTACTAAAGAAAAAAAATGATCTATAATAAGAATTAAGAACTACAAAACCAAGATCTTAGCTGATCATCCAAATGGGAGACTTTTAATCGTACAAAAATTCAACTGCTTGCAAGAACAAAACCATATTATAATTTAATTCCAAAACTAAGTATATAAGTCGCCATCTTTTTTCATCTAACCTTAAGAAAGCTTTCTGAAGAGAGGTTCCAATATCTCCAACTGAGTATGCTTCACTCTTGAGCACCTGTTGGTGAAGAAACTTTGCACAAAACTTTGCAACCACCTTACCTGAAATTTTGGACTTAACTGAGCATCCACAACACAGCATTGATTACAAAGTACAAACAAGACATAATTTATGCAGTATTTCCTCCTTGTCCCGTCGGGGGTTATTGAGAATTGTAGCTCAAATATATGACATTCCATTGTAAAAACTCAAGGAGTAGAGAGGCAGAATAAAAATAAATGGACCTGGATTTTTTCCACCAGAAAATGGGTTGAACAGGGCAACCAACATCCATTTGTTTGAAAAGATATGTAGGAAAACAATGCAATAAATAAATGAGTACAGACACAAATTAGAAGCACAGCAGAAAAACCAATTGACCAAGAGATGGAACCTGCAGGGTTTAATCTTGAGAACCTAAAATCAAGGCACACAAGTTACAGTGGAATAAATGGGATGAAATGAAAAATGGCAATGTGCTAGGGTCTTTATGCATGCCAAAAGTTCTAGTCCATGTCCATTTACAGCTATCCTACGTTATAATATCATTATCCATTAATCACATGAGAATTGAGAAATCAGTTTAAAATCTAAATCACGCCTCAAATGTTGAAATCAGCTATGACTAGGAGTAACAGAGGTTAACTTTGTGACTTTATGAAAAATGAATAAATTTTACTGAAAAAAGAAAGAGAGAGAGCACACTATTTCGACTACCATTTTTACAAAAGTGTGTCTATTATAAATATTTAAAGATTGGATGGTACTGTTGTTTTGGCTTTTGTATTAATTTTGTTTTCTTTTTCTTTCTCTCTCCTTTACTTTCTCTTATCATTTATAATATATCATATTTTAGTCTTCCATGTCTTATAAGACAGAGGAAGTAGGATTAGGACATAGGACTGGGAGCACAAGATACTCATCAAAAGAGAAAGATGAAATGAAAAAATAAGTTAAAATATATCATCGTAACATGGACAGGAGACGGTAGCGGGTTGTAATGAAATAGCAAAAAAAAATGGTATTTGGCAATTCAACTCATGAAACCTTATCAAATCTTACCTCCATGACCATCATAGACACCAAAAAATGAAGTCGACTCATCCAGATCAGTATATGCCGCATGCTAAAAAAAGGGAAAGAGAATAAACAATCAACAGCATATTAAAAGATTAACTAAGAGGAATCTAAGTCAGACAATATCAATGAAATGAATTGATAAATACAAAAGTAAGAGTATAAACAATGGTATTCCCATTTACTCCTGAAATTGCATTTCATTGGACCAATCATTGCTTCTTTTGAAACACTGAAACAAAAAATCACATCTTCTAGTTCCCTTAAAACATCTAAAAGCAAGCTCAATCATGCGGTGACCAAAATCAACATTTTATGTAAATATACTATTATCAACAGTCCCTGGTAAAATGAATCTCGATAAATCATGGGACTTTCACCTTGCTCAGGATTTGCTAATATTTATTTGTCTGAAAACCATAATTACAGATAGAAGGAACAATAATAGGTTAACTCACAATGCCCCGATGCATCAAAATGTAGAAGAATAAGAAAAACCCATTAACAACAAGAACTAATTACTAGCATAGCATGACATTTAAATCTTGGGGGAGGAGCTCCATCCTGTCTATTTCTCCACCAATTCATTTTCCAAAAACTTTAGTATCTTGCCCATCAATAAACAAAACCATTATTGAAAATTTGAAACTATTCGCCAATCTGTATGCGATATTAGTGTTTTAACAAATTGGAAGGCTAATGGAAGAAAGGGAACTACGATGCTGCAGAAAACTTTACCTTCCAATGCAAATAGACAAATAACGGTAAAACAGAATTCAAATATTACAGATACTAGTAGCATAATTCCCTCACCACCTCTAGATACCTCTTACTAGACATTGCTACGTTGGTGGTTTATGGTTATTCACTTTTAAATTCTGGATGTATGTAAAAGGCATTCAATTTATAATACTAGAAATCTTAACAATTGTTACTCACAGCATCTTCCATTGTTGCACGCCACCCTTGCATGGATGATAAACCATATCTAAGACGATCATTTTCACCATCTTCAGAAAACTTTTCAGTTTTGGGAATGCTGAGATATATGCCCATTCCTATCTGAACTAAAACAAATATACATCAACTAAAATTTCTTAAAGCTGGGAACAAAATAAGAAATCATAGATAAGAGAATGAGTACGTCCTTGATAATATTCCCTATGATTGCAATTTGCAAAAGCTAAGTGGACAGAGAAAAGTGACGCAGAAGCAAATGAAAATATCTAATTGTTTTTAAGAAACAGAGTAGACTTTTTTCCATGTAATAACCGTGGCAAAAAAAAAAATAGCACTAATTGCATATAAAGCACAGAAGCAAAAGAAAAACCACCATGTTGAAAGGAAAGTAGTGTACTTGCATCCACCGTTCCAAAATCCAAACCAGAAATTGAACAGGTGAGAAGTTATGGTCATGGTCAAATGCCTGTAATCAACAGCATTAAAAGACACACCCGAGGCACTGAGCACTGAGGTGAAGCAATAGAAGGGATCAGTGCCTGTTGGCACTTTATCAGTGCCTTTCCGGGAAACATTAAATAATCTCTTAAATATCAGCCACCTAAATGGAGTAAAAAAGAGTCATTCAAGAATCAAGATGTTAAAAAGAATAACTAGTTGTCGGATTTGGGACTATTGACAATATGCAGCTCAAGGCTTTTCTTTGGTAATAGCATAAGGCTCTATAAATTGAAGTATTGAACATCATAATCTTTTATTTTAACGAATGTCATGTTTGAGCAGTTAATTAGTTAATTACACAGAAAATCAATGCAGAAAAATAAAATATTTTATAGTGCCACCCCCCCCCCCCCCCCCCCCCCCCCCAACCACCACCACAAATAATAGTTCTTTCTGGCACCTCTTTAACTACCTTGATAATAGATAATCAAACCAGACACCTAACTGGCTCACCATCTAGTTGGTACCTTCTAGTTTCTAATATATTGCTCTCACCACAGTTCAACAATATAAAGTCAACAGAAAATTTGCAAGAGAGCGAAGACACTGGAATGGAGAGAAATGCAGGGGAGGGATTTGGTGATGCTACATTCCCATTATAGCTTGGGAAAGTTTTTCAAGTCCGAAACTAGAAATGCCACCAAAGAGCCATCTAAACTTACATTCTTGTTTTCCTACACTCACAAGATTCAAGAAAACTGGCATCGAATGAAGGAACCAACTGTTTGCAAAAGAAAACAAAATATAAAAAGTCAAAAAAATGAGAAGCTAAATTCTACACAATATTTGAGAAAAGTAAAATTAAAAATTGAACGACTAACAGAAGACCCAGTTTTGACTTCTGCGAAAAATGTTACATGAGATAACAAGTAATGAAAATTAAACAAACAGATCTATGGGTTAAAATAGGGGGCAATAATTTATAAGAAATTAGAAAAAACATATACTTATTTAGAATTTAGCAAAGGGTTTACTAACAAATCCAGGAGTCCTGAGACTCGGATTATAGCAAATTAGCGTAAAAAAGATAGTGATAAGAAATTAACATCAACAACAGGAAAAATGCAAGTTCTGGTTATAAACAAGAAGCAATAGAAAGCAGAATCAGTGATTGATCAATGAAAATAGGAGCAGTAAAATGAATTATTTTTTTGTTCAAGAAAAAACAAAAAAAGAAAGAAGAAAATTAAGAGACTGCATACCCAGTTGAAGAGAGAAAAAGAGAAGCTTAGTGTGATGAGTGATGAGAAACAAAGAAACTCTGAAGAATTCTGGATTTTACTCACGGTGACTGTTCATACCAATTTTTCATTCTTCTCTCTTGATTTTGTTCTTATCCCTTACTTCATATGGAAAATAAATATAAATACCATCTTTATTTATTTCCCAGATAATAATAATAGTTCAGAGGAAAAAAATAAAAATAAAAATAAAAACGGATATAATATCTTGTTCTTACGCTTGCGCCCTTGGAGCGTATCCATGGCCCAGATTTGACTCCAGTGTACAGCTCTACTGGATCGGATACGATCTGATCGTTTTTTTAAAATAAAATTCATTATTCATATGATGTAATTGATTGTGTTATCTTTATCTTTATATATATATATATATATATATATATATATATATATATATATATATATGGAAGAGAATGAGAAATTAAAATTGTGGTTATTTTTATCAATTTAAAATTTAAAAAGTAAGGCACTAATTTATTTATATTTATCTTTTTTTATTTTTTAAAATTTTTTATCTTTCTTTTACTTTTTTATAAACCATGGAATAAAGGGTAAAAAATATTATTTTCCTGTCAAAATCAAAATTATTTTTGTCAATTTAAATTTTAGAATGTGAGGACACTGATTTCTTTATATTCATCTTTCTTTCCTTATTTTTTCTTTAAAACTCTTTGTCTTTCTTTTATTTTTTATATACCTCTTCTTCATGATATACAAATGGAAGAGAGTGAATATAAAAAAAAAATTTATATACCTCTTCATGATATAATGTCATGTTTAGTTCGTAAGTTTTCCAGGAAAAATGAGAAATTATTCTTGAAAAAGTTGAAAAAATAAAAAGGTGTTTGTTTACAAAATATTCAAAGAAAATTTTTAGAAAATTGAAAATTATTCGTCTTTCTTTTAGAAATTTTTTTAAAAACAATAGAGAAGTCTTTAAAGAAGTTTTTCGAAAACTAAAAAGTGGAAAAGTTTTTCAAGAATTTTTATGACTATTCCAGGAAATGAAAATTTTGAAAAATAAACAGAAAACTAAAATAATTTTTTGTAACTAAACGCAGTTGTCTTAGCTTTCTGAAAATTAAATTGACAAAAATAACCTCAATTTTGACGGAATAAAAGTTAAGACACTAATCTTTTTATATTCATCTTTCTTCCCTCATTTCTTTTCTCTGTCGTTGTTGTTGGTCGTTGAATCTTGTCACCGCTATTCATTGGCCGCTGCATGTTTGTTGATTAGAAGTGTTGTTGGTCACAATTGAAGCTTCTGTTGGTAGTCAGCGTTGGTCACGATTGGAAAATGTTTTAAATCTCTGTTGCTCCTTTATGTCTTTATATTTTCTGCTTAAAACTAAGTCAATCATAGTCATTTGGTGTTGAACTTGAAAATTTCTTAGTTTATTTTTTGCATGTGCCTTTTGTTGTCATAAAATTCATAGGGTGGGTCCTAATGTGCATAAAAATAACATGTAAGTACATCATAAATTCCTTGCATATAATGAACACTAAATGATAGGTTCTTTATATATGGTTGTCTCTACTTTTATAATTGATATTTGACGCTTTGAATGAAATTCTTGAATTGAGTTGTAGTATTGATGTGACATCCCTCGTCGATTTTCTCATTTTCCAAATTAATTTTTCGCATTTTAATATAAAAATCCACTCGGTCTTAATATAAGAATATTTACTTCTATTAAATATATTCAAAGTAGTAAAATCACACTTAAATTAGCAAATCCCGACTGAAACGGATCCGAAATACATCCATTAATAAATTAGTTATTTAGAAACAACGAAAGAGGGGAAACGGAGTCAGGGGTCAATCGCCTAAGCGAGCCCCTGATTCGCTTAAGCGAGTGCCGACTCGCTTGAGCGAGTGCTGCTCTTGAACTTAGGCGAACAACAACCTACAAGAAGAGCCGACCAATCGGGTTTCACTCGGAATTAGGTGCACTCGGGTATCTCTTACTCGGACATAGCTTAACCTTCACTCAACAAGGATTCCCTCGATCTGACATCACTCGGAAATCACTCAATCCTTACTTTACTCAGAAAAGTCTCTCTCGGCATAACTCCCTCAGAAACCTTCTCACCTTCACTCGGAGTTACTCTAGTCTTCACTCGGAAGTACTCTTATCTCTCTTTGCTTGAAGTCTTAGCCATTGCTCACTCGGAGACACCCTAATCTTCCACTCGGAAATAGGTCTCTCGGTTATTCTTCTCTCGGAAAGGATGAAAGATACTCAAATGGGCATCAATTTAATAGGCCCTCGCTCGGATAAAAAAATCCACTCGGCTAAATTCACCAGGAGATCAACTCTGCTACAACAATACGAATTCATTCATAAAGTAAACACCGATCTCATAACATTAAAAATTCATATCCTTGTTAATCAACATACCGATTCGAATTTTAACACACTCGTGTAGCATCACACAGAAAACTCAAAATATATATATTACACTCGTAATCCATTTCAAAGCACTCGATTCCTTGGCAGCAATCCTCCACTTGGCGCACCTCCATGGCTCCGACCTCTTCCGTGTCACTGGTTACTAAAATTGAAACAACAGCAAGGGTGAGTGTTTAGCATCATAATTAATCTAGAACGGAATTCAAATAAAACACGAGTAGAAACTCCATCCGATTGCTTATTCCTCAAACTGCACATTTCACTCAGCAAGCAACTCACTCGGCAATATACTCTCTCGGCACATTGTCTATTAACACTCGGCATTATAGTAATTCACTCTCAATAATATAACAGTCCTCATTCTACAATTTTAACAACATTCAGCAAATAGCTTCCACTCGGAAAACATAATAATCACCCGGTAATATCGTAAGTTGCACTCAGCAATACATCAAATCATTCTCAGCAAACATATCAAAATCTCATTCCGCAATTATAACAAGTTAACACTCGGTAATCATAACAATTCATGCTCAGCAATTATAATACTTCACACTCGGCAATTATATTCAACCTCATTCAGCAAACATAACAATTTCACTCGTCAAATACAACAGATTGGCCCTCGACAGATGCAACATCATACTCATCAATTTTCACTCGGATAATATGACATCTTACTCAGCAAGTACAATAATTCATACTCATCAAATACATCAAATTCTCATTCGGCAAAATCATCAATTGTCACAACTGACTCACATAAAATCGACGCCTAGTATCCGGATACTAAAGGATTGGCCTTCAGCTGGGAGTCCGACTTGACATCCCGTGAACCCAACTTGGTTCATCGAGCCCGACTTGGCTCCCCCTCAACCACTGGGTCATAGACCTCCGGGTAGCTCAACTGGGTCCGACTTGACCACTGAAGCCAAAAACGAGGGTAACATATACCGTCGGCCATCCCATACCACATAATCACATTTCAATCATTTCATATCATCATCAATCAACAAATACAACTATCAGAAACTGGCATGTGCTCTCATCACAGGGTGACCGACTTGTCAAGCCCATCCATCACATTATCACTCGGGCGACCTGCTTGTCAAACCCGACTCATTAACAACATCACTCGGGTGACCTGCTTGTCAAACCCGACTTCACATTGCCACAAAACACCAATTGCCACATCATTAAATACACACGATCGGAAACCGATCGGTGTCCACATACATACATACATATACAATAACTTTCACCCAGCGTCATCTCATCACAGCATCAAATAATTCACTTTCAATCGAAATATACCACACACACGATCAGAAACCGATCAGTGTCCATACATATACATGCATTCTTTCACATTCATATACAATTCATTCGGCATCATCACAATTATCACAACATCAAATACTCCTCTAGTCACATACACACGATCAGAAACTGATCGGTGCTCACACACATGCATACTCATACATTCTCAAATTTCATTCAGCAAAGTCACACACATACACACGATCCTAAACCGATCGGTGTGTACATTCATACGTACATTCATATACATATTCACACAATTTCACTCAGCCCCATCTCTTACCCGGTTTAGTCTTTCCAACGACTCGGACAGTGTCCAATTCTAATTAATTTAACCCGAACACCCCCCTTACCTGGGATAAAGCTTCCAGAAGATCCTCGAGCTCTCCACTCTGATCGGTTGTTCTCCGATCGCTTCTTCTCAATTAAGTGACTCTGCTTCCAGTCGTCCAACACAGTACTCTGCTTTGGAGGAACTCCGAGCCATTCACCCTCTCGAACAACTCTGTCCCCGTGACACTCCACGCTCTACATGCAAGACAGCGGAGGATTCCAAGCCTCTAAGACACAACGTTGTTCTCTCTCTTGAGCAGCTCCGTCACACCATCAGTGGAGGACTTCAAGCCTCCAAGACACCACAACCGTGGCTGATGAAGAGAAGAAGACTGGTTGCATACACGGAGGGAAGAAATGCTCAATTTCCCCTTACCTCTGTTCCATGCCTTAACAGTTTCTAGGTTCACCGTTCCACCACCGTTCCAGCAGCAGCCTTCTTACGCGTTTCACCAGTGTTCGCTCCACCACCTTGAAACCACAACCACAACTACGTAATTATCTCAAGGTCTGATGCAAGAAGGAACCTCCCTTCAAAGCTTTTAGCTCTCAACAATGGAGGAAGGGGAAGAAGGAAAGAAACAGACGAAGGAGAAGAAGATTCTCGTGAGAAGATGAATAATTGAAGAAAGAGAAAGAAATCTTTCTTTAATACCCATGGCAACCGGTCACCTGCACAACCGGTCATTTCTCCATTTCATTATAATACCTTTAATGATTTTAATTAAACCTCTCTTCTCCTAATCACCATTTCATAATAAACCAATAATTCTTAAAAATATCCAATAAATTCCTAAAAACAATTTTTAATATTTTCCACTTTACAAAAATTTTCTATAAATATCCAGGATGTTACAATTGATTTTCAATTTGTACCAAAATAATTAATTATAGCCTATAGTGTGACAAATTGGTCACTTGAATATTTTTGTTGCTATTATTTGTTGAATTTTGCATTTATATGGAATTTTTTAATCAAATATGTGAGAATATGGTGTAACGAGTTTTCTTTTTAAGATTTTTGTATATTGTATACAATGCATTACAATCACTAATAATTTTGTATCTTATTAACAAAAATCATAATCTAGAATACTTATAGAAATATTGATATATATATATATATTACTAAATATAATTAATCAATAATATATTTATATTTACTCTTGATCAGAATATTAAGAGATTAATATTTATATGAACAATTATATAGTATATATATATATATCAATCATGATTTTATAAATATACCATTCATTGTAAACTACTATACCATATTTTTAAAAATAAATTAATTTTAATCAATATAATATAATATAATATAATATGTTGATATATATTAGTAAATATAATCAATCATTAATGTATTTATATTTACTTTTAGTCAAAATATTAAGAGATTAATATTTATATGAATAATTATAAATGATAGATTTTTTTATATATATCAATCATGATTTTATAAATATACTATTCATTATAAACTATTATACCATATTTTTAAAAATAAATTAATTTTAATCAATATAATATAATATGTTGATATATATTAGTAAATATAATCAATCAATAATGTATTTATATTTACTTTTGATCAGAATATTAAGAGATTAATATTTATATGCAATGTTTTCATAATCGGACCGGTCATTGAACCGGTGAAGATACCTGTTTAAGCAAATTGTGATCAAACCGGTATTCAATCGTGGTTAAACTGGTAGTGTTAAAGAATTGACCTGAACTGGTCACCTAATCAGTTCACAGTTCCCCGGTCGAACCGGTCAAACCGATTCGGTTTTGATAACAATGTTTACATGAATAATTATAAATGATAGATTCTTTATATATATAAATCATGATTTTATAAATATAATATTTATCATAAACTACTATACCATATTTTTAAAATAAATTAATTTTAATCAATATAATATAATATATTGATATATTAAATAAATATAGATATCTTAATCAAATAATCTTTATGTTTATTACTTTTATTTCAATATAAATATATTTAGCGAAGAATGATTCTAATTAATATGATATACAATATACAATATCTCTATCATTATCTTCATGTGGGATTTTCTTAATCAAATATGTGAGAATTTGGTTTAATGAGTTTTTTTTTCAAGACTTTTGTATATTGTAGTGCGTTTTATGTTACAATGCATTATAATCATTGATTCAGCTAATTTTATTGCCTTTAGTGTTGACTATTAAAATTGGTTGCTTTTTTGTTTGTTTGAGTGGTTCATATAAATGCCTTTATTTTATTAGTGTTTTTTTTAATATATATCTGTTATGTAGATGCATTGAATGGAATTTTATTATGATTTATATTTATGTTTTTCTTTGAGTTATAGTCTTTGTTTTCAACTATCTTTATCACGTGACAACTTTTTAATTAAAAAAGCATCAAGTTAAGAAATATAAATTTAAAAAATAACAATGTGTTTCCTGTTTACTCATGACACATTATTATATATTATGTATATGTATATCGATATCTATAGAGTATCATATTCGATAAATGTTGTTTGACATTTCTTTTATAAAGATAACTTTTTTATTATACAATTTTGATCCGGTCTTGATACCGGTATCCGATCTGCAAGACATATTTCAACGTCTTTATCAATTTGCCAACGTGCAACCGATGTTATCGGTATACATCCGGACTCTAATTCCGTATCAGGCGCTCTCCCTATACCGGTTGTCCAGGATAACACTATGACACCGGATAACGCATACATCACTATGCAGAAGACAAAAGGCATTACTACAGGGACCGATCAATAATTCCCTGCACTACGAGCCAAAATATGCTCACGGGAATGGTCAATTTGTCCCTTAATTCTAGCTTATACTCCCTACGCTCAATATAAAATGGCCACTTGACCCAATCATACTGGTAAGTGCGCAATAAAATAATAATTTAAGGCGTTATTGGAGGTTAGTGGTTCCCCACTAACGGATCCTCGAATATCGAGCCAATCAGGTATCTAAACTCTCTTCATCAACGAAGGGAAGGATCTTTTGACTCTATCAACTTACAATTACTCTCTGAAAAACATTCCTCACTTGGGATATCATCACTGACTTGAGCGTCGGAGAATCTTTGCAGGTGACACCACCTTTCGCCCACATCAACGCGTAAGGACGGTGTGAAGGACCTCCAGGACGCCCAATCCGCTCTCATCATACAGAGACATCGGATATATAAACCGGATACTCATATAACCGGTCTTCAGAGAAGTAATCATCTACTATTTGTGACTGACCAGACACCGGATCTCTTGACCCCGGTTCAGGACAGATCATTGGCACGCCCAGTGGGACACGATAAAGTTATTCCCATATCCTGTGAAAGAACAAGTAATTATCAATGGAAGGCGAGACACATGATTTTGTGGAAAATCAACCTGAAGACAGGACCAACCCCAACGTTTTCAGGAAGCTTAACTTCGATTCTCATGGGGGCAGCGCAAAGAAGATAGTAACAGTGTCTAAACCCGATCCTCGTGATGAGTTGATCACTCAACTCCAGAGAGAACTCGCAGAATTACGAAGAGAGAGAAGGCAGAGTGAGGACAAGGAGTCATCTCGCACAAGAGACACTCCCCATACAACTGATGGAGAAAAATCCACAACTCTTCAATACTCAAACATCCCCACGTTTGAGGGGAGAGAACAGACCCACGATTCTGATGATGGAGCCGCTTGGGGAAGGAGAGAGCTAATTACAGCACCCCCTGTAACTTACAAACTCAAAGTTCCTTTTTCAAGGAGACTTATGAGTGTCCATATCCCCAAACATCTTCAAACCACTCAGCCACTCTCCATTGGAAAGTATAATGACGAAACTGATCCTACTAAGCATCTTGATGCTTACGTATTTGAAGCCATGTACTTAGGGGCTGATGAAGATGTGATGTGTCGAATGTTCCCACAGACATTATCAGAAGAGGCCCTCGGTTGGTTTAAAGGTTTACCTTCTGGATCCATAGATTCTTGGGCTGAAATGGCAGCTACTTTTGAAACTTACTTTGTCATCTCTAGAGATGTTCCCAGGACATCTCATACTCTGGCCCAAATTAAGCAGGGCGAAAATGAAACCTTGAAAGATTTTATGAAGAGGTTCTACAAGGAAGCATCCCTGGTTCCTAACCTCACAGAATCCATTAAGCTGCATATCGTTATCGAGGCACTGTAGCCAGGATCAGCCTTTGCTCTCTCACTAGCAAAAAGCCCGCCAACAACATTTGAGGAATTCAGAAAAAAGCCTCAAAGTATGTGGGTATAGAGATGCACCTAGAGGCTATGGCTGCGAAGAAAAAGCCACCAACACCACCTTCACAGCCGCGGAGAGATAAGGAGAAAATGAGGTCAGAACGCATGGAGAGGCCATTCAATAACCCCAAGGTTAATAACTCTTCTCCTCGACCTCGAGAAAGGCGTGTTAATTCCTTTAGCCATTATGCACCTCTGTCAGCCAGGCCATCTCAAATTCTGAGAGAAGTAGGATGGCCAGCCTTCAGCATCTATGGCATCAGAAGGCCAGCCCCTATGAAGAGACCAGGGAATCCCCGTAAGTACTGTGACTTTCATGAATAAACAGGTCATTCCACTGATGAATGCTAAGCTCTAAAGAACGCAGTCGAAACGTTAATTAGAGAAGGCAAATTAAAGCAGTACCTGTTCAAAGAAAAATCCTTTGACAGGGCAGATCAGAATGAGAAAAGAGAAAGAGATCTAGACGATGGGGATGACAATAACCATAATCCGGTTAGAAAGTTCTCTGCTGCGGAGAAACAAAAAGGTGCAATGACTGATGATACAGCACACAGAGATAACATGCCTCAGCAACAGCGTCAAGGCCGGTGTGAAGTCATTGATATGATCGCTGGAGGGTTCGCTGGGGGAGGAGCTTTAATTACAGCCCGAAAGAATCATCATAGAATGATTCTGTCTGTACAAGGAAAAGTCAAAGACAATCGTCCTTACAGAGGAGGGGTTAAAGCTCCAATAATTTCATTCTCTGATGAGGATTTTGGTCCTACCATTCCTGGTGGAGATGATGCTGTAGTCATCGTTGCAGTCATAGCCAACAAGGACGTCCGAAGAATCCTTGTTGACCAGGAAAGTTCCTGTGATGTTATTTTTGTTGGTGTATGCACTATGAGCCTTTATGCTTTTTCATTTGTATCATTTTTCTACTTATCAATTGAATAAATATTTCAGTTTAAAGTTGTTTTAAACATATTTATCCTTGGAGTAATAGGTCATATAAAAATTATTCCTAAAATGTCCCTAGTTAAGTATTTACATGGGGACATGTAAATACACTGAGACTAGTGTGTGAGTGTACTGATGACCTGATCTCACAGATCATAGATATAGATGATATCGAGTCTTCACACGGGTACACATTAAGAGTAATGATGTACTGGACAGACCCACCATGAGAACGTTGCATGGATCGTTACATGATTGTCATAAACGATTCTCAATGTGATAATGGTATATGTAGTCCTTCGACCTGAAGTCACTACGATTCCTACATGAGGAGTTTATTGTTTTAATACAATTAAACGTCTTCTGTAACAAGAGGACTATAAAGGTTGTGATTAGGCAATGAACAAATTATGCAGAGGGATGTGAGTGATGTAGATGGGATTTGTCTCTCCTATGTGACAGGAGTGATATCCATAGGCCACTTGATGGAGTAAGACTAAGAAAACGCATGGCCATGCTAGAAAGAATAAATATTAGATATTTATTCGGATCCAGTCTACTCCGGTATCAAGTAAAATAAATTGGGCCGTACAAGGATGACGCGACCATGCCTTGGGCCCAATTAGGATATCGTGACAAAAGGAATAAACGTATTAAATAATTATCACTTATAGGTTATGTTAATAATATTCGGACATAATGATGCATTGCTAGATGCCGCTCTTATTTTATATTAATAATAAAATAGTTTATTATTAATATGACCGGGTATTTTACCTATAGGGTCACACACATAGAGTAAGCCCATCAGAAAATGTTGTCTTATTTTAGTTGGACTAAAATAAAGCTATTGGGCCTAACTCATTTGGAATGAGTAAGGAGCCCACTTTTAGAGAGAACAAATTAGGTCAAACCTAAGCCTATAAATAGAGCATAAGATGCTCATAGGCCGTTCACTCAAGTGAGACACAAAATTCGCAAAAAGTTGCAAGAGCTACACGCCGTCAACCTAGCAGTTGGCAAGTGTTGCGATTCTGGTGGGAGTGCTCGTGTGGACTCCTAAAGGACGAGGCTACGACTGCTTCGGAGTTCTTCAAGAGGTAACCTAAATAATTTCGAAATTGGTTTTTTGTGCTTTGAAACACGGAACCTTGCAAATCCTATGGAATCCCTTTAATTTTTCCGCTGCTCATGCTTAGGGATTTCCTAACAATTTTTTATAATTGCTTTAAAAAGATGGGTTTTAATGACTCAGACTTACAGCCTTACACACAGGAACTAACAACTTTCAATGGTGCAAAGCAACCAACAAAGGGATACCTTGATACCCTTATCTTCTTTGAAGGCGAGCCAGGAGCCAGAACGGTTAAATCCCGAGTGCTGGTGATCGATGTCGAGTCACCATTCAACGGCATCATAGGACGCCCCACCCTAAATGCTATGGAGGCAGTCGTGTCAACTCCACATCTCCTTATCAAGTTTATCGATAAGGACAATGCAGTTTCATCCATCCGAGGTGACCAAGAGATGGCCAGGTACTGTTACAACCTGAGCCTAAATATGACAAAGTTGGAAGCCTCTAACAAAAAGAGGAAACTCAATGATTGCGGGACAGCTGCTGGTTCTGTGAGCCTTGTCGATCTGGACCCTAGGGCAGATTTGCACATTGATCCGTCCAACCCATCAAAGCCCACACCGGATGGAAGTTCCAGGGACATCGTATTGGGAGATTCTCCAGAAAAGGTCACCCACATTAATGACAAGCTAGATACAGAAATAGAGCAATGACTCCTGATGCTCCTACAGGAGTTCAAAGACCTCTTTGCATGGACTGCAGGCGATATGCCTGGCATAGATCATACTTTCTGTTGTCATAAATTGTCCGTCTACCCAGAGACGAGACCGGTTGCCCAAAAGAAGAGAAGATTGGGACCAGAGAAATAGAAAGCAGCCGGCCAACAAACCGAGGAATTGCTTAAGGCCGGATTTATCAGGGAAATCCGTTATTCCTCTTGGCTTTCAAATGTAGTAATGGTCCAGAAAGCCAATGGCAAATGGAGAATGTGCATCGACTATGTGGACCTTAATCGTTGCTGTCCAAAAGATCCTTATCCTCTTCCTAACATAGATCGAATGGTGGATGATTCCTCTGGTTATCAGTACCTGAGCTTCATGGATGCGTACTCAGGTTACAACCAGATTCCGATGTGTGAGGAGGATCAGGAGAAAACAGCTTTCATCAATGATCGTGGTGTCTTTTGCTACACTGTTATGCCCTTCGGCCTGAAAAATGCTGGGGCCACATACCAACGCATGATCAATAAGGTGTTTAAGGGCATGCACACCAAACTTATTGAGGTGTACATTGACGACATCATAGCCAAGACATCGGTTGGGGGTGATCATATTGAAGACCTACGCCAAGTGTTTATCTACTTGAGAGAATTTAACATGAGGCTAAACCCATTGAAATGCACTTTTGCTGTCCCAACTGGGAAGTTTTTGGGTTTCATGTTAACTCAATGCGGCATCGAAGCCAATCCAGGGAAGTGCCAAACGATTCTCGACATGCAGAGTCCAAAGAATCTGAGAGAAGTCCAATCCCTGAATGGAAAAGTAGCAGCCTTGGCACGGTTCATGCCAAAGATGGCTCACAGGTCACTTCCTCTGTATAAAGTGCTGAAAAAGTCCAAGAAATTCGAATGGGGACAGGAACAAGAACAAGCATTCCAAGAGCTTAAGGAGGTGTTGTCCAAACCTCCTATTCTTACGAAGCCTGGCCCCAAGGACACGCTCATCCTATACTTGGCTATTTCAGATGAAGCTTTGGGCGTAGCCTTAATAAAGAAAACTCCTGATGGACAGAGGCCGGTCTACTTCACCAGCAAAACATTACAAGGTGTTGAGATCCGATATAAAAAAATTGAAAAAGCCGCCCTCGCTGTTGTTTGGGTCTCTTGACGGCTACGTGTAACATCCTAAAAATTTTATTCTCATGTATAATCATTTTGATTTAGACCATCAATGATATTATCCATTTTATCTCAACTTTCTACATAAATTTTTGGTTAGGACAACATCTTCAATTTAACCTTTTACCATGGTAAATAATTTTAACTTTATACCTTTGGTAAAAGTTAATCAAATAATTTATTACCTATTTTCTTAGTTATTAATTTCCTTGGCTTTTCCAATTACTCTCATCAAATTGCCACATACTCTACTCAAAATGCGTCATCTTATACACATTTTAATTGTTAGTTAGAGTCTGAATTTGGAAATGTGTCCAACTACAAAGTTGTTCCTCTTTTTCTTATCTTTCCAACAAGACCAAATTTGTTAAATTCCATTAAGATATGAGAGAGATATGCCCAAAATACCGAAATAGTGTCAGAATTGATATTTTATTTCAATCATATCATATTGTACATATTTTAATACCTTGTTAGAGTCCGAATTTGAAAAAGTGGTAAACTAAAAAGTTGTTCCTCGTTGTCTTAGCTTTCCAACAAGACCACATTTGTTAAAATCCATTAAGATATGAGAGAGATATGCCTAAAATACCAAAACAGTGTCAGAATTGATATTTACTTCAATCAAACAAACTACATTATGTAGACTGCGGAAATGGTCAACAATCCAGCTCATTTTTCTTACCTAAAACCTCCATTATCACCATAATTCATGCACCTAACATCCCACTACAATCCCATTATGAAAATCTTGTCCCCCACTTGTCATTTTCATCATTAAATCAACACTACATCTTGTTCCCAAGTCTGAATTCTTAGAACAAGCTAAAGTTAGTGAAGTCTCTATCTTATTTTCTTTCACTTTCTCCATCAATTTCACTCTTGATCTGAAGCTAGGACAATAATACAACACTTTCAACCACTTTAGGAACCTCCATTAAGGTAAGAGGGGACAGGGTTGTGAATAATTATGAAATGGGTAGAATTGTATGCTGTCCTAGGATTTCAGTTTTATTTTCGTATCTTGTTACTCAGTTTTGAGATTGAAAACGTGTGATTTTGATTCTGACTTCTTCATGAAAGTTGTAGATCTTTTTGTTATATAAATTTTGAGACCTGAATCAATAAATTTGAATATGTATAGCAAAAGTTATAGCCAAAATACTACAGCATGTCCGAGTGGAATATTTATCCTATGTTTTGTGTATATATTAAAATTCTGGGACTTATACCTGCATAATCAGCCTTTGATGTCTTCATGAAAGTTGTAGATATTTGTTTATGGATCTGTAGAAAGTGGTTTCAAGTCAAAATGATTTTTGTATCTCGAGTTATGCCTAAAATACTGAAGTATGTCCAAGCTGTAAATCTGTTAACTTGAGATACGTATTTTATTTTTAAAACTGGGAACTTTGTGGTGAGAATTAGTGATTGATGTCTTCATTAAAGTTGTAAATCTTCTTGTTATGTGAATTTTGAGACCTGAACCGACTGAATTGGATATGTATAGCATGAGTTATGATCAAAATACTACAGCATGTCCGATTGAAATACTTATCTTGTGTTTTGTGCATATATGAATATTCTGGGAATTATACATACATTTTTAAACTTTGATGTCTTCATGAAAGTTGTAGATATTTATGTTAGGGATCTATAGAAAGTGGTTTTGAGTTAAAAAGATGCTTGTAGCTCTAGATATGCTCAAAATACAGAAGTATGTTCATGATGAAAATCTGTTAACTATAAAATCCGAATCTTATTTTTAAAACTGGGAATTTTGTGGTGAGAATTAGTGGTTGGTGCCTTCATTAAAGTTGTAGATATTTGTGTTAAGAATAATTTAGAAATGGTTTCATGCCAAAATTGTTTTTGTAGCTCCAGAAACGTTGAAAATACTAACCTGTGTACGTTTTAAAAATCCTCTTTGAGGCAGTTTTGTATTCTGTGAATAAGTGATGTTTCTGTTTAGAATTTGAATTTATGGTCTTCATGAAAGTTGTAGATATTTATGTTATTGAGCTATAAAAAGTGGAATCACATGAAAAGGATTTTATTTGCTCATGTTATGACTGTTTTACTAACGTATGTTGCTGTTGGAAATGCTGAAATTTGCTTATAATGGTTATTATGGATAAAAATGATATTTTCCCTATGGGTAACAATTTATTATTGAATTCTTGAGTGATTATGAAGTATTATGAATGTTGATGAGTGTATAATGAGCATCATTCAGTTTGTGTATTTTGGTGGTGAATAATTATGAATGAATAAATTAATATATATACATGAATACCTTGCGGTTATTGATATATGTGGTTGAAACAGTAAATCCATGATTCAGAAAATTATTATATGTGATGTGTCCTTTGAGGACTTGTGGTTTTCCAAGTGGTTTTGGAAATTGATATATCATGGTATGTTAAATGATAAAGAGAATTAAAGGCATTCATGCATCATAAGCATTTGGACGCACCATGGAATTTAGGGGTTCCATGATTGCCTACCCTGATGGGGGGTTACTCTATGATGAGTTAAAGCCCTATTTTTGCGATGTGTTGGTCATGGGGCTGTAGGGATCCATGACTGTATTAATTCCTACCGATGTGTTAGTCATGGGGCTGTAGGGATCCATGACTGTATTAATTCCTACCGATGTCTCTATGAGACCTTTTACTGCAGTATTCCCACTAAACCAAATGGATCCAGCATGACATCATTTGACTAATTAAAGACTTAATAATTATAAATGAACTTGTTTGGCATATTCATCATATCATTATGTTTTCTTTAATTGTGTTTGTGCAATTTTATTTATTTTGTATTTATTCTATATTCTGTCTCACTCTTACATTAAATTTTACAGTGAATGCTACGCAGAATGAAGAGTGATGCCCTGATTGATGCCTATATAAATTACTACTTGGACTTTGATTTTTATTTATATTTAATAGGTTGTAATAAATATAACGTATCATGTACTGTTATCATTCTAAATCGTTTCCGCTATGCAAATATTTCATGAATTTTATTAATCACGACTAGTATGCATGATAATATTCCAAAATTATCGAATTTTATGTGAACTCTGAGTTTAATTTATGAATTTTAAAATGATCTTTTTAAAAATGCGAAAAATTTATTCAGAAAATTACACGGGTCGTCACACTACGTCCGTATTTTCACGCACATCCGATCCTGGTAAGAACGGATCTACCACTCCGCTCTGTGTTAATCAAGCCTGACCTCGCTGGTAGGATGATCAAATGGTCCATTGAACTCTCAGAGTTTGATATATCCTATGAACCTCGAGGCGCTATTAAAGCTCAGGTCCTGGCCGATTTCATTGTGGAAATAACAGGGATAGATCCAGATATACCTTGTGTCCATTGGACCATCTATGTCGATGGTTCATCGAATCAAAAAGGCTCTGGAGCAGGTGTAGTTCTCGAAAGTGACGATGGAGTACACTTGGAGATCTCCCTTCGTTTTAATTTCAAAACTTCCAACAACCAAGCTGAATACGAAGCTTGCTTGGTCGGACTACGAGCTGCGATTGACATCGGAGCCTCTGAGGCGACGCTATGCAGTGATTCACAACTCGTGATTTCACAAATCCTAGGAGACTATCAAGCTCGTGAACCTCAACTCCAACTGTACTTAAACTGTGTCAAAGAGTTGAGAGAGAAATTCTCAAAAATGGAATTCAAACATGTTCCACGCGAAGAGAATACAAGAGCGGATATACTCTCCAGATTGGCAAGCACCAAAAAGCCAGGCAGCACCACAACGTTGGTCCAGAGTACACTGACATCGCCCAACATTCCTCTTTTCCCTTCTCTAAATGCCATAATGACTAATTCCCTTTATGGTGATACATGGATGGCCCCCTACATCCGTTATTTGGCCGATGGGTAGTTGCCTACTGATGAGAAGGAAAAGAAGAGAATAAGGAGAGAACTGCCATACTTCACTATGATAGATGGTAACCTCTACAGAAGGGCACTCTCAGTACCTTACTTAATCTGTCTGAGAGAGAATGAAGTGCATGAAGTAATAGAGGAAGTGCACGAAGGACAATGTGGACACCACGCCGGAGGAAGAAGTCTGATGAGAAAAATCCTCAGAGCGGGATATTGGTGGCCCACAATGAAGCAGGACTCCATTGACTTTGTCAAGAAATGCGATGCCTGCCAAAAATTCTCTAATCTTCACCACACACCGGCAGAAGAACTCTTCACATCCGCTGTTTCATGGCCGTTCTACCAATGGGGATTGGATTGGGCCCTTTCCCAACTGCTCCTGGGGGCATCAAATATCTCATTGTAGGGGTCGATTATTTCACTAAGTGGATTGAAGCAGAGCCGGTGGTGCATATTACTTCAGCCCGAACTCGTCGTTTTATGTATGAAAATATCATAACACAATTCGGAGTCCCAGCACGGGTTGTCACAGACAATGGCACCCAATTCACGGACAGGAAATTTACAGATTTACTTGAAGGGTTAGGAATAACCCAGATATTTTCCTCCGTCGAACATCCCCAAACTAATGGCCAGGCTGAGGTGGCCAACAGGGAAGTGCTGAAAGGACTGAAGAAACGTCTTGGTGAAGCCAAAGGTGGATGGACAGACCAATTGTGTCACGTCCTTTGGGCATATCGCACAACGCCTCATTCTTCCACCAATGAATCCCCATATCGCCTGACCTATGGGGTGGAGGCAATGATACTTGTGGAACTACAAATTGCTTCTACCAGGGTCAAATACTTCTCTGAAGAAGGCAATAACGCTAACTTGGCATCAGAAATGGATGTCATACAAGAACTCAGAGAAGACACATTCATTAGAGATCAGGCCATCAAAGCCAAAGTCGCTCTTCGATATAACAAACGAGTCCAATCAAGGACTTTCAACGTCGGAGATTTGGTTTTAAGGAAAGCAAGTGTGGGAAATAAATTCGCTCATCAAGGCAAACTAGCCCCAAACTGGGAAGGCCCATACAGGGTATCCGAGATTGCTGGCAAAGGCTCTTACCGCCTTGAAAACCTTGATGGCACTCCAATCCGAAACAAGTGGAATACCCAGAACTTGCGCATTTATTATAGCTAGCTGCTGGAGCAACATGCACTCTTTTCTCCTCACTTGAGATTGTTCAATGGAGAAATCATTATATCATAATCCCAGCTACGCTTTTATTGTAATTCTTATTTTTGCTCAATAAGAATCTCATACGTCAACTTAACTCTTTCAAGTTTTTCTTATGCTGTGATTTTCAGTCTATCCGGCATGCACAGACATATTCAGGACGGATGATCTCAACTACCCATTCTGTAGTTGACGATGTAACTCCTCGAATATGTATGAATAATTGAAGACCTGGGCATAGTAGGATTGGTCCTCTTGCAAAAACCATACCGAATCCCAGGAAAAGGGCGCAGTAGGATCAGACCTTTATATAAGGCTGTACCGAACCCCATTCGAAGACCCAGATTGTAGGATTAAACCGAACTCTGGGTACGGTTAGTAAGTTTGGCTGAACACCATTGAAGGCTTGGATTGTAGGACCAAACCGAACTCTAAGTACGGTTAATAGGTATGACCGAACACCGGAGAAGGCTTGGGCGCAGTAAGCTGGTTCTCTTTCAAGACCACGCTGAACCCTGAGTAATGGGCGTAGTAGGTTCAGGATTAGCCCTGATCTGAACCCCATGTTGAAGACTCGGATTGTAGGATTGAACCGAAATCCGAGTACGACTAGTAGGTTTAGCCGAACGTCGGTGAAGAACGGTTAGTAGGATTAAACCGAACGCCAAGAAAGACGTGGGTTGCAGGATCAGAACCGAACCCCAGTGAAAGGCTTGGACTGTAGGATCGAACCAAACTCCAAATACAACAAGTAAGTGACACCGAACTCTAAATTTCCCAGAAGCACTTCTCCTGGAAATTCTTCAATCGGTAATACTTTCTGTTGAAATTCCTTATTCGGGAGCAATTTAACTTCAAAGGCTCGGGTCATATTTTATCGAAGCCCGACTCATTATTTCCTACTCAGAAATGCTCCACTCAGAGCTATGATATTCAAAAATGCTTCACTCAGTGAAATCATTGAAAAGTATTTCCTTTAGGAATTCCCCACTCGGAAATACTTTCCCTTGGAATTCCTTACTCGGAAATGCTTCAAGTTCGATACTATACTATTAAAATTCTTCAGTTGGCAATATTTCATTGAAATCTGACTCACGAAGAATCAATCATCACTCTCATTAACCTTACTCGGAAATACTTTTCCTTAGAATTCCTTACTCGGAGACACTTCAAATTTATTGCCTGACTCATGAATTCTTTAAGTCGAAAATATTTCACTTCGGAGTTTCAATCAGCAATTATTCACTCGGAAACATTTGCACTCAGAAAATTTGAGCCTGAATAGAAACTCAAATTGTAAGTCTAAACTCCGAGTGCGGCTGAAGGATCACTCGGAACCTTCCACCCAGGAAGGTTCACTCAGAAGAATTTCCACTCGGAGCTTTCACTCAGAGGAGTCTCCAGTCGGAATTCTCAATCAGAAGAACTCCCACTCGGTGTCATCACTCGAAAGAAATTCCACTCGGAAATATCACTGGAAATCGTCCTTGATGAAAAATAAGACTCAGTTAAAACGTATATGCTTTTACTGAGCAACTTGAGGGGTAATGGAATTTCCCGGATGACATGGCCAGAACCAGCCTCACCCGGAGTCACTCATTCAGAGTCAGTTGCTCAGTCGGAACTGATCACCCAATAATGCTTGGGGACAGTATCAAACGACTAATGAGTATTCCGAATGATGAACACTTAGTAAAACGTTCTCATAATCATTCCCCCTCAAGATTAACATCGCAAGCCGTTCTCATGACAACAACGTGTTTCCTAACAACGGCGGCCCCCCATTATGGTACTTATAATCGAAAAGCCTAATCATCAAAGATTAAGTATTTACGAGTCTACATCCGGATTGGATCATTACATATACAATGATTCTATTGAAATTACTCTCAACGGACAAGCGTATAAAGCAAGTTGTATTTTCATTGATCAAATCATGAATTACATTAAAGAATTGATTCAGTAATCCGGAGCTGATTCCGGAACACAGCAGATTTGAATCAATAAAAACTACAAGACAAGGAAGGCACTATTTATGTTGGCTTGTCTCTCCGCCCTTTCCTTTTCCCTTATCTCTGGCTTCGCCTCCCCCTTCACCAGTAGCTTTACCTACATTAGCACTTGTTCCTTCACTTCTAGGCTGCTGGGTGATGGGAGTCAGGAGAAAAGGTCCCATTGACTGACCTTTGGGAAGAGGAGCTAGCTTATATATGGTGTTTGGCGGTTCCTCCTGACGATCATCAACCAAAACTACCAGTTTCCCTCCTTGAAATTCATAGAACGGATCAATACCGTTCAAATTGAGTTCCACTTTGGGATTCCGGTATTGAATCTGACGAACAGCAAGCCCAAAAGATTCCTCGACTGCCTGGTTACAGATATCCACAGCCTCTTACGCTCGGGTATTTACAGCAGTCAGATCCGCTTTCAGAACTTTGACCTCGTCATTCGAACTCGCAAGTTTTAGCAACAACTCATTCTCCTTACGGGCCCAGTCTTCAACTCCTTACGAGTAAACGACCTTGGCTTCTTTCAGTTCCTCTCCCAACTTGGCCGAATGCTCCTTCTCCGTATAGAGGTTGGCATGGAGGTCAGAATTAATTTTCTTCTAGTCAAGTGCTTGAGCCTCCAACTCGTTAACAAGATATTTTAGCCTGGAGATTTCCTCGTCTTTCTTGCACCCTTCTTCCTTGGAAGCCTCCAACCGACTTTCCAAGCGAAGAATAGTCGCTCTATCCTTAGCTGCGGCAACGTTCAGGTCGTTAACCTTGCCCGTTAACTGGCCAAGTTTTTCATTATCTTCTGACAGCCTGCGAACCGATCTCAGAAGACCGGACAGTTCAGCCAGTTGCCATTTCCCAGCGTCATAAGCTCGAGTTACTTCTCCAGGCTCTAAAGTCTTCAGCTTATACAGAGAATGAGGGATGCATTGAGGCACTGGACCCTCATACACCAGGTATGGGGCAAGATTGGAGTTCCCTGGAGGAGGACAGGAAACCTTGGGCGCAAAGTAAGAACTTATTGGCCTGGCGCCAAAGGTAGTCACATTGCTAGGGGCAGCCGTTGTTATCTCCTCAATCCCCTTTCCTTTAGAGGCCCCAGGATCAGCTGCCCCTTCGGAAGTCTTTGGTTTTTTGGGAGAGGGCTGAGGCTCCGTTTTCTTAGAAGAGTCATGTTTTGCTTTCGTCCTCTTCTTTCCGGCCTTTGGTTTTTTGGGGTAGGGCTGAGTTTCCGGTATGTTAGATCCGCCCTCCAATAAAGGAATATCGTCACCAACAGACAAAGTGAGTATGATGGTCTCGACAGTAGCCTTCTTAGAATTCCGCTTTGGCTGAATATTGTTTTCAGCCGCGACGGATTTCCCTCCAGCTTTGAGGCCCTTCAATTTATCCATATCTGGTGACTCAACTCCAATTTCAACTGCATAATCAGATAGAAAGATCATCAGTAACAGAAGACATCAAGACATAAAAAGAAGGAAAAATAAAAAATCACAAAAAATTACGCAAGTATTCTTCGCGGGTAGTTTCTGACCCTAGCAGACGCCTGCAAGAGAAAAACTTGTGCGAGGCGGTGTACGATTGAAGTGCAGAAAGAACGGAGACCGATGTTGGGGTTAACTCATCCTCATTGGTGTAATAAGCCTGGGACGTCAACAAAAAGTGTTCGTGAGTCTAGGCTATGGGAAATTCTTGAATCCCGTCTTTATTCAGCCAAAAAACTGGGTCGTTGGGCTTCACACGAATCCTGGTGAAGTAAGATTTAAACGAACGCCCATCCACTTTTGCTGAGTCAGTGTATGACTCAAAGTTGATGACTTTGGAGTTAGTCCGGAGGGTTATCAAACTTACTCCTCCTTTCTCTTTGTTGGCACGACAGATCACCTGTGTGAAGTAAAAGAGCATGGCCACCGTCGGTGTGAAATTGAAGTGCTCCCCAAGCACTTCAAGAGAACGGATCAAACCCCATCCGTTGGGGTGAAGTTGTGAGGGGGCACAGTCTAAAAACCTCAAGACCCCCATTTGAAACTTGGTGAGAGGAAAGCGAACGCCTAAGTTCAGGAAGAGGAAGTCATACATATATATCGACCTCTCATCCGGTGTATGACATATCCGTTCTGAGGGTAGAGGAGCCAACACCATGAAACGCTCCTTGTACTTTTCCTTTTTGAAGACACTGAAGCGGGGCTCCAACCTTGCTCCGTCTTCCCGAGTGTGTATGGACGGTATGGCACGAAATTCATCCGCCACCCAGCTGTATGGACGCATCTGCTGGAACTTCACCCAGTCAATCCGGTGTGCAACTATATTGCACAGTCCAGAAGCTGTCTTCACAATATATTGTTGAGATGGTGTGCCACTGGCAGAGGTACTCTCTCCAGTCATCTTCTTTACAGCTAACTTAAACGCCTTTACGCTGCGATAAAAACTAACATCATCAGAGAGGTATAAATCAGCGCTCCCCTCACTCTCGTTAGAAGAGGATTCTGAGGAGGGTATTATCACCCTTCGCCTCGAGTAGGGTGACGCCTCCCTCTCTGAATGAAGTGGATTTGAGTGGACGATCACAGGGATCCTCCCACCACGACTCGGGGAAGTCCGAGACAACACTCTCCCTCCTCTTCCCCTACGGCCAACGTGGCTCAAGCTAGCAAAGCCTCTCCCAGACATTTAGAAAAACTAGAAGAAAAAACGAGAAGACGAAAGAGAGGTTACCTAAGAATGAAGAGAAGTGGAGAATCAAATCTCACACAAGCAAACAGGAATGTCTTCTCAAAATTTTTGCAGAGTTTCGTCAGGGAAGCAAAGACTGAGTAACTTCTGAATCTACTAAGTTCTCCTTTTATAAGGAGTCGAAGGTTATGTCGTTTACGACCAAACGACGCTTTTAAACGACACCTTTTTCATAAACACAAGACTGCCGTTTCGAACATTGAGGCGCGAAATCAGCGTCAATTCGTCAAAGGGCCTCTCAAATGGGCCTCAGAATTTAAATTTCAGGCCCATGAAACTCCCGAGTGACGGTTATAAAGACGTGCACATTTAAGGCAATAATGGCTTGCCCACGTGATTAAAGGCATTAAATGTCCAATCATGAGAAACGTTGCAACTGTTTCTCGAATACCAAGGGTTGCAAGTTTCAATAACTTTTGGGATTCCCACACAAAAAACTTTTTGTATGGATCCGTCCTAAGAAGATCTATGACAACGGAACTTCATTCCAAGAACGGATATTTACGCAACCACGTAATGACTTTCTATAAATGACGAATATCATCCGATATCCAAATTAATTACAGACAATGTAGCTTATATGAGCCACTTTACTAGTCCCTCACACAAGCTAGTGGACAAATAGGATGATGACCCTGTCTCGATACCAGATTTGATAACGAAATTGAAAACTCATTTCCGTACCCTGACGATTGAGAGGTACTTCCCCAGGACGGATGATCTCAATCACTTATTCTGTGATTCGATGACGTAACTCCTGGCGTAGTGTACTTCCCCAGGACGGATGATCTTAATCACCCAATCTATGATTTGACGACGTAACTCTTGACATGGAAAATTCCCATCATCATCCCTATGATGGAAGCTTTTGAAATCTCAATCTGTATTCTGACGATTGAAAAATGTTTCCCTAGGACGGACGATCTCAATCACCTACTCTGTGATTTGATGATGTAACTCCTGTGATCTTGAAGGCTCAATCCATACTCTTACGATTGAGAGGTACTTCCCCAGGACGGATGATCTCAATCACTTATTCTGTGATTCGATGATGTAACTCCTGGCGTAGTGTACTTCCCCAGGACGGATGATCTTAATCACCTAATCTGTGATTTGATGACACAACTCCTGGCGTGAACAAGTTCCCATCACTATCCCTATGATGGAAGACACAACCATCATTTTTATGTATCTTTGCAGTTCAATGAGCTCGGAACAATACTCTCACATCGAACAGCAGATTGACTCTGTGAATCTCCCTGTGAGAATAACACTAATTAATGCTAGTCACCCGTCCTGAGACACCCCTCCTGTGAACAACGGATCGACCCATTTTCTCCCCAATAGACTTAAGGATGATGCCCTATGACAGGTATCTATTCCTTAACATATTTATACTTGGGGACAGTATTCATGTATATATTTCTCCGTTTTAAATTTATTTATTGTCTAATTTTTTGAGGCAATTATTTCAATTCGACCTCAATGTTTATCATACGGAACGGATTATCAATGACTCAAACGATATATACATGAAGTATTGAAGACAAATTTCTGAAGTGAATTTTATTCATTCATAAAAAGCAAGATTACATATAATTGACCCAAACCGGAGTTGATCCCGGTACACAACTTTACATACAAAAAATAGCAAAACTACGGAGGAGGAACTTGCTCTTCTGTCTCTTTTTGTCCTTCCCCTTCTCCAGGTTCTTGCATCCCTTCTTTTGGGATTTCTTCCGGAGCTTTCTCTTCAGGTGCCTCAGCACCTCCTTCAGATGAGATGCCCTCTGGTTTAGGAACAGCAAAATCTGGACCCATACTTTGACCCTTGGGAAGAGGGGGCAAACCGTATAAGGACTCCGGAGGATCTTCAAGACGATCTTCAACCACTGTGAATAGCTTCCCTCCATGAAATTCATAAAATGGATTCATTCCATAAAGGTTTAGTTTCGCAGTGGGATTACGGTAGAAGACTTGACGTATAGCCAGGCCGAAGGATTCTTCAGCAACCTGGTTGCATATATCAAGGGCTTCCCCCGCCTCAGCTCTTGCTACAGCCAATTCTTCCTGCAATCTCGAAAGATCTCCATCCGATCCTTGGGACTCCGTGCTCCTAGCCTTCAGTCCCTTGATCTCAAGGAGGAACTTCTTCTCCTTCTGGGACCACTCCTCTACTTGTTTGAAATAATCCTCCACAGCAGCTTTGCTTTTGTCTTCAAGATCAGCTTGTTTGGCTTGACTGCTACAGAGTTCTTCTTGTGATTTACCAAGCATCTCCTCCTTCTCCGCCAATTTACCCTCCAAGTCTTTAAGCATGGTTTTGAGCTTGAGATTTTCCTTGTTCATAATATCTCCGAACTCTTTAGACTTGGCAAGGCGATCTTCCATTAATCTTAGGGTGGCTTTATCCTTCCCCGACAAGAGGTTGATCTGTTCTACTTTATCACTCAGCTCATCAACCTTATCAACATCATCAGCTAACAAATTGAGTGAGTGAAGCATCCCAGTCAGTTCTGCTAACTGCCATTTTCCGGCCTCACACGCCTCCTTGATTTCTTTAGTTTTAAGCGTGGGCCAGAGTTCGTATAACGGCTGAGGAAGAATTGCTAGAGTTGTCCCCCGGTATGAGAGGAAGGGAGTAAGGAATGAAGCAGTGGGGAAAGAGATCGGACTAGATCCAGGGACCCCAGAAGGAACACCCTTATGGAGTCCAGAAGAAACTTCAGCTGCATCCGAGGTCTCTACAGCTTTACCTTTTGAAGCTCTTGCCCTTTTCGGACTTCTTGAAGGTTTATGTTTCTTCGATGGTCCTCCTGAAGGGTCATTCTTGATCTTCCTCCTCCTCTCTGTGATTTTGGGCTGACTCGTAGTTGCGCCAACACCAGTCGAGCCGCCCTCTACCAGCGGAATCTCCCCTTCTACATCCGAGGTCAGAATGATCAACTCGGAACAATCCTTCACAGAATCCTTCTTAGGCAGGATTTTATTCTCGCCAACTACAGATTTGCCTCCTGCTTTCAAGTTTTTCAACTTGTCCATGTCCGGAGATTTTTGCTCTATTTCACCTACATACATAAATAAAACGTGTTAGCAACGAAGAAATGCTCAATACAGTTAACAAAGGAGGAAAAGAAAAATAAAATGAGAATTACGGAGATATTCATCCCGGACTGCACTTGAACTACTCAAAAGACGTCCACACAAAAATGCTTTAAAGCGTGTAGAATATGCTTCAAGGGTGAATAACACCGTCACCGTTTCAGTAGATAGCTCGAACTGATGAGTGAAGTATGCTGAAGAGTTTAGGAGAAAGTGCTCATGAGTCCAGCTCAGGGGAAATTTATTAAGACCCTCTTCGTTCTTCCAGAAGACGGGCTTATTCTTCTTAATTGATATCCGGGTAAAGAAGGACTTAAATGACTTCCCGTCAACTTTAGCCGAATCGGTGTAGGATTCGAAGTTCACGAAGGAACATAGAGTCCGGAGTGTGATTAGGCCTACACCGCCTTGCTTGTTAGCCCTCCGAACTACCTGAGTGTAGTAGAACAGCATCGCTACGGTGGGCATAAAGTTGAAGTGGTCTCCCAATACTTCTAGAGCACGAACGAGTCCCCAACCGTTCGGATGGAGTTGAGAAGGTGCACAATTTAGGAACCTTAATACACCCATTTGAAACTCGAATAAGGGGAAACGAACTCTGAGGTGATGAAATATAAAATCATGCATATATACCAAACGCTCATCTGGGATAACGTGGTATATCCGTTCTGTAGGGAGCGGTGCAAATACCCTGAACTATTTTTTCATTTCCTCCTCAGCGCAAACTGTAAACCTTGGCTGAATCCGAGCTCCGTCCTCATTCGCATGATGGGAGGCTAAGTTTTTAAATTCGTCAACTATCCAGCAGAAGGGCCACTTAGCTTGGAGTTCTTCCTAATTTAGCCGAGAGGCGACTACGCTATACAGACCTTCTGCTATTTTCAGAACAATTTGGTCCCCAGAGGTTCCTTCTCCAGTCATCGCGTGAGTAGCATGAACAAAAATCTCTGCTCTACGATAAAAAGTCACATCGTCAGAAGGGTAACAATCATTACTCATCTCACTTTTCAGAGCGACTACAATCAGAGGACGACTCTGAGAAGGGAAAAGTCACTCTCCACCGTGAGTAAGATCCCCTTTCTGAGTGACATGACTCAGCCCTCGGAAGAATCACAAGGATTCTTCCCCCATGATAATTAGGGTTGCGAGAAGTTAATCTCCCCCTAGTAAGATACATTCTTTTCAAGTAAAAACAACAGAGCAAAAGAAGACAAAAATAACAGGGGAAAGAAAAATGGTTACCTCAGATGATAAGGAAGATAAAGACTGAGAAAAGCTTCGCAAAATAAGTGGCAAGCGTCCTTACAAAATTTTTACAGAGTTTTGCTAAGAAATCAGAAATAAGTGGAACCCAGAATCCACTAAGTGTTTCTTTTATAGGAAACGAAAGGGTTCGGTTACCAACTCTTGAGGTTGTGTCGTTCACGACTAAACGCGTTGATTCACGAGTCAAACGACATAGTCGTTCTAAATTCATGGGCGCCAAAACAATATCAATTCGTCAAAGGGCCTCTCCGCTGGGCCCAGAAGTTTTAAAAATTGTAGACCCATTAAGCCCCAAACGACGGTTACTGAGATTTCTGTCTTAAATGCAATAACTGCTCACACACGTGATTAAAGGCATTTAATGTCTAATCATGCGACGCAATCTATGCTCTACAGACGTCACTCGAATTTCGAGGGTCTTCAGTTTTCAAAAAAATTTTGGTATTCTCCTCCTGCGAATCTTTGTCTGAAACCGTTATAACAACATTATGACAACGAAACATTCAACCCTAGGACGGTTCCTCGTGACATAATAATGTTGAACAACACATGTAACATCCCTATTTTTAGTAGCAGTCTTAATTGGTAAAAATTGAAGTTTAGAAGGTCTGTAAGTGGTAATAAGTGAATATACACCCCGTTGATAGTCTGTAGTATCTCAGAAATGTCATTTTTGTACATAATAATGGAATTTATATGAACCATTAGTGAAATTATGCAAATTCCGAGTGAAATAGGCTCTGATCCGAGTGACAGAGTGAAATTCCGAGTGAACGATTAGAGATTCCGAGTGAAGGATGAAATTCCGAGTGAAGGATTAGAGATTCCGAGTGAAGGATGAAATTCCGAGTGTAAGGTTATGTTATCCGAGTAATATATGACCAAGAAGGTTACTACCGAATGGATCCTTGATCACAGAGACAGCTGGAGTGAAGTGGGTTCAAGGGAACCACTTCTGGATGAATATTCCGAGTGAAAACACCCTTGAGAGACTCATTTCCGAGTCAGACCTTTCCAATTATTTCTTTTCAAGAGACAATCGTTATAATTACAGTATACCGAGTGAATAGACTCAATTAGAATTATAACCAAGTGCAATCCGAGTGAGTTGTCCAACTCAAATCTTCCTAGAGAAGAAGGGAATAGCATTCCGGGTAGAAAGATCTTCGAGTGTGGTGTTTTGGGTAGTAGAGTTCCGAGTAAGGGCATATTTGAATCCAGTATAACCTGTTCTAAGAAGCATGACTCCAAATATGCAATTCCGAGTGAAATATAGAGTAATGGAAGCTCATTCCGAGTGGAATATATGGGGCAGAGATATTTCCAAATAAGGTTATGTTTATTACTCATTTTCCGAGTGGTGAAAGACCTGAAAAGATTCTGAATGAAATCCTTTAAGTGATGGAGAGTTTGAATGGTTCCGAGTAGACAAGAATTTAGTAGGTCTGAATGAGAAACCCGAGTGAATGCTGAGGAGTTCCGAGTGAATGAATGCATATATAGAGTTGATGCTTTCTACCGATTGAAATGTGTTATTAAAATTATTGAGAAATGTTGGAGGAAAAAAAAAATAGTCATTAAGTTATGGATTCCGAGTGGTTATATATATATTGTATGGTTAAAGCATTACTTGGCTTGAATATGAGAGGTGATGAATGAATAATACTAATTGAGTAGATACCGAGCGGAAAATGGTATTTGAGAACCCATTCCGAGTGAATTGTAGTAGGTAAAGCCATTTCCGAGTAAGTTTATGAGTATGACTCCTCTTCCGAGTGAGAGGTAATCTACTGGACCAAATCCGGGTGAGGTTCATACATGTCTGTCTTTTTCCGAGAGGTGATGGCCTTAAATGGGCTTTTAATTGGAAAATGTAGATGAAGAAGGTCTAAACCGAGTGAAAGGAGTAGAAAAAGACTTTAATACTCTTCTAAGGGGAAAACTATATATATATTCCAAATGAATATGGATACCCTTTTCCGAAGTGAGCCTAAGGTGTTATGAAATCCTGAGTGAAAAGTGATTTGATTAAGTGAGGAATAAATATAAATAGATTATTTGCCGAATGGAAATCCTGAGTAAAGAGAATCCGACTGAATCCAGAAGAAATCCGACCTAGAAAGAAGAAATCCGACTAGAGGTTTTAAGAAGAAATAATCAAGAGTGAGGACCAAGAGAAACAAATCGGTTTTAGAAGATTTCCGAGCTATGAAGAGCGGATTCGCTCAAGCGAATCGGATTTCGCTTAAGCGATCCGATGTCAGCACTCCACACCAGTTGACTAAATTAGGTCGTCCTTAGAGCAGGAGTTCACACCGGACAACTCTGAGCCGGTGTTCATCACAACACCGCCCAATTTACACAGACGGTGTCCTTAACTCCTTCACACACACCGTCCTTCCCTACTTCACACTCAACACCGCCCACTACACACCGCCCATCACTACACTCCGCCTCACATTGCACTCCACCCTCACACACCCAATACCGCCCTCACATGTGATACCGACCTTGCCAGCACTGAATATCTTTTTAATTCCACTTCAGATAGTGGTCAGCCCACTTAATCACATAAAGCCAAGAATGATTGGCATAACGAACCAATCAAAGGAGAAAGTTGCCTCCATTACAATAACTTTATATATTTTATTCCAATCAAATGCAAAGCTGACTGTAAAAGGAGTCAAAAGGCTCCATTATTCCACCTAATTCTCCAACCAATGTCTCCCACTTGTCTTCCCACTCACTTCCTCCCTATTTAAACGAGCTCAAGGTCCTCAGAACTCACACCACACACACAACCCAAACACTCTTCATCACTCTCCTTCCCAGCAAGTTTCTTTCTCTCCTATCCCCTCTGTTTCACTCGGATTTGAAGCAGGACAGTGAAGGGAGCCTCTTTCTTCTCCTCCAGGAACTTCATTGAGGTAAGGGGGTATATTCTTGGGTGCCTTATGGGAAAACCGAGTGGAGGACAGATTCAGTGTGTATGAATTAAATGCTTTAAATTGTATCTGTATATGCATGTATGTATCTGTTACCGAGTGTATATAATCATTGATGAATTGTGAAATATTGGACTGAAAATATTAAGAATCATGGGTACCGTGTGATTTCCAGTGAAACAAATATGATAACAGGTTATGTTTTATGATAATCCGACCGGTTTTACACTTATTTTACTCGGTTTTGATTATTTCACTCGGAAGGCATTTTAACTTCACTAAGGAAACTCTTTCAGATTGATTTCACTCGGATTTAGAACTGTTTTACTTAGAAGACCCTCTCAGCTTGATTTTATTTGAAATCGTGATTATTACACTCACAATCTTAATTATTTCACTCGGTATTACACCTATTTTACTCAGAAAGCTTGGATATCAACATTTTCACTCGGATATAACTTGTTTTAATCGGAAGAATTATTTCCACTCGGAATCAGATCTGTTTCAGTCGGAAAACAGCCTTTCCAGTACAATTTCACTCAGATTTTTAACCAGAACGTTTGGAGAACCCTTCTCAGTATGATTCCACTCGGAATCATACATATTTCACTCGGATTTGACCCTGTTTCACTCGGAAAACTCTATTTTTAATGGTTTTCGCTTGGATTTTCATTTAGAAACTACTTTTTAATACTTTTTAAATTAATGAGAAGATATGATTATTATTATTATCCTTATTCTATTATTATCCTAATTATTATTAATCTTAATATTATTATTAGCAGTTTTCTTGTTATAAACCTTGTTAACATTTTAATTATGCGTAATTATATAAAGAATAAATTATTTTACTCCTTATGGAAAATACTATATAATAGATATACTTACAAATTTTTAAATAATTGATAGAATCCAAAGAACTTGGAAATGATATGATGAGACTGGAAATACATAAGATACCCAAGGGATCAATTGATAAGATAAATGCATTTCGCATCATGAAAATATTTTGAAGAAGAAAAACCTCTAGAGCATACACTTGGTACAGTGAAGTGTTGGTGTATGCACTATGAGCCTTTATGCTTTTTCATTTGTATCATTTTTCTACTTATCAATTGAATAAATATTTCAGTTTAAAGTTGTTTTAAACATATTTATCCTTGGAGTAATAGGTCATATAAAAATTATTCCTAAAATGTCCCTAGTTAAGTATTTACATGGGGACATGTAAATACACTGAGACTAGTGTGTGAGTGTACTGATGACCTGATCTCACAGATCATAGATATAGATGATATCGAGTCTTCACACGGGTACACATTAAGAGTAATGATGTACTGGACAGACCCACCATGAGAACGTTGCATGGATCGTTACATGATTGTCATAAACGATTCTCAATGTGATAATGGTATATGTAGTCCTTCGACCTGAAGTCACTACGATTCCTACATGAGGAGTTTATTGTTTTAATACAATTAAACGTCTTCTGTAACAAGAGGACTATAAAGGTTGTGATTAGGCAATGAACAAATTATGCAGAGGGATGTGAGTGATGTAGATGGGATTTGTCTCTCCTATGTGACAGGAGTGATATCCATAGGCCACTTGATGGAGTAAGACTAAGAAAACGCATGGCCATGCTAGAAAGAATAAATATTAGATATTTATTCGGATCCAGTCTACTCCGGTATCAAGTAAAATAAATTGGGCCGTACAAGGATGACGCGACCATGCCTTGGGCCCAATTAGGATATCGTGACAAAAGGAATAAACGTATTAAATAATTATCACTTATAGGTTATGTTAATAATATTCGGACATAATGATGCATTGCTAGATGCCGCTCTTATTTTATATTAATAATAAAATAGTTTATTATTAATATGACCGGGTATTTTACCTATAGGGTCACACACATAGAGTAAGCCCATCAGAAAATGTTGTCTTATTTTAGTTGGACTAAAATAAAGCTATTGGGCCTAACTCATTTGGAATGAGTAAGGAGCCCACTTTTAGAGAGAACAAATTAGGTCAAACCTAAGCCTATAAATAGAGCATAAGATGCTCATAGGCCGTTCACTCAAGTGAGACACAAAATTCGCAAAAAGTTGCAAGAGCTACACGCCGTCAACCTAGCAGTTGGCAAGTGTTGCGATTCTGGTGGGAGTGCTCGTGTGGACTCCTAAAGGACGAGGCTACGACTGCTTCGGAGTTCTTCAAGAGGTAACCTAAATAATTTCGAAATTGTTTTTTTTGTGCTTTGAAACACGGAACCTTGCAAATCCTATGGAATCCCTTTAATTTTTCCGCTGCTCATGCTTAGGGATTTCCTAACATGAAGGACACTCACGTTCAATCTCAGTAGAAGAATCTTGGGAGTACAACTGGAACGGCAACCCAATGGCATCAGAGTCGCGCCCTGATAGCCGGGTGAGACGAGTAATTCTGGTGTACTTTGACTAAATGATGGAGTGTGACCATGATCGTAGGGATCCAAGTCTCAAATATATATATAAATCAATGATGAGAACCAATGAGTTCATTTGTACCAGAGCTTGGGCGGACCCTGATCGCTCTAGAGAATTGGAATGGTGATATTCCAGAGAAGAAGAAATAATTTCTTGGGCCCACATGCATCATGAGACTTAATCAAAGATAAATCATAATGGATCTGAACTCATGCATTCATTATATCATATTTGATTGTTATGATTGTGAATATGTTATATGTATGATTTATTTCATAGTAATATGCTTGATTGTTATAATTGTGAATATGCTAAATATACGATTATGTGATGACAACATGCTTGATCGTTATAAATAGGCTAAATGTATGATCTATGTGACATTGTATGTTAACTGGATTATGTCCGCACCGGATGAACCAATCAGGGTCTTGGGTTATACTCACCCTTACTGTTGAACATTTTTTAGAGGAATTAGAAACTCAGGAACCCGAGTGTGAAGATCAGCAATACGCTGAACACATTGAGAACAATCATTAAGGATAGAATATTTATAATCAGACACCGGATGACTGTATAATATTTAAGGGTGCCTGCGTGCTCCATTCTGTTAAGAGTACAATTATTTACAGTTTGTGAATGACTATGTGATATATACAATATTACTTCCGCTGATCTGCCACGTATTTATTTTAAAAAAAAAATATTCACTTTTTCTAAAAACTGTTAACACTCTCAGTTAAATGGGATGAACCTACAGAAGGATTTGTCTTATCTAACCGAGGGTGTTACAAGGTGGTATCAGAGCATAGTCGATTCATTAAGCTTGGGGAGTGGACCATTAGGTTTCCACGTACTCTGATAGAAATATTAAACAGTCCATAAAACACCTAAGACTAGATTTCCTATGTGGAATTCTCCACATAACATATACACAGAACCTCTTTGTTGATATTCTATCAACAAATTCCTAAGCGATTCACTTAAACAATGATCATGACTTGGAGAAACTTCTTACTCAAATCATGGAGACGATAAGACAACGAGAATTATCCCATACTCTACTAGGCAGAGCCAAGGATTAGCTAACTTTCAGCGAAACGATCTTACACAATTCGAAGAAGAGCTACGAAAGAAAATCCGTCAAGTATTATTAGACCATAAGAGTTAAAATAAGAACCGATTAGAAATCTGAGTTTAGGACCAAGTAGCTCCAATTGAGATATCATTGGTTAGGACTATTAAGGATATTAGTGGAATTTTTGAAGTTAGTAATAAGCCTAAAACTGAGATCCTATTTCAGAAACAAGATATGACCTATTTTCTTATTCTCCCTTCATTTTCGTGTATATACTAGGACTTGGGATACCTTGGAGTTTAAGGTAAAATTCTCTAATCTTTGTTTCTAGGTTTTGAATTTCTATGAGATTAAGAGCATGCCTTGTGAATGGGTTTTAGGAATAGAAGCCATTTTCATGCAAAACCCAAAGGTAGAATACACTTATGTGTGTTTTAGGATGGATGTGAAGTGGTATACAAAAAATTTCAAGATTTGAGACAGAAGATGATGGTTGTTAATGACGATTGTTTGATTCTAGTGGAACCCTGACTTAGGATTTAAGGGAAGTGAATAATAATGTCATGAGAGATGATTTTTAGCGAAAACCCCGATAATATGTATGTAGGTATTATTAATGGAAATTGGTGATTATTAGAAATGATCATTGAATTTTGATGAAAAACCCTAAGTATAGTGATTTGAGGATTTTAATTAAGTTGATGATCTTGATGGCTTAAAATACCCTAGAATGATTACATATAAGGAAAAGAATATCTGAGGCATTAGGTGTTGATTATTGAGGATTGGTAAAGAAGTGTATGTAATTGGAGTAATTAATTTAGACTATTGATGTTATGATAGTAGATTAAGGAAACAATTGATAGTGGATTAAGATATTTGAAATGATAAATAGGCATGTCATTTTGGAATAAGATGAATTGGTGATGATCTTAGATGAAACCAAGAGACTTATAATGAGTTTGACTAAATTTTAGTAATGATTAAATGATTCATGTAATGATTTGGAAGTCTTAAGGCTAAGGAATCATAGTATTGTTATTATTAGGTGTAGTTAGCATTTTAAGATTTAAAGAATCTTGGTTTTGGGAGAAGAATTTCCGAAGTCTAATACAAACGTGTAAATTGGATTTAGACAAGTCTAGGATTTGACAACGAGTTATGAGGGAATAATGCCTTATAATGGTATATTAGTAGCAAGTATTTCTCAAAAGTTACCCCTACCACTGTAATAGACAGAGCTATAAAGACCAAGAAGTTAAGTCTCAGATACATAGAACCTATCAAATTCTGCAAAAGATAGGAACCAATGTGTGTCGTATAGCCCTTCCAAACCTTCATGATGTCCACACATATGAACTAGGCCCTGATCATGTTCGAAGTCCCGATCAATTTGTTCTGGAAAGAAAAACCTTACCTTTGAAGCATCATCGATTAAGATTGTTAATCAATGTCGAAAATAGTTAAGGGGAAAGGAAATCTCTTCGGTCAAAGTAGTTTGGAGTCAAATGATAGAGACGCTACTTGGAAAGTTGAGGAAAAGATTAGAGGATTGTACTCTCAATTATTCCAACCATGAATTTCGGGACGAAATTCCTAAAAGGGGAGGAGAATATAACATCCCTGTTTTTAGTAGCAGTCTTAATTGGTAAAAATTGAAGTTTAGAAGGTCTGTAAGTGGTAATAAGTGAATATACACCCCGTTGATAGTCTGTGGTATCTCAGAAATGTTATTTTTGTACATAATAATGGAATTTATATGAACCATTAGTGAAATTATGCAAATTCCGAGTGAAATAGGCTCTGATCCGAGTGACAGAGTGAAATTCCAAGTGAAGGATTAGAGATTCCGAGTGAAGGATGAAATTCCGAGTGAAGGATTAGAGATTCCGAGTGAAGGATGAAATTCCGAGTGTAAGGTTATGTTATCCGAGTAATATATGACCAAGAAGGTTACTACCGAATGGATCCTTGATCACAGAGACAGCTGGAGTGAAGTGGGTTCAAGGGAACCACTTCTGGATGAATATTCCGAGTGAAAACACCCTTGAGAGACTCATTTCTGAGTCAGACCTTTCCAATTGTTTCTTTTCAAGAGACAATCGTTATAATTACAGTATACCGAGTGAATAGACTCAATTAGAATTATAACCAAGTGCAATCCGAGTAAGTTGTCCAACTCAAATCTTCCTAGAGAAGAAGGGAATAGCATTCCGGGTAGAAAGATCTTCGAGTGTGGTGTTTTGGGTAGTAGAGTTCCGAGTAAGGGCATATTTGAATCCAGTATAACCTGTTCTAAGAAGCATGACTCCAAATATGCAATTCCGAGTGAAATATAGAGTAATGGAAGCTCATTCCGAGTGGAATATATGGGGCAGAGATATTTCCAAATAAGGTTATGTTTATTACTCATTTTCCGAGTGGTGAAAGACCTGAAAAGATTCTGAATGAAATCCTTTAAGTGATGGAGAGTTTGAATGGTTCCGAGTAGACAAGAATTTAGTAGGTTTGAATGAGAAACCCGAGTGAATGCTGAGGAGTTCCGAGTGAATGAATGCATATATAGAGTTGATGCTTTCTACCGATTGAAATGTGTTATTAAAATTATTGAGAAATGTTGGAGGAAAAAAAATAGTCATTAAGTTATGGATTCCGAGTGGTTATATATATATTGTATGGTTAAAGCATTACTTGGCTTGAATATGAGAGGTGATGAATGAATAATACTAATTGAGTAGATACCGAGCGGAAAATGGTATTTGAGAACCCATTCCGAGTGAATTGTAGTAGGTAAAGCCATTTCCGAGTAAGTTTATGAGTATGACTCCTCTTCCGAGTGAGAGGTAATCTACTGGACCAAATCCGGGTGAGGTTCATACATGTCTGTCTTTTTTCGAGAGGTGATGGCCTTAAATGGGCTTTTAATTGGAAAATGTAGATGAAGAAGGTCTAAACCGAGTGAAAGGAGTAGAAAAAGACTTTAATACTCTTCTAAGGGGAAAACTATATATATATTCCAAATGAATATGGATACCCTTTTCCGAAGTGAGCCTAAGGTGTTATGAAATCCTGAGTGAAAAGTGATTTGATTAAGTGAGGAATAAATAGAAATAGATTATTTGCCGAATGGAAATCCTGAGTAAAGAGAATCCGACTGAATCCAGAAGAAATCCGACCTAGAAAGAAGAAATCCGACTAGAGGTTTTAAGAAGAAATAATCAAGAGTGAGGACCAAGAGAAACGAATCGGTTTTAGAAGATTTCCGAGCCATGAAGGGCAGATTCGCTCAAGCGAATCGGATTTCGCTTAAGCGATCCGATGTCAGCACTCCACACCAGTTGGCTAAATTAGGTCGTCCTTAGAGCAGGAGTTCACACCGGACAGCTCTGAGCCGGTGTTCATCACAACACTGCCCAATTTACACAGACGGTGTCCTTAACTCCTTCACACACACCGTCCTTCCCTACTTCACACTCAACACCGCCCACTACACACCGCCCATCACTACACTCCGCCTCACATTTCACTCCGCCCTCACTCAATACCGCCTCACATTGCACTTCGCCCTCACACACCCAATACCGCCCTCACATGTGATACCGACCTTGCCAGCACTGAATATCTTTTTAATTCCACTTCAGATAGTGGTCAGCCCAATTAATCACATAAAGCCAAGAATGATTGGCACAACGAACCAATCAAAGGAGAAAGTTGCCTCCATTACAATAACTTTATATATTTTATTCCAATCAAATGCAAAGCTGACTGTAAAAGGAGTCAAAAGGCTCCATTATTCCACCTAATTCTCCAACCAATGTCTCCCACTTGTCTTCCCACTCACTTCCTCCCTATTTAAATGAGCTCAAGGTCCTCAGAACTCACACCACACACACAACCCAAACACTCTTCATCACTCTCCTTCCCAGCAAGTTTCTTTCTTTCCTATCCCCTCTGTTTCACTCGGATTTGAAGCAGGACAGTGAAGGGAGCCTCTTTCTTCTCCTCCAGGAACTTCATTGAGGTAAGGGGGTATATTCTTGGGTGCCTTATGGGAAAACCGAGTGGAGGACAGATTCAGTGTGTATGAATTAAATGCTTTAAATTGTATCTGTATATGCATGTATGTATCTGTTACCGAGTGTATATAATCATTGATGAATTGTGAAATATTGGACTAAAAATATTAAGAATCATGGGTACCGTGTGATTTCTAGTGAAACAAATATGATAGCAGGTTATGTTTTATGATAATCCGACCGGTTTTACACTTATTTTACTCGGTTTTGCTTATTTCACTCGGAAGGCATTTTAACTTCACTAAGGAAACTCTTTCAGATTGATTTCACTCGGATTTAGAACTGTTTTACTTAGAAGACCCTCTCAGCTTGATTTTATTTGAAATCGTGATTATTACACTCGCAATCTTAATTATTTCACTCGGTATTACACCTATTTTACTCAGAAAGCTTGGATATCAACATTTTCACTCGGATATAACTTGTTTTAATCGGAAGAATTATTTCCACTCGGAATCAGATCTGTTTCAGTCGGAAAATAGCCTTTCCAGTATAATTTCACTCGGATTTTTAACCAGAACGTTTGGAGAACCCTTCTCAGTATGATTCCACTCGGAATCATACATATTTCACTCGGATTTGACCCTGTTTCACTCGGAAAACTCTATTTTTAATGGTTTTCACTTGGATTTTCATTTAGAAACTACTTTTTAATACTTTTTAAATTAATGAGAAGATATGATTATTATTATTATCCTTATTCTATTATTATCCTAATTATTATTAATCTTAATATTATTATTAGCAGTTTTCTTGTTATAAACCTTGTTAACATTTTAATTATGCGTAATTATATAAAGAATAAATTATTTTACTCCTTATGGAAAATACTATATAATAGATATACTTACAAATGTTTAAATAATTGATAGAATCCAAAGAACTTGGAAATGATATGATGAGACTGGAAATACATAAGAAACCCAAGGGATCAATTAATAAGATAAATGCATTTCGCATCATGAAAATATTTTGAAGAAGAAAAACCTCTAGAGCATACACTTGGTACAGTGAAGGACACTCACGTTCAATCTCAGTAGAAGAATCTTAGGAGTACAACTGGAACGGCAACCCAATGGCATCAGAGTCGCGCCCTGATAGCCGGGTGAGACGAGTAATTCTGGTGTACTTTGACTAAATGACGGAGTGTGACCATGATCGTAGGGATCCAAGTCTCAAATATATATATAAATCAATGATGAGAACCAATGAGTTCATTTGTACCAGAGCTTGGGCGGACCCTGATCGCTCTAGAGAATTGGAATGGTGATATTCCAGAGAAGAAGAAATAATTTCTTGGGCCCACATGCATCATGAGACTTAATCAAAGATAAATCATAATGGATCCGAACTCATGCATTCATTATATCATATTTGATTGTTATGATTGTGAATATGTTATATGTATGATTTATTTCATAGTAATATGCTTGATTGTTATAATTGTGAATATGCTAAATATACGATTATGTGATGACAACATGCTTGATCGTTATAAATATGCTAAATGTATGATCTATGTGACATTGTATGTTAACTGGATTATGTCCGCACCGGATGAACCAATCAGGGTCTTGGGTTATACTCACCCTTACTGTTGAACATTTTTCAGAGGAATTAGAAACTCAGGAACCCGAGTGTGAAGATCAGCAATACGCTGAACACATTGAGAACAATCATTAAGGATAGAATATTTATAATCAGACACCGGATGACTGTATAATATTTAAGGGTGCCTGCGTGCTCCATTCTGTTAAGAGTACAATTATTTACAGTTTGTGAATGACTATGTGATATATACAATATTACTTCCGCTGATCTGCCACGTATTTATTTTAAAAAAAAAATATTCACTTTTTCTAAAAACTGTTAACACTCTCAGTTAAATGGGATGAACCTACAGAAGGATTTGTCTTATCTAACCGAGGGTGTTACAACACACATGCATAAAAACGTTTCCTGCAAAGCTATACCGGCATCTAGACCTTTCGCAGGTTGAGTAGCTCATGTGAACAACTACACAGTCCCTCACACAAGCTAGGGGACATATGATCCGGTCTTGATACCAGTATCCGATCTACAAGACATATTTCAACGTCTTTATCAATTTGCCAACGTGCAACTGGTGTTATCGGTATACATCCGGACTCTAATTCCGTATCAGGCGCTCTCCCTATACCGGTTGTCCAGGATAACACCATGACACCGGATAGCGCAGACATCACTATGCAGAAGACAAAAGGCATTACTACAGGGACCGATCAATAATTCCCTGCACTACGAGCCAAAATCTGCTCACGGGAATGGTCAATTCGTCCCTTAATTCTAGCCTATACTCCCTACGCTCAATATAAAATGGCCACTTGACCCAATCATACTGGTAAGTGCGCAATAAAATCATAATTTAAGGTGTTATTGGAGGTTAGTGGTTCCCCACTAACGGATCCTCGATTATCAAGCCAATTAGGTATATGAACTCTCTTCATCAACGAAGGGAAGGATCTTTTGACTCTATCAACTTACAATTACTCTCTGAAAAACATTCCTCACTTGGGATATCATCACTGATTTGAGCGTCAGAGAATCTTTGCAGGTGACACCACCTTTCGCCCACATCAACGCGTAAGGACGGTGTGAAGGACCTCCAGGACGCCCAACCCGCTCTCATCATACAGAGACATCAGATATATAAACCGGATACTCGTATAACCGGTCTTCAGAGAAGTAATCATCTACTATTTGTGACTGACCAGACATCGGATCTCTTGACCCCGGTTCAGGACAGATCAAATTTTATCATATCTTATGATTCATTATTTTGGTTTTGTACTAACTCCAACTTTAAATTTTTGTTTTACGTTTTTAAAATGCTAAATTTGATTATTGTTGTCTATCATAAAACAATAAAATTCAAAATGTTTAGAATTGTTCAAAACAAAATAAAACGAAAAAAGGTTGCATTGACTACTCAAGACATAAATATTGAGGATGGAAGCTCAAACGAAGTTAATATAAGATATGTTATCGAGTATAAAGTTTTATTGTCAAACATTACATATAGTATGTCATATCCAATAATGCACCATAAATTATGTTATCATATTTAATTTATGAATTAACTTGCAACAATTAAATCCTTACACTTTTAATGCAGAAAATAGTGTTCCTCTGATTTTGACTTCAAATAGTATGAGAATTAATGACTTTTGTACCCTACCTTCTCGCAAGATGAGAAGCTCTTCAACCATTTCATTACCCAATGTTACAAATGGTATAAATTTATGAACTTTTAGTTAACTAATGAAACATTACTATTACTATTTCTCTAATATCACTCAACCTGATTCTAACCAAATTATTTTGTTTTGAATTATAGTTAATAAATTGTCTTTTCAAATAAGCCGCTTAGATACATTTAGCCAACAACTAAGTGACACACTATCCCATACAGACATCACAACAAATTTAATGCAGGAAAATTTGTACTAAAATCAAGTCTTACCCTACAGTTGACTATGATTGAAAACATTAATCCTAAAACAAGTTGATGTCATTACGTTATTAGGTATTTTTATGTTTATATATTTTCAAACTATAAAGTTGTATTCCTTTCTTATTGGAAAATATTTTTTAAATTTTTTATTATGTTTTTAACATGATTTGAATATTATTATTTGTCATCTATTTTAATAGATGGTGATGAATCAAATACTTTGACATCTATTTGCAGTTGACTTTGGTGAGCTATTTTGATGTAAAAAGTTATTTAAATTTAAATGTTTTATTAAATTATCATAAAATAATATTAAAGTGTCTAAAAGTAATAATCATAACTTACGATTTATTCTTGTATGTTTAAAAATGTTGTGATGGAAAAATTATATATATATATATATATATATATATATATATATTGGAATTATGTTGCCTACTATTAATCAAGTAATTTCTCATATATTATATTCCTTTATAAGGTGATGAAGAAACCGAAGTCTGTAACGATGAAGATGTTGATAATGAAGTAGATTTTGAACCTATCACTGAATCTCCTATAGATATGTTTATTATGTAAATTTCTATTTTCATGATTTAGTGTTTTGTTATAATAATATATATTATAATTTGTTAAGATTATTTTGACATAAGGGATCCAACATATGAGTGTATATTTTGTGGAGTTTTACTATGGTATTCAAAGCGTGTGCGAAAGTCATACAAAGCATCTTCTCCTAAACTTTCCTTATGTTGCATGCAAGGGAAGATAAAGTTACCATACTTGATAAAGCCTCCTCCAATCTTGAATGATTTGTTTAATAAAAAGGATAAAAAAAGCAATTTTTTTTGTAAAATATTCGATCATTCAACATGATGTTTTCATTTACCTCTATGAGAGAAAAAATAGACAAGTTAGTGAATGAAGGCAATGTTTCTCCATTTTTTGTTATGGGAGGAGAAAATTATCATAAAATTAAGAGTTTGCTTTCATCAATAGGTTTACAACCTAAGTTTGCCTAGCTATACATGTATGATACTGAGCATGGGTTGAAAAATATAATGAGTGTTGTCAAGTGAGACTAAATTTAGTACCTTTTACTAATTTCTTTAATTTTTGTGTATTTATTTCATATAGGTAAAAAATTTAATTTGATGATCAATTTTCCTTATTCAAATATGTAAAATGGAAGATAATGATGCAGAAATACACTCTTTAATTGTTAAAGACATTAAGGACATGCTTGATAATTATAATCTGTGTGCAAAATCATATAGAATGATTAGAGATAGATTTCAACAAGACAATATAGCAGATGGGAGGTTGAGGCCTATAGAAAAAAGAAGAGGTGATGGTAAAAGATATAACTTACCAACAACATATGAAGTAGTTGTATTAATTGTAGGATATTTTGATGTTTGTGATGTAGAGAGAGATGTTATTGATTAAACACACAGAGGCTTTTTGCAACGTATCTCTATCATAAGTTGTGCATATTTACCTTTGCAGTATCTCTACTGTTTCCTCGAGGAGAAGATAGATACATAGACTTAAGCTTGATTTAAATCTTTATTTAATATAACCCTTTTTTAATTCCAATTATTAAATCCTAATTATTTAGTTATCGATAGTAACCAATAATTTTAAAATTGAAATGTTACAATACCTCACTCTTATAAAAATTTTATCCTCAAAATTTAATGCACAACATACCTCAATGGAATAACTCCAGATACTATCTTTGTATCTTGTCCTTGCACTCCCATGTTAGCTTTACACAACTTCTTTGTTTCTAAGCCACTTTCACTAATGGCATCTATTTGCTCCTCAAGCGTTTAATCTCCCATTCAATAATCTTAACCGGCTTAGTAGGGATAGACAGGTTCTCTTTGATCTCAACATCATCAGTGGTAATCACATATGCGGGGTCTGACACACACTTCTTTAGTTCCGATACATGAAACACATTATGCAAGTTCATAAGGTAAGGAGGAAGTTGATCCGGTCTCAATACCGGTATCCGATCTCCAGGACATATTTCAACGTCTTTGTCAAGATATCAACGTGTAACCGGTGTCAACGGTATACATCCGGACTGTAATTCCGTATCAGGCGTTTTCCCTATACCGGTTGTTCAGGATAACACCATGACACCGGATAACACACACGTCACTGTGCTAAAGACAAGGATCATTGCTACAGGGATCGATCAATAATTCCCTGTACTACGAGCCAAATTCTGCTCACGGGGATGGTCAACTTGTTCCCTAATCCTAGTCTATATTCTCCATGCTCAATATAAAATAGCCACTTAACCCAATCATGCTGGTAAGTGCGCAATAAAATAATGCTAATGGGAGTTAGTGGTTCCCCACTAACGAGTCCTCGTAAAACGAGCCAATCAGGTATATGAACTCATTTCATTAATGAAGACGCGGATCTTCAACTGATTTTATGAACGATTACTCTCTGAAATACATTCCTTACCTGGAATATCATCACTGACTTGAGCGTCGGAGAATCTTTGCAGGTGACACCACCATTCGCCCACTTCAACGCGTTAGGTCGGTGTGAAGGACCTCTAGGACGCCCAGTCCGCTCTCTTCGCTCAAGGACAACGGATACTTATATCGGATACTCATATATCCGGTCTCTTATACGGTATTTACATACTGTTTGTGATTGACTTGAGTCCGGAGCTCTAGACCCCGGTTCAAGACAGATCATTGGCACGCCCAGTGGGACCCGATAAAGTTATTCCCATATCCATTGAAAGAGCAAGTAATCCACAATGGAAGGCGAAGCACAAGATTTCGTGGAGAATCAGCCTGAAGACAGAACTAACCCCAACGTCTTCAGGAAGCTCAACTTTGATTCTCATGGGGGCAGCTCAAAGAAGATAGTAACAGTGTCTAATCCTGATCCTCGTGATGAGCTGATCAGCCAACTTTAGAGGGAACTCGCTGAATTGCGAAGAGAAAGAAGGCAAAGCGAGGATAAAGAATCATCCCGCACACGAAACACTCCCCACACAACTGATGGTGAAAAGTCCACCACTCTCCAATACTCAAATATCCCTACGTTTGAGGGGGGAGAACAAACTCGTGATTCTGAAGATGAAGCTTCTCGAAGGAAGAGGGAGTCAACGACAGCACCCCCAGTGTCTTATAAGTTAAAAGTTCCTTTTTCAAGGAGACTTATGAGCATCCACATCCCCAAGCACCTTCAAACTACTCAGCCACTTTCCATCGAAAAATACAATGGAGAAACTGATCCTACTAAGCACCTTGATGCTTACGTATTTGAAGCCATGTACTTGGGGGCTGATGAAGATGTGATGTGTCGCATGTTCCCTCGAACATTATCTGAGGAGGCCCTCGGATGGTTTAAAGGTTTACCTTCTGGATCTATAGATTCTTGGGCTGAAATGGCAGCTACTTTTGAGACTCACTTTGTCATCTCTAGAGATGTACCCAGGACGTCTCATACGTTGGCTCAGATTAAGCAAGGTGAAAACGAAGGCTTAAAAGATTTCTTGAAGAGGTTCTACAAGGAAGCAGCCCTGGTTCCTAACCTCACAGAGTCTATTAAGCTGCATATCGTTATTGAGGCGTTGCAGCCAGGATCAGTTTTTGCTCTCTCATTAGCGAAAAGCCCTCCTGTAACTTTTGAGGAGTTCAGGAAAAAAGCCTCAAAATATGTGAGTATAGAGATGCACTTGGAGGCCATAGCTGCAAAGAAAAAGCCATCAACACCATCTCCCCAAACCCAGAAGGGTAAGGAGAAAATGAGGTCAGAACGCATGGAGAAGCCATTCACCAATCCCAGAGTTAATAACCACTCTCCTCGACCTCGAGAAAGGCATGTTAATTCCTTCAGCCATTATGCACAACTATCTGCCAAACCATCTCAGATTTTGAGAGAGGTCGGATGGCCAGCTTTCAGCATATATGGCATCAGAAGACCAGCTCCCATGAAAAGACCAGGAAATCCCCGTAAGTACTGCGATTTTCATGAACAGAATGGTCATTCCACTGATGAATGCCAAGCTCTAAAGAACGCAGTTGAAACACTTATTAGAGAAGGCAAGTTAAAACAATACCTGTTCAAAGAGAAATCTTTTGACAGAGTAGAGCGGAATGAGAAAAGAGAAAGGGATCCAGATGACGGAGATGACAATAACCGTAATCCGGTCAGAAAATTCTCTGCTTCGGAGAAACAAAAGGGTGTTATGACTGATGAAATAGTGCACAAAGACGGCGTGCCTCAGCAACAGCGTCAAGGTCGGCGTGAAGTCATTGACATGATTGCTAGAGGATTCGCTGGAGGAGGAGCTTCAATTACAGCTCGTAAGAATCATCATAGAATGATTCTATCTGTGCAAGGGAAAGTCAAAGACAATCGCCCTTACAGAGGTGGGATTGAGGCTCCAACAATCTCTTTCTCCGATGAGGATTTTGGCCCAACCATTCCTGGTGGTGATGATGCTGTGGTCATCACAGCAGTGATAGCCAACAAGGACGTCCGAAGAATCCTTGTTGACCAGGGAAGTTCCTGTGATGTTATTTTCTATAATCGCTTTGAAAGAATGGGTTTTAAGGACTCAGACTTACAGCCTTATACGCAGGAACTAACAGCTTTCAACGGAGCAAAGCAATCGACTAAAGGGTATCTTGATACCCTTATTTCGTTTGAAGGTGAACCAGGGGCCAGGACGGTTAAATCCCGAGTGCTAGTGATTGATGTCAAATCACTATTTAATGGCATCATAGGCCGCCCCACACTAAATGCAATGGAGGCAGTTGTATCAACCCCACATCTCCTTATCAAGTTCATTGACAAGGATAATTCTATTTCGTCTATCCGGGGTGATCAAGAGATGGCTAGGTACTGCTACAACCTAAGCCTCAACATGACAAAGCTGGACGCCTCCAATAAAAAGAGGAAACTCAATGATGCTGGAGCAGCCGCTGGATCTGTAAGCCTTGTCGACCTGGACCCTAGGGCGGATTTAAACATTGATCCGTCCAACCCATTAAAGCCCACACCGGATAGAAGTTCCAGAGACATCGTCTTGGGAGATTCTCCAGAAAATATCACCCATATTAATGACAAGCTAGATACAGAAATAGAACAGCGACTACTGACGCTCCTGCAAGAATTTAAAGACCTCTTTGCATGGACCGCAGCCGATATGCCTGGCATAGACCCTGCTTTCTGCTGTCATAAATTATCTGTCTATCCAGAGACGAGACCGGTAGCCCAGAAGAAAAGGAGATTGGGCCCAGAGAAACAGAAAGCAGCTTGCCAGCAAACTGAGGAATTGCTGAAGGCCGGATTTATCAAAGAAATCCGTTATTCCTCTTGGCTCTCGAATGTGGTGATGGTCCGTAAGTCCAATGGTAAATGGAGAATGTGCATTGACTATGTGGACCTCAACCGCTGCTGTCCAAAGGACCCTTATCCTCTTCCTAATATAGATCGGATGGTAGATGATTCCTCTGGTTATCAATACCTGAGCTTCATGGATGCTTATTCAGGTTACAACCAGATTCCGATGTGCGAAGAGGATCAAGAAAAGACAGCTTTTATAAATGATCGTGGTGTCTTTTGCTATACAGTTATGCCCTTTGGCCTGAAAAATGCTGGGGCAACATATCAGCGCATGATCAACAAGGTTTTTGAAGGTATGCATACCAAGCTTGTTGAAGTATACATTGATGACATAATAGCCAAGACACCGGTTGGAGGTGATCATATTGAAGACCTACGCCAAGTATTCACCCGTTTGAGAGAATTTAACATGAGGCTAAACCCGATGAAATGCACCTTCGCTGTCCCTGCTGGGAAGTTCTTGGGTTTCATGTTAACTCAACGCGGTATTGAAGCCAATCCAGGGAAATGCCAAACGATTCTAGACATGCAAAGTCCAAAGAATCTCAGAGAAGTCCAATCCCTGAATGGCAAAGTGGCAGCTTTGGCACGGTTCATGCCAAAGATGGCTCATAGATCCCTCCCTTTGTATAAGATACTGAAAAAGTCCAAGAAGTTCGAGTGGGGACAGGAACAAGAGAAAGCATTCCAAGAGCTTAAGGAGGTGTTGTCCAAACCTCCCATTCTCACAAAGCCTGACCCCGAAGACACACTCATCCTATACTTGGCTATTTCAGATGAAGCTTTGGGCGTTGCCTTGATAAAAGAAACTCCCGATGGACAGAGACCGGTCTATTTCACTAGCAAGACCTTACAAGGTGCTGAGATCCAGTATCAAAAAATCGAAAAGGCCGCCCTCGCTGTTGTTTGGGCCTCTCGACGGCTGCGTCCGTACTTTCACGCCCATTCAATCATAGTGAGAACGGATTTACCACTCCGCTCTATATTAATCAAGCCCGATCTCGCTGGGAGGATGATCAAATGGTCTATTGAACTCTCTGAGTTTGATATATCCTATGAACCCCGAAGCGCTATTAAAGCTCAAGTCCTGGCTGATTTTATTGTGGAAATGACAGGGACTGATCCAGATTCCCCTCGTGTCCATTGGACCATTTATGTTGATGGTTCATCGAACCAAAGAGGCTCTGGAGCAGGTGTAGTTCTAGAAAGTGATGACGGAGTGCACCTGGAAATCTCCCTTCGCTTTAATTTCAAAACATCCAACAACCAAGCTGAGTACGAAGCTTGTTTGGCCGGACTGAGAGCTGCAATTGACATCGGAGCTTCTGAGGCGACACTCTGCAGTGATTCACAACTGGTGATTTCACAAATCTTAGGAGATTATCAGGCTCGCGAACCTCAACTCCAATTATACTTGAACTGTGTCAACGAGTTGAGAGAGAAATTCTCGAAAATGGAATTCAAGCACGTTCCACGCGAAGAGAATACTAGAGCGGATATACTCTCCAGATTAGCAAGCACCAAACGACCAGGTAGCACAACTACGCTGGTTCAAAGCACATTAACGTCACCCAGCATTCCTTTTTTCCCTTCTCTAAATGCCATAATGACAAACTCTCTTTATCGAGACACATGGATGGCCCCCTACATCCGTTATCTGGCTGATGGACAGCTGCCTACGGATGAGAAGGAAAAGACGATGATAAGGAGGGAATTACCATACTTCACTATGATCGATGGTAATCTTTACAGAAGGGCGCTCTCCGTGCCCTATTTGATTTGTCTCAAAGAGAATGAGGTGCAAGACGTAATGGAGGAAGTGCATGAAGGACAATGTGGACACCACGCCGGAGGAAGAAGCTTAATGCGAAAAATCCTCAGGGTTGGATACTGGTGGCCCACAATGAAGCAGGACTCCATTGACTTCGTTAAAAAATGCGACGCTTGCCAAAAATTCTCTAATCTTCACCACACACCGGCGGAAGAACTCTTCATATCCGCTGTTCCATGGCCCTTCTACCAATGGGGATTGGATATTCTGGGCCCCTTTCCAACTGCTCCTGGGGGCATCAAATATCTCATTGTAGGGGTCGACTATTTCACTAAGTGGATAAAAGCAGAGCCGGTGGTACATATTACTTCAGCCCGAACTCGTCGTTTCATGTATGAAAACATTATAACACGGTTCAGGGTCCCAGCACGGATTGTCACAGATAATGGCACCCAATTCACGGATAGAAAATTCACAGATTTACTCGAAGGATTAGGAATAACCCAGATATTCTCATCCGTTGAACATCCCCAAACTAACGGCCAAGCTGAAGTGGCCAACAGGGAAGTACTGAAAGGACTTAAGAAATGCCTTGGTGAAGCCAAGGGCGGATGGACAGACCAGCTATGCCACGTCCTGTGGGCATACCGGACAACGCCTCAATCATCTACTAACGAATCCCCATATCGCCTGACATACGGGGTAGAGGCAATGATACCCGTGGAACTACAGATTGCTTCCACAAGGGTCAAATACTTCTCTGAAAAGTCTAATAATGCTAATTTGGCGTCAGAAATGGATGTCATACAAGAACTCAGAGAAGATGCATTCGTCAGAGACCAAGCTATCAAAGCCAAAGTTGCTCTCCGATACAACAAGCGAGTTCAATCAAGGACTTTCAACGTCGGAGATTTGGTTTTGAGAAAAGCAAGTATAGGGAACAAATTTGCTCATCAAGGCAAACTAGCCCCAAACTGGGAAGGCCCATACAAGGTATCCGAGGTTACTGGCAAAGGCTCTTACCGCCTTGAAAACCTTGATGGCACTCCAATCCGAAATAAGTGGAACACCCAAAACTTGCGCATCTACTATAGCTAGCTGTTGGAGCAATACATATTCTCCTATCCTCATTTTGGATTGAATACTGGAGAAATTATTTTCCAGCTACGCTTTCATTGTAATTCTTATTTTTGATTTAATAAGAATCCCTCATAACAATTTAACTCTTTCGAGTTTTTCTTATGCTGTGATTTTCAGTTTATCCGGCGTACAGAAACATATTCAGGACGGATGATCTCAACTACTTATTCTGTGGTTGACGATGCAACTCCTCGAATATGTGCAGCGCACAAGAGCATACTCAGGACGGATGATCTCAATTACCCATTCTGTAATTGACGATGTAACTCCTCGAGTGTGTCTAAGTAACTGAAGGCCCGGATTGTAGGATTAAACCGAACTCTGGGTACGGTTAGTAAGCTTGGCTGAACACCGGTGAAGACCTGGGCTGTAGGATTAAACCAAACCTCAGGAAATGGGTTGTAGGATTGAACCGAACCCCATTCTAAGAACGGTAAAAGGGTAGAACCCAACACCGTATTGAAGGCTTGGGCGCAGTAAGCTGGCTCTTCTTCAAGACCACGCTGAACCCCAAGTAACGGGCGCAGTAGGTTCAGGATTGGCCCTGATCTGAACCCCGTATTGAAGGCTTGGATTGTAGGATTAAACCGAACTCTGAGTACGACTAGTAGGATTGACCGAACGTCGGTGAAGAATCGTCATTGGGTAAAACCAAAAACCGATTGGAGAACGGTTAGTAGGATTAAACTGAACATCAAATATGATATGGATTGTAGGATCAAACCGAACTCCAAACGCAATAAGTAAGTTGTACTGAACTCCGAATTAATACTCTCTCTTGAAGTTCCTTATTTGGAAGTTTTATAGCTTTAAATTCTGAGTCATCAATTCTTCAATTGAAGTCTGACTCATAAACTCCGACCCAGAAATAATTCATTCGGGTACGCCACAATCCGAGGCATATTCACCCGAAACCTTTTAGTCGGAAATTTTTGAAATATTTTAAATCCTCACTCTTAAGAATTCTCACGTGAAAGTCTCACTCAGAGTTTGTGTAAAGTACTGCTCACCCAATAATACTAGGGGACAGTATTAATAGTTTAACGAATATCTTGGGGAATGAACTCTTGATGAAACGATCTCATCACCATTTTCCCTCAAGATTAACATTACAAGCCGTTCTCATGACAATAACATGTTTACCCACAACGGCTATTCTTATCATGATATTTACGACCAAAAGGCCTGAACTTCGAAAAACAAAATACGATTTCTACCAGGCTTTTATATATATCAAGTTACTCATATTTGATAAAAAGATACTCTATCTCTCCTGTCAAATCAAGTCTTTGGCTATCAAAACGCCTATACATGAAAAACGATAGTTATATACTCCTATCCGTTCTTCATCTTGCATGTACAAATCCGGAATGAAGATTTTATATTATCCGATATTCATTACTTAAATCCGGAATGACTCGATACACATGTGTATAAAGGCAAATCGCTTTTTTATTGGTCAAATGAATATTACATGGAGAAATTCGTTTAATAATCCAGAGCTGATCCCGGAACACAGCGAATTTGAATCAATAAAAAGAAAAAAGAAAAAAAGGAAGGCACTAGTTTTTGCGACTTGTATCTCCTTCCTTCCCTTTGCCTTTATCCCCGGTCTTGCCTTTATCTACGCTAGGGCCTGTTCCTGTACTTTTGAGCTTTAGAAGAGAAGGTCCCATTGATTGGCCTTCAGGTAAAGGAGCAAACTCGTATGGCGTGTCTGGAGGACTCTCGTGATGGTTTTCAACAATGGCCACCAGTTTCCCTTGATGAAACTCATAGAACGGATCAATACCATTCAAATTAAGTTTCACCTTGGGATTCCGGTATTGAACTTGACGAACGGCCAACCCGAAGGATTCCTTGACTGCTTGATCACACATATCTACAGCCTCATCCAATTCTGCTTTCGAATCCGCCAACTTTGAGAGCAGCTCCTTCTCCTTACACGACCAATCTTCTGCTCCTAGAGAGTAGACAATCTTGGCTTCCTTAAGCTCCTCTTTCAGCTTTGAAGAGCGTTCCTTCTCCGTACAAAGACCGGAATGGAGGTCGGAATTGATTTTCTTTTGGTCAAGTACTTGGACCTCCAACTCCTTGGCAAGATACATCAGTCTGGCAATTTCTTCATCCTTCTTATATCCTTCCTCTCTGGAAGCTTCTAATCTACCTTCTAAACGGAGGATGTTTGCCTTATCCTTAGCAGCAGCAACGCTAAGATCGTTAACCTTGCCAACCAACAAGCTGAGCCTCTCATTCTCTTCTGAAAGTTCGCGAACCGATCTCAGGAGCCCGGATAATTCTGCCAGGTGCTTCTGTCCGGCATCGCAAGCTTTGGTTACTTCTTCACTCTTCAATGAAGGCTTCAGCTTGTACGGAGTTTCAGGAACGCCTTCAGGAACAGAACCCTCATATACCAAATATTGAGCAAGACCGGAGCTACTTTCAAGAGGGCGAGGAACTTTGGGTGCAAAATAAGTCGTTATTGGCTTTGCACCATAGGTGATCCCGTCGCCTGGGGCATCTGGAGTGGATCCTGCATCCGGAGTGGACCCTTCCACTTTCTTTCCCTTAGAAAGCTCCGGATCAGTAGCCCCTCTTGAAATTTTTGGTTTCTTGGGAGAAGGTTGACGATTCGAGGTCTTGGAGGAACCGCGTTTTGTCCTTTTCTTCTTCTCTCCGACCTTCTCAACCGCAACCCCCTCGGATCCGCCCTCAAGCAAGGGGATATCGTCACCAGTAGATGAGGTTAAAATTATAGTCTCAGCTGTAGCTTTCTTCGAATTCCGTTTCGCTTGGATGTCATTTTCAGCTGCTACGGAATTCACTCCAGCTTTGAGCCCTTTCAGCTTTTCCATCTCTGGTGACACAATTTCAATTTCAATTGCAAAACCAAACATGGTTAGAAATCAAAGACTTCAAGGCATGATACGATAAAACATGAAAAATAGCAGGAAAATTACGCAAATACTCCTCGCGGGTGGACCACGATCCTAATAAGCGCCTGCAAGAGAAAAATTGGTGCGAGGCGGTGTAGGATTGAAGGGCTGAAAGAACAGAAACTGAAGATGGGCTCAGTTCATCCTCCTCAGTGTAGTACGCCTGGGAGGTCAATAAAAAGTGTTCATGCGTCCAAGCCACTGGAAACTTCGGAATCCCATCTTCAGTTAACCAAAAAATTGGTTCATCAGGATGGACGCTGATCTTCGTGAAGTAAGACTTGAATGAATGACCATCAACTTTGGCGGAGTCAGTGTACGCCTCGAAGTTGATAACCTTGGAGAGAGTCCGGAGGGATATCAAGCTCACTCCCCCCTTCTCCTTGTTTGCACGACGGACCACTTGAGCAAAGTAGAAAAGCATGGCCACCGTCGGTTTGAAGTTGAAGTGCTCCCCAAGCACTTCAAGAGAACGGACTAACCCCCATCCGTTAGGGTGAAGCTGCGAAGGGGCGCAGTCTAAGAATCTCAAAACCCCCATCTGAAACTTTGTAAGGGGAAAGCGCACGCCAAGATTCAAAAATAAAAAATCATACATATACAGGGACCTTTCATCCGGAGTATGACAAATCCGATCGGATGGCAGCGGAGCTAACACCATAAAGCACCTTTTGTACTTATCCTTCTTGAAGACCATAAAACGCGGTTCCAGTTTCGCTCCGTCCTCTCGAGCATGGACTGATGCTGTCTCACGAAATTCCTCAGCCACCCAGCTGAATGGGCGCTTCTTTTGGAATTTCACCCAGTCGATCCGGTGTGTAACCACGTTACACAGCCCAGAAGCTGTCTTCAATATATACTGCTGAGAGGGTGCTTCCCCTCCAGATGATCTTCCCCCAGTTGCTTTCTTCACCACCATTGTGAAAGCTTTTACGCTGCGGTAAAAATCCACATCGTCAGAAAGATACAAATCACCACTCTCAGCACTCTCACTAGAGGAGGATTCTGAAGAGGGTATAATCGCCCTTCGCCTCTGATACGGCGACGCCTCCCTCTTTGAGCATAGTGGCTTCGATTGGAAGACCACTGGAATCCTCCCACCACGAACTGTGGGGTTTCGAGTTAAGGCCCTTCCTCCTCTTCCTCTAGGGCTAAAACCACTAAGACTAACACCTTTCCTAGACATTTTCAGATATTGAAACAAGACACAAAAAATGGAAAGAAAGTGGTTACCTAAGGATGGATGAGGATAGTGAATTAAGATTCACAGAGGCAGACACGATAATCTTCTCGAAACTTTTACAGAGGTGCGTCAAGAGAGTAAGAAGAAATGATAACTGAGATTGCCAAATATGCCTTTTTCAGGGCATGAGAATTCAAATACCGACTCAAGGCAACCTGTCGTTTACCCTCAAACGACTCTCCGTTTAGTGGATTAAAATTGTCGTTTCTAACCCAAAGGCGCCAAAATGCCATCGTTTCGTCACAGAGTTTTCTAAATGGGCCTATTAAATCCAAATTCTAGGCCCAACAAGCCCCTGCGTGACGGTTATTAAGATATGCGCATTTAACGCAATAATGGCTCGCCCACGTGATTAAAGGCATTAAATGTCCAATCATGAGAAACGTGGCCACCATTACCTGAATACCAAGGGTTGCGAAATTCGATAAACTTCTGAGATTCTCATTGTCCTAATCCGCCCTCAAGCGATCCATCACAACGGAACCTTGTTCCCAGAGCGGATATTTACACACCAATACAATTCCGAAATCCAGACGTACTACGATCGACATAGCTTATATGAGCAAATCTACTAATTCCTCACATAAGCTAGGGGGCTAGTAGAATACTGATGGTCTCTGATTTCGGATACGAAAATTGAATCCATACGATTGAGAAGCATCCACCTCAATCCGCACTCTTATGATTGGAAAAATGTCTCTAGGACGGATGATCTCAGTCACCTATTCTGTGATTCGATGATGCAACTCCTGGTACGAACAATTCCAATCATCACTCCAGGACGGATGATCTCAATCACCTATTCTGTGATTCGATGATGCAACTCCTGGTATGAACAATTCTCATCATCATTCTTACGATAGAGGCTTTTGAAAACTGAGAACTATTCATTCAATCCGTACTCCTACGATTGAAAAGCGTCTCCAGGACGGATTATCTAAATCACTTAATCTGTGATCTGACGATGTAACTCTTGGCGTTGTGTACTTTTCCAGAACGGATAACCTCAGTTACCCATTATGTGATATGACGATGTAACTCCTGACGTTGTGTACTTACCCAGGACGGATGATCTCAATCACCCATTCTGTGATCTGACGATGTAACTCCTGGCGCTATACACACCCCAAGGACGGATGATCTCAATCACCTACTATATGACCTGACGATGTAATTCCTGGTGTCGTACACATCCCCAAGACGGATGATCTCAATCACCTATGAAGTGATTCGACGATAAAACTCCTGGTACTAACAATTCCCATAATCATTCCTATGATGGAAATCTCTGAAAGTCAATCTGCACTTTCGCTCTCAAGTGGTATTCTCCCAGGACGGATATTCTTTATCACCTATTCTGTGATGCAATAACATAACTCCTGGCGTAGAAAAACTCCCATCATTATCCTTATGATGGAGGACTCAAAACACCACTTTCTTACACCTTTACAGTTCCCCAAACTTGGAACAATACTCTTACAATGGGCGACATAGTTTTCTCCAGTGAGAATAACATGAATAAAGTACAGTCATCCGTCTTGCTACACTATTTTACTAAACAACGGATCAACTCCTCTTTTCCCCAAAAGAATTAAGGATCATGCCCCAAAGACAGGCACCTTCTTCTTAATACGCACTTGGGGACATGTATATATTTATCCGTTTTAAATTTATTTATTGTTTAATCTTCCGAGGCAATTATTTCAATCCGACCTCAAGGTTAACCATACAAAACGGATTAGCAACGATTTAAATATACATGAAACGATGAAGACAAATTTCTTAAATCAAAACTTATTCATTGAAAGCGAGATTACACATAATTGTTTAAAGCCGGAGTTGATCCCAGCACATAACTATACATTTAAATGAAAATACAACTATGGAGGAGGAATCTGTTCTTCAGTTTTCTGTGCCTCCTCAGCACTAGGCCCTTGTGTCCCTTCCTTTGGGACTTCTACAGGAATCTCCCCTCCGGGAGCCTCAGTTTTTTCTTCAGACGAAGGAACCTCAGACACGGGAAGGACGAAACCCGGTCCTATAGTTTGACCCTCAGGAAGAGGAGGCAAACCATACAGGGACGTCGGAGGATCTTCGTGGCGACCATCAACCACTGTGACTAACTTTCCTCCATGGAATTCATAGTACGGACTCATTCCATAGAGATTAAATTTCACAGTGGGGTTGCGGTAGAAAACTTGGCGTATAGCTAAGCCGAAGGACTCTTCAACAGTTTGGCTGCATATGTCAATTGCTTCTTCTTTCTCAGCTTTCGCTATGGCCAATTCTTCCCGCAACTTGGACAGCTCCCCACTAGATCCTTCAGATTCCGCTCTCCTAGCCTTCAGTCCTTCAATCTCAAGAAGGAGCTTCTTCTCCCTTTGGGACCACTCCTCAGCAGCAGCTTTGCTTTTATCCTGGCTGCTACAGAGTTCTTCCTCCTTCTCTGCCAGCTTGCCTTCCAAGTCTTTGAAGTCACCTTTAAGCTTGAGATTCTCTTTATTCATGATATCTCCGAACTCCTTAGACTTGGCAAGACGATCTTCCATTAGCTTTATGGTGGCTTTGTCTTTCCCCAATGAAAGGTTGAGTTGTTCCAATTTGTCACTCAATTCTTCAACCTTATCGACGTTGTCAGCCAACTCGCTGACTGAATAAAGCATTCCAGCAAGTTCGGCTAACTGCCACCTTCCGGCCTCACATGCTTCTTTAATTTCTTTAGCGCTGAGCGTAGGCCGGAGTTTGTACATCGGCTGTAGAAGAGTAGCTGGAGTAGATCCCTCGTATGAGAGGAAGGGGGTGAGAAACGAGGTGGTTGGGTAAGAGGTCGGCTTCGCCCCAGAAACCCCGGCAACAATTCCTTTATTAAGTCCGGAGGAAGCAACAGCTGCTTCCGAGGTTTCAACAGGTTTATCCTCCGAAGTCCTACGCTTCTTGGACGGACCCCCCACAGAGTCATTCTTAATTTTTCTCCTTCTCTCAGTGACTGAGGGCTGACCTGTGGCTGCGCCAACATCGGATGAACCGACCTCAGCCAGTGGAATGTCCCCTTCAGCATCCGAGGTCAGGATGATTAACTCAGGACGATCCTTTGTGGAGGGCTTAGGCTTAATCTTATTTTCGCGGGCAACGGATCTACCCGCCGCCTTAAATCCCTTCAACTTATTCATTTCCGGAGTTTCTTGTTCTATTTCACCTGCATGAACAAGCACAAGAGATTAGCAACTGCAAAATGTTCGATATATTTAACAAAGGAGAAAAAATGAAATAAAATGAGTATTACGCAGATAATATGTTTTTGATAATATGTTTGTCAAATGCGTATGTATATATAAGATTAAATAGCAATTATAAATTAGGAAATTATGATAAATGATAATTCTATTGCATTTTTATTTTAAAGAAAATAGATAATTGTAGAAACAGAGAATTTTTTAGGTTCCTCATAGTGTTTTCTAACCTAAATGTGAGAAACTAATCTCCCAGCCTCAATTGTTTATAGGATCTTCCAAAATCTGCGACTTATGGAATTCAAGCTTAAGATCATACGGTCGTGAAAACAAAGAATATTAAGTGTAGTATTTTAATTTTGATTTTATTTTTGAATTAAATATGAATTTTTTAAAATAGACAGCTTTAAGAAGTGATTTCATGTAAAAATAAGTAAGGGTGGCAATTTGGGCTTGGCCCGCAGGCCGGCCCTTTTGGCCCATTGAAAATAGGTGGGCCGGGCAAAGGTTTTGAGCCCGTTTTCCCATATAGGCCCGGTCCGTTTTGGCCCGTAAAAAAAGGGGCCCTATGCGGGCCGGGGGCCAATATTAAATTACTAAAAAACTATTTTCATATTACTATATAAATTATATATGTTAAAGAGGTTATATTTTTCTATTTTTCTAATTTATATATGTTATTATACTTTTGATGGTATAATATTATAAAATATAAATAACAAAATTTTTGTTTCCATTTAATGTAAATATAATTTATTTAAACTTTTAATGAAATAAATTAAGTTAATTATAAACAAACTAGTTTCAAAAAAGATAAAATCTAGTTTTTATATTTAAAGTTTTTTTCCTTAAAAAACCTTAAAAATAGTACAAATTTTAAATATAAAAAAAATTGGAAAAGAAAACGGGCCGAGCCAATGTTTTTGGCCCGTTTTTCTTTTTTGGCCCGGCCCGGCCCGTATTTGGACGGGCTTATGTGGGCCTTGACCCGGCCCGGTCCGTTGGCCCACATTGCCACCCCTAAAAATAAGGGTAGTATTTCAAAATTTACATCAATTTTTATTTTCAAAAAAATTTAAATTTAAATTTAAACAAAATTAAAACTGAATGATGAATCTTTCACGTTACACTGTATTTTCTGTTTGAATTGCATAATAAAAACAAATACCAGTAATAGTACATTTTTTATTTATACTTCTTAAAGCCTCATCCCAATGGTTCCTAAAGGATAATACAAAACCAGTCAATTTGACATATATAGTTGATCACACGAGGAGCACTTTTTCCTTTTCTCAGATTGAAAACGTAATTAAACTCAACTAATTTAAAAATTAATAAATGAAGATTGTATTAGTTTTTATCTGGAATCTTAACCTTTTTCCCGTAACAGTACATTGTTGTATGGGCAAATGCAAGCAACGAGAAGACAAATAAATAAACAAACTACCTTCCATAAGAGGCATGTGCTCATTCATGCTTTAACCTTTATAATTTGAAAATGGGGATAAGATCTACCTTGTAATTTGAACCATCCTATATTTTTTTGGTTGTGAAAATATTCACATTCCCACTTGAAAGAGATTTGAAAATCTGTATTATACATTGAATCAAATCTTGCTGTATCACAGAGATCTTTATAAAAAAGATGGTGTAAGTGGGTGTGTTGGTTGGTTGAACGTGTTGTTGAGCATCAACCATCGTATGATATAATATCCCACTACGTGTTTGTCACTCTCAGAAATATATTCCGCTTCGTTTCTCGTTCCTCAATAATTTCAGAACATATCAGTACACTCAAAAAAAGTGCAATAACGAGGATTGTTATTGGGGTGTTTGGTTAATACTTGAGTTAGGATTTGTTTGGTTAAAAGTTAGAGTAAGGTGTGTGAAATGGGGTTTGGAAAATTGAGATTGTGAAAACGTAGTTGGGAAAATCAGGATTTTTAAAACAGTGATTTGTGTTTGGATAGCTTGTTATAAAAGTGAGTTGAAAAGTAGTGATTGTGTTTGGTTCGAAAATATTTTTGTAACCTTGGTTTAAAAAAATGAGATTTTAGGGTAAAATTATCAAAAAGGGTATTAGTTAAAAAGAGTAATAAAGTAGTATATTTTTTGTAAATAATATTAACAATTACATATTAAAATATTTCATTTATAATTTGATCAACAAAATATATTTATTAATAATAAATAATATATATATATATATTGCAACTAAAATTTAATATTATTAAATGTATATATATAATATATATTTAGGGTTTATTTATTAAAAGTACATTTTATAACATCCTTAATTTTAAAATAAATTTCAATAAATCAAATAAAATTTTACAAATAATTCAAATTTCCAAAACAGAATTTGAATTAAACAATTACAAAATCAATTTTACAAAAGCCGACTGACTCTTTTAAGTTTACAATAAAAAAAATAAAACACTCGGTATTCTCAGGAGCCGGCCAAGGCTTCTACCAAACTACACTCCGAGCAGCAGAGTGACTTCTCATATCATGGTTGGCCCTTCATTCACTGTAAAAATAACAACAGTAAGGGGTGAGCATAAACATATCAAATAACAGTTATTGAATTGGATTAAAAGTCCAATTAATAACTATATACATACAAAACATAACCAATCACACAATCTCATCACAAATCATTCCTTAAACAAAACCGAGACATATACATATACTCATCATAACAGCATGTTATTCTCAATAGCACATAAATAAGTGCATACACATGCTCAATCAAATGGATCCATTAAGTCTTTTAATTTGTGTTGCAACACTGGCTCCCCGAGCCATAATTCAGCCCCCAGCTGATCCGGCCGTTTTATAGGTACCAAACCGCTGTGCGCCCATAATGTAACACCGAGTATCACTTCCAGAGTGATAGCGGTACTCTACTCAGTACTACGGGCTTAAACCCCGAGCCCCGCTCAAGAGGCTGCCTTGAGTCCCACCCAAGGTCTTTTGTGGAAACCATATCATATTTCATATTCATTCATCACACAAACATCACATATTGTTCAATATGCATCCCATGCATTTATGTTCATCATGAAAATTCATGAATAACACTTATATACTCATCGTCAATCTCATATCATTATCATATCAACACCAACAATATGAATGGAGTATATATGAAAACATAAAGTGTCATATAAATAGGGTCTCAATAACAATTATGCATACAACATATATAACATAATAATATCACCCCACATCCATTCATAAACTATCTATTTGAAATGTAACGCTCCCCCTACCTGGAATTAAAGAGTTCCAGCAGCTATAACCAAATCACTGCCCACTAATTCCGACTGGAATTGCAAATCCTACACCAGTCCCAAGCTTTCCTCGTAAAGAGAAGGAAATGAAGACTTGATGTTCTTCTTCGTTTAGTAGTTCCAGTAGAGATTGGAAATAAGAAGATTTTGGATAATAATTTCACTCTCAAGAGTTCTTAAGTTAATCCCCCAATAGAAGTATTTATACATAATTCATACAGAAGAGACATGTTTGAATTGAACACACGTCTTTTTAATGATAATGAAGCATTAAGATATTTTATGAAGAGGGGACAACACATTAAAAAGGGTCCCATTCTTAGTAAATATCTAAGAAAAGATTTTGGTAGAACGTAGAAGAACAGGATGACGTGGAAAGCATCCATAGTAAAATATTTATTAATTCTGAATCGGTTTCAGCTTATTCCGACTCAGTTTCCTCATTCTGGGCATCTCTTTCTGAGAGTATTTATCAGAGCCTCTTTCCACTCAGAATTCCTCCATTCGGAAATAGCCTACTCATATCTGTCTTATTCGGAAATATATCAATCAGACATCTGACTCGGTTATACCTCTTTCCGAGTCAGAGTCTTACTCTTTCGTCATTCAGAAGTTTCTCCACTGAAGGATTACTCGGAGCCTTGAAGTCCAATTCCTTTCTCGGAAATCATTCCTCTTGAAAGGATTACTCGGATATTTATTCTCCTCAGAATTATTCACTCAGAGCATACTTCATCGGAGTCGAAGTCTCTCTTTGTCCAGAAGCACTCTTCCTGGAAAGACTTACTCGGAAAGTCTCACTCGAAAGTGTCACAGAGACACTTCACTCGGCCAACCATCCACCCAGATATACTCCACTCGGGAGTTTAATAATCAGAAATATCTTTCTGAGAAGTACCTCCACTTCTCTCGGAAACAACCCATTCGGAATCATTCTACTCGGAGATGTTTCCGTTTCACTCGGATTTACTTCACTCGAACGTGTCTCAATCGGACACAGCGGTACTTCATTCAGAAATAATTCTCTTAATGATGTTTCACTCGGAAACATCTTGACTTCACTTGGAAATGATCTCCTGAGTCATGTTTCACTCGGAATCACATCCATTTCACTCAGAATCAAATTCATTTTACTCGGAAAATATGGTTTTTGACATTTTTCTCTTGAAAATTTATTCAGAATTTCTCCATTAATCTTTATTTAAATTATTTTTCTAAAAATCATAAAAATTGGGATGTTACACATTTTCTCTTATTTTCTCATCTTGTAAATTTATAATAATTTTTTACCTAAATTTACTATCCATTAACATCACATAATTTTTATTTTGTGTTTCCATTCTTTCTAATTCTACATATATTTTAAGTTAATTTGTTTATATGCTTATCTTATTTTAAAAAGTTATGCAACAACTTATTGTTCTAAAAAATAAAAAAACTTATTTAAATTAAAAAAGCTAACATGATCCATATTTTTCAATCCACACCCATACACCCTAAATCCAAAGCAATCTGAACCCTTAATTCCATCAGCCTTTATGGTACACCCTGGCCCTTGCAGCACACCCATGGTTCACCATCCAAACCAATCACCCACCATCATCACACTCTATTTTTACAGTACACATAATCCCTCATCTACACCCATGTATCACCACCCTAAGCCAAACATCCCCACCAGTATTCTATTTTCTCCAACAGCATACCCATGCCATCCACTCCCGCAACTGCCATTCCATCTCCCATCTTTCCCATCGGCACCACACCACCGTCCTCACCTCTCACCGTCCATCCCAGACCCACCACTCATGGCTACCACCAAGAACCTCACCACCTCTCATGGCCACCACCAACAACCTTACCCACGACCCTCATGGCCACCACCCGAAATCTCCCCACCACCGAAACAAACTGGGAAATCAGAAAAACAACCACAAACATGAGATCGTAGAGGGCAAAATTGTCACACGCTACTTACGGGAGTGGACAAAGGAACGGAGGTGAGCTGGGGGTATATGGAGGAGGCCACTTAAGAAACACGGTTGAGAGTCCTAGAACGGAGATACCACAACGTGGCGGAGGATCACCTTGGCTGCCAAACGCTCTTCAAGCGGTGGGGGTTTTGAAATTGCCATTTTGCAAACTAAACGGGGGTGTAACTTTATTCCAAACACACACTTAACAGAGTTAAGAAAATTAAGGTTTTGTAAATGAAGTTGAGAAAACTGAAGTTTTATAAACGAAATTTTGTTTGGTTCATAATTGAGTTAAAGTTAGTTGAGTTGTAGTGATTGTGTTTGGCTTGTAAAAAGTTTAGTTGAATTGGAGTGGGAAAATGGTAATTGAGGGTAAAATTATCAAAAAGGGTATGAGTTTAAATATACATAATTTGTGTGTATATTTGTTTATATTAATATTAAATGTATAATATTAAACCATACAAATATTTTTTGATATATTAAAACTAAAAAATTTATTTTATTCTTTTTATATATTAAAAATGAATTCATATATTAAAACTAATAAATTTACAATACACATTAAATACACTTAAATAATTCATTACAATACACTAAAAACCCATAATTAAAATAAATCAAAATTTAAAATTAAAAAACATTCCCAAAAAAAGTTACAGTGCACCCTAACCCTAAACCTCACCCATACTCCACCAACCAGCTTCCACCATTCAGCCTCCATTACCGCACAACACCACCACCTGATCCCCACCCACACCACCCTCACAACCTCACCACCACCAGTCCCCACCAACACCACCCTCACAGCCTTACCACCACAGAGTCCCAACCACCACCGGTGAACTGACCCCAACCCCTAAAACAGAACAAAAAACAGGGCAAAAAATAAACAGAGGATAGCCAACAAAAAACCAATAACTAAAAATCCAACAGATCCAACCACAAAACCAAAAACAGGGCCAAAAACGTAAGTCGACGGTGGCAGATCTATGGCAAGACGGAGAAAGATCAGACATTTTCTTCAGATTGGTCGTGTGGTGGTGCCAAGGAATCAGATTTCAAGATTAGAACGGGGGTACGAAGGTCTTTTCGTTGAACGTCGTTCATTTCAAGAAGCTTTCTGTGGCTTCCACTCAACCTCCATTGAATGCGACGCGAATGGAGAAGAAACGCCATTGGAGAAGACAGAGATGAAAGCCAAACAAAACTCCGTTTGAGAAGGCGGAGTTCTACCCAATAAACGCAATGGAACGGAGAAGAAACGTCAAACCAAACAAGCTCATATTACTAATTGGGTACTCAAGGTAAATTAATCTTTTTAATTTTTTAATATAAAAATGGAATGCTCATTTAACTCTACCATCCACAAATATAACACTCCTATTTTTAGTATTTTTATTTTATGTATTACTGAAATTTTATATTAAAATTTTGATAGAATATGAATATAATTCCTTAGAATTTTTTAATTACTGTATTATTTGAAAATTTTAAGATTTTTAAGAATTAATAAAAAAAACATGACACTCCTTTTGTTAATTTCAGCAGACCTTTTTAACTAATTCTTAGGTGCTATATACTTCTGGCAGTAGATTGTGCTTGGTAAACATTTCTTTCTTACCTTTCCTTTTTTTCTTTCTTCTGCACCAAATTTAGTTATCAAACCATTGGTGAGATTTCAGATGGATTTCTTACGAGGTGGAAGTGACGATAAAGGAAAAATACCTAGTAGGTATAAGACTTAAAAAGCTTTAATTTGGCCTTATTAGGGAAGTGGAGGTAGAAACTACCATAGCAAATGATAGCTTTATTTGTAAGTTTCTTCAGGATAAATATGAATTAGTTGGTGTGATTTTATTGCAGGCTAGACCTTCAAACAACGCCTCAAGTTTGTGGAAGATTAGTGGAGAGAAAGAGTTTAAGGTTGTTCAAAGAAAGGTTGAAATGAAGAGTGAGAAGTGGTAAAAATATAGAATTTTGGGAACATCCTTAGGTAACTAACAAACCTTTTAAGGATATTTTCCCTAAATTGTTAGAATTTCATATTTAAAGAAATGTGTGGTGGCTGGTTTCGAAAAGTGGGAAAGCGAAGCTTAGAACCGGTGTTTCTCTCGAAGAAGACCCTTCTTCCAATAGGAAATACCTTTTGGTGAAAGAATTGAAATCGAACTAGAGAGGATTAACTTGAAGCCATATTTGGAAGAATTGATAAGTTGGAACTATGATTCTTCTAGTGCCTGCTCAATAAAATTAACATACCCGTTTTGATAATACTTTTTTCTAGCATATCTGGTTAAATTTAGTTCCCTAAAAAATCTTTGTGTTTGCTCAAAGGGTTGTTCTTAAATAATGGAATCCCTACATTAGACAATTTGAGCAAAAGAGAGTTAAAAGGAATTTGATAGCAAATCAATTATGTAAATTATTGTCTAAATGAGGAAAGTGCAAGTCATCTTTTTTTTTCCTGCACCTTGGCTTATATAATAAAGGTAGAATTAGGAATAAGAATTATTTGAATAACTAAAGAACTTTAGGGATTCCAATGGAAGAATATAATAATGAAGATTACAAGAATTGTTGACTAAAGTTTCGAATAAATAAGCTCCATTTTGATCCACTGCCATTATTGTCAACAACCACAAATCTGAACAGGTAATCTCTTTTCTTTAGTTTTCTGGATTAGTGGTGGTGAGATTTCTGGTGGTGGTCATGAGAGGTGGTGAGCTTTCTGGTGGTGGATGTAGGTTTGTGGTGGTTAGGAGGGTGTATCTGGTGGAGCATGGGTATGGATGAGGGTGTGTGGTGTATGGTAAAATTTATGCAATGAAGGTAGATAATTGATAGGACACTAGTGTAGATAATTGTTATCGAGCATGTTAAAAATTTATCAAATTGTATTTTACATTAAAAAATGTATTAATTTTTAGGGAAGTTTATTTTTCTGTATGATGTTATGGTGTTTTTTTTGTTATAATTTTGTATATGAAGTTGAAATATGCTACGACAATTTTTTTATATGTCATAATTTTAACGGAAAAACAACGATAGATTTAGACATAGGAAAAATGTTCACATATAATTTGGTTTAGGGTTTTGATAGATTGATTAGGCATCAATATTAGGATGGAATGAAATTTTTAATTTTTATCACGACGCTGTTATGAATGTGTTACGTTTAGGGTTTATAATTAAATATGTATACATAAAATTAAATAGAAAAAAGTACAAGGGAATTATGAGTATATGTCTGACATTGAGTTTGACAACATCCTATATATGTCAAACATCCAAATCAACTACATTATACACCAAATGATGAGATTGACACAATCTCATCCTCGAGCATGAGTATTGTTCGTGACTGAATTAAGGATCAAATTGTGATTATTGAATTTACCAATTAGTATGTAATAATGTAAATTGTTAATAATACATTTAACATTATTAAACTCAATGCATTTATTTATATATTAAATACATATATTCAATAACATTAAACATTATTTACAATACATATAATTATAATAATACATATTTAAAAATATATATTATTGATAATATACTTATTATAACATTATAAAATAGTAACTTAACTTTTTTTCATAATGCTTTTAATACAGTATTTTAATATATCTTTATTAATAATAATTATTAATATATTTTTGTTAATATAGTTTTTATTGGAATATTTTAATATGCAATTTAAATATTATTTACAACAAATACACCAGTTTATTAATTTTTTTAACTAATACCCTTTTTTGATAATTTTCCATTTAAATTTCATTTATCTAAATCAAGTTTACCAAAACATTTTTCCATAAACACAACCACTACTTTTCAATTAACTTTTATAATAACATATCCAAAAACAAATCATTGTTTTTAAAAACTTCATTTTCACAATCAAATTTTTAAATTTCCAATTATCCAAACCCAGAATCACAGACCCTACAACAACTTTACCACCAACTAACAATGCAAAAATGACAATCAAAACAGAATTATCAGAATTTGAGTGGCTGGCACGTGGCTTACTTTTTAACTTCCTACATCATTATAACTCTCGGATGGCTTGCTAACTTTTGGTTTGGGTTAGTCATTATTCTTCCTGATTCATGTTGGGGCCACTTTTTACAACAGGGGGAAGTTGTGTTGTGTGGTTGCCCATGTGTTGCGAAATCTATTTGGGAAAAAAAATCAGAGAGTTTTTAACAACAAATTTAATTACGTGCAATCTATTCTTGAGAGGACAAAGCTACAATCATGGCACTGGTGAAGAAATAAGCAAAATGGGTTTTCCTTTTCCATTTATGAATGTTCAATGAACCTATGATCTATATGTTAGAGCTAATTTAACCTGTGTTCTTGTAATGTTGGGGTAAACTTCTTGCAATATGAGTTTTTATACTTCTTATTAGATAAAAAAAACTCATTCAACTCTAAATGAATGTTTTAGTTTTTGAAATTTCATACACACCCATACACACACACACACACACACACATATATATATATATATATATATATATATATATATATATATATATATATATATATATTATCAAGAGAATTAAGGTCCACTTCAAAATCTCTATCTTGAAAAAATTTTTAAGGGTTGGTCCGTTTGGTTACCCAACTCAGTTGGCCAAGCCCCAAAAATAGATCCTATAGTTAAACAGATTGTCTTGAATAGCGTGAATGATCAACCCTTAAATTTTTCTATTTCCTCAACTTCGTTTCCCTAATTAAAAACCAAACGAACAAGTATTAGGTAAACAGTGACATGTCAGTCGCGGAATGGGTGTTGCTGAATTGGAGTGTGGTATCGCTTACACATAATCGTGTTCCTCACATCCTCACTCACTTGTCATCATCTGCTTGCTTGTTTCCACAACAAACTCACATGGTTACACTTTCTTCAACTAACTAACTACTTTCTTTACCTCCTGACACAATAATTATTGTTCATGTTACTTGGCTTCTTCTATTTAATATCATCATGAAAATTTGAAAATCTTCAAATTATTCACTTATCATTTTACCTTCATGATTATATATTTATATTCATTACTTGCGTGCTTGTACCTACCGAGTTTTGTTTTGTATCGTGTACTATGTTGTTTTCATACATGTAGGCAATTCGCCATACAATTATTTTGATGCAGACCTCTCAGAACCTTCTAACTAGGACATTTATGGATTTTGAATCAATAACTCAGGTCATGAATGGTATCATATACCTTAGCTTCTTCATTTATTGCATTCATTTTTTAAAAATCAACTCCAAAATCATGTTTTGATTTTTTCTTTATTCATTATTTATTTTACTAGTTTTTCTTTAAATTTGTCATGCTCCTTTTTATGGATGCTCTGGTTTTGCTAATAAGACTTTGAATATTAAACTTTGTGCAACCTTGTCAATAAAACAAGAGACGTAAAGTGTATGTTGAGGTATGCAATATGGCAAACCTGAAAATAAAACAAAATAAAAAGGATATGAGTATATGGTTGAATTTTAGTGCTGATATAATTGTTATTAAATATTAATCTTTGGATGTAGATGGTTTTATTCCAGATTACATGTATCAATTGTCAGAATATTACTAGAAAGTAGAAACTTCAATGTTTAGTGTTTAATTAAGCAGGTATATGTGCATTGAATGAAAGGAAATTGAAGGGGTTGAATCCAACCATCAGAAATCTCTCTTACAATATTGTGGATTTCTACAACTTCATAGATGGTCTTGTAGACCTGAGAGCCCTAGTGTATCCCTCTCCTCAAAGCATGCGTTAAGCTTGGTTAGAATTATATGTTATGCAAAAATGTAAGGTTGTCAAACTCATAAGTCTATCTAAACTCGTGGAGGGGTAGACTCACCTCACTAACTCGACTCATAAACTCTTAAGAGTTTGCCTCATACTACCAACAATTAGTATTTTGAATGGAAACAAAACCAAGGGAGGGAAAAGAAAAAATGCCACCTACTACTATTTTATTGTTGTCGCGACGACCTAAAAAGAACCCAGTCAGAGATTTGTTGGTGTTAGACATGACAATGGCACTGTCAGTGTTGGAGATCCGAGGTGGGGTACGAATGTCGCAAGGCACAACGATAAGGATAAGGACACATCTAGGTTTCAATTTGCAAATAACATTCAAAGACTAGGGAAGCAAAGCACAAAAGGGAAAACTTATCAAAACGCTCCACTTTAGTTAGTCTGGGGGCTAGAGTTTCGGTGTTACCAAACTCACCAACTTATAGGAAAATGGTGATTCTAAGCGAGTTTGCACGATATCACTCGATTCCACTTGAGTTTGAGAGGGTGCGAGTTTCCAACACAAAATGACAACCTAGAAATCTAAAATCGAGCTAAAACTCAAGACTAATGTTTGGTTTTTATGATCATTTAGTTTATGCTTACTTGCCACATGATCGACAATGGAGTAAGCAACAAGCCTTTCGACATTTGAAGAAACTAGCATATTGATTGATTATATGGCATCCTTCAATATTCTAGTTTCTTGGGATTTAATGTAAAGACAATCAAGAAGTGCAGAACCTGTTTTGCAATGTTATAATGTGTGGGCAGTGCTCTAGTGTGTATATATGTTGTTTAGTGTGAAAAATATTGTTACTACTCTTGGCACGTATATTTCTATAACAATGGTTCATGTTGCTGATGTTTAATAAGTAAATAGATGTTGTCTCTATGGATTATGTAACGTCGAACTAATTATTTGATTTTTAAATTATGTATTTACACCCAATTTAAGTTTAATACACCTTAAATAATATGGTGGACACCAAAAATTTAAATCATGATATGAAAAGTTGAAAGAAAAATCTCCAACACGTTAACTCCCTGCTTATTGTCCAGTAATTTACATCTAATTGGAGCTACGAAACCCTAATTGAGGTGAATCCAATTGGTACACCTCCACAACTCAATTATATATAAATGTTATGAAGGCGAATTTGCGAGAAAGTGAAACCAGTTTGCATACAATTTCTGCCTGAACACCCTGTAGTATTTTGGACATAACTCGAGCTACAGACCTCTGAATGACGTGATTCCAGTGGCAAAAGGTCTAAGACTCAATTATCTATATTTTTCATGAAGACGTCGGAAGCAAATTTCAATCTCGCTTGAGCGAAAATTGGTTCGCTTGAGCGAGAGCCCAATTTTTGCTTGAGCGAGAAATGCCTTGCTTGAGCAAAAATTCACTAGAATCTCCCTTCTAGGTCTCGCTTGAGCGAGAATCACCCAGAAACCACCCTGAATTTCACTCTCGATCTCGCTTGAGTGAAAATTTCAACAACTATACCTTAAAACCAACTTTCTCGCCCCTTAACTTGCTCGTTTCAACTCCGATTACTACAAAACTTCATGGGCACTATGTTTTCCCCATTCCAAACCTATTGGAGTAATTTGTTTTCCAAAATTGCCACATATGATTGAGATATGCGCTAAAAGGCATTATGACCAAAACTTCACTAATACAATACTCTAAACTATTTAAATACCTTCCAATTCAATCAATAACTATGCATGCATGTTCTAAATGACATTGGGGACCTATTAGTCCCCTCCGGGGGTTCTAACTCCCGTCAAATCTTTAGTTCACCTTTTCAATTGCTAATTAGCTTATTCTTCACCTAAAATGCAATGCATGACCCCATTGAACTTTAATCAATTGATCCCATCCTCATCATCAACTAACCATACAATGGAACAATGCAACACAAATATACAATCTCTTTTTAATCATTCTCAGTTACATTATCTAATCAATGATCATCAGACATGCCATTTGGTTAACACTATCTCAAGCTCACCAGGCTATCAAGAATGTCATACACTATATAGTTTTATTTTATTTCATCATGTCATTTCAACATATTAATCAACATAGAAACCACCAAATTCATCATTAATACAAGTCAAATCATACATGACACAATTGACCCTCAAACAATTATAATGACACACTAGTATCCAGATACTAAAAGGATCGCCCTTTAGCTAGGGGTCCTAATTGACACCCTGTGAACCTAACTTGGTCCACCGAACCTGACTTGGCTCTCCACCCTAACCATTGGGTCCTACTTGACTACTGGGTAGCTCAACTAGGTCTTGCTTGACCATGAGAGCCAAAAGCGAGGGGTGAAACATACCACCGGTCGTCTTCAACCACACAATCACATAGATTCATTTTAAATTTTCTTTATCTTTAATTAAATGACATAAAAGCCTCACATGTGGCCATACAGACCTGACCCTAAATAAAACAACACATGGAATTAAATTGCCAACAATTATCAATTTTCAAACAATAGGGCGACCACACAGATCCGACCAGATCCATAATACATGTTCTAATTCTCATTTTGCAACAACCACTAAGGCACAACAACATATTCATCACCACTTACTACATGATTTCCTCATATACACACTACACATTTAACATCTCAATCATACTAACTAAATTTCACATACACCACATGCTAATCAAACCAAGTCATAGATTTTTAAGTTCACAATTTTTGTTATTTATAATTCAAATCTTACTATTATTCTTTAACTTACCTAAGGTTTCGAACCAATATTAACTGCATAAACATAACTAATTTCTAGTTGTCATTAATTACGCTATTTCCATTTGAATCCACTTAGGGTTGATACTCAATTCTAATTAATTATAACACCGAACACCGTTTTACCTCGATTCCAAGCTTCTGTTACTTGTTCTCAGTGTCGATCACGCCTCACAGCTTGACAATCCTCTGCTTCGACTCTGATTCCAACTCCCACTTTACTTAGTGGCATCCCGACGCTCGATCTAACACCTACGAGCACTGAAACACAAAACCCATTAATCGTTCTTCACACCCATTCCCATAAAAGCTATTATTAAGCTCCAAAACCACCATAAAACAAAAATGGAACCTCCCCTAAACAACCCATATTCGGTTAGAGAGAAAGAAAGAGGAGAGAGAAAATCATGAAATTGAAGGTACCCACCTACTTTTCTCGTTCCCACAATCGCAATGGTGTCCCTAGTTTCAAGTTTCGTTGCCTAATGAACCTTCGATTTCCCCCTAGAACTCATGGTCGAGAAAGAGTAAAAGAAGAAGAAGCTCACGTGCATGCTCGTGGGAGAGAAGAAAGGAAATTGAAATTTTAATTTTATACTTTTCACTCCTTTTTATTTTCTTTTCTATGTTCTTTACAACCCTTTTAATATACCTTTTTACTTTTAACTCTTTGGTAAGCTAAAATTTACTATCACCTATTTAATTTTATTTTAAAATTTAATAATCAATCAATTAAATTAGTGTATTTAATTTCCATTGCCTTAATTATCTGTAAATTAATTTATAATAATTTATAATATTTTTGAAAAATCCAAATTAATTCTAAATAATTTATTTGTCAAATTCCAGAAATCATCGATACTTAAATTAATTACTCGTGATGTTATAGATTACTTGAGCTATTGAAAACTTGTCCCTACTCTTGTATATTTTTTAATTATAAAAAAGTTAAGATTTGAATATAATATCTTAAATTAACTAATTAAACCCTAATCACTAAATCGACCGGAATAATTATTAACTTGTCTTTACTTAAGATATGTATCCGGTATGAGCATAAGAGGCCCTATATTGGCACCCAATCTCCCATAATCATCCATATAAGTCTCATGGTGACAAACCTCAAAATAACTCATGATAATCAGTGTCAGTTAATGAATCAGTATCACTTAAAGGTTAAGGGATTTACCTGGGGTGACATTGGACCATACCTACAAAAGTGTCATAACTATTTGTGTCAGTTTCCCCTACACTTCATGTAAAAATAATGATAACGGCCACATAAGACACAACCACCGCTTAACTCTATAAATATCACTAATTTATTACAATGTAAGGTAATGTTAAACAACGCTAATATTTGAGCTCCAATAAGATATCGTACTGACTTGAGCATTAGAATATTTTTACAGATGACACTTTCTTTTGCCCTACAACGTGAGGTATGAGTGGTTGGACCGGTTTAAGATAGGACCTACATACCTAGTAACTAACTGTACCTGAAGTTCGTTTCCCATGCTGGACACATCATATATGGGGTGACCTTATCTTATAAATGTTTTTTGTACTAGTTGTTTTAATAATCAATGTAAAAAATATATTTTTTTACACAAGTTGTTTCAACAAACCATAAATATATTTTCTCTATTTGATTATTGAAATAGTCAGTATAAATTATTAATCTTTTATATAATTTTTTTTACTGGTTGTTCTAATAATTTTAATGTAAAAAATATTCTATTAATTATTTCAATAACCACTGTAATTTTTTATATCAAATTCAAATACTAGTGAAGGTAGTTTTTATATTATGATTATTAAAATAACTGGTATAATTTTTTTTACTCTAATCATTAAAACAACTAATATATATATATATATATATATATATTTTAAAAAATAAATTGCACCGAGCACAGAAGAATTGTTACTCATCGAATTTTTACAAAAACACTTCCTATTAAATAGCATAGCTCTAGCTCTTTATTAGCCAACTGAACATCATTTTTTATTAATTTTTTTTGCTTCTAAAAAAATCTTTCTAAATAACCAAAAATATCATACTATTGTTGTCCGTGTTTTAAGAAATTTGGCATGCAATGTTTATATCTTCTTCTTGATTGTCATGGTAACGGTTACACGAGGAGATGATGGAAGATAAGACACTGAAGTAGTTACGAGAAAAAGGAAACAGAAGAAAAAATAATTTAAAAGATTAAATTAAAACTAAAAAGAAATATAAAGGACAAACTTAAACTAAAAATGAACAAAAATGATTAACTTAAAACAATTTTATTAATGATGTTAGTTAAGTTAACAAAAAGATAAACTTAAAACTAAAACAAAACATAAAGAATCAAATTAACAACAACGAAATAAAAATACTAAATCAAGATCCAAAAAATATAAATAACCAAACATATATTTTACCTAGTAATTAATTAATCAAATGGTTGGATAGTCTTTTTCAATTGTACCTAAAAGATTTCATAGCATTATTTAGGTAAAAAAAATGCTCTGATGCTCTAATTTGAATGTTAGTTTCATTTTCATCTTTCAACTTTTGTTTAACTCATTTTGTTGTGTATGTTAGTTTCATCATTTTGTTTGTTGGATCTTGTGAAAAAATTGTTTTGTTTGAAATAGAGAATAAAAAGAAACGTAAATTATAGAAAATAAGTCCATATTTGACAAACAAAATGGTGATTAATGATATGTCCTACAAAAGAACTACTGTAAAACGTTTATGAGATTTAAGAAAACTAACATACATCAAACTAAAATTAAAGGATGAAACTAAATTTACCTTAAAAGTTAAAACTCCAAAATACTATTTTTACCCATTATTTAGTGTGAGCTATCAGAATTATACAAACGTGGTTGATGATATAGGCACCTCAGCTTCATCGACTTAGCCAATTTATCTCCATATTTAGAAATATTCACTGTTGCTGTTTGAACATTTGATTCCCAGATCTAGATCTGACTTTTTAACTGGAATTGATTTAAAATAATTTTTTAATTTGTCTAATACGGATACATGAATGACTGTTTGATTTTTAAATTTGATTTTTCAATGAGTTAATTAAAGAGAACCTTTTAATCAGCTAATCAGATAATGTAAATTATTAAATAGTTTTATCTTCATAATATAGGAGATTAATGGTGCGTTTAGTTACAGAAAATTAGGGAAAAGTTTTCTGCTTGTTTTCTAAAATTTTCATTTCTTGGAATAACTAGAAAAATTTTGAAAACATGTTTAGATAATATGATAGTTTTCTAATTTGGAAAACTAGAAAACTAGAAAAGTTGTTCAATTGCACTCAATTTTCTAATTTTTTTAAGTATTTTTTTAATTCAAATTAATTGAAATATGTATTATATATATATATATATATATATATATATATTATTTATGATAGTATTGTATAGTATATGCATCACATAAAAATTGTAACAAAAATTTAAAATAATATTAAAATAAGAGTAAATGAACAACTGAGTGTGTCTTTAAATATATTGTAAAATAGTTACAATGATTCAAATTTCTTGTCTTCGGTGACGAGTCACATTGTAGTTATTCCATAAGCTATTAGCAATTGATTCTCGTAATTGAATCATTGCATTATTATCAGTCATGTCTACAACAAAACCTTCTTGGATGATAATGGAAGTTTCATTTGAAAGTTCTAAATAGTCTTCACCATACATTGTAAATAAATTATCGGCTCTATCTTCCATCCTAATATAGTTATGCAACGCACAACATGCATGTGGAATCAACATTTGACGCCGCAATGGATAATTTGGTATATCTTTCAGAATATGAAATCTAGCTTTAAGAACACCAAATGTGCGTTCTATAACATTACGAACTGATGAGTGTATGTAATTGAACAATTCTTCTTTTCCTCTCATTCCTCCACCACGTTGGAAATCACTACGATGATATCGTTCATCTCGATAAGGGGCCAAAAACCCTTTTATATTGGGATAACCACTATCCACAACGTAGAAATGATCTATAAAGAAAATAAGAAGACGAGTTAGTTAATGAAATCATGTTACTATTGTAATATATTTTCATATAATAATGAGTCATACCATTGGTAGGTATAGGAAATTTATTTTCAGTTCTATATACCGCGTCTGCAAATACGCGGGAATCATTAGCTGTTCCTTCCCAACCAGTATAGACAAAGGTGAACATCGTATCATGTGAGCAAACACCCATAACATTTTGGGTGACAAGAACTGCTTTCCTTCCACGAAAAGACTTTTGTTTACGTGCTGGTGCCCATGCTGCCACATGAGTTCCATCGATGGCACCAATGCAATTCTAAAATAAAAAATATATATTCAAATTAATTTAGAATGAAATTAAAGAAGTTGGAAGTAGTAATCATATTATACCTTGAAGTACGGATACCATTTAGGATTTCCTAGAATTTCTGGTTGAACTTCACCTCGATCAACAGGTCTAATTACTGTTGTACCAAATGCCTTTAATGCTCTTAACACCTTCTTAAACCACACATGAGTTGTTCCTGTTGAATGTTGAAATCGATCACTGACTAGCCTTTGTCTAGTGCCATGGCATAAAATTCTTAATCCCATTGCCAAACCTTCCTCTACGCTAACATTTCTTGAATCATGTAATAGATTTAACATCTTCAACCTGTTGCATAAATTTAAAAACACATGTGGCTTCATGCGAAATGATTCATAGCATTGTGAAGGGTTTCCACATAATATTTCTCTTATATATTGTTTTCCACTAAGCATTGACGTTCTACAAGGAACTCTATCAACAAATGTATGAGTATGTTCCTTTAAGAATAAAAAGAACATCATATCCATTTCCATATCCATATCAGATTCTTCATCTGAGCTGTAACTATTATTTGACGAGTCTGGCATAACATGCATATCCATATCTAACTCTGCGAAACAACGAAATTCTATCATAATTAACATTATAAATTAAGTAAATATAATCATATACATAATAATTCTCAGTGTTTCAATATACTAATAAAACATTCATAAGTAAGAAATCCTAAAAATTATTATAAATAATTCAACTTGTGTGCCAACATTCATAACTTAAAAAGAAAATCCTAAAAATTATTACAAATAAGTCCTAAAAATTAATATAACACAAAAACATCAAATCAAACCATACACCCAACCCTTTCTCCTATCTTTAGACATAAGTAAGAAAATCTTCCTCCAATTTGGGTCAACAAAATACCCAATGGCCTTGTTATAAGAAGTAGTGCCAACATCAGGTAACTCATCTAATACAGTCATGCAATTTGTAATAGAAAATTCTTTAGTAGCTTCATTAGGTTGTGATTTGTAACGTTCGGCCTTGGCTATATCTCTTTCTTTTCTAGCAACTATAGATTGGGACCATGCATCTACCAGTGCATCAATCTTATCCCTTTTAGAATTTTTTTTAACCCTTCTACTACAATCTAAAGACTCCAAATCAACATCATAATTACGTTTTCTTCTACTACTACCCTCACCTCTACTACCATCGTCACCTACACAACCCTCACTTATACCAATTCCACCCCCATATACGCCTAGATATTCTTCCTCAATTTTGTGTTCTTCTTCCGAAGTTTGAGGTGCTGCAGTTGAAGCATTATGAAAAGCACCAGTTGCAGAGGAACTACTGAAGACAATATTAAATGATGGGTATAGCTTGCAACCTTTTTTCTTGAAAGATTTGTAGATTTTATCTCGCTGCAATATATTAAATTAATTAATTAATATATTATGTCATCAAAGGGTAAGAAAATTAATAATTTGGAGCATAATTCATACCTTAAAAAATTCATCCCAAACTCCGTTTTCAGCGGATACAATATTGATATTAGAGTCCCATGTAACACCAGTTTTACTTATTAGCTCACTGAATTTTGAATGCACACCTCGCATTCGGTGATATTTAGCAGTTTTCTCTTAATTTCTCCATTACGGAAATGACTGTTGGTCTCGTAACTTTGGGATTATTAATGGTCATTTTATTTTGTTAGTGATCTCATCTATTTATTTTAAAATTAAAGTATATTATAATTACACTATTTGTTAATTGAAAAAAACAATCTCTAGCCTTAAAATTAAGGCTTCAACGAAAAGGGAAATTAATGGTTCGTTGATTTGAGACAGGAATATAAACTATTTTTCAATTGGAGAACAATATATAATTACAATATATTTTAATTTCAAAATAATCAGACAAGATCATCAACGAGATATAGTGACCATGTGTGGTCACAAAGTTATGGGACCATTGCAGTCTCCTCAAATATACACCTACTAAATCATTTAAGCACTAAGGATGGCAATAAACTCAGATCACCTGATAAGAGTCATAGACTTTTATTTAAGATGGCTTAGTTTGGCCCAACTTATTTAATATAAAAATAATGTCAATAGTTTTTAAAAAGTCTATTTAATTAAATACGACAAATTTATCTCTTAAAAAACATTTCTAACTTGTCAAACCGACCTTTTTTAAACTCTTATATATAATTTTATAAAGAAATATAATTTGTATATATAATAATTTATAAATACATATGATATTTTCTACAAATCATGTTTTATAAAATTAAATTTTGTTAAAATCATATTTAATATGAAAAATTAATAATTAAATGTATATTATAGCTATGTTATTAGGTTTTTAGAAACATATTGATTTGTTTTAGATAGATTATTTATTTAATATATGTCTATTTATACTTTCATTAATAATAACTTAAATCAGACTTTCACATGAATTATCATATTAAACTAGAAAATACAACTTATATGTTACGCCTTAAAATTAAGTAAGGGGAGCGACTAATCACTAAACCAAACCAAGAATCACCAACAACAAAAACCACAAAATTAAAAATTAAAATAAAAAACTCCGCAGTTTGTAGTACAATTTTTTCGCCCTGCGGTTCCCCTCCCCTAAAACTAATCCAAAGAGTATCTTCTTACACATTATTTACCTTTAGACGTTTTGGAATCAATTTTGCCTATAATTAAGTGAAATCAAAATGTAATTTTTTAACCGATAAAAATATTTAAAATCAATTTTTGTTTAGAGTCAATCAATTAAAATTAAAAAGGCAACGACATTTTTTTAATATTGTAATTTAATATAATCATAATTTTTATTTATTTGTAACTTTTATTAAGACAAAATCAATTAAATTGTATTTGAAAAAAAATTAAAAACTGCATCGTGCAAATCAAATCACAAATATTTGACGTGATTCAAATTATTTTTTTTTAGAACCGAACGAAATTATTAACATCTATAAAATTAACAGTTCAGGCCAGGTAAAACATGGTTCGCGCAGCCAATTCTCGTCGCTAATGACTCGAGTGTATGTTTTTGCAGGTAGCTTCAGGAAATTGTTTCCTCAAAATTACCTTGAGATTGGTAAGAACTACGGTGCTTAAACCAAACCCCAATCAATCGTTCAAGTTATGAAACAACCAGAGAAACTAGTGTTAGGACGAATCCCCAAAATTAGAAATCCGTTTCATAAATAAAATCAAATTGAAGCCAAATGTAAAACAGGTTCCAAACACATGCAAGAGCGAGAATTGAAATACTGAAAAATTAAAAAAATCGAAGAAAAAATTTCCCTATCTCCTGAAATGCTGCTAAACTAGACCTAACTCAACGTCGATGCCAAAGATTTCACAAGATCATGCCAGCAACCGTTAATATTATTGTTGTTTAAAATTAAACAAAATTACAAGAGCAAGCACAAGTAATCAAAATCCCCAAAGTTTTATTATTATTATTATTATTATTATTATTATTATTAGGGTAAAGGATGGGGGAAAGTGAGACGAAGATGCATGTTTGATTACAGAAAAAGATGATTAATTAGTTAAGAACACGCGCAACGACAGGGTACTTAGCTTGGAACTTGTTTTCCCAATCGTTGAGAACGCAGATCTCCTTGTCGGAGAGGCCGTCGAGGGAGGAGGAGATGTCTTCGTCGTTCTTGCTCATCTTCGCGAGGGCTCTGCTCGCGTCTTTGCCGGCGAACATGGCGTAGGGACCGCCGGGCCCGTAGAAGTTTTTGCCGGTGGTCACGTCGAACACGCGGCCCTTAATGGCCACGTAAATGGGCTTGGATGGGTCGGTGCCGTTGTATTGGGCCAGTTGCTGGGCCGTCAGCTCCATTGTTTCTCCGCAGCGTTGATGGTAAGATAAGATCAACTTTCTTTCTCTCACCTTTCAATGACAACAAAATAACTTATTCTTTCTCACTCGTCACTATCAATTATTCCACTTCCACATCTCCACCACTCACGCATCTACCATTCCTCTCTCTTATTATTATCATTATCATTATTTTTTTAGATAAATACTTTTTATACCCAATATTCCATTTACACGTACTAAAATATGATGATAATACAATTTAAAAGGATAAGAAATAAAATTTATAAAAAAGGATAAAAAATAAATAAGATGAAATGACAGACGAAAAAAGTAATGGGTGAAAAGTTTATTACTGCTGCATTTTTATGGTAAACAATTAATATTGTTTGAGAGCTTTTCCTCTATTAAGTATATTGTTATGAGTTTAATGTATTCAAGATCATGACCTAGTTTTTGGACTTCTACTTTGGTAGGTGTCTGAAGAGAAATCTTCAAAAAAACCAACTAGTAATTTTTTAACAACATGAAAATGAATTATAATTTTAATGGTAAATCACATGTTTTAACGAAAAGAATTTGTTTTTAATTATTAAATTGTCTCGTATGGGTTTATAATTTTAATGATAACCATATGTTTTAACGAACATCGATCTGATGAAGGTTATTAGATTGAAACCATAAATTTTACTGTTTTTCTTATAAACCTAAAATATATATTATTTTACTTTCTGATAAAAAATAATAATAAAGGTAAACTCTACAAGGGGAACAGAATTGGTGTTAACCAAACAATTTTCAATGAAAAATCACCGGATTCATTCCATGAGAATGCTTGCATTCTCGTAAATTTTCAATTATTTTTATCTTGTAAGGTTTGGATTCAAATGTTATTTTGTGTAAATTGAAGCTATTTAACTGAATTCATACGAAAAACAAAAAATTATTATTTGACAAATTATACATATAATATTGATTCAACGCATACATAATGTCAGATGCTATGTTCCTTTGCAAGACCAGGATTTAGAATATATCATCTGAATTGAAAAATTATTTCAGCCACTATGGTAAGTGCTCTAAAATAAGTAAAACCAATGGTACGCATTGATTCGTTCGTCCAAACTTATAGGAAATTGAGTACTTTATGAGGCATACCTATAGAATAAAGGCATTTAACGGATGCACAAAGAGTGTGTCCAATGAAAGAACAAACTTTTACTTTTTGCCTGTGGAAACCTTCAACAACATAAAGCCTTTGCAATTCAAAGATTGATACGAAGAGACAACCTTTAGGTTGACCCTCAGTGTGTTCAAAATAGTCACGACTGCACAAATTCTTGTCTGATTCTCTTCTCCTTCACCAGGATATAGAAGGTAGGGGTTGCACTCCCTAGATATTTAACATTACAAGGGTACACGTATTATGTCACCATATATTGGTCACAATTACAGGTTTTGACTGGATGAGATGAGAGGAAAGCAACATATCATTGGCAGAGATGGTGGGGTTGGGATCGAACTCGTACACAGAGTTGCAGCTGCTAGATAAAAGCTCGCCTTCTGATTCTGGGGAATTATATCGCAGAGAGGAGGGAAAAGAAAAAAGATTTTAATGAATAAAAGCTTTCAACAAAGAAGCATGAAAGAGTAGAAATGAATTCTTAATTCATGAATGAGTACATAGAGGTATATATAGAAAACATAGAAAAACAATGACAGTAAAGCAAAATTATAATAGACTCAACTAACACTAACTGATAGTTAATAAAATATAACTAACTTATAAGAGACTTTATTAGTTTTGTATGTTTTTACATCCCTTGTAAACTAAGGGTGATATAGGTAATCTAACATTACTCGGTTAATTATGACAATTCCTTCTACTAAAATCATCTAGTTAACTAAGGTACCACAAGTTTATAAGAAATAATGAAAGATTTTTTTATACTATAAAACAATGGTGGATAGAGGACATCATAAAGTCATTTCATACATGGTTTCAATAGTGTTTTACATACTCGGAATAAAATAGGGGCACACATACTCCTAATAACACATATCAATTTAATCCAATAACTTATAACTATTCTACGTAATTAAAATCCTAACTCTACTTTTTTCTGAGGAGGAATGATCCTCAGAACTCTCTTTACTGGTCTTTTTTTTCTAACCGAGGCATATGCCCACACCCCCTATGTTCTTGCAGCAATGTTTCAGCGGAAACTTCCCATTAGCACTGATTGATCCCTTGCTCGTGCTCTCCTCGATTCCCGTCCTTTACTACCTTAGATTTACATAGATACAATAAAACCACAAAACAAGAGGAGTGAATTTATCACACTTCAGTCTTGTTGAAAATATATGCAAAAGTACACCGTTAAACTTGACGAATTTCACACGCAATCAAACCACCAAATATGAAATAGGATACTGGGATGATGAGTTACTTGTCATCACCAAATGTGAAATAGGAAAAATCAACAAAAATAAAGGATATGATAACAGTGACACTAAGCCTTGAGATCAATTTTTGAGGTTCTTTTATAGATTAGATTTTGTAAACAGGGAACATTTTGAGACAAATAGACAATTTTTTCTTAATTGGTCACTGAATGAATACCTAAAGTTTTACAAAAAGATACTAAGGGTGAACTCACCGAGATTTTGAAGTATAATGTTCTTTGGATGGTGTTGCCTTTGATAACACACCGTTTGAATTTGGAAGGTTATGTAGAAACCTAGTTGAACATTCACATGCTTACGAGCATGTTGAACCATAGATAATATTAGAGAGAATTTGACCTACTGCATATAACATGGTGGCTGACTTGATTTGTAATTCACAACCTCGTAAGTTTGCTACGGTGAGGTACTAGGACATAATCTGCTAACAATTTTTTATGCTGTTACATAAACAAGATTTATGAACAAAAATGTGAAAGAACTACCTCAAGTGTTTTTAAAAGAAGAATTACCCGATGATTTAAAATAGTTTACATCGATTATTTCTTGATTACAAGTCTAATCAACTAAATATTAGAGGTAATTTGGCCAAAAAGTCATCCCGTGTTCATAAAATAACACATGCTCATCGTATCAAATATTTTTATTTTCAAAGTATATCATGAGGATTTCAAAAATGTTTATAAGGAGGTTACCCACATATTCTTGAAAGGCATTTCAAAACCATCTCTGGTGACAAACATGTGTATTTTTATGAATGTGCCACCACACTTTGGTCAAATGTTCATGAATCAGATTTTTAAATTGTGAATGTTCAAAAAGTGTACCAATAGCTACTTTTTAAAGCCACAGGGTAATTTTTCTGAAGAAAACAAACTTTAGGTTTTTAACATTTTTGTTCACAATAATTGCTTATTTAAAAATTCAACTTTAGATAAAAAAAGTACCCTATGAAAAAATTATTTTAATTTAATCAATTAGTTTATAAACTTTCAATTTGTAGTTACCAACTACTATCTACTGGTTGTTCTTTCAAACCGTCTTTTATATTGTTAAAATTGATTTAGCTATTGTCTTTATCATATATCATTATTTTATTCTATATTCAAAATTTCATTACTATAATTTTGATATATCTTTATTTTTATTTTCATTTCTCATTTTGTAAATAAAAAAATTTAATAGTAACAATAAAATGTTATTAGTATTAAAAAATATAATAAAATTTAAATATTATACCATTATTTAAGAATACTTTTACAAATTTATTTCAATATTGATTTTGTTTTATTAAATATTTTGTATACGCATGGTTACATTAGTTAAACCTAAAAAATAAATTCTACAGTTAAATAGTTTCTCCAATTAGAAGCTAAACGAACAGGTGATTTCGTATAATTTTAACTAAATTAATTAATTTTTGATAAGCACATATAAAAAATCATTTTTAACTCGTTGAAATAAGTTGTAGGCTCCTTAGGGTTGGAAAACCAAAATTGGCATTGTCTTCTCCGTTCAGGCAGATATTTGTTTTTGTTATTATAAAATAAGAAATTCACAGGAACGATATTATTCGAAGTTGAAGAAGCAATGGGCCCAATTAAAGAGTAATCTTCCATTACTCCTTGCTGTGCTTGATTTGAGCAGAGGAAAAAGATGGGTAGATGCGTATCTATATGTGGTTTCTTCACACCACAAATTCCAATTCGTAAGGTTGGTGGCAACGATAGAATTTCTCGCATGCGAATCCGGGTTTCTATGGTCGATTCCTCCTCCGATTTTGCTAGGCGCATCGAACAAGCCTGGTTAATCTCTCAGGTTCTCTATCCCCAATTTTCGTTTTTAATAATTCTTTTAAATATCTTACAATGGTTCTTCTTACGAAAGAAATAAAAGAAATTTATTATGTTAAGTTAAAAATAATTTTTGAAATCACTACCTCTCTAGGTTGGCTCTAAAGTAATATGCCTCTGGTTATCAAGTAGTTGAAATTGTGATTTCTGCATAGTCATTGCAAATTTGCAATAGAAACAAATATATATATTTGAAATCACTACCTCTCTAGGGTGATACACAGGTAAATCACGTGTGTATTTTGATATTTCTTATGCTTGCAGCAACCAAGGCCAATCACGTGTTCATCTTGCAACTCAAAAGGGCATATTGAATGCAAATGGTGTGGAGGTACTGGTTTTTTCATTCTGGGTGATAACATGCTCTGTGAAGTCCCCTCCAGAAACACTAGCTGTATTATTTGCGCTGGAAAGGTATTTTTATGTTAAGAGATTAGTTAAAATTTGGTTAGTTTTGAACGGATTAGCATCAATTTTCTGTGTGGCTTATATATTACTTTTTTCATTTATGTTTCACCTTGATTTTATTTGACACTCATTAAGTTATTAAAATAATTGGTTGAAACATTTTAATAATTGAAGGATCAAATTAAAACCAAGGTAAAACATAAGACAAAAGTAGTATTTAAGCCATTTTCGGCTGACGGACTCTTCTGATTTTTTTTTTGAAAAAACACTGTTCTTCCCTTGGCATAACAATTTACTAATTACAAGGGACTTTATTTTGTCTTCGAATTTGTTATTATTCAGGGATCAATGTGCTGCTCCGATTGCCAAGGAACAGGCTTTCGTGCAAAGTGGTTGGGAGAACCTCCTACTTCCTAGTACCAAAATTACTACCCAAAATTGTGGAACATAGCTTATAAATCCTCAGAACTGTACTTATAATTACAGTACCTCATTTTATACGTGTCTGACAAATTCTGCAGGCTCTTGCACATTTTTTCTAGATTGAACAATGTTGTCCAATTACTCACTTTTTAGTACATAGGCTGATACGTTACTGGAAGCAATCGATTGTTATTCTTTTCTGTTATTAACTTGTGCAGGTATCTTTATTGTACAAAATGAAATATGGAGGCGCAGTTTTAATCTTTTTCTTTTCCTTGTTTGGCTTGCATAACAAAGAAGTAGAATATATTAGATGATCCAAGTCATCCAACTATTTTTGGCATGTCTCAATGATAATTTGCGTTTAACTGCAGTAAACTCAAAACAACTTTATTTCTTAAGCACAATACTAATGGTGAAAAACAGCTGCTGCGTTGTTTTAAATATTTACACGAAATTTTAATGTGAACTTATTTGTGATAAAACCATTTTAAATATAAGTTACTTTACTTTAATTCCATTTCAAATATATTAATTATGTAAAATTCGGATTCCTCGGAAGTATATAAAAGTTCTACCAAACACAATCACTCTATACCAACTCACTTTACACTAGATTAACCAAAAGTATTCATTTGAAATTTTAAATAAATGTTTCACAATCTCCTATGCGTCCTAATAAAATTTGTTGTGTTCATTGCAATGGCTGTTGAGCAAGCATAGACTCCAATGGAGCATATGGATGCAGATGCCAGAAGAAGGGCTTTCCATTGTCTGCCAGATACCAGAATTGCCAACGCAACTAATGCAACGGCCACAGCTGAAAGGGCATTTTTCCAAGCCTGGAAAGCTTTAACAACGGTTCTACACCCTTTGCAATGTATCACATGCCTAAAATATCTGTTGGCTAAATTTGGAGCATGCATTGTTCCAATGCCCCCTTTGGCAGGTGAGGAAGCTGAGAGTCCTGCAACTAGTCCTGCAGGTGCATGCTCAACCACAGCAGGGTCTTTGGGCAAGGAGATAGTGCTGTGACCAAAATGATATGGCATGCCATGCCCCACTTTGTCCATCCACTTCCTATATTCAGCAACCCATGTGTCTGATGATTTTAGATTCAGGTATAGTTCCTTTGTTGGAACCTTCTCTTTTAAAAGAACTTCATTTTGGGATGACAAGAATCCCATGTCTTGCTCAAATACCTTGCTGGCATTCTGATGGAAGTACCACTGAGGAAACAGTTTTGCAAGTGGAGATCTTTTTGTTCCTCCAAACCTCACTATCAACATGGATTTCCCTTGCCCAGTTGGTCTACAAAGAAACAGACCAGTGAAGTAGTTTATCTCACCATTTTTGTCAACAATTTCCCTGCTGTTTTGTAGAACACAAGGAGCCTCAAATCTCAAAAAGTTAGGCATGGATCCCTCGTTCTTCTTGCCCCACCAACCTGCAAAACCTCTATTAGTTTGTTCGGTCACCTCAAAGCACAATGCCTGTGCATCCTCCCTCTTTGCAGTCCAATCTGTTCTGTCATGTGAGATTGGGATATGAGCAGGATCCATCAGGTTTTCCAGGAGAATAGAGTGATCATACGGGAGCTCATGAGTTGTTGAAATATCTTGAAACCCCGGCTTTGCAAAGTTCTCAAACCAAGGTATTTTACTTACATCTGGAGGTGTCTTTGGGGACATCCACACCCAGATAACACCCTGGGAGTCCCTCACTTCATATGTTTGGACACAGGCTGACCGAGGGATTTTGGCATCCGTTGGAAGCTGTTGAAAACAAAAGAAGAATTATTAACATCAATCAAGTGGCCTTAAGCTCAGAAGTAATTGTTCTCTAAAATCAACATAATTGTTGTTTGGTATGGACATAGTTGGGAGTGGAGTTTGAACCCTGATTTCCACATCTTTCTCCCCTTAACCCCCTTTCCTGTTATTCCAAATGATCAAGAAAAAGCTCAAAAGTAATTGTATCTATATATGTACATTTGATTCAGCTAAGGTTAACTGTATGTGGTAACCAACCTGAGGTATCTTCACACATTTTCCCTCCCCTTCAAATTGCCATCCATGGTACAGGCACTCAAGCCTTCCATCAATCAACTGGCCTTCAGATAATTTTGCTAACCTGGATCATACAGAAAGATAAGATCCATCATTTAACAAACAAGGAAAGAAGTTTCATCACATACTGCCTAGCTTGCATTGCAGGCATCCTTATCTCATTCGGCATATAATATCAACTCCCATTTCAACTAAGAACGCAAGGTCACTTCACACATGCTCATTAAAAGTAAAATTAAGTTGTTACAATGACAAATTTAATATTATATTCAGGATTAAAATCGTAATGCTAACTATCAATGAACATCCCTAGCCTATTTGGCTGTTTCTGAGCCTGAAACAGGCTGACCTTAATTCCATTACTCACTTCAACACACATATATATAGTAATAGAATCCCTAACCAAAATGATAAAGAAACGGAGTGACATATTCTCATTCATTGTTGTTTGTCCTTATCTAATCATAAATATATGAGTGGAAATATTAACTTTAAATTAATAAACATATAAATATATCAATATAAAATATATTTTTAAAAATAAAATCAAGAAAAAATAATTAAGTGACTGAATTTCATGAATACATAAATATAACTTTATAAATCAAATCTATTTATGAGTATACTTTTGAGTTGTTTCGAACCGGGTTTTAAGCTTAGATATAAAATTCAATATGATCCAATATATAATTTAATCTGGATTAATTTGGTTACCAGTTTTTTTATTCGATTTTGTTGGTACGATTTACATTGACTCTTGTACCGTGTGTCCGATCCATATATAGTACATTAGGTTAAAAAAATGACACGTGAAAGTAAGGGGTTCAATAACTGATCCGGACCTGTTGAGAAACGAAATGGATATTATTGACACAAAAAAAGAAATTACAATAGTGCCCAACACTTTTTAATATTTCTCACACTAAGATACTAAAATATATACTTATTATAGTAACTTACACTAACACTTACCTCTTTACACTTACACTTATTAACTACTCACTCTAGCCCTCACTTAATTTTGCTCCTAAGAGTTGCTTATTCACTTGTGTTTTCTTGCAAATGTCACTCATCTCCTATTTATAATACTTAAGAAAGGTGGTGGATGATTACTAGATGCTTCCCATTATTTCACCATAATTATAGAGAATTCTAGTAATGGCCATGGTGTAAAATTCTCTAGTAATTTTCCCATGGTGCAAATTATTTCACCATAATTCTAAAGAATTCTAGTAATATATTATAGTTGTCATGGTGTAGAATTCTCTAGTAATTCCTCAACATGTACTTGCGGAACTTTCAAGATACTTAGGAAATAATAATTGTATTCTTAACACTCCCCCTCAATTATTATTTCCTCTTGTTGCCAATCTTTTCATCATACCAAGTTGCCTTAATTTCTTCTTCCATTGCCTCTCTCCATTCTTTAAGTTGTGTTGCTTCTTCATAATCACTTGACTCCTTTAAGTCATTATCTTCTATTAATGTGCATTAACATATTTTGGGTTTGGCCTTCGAAACCTTGTAGATCTTCTTGGTTGCGGTTGAGGAACTTCTTCTAACTCCTCTATCTAATTTGGTCTAATGTCCTCTGAAGATTGAATATGGACTCCTGTTTTCCATGGGCGGTTATTTAGAGATCTTGATCAAGTGATTGGTCATCACTAACTACTTCTTGTTCATGTTGTACCTCCTTATCTTTTGTTCATGTTCTTGGCTAGAACTAGACTTTTCTACTGTAAACAATAGTTGGAAGTCCCCTTCATCTTCATTCTCATCTTGATTAAGTGTGACGACATTACCTTCTATCTTCTTGGCCCAACAATATTGAACAAAATGACTTTTCTTGCCACATTGATAACATCGACCATCCTCGCAACGATGTCTCTTTACTTCTTCCCTATCTCTGTATCAGGACTTTGCAACTCCTCCTCATTGTAGACCTCTTCCACATCGACCTCTTTGCCAACCTTTTTACCCTCTTCTTGAACCTTCACATTTATTGTTGGAACCTGTAGGTGCCTCAACTTCCTTGAATGCTCCCTTCTTGCCAAAGAGCGTGTTGGCTTCCTCATTTATAAAAACTTTAGACATTTGATTATCCAGAGCCTTTTGGTTGGTCAAGATACTTTCTAGCACTGTTAACGTGAGTTCCTTGGCCCAACCTTGAATAGCAGTAATAATTCCACTATACTTTTGGATTTGTTCCAAAGATGATAATTCTCTGTATCATAGTCTCACTGATTGCATTCTCCGGATCTAATTTGGCAATTACATTGCAAATATATTTAACTCTAGTACATTTTGACTTGCTCACATATCCCCTTATCTAAGCGACATCAACTCATTTTCCAACATTTGCAACTTGGCATCGTTCTTCCTTGCAAATAAGGTCGCGAGGTTGTCACAAGCCTCCTTCAGGGTTGACAAGTCTTTTATCCATTGCAAGAGTTCGTCTTCCACGCTGATAGACAACACGTACATGGCCTTTCCAGCTTAGATCTTCCATTTCTTCTTCTCCTCTTCATCACTTAGAGGGGTAGTTTCTGAACCACCAACAATATCTTGGAAGTCTTGCTCGGGCAGGTAGTACTTCATGCGAATGCTCCATGTGTCATAATTGCTGTTAGTGAGCCTCTCAATTGAGCTAGTTGAAGATGCGAGATCTGCCATGGTGATTGGTTAGCGCCCAACACTCAACCAATTTTAGCTTGGCCCCAGACCAAGACTATTACAATCCCAGACTATGTACTTGCAGAATCTTCACGTGCAATCCTTAATCGAAACCTCGACCTTCGCACCGATTTGAGCAAGCAGGTCCCTTACCGCCTGCTCTGATACCAATTGTTGAGAAACGAGACGAATATTATTGACACAAAAAGATATTTCAATGGTGCCCAACACCTCTTAATATTTCTCACTCTCTTGGATGCTAAATACACTCATTATAGTAACTTACACTGTGGAACACTCACCTCTTTACATTTACACCTACTGACTACTCACTCTTGCACTCACTTGATTTTGCTCCTTAGAACTGCTTACTCACTTGTGTTTTCTTACAAATGCCACCCATGTCCTATTTATACTACTTAAGAAAGGTGGTGATGATTACTAGATATTTCTCATTATTTTACCATATTTCTAGAGAATTCTAATGATGCCCATGGTGTAGAATTCTCTAGTAATTTTCCCATAGTGCAAATTATTTCACTATAATTCTAGAGAATTCTAGTAATATATTATAATTGCCATGATGTAGAATTCTCTAATAATTCTCCAACATGTACTTGTGAAACTTTCTAGATACTAATATAATAATAATTGTATTCTTAATAGGACCATGATAAATTATATAACCAAATTGAATCAAACCCAAAACTGTAAAAACAAAAAAAATCAGTTTCTAGTGTGGTTCTATTCAGTTCATGGTTCCCTTACCCAAGACCAAACTGTAAGAAAAATTTGATTTTTGATTTTGCTTCTCTTCCGTGCTCTCTAATTTAATGAACTGTGCAATGACTTAAGGATAAAATATACCAACTGAGTGTATGGATTGTGTTACAAATGATTGGTTATTTTCTATGATCAGTACAATTTTAAAAGAATAAACAAAATTAGTTTCTTTTTTATAATCTGTAAGCGGTAACGCTGAAATTTATTTATTATATGAAGAAGAGTTGGTAGATATTTTATAAAAATGATTATACATATGTGTAGTATTATAGCAGTTGCAATATTATTAAATTCAAGCCTCTGTACCGAAACAAAATTTATTATATTACCAATGACTTTTATTTTAGAAAAAATAAAAATAAAAAACTGCATCAATCTAATGAAACCAAACCTAATCAGATGGTAAGTTTTTTAAAATTTTTTAAAATATGGTTCAACTTATTTTTTTCTTTTAAAACCGAACTGTATCCTCAAAACTGCACAACTCAACCTACAACTTCGGCCAAGAGAAGCGATGTTTTGTATGAGGGTTTTAGTGGTAGAAACAGGCTTTGAACCGTCATCACTTATTATCCGATCCTATTCCATTTTCGCAATTCCAAATGATAAAACAAAAGATGCAACAATTATGATATTGATAAGCAGTGACCTGTGGGGGCATCGATCTTCATAACAGCGAAAGTGGCCGTTACCATCCTTGAACAAGACAAGTTGTTTGTGAAACACTGTGAGACCGAGAGGAGCATCTTCAGGAACGTTCTTGGTGAGGTAGAGAGGGTACCATTCCTCTGTCCACTCATAGTCTGCAACCACTCTCTCAACTCCCGGATCAACACTAACCTTGTTGTGATCTTCTTCCCCACCAACTAAAGGTTCGGTTTTTACATCCGCCGTGGCACCCCACCGGGTGTGCCTGGTTCTTCTTGACGAGAAGGACGCTGGTTTTAGTGGGCCAGAAGAAGACAGAATCCAACCCCGTACTTGGTTTGATGATGGTGGTGGGAGTAGAAACAGAGGAGGCGTGTTGGGGCAGAGAATCAGGTTAAATGGAGCCATGGCTGTGTTATGTTTTGGCCCTTTTTACAATTAGAAAAGAGAAGGAGAGTTTGTTTAACTTACAGCTGTGGACTTTTGGACATGACATGTCGCTGTTGTAGGGTTCGTGCGTTCGCAGCCACATTATCATGAGTTGGCTAGAACGCAACGCAACGCAACGGAAACAAACTCTAAACACGTAACGTAATCAATCCTCCTTGGTGATATTTGTTATAATAATGATAATAGTAGTTCTACAAAATCGACAATGTTATATAAAATAATATAAGAGAAGGGAAATATATGAGCTGATATAATTCATACAGGGCCTTTTTCTTAATGAATAATGTATTTTCAAAAATTATTTACATTTTTAGAATCGTTTTGAAACTATTTAATGCCTGGTGTTATTTTGTATTATATTGATGTGGTACAATTTGAGTATGTATGATGGTTTTTGACAGTTTTCATTGTCAAAAATATAACGCTACAGATATTGTGGATTATACATTTTAATTTATATTAAATATATGAATATAATATATATATATATATATATATATATATATATGTATATAATTTATATACTAAACCATCTTATATTTAATATATTAAAATGTATAATAGTTTTACTACATTTAATACGTTAGAATGTATAATATATACAATTTATAATATCTAACATGTTTAATATTTTTAATATGTATAATACTAAAATGCATAATATATATTTATACATTGAAATATTATATATTTAATATATCAAAATGTAGAATATATATAATTTATATATTATAAATTTTATATTCATGTATTTAATATATTATTTTTCAAAATATAATATTTTTAATATATTAAATGTATAATATATTAAATACATTAAAAATTATATGTTATATTAATATATTTAATATAAATTATAATATTATATGTATATATAATATTTGTAGCATTCGTATTCTAATGATTAAAACGAGAAATTATCAAAAAATTTATTGTGAAAACACCACTCTTTAATTTGCATTGGTTTTAATTATCATAAATGAGTGTTGTTCTAGTTTGAGACGACCTAAAGTCATACCACACCGGTGCAACACATAAAAATAACCTTATATACCTAAATAGTTTTAAACAATCTCAAATGTGTAATATTTATTGAATAAGTAACAAAAGACACACGACCACTGTAATGATATATTATAAAATACTATCTAAGTTTAAACTCTTTTTAGTGAATCTTAATATATTCCAAATTTAAAATTCTTCCTAAGTTTACACTTCTAGTTCATTTGGATGTAGGAAGAAAATAGAATGAAAAGATTGAATTGAAATTAAATGGAAATTTATATGTTTGGATGAATTGAAATAAAATTACCCTTATAATTATATCATTGTTTTATTTTATAAAAATAAAAGTAGAGTAATTTTTATTTTCTGGTCTTTTTCTCTATTTTTTCCCTTTTTCCATTTTTCCCATATGATTTGATATGTTTCAATTGAAAAAAATTATAAAAACTAAATTGAATTAATCAATCTACTATGACTTAGATTTGATTGATTTTAGATTTTAAACTTCCATTTAAATATCAATATCAAGCACTTATACATATAATAATCATAATAAATTCAAACATTACAAAATATACCTAAGCCACTAAAACCTTAGGTCAAACTAACTTAAACATAATACAAATCTAAATTCCAACAATGAGACAGAATGAGACTGCCAAAGAGGATATAGCCATATAGATGAGTGAGTGTGAAAAACGAAACCCGAAGAGACAACACATAAAGAGTATTTAGTGTTACAATTTAAGCTAAGTAAATAAAAGTAATGTTTTGCTGATTGTGTAAAGGGGGTGCAGTGTCCGTTTGGTTTTCAGTTGGGGAAACGGAGTTGGGGAATCGAGAAATTTAAGGGTTGATATTGACCATACACGTCGATAGAGACAATCAAAACTCCGTTTGACCATAGAATTTACTTTTAGGATTAGTCAAACTACGATTTGACTAACTAAGGTTGATAACCAAACACACTGGTAGACAAAATCGTGCCAAAAACAATCAGTTTTGTTGCTGCTGACGTTTTCAATTTAGTTCGATTTCAAGATTAGAGGATTCAGTTGCTGAGCACCTTATGTAGCAAAATGAGGACCCAATTCTCTTGCATTAACATTTAATTTTACAAAAGGCAACCATGTATTCAAACGATCATAACATAAGTAAAAAACTAAAATGTCTATTTGATTTTAATTTTTTTTCTTATTTTTATTATAAAATTACCACCTTATTTTTTATTTTCAAAAATCGATATAAAAAATATTAAAAACAAATTTTTTCTTTTATTTTAATTGTTTAAAAGTGAAATACTAGAAAATAGATTTGTAATTAGAAGAAAATAGAAAATCCTTTCTTAAAGCAAATGATTCCCATTATTCTTGTTCTATTTTTTTCAGTAACTTAGTTGAATGAGTAGTTTGTGAAATTGTTGTAAAACTTTTAATAAAAATTCAATTTCCAATAAAAAAGTGTATGTTTTATTATATGTATTTTTTAAAATATATTTTTTTAATCAGGGAAAGTATATTTTATTATATTAAACAATGTAACGTTAATTTTTTTGAAAATAATTTCCATGCACTTAATAAAAAAATCCATTGAATTCTTTTGATAGAAAATTCCATTCAACAATTCAATTTAGAAAAACGATAAAGAAATATTATAAAATACTATCTGAGTTTAAACTCTTTTTAATGAATCTTAATATATTCCAAATTTAAAATTCTTCCTAAGTTTACATTTCTAGTTCATTTGGATGTAGGAAGAAAATAGAATGAAAAGATTGAATTGAAATTAAATGGAAATTTATATGTTTAGATGAATTGATATAAAATTACCCTTATAATTATATCATTGTTTTAATTTATAAAAATAAAAATAGAGTAATTTTTATTTTCTGGTCCTTTTCTCTATTTTTTCCCTTTTTCCATTTTTCCCATATGATTTGATATGTTTCGATTGAAAAAAATTATAAAAACTAAATTGAATTAATCAATCTACTATGACTTAGATTTGATTGATTTTAGATTTTAAACTTCCATTTAAATATCAATATCAAGCACTTATACATATAATAATCATAATAAATTCAAACATTACAAAATATACTTAAGCCACTAATACCATAGTTCAAACTAACTTAAACATAATACAATCTAAATTCCAACAATGAGACAGAATGAGGGGTTGTTTAGTATAAAGTTGAGTTGATGGAGTTTAGAAAACTGTGGTTTTGTAAATGGAGTTTAAAAACTGGGGTTTTGTAAACGGAGTTTTGTTTGGTTGACAGTTGAGTTAAAGTGAGTTGAGTTGTAGTGATTTTGTTTGGTTTGTAGTAAAATTGGGTTTGGGAAATGGTAGTTGAGGGTGAAATTACTAAAAAGGGTATAATTTAAATATATAAAATTTGTGTGTATATTTATTTATATTAATATTAAATGTATAATATAAAACCAAAAAGTGGATTAAATTTAATAATACATATTTAATAAATGAATGAATATATTAAACAATAATTAATGTAATATTAAACAATAAAATTATTTGAATTACTTATTTTAATTCAGCTTTGTAAAAGTTAATACTATATTTATTATAAAAAAGTATTAACAAATTAAATGGTTACCATATTATTTTAGCATCGGCATAATAAAAATGACATTACTTAATTCGTCTTTATAAAATTTAATACTATATTCATTTTAAAAAACAGTAATAACAAATTAAATGGTTACTATATTATTTTACCATCCACATAATAAAAATGACTTTATCATATTGGTTGTATAACTAAATTAGGTTATTGTCAAAAAAATTAAATGTTAATATATTTGTTAAAAAACATTGTCGGACACAAATCACAACATCAAATTGTTATAACTAACCGCGACTCAACACGATCTCGTTCTTTACGCAATGTAATTTACAATTATTGTTAATTACCTATCAATTTTTCGCAAAGTAACTTAAATTATCGCATATACGCAAACGCTAACGATTTCTAATGTCTCATCGCTCGTTATTTGTCATTCATTACGCGTACTAACTAAATTATTCCATAAACATGTTTTAAATGCTAAAAACTAATTAAACTTAAATAATTCTTTAAATAAATACAAAAGTTAATTAAATAACCTAACCAAATATTCCTTCAACAAATTTTAATTCCATACATGTCAAACCTTACAATACAAAAACCTTTCAGCTTACATCATTAATCAGCATACATAACGACCTAACAATCAAAATTATATTAAACAAAACCAAAAAATGTAAAAAAAATTATGGTGCACCCCCCAACAGATGCACACCCATGCACCACACTATCAGAACCATCCATGATCACCTTGTCATCCTGACCGTCCATCCAAGCCACCTTCACCTCCACCTTCTTCCAACAGCCACCACCACCCACATCCAACAGCCACCACCACCCCAACCCATCCCCCCAACCGACCCCTAACCCAAGCCCAACCCTACACAACCCCAAACAACCCAACCCCAACCCGCCCTCCCTAACCCACCACCCACCCAACGACCACCACCACCCCAACCCAAATTTTGCATAACCCACCCCAACCACAACCAACTACTGGAACCATAACCCACCACCACCCCAACCTGCGACCATAACCCATCCCAACCCGACACTGACCCATCCCCCAACCCAACAGAACCCCAACCCCACCCCAAACTCATCCCCTCAAACAGCCCACCCCAAAACCCGACTTCCCCAAACCCACCACCAAACCACCACAACCTATCACCCCCCTTCTCGATCCCACCCACATGCACGCAAAACCACCCAGCCAGAGAAGACAGAAATGGAAAACAGAAATAGGGAGGGTCTTTTTTTACCTGAACAAGCCGGTTATGGGTTGCAGATGCTCCGATCGCTCGCCGAAGGAAGACCGTCGACTTTTGTTTCTTCGTGCCTCGTACCACTAGATCTGAGGAGGGGGATGTCGTGCTTCACGGGTTTCAGCGCCTTGTAGCCGTTGGGAGGGGTATCTCTGACTTTTCACCCAACCCCGTTGAGTGGAGGCGACTAGAAGCTCCTTCCGTTGGACGCAGGTTCTGGCCAACCGCGTTCCGTTCATAGTGACGGAACGGAGGAATCAGACGAACCAAACGACCGCTGGGTTAGGGGCGACGGAGATCTGTCCGTTCAACGCACCGCGACGGAGGACAATGGAGGTTACGCGCCTGAACCAAACAAGCGCCGAGACTGCCAAAGAGGATATAGCCATATAGATGAGTGAGTGTGAAAAACGAAACCCGAAGAGACAACACATAAGGTGTATTTAGTGTTACAATTTAAGCTAAGTAAATAAAAGTAATGTTTTGCTGATTGTGTAAAGGTGTTGTAGTGTCCGTTTGGTTTTCAGTTGGGGAATAAAGAAATTTAAGGGTTGATATTGATCATTCACGCCGATAGAGATAATCAAAACTCTGTTTGACCATAGAATTTATTTTTAGGATTAATCAAACTAAGATTTGACCAACTAAAGTTGATAACCAAACACACTGGTAGACAAAATCGAACCGTGCCAAAAACAACAAGTTTTGTTGCTGCTGACGTTTTCAATTTAGTTCGATTTCACGATTAGAGGATTCAGTTGCTGAGCACCTTATGTAGCAAAATGAGGACCCAATTCTCTTGCATTAACATTTAATTTTATAAAAGGCAACCATGTATTCAAACGATCATGACATAAGTAAAAAACTAAAATGTCATTTGATTTTAATTTTTTTTCTTATTTTTATTATAAAATTACCACCTTATTTTTTATTTTCAGAAATCAATATAAAAAATGATCCGGTCTGGATACCGGCCCCTATTCTTGTGACGTCAGACTGACCTCATATAAGGAAAACCGGTGTCTTGGTTCAACGTTACCACACCGGATATCCGATGTCTGACCGTCCGTCCTCATCTCACTGCTGCCCCACTTATTTTCTCTATAACGGTTCTTTGTTCATTTTCGCAGAACATTTATATAACTGTTGGCCTTTCAATCACAGCAAGATAAGAGCCCCTAATAACTTATCAGCGAAGATACTGTATGTAGCAAAATATGTCACGTTAATAGCCTCAGAAAGCAAGTGGATGTGTCAGCAGATTATGCGGAAAAGGTGATTATCCTCCCATCTTCCTAGAGGATCGTACTCTGTTAATTGACCTACCCTTCTGACACATTCTAAAAGTTGAGCTACCCTGATTGACATAATATACACGCTATCAGAGCTAAGGGACCCACCTGTATCCAACGACTCATTTTCTGACGCACAACTATAAGTAGCATATTTCAATACACATGCATGGTATCGTTGTTCTATCTCACCTTTTACTGTTACTTCGCTTGAGTATTCACTGAGTTCTTACACTCTTCTAACTTGAGCGTCGGAGAATCTTCGCAGGTGGCACCACCTTTCGCCCCCTACAACGCGAAACGTTGGTGTGAAGGATCTCCAGGACAACAAGACCGGCCTCTCCCACTGAGAGACCGGATTGATACATCGGATACACCCTGTTCCGGTGTGCAAACCCTAAAAACACCTATATACTTGTGGCTGGTCCCACATCGGATCCTAGACCACGGTCCAGACCAGTTCATTGGCACGCCCGGTGGGACTCGTTAGAGTTATTCCCATTTTCGTAGAAGTTTGGTTGTCACGATGGAAGGCGACGGGAGAGATTTCGTGGATGGTCACGTGGAGGATGTGACCCATCAGCAGACTGGAAGGAGACTCGTCTTTGAGTCCCCTGTAACTCAAACCCAGAGGATGGTGCAAGTGCAAATGCCTGACCCTCGCGATGAGGTTATCAGGCAACTCAGGGAGGAGCTGATGGAGTTGAAGCGGGAGAGAGGAGGAGCTGGGGACAGGGCAGCATCCCATGCAGAGGATGCTCATCATGTATCAGCGAGGGATAGATCTACAACCCTCCAGTATTCGAAGATCCCCACATATGAAGAGAGGGAACAGACGCAAGACTCTGGTGATAGAGTCAGTACCAGGAGAAGGGAGCAGGCGGTGGTGACTTCAGGGACGTACAAGCTCAGTGTCCCTTTCTCAAGAAGGCTGATGAGCGTTACCATCCCAAAACATTTACAAACAACTCAGCCACTGTCGATAGGGAAGTATAATGGAGAAACTGATCCCACTAAGCATTTGGATGCTTACGTATATGAAGCTATGTATTTGGGAGCAGATGAAGATGTTATGTGCAGGATGTTCCCAAGGACGTTGACGGAGGAGGCACTCAGCTGGTTTAAAAGCTTACCCTCAGGATCTATAGACTCTTGGGAGGAAATGGCTGCTGCATTTGAAAGCCATTTTGTCATCTCTAGGGATATCCCAAGAACTTCTCACACCCTGGCCCAGATAAGGTAGGGAGAAACTGAAACTCTTAAGGAGTTCTTGAAAAGGTTTTATAAGGAGGCAGCTTTGGTCCCTAACCTCACGGAGGCCATACAACTCCATATTGTAGTAGAGGCTCTTCAGCCTGGTTCAGCCTTTGCCCTATCCTTGGCAAAGAGCCCCCCAACAACCTTTAAGGAGTTTCGAAGGAAAGCTTCTAAGTACGTGGGCATAGAGATGCATCTGGAGGCAACTGCGACAAGGATGAAGCCTTCAGGACCCACTCAGCAGCCACGGAGAGAAAAGGAGAGAGTGAGGCCTGAGAGGCATGCCTTTAGAGAAGACTTTGTGAACGCTCGTCCGCATCCACGAGATAGGCGTGTATCATCGTTCGACAACTATGCTCCGTTGAACGCCAGGCATTCCCAAATCATGAGGGAGGTTGGTTGGCCAACGCTGAACGTCTTTGGTATAAGGAAGCCAGCCCCAGTCAGGAGGGGTGGTAACCCACGTAAGTACTGCACTTTCCATGAACAAACAGGGCACAATACTGATGAGTGCAAAGCGTTAAAAAATACGGTGGAAACTCTCATTCGGGAAGGAAAGCTGAAGCAGTATTTGTTTAAGGAGAAATCTGTCGACGAGCCTCAGAGGATGGAGAAAAGGAATAGAGATCCCGATGACGAAGATGATAATACACGCAACCCAGCAAGGAAGTTCACTACAGCTGAGAAGCAGGAGGGAGTAGTGATTGCTGAGGGTACCCAACAAAATAACATGCCCCAGCAGCAGAGGCAGGGCAGACGAGAAGTGATTGAGATGATAGCTGGAGGATTTGCGGGAGGAGGAGCATCAATCACAGCACAGAAGAATCACCACAGGATGATTCTGTCTGTCCAGGGCAAGCCGAGGGATAACCGCCCTTTCAGGGATGGTATGACAGCCCCGACGGTGTCATTTACCGATGATGATTTTGGCCCAACAATTCCAGGAGGTGATGATGCGGTAGTTATCGTGGCAGTCATAGCCAACAAGGATGTCAAGAGGATCCTCGTCGATCAGGGAAGTTCTTGTGATGTTATCTTTTATAATTGTTTCAAACGAATGGGTTTCAATGATGCAGATTTACAACCCTACACACAAGAACTCACAGCGTTTAATGGAGCCAAGCAACCCACCAAGGGGTACCTTGACACTTTGATTTCTTTTGAAGGGGAGCCTGGTGCGAGAACGGTCAAGTCAAGAATTCTGGTGATTGACGTGGAATCCCCATACAACGGTATCATAGGCCGTCCAACACTGAACGCGATGGAAGCAATTGTATCCACTCCTCACCTCTTGATCAAATTCATTGACAAGGACAACGGTGTGTCCTCTCTCCGCGGTGATCAGGAGATGGCTCGATATTGTTATAACCTGAGCCTCAACATGGTTAAGTTGGAAGCGTTCAATAAGAAGAGGAAGCTGAATGATGGAGAAACAGCGACAGGGTCTATCAGTCTCATTGATCTGGACCCCAGAGCGGAATTAAAGATTGATCCACTCAATCCCTCTAAGCCTACACCGGATGGTGGTTCCAGGGAAGTCGTATTAGGAGATTCCCTAGAGAAGGTCACGCACATCAACGATAAGCTGGAGTTTGTTATGGAGCAACGCTTATTAGCCCTTTTGCAGGAGTTCAAAGATCTTTTCGCATGGACAGCAGCAGACATGCCTGGAATAGACCCTAATTTCTGTTGCCACAAGCTTGCAGTGTATCCTGAAACAAGACCGGTGGCCCAGAAGAAGAGGAGGTTGGGACCGGAGAAGCAGAGGGCGGCTTGCGAGCAGACAGAGAAGTTGTTGAAGGCAGCTTTATAAGGGAGATACGCTACTCTTCTTGGCTTTCTAATGTGGTCATGGTGCAGAAGGCTAATGGCAAATGGAGAATGTGTACAGATTATGTGGATCTTAACCGTTGTTGTCCCAAAGATCCATATCCCCTGCCCAACATCGATCGCATGGTGGATGATTCATCTGGTTACCAATACCTCAGTTTCATGGATGCCTATTCGGGGTATAACCAGATTCCGATGTGGGAGGGAGACCAGGAGAAAACTGCCTTTATCAATGACCGTGGTGTTTTCTGCTACACCGTCATGCCTTTTGGATTGAAGAACGCCGGCGCTACCTATCAGCGCATGATTAACAAAGTCTTTGAAGGGATGCATACAAGGCTGGTCGAAGTTTATATTGATGATATTATAGCCAAAACGCCCGCTGGAGGAGACCACATTGAAGATCTACGCCAAGTCTTCACTAGACTTCGGCAGTACAACATGAGATTGAATCCTTTAAAATGCACATTTGCCGTTCCAGCTGGGAAATTCTTGGGATTCATGTTGACCCAACGAGGCATCGAGGCTAATCCTGGGAAGTGTCAAGCAATCCTGGACATGCAGAATCCTAAGTGTCTGAGGGAGGTCCAATTGTTGAATGGGAAAGTGGCCGCCCTAGCTCGTTTCATGCCCAAGATGGCGCACAGGTCCCTCCCCTTGTATAAGGCGTTGAAGAAACACAAGAGTTTTGAATGGGGGGAGGAGCAAGAACAAGCCTTCCAGCAGCTCAAGGCCGTTCTCTCGAGCCCACCAATTCTGGTTAAGCCTGACCCTGGTGAGACGTTAATCTTATACTTAGCAATCTCTGATGAAGCCCTAGGCGTGGCCTTGGTTAAAGAAACCCCTGAAGGGCAGAGACCGGTGTACTTTACTAGTAAGACGTTTCAGGGGGCGGAAGGAAGGTATCAGAAGATTGAGAAAGCTGCTCTAGCAGTCGTGTGGGCATCATGACGGTTGAGACCCTATTTCCACGTGCACCCAGTACTGGTGAGAACGGATTTGCCTCTCCGTTCAGTGCTCAGCAAGCCCGACCTCGCCGGGAGGATGATAAAATGGTCTATCGAGCTGTCTGAATTTGAAATCTCATATGAGCCTCGAGGAGCCATCAAGGCGCAAGTGTTGGCCGACTTTGTTGTGGAGATGACTGGGGCGGACCCGGCCACTCCTCGAGCGCATTGGACCATTTACGTTGATGGCTCGTCGAACAGCAAAGGTTGTGGAGCAGGTGTGGTGGTAGAAAGTGATGATGGTGTGCACCTCGAAATTTCCCTCCGATTTAATTTCAAAACCTCCAACAACCAAGCTGAATACGAAGCATGTTTGGCCGGTCTCCATGCGGCGATTGACATCGGAGCATCAGCAGTCACACTGTGCAGTGATTCCCAACTGGTGATTTCGCAGATCCAGGGGGAGTACCAGGCAAAGGAGCCGCAACTTCAATTGTACTTGAATTGTGTTAATGAGTTGAAGGGAAGATTCGAAGTTTTAGAGTTCAAGCATGTGCCCAGAGAAGAAAACACCAGAGCGGACATCTTGTCTAGATTGGCAAGTACAAAGCAGCCCGGCAGCACAACAACGGTGGTTCAAAGCACCTTGACATCGCCCAGCATACCTCTGTATCCTTCTCTGAATGCTATCATGGTGAGCTATCCATATGAGGATTCTTGGGTCATTCCCTATATTCGCTATCTGGCTGATGGCTAACTTCCCACTGATGAGAAGGAGAGGAGACGAGTGAAGAGGGAGCTGCCATATTTTATTATGGTCGATGGTATTCTCTACAAAAGGGGATTCTCTGTCCCATATCTTTTGTGTTTAAGAGAAGACGAGGTTCAAGCGGTTTTGGAGGAGGTGCACGAGGGGCAATGTGGGCACCATGCTGGGGGCCGAAGCTTAATGAGAAAAGTCCTCAGGGCTGGATATTGGTGGCCCACTGTGAAGCAGGATTCTGCTGATTTTGTGAGGAAGTGCGACGCGTGTCAAAAATTCTCCAATCTCCACCATACACCGGCCCAAGAGCTATCTTCATCTGCTGTGCCTTGGCCGTTCTACCAATGGGGCCTTGATATTTTGGGTCCATTCCCCACTGCGCCAGGAGGCATCAAATATTTGATCGTGGGGGTAGACTACTTCACCAAGTGGATCGAGGCAGAACCAGTAGTGCATATCACTTCTGCACGAACAAGACGTTTCGTGTATGAAAATATCATAGCTCGGTTCGGGGTGCCAGGGCGGATCGTGACTGACAACGGCACTCAGTTTACAGACAAAAAGTTCACGGATTTGCTTGAAGGACTAGGGATAATCCAGATATTTTCATCTGTTGAACACCCCCAAACCAATGGACAAGCAGAGGTAGCCAACCGAGAAGTGCTAAAGGGGTTGAAGAAGCGTCTGGGAGAAGCAAAGGGAGGATGGACTGACCAGCTATGTCATGTTTTATGGGCATACCGCACTACGCCTCATTCTTCAACTAACGAATCCCCATACCGGCTGACGTACGGGGTTGAGGCGATGATTCCAGTGGAGTTATAAACAAGATCGGCTCGTGTGGAGTATTTTTCAGCTGAAGATAACAACGCCAATTTGGCATCAGAACTGGACGTCCTCCAGGAGTTAAGGGAAAAGGCCTTCGTCAGAGATCAGGCAATAAAAGCAAAGGCAGCACTCCGGTATAATAAACGTGTCCAGTACAGAGCTTTCAACACCGGAGATCTTGTTTTGAGAAAGGCAAGTGTGGGGAATAAATTCGCCCACCAAGGGAAGCTAGCACCAACGTGGGAAGGTCCTTATAGAGTTTCTGAAGTGACTGGAAAATGGTCATACCGATTGGAAGAGCTTGATGGAACTCCAATCCGTAACAAATGGAACACTCAGAACTTACGTGTCTATTACAGCTAGTTGGTAAAACGGCGTGTACTCTTTTTCCTTACTTGAGTTTTTTCCCATTGGGTTTTCTCAAGAAGGTTTTAACGAGGCATGACCCCAACTACGCTTTTCATGTAATGTACTTACAATTTTAATGAGAACACATTTTAACCGCCCTATCATTCTCACGTTTCTTATGTGTTGTGATTTATAGCCATAAGTTAATACGCATACACTTCAGGACGGATGAACTCAACTACCAATTCGGTAGTTGATGATATAACTCCTCGAGGAACTGATGAAGACCCCTCAGGACGGATGATATCAATCACACATCGTGTGTTTCGACGATGTAACTCCTTGAGGGGGAATGGGTTGTAGGGTTGGTCCTTTTTCAAGGCCACAAACCGAACCCCATTCAAAGACAACATGGGTTGTAGGGCTGGTCCTTTTTCAGGGCCACAAACCGAACCCCATTCGAAGACAATATAGGTTGTAGGGCTGGTCCTTTTTCAGGGCCACAAACCGAACCTCATTCGAAGACAATATGGGTTGTCGGGCTGGTCCTTTTTCAAGGCCACAAACCGAACCCCATTCGAAGACAACATGGGTTGTAGGGTTGGTCCTTCTTCAAGGCCACAAACCGAACCCCATTCGAAGACAACATGGGTTGTAGGGCTGGTCCTTTTTCAAGGCCACAAACCGAACCCCATTCGAAGACTACATGGGTTGTAGGGCTGGTCCTTTTTCAAGGCCACAAACCGAACCCCATGCGAAGGCTTGGGCGCAGTAGGCCGGTTCACACAGAAAACCGCGCTGAACCCCGAGTAACGGGCGCAGTAGGTTCAGGATTAGCCCTGATCCGAACCCCGTGTTGAAGGCTTGGATTGTAGGATTGCACCGAACTCCAAGTACGGTTAGTAGGATCGAACTGAACACCGTGTGAAGACTTGAGATGTAGGACCAAACCGAACCTCAAAAGAAAGGCGTAAAAGCTTACCCTTATCAAAGCTATACTAAAATTCAAAGGCAATGTCCGTCCTCAGTTGCGGAATATCCACCCCGGAGCGGTTGAACGCTAACGTACCCGCTCTACATCTTCGAGGACAGATAAGCATTTCTATCTTTTTAAGAAGTTAAAAGGTAATCCTTGAGATAAAATTTCTTTTCCCAACGTACTTACACTTGGGGACAGGGCATGCTTTAACTTAATTGTCACTTATTCGTTACAATTTGTTATCTTAATCTGGTGTGATAAGTACGCTTTAAGCAGCTAGGTAACCACGCAGAACGGATTCGCAAAGCATTGAAAACAATAAAGTGTTTTGTATAACACTAAGTTATTCAGCAATCACACATTCGACGCAAGCAGTTGAAGAAAAGCAATAGTGAATTTTATTTTTAAAAATAAGAAAATATGCAGGTTACAAAGTGTTTTAAAGCTGGAGCCGATCCCAGAACACGACTATGAGTGAAAGCATAAAATTAAGAGGCCGGTGCTTGATCCTCCGCAGTGGGCACTCCTGCCTTCTCCGTCTTGTCCTCCACTCCAGTTTGGGCACCTTCTTGTGCTTCAGCTCCAGAGGCAGCGGTGGACGTTGCTGGTTCCATACTTTGACCTTCTGGAAGGGGAGGCAGTTCGTACAGAGATTCACGGGGTTCGTGGTGCGAGCCGTCCTTATGAACTTCGACAAGTCTTCCCCCATGGAATTCGAAGAACGGATCTAATCCGTACAGATTCAGTTGCACTCCAGGGTTACGATAGTAGACTTGACGAAGGGCCAGGCCGAAGGATTCATATGCCACATTTTTGCATATCTCCAAGGCTTTGGAAGCCTTGGCCTTCGCTGCAGCTAGTTTTCTCTGAACCTTGGCAAAATCCTCTTCTGAGGGCCCAACACTCGCACCACCCTTCTTGAGTTCATCAATTTGGGCTTGCATCTCCTTCCGAATGCTCTTCCACTCCCCAAGGTCTCTGTTGCGACCGTCCTCCATAATTTTGAGATCGTCAGCAAGCTTAGCCGATCTCTTCTTCTCCAGTTGTAATTCTTCTTCAAGGAGGGGTATGGATTTGTTCTTATTCTGGAGGTCGGCAATTTCCCGCTCTAGGGCCTTGTTCGCAAAATGAACTTGGCTCGCCTCTTCAGTTTTCCTCTGGAGCGTTTCTTTAGTCTTCTTCAACTCTGACTCGACGCCCCTATGAACTTCAGCTTGCTTGGTTGCCCATTTCTCCTTCACCGCGAGTTCAGTCTCAAGTTTTTCAACTTGATCCATATAATCTGCCTTCTCGCTCAGGGAATCAAGCAGGCCAGACAATTCATCAAGCTGCCAACGCCCGGCCTTACAAGCACCTCGAACCCCAGCAGCGTCAAGGGAAGGGCAGAGGCAATACCGTGCCTTTGGGAGAGTGGGAGGCATGGACCCCTGAAACCACAAGTAAGGGGAGAGGAAGGAGTCACGCGGAGGCTCAAACGCCGGGGAAGGACCATTCCCAGAGTCCGGCTCTAAAGCATTTTGTGAAGAAGGGGTGGAGGATTCAGGAACGGGTTTCTTTCCCTTGTCCTTCTTCAATCCAGTTTCTTCGGCCGTCCTCTGACGCTTCTTCGCAGGGTCACCAGAGGAGGGCTTTTCATGATCTGCCTTCTTGACCAGGTGCCTCTTTTTCTTCTTCTCTGGTACGGCCTCCTCGTTGCCCGCTCCAGTGGCCTCAGGTTGTTTTTCAGTTTCCTCCTCATCAAAGAGAGGAACCTCATCTCCTACCGCAGAGGTCAGAGGAATGAGGGGAGTTTTGGTGGCGTTCCTCTTCGCCTGGATTTCGTTCTCCTCAGAGGAGGAATCGTCGTCAGCCATCATGGTCCTTAACGACAACATCTCTGGGCAGGCTTTTTCGATTTGTTCTGCAAAACAAGAAAGGTTGAATAAGCATACAAGACGAAAAATAACCAGTTCATTAATAACCATACAACACAAAGAAATTAAGAGCGGATATTACGGAGGTAGGTGTTTCTGATATCATCCTCGGCCAAGAGGAGGCGGCTGGAAAACCCTTTGAGGGTCTTTGAGGCCGTCTGCATGGCGCTCAAGACCTCAACAGAGTGAGGGGAAAGTTCGCTCTCGTCTGTATAATAAGCACGGCTCATAAGGAGAAAATGCTCGTGCGTCCAGCTAAGGGGAAACTTGGTAAACCCCTCCTTGTTCCGCCAGAAGACCGGCTTATTTGGTTGAATCCGGACCCGTGTATAGTAGTGTTTGAAGGAGCGTCCATCCACCTTCGCGGATTCCGTATAAGACTTGAAATTTATCACCCTTGAGTCACTACGGAGAGTAATGAACCCAAGGCCGCCCTTCTTATTAGCTCGGCGGACCACTTGGCAGTAATAAAATAGCTTGGCCACAGTGGCGGAGAAGTTGAAATGCTCCCCCAGAACTTCCAGAGCCCGGACAAGACCCCAACCATTGGGATGCAGTTGTGAGGGGGCGCAGTCTAGGAAACGCAGGACGGCCATCTGGAACTCCGTCATGGGGAAGCGTACTCCCAATTTCAAGAAGACGAAGTCGTACATGTAGACCGACCTCACATCAGGGACGCTGTGGCATATTCTTTCAGAGGGATGTGGTGCCATCACAGCGTATCGTGCCTTGTACTTTTTATCTGAATATATCTTGCAGCGGAAAGAAACCGTGCACTCCTCCTCATTTGCATGGTGCGAAGGGATCTCAAGGAATTCCTCCTCCACCCAACAATAGGGTTTTTCCCTGTTGAGTTTCTCCCAGTCAAGCCGGTGTGCCACAACGTTGACACACCCTTCAGCAGAGCGGAGAACCGGTGTTTTTCCACGTCCTGGAAGGTCCATGGTTGTGCAGGCACGGTGGAATGCGTATGTACTGTGGTAAAAAGCAACATCGTCAGAGAGGTAACCTTCAACACTTGACCCCTCATCAGAGCGGTTGGTAGCCCTCGAGTCAAGGGGAGCCTCAGAGCGATATTGGGAAGAAGACGCTCGTGAGGAAGAGGCTTCGGCTCTCTCTGAGCGACGGGGCCCAGCCACAGGAGGATTCGCTGGAATCCTCCCACCACGGTGGCTAAGGGGGGCACGAGAGCCAAAACTCCCCCTGTTTGAAGGACCAGCGTGGCCTGCTCTAGAGCGCATGATGGAAATAGAATGACAAAAATTGCAAGGAGTTGAAGGAAAGGGAGGTTACCTAAAGGAAGAAGATCTTTGAGAAGTTTGAAGACGACAGAGAAATTCCAAAGAAATTTGAGCAGAGGTTCACTAAGCTTGGAAACAAGAGTGGACTCCAAAATCTGCTAAGAGTCCCTTTTATAGGTAACGAAGAGACACAGTGTTTCGTCGAAGGTCACAAGGCTTGCATCAAAACGCAACCACTTCAAATTGAAACGACTCCGTCGTTTCGTCACGTACGGGCGCGAAATGGTAACGTTTCAGTAAACATTTTGGCAAAATAGGCCCCCATTCAGTTTGAATCCAGGCCCAATAAGCCCAATCGACGGTTACACTCTTGGGTAATGATGGCTCGTGCGTAAAAAACGCATTTACTGTCTAATCATGCCATGCGCATTTAATGCCTCCCAACCACTTTTCGAATACCAAGGGTTTCGATTCTCAAAGACTCTTGGGATTTCCACTACTCATTTATGCTGTCTGAATCCGTTGTACACAACGCGAGAAGAGCGGTCACCTGTCTATTAGAGCGGATGTCACAGAGCTCCCAGAGACTTTCCAGAATGTACTACCGGCATCCAGATTTCTCTAAGAGTTGTGTAGCTTATATGAGCAACTTAACAGTCCCTCATACAAGCTAGGGGACAGATGATCCGGTCTGGATACCGGCCCCCATTCTTGTGACGTCAGACTGACCTCATATAAGGAAAACCGGTGTCTTGGTTCAACGTTACCACACCGGATATCCGATGTCTGACCGTCCGTCCTTATCTCACTGCTGCCCCACTTATTTTCTCTATAACGGTTCTTTGTTCATTTTCGCAGAACATTTATATAACTGTTGGCCTTTCAATCACAGCAAGATAAGAGCCCCTAATAACTTATCAGCGAAGATACTGTATGTAGCAAAATATGTCACGTCAATAGCCTCAGAAAGCAAGTGGATGTGTCAGCAGATTATGCGGAAAAGGTGATTATCCTCCCCTCTTCCTAGAGGATCGTACTCTGATAATTGACCTACCCTTCTGACACATTCTGAAAGTTGAGCTACCCTGATTGACATAATATACACGCTATCAGAGCTAAGGGACCCACCTGTATCCAACGACTCATTTTCTGACGCACAACTATAAGTAGCATATTTCAATACACATGCATGGTATCGTTGTTCTATCTCACCTTTTACTGTTACTTCGCTTGAGTATTCACTGAGTTCTTACACTCTTCTAACTTGAGCGTCGGAGAATCTTCACAGGTGACACCACCTTTCGCCCCCCTACAACGCGAAACGTTGGTGTGAAGGATCTCCAGGACAACAAGACCGGCCTCTCCCACTGAGAGACCGGATTGATACGTCGGATACACCCTGTTCCGGTGTGCAAACCCTAAAAACACCTATATACTTGTGGCTGGTCCCACACCGGATCCTAGACCCCGGTCCAGACCAGTTCAAAAAATATTAAAAACAAATTTTTTCTTTTATTTTAATTGTTTAAAAGTGAAAAACTAGAAAATAGATTTGTAATTAGATGAAAATAGAAAATCTTTTCTTAAAGCAAATGATTCCCATTATTCTTGTTCTAATTTTTTTCAGTAACTTAGTTGAATGAATAGTTTGTGAAATTGTTGTAAATCTTTTAATAAAAATTCAATTTCCAATAAAAAAAGTGTATGTTTTATTATATATATTTTTTAAAATATATTTTTTTAATCAGGGAAAGTATATTTTATTATATTAAACAATGTAAAGTTAATTTTTTTGAAAATAATTTCCATGCACTAAATAAAAAAAATCCATTGAACTCTTTTGATAGAAAATTCCATTCAACAATTCAACTTAGAAAAACGAGAAAGAAATATCTGAAAGGACATGGCCACTAAAAGAAACTGAAATGGGAATCGATGGTAACAGTGGTTAAGAATTGGGATTAGGGTTTATCAAAACCCTAGCCAGGGTTTCCGATCGTTGGACGGAGCAAAGATGAAGATAGCAGTGGAAGGTTGCATGCACGGTGACCTAGACAACGTGTACAGAACCCTTCAGCAACTCGAAAAATCCCACAACACGAAAATCGACCTCCTCCTCTGTTGCGGTGATTTTCAAGCTGTGAGGAACGAAAACGATTTGAAGAGCTTGAACGTTCCACCGCGCTATCGCTCCATGAATTCCTTCTGGAAGTACTATTCGGGCTCAGAGGTTGCTCCCTATCCCACCATCTTCATCGGTGGCAACCACGAAGCATCCAATTACTTGTGGGAACTGTGAGTTATTCCTCTCTCCCCCGAATTCACATTGTAGCTTTCGAAATTTGAGTGTTCAGGGTTTTGATGAGTGTTCATTGTAGGTACTACGGAGGATGGGCTGCTCCTAATATATACTTTTTGGGGGTTGGTGGGGTGGTAAGGTTTGGGAATATCCGAATCGGTGGGCTCTCTGGAATTTATAATGCCCATCACTATAAATTAGGTTGTTTATTTGCTTATGATTGAATTGGGAATATAGTGATTTTGAAGACTATTGAATTTGAATGGTGCATGTGCTTTATGATCATGGAATGATGTTTGTTAGGTGTTTATTTGAACAGGACACTTTGAGAGGCCTCCCTATGATCAGAATACTATTAGGTCTGTGTATCATGTTCGCGAATATGATGTTCGCAAACTCATACAAGTCAAGGAACCTGTTGATATTTTTCTTTCGCACGATTGGCCTGTGAGAATCACTGATTACGGGGACTGGAAAGACCTTATTCGGCGGAAGCCTTTTTTTAAGCAAGAGGTTAAGTTCATTATGGTTTTCAAATTAGCTTGTTGAAGTCTGAAGATTTTAGTAATGATAGGTCTGTTGATCATGTATAATGGACGTTAATTTGTCAGTAATTTTTCTGGTTGAGGATTCAGCAACATTGAGAAGGCTAAGAACTAAGCTAGGGTACTAGTCTCCTTTTTCTTATAGAATAAGAACCATAAATTTATTTCAGGGAAATGTGAAGTCATCAGTTGCATCATCATTCTGCAGCACTCACAGATTTAGTCTTTGACCGCTTGTATCATCTTTGGTTTTTAATTACACTTTGTACAACAACACTATAACTCATTTCTGCATCTGATATATTTTTGTTGTCAGATAGAGGAAAAAAGACTTGGGAGTAAACCGGCTGCTGAACTTCTAGAAAAACTGAAACCACGATATTGGTTTTCAGCTCACCTCCATTGCAAGTTTGCTGCTCTTGTTCAACATGGGGAAGGAGGTCCACTAACAAAATTCCTTGCACTGGATAAATGTATTGCTGGGCGTGATTTCTTACAGGTTTAGGCATACAATTAAAATTGCAGCATTAATTTCTGTCATTACTGTTTGTGTTAGTGATTACAATCATGGCATGTTCTGTGCCTTTAGATTGTGGAAATTGAATCAGATGCAGGACCTTACGAAATTCAGTATGATGAAGAATGGTTAGCAATAACACGGAGGTTCAACCTTGTCTTTCCTTTGACCACCAGAGGTGCAGATTTTAGGTGTGTACGTGCTTGTGAAAACACTTCAGTTAATGTTGAGGATTTGAGTCCTCACATTTTTCTTGTCCTGCCTCCCCTCCCCCCACCCCTCTCTCTCTCTCCAATAAGTAAATAATGCTATTTGCACTTTTCTGACAGAGGCATATATTATGAGATGGAAGATTGTCTTGAATGGGTCAGGAACAGACTACGAGAGAGGGGGTGCAAACCATTTGAATTTGTTAGAACAGCTCCATGTTACGACCCTTCACAATCCAATTCTGATGGTTCTTTTGCTGGTATTTCTTTGTTTAGCATTACAAAGCATACATTTTATGCGAGCTCCCATGCATACACATCTTATATTCATGTTATTGTTATGATTAGGCAATGTCGACTATTATGGCCCCCTTATCTCTTGTATATAACATGCAACATGTGACAATTAAAAAAGTTTGATGTTTGTATTTTGTGAAGTAACATGGTAAATACAGCCCAAATCAAACTAGAAAATGTTCTTTCAATTGAATGTCAAATTGTCAATCACATCCTAAATCTCAGATTAGTCATAAGTTATTTCTGTGAAGTGAATGTCAGCATGCAAGTTAACTCTTCTCCTTTATTCATTTGATTTCTTGTATTTACACCCTTAGCTAATTAATTTTTCTGTCCATTTTTTATAGTATATTCTAAGCTTGTACAGAAGAGGAAAAAAAAAGAGTTTTTCTCTAATGAATGTTAGCCATGATTTTGTTGTGCCATATTGCCACATCTTACATTGTTTAAAATGTGACAGTGAAGTGTTAATTTTATTTTAATTTTCATCTCTTAACACTTTTTGCAGTCAATCATCGAAATCCTCAGACACGATCCTTTTTGCAGCTTTTGGAACTTCCTTATCTTCTTGATAGGAATCCTGAAGCTAGGGACTTATCACCTTATCCTTCTCCTTCAATTCAAAGAGGTAAAGTTTGGTTTCTTTAATGGCGGACATAGATGGGAAGCCAATCTATTTTTACATAAAATGCGAGAGGTTGAGGAGAAATCCCAATAGTCAATCCCAAATAGTAGTGGGGAGCAGCATCCTGCAAAAATGCTAGTGGGATAGCAGATAGCTGGATGACTTCTAAGATACACCTAATAAGTAATAAAAATTAGGCTATACACACACTGGAAATAAATAAAATAATCCTAAAATTAGAGATATGTTCATAATTAAAGATCGAAAGTTAGAACTTGAGGGCTGAAGTACTAAACATGCATATCAAAGAGGTTAAAGACAGAAGAGAGAAGAAAAAATAGGTATAACTGTGATGTAATTGCCGGAAAGTGGCCAGAACAGAGATGGGATGTGCAGAATCTGGGTGGAACAGAGATTGGCCACTGGAATCTGGCCATTAGTAGCTCTGTGCAGTCAGAAACCTGGTCTGATGAGCTGGGTTTTGATTTGAAATAGTGAAAATGAGAGAAATCATGCTAGGAACACCTTAAATTGGCGGGGCAAAATCTCAAGATTGCCCCCGCTTCCGAAATAGCTCTGTATGACACTTTCACAGGGTTAAAATGGGCTTTACACCTGGCAAAGCAATAGCGGCTGGGACAGCCGTGAAAGGCTGCAAATGTGGCTGCGAATAGCGCTGCCACAGGTGTGACTCTGAGGTGCTCTGCTATGAAGCTTGCTGGAGTGGCAAGGTGCTCAGTAAGGCCCACAACACAAACAGTGTGATAGTGCTGCTATAGCTTGCTATTGACTACTATGGAAGAAATCTGGAGAACACTAGTGGGGCATAAAATCATGTTGTCTACATTGTTTATTACTTGTTTCTTGATAATATCTTAGTTTTATGAAATTATGAAATCATGCTAAGATAGAAATATGCCATGCCTACAACAAAAATATGTGAAGAAAGCAGCTATCTTACTCTGCTCTGAATTAATTGGAAGCTAGAGATTATTTTAATATTCTTGTGGAGAAAACCCTTTTGTGCTGGCAGCTCTGCAGAACTACAATCACTGTCCTTGATCTACTAATATAGCTAATATTGCTATACTCTGTCCCAGCTGATGTTCTTTTTTTTAGGATAATAATTATAACAAAACAGAAATAAAAGATACATGTGGAATTAAAACCTCTAGTTATGGGGTGAACCCCCTAGGTTAACTGGTCTGTCTTGGTTTAGTGTTGTCACTGACCACTCTGGCCCTTTGTAGTGCTTTTGTTAAAGAGTGGATTAACATCATGGGTTGTTGTATTGCTTGATCACCCCCGAAGTGACATTTAATTCCCTGCTAACGTAGGGATGACATCTTAGCATGTCTTTCCCTTGGCATCATTCATTCATAGGCTTCTACAACATGAGTTGGATGATATATCTTACTAATTTTCCCAAACTGGGGAGAGGTTTTATAACGATTTCAATGCTAATTTTCAGTAGATTAAAGCTACATTAGATTATACTAATTTGCAACTTTGCACATGGCCCTTAAACCTTTGAATTGTTGTGCAGTTGTGATTATAAAACTTTTCTTAATAGCATTACTTTTGTATATGGTACACACATGTATGTAATTTATGTTTCTCCTGGAGTTATTAACTTGCAGTATCTTCTATGCATCTCCAGGCATTGGTTTTGAGGGCGAGGACATTCCTATTGATGATGTGGATGATGATGATGAAGAACTCGTAAAAGAGTGAAGTTGATAACGTGGAAATCGATGATGATGAATCGTTGTTGCAACTAATATACTGAATTGCTAATGGTTTGCCGCTAGGATTTTTATGTCTAGTGCTTACATCTTGCACACGATATTGACTGCTGATGGGGTATTCACTATATTGTGGATTTTTTACCCTATAATGTGTAGTTATGTTGCTTATATATTAACTAGCCTTTTTCTTTTAAAAAAGCGAGGCTCCTAGGCACTTCCAATACTTAGCACCCCGATCCCCATCAACTATCTAATGTCTAGTCTCTGCTCATATTACAAAATAAAAAATAAAAAGTGACGATCTATGGTTTTGCATTATTACTGCTAGCCATGCTGGATCCATAATTGCCGATTACTGTCGCCGTTCCCAACCACCTTGTTCAGTTATCAGTAATGTAAATTTGTTCTGTATCTAGATTTGCTGCTATTTATGGCATTAGTTCTGTACTACGATTATGTGAAGCCACGGTTGCGTTTTGTATTTAAAAGCACATATATGTTTTAACGCCTGAAAGTCATTAAACGAAAATGTGAAATTATTTTGAATAGATGGAATGCTTGTGCGTATCAATGGAACAAATAAAAATGTTATCAGCTGTTCTTTTCAATTGACGTAAAATTGAAAAAGAAAATAGAAAAAAAATGATGGTATAGATTTATTTTATCAATGTCTAAATGTATATTTAGTAGTACAATAGCATTAAGTTATTTTTAATTGAAAGTTTATATTATAAATTTAATAGCAAAACTTGTTAGAATAAATTGAAAATAATTTATTTTGATAAGCTATATTAAGATTGAGTTAAATATATAACTCAATTAAGAATCTATACAATAATTTATTTTTAAATGAGATCTTACATTATAAATTTGATTAAAAAAACTTGTTAAGCAACCTATCAAAATAATTCTAAAACAACTTGAGAGTTTATTCATAAGTTGCTCATAACTTTTAAACTCTAACTTATTAAAATAAGTTAAAAACAATTTAGTAAAGTTATAAGTTATTTTCATAAGCTGTTATGAGCTTTTCTAAACTCATTCTTAATCTCAATTGGGAGATATCTTGATGCATAAAAAATATTAATATTACTTAGGAAATGTAACTTAGAATGTTTTTCAATCAATGATGATAATTTTGTCCCTATAAAAAAAATATGATGATATTTTTTTAATATTATATAGCAATAAATGAAATAGTAATATTTTAAAAAATATATAGTTTAAACAAACAGAAACTGTCGGAAGACATGTAATATTTAAATAGGTGGAATTGTATTACAATAAACTCTGGATGAAAATGAGAACTAGAGCATGGGATTAACATTCTGGGCAAACTTGGAACAAGAAAAAAGAGTAATGTATATCACATGGTTCTGTAAATTATAACACGGCTAATCTGGTGTTTTCACTTTTATCATTGACCTATCACGGCCTTTTTTATTCATTTAGATAAGCTTTATCAACCTGACAAAATGTTTATTCAAACATGAAGGCCTTAATGGTTGACTCTTGGTAATGAAAGTACAGAACAAGTTCTTTAGCATTTTACTAACATAAAGTAGTTGCTGTGTACTAGTATTTACTATGAGTAACCAGGAAAAAGCAACTTAAATGCTTGATGACAGATGCATAACCAAACCCTCTCTATCTACCTACTGACTTCACCCAACAACATTAATGTAGTTTTAAATATGGTCAATTTACTTGCTACTGCTACCTCTGTTATATCTCTTTTATGATATGTATCATTTTCAAGTGAAACACTGCACTCTAAACACTGCATTACAAAAAGACTGGTTCCATGGAGACAAAAATAAGAATTATTTTCATAGCAGCTTCTTCTTTTTTCATGTTTTCTTTTGTTGCCTTTGTTAACGCTAGCCTCTCTTTCAACTTCTATGAAGCTTCATGCCCACAAGCAGAGTTTGTCATCAGAGATGCAGTCAGCTCATCCTCTTCTGACGATCCTTCCATTCCTGGAAAGCTCCTTCGCTTGGTTTTTCATGATTGTTTTGTGGAGGTTAGTGTTCAACTGCTTCAACAAGTGTGTTTTTCTTTTGCATGTGAACTTGAAGTACTTAATTCAGCCACCCGTTTATTTTCCTGCACCTTAAGATCACTTTCAGCCACCCGTTTATTTTCCTGCACCTTAAGATCACTTTTCTGTTTAATTTTCTTCATAACCTTTTCCAAGGGACTCATATAGCTATCCCCAGCTAGAGGCTCCAAATTAAACATTCAACATATACAAAAATGACTTAAATATGTTTTTATCCTATAAATATAACACAACTTGGTTTTGATCCATAAAAAAATAGTTTTAGTCCCCATAAATCTTCAACTTTTTTAAAATATCACTTAGCAACATGTTGAGGTGACATGTCTGAATGTTCAACACATATGTAGATATAATGACCATTTTCAAAAGTCTTCAAATTTGTAAGGAACCAAATAAAAAAGAAACTGACTAAAAACATATATAATACCAAAAAGTAATTAAGTAATGGAAAATTCATGAAGGGGTCAATTAAGATGACCTTATAGGTTGCATGCATTTATAATTGAGAGAGGATCAGCATTGGGTTAGTTAAAATGCATTTACGGAGGGTTTCCTTGATGCAGTTGATCATTTAATATGCACTATGCAGGGATGTGATGCATCTTTGGTGCTTCAAGGTAATAATACTGAGCAAACTGATCCGGGAAATAGGTCTGTTGGGGGATTTTCAGTTATAGAATCAGCAAAAAGAGTGCTTGAATTCATCTGCCCTGGAACTGTTTCTTGTGCAGACATAATTGCTTTAGCTGCTAGAGATGCTGTTGAAATTGTAAGCTCTACCTCATTGCATTGTTGATGTTCTTAAATAGTTATATTGACATCTCTTTTGGCACGGTTATTAACTGAAGGGCACTTGAGAACAGGCTGGTGGACCAAGAATTTCGATTCCTGCAGGTAGAAGAGATGGGATGGTTTCACTTGCTTCAAATGTCAGACCCAACATTGTGGACACCAGCTTTTCAATGGATGAGATGGTTAATCTCTTTGCCACTAAAGGATTATCCTTACTTGATCTTGTTGTCCTTTCAGGTGCATATTTTATGTACAAAATGCAAATAGTTACAACTTTCCATTGGAATGATAAAATAATTTTGTTTGCTTCTTTTGAACAATCATCTTTGCTTTGGTTTTCAGCCTCGTATTAGTCCCAAGTTGAAATCTATATTATTTTGCATTACACAATTGATTAGGACTTGACGTTCAGTGTTTTGTTTTCAAGGGAAATCCAAATAAAAAAGGACATTCTGGTGTATGGAAAGAACTGAACTATATAAATGAGTTGTAGATGAGAACTTTCTCTATTCTCATCAAAGTTACAACAATGGTGCAGTTGGTCTGCAGTGTTTCAAAAAACAGACCAAAGACTGAACCGGCAAGAGCTCTGGATCATGCTTTTAACGGTTCAACTAAATAAATTAATGGTTCAACTGAAATTGAATTGTACATGACAAGAGATGATCATACCAAAAACATGTCCAATTCATATTTTAACTAGCTATTCAATCCAGTTTTAAAACCCCAATTGGCCTGTTTCTCTCTGTATATTTTGGACATATTCAAATTAAGATCCACATTGGTTCTGACAAACCTTTTTTTCTTGGATTTAGTCTCTAATATTTTATAAATATTTGGATTTTATCCTCTCGTAAGTAATCTATTAACGTTAATGTGGCTAACAAAGGACAAATCAATAATATCACATGTGATTATCTCTGTTAGCCAAGTCAACAGTTTATAGAAGATTACCAATAATACGAATAAAATCTAAATATTTCTAAAATATTAGAGTCTAAAATCCTAACAAAAATTTTAGTTGGAGACTAAAGCCTGACAAAAATCCATTTATAGAAACCAAATACTTAACAAAATGTAATTCATTGTCAGGATAACCTTTCAGCATATTTTGCTGATTTCATAGGATCATACTGGTACTACATACTTGCTAATGATGGTTAAGCTCTGCAGGAGCTCATACCATAGGAACAGCTCATTGCAGTTCATTCAGTGGTCGTTTCCAAGAGGATTCAAAGGGGAAGCTTAGGCTCATTGACAACACCCTTGACAGTGACTATGCTAATAAGCTAATGGAACAGTGTCCAGTTGGAGCCTTGCCATCTATAACAGTGAACAATGATCCTGAAACATCTATGGCCTTTGACAACAAGTACTACCAAAATCTTCTAGCCCACAAAGGACTGTTCCAGTCAGATTCTGTTTTGTTAAGCATTGATAGCACAAGGAAATTAGTGGAGGATTTTGCCAATGATCAAGGCATTTTTTTTGACAACTGGGGTCAGTCTTTCTTGAGGCTCACTAGTGTTGGAGTAAAAACAGGTGATGAGGGTGAAGTTCGGCGTTCTTGTGCATCAACTAATGCATAAAAGATTGTAACACCATTCAAACAATAGTTTCTGTAGATGAATTTGTTTAACTTATTCTATGATCTGTATCCATTCTTTGTTGTCCTCTGATCTATAGACATCCATGATCATAGGAGCTATAACATAGGATTTGTAATTTCTCTTCACTTTCTTCTTAAACTACACGATGCTTTCTTTTAACATTTAAAAATTAGATTAAAATCATTGTTAGCGTAAAGCCGTGTAATTTAACGTTGGATAAAAATAGTTAATGAAAACTTTGGGGTTATTGCTTTATTCAATACAAGACCCCTCAGGTCCCTCTTCTAAACCATTATTTAATTGGATAGTTAATAGAATTGATTGGTATGTTTTACTGAGTTAAGATTTTACTACTCCTTCCCGGTTTTTTTTTAGTTTTTTTTTAAGTCGTTAAGTCTTTTTTTAGTTTCTTTGTCTAAATTGTCAAGATTATACACAAAAAAACTTAATTAACGCAAGCGAATATCTTAATTTCTATACGTATTTATCATTTATTGTTTGATTTATTAATATACTAGACACCTAAAATCTTTTATCAATTAATTTTGTAGAATTGCGGTAGAAGTTACTCAAGTAAAAATCTAATAATGATTAGATAATAACATTTAAATACTCAGACAACTTCAACTAAATTTTCTTTTTCAACAATGATAATAATAATAAATATATTTTACTAAACTCTCGTATTAGTCTTCTTCTTTGTTTTAATCCTATGGGCTATGGTATCCCTTAAATGAAAGTTGAATTTTACCTTTCTTAACAAAGCTTTTATAATACATACCCCTAATAATATATTTAAAGTACCTAAATATGTATTAATCCTCTCCAATTTTTTAGGCCTAATTTTTATTATGCATTGTTATATTTATATTTATTAGTTAAAAAAGTATAAATTGATAATGTATATTATAGTTAGGGATGTCAAAGCGAGTCGAGCCCAGTGAGCCAACCCGCCAATCTACCTAAAACGGGGTGGGGCGAGTTGACCAAATTTATCCCGCGGTAGGTTCAAAATTGATCCTCCTCGCCCCGCATTTTTACGGGTTTTTAGCGGGGCGGGACGGGTTGCCCCGACGGGTTATATGATATTTTATTTTAAAAATAATAATATCTTATTAAAAAATTTTTAATTTTTTTCATAGCATATCACTTTGATTAATGTTTGAGTTAGAATTATTAATATAATTATATTCAAATTTTTTATCTACTTTATTTTAATTTAATTGACTTTTTCTTATTAAAATATAAGTTAACTGATTTTATTAATTTTTATTTTTAAGCAGACCAACCATTAACCAATCTCCCATTAAAAACTTTTTTCAAATATTAAAAATAATTTTAACTTTTTAAAGGTTGGCGGGATAACCCGCCTCGCCCCGCCATCAAAATGGGGCAAGTCAAAAATTTCAACTCGCCTCCGATAAGGGGCCAAACCCGCCCTACCCCTTATTTTAACAGGTTGATGGCAGGGCAGGATGAGTAACCCGCATTGACATCCCTAATTATTGCATGTTATTATTTCATTCGGGTGATATTTCACATGAGTTTTTAAAAGTAATATTTATAGTGATATTGTACATATAGTATTATTGATAATTTCTTATATTATTTAAGACCAAAATTTTTAATTATTTTTCTAACAAATTTTTAACTTATTATCTCTAAACTTTCTCATTTTTCTCGTCTCTTTTTCATTTCTCTTTATATTCTTTTGAAATGAAATCTTTAAGTTAATTAACATTAAATTAAATTATTGAAATAGATATTATTGGCCTGCTACGATAGAAAAAGATCCTTTAAAAGTTGTTCTGGTATTATTTTCATCAAATTTTCAGTTTTAATTATTTAAATAATGTATTTAGGACGTCCGTTAGTAAGTAGTCTTCTTTGCATTATGTTATTCAGTCCTAATTTTGCCTAAGGTACTGAAATGTCTAGAGACAACCTGGGTTTCAATACTATATTAAGGGTTTGTTTAAAACCTTCATTCTCTTTTAAATACTGCTAAGAAATAAAATTGGTAATCCTTCTTCCTTTTTATCCGACATAATTTTTAAAAAATGGTGTTTTTTATTTGTTACTTTAGAAATTTTTTATTACTTCTTTTTATATTATATTCTTACTTTAAAAATAAATAGTTATAATTAAGATGTAGAGTAAATGAGGAGAACTAAAAAATATAAGACTAAAGTAAGAAGTTACTCCCTTCTCCCAAAGCTATTGTTTGTTGTTTTCACCTTTTTTTATCTGAAAATTATTGTTATTTTAGGAGTTTAATGTATAATCAATTTATATTTTCCAATTGTATCCTTTTGTAATTAATGTATGTGACATCCTGGTCATTGTTGAGGGCGGGAAGTGATCGTCGGTGCATAGGCACGGACAAGAAGCGGCTCCTGGCAGGCTTCCAGTGGGAGGGACACATGAACGAACTGAATACATACCAGAATGAGAGAGATTCAAAGACTGTATAGGTATGGTGTAACACCCCATTATATACACGAGATAAAATTTTTTTTAGAAAGATATGTATATTTATCACTCTTTATCTCGTGTATACAAGGACGTATATACATCTGATTTCCTTTGAATATTGAAAGTAAAAAAAAATTGTCTTTCAATATTTGTCCATAATGACAAAATAATTTATAGAAATCATAAGTGATAAATCATTACAATATTATATCTGAATAAAAGAGTTTATCAAAGTTTAACCTTTACCTTGTTACAATTATCTACTTGATATTGTAATAAGGCAAAATAAAACTAAACTATACCTCTACTACAAATGTGAACAAACATTTCCTAGTCCTTGAACCATCGAGTTTTTGAATCTTACTCTTGTCATATCTCTTCATCTAATCGATTGAGGATGAGACCACTTTATCCTCTTGTAATTACATATCCTTCCATCTTGGACTGCTAGCTATATATCATATAACATATATTTTGGACACAAAAATTCAAACAAGAAGGAGTGAGAAACAAAATATAATATATTACAGATAAGACATAAGCATAAGGGTTTTCATAAACTAATATAGTAATATCAGTCATAATCTCATATACAATCAATTATGAATATAGGGTTTCCACATACATAACACTTATATTTTCATTCATAATCATCCATATAGAATGTCACAATCACATGAATGTTATGTAATGCTTATGCTACTATCTCATTCAGTTTATGCATGTGGGCCCTTAAAGTTTTAGTTTGCACTGGGCCAACCAGGAGTTACACTGTTTCATAAATTCTGGATAATAATAACATAAATGTCTTCATGGCATATGAACAGCTCAACTGGTGTGGAAACACTTAGAGACTAGTCAGACTGAGAAAGTTTTTATTGTGAAAGTACCCGACACTAGGGAGCGACCCCAGGTCACCTGAAGCACCCTTTCACACTCTCTCATCCCAAGGCTCGCAATTAAGCCTCCTCTAATGTATCCTCGGTTTCTATAATCCGTCCCCAGGCAATATCACATCTCATTTCTCTTTAATGATTCATGATGCATGAACTACTCGCATATTTAGTTGGTTAAGGCTTTTAGAAACTCAATTATCAAATATCATAAAGGTTCACAAAATCATCACAATAAACTGTACATTTCCATAAGTTCTTCTTTGAACTTCTGTTATACTGAAGTAATTTAGTACAGTCTTCAAATTCAGATCTTACAAAAATTGAGTTTCCAAGCCTTAAATATCTCAAAGTTTTCTCTTAAAAATCTTCACATATTTACATAATCTTTCTCAATTTGAATCTTAACTAGATTGAGTTTTTGAAATCTCCACAAAATATTCTTTAGTTATTTCGTTGGGGAAAACCAAAATAATTTACTTTAAACCTCTAATTTCTAAAGAAAATAATTTAAAATCATTAATTAAGAATACTTAAAACTATAAAAATTTTCTTTAATTCAAGAATTAATTATCTCACCCTCTGATTTTCATAAAATAGCTTCTTTCTAATACTAGATTTTATTATAGAGATTAAAAATAAAGTTAATAAAAATTATTTCTAAGAAGAAATAAAAGACTAAAATAATTATAAAATACTTTCTCTTGGAATAAAAATTTAAAGAGTAAGGTAAGAAAATTCTTTATGAGTTTTAACTTTCCTTCATGCTTGCTATATGCTCAAACTTCATATCACAAGGTCATCAATCATTCATCAACCACAATTAAGTATAGTAATCTCATCAATCACAATCAAATATCATCAATCATAATTGCATATTATTAATCACAGTCTAATATTATAAATCACAATATCATTAATCGAAATCAAATATAATTAATTATAATCAAGTTAAATCAACTAAATATCGCTTATAAATATAATTCAAATTTTTAATGGTTATTTAAATTAGTAGATTTGATTTTGAGTCCTTATAGTCCATTCCTCGCACAAGTCTATATAAGTCCATATATCCAGTCTTCGCATAGGTATAGTTCAGTCTAGACAGGTCATAATAGTCCAAGTCCTTGCATAGGTTTAGTTCGATCCATATAGGATATAAAAATCCAAGTCCTTGCATAGGTTTAGTTCGATCCATATAGGATATAAAAATCCAAGTCCTTGCATAGGTTTAGTCCAGTCCGTATAAGTTATAATAATTCAGATCCATGTATAGATATTTCAGAATAAGTTACACAATATATTAAATTTATTACAAATTTTATGTTGAGAAGTTATTACTTTAAAATAATAATATTATTAAATTTAAAAGGAGTAGGAGACTCCTCCCTTTATTCTTATGTCTTTCATATTATATTCTTATCTCACTCCCCCTTACCTCTTGTATACCGATTCGTTATTGAAAATCCATGCGCGCCTCGTCTCCGAGTTCTAAAACATACTAATTTCATTTTAATATAATTACAAGATGAAAATTAAGATTACAACTTAAAATAATAAATGGTAAATTTTGAATAGTGAATAGTGAATAGTGAACAGTGAATAGTAACAGTAAATAGTAATAGTAAATAGTAAAACGTGAATAGTAACAGTAAATAATAAATCGTAAATAGTAACGGTAAATAGTAAATCGTGAATAGTAACAGTAAATAGTAAAACGTGAATAGTAAAGGTAAATAGTAACAGTAAAGGTAAAAAGTAATAGTAAATAGTAATTTACTATTTGAATAGTAATTTACTATTGAAATAGTAATTTACTATTGAAATAGTGTTATTATGTAGAATAGTAACTTAAAATAATATTATTTCCAGTATAATAACAGATTTCTAAAAACGATATGAAAATAACCCAAAAAATATAAAAGTGAGGTATTCGTACCTTAGAATTTTAGCAGAACCTTCTCCCAAAAAAAATTATTTCTCTCTCTCACTTCCACCACTATCTCACTAGCACTACTATATTAAGAAAACTTAATCTGAAATTGTGAATTCTAAAGAAGAAATCCTTCGGTATTTATAGGAAAAAAATTTACTATGCATTCCATTATTTTAATATAAAAGTACTATGCATTTTTGAATTTTTTATTCATGGTTACTGTACATCTTTTGAAAATTTCATACATGCACAGTGTTTTGCATAGTAACTGTCGGCAAAATTATTAAGTCAAATAGTAACCCTTCACTCAGTATATTTTAAATATTCAAAATGAGTCCTTTTTGAAATTTAGCGATATTATATCAGTCCTCACTAATTTTATAATAAGTAATATAAAGCTTAAATTTTAAAAATCTAAAATTTTCTGTTAATAAAAATTTATTGATACGTTTCTAATTTTTTAACGATTAGAAAAAATCAAGATTTTTCTCAAACCGATAATTTTTAGATAAGTCTACTTGAAATGGATTTTAGAAAATTTTCTTATAATTTAACTTTACATTCTTGTAAATATTTTTAATTTTAAGCAACTTTATATAAATTTAAAATTATTTAAAATATATTATTTTATTAAAATAATTCAAAATTTTCAAAAAATTCCAGAAAATCATAAATATTATGTAGATCAAAAAGTTCAAAAGAACCATAGTCTAATTCCTTCAAAATTTTATTTTAAAATTCTAATAAGAGTTAAATCTTAAATATGTAAAAAAACAAAAATATAACAACATAAAATAAAAATGGTGAATAATAAGGATATTAAAAATTCTTAATATAATTTTCTTAATTAGTGAATACTAATTAAGTCACTTTAAAATTCTCATTCAGAAATATTTTCATTTTTTTATTATTATTATTTTAAAAAAACAAATAATAAAAATATAAATACCAAAATTTCAAAAAAATGATAATAATAAACTAACTTATAGTAAGTATTTCTCAAGAAATATATATTAATATCTATTTCCTATTTGTGATAAAAATATGATGTTACAACTGGGACTATACAGTCGAGGATAGCTTAAAGAAATGAATTCGTACTACATATACCAACAAATGCATTAGTCTTTTCGGTGGCCTATCACATAAGGACTTCAAAGTTGGAGTAATTCTTGGATGGGTGACCTCCTGGTAAGTTCTTGGGAAGTGTGTGATTAAAGACAAAACACACTGGAAAGGTATCGTATTGGTGTGTAAGGGGCGTTACAATTTATCTTTTTCTTATCACATTTCATTTGACAAATATAATAATAGAATTAAATGAGAGTGTTTTTAGTTCATATCAACTCAAATAACTATACATTTAAAGATTATTAATATGTATGAAAAAAAATTAAAGTGACAATAAATCTGAAACGGAGAGGGTATATAATAAAGTTATGTATTCTAATATCATTTAATGTGTGTATTCTTTAAAATTATGCTAGATAAAAAAACGAAAGAAGAATATGAAAAAAAAAACTGAATATAAAAACTTATTAATTACGTTTAGTAAAAACCTTAAAAACAAAGGGAGTAAAAACAAAGGAATTGGTTGGTTTAAAAAAATGTTTTTCATTTTCATTTCTTAGTTTCCTTTTTCATTATAAAATTGTCACTTTATTTTTGTATTTAAAATTTTACCATTTTCTATATAAATTTCTTAAAACAAAAATAAGATAAAAGTGAAAACATGACATCAATTTAGAAATCTTAAACTAAACAATTCATAAAATGTCCAACTTACTCGATGTTTAAGGAGACAAGGACTAATATGAAGGTTTATTTGATATTACTTGCTAATTGCTAATAACATTTATTTGCTATTGGTTATTTTGTTGTATTGCTACCATTCCTGGCCCAAATGTGTAACTTATGCGGTTGAAATTGAAAAATAAGATGAAATTTGTGGATCGTACTCTACCTAAACTTGATGAAGAGGATGTGATGTTTAATGTTTGGGAAAGGTCTAATACAATGGTCCTGTCATGGATAATGTATTATTTGGAGTTTATAATTGCATAAAGTGTGTTATGGATAGATTCTGCCGCCGAAATCTGGAAGGATCTCTGGGATAGATACTACCAGGGAGACATTTTCAGGATTTCTGAACTTCAAGAGGAGATTATGCACTCAAGCAAGGGTATTCTTATGTGACTGCGTATTTCACTCAACTGCAAGGGCTTTAGCAAGAGCTTGAGAATTTCAGATGTTTGTACGTGTTAGGTGAGATGTAATTGCCAGTTAGTTCCACCATAAAGAATTATAAGGAGAATGGTCGTGTTATTAGATTTCTGAACAGGCTCAATAAACAATACACTGTTCTGAGGTCCCAGGTTATGCTGCTAGATCCTTTACTGTAAAGTTTTTTCATTGTTAATATAGCAAGAAAGACAGTTTGGTATACCTGTTACTGACCTCAAGTTTTGGTGGCTTTTGGTAGCAATTCAGGAAGAGGCAATTATAGAGGAAGTTAAGGCCAAATGAATCTATTAGGAGGTCGTGGTCAAGCTGGTAGAGGATATAACAACAAATTATGCTCATACTGTGGTAGGGTCGACCACACTGTTGATACTTGTTATAAGAAACATGGATACCCCCTGCATTTTAAGAAAAACTATACAACAAATAATTGTGTTCTGGAAGTTGATGATGATGTTGATGAAAGGATCAATGTGTCTTCCTTGAAGGAAGTGAAAGAGGTACTTAGTCCAAGTTTTACTCTATATCAGCATAAAGCTTTACTAGCATTGCTCCAACAACTTGGATCTCACACTATGAACCAGATGGTTACTAACAGTCAAAAAAAGAATGTGGGCTCCTAGCCATCAGGTTCAGTATACTTTCTAGCTAAATTCGTAAACTCTAACGCCTGGATCATCGATACAGAAGCTATTGATCATGTGTGCAATTCTTTAGCCTTGTTTCACACAAATAGATTAGACCTATACACATTAAATTGTCTGATGATAGTAGGGTAGTTGCTTCAATTTCAGGAACAATTTTTTTTCACACTTGTTTTACCTGACAGATGTGTTGTTGATTCCTTCTTTTAGCTTTAATTTGATTTGTCTCAAAATTTATTAAGAATCTAGACTGCAAATTCACTTTCTCTTATGTTAATTGCCAGATCCAAGATAGTCATACATTGAAGATGATTGGTATAGCTGACGTGTGTTCAGACTTATATGTGATAAGTCCTTCCCATGCTCTACTTCTCTCAACATTGGATCTAGAATTTTCACTCGTATGATAGCAATTTTTGGCGTTTGAGGTTTGGTCACCCCTCACATGAAAAATTACAACAGTTACATAAAGTTCCTAAGTCTTGTGATGTTTGTTATTTTGGAAAACAGAAAAAACTGTCTTTCTGTATTAGTCACACACTGTAACTAGGGATGGGAATGGGTCAGGTCATCCGTCGAGGGTTTGTGGCCCGGCTCGTTTAAAGCCTACATAGGCAAGGCTTGTTGAGCTAGAAGGTCAGACTTAAGCTTTTAGAAAGGTTTTTTTAATTAAACAGGTCAAGTCATACGCTTTCTAAAAAGCCTTTGAAGCCCAATAGGCCAGCCTGTTTAATTAGATTCATTATTAATTAGTTATATATATATAATATTTATAACATAAAATAATATATATATTACATATTTACATTTACATAATATAAATAAATATTACAAATTTACAATTTAAAAAAATTAGGAGAGAAGGGAACACAAATTTTTTTAGGTTGTTCTTGACCTTTTAAAAGTCTCACTATAAACAGATCTTTTAAACAGGTTTTTAAACGGGTCAGACCTTAAAAAAAGTCTATGACAAGCTAATAGGTTAAGCTCAAACCTTAAAAAGTTTGATGTAGATCAGACTTAGATCTTTCAAAGAAGTTTGACCTAACTTGATCCATTTCCATTCCTAATTGTAACAGTGACATTTTTGAAATAATACCCTTTTGAAAATTCTGGGTCCCAAAGAAGTCTGTTAACATACAGAAAAAAAAAACTGCCTTTCTGTATTAGCCACTAGGTGCATTCTCGGAAACGAGTGGAAGGAATATTTGTAATACACATAGAAGATGTTAACATGGCTATCAACTACAGAAAATGGCCTTTCAAGTTACACACGATACTGAAGAACAGCGAACAAGCACCAACAACTCCAATATTTGCTAATTAAGGTAATTATTTATTTAATGAATTTCTATCCGCTGTTGACATAAAATTAAATTTTTAATGCAATTGAAATTCTAGAATTTGGATTACGTAGGGTTTCAAGGTTATTGTGAATGTTAAATGTGTAAACTGAATTTGATAGAAATAAAGTAGTTTTTTATTTTCTTTTCTATGCGAATTTAATAGAATAGGACCGCGGGGCATTTGTTGAATGTATATCAAGCTGTCTAATGGGGAGCATATATGCTACCTGTTCTTTGGCATCAGCAATCATTTATGATTATGTTAGTTTGTGTGAGAATAGCATATCATCAGGCGAATCTTTTATGAATATGTGAATGATGAATTCAATATAAACATTAGTCTCTGTTTGATTTCAACATGGTTTTATAATTCAACTGAATGGTCTCATGTTGTCATGTGCATGAAATGCCGTCGATAAAAACAGTCATAAACATAAATGCATTCTAGTTTTTTTAAAGTTGTTCTTATCCTGAAAATATGCATGGTTTTACTACTGTGGTAATTCTAAAAAATATATTCATTATAATGTTATCTTATGAATATTTGAAAAGACAAAGGGACTAATGTCAACCCTCCCTAAGAAAGGATTATAGTGAAAGGGATTCACAATCATGAGTGGGTGGTTGTTGATACCAACGTGAGCTATTTTTCTGGTGATGGAATTAGTGTTTAAATATCAACAAATACTGATACCTTTAATTTTAAATATAAATAAATTTTAATGTATTTTTTTATAATATAAACAAAATTATATTCTTTTTATATATATATATATATTCATAATACAACTAATATGTTATGTAATAAATAATTTTAGAGATATTTTAAAATATTATATTAAATTTTTAATAATATTAATATAAATATATTTATAGACAGGATAAGTAATTAATATGGATCTATATATTTTATTTTTAAATGTGGTTCACATGCTTGATAAGCGTGATGCTTTATGGCGTGATTTTGGCCGTGTCTCAAAATTCTTTTTGTTAAGTTTTTAAGATGCAATTCGAGTGAGACAAATGAATTTTGAGTTTCACAAGAATGTTCTACTCGTGTTACACTGGATTTTGATTATATGTTGACATTCTAAGGGACCATAGTTTTTCTAGTGAGAAGTAAAGTGGGGGAAAATAGAACAGAATAAAGATCGAATCAGATTTGCGGAGCTTTCTTCGCCAACCACGTATGACTCTTGACTCTGATAGTATAGCTAGTAGCTAAAAAGTTACGACTTTCCACTTCAACGACACCACCATTTCAACTTGCCTTTGAAAATAAACTATTTCTATAATTCTTTACAAAAATTATTAAAAATGAATTCTTAATTTTTCTTGTTTTTTTGCCCACATGCCCAAGAAAATAAAAAATGGCAATGTTGAGGATACATTGCGAGGCCATTTGAAAACAAGATGAGAAAGGACAAAATATAAAACAGCATACTAATAATCGTGAAACAGCAAAAAAGTAAGATTGATTGGTGCCTATCCATGAATGGAAGTAGGAAGAATCAAACCAAACCAAAAGGAACTCATGGTGATTGTTGCATATCTAACATTTAAGAAACTCAACAACATGGAATGATTCGCTAGCAACAAAGCCTTTATGCAACTTTTCCCACAACATCACTATTCTTTTTTCTCAACCTCTCCCTGCGAATAAACCTTTTCCTTAAAAACTCCATGTGCAACGGAAAAAGTATACATGCGATTAAAACCAAAGATATATTTCCATAATTAAAAAAATTTCTAAAAAGTAGAAAGTAAACTCACGTCACGTGGATCCAAAATGACGTTCGTTAGAAAAAGAAATTGCAAATAATATTTATATTTATTATTAATTATTCTCCCCAAAAAAAAGAGCCTACAATTACACCGAGAATGAGGACGAAGCGGTTGGTGAAATCATCTACTGAAAAAAAAATAAATAATAAATCCATTCGAATTTACCATTCAGTCCTCGTCATGGTTCTCACTAAGATCATTGACCTTGTTCCCACGCGGCGCGTTGTGCGCATCGACGACGGTGGCGGACGACATCTCCATCTGGCAAACCCTAACGGCTCCGATCAACCTCTCCGGCAACTCCTCCTCCGTCTGCGCCTCCACAACAAACCCCATATCGATGGTAACGCTTGTCACGTATCCCAACGCGAGGCGCAAGATAGCATTCGCGATGGCACTGCTCCCAATGTCAACGTCAATCTCGAAGTAGTTGTGTCCCCTGTGGTAGTTGCACGTCAGCGCTTTCCCCAGCAAGCATGCGCTGTAATTCCCCACCGCCTTTTTCACAATCCACGGTCCTTTCACGATCCGGTTCACCAGCTTGAACCGCTGATTCCTGAACCCGTCATCGCCCTCGATGAACCGGCCGAGAAGTGAACCGGACGGGATGGGATCGTCCGTCGCGAAGTAGAAAACCGCGCTGTGGTGCTCCTTCCCCGGGACTTGAAGGTTTACCGCGAATATGAAGCTCTTTAGGGATTTTCCTTGGGCTTGGGCCTTGCGAAGGACCTGGGCCACACGGTTATCGGGCCGGGCCAACACGTTGTCGAGTTTGAATGGGGATTTCAGCCAGTCCATGCCGGCGGGCGAGAGAAGGTAGTTGCCGGCGGGGGATTTTTGTCGTTTTGTGAAATAGGTTTGGGAGCGGAGGTGGAAGAGGTCGCCGGGAGGGGAGGCCCAGCCGTTGGTGCCGGAGTCGAGGTCAACGTGGCGGAGGGATCCGGTGGAGATTGTTTCGGTGATCCAGTGGGTGGTATCGCCGGAGGTGGAACTCCGGGAATTGTTGTTGGGGCACATGGGTGGTAGCTAGGCGCTCATTTGGTAATTGGTTTTAGTGTCAGTGAATAGTGAATAGTTGTTGGTGGAACACGGCGAGGCGATGCAAGTGGTGGTTGCACTGCACTTGAAACAACGAGTGTGGAAGTAGTTGTTGGTGTGTTGTTATATATCACTATCACAATCACAATTCTCAAGGATTGAAGAAAAAGGGAATAAGCATAAATACCGAAATACCCTTGCGTTTCGTGGAATCTACCACAACGCCACTGTCATCCACCAATGGCCAAAGTTACACGGACCAAACGCGGTGTCTCTTCTCTTCTTTTCTTAGCCTCCTCTCATCCATCTCCTTATTCGAGAAATCAAAACAATTTAAAAGTTAATATTAATATTTATATTATTTAAAATAAATAAACTTCTATTTAATCATTGGATATATACGGAGAACTAAACCCTATTTTATACAAATCAAATCGTCATGGTACTAACTCACTTAGTGCAATGGGACTGGCGAATTCTTTGTTCGTTGTACATAGGTTAATGGGTTTTGTTGGTTATATAGCACACTTTTGCACCAGTTTAAAAAATTCATATTAATATTAGGATTAAATATACTTTTACAACTTATAAGTATGATTAATTTTCATTTTAGTTCCTAAATTTTTTATAAATTTTAAGATTTTTGAGAATGATATTTATACTTACCTATGGGTAAAAAACATCGATCACATAATATTTACATATCACTTTAACATTATTACCAATGTAACATGCTTAAATATATGATGTTGTCAAACTTAAAATTTATGAGAACTAAAACTAAAAAAAATGAAAGACCTATACCAAAAGTAATTACATATATCAAAACCAAAATAAATAAATAAATAAACATTAATATTAATATATTATTATTATTATTATTATGCAGCTAAACAAAATATACTAATAATATCTATCCATCCAAATTTTGTTCCCTAGGTCTGCTATTGAGTACAACAATTAAAGAATGGAATTTTCACTCTTCATTCGGTTTAAAATTGTTTACATTTATTCTTTTATAAATTTGCAAAATATTTCTCAAATAATTAAATTTTAAAAAAACTTTAATCTAATTTTTATCCATAAACAATACATTTCCTTTTTGGTTATAAGTTTATTTGGTAACATAATATATTATTTGCTTTTTCTAACATCAGATTTATTAATAAAGAAAAGACAGTGTATGGTACCTATAAAATTTTCTAAATTTAAATTTGGTCCATGTACAAAAACATGTTAAAATTTGATCCTAGCTTTATTTTATCGTATAGATTTAGTCTTTATTGTCAAATTTATTAATTTAAATTGTGATGTTAACAATAATGTATGTCCATAAGATTGTGTCATACTTGTAATATCCGTTGTAGCATCTGTTGTTGTTGTTGTTGTTGTTGTTGTTTAGTATTTAATTTCTTAACTTTCTCTCCCTAATAATGTATATTTACAACATATCTTTCATCATTATATGAACAATATCTTCCATCCTTATCTGGATTGGTTGCTACTGTTGCTGTTGTTGTTGTTAGTATTTAATTTCTTAACTTTCTCTCCCTAATAATGTATATTTACAACATATCTTTCATCATTATATGAACAATATCTTTCATCCTTATATGGATTGGTTCGTAGTGGTATTCATTGTTGTTGTTGTTGTTGCTATTATTACTGTTACTGCTACTGTTGCTGTTGTTGTTGTTAGTATAAACAATACATTTCCTTTTTGGTTATAAGTTTATTTGGTAACATAATATATCATTTGCTTTTTCTAACATCAGATTTATTAATAAAGAAAAGACAGTGTATGGTACCTATAAAATTTTCTAAATTTAAATTTGGTCCATGTACAAAAACATGTTAAAATTTGATCCTAACTTTATTTTATCGTATAGATTTAGTCTTTATTGTCAAATTTATTAATTTAAATTGTGATGTTAACAATAATGTATGTCCATAAGATTGTGTCATACTTGTGATATCCGTTGTAGCATTTAGTATTTAATTTCTTAACTTTCTCTCCCTAATAATGTATATTTACAACATATCTTTCATCATTATATGAACAATATCTTCCATCCTTATCTGGATTGGTTGCTACTGTTGCTGCTGTTGTTGTTAGTATTTAATTTCTTAACTTTCTCTCCCTAATAATGTATATTTACAACATATCTTTTATCATTATATGAACAATATCTTCCATCCTTATCTGGATTGGTTCGTAGTGGTATTCATTGTTGTTGTTGTTGTTGTTGTTGTTGTTGTTGTTGTTGTTGTTGTTGTTGCTATTATTACTGTTACTGCTACTGTTGCTGTTGTTGTTGTTAGTATTTAATTTCTTAACTTTCTCTCCCTAATAATGTATATTTACAACATATCTTTCATCATTATATGAACAATATCTTCCATCCTTATCTGGATTGGTTCGTAGTGGTATTCATTGATGATATTCTAATTTATTCTAAGTCACACCAGGAGAACGAGAAACATCTCCGCTTAGTAATTCAAGTACTGAAGGAGAAGCAATTGTTTACCAGGTTATAAAAGTGTGATTTCTAGTTGGATAAGATCCAATTTCTGGATCATGTTATCTTTAAAGATGGTGTTGTTGTTGATCCATCCAAGGAGAAAGCGGTTATGGCTTAGGAGAGACTTAAATTTGTTACTAAGATCAGGAGCTTTATGGGTTTAGCCGGTTATTACTATAGATTTATTGAGGGATTCTCCAAGATTGCACTACCTATGACAAAATTGACTAGAAAGGGTGTTCCTTTTGTGTGGACCCCTGAATGTGAAAGTAGTTTACAAGAACTAAAGGTGAATTTGACTTCCACTCCTATGTTAGCGTTACCTAACTTACGAAAAAGCTTTGTGGTGTATTGTGATGCATCCAGGCTGGGTCTCAGTTGTGTGCTGATGCAGCATGATCAGGTGATTGCTTATGCCTCGCGACAGCTGCGACCGCACGAACAAAATTATCCCCCACATGACCTAGAACTGGTCTTTGCACTAAAAATTTGGAGACATTACCTGTATGGATCCAAATTTAAAGTTTATAGTGACTATAAAAGCTTGAAACATTTGTTTGATCAGAAAGAGTTGAACATGAGGCAAAGGAGATGGATAGAATTTCTAAAAGATTACGATTTTGATTTGAGATACCATCTGGGAAAAACGAATGTTGTTGCTGATGCCTTAAGCCAGAAATTCATTCATGTTACTATGATGATGGTGAAAGAGATGGAATTGCTGGAACGGTTTAGGGATTTAAATCTATCTGTGGATGTTTCTTCACCCGATAAGGTGATTATTGGTACCTTAAAGATTGCAAATGAATTTTTGAAGCTGATCTATGAACAACAAATGTCTGTTGTTTATCTTGCTAAGTTAAAAGAGACTCAAGCTGGTGGAAAGGACCTGTTATTAACTGAAGGTTCTGATGGTATTTGGAAGGTTAAAGACCAAATTTATGTACCTGATTCTAGTGATTTGAGGAAAATGATGCTTAAAGAGGCTTATAAGAGTATGTTGAGTATCCATCCAGGTACCACAAAAATGTACCAAGATCTGAAATCACGTTTTTGGTGGCCAAGATTGAAGAGAGATATGGTTGATTACGTTGCTCGTTGCATTATTTGTCAAAAAGCTAAGGTTGAGCACCAGAAGCTATCTGGTGGCTTACAGCCTCTTGAAATTCCTATATGGAAATGAGATGCAATTGTTATAGATTTTGTTATGGCAATACCTAGGACCCGAGCTGGTCATGATGCTATTTGGGTTATTGTGGATAGATTGACGAAGTCTACACATTTCTTACCTATCAATATATGGTATCTGTTGCACAAACTAGCACATTTGTATATCAATGAGATCGTTTGACTACACGGTGTACTGTTTAGTATTGTGTCGGATAGAGATCCGAGGTTCACTTCCCTATTTTGACGAAGCTTGCACGAGGAGTTAGGCTCGAAGTTCTAGTTGAGTTTATCCTATCATCCTCAAACGGATGGGCAATCAAAAGTATTATACAGAGTTTAAAGGACTTGTTAAGATCTTGTGTGTTAAAGCATGGTGGTTGTTGGGAGCAGTTTCTCCCTTTGATCAAGTTTACGTATAATAATAGTTACCACGGTAGCATCAGTGTGGCCCCATTTGAGGCTTTGTATGACCAGAAGTGTGAGACGCCTCTTTGTTGGTTGGAAACTGGTGAGAGTCTGATGTTGGGGCTTGAGATTGTGTAGCAAACCACAGAACAGACTGAGATGATCAGAGAAAAAATGAAAGCATCCCAAGATAGAAAGAAGAGTTATTATGATAATAGGAGGAAACCCTTTGAGTTTCAAGTTGGTGATCGTGTGTTCTTAAAAGTTTCTCCTCACAAAGGTATCGATCGAGTGTTAAAAAGCAGAAAGTTAAGCCCAAGATGTATAGAACCATATGAAATCTTGAAGTGAATTGGTTTTGTGGCCTACCAGATTGTAATGTATTCCATGTATCCCAGTTGAGGAAGTATATGTCTAACTCTACACATGAAATTCCTGATGATAATGTTGAGATCAGAGAAAATTTGACTGTACCTGCTGAGCCTACCCAGATTTTGGATAGATCAATCAAACGCTTTAAAAGCAAGTATGTACCATTGGTGAATGTGGCTTGGAAGTAGGGGAACACTATCACTTTTACTTGGGAGCGTGAAGACTCAATGAGACAAGAGTATCATGAGATGTTTCATTGAGGTACGTGATCTATTAAATTTTGAAGACGAAATTTTTGAAGGAGAGGTGAATTGCAACATTCGTTGTTGTTGTTATTATTATTATTATTATTATTATTATTATTATTATTATTATTTAATTTCTTAACTCTTTCTCCCCGCTTCACGTCCCATCCCTCTAACCCAATACTCACTTTTTCTTTTATTTTTTTCCCACTCTCATTTCCTTCCTTTTAGCAATAGACCTTTTTATTTATTTCACTCTCTGTCTCATACTCTCTTCTTTAATTTTTCTTTCTTCTTTCCCTTGCAACACACACGCGGTTAGACTCCACATTTCTTTTTTTTTCTCAATTCACTCTCTCATCTCCACGTCCCATCTTTATCTCTCAATCTCTCTTTCCTCTACTTCTTCAACAAGGACCCTTTTATTTTTTTAATTCCAACTCTCATCTTCACGCTCCAAATTAATTACCGATTTCTAGTTTCCAAGGCTAGAAATTTCTAAATCAACAATAATTTTTTTTAATAATCTACACGTTGCTTTAAAATCACATTTTGACGCTTAAATAACTAACATAAATTTCAATAATTTCAATAAATTTTAAAATTTAATAATTATTATTTTTAACATTCTCCGACTATTAATCACCAAAACCACAAGTAAATATTATTTTTTATACTTCACAATTTCTATATCTTATAGCGACATATTTATTTAATAAATCTTTTTCAATATAATTCATCTGTTACCAAAATGATGCCAAGGTACAAAATTTTTTCTAAAATGTTTTTTGTCTAGTTACCTTTAAAAATTTCAATTATAACATATAATATATTTATAATGTAAAACTTTATTTAAATAATTTAAGTATTGTATAATAATTTCATTACTTAAATAAAAATATATTGTCAATTGTTATTATTTTAACTAAATAATACTTTTTGAACTGGTCTGATCCGGGGTCAAAGATTCGGAGTGGGGACTAGCCTCAAAAGTCAATGATAAGAGTGTTTGTACACCGGTATAGTGGGTATCAGGTATTATGGTCTGAACTCTCAGTGGGAGAATCCGATCTTATTGTCCTAGAGATCCTTCACACCAAGCTTTCATGCTGAAGAGGGGCGAAAGGTGGTGTCACCTGCGAAGATTCTCCGACGCTCAAGTCAGTGAACAGAATAAGAATTCGAGGGAACTTGAGCAATGCAATAGTAAATAGAAAGTAAGAATAACATAACCTTTTCTGAGTGCGAGAATAAACTATTTATAGGTGAGCATGGAGAATGAAACGTTAGGTGCAGGTGGGGCCAGGGGACAAATAATACACGCGCAGTGTACGATTCTGGCACACGACGCAGGAGGAGCCGCGTCCCTCGCTAACGTCCCCTGGCAACTGTACCTTATTACTTTCTGTCGGGTGACATGAATACTTTGTTTGAGATGACTACATGATCACACCGGTATAGGGAGAGCCCCTACTATGGGGTTTACAGTACGGTGGTATACCTGTCGCATCGGTAGCATAGTGAGGGTGAATAACATTACATCCTTTTCCTGGTACCGGTATCGAGATCGGATCACTTTTTATATAAAATCTCCTTTACTCATAAAATATTCACTTAATAATAAACTTCCTAAAAACTCAAAATGATTATTTTAATAGTTCTAAGCCACTCCGCAAAGTATTTTAAAGTTAAAAACATTATTTCAACATATTTTAGGTAATTGTCGACTTACCAAAATATGTTAACGATTGCCCAAATGCCTCCGATGTCAATTACGCTTAATTAGGAATATCTAAAAATTATAAAAAAATTGAAATTAATTATTTCAATGTAGTAACGAAGACGAGCAATTTACCAAAAATAGTACATTAACTGTCGACCCTTCGAACCGATTTCAAGATGCCAAAACCTCCCGATCCTTCCAAAATAATATTCTAAATGCTGCCCACAACAAAAGAAGCATGGAACGAAAATGGGGGAGTGGGTTGGTCACAGTGGTGTAATGAATTTTGATGTGAAATTGGAGATTAAGGTAGAATGCTTAAGAGGGTGACGTGAATTGAAGAAAAAAGAATTGAGATGGAAAGAGGGTTTTGCACGTTGGTGGAAAAGAAAAGAAGAAAATATATGAGAGGTGAGAGATCAAGGGAGATTGAGAGCGTGAAGGACAAGGAATAAAAAGTTGAGAGATAGAAGTGAATAAAGGGGGTCACACTAGGCTGAGGGAAAAAAAAGAAAAGAATGTGATGAGAAATAGAGTGAGTGAATTAAATTAAAAAGGGGTTTGTTGCTATATAAAAAAATGAGAGAGTGATTAAAAAGGTAAAGAGGGGCATGCGTATGAGAAAGAAAAGAGAATGATAGAAAGAGAGGGGGCACACCGCTTTTGAAAGAAAGAAAATAAAGCCACAGAGATTAAGAGAATAAATAAAAATAAAAGGGGGTTAGTTACGCTGGGGAAAGAGACGCGTGGAGAGGGGATTACATGGGAGCAGAGTGTAACACCCCTATTTTTATTTTTATATTAGAATTTTGAAGGAATTAGATTATGACTCTTCAGAACTTTTTAATCTACGTATTATTTATGATTTTTTGGAAATTTTTTGGAATTTTTAAATTTTTTAATAAAATAATATTTTTAAATAATTTTAAATTCATATAAGTGACTTAAAATTAAAAATATTTATAAGAAAGTGAATTTAAATTATAAGAATAGACATAAGAATAATGGGAGGAGTCCCCTACTCCTTTTAAATTTGATAATATTATTATTTTAAAATATTAATATTTTAAAATTTTTAATAAATTTTAAATTAAATATCTGATGTAACTAACTCTAACATACCTATGCAATGATCTATACTTTTATAACCTATATGAACTGGACTATACCTATGCAAGGACTTGGACCACTATGAGCCATATGGACTGAACTATACCTATGCAAGGACTGGATTATATGGACTTACATAGACCTATACGAGGAATTGACCAAAAGGACTCAAATTGACTATATTAATAACCATTAGACTTTGAATTATAATATTTATAAATGATGCTTTATTGACTTGATTTTGATTGATATTTAATTGTGATTAATAATATTTGATTTGATTGATGATATTTAGTTATAATTGATAATGCTTGATTTTGATTGATGATTTTGTGATGTGGAGTTTGAGCATATAGCGAGCATGACGGAAAGGTAAAACTCAGTAAGAATTTCTTACCTTACTCTTTAATTTTTTATTATTTTTAAAATCTTTTACTTCTTCTTAGAAATTGTTTTTATATTTAGAATAAAAAATTAGTATTTATTTTAGAAAGTATACATTTTATGAAAATTAATTTATAACAAGTTGAGATAATTAAATCTTGAATTAAAAAAAAAATTGGTTAATGATTTAAAGATTATTCACTTTTAATTAAAATTTTCAAAAGAAAATTATTTTATTTTTTCCAACTTAATAACTAAAGATATTTGGAAATAATTGAGATTTCTAAATTTGATCTTGTTAAGATTCAATTTAAGAAACATTATGAAAAGTTTTATATGAGAAATGTGACATCCCGTATAATTTTCTGAATAAATTTTTCACGTTTTTAAAAGATCATTTTAAAATTTATAAATTAAATTCAGAGTTCACGTAACAGTTGATAATTGTGGAATATTATCATACATACTAGTCGTGAATAATTAAATTCAAGAAAACATTTAAGTAGCGGAAACGATTTAGAAAATAACGGTACATGATACGTTATACTTATTACAACCCATAAAATCAAAGTCCAAGTAATAATTCATATAGGCATCAATCATGACATCACTCTTCATTCTGCGTGGCATTCACTGTAAAAATTAATGTAAGAGTGAGACAGAATATAGAATAAATATAAAATAAATAAAATTGCACAAACACAATCAACAAACCATAATGATATGATGAATATGCCAAACAAGTTCATTTATATTTAATAAGTCTTTAATTTAGTCCAATGATGTCATGCTGGATCCATTTGGTATAGTGGGAATACTGCAGTAAAAAGTCTCATAGAGACTCCAGTAGGAATTAGCATAACCATGAATCCCTACACTTTCATGGCTCCTGCGAAATTAAGTGCACAAGTAGGAATTAGCATAACCATGAATCCCTACACCTTCATGGCTCCTGCAGAAATAAGTGCACCAGTAGGAATTTGCACAACCATGGATCCTTACACTTCCATGGTTCTTGTGAAAATAGGGCTTAAACTCATCATAGAGTAACCCCCCACCAGGGTAGGCAATCATGGAACCCCTAAATTCCATGGTGCGTCCAAATGCTTATGATGCATGAATGCCTTTAATTCTCTTTATCATTTAACATACCATGATATATCAATTTCCAAAACCACTTGGAAAACCACAAGTCCTCAAAGGACACATCACATATAATAATTTTCAGAATCATGGATTTACTGTTTCAACCACATATATCAATAACCGCAAGGCATTCATGTATATATATTAATTTAGTCATTCATAATTATTCACCACCAAAATACACAAACTGAATGATGCTCATTAGACACTCATCAACATTCATAATACTTCATAATCACTCAAGAATTCAATAATAAATTATTACCCATAAGGAAAATATCATTTTTTATCCATAATAACCATTATAAGCAAATTTCAGCATTTCTAACAGCAACATACGTTAGTAAAACTATCATAACATGAGCAAATCAAATCCTTTCCATGTGATTCCACTTTCTATAGCTCAATAACATAAATATCTACAACTTTCATGAAGACCATAAATTCAAATTCTAAACAGAAACATCACTTATTCACAGAATACAAAACTGCCTCAAAGAGGATTTTTAAAACGTACATAGGTTAGTATTTTCAACGTTTCTGGAGCTACAAAAACAATTTTGGCATGAAACCAGTTCTAAATTATTCTTAACACAAATATCTACAACTTTGATGAAGGCACCAACCACTAATTCTCAACACAAAATTCCCAGTTTTGAAAATAAGATTCGGATTTCATAGTTAACAGATTTTCATCATGAACATACTTCTGTATTTTGAGCATATATAGAGCTACAAGCATTTTTTTAACTCAAAACCACTTTCTATAGATCCCTAACATAAATATCTACAACTTTCATGAAGACATGAAAGTCTAAAAACGTATGTATAATTCCCAGAATATTCATATATGCACAAAACACAAGATAAGTATTTCAATCGGACATGCTGTAGTATTTTGATCATAACTCATGCTATACATATCCAATTCAGTCGGTTCAGGTCTCAAAATTCACATAACAAGAAGATATACAACTTTGATGAAGACACCAATCACTAATTCTCACCAAAAAGTTCCCAGTTTTAAAAATAAAATACGTATCTCAAGTTAACAGATTTACAGCTTGGACATACTTCAGTATTTTAGGCATAACTCGAGCTACAAAAATCATTTTGACTTGAAATCACTTTCTACAGATTCATAACACAAATATCTACAACTTTCATGAAGATATCAAAGGCTGATTATGCATGTATAAGTCCCAGACTATCAATATATACATAGAACATAGGACAAATATCCCACTCGGACATGCTGTAGTATTTTGGCTATAACTTTTGCTATACATATCCAAATTAGTTGATTCAGGTCTCAAAGTTCAGATAACAAAAAGATCTACAACTTTTATGAAGAAGTCAGAATCAAATTAACACGTTTTCAATTTCAAAACTGAGCAACAATATACGAAATTAAAGCTGGAATCCTAGAACAGCATACAATTCTACCCATTTCATAGTTATTCACAACCCTGTCCCCTCTTACTTGGTTTGCCGACTGAAAATGGTCTCCTGGTTGTCCTGGCTTCTGTTCGAAGGGTCTTGAGGAAGGAGAGTAAATGAGAGGTAGAAGGTTCACTATCTTTTCTGTTTCTAAGAGTTTCAGAAGGGATAGTGCTTTGTTTAATAATGCAAGGTAGTGGGAGACAACTTTCCATGAGTGGTTTGCTAGTGGGCTGTTAGTGGAGATAATGGAGATTTAGATAAGAAAGTAGGCTCTATAGTTGTCCACTTCTGCCGCCTGCCTAATGGAGTTGGTATGATTGAAGAGAAGTATATTAAAATATGCATAAAAGGACAAGATTGGAGTCAAACGTTAATTTGACACTGAAACCGACTGGAATTCCACTCGGTCAGCCTCTGAACCGACTGGAATTCTACCCAGTCAGCATATATGCCGACTGGAAATTATCAGTAATGTGAAGAGAGGGAAATCCGAGTCCTCTCGCTCAAGCGGAATCCTATCTTGCTTGAGCGAGTGCCATACATTACACTGGCAGAGGAGTTTCACTCAAGCGAAAACCGACTCGCTTGAGCGAGTGTGAGTTTCGCTCAAGCGAATACTGACTCGCTTGAGTGAGACACACAAGCCTCACTTATTCCATTCTCACTCGCTTAAGCGAGGAACTCATTTGCTTAAGCGAAGTCCAACCAGAGGTCGTTATTCCCCAAAACCGACCCTTCATCCACTCGGTTTCCACTCAACAAATTAAATTCAAATCGATTCCAAACTCTTAGATTCTCACTCGGTAGAACCTCTTGAAATCGAGTCAGCTCTCAATCAGTCTCTCACTCGGCAGTTTCAAACCAAATCATTCCTAAGCCGACTCACACTTACATAGTCTATCACTCAGCTAATTCCGAGTCATCACAAGCAGTCTTTCACTCAATTAAATCTTTCCAGACCGATCCCACACTCTTTGGTTTGTCACTCGGCAGATTACTACAAACCGACTCATTCTACTCGCTTGTGCACTCGGTAAAATCAATTAAAACTGATTCCCAACACCCAAATTTCTACTTCGGTAGAATAATCCTTACTGATCATCATTCACTCAGCATTTCACTTCCAGAACTGATTCAACATCAGATCGGCCATCACTCGGCAATTCCTTTCCTTACTGACTCATCTCTTAATTGATTACTCACTCGGTATGCCATCCTAAAACCGACTCCTCATCAGGTTGATCCTCACTCGGTTAATAACTCTAAGACCGACCAACGCCCATTCGATCTTCACTCGGTATTCATACCTTTTCTCACCTGAAAAATAACTTAACCATTCAGACATCAGATACAAGCATCACAGTCAAGTCTCACTCGGACACAACCATTACTTAATTACTCAGGATACATAACTCCCTATTTACTCAGAATAGGTACCCATATTCACTCGGAACATATATATATATATATAACTTTCACTCAGAATAGTTATAACATCTTTCACTCAGAAAGCAACACTCTGGAATATTAAAGTTTTCCCCACTCAGGGTTCACTCTGCTAATCATTACTTAGCCAAGGTTAGGCCAACTTCTTCAACTACATTTCACTCAGAGTCCATTAAGGCCATCATCACTCGAAAAATGCCCACACGTATGATTTTCACTCGGAAATGGAGTCGTATACATAAGGCTCACTCAAAATGTTACACAACTCTGGTTCCTCTCTCAGAAGTATCTCTCCAGTCATATTTCACTCATAAATAAATTTTCCTTTGTACTCCTTCTCGGAAATGGGCACTCAGGAAACTTTCACTCAGAAATGAAAATGCTTAACAATGTATGACTCAGAATTGAGTCGTTGGAAAATACTTGACTCAGAAATGAGTCCTTCTGAGATGTTTGACTCATAATTGAGTCATTCAGATATAATTGACTCAGAAATGAGTCATTTGAATGCTTTTGACTCAGCAGTGAGTCATTCCAAGGTGAGTCACTTGGATTCTTTCACCCAGAAGTGGTTCTATCAGTCCCACTTCACTCAGAAGTGCCTCAGACAAGGATTCCACTCGGAATAAACTCTCTCGGCCATGTTCCGCTCAGAAAACACAACCTTCACTCGGAATTTCTCTTAGTCACTCGGAATTTTCCTTTTCACTCAAAATAGAGTCTCTTCCTTACTCGGACAGTCCTTTCTAAGGCATGCTTCACTCGGAAATTGGATAATATTAATAATGACCTAGATTAAAAATAATTACACATGAGATTGAAATTTTTGGGATGTTACAATTCTCCCACCCTAATAAAAATTTCGTCCTCGAAATTTAAAGTTGAAATCGTTCCGCATCATTGTTTGGAACACAAACCTATTACAAACATACATATACATGCTATTAATATACCATCATAGGGCATTATTCTCCCAACTCATTGTCAAGTCCTAGACTTGTCTAATCCAATTTACACGCTCATGTTAGGCTTCGGGAATTCCTCTCCCAAGACCAAGATTCTTTAAATCCTAAAGGGCTAACCACACCTAACAACAACAATACTATGTCCCTTAGCCTTAAGACCTCCAAATCATCACATGAATCATTCAATCATCATCAAAAATCTATTCGAACTCATTATAAACCTATCGGATCCGTCTAAGAGCATTACCAATTCAACTATTTCAAAATGGCATATCCATTCATCAATTTAAGTATCTATTTCCCTAATCCACTATCAATGGCTTACAACCATTTTTAACATCATCATAAACATCAACAACCTAAATTAATTCCCCCAACCATACACATATTCATATACACTTTTCTCTCAATCCTCAATATTCAACACTAATGCTTCAAACATTCATTTCCTCTTTATATAATCATTCTAGAGTATTCAAAGTCATCAGAAATCTTCAATTTAACTAAATTCCCCAAATTACAACACTTAGGGTTCTTCATCAAAACTAAATAACCATTTCTAATAACCACCAATCTCCATTATTAATAACACCTACACACTCATTACTAGGGGTTTTCACTAAAAATCATTTCATAACCTTATTACTCATTTCCCCCAAATTCTAGAGTTATGATTTCACTAAAATCAATAATCACCATTAACAATCATCATCTTCCATCTCTAATCTTGAAACTTGTATACTACTTCACACCTAACCAAAAACACATAAATCACATCCCACCTTTGGGTTTTACATGAAAATGGTTCTTGTTTCTAAATCCATTCATAAGACACTCTCCTAACCATATAGAAACCAAAACCTAGGGCCAAAACAACAAAAGAGTAGAGAAATTTACCTCAAGCCCCAAGCTATCCCAAAACCCTAGCATGTATACGAATATGAAGGGAGAATAGAGAGCTTCTAAGCATTTGAATCATTCTCCAAAACGAAGAAAAAGAAGGCATGGTTGGTTGGGTATGGAAGGAGATTCATAAAATGGTGAGCTTTGTAGAAGAAGAGGAGAAAAGAGAGTTTGTGTAGAGGAGGAAGAAGTGACGAAAATGAGGGAGAGGAAAAGGGAAATAAGTTATGTCTCGGTCCATCATTAAAATATTTCCCGTTTTATAACAAACAGGATTCCCGTTCGGGCTTAATACTAAATCCAAAAATTATTCCGAATATAGATTCAGATTCCCAATAATATTCTTAATAACCCTGACCAATGGCATCTCAATTCGAAGATACTTGGTCTGACACCCATTTTCTAACTGGGTATAATTTTAACTCTAGTCCCAATAATATTTGACGGATTTTCTGTCGTATCCCTCCTTCAAATTTTTACGCATCTCAACGCTTTTCCCATTTGGGTGTAGTAGGGACATTTGGCCAATTCATCAAACTTAGAAGCGTACTCCCCAACTGTCATATTACCTCATTTCAAATTAAAGAATTCCTGCTCTTTCTGCCTCCTTATGTCTTTAGACAAATATTTGGCGAGAAATTCCGTCTTGAATTCGTTCCCAAGTGATGGCGTGTCATCAGTTGTTAACCTGATTCTAACATGGGTCCACCAGTACTCTGCTTCCTCAATCATCGTATGGTGGTATACTCCTCCTTCTCAAATTCTGAACGGGGTAAGGCTCGAAAAATGCATTCCATTTCCTTAATCCATAGGTATGTTGTAACATCCCTGTTTTTAGTAGCAGTCTTATTTAGTAAATTTGAAGTTTGGAAGGTCTGTAAGTGGTAATAAGTGAATAAGTACCCTGTAGATGGTCTGTAAGATCACAAGAATTTCATCTTTGTGTGTAATTATGGAATTTATATAGACCATTAAAGAAATTATTCAAATTCCGAGTGAAAAGGGCTCTATTCCGAGTGACAGAGAGAAATTCCGAGTGAATGGATGAAATTCCGAGTGTACGTTATGATGTCCGAGTAAAACATGACCGAGAGGGCTACTACCGAGTAGAATCTTGATCTCACAGACAATTGGAATGAAGTGTGTTCAAGAGAACCACTTCTGAGTGAAAATTCCGAGTTAAACCATGCTAAATACTACCTTTTCCGAATGAAACTTCCCTGATTGCAGTATTCCGAGTAAAGGGATTCAGTCAAGGATATATCCGAGTGCAATCCGAGTGAGTTTGTCCAAGTCAGGACCTCCCTAGTGAGGAAGGGATAACATTCCGAGTAGAATATATATATAAGGCTTGGAGTCATTTTTGAGTGAGGCTTATGACTCCTTTCCGAGTGGTGAAGGCCTTAAAGGATTCCGAGTGAAACGTATTTTGAGGAAGGATAGTCTATGTGTTCCTAAGAAATGAGTAGCCGAGTGAACTCCGAGTGGGGAAGGACTTAAATGCTCCTGAGTGGTAAAATCCGAGTGAACCTCTTCTGAGGGAAGAGTTGTTATAATGGTTTTGATTGGGAATATATTCTAAGTGTATGATATACATAAACCGAGTGAATGAGATTCTATATCCTGAGTGGGTGAGACTTAGAACAAGTCCGAGTGGGACTTAACTCAATGGTTTCCCCGAATGAATAAAATGATGTATGCCGAGTGATGAATGTGTGATACATTCCCGATTGTATTAAAGTTAAGATATACCGAGTGGTATTTGATTGGGTGATAACCCGAGTGAAGAAGTTTATGGATTCCGAGTGGGAAAACCCTTATTACCGAGTGGATCTTACGTTTGACTTTCCTGAGTGGAAGTATGCAACTGAGTAAACTTCCAAGGGGGGAAGTTTAAGTGTCTGAGTTAGGAAAAATTAGAATATACCGAGAGAAGAATGAGTAATGCAACTCTGAGTGAGGGATGTGTTGTCCAGAAGTACTTTGGAATAACTTCCCTAGTGAAGAAATAAAAAGGGAGTCGGTTTTTGAAGTACATTACCGAGTGAGAAGGACTAGGCTTGGAATGATTTAACCGAGTGAGAACCATCAGAAATGACTCGGATTTGGGATATAATGCCGAGTGAAAGGCCAAGTAAGAGACGAGTCAGCTCTGATTATTTTGCCGAGTAGAAAACCAAGCAAGATGAGTCGGTGTGAGGGAGAATTACTGAGTGGATGATGGGTCGGTCAGGATTATCTTGTTGAGTGGAAAACCTGAGTACCTTGAGACTATTTCAGGGAGATTCTACCGAGTGAGATGTTTTCTAAGTGAATCCGAGTGGGCCAACTCTGATTGATTCTACCGAGTGAGAAAACTAAGTATTGAGTCGGTTTCAGAAGAATTCCGAGCGATTATTGGATGACTCGCTCAAGCGAGTCGGATTTCGCTTGAGCGAGAAGGCATTTCTCTCAGTTTCTACACTTCGCCCAAGCGAGGACACCATGACTCGCTAAAGCGAGTCGGATTTCGCTTGAGCGAGGTGGAATTTTGCCTTGCTGACACAGCATGAAGGAACCACGCTCAAGCGAGCATACTGCGCTCAAGCGTAGTCGGTTCTGACCCTCTTTTCTTCCCACACCCAAACTTCTCCACTCACGTGAAACACCTTTCCATCCAATCCGAGTGCCTTTTTACATATTTTATATATATGTTCTCTTCAAATCACACTTGTCCACATAAATCCAAAAGGGGACGAGTCAACTGCAGGGAAAGTGCACCTTTTCACTCCACTCGAAGCACCTTTTATATATATTAATATATATTCCCTTTCCAATCAATGCAAGCTGACAGTGGAAAGAGTCAAAAGTTTCCATTATTTTCCACCTAACCTTCAGTCACGGGAAAAGCTGTCTCCCACTTGTCTCCTCCTTATTAATCAATGCCACCATTCATTCCCAAGTTCAGAACCTACTGAAATTAACACCAGCTCTCTCTTCTTCCTCCTACTACGAACAAGCTTCCTCTCTCTCAATTCCTTTCCTCTCCCACTCGGAACTGAAGCAAGGACAGTGAAGGGAACATTTTCTTCTCATCCAAGAACTCCATTAAGGTAAGGGGGTATATTCTCGGGTATTCTGGGGAAATTTGAGTGAAAGGAAAGGGTTAAGGTACCTTTGGTCCTCACCTTTCCAGGACAGATTCGGTGTTGTTGTGAATTAAATGCTTTAATTGTTACTATTTGTATATATATATTTGCTGCTAAGTGGATATACTCAGTGTTGAATTGTGAATAGATATGAACTGTATTGGACTGTGAAAATACTAAGAATCATGGGTGTCTATGTGAATTCCAGTGAGAAATTATAAAACAGAGGTTGAAATCAATGAATAACAAGCTCGGTTTTGTATAAACCGACCGGATCATCTAAAAATACATAGTTCCAATTGGATTTTTAACTTACTCGAACAAGTTTCATTCTGACAGAACATTTTTCACTCGGAAACTCTTCTTCAATCACGTTTCAGTCGGAAAAGATCTTCACTTCACTGAAAAACTCATTTTTCACTCGGTATCATGGTTATTTCACTCAGAAAACTCTTCTCAGACTGATTCCACTCGGAATCATATTTTATTTCACTCAGAAACTCTTTTTCATTCGGATTCATAAACATTTTTACTCAGAAAATTCTTTTCAGTTTGATTTCACTCGGAATTATAGCTATTTCACTCAGAAAAATTCTCTCAGTCAGATTTCACTCAGAATTTAAGTTATTTCACTCAGAAAATCCTTTTCAGTATCTATTTCACTCGGAATCAAACCTTTTTACTCGGAAAATCATTTTTACTTGGATTCAAACTCATTTTTACTCGGAAAATCTGGTTTTCAACATTTTCACTCGGAATCAGACCTGTTTCAGTCGGAAAACAGCTTCCCAGTTCAATTTCACTCGGATTTTTAGTCAGTTCATTTAGAAAACTCTTCTCAGTATGATTCTACTCGGAATCATAATTATTTCACTCAGAATTACACTTATTTTACTCGGAAAACCTAGTTTTTGACATTTTTCACTTGGATTTTCATTTAGAAACTCTTCTTTAATCCTTTTAAATTATTGGGACATTACAATTATTATTATCGTTCTTATTTCCATTATTATTATTCTTATTATCATTATTCTTCTTATTGTTATTATTATTGTTAGTATTATTGTTATTGACATTATTAATGTCTTAATTATGAGTATTTAAATAAAGAATATATTACTTTACTCTTTATATAAAGTATAATTTTGAACCAAAATATAACCGATATATTTGCTCGAATAAGATAATAAAATGACTTGTAACGTATGAACAAGTTGATGGGATTCAAGAGCTTGTGAATATTATGAGACTGGAAACACATAGATACCCAAGGATCAAATGATAAAAAGAATGCATTTTCGCATCATGAAAATATTTTTGAAGGAGAAAAATTATCTAGAGCATACACCTGGTACGCTGGAGGACACTCACGTTCGATCTCCATGAAGAATCTTGGGAGTACAACCGGAACGGAAACCCAATGGCATCAGTGTCGCGCCTGATAGCCGGGTGAGACGATGCAATTCTGGTGTACTTTGACTAAATGACAGAGTGTAACTATGATCGTAGGGATCCAAGTCCCAAAAATATATTAATCAATGATGAGAACCAATGAGTTCATTCGTACCTTATGAAAATGGGAGCTTGGGCGGACCCTGATCGCTCTAGAATGGAATGGAGAAATTCCAAAGAATGAGATGAAGATGAATTGATTTATTGGGCCCTCATGCATCATGAGAATTAATCAAGATAAACCATAATAAATCAAACTCATGCATTCCATGATAACATCCTTGATTGTTATATGTGTAATTATATTAATTGTATGATTTATGTGATATTATCTGTTAACTGGATAATGTCCGCACCGGGTGACCTTCAAGGTCTTGGGTTATACTCACCCTTACTGTTGAATATTTTCAGAGGAATTAGGAAATCAAGAACCAGAATACGAAGAACAGCAATACGCTGAACCAACTAAGAGTACTCATTAAAAGTAGGATATCTGTAGTTGAATAATAAGACCATGGATGACTGTATAAATATTAAGGGTGCCTGCGTGCCCCATTCTGTTATGAGTACAATTACTTACAGTTTGTGAATGACTATGTGAATTACATACTATTTGCTTCCACTGATCTGCCATCATTTTATATATATATAAAAATATATATATTCATTTTTCTGAAAACTTGTGACCTCTCGGTTAAATAGGATGATCCCATAGAAGGGTTTGTCTTATCTAACCGAGGGTGTTACATATGCTACCTCTGGATTATCGCCTCCTTTAAACTGTGATGACTTCCTTTTTAGGAAGTGATCTAGTCCGTGAAGTCCTCTAGTGTTTCTTGGTTGATTCTGCCTCTCCAAAGCCTCAGCCAAACAGTTGAGAGCGGCTGCCATAACGTCGTTATTGTTTCTTGCCATCCTACATTTGTGATTTGGTTTATACTAATTCTAAGGGAAAATATATCGTATATATATATATATATAATATTATAACGTAACTATAAGTATTCTACAATTTATCAGATAAGCAATAAGTCATATAACACACATTTATCATATCATAAAGCTAGTAATCAAACAAATCACTTTGCAGTTTATCAGTCAGGCACAAGTCATATAGCACATACGTAACATATTATCAAACAAATAATCAAACAATTCACATAGTATATCAAGAATCAATACATGTCATAGTAATTGGTCCTGAATTTTTGAAAATGCTCTGATACCACCAATGTGACGTCCCGTATAATTTTCCGAATAAATTTTTCACCTTTTTAAAAGATCATTTTAAAATTCATAAATTAAATTTAGAGTTCACGTAACAGTTGATAATTTCGGAATATTATCATACATACTAGTCGTGAATAATTAAATTCAATAAAACATTTAAGTAGCGGAAACGATTTAGAAAATAACGGTACATGATACGTTATACTTATTACAACCCATAAAATCAAAGTCCAAGTAATAATTCATATAGGCATCAATCATGGCATCACTCTTCATTCTGCGTGACATTCACTGTAAAAATTAATGTAAGAGTGAGACAGAATATAGAATAAATATAAAATAAATAAAATTGCACAAACACAATCAACAAACCATAATGATATGATGAATATGCCAAACAAGTTCATTTATATTTAATAAGTCTTTAATTTAGTCCAATGATGTCATGCTGGATCCATTTGGTTTTGTGGGAATACTGCAGTAAAAAGTCTCATAGAGACTCCAGTAGGAATTAGCATAACCATGAATCCCTACACTTTCATGGCTCCTGCGAAATTAAGTGCACAAGTAGGAATTAACATAACCATGAATCCCTACACTTTCATGGCTCTTGCAGAAATAAGTGTACCAGTAGGAATTTGTACAACCATGGATCCTTACACTTCCATGGTTCTTGTGAAAATGAGGCTTAAACTCATCATAGAGTAACCCCCCACCAGGGTAGGCAATCATGGAACCCCTAAATTCCATGGTGCGTCCAAATGCTTATGATGCATGAATGCCTGTAATTCTCTTTATCATTTAACATACCATGATATATCAATTTCCAAAACCACTTGGAAAACCACAAGTCCTCAAAGGACACATCACATATAATAATTTTCAGAATCATGGATTTACTGTTTCAACCACATATATCAATAACCGCAAGACATTCATGTATATATATTAATTTAGTCATTCATAATTATTCACCACCAAAATACACAAACTGAATGATGCTCATTAGACACTCATCAACATTCATAATACTTCATAATCACTCAAGAATTCAATAATAAATTGTTACCCATAGGGAAAATATCATTTTTTATCCATAATAACTATTATAAGCAAATTTCAGCATTTCCAACAGCAACATACGTTAGTAAAACTGTCATAACATGAGAAAATCAAATCCTTTCCATGTGATTACACTTTCTATAGCTCAATAACATAAATATATACAACTCTCATGAAGACCATAAATTCAAATTCTAAACAGAAACATCACTTATTCACAGAATACAAAACTGCCTCAAAGAGGATTTTTAAAACGTACACAGGTTAGTATTTTCAACGTTTCTGGATCTATAAAAACAATTTTGGCATGAAACTAGTTCTAAATTATTCTTAACACAAATATCTACAACTTTCATGAAGGCACCAACCACTAATTCTCACCACAAAATTCCCAGTTTTAAAAATAAGATTCAGATTTCATAGTTAACAGATTTTCATCATGAACATACTTCTGTATTTTGAGCATATCTAGAGCTACAAGCATCTTTTTAACTTAAAACCACTTTTTATAGATCCCTAACATAAATATCTACAACTTTCATGAAGACATGAAAGTCTAAAAACGTATGTATAATTCCCAGAATATTCATATATGCACAAAACACAAGATAAGTATTTCAATCGGACATGCTGTAGTATTTTGATCATAACTCATGCTATACATATCCAATTCAGTCGGTTCAGGTCTCAAAATTCACATAACAAGAAGATATACAACTTTGATGAAGACACCAATCACTAATTCTCACCAAAAAGTTCCCAGTTTTAAAAATAAAATACGTATCTCAAGTTAACAGATTTACAGCTTGGACATACTTCAGTATTTTAGGCATAACTCGAGCTACAAAAATCATTTTGACTTGAAATCACTTTCTACAGATTCATAACACAAATATCTACAACTTTCATGAAGATATCAAAGGCTGATTATGCATGTATAAGTCCCAGACTATCAATATATACATAGAACATAGGACAAATATCCCACTCGGACATGCTGTAGTATTTTGGCTATAACTTTTGCTATACATATCCAAATTAGTTGATTCAGGTCTCAAAGTTCAGATAACAAAAAGATCTACAACTTTCATGAAGAAGTCAGAATCAAATTCACACGTTTTCAATTTCAAAACTGAGCAACAATATACGAAATTAAAGCTGGAATCCTAGAACAGCATACAATTCTACCCATTTCATAGTTATTCACAACCCTGTCCCCTCTTACTTGGTTTGCCGACTGAAAATGGTCTCCTGGTTGTCCTGGCTTCTGTTCGAAGGGTCTTGAGGAAGGAGAGTAAATGAGAGGTAGAAGGTTCACTATCTTTTCTGTTTCTAAGAGTTTCAGAAGGGATAGTGCTTTGTTTAATAATGCAAGGTAGTGGGAGACAACTTTCCATGAGTGGTTTGCTAGTGGGCTGTTAGTGGAGATAATGGAGATTTAGATAAGAAAGTAGGCTCTATAGTTGTCCACTTCTGCCGCCTGCCTAATGGAGTTGGTATGATTGAAGAGAAGTATATTAAAATATGCATAAAAGGACAAGATTGGAGTCAAACGTTAATTTGACACTGAAACCGACTGGAATTCCACTCGGTCAGCCTCTGAACCGACTGGAATTCTACCCAGTCAGCATATATGCCGACTGGAAATTATCAGTAATGTGAAGAGAGGGAAATCCGAGTCCTCTCGCTCAAGCGGAATCCTATCTTGCTTGAGCGAGTGCCATACATTACACTGGCAGAGGAGTTTCACTCAAGCGAAAACCGACTCGCTTGAGCGAGTGTGAGTTTCGCTCAAGCGAATACTGACTCGCTTGAGTGAGACACACAAGCCTCACTTATTCCATTCTCACTCGCTTAAGCGAGGAACTCATTTGCTTAAGCGAAGTCCAACCAGAGGTCGTTATTCCCCAAAACCGACCCTTCATCCACTCGGTTTCCACTCAACAAATTAAATTCAAACCGATTCCAAACTCTTAGATTCTCACTCGGTAGAACCTCTTGAAATCGAGTCAGCTCTCAATCAGTCTCTCACTCGGCAGTTTCAAACCAAATCATTCCTAAGCCGACTCACACTTACATAGTCTATCACTCAGCTAATTCCGAGTCATCACAAGCAGTCTTTCACTCAATTAAATCTTTCCAGACCGATCCCACACTCTTTGGTTTGTCACTCGGCAGATTACTACAAACCGACTCATTCTACTCGCTTGTGCACTCGGTAAAATCAATTAAAACTGATTCCCAACACCCAAATTTCTACTTCGGTAGAATAATCCTTACTGATCATCATTCACTCAGCATTTCACTTCCAGAACTGATTCAACATCAGATCGGCCATCACTCGGCAATTCCTTTCCTTACTGACTCATCTCTTAATTGATTACTCACTCGGTATGCCATCCTAAAACCGACTCCTCATCAGGTTGATCCTCACTCGGTTAATAACTCTAAGACCGACCAACGCCCATTCGATCTTCACTCGGTATTCATACCTTTTCTCACCTGAAAAATAACTTAACCATTCAGACATCAGATACAAGCATCACAGTCAAGTCTCACTCGGACACAACCATTACTTAATTACTCAGGATACATAACTCCCTATTTACTCAGAATAGGTACCCATATTCACTCGGAACATATATATATATATATATATATATATATATATATAACTTTCACTCAGAATAGTTATAACATCTTTCACTCAGAAAGCAACACTCTGGAATATTAAAGTTTTCCCCACTCAGGGTTCACTCTGCTAATCATTACTTAGCCAAGGTTAGGCCAACTTCTTCAACTACATTTCACTCAGAGTCCATTAAGGCCATCATCACTCGAAAAATGCCCACACGTATGATTCTCACTCGGAAATGGAGTCGTATACATAAGGCTCACTCAAAATGTTACACAACTCTGGTTCCTCTCTCAGAAGGATCTCTCCAGTCATATTTCACTCATAAATAAATTTTCCTTTGTACTCCTTCTCGGAAATAGGCACTCAGGAAACTTTCACTCAGAAATGAAAATGCTTAACAATGTATGACTCAGAATTGAGTCATTGGAAAATACTTGACTCAGAAATGAGTCCTTCTGAGATGTTTGACTCGGAATTGAGTCATTCAGATATAATTGACTCAGAAATGAGTCATTTGAATGCTTTTGACTCAGCAGTGAGTCATTCCAAGGTGAGTCACTTGGATTCTTTCACCCAGAAGTGGTTCTATCAGTCCCACTTCACTCAGAAGTGCCTCAGACAAGGATTCCACTCGGAATAAACTCTCTCGGCCATGTTCTACTCGGAAAACACAACCTTCACTTGGAATTTCTCTTAGTCACTCGGAATTTTCCTTTTCACTCAGAATAGAGTCTCTTCCTTACTCGGACAGTCCTTTCTAAGGCATGCTTCACTCGGAAATTGGATAATATTAATAATGACCTAGATTAAAAATAATTACACATGAGATTGAAATTTTTGGGATGTTACAATTCTCCCACCCTAATAAAAATTTCGTCCTCGAAATTTAAAGTTGAAATCGTTCTGCATCATTGTTTGGAACACAAACCTATTACAAACATACATATACATGCTATTAATATACCATCATAGGGCATTATTCTCCCAACTCATTGCCAAGTCCTAGACTTGTCTAATCCAATTTACACGCTCATGTTAGGCTTCGGGAATTCCTCTCCTAAGACCAAGATTCTTTAAATCCTAAAGGGCTAACCACACCTAACAACAACAATACTATGTCCCTTAGCCTTAAGACCTCCAAATCATCACATGAATCATTCAATCATCATCAAAAATCTATTCGAACTCATTATAAACCTATCGGATCCGTCTAAGAGCATTACCAATTCAACTATTTCAAAATGGCATATCCATTCATCAATTTAAGTATCTATTTCCCTAATCCACTATCAATGGCTTACAACCATTTTTAACATCATTATAAACATCAACAACCTAAATTAATTCCCCCAACCATACACATATTCATATACATTTTTCTCTCAATCCTCAATATTCAACACTAATGCTTCAAACATTCATTTCCTCTTTATATAATCATTCTAGAGTATTCAAAGTCATCAGAAATCTTCAATTTAACTAAATTCCCCAAATTACAACACTTAGGGTTCTTCATCAAAACTAAATAACCATTTCTAATAACCACCAATCTCCATTATTAATAACACCTACACACTCATTACTAGGGGTTTTCACTAAAAATCATTTTATAACCTTATTACTCATTTCCCCCAAATTCTAGAGTTATGATTTCACTAAAATCAATAATCACCATTAACAATCATCATCTTCCATCTCTAATCTTGAAACTTTCGTATACTACTTCACACCTAACCAAAAACACATAAATCACATCTCACCTTTGGGTTTTACATGAAAATGGTTCTTATTTCTAAATCCATTCATAAGACACTCTCCTAACCATATAGAAACCAAAACCTAGGGCCAAAACAACAAAAGGGTAGAGAAATTTACCTCAAGCCCCAAGCTATCCCAAAACCCTAGCATGTATACGAATATGAAGGGAGAATAGAGAGCTTCCAAGCATTTGAATCATTCTCCAAAACGAAGAAAAAGAAGGCATGGTTGGTTGGGTATGGAAGGAGATTCATAAAATGGTGAGCTTTGTAGAAGAAGAGGAAAAAAGAGAGTTTGTGTAGAGGAGGAAGAAGTGATGAAAATGAGGGAGAGGAAAAGGGAAATAAGTTATGTCTCGGTCCATCATTAAAATATTTCCCGTTTTATAACAAACAGGATTCCCGTTCGGGCTTAATACTAAATCCAAAAATTATTCCGAATATAGATTCAGATTCCCAATAATATTCTTAATAGCCCTGACCAATGGCATCTCAATTCGAAGATACTTGGTCTGACACCCATTTTCTAACTGGGTATAATTTTAACTCTAGTCCCAATAATATTTGACGGATTTTCTGTCGTAGCCCTCCTTCAAATTTTTGCGCATCTCAACGCTTTTCCCATTTGGGTGTAGTAGGGACATTTGGCCAATTCATCAAACTTAGAAGCGTACTCTCTAACTGTCATATTACC